>CM028133.1:832200000-834782500 GCA_016271365.2 Neoceratodus forsteri
TCACATCAACACACACATCGGAATGAATGCACACTGCCATTGTAAGTGTCAAGTGCACATTCACTTTGAGGCATTGTTAGTTACAGTATATATATTGTTTCCATTTCTCCACAGATGAAATTAGAAAATTAATTCTCACATTGTACTCCATAATGCGCACCTTACAGATATGGTTTTGGACACCTTTGGACTGCTCTTGACAGCTGTATTCTTGCACCTGTAATATGTTGGCATTCTGTCACTATAACCATGGAAAAAGCACCTTTGGAATGCTCAGCTTCTTTTCATGTTGGAAATATGCAGCTGACAGTGAATGACAGCTTGCAATTGCACCCCTAATCATAAAGACATTATTATAGTTTCAGGCATAAGAAAGTGCAAAGAACATCTGTGAAGGCATAAACTTAGCGCTGGCACTTGTGAGGGACTGACAACAAGTGACAGCATAGGGTACACTAGCTCAGGCATATGCAATTAGTCCAAGGTTTTGGATCCTCTCAAGATTCAATAGTGACATATTATATTTTACAACATTGCATTTATAAACTCATAGCATCCCCAATCCAGCAGCCACCAGCGAGAGAAACAGTTTATGCAAAGAAAGTGATAGTAATGACAGCTAAAGAAAATAATATGCATTCTTGCAGTGGTAATATGTTGGCATTATGTCACCACAATGATGTGAAAGACACCTTTGGACAGCTCTGTTTATTTTTATGTGACAGCTTGCAATTACGCAGATTTTTCCAAATCTAGCACAAGAAAGTGCAAAGGATACGATAATGTGATTGTTGTGAACTCATAAGTTTTGACCTGCCACTATCAAGTGATTAACAACAAGTAACAGCATCAGGTACAGGATTTCAGTCAAAAGTCAAACTCTCGAGTGAAAGGCCAGTTTGACACTTTTGGGGAGGGTGATTCCTGTGAGCAAGCACTCTGGAGAGGACCGAAACAAGGAAGTCAAGTACACAAAAGGAACAAAATAAAAAGATAAATTTAAAACAGCAGAGTGGACAAAACAGGATGAAAATTCACAGATAAACTAATTGGGGGGTACACTAACTGACGTGTTTGCTGAAAATTTGAAAAATTTGCTGTTTAACAAGTGGTTCTGTAGAAGTAAAACCAGTAACCACAAAGAGTATACATAACATTGGGAGCCGATGCACGACGGGTGCGCACCATGCAAAGGGCACACAAGGACAGAGCATGGATGGGTACACAGCATTTGTGCACCAGACACCCCTTTGTAGCATGTACAATGTGCTTGCAGGACACTGCATAGGTAGTAACTTGCAGCCATGCAGACCCACCACACACCATATATACGGGGGCGTGCCATATAGTAGCTCATATACCACCACAGCATGCATGCATGGAGCCACTTACAATGGCTATGCATGGTGCACAAGGCACAGCCACCTATGTGAGCCAGAGGGCTTCAGTAAGTATACGCACCCGGCAGCCAAACCACATGCAACAAGGCACAGCTGAGGCTTGTGGCTGTAGAGTGACCCACAATCACACCACAACACAGCCAAGGGCAGATCAGAGCACATGGCAGTTGCAGAGTTCCATCTGCCATAAAGAAAAAAGGACCATGCCATGGTGCATCAATGCCCATCATGGTGGTGGGTGCCCACAGCACAGAGGGCAACAACGGGTCTACCTGGACCACAGAGCAACATTATGGAGGTGTGTGGCACAGGACATGAGCCCTGGCCATGTGCCAGCATGCCGTGGATGCACTGCCACACAGCACACAGGCCATCATGCACATACCCAGTGGCCCCCCCAAGCTAGCAGGTAGGGGCTGCCATATGGGCTGCAAAGGGCCCTGCTATAGTGCAGTATGTGGTCATGGACATGCACACAGAGGCAAGGCTTTCCCCCATGATGGCTCAACCATGTCTGTTCCCCATGATGGCACACCCATGCCTGCCCCACCCATGATGGCATGTCTGCTACCCCCATGTCAGCACATCTGTGCCTGTCCCCATGACTGCACACTCATGCTTGCCCCCCACACCCAGGAGACAAGAAACACACACATGGATAGCACAGGAATACTTTATTGGACACAGTCAGTGAAGCCAAATGGAAACATCAGAGTATAACACAAAATGCAACACCCCCACAGACATCCATGCAGGATTGTGTCACATCACTACCAGTGGCAAGGGACCATTATTAAGGCTATAAGTTTATCACAGAGGTCACGTGAACCGTGATTTTCTGGTGCCTTCGTGACTTTTGACATTTTGCTGGTTTTCCCTTTCATGCATGGGCAGCAATGCTCTGTCCCTTTAAAAATCTGCCATTTTGTGAAGGGCAGAGTGCTGAAATGCATGAGTGATGTGACACTCTGGATCCTCGAAGAAAGGCCCTTCACGCAGGTGCTCACATATTGTGGTGCCATCTTTATCTGGGCTCATGGCTACTCTCGTCAGTGGCACAGTGGATATCGGGGGTTTCTCTGGTGGCAAAAATTAAAGAATGCTATCAGCCAATCCCTGTGATCCCAAGACTGCCTGCATTTCAGGGCTGACTGTTGGAGGCTTGGAGGGGGAGGTAAAAGTAGGTGTAGTGTAAATGTTGGACTGGGGCGGGAACACAAGTGAACTTGTGGGCCTGTAGGGGTTCTGACTGACTGAAAAAAAGATTGATCCCCAGAAGGAAGTGGTGGCAAAGCTGAAGGGATACAATAAAAAAAAAACTATATGAATCCCTCAATTAAGTGACTGGATCTGAGAGAAAAATTTGTTGCAGGCCTGAAAGGGGTTGCAGGAAAACTATATCGGTGGACTGGAGAGGGGAAGAGAGTTCACTTGTGAGCTGGTGAACTGATGTGCTGCTTTTGCCATGAAACTGGTGGCAAACTAAGGAAGTTAAAAAAAAAAAAATTTGCTCCCCAGACGGAACTGGCTGCATGGAGGACTGACTTGGATGATTGGATGGGGAGGTATTAACACAGTCACGGGCAGCATGCTGCTGCATTGAAAGTGAACTGCTGGACTGTTTGGTCTAGGGAGGGGAAGCACTTCAAAGAGTAAAGCACTGGAAAACAAGTCAGTGTACAAAATTGTATGCAGGCCTGGAACATCATTTGAAAGCAACTGCAGTACTTGGAGAGAGATCTCAGAGGCAGTAGATCATTCATTTATTTGGGGGAAGTCCATTTTTTAAAATAGTCTCTGCAAATTAACTGAAGTGCAGAAAAATGAGCATATGGATGAAGAAATATAGAAATGAATAAAAAATAATTTTATTGCAGCAGTCTTTGTTAAGGTGGTACTGTGCAACTTTTTTTTCTGTGTCTGTCAGAAATGAATTATGGAGCCATTATGTATGGGGAAGAAAGAGGAATTGGTAATGTACAGTGTAGCAATCATAGGTACTCAAGACCAGTCTCCTGTCACAAATCCCCTGTGTATGTGCAAGCAACAAGAAAAGGCTTGAATGGCTGCTGCAACTGAGTATGTCAAGTAACTATACTTTGTTGTGTTCATTTTGCCACCTGCCAACTCATGGAGTATACCCTCAGTTTCATAGCAGGTATAAATGTAGTTTACAGTATCTTTTTTTGTGAGTGATGAAGATGGAGGTTAGCTGTTTTCCCATGTCGTAACATTGAATTTTAGTCACTGCAGACAGCTTGAGCTACCATTAATATGATCTAAAAATATAGCTATACAGAAATGGATGGAATTGGTAATGCACACCTGACAAATGTTAGTGTACCCGATACTGAAATGTAGGTATCCTGAATAAAAAAGTATATAATACAAATGTGAGTAAATAAATGAAACTTTCAGTGTATACATTCACAACTTTTGTACAAATGGGAGTCATAAGTATAAAAAGTAAGAATGACTGCTGCATCTAATTAAGTAGTGGAACTTGTTTTGGAACAGGGTATGTATGAAAAGGGGTATATAAAACCAAATGAATTTGCTGTCCTATAATGAACATCACCTTCCCTAAAACATGAAGTAAAGGAAGTTGATTTGATTACCAAAGTTCCTTTCTTTTTCTCTACATTTATATACCCAGGAGAATTCAACTGAGCAGCAGCATCTCATACTCAGTGAAGTCATGCAGCTGGGAGGTTTGAAGCATGGGGAGGTTGATGTAGTTTCTCAAAGTTACTCTGTGAGTAAGTGACTTATGGAATTTATACCTGGGTCTCCCGGTCCTCAAGACTGTGCTGTTCCCACTTTGCCATACTGTCTACCCTTCTGTCCACATATCGAGGGCCTCTGATTTCAGGGTCAAGGGCAGATTGACCTTGCTGTCTCAGTGAGTACAGCTATCATAAGGGTATGTGGTTTAAAATGCTATTGTAAGCCAAGGTCAGTTTTTACATGATTTTATTTTTGATGTTACAATGCTCAATAAAGATTAATGTGATATGCAACTGTTATTCTTTGTGTTCCTGCTGACACTTGACAACTCATGGAATTTCCTAGAATAGAGACACAAGTGTGACCTGTGGAGCACAGGTCTGAGTCGTACCAATGCCATTTTAAAGGGGCACTGTCAACCCCGTTTGGCCTCAAAGTGTCCCTAGTTTAAAAAAAAACACATTTTGTGATTGTTCTCATTCTATAAAGACTGCTGATGTAGCTGGTTGTTTGATTCAGACTCCTTTTTCCTTTTAAAAAGTAAAACAAATGGAGTGTCAACTAGACTGGTGTTACCATACCAAAATATATTTGGTTACATTTCTTGACTAACTACCACTGCATCTTTCCTAGACTCATGAACACCCCCAACATTGTCTAGCTACCCATTGTGCAGTGGGGAGTACTTGAGACTATTGTATCACAAGTGGCTGTACTGTTTGAGGGTGTTTCTAATGTTCAGGAAGTATGCAGTAAGCTTAGGTAAATAATTTGAGCAAAACAAAGCTGTGTATAACTATACATTTCCATGCATTTCAGTTCTAATAAGCAAGGAGGCAGGTTAAACAACCAGCAACATTGTGGAATTTCAGAGAAGGTAAACAGTCATAAAATGTGGGGTTTTACCTTGAAATAATATGATGCAAAAAAGGTTGACAATGTCCCTTTAACCCTGTGTAAACTTGAACAAATCAACAGACCTCCTTCTGTCCAGTTTCACCCCATCCTTCCCCAGCATTGTTTGAGCTTACCTGTAGCTGTCACTAATTGCTCAGTATATGCAGTATGACTGCTGCAAATGATTCATGGGAAATTATTTGGGACAGTGTGTGTGTGTGTGTGTGTGTGTGTGTGTGTGTGTGTGTGTGTGTGTGAAAATGCACATCAGATTGGTTCTGAAAGGTTTTAAAAAACTGTGTAAAAGTTATACAAAGAAGTTTACACAGCAGTCTTTTTAAGGAGGTGCCATGCACATTTGTTTTCTTTTTTCCTGTGTCTGCCAGAAATGAATTATGGCTCCATTATTCCTGGGGAAGAAGGAAGAATTGTTAATGTACAGTGTAGCATACAGAGGTCCTCAACATCAGTCTCCTAGCACAAATCCTGTGTATATGCAAGTTCAGAGAAAAGGCTTGGTGGAATGGAAACAGTACTCTGATCTTGGGAACACAGGTTTAAATCCCACCACAAAATGTTTTGAGTTGCTTAACCTTGAGCAAGGCAGTTGACATCCTTGTGCCCAAACCCCTCCCCAGCCCCCAATCATTGTTTGGTGTTATGCTTAGCATCCAACAGGGTAATATGAAAACAGCCATATAAAGCCAAATTCATTTTCTTTTCTAAAGTGAACCTCAACTGTCAGTAAATATGAATGAAAGAAGTAGAGTTGATTTCCAAGTGCCCTTTGTTTGTTTTTTCTGTGAAATCTACCCATGAGAATTCAACTGAGCTGCAGCATCTCATTTTCAGTGATGTCATACAGTTGGGAAGTTTGAAGCATGGTGAGATTGATTTACCTGCCCACAGTCACACTGTGAGCAAGTAGATCTTATGGAATTCTAACCTGTGTCTCCCCATCCTCAAATCTGTGCTGTGTCCACTGTGACATTCTGCCTTACCTTTCTGTCCACATCTTGAGGCCCTATGCTTTCAGTGTCAAGGGTAGACGCACTTTGCTGTCTCAGTGAGGACAACTCACTGAAGGGTACTTTTTTAAAACTTTTGTTGTAAACTAAGGTCATTGGTTTTATTTCATTGTTTTATTTTTGCTGTAACAATGTCCAATAAGAATAAAATGGAATGAAACTGTAAGTGTTTGTGTTCCTATTGACACCTGACAATTCATAGCATTTCCTAGAATGGATGCAAAATTGTGGCCTGTGGAGCACAGGTTTGAGTCCCACCAATGACAGTGTTACCCTGTGTAAACCTGAACAAGCCAATTGACCTCCTTTTGTCCAACCCATCCCCCCCTTTCATTGTTTGGTCTTACCTGTAGCTGTCAGTAATTGCTCTGTGTATGTAGCATGACTGATGCAAATGATTATCAGAAAATGTGTTGGAACAGGGTGTGTATGGAAAACACACAAATTGTTTCAGACAGGTTTTAAAAACCTGTATAAAAGGTATACAAGGAAGCAGACACAGTAGTCTTTGTTACAGTGGTGCTGTGCAACTTATTGTTTTTCCTTGTCTGTTAGAAATGAATTACAGAGCCATTATGTATGAGGAAGAAGGAGGAATTGGCAATGTACAGTGTAGCAATTGGAGGTACTCAAGACCAGTCTCCTTTCACAAATTCTGAGTCTGTGCAAGCAGCAAGAAAAGGCTTGTTAGACTAGATACACTAGTGTGATCTTGGGAGCACAGGTTTGAATCCCACCATTACAATTTTTGTGCTGATGTAGCAGTGAGCAAGTCAATTTATTTATTTATTGAAAATAATCAGAATTACAATCCTTTGAGTCAAAGACTCTTTTGCAAAGGCTCCACAACAGGAAATGTAAAGGAACAGCGTAAGACACAAAACAGATGCATTTAGAGTAGCAGTTAAAGAATCAGGTTAGACATCTTGGCTTACATAACTTGGTAGGATAATTCATCTAGGAGCTCGCTGGAGATCCAGAGTCAAAGTTAGGGCATGAAACATATTCATAAGGTCGTGAAGGACCCAGAGTCATAGTTCTTGCATGGGGGTAGGGAAAGATGTGTTGTGCCCAAATCCCTTCCCCCCAACCTGCAATCATTGTTTGGTCTTATGTTTAGCTTCCAACAGGGTATGTATGAAAAGGGCTATATGAAAAAAAAAAAAAAATTTTTTCTAAAATAAACCACAACTTGTGGTAAACATGAATGAAAGGAAGGCATGTCAATTTCCAAGCAGCCTTTGGTTTTTGTGTGTGTGTGTTTGTGGTTTTATTTTTGCTAAATTTCTGTACCCAGGAGAACTCAGCTGAGCTCCAGCATCTCCTATTTTGTGAAGTCATGCATTTGGGAGGTTTGAAGCACTGGTTGCTTGATTTACTTGCTTGGGATAACACTGTGAGGAAGTGGATTTTATGGACTGTGAACCTGTCCTTTGGTCCTTGGGTCTGTGCTGTTCCCACTTTGCCATAATGCCTCCACTTCTTTTCTTATGTCCAGGCTTTCTGGTTTCAGGGTCATGGGCAGATGCACTTATCTGTTTTAGTGAGGCTAAATCACTTAAGGGTAATTTTTTAAATGTATACTGTATAATACAGTCATTTATTTACTTCTGCTTTTACAATGTCCAACGTGAATAAAATGTGTTGTAACTGAAGTGGTTTGTGTTCCTGTTGACACCTGCCAACTCATGGAATTCACCACCATTTTTATAACAGTTATAAATGCAATTTTAATTACCTTACTTTGCGAGTGATGAAGATGACAGTTACATGTGGCCCAGTAAAGAAACATCACAAATCCCGGCCCCAACCAGTATTGCAGAGCAACACAGTTTTGTATGAATAAGAGTGAAGGAAAATGGGTATGGTCTAAGCTGGTCTGAAAGTGCCTAAGAAGGGTGCCACACAGTATGACCAATTTTGCCTCTTACAGTTAAGCAGTGTTCCCCCCACAAATAATTACTACATGTATGCCAACCAAAGCAGCACCACATATTTGGCTACCTAAAAAGGTATTGAGTTGAATTTTAAAAATATATGATAGTGAAGCAATCTGGTTTGAAACCAGTCCCTTTTCTGTTGGGCTAGTGTTATCAAGTCTGCATGCCAGTCAGCAGCCATGTAAGTTGGTCAAAATTTGTAAGCCTGTAACGCAGATGTGCCTGACCTAACCTGAATATTACTGCACCCTTGAAATATCACAATCATGGGCATAGGCAGTCATTTCCATCCTAATTTGGCATGGTGTGTGAAACGAGCCTATGATCTTGTCAAATACATTGACAGTACTGATAGTTGACTATAAAAAGTAAGAGATACACACCTAAAAGTGTTTTACAAAGAAAAAAAACTGTATAAAAGATATTAAATGAAGTATACACAGCAGTCTTCTGTAACGTGGTGCCATGCGTCTTACATTTTTTTTCTGCATTTTCCACAAATGATGAATCCAACATATCAGGCGAAGAAGGAAGAATTGTTTATTTACTGTGTAGCAATGGGAGGGCATCAACCGCAATTGCTGAAATGAACCTTTGATTTTTCTACTGTATTTAAATTTAATGCACTGCTTGTGTACTATGAAAAGGGAAAGAGACATACATGATTATTGTTTTTGAAAGGTTAAATATAAACTGCATAAAATGTAATGAATGGATGTATACAGAGCAGTTTTCTTCAAGGTGAGGCAGTGCAAATTATTTTTTTCCCCTCCAGCTGCCACAAATGATATATGGGGCCATTGTGTATGTGGAAGAAGTAGAACTTGTTCATTTGCATTACAGCATACGGAGGTTGTTGGCAGTAATATCCTAGTACAGATATTGTGTATGTGCATGTGCCAAGAAAAATCAGGCAACAATGGATACAGTAGTGTCATCATGGGAGCATATGTTTGAATCCCACTACTACCATTGTTATGCAGTGTAACCTTGATCAAGTCAATTGAATTCCTTGTGCCCAAGCAGGGCCAAATCAAGCCTCGGGGGGGCCCCCGCAGAAAATTTTGAAAAAAAATGGTTGAAAATGGTGCACTTTAGGGGGTTTCCTTATTGTTTTCTGATTTTTTTCCTACTGTAAAAAGTGACACTTTATGCTGGAAAAATACTGTACATGCCACTGCCTCAAATCATATATTGTATGTTTCCATATTCACATATATGGATAGTACAAATTTGTATGTGCTTTCAGAATATGAATATATAAATATACGGTGGATATTACTACAAATATATATAATATTTGCAAAGTGAAACAGCGTAGGAAAAGGGCAGTGTTCAAACTTTGGGGAGGTCTGGTGGGGGGGCTTGAGTCTGGAAGGTGTGTACTACTCTATTTGCAAAAGAAAGGGTGCTACAAGAGCTCGCTAAGCTCAGGGTGGACAAGGCAGTGGGACCTGATGGTATACATCCCAGGGTACTAAAGGAGCTAAGGGTGGAGCTAGCATAGCCATTATCAGAACTGTTTATTGAGTCTGAGCACAGGAGAGGTCCCGTTTTTTTTTTTTTTGTTTTTTTTGAGTGTGACATCTTGGAGTGCCTAAAGAATTGCTAGTACAGAGAGTACTCAGCAGCCAAAGACAAGTGTAAAGATGATTCACTGGCCACTGAGGTGGACAGTGATAGGGATAAGGCACTGACTCCAGGGTCTGTTGGTGTCAAAGCCTCACATCACTTCTGCTGGTGCCAAGAAAAGGGCCAGAACTTGGCCACGTCGGAGTCCCTATGGAAGATATCTAGAGCAACAAAAAAAAAAATCTCTGTATTTCTCCTATATTATAGTGGCCCATCCGGGCCTGAATGTGGACAGCCTCTGTAAAAAGTGGTGAGGCCCCAGAAGACGACAAGACTCAGTGTGTACATCAGGGAGAAGAAAGGGGAACCTAGATGCATATGGATTTGCAGGACTGGACTACATAGTCAAAGGTAGTAGAGATGTGTTCATCTACCCCAGCACCCTTACAGGTCGTGTGCAAACAGCCCAGTTACACAAGAATAAAAGGGGCATACCAATCAAGACAGTCTGACATAGTCAATAAGAAACAATTTCATCAAGAAAATGGGCCAACTTCTCCAGCAACCACAGGGATGTACCCTGTGTAAGAGCTAGTGTAGTCAATCCAAAAAGGTGCATAGCACGTCCCATGAGCAGAACAACTTCCAAGCACAGTTACACTGAATAGTGCACAGGGGCATGTGCTGCATTTAGTAACTATCAGGAATATACCCCAGGCAGGGAGGAGGAGGACAAGAAAGGAAAAGGTAGAAATAAGCTGTGTTCCAGAAAATCCCTTGTTTTGGTTGGTGGAAGGGCCCATGGGATCCTTACCCCCCCCCGGCACTTGGTCGTTTGTCACCCCATTCTCTATTCATCATAATTTCCCCAATACAAAATAAATTTATGCTAGTAGAACATGGCATTTGCGTGACTTAGCAGTTGCAAATGTATCAATAATGTCATCAAAGCTGATTTGTAGAAGTATATCACTTTCAATACTTAGAAGAGTGAGTGCACTCAGACGGTCATCTTGCATTGTAGATCACAGTTTGTTTTAATGAGGCCATTTTGCTGAATGGCGTTCACCTGAGCAGTTAGTCACCATCAGTGACAGGTACATGAGGCGACAGAAACATTGGAAAGGTCTCTTGCAGTTCTTCAGTATGAAGTAGTGATGCTCGAGATAGTGGTGAATCACAACCTCTTGCCTTTGCAAAGCTGATGAACTGAGACATTTCACCAGGAAGACCTCAACAGACAAGTCTGATGGGTATTCTTGAGCTAATTTCTGAGCCTCAAGATGTATTGCCTCATCAGTTAAGGCGTCAGAGTCCACTATAACTTTGAAACGATCATAGACACTTTGGTAAGGCGAAATCCTGTAATTCAAAGCCATAATGAGGCAATCTATTATAACCAAGTAGGTCTCAGTCCGGAATTTCTCTGCCAGTTAGAACAACTCCTTCAGATTGCACGTCGTCATACTGCATGTTTCTTTTCCTTTTCCTTGAGTGATCAGTTCTGTAATTAGAGGAGCCAGATAATTCTTGTGCTCGCATTTCAAATATATCGAAACAATCACGTAATGTGTTGACAAAGTTTGAGAGATGTCAGTAATTCAACAGCTGATTTAAGATCAATTTTGCTATGTTGCAAAGATTTGCTCGTCGCACTGAATCTGACAAGAATGGTATTCCACAGATCAAAGAAATGCTGTTTCAAGTAACTCCATTGTTTGGGACAACGAGTCTGCCTCATGTCTTGAGGTGCCATTCTGATGTTCATCATCAGCGATTTCCTCCAGAGCAGCTTTGATGTCGGCATAGCTGTCAAAGAGTGCCTTGGTTGCATCAGCACCTGCAGACCACCGTGTGTCAGACAGTGACTTCAGTGTCAATCCACCACCTTTCTCCTTTAAGTGTTTCATCAACACTGACCAATGGTGTGTAGACGCAGAGAAGAAAGTGCATACTTTCTGCAGAAAGCCAAAGAAGCTGACTGCCTCAACACAGCAATTAACAGAATTAGAACCAACTAGGTTCAGAGAATGGGCAGCGCAAGGTACAAATACTGCTAGGGGGTTCACTTGTCTGAGTCATGCTTGCATGCCAGAGTATCGTCCAGCCATGTTGTTTGCATTGTCGTAAGACTGGCCACGGCAATCCATGAAGTCAATGGCTTCGGTCTTCAAGTAGTCTAGCAGAGTATTTGCTAGGTCTTCAGGCATATGACTGCTGATTTGCAGGAAAGTCAAGAAGTGCTCAACTGGAACACCATTTAACACATACCGAGCAATCACAGTCAGCTGATCAACGTGAGTTAAATCAGGCGTTGAATCAACAGATACTGAGAAATACTTGGCCATTGCGATTTCTCTAACAATAGTACCTCTAACATGGTTCACCATGATTTGAATGAATTCTTCAAAAATAGTTGAGGACAGGTAAGCAGGCTTTCCTCGACCAGCATTACCAAAGTTTTCTATATTTGTGGCCAGAAAGGAATCTGACTTCGCTATCAATTCTATGCAACCAAGGAAGTTGCCATTATGTTTTGATCCAATTATCTCATCATCTCCTCGGAAGGCCAGGCCTCTCTCAGCCAGAAGAGTAACAGCCACTACCCTACATAATACATTACGCCAATACTACTTTCTCTCCTGACACTGCTTCTCCAAACTGTGGTCAACATGGTAATATTCTTTGCGATGGTTGCAAATGCTGAGAATGCAATTTCTGTGCACGTCACTTTCTTCATGCGTGCAGATTCTCTCGTCAGCTTTTTTCCAGTCATTAAAACCGTCAACTTGCGAAAACTGATCTTTCTGACTTGTCATCAGCGTGCAGAAGAAACAGTATAGAGATCCTTTTGAAGGACTATATAGCATCCATTTCCTCAGATGCATCTCACCATTCGTCCGCCTGGTGTAGAACATGTGATTTTTCATGAAACGGAAATGCCCCTTTGGCTGTCTCTGTGTTGGGTTGTAATAACGCTTTGACTTCATGTAACTGTCAGAGTCAGTCTTAGTCTGGCAACTGTCTGGTCCTTTCTCAATCCAGAAGTCCACTGTGGCGGAACGTATGGGGAACCACTCCGCAGGATCAGTTAATCGACATTCACATTCATCATGTACTGAGTGTGATGAATCGCTGATAGGCTCCTTCTGTCCCAAAAACGTCATCATTTTCATTTGTGGAAGTGGCAGTCAAAGGACACTGGTGGACAACCACAGTATTGTCCTCAAAATGTTCTAAATCAGATTCCGCATTAGGATGTGCCTGTGATACTTCAGAGTTGACAGTAGCATTCACACTTGCTGAGGGATAACTAGTTGGGGTGACAAGGACATTAGCTGACACAGAAGCGTGTCGCAAAAATTGACTGAGTCAAGGGTCTTTGCCAACACGAATTCAGTTTATCTTGCTTCTCTTTCGCAATGCGACGTTTCAGAGCACCTGATTGCAAAACCCTTTGTGGCATTTTCTTTAATCTTATACAAACACTGTCTCCACACGTCCCAGTCAGACCTGGGAAACAAAATGAGGGATTGGAAAAGAACTGCATACAGTAGTAATTGTTAGTAATCACACAGTTAACTGGCAACATAGTTGGAAGCCACAATAATGTTAGTCTCTAGCCAAAATTTTAGAGCGCACATTTTTCTATTCTTTCATTCCTGAACCAGAATACTACGGGATGACGTTTTTAAATGTTTCCTCTCCCGAGTCATTCCCACCATATAAAAATGAAATTGACATCCTTGGTACAGTATTAAAGCAGCACTGCAACAATCCAGTGAAATTTTTACTTATACTTTTTTATGAAATTTTAGATTGCCACTCACCTCCTGACTTGTATGATACCCTTCTTTCCATAATT
Organism: Neoceratodus forsteri; assembly: GCA_016271365.2. Taxonomy (NCBI): domain Eukaryota; kingdom Metazoa; phylum Chordata; order Ceratodontiformes; family Ceratodontidae; genus Neoceratodus; species Neoceratodus forsteri. The sequence continues at coordinate 832,213,430 of CM028133.1, forward strand.
TGAAGCTGCCTAATTACTTTTTTCTCATGTTTGAAATAATACAAGGGTTCTCTTTTTAATATGGCTGGACTAGGACTTCATCAGTATTCTCTGCTGTTTTTGTCCATCAGTTGTTTAAATATCACTTCTGTTGTGTCTAAAATGAACTATCATGTTGCAGGCAGTGCTCCTGACCTTATGGAACAATAGGTGTTCAAAAACAGCTGAGAATATTGATGAAGACCTGGTCCAGGCCATATTGAGAGGAGAGCTCCTTTTATTGTTTCAAACATGGAAAAAGTACTAAAACAGACTCACATTGTGGTAAAATGGGTATCATACAAGTCAGAAGGTAAGTGCCAATCTAAAATAGCATAAAAAAGTATAGGTCAACATTTTCACCAGATTCATGCACAGCTGCTTTAGCCAAAATTATCAGAAACATGTGGAGCACCATTATTCATCCTCTCAAGCTGCCACTTAGAAAATGGTTAAAAGTATTCCAGGCTTCTGATTGGCTGAGGGACTTCTCTAGCTGTGCATCTATCAGACAACAGATGCCCGTCTATTAAAAATATCAGCCCGGCCCGGTGGCACTGAGGGTTGAGGCGCTGGTCGCTATACCTCGCCCCACGCCGGCAACCCATGTTCGGGAATGAGCACGGGTTGTCGGTGGTCAGCGGGGAGGAGATGGATCGAGCGTCTGGAGGACTGCTCTCCATCTCCGGGGTGAAGTTCAGGCGGCGGTGCTTGCCTGACCCTAAGCGGAGGCTGGGGATCGACAACACTGCCACCCCGCAGAGGCAGAGGAGGCGGGGACGTGGCAGACACACCCGACTAGTGCGCCGCACGGGAGCGCGGCGTGACTCAGTCACTACGCCATTGCACGCCACGCCTCGGGCCGAGAAAAAATCGGGAAAAATGGAGCCTGCAGCACGACGCCGTTCCCGTCACGCTGCTCTCGGAGGGCGCCCCTGGCATGGACCCGTTCTGGTGGGTTGAGTCACTCCCACCACCCTGCCACGAAGGGTAAGTTGTGGGGTTCTGAAGGAGGGGTCTCCTGTCCGAGGATGGTGCCGGAGGAGCAGGAGTGAGGAACTCTGAGAAATAACATCGGAAAAAAAAAAAAAAAAAGTATCAGCCCAGCCAACCCCATGACCATCACCACAGTCCTGCTGCCCAACCTGGTCTCTAATTGGCTAAAACACCCTCATTTCATTTTCAAATCTCCACCATTGTATTTGTCTTAACAAGAGCTGAGACCACACACCAGTCCACAAGACGTTCTCCCAATAAAATTATGAACCTAACGCGTATCCCTGCTGAAATAAGCAGAGCACAGCCAGTAGAAAAGAAATAAATTAACCTGTTTTCACAAAGTTACTTTTCTTTCTATTATCTCCCCGTCCACACCTGAGCTGTCACGATTTGGCAGTACAATGGACAACGTGGCATTTTTGCCCCATTATCCACAGAAATCCTGATCACACTTTTAAAATCAAAAACTGAAAACCACCATTTTTTTCTATCAGTCACCAAGACAGCCACTGAGCAGGTGAAGCTCCAACCCTCATGCACACATACGCAGACACCACCAAAATGACAATCTAAATAAAGATCTCCAAAACCAACAACAGCAGTTTTCATTTTCAGACTATGAGTGCTAGCACGCCGTCTGCTCACCGCCACTCACATCCCTTACCACCTGCGATGCTCACCTCTCTCTTAACCCAAAGACAAGCAACTCTATTTTTTTCAATCCACATAACCTAATTTTCTAAGCACAATAACACTCTCCAGGGTGGGCGGTATGGGCTATATCCACCCTTCCAGGGGCTATAAGACCCTCTGCCTGTGGCATCAGGCATCATTACGCCCCTGGGTGGGCGGGTACAGCCCAATACCGCCCACCCTGTTGGGTATTATTGGTTGCACACAGCATGTATCAAGCATGCTTTTATTTGAAAATTGCAAGCCATGATGTAGCTCTCATACAGATATGTACTGTACACTATTCCCATAAATTTTAGAACAAAATGATGATGAAAACTAAAAGGCAGTCTTACTTACCTCTGATACACTCTTCTTTCAGCCTGAAAATGAATGAACTACTCGAGTGGGCCAGGCGCCGAGGTCTTCTCTTTTAGTAGTCAGACTCTATAGCAAAATGCTCTAAAAATAGAAAAACAGAAAAATAAATACTGTATCTTGAAGCCAAATAAAGCCCTCTGAACTGTAAAGGCCATTACAGCACTTGCTGCTATGCACATTGACAGATGAGACTTCAGTTTGACGTCTCATCCTAAAGACAGCAACTCAGAAGTGCAGCACCTCCCTCATGCGGCAACCCTAGCAATAGGTAGGAGAAGAACAAATCCAGAGAGCAAGTCGGGGCTTTACGTTTTGCAGCAGGTAGGGCAAATTGGCACATGCACATTGACTTGGGTCCACATCTTAATTAAGCCAATTTTAGGCTGATTCACCTAATATAAAAGAATCCATTTGAGGCAGATACAGTACAGAATAGAGACCCAGCTAATGGGTGGTCTACCTCAATGTTGGTAGCTGGGTGACTTCACAGGAGGGGCCTGAGGTGAATACCAAGAGACTTCCCACTCCTTTTGAAATCAAATTAGTAAATTGCCAATCCAGGCTGAAAAAAAATATGTTACATTTATCCCTTTTGTGTGCGTGTGTGCGTGTGTGCGTGTGTGCGTGTGTGCGTGTGTGCGCGTGTGCGCGTGTGCGTGTGTGCGTGTGTGTGTGTGTGTAGGGGTGCCAGGCATTGAAAACAAGATTTACAATTTTAAAACTATACTGTAGGTGTAGTTTTTGTGTTATTAGTCATGCCAAATTTCTGACTGCGCCTTTCATTTAATTTGTTTCTGTTTTTCAAAATTAACAAAAAACTGCTATTTTAAAGGAACGCTTTCAATTCAACCCTTTCTGCATCATGATACTTTTAGCTGAAAACCTACATTTTATGATTGCTCACCTTCTATAAAAAAATGTATGAATGTTTTATGTACTTTTCTGAGTAGATCTGAAATACATGGTATTATACAATGGCAAGAAATAATCTTGGACTGTGATTGGTCAGTTTGGGGCTGGACCCATGGCGTTACCCCAGCACGATGCCACGGGTCTAGTCTCAGCATCACTGTGAACCTGGAGATGACCTTGAGCACATTGAGCATCTTGAACTTGATTGTTTCATCTGCTCTTAAAAACAAAATATTTTTCCACACAAAAATGTCTTTAAAACTTTTTTTTTATTCTGTATAACAATGAGCCATTGTATAATAGCAATAATGCACTCCAGGGTGTGTGTGTTGTTTGGGATAACGCCACGCCTGGGGCATTGGACGCACTCGGCCTGAGGCCTCGTGCCCAACCCTCCCAGGTGTGGCGTTATCCCAGCACGACACACCCTGTCGTGCATTATTCCTTTAATGGTGTACTTATATATGGTAACCTAGCTTGTTTCTTTTCAAATCCTTGACCTACACTTACAGACTTCTTGAATATTAAGAACACAGTGCAGCCACTCAAGAACATTATTACCCTCTCCTCCACTGCATTATGGTGTGGCTAGACTGTGTTGGGGTGTTCCAAGTCTAAGAAAGATGTATGGGAGCTGAGTAAGGACTGTAAACAAACACATTGTTTTGTGCTAACACCATTATAGTGGGGTCTGTTTTCACTTTTTAAAAGAAGCAAGAATCGAATAAAGCTTCCAGTGACACCAGCAGTCTTTATAGAATGTAACCAATCACAACAGCCATTTTTTTAACTAGAAACACTTTCAGGCCTAAGGGGGTTAACAATGTCCCTTTAAACAGAAAAATACAAGCAGTTATTAAATTTAAAGAAAGAAAGCAGGGGATTCCCTTAGGCAGGAACCACGTCAAACCAGGACTCATCCAGTTCCTGGGAACCAAGCAGAAACTAGACAAACCACTAGTTTAATTAAATGAGTAGAATAAACACTGTAACACAGAGTTATTCAAAAATTAAGTTAAATAAATGAAAAAAAAAAAAAGAGATAATGTTAAACAGATGAAAGTGAAGACTGGAGAAGACTTCAAGATTGCTTTCTTCATGCAAATAAACAAATCTGGTGTTTAGCCAATGGGGGAATGACAGAATGTGACCACTGTGCAGAGTTTAAATAATGTTCTAAATTGCTGACAGTACAGGTTAGAGTAACAAGCTGTGAATGAGCTTGGCACATCCAGCAGAGACAAGTTTAATTGCTCAACCTCCACTTGGATACTGTGACTCTGAGCATGTGCTCCAGGGTTACCTCTGTTAAAAGACATTGTGCCTAGTTGGCCTTACCAGGTCAATTACCAAAATCTCTAATTAGCAATAGCATTTAGTTTAATTCTCCAGGACATCAGTCACTATGTCACTATGGAGATGACATTTGTTAGAATGGCTTGCGGAGTTTTTTTTTGGTTAAATAAGTGCATTAGAAGGAGATGCCAGTGTCGGACCTTAGGGACCTAGGTTCAAAAATGAACTCAGGTCACTGGGGAACCATCGGGGGGGGGATGAGGGAGAGGAAAGGCAATTTTAAAATATACTGCACAGCGAGAGTAATCAGCCCGTCGTGATAGATACTTATACCACCAGTGCATCTAAATCAGAGATTAACTTCGTTTGTTTAGATTCTAGTGAAAAGAATGATTTATCTCTGAATTCAGCATGCACCTTATGGTGAATCATTCACCATAATTTATGGTGAATGATTCACCATAATAATTGGTGCATGCTGAATTCAGAGGTAAATCATGAATGTAACTCTGTGGACGGCGGGGTAGAAATCAACCCTGTAATGGACCCGGTCCCTGGCAGTTCACAAGAGAAGGCGAGAGGGGTAAAACAGTTTTTTTTTTTTTTAATGGATTGATGATCCCCGGGAGCTTACAACAAACATTTTACTATTTTTTATGTTGGTGTGTGTTTTGTTGGGAGGGGTGACGGGAGTGGCTGCTAACTAAAGTTCCTCCATTCTCTAGGGACCAGATAGGCAGTCTTGCATGTGTTTACTTGGCAGCACCTCCCAAAAACTTCAAGTGCTTCATAGATTTCTTTGACTGGGTAACCAGAGTGGTGGACCAATGGGGAGCAGTTGATGTCACCTACCTTGACTTCAGCAAAGCTTTTGACACTGTTCCACGTAGAAGATTGATAAATAAGCTGGGTAGGCTCGGGGTGGGTCAGAAGTTGGTCAACTGGGTGGCAAACTGGTTGACGGGCAGAAAACAGAGAGTGGTGGTAAATGGTATACCGTCAGAAGAGATGCAAGTCACAAGTGGGTACCTCAGGGATCAGTCCTGGGGCCAGTCCTCTTCAACATCTTCATTAGTGACCTTGCAGATGGACTAGAGGTATGACTTGTCTGTTTGCAGATGACACCAAGATCTGCAACAGAGTAGATGATCCAGATGAAGTGGGCAGAATGAGAAGAGATCTGGATAAACTAGCAAAATGGTCAGAAGAGTGGCAACTGGGATTTAATGCAAAGAAGTGCAAGATCATGCACATAGGAAGAGAAACCCTGAAGCCACCTATAGGCTGGGACTGGGAGGGGAGTTGCTAGCAGTCACAAAGGAAGAAAGAGACTTGGGCATCATCATCACTGATGACCTGAAATCATCCAAGCAGACCTCTAAAGCAGTAGGTAAGGCTAGGGGGGTGTTAGGGTGTATTAGTAGGGGTATCATAAGTCGTAAGAGGGAGGTAATAATCCCTCTTTACAAGACAGTGGTTAGGCCCCATCTGGAGTACTGCGTGCAGTATTGGAATGGAGGCCACACCTTCACAAGGACATTAACCAAATTGAGGCAGTCCAGAGAAGGGCAACCAAAATGGTGCAGGGACTGCATCAGAAGACATATGAGGACAGATTAACAGAGCTCAATATGTACACCCTTGAGCAAAGGAGGGAGAGAGGTGATATGATCGAGGCATTCAAGCACCTTAAGGGCATTAACAAGGTGAAAGAGTCTAACATGTTTAAATATAAGAAAAATAGCAGGACAAGAGGACACAGCATGAGATTAGAGGGCTGATTAAGGGGGAATGTGAGGAAATTCTTTTTCACAGAAAGGGTGGTAGATGCATGGAATGACCTACCTCAGGAAGTGGTGGCTATGAATACGGTGCAGGGCTTCAAACAGGCATGGGATAGGCATAAGGGAGCAATACAGATGAGTATGAATAGATAGGCCACTGACAGAGCAAAGGCAGATGGCACATTTATATGGTAGAAAAAGAAATGGGCAGACTGGATGAGCCTTGCGGTCCTTATCTTCCATCAACATCTATGTTTCTATGTTTCTATGGAGAGAGCCTCCCTCACCACAGAGGGCTCCAAGGGTTTGAGTAACTGCATTGTAGTTAGACAGGGAAGCAGCATTATTATGGCAAGGAACATGTTTGCTTTGGGAGACAGTAACACCAGTCGTCAAGTTAAGCAGGTAGGTCACTAACCCTTTAACTCATAGACACAGGCCAGCCAAGTGGGGTGACTGCAGCTTTACAGTAGAAATGCAGGTGGCAGTTATACCAAACTATCCAATTTAAGCATTAGCAGCAGTCAGATACTTGTAGCATGGTACTTAATAGCAGCCTAGCTTACAAGTCAGACCCTCAAACCACCCACATAGGATGTCAGTGATAGTACTGTAGAAGTGAAGGTGTCATCAGCCAGTAGTAAGTGGTTTAAAACTGCCATCAGCCAGACAGTCACGGTACTTAGCAGCATCCCAGGCTTGTAACTGGTAACTGGGAGGCCACAACCACCCAAGTGGGGTATAACCAATACCACAGAATGACGCTGGGTAGCTGCAGCCAAGTACAATACTGCATACACACTATCAGCAGTCAGGTAGTAGCAAGGAACCTAATGATACTCCTTGTTATTAATTTGCCAGATTGGATGCCAATATTCCTAGACCATCCAGATAGGGAGTTAGCATTGCTGCAGACATACTAGAGATGGCTGCAACCAGTACAGAACTGTTTAAATACTGTGAGCAGTCAGGCAGTATTAGGCAACCAGTACAATACAGTGTACTAGCATACTATCAGTAGCCAGACAGCAGTAGAGAACATAGCAGCAACTCACTGTAATAGTTGGAAGCCAGTATACACAAACAATAATGTTTAAATACTGTGAGCAATCACAGAATATCAGGCTGCAGGCAACCAATACTACAGTACAGTCGCAAGTTTCTACTGTTAATCATAAAATCTAGGCATCTAGCTAACCAGTGTTCAGACTTTTTTTTATAGTACTGCAAGTTGCAACTGATTTGTGAGTGACGCCGCTTGCTGAAGGTTTTATTGCGGCAGGAGCGCTAGTGCAAACAAAGTTGGCCAACTTGAGAGAGGCCGAGGAGGAGACCACGCCACACTCTCACCCTCCTCAGCTGTCAGGAGCTGGGACCTTCATCAACGGCGTCAGTACGGCTCCTCCTTCCACTTGACTCCCACTCCCACAGACCCGGTGGCAGTCAGCAACAGCACCTGGAGCCGTCGGGCAGCATCAGCGGTGAGGTGACTTCTGGCATGTTGTGGGGGGGGGCGGGGACCGGGTTAGTGCCTGAGGCTCAGAGCGGCCGGCCAGGCTGTGAGGAGGATGATGGGATCGATCGAGTGCTGAAGCCGAGCGGCGCACTGGGCTTTCCTTCCTGCTTTAGCCTCTCCTAGACTCCCAGTCTCTCCTCAGCTCCTCCCGAGTCAGTCGGTCTGCTGAGCTCTCCTATCCTACTACTACTACCTAACCTAAGGACCATGATCCAATCCAGGGGCATGATGACCCGTCTCGTCCCAACTCCCACCTCGGCCTCGGCTTGAGTTTTCAATTACTCTGACACTGTGTACCTCAGACTGAGACAGTAAGTAAAGTACCTGTGTGTGTGACTGATTTGTTTAGTTTTTTTTGGTCACTAGTCTGTCAGTACTGTACCGACACAAGTAAGTTTTATTTTCGAAAACTGAACAGTGAGCCCGGGAACCTCACAACGAACCATGCGAACCCAACCCACGTCTGCTCAGCTCTATCTCCTCCAAACTTCTGCGTTGGTGACTTGACTGTGTGGTGCGTACGTACGTACGTACACTTACATGCGCTTGTGCAGTCATACGACATACACCCACACCCCACATGACTTCTCTGCTAGTTGGCCTGCATATCATGTGATCCACCCCTGGTCGTCCCATTGGAGTCTACTGTCTACTAGGGCAAGTCAGGCGACACTGCTGGCAAAAACAGGAACAGCAGGGGCCACCGGCAGCAAGTCCTTTAAAGAAGCGGCAGCCACTTTTAAACAGCAACTTCATGCTTTTTTTTGCCCTATTAACACACAAGTGTGGCGTTTCTCAGGGGTCTCCCCCATGGTGGGGGGCCTCGGGCATTTGCCCCATTTGCCCCTTCTTAATCCGGGCCTGTGCCCAAGCCATTCCCCATTCATTGTTTGGTGTTATCTTTATGATTTCTTAATCGGTCTGTGTATGCATTATGGCTAATGCAACTGAGGATGTCTTGGACAGGGTTTTGGAACAGAGTATGTTTAAAAAAGGCCATATGAAAGAAAAGTAGTTTTCTTTCCCAAAGTGAACCTCACATTCTGGTAAACATGAAGGGAAGGAAGTGGAGTCCATTTCCAGGGCCCCTTTTCTGCCCCTAGATTTATTTGCCCAGGAAAACTCAACTGAGCTGCAGCATCTCAGTTTTATTGAAGTCATGCAGTTGGGAGGTTTGAAGCACTGGGAGGTTGATTTACTTACCCAGGGTCACACTGTGAGAAAGTGAATCTTATAAAAGTTGAACATGGGTCTCCCAGTCCTCAGGAATGTGTTGTTCCCGCTCTGACATACTGCCTCTCCCTATTTCCAAGTCCCAAGTTTTATTTATTCATTTTTCTAAGTGTATTTACCCAGAAGAACTCAACTAAGCAGCAGCAGCATCTCATTTTCAGTGAAGTCACGCAGCTGAGAAGTGTGAAGCACTGGGAGGTCGATTTACTTGCTCAGGGTCACACTGTGAGCAACTGGCTGTTATGGAATTTGATCCTGGTTCTCTGGATCCTCAAGAATGTGCTGTTGCCACTTAATTTTTTTCCTAAAGTGAACCTCACCTTCTGTTAAACGTGAAGGAAAGGAAGTAGATTTGAATCCAAGGCCCAATTTTTTTTCCAACATTTATTTACACAAGACAACTAAATTGAGCAGCAGCATCTGATTTTCAGTGAAGTCATGAAGCTTGGAGGTTTGAAGCACTTTGCTTGCTCAGGGTCACAATGTGAGCAAATAGCTCTTAAGGAATTTGGCATAGGGTCTCCTGGTCATCAAGACTGTGCTGTTCCCACTTTGCCATAATGTCTCCCCAGATTTCCAGTTCTAAAGCTAAATTTATGTACCCAAGAGAATTCAACTGAACTGCAGCATTCCATTTACACTGAAGTCATGCAGCTGGGAGGTTTAAAGCATTGGAAGGTTGATTTAGTGTCTCAGGATCAGTGTGAGCAAGTGACTGTTATGGAATTTGAATTTGGATATTCCAGTCCTTAAGACTGTGTTGCTCCTACTTTGCCATACTGCTTCCCTCTCTTTACACTTCTCCATTCCCTCTGCTGTCAGGGTCATGGGCAGATGCACTTAGCTGTCTCAGTGATGCCAGCTCAGTTTAGGGTACATGTTGTAACTGTATATTGTAAATCATGCATCACTGACTACAAAATAAACTCTATGACAATTAACCAAGACCTACTTCAGAACTTCCTACTTCCAACAAGAGACTTAGAAAAAATTAATTCTCGACAGCCTCCCAATAACAAGCAGCGACTGTACAATGTTCTTACATTATTACACTCAGCCATGTTGCATATGAGGACATAAACAAAATTCACAGTGATAATTCTCTGAGCCTGAACAAAATACACCACAACCACCAACTACTAAAACACCTACCCAAAAAAACAAGCAGAGAAAATTACAATGATGTCCAACTAAACATACTGGCCCAGATATTCAAAAGGGTTGCGCCATGCACAATAGGGTTGCGCCTGCGCAAGTCCGAACTTGTGCCATTCTGCGATATTCAGCAGGAGGCAGTTGTGCCACTGAAAACAGGCTGAGCAACAGCGCAATGCAAATGAATGCATGTTGAACTGGAGGGGGAGGAACCATGCATAAACTGCACAGCCTGATATTCAGCCGGGCTGTGCAGAGTTGTGCAGGTGCAACCCCAACCTGCGCCTGCACCACTTTGAGCAAAAAAAAGGCTTAAGTCGAGGGCCACCCACAGGTGAGCTGCTGCATTGCAGGGCACAACACAGCAGCTGTCACCTGTGGCTGGCCCAACCTCTTGCCCCCCTGGCCCGCGATCATGGGCAAAACAGTGTAAAATCCCCCACCACCCCCACTGGCCGATCGCGGCATAGTTTAATCCCCCCACCAGCCCGATCACGGGCAGCAATGTCTCCCCAACACATCCCTGGTGGTTCAGTGGACCATAAATCCTGATCGCAGGATGGAGTAAAGAAATCCCCCCCAACACATCCCTGGTGGTCCAGTGGACCGTAAATCCCGATCGCAGGATGGAGTGAAGAAAACCCCCCGAACACATCCCTGGTGCCTAGTGTCCCCCCCACTCACCCACGGCGCCTCACCACCCCGCCCCCGAAGGCGGCAGCATCCCACCGCCTGCCGCCCGCTGCCCGCCGATTGACTGCCCAGTAGGGCTGCACGCCCATTGGCTCTTGCTCTGCACCAATGGCCGTGCAGCCCCTACCAGGCAGTCAGTCGGCGGCGGCAGGGTGGCAGGCGGATGCTGCCACCCACCGCCGCCTGGGGGTTGGCGGTGAGGCTTCGTGGGTGGGTGGGTGGGACACTAGGCACCAGGATGTGTTCGGGGTGTTTTTCACCCATCCCATGATCGGGATTTACGGTCCACTGACCACCAGGGATGTGTTGGGGGATTTCTTTACTCCATCCTGTGATCAGCATTTACAGTCCACTGACCACCAGGGATGTGTTGGGGGATTTTTACTCTATCCTCGATCGGGATTTACAGTCCACTGGACCACCAGGGATGTGTTGGGGGATTTTTACTCCATCCCGCGATCGGGATTTACGGTCCACTGGACCACCAGGGATGTGTTGGGGAGGAGACACATTGCTGCCTGCAATCGGGCTGGTGGGGGGGAATTAAACTATGCCCACGATCGGGCCAGTGGGGGGTGGTGGTGGGGATTTTACACTGTTTTGCCCGTAATCGGGCTGCAGGGGGCGTCGGTCCCCAACGGCTGCTGCCTGGCAGGGCGCCAGGCGCAAGTCCTCGGGGATTGACGCACCTGCATGCTAATGGCATGCAAATTGGGCCATAATCAGATGCAAATGGCCCCCTCTGCACCTTCCATGAATTATGGCCCCATTTGCATGTCACCTTTTGAATATCGGGATTTTGCGCATGGCGCAATGATACTTGTGCCACCGCAAGTTGAATGCTCCACTCTGACCACTTGAGGTGGCACAAGTTCCACTGCACCATGCACAGTGGCTGTGGCCGGTGGGTGATATTCAAAGGAGTTGCTCAATAGCACAACTCCTTTGAATATCACTCCAGCCACACCCCTGTGCAACTATTTTGTGCAGCGCAAGGGCTTGCGCCAAAAATAGCACAGTTTGAATATCCAGCCCACTATCAACAACTTTGAAACTAACTGCGCTACTACTAACACATTTTGTATTACTGCATAACCTAGGCAGCACCTTACAGACAAACCAAAAATGTGGACTATTCAACTTTTTAGATTCACAAAAATTATCAGTAGGGGTCGCTATTTCCAGAGTGAATACAGATGATACTTTGATTAGTTTCCTTCTTAAAAGTTTATTTAATGAGGCCATACACTCAATATTTTGCATATTGAACATGCTTCATCAGGAGAGTGCCTTCAATCCTATAAATGTAATAAATAACACTTAATTATCCACCCATAAAATTCATGATTTACAACTATTTCAATCAAAGACTAAACAGGAAAACACCCTTTAACAACAATGTGCTCAAACAAACCACTGTTGTGTCATATTGTTTTATTTTTCTATTTATCTGGAAAAATACCTGTGTATGTAAAAAACATTTCTGTAGAAAAGACATTTTTTAAATATATTTTTATCATATTTCACACCAGCCATATTTATATTTTCTCTCCTTACTTCACCACTCTATTTAGACAGAAAATAAATAAACACATTGAATTAACATCCATAATTTATACATTTTGTCCCTGTTCTCAAAACCATATGCAAATGGCTACAGTATTTAATTTATAATATTAAAAATATTCTTCCCAGCTTTCAAATTGTTGCTTAATTCAATATGTACAGACAATAAATATGTACATTTTAATTCTTAACATCCATAATTTGTACATTTTATCCTTGTTCTCAAAACCATAAATATATGACTGCAATATTTGATTTGTAATGTTAAGAATGTTCTTCCTAACATTTAAATTATATTTCTTAATTCAATTAATATTTCCCTCAAATCCCAATAAATTCAGAAACTTGATTGTCATATTTACCATCAATATGCTGTATAAACATGATCTACTTGTAGTTATATGCTCCAACACATTTGGTTGCTTATTCTGTGAAAAATACAAATGCCATCAGAATTAAAGCATGTCCCTTTAAATGTGTCATCACTTTAAAACTAATCCTATGTATAAATTTTCATTATGCTGCATTTCCTTTTACCTTCCCTCTGTTCTAACTGATATGACCGAACAACATATTTTTTTCTAGTATTATTTAGCACTCACTTCTATGCTATTCATGCATAAAAGTAGCATTTTTCTGAAGCTTTATGCAACATTTTCTTTTAGGCAGCATTGATATACATATTTTAGACATGTCACCTTAATCTCTCTTCAAATCACTATTCTTCTCCATATCTTTAATATTCTGCTTAATAACGTCTCTGTAAACATTTACTTTCTTTATGCCATAAATTCAATCCCTCAAATTCAAACTACCTTATCCTTTTCCTTGAAATTTTCTTTTAATAAAGACATTGTTCCATGTATCTTATCTCAGTCCTGCACCTTCAGGCTCTAGTTCCAAATGTTAAGGCATCTAAGTCCTTGCATTTATATAGGTCTCTATCTAATTATTTTCTAATTATCCCCCATAAGGGAATAATTGAAACAATCTGTAGTTACCATAGCTTCTAATTGCAGCTCATTTCTTTCCTTTCATTTTTTTTATTACTCAATTACCCTCCTTGCTTGCAAGATTAGACCTATTCATCTTAATTGATGTTTCTATTTTAGCATGCTGGTGGAAAATGTATTGCCCTTATCTCCTCATCATTGTTAGATGATTTCAGCATGATTACTAATTGTTTTCTTAATTGTCACCATTATCTCCCTATAATCTTTACACAATTTCAGCATGAATTCTGCTTGCTTTCTTAAATAGACAATCTCCTTTCAAGGTTTTCTAATTACTTCCTGGAACACTAATCCACACTCACAGACAGTCCATAAGAGTGCCTTGCTTTTCTTTATTTAGATAATTTCTAGTATATTTCTTCCTCAATCTCCCAATTAGTTTCACAAGCATTATAAACCAACCACCAGCAAGGATGCTTTAATTCTGCTGTCACTACAATTTTTCCTTCTCAATCTCCTTAATTAACTTACAAAAGCATCAGAGGGAGACTACTAAAAATATTTTTTTTTAAATTCTGCTATCTCTGCTGCAATCACAACTCCTTGTTACTTTTGCTATTCATGTCATCATAGTTTTAAGCAACTCTATGTGCCTTGCATATTCTTCCTTGTTTATTTATAATTTGTCACCATTAATTAACTTTGTTTTTAAACTCTAGCCATAAGCTCATTCAATATAAAATCAAATACATATTTTAGATATTCCTTAGTATATTTCCTTATATTAGTAACTTCATATTATTTTTTTATAAATAAGTATATACTTCAATTGGACCTGAGGCGATCTCTATGTTATACAAAGAAGAAACAGGGATCTATTTCAAGTAATTTTTGTTTTAATTTTATTTATATTTTCATTTTTTTATTTTTCTGATTTATTTCGTTTGTATAAAACAAAATAATACAGTCCTCACCATCCAAGGAGGTGTCCAAAATAATGCTGGACCTCCCTGCTCTAATTATAGTCTACATTTATTCCAATTGATCTCTCTATTTAGCCCAAAATTTGGATTAAGGGCATCCAACAAAAATATCCATTTTGTCTCTACCTTTTCTAAGATTCCCTTAAAATTTCCCCCTGGTTCTGGGGGCGACACTGCCTCTATACTCCATAACCCGAGGGATGCTCCTGTATGGCCCACTTCTGTAAAATGCTTTGCTACTGGTGTTGCTCGTCTATTCCTAATATTTGATTTATGTTCCTGAATTCTAGTCTTTAATGTTTGTGTAGTTTCTCCTACATAGATCTTATCACATGGACACTACAGAACATAAATAACTCCAGCAGTGTCACATGTGATGAATTGATCAATAGAGAATTCTTTGTCATTATATGGATGTTTAAAACATCTTTTTTTACTTGCATGCCCACAAACCGAACAACAGCCACATGGCACCATTCCTGTATTCAACTCTCCTAATAATAGCTGTTCTCCTTCCTTTCTTTTTCCTTGTGGGTGCACAGTGTGTACCACTTTGTCTTTTATTGTTTTCACTTTTTTTCACAGCTACTTATGGTGGTCTCCTAAATTCTTGTTCATTCCCTGGAAAACTTTGTACCAATTGCCAATGATGGTTAATTATTTGTCTCATTTATTTCATTTTATGATTGTTTCTAACACCGAATACTATTCTCTGTTCTTCACATCTTGGGCATTTACCTTGTAATGCTATTTCCTGAGTCTGTCCTTCTGTTCTCCTCTCTGCTTGTGTTAACACAGAATTATTATACCCTCTTTCTCTAAATTTTATTTTTGCCTGTTCAATTTCTCCATTGCTGTCCTGTTCTGTGGTACAATTCCTATGGATTCTTAAAAATTGTGAATAAGGGATACTTAGAATCAACCTTTCTGAGTGAAAACTGTTTGCATGCAATATAGTATTCCTTGCTGTCTCCTTTCTGTGCAAGGATGTTACCAATCCTTAATCCCCAAATTGTACCAATACATCCAAGTATGGTATTTTTTCTTTATTATAATGATTTGTAAACTGTATGTTGGCAGAACATCCATGCAGATATAGAAAAAATATTTCAAGCTCTGTGCTCTCTCCGCACCAAATCATAAATAAATCATCTATAAATCTTTTATAAAACTTGATGTGTGCAAAAAAAGGATTACTCTCTTTATTCAGAATACATCTATTTTCAAATATACTCATATATGCGTTTGCATAGCCTGGAGCCATGGTCGAACCCATAGCCGTCCCCCTTATTTGTTTAAAAAATGTTTGTTCACATCTGAAGTAGTTTTTTGAAAGTATATGGTCTGCCAACATATTTAGAGTGCCTGTCCCTGGATGGGTGCCAGGTGCCCTGGTGTCTAGAAGTGTTTCCATAGCTTCCACTCCCCCTTCATGGGGTATTGAGGTGTATAAATCAGATACATCCATAGTTACCAAAATGATATGTGGTTTCTCTATTTCTTGTATTTCTACTTCTGGATATAAGATGATCATTCACTGTGCTTCCACACAGACCAAATCTGTGTCTACTATATGTATTGATTACCTTAATATAATTTGCATTGCACAATTTGTAACATGCTTTTTTCTAACACATTTTCGCTATATCCACTAACAAACATAGATTACTACTTGCAAATTCATTGTTTTGCTTCTCCATAACTATTCAATACTTCCACACACCATCATTACTATCATTATGCAGCCGTGTTGGCTCTGACCAGAGTTTGGTTTGTGGTAGTGGTTGGGATAAAGTTTAGGTAATAAGTGCCACTGAAACAGCTGGGAGGGAACCTGTAAAGCACATATTCTAAGAAGTGCTAATTGAGAACAATGGGTTGCTTACCTCAACTGGACTTCTGTAGGCATCCCTTAGTTACTCATATAGCAGGGAAGTTTACCACAACTGAAAAACTGTACCCACATTAACAGAGTCTATCAGCACTCAATAATTCACAGAGGGTAAACTGTCTCATACCCATAAAATGTTTTTTTTTTAAATTTTGCCAGAAAAAGGTCCAGTACATCCAGTGCAACAAAAATGAACTTACACGTGCAGCAGAAAAGTGCAAACAACCAACTTGTTCTTCTCGGCTCAGTTCCCTATTCCATAAAGTGCTGTTAGAAATCTCATTCAAAAGGTTTACTAAGAACCATTGACACACTACAGATGGTGAAAATTTGCTTTCACAGGCTCCCCGGGCTAGGGGCAGCCACTCAGAGCTCACTGTCACAATTCATCTGCCCAAACAATAAGTATTTCAGCTTGTGGGGGTTGACTACCTGAGGTGCAGCCAAATGCCATTAACCTCAGCAAAGGTGTTAAGCCCATGAAAATGCACAATTGTAAAGACTTTATTGCAGTTTTACTTGTAATAAGGAAACCCAGCATTTAAAAAGGTTGTATGTGATAAAAGCAAAATTATAAGAGCGAACCTGGAATCGTTAAACCAGTTGGGTGAAACCCGAAATGGTGACCCTTTTTTTTTCTTCTGGGGGGCTTCACCCCCACAGCCCCCTTACTAATATAACAAACTCTGAGGTTGTAGCACCTCAGGGAAGGGGTGAAACTTTTGCAGCCATTCTGGTTTTGCCCTTTTCCTGTGACAATTCTGGGTGTCACCTTTTCAGGTTTTGCTCACTTCACTACACACCATTTAGGTAATTTTTTTTCAGTTATGTGTTTATGTGGTTTTTGCCCCCATTTTTGCCCACCCCCTTCCTCGGGCATGCATGCACTTGTGTGGAGGCACACACGTGCCACATTCTGAGGCACCCTCCCAACTTGCCACCCCTCCCATCTGTGCTGCCACTGAGCCTCCACCCAGTAGTGGAACTATGGGGGGGTGACAACCACCCCAGGAGAGGAGAGCTGCTGTTAGGTTGCTCGATCTTGCTTCACCACCCCGCATGCTGGCACCCTGATGACCCGAGGTCATTCCCGAACCCGGGTCACTGGCACTATTTAGATAATTTAAAAATAGTATATAAACAAAATTTAATGTTGTATGCATCATGTGACTCTGAATTGTACCCGAAAGTTCTAGGGGATTAACTTTTAGTACAGCAATCAAGCAGAGTGCATATTGCCCTCATAAATAATTGATAAGTCATAATATACTGTTTATTACACAATGTACAAGTTTGCTTATGTACTATGATTCATTTTATATGAGTAAAGAAATAAAAAACTGGCAAATATCTTTGTTGTAGATTACTTTATTTAAAAACACAGGTAAAACACTGTTTTCTCTAATTCAAATCTGATAAATTTCATGCAAAATAAACACTGGAATTTGGAAACAAATAAGCACTGAAAACTGAAATCCCTAACAATGAATAATTCAAGTATAATATAAATTTATACAAGAATATAAGTATATCCTTTTTATATACAAAAAGGTAAAACAAAACTGTACCAGATAATAACTGTGAATGGAAATCACACAGTAACAGTAAACTAAGTTTCCCACCACATTGGATATAGAAGATTTGCAATGGTCTGACTCATAATATGCCATTTCTATTCAAGTGTGAGGAGGCAAGACTGTAACTCACAAGAGGCAGAGCCACGAGTAAGTTATATAAGTCTTGTCCCATCTCAAGTGAAAGTAAACTGTGTATTTTAAGTCATGCCAATGTGTATTTCATTTATAGAACACCAGTTTACTAGTTATAATTTTCAAATTAACTGTTTGTGTGAGCATTCAACTGCTTCTCTTTGATTTGGTCTAGGATTGCTAGGAGTTGCAGATTTGGAATCAGAATGATCAGACTCAGATTAAGTATTTGGAATAAGGATTGTAGGAATTGCAGCCTGAAAATCCTGATTCTGAAATTAAAGGTAAATAAGGATTTATGATTCTAATTCTGATTCTGAGGTCCTTACTGGAATTGGAATTAAATAAGGTTTGGAACGAGAAATGTCTAAATTCTTATAAAATCATATTGGGATCGACTAATTCCGAGCATCCCTACTAATTTGAATTGCCGGCTTCAGTGCTGTACAAGGGCACTGAGATGTCATCATCTTTGTGAAAGCTACTCTCTGATTGCTACAGTAGTCCACTGTGATGTATGTAACCTTCAAGTGAGTGATTGTGACATACCCAAACTGCAAGGTAACCTTTTATTTTTAAAGTTTGTAAGTTGAGTGATCTTGAACAGTTTATCTTTATGATGTTTGTAATAAACTTTAAACAGTAGTTCAGAGATAGGCAGGATGAGCCAGAAAGACATACTGTTTTGATGATGTCTCTTTCAGATGGTCTCTGACCACTTATTTCTGCAGGGCTAAAATTACATTTTCCTGACTACTTACAGGAAAAAGCTGTCTTGAAATAAAGCAATATTCCCATCAATCCATTCCCTTAGTGGCCAAATCTACTGGGAAGCTTCAATTAATGTACCCCTTAAATAATGAGTATAATAATTTTAAATACTAGCAGACATCTTACAATCCATCTTGCCTGCATACTGAAAGCCACACTGGCTCCACCTCATCTACTGTGACAACATCATGGCTCATCACACAACAGGTGGGCTAGTCCACATACAGCATTTGACTGTGCAGAACTTTAACTGCCTGCCTTGCTGTGTAAAATGAAAGACTAAATGCATCATGCTGTTGTTCAATGTCACCACCCAATGGCCCAATATTTATGAGGCCAGACTGACCCAACAAGGCACTTCTTGTCTCACTTACCTGCTCATTTGGCTGCCTGTTTTGATGTTCACACAGCCAATTTAAAGGAAGAATTAATGAGATATAGACTAAACACTTGTGGCAAAACATTAGTTTTCTGCATTAAATTGGGGGGGCAAGTACTGGACTACAGCTTGCTGGTGTATACTATTCATACAGTTGCTGCTTTGAAACTTTACATTCAGAAAGCAAGCAAAGGAAATGCAGTGTAGCAAACCTATAAACAGACATTAAAAACAAAGTAAACACTATACCTAGAAATAGTAGAGACATGTAGGTCTCGATTCTCAAAGATTGATGCTGCACCAATGGCAGCTTGTGCTGATCTCCAGTGCACCAGGGACCCTGCATCCAATTCACAAACAGATGGGGTCCTGACTTGAAAGTCCCACAGCTTGTGGAAAATGTGGCCATGCAGCAAAAAGATGGTGCAAGTGAGAGGTTTTCCACAAGCTGCAGGGCGGTCAGGCAGCATCTTCACCCAGGGACAGAGACCTACCAGGAGGTTGCCGGGGTCATGGAGGATGGAACAGTGCATGGGGATGGCTGGTGGACACAGATGGGTGACAGGAGGGGTGGCTCCAGCACCTTGATGGGCTTTAGAAGGGCCACTGCCATGCCAGTGTGTTGGGATACCCACATTCTAGGTACCACGGAGGGCACTGTGGGCACCACACCACAAAGGGCTCTGGATGTCGTGGGGGCATGGGAGACTGCAGGTGGCAGCACATGTTCCCTCCCACCAAGGGAGGGCTCTGGGGGTGGTGAATGGATTGTTAGACCAGAACCTGGCTGGTCTAACTGTCCCAGACTGTGTGCTCTCTGGGAGGCTTTCCTGAATCTACCTGTTGGGGATATGGCAGCTTACATCTACTGCAAGCCCCCAGTACTCTGGCACAAGCATAAGCTTTGTACAGACCTGGTGCAGGGCATGTCTGGCACACATGGTCCCCAGTTTAGTGCAGGGGGCCTTCCTGAATTGGGAACTCCACCAGTTTTGACACACGGTGCTCCTTGTGTCAATTCTGTTTGATGCAGGCACCTTGCATCAACTTCAGAGTTTTGAGAGCCGAGCCCATTTATTATTTGGTTGAGACATAGGAACATTTGGCAGAGGGAGACCAGATGGTGATCTGTGTGGTCTTGTACTGTGTTTGAACCAAGAAATAGAGGAGACACACGTGAAGTAGAATTAAAGCTGGGCAGCTCCCCCCACCCATATGGCCTGTTTGAGTTCTGAGTGATGCCATTTGGAATGAAAAATGGGTAGGAGACTTTCCAGTGACTGGTGGAGCAGATTCTGTCTGGAATGGTTACTTTGCACTGGTGTTCATGGATGGCAGTGCCATATATGACCCAACTTGGCAGGATCATATAAAGCATGTGGTCCACAAACTACAAGCCTTACATCCATCTTGGGCAAAGCAGTGGAATCAATAATAAAAGATAGAATAACTTAGTATGTCACCAAGAACAATTTACACAACTCCTCATAACATGGATTCTGGTCAAGTAGATCATGCGCTACTAACTTAATCACCTTTTAAGAGCCACTTAGTAGGTCACTGGATACTGCTGTCCCAGTTGAGGTCCTCTTATTAGACTTCTCGAAAGCATTTGGCACAGTTCACCATGATGGTGTAATACAAAAGTTAATAAAAACTAGCAGTATATATCTACTTGATAAACTGGGTCCAAGAATGGGTATCCAAACATACTCAAGGGCCAGAATTAAAAATCGTTTGCCAACTGAAGCCCCTGTCACTAGTGGTGTCCCTTAGGAGTCAGTTCTGGGCAGGCTGTTGTTCAATGTCTTCACTACTAATCTGTCAGAAAGAATTACAGTATGGTTTAAAAAAATTGAACAGGATTCAAAACTCAGTTTCACTGTTGACAATCAAGATAACGTTAATTTACACACACTTCAGAAAGACTTGAGCAAGAACGTTACCTAAGTAGACACCTAGCATATAGTGTTCAATACTGAGAAGTGTAAGGTCCTCTATATGGGGAGTAAAAATGTAAAGTTCAAATATTTCATGAAAGGGAGACAGATTGGTGAGACTATGGATGAAAGGGACCTAGGAATTATTGTCACAAATGACTTCATCAGTTCTAAACACTACTCCTTAATAAATAGGAATGCCAGGAAAAGGATGTATTGACATCATTTCCTCTCTAGACTCAAGGATGTAGTCATTCCATCATGAAGGAACTTGGTAAGAACCCACACTCACTATACTTCTCATTTCTAGTCATACTTTTATTTAAATGACATCAGAACTATAGAAGCACCAGGAAATTCTTGAACTCTATCTTATCTCAGTTTGAATTCCCTGCTGAATTTAGAAATAATATAAGAGGCCTCTATACACAACCTGAAGTGATGGTGAAGATCAGTGACTCTTGTTCCTCTAGATTTCCATTACAACATGGGACACGTCAGGGCTGCCCCTTATACCCATATTTATTTGCTATTTATGCTGAGCCTATAGCACAATTTCTTAGACAAACCGAACACCTACAAGGATGCACAATAAATGAAACACATCATGAATTAGCTTACTATGCTGACGACTTGTTACTTAAGCAATAAGGCACGACAGGGTGTGTGTTAGTGTGTAATAACGTCACTCCTGGGGTGGGTCGAAGCACGAGGTGAAGCCAAGTGCTTCCACCACCCCAGGAGTGACATTATTACACAATAACACACATCCCTGGAGTGCCTTATTGCTATTATACAATGGTTCGTCTGGTAACAAAAAAAGAAAAAAAGAAAAAAGTATGTTTTTTATGTATTTTTATTAGATTTTTCTGTGGGTAAGTATACATTTCAAAAAAGAAATCCCTATTTTTTTGCACCACTGGGTGGCGCTGTTGCTTGAGTGATGCTCTGTGCACAGTCCTGAAGCGCTTCTCATTGAGGCGATGTTATGTGACATGAGGGAGGTTGAAAAGCCGTTTGGCGTCATGGCTTTCTTTCACTACTTTGTTTTTGTTTTATTTTACCATGGGTGACATTGGGGCTCTTTTGAACATGGTCACTGTCAGTGGAGAAAGGACAAGTGGCTGATATGCAAGTGGAGCATGATAAGAAAAGTAAGAGTCGCCAATGTAAATGGAGGATGGTGGTTTAAATACGACACACTCACAGTGATTCTCACCGTTTCAATTGTTTTGCAGTTGGGATGAAGAGCGAGGGCACAGCCGGAATGTGTGAATCTGTGACGGCTTCACTAGTAAAACGATGTTGTGGCAGGTAGAGACCTGAGAGGTTGATTAGGGGTTAGAACAGAAACAAAACGTATGTGTTGGCAGGATTTTCTCCACAAAATGAGCAGCTTCAGTGACAGACGTGATCATAGGGTACGGTCAGCGTGGTTTCGTCAAGCCACTCGGTTCGGGGACAAAATGCTGGCAAGAAATCTATTCATTTTATGAAGTGAATTCTGGGACTCAATTGTGGTACTCGGTGTGAGTGTCGGACACAAAAAGGAAATGGGAGGGGGCGCTAAAGCTGTCTTGGCTTTACTGAGGGTTCAGAGCACTGGTAACTTTAGGATTGGTAGCATGATTTCTGTTATACGGTCATATGTGTGTGCCTGGAATTAATACAGTGATGTTATAGCTTAATAACATCACTGTCCCAGGTACACACTGACCAATCAGAGAACAGAATTTTTTCTTGCCATTGTATAATATATATTACCCCACCCAGAGACCTCTCTGCAGACCTTACAGGACAAGTTCACCTTTGTCGAACAATTAGCAGGTTACAAAATTAATCAAAGTAAATCTGAAGCCCTAACAGTCCAACTAACAATATCACAGAACATTAAAGATGAATACCCCTTTAAATGGAACAGTTCTAGTATAACATACCTAGGCATTCACCTCTCCTTGGATATCACTAAAATGTACAGTCTGAATTACGACTTTCTCTACTCCCAGGCCCAAGAAGAACTAGAAAAATGGTTGAATCTCCAATTACATTATTAAACAGAATTCAATCAATACAAATGATAATACTCCCTTGTCTTCTGTATATCATGCAAACTGTTCCACTACCAATCTCCTGGAGAGATATTTCCAAATGGAATAAACTTATAACTAGATACCTGTGGAGAGGGAATAGACCTCGAATGGCTCTTAAAAAATTACAATTGCCCAAAGACAGAGAAGGCCTCTCACTCCTGGATCTTTTGAAATACTCAGTGGCTGCTACCCTTACTCATATGATACAATGGCTAGCCCCACCAGCTCAAACTCAGAAATGGGTACCCATTGAATGATCCCTGTCAAACATCCCCCTTACAAAGGAAATAATATTTCGACCGAATCAGATATCCCCAACAGATAGGACTTCCAAATATACTGCAGCACTGATCTGGGAATGGCGCAGATACCTCAAGCGCCCGGAAAAGTGGACAGGTGTTTTCTGGATGGGTATCCTGGGATGTAACCCAAAGTTCTCCCCCCTTGGGTGGATGGATGAAAGATTTAGGGGATGGTGCTAATTGGGGCAATTACATACATTCCAATTTTATGAACAGGGAATATTTAAAACATTCCAAAAACTTCAAGAGGAATTCTCCTTGCCTTCAAGGGACTTTTTTTGCTATCTACAGGTTCATCACTTTTTGAATGCAGAGTTCCCTCCAGAGGAGACCCCTCTCTATCCCCCTCCTCTATTCCAGCTCCTCATTCAGCTGAAGGGGGAACCCTCCCCCCCGACACTTAATATCTAGATTATATAAAGCCACACTAAACCACTCATGTGACGAGATGGCTAACATACAAATTAACTAGGAGTCTGAACTAATGACTAATTTCTCCTTTCAAGAGTGGACAATGATTTGGTACTGACAGTATCAAACAACTGCCTCATAACAGTGGAGGGAGTTCTCCTGGAGGATAGCAGCGAGATACTTTCACACTCTCCAGATTACTGCCAAATACACAATCCAGGGTAGATCCTCCTGTTGGAGAGAATGTGACCATGAAGTTACCTAGAAACATAGACTTTGACAGCAGATAAGGACCACTTGGCCCACCCAGTCTGCCCATTTCCTTACCTATTGGATAAGCTGCAGATTCTAGTTAAACAGCCTGCTTCCTGCAACCCCCCCCCCCCACATTTTCTGATTTTGCACAAAACTGTCTTCATTCTGGGCTGAGTATCCTATGTTATGTAAATCCCGGATCGCCCCTGAAAAAGGAACCTCCAGGGCCCAGTGGGCTCACCTGGTCACCAAAATTTAATAAATAAATAAATGTCTCAATTATTTCCATCACTGGGTACTCTGACTCCAGCCATTGCTTTATTGCTACACTTCCTGAAGCAGATCCGTAGTAGACAGCAAACTTACTTAATCTCTATATTGTTGGCTGCAGCAAAAAAATCAATTACCCGCCTATGGCTGCAACCTATCTCCCCCTTCTACCTCAGAATGGGAATCAATTATATACAATATTTACAAAATGGAGAGCCTCATGGCTAGATTACAAAATAGGACCCCCATATTGATGAATAGATGGACCCCCGGTTCCTTTTAATGTCGGAGAAGCACCCAGAGTTTGTACCTTAGTTGCTCCAAGGTGACGGGGGATGGGGGATTCAGAGCTTCTGGATCCCTCTTTTTTCTCCCTCCCCTTTTTTCTTTTTGCCCTTATGGCAATTGAATGTCACTCCTCTACCTGTCTTGGAACTGGCCAGCCCATATGGGACTTGGATAGTTCTCTTGGTGGGACTGAATATGGAACTCCCTACTCTTCTATATCTATGTAGGGACAACTTAATACTATAACATGCATATATAAGATCATATACTGTATTAGAACCACCATATAAAATTAATTTCTTATTTTAAACTACAATGACTACTTACTGTAGAATATTATATATAATTGTACATCATGTTGCCAATGATAATGTCATGCTGTACCTATGCTCCATGTGCATTAGAGGAAAATCAAAATAAAGAGTTAAAAAAAAAAAAAGAACTACAGAAGGAAAACAGAGAAAGGCAACAGAAATGGAATGAGACATAGGCCCAGATATTCAAACTGCGCTCAAAAGTAGCGCGACAGCAGGAGCAAGCACAAACCAGTTGCGCAAATGCGCAACAGGTGCGATATTCAAACATGGAGCAGAGCAAATTGCGCAAGCAACCAACGTCTCAATATCGCACATACTGCGCCATGGCGCAACCAGGTAGGAGAGGCTGAGCCAAAATGCTGCGCTATGGCGCAACCATGGAAGCTCAGCTGAGCAGTGCAGAGCTGCCATAGCGCAAGCACAGCCCCCCCAGAGCAATGGAACTGCACATCCAGGGAGGCAGGCTGGGGCCCACCGCCAGCCATGCCACACATGGGCACAGGAACTCACTGCAGAACCCACACCACACTGGCACACCCCAAGCACAGCATCACTGGGGGTGGGACGGATGATCCACGTGCCCATGGGGACAAGCCAACTAAAGCATAGCAGAGCCATGACACCTCAGCACAACCACTGGCAGGCAAGAGTGCCACACCCCGGGTTGACAACCACAGTGCATTCAGTCCCCTCGACGCACAGCACAGCGTGCACGTGGCCCCCAAGACATCACTTCATGTGCAGTGACAGGCACTGCAGGAAACACCATGCCTCCCCGTGCCACATGGCAACCCCATGCTGCAGAGAAGCAGACCAGCCAGACCCACCCTGTGCACCCAGCAGTGGGTGGCAGCAGATGGCAAGAGCAACAGAAAGGCAATGCTATGCTGGTGATACTTCCCCATGGACACACACACACACACACACACACACACACACACACACACACACACACACACACATATACCCAGGACCATAGTAGCCCAGATGGCATATACACCCCTGCAACGGAGCACCCAGAGCCAGTTGCAAAGCAGACACCACACAGCAGTTGTACCAAAATAGAAATGTATATTGAAATAAAAACAGTGAACAATAAAGTTATAACTATGTACAAGTTGGGGGATGGGTAAAGGCAGGTGTTCAAGGGGAGGGAAAAACTTGGAGAGGGAAGGCAGGTGAAAGGGATGGGTGAAGGTCAAATGAAAGGTGGGCTACGGCCCAGCAGGCTCCTGCCCTCCCCGCTGTCCTCCTATGTCTGCGCCCGCCATTCCCTGGCGCTGTAGGGCTTGCAGGAGCTCCCGCCTCGACCACAACCTGGGTCAGGCGCCGCACATCATGCGCCATGCGCCTGAAGCACACCGAGGCCTAGGAAAATGGGAACACAGTCAATGGCTGAGACTGACCACAACCCTGAACACCACCCAACCTGCAACCCATCTAACCCAATGTGCTGCACATGTGATGGCATGCACCCACCCACAGTGAACATGCACATGGCCATCACAAACAGGCGGCACCAGCCATGCGCACCACCGCCCACACACACTGCCCATGTCAATCACAGTACAAACTAGGCTGTCATGTGATGTTGCAACGTGCGCGATGCCAGTTACACAGCTATGTGCCCAGTGCATGCCTGGACCACCTGTGATGCATACACAGACGTGTCGTGATGCTGCACTGTGATGCAGGTCACCTGTGTCACGCCTACATACATGGATACATAGACAGTGTCGGCAGATAAGGGCCTATGGACACCCAGTCTGGCCATTTGGCCTTGTATGATCACCTCTTGTCCTATAAGTCCGCTCCCCTCACCCCTGACCTCCAGAAGTCCCTCATGGCGAACCCACACATACAGATATCCCGTGACCAAGTCAGCCCCCACCACATCCTCTTGCAGGGTGTTCCACTCGTCCACCACCCATTATGTGAAGAAACACTTTTGCATGTTCCTCTTAAACGAGCCCCCTCCAACTGCATCCCATGCCCTCTAGTCCTGGAACATCCTTTACACTGACAAATATTGTTTCCGCACTCTGTTCCCCTGTACAATACTTGTATGTCCCCATCATATCCCCACACCCTCCTCCTCCAGGGAGTACATGTTCAGTTCTGCCAACCGGTCTGCATAGGACTTGTGATGCAATCCATGCACCATCCATGTCGCTGCCCTGTGAACGCCTCCACCCAGTCCCTGTCCATACGCAGGTATGTTTTCCGGAACTGTACACTGTACTCCAGTGTGGGGACTCACTAGTGTTTCGCCTAGTGGAACTACGACCTCCCATTTGGTTGTGTCCATCATGGTTGGTGGTCCTGCCCCCAGCATGCAATAGCATCCATGACGAATGATACCACACCTCCAGCAGCTCGGTCTGCCGCTGCTGCTGCTGCTGTTGCTGCTGCTGATGCTGCTGCTGTTGCCCGATGGCCTGTGGCACTGGGGCCCTGGCATGGCCCACATCAGCCTCGGCCCGCGCCCCTCACCATCCGCCTGTGGGAGATATATGGTGAGACAAACATCAGTGTGTCTCAAAAGCAGAGTGCCCCTGCCCCAGTAAGACTGCCTGCCCACACAGCCATAACCATCCATCGCACAGCTGCACACACTGACACACCGATGCACAGCCACCCAGGCACACACACACCCTACAGAGAATATAGGTGAATAGATGGTACACTCACGTGGCCTAGGCACCAGGCCCCGCCTGGCATGGGAACGCAGCCGCTAACAGTTCGGGTCCTCCGTGGAGATCACTGTACCGTGCCAGCACTGCTCCACAGACCGCCCCGCCAGTGACCCCACCAGGTCAGTGGCCACTTGCTGCCACACATGGGTCCTAGGTCCAGTGAGGGGGCCTCACCATAGTCCCTCATAGTGGGCTCCACTAGGGGCACCAGGTTGGCCACTTCAACTGGGCTCCAGGACACCGCCCTCCTCCGAGCCATGGCCCAACTTTACAGCAGGCAATATGGCGCCCCGCTGCGCTGTGACCCCACATGGAGTTGTTGCGCAATAGACCAAACACAGGCTCCAATCACGCTGTTCGCACAGCACCATCACTTTACATGGCGCTGTAACCAGACAGCGCAATAGGGACGTACACATGGCATGCCGACAGCGCCAGGGGTCAGAGGGCATACACTAGGTCACGGCAATGACGCAAGGCTACGCACAGCGCCATAGGATGTATAGGCATCCTGCACGACTGCTAAGCAGAGCACCAGTGCCACAGTGGACTATCGCAAGCAGAAGTGCCACAGCGCCATATAGTGCCCAGTGCTGTAGCGCCACTGGCACAATGGTGGCCATGGCCAGAATCGCCTATCGCCCTCAGCAGGTCTGCAGCGCAATCGACGCATGCGTAACCTGTCTGGGCATGCGCAATGCAGTGTAGCACACAGCCAGAAACATGCGCCATCGGCTCAGCCGACCTTTTCCTTATTGCGCTAAGCGCAATGCCGACATTCAGCCGACATATGCAAATTAGTTTATCAGCTATGCAAAGGCGCAGTGGCTAATTAGCATGTCATTAAAGTTGCGCCACACCTCATTTGCATGTGTTGCGCTATAAAAAGTGCGACACTGGGTTGTGGCGGCCAGATTTGGTTGTTGCAGCTGAGAGGTGAGTTACATGCTGTGTGATGCTCAGGACAATGCTCATGGGCAGGGGTGCTGGAGGATGTCACAGGTTGAGGGGGCTGAGCATGATGAGGGCACTTAGAAAGGGGCAGAGGGCACCCTTTCCATCAGTATCTGCCATGCGGCGAGGAAAGGGGGGGCTTCGCCCCCGGCCTGCAGCTATGCTCATGGGGAAATGCTGTGGACTGCACAGTGACAGGTGTCCACTTCCACCCATACAGATCAGCATGAGTGACGAGAACCAGGCCGAGGCTGTGGACGGCGGGCGTAGGAGGAGGCCGAACTTCACCACAGCAGAGACCGAGGCCCTCTTCCAGGCCTACCTGGAGGATGAGCCGCTTTTGAGTGGGCAGAGGGCACACCTCAGCAGCGCAGCTGCATGGGAGGGGTAGCTTTGGCCGCCAACCTGCACGGAAGCCACCAGCGCCCATGCAGGAATGCCGCAAGAAGATGGGGACTGACCGCAGGAGGCTGAAGGAGAAGGTGGCAGCCTTCAGGGGCACGGCTGCCACTGGTGGGGACCACCAGTGGTGTTGCAGCTGACCCGACCGAGGAGACACTGGTTGCGCCATGCAGCCGAGTGCCATTACGCGGGTGTTCCTGGCGGAGGATTCCAGACAGGTGGAAGCCCATCACTGCACGGTATGTCATGGTGATGTTGTGGGGGCTGTTGTTCATGCACTCACATGTACTCTTTCTGTTTCAGATCCTGTTCGCCTGCAGGAGACGGTGGTGGTGGTGCTGACAGTGAGGCAGACCTGCTGGACCAGGAGGAGGGACCTCCACCTCTGCCAGCAGCCTGCACGCACTGCAGCAGCAGGCCAGCTGGGCCGACAACCCGCCGCAGTGATACGGGTGCAGGGGTGCACAGCCTGTGTCACAGCAGTTTGGCATGCAGGTGTGCCAGCATGCTGTGCCTATGGCAGTGGCACGCACCGGCACTATTGATGATGGCAGGCCTGCAATGGCCAGTGAGAGGTGTGTGTCCCACGAGGGACACATGGCAGGTCAGCATGTGCCCCTGGGCCGTCCAGCTCCACACATGTGTACCAGCATGCTGGCACAGTCACAGGCTGGGCCTGTCAGCACCGGTGGGGCAGCATCGGTGGCTGAGCAGGTGTCTGGCACTGTTGACAGCACAGGGGTGGAACAGGTGGACCTGGGGCTCACCAGTTGGAGGGCGGCAGCAGCAGTTGCACACCAGGCCTGGGGACAGCGCCAGGCAGTGGCACTTGTCCACCGCCCTTAGATCAGCCCATACCTGGTCCTGGTGAACAGCGGCCACCCTCAAGGGGTGCTGTGCACCAGGACCATCCACACCCTGGGGGTCACGATGCCATTGGGGCACAGTACCCTTTGGACGCGCACACCCGCCTGCTGCAGGAGTCGGTACAGCTGCAGGGGCGGGTTGCAAGGTCTGTGGAGGCACTGACTGTGTCCGTGGAGCGGCATAGCAGGGAGTGTGCTCAGGACCGGGCCGAGATGGTCCATATGCGGACGGATGTGACCGCTGCCATCGACAGGCTGACCCAGGCAGTGGTATCTGTGGCGACCGCATTGACCACACTGTCTGGTGACCCTGTACCATGCACCCCACACAGTGCGCACTCCACTCCCCGTTCCCGGCGTCGTGCGACACCAGGCCTGTCGACACCGGGTTCTGCTGTGGCATCCCGAGCACCCCTGGTGCAAGTTTCTTCGCGGATGCAGACCCCAGCGGGCAAGGTCGGGTCACGCACTGGGACCCCTGGTGCAGTAGTGCCACTCGATGTGGCCCCCGCGCAGCCTGCCAGTGCGCTGCTAGGCCACGGCGGCCGCCCACGATCCGCGTGGTGGCCGTGGGACAGTGCTCCTGACTGAGCTGTCTCCCAAATGCAGGCCCTGTCTGGTGCTGCCCTGTGTGCAATGTGTGTCGGTGGGCAGTGCACTGCTGGGTGCTCTGCTCACCAAACTGACACACGGACCACCTGCACACCTCCCAACTGCTGTCCACAGGTGCGTGTGGATGATGATGCCTGCATTGCACTGTACACCAAGGTGCAGGTTGCCCAGGTCCTGACACGACGGGACAGTCCAGGTGGTGAGGGTGGTTGGTGGTGCTGTGTGATAGCGTAATTTCCGCAGTGCTGTGCTGCTGCCCTGTATGCTGCCTGGTGTGTGTGTGTGTTCATTTGAGTGCTCACCTCTCTGATGATGTGTTGGTATGCCTAGACCCTTCAACTCCCTGACCTTCATGCACGGTGTGTTCCCTGTGTGCCTGTGGTTTGCGACAGACAGTGTTGCCTGCACATGTCCCTTGACTTACCTGTGTTGGGCGAGTGCTCTTCTGCAATGGTGTCCCGTGCAGCTGGGCCTGCCGGTCAGTCGGGGGTCCCTCCGTCCTAGGGGGGCGCTCATCACCATATCACCGGTGCTACTGGCGTCCCCATCGCTGTCCCCCTCTTGGACCTGTACGGCTATCCCATGGTCTTTGGCCATGTTGTGCAGGATGCAACAGGCCAGGAATATCCCACAGGCCTTTTGGGGCTGTACTGTAGGGCTTCACCGGAGGTGTCCAGGCATCGGAAGCGGGTTTTGAGTATCCCCGAACACCCGCCTATGATGTTCTCGTGGTTGCGGCATGTGCTCATTGAAACCGTGCTGCGCTTGGGGTCGTGGGGGCTGCATGGTGTGAGCAGCCAGGGACGGAGGGTATCCACAGTCACCTGTGTGAGATAGTGGAGATCAGTGTTAGTCAGGTCCATATTGCCCATATCCTTGTGTGCCACTACCATGGCACCTGTGTCATTCCTACCCTTGCACAGAGTTTGCATTCCATACATGTGTACTCACCCACTAGATGACCCGTGGGATGTTCCCACTCAAATCGATGGCACAGTGCAGATTGGTGCCATATGAAGGCATCATGTGCTCCACCAGGTGTGTGGCACAGACATTGATGATGCGCCCAGTGGCATCACACACCACCTGGCAGTTGACATCGGTAGCCCTTCGGTTCCGACATGCTGATTCGCCGGGGCCAGGTGGCGCATGCGACTGGCCACATGGGTGCAGTCTATGGCACCTAGCACTCCAGGCATTTGTGCTACCCTGTGGAACTCCTGCATGTTTGCTGTACGCTCTGCCGCGGTGCTGGGGAAATGGATGTACTCCGCAGCATGAGGCAGCAGTGCGCTGAGGAATTGGGTGAGGATGCGTGACGTGGCCGACTGCATAATGCCTGTGGTGTCCCCTGTCAGCCTCTGGAAGGTGCCCGTGGCGAGCAGGCACATGCAGGCTGTCACCTTGGTCTCCACGGACAGAGCATGACTCCGTCGTGAGGGTGCCTGCATCACATCACTGCACAGCTCACTGAGCTGTCTCAGTATTGCCCTGTTCAGGCGGTACCAGGCCACAATCTCGACATCGCTGTACAGCTCATAGCTGATGTGGGCCCGACATCGCTTGTTGGGGTTTTACACCGACGGGCCCCTCCACGGCCACGCCCCTGCAGCATGCTGTCTCACCCTCATTACAGCTTCCATGTGGAAGCTGACACTGTCCATCTCCTGGCTCCTGCCCCCCAGCTGCTGTTCCTGTGTTACCCCACTGCCCCACTGCTGCTTCCACTGCACCGGCACCCCCACTGGCCTCTCTGTCCTCCAGGACCCACTGTCCCTCTCTGCCCTTCCTGCTCCTGTCTCTGTCTCTCTGTCTCTCGCTCTTCTGTCTCTCCCCGGTTTGCGGCCTGCTAGAGTTCTTGCGCGCTCCCTTGAGCCCTTTATTTTGGCTCACATCCGGTGGCGCATCCTCCGGCTGAGCCACTCTTGCGCATTACGCAGAGTGTTCAAATATCGCATTGTGCACTTTATGCATGGACCCGCCTTCTGGGTATGCCTTGCTTATTTCCATTGCGCTTGTGGCTCAGCCGGTTTTCGGTGGCACAACTGGCCCCTTCTCAATATCGCAGACTGGCGCATTTTTGGAGTTGCGCACGCGCAACCCTTTTGAATATCTGGGCCATAGAAAAATATAGCTAGCAGTAAAAATTAACCAACCTGGGCCAAATATCCCTAGAAACCAGGAAAGCAAGATGTGACCTGCTCTTAATTTTCAATATATTACAGAATAAATCCATGTCAGCTATGGACACAGAATTTAATTATTATTTTAATAGCTTTTTTTCACCCGTTTTTATCCCACCCACCTGAGGCCCTGGCACACGGCCATGCATGCATGCCTCTGTGGTGCCAGCTCAGCCCCTTCCACCCTCCCATCCTTGCCACCCCCTCCGCCTATGCTTTCCCATCTGACCTCCACCCGGTTGGAGCAGAACTACGGGAGGGCGACAACCCATCCCCACCACCCTCAGGAGAGGAGAGGAGAGCAGCCTACCAGCTCCACTTGTTCCTGCTCCTCCCCCCATGCCAGCACTCCGACCCAAGGTCGTTCCTGAATCCAGGTCACCAGCATAGAACGTGGTAAGGCATCCAGTGCCTCATCCCTCAGCACCACCAGGCCAGCTGTTTGAACACTGAATTTAGGGTCACAGAGCAGGTCATCAGAGGCCATTCGAAGTAATTGAGGCAAACAAACTTTAAAACAGAGAAACTAGCTTATTCAAGGGTGGTGGGTCTGTGGAACTGACTGCCCCAACTTGTTATCAGCTCTCCTAAAAACATTTTTAAGGTTGGTATTATATAAATTCATCTTTTCTGGACACACTCTGATTAAGTGTCACTGAGACGTGGGTAGGCAGCCTTGATGGGCCTCATGGTATACTTCTGCCCATTTAACGCTGTTTCACACTATTAAGACCTAGTAAAGCTATAGGGCTGACAAGGTAAGGAGAAGAAGCATCAGACTGGTATAACTGAGGTCTTGTACCTAGGTCATAGGCAGATGGTGGGCCTGTCTGGCTCGAACCTGCAAAAATTCAGGCCAACCAGGAGATACCTATGCCAACCACTAAAGGACGGGTGGGAGTATGTCCAGAGACTGCAGGTTACTACTATAGATTTGCAGCTAATTTTAGTGATACAGCAAAACTCTCTGTCAGACCTCATGATAAAGAAAATTCCTGATAAAGGTCAATGGTCTTATCGCTGTGAGGCAGCATTTGGTCAAATGAAACAATCATTATGTCAGGTGTCCATGCTAGCTTGCCCCAACTATGCATTGACATTTACTGTGCACATGAATGTTTCTGACCACAGAGTGTCATTCTGATCCAGGTTGCTCCCATGGGAGAAGAACACCTGACTGCATATAGTACTTGATCAGGAAACTGGATCCAAAAAGGGAGGCCTATTCCGTAATCAAGACAAAACGTTTGGGCATAATCTTGATGTTGTGAAAACTACACCATATTTATAGGGAAGAGAGTTTACACAACCAATACGACATGATGGGGTGTGCATTAGACATTTCTAATGCTTGGCCATGGGTGTAGTAAGGCCCAAGGTTGCATGCCGAATGCCTTCAGCCCCCAGCATAATGCACACCCCTGGAGTGTCTTATTGTGCTTATAAAATGGGATTTTGTTTTTTACTTTAGAGTGACAATTAAAATTAAGAGGTTTAAACAGAAAAAAGGTTATTTTTTTCCATGTAATTTTACATTAAATAGTTCCTCTGCTTGGAATGAGTTTGATGCATTTATTTTTAGTTTGTCCTAAGTAGACTTCTGTAGTTGTAGTTTTAAATTGTGTCCTGTAGACCTCCAAGCATGGTGTATACACACACACACACACACACACACACACACACACACACACACACACACACACACACTTTAACTGATAAGTTCCAATTTTAAATTGTTTTTGTTGTTTCTTTCTGCCACGTGTGAAAGTGCCAGCTGCACAGCAATTAGTTATATAGAGTGTGGGGGAGAATGTTTATTGTTTGGAACAACATGCTCAGGAGGCTTACTCTTTTTTAGTCTTTTTTTTCATTTATTATTCATTTATTCATTTTCATTAATTCTTCATGAAAATAGTGCAAGTCACTAAGTGGATGGTAGGACAGTTCTGGAAAGAAATGCTCATAATGGGCTGGCTGGTAAACAAGTTGGGCAGCCTGGGAGTGGGTCCCTGGGTGGTAAACTGGGTCAAAAATTGACTGAGTGATAGTACACAAAGGGTGGTGGTGAATAGAGTTCAATCTAAAGGGAAGGGGTGACCAGCAGGGTCCTGCAGGTATCAGTGCTTGGACCAGTCTTCTTTAATGTCTTCATAAGCAGCATTGCAGAAGGGCTGGAAGGGAAGGTGCGTCTCTTTGCGGATGACATGAAGATCGGCAACAGGGTTGACACTCCAGGAGGGGTAGAGAAAATGAGAAGGGACCTAAGCAAGCTTGATGAGTGGTCAAGTGTGTGGCAGCTAAGATTTAATGCAAAGAAGTGCAAAGTCATGCACTTGGGGCATAGAAATGCATGGGAGGAGTACATGATGGGGGTTGGGGCAGTACTGATGGCCACCAAACAAGAAAGGGACCTGGGAGTAATCATACCTGATGATCTAAAGATTACCAAATAATGTGAGAAGGCTGTAAGGTGAGCCAGTGGAATGCTGGGGTACATAGGGAGAAGCATCTCCAGCAGAAGGAAGGTGGTGATGATGCCACTGTATTGAACATCGGTGAGACCTCATCTAGAGTACTCTGTCCAGTTCTGGAGACCACATCTCAGGAAGGACATAGACAGAGTAGAAGTGGTTCAGAGAAGGGTGACAAAAGTAATGCAGTGGCTGCACCAAAAGTCATATGAGGGGAGACTGGAGGATCTCAATATGTATTCCCTGGATGAGAGGAGAGAGAGGGGGGATATGACAGACTTTCAAATACCTCAAGGGATATAAATAAGGTCCAAGAGGGTAGCATCTTAAAAAAAAGATGTTCAAGAGCAGGGGGGCATGATATGAAGATAGAGAGGGTATTTTTTCACGGAAAGGGTGATGGATTCATGGAACAGCCTCCTGGTAGAGGTTGTAGTGGCAAAAGCGGTAGGGGAATTCAGAACCACATGGGACAGACATAATGGAACTCTAGCAATAGGAAAGAGAGGATAAGCAACAGATCATTTAGGATTTGCAGTATATGAAACAGGTAAGGAAAATGAGTAGACTAGGTGGGGCAAGTGGTCCTTATCTGCTGTCAAATTCTATGTTTCTATGCTGCAGTACTTTGTCATATGAGTCAGAGAATGGAAGTATCCAGCCGCAATGGTGGTACAACAGGAGAACTAGGAGCTGTGATGGTGTTACAAATGGCTGAGATGGTGACGCAAGCGGAGCACATCAGAAAATAAAACAAGGTGTGTCTGACTAATTTTTTCATTACCAAAAAAAATCCAAACCAAGCTACACACTAGTGATGTGAGCGGGCTGGCAAGTGAGCAGGTGGGTTAGTGGGTCATGACATCTGAATGACGTGTCAGCAAAAAACAACATACTGAACTAGAACACTATATTTGAAATACAAAATTTACAATTTCAATCAACAATTAATGAACAGCCATAGGGGAAGATTAATGATGTGCAGGACACTGGGTTTATGTCTCTGAGGCTACCTGGGTTAAAAAAAAAATGTTGACTGTTAACATTCTAAAAAAATTGAACATTCTAAATTGAGCACTTTGATTTGTGTGCTGTGTCCAGGTTGGCAGCACTTGTTTTTACCTGTGCATTAGACAGATCTAATGCATAGGTAATGACCAATCAAATTTGAGGATTTTCTAATCCCATTTTATACATTAGTCATGGACCATAATTACAGCCCCGTGAAATTCTTTTTAATTTTTTTTTTATTTTAATTTTTCAGTTTTTCTGGAATTTCAGTTATTTCTTTTTATTCATTGAAAATTTTGTTTTATTTCTTATCACATATACATTAATAAAATACCTCAAAATGACCTTGCACACACTAGAAATCACATTCCTAGAATACTACATCATATTAAGCAACATTATGCTATGGCCTTGAAAGGTTTTGTGAATCAGACAATTCCAGTGCCGCTTCCCTGTGGATCTTCTCTGTGGTAACAAGGGAGCCTAAACAGCTGCTGCAGGATTTATTTAGATTTTGCCAAATAAACAAGTGATTTTTAACTTTTTTCATGTGTTTGTTTTCAATTTATTTCTTTTTATACCTTGAATTTCTTGTTATTTCTTATTTAAGAAAAAGGTAAGTCTCTAACCATAATCCCCTAACCTGACTCCACAGGATGAGTAGGTGGAACACCAAGCTACTGCAGTGGAGTGTTGTACTATAGTCATATAACGTGACTATTCAGCACCATTGTGACTCACAACGTGCCAGTGCTGATGATCTGTTCAGGCTGGTGGACTGAGAACAGAAATTTGGGCTGGATAACAAAAAAAAGAAATAAAGAAAAGAAACTTTAAGAAAAGAAAAAGGAAAAGAAAAGAAATGGGAGGGGTAATCTAAATGAATTGAGGCCTACCAGGTGGTAATGGAGTGTACACATGAAAAGTCTTTTGAGTGCACCAAGGACATGCCATTTCACTTTTTTGGTGGGGTGGGGTTCAACAGGTTCTTCCTCAGAGATGTACATAAAATTATTTTCTACTAGTTACTTTTTATGTTGCTTGCGCGCATGCGCAAGAAACATGTTGCGGCAGCTTGCTGCAGAAGCAGGTTGTGGAGGTGCGGCACTGTTGTGGCCAATGCCCCTACTGCCTTTTGAGGCTTAGCCCACTTTCCCCAATGGGTGGCATGCTGCTGCTGACACTAGTTCAGCCAACGTGCCATCACCTTGAAATGTTTTAGGGGCTGCCTCGTCATTGCAGCATCAGCCATTTTGCTGTAATGAGGGAGCGACCTGTCATTGCAGAACGGTCACTTGAATGCCCCCGACCCAGTTTGCCTACAGGGAGCCCAGTCCCCATTGGCATAATGTCACCACCCGGAAGTTTCTGTTGTCTGCCATGGGGGTACCCAATCCCCCTCGGCATCATGTCCCCCCCTCTTTCTTTGCCAACGGGGCGCCCAATCCCCACTGGCTTCAGTCCCCCTTTCTCACATGAATTTGCCAATGGGGGAGCCCACTCCCCATTGGCATAATGCCCCCCAATGAATTGTGTGCTGAGGGGGGTGCCCAATCCCTCGTCGGGCTATAGCACCCCTAAAACACTAGGTGGCACACTGGGAGCCCATCCCAGCATGCCAAATGTCCCTGTAAAAGAAAAACCGTCCCATGATGTTTTTTTTTTAAACCCTGTAAAACAGAAAATGATCCCTTGTTGAGTCCATGGCCCTGCCCCAACCCACACCCACCCTCTGTACACCCTGCATCCCCACACCCTCACCCCATATTTACCTCTGGAGCGCAGCACGACAATCCTCAGTGGACTGGGAACACGTCTGCACTCTTCAAAGCCGACCGCGAACTGAAGAAATGGCTGTAAGCTGTATAATGGCATAAATAGGGTTGTTTCAACTTTGGTGCATATCTCAGGCATTTTTGGGAATTTTGGCACCACATTTTCAACATGAGATTATTGGGACCCCTCCTCATGAATTCAGCCACTGTCATGGCATAATTCGTTCCCGAAAGGTGATTTCACTGTCATTGTGCGGAATCACCTTTCGGGACTGATTAACAAAATGATAGTGTCAGTATTCATGACGTAAGCTCTCAAAAAGCCTATGTTGCAAATTTGGTGGAAAAAATCCAAACGACTGTTTTACGAGCGCGCGTTGCGCAGTTGTTACACACGCTCGTAACTTTGCGAATTCTCAATATTTTCATGCCAGATTTTCAACATTGGCATTTTATCACACCTCCTTATGAACAGTATAGCTGTCATTTTTCACATCCTGGCCAAAATGTGTTTTCGCACTTCTGGTACAGAATAGCGCGGTCGCTGTGGGAAATCAATGTTCAGGACAGAGTAAGAAAATGACAGTGACACTGTTCGTGAGCAGAGGTCCTAAAATGCCTATGTTGAAAATTTGGTGATGATAGTCCATCAAATGACTGTGTTACAAGTGTGCGTTTCGCAGTTTCCACGCACCCTTGTATCTTCGCAGATTTGTAACATTTTCACACCAGATTTTCAACACTGGTTTTTTTTTTTAAACCTCCTTATGAACAGTACAGCTCTCATTTTTCACATCATGGCCAAAATATGTTTTCACACTTCCGGCACAGCATAGTGCGGTCGCTGTGGGAAATCAGTGTTCGGGAGAGATTAAGAAAATGTCAGTGACCTGTTCATGAGCAGAGGTTCTAAAATGCCTATGTTGAAAATCTGGTGATTAAAGTCCATAAAATGACTGTGTTACAAGTGTGCATTGCACTGTTTCCACGCACCCTTGTAACTTCGCAAATTTGTAATATTTTCATGCAAGATTTTCAACACTGGCATTTTTTCACACCTCCTTATGTACAGTACAGCTGTCATTTTTCACATCCTGGCCGAAATATGTTTTTGCACTTCTGGCGCAGAATAGCGCGGTTGCTGTGGGAAATCAGTCTTTGGGATGATTAAGATTGAGCGCCAGGAGAAACAGAATGAGCGAGTGAGAGAGGGGGAGTGAGCGAGCTCAACGGAGCTGTGTCGAGACTCCTGCAGATTTCTTTGTGGGCAGAAAAAGGTACCAATGCAGGCAGGAGCCCAGTACAAAAGGGCAGCCTGCAGCACTGGAGAAACAGAATGAGCGAGTGAGAGAGGGGGAGTGAGCGAGCTCAATGGAGCTCTGTCGGGACTGCTGCGGATTTCTTTATGGGCAGAAAAAGGCACCAATGCAGGCAGGAGTTCAGTACAAAAGGGCAGCCTGCAGTGCCGGGAGAAACAGAATGAGCGAGTGAGGGAGGGGGAGTGAGCGAGCTCAACGGAGCTGTGTCGGGACTGCTGCGTATTCCTGTTTTTTTTTAGTTGTTTAACCAGAAGTAGCACACTAAGCTGAAAGTTTTTTTACAGGAGCGACCTGGGAGCACAGGAAAGTTAAGTGACTTTCTCAGGGTCACACAGTATGCAAGTGGAAGCTGTGGGATTCAAACCCAGGTCTGGTCTGCTGGATATCACCAGATTTGCAGCTCAGAGCCTTAAACCACTGCACTATACTGCCTCCCTTGTGGGCAGATAAAGGTGCCAACACAGGCAGGAGCCCAGTACAAAAGGGCAGCCTGCAGCGCTGGGAGAAATAGAAGGAGTGAGTGAGAGAGGGGAAGTGAGTGAGCTCAACAGAGCTTTGTCGGGACAGCTGTGAACTTCTTTGTGGGCAGAAAAAGGCACCAACACAGGCAGGAGCCCAGCACAAAAGGGCAACCTGCAGCTCTGGGAGAAACAGAATGAGCGAGTGAGAGAGGGGGAGTGAGCGAGCTCAACAGAGCTCTGTCAGGACTGCTATGGATTTCTTTGTGGGCAGAAAAAGGCACCAACACAAGCAGGAGCCCAGTACAAAAGGTCAGCCTGCAGCATTGGGAGAAATAGAATGAGCGAGTGAGAGGGGAGGAGTGAGCTCAGTGGAGCTCTACTGGGACTTTACAGTTGCCCACCCTCCGCCCAGGGTCTTCTGTGGTCCTATATTACAGCAGGGTCTCTGGAATATAGACGAAGGAATGATTGGATACTTTTAGGATTGCTGTAATAATACAGATTCAGTTCTGTTTATTTCTCTAACTGAGCTAAGTAATACTTGGAGTGCAATAGGATTTCTAACTGGGCTAAGTGAAACTATATGAGAGCTGGGAACAAAAGTATGGTAGCTGAGGGGTGAAAAGCGGACAAGAGGCTTTAGGATTGCTACAGTAATACAGTATCTAATGGATGAGATTTGAGACTGAATTAACTCGGTCGGCAAGGGGGCAGTAGGGGGACTAGTGTGGGGAAGGAACAGGAATTTGACTAAATAGGAGCCTAAAAGTTGTAGTAGGGTACAGAACCTGTGGGTAAGAGCCCATAACATAAGATGGGGGCCAAAATGGGGCAGGTGCCACATGTCAATAGGGTGGGCATCTTTGGAAGGGTGGTGGGCTGTACAGGGTGTGGGTCCGCCATGATCCTGGACTGGGCTTGGAGGATGGGGGGTGTATGGTCTGTAGATGACTGGCTAGTTTGTGGGAGAAACTGTGGATGTTAGGGAGGAGTCTAAGTGGCAGGACAGATGAGTATGGTAGGCATCATGGGGGGGGTAGGGGATGGCAAAGGTCGATGCAGGAACAACAACTAGGGAGTTTAACTGACCCCAGTATCAGAGGCACTAACAGAAAAGACAGGAGAAGAGAGGGGGTGAGGCCTGCTGAGGGGGGAGGCAGAGACCATGAGGAGTACCAGGGGAGAGAGGAAATGGGTGTAGGTAGGGAGGGACCAGGGGTGGCACAGAGGGGAACAAGTAGGAGGGGGGAACCGATAGGGGAAGAGATGAAGGAGGGGTATCGACTAGGAATAGATTTAAACCTCTGCTATGGGAGAGAGAGGGGGAGCAGGAACATACTGAAGGGGGGAGGAAAAGCGGGGCATGAGAGGGATGGCAACAGATAGGGAAGGAGATAGCGAGGATGAAAGGGTAGAAGGGGGCTAATAACTAAGAGGTGGTGACTGCAGGAGAGAAGGCTATGGGAAGGGGAAGGATGGGAGGGGCATCACTATCGGGGTAGAAGGGAATGGGGGCTCTAAATCAACAACAGCAGGGATAGGAGAGGGGTTGGAAATCAGCAGGGGAACAGGAGAGGTTGACATGGGAAGCCCAGTAGGAAGTAGTCAGGCTGGGAAGGGGTTCAAGGGGAATGGGAGAAATAAGGCAGAGAAAAGAGGTGAGGCAGAAGTACAGAAGTAGGGGTACAGATACAGATGTCACAGAGGCTGCACCTGGTGGTAAGGGGCAGGGAAGAATGAATACTGGGTTGGTGGAAGGGGCATTAGAAGGGAAAGGGGGTAAGGGATGGGGGTACTCGTCCTGGGGGATTCTATACTGAAATGGGTGAGATGAGGCAGAAAGGGGGAAGGCACAGCCATATTTGGGTTGAAGCTGTTCCTAGGTTGACTGCAGGAGGGGCAGGGCAGGTACTGCTCAAGCGTGCAGTGAGGGGGAGGAAGAAACCTCATTTACTGTTGCATGTGCATACAAATGACTCGGAGGGGAACACTGTGGAAGTAGTGAGAGGGAGGTTCGAGTAGTTGGACAGGCAGTGGGAGGGGGTGGGGAAGTTGGTGGTATTCTTGGAGATACTGCCAGTACCATGTGCAAGTATGGGGAGGAAGGGTAGGCTTGAGGAGTTCAAACGAGTGGCTGAGGGATTGGTGCCACACCAAACATTATGGGTTAGTGACTAACTGGGGTAGGGTCTGGGGGGAATAATGACTTGTATTATTAGGTTATTAAGTAAATGTGGGGTTGGTGTTAGGGGATGTTTTAAATACCAATGTTTTGTTTTTTGCCAGTTGCTGTTTTTTAATTTCTTTTCATTAAAAAAGAGAGTGCTATGACAGACATGATACAGCTTCATAAATGACAAGTGTATCATATACAGTGCTAGTGAAGTGTGTTCAGGGACCACTTTTCCTGGCCTAACCATAACATCCATTTGTTATTTCAGCATTTAAATGAAGTTATTTAACTAGTCCCAGTACATAATTATACCTATCTCTAATGTGATTAATAGCTGACCCAGTGCACTCTTTAAGGAATAAAATCAGTCTTCTGTATCATAATATAGATTACCCATCCTTGCCATTGCTTTTGAAATCTGGGCAGATTGTTTTGTACACATGCCGTAATACATTCCATTTTGTAAATTTCATTAAAGGGGAACTGTTATCACTTAGAGCCCAAAATCCAAGTGTGGGGCTCGTCCTGACTTACACTTTGTGGTAAAAACATATTACTGTTTACTGCAGCATAGTAGTTTGTATCACACTAATTCTGTTAACTTGTAAACTGACATTTTCTGTAACAAAAATCCCAGAATCCCCTGCTGCTGACATCAGAGGAGGGCTGCAGCAGTGGGAGATTCAATAGCTTGCAGTACATGTTAGTTTTAAACCAAAAGGTAGTGTCACTGTGGGACTCATTATCTGAATATATTGTTAAAAGTCCAACAATGGATATATTTAAAACATCTCTCAATAGGTATTTAGGTGGGCATTATGTCCAATGAAAATTGATGAGTCAATAATGGCTGATGCTTGTTGACTCAATACTATTTCTATGATTCCTATGATAAGTTCTGATCTTTTGTTTACTGTTCCTGCTGTCCTCCCCAGGCTAAGTGCAGTCACAGATGACTGTGCTTAGTCCTAGGAGAACAGCTAAAACAGCAAACATATGATCAGAGCTTAAAAAAGCTCTAAAATACACTGCAAGCTATTGAGTCTCTGACTGCTGCAGCCCTCCTGATGTCAGCTGCAGGGAATTCTGGGATCTGTAGTTACAGAAAATGTCAGCTTGCAGGTCAACAGAATTAGTGTGATACGCTCTACTATACTGCAGTAAACAGTAATTAAACAAAATGTTTTTGCTCACTGAGTGCAAATCAGGACCAGCCCCATACTTGGGTGTGGGGCTGTTAGTGATAACAGTTCCTCTTTAACAATCTCCTGCCAAGAGCCTTTTCAGGGAAGGTAGGACAGCATCCACCTCCCAGTTATAACTTTTTTCGCTGCCAAAATGTATATGTAGGCCATAGAACAGGGAGAGATCTGCTGGTTCTGTGAAGGAACAGACAGAAGCACCATGTTATGGCAGACCAGGTCTTTGTGTTGAGACTGTTGTTTCAAATGGAGTGCTTTGTCACTCCAAAATGAGGAACGTAGTGGGCAAGACCAGAATATATAAGCTTGAGCTGCACATGGACATCCCCAGTTATGCCAACAATCCCCAAATGTAGCCAGTAAGTATTTAGCTAGGATGGCAGGAGTCTGAAAAAATCTGGAGCAGCACTTCCAGGCAAACTTGCGCCAGAGATTGGAAGATGTGATTTTGCTACAGATAAAGAATATTTTAACCAATCTGAGTAGGGAATTGTGACAGTCAAATCCTAATTCCATTTGTCCAGAGCTATAAGAGTGGAGTCACCCAGATACTCTTCGAATCCTCTATAAAAATGGCCTATTAAATGTTCCCAGTGTGTGTGTCCCCCAGTGCATCCAGTAGCAGCCATAGCAGCAGTGGTAGGGGATCAGGAAGAGAGGTTTTCATTCATTTTGTGTAGAAGATATGTGCGTACATATATATATTTAAAGTGTTCTCTCCCTGTCATCCTGAACCGAGCCTGCAGATGTTCAAAGGGAACTACACCTTGTCAAAGAAACTAATAGATGTATGTGAGGCTCAGCTTTCACCATCTGGCGACAGTATGATCTATTTGTGGGGGCAGAAATTCTGGGTTGGCTGACAACACTCGAAGAAAGTAGAATATGAGAGCAAGTTTAGGCATCCTCTATAAAGAAAATCATAGCCGCAGCATGACAGCTGTGACATGGCCATTGTCAGTCAATGACAGGGGGTAGGATGGTTGGTAACAAGAAGGGAGCCAATGTTGTATAGATCATTCAGTACATTCAATGTGAACTTTATATGCTTCCGGGAAGGAGTAATTTGGGAATTCAGCCAAGTATATATGATCCATAGGTGAGCTGCCTTGGCATAGTTAACCTGACTGGGGA
The DNA here is from genome assembly GCA_016271365.2 of Neoceratodus forsteri. NCBI lineage: Eukaryota > Metazoa > Chordata > Ceratodontiformes > Ceratodontidae > Neoceratodus > Neoceratodus forsteri. Next base: position 832,257,473 of record CM028133.1, read on the forward strand.
GGTTGAATCCACCTTTTGATGAGGGGAGCTGCAAGACTGCATATTGGATTCTTGGCGGATGAACTCCCTGGATATACTGGGAAATCATTCTGTTCCAGGACATAAAGTAATGTGCTGGGAAGGGTGGCAATGTCTGGAAAAGATATGAGACATGCTAAAATGTTCATATGTATAGATTCTATTTTTTGAGAGAAAGGGAAGGGGAAGAGCGGCCCACTAGACGATTGCCTGTTAATGCCATTATAAGTGGTTCAGAATTCAGCAGCTCTAAGTTATTGAGATCTTTCAGGATTATAATTCCAAGATATTTCAGTTTCATTCATTGCTATTTAATGGGAAATTGTTTAGGTAACACGGGGACAGATTGAAGTCAGAAAGCAAAACCTCGGTTTTTGAGAGCTTTAATGAAAAGTCAGACATGTTTCCGAAAAATTGAAGTATATGCTACGCGGCAGAGATTGACTGCTCAGGATTAAGCAGTGTCAGAAGTATGTCATCTGCATATAATATGATTTTATAGTGAACTCTTCCAAAAGGTATCCCCTCCACGTGGGGCAATTGCTGTACCACTGCTGGTAGGGGTTCAATGTAAACTGCAAAGAGTAAGGGGAGAGGAGGTATCCCTGTAGGGTTACCCTTTGAAGAGAAATGGGAGGTGTGTGAGTGCCACTCACCCAAATGTAAGCCTGTCAAATGCCTTCTCAGCATCAAGACTTAGTACTGCTAATAAGATTGTTCTCTTTTTGGCATGTTCTATAAAAAGGAGTTTGCGGCAGATGTCATCAGTGGCTTGAAATTTCCTAATAAAACCCAATTAGTCTATGTGCATAAGTGTGGGAAGAGGCTGATTCAACTTTTGTGCCCAGGTAGCCATGTATAGCTTGTAGTCAACATTTAAAACTGAGATTGAATGGTAGGATGAAGGAAGGGTTGGGTCTCGCCCCAGTTCATGTATTGCTGATATAGGGCATAGTTTCAAGTAGAAGGAGTATGTGCACCCTTGCAAGTTGCCTCAAAGGCTTGATGTAAATATGGGTAAGGATCACTCAAAAGGTTTTGTACCACTCCACTTGGTAAGATTCGGTCCCGAGCACTTTTGGGTTTTAGCATTAGTCAGGGCAAAGTGTAATTTGTCTACAGTTAATGGGGTTTTGAGGGTCTCTAGTTGAGATTTAATTAGTTTCGGCAGTGCTAAGCTTGATAGGAAAGCATGTGTGGCAGAGGGAGATGGCAGCAGTGATTCATGGTAAAGTGCTTGATAGACCAGAAAGTCTCAGAAATTCTATTAAGATTATTCATTAGGACCACTGTTTGGGGGTTACAGATCTGGGGTACACATGCAAGCTTTTTTGTTGGTAGAGCTGTTGCACAACTAGCCTTGCACCCCGGTCTGCTCTGTCATAGAATGAGTGCTTCAGAAAGGTGTAGGCCTAAAGAACCCAAGGCCCAAAATCTATTGAATCTCTCATTTCAAACATTTAATTTTGTCTGAGATGACTCAGTCACCATGTGAATACAGTAGCTGCAGAGTATGCAATTGTTTGGTCAGAGTATGTACTTCTCCACCTGCTGATATTTCCGATGGGAAATGTAAGATATTATGTCCCTCCACAACACAGTTTTAAGAGTGTCCCAAAGGATGGATGGTGAGATGTCAAGGGAGGCATTTTCAGCCATGAGTTGCTGGATACGCTCTTTGTGAAGTTTCTTGAAGTCCATGTCTCTGAGGAGAGTGGTGTTAAATCACCAGAAACTAGCCATGGGTTTCCTATCCCGGTCCAGTTTAAGAAGCAGTGGGGTGTGATCTGACAATAAGCAGGGTTTGTAGGAGAAATCTTGAGCATTATAAAAATGTTCACAACATAAAAAAAGTAATCTATCCTAGGAAAAGTATCAAACTGAGAAGAAGAAGAATATGGCCTAGTAGTTGGGGAAAAAGGAATGCCAAACATCCACAAAGCTTATGTGCATGAGGTTATGTTTAAGAAATGTTTGTGTAGCCATAGCCCGCACCTGGTAGAGTTGGTAGTGTCCAACTCCAGGGACAGTGTCATGTTGAGATCATCTCCCATGATTAGTTGCTTCTGGAGCATGTCAAGCAACAAATAATTGGGATGGTTGAGTTAGGAGGGAGATATAAATTTGCCAGGGTTATCTTGTTGTCATAGAGATGGCATTGTAAGGTTATGTAGCATCCTGTTGGGTCGCAGTACTGCTTATGTAGGATAAACGTGAAGTAGAAGGCATTAATTTTGCCATACCATGATGTTTACCCTGTTTGTAAGACTAAAAATAGACGGTGTATTAACCTCTGGAGGATCATTTTGTGTGCTCTGGGTTGGGGGGGAGGAGGGGGGAAAATAGGTCTCTTGAACAAATACCAATCTGCAGGGTGGACACAAAGGTACTGACGACATTTGGTGTGTTTTATAGGGTTATTCATCCCATTTATATTCAAAGAGAAAATCTTTACTGGTGTCACAGCCATCCCAGGGGAAATTGTAGAGACGTGTACTGATACCACTAGCCTGTAGTGCTCACGAGTATAGCTGCCACCCACCAGTGAGCGAACAGGGCAGAGGGACCTCCCCAAGTTTGACTCTATCCTGTAGGACTTGAAACAGCTGGGCTTTCATGTCAGTGGACTCCCCAATCCCTGCTCCCCCCCAGGGGTGCAAGGTGAAGTGTGCTTCTGGCTAGTGTCTAGTGAAACCTGAAGACATCTCACCTGCACATCCTGCTCTCTGAATTTTATACTTGAAAACCATGTATCAAACATCTAAAGGATGTCAAACATGCATCCAGCAACTGAAACCTAGTAGGGCTCCAGGAAACACATTGATGTCCAGCAACCCTAAGAATGGAAGGGGGGGGGCTACCCCTGAAGGATCAAGAGACAGGTCAACTATACATAGTGTTGTTTCCAAGGGAAGGGCTTTGTGTGACATCAGTCCCCTTTGCTGAGACCAGACCTAACAAAATGGGGAGGTGAGTGCCAAGCTGGGGGAGATAACAAAGGAACTCGAACTCTGGGCCTCATGGGGAACCATTAGTCCAATACATAATAGGGGGAGGAAAAAATGTAAAATAAATAAAAAAGTGGAGCAGGCAAAGGGGTAACTGCATCATAGATGGCAGAAGTGCCACAAAGGCATCTTTTCATCTCACTGCATCACTCTTGTGCTTTGAGTGGTGTTATCCATGGACCAGCACCCCGATTGGCCCCCTACCTCACAGACAGTAATACCTAGGGCACAGGGACTTACTATATAAGCATAAGGGTCAGGATCTGAGTTCTACTGTTTTTATACTGAGAATCATAATGCATTTGCCATCATTCTAATTGTACCACTTGGGAGACATCTCTGTTTATACCATTGTATAATCATTAGTTAGACAATACTGCCATCTTCAGTTCTAGTGCAGAACAGCAATTACCTATGCAATTATGTATGTAACCACAAGTGGCCTTCACAAGTACAGGCCCTTTGTTCAGTAATCTTGTCTTTCTGCTAGCTCAGCATGCTTTCCCAGGCTAGTAAGTAAGTTGGGGAGGCAGTATAGCATAGTGGTTTAAGGCACCGAGCTGCAAATCTGGAGACCTGGGTTTGAATCACACAGCTCCCACTTGCATACTGTGTGACCCTGAGCAAGTCACTTAACTTCCCTGTGCTCCCAGGTCACACCTGTAAACAAGCTTTCAGCTTAGTGTGCCACTCCTTGTTAAACAATTGGAGAAAAAAAAAATATGAAGTCAAGTTATTTGCCATTATCCAATGATGAGACTTTTATATATCTTTTTGGTAGTTGCTGTGATTATTATCAGGGGTATAAGACCCTTTGTATTGCACCTTTTTCTCTGAGAAGAAGAGACTTGTTGCTGCCTATAGGTAAGCAAGATTGGAGGTGTTCTCCCTAGTGTTTATCACTGTGATTTGGTTGTAAGCCTGCTTTATATACCAGAAATAAATCACTTTATGTGCTGTACACCACTTTTCTGTCATTTCTTCACTTTTGTGCAGTTCCAACAAGAACCTGAGGGAGGTAATTTTATTACCCAGTTACATTTGGTGACCATGTGCAGGTTAGAATGTACAAAGTGAAGAATCCATTCGATTTAATTGAACTGCATGTCGAGTAATGTGGTGCATTTGTGCCCACTTGGACCTACTCGAACTTACCGTGGTTGTTCCTTTACAGACTTGTTCCATCTCGGTTTCAGGCATGGCAGACCCACACCGAACCACTGGTACACTCCCTTTGTGAGTAGCAGTGTACTGCCTTGGCACCACTGTTTGCCCACGGGGGACCTGAAAGCTGTTGGGTGACAGTGCCAAGGATTTTATTCCAGTCTTTTGACTGCTTTCTTTGTTTACCCCTTTGTATGTTATGCCTGAATTGTACATGTAGTTGAGACTAGACATCTCAAACTATCTTACCTCCCATGGAGGTTGGACCGATTTCATGCTGGACATGAAGTCATCAGAGGACCCTCTACTTATGATCTCTGACCAATATCTAGAGTTGAAGCAAAAAGCAAAGAAATACCACACCAAAGATCTCTTGGTTGCGGCTTTACATACAGTCACCTAAAGTTTACTAGCACGATGTGCCTCCCTTGAGCTGCAAAACACGTCTCTAAAAAAAGAGATGGGCTTGCAGGCATCAGAGTTACTGAAAAGGGAACAGAAACTCATGGAGGAGACACAGTCACTCTGTGATCATAATAACAGACTGTTGCACTGCACTGCTCAAGACTCTGAGCGTGAATTGTGTATGCTAAGGTCTGACAATGAAAGGTTAAAATGTAATAAGAAACAGCTATCTTATTTGAATGACATTCTGTGTGATACGAATGAAAATTTGTGAGAGGATAATGTTGAATTGAAGGAAGAGAATGCGAGGTTGATGCATGAGCTAGACAAAAAGCTTAGGGAAATCAATGAATTGGGTGCTGCGTACAGAGTATTGCAGAGTGAGGTTGAGAAGGGTATTGAGCAGGGCACTGCTAAAGTTTGTCACAAGAAATGTAGAGACAAGATGACGACATTGCGCCATCAGCGAGATATCCTCGCCGGCCATGTAAAAGCCATGAATGGTTTTCGGTACACACCCATTGACCGTACCTCATCAGGTGATGATGACTGATTACGAGGACATAGGACACCTCATCACATCCAAGACCCTGCCCCACAGGGCAGTGGCCTTTACCAGCCATTCCCAAGATGGTGGCCATTATAGCCCACCTCCATATCATGTCGGCATGCCTTCTACACTGTCATGTCAAAACAAACATGGTGGCCCCCATGATACGGGAGGCTGACCACCTCCAAATAGGAGCCCACTCCCACTGACTCCCCTTTCCTGGGAAGATGGTGCAGAAGTGTGAGGCATTGTACAGGATATCTTGACTAGACTATCAGCCCCTGAGGGAAGCTCCTTCATGCAGGAGCAGATCAGACACATGTTCAAATTGCTGTAACCCAGGAAAATGCATTCAAAGCAGTCACTGATGTAGTGGTGGAAGCTGCCCTTCACAGTGTTTTGGGTCATGGGGAACTAAACACCACTCCCTGCTCACCAACTTCCAATCCCCTACAGGTCGCTCATTCTATTCAGGAAATTGACCAAGGCATTGGACAGATGAGCCCAACTGACAACTTCAGCTGTCATTTGGAGAAGGTGCACTCCCTTTGTGAGAAGCTTTCTCTCTCCAACCTGAGTACCAGGTCCAAGTCCTGAGACAAACCATTGAGCCTACCCTCTGGGCCAAACTCCCAGAGGCCGTCCGCAATTACGAGACACTTGACTACAACGATATCGCACAGGCACTTCTTGCTGCCAATTCCCCAGGTATCGTTGGAGCCCATTTGGCCTATAAGGTCAAGCAAAATGTGAAGGAAATCCCAGCGGGGTTACCATCAGTGGTTGTGGCTCGCCTACAAGGCTGGCAAAGGCCTAGCGGGTGAGAACACCGACAAAAACAAAATTGAGTGCAAGGATTTGTACATCCGGAACATGACTCCGGCTCTCCGGGAGAAAGTTGAACTCAACGTCTACCCATAGACTGATACCTTCACTGACATCCTCACCAAGATGGAGCGTGCTTTCCAGGTCTACCTCTGTAACCTAGCTTCCGGTAAAAACACCAACAAGGCCGCTGTCATCCAAACTCCAATGGCCCAGGCCACCCTGACCCAAGTCACCATAGTAGGCCCTGCCCCAACCCACTATATAGTGCAAGGCAACAATGATAAACAGGATGCCCCTTCTGACAACCGACAATCGCATGGGGTGGGGAACAGAACTACAAGAATAACTGGAACAATAACAACTACAACAGGAATGGGAAATTAAACTTCGATGGCAAGGACCATAATGGGCCTAGCTATTTGGGACCTAAAGGACGAAAATGAGACCCCTCCATAAACAGCTGGAGCCCATGCTGCAAGGGAGGCCACATCCACACATTCTGTGGTGGCCCTGGCACCAGCTAGTAGTAGCACCAACTCTTTCTGGTCTTTGGCTACTGAGCAAATGAGCAGCTGAGGAAAAAACCATTTCACTGCATCGGCAACTGGCCAGGCTGATGCAGTGATTCGGGTACCGCCAATTGAACAGTTTAAGATCTCGGCCCTGACATCAGAGGTACAGTATTCGTGACCTGCGACATGCTGAGAGGAAGCCCAATGGTCCTCCAAAGGCCTCAGGTCACAGGGACAGGAGGATGAGGAAGAAGCTGGGAGCATCACTGATTGACAATTACAGGCCCCAGTCTGGATTGTGAGTGACTTGCTTGTTGACACAAATGGATGGCCCTATGTAAGGGCCATGGTCGGGGGCCACCAGCTAGACATGTTTCTGGATACAGGAGCAGCCATTTCTGTTCTCCATGATGAGAACCCAGTCACGTCTGCCTGGTCTACCAGCTGGAAGACAAATGCACAAAGGGTAGATGGTACCCAACTACAAACATATCAATCTGTGTCTCTCTCTGTGCAGGTAGGCTACTTTAAGACTAATTTTATCTTTAACCTCATGGTATTACGTCATCACCCCAGCATACTGGGAATCAATTTTCTTGCACAGCATGGCTTTGTGGAGGACCTAGCTAACAGGTCATTGCTACAGATCAAGTGACAATGTCATGCTGTCACCATGCCAAACTCGCATGCAGTAGCAGCCATCTCCCAGAACAACAAGGAGTATGATGTCATGGCTCTGTTTGAAAGTCATGACTTGTTTTTTGAATTACAACCATTGCTATAGGAACATATTGATGGGTTTGCTACCAATAAGCATGATTGTGGTAGGATGCATACCACCATTGAGATCCCAGGACCTAATCCTGTGAGGCAGAAGCAGTACCCATTTCCTGCTGAAGCCTTACCCTCATTGAGGGAAACCATCCAATCACTTCTGCAACACGGTATAATCAGGGCTTGTGTCTCTACAGTCATCTCGCCCATTTGGCTTGTGAAAAAGCCGAATGCAGCTTGGAGACTTACAACTGATTACAGAAAGCTCAATCAAGTCACCCCCAGCTATGCCCCAACTGTGGCATCTGCCCCTGATGTGCTCAAGTTGCTGGCACCTGACAAAAAATGGTTCTCAGCTGTTGACATCTCTAATGGGTTTTGCTCATTCTCATTAACACAAGAAAATCAATACAAATTTTCCTTCACATTTGATGGGCGCCAGTACACCTGGACCTGTCTGTCCCAGGGCTTTCATAACAGCCCTTCCCTCTTCCATCTCCACATCATGGATGCTCTGCAAGGGTTTTACACTCCTCAGTGTCTCCTGCAGTACATGGATGACTTGCTCTTAGCTACTGCCACCAAAGAAGAACATCTGACCCTTCTGGATGAACTACTGACTCTCCTCAGGGGAGCAGACCTCAAGTGCAACCCCTATAAAGCATAATTGTGTGAGAAGGAGGTTATCTTCCTTGGCCTATGCATCACTGACCAAAAAGATCCAGGGATTGCAAGACCTGCCACTTCCCACTAGCGTGGCAACACTTAGACACTTTTTGGGAATGTTAAACTACTCCAGGGATTTTATTCCTGATTTTGCCTTGAAGGCTGCTCCCCTATATGAACTTCTGAAAAAGGATGACCCATGGACATGGGGCCCTACACACACACACACACTGAAGCTGTGGCCCAGCTCAAACAGGCCTTGGCCTCATCCCCAGCACTTATCAACTCAAACCCAAGGTTACCTTTCCAGTTGGAAACTGCCACCTCTGATGTGGCCATGTCTGCAGTGCTGGCACAAAAGTACAATGGGTACTACAGGCCCATTGCCTATGCATCACAGATGCCATTCCCCAGTAGAGAGAAAATACAGTCTCTGTGAAAGAACACACTTGGCAGCCTTCTGAGCAGTCAAACACTTCCTCTACATTATTGGATACACTCCTTTTATTCTGCATACCTGTCACACTCCAACTAACTTTTTGCTTTCAGAAAAAGTAAAAGATGGATCAGTCTCTAACACCAGACCCACCCATTGGTCTTTACTTTTGCAGGACAGAGACATCAAAGTACTGCCTGCCAAAATGGCATCAATCCTGGCCCATGGCATACTCTGCACAGGTAAGCCCCACTACTGTGCCCTCCAGCCACCTGACCTACCTGACCCAGGACCCTTCCTACCAGCCACCTGAGGTCCTGGAAGACAAAACAATGTTCCACATCTTCATAGATGGTTCTGCATCCTATGTGGTTGGAGAACAGATAGCAGCCTTGGAGTGCTCATATTGGATCATGAGGGTGATTCAGGTGCATTGCTAGAAAATGCACTGTTATCTCTTCACAGTACACCAAACTGGCTGCTGTGGCCTGTGCATTAGAGATCATGCCCCATGGTGACAGAGACGTCATCATCTTTGCAGACTCCATTTGGGTATGCTCATCCCTAACTGAGTTCTTTCCATTCTGGCAAAAGAACAATTTTACCTCATCTGATGATATCCCTATCAAATATAGGGAACTATTTGTGTATATACACACCCTGACACAATTGTTCCTGCATAAGCTGTACATACAAAAGGTAAAGGCTCACTGCAAATCCGACCCTTACCATGAATTCAATGAACGAGTGGACTCGCTTGCAAAAGCAGGCACTCGGGGGGGGAGACATGGGAAATGACTCACCCATACTGCATTGCAGCAATTGTGACATCTATAATTGCTTCTGCCAAGAAACCAACACCAGAACCCCCATTAGATCTTTCTGCTGCACAGAAAGCAGACTCCGAGATTAGAGATGTATTCAAATTCCTAGACAAAGGAACTGAACACCCCCTGCCATTGGCAGTCCCTACAAAAGACACTCGGACAATTTACATCTGTCCAGTGATGAGAAACTCATCTGGTATCACAAACAGGATACAGGTGAACAAATTATGGGTGGCACCATAATCACTGCGAACAGAATTTATTCATATGATTCATGACACCCCCACTGGTGGACACCAGGGAACAGAAAACACTTTCCAGAGACTCAAGACAGTCATCTGGTGGCCTGGTATGGCCAAAGGTGTGGAACACTATGTGGACAACTGCATAGTGTATGCTCAGAACAACCCAATTTCAATGAAGAAAAATGCCAAGTTGCCACCCCAAAGGCAGTCTGGACCATGGAATGCAATACAGATCAATTTCATTGGCCCTCTTACTAACTCCAGTAAGAACAGGTATGCACTTGTTGTCACATATTTGTTCTCCAAGTGGGTAGAGGCATTTCCCACTAAGAACAACATGGCAAAGACAACTGCCAAGATCCTGGTGGATCATTTGTTCTCCAGGTGGGGCCTACCTTTAAAGGTAGACTCAGACCAGGGAACCAGCTTTACAGCGGAACTGAAGCAACAGACACTCCAACTTCTTTGAGTTGATCAGAAATTCCACATTCCTTACCATCCTCAATCATCAGGTCAGGTGGAAAGCGATAACAGATGCATAAAACAGATGTTATGCAAATTCATTGCTGACAATCCCAAAGATTGGGATTCCCTCTTGCCACTGTTACTAATGGTAATTGGGGGCACCCCTGTAGCTACTACTCAGTGCACACCCTATGAGATTATGACTGGTAGAGCTATGAGACTACCTGAGCACCTGTTGATTGATCTCCACACCCCTACTGCAGATAGAGTATCTGTAGACAAGAATTTGGAAAAGCTTCACAATGACATCATGATGACACACCCGCTGCTAAGCAGATGGTCAAGGCTCAACAACAAGCTAAAGCTCATTTTGGCAAGCATGTCAAAGAAGTTTTCTGGCAAGTTGGAGACCAAGTAATGCTTCTCCAATATAGACAACCCACACACTAATTTGCCAGTAAATGGGAAGGTCTCTATCCCATTGTCAACACGCTCAGTGTTATTATGTATCAGGTCAGACTACAGCAGCAGAAAAAGACTGCTGATAAGTGGTTCTATGCTAACCAACTCAAACTATATAAAGGTGACTAAAACCTTACTTTTCCTAATCCCATAGGGTGGAATAGTACTTCCAGCTAACTAATCCTTTTCTATTTCTTTCAGATATTGGCAAGATGGCTATCTTGCACCCTCTTCTCCTACTGGTGAGACTACTACCTCTAACCATTATAGCACCCCCACTCAAAACCCCACAGACTCACAAGGACCGACTGGATCACTTGCTTGGTCAAATGGAATTTTCAACTCCCCTTGGTGTTCAGATTAATATTCTAAACAAAAACATTGAAGTTATTCAAGGCAAAGTGCCTTTCTGGATGCTGTAGTAGTTGTGCCTGATAAATCTTCACTTTCCATTCAATAGCAAACTGATGCAATGGGCTACACAATCCCTGTAGCTCACCTGGCCAAAGGTACATTCCATGGCTGGTCTAACACTGATATATCTCAAAATGGTACTTTCTCTATTAGACAGGCTTCTCCATGACACACTGGTCAGTATAATCTTATGCACTCATAGATCCTGCCTTTTGTGACAGGCTCCCTTCACAGGAGGCCATTGACTTCTGTGTTTAAAACTGTGATGCTTCTTCTTATCTATACCTCTCTGTAGTCCCACCCAGTCAGGAAGAACTGCTTGCCTGTCCTTGTATGGAGGATGGCCCTCCTAGTCATTTGACCGCCACATCACTCCCAGCAGCTCTGATAAACAATGTGTAATTTATGCATGCCCCAGTTATTTTCAATTTATCACATTGGAATATGGCTGAATTTGGTTTAAGTCAACATACTAATACTTCTAAATTTCACAGTATGATGCTTACTGATATTGTAACTGCTTACCAAACACACACAAATGATCCTATTGGTGGACCTCACACCACTGACCACATTGGTGTTTTTAGACCCGCTTTTAAATATGCTAAACCCAGACCAAAACTCACCAAGCGGGACACAACCTCTGACATCGCTGGATGCAGCTGGTTATGTCTCTGGTATAACTGGAGTAGCTGGCACTGTTACTGGCCTTTTCAGGTCAGGAATGTCTATTTGGAATAGAGCAGATATTGCCTCTATTAAAGCACAGACACTTAAGTTCCAGGAAACACTTGGCAATGATGTTATGCCCCCTATCTTGCAAGGTGTTAATTCTCTCAGCGAGGAAGAGCATTATACAGTTTACAATATGAAGGAGATTGTTCAAGGGTTCAATGATACAAGACAGAAACTTAATGATCTTATTTTTCAGAATAATCGTGAGGCGGACAAGCAATATATTGGGTGTGAAATTCTATGTTCTGCTTAAGGCTCTTATGTTATTTCTACTGTTAACAGTCTCTTCGGGGACTTGGAATCAGGCATAATTCCAGATGTTATTCATGATCTCAGATTGGGTAATTGCTATTGCCCCCATTGCTCAGCCACTGGTTGCATTTCTATGTGTTTAAAGAATACTCCTAACATTTCCATGTCTACAGTACGTAATATTGGTTATGTTTCCAGGTTTCCTAAAAAGCACCATGTTACTTAACCAAATCTTGCTCCATTAGGGACAATATGTTTGTCACCTTCACTGTCTCCTTATCACTCTTTGATCTGGCTACATCTGTTTACGACAAGCTGGCAAATATACACTCCATTGGACATCTTGAAAATGACATTTTCCATGAATGAACTGAACTTCCTTCTATGCTGGTTCACCACTCAGTTCTCCAAGCTTGGGTGGCTCCTCACACTAACTGTTGTGCCAAGAAAGGATTCTACTTCTTGTGCTGTTGTGACATTTTTGACATTGTGAAACCAGTTAGCAGCTACTTGCCAGAACATCTTGACGGGGCTTTGACATTGGCTGAAGACTTGCCGACCAACCTTACTGACATTGCTCCAGATGACGTCCTTCCTGCTGCATCTTCAGAGTTTGATGCTGAACCAGCACCATCCAGAAGCTATCTTGAAGAGAGACATCGATTCACTACTTGGCTGACAAATTAGACCTTCACCTGCCCTCTGCGCTTACATCGCTGGCACGTACCAACCCTCAGAGTCACCTAGACCTCTGAGGGTCAATTCTGTATAGTCACTAATTATCCATCCTTTGCATATGGAACTTGTACTTGTAATATTGATAAACCTAACTTTTGTTTTACTCCACAGCAGAAAACTGTCATTGGTCACACTGTGATCACACCTGTTTCTCACCCTGAATCAGACGTTATCGATACTGACCCCCAATACTTTCTTGCGCTGTCTCAATATTTGCCTATTTTTAACATCCACATTGATCCCTTGACTCTCTCCTTATGATCTCTTTTAGCTAGAAAAGATGATCATTTGATTTACATTAGCAATAATATATCTAAAGCTAATAATATACTTTTTTTTATTTAGTTAGGGATTTGGATCATACCTTTGACCTCAGAGCTCTTTTACAAAGGTTTCATGTCAAACAGTGACAATGACAACAATAACAAACAGTTTATATACAATACTTGAATAGTAGGTAGCTAGTATACAATAAAGTTACAATGTCATTCATAGTACCAATGGGGATAGTACAGCATCAAGAGCATTCAACTAGGGTAAAGGATAGTGTTTATATATAGCGAAGGAAATAAAGAGGTATGACACCTAGTGTGAGAGTCCGAGAAGGAGTCAAGGTGAGGGGAGGGAGACTGGGGAGAGGGGCAGCCAAAAGAAGTGGCTTTGTCTAGGAGGTTGGGAGGTAGTGGTAGTAGGCTGGTTTTAAGGTTGATCCAGTGGGGGAAAAGGCATGGGGGGGAGGAAGACAAAGGGATAGGGCAAGGGGGAAGAGTGGGGGTAAAAGGAAAGGGAAGGAGAGTGTGGGTGAGTGGGCATTATGGGTGTTAGAGTCCTAATGGCAGTTACAAACTGTCCTAGTAAGTAGGTGTTGCCTTAGGCCATTTTTGAATTGCAAAATGCATTGGGAGTTTATAATGTGCACTGGGATTTCATTGAGCCATTGGGGGGCCCTATAGCTGAAAGCACGCTGTCCCTGCACAGTTCGATGGAAAGGTGTTGATAGGGCCCCCCTCATCCTGCCTCTGGTGGTAAAGCTGGTAGCACTTGGTGTTAGGATGCTAGAAATGCGTGGAGCAGTTTTACCCATTAGTGCCTTTTTTCCAAGGAGACATGTTTTGAATATAATCCTGTTCTTTAGTGGCAGCCAGTTGGTCTCGTCGTATAAGGAGCAGGTGTGGGTATTTTGTCTGCAGGAATTGTGAGCCTACATGCCTTGTTGAGGGAAATGTGAATCCTTTTTAGTGCAGTGTCTGTTGCTGCACTGCAGACCACCAATCCATAGTCAATGGTAGAAAGGATGGAGCTGGAGACTGAGATAGATGGAGGGCCTCTGGAGTGAGATATTTTTTATGCCTATAGAGTGCACCCAGCTTGGTGGTCACTGCCTTTACCACTGTGTTGATGTGTTTGGTGAAGGTGAGGGAGTCATCAATGGTGACCCCCAGGTACTTGAAGGAGTGAACTTGTTGTAGCAGGTCACTGACTTCATTGGAGATGGTGAGGGGAGGGAGCTTCTTTTTGTGCTGTAGGCTGGCTGTGAGCATCACCTTGGTCTTTCTGTAGTTTAATAGAAGTTTATGGCTACAGAACCAGTCTTCCAGCTTGTAGAAGGATGCCTGCAACTGGGAGTGGAGGGCGACTATTGATGAACTGCTGGTGAGAAGTACAGCATCGTCTGCATAAAGTATTAGTTTAGTGTCACAGGCTTCAAGAAGATTATTTATGAAGAGGCTGAATAGTAAGGGCCCCAGTATTAATCCCTGTGGGATCCCTAAAGATACCTTGTTGGAGCAAGATACTGTGTGCCCAATTTTTATACATTGGCTTCTGTGTGTTAGGTAGTCCCTGAATCAGCAGACAGCAGTGGTTGCAACCCCCAGGTTCTGTAGTTGAATCAAGAGGAGAGAGTGACTGACAGTGTCGAAGACTTTGGTGAGGTCTATGAAGACTGACCACCACCAGTTTTCCTTCTTCTAGTGCCTTGTGTGAGTAGTCAGTGTAGTCCAGCAAGGCAGTGGAGGTACTATGATTCTACCTGAAGCCATGTTGGTTGGGACATAACAGGTTGCATTTGTTGAGGTAATCTGTGAGTTGGGTGGCCACAATCTTTTCCAGAGCTTTAGATAAGGGAGAGAGGATGGATATTGGCCTATAATTGGCGGTGCATGTCATATCACCGTTCTTGTGCACTGGCATCCCAGGGAATTGTGCAAGAGCCAGAAATTTGTTAAGTAGTTTTGTAACTGGCACGATGATGACATCCAGTGTTAGGGATGGGTGTATCATATCGACTCCATCACTCCCCATTCTGGTCTTGCCTAGTATTTTTTTTGTGTGTTTGTAAGCCTCCTTCACTGACACTTTTTTGAAGTAGAAGACAGGGATTGACTCCCTTGAGGCGTGCAGTTGGTTTGTTCCCCAGCAGGGTGCAGGTAGTCGGTGGGGTAGCACTCTAGTCAGATCAGTAAATGCTGTGTTGAGAGAATCTGCGATGCGCTGAGGGTCAGTAATCATGGCATTATTGATATTGAGCGAGTGGGGGATCTTCTTCTTATCCTTCCCAAGAAGGTTTTTGATGTTCTTCCAAAAACTTTTCCCATTGCCCCAAGTTTTATCAAGCTGCTCCTTGCGGAAGTTGGCCTTTGCTTGGTGGATAAGGCTGGTGCAGTGGTTTCTGCAGCTCTATAGCATGGAAGTCGTGCTGTGAGAGGACCTAGCTTTTTCCCAGAGGTTGTCCTTTTCCTTCATCTGGGCTAGGAGATCACCTGTGATCCAGCCATTAACTTGACCCCAGATTTTTCTTTTTCTCAGTGGTGCAAAGATATCGCAAATGTTGTTGAAGCCCTCTATAAAGAAACTTAGGGCCTGGTCGTTATTAGGTGCATGATCGATGGGGGACCAGTCATGCTGGGAGAGGGTGGCGATGAGGGCCCCAAGTTTGTCCTTCCCCAAGACTCTACTATTAATTATGATAGGTGGGGGCTTGCTCAGTTTGTTTGACCATGTAAAAGTGACTGGGGAGTGATCACTTAAGGTGTCAGGCAGGACCTTAAGCTCAGAGATCCTAGAAGGGGAACTTGAGAGGAGTCAATTGCGGAGGGTGTCTTTTCCTGTTTTGTGATTCCACCTTGTTGGGCTGTGTACGAGTTGGGTCAGATTGGAAGTAGCGACCATGTCCTTGAAAGGCGTGGATTCCCTGCCCTCCCAGTTGATGTTAAAGTCACCTGTTGTGAGAAGCTCTGTGCCCTTAATGATTTGATTCATGATGGTGATTTAAGTCTTGCCATTGGCAATTATTGGGTAGAACTTAGCTTCAAAATGTTTGTTATTATTCAAGCATTCTTGATTATTTTCCTCATATTTACTCTATGCTGCCTGTGACATACCCTAAAACAACATCGAGAACAACTCGAATTCCTTTACAAGGCTCATGCTTCGAGCCTGTAAACAACTTTTTAGCTACATCCCTACCTGCTTACTTGGGATTGTTGCCCATTCTGAGGCAACGGGGGGGATATGGTCCATGCCCATTCTGAGGCAACGGGGGGGATATTATCCATGGACCAGCACCCCTGATTGTCCCTCTATCTCACAGACAGTAATACCTAGGGCACAGGCACTTATTGTACAAGTAAGAGTGTCAAGATCTGAGTTCTATTGTTTTTCTACTGAGAAGCATAATGCATTTACCATCATTCTATTTGTACCTCTTGGGAGACACCTCTGTTTCTACCATTGTATAATCGTTAGACAATACTGGCATCTTCAGTTCTAGTGCAGAACAACATAGAAACATAGAATTTGATGGCAGATAAGGACCGCTTGGACCACCCAGTCTGCCCATTTCCCTACCTACTGGATAAGCTGCAGATCCTAGTTAACCAGCAGCCTACTTCTTCCTACCCCCACCCCCCAGAATTGCCTTATGACTATCCCATGCATGCTTGAATTCCCCCACTGATTTTGACTCCATAACCTCCTCCGGAAGGCCATTCCATGCATCCACAACCCTCTCTGTGAAAAATACTTCCTTAAATTACCTCTGCTCCCCCATCTTCAAATTGTGCCCTTTGTTCTTGCACACCTTTTTTGAAAGATGCTACCCTCTTGACTTTGTTGATTCCCTTGAGGTACTTGAAAGTTTCTATCATGTCCCCCCTCTCCCTCCTTTCCTCGAGGCTATACATATTAAGCTCCTTAAATCTCTCTTCATATGTCTTCCAGTGCAGACCCTGCACCATTTTAGTTGCCCTCCTCTGGATGGCTTCCATCCTGTCTATGTCTTTGCGGAGACTGGGTCTCCAGAACTGCACGCAGTACTCCAGATGGGGTCTGACCAGCTGTCTGTACAGAGGGATAATAACTTCCTGTTTTCTACTGGTGATGCCTCCTATGCATCCCAGTACCCTCCAGCCCTCCTTGCTGCCCTCTCACATTGCTTGCCCACCTTTAGGTCATCTGATATGACTACCCCAGGTCCCTTTCCATTCTTGTTGTTGTTAGTATCTCACCCCCATTGTGTACTCTTCCCTGGTTTTTGTTTCCCAGGTGCATTACCTGCACTTCTTAGCATTGAATCTAAGCTGCCATACATTTGACCATTCCTCTAACCTTGCCAAGTCCCTTCTCAACCTTTCCACCCCACCCTGTGCATCAACTCTGTTGCAGATCTTAGTGTCATCTGCAAGAGACATACTTTTCCTTCCAGTCCTTCTGCAATGTCGCTATAAAGACATTGAAGAGGACCAGTCCTAATACTGAACCCCGCGTACCCACCTAGTAACCCTCCTTTCTTCTGAGTGGACTCCATTTACTATAACTCTCTGTGTCCTATTCTCCAGCCAATTCTTTACCCAGGCTGTCATCTTGGGACCCACCCCAGGCTGGCTAACTTGTATATTAATCTTTTGTGTGGGACTGTGTCAAATGCCTTGCTAAAGTCTAGGTAGGCCATGTCCACAGCCCCTCCCTGATCTACTACTTTGGTCACCCAGTCAAAGAAATCTATCAGATTCATCTGGCATGACCTTCCCACTGTGAATCCATGCTGCCTAGGGTCCTGTGCCCCTCTGGCCTCTAGATACTCAACAATTCTTTCCTTTAGAAGTGATTCCATCATTTTCCCTTCCAATCTGACCCAACAATTACCTATGCAATTATGTATGTAACAACAAGTGGCCTTCACGAATACAGGTCCTTTGGTTAGTTATCTTGTCTTTCTGCTAGCTCAGCATGCTTTCCCAGGCTAGTAAGAAGTCAGGTTATTTGCCATTATCCAAAAATGAGACTTTTATACATCTTTTTGGTAGTTGCTGTGGTTATTATCAGAGGTATAAGACCCTTTGCATTGCACCTTTTTCTCTGAGAAGAAGAGACGTGTTGCTGCCTATAGGTAAGAAAGATTGGAGGTATTCTCCCAAGTGTTTATCACTGTGATTTGGTTGTAAGCCTGCTTTATATACCAGAAATAAATCACTTTATGTGCTGTACTTCACTTGTCTGTCATTTCTTCACTTTTGTACAGTTCCAACAAGAACCTAAGAAAGGTAATTTTATTACCCAGTTACAGTGGTGAAGCCCTGGATAGGGACGGCAAAGGGTTATATTTATTGCAAGGTGAGATTGCAATAATTTCAAATGTACAAAATGTGAATTAGTCACTGGGGAGGCAACCCTGAAATATAATTAGATGAGTTTCTAGGTTCAGTATACCGAGTGTCAAGACCCCTTGCCTTGTTCAGAAAGTTAATTATTGTTGTTGTTAAAATCTTTCTTTTTATACAGGAAGATGGAGATACAACCATTAGGGCATAATCCTGTTTTCAAGGTGTTCCTGTTTAGGTTTGCAAGAGACAAAAGTTATACAATAACAAATTGGTTAGTTACAAAAGTGAAAAATGGAGAAAAAAACAATTAAGAAAAGGATAAACGGTTACACTTCCTATATATAAAAATATGCTATAGAAAGTTACCCCATCAAATATTTTGTTTAGTCTAAAACATGATAGAACAATACCAAGTATACCAGTCAATGTACACAAATGAATTAAGTAGACAATTTCAAACACTCATTCTTGTACACTTGTCTAGTAACAAGAACAATCCAAATTGAAGTCCTTTTTAACATATCTACAAAAAGGTTTTGGATGCATCCCTGGTATGTGATCATATTTTTAAATTAAAGGTCAGTGTTTATTAACATTATATGAGAAAGTCATAGTTCCATATTTGTTTATAGTCTTGTGAGATAAAAAAAAGGATTCTCAATGTTACCCATTAGGTTGTAGCCATTTTCTCTTTTAATTAATTTGTCAAATAAACACTCAGGTTTTCCAGTTTTAAGTATTTTATGTGTCAAACAAAACCATTTTAACTTTCTTTTATTTTCTAAATTTAACCAGTCTAAATTTATGTACATTGTGCAACGATGCATAAGGTAATTACATTTCAAAATGAACCTAGCCATACGATTGTACAGTCTATCTAGTTTCAATAAGTTTGTCTTCTTTGTTAGAGTATATATATGATCCCCATAATCCAAGATAGGGATTAAACATTGTTGTAGAATGGACATCCTCATTTTTTGGTTTAAACAATGTTTTGTTCTTCTAAACGCTCCTAATCTTGTATCTATCCTTTTAATTAGATTGTTAATATGATGTTCAAAACTCAGGGATGCATCCACCCAAATCCCTAGGTACTTGTATACATTCACTCACTCTAAACTCACATTTTCTCTAGTTTTTATTGTAATCTGTTTTAAGTTTTTTGATTTTTGCTTTGATGAGCCAAATTGCTGGAATTCAGCAGTATCATCCAGAACTCGCTAGACCAGGGGAGCCTCTTTGGTGCAGCCTTTATTGATTTAACTAAGGCTTTTGACACTGTCAGTCACTCACTTCTACTACAGCTGCTTTCATCCATTGGCCTTTCTAATAAATCTACTACCTGGTTCAAAAGCTACTTGTTGGACAGCTCTCAGCAGGTGAAGATTGCTAACACCACATCTGAATGCCTGCCTGTTCACTGCAGTGTACCACAGGGATCAATACTTGGACCCCTTCTCTTTAGCATTTTTCTAAATGACCTACCTCGCTACAGCAATCAATGGATTCTTCTTTATGCAGATGATGCTGTCATCTACACCACCCATCATGAACCCCCCCATCTTGAAAATCAACTGCAACTTGCTTTTGAGCAAGTGGAGGACTGGTTTGGAACTCACAAACTGGTGATGAACTACAAAAAAGTAAAGGTGCTGCTGTTTAGTGGTGCCAGAAGTAAACACAAATCCTACCCTGTTACTATCAAGAACTGTTCAGGTGTCCCTCTTGAGCAAGTCGATCATTTCAAATACCTGGGGTTAACTGTGGACTGCTCCCTTTTCTACGCCAAGCACATCAAGAATGTGGCCAGAACAGTTAACATCAGAATAGGGCTCCTTCACAGACACAAGCGTTGCTTGACACCCGAAGCCCTTCGAACCGCTATCAATAGCGCAATCATTTCCATCATTGACTACGGCCTGGTCATCTACAGCTCTGCACACCCTACCTCCCTCCGCAGGATAGCAGTGGCTCTCAACAAAGCCTGCAGGCTGCTCACCAGTTCCCCATGTCTCACGCACACCTGCGACTTTTATGAACAATCTGGATGGCTACACCTTAACAATAGAATTTGCTATCAATCCTGCCTGTTAGCCAAAAAAACACTTCTTGGACTCATAGCTCCTGGAGTTGCAAACCTTGTAAACTTTTTCTCAGGCTCACAGTGCACTAGAAACTCTACCCATCAACTTTTCACTGTTCCAAGAAGTAGGACCACACAGGGGCAGCGGTCCTACTCTTACCAGGTTCCCCTCTGGTTCAATGACCTTGGTGCAGAACTCACTACCGTACCAACACTGGGCCCTTTTAAAAACCTACTATGACAACATCTGCTAGAGAATAGTAGCTGCGACTGCACCTGAGAAAGGTTATCTGTTTCCCTGTTCTGACCTGTTCCCCCCAATTATATCCCTCTGCCCCACACCTCCAACCTCTCCCTACTGTCCTTATTCCCTCACCATCTACTTTCCCTCAATCCCCTACCTAGGCACCTCTCCCCTTTCACTCCCCCCTTCTCTCCTGCCCCACACTGCCTTCCCCCCTTCCCCACCCCTCACAGCTTCCTCTGTCTCTAATCTTACCATGCAAGTATCCCTTCCTTTTGATATGACAAAGCCACCAATGTCTGCTCCTGTTCTCACTTCTGACCAGGCTTTTGACAGGATTGTCGTTAAATGTGTTGTATATTATTCCACTGCCTTACTGTATCATACTGTTGTTGAATGCTTAAATCCTATTATTGTATAATCTGTTTAGCTAGTGACTATTGTACTGTTCCCACTGTATGTTTTCCCACCCTTTTGATGTGGAACCTTTGTAAATGAGTGGTTTCCTGCTCAGAGGTATCGTAATCCAAAATTGAAATAAATAAATATCATTGTTTGAGATTTTTTCTCATTAAGGACCAATTTGGAATTGGTAAACCAGTCGCTCAGTATACTGAAATCATGTTAGAGTAATCTCTCCACTTCCTGTACTGTGTTAGCTGATGCCAACAGAACTGTATCATCCGCATATAAGTGGATATTTGTTTTATCCATGTATTGTGCTACTTGATTTATGTACACCAGAATAATGTAGGGCCCAAAACTGAGCCTTGAGGAACTCCCCCATTTATTGGTAATTTCTTAGATAATACATTTCCAACCAGAACCTGTTGATACCGATTTTGTAGGTAGGAATTAAACCATTACAAGATGTCCTCTGCAACTCCAATTTCTAATAATCTATTGCTCATAATTCCATAATCCACCATATTAAATGCTTTTCATAAGTCCATGAACACCGCATCCACCTTCCGGCCGGCATTTAAAGTAGTAGTAACCATGTCGACCAGGTCAGTGAGTGCGTGGAGTGTCCGTGGAGTACCGTTGTCTGAATCCGGACTGAAACCTTGAAATTAATGTATATTTATCTAAGTATTCTCACAATTGCATCTGAACCAAAGCCTTTAATATTTTGGAAAACATGGATAAGAGAGCTATTGGTCTATAGTTTGCTTGTTCCATTTTTAGTCCCCCTTTACGTATTGCGATTATTGTAGCCAACTTCGAACGGCTAGGAAAATGCCTCTCAGTTAAACTCAAATTTAATAATTTTGTTATATTTGAGGTTACAACCTCTAATGCATGTTTTAAAACTTTGTACCAAAGACCAACAGATGCAACTTAATAATATGACCAAAACTCAATACAGTCATTAGGCAATCAGGCCATAAGTTGTCTGGCAGTGCCATGTCCTGGAAATAAGTCTATACAGGTACATAGGGTATTATGGCCCACAATCAATCCATCAGTCATTTAGCACTAGGTATGCCAAGTGGATCTTAAAGGGAGCTCATCATCCAGAAAAGGAGGACAGTAAGTAGGCACACTAGTCCCGTCATTTTAGCAGCAACATTATTGCACTACATAAAGTGAGTGATGTGGGTTACCAATCTAATAGAGAGAGCATACCAGTTCAGTTATTTTGTGTGCTTCAAGTACAGCCTCTGTAGTGATGTATTAGGTTTGTCAAAGCAACAAAACAAAAGTCACAGTTAGTGACATGAGGATAGAGCCAAGCCAATCTGGTAGCATCATGGTTTTGTAGATTAATGTAGAAAATAAAAAAAACATCTGAGGTTAAGTTTCAACAAAAATCTGGGTGACCCTCCAGTGGGGGACAGCTTGAACTATGTGCATTTAAGCGAGTGAACATATCAGGGAGGGGTGGGTAGAAGTGGCATCTCCATGCTAGCCAACGGCTACAAGCTATGGAAAGTAGTAAGGTTGAATTCAACAAATTGCTAGGATGATTGAGAGCAGACTTAATGTGGTACCATCCCAGTGCAGATATTGTTAGGAAATTACCTGCGTGAGTTATGCTATGTGCTTTTGGTCACTGTGTGGACAAGTAAGGGGGCTTGCCAGGATTAATCATCCCCCCTTCCAGATCTGCCTCAACCAGGGGCATTATTGCAACTTGGGGCCATAATGGCCCATTGTCTATATCAAGAATGTTAGGCTGAGTATATATGGCTGAGTACCTGTTTTTTTTTTGGGGGGGGGGCATTCAACCCTGCTTCAAACATCCGCTAACATGATTGTCACTGGAGTTTGGATCCCCCAACCCCATGACACCCATCTTCAACAAAGCATGTTAGAAGTAAGTAAAACATGTCTGTTGTCCACATGGCTCAAGTAGCTCACCTGAATGCATTAAGGTGAGCTAGAATGTCCACTTTAGTTGATTCAGTCTGTCACCTACAATTCTGATTCTGAGTCATGTTGCGCCAATGTGGTGGCTGTAGGAAAGTGGTGGCATGTGCAGTAGCTCAGTCTGGAAGAGAGATGACTCTGGCAGAATATCTTCTCTTGCCTCTGCTGCACTTTGATATTCCTTTAATCTATCTAGATACTGGATCAGCAGGCAGGCAGGGTAAAGGGTGAGAAATTTTAGCTTTTGCTGGCAGAGGGCCTGCAGGAGGGGGATGTATTTCCACTGATAGCACATAGTGTCAGGTGCATAGTCATTATCAAAATACAGTTTAGTGTGTCCATGAAAAACATGTTTCTCCTCTATGCTATCTGTAAGACCTTTTTTTTTTGTTGCATAGCTCTAAAAGCAGACTATAATCAATTGTGGATGTGTGCTGGCGGCTAATAGTTTTGTGCACAAGGCCGTGTGGGTTTGCTTAATGTTGAGTGGGAGGGATGAATCAATTTTAACATTGCAAGGAGGAAGGCTTTCAAACATTTCAACAGATTAGCCCCTTCTGTATTGTTTACCCTGTTTCTAAGACTAAGCATAGACAGTGTATTGGCCATTGGAGGATCATTTTTTATGCTCAGGATGGGGGAGGAGATGGGTTTCTTGAACAAATACCAATCTACAGGGTGGACACAAAGGTACTGAAGACATGATGTGTTTTATAGGGTTTTTCAGACCATTTATTGTCAAAGATAGAATCTTTACTGGTATCACAGCCATCCCAGTGGCACCTGTAGGGACATGTGTTAATACCACTAGCCTGCGGTGCTCACTAGTATAGCTGCCACCCACTGGTGAGTGAGCAGGGCAGAGGGACCGCCTCAAGTTTAAATCCATCCTGTAGAACTTAAAACAGCTGGGCTTTCATATCAGTGGCCCCCCCAATACCTGCTCCCCCCAGGGGTGCAAGGTGAATTGCGCTCCCCACTAAAGTCTAATGAAACCTGAAGACATCTCGTCTGCACATCCTGCTCTCTGAATTTTATACTTAAAAAATAAGAACCATCAACATGTATCAAACATCTAATTGATGTCAAACATGCATCTAACATCTGAAACCTAGCAGGGCTCTAGGAAACACATTGATGTCCAGCAACCCTAAGAATGGGACGGGGGGCCTACTCCTGAAGGATCAAGAGACAGGTCAACTACATACAGTGTTGCTTCCAAGGGAGGGGCTTAGTGTGACACCAGCCCTCTTTGCTTAGACCAGACCTCCCAAAATGAGGAGGTGAGTGCCAAGCTGGGGGAGACAACAAAGGAACTCAAACTCTGGGTCTCATGAGGGACCATGAGTCCACAACACAACAGGGGGAGAAAAAAATGTAAAATAAATAAAAAAGTGGGGCAGGCAAACGGGTAACTGCATCATAGATGGCCGAAGTGCCAGGGAAGGGTCCTTTCATCTCACTGCTTAGCTTTTGTGCTTTGAGTGTGAAGCCCTGGATAGGAACTACAAAGGGTTATATTTATTGTGAGGTGAGATTACAGTAACTTCACATATACAGAATGCAAATTAGTCACTGAGGAGGGAACCCTGAAATATAATTAGATAGGTTTGTCAGTTCAGTATACTGAGTTTCAAAAACCCCTCGCCTTACATAGATACATAGATACATAGACAGTGTCGGCAGATAAGGGCCTATGGCCCACCCAGTCTGCCCATTTGAGCTTGTAAGTTCAGTTTATGTTTTCCTAGAAGTCTGTTGCCCCTTACACCTGACCTCCAGAATTCCTTTATGTCTATCCCATGCATTCTTAAATCCCGTGATTGTTTCAGCCCCCACCACTTCCTCTGGCAGGGTGTTCCACTTGTCCACCGCCTGCTCTGTGAAGAAATTCTTCCTCATGTTTCCTCTGAATCGTCCCTCCCACCAACTTCATCCCATGCCCTCAGTCCTGGAACATCTTTTTCACTTAAAATAGTGTATTCCTGCACCCTGTTCCTCCCTGTGAGATACTTGTATGTCTCTATCATATCCCCTCTCTCCTCCTCTCTCCAGGGAGTACATGTTCAGTTCCTTCAACCTGTCTTCACAGGACTTGTGATGCAATCCATGCACCATCTTTGTTGCCCTTCTCTGAACCTTCTACCCTGTCTATGTCCACGTGAGGTATGGTCTCCAGAACTGTACACTGTACTCCAGGTGGGGCCTCACTAGTGCCTTGTATGGGAATTATGACCTCCTTTTCCTGCTGGTGATGCCCCTGCCTATACATCCCAGCATCCTATTTGCTTTACCTGCTGCCTTGTCACACTGTTTCCTACCTTGAGGTCATCAGAGATGATAACCTCAAGATCCCTTTCCTGCTTGGTATGCTATATCTCTCACCCCCAACTGATACATTGTGCCAGGGTTTTGTGCCCCATATGCATTATCTTGCACTTTTGCATTGAATTTCAACTGCCAAACCCCTGACCATTCTTCAAGTTTCTGCAGGTCCCTTCTCATTCTGTCTACACCCTCTGGTATGTCTACTCTGTTACAGAGCTTTGTGTCATCAGCAACAGTGAAATTCTGCCTTCTAGGTCCTGTGCAATGTCACTGATGAAGATGTTGAATAGGACCGTCCCAGCACTGATCCCTGTGGTACCCCACTGGTCACTCTTCCTCTGTGGAGTGACAGCCATTTACCACCACCCTCTGTGTCCTGCCACCCAGCCAGTTACCTACCCACCACACTACTGTCCTGCCCACACCCATATTCCCCAGTTTGTGTAATAGTCTCTATGTGGCACAGTGTCAAAGGCTTTGCTGAAGTCTAGATAGGCCATGTCCACTGCCCTCCCCTGATCCACCTCCCTAGTCACCCTGTCAAAAAATTCAACGAGGTTGGTCTGACATGACCTCCCCCTGGTGAAACCATGCTGCCTTGGGTCCTGTAGTCTATTGACAACCAGATGTTCCACCAGTCTCTCCTTCAGTAGTGCTTCCATGATCTTCCCCACTACCGAGGTGAGGCTGACTGGTCTGTAGTTCCCTGCTTCCTCTTTGTTCCCACTTTTGTATAAGGGGACTACATCTGCTGTCCTCCAGTCTTTGGGTACCTCCACTGTTTCCAGTGAACGCATTCAGGTGAGCTAGAATGTCCACCTTAGTTGATTCAGTCTGTTACCTACAATTTTGATTCTGAGTCATGTTGCGTCAATGTGGTGGCTGTGAGAAAGTGATAGCATGTTCAGTAGCTCAGTCTGGAAGAGAGACGACTCTGGCAGAATATCTTCTCTTGCCTGTGCTGCACTTTGGTATTCCTTTAATCCATCCAGATAGTGGACCAGCAGGCAGGCAGGGTAAGGGGTGAGAAATTTTAACTTTTGCTGACAGGGGGCTGGCAGGAGGGGGATGTATTTCCACTGATAGTGCATGGTGTCATTATCAAAATACAGTTAAGTGTATCCATGAAAAAAACATGTTTCTCCTCCATGCCATCTGTAAGACCTTTTCTTTTGTTGCATAACTCTAAAAGTAGACTATAGTAAACTGTGGACGTGGGTTGGCAGCTAATAGTTTTATGCACAAGGCCCTGTGGGTCTGCTCAATGTTGAGTGGGAGGGATGGATCCAACTTTAGCACTGCATGGTGGAAGACTTCCAAAAATGCCAGCAGGTTAGCCCCTTCTGTATTGTCTGGGAGGCCATAGATTCTAATATTTTTTCACCTCACACAATTCTCAATGTCCTCCTGCCTGGACATTATTAAAGTTTTGTTTTCTAATATTTCCTGGATGGCAATTTCTAGATTGTCTACTCTGTTCTCCATAGCCATGGCCTGTTATTCTGTATCGCCCACATTATTCTAGTGAAGCCATGTACTTCCTGAGTTTTACTGCTTCATTCATATTCATGCAGAATGCCAGGATCTCATTGTAGATGGTTTCTAGATGAATCTTCCTCTGCAGCATCCTCTTAGTATTGGGTGGCTGACCTTCAATTTGTTGCACCATCTCTGAGGTTTGGGAGAGCCCTGATTTGGAACATTCGGTGTAGAATCCCTCTTCATCCTCATGCCTAGTTACACCTTTGCCTTTATTGGGTTTAATTTTGGCTAGGTATCTCCTTCTCCTGGTAGAGTGTTATTTTTCTGTCAGTTTTAAGCTGTTGAAAATGTATATATCTAAAGATGTAACAGAGCTCCTTCTCCAGACAGTCATTCCCTCTATTACAATACCAAAGTCCATCAATTGCTGAATATTGATATGCCTGTGTAGAGGGACCCATTACTAAATGTTCTATTTCTTTCCATTGCCCACCTCCATATTGGAGAAAGGTCAGCAGTTTCTTCCACTCTTCTGTAAGTTCTTGCACTTTGGTGCAAGTTGGGTGGACCCACGTGACCATTGTTGTCGCAGTATGTGAAATGCAGTCTTATGAATTTCATCTGGACAAGACAAGTCCTAGCCCACTGGCAGCAGTAGCTCATTCAAAAGTTAAAATTAACTGTTTTTAGGGTCAACCTGCCGGCGCAGTGGTAGCACTACTGCATACGGTGCTGACAACCTGGGCTCAGGAATGATCCTGGTGTGTCGGCCAGAGGGAGGAAGCTCGAGCATCCAATGGACAGCTAGCCTCCTTCAGGGTAGGTGGGTGCAGGGCTCCAGCAACAGTATGCCTCCTGGCAGCAGCCTGGGGGTACTGATCTGGAAGACCTGGAGATACTAGGGAGTGATGGGATGCAGTGGGCATTGGCATGATGTGCTTGGGAGCGTGCGTACCACTCTATGACATCATTGCACGTCTGTTCCTATCAGGGGGAAATCACAAGATGAAAAACCCCACTGGCTGGTGTCATCGAGGCATAGGTCAGAAAGCATTGGAAAACCAGGAGCAGTTATAAAATTTGCAAGTAGCATTTTATTATTGTCAGTAACGGTAAAATAAAAAAAATTGTGCAGGATAGCTTATTTACAGGCAGTTCAAACAAAACAAAATCCTTTGTCTGAGGGTATCTCTAAATCTAAATCTCAAATTATCTCTCCAACAAAAGATTGCTCTCTTTATATAAGAAGTCTTTGCTGGGCAACTGACTTCTTCATCCTGAGTTTATTAAGTAGACATCCTGTTTCTCACAAAATGTATTAGAACTTTGTCAAGTTCTTTTCTTGCAGGTGCAACAAACAGAACATGGTGCCTCAGAACTAACCTCCCATTGACAGCTTTGCAAATGAGTTTATGTTGCATCTCAAGGTTAACCCCCTGAGTTCCAAATAGCTTTTTGCAATAATTTCAACAATACTATTTATTGAATTTTGTTGACCCAGTAGGCCCGCTGAGACTAGAAGTCCCTTTTTCGGGGTGACTGGGGGGGGGTATAGATGATAACCAACTGAAATTGAACCAGATTAAGCTGTTGGCAGTATTTGTTTTGTGAATGGGGAAAATTTGGCCAGGACACCAGGGAAATTCCCCTGCTCTTTTTGAGAAGTGCCATGGGATCTTTAACGTCCACCCAAACAACCACTGGAACAGGCAGACAGGACCTCAGTTTAACATCTCATCTGAAAGATAGCACCTCAGGAGTGTGGCACCCCCCTCATGCTGCACTACAGTGTCAGTATTAAGATTTAACTCAAGCGCCTGGTGTGGAGACAGAACCCACAGCCTTCTGATCTTCTGGCCTCAGAGGCGAGTGTGCAACCTGCTGAGCCACTGACACTGACATATATACATTGGCAAAGGGATTCCAGTTTCACATACAGATTCACATATATTTTTACAACTGTAGATAAGTGAGGGGGAAGAAAAGACAGAAACAGCAAGTGAAGGCAGAGAGATAGTGGGAGGCGGAGAATCACGAGACCATTGGAGTGATCAGTTAATAGGTCTCACAAGAAAATCTGATTGTGCAATCAGACAGACAAGAGACAGAAAATGAAAGGATAGAACAGATCCTTGCATTTAACTCTTTTTGTGTAACAAATGGGACAGGGCCTTAGTCAGCACTGTCACAGCTGGGAAAATCAATGTTGCTCCACTGCTACCATGCCCACTTCCAGATTCTGCTCTCTTGGGCCCCATCATCCCTCTGGTCTTCACCTCTACTTGTAGAGGCCATTTGATTCATGTACAGGAGCACTGATGAGCTGATGGTGTCCCCACCTCAAGGGGGGGATGCAAGTTATGTTAAGGGGTTCCCCTAACAGGAGAATTATCAGTGGACCAGGGCTTCAGGCTGTTAGGTTCTTGTAGAGTGGGATCAAGCAAGGAGATGACTGAGAAAGGTCCCGCCTGGCAGTAGGGGAGGGGGGACAAAAGATCTGAAAAAAAAATTTACTTTGTACAGAGACCAACTGGCCTATTATATCTCACGATTTCCCCCTAGGATGTAACCATAGCATGGCAACCAGTAGTTTATTATAACTGTTTCTATTATGCATTTATATTCTTTTGCTGTCCAGTACTGTGATATAAAGGGGACTTTGCTTGAACAGGAAGGGCACATTAAGCTAAAGCTTTTTTCCAGTTGCGACCTGAGAGCACAAGGAAGTAAAATGACTTGCTCAGGGTCACACAGTATGCCAGTGGGGGCTGTGGGATTCAGACCCAGGTATCCAGGTTTGCAGCTCAGTGCTGTAATGTATCAATTCCATAAATAAAAAGTAGAAAAAAACAATGTGTTTTTTTTAGCATTGGAAGTCGTGCACTTGGGACATAAGGTGAATGAAAACTGATTATTCCTCGGAGAAGACATGGTCAGAGTGATTTAGAAAGCACAGCCTGCAGCGAATGTGACTGAATATAAGCACTTCTTTGGCATACTTAATTACAATAGGAAATTTCTCCTCAGTTTTGTGACAGCCTTACCCTCATTACACCAGTAGTTATGAAAACAGATTATTACATGGAAATGTGGAATGAGACAGGAGAGAGCTTTCCAGCCTACTATAAAACTTTTGCTCTCCTATAGTCTTGGTGTACTATGATTCCAATAGAGAACTCATCCTGCCATGCGATGCTTCTCTACTGTATATGGAGCTGGGGCAGTGCTTTCTCATCATATATAGGATGGCTCACAGTAGCCTACCACTTATGTCTCTAGGACCCTAACTGCTGCGGAAAGAGTTTACTTTCATCTGTATAGGGTGGGTCTCGTAATTGTTTGGGGGTGAAGAGATTTCACCACTACTTATACTGACAACATTTAATCTGTATACTGACCATAAACCACTGATGAATTTGTTCCATGAGAACAACAGTTTAAACAATTTTCATTTGTGTTCTGTAACTGTTGTGTTTAAAAAGTGTTTTAGGTGCCACATTTTAAAGCATGCCACTGAGCTCCACCCTGCTAGCAGCATCAGTGTCCCCAGCATGGTACTCACTGCAACATTAAATGAGAGTGCTCACCCATAGCCTTTGGGGGAATTAAGTCAGGTGCACCCACATTGGGGGTTGAGGACTACTGTGGGGTGGACAGATTCTGTAGGGTAAAAAGTGTTGATCTGTGTATTGCCATAAGTGTTTGCTTTTTGACTGCTTAGGGTATAGCGTTACTGCTACTCCCTTTGCTCCCAGTCCACCTTACTGCCCCTCTTTCTTTCCTTACCCTCCCTTCATTATTTGTTTGAATTGCATTTTATGGCTTGGGGGCTGTCATTGCTTACTGTGTCACTTGTTTAGGGTGTGGGACTGTGCGGACAGTTTACACACTGTTTCCTGGGGGGTGATAGCCTTGTGTTTCAGCTTCCAGGTACCCTATATTGCCATCCCAGGTGAAGGCACTGCACCACGTTAGGCCAGTGTACTCAGTGTAGCACATCCTCAGGTAACCCAGCCCAGCCTTCTTGGGAGGGGTGAAGAGGTGAACCCCAAAGGCCCCAGTACATTCAGCTGCTACAGTTATATGCTACAACTGGAGATCTGATGTAGGCCTTTTCTGGAAAAGAGGATTCCCAATGGCTATCAGGAACAGTCTCTGAGGCAAATGGGCTGGTCTCAGTTAAAGTACAGCTGAATGATTTAAGAAACCACATGTAGACTTTTGGATCATGCCTACATTTAGTCTTGCAAAACAAGAGAAGCAGAAGAAACGTACAGTAGCTTGAATGAAAATAAACCCCCAGACCTGATGGAAGTCTTCATGAGAATTTCTTATGGCAGTTTTCTAAATATTGCCGGAATCTGCCTTTTGCCCTGTGAGTGCAGGTGAAGTATTCCTATCCAGGAGATTCCTCCATTGATAAGTAAAGTGCCCCTGAAACAGTGACTACTGAGCAACCATATTCTTTAAAATGAGCGCACAGAAGACCAAAGTGACTGGACACATGATTGTTACAATTTAAAGGGAACATAAGCCTTAGTTTTCCTTTTACATTTTTTAATATATTTAGAAATTTATGCATGTGTCTGTTTTTTTAATATTCTTTTTATTGCTTTAGAAAACAATTGAACAGCACAATCAGCCAAGTTCATAACATTCCTATACCACATAGCATTACACAGGAGACATAATTGACAATTTCACGAAATTCAGGATTATGTTGGGTACATGCAAGGTAATATACAGGTTTTAAACAGAAGAAGCCGTATTGCAGCCAAAGTTTAGGTTTTGAGTATAAGTGCTAAGAGTGAATGAGACCAGCACCATAATGTCTAAAGGACAATTTATTCAATACATTAAGTCAGAGTCCACATAGCAACTCCTGCTGAGCTGAAAAAAAAATCTCTAATACAGCAGTAGTAACATTTTCATTAAAGTGTTTTCATTAACATTCAGTGAATTTGTAAAATAGAGTTACACAGTTAAACGTTTGCTTAACTGAGTAAAGATACAGTTCCCTCCCAGCTAAGTAACCACACACTTTAACTGGATAATGTAGGCCAATTGAATTTGAGTACAAAGGGAGAACTGTTCTAGGAGATTTATGGTGCAAAAAGTAACTCTTCTTTTCCGCTGAGCTGAACTGGGTGCCATGCTAGAAACCGTGTGCTGCCAGGTTTTGATAATGTTTCCCAAGTACAAGTCAGAAATTATTGCACATCAGGCAGCAAAATGGTGAAAATAGTCAAAGCACTTACAGTATAAACAGTCTTGTGCAGTAATATAACAAGCAATTGTAAACCCCCACTCCGGATAAGGATCACATTCATCTGAACAATTAACACAAACATTGTAGTTCACTCTATAGTTGCAGGGTCTTCTGCATCCTCTTCTTCCTCTACATAGGTAAACTTTAAACATAACTTTAAATAGGTTGGGTTGTGTACTGCAACCCTTAAATGCAACAGGATCATCAGGCTAAATTGTATGTGTGCTTCCAATTTGCAGTTTTATTATAGCAAACATTAAAAACACACCATCATGAGTGCAGGTGGCATCAGATATGCCGCAAACAACCCCTACCAGTTTCGCATTCAAACATGCATCATCAGGAGGATAGCCAATCAGAATCATGTTGCCCTTTTATACAAAACATGAATTAAAGTGACACAACATATTATTATTAAACTATCATCATCATTACTACATCTAAGTGTTATTTACAAAACCATGCCCAATAGAAACCACTGATAAATAAAACAAACATTTCATAACAGGAGAACCTAAGGAGAACTCAACGAGATTCAATTAGCAAGTCAATAGGATGTAGCATTAGAGTATATAGGTCGAGTCATAATAAAGCACCAGGCAAATAAAATTGTCATTACTGGATTCATAAATGCTATAATTTATATCACATTTGAGACCTAAGATATCCTAAAAATCACAATTCATATGTTTGATGGCTATAGCAATATCTAAGATGTAAAAAAAAATCTAAAAAACTATGATTATTTAGCATTAACGTTACCACCACAATTTCAATGGTTTCTATGAATTCACCTATTATCCTGCTGCATATGATGGACAGCAATTAATTCTGTTACCTAGAAGAAAAAACATAAAAAGAAAAAAAAAACAATGAAAAAACATAACATACATGAGGAAATCAGATACAGCCATTTTAAACAAAGGAGCAGACCATTATAGCCTCCTTTGTATGCATGATAACATAGAAACATAGAAACATAGAAGTTGACGGCAGATAAGGACCGCAAGGCCCATCCAGTCTGCCCATTTCTTTTTCTACCTTATAAATGTACCATCGGCCTTTGCTCTGTCAGTGACCTATCTATTCATAGTCATTTGTATTGCTCCCTTATGCCTATCCCATGCCTGTTTGAAGCCCTGCACTGTATTCATAGCCACCACTTCTGTGGTAAGCCATTCCATGCATCTACCACCCTTTCTGTGAAAAGAATTTCCTCACATTCCCCTTAATCGCCTCCCTCTAATCTCATGCTGTGTCCTCTTGTCCTGCTATTTTTCTTATATTTAAACATGTTAGACTCTTTCACCTTGTTTATGCCCTTAAGGTGTTTAAATGTCTCGATCATATCACCTCTCTCCTCCTTTGCTCAAGGGTATACATATTGAGCTCCGTTAATCTGTCCTTATATGTCTTCTGATGCAGTCCCTGCACCATTTTGCTGCCCTTCTCTGACTGCCTCAATTTGGTTAATGTCCTGTGAAGGTGTGGCTTCCAATACTGCACGCAGTACTCAGATGGGGCCTAACCAATGTCTTGTACAGAGGGATTATTACCTCCCTCTTACGACTTGTGATACCCCTACTAATACACCCTAACACACCCCTAGCCTTACCTACTGCTTTAGAGGTCTGCTTGGATGATTTTAGGTCATCAGTGATGATGATGCCCAAGTCTCTTTCTTCCTTTGTGACTGCTAGCAAAGATCAATCCTATCATTAAGTCCCGGAGGTTCAAGTCCCCCCATTTGAAAATCCAAAATGACTCCCGATGAAGTAATTTGGCATCAAGATTTCCACCACGTGGTCCTGGGGAGTGGTGATAACGAGCAGCAGGTACGCCTGTGTAGTTTTTTACATACACAAAACGTCAGTTTTTGATTTTTCAGTAATGAATAAAACCACCTGTTGAACTACAGCTTGGGATTTGTTGTTTCCCTGTCCTAGGAATGTCAAATACACATTTTTTGGACACTATTTTGGGAATTGCATCAGTTTCATGTGCAAGTAGTGTTTTTACTTCTATAGGAGAATAGGATTACTTTCGGGACCCAGATTGTGATACTGGAGATAGTGGCCAGAGTGAGAGCTTAGGTAACGACGATCATAGTACTCACCCTCTTGATATTAAAACTGCATTCATAGCCACTGGAAAGGGCTATTGTTCGAGGCAGACACCACTACTGGGGAAAGATTACGCTAGAAGCCTATTTGAAGGTGGGTCGTTCTCCCCATGGCCTACGAGTTATTAAACACCCTGGTTATGGTTGGGACAGGGAACTTTTAGTTACTGACTGGAAATGAGCACAACAGTTGGCTACTGATGAATTTATGAGGGTATTAATATGCGATTATGAAAATCAACAACAAGAGGTCAGTACTGACATTGCCAATAAAGAAACTGCAGTACTAAATTTCAAAGATCATTCTGAGTATTAGATATTTCAGAAAAAATTAAAAGATAACATCAAGAGGGAGGATAACAAGATCAAAGAGGTTAAATTATGGAAATTTGAAAGGGACAGACAAGATTACTTTTATGATATTGTTTTTAATTGGAATCGTAAACAGGATACCACACAAAGCCAGAGCTGAAAGCGCGGTGGCAAGAAAAATACAGGTCCCAACTCTTGTGTCCCTAAATCAATACTTAGACACAGAGACAATTTGCCTACTTACACCAAGGATAACAGTGGACTGAAGTAGAGGAGTTTTTTTTAGACAACGATCAATTCGAACAGACGGATCCCCAATGGTCTGTGCAATTCCAATTACCGGCCACAACTACTGACAGAAATCACAAGACGAGAGGACAGGAACATCATCAGAACACCAGGAACTATGGCAGGAATCGAGGAACAAGAAAACCTGACATGGGGGGAGAAAACATTGGCAGCAGGGTTCGAGGGAGACGACAGACATAGGATTTGAACGGGATCACCAAGGAGAAAATATTATTATCAACATCTTGGGACAGGAATTATTGGAAAACCAACTTTGTGTGTTACAAAAAGGATTATCTTTTATACTGATGCAAGATTCTCAACCTTTTGACCTTTTTGTGGATTTACATCACTTCACAAGAACTTTAAATCTTAAAGCCCTCTTTAATAGAAAAAATACGTGTTGTGGTAATCCAGCAGTGGAAACAATAAGGGTGGACAGCCCTCAACAGGAGGTAAGACCCTTCTATACACCTTCTAATTATATGCCACCATATAATGAGATAGTACGAGTGTTTGAGAAGGCATGTGAAAATAGTTTCCGGTGAATGTTTGAAACTAATACAGCAGCAAGCTATATTAACATTTCTAGTAAAGAAGCTACTGCTTTGCGAGAATTGGAGAAAGATTTAAACATCGTTATAAAACCTGCTGATAAGGGGGGTCCTGTGGTTATAATGTCTAGGGGAAATGTGTATAACTTAAGTTGCTAGACAACTAAAAGATGAAGATTTTTATGTCTGTTTGAAAAACGATCCTACTGCAAAATTTAAATGGAAAATAAATATTTTTCTCAATGAAGCTTTGTGCACAGGGATAATTACATCTTCTGAATTTGACTTTTTAACTGTTCCTAAACCTATCAGAGCAACTATATATACATTGTCTAAAATACATAAAAATCTTGTTAATCCACCTGGTAGACCAATTGTTGCAGGTATTGGCTCACTTACTGAGCCACTGTCAAGATATGTAGATGCCCATATTAAGCCCTATGTTATGGCTTTACCATCTTCTATTAAGGACACTACTCAAATATTGGGCATACTACAAGAAATGCAGACTGAAGAAGACTGGTACCTTGTGTCTATGGACATTACATCCCTGTACACAAATATTCTCCACTCAGGTGGTATTTCTGCTTTGGAATATTGGCTGTCTTTTGGATGGTAATATGGAGACTTCTAAAAAACAATTTTTATTAACGTGTAGTGAACATGTACTCAAGAAAAATGTTTTCCTGTTTGGTAGTGACATATACATGCAAACCAAGCGTACGGCTATGGGGGCTACTTTTGCCCCCAATTATGCCAACCTATATCTGGGCAAATTGGAGAAAATATTTGTCTATGATGCTCAGAACAATCCTTTTCATGATAGGATTGATATTTGGCGTCGATTTATTGATGACATCTTTATGGTATGGACTGGCACACTGGATGAGTTAGGGAATTTTGTGAAGTATCTTGAGTCCACTGATTCAAATCTAAAATTCACCATACAGAGTGATCAGGAGTGTGTTTCATTTTTGGATTTATAAATTTCCAAATTATCTGATGGAACTCTAAAAACTGATCTGTTCCATAAAGAAACATATTGTAATTCCCTGTTACATGCATCCAGTTGCCATCCACGCCATTTGATTGACAATATTCCCAAGGTCCAGTTATTGAGAGCACATAGAAACTGTTCTGAGGTTTCTGATTTTATGATCAGAGGCAATGAAATGTGTAATAGATTCCTTGAGAGAGGTTATTCGACTGGACTTGTAGAAAAATCTTTTTTTGAGGCCCTTAATGTTGAAAGGGAGAATTTATTAATATCTAGACCAAAAAATGCTGGAACAACTAGACTTAACTTTATCATCAATTATACTAGACATACACATGAGATACAGACAATTGTGAATGAGAATTGGCATATTTTGGAAAATGAGAGCTCATTGGCTGAAGAGGTAAGAGAGACCCCGAATTGTATTTCATAAGGGTAAAAACTTGAAAGATAAACTAGTACATAGTTATTTACTTGATAGAGAAATGACAACTAAGAGAACATGGTTGCCTCCATTACCTGTGGGCAATTTTAGTTGTGGGAACTGTAAATTGTGCCCATATATTATTAGAACTGACACATTCTCAACATGTAACAATACTAAATCATTTAAGATAAAGGAATTTTTTAATTGCATTAGTAGTAATGTCATCTACCTTGCCAAATGTGACTGTGACTCTTTCTATGTGGGGAAGACAAGTAGAACTCTGAAGGTGAGCATAGGGGAACATCTATGTTCAATTGCAAAAAAAGATGAAAAAAATGCGTTAGCATGCCATGTTGGTAACAATACTAATGGTGAACATTTTTTTAAATTTTGTGCTCTTGAGAAGGTTACCCTAGGACCACGTGGTGGAAATCTTGATGCAAAATTACTTCATCAGGAGTCATTTTGGATTTTCACACTGGGGGGACTTGAACCTCCGGGACTTAATGATAGGATTGATCTTTTATCATGCATACAAAGGAGGCTATAATGGTCTGCTTCTTTGATTAAAATGGCTGTATCTGATCTCCTCATGTATATGTTATGTTTTTTCATTGTTTTTTTTTCTCTTTATGTTTTTTCTTCTAGGTAACAGAATTAATTGCTTTCCATCATATGCAGCAGGATGCTAGTTGAATTCATAGAAACCATTGAAATTGTGGTGGTAATGTTAATGGTAAATAATTATAGTTTTTTAGATTTTTTTTACATCTTAGATATTGCTATAGCCATTAAACATATGAATTGTGATTTTTAGGATATCTTAGGTCTCAAATGTGATATAAAGTATAGCATTTATGAATCCAGTAATGACAATTTTATTTGCCTGGTGCTTTATTGTGACTTGACCTATATACTCTAATGTTACATCCTATTGACTTGCTAATTGAATCTCATTGAGTTCTCCTTAGGTTCTCCTGTTATGAAATGTTTGTTTTATTTATCAGTGGTTTCTATTGGGCATGGTTTTGTAAATAACACTTAGATGTAGTAATGATGATGATAGTTTAATAATAATATGTTGTGTCACTTTAATTCATGTTTTGTATAAAAGGGCAACATGATTCTGATTGGCTATCCTCCTGATGATGCATGTTTGAATGCGAAACCGGTAGGGGTTCTTTGCAAAGCTTCTGATGCCACCTGCACTCATGATGGTGTGTTTTTAATGTTTTCTATAATAAAACTGCAAATTGGAAGCTACTTTTGAGTGGTGTGGTTCCTTGCTGTTTCGTCTGACTTTTTTGTAACTGCCCACTCCTTGACCTGCTGAGTGTTTTGATTTTGGCTGAATTGTATGTGTCTCACTTTCAGCTTCCTTGTATTCTCATCAAATTATTTGTGGTTTTGGTTCATTGTGCAAGACAAGTCTGGAAATGTGAGGATGGTATGCCTATTATTCTCCAGCTGGTCACCCCAAACTGTGTAAAGCACCCTTTCTTGAACCAAAAAGCAGCAACGTTATCAACCGAGCTTCCCTTCACGTGGTCCCTCTCTAGGGATTAACACTATAGATACTGCATGTTCAACATGGACTGGCAATGGCAGATGTAATGTATCTGTGATCTGGTGCTCCACGAAAGTAATCAGCTCTGCACCCTCCACATTCTCAGGCATACCCAATTCCTGTAATTTGTGAACCCATTGTGCAACTACAAATGGTAGGCCTTACCTTTGACTCCATGGAAACCCTTGCCTGCTGCCACCAACTTTTTGCTGCCTCATAGAAACATAGAATTTGTTGGCAGAAAAGTATCAGTAGACCCATCTAGTCTGCCCTATTTTGCCTGTCTATTACTACTACTACACCCTGGAGCATAATTAGTCACCGATGTTCCTCCCTCCTCCCTTTCCTCTGCTTGCTATGCCCATGTTCCTATCCCACACATGCTTGAAGCTCCCCACTGTCTTCACCTCCACCACCTCTTGTGGCAGGCTGTACCAGGTGTCCACCAACTTTTCTAGGAAGAAGTATTTCTTCATATCTTTCTTAACCCCACAGCTTTATTGCATGCCCCTGTGTTCTTATGTTCCTCCTCTTCTGAAACAGACTTTCCTCCTGTACCCTGTTCACCCCCATGAAGTACTTATGGGTCTCATGTCCCCTCTAGGACTCAGCTGCTGAAGAGACTGGAGCAGAAGTGGAGAGGATGCCTGGAGTCTTCAGCACATTTGGCACTGTCAATAAACTTGCAAAAACACAAGCTGGAGGCAAAAATACTGTTCCAGACAAGAGCCCTGTAAATAGGAACTCTGTGGGCCAACACCCATATAAACAAACTGGTGACTGCAATCTTCTTTGCCTGTGATCCCGCTCATCTTGGTAATGAGGTCAGAGGACAGCCCAAGCAGTCAGTTAGGCCACTGGAGCCTGCAACAGAGTCAGGAAGGTTTGTAGGACACTGGAGGATTTTAGTAATTCACTCATTCATTTTTTAAACCAATTGGATGTTGAGTGCAGCCAGACAGACCCTCCTGCAGCAATTGACCAATCAGAGGGCTGACATCTTGAAGGAAAGAGACAGACTTTTGAATTAGCAGTCAGTTTGTGTGTAGGAGAGCTGAGAGGCAGACATATCAGCCACATAGCCAGAGCAACCTACGCAGACAAATTTGGAGGCAGACTTGTGGTTTAACAATGTGAAGGAGGAAATTGTTGAATGGCGAAGGCAAGAAAGAGAAACAGTGAGAGTGAGAGAAATATTTCCAGCAAGTGGAGAGGGACATTCTGTGAGGCCAATCTGCCCAGTTGTGCTTTTTAGAGCTGTCTGAGATACTTTTGCTGAAACAGACCAAAGGGTCTGCATCCTGCAGAACTGTCACAGTTTGCCTGAGTAGACTGAGCCACAGCCACTAAGCTTGGTGATTGGCTGGGAGTTGCCTCGCGTAGCAGTGGTCTGGGGTTGGGTTCTCCTTTTGTACAGTGCTGTACTAGATACTGAATAATGATCCCTGAGAGACTACAGAGTCATGCAAAGACACCAGAGCTGAGCGCAAATGTCAGAGCCACAGTGAGTTAGACCAGCAGAAGGTGCTAATCCAACGATTGCAAAATGAAAAGAAACCACACTGGGAAATGGATGTCTCTGGTACACACATAGCTCAGCCAAATAGTAAAAGCAGTGCACCTACCCCCATAAAGCCATAGACACAGAGCTTAAGTGTCCAGTATCTTTATTACAGGTGCAATATGTACAAAGATTTAAAAAGCCCCCTGGAATGAAGACTGCAGCCAGAGGTTGTATCATCTGAAGGCTTGCCTGGTCATGGACCATGAGTACCTAAACAGGGTCTTGGCCTTGCATCTGTAGATAGATAAGTATTAAGAACTTATTTTGGAACTGGGACATTGCCTTAAGCACTCATTCCAGTTTCATTGTGGATTACAGTTTTGGCTAGCTGGCTCCAGATACAAATATGAGCTCTTTAACTGTATTTCTGCACCTACAATAACATGTGAAATGTGACTGTCAGTGGGCCTACACCAATTCAGTGGCTGGGTACCCACTAATTTTGCAGACGGCTTCCTAAGGGACTAGGGGTTTGACACTGGTACCAGTGAGGGATCAGGGGGATCAGAGTCTGTACAGTGTGGGACCATGTGAGAAGGTGAAGAGAGGCTGGGGCTTTGATAAAAGGTTATTGCCATTGCCAGGGGGTGATTAATTAGTGGCTATTCCCTATTATCTGAATTGCCTGATGTTAGCTGTTCCTCCCTAGATCCCTGAAACCTGTTCCCCGATTTGTGGTTTATATTGCACTGTGTAGGTGTTGGGTGGGTTGAACCTTGTGGAATAAGTTTGGTTTTCTAGGGGAAGGGGCAACACAACACTTGCAACCTAGCCCATTTTAACTTTCCCTGGGTGGTGGCACCACACAGCATAGAATTTGATTTTTTTTTGTTGCCAGATAAGGACCGTTTGGCCCACCCAGTCCAGTCTGCCCATTTCTCCCTACCTACACTATTACATCAGACCATGCCCAATCTACAGCTTTTTCTCCCTCCCCCTTTTGTTCCACTGATTCCCTTGTGCTTATCACATGCATTCTTGAACCCCACCACTGTTTTGGCCCCCACCACCTCCACTGAAAGGCTGTTTCAGGAATCCACCACTCTTTCTGTGATGAAGTACTTCCTCACATCTCTCCTGAATCTACCTCCTCCAGATTCCCAGTTCTTGAACACCTTTTCTTCTGAAAAATACTCCCCTCCTCTACCTTATTTACCCCAGTGAGGTATTTAAACATCTCTGTTATATCTCCCCTCTCTCTCCTCTGTTCCAGGGTGTACATGTTGAGGTCCTTTAGTCTTTCTTCATAAGGTTTTTGATGCAGACCCTGCACTATTTTAATTGCCCTCTTGACTGCCTCTACTCTGTCTGTGTCCTTCCAGAGATGAGGTCTGGACACAATACTCTTGGTGGGGTCTTAGTAGTGATCTATACAGAGGCAACACCACCTCCCTCTTTCTGCTGGTGATGCCGCACCCTATGCACCCCAGCATCCTACTCGTCCTCACTTTTGCCTTGTCGCACTGCCTGGCCACCCTTTTCATTCGATATGATTACCTCCAGGTCTCTTTCCTGCTTGGTGGTTGTTAATACAACGCTACCCATTTTGTACTCCACCCCTGGGTTCCTGTGCCCTAAGTGCATTATTTTG
Source organism: Neoceratodus forsteri (assembly GCA_016271365.2). Taxonomy (NCBI): domain Eukaryota; kingdom Metazoa; phylum Chordata; order Ceratodontiformes; family Ceratodontidae; genus Neoceratodus; species Neoceratodus forsteri. Next base: position 832,298,776 of record CM028133.1, read on the forward strand.
CAGTTGTTCACATTGAAACCCAGTTGCCATACCCTTGACCACTCCTCTAGTTTTCTGAGGTCTCTGCTCATCCTTTCCACCCCCTCCCATGTAGAGTCAACACTATTGTAGATTTTGGTGTCATCTGCAAAGAGACAGACCTTTCCTTCTAGCTCCTCTGCAATTTCACTTATGAAGACATTAAAGAGCACTGGTCCCAGCACTGATCCCTGAGGCACCCTGCTGGTCACCCTCCCTTCCTTGGAGTGAACTCCATTTACCACCACCCTCTGTTGCCTATCCCCTAACTAATTTTTTATTCAGTTTATCACCTTTGGACCCACTCCTAAGCTACCCAGCTTGCTTACTAGTCTCCTGTGTGGAATGATGTTGAACACCTTACTGAAATCTAGGTAGGCCATATCCACCGCTCCACCCTGATCTAGTTTCACCCAGTCAAAAAAAATCTATCAGATTTGTTTGACATGTCCTCCTCTGCATAAATTCATGCTGCCTTGGGACTTGCAACCCACTGGATTCAAGATATTCCAGTCTTTTCCTTCAGCAGTGATTCCATTAACTTTCCCACCACTGATGTCAGGCTGACTGGCCTATAATAGCCAGCCTTCTCCCTGCTACCACTTTTGTGTAGTGGAACTTCGTCTTCCCTCCAATCCTCTGGAACGACTCCTGTTTCCAGTGAGCTGTTAAATAGAACTGTCAGAGGTACAGCCAGTATTTTCCTGAGCTCCCTCAATCCCCTTGGATGCACCTCATCTGGCCCCATTACTTTATCCACCTTCAGATTAGCAAGTCCCTTCAGGACCCCCACCTCAAAAAAAGGACTAGTGTCCACCTCCCTCCCTCCAAAGCTTTTGTTACTTTTTTGAGACCCCTCCCCTTCTCCTTCCTCTGTGAACACTGAACAAAAATATTTGTTCAGTATGTCTGCCATTTCCTGGTCCTCCTCTGCACAGTTCCCCCTTACCTTTTTAGGGCTGCAGTGGGTGGAGCCCTGCAGACCTATTGCTTTCAAAAAAAGGACTCCGCATTCCTTACATTCTATGTGACTGAACAACATGTTGAAGTGTCACCACAGTCACCTCCGTGTCTGTGGTGCACTCTGGTCACACTGCACTATTTTTAACTTGCAAAGAAAATTGGATCATCCTTATCAGAACACTGGGGGACTGTGCACCCCCAGTACTGCTGTTATGTTTCTTGGGGGGGTGATGGCTGCTGAGAGGGAGAGTGGGTCAAGTGAGGAACATATTCCTAATTTTAGAGAAAAAAACAAAGGGCAGTCATGGTGGAACATGGAACATGGAACACTCTGCCGTGTCCAAGATGGCCATCACACTCTACTGTGCATACACTAGCACTAGCGCGTGCTCATTGTGGTGTAGTAGCCATCTTGGTCATGGTGGAGTGTGCTGCACTCCACTGTGACCACCGTTTGTTTTTTTCTTTAAAATTATGCATATCCCCCCACCCGACCCTCCCTCTCAGCACCCATCCACCCCCAAATAACAGTGACAATGGGGTGCCACACCCCCAGTGTCACACTCATCAATTTTTTTTATTATGTATACCCCCACCTGACCCTCCCTCTCAGCACCCACCACTCCACACCCCTCCCACCCAGAAGCATAACGATGACACTGGGGGTGCCCAATCCCCTTGTGTTGTGACTCATGATCCTAACCTAATAGTGACACTGGGGGTGTCCAATCCCCAGTGTCCGTTGGACCTTTTTAATATATATAATATTTTTCTCCCCACCCAGCCCTCCCTCTCAGCCCCCAAAAACATAACAGTGACACTGAGGGTGCCCAGTCCCCCAGTGCCACATTCAGGAATCCTCCATCCTGTTTTTTTCTTCTGCCTGTAAAAAAAACAAATGTCCATTGTTGTCTTTTGCAGCCATTCCTTTCCACCAGCCCAACCCTCCCACTCAGAACTCACCATCCCACCCCCCAAACCCTTACCTACCCATCGGGGTTCAATATTATAATCCTGTCTGGACCACAGTCACGTCTCCACTCTTCAACGTTGGACCACGAACTGAGGAAATCAGGTATGCATTCAATGTATTTCAATGGGATTTTGAACTTAGCAGCATAACTTGGCCATTTTTCAATATTTTTGCCCTAAATTTTAAATATACCTTTTTTGGGATGCTACCTCATGAACAATGCAAGTGATGTTAGGCAAATCTGTCCTGAAAGGTGATTTCATGGTGACTGCATGAAATCACCTTTCGGGCAGGAGTTGAACATTTTCTCTACCATTGTTCATAAGGTGGGATCATAAGAAGAGATAGAGTGCCAGAGGAGTCAGCAGTCCTGCCCCGGGGGCTCAGAGCCGGGGGGTCAGGCAGCCAGGTGGTGCAGTGGAGAGATGGTCTCATGCCTTGGAGAAGATTCTGGGGGCTTCAGGCATGTGGGAACAGACCGCACCATAAGTCCTTGCCGGAGAAAGGTCAGGTAAGCCAGTGATAAGGGGGCATAAAGAAAGTTTAAAAAAAAGTACCAGAATGTATCAAAAACCTTATAGCTTCTGAGAGCCTAGGAGCCCAGACCCCCAGCCTATTGATTTCTGATTTATTAGGTAAAGCAGGACTTTTAGCAGTATTTGCCCTCCCCATCAAAAAAGCTAGCTAAGCCCCTACATTGTACAAAATGCAAGTGAGGCCCCACCTAGAGTACTGTGTGAAATTCTGGAGGCCGCACCTTCATAAGGACATTGACAGGGTGGAGGTGGTCCAGAAAAGGGTGACCAAGATGGTACAGGGCTTGCACCAGGAAACATATAAGGAGAGACTAAATGACCTCAATATGTACTCACTGGAAGAGAGGAGGGATTGAGGGGAGGGACATGATAGAAGCATTCAAGTAGCTTAAGGACATTAACAAGGTGCAGGGGGGAGACATCTTCCAATATAAGAGATGTACAAGAACGAGGGGGAATGATATGAAATTGGAAGGTGACAGGCTGAGGGGAAATGTAAGGAAGTTGTTTTTCACAGAGAGGGTAGTGGATGTCACCAGCCCACTCCTGTGGGATGAGATTCTTTGTGTCACAGTGAATCCCTCCTGTGACATGGGTCAAGGATCCCCCTTCTCTGTCCTTTTAGCACGATCGCTGTTTCAATCAATCAATCAATCAATCAAAATCTTTATTTATTCAGGCGAACATCATTGAGCAAAGCTCATTTACAAGATGGACCTGAGTGGTCATACAAATGAGGATACAAGTATTATTACATAGACAAGAATAGCATAAACAGCAATACAATGACATGAAATGATTATATACAACAATTTACATATATACAAGGAACAGTAGAACCATTTAGCCTGTAAGAAAAAAGGGGACAAAGGGTATAGCAGGCATAAAATATAAATTATAGGGTCTAACTAGTTTTTATGAGAATATAATAGGTGATTTGGAAGATAGAAATTGAATTAATATAATGGACAGAAAAAGGAAGGTGGGTCAGGTAGGGTAGGGGATTAGGCTTTATAAAAGCAATTGCAGAGCTCTGGAAAAAGGGCGGAGAACAATCTTTTGAAAGATGCCAGAGGTAGTAGGCTATCTAGCTTCATGGATTTTTGAGAGAGTTCCATGCAACTGCTAAGGTATAGCTGAAAGCAGCCCTCCCAAACCGGGTACAGGCATTGGGGACCTTTAATATGATGAGTTTACTGATCCTTAAGGTGTATGGCCTAGTTGTAATTTGAGTAAAGCAATCAGTGATATAGGTAGGTAGTTTGCCTGTTAACGCTTTGAATATCCAGATAGCAGCATTCCTATTTCTTCTGTGTTGTAATGATGTCCAGTTGACTGCCATATAAAGAGAGCAATGATGGGTGCTGGAGGGAAGGTCAGTAATAAATCTTATGGACCTGTGATACAGGGTGTCCAGTTTATGTAAGAGATGACGTGAACAATGGCAGTAGAGAAAATCAGCATAATCAATGAGGGATAGGAATGAGGCCTGAATTAACCTTTTTTTTGGAATCACTGTTTAGGTAATGTTTTATTCTGAAAAATAGTCCAAGCCTCTGTCTTAGCTTTTTAAGTAGCTCTTCAATATGGACAGAATAGTCAAGCCTGTTATCTATCCAGACTCCAAGGTATTTGGAGTTATCAACAAATTCCAGTTTCTCTCCAAGTAAGGTGGATAATTGTAGGGTGGTGGATGCTGGGGTAGTGGTAGAGCAACTCTTTGTGGCAAAGAACATAGCTTTTGTTTTTTTGGCATTTAGAAGTAGTTTTTTTGTCAAGTAGATTGTGCTGCAGAATGGAGAATTCGGATTGTAACAGGTCACAGGCTTTAGAAGGTGAGGGATTGCTGACATATAATACAGTATCATCAGCAAACAGATGAATGTTAGATTGAGTGAGGTTGGCATCACTATTGTTTATATAAATGGCAAAAGGATAGGGCCAAGAATAGAGCCTTGTGGTACACCCTAGCAGTGGTTTTGAGGTGGATAGGTAATTTCCATTTTTAACCAGTTGTGACCTATCTGAAAGGTAATCCTTAAACCAGTTGAGTGATAGGGAATCCAGGCCTAGTGAGTTAAGGGAGGTGATTAATAAGTCATGATCCACTGTGTCAAAGGCTTTACTCAAATCCAGGAACACAGCACAGGTACAATTTTTCTTATCCAAGGCAGTCTGCCAATCATTGGTTACCTTGGCTAAGGCAGTAATGGTGCTATGCTTTGATCTAAATCCAGATTGTGCAGAATTTAGAAGGTTGTTGTTATCCAGATAGTCCCTTAATTGAGAGTTTACTAGTTTTTCGAGCATCTTGGATAGTACTGGTAGGATGGAGATAGGCCTGTAATTGTTGAGATCCCTAGTATCACCAGATTTGAGTAATGGAACTACTTGAGCTGTTTTCCAAGTAGAGAGAATGGATCCAGTAGTTAGGAAAGATTGAAGAGATGAGTGAGGGGGCAGATAAGACATGTGAAGCAATTTTCAGGAAATAGGGATCCAGGGAGTCTGCACCTGCACTCTTAGTAGTGTCTAAATTAGAGAGATCTTCCACTTCTTTCACGGATATTGGGATGAAGGAAAAGTTGAAGTGGCCATTTGTCCCACAGTAGTTTGTAGGTTCAAGGAAGATCTCAGGATATTTGCAGGTGATGAGTCAAATGCTAGGCCAGCTGTGGTAAAGTGAACATTGAAGGTATTTAAGATTTCTTGTTTACCTGTAATTTCTGTATCATTTAGTAGCAGTTTGGAGGTTAAGGCAGGAGTAGAATTTTGGCCCAGAAGTCCTTTTATTGTACTCCAGAGTCTGGATGGGTTATTGTAGGAGGCATCCAATTCAGCTGTATAATAGGCAGTTTTGGCAGTTCTTATTTTTTTTGTACATGAATTCCTTGCTTTTCTGAATTTTAGCCAATCTTTGGTGTCCTTTGTTTTTCTTGCATTTTTCCACAGTTTGTCTCTGGTTCTCAAGGCTGCTTTAAGCTCAGAGGTGAACCAAGGGCAGGATTTTACCTTAGTTCTGATACTGGTGATAGGTGCATGAATATTGAGAGCATTAGTGACAATATCCTTTAAAGTCTGGAGAGCTGTTTCAACAGAGGTTGTAAGATAGAAATCTTGCCAATATATTGTATTACTCAGGTCATGGAGGTAACCTGAGATATTGAAATTCTTTTTTGACCTTTTGAGGACAAATTCTGCAGGATTTGGTGGTTTGAGTGTGGATCTTATGCCAGCTATAGGGTAATGGTCACTCACATCACTCGGCAGTACTCCTGCATGTGAATATAAGTGAGGCTTGTTTACCAACATAATATCCAGGAGTGAGCTGTTGCTGGAATTTCTTAGGTTGATCCTAGTTGGGTCTTTAATTAGCTGTGTGAATCCATAGGTGTCACAAAAGGTTATCAAAGGTGCAGATACATTAGACAGCCAGTTTAAATTCAAATCACCAAGGATGATGGTATCTTCAGGGCCTAGGTTGAGAATTGACCCTAGGTGAGAAAGCAGTTTAAGGCCTGCAGAGGGGGGCCTATAGCATCCAATCAGTTTAAATGAAGACGAATTAGGAAGGGATATTTTGATTGATAAACATTCAAATTCATTTGGCTCGGATGTGTTGATGAGGCAGGTTGCAGAGATGGTGTCCTTAATGTATATGGCCACCCCACCACCCCTGGAAGGCGTTTCACAACTGAATGTATGCCACAGAATCCCAGGGTTCCCTCTCTCCATATGCGGGGGTACAAATACAGTGTTGAGTTTGTGTTTCTGGGATAGAACCCTCTCACCCACTGCACAATGAACCAGAAAGCCACAGGCATGTATAGACTTCAGAGGGCCCTATACACCCTATTACAATGTCTTTTCCCAGAAATGCAGAGACTAGTTCAAACCCCTACAGACTCCCCCGAGACCTTTCATATTTCCTCCCCTCCTTTCATCTACAGAGTCCCTAGTGGTATTTCATTTTGGTAGTGTTTGGCCCTTAAAACAGTCACACTGATGTAGTATAGTCTGATTAACCCTCCCCAAGGCAACACACACAAGCGACACTGGCAGAATTATCTTAAAAGTCAGCCAAAAGCATTACTAATTAATTAATAAATTAAATAAATAACATAAAGGCAGATAATTTAGACACTGGTTGCAGGATATGGAAAATAAAATGGAAGTATACAAAAAAAAAACTAAACTTTGAGAATTCTAGTTTGAAAGTTCTACCTCAAGTCCTTAGTTGCTGAATTTGAAGTGCAACGTGTTTTTAAAAGTGGTAGCTGAAGTCTTGGCTCTTGGTCCAGGAGAAGTCTTGAGAAGAAATTGTCTCTGTTCTTTAAGCGGACAGAGTTCCCAAATACAAAAGCCTCGGATATATTCTTGCACCCTTGTTTTATAGGGTTTCTCAAAGGGCAGGTCCAGTGAATATTGACTTGCTCTGCAGTAGGCTAGCATTCCATCTCCATGCCTACACAACCAATCAGCTTTTAGTATTTTATTACAAAATAACAAACATGCATTTCTGAATATGAGAGGAAAAAAAGGCTCAAAGGTCAGCCAGTCTGAACTGGAATTTTAGCAAACCATCCAGCCCCCTCCCATTGAAATGGCTGTAATTAAGCTACACTCAGTACAGCCATTTACTTAAATTGTAGCCCATTCAGCTGTAACTGGATTAACTCATAGTAGGCTTGTAGGGACAATAGAAATCCAGACAGAGTGGCACCACTGGATGCTGAGGGCCATTCAAACACAAATGGATGGGCCTGCTTCCAGTTCTGCTTAATTATTCTTTTGTCTTCTTTTAAATGATTTAATCAGACCCTAGTCTCTGACTAGCAGCAAACAGCTTCTCTGCCTAGTAACAAGAAATTACATCATTTTTTGGGCCCATAGCTTTTCTTTGTACCCATGATCCCTTGCAAGTCACATGGGGCCACCATGGGCATCTCTGATGCATTCCTCACATAAAATACCATGGCACTGTATTGCTCTGTGCGGCTTTCAAAAGCGTTGTGACAGAGGTTCAGGGCTAGAAGTGCTGCTCTCACTTATGCTCCGTGTGTGAATTTGCTTTTAGTAGCTGATATTTTTACTGCCTAGGATTACCTGATACAGCGGGCACTGAACAGGAAGGAAGGCTGGGGAGTGTAGTTTCCTAGTGTACAGATGAGAGATACAAAACGGTGAACTAGGGCTTGAATTGCACAGCCTTGCCTGTACAGCTCTTTTAAGAGCACTAGATACTGATATTATAGAGCTCAGTGGATTTTTAAAGTGTTTTAGGGGGTTTGCTGCTCATGACCCATTGATCCACATCTGGGTCATGGAGTACCATTAAATACAGGCACTTAGTGAGCGCTGCGAACTTGGGAGCACTACGCTTGGAGCTGCACATGGAAACGCACGCCAAGAAATGTGCATCTGCACCTGTTATGCGTGTTAAGCAGGGAAGCAGTAAGAGAAGTAAATGGAAGTCTGCAGAAATTCATAGGTAAGAGAGTATAAAGCAGGGGTTGATATAAAGGTTAACATGGACAGAAATATAGATTGAAAAATGGACACAAATGTTGTGAAATTGGAAGGTGGCATATTTGGATTAAGATGCCTAGGCCCAAATATTCAAAACTTTGCCCTGGGGCTAAATTAGCATTACCCAGAGGGCAGATGTAGCCCGGAGCAAAAAGCAAGCTATATTCAAAAGGAATAGCCCAGGGCAAACAGCCTCTGAATATAGCATGGGAATGATGCTGGGCCAACTGGGCTGGGAGTGCAGGGCAAACCTAGTCCTGGAATAAGACAGCTCTATATATAGCAACCAGGAAGTGCAAACCACAACAGCAACACAGTGCACAGCAACGGGAAGGTAGGTAGAGGTGAAATACGTGGCCAGTGTGCATGCCAGTGAATGCGTGGACCCAGTACAGTTGCAAACAGCAGCACATGTGAAAGTACAGTGCGCAAAACTGTGTAATAATCCCCAAACTGTTAGTGTCACACGAACACGTTTGCACGGGTTTAGCACGGAGCTAAGCCATTTGCTCAGAACAAACACATTTGCCTGGTGCTAAACATTGCCATATTCAAAGATGACATGCAAATGAGCCTACTTAGGTAATCTCTGGGCAAACATCCAGATTAACATCTCACTATGCCCTGATTTGCATGCAGTTTGCCCAGCATTACTACAGGGTCCCACAGCTCCACCTGTAGGTCTGTCTGGAAGTACAGGGATTAACCAGGTCTGCCTGCAGCTCCACCTGTAGGTCAGTCTGACAGTGCATGATGGTAGCTGCAGGCTACATGTATGCAGTACAACATAGCACTGTGTACCCCAGGGGACAACACAGCATAGGCACAGGCAGTGGTGGTGATGCATGCAACTGTTGCACTGTAGGGCATGCTACAGTGCATAGCAGACACCACAGTAGCAAGAGGGCCAGTAGGGTGAGGGACACAGCACTGCCTATGGTGTGTAGGATAGTGATGACCACTGCACTGTACACAATGACAAGCCCACCTTGCAGGTATTTACTGACAGTGGACAATACTGTCACACTGTTGTGTGTCCCACAGATGCTGCACCTCTGGCATGGGATGCTCATAGTGACATATACATGGCCAGCTGTGTGTGTTGTGGTGTATGTACAGCTGTGCAGTATGTGACTGGGGGGGCATGTATGCTCGGACAGGCACACCGGTATTGGGGTATTCCCAATACTGGCCTATGTGCACTTCGTGCTGTGTGCTGTGTAAAGGGAGGCAGGGAAGTTGCAAGGGAAGCCAAAGCTCAGACAGAAGAACACATTGCAAAATCAGTGGTTAAAGGGGACAAAACCTTTACAGGTACATAAGTGAAAAAGAAGGACAAAGGAGGGATAGTGAGACTGAAGGGGAGGATGGGAGCTCGTGAGGATGACAACAGTAAAGCTGACATATTGAACAGGTATTTCTGCTCAGTCTTTACTGAGGAAGAGGGGGTATGGGTCTGAAGGAGTACAAGGGTGAGAATGGTGAGAAATGGACACAAGTCCCTTTACACGAAAAGGGTCCTGAAGGAACTGGAAGTAATAAGAGCTGATAAAGCAATGGGGCCAGATGGGGTGCACCCAGGTCCTTAAAGAACTAAGAGAGGTGGTGGCTGAACCTCTGGCTATCCTGTTCAGCCAATCACTGGAAACAGGGAGGTACCCAAAGACTGGAGGACAGCAGATGTAGTCCCTTATACAAAAGTGGGAACAAAGAGGAAGCAGGAACTACAGACCAGTCAGCCTCACTCGGTAGTGGGAAAGATCATGGAAGCACTACTGAAGGAGAGATTGGTGAACATCTGGTTGTCAATGGACTACAGGACCCAAGGCAGCATGGTTTCACCAGGGAGGTCATGTCAGACCAACCTCATTGAATTTTTTGACTGGGTGACTAGGAGGTGGATCAGGGAGGACAGTGGACATGGCCTATCTGGACTTCAGCAAGGCCTTTGACACTGTGCCACATAGAAGACTATTACACAAACTGGGGAATATGGTGTGGGCAGGACAGTAGTGTGGTGGGTAGGTAACTGGCTGGGTGGCAGGATACAGAGGGTGGTGGTAAATGGCTGTCACTCCACAGAGGGAAGAGTGACCAGTGGGTACCACAGGGATCAGTGCTGGGACCGTCCTATTCAACATCTTCATCAGTGACATTGCACAGGATATAGAAGGCAGAATTTCACTGTTCGCTGATGACACAAAGCTCTGTAACAGAGTAGACACACCAGAGGGTGTAGACAGAATGAGAAGGGACCTGCAGAAACTTGAAGAATGGTCAAGGGTTTGGCAGTTGAAATTCAATGCAAAGAAGTGCAAGATAATGCATATGGGGTACAAAAACCCTGGCACAATATATCAGTTGGGGGGTGAGGATATAGCATGCACCAAGCAGGAAAGGGATCTTGGGGTTGTCATCTCTGATGACCTCAAGGTAGGGAAACAGTGTGACAAGGCATCAGGTAAAGCAAATAGGATGCTGGGATGTATAGGCAGGGGCATCACCAGCAGGAAAAGGGAGGTCATAATTCCGCTATACAAGACACTAGTGAGGCCCCACCTGGAGTACACTGTACAGTTCTGGAGACCATACCTACGTAAGGACATAGACAGGGTAGAGAAGGTTCAGAGGAGGGCAACAAAGATGGTGCATGGGTTGCATCACAAGTCATATGAAGACAGGTTGAAGGAACTGAACATGTACTCCCTGGAGGAGAGGAGGGAGAGAGGGGATATGATAGAGACATACAAGTATCTTACAGGGAGGAACAGGGTGCAGGAAAACACTATTTTTAAGCGAAAAAGATGTTTCAGGACTAGAGGCATGGGATGAAGTTGGAGGAGGACGATTCAGAGGAAACATGAGAAAGAATTTCTTCACAGAACGGGTGGTGGACAAGGGAACACCTTCCAGAGGAAGTGGTGGGGGCTGAAACAATCACGGGATTTAAGAATGCATGGGATAGACATAAAGGAATTCTAGAGGTCAGGGGTAAGGGGAAATAGACTTCTAGGAAAACAAACTGAACTTACAAGCTCAAATGGGCAGACTAGGTGGGCCATAGGCCCTTATCTGCCGACACTGTCTATGTATCTATGTATCTATGTGTCCCAGCTTTGTGGCCGCACCTGGTCTGTGGTGAGGCCTGGCCACCTGTACACCCTCCCCTCAACACCCACCATGCCCACAGTGCTGCATGTGTGTGCTGGCATCTGTTGGTCACCACAGACGTATGGTCTGCAGGTGTGTGCTGTATGGCCAGGTCACCACATACTGTCTGGCATGGCTGGGACTGGTGGTAGCAGTTGGCATCATTGTGGTGCAATTCAAAAAAAAACACAAAGCATGGTTTTTAGTGGATTTAAAAATAAAGGGAAATCAAAACTGCAAATAAAACTTGCTGAGAATATTCAGATTGAAACAATGGACACTTATAGATATTTGGGTGTACAAACTGATTATGGTTTAATGTATACAGAACATGCTCTTATACAAGTTGAAAAGGTAACTCACAACTTAGGGATGTTAAGAAGGGTAGCTGGAAGCTTGACTAAGAAAGTAAAGGAAAAAGTGGTTGGACAATTGTTAGTTCCAGTTTTGGAATATGGATCATTGTTATATATGCATTCTAACACCACAGTGTTAAATAAAGTAAATCAGGTTTACTATAAAATGAGCAAATTTATAACAAGAAGTAGGCATGGAGTGCATCATTGTGACTTATATAAAAAATTAGATTGGTTAAATCCTGAAGAGAAAAGGGCTTCTATTTGGTATATATATTGTTACCAAATAATAAAAGGTGAACCTAGACATTGTCTGTTTGATCATATTAAAATTAAAGGTGATAGGTCAGTAACTATTCATACAAGATTTTTTGGCAATGAGATCCCTATGATCATATCTTATAATAAATATGAAGATATTATGCTTCAGAATACTATTGCTTATTATTGGAATAAAATGTCCCAAAGATTGAAGGTTATTGAAAATTTACCTACTTTCAAGTGTAAAATAAGAGAATATTTGCAATTAACATGTACCTGTTTTAAGTAATTTTGATTGTGTAAATGTATATGTAAATGTTTTGTAATTTTGTATTGTTTGTTGTTTTTTATGACAGGACTTTGTTGAAAACGGGACTGATGTCCCAACAAATGTATTTCCTGTATAAAAATAAATTTTACAAGCAAACATCAGTGAGCAGCATGTTTCCCCCATGTCTGTCTTGTTCTCTGTGTCATAGTCATATGTTAGGGTTGTGCAAGGCCATGCTAATGCTGCAACGTCATGCAAGGCTGGATTGCCCTGTGTTAAGACCAGCTTTTCCTGGGCAGTAATTTGTACAGCACAAAGGGTCGCGCTAAGTCATGCTAAATCACTTTGCGTGGTTCTAGTCACCGAATATACCAGTGCACCTGTATTCATATTCACTTTGCCCCTTGCATATATTATGATTTTGCCCGGCACTAATGCAGTTTGCGCGTGCTATTTGGCCTTTTGAATATAGCAAACCTGCACTAATCCTGCGCTAAACCCGCGTAAACGGTTTGTGTACCGCGAAAAGGTTTGAATATCGGTGCCCTAATGTGCAAAATGATTAGCACGGATGTGGTAAATGAAATGTTAATATTTACATGTGATCCATACTATCGCATTAAGGACTTGCAGGAGAAGTTAGTTGAGGTTGAAATGGAATTGATAGTATGGCAGCAAAAGGTTATGTTACAGAGAGATGTAAATGAAACACAGATTGGACAGAATACAGAGAAAATATGAGGAAATGATACAAGGAAGGGAAGAAGGGAAGGAGAACAGGAAAGGGATTGGGTAACTGTGGAAAGAAAAGAAAAAAAGAAAAAAAAACAAGAAGATGGGCTACAGGATTTTCGTTAGATAATACAAACAGTTTTGAGCCTCTGATAATGCTCATCTCCAGGCTAAGTTGGCCAGGATTTGTGGGATCTCCTCTTCCATCCAGGGACCACCAGTGCCACTACCATTGCCTCAGAGGTTGCCAAGAAAGAGGAGCTAAAACATTTCAAGGTGGTGGCATGCTGGCTGAACTAGTGTCAGCAGCAGTGTGCATTAGGGAAAGTGGGGCAAGCCTTTAAAGTCTGTGGGGGTATTGGCTACAACAGTGCCGCGCCTCCACAACCGCTTCTGGAAAGCTGCTGCAATATGTCTCTTGCGCATGTGTGCAATCAACATAAAAATAAAAATAAACAGAGATAGAAAAGAGTAATTATACAAAACAACAATTAAGGGGCCACAAATAAGACATGATGGGAGTGATGCAGAGCAGTGGCTGTGGAGCAGCAGTCTTCCGGAAGACGTTCTGGAGGATGCGTGTTGTCCCATCTGCAAGCACTTCTCTGGGCTGAGGGAGGAGGTTGCTTATCTCCAGGCTGAGTTGGCCAGGATTTGAGGGACCTCCTCTCCTACCCAGGGACCACCAGGACTACTGCCACGGCCTCAGAGGTTGCCAAGAAAGAGGAGCAGTTGGACCACAGTGGGCTCAGGGAGGGTGAAAGTGGTGGAACAGAGGTGCATCCCTCCAGTTGTACCGCTCCACAATCCCTATGCCATTCTGGAAAAGTGTGGTTCCTCTATGGAGGCACCCGCAGGGGAGACCAAGGAGGATGCTGCGAACCTCCACAAAGGAGACCCACAGGAGGGTGGCAGGGGACCCCGCAGGGGAAGGAAACAACTCCTGGTGGGGGACTCCATTGTTAGGTAGGTAGAACTAGGGGGGAGGAAGGGGAGAGGGAGGTAAGGTGCCTGCCTGGTGCCATGGCTTGGAGAGACAGGGAGCAAATCTTCAGGATTGCTGGAGCAGCTGCACAGGGGAGGGAAGTGGATGTCATTGTCCACCTAGGGACAAATGACCTGGCTAAGAAAGGGTTTAGAGAAGTGCAGGAAGAGTTTGTGGAATTGGGGAGGGGCCTTAGACAAGTAGCACACACTGTAACCTTCTCGAAGGTGCTGCCCATCTATGGTGTAGGAGAGGGGCTAGGGTGTTCTGCACCATGGATTCAATCAGTGGTTGAAAACTGGTGTGGAGCTCAGGATTTGGCTTCATTGGGGGCTGGGGATCCACCTGGAGTGATGCAAGCCTATACTGGCATGATAGGCTGCATCTGTCCAGGAGAGGAACCAGGATCCTAGGTGATAGGTTTAAATGCTTCATTGGCAAGCATTTAAACTAGCCAAGGGAGGAGGCACTTGAAAGGAGCAGGGAAATCCTAGCCCCCCAAAAAATCACGGTAGTAAGTGCAGTAAACATAGGGAGAAGGGCAGGGGTAAATGGAGAAAGTGACAAAGGCAAGAAGGACAGGGATGGGGCAAAAAGGAGTAAGGCCATCAAGAAATGGAGGGGAATGAGTACCAATGTCCGTAGTCTGGGCAACAAGCTCCCTGAGCTAGTGGTCTTGATGGAAGAGGAATGCCTGGATATCGTAGCAATCACAGAAACATGGTACACAGAGAACCATGACTGGGATGTTAACATACCAGGGTACATAACCTACAGGAGAGACAGGCAGGGGAGAAGAGTGGGAGGAGTAGCTTTCTATGTAAAGGAAGGGATAAAAGCAACTGAACAAAAGAGTAAACAGGGAGGAGAGGAGGCTCTGTGGGTCACCTTGGAGACTGGAAAGGGCACCACAATCCGCACAGGGGTTGTGTACAGACCCCCATGTCAGGGGGAGGGAATGGACAAGGATAAGATAGAAGGCATTCTTAGAATGGCAGAGAGAGGGGAGATACTGTTGATGGGAGACCTGAATATGCCAGATGTTAACTGGAGCACATTTGCTGCAGCCACATCCAAGAGCAGGGCCATTCTTAATGCCCTACAAGTGGCAGGCCTCGGACAGCTAATTTCGGAACCCACTCATGAGGGAGCAATCTTAGACCTCATACTCTCAAATGGGGGCAGTGAGAGTATCTCAGATCTAGAAGTGAGTTGCTATCTGGGAACAAGTGACCATCAAACAGTGTGGTTCACGTTAAACTCAGCTACAGAGTCAAGCCATACAAACGTGAGGGTACTGGACTTCAGGAGGGCTGACTTTGGAAAAATGGCAAAATGGGAGAGTGCCTTAGAAATGCACTACCGAACAGGCTAGAAGGAGCTGTGGAGCAACAATGGGGAATCATCAAAACTGCCATCACAGAGGCAACAAGCCTTTGTGTGAAGCAAATAAACAAAACGAAAGAAAAAGCCACTATGGTTCTCTAAAGAGGTGGCTGTGAAAGTCAGGAAGAAAAAGATAGCATTCCGGAAGTATAAGGAAACACAGAAGGAGCAGGACAGAGAGCTTTACCAGTTAAGGCAGAAGAAAGCAGGGAAGGAAGTCAGAATAGTAAAGGCCCAAACTGAGGAAAAGATAGCCAACTCGGTTAAGAAGGGGATAAACCTTTATAGGTACATCAGAGAGTGTAGAAAGACAAAGGAGAGGATAGTGAGGCTGAATAGAATGAATGGTGGGTGGGCAGAGGGGACAGTGAAAAGGAGGGATACTGAATGAATATTTCTGCTCAGTATTCACAAAAGAGGAGGGGGAAGTGCCTAATCCAATTAACAGAAGCGCTCTTGATAGGGGGGTCGATCCCAGTCCTTTCACAGAAGAAAGGGTTCTGCAAGAACTCCTAAAACTGAAAGTGGACAAAGCAATGGGGCCTGATGGATTCACCCCAGAATTCTAAAAGAATTAAGGGAGGAACTAGTGTGACCACTGGCTACTCTTTTTAATAAATCATGGGAGGATGGTGTGGTACCCGAGGATTGGAGGAAGGCGGATGTGATACCCCTTCACAAAAGTGGGACCAAGACAGAGGCAGGAAACTACAGACCTGTCAGTCTGACCTCTGTGGTAGGGAAAGTGATGGAGTCACTTCTGAAGGAAAGAATAGTTGAGTACCTAGAGGCCAGTGGGGCACAGGACCCAAGGCAGCATGGGTTCACAGCGGGAAGGTCATGTCAGATGAATCTAATAGATTTCTTTGACTGGGTGACCAAAGTAGTAGACCAGGGAGGGGCTGTGGACATGGCCTACTTAGACTTTAGCAAGGCATTTGACACAGTCCTACACAAAAGATTGATATTCAAATTAACCACCTGGGAGTGGGTCCCTGGGTGGTAGCCTGGGTAAAACATTGGCTGGACAACAGGACACAGAAGGTAATTGTAAATGGAGTCCACTCTGAAGAAAGAGGGGTTACTAGTGGGGTACCGCAGTGTTCAGTATTGGTCCAGTCCTTTTTAATGTCTTCATAAGTGACATTGCAGAGGGACTGGAAGGAAAAGTATGCCTCTTTGCAGGTGACACAAAGATCTGCAACTGGGTTGATACACAAGGAGGTGTGGAAAGGATGAGAAGGGACTTGGCAAGGTTGGAGGAATGGTCAGAAGTATGGCAGCTAGGATTCAATGCAAAGAAGTGCAACTAATGTACCTGGGAAACAAGAACCCAGGGAAGAATACACAATGGGGAGGTAGTAACAACAACAAAAAGGAAAGGGACCTGGGTAATCATATCAGATGACCTTAGGTTAAGCAAGCAATGAGAAGGCAGTAGGGAGGGCTGAGGTATACTGGGATGCATAGGAGAGGCATCAGCAGCAGAAAACAGGAAGTTGTTATCCCTCTGTACAGACAGTTGTTGAGACCCCATCTACAGTACTGTGTCCAGTTCTGGAGACCCCATCTCTGCAAGGACATAGACAGGATGGAGGCAGTCCAGAGGAGAGCAACTAAAATGGTGTAGGGTCTGCAAGAGAAGCCGTATGAGGAGAGACTAAAGGAGCTTGATATGTACACCCTTGAGGAAAGAAGGGAGAGGGGGGACATGATAGAAACTTTTAAGTACCTCAGTGGAATCAACAAAGTCCAAGAGGGTAGCATCTTTCAGAAAAAGAGACATGCAAGAACAAGGGGAGACAATTTAAAGATGGGGTGGGTAGTTCAGGGGCAATGTGAGGAAGTATTATCTCACAGAGAGGGTAGTGGATACATGGAACAGCCTTCCTGAGGAGGTCGTGGGGTCTAAAACTGTGGAAGAATTCAAGAATGCATGAGACAGACATAAGGCAATTCTTGTGGGGGGTAGGAAGAAATAGGCTGTTGGTTAACTAGGATCTGCGGCCTATCCTGAAGGTAGGGAAATGGGCAGACTAGATGGGCCAAGAGGTCCTTATCTGCCGTCTAGGTCTATGTTTCTATGTTTCTAGACATAGAACATGATAGTAGTATTAAAGACAATGGTAATGAGAGCTCAAATAAATCCCATGCGGAGAATGAAATTACAAATGTCCCCCATGAACACGTAATAGCACCAAACACGAACTGTTCAAGGCCAATGGAAAATAACTTACATATACGTATAGAGGAGGGGGAGAATGTAAACAATAATAGGAGGTAAACAGAAATACAATCTGTTCAACACACAAAAATGGATGGACACAGTGCAAGCACTAGCAGTGGATCAAATGATGTCCTCATAACAAGGGAAGGGATACAGACTAATATAAATAGTGAACAAATAAATTATGTGAGCGATAAACAAACAAGTGAGGTTGTAAAGAAAATTTATGTGTTGGGGGATTCTATAGTAAAATATATGGATAGATACACTTCAAGTAGTGACAAGGAAAATATAACAATGAGTTATTTTTCCGGGGCCAGAATTGGGGAAGTAAAAAGAATGTTGAGAGACATAGTGAAGGAAAAAGATGGATCAGCAATTTTGATCCTACATTTGGGAATAAATAATAACAGAAAACAGGAGCAACTGGAAATACAAAAAAAATTTGAAGAAATAGGGAAAGAAGCAGAAGCATTGCAGTGCAAGGTATATTTTTCAGAAATGTTGGCAGCCCCCTGGGAAAATAAATTTAATAGTGCAAAAATTAAGAAATTGAATAACTGGCTCAGAAAGTGGACACTGCAGGAAAACCTAGGGTGCATAACACATTGGGAAGATTCTGTCAATGAACCATCATATTTTTGTAAAGATGGATTACATTTAAGTAAAAAAGATGGTAGGAAATTGGGGCTGGATTTAAAACAGATAGTGGATTGCAATTTAACCTAGATGTGAAGGGGAGAGGGGGTAAAGTAAATAAAGAGGCCTGGATAGTCAGAGCAGTTGCACATGACGCAACTTAGTTGCACTGGCACAAGTGCGGAATTGTGGCAAGGAACCATATTCAGAGGGAGCCAGAGCGCAGCGCAAAATCCATTGCACCAATGGGCAACTATAATGTATGCAGCACAAGTGCAGGGGCATTCCAATAAATATCCAGCACAGTGGCATATTCAACCATGAAACCATGGCACAAGTGTGGAGCAAATTGAAGTTGCTCTGACCAAACTTGTTCCTATAAATACAGGGCGCGGACACACAGACAGCAGCTGTGTCAGGGGTGAGAGTGAGGGGGAGAGACAGAGAGAGAGAGAGAGAGACAGACAGACAAAGGACCAGACAAAGACGGAGAGGGACAGAGGGGCAGAGAGAGAGAGAGAGAGAGACACACACACACAAACACAACCTGTGTACCAGTGTGGCACACAGCCAGCAGCCAACTACCATGGGGGACAGTGGACAGCAGGGGCCACGGATAGTGCGCCTTTCTTGATGGAGGCAGTAATGAGGGGTGTGAGAGGGCAGGAGAAACAGCTATGTTGTCAACAAAGGGACTGGCATATATAAACAGGGAGACCGAGTATCAACTGCTAGGTGGTGTGCAATGCCACGGGGTGCATCACTAATGTCTGCTCCACACACCCTGGGAGTGCACATGACACATTCATCTGGCACAGCTCTGCGCCGTGCCACAGATCTGAACATGGGGACATCCCCTCAGGCCACCTAGTGGGTGAGCATAGCACTGGCAAGGTGCAATGGGCACAGCATACCTGGGGATGGGGGGTGAGCAGCGGGTGCATGGTGGCAGGGGTGCTAGGGATAGGCAAGGGGTGCAGCACAGCATAGCAGAGGGCTAATCATGTCATTCTCCATACAGGTGACAGTGCATATCCACTGAGGCCCTGGCTGCTCACCCCCTACTGGAACCCATTGTCCCCAGCAGAGGAATGGTACAACGAGGCACACCCCAGCATGTGCAACATCATCGAGCACGTATTTGGCATGCTGAAGGCACGTTTCTGTTGCCTAGACAGGTCAGGCGGTGCCCTGCAGTACAGCCCCTCGAAAGCCTGTGGCCTATTCCTGACCTGCTGCATACTGCACAACATGGCCATTGACCATGGGATAGCTGTCGAGGCTGATGAGGGCAACAGTAGTGAGGACAATGGGGACAATGGGCCGGAGGGTGGTGGACAGCCACCCCCTGGCTGGAGGGACCCCTGGCTAATGCAGCAGGCTAGACACCACCATGACACTGTCGCACAAGAACACTACGGAGAACACAGGTAGGTGGTGTGGTACAAATGCATGGGCCACACAGACAGGTACAGCACACATGCAGGAACGTGCATGGTGATGGGCATGCACACACAGAGGTGTGATACAGGGGTAGGGGAGACAGTGGCACACAACCACACACAGCAACACACACACACAGGCATTAGAATGTGGTGTGGATCAGATGCATAGCACCGGGGCACAGGTGCAACTGGTGCTAGACTGCCCTCATCACGCCCACACCACATGGTCCAGTGGCTGGGCATGTGCACACAGAGGCAGTGTGTGGCACGACACACAGGTGTGACACCAGTGGTAAGGCACACACACACTGCCCATGTGCACACAGGGCAGCAACTGCAGACCACAGTCAGGGCAGCCTGCAGATCAGGGTCACTGCACGGAACCATGGCCACCACAGCCACGGAGGCAGCTGCACCGGGGCCGATCGGCAGCCACAGGCTGTGCATCAGCCGGGGGGGGGGTGTGTGCAACAGCCCCTGATGGGTGGAACCACGGGACCACAACCGTGTCCTCGTGGGGGTGTGTACGTGCCCAAACAAATCAGCCCCAGGCATGCCTGGGATGCCTACATCACAGCCTGGCATCGACTGTTTTGGGGTCACCTGATGCTGGGTCTGTGGGGTGGACAGCACACTGTGGGGTGGCCTCCTGCACATGGCCATGCCCTGTGGCAGCCAGCAATGCAAAGCCATCTGAAATTGCACTGGCAATGCGATTCAAAGATGCAGTTGTCTCCTCCTGCATGCATTGAGTCCTCTGAAGGATCTGTACAGTGCCCCTTTCCTGCTGCTCATCTAACTGGCACACCTCCACATGCAGTGCATGCACCCCAGTAGTGAGCAGCACCTGTTGCTGAATGGATGCCCCCAGCAGCTGGGTGTGCTCAGCCAGACAGTTGACATCCTGGGGCTCCTGGGCGGGAAGCCATTCCTCTGATGGTGACCTGCCACGCTGCACAACCCCCCCTCTCTGGTGGATGCTGCACAGTGAGATCTGCAGTAGGAATGTGCACAGCAGGTGCACTAGCAGCAGATCCTGTGGCTGGCTGCCTGGTGGCACCCACAGCCTGCTGCCATCACCTGTCCATCCACTGTGCACCGCCATGCCCCTGCACAACTGAATCACCACCACCACCGCAGGGCACATCCGTGGCACCGCACACCAGCACACTCGCAGTGGTGGCAGTCAGCTGTTCCGCTGCTGACAGAGCACTGTGCGTGGGACCTGCCTGTGATGCCAGCAGGAGCGACGCACCCACAATGTCACCCATTCTGTCTAGGAGCTGTGCGTAGTCATCATCAGTGTCAGACCCCACCCCAATCTGTGTTTCCGCACACAGGACACCAAGGCTGGTATCCTGCAGGATCACATCCAAGGCCTCATCTGACCCTAGATCTAGGACATCCACTGGCACCATGGTGCTGAGCTGCAGCCTGTCGGGCCCCTGGATGCCAGTGGATGTGGAAGGTTCATCCTCCAAGGACGTACTGGTGGCCACAGGTCCCACTGCTGCTGCCGGCAACCCTTCCTCTGTATGGAGGTGTGCTTTTGCTGCAAGAGAAGAAATGTGTGTCAGTGATGCAATGTCCACATGTGCCCACCTCTACACTGCTGCTGCATGTGTCCTGCAGCATGGCATGCATGTGGGTGCACACGCATGCACATGACATGCATGACGGCTGCATGCACACCAGCATGCTCATGTACGCACCCTCCGGGCCACCAGCTGTGCATGTCTGACATACATACCATGCATTGATGGGCTGTCACCTGTCTGGAAGCCTCCTCCAGGCACACCCTCCACCATGGTATGGCACATGGTGGCTGCCACCAACTCCTCTGTCGGCATCAGTGTGGGTGCATCTGCTGGCTCTCCCCCGGTGGCATTACAGGATGTTCTGATGGCAGCCACCTTCTCCTTAATCTTCTGCTTGTCAGTCCCAACCTTTCTGCAGCACTCCTGCACTGACTGCTGGTAGATGCTGTGCTGGTTCACATGGGTCGCCACCTCCACCCATGCAGCAGCCCTGGCCTGTGGTGTGCCCATGCCACCACTCAACAGTGTCTCTCTGTTGAGGTAGACCACAAACAGGGCATCTGTCTCAGCTTTAGTGAAGTTGGGCCATAGCTTCCATGCAGGCCATCGCTCCTCACCCTCCTCTTGTGCTGACTTGTTGCGTCCTGTGGATATGGACAGGACAGTGTGTCAGTGGCAGCATCTCCCTGGTCCATCCCACCCTGTAGTGCTGTTTGCTCCCAGTGTGCTGCAGTAGCACCCACCATTTACCTATCAAGGTTGCAATACCAGTCCATGGCCTGTGCTGTTCCGTGGCTCTTATGAGGTGCAACATATGCAAATGAGGTTGAGTGCAACAGTAATGACATGCTAATACACCCCACTGTGCCACACATTGGCTGATTAGCTCATTTGCATGCGGCATATGAATATCAAGATATTGCACCGTGCACGATGGTATTGCACTGGAGCAAGTGGTGGCACAATGCCCACACATGCGTGGTGCTCAGGCCTGCAGTGCACATGTGCATTGTGCTGTCATGGTGTCAATCGCACAAGACACATGAACAGTGTGATGTATCAGCACTGTGCAAGCTGTGCATGGCTGGCAACACACACTTCGCATATGATGGCATGTTCCCTATCGTGCTCATATGCACTGTGCACTAACTGATGACCTCTGACCCCTGGGTCCTCTCCATGACCCCGTGACCCCACCAACCATGCCCACTGTACTTGTCCAGTACTGCGTGATGGGCAGGCACTGTGCAGTCTCCCACGCATTGCGCATCCGGCACCTGTACCGAACACGTGCACCTGATGCCGCCATTTTTGCTGCTGAACCTGCTACACAGCAATGGTGCAAGCTAGATAGAGATGTGCCCATAACTGGTCCCAGGTTGAACTGGCCAATCTTGTGGCCTGTGTGGAACCCCATACCCCACAGTTGTTTGGGCAGGTGCCCTTGCAGCAGGCCAGGGTTACTGTGTGGAAGGCTATTGCTGCCAGCCTGGAGAGCAGGACCGGAGTACCCAGAACCAGAGAACAGTGCAGGCACCAGGATGATGACCTGATGAGACAGGACCCTGACCAGCTGAGGAGGCTTCAGACACGTGCCAGGCATAGGGCAGTGTCACAGCCAGGTGAGTCATCCCATGTTGCATGTCTGCCCTGGTGCTGTACTGTGGTGTTGGCTTGGCTGCCTGGCATGCCCTGCAGGAGGGTACACTGTCATTGTGTGCATCACAGAGTGGCATTATCAACTTCCGCTTGCATTGCGATGCAGCCGTGCATGCATGTGGGATGTGTTGGTCAGGGGCACACCCTGTGCACAGGGGTCTGGGGGGGAAGCTGCTGTGGTTGGTTACTGATGTGCACCCATCCTCATTCCATTCCCAGGACTGGAGGACCACAGGTGGGTCAGGGCTGTGGCAGAGCAAGATCGGGTGGTGCACCATGGTGGTGGTGGACTAGCACCAGCAGGGCCGCAGGGGGCAGGTAAGCACTGTCATGGTCCTTTGCACTGTACATAGGGGGTGGCAGGGGGGAGTGGGTGTGGGTATGGCTGCCTGTGCCATGGTAGCTGTGTGTGTCACACTGTGCATGGTGCATGCCACTGTGGCGTGTCCATTGGACATGTGTGCCGGCTGTTGGTGGGGTGGGCATGCACCTGGCTGCCGCCGTTGTTGCTGTGGTGCTGCCAGTGTACTGTGCCATGTGATTGTCATTGCACAGTCATGCGGCCAATGTGCGGTGGGGATCATCTCTGTGCAATATTGTGGTGCGCTGTGTTGCTGGCTGGCATTGGCCCACCCCCCCTGCTGGTGGCCATTACGGGTCTTCCAGGGGTGTGTGGTCCCACTGGCCATTGCACACTGTGGGTGGGTGTGGTTCCTTGGGTCATTGCACTGATCACCCGTCCGGTCCCTTGCTATAGGTGTCCATCGACCAGTGCGGAGACCCCCGAGAATGATGTTGAGCAGGCTAATGCGGGAAAAATTGCTAGTGGTGTCATGCATCCTTGAGGTGGTGGTGGCAGTGAGGAGGATGATGGCAGCAGAGAGGAGAGAGAGATGGCTAGCCAGGGCCACCGGATGGGGCCATTATTAGTGTTACCCCATTTTCTCCTGTTTCCCATGTTGCACCTTACCCTACAGTCCCCCCTCCCACTGTACAGTCCCTGTTCCCTGTCCTTTTCCCTCGCTGTACCTACCCTTTCTGAGCCCCTGTTTTTCTGTACATTGTTTTCTTAAATATATATATATATATATATATATATATATATACTCTGACATACCTGCCTGTGTCTTTGTCTGTTTTGCAGGTGGCATGAGGAGCCATGCTGAAGTGGCCCAGCGTCTGTCTGTGTGGTGTGCATGAGAGGGGGCATGAATTGTGCTTCTGTGATTCCCTGCTGTGTGCTGTGGTGTGTCCCATTGTGGTGGTGTCCATCCCCTGGGTCAGTGGCTGTGCCTTGGGGTGCCCATGGGGCAGCTGTCAGGGGTATGTGGTGGGTGTGTGCATGGTGGTAGCACACAGCCATGGTCATTGGTTGGGTACTGTCCTCACACTGTGTTGGGGACCTCTGCTTGCCATTGTGTGGCCTGTCCCATGTGGTCTGCCATGCTGCCTGCAACCCTGCCCTTAAGTGCCCACTGTGTGGGCTTCCTGTGTGCCTGTATGGTGTGTGTGTGCTTGGCTGGATGGTCCTGGGTGTGGTCTGCTATGATCTGGGAAGGGGCATGGCCAGTGGCCTGCCGGGGGCTCCCTTGGTGGCCCTCCATTGGCCATTGGCACCACCTGTTGCCTGCTATCTGTGCTACTATTGTGTTCTGGGGTCCTGTGTCTGGGTGCCTGTGTGTGCTCTGCTGTGTCCTGCTGGTGGTGGCCTCCTGTGGCCTATCACTGTGCTTCCACGTTGTCTGTTCTCTGTGCCCTGCCCCTTCTGTTGCTGTGCTACTCTGCTCTATGATTGCACAGGAGCATCTCCGTTTGTGCCATGGCACAACTCAGCAGCATGGTGCAACTCTGCCATATTCAGTCGGGTTGCACTGGCGCAGTTCAGCCTGCACAACCTCTGAATATGGCTCCATTTGCACCATGGTGCATCGGATTTGCACTGCGCCGGACTTGCACTGGACTTTGGTGAATTTCTGAATGTCCAGGCCAGACAATATAAAAAGCATTGAAAATCGTTTACATGGTAAAGGAAAAGAAAAGAAGAGGAATTTAGGAATGATTGCATGGTCATTAAATGCCAGAACTTTTAACAGTGAAAAGAAAGCTGAGTTGGAAGTTAAATTAATAAATGAAAAGGTTAATATATGTATGGTGACAGAAACATGGAGGGATTCAGATATTAAGTGGAATGCTGATGTTAAAGGATACAGGCTATATTCAAATACAAGAAAAAACAAGAAAGGGGAAGGTGTGGCTATTTATATTAGAGAAGATATACAGAGTAGCCTGTGTAATAAAATTGACATCAATGGGGTGTAATCTATATGGGTCACAGTAACATGAGGTTGTGATAAAAAAAATACTATTTAGTCTATTTTGTAGACCACCAAATAGCAGTAGGGAAATAGATACCCTTATAAGCAATGACAGTGAGCACATGGCTCTTGAACGTGATGTCATTATCACAGGAGATTTTAATCTTCATGACATTGACTGGGGAAATCACAAAAATAGGGAGACTATAAGTATGCAGTTTATAGAAAGGTTGGAAATTACAGGTCTGGAACAGTTAATATATAAGCCAACCGGGGGGGGGGGTATATTAGATTTATTAATAACAAATAGGAGAGGTATTATTCATAAAATAAAAATAAGGGAACAGCTTGGAAATAATGATCATTATAGTATAGTATTTAATATAAAAAAGCAGGTGACATATATTAAAGGAAAAACAATTACAAAAAAAGTATAATAGGGCAAACTTTAGAAAAATTAAAGAACTAGGAAGGTGGAATTGGAAACAAAGTTTTGAAGGTAAAGGTGCTGATCATATTTGTAGAGGGAGTTAAAAGGCAGATTGTTGAATCTGGAAGAAAAGTACGTACCAGCTAGAAGTATGTATAACGAGAGGAAAAGAAATATAATGCACACATAATGCACACATAATGAAAACATAAGTGCTGTTGTCTATATTGTATTTTCTATGTAACACTGTGTTCAAATCCATTTATGTAAAACGTGGAGCCTTTGCAAATGAGTCTCTGACTCAAAGGATTGTAATTCCTAGACCTTAAATAAATAAATAAAAAAGATGAAAGCATTAGGGATGGAGAAGACAATACTGCACTATTGAGTAAATCTAAAGAATGTGAAAAACATGATAAGGAAAGAAAGGACAGTTGAAGCAAATATGGCATATAGGAAGGACAATGGTAAAAGTTGTCATGCATACATAAATCAAAATAAGAAGGACAAACAAGGAGTGGGGCTATTGTATGATAATGGCAAAGAAATAAGGGAACCAAAGGAAATGGCAAATGCCTTAAATTAATTTTTGGGGACCGTTTTTGAAAAAGGTGAGAAACTAAATGATGTTAAGGTGAAACAAAATCATCTAATAAAAAAAATCTAACAACAACCAAGGAGGAAATAGAAAGTTTAATAAAAAAAGTAAAATCATACAAGTCAGCAGGACCTGATTTATTGCACCCAAGGTATATTAAGGAAGTAGTATTGTTAGTTGCTGAACCATTGGCCTGGATATATAACTTCTTTTATAACTGGAGAGGTACCTGTAGACTGGAAACAAGCTTTTGTGGTGCCACTTTACAAAAAGAGAAAAAAAATCAGAAAAGTCCAATTATAGACCAGTGAGTCTGACTGCAATTTTGGGGAAAGTTGCAGAAAGTATACTGAAAACTAGAATAGAAGAAAATTTAGAAATATTGATATACTGATATTAAACAACATGGATTTAAGAAGAATAGAGCATGTGTAACAAATCATCTGTGCTTTTATGAAAATATAAATGAGAAAGTAAGCAACAATATAGCCATGGATGTCATATTTCTGGATTTTCAGAAGGCCTTTGACAAGGTACCACATAGTAACTTAGTAGGGAAAAATAACTAAAATAGGGTTAGATAATTGCATCATCACTTGGATTACAAACAGGTTGTATGATAGAACCCAAAGGGTAAGAAGAATAACAAGTGAACTATCTGAACCTATTAGAGTAGAAAGTGGTGTCCCGCAAGGATCTGTATTCGGGCCGATTTTGTTTTCTCTATACATTAGCGATTTACATTACAATATTTCCAGCCAGGTCATCAAATTTGCAGATGACATTAAATTAGGAGGACCAGTTGGAACACAAGAACAGCAAACTGAACTGAAAATTGACCTAAAGAAAACTGAAACATGGGCACAACAAAACAAGATGAAGTTTAGCATTGGTAAATCAAGAGTGATGCACTTGGGAAGATTAAATAGCAAGAATAACTATACATTAAATGGGGAAATTTTACAGGATGCAGAAGAGGAGAAACACTGTGGAGTAGTTATAGATAGTAGGCTGAAGTTTGTTAAACAGCGTACTCAAGTTATACAGGAAGCAAACTATATGGTAAGAAACATAAAATGCAGTTTTATTAATAGGTCCATGGGATGTCTGTTGCCCATGCTGTATATAAGTCCTATGTAAGACCGTATATGGACTATGGATCACAGCTTTGGAATCCCTATACTAAGGGTGACGTAAAGTGGGTGTAGGCAGTACAGAGAAGATATACTAAAATGATGGGTGCTTTAGGGAGATATGAGTATGGTGAAAGATTAAAAAGAACTGGTCTATTTTCCTTGGAGCAAAGAAGAATGAGGGGTGATTTAATGTCACTATATAAGATTATAAATGATAAAGAATTAGCAGACGAGATAGGTCTGAGATTACAGAGAAAGCCTAAAGGACTTAGAGGTCATGGGATGCAAATCAAACTGGATGTGGTGAAAATAAATAGATGATATTACTCATTTATAAATAGAACTGGGAGAATTTGGAATATCCTGCCAGGTGAAGTAGTTACTAGCAAGCCATTGGCAGAATTTAAGAGGAAGATTGATGAGTTGATAATAAGGAATAGGTTGAAATGTACCCACTGAGGTGGGGGACAGTTTTTATAGACCTATGGGTCTTCTACCATTCTAATCCCAGTATAAGAACCCAGTATAAAATATGATTAGAACAATAAGGCATGGCCTTATCTTGCCACACTCCTCCCTTCTTAACAGAACCTGAGGGGAAAATGCTCCTTTTTAGTAAGCGTTTCCAACAATTCTGTCCCTTACTCTGATTGTCGGGATAGGCCATCTACATTGGCATTAGCAGACCCTGACCTATGTTTAATGTCCATGTCATAGGCTTGTAGTGCAATGCTCCATCTAAGGAGTCTCCTATTTGTCTTTCCCATTTGGCTTAGCCACACCAGATGATTGTGGTCTGTCTGTACCTCAAAGGGCTTCTCATTGAGGTAGGTCTCTAGCTTCTTAAGTGACCACACCAGGGCAAGGCATTCTTTTTCCACAGTGGAACACACCTGCTCCTGGGGAACTAGCTTCCTATTTAAGTGCACAATTGGGTGATCTTTCCCCTGTTGGGATGTCTGGCTGAGGATGGCACCAATACCTACATCTGAGGCATCCATCTGCACAATAAATGGTCTAGTGTAGTCTGGGATGGCCAGCACAGGGGTACTGCACAGTGTGGCTTTTAGCTGGGTGAAGGCCCTGTTTCATGCTGGGTCCCATTTTACTTTCTTGGGTTGCTTTTTCTTCAACAGGCTAGACAGAGGAGCTGCCAGGGTGCTGTATTTTGGTATACATTTTCTGTAGTATCCTGCAGTCCCCAGGAAGCTTCTGACCTGCTTCTGGTTCTCCGTATGGGCAATGCCTCAATGTCCTCTATCTTGGCCTGGTTTAGACATAGTTGTCCCCTCCCCACTACATGTCCCAAATATGATACCTCAGCCATGGCCACCTGGCACTTTTCACCCTTTTCAGTGAGTCCAGCCTTCTGTATCCTGCCCAACACTTCCTTCAGATGAGACAGGTGTTCCTTCCAGCTGGTACTGAAGATGGCAATATCATCCAGAAAAGCCACTGTGTACTCTTCAGTACCCTGTAACACCTGGTTGACCAACCTTTGTAATGTTGTAGGTGCATTCTTAATCCCAAAAGGCATTACCTTAAATTCAAAGAGGCCTGTTGGGGTGACGAAGGCTGACCGTTCCCTAGCTCTGGCAGTCAACTCCACCTGCCAGTACCACTTTGTCAGTCCTATGGCTGTTAAGTAGGTTGCCCCCTCAACCTGTCAAACAACTCATCTGAACAGGGCATTTGGTGGGGTTCAGACTTCGTGACTGCATTGAGTCCATGATAGTCCACACAAAAGTGGGTAGATCCATCCAGCTCGGGGATAAGGACTATGGGCGAGGCCCAGGGACTGTGGGATTTTTGGATTATCCCAACCTCCAGCATGTCCTCCACTTCCCTTCTAATGTCCTTTAGGATGGCCTCAGATGCCTGGTAAGCTTTCCGTCGTATGGGCGCTTGTGCCTCCATGTCTACATCATGGGTCGCTAAGGGTGTTCATCTGGGCTTGGCTGTAAATAAAGGGGAAAAGTCCTCTAAAACCTCCCTCACTTCCTGGGTCTGTTCCGGGACCAACTGGGGTGACAGCTTGATTGTCTCCACCGATAACTCCCACTTGCTTTCCTCTAGCAAGTTCAGGAGGGGGTCTTCTTCATCATCTATTCCCTCCCCAGGACTACAAACTGCAAACACCATGTCGGCCCTATTTACATATGGCTTCATCATTATTGACATGATACATTCAATGGGTATGTCTCCTGTCAGGCAGTTCCACAATATAGTTCACATTATTTACCTGTTGGACTACCTTGTATGGTCCCACCCACTCGGCCTGCAGCTTGTCCTTTCGGACTGGAATGAGGACCATTACCTCCTGGCCTGTGCTGTATGAGTGAACTCTGGCTCCATGATTGTACCAGAATTTTTGCTTCTGCTGGGCAGCTGACAGGTTGCTTTGGGTCAACCATATAAGCTCCTTCAGCTTCTCTTTGAATGTAAGGACATACTCCACTATGGGAGTCCCCTGGGTGGCATGCTTGCCTTCCCAGTCTTCCTGGATCAAGTCTAGGGGCCCATGCACCCTATGTCCATAAGAGTTCAAAGGGAGAGAACCCTGTTGACTCTTGGGGCACCTCCCTGTATGCGAACAACAGGTGCAGAAAGTATTTCTCCCAGTCCCTCTGATGCTGTTCAGCAAGTGCTTGGAGCATCATTTTAGGGTACCATTAAAATATTCCATAAGCCCATTGGCTTGTGGGTGATAAGGTGTCATGTGTCTCTGCACCACCCACTTCTCTCACAAAGACTTCATCAGGTCTGACATGAAGTGACCCGCTTGATCAGAGATAAACTTCTGTGGAAACCTGACATGGGAAAAAGTCCCTAGCAAGGTGTCTGCCACTTTGTCTGCCTTAATTGAGGAAAGACGTCCGCCTCTGGGTATCGCGTGGTGTAATCGACCACCATCAGGATAAACTTTTTCCCAGTGGAGCTTGGGGTATTCAAGAGTCCCACAATATCCATTCCTACCCTATGGAATGGCTCCTCCACAATAGGTAAGGGAAGTAGGGTAGCTTTTGTTTTACTAACTGCCTTCCCTATCTGTTGGCACTGGTGACAAGACTTCACTATTCCTTCACCTGTTGGGTGAAGTTGGGCCAATAGAAATTTTGAGCCAGTCACTGCATGGTGCGAGTGATACCCAGATGTCCAGACATGGTGATATCATGGGCAACCTTGAGCAACTACTCATGATACCCCTGGGGAATGACAAGCTGCTTGCCCATCACCCCTCCCTCTGTCCTCACATCCTGTTTATACAACAGTCCGTTGTCCCAAAATACCCTATGTCTCATGTCACTGCCCTGTGTACTGTCAGATTCTGCTCAAGCCCTCAGCCTCTCCAAACTAGGATCAGTCTTCTGAGCAGCTGCAAAATCTTCACATTTTCCCAAAGCATGGGATATGTCCCTCTCAGTTCCTAAACTGGGGCCCATGACTCTAGCACCAGGGAATTCAGAGTCACTGCCATCCCTAACCTTCTGACCATTTGTTACCACTCCCTCCTCAGAGTAACCTTATGTAGCTGTTTGGTGAATGACTTCTGGGGGGAGTCCTACCTGCTTTTCACTATTCTTCATTTCAGGAGACACAAGCTGGGGAACCAGCCTCCTATTCTCTTCCACAGGGGCTTCTGTGAGGTTCAGGGAATTACAAGCGGCCTTAGCCATCTGACTGCAGGTAACTTCACACACCACCCTGCTGTAGATTATTCCCCATGATCACATCCCTGGTGATGTTGTCTGCCACTGCCATGTTTTGCACCCTCTCTCCTGTCTCAATCCAGGAGAACACTAGCTAGTGGAAAGGTTTTCTCCTTCCCAGTGAATCCCCTCATAGTTACAAACTTATTAGGTATAAGTTGTTCAGGCTCAACCAAATCCCCTTTTACCAGGGTAAGAGATGCCCCTGTGTCCCTTAACCCATGGGTGTGCACCTCATTCACAGTGACTGGGTGTATGTGCCCCCTCATGTTCACAGACATACTCTCAGGGATAAACAGTGCATCCACCTGCTTCGAGGTACGCTTTGTCTACTCTGTACCTTTTTAGGACACTATCTAGCAAGATGCCCTGGCTGCTTACAAAACAAATATTCATCACTCTTTTTTTCCAAGACATCCCTTCTTGGTAACTTGGGACTTCCCCATTTCCGAAGAGATATTGAGGGTTTTCGCTGTCCTGAAAGTGTGCTTTTCCCTTTTTGCTCTGCAGCACCTGCTCCCTCACTTCCTTTCAGAGCAGGTCTGGTCCTGGCATAGTGATCCAAGAGCTCGGTACCTTGCTGTGCTGTTTTTGGATCCCGGTTCTTCAGCCAGGTTTTCAGCTTCACTGGACAAGCCCAAAAGAACTGCTCCAAAAGCACAACCTCCTCAGTTTTCTCCGTAGAGTTTGGTTCCACCCCCTCACACCAATGTTTTAAAAATGGCTGTTGCTTTGTCATGAGTTTCTCAAAGCTCGTGTCAGGGCTTTTTCAGAGTTTACAGAATTTAACCCTGTAGGCCTCAGGAGTTAGTTCATACTTTTTAAGTAAAGCAGTTTTAAGTTTTTCATAGACTTTGCTGTCCTCATTGTCCAGTTGACCTAGTGCCTCATGCTCTTTTCCAGTAAGCAGTGGGGATAGCTGAAAGGCCCAGGCCTCCCTGGGTATCTTGGCCTGGATACAGACCTTTTCAAATGAATTCAAAAATGCATCCATATCCTCCCCATCTTTAAATTCATCTATTATTTTGGAATTTAATTTATACCCCAGCCCTGGAGTTTCAGGTTCACCCCTGCCACTTACCTCCTCTGGTGCTGGTCATTGGAGTCTTAGCCTCTCCAGTTCAAACTCTCTCTGGCGCTGCTGTTCCTTGGCCTCTTTGTGGTGCTGCCTTTCCTGCTTCTCCAGTTTGAACCTCTTCTGCTCTCTTTCTTGCTGGGCTTCGAACTTTCTCCTCTCCAGCTCCGATTTCCTCAGCTCAAATTGTAGCCTGATCCCTTCCAGCTCCAGCTCTGTGGTGGCCTTCTCCTGGTGCTGTGGCTCTGGGTTCCCTCTGGTCTCGTTGTCTTCCCTGGGACTAGACACTGCGATGGCTCTTGGCACCCCCATGCCCAAGGTCTGGTCCCTTTCAGACACCAGCTGTGACTTGGTGCCCTGGGCTGATGCCTGTTCATCAGCTGCCTTGAGGACTTCCATGAGATGTTTCTTACTGCACCCCTCATACTGGACCCTTTTCTCTTGGCACAGCTGCTTCAGCTCTTCTACAGTGTAGTTGCTACTTGGAAGTCATCTTTCTTCCCTGCACTACCACTAGTCTGCCTTTTACTTGCAGCAAAAAACAAACAAAAAAAAAAAACAGGGTGGGGAACTATATCCTGTAACCAATTTTCCTGTTTTCCAAACTTCTGTCCTCTTTCTGTGTGGTTGTTCAAACAGTTAACCAATCACACCACTGCTCACCAAATCTGTCACCAGCCCACTCCCATGGGGTGGGATTCTCTGCATCACACCGAACCCCTTCTATGACAGGGGCCAGGGATACCCCATCTCTGTCCTTTTAGCATGCTTGCTGTTTCACAACTGAACGTACACCAGAGAATCCCAGGGTTCCCTCTCTCTGTGCGAGGGGGTACAAATACTGTCTTGAGTCTGTGTTTCTGGGATAGAACCCTCTCAGTCACTGCACAATGAACCAGGAAGCCACAGGCATGTACAGGCTTCAGGGGGCCCTATACACCCTATTACCGTGTATCTTCAATCTGAAACCTCCCTCTATTATTCACCACCCTCGAACTTAAGACATAGCCAAAAAGCAAAAGATCTAACACAAGTCGCCCTCAAACATTGGATGCTAATGCTACAGGAGGCTCTTCGAATGAAACAGAACAACTAGGATAATGTTTTTGCACAGTCCTCACTAACTCACTAACTCCTCACTGTTTTATTAAGTATTACCACACTCCCATCATATTTTGTTTGTATCATACTCCCTGCTCTCTCCACTTGTCTCCGCGTATCTCACACCACACTCAGAACATTTGAGTCACATTTAAGTCACATTGTCACATTGATGCCAAGTAAATATGAATTACCCCATTACTTGAGTTTCTTTTTGATTAAAATCCACGGTACCACTCGACTCACACTCGCTGTTGCACTCACACACACCATGTTGTGTGTCGTGGCATCTGACATCAGCAAATGAGCCCGAGCTGAGAACCCGGAGCTCAGTATATAGCAATGACCATATCCAGGCAACCCCTAGCAACCCCTTGCAACCCCTAGTAATGATTATATCCAGGCAACGAGCAGAGAACTGAGGCAAGTTTGCAATAAAACTTTTCATTATTCAAAAGCCACAAAGCAGAAAAAATAAAAAATAAAATATGGTTTGCTTCTCCACGGCAACTCCATTGGATGCAGCACTTCATTCAATTTCATCCAAGCTTGTCAGTTCACCCTCTGAGCTGTCTGGCTTACAGTTCTTCTGTCTCAGCTGGCTCTGCCGATCATCGCTGTATTTGTTTGACTCTGCCTCAGTGGTTTTCTTGATGAACTCCCCTCAGCATCTTGCAGTAGTCCTCCCTCATTTAGGCAGCTGATCATATCTGGATCACAACTTGTGATAGTGCAAACCTAGAAAAAAACCAAAAAATTTTCAAACATTCATTTAATTTTTTTTTATTAGCTGATAGGCAAACACACTCGTACCTGGAAATATTTTGTAATAACATTCCTAGATACACACTGCCAAGCAGTTTTTATCCAGTCTAGGATTTTGTCTTTTCCCGGTGCATGTGGGTTTCAACCCTTTGTTAGTTCCCTTTCTTCATTGGCAATGCACTTATCGTAGCACTCCCTATATGCCATCTTGAAGGATGCGTTCCAGCTTACATCTGCTGGTAGAAGAATTTTGGTGCACCCACCAGGTATCACTGAGATTATGGTCTTTTTTGATTTATTGTGAGTTTTCACTGCACGGCTAATGTGGCACCTGAAGGCTTCCCATACCAGCATTCTTTTTCTGAATGCCATAGACCCCCAGACCTTGTCAAACCACTGAATTGTGAGGGACTCGTCCATCCAGCCATTGTGGGACATGGCAACCACAACACCGGTAATGCCAATTGTCTCTTTAGGAACCCTTTTGCCCTTGATAACCACTAAAGGTGGGAGCTTACGGTGGTTGGCCATTGCAGCAAAACATACAGTCACCCACTGTTTTTCATGCCCTCTTGTTATCAGAGGGACTGATTTGGACCTGATATGATCCACTGTTTGATTTCCAGCCATGTCAGCCCAGATAGCCGTCTTATCCAGATTGCTTATCATGGATGGTGTGAGGTCAGAGGCTGCAATCTGTCACTTGCAATAACATGCAAAGTCTATTATTTTGGGCACAAAATCTTTCATCAGTCTCTGCCCAACAGTGTTTTTTAAATGGATGGTGAAGCCCCACCTCCACAAAAACTTATCCACTCAACCTTGGCTGCCAGAAAACCAGAGATCCTGCACTATAGACATCGCTTTTAAAGCAATGGCTTTTCTAGTTACCCTGTAGTGCTGCTCCCTTTGTTCAGTAATCCATGCTGTGAGAATTGATTCACTTTCAGGGTACTTGGTCCATCGGCCACCACCATCAAGCCGTCTTCTCTTACGGTTGGATCCCATGTAGCCAGACACAATCACCTTCTCGTCAAGAGAAGGCAGTTTCTTCCTCCAATCAAGCAACTGCTTGTCATCAATATGCAATGCTGCTGCAACTGGACAATTCCCTTCCTTTTCTGTTCTTTGAGTGGCTGCAACTTTAAAGTCAAGATCAAAAAACTTGTGCTTCGAAATTGTGACTATTGCGATTGCCTGTTACACAGAGGCAAAATGGCAAAGAAATGCAACAACATCTGAAGATAGTTTTAATATAGATTTGGGCACTTAAAAGTGGATCACTAAATTGAACAATTGATTACGAACCACCCTTGATGATTAGTCGCCCTCTATGATAAGCCGCATGCTTTGACTAAATTTTACTTTATTAGCCACAGTTTCAAATCAAAATGATATGGTATTTGTCTTTCCCCAGAAATGCAGAGATCAATTCAATCCCCATGGACTCCCCCTGAGACCTTTTGTATTTCCTCCCCTCCTTTCATCCACAGAGTCCCTAGCTGTACTTCACTTTGGTAGTGTTTGGCCCTTAAAACAGTCACACAAGCATAGTATAGTCTGAACAACACTCCCCAAGGCAACACACACAAATGACACTGGCAGATTTATCTCAAAAGTCAGCCAAATACGTTACTAATTAATTAATAAATGCAGTATGTAACATAAAGACAGACAATTTTAGACATTGGTTACAAGATATGGAAAATAAAATGGAAGTATACAAAAAAAACTAAACTTTGAGAATTCAAGTTTGAAAGTTCTGCCTGAAGTCCTTAGTTGCTGAATTTGAAGTGCAACATGTTCTTAAAAGTGGTAGCTGAAGTCTTGGCTCTTGGTCCAAGAGAAGTCCTGAGAAAAAATTGCCTCTGCTCTCTAGGCAGACATGGTCCCCAAATGTAAAAGGCTCAGATACAGTCTTGTACCCTTGTTTTAAGGGGTTTCTCAAAGGGCAGGTCCAGTGAATACTGACTTGCTCTGTAACTGGCTAGCATTCCATCTCCATGGCTACACAACCAATCAGCTGTTAGTAATTTATTACAAAACAACAAATGTGCATTTTTGAATATGAGAGAAAAAAAAAGGCTCAGAGGTCAGCTAGTGTAAACCCAAATTTTAGGAAACCATCCAGCCCCCCCCCCTTTGAAATGGCTGTAATTAAGCTACACTCGGTACAGCCATTTACTTAAATAGTAGCCCATTCAGCTATAACTAGATTAACTCAGGGTAAATGTGTTGGAACAATAGAAATCCAGATGGAATGGCACCAGTAGACGCTGAGGGCCATTCAAACACAAATGGATGTGCCTGCTTCCAGCTCTGCTTAATTATTCTTTTGTCTCCTTTTAAAATGATTTAATCAAACCCTAGTCCCTGACTAACAGCTAACAGCTTCTCTGCCTAGTAGCAAGAAATTACTTCATTTTTTTGGGCCCATGGCTCTTCTTTGTACCCATGATCCCCTGCAAGTTACACTGGTGCCACCATGTGCTTCTCTGATGCATTTCTCACATAAAATACCATGAAATATGATTAGAACAATAAGGTTTGACCTTATCTCACCACACTGGACATATGGAATAGACTGCCACAGGAGGTGGTGGGGGAGGGCACAGTGGAGGGTTTTAAACATGCATGGGACAGGCATATGGGTACCTTACAGGTGGGAAGGAGGGGTGAAAAGCCATTGACCAGGTAGGGCCAGAAGCCACAAACTAGTGTAGGGCTTTCAGGCAGACTGGATGGGACTGGCGGTCCTTATCTGCTGACAATTTCTATGTTTTTATGTGGAAAATTTTGTGTAAAAATATAAAAAAAAAAAATCAAAGTTATGAGGCCATGTTGATTTTTGAAAACACAGGCTCATGACTTTGGTACTATTCTATATTTGTACCCCAGATTTTCAACATAGTCATTTCTTTTCAGCACCTCATGAATGTGACAGCTGCCATTTTTCAATTCCTACTCAAAATGTGTTTTTGCATCCTGAAAGTTGATTTCGTAGTCCCTGTGTGAAATCACCTTCAGGTCAGGAGTTGAACATTTGTTCTGCCCTTCTTCATGAGGTAGGTTCATAACAAGGCTATGTTGAAAAATTGGTGTACAAATATTACAAAACAACAAATTTAGGAGCCGACATTACATTTTGTTAACAAAGACTTTTAACTTTCATAATTTTCAATATTTTTACACCACATTCCTTGCCTGCAGCTCTATCAGTTCTGGCCAGAGCTGGTTAACCTTACAATCCCACCCTGGTCTTTTGCTTTTCACTTACATATGTAAAAAATGTCTTGTCCCCTTTCATTACCTCCTGGGCTATTCTCTCTTCCATTTGTGCCTTTGCACTCCTTACTGCTTTCCTTGCTTCCCTCTTGTCACCCGATACAGCTCCCTATCCTTCTCCCTCTCCCTCTGCACCTCCTTATACCTTCTGAATGCTACTCTTTTTGCTTTTACCTTTTCAGTCACCTCTTTCAAGAACTATAGTGGTCTCTTTTTCTTCTTGCTTTTGCTCACTTGTTTGACACAGAGGTTTGTTATCTTTACTATGCTCCCTTTTATCTTTGCCCACTGTTCCTCCACCCCACCAAGGTCACCCACCCCTGCTAGGTCATCCCTCGGACATTCACCCTTCTTTTTAAAATCTGCCCTCCTGAAATCCAGGACCCTCACCTGTGCACTGTCTGATTCTGCAGCCATCCTTATATTGAACCACACTGTACAGTGATCACTGGTCCCCAAATAGCCTCCCACCCTGACGTCTACAACACTGTCCCTGTTGATGAGTACCAGGCCCAGTATTGCTCCATCATGAGTGTGTTCACTGTCTAGTTCCCTGAGGAACACCCCCTGCAGAGAATATTATTTTCACTTTGGATCTCGAACCTTAAGGGGAGTTAAAAGACACAGGACCCTTAACCATTTTTTAGCCCATAAGGCAGGGGCAGTTCAGTGATAGTCAGCTATCCCACTGTTGTAAATTTTCTAAACACTCCAGCAAAGAGCACAAATTGGAGTTTTCCTTAATGAGCTCAGTCATCAACACCATGGCCTGATTTCATCACTTTACCACTGTGTCAAGTTACGGCTTGACTATCTCCAACTTTGTTTGCTACCATCACCTCATGTTGTGTTAGAGTCTAACTTACCATCTCCATCTGTGTCCCACCTCCGGGGGGGTCATTGGTGAGGCCACACCTAGAGTACTGCATGCAGTACTGGTGCCCATACTTGAAGAACAATGTTAGATTACTGGAGGGTGTCCAGCATACTGCAAAAAAGATGATCCAGGGACTGGAGAACAAACCCTATGAGGGGAGGCTGAGGGAGCTTAACATGTACTCCTTGGAGGAGAGGCGGGATAGGGGTGATACGATTGAGACCTTTAAATACATAAAGGGCATAAACAAGACTGGTAGAGAGGGAATTTTTAAGTTGAGGGGAAGGAAACAAGGGAGCATGGGGTCATAATGTCACGGATGATATAGTGCATGTCAAAACCATGCACCAAACACAGCATGCAGCAACACAGAGGCAGCACATAATGCTGACCGCAACAGAAACACTGCACACCTGAACAGTCTTATTGTTTTTGCGGAGGGCTTTTCCCTCTGCATCCCCTATCCCCCCAGACTATTTATAATCAACTATGAGGGGGTGTGGGTACTAGGGCAAAACAAAAATTCGCCACAGCACTTAACCGTTGGCACACTGATGGGAACTGCAAAAACAATTCCCACACCAAGGATTCAAACCCTGGTCCTGCCCTGCTGCCCACTGAACAGTCAGGTGCTCTAGCCACTCCACCATGGGAGCAGCTCGGCCGAGCATCCGACCAGCAGTCACTACATGCACTTCCCCTTCCTGTGCAGAGCAACAGGGGCAGCGATACTAGTGTATCGCTCATATACCCCTGTTGCTCTATAGCACTATGCACTACAGACCATGTGGTTCTTCATGCGTGGTTTAGTCTGCACTATAATCACCCGGTACCACACAGGGGCATGGTCTGTGATTGGAGTGTGTAAGATTCAGGAGAGAAATGAGGAGACACTTCTTCACAGAAAGGGTAGTATCTCGGTGGAATGCGTTGCCCGAGGAGGTGATCTCCTTTAAGACAGTGGGCAGTTTTAAAAGGGGATGGGACAAGGTGGGGGGGTCACTGTGGGTGGGGGAAGGGCAGCTGCAATGTAAGGGAGTGATAGCTGCACATTTGAGCAGACTGGCAGGTTTGTATGTCCGTATTTTAACTGACTGACAGAGTTTGTTAACAGTACATTATAATTTGTCTATCATGACCTCTGCCTTCTTCATATTATTAACTGGGGCCTGCTAGTTTTGCTAACCCTCATTGTCTATTAGAAAATAGTGGCAGCAGCATTTGAGTTTGTTCCTTGAGGATTTTTCATCACAAAATCATCCCAAAGTTGGTCAAAATGTTTCAGATATTTTAATCTATTACATCTGCAGACTGTTTAAGATAAATTTAAAGGGTTAGTAGTGCGAACAAATAGGCAGTAAATTGTAATCATCTTGAAAAGTAGTCTCTTGTTACTTTTTTATTTTAAAAGTACTGTAGTTCCTTATTACATTTTATTTCGGAAGTGGTTTTCTTTTTTTATTTGCTCATTTGATGATTTTCTACTTAATAGCGTTGAGTATGATGTGAAAAGAAGTGCTTTACCTGGAGACAGACATATTTAGTTCAGTTCCTCCCACTACATCATCAGCATGTGACTACCCTTATTGTTACATTACATGCCATGCTGCCTGATTAGTACCACGTGTCACAAGTTACCAGTCAGGCAGCTGGAGATTGGCTTTTTCATTACTAGTGATGTTACAGTCAGTGAGGTTACAATGCTCATGATCTATAGGGAGGAACTGACCTGACTGGTAGAAAACCTAATTAGCAAAACAGAAAAGATAAAGAATACTTGAGTTACAAAAAGTGATAGCTGACTACTTCTGAAAGTTGCTATTAATTTCAGGCTTTACAGTAGCTCTTTAAAGATAATTACTGCCATTTTTATGTCGCTTGCAAGCATGTGCAAGAAACACAGTGCCATCATCTGAGTTTTCGGAGGTGTGGCAGCCCTCTTCCAATTCAGTCAATGTGTTTGCAGGCACGGCCGCAGTTCTCCAATCAGCGCTGTAGCTGTCTATGAGAGCAGTTGAAAATGCAGTGCTGTACAGTTGAAAGGGAGAGCTACGCTTCAGTAAGCAGCGACAAGATTGAGTGCTCATGTGCGTTCCCACCGCACACACACACACGCACGCACGCATACTGCGTGCTTGTGCTCCCCCCCCCGCACACTAAGCTTTACTTCAGAAAGAAAAATAAATGTATACCTGGCACAGTTTCCAAACT
This sequence comes from Neoceratodus forsteri, assembly GCA_016271365.2. NCBI lineage: Eukaryota > Metazoa > Chordata > Ceratodontiformes > Ceratodontidae > Neoceratodus > Neoceratodus forsteri. The sequence continues at coordinate 832,338,947 of CM028133.1, forward strand.
AATACTCATTCAAAGAAAAAGAACTCAAACACCACTGCAGACATCCTGCTCGACTTAGGAATTGCAGGGAACAAGGAGGAGAAATCTTTCGATCAGTGAGAATGCACGAGACCCGCCGCACCACCCCCTTGAAGACCGCGAGCTCTCTCCCTTGATGCTGATCCCGCTGTGACAGCGTGGCGTCCTGAGAACACAATGGGACGGGAGTGCAGCATGGCAGGGTGAGGTCCAGGCTGGTGAACAGATGCGCACTTGAATCTTGTGACCACATGGGTGCAGCACTTGAAATTAAAATATAAACAGAAAACGAACTAGTACTTTTTTTTTCAACTGAGTTAATGGATACCACTTTATCTGTACAGCTGGGGTTATGGCAACACTGCTTGCCAAACGAGCTCCACAAAAATGTGTTACTTTTTACCTATACTAGCAGCAGCATGTTTTTCTCTCTCTCACTCTACCTTCTTTCCTTGCTGCTAATTCCTCTTTTTGCAGTCAGTCAGTCTCACCCGAAGTGCCACACACCAGGGCTGATTCTTACTTGTATGTCTCGCTCTCCTGTCACACACACTATAAAAAGCTATTTGTTTTGCAGCGCTAGAGTGACTCGAGAAACGATGTCACTTTTTTGGAGGTGGTGCTGATACAAATAGCTTTGTGACCTCAGATGAATTGATTACTTTATTTCTTCTAAAACGCTCTAGAGAGGGGATCTCTTTTCAAAACTGCAATGTATCTACTAGTGGACTCCGTAATTGCAGATTAATACCCCCACCATACACTCGTGTGGTTATAGGAGCTTGCAGATAGGCATCTCTGCACCTCTCCACAGGTAACTTGGTGGCCAAATTTACATACCCCACCCCAACCTTCTGTCACTGAAACGAGGGACACTGACACTCAAAATAAGGGACGATGGGCACAACTCTTCAGACATGGAGGTAGATGCTCAGAACACCTTGGAGACTTTTTTTGTACTTGTACGTAGTTTGTTTTATTTACCATATTAGCATTTTATGAATGTTTGCTTTAAAGTATGAAACAGCACATTCTTTGTTTGGCAGCAATTTTTCCCAGTGAGGAGCGTCCCTCATAATCGGGGACAGGTGAGAGGTATGGGTGGAAAGTCATAACTTATTACAAATATACAGAGGATAATATGCATGGGCATCCACACACAACAGGTTGTGTTTCCATCAAGGGGTTGACATGACAGCATGTGAACCACAAGAGCAAAGCACCAGAGTGTCATTCACAACCTTGAGATGGAAACAAATGCTGAGCTATGTGTGGTTGTCCATATCTTATTTTACATGGTGCATTTTTTTTGTACACAGGAATCACAGAAGTGTCCCTTCCCTGAAGTAAAACAAAAAATGTCATTTCTTACGAACATGCAAACTTGCCATCAGAAAAAGGCATTATAGTCTATCAAGCCTGATCGAGCGTGCAGCACTCAGTTTAGCAAACTGCTGCTTCCCCCTTCCCCTGTCACCCTGACCCTCACCTTGGCTCTGTCTGAGCTAGCTCCTCTTGAAGCTCCCCACTGTCCTTAATGCTACCAATTCCTCAGGCAGTGCATTCCACCGTCACCACTCTTTCCATGAAATAATGCATTTTAATGTATTTATTTTGTTCTATGATAAAAATTAAATTTACAGACTTATAGAAGCAAAAATGTACAACTTTGGGCACTGGCTGGTTAGTAAGCAGCTGGGTGTAGGGTAAATGAGTAATTCAAAATGTTTTGGCTTTTGAACTGTGCAGAGCAACTGTTTGGAATGTGCACAACACTTTGGAGTGTGCACAATGGTTTAGAATGTTCACAACATAGGAAATAATGTATAGGCACCCATACATAACGAGTCTCGGCTTCCATCAATGGGTTGAGATATCAGCGTATGGACCTCGAGAGCAATTTTGAGCAGTCTGATTTATATACATAAGACATGCTGACCATATACTATAAGTAAGCAATAACATAACAGGGTGTGGTTTATTCTGGATAAACGCACACCTAGGGGTGTACTGAGCCTTACTGCCCCTAGAAGTGTGTTTATCCAGAATAATCCACACCCCAGAATGTGTTGTACATTTTTGCTTCTATAAGTCTGTACATTTAATTTTTATCATAGAACAAAATAAAGACATTAAAATGAGTATATATTGAAAAACTGTAATGTTTATTTAAAAAATGGTGAGATTGAAAAACAAAATACTGATTTTATTTAAAATAGTTCCTCCTTGCTCCCTTTGCATGCTGTTGCACTTGCTGGTAACACTAGGGGCACTGTGGTGTGCTGTGGGTCACTGGCATGGGGCCCCTGCAGGATCAAGGTTTCCTGACTGCCTTGCTGGCAGCACAATACCATCTGCGGTAGCGCTGTTCACAAAAATCCAGCTGGTCTCCCTCCCTTTACTGGTCAGGAAAAATTTTAAAACCTTAAGGATACCTGGGACTGAGAATGAGATAGAAGCGGCTTGGGAGGAACAGTGGGAGGATTTCTGGACTGGAAACAACACTTTTAAAGTGTTGTGAGTGTTACTGTTTACTTTTGCAGATTCTGGTTTCGCTCGCTAAAGTAAAAAAATGGCAGCAAAATATGGTTTGTGGTGGCATCGGAGGAATCTGTACAGGACTCAGAGGACAAGTATGGGCACTTATTGTTTTCTGTGGTAGAATACAAAAAAATAAGCCTAGCGGGCAAGGACTGTCAGCCAATCATGTTCCATTACTGTCTCCATCCATTTCATAACAGTATATTACTTATTTTGGAATTTTTGGCCTGGGAAGGCGCACTGAGCCAAAGTTTGTTTCCTGATGCATCCAGACTACAGGGAGATATAAAAGGGGTTGTGATATTCAAACCCATGTGTGCTGAGGTCACCAGGTTTACAGTTTTGGTGCTGTAACCTCTAAGGCTAGTCTGTCTAGCCTGTTTTACAGATTCCAGCTATTGACGGAAAATCAACTGGGTCTCAAGTGAAGTAGTTACATTTATGGATGACGCAAAGATAATGAGTGTGGCAGATTCCAGGGAAAAGGGAGACAGTCTTCAGTGGGACCCCACTGCCTTAGTCCCTAAGAAAAGCAATGTATGTGGGTCTCTAATTTCTGTTTTGTTCATGATTTTGTTTGTTTTATGATTGTTTTTATGGAAATGTCCTTAGTTATCAAGAATGTGGGGAGATGAATAAAGAAAATAATGAAATACATGCTGAACTGTAACAGTATATTTAAAAAAAATGTCCATGCCGGCCCGGAGGCACTGAGGGTTGAGGCAGTGGACTCCACACCTCACACTGTGCTGGTGACCCAGGTTTGGGAACAAGCCTGGGTTGTCAGGGGTCGGACTGGGGAGGAGGGTGGGGAGAGAGATTGAGCTGCTGCAAGGCAGTTCTCTCCTCCTGGGAGGGTTTGGAGGCTCCTTGGTCGCTGGCTGCTACTCAGTGGAGAATAGATGGTGGCACCAACCTAGGGAGCTCTTGTTGCGAAGTTCCTACGCACACTCATAATTTCATGAATTTTTAATATTTGCACTCCAGATTTTCAACATTGCCATTTTACCACACCTCCTTATGAGCAGTATAGCTGTCATTTTTCACATGTCACCCAAAATGTGTTTCCGTGCATGTAGCGTACAATGGCGCAGTTGGTGTGCACAATCAATGTTTGGGACAGATTAAGAAAATCACAGTGACACTGTTCATGAGCAGAGGTCTTAAAATGGCTATGTTGAAAATTTGGTGAAAAAATTCCCTTCAGCCGTTCTGCAATGTTACTAATGAAGACATTGAACAGGACTGGCCCCAGGACCAATCCCTGCAGCACTCCATTGGTCACCCCCTCTCCCTAGACTGTACCCCATTTACCACCACTCTCCGCCTCCTGTCTGTTAGCCAGTTTCTAACCCAGTTTACCACCCTTTCCTCCATGCCCAGCCTACCCAGCTGGTTTATTAGCCTTCTATGTGGGATGGTGTCAAAGGCTTTGCTGAAATCAAGGTAAGCGTTGTCCACTGCCCCACCCTGATTCACTTCCTTTGTCACCCAGTCAAAGAAATCAACCAGATTTATTTGACATGATGTCCCCACTGTGAGTCCATGTTGTCTATGGTCCTGGGCTCTGATGGCTTCTACTGTAGATGCCCCATTATCCTTTCTTTAAGCAATGACTCCATGATCTTCCCTACTACTGAGGTGAGGCTGAACAGCCTATTGTTCTCTGCCTCCTCCCTGCTGCTGGACTTGTGTAGAGGGACCACATGTGCCCACCTCCAGTTCACTCGTGTTGAATGATTCAGTGAACGTGGCTGTCAGAGGTACTGCTATCTCCCTTAGCAGTTCTCTTAATATCCTTGGGTGTATGCCATCTGGTTCCATCGCTGTGTCCTACTTCAATTTAGTGAGCTCCTGCAGGACTCTTTTGCCTTTGAATGGACTATTGTCCACCTCTTCACTCCCTTGGCAACTGCTGTACTGCTGTGGCCCTTGCCCCACCCACTCTTCTGTGAATACTGAATGTAAAGACACAGTGCATGTCTTGGCAGGAAGGCATGGAACTATTTCTTCCAAATACCTAAACAGCACATACAAGCAAGCAACATTCGGCATTCACAAATGCTAGTTATTGTAAAGCAGCAGGTGCTCTCATGATATGTGTGATGGATCTGTACAGTAGGGTTACAGGCTCTGTCCCCATGAAATCTAATACATAAGTAATAAGCCACAATAGGGTGTGCATTATAGGATTTTAATGAACACCCCAGGGGGGTAGTGAGACATGAGGCTGAAGAATGTGTGTTCTTACACCCCTGGGAAGTGCATTAAGATCCTATGATACACACCCTGGAGGGGCTTATTACACTATAAAATGACTAGAAGTACATTGTTTTGGGAGGAAAATGAGATTCGGTACTTGACTGTGTGTTTATAGAGATTTAATACATGGTCAGGTGATGTCTCTCAGCAAATGAAATTTCTAGATTTTATTTTGCTATTTTGTATGTGTATTATTTTATGTTGTTATTTGGAAATAGTTGTATTTCCTTATTTAGTGTCCTGTATCAAAGAGGGGCTCCTGCCAACAGTGCTACATTGCAGAATTAAAACAAGCATACCCCCAATAAATATCATACCAAAAATTAGGTTTTTACATTATTTTGTTTTAAAGTTGTGAGCTATTTTGTAAACCTGATTTCATTACCTATTCAAAAAAGCCAGTTTCAGTGGAGAGCCACTGATGATGTCATCTTCTGAACTCACAGTCTAGTCCTCCCAGTCAGCAACCTTATAGGACCTGCTTCTCCAAAGTTTAAGAAACAGTAGCTATAGTAATCCTTTAAAAATAATGACATCGGGTTGGCTGCAGTGCTTGCATTTCCAGAATGTTTAGAGGCATGGCACTGAACTTTAGAATATGTTAGGAGGTGGTTTTGGAATGCAGCACTGAACCAAGGCATAGAATGTCAAAGTGGTGTACATTTTTAAAATGTTGTGGGGGGGGAGGGGCACGCAATCCCAGAATGTGCCATCTCAAAATGTGGTGGGACAACCACTTTTGGAACGCAACAGGGACACACGTCGAGGACTTTGGTGGGGAGTGGCAATTTCAGATTATAGTAGGGATGCATGCTGTTAGAATGTGACAGAACACACCATTTATTCTGAAATTGCTTGTCTTTGCCAAGTTCCAGAATTGTACACACCCACCATATTTCAAAATTGTGCATCACTTCCCCACCACATTCCAACATTATGTGTCCCGGCCACATTCGAAAACTGTGCATCCCTGCTACTTTTTGAAATGATGCATCCCTGCCACATTATGAATTGGTGCGTCCCCACAAAACTCCATAATTACACATCGCCACCAAGTTGTGTTTCAATGCCACATTCCAAAATTGTCACTGCTACATTCCCAAATTGTGCATCATGCCACAATCCAAAACTGAACTTTACTGCCATATTCTGAACCTATCACCAGCACATTCCAAAATTATGCATCACTGCCACATTCTGAAACTGTGTCTCACTGCTGTATTCTAAAAACTGTGCATCACCGCTGCATTCCAAAATTGTGCATTACTGCCACATTCTGAACCTGTGCATCACTGCTGCATTCCAAAATTATGCATCACCGTGACAGTCTGAAACTGTTTGTCACCGCCGCATTCCGAAACTATGCACCACAGCCACATTCCAAAACTGTATGTCACCACCACACTCTCAAACTGTGCATCACCACCACATTCTGAAATTGTGTCACCACTGCATTCTGAAACTATGCGACACCGCCGGATTCTGAAGTTGTATGTCACCGACACATTCCAAAATTGTGCATCACCACCACATTCCAAAATTATGTATCTCTAACACATTCTGAAATTGTGCGTCACTGCCACATTCCAAAATTGTGCATCACTGCCACATTCTGAACCTGTGCATCACCACTGCATTTGGAAGTTGTATGTCACCGCCACATTCCAAAATTGTGTGTCTTCGCTACATTCTGAAACTGTGCGCCCCTGCCACATTCCAAACTTGTGCAACACTGCTGCATTCCAGGGATGGCAGGGGTTGCAGGATGATCTGGCAAAGTTTGAAACCTGGTCAGACACCTGGCAACTGGGGTTTAATGTCAAAAAGTGCAAGGTGCTGCATTTTGGGATGAAGACCCCAAGGAAGAGTTACCAGCTGGTGGGAGTGCAGCTAGCCCAGACAGAAGAGGAGAAGGATCTGGGGGTGCTCATTACAGGGTCAATGAACAACTTGGCACAATGTAGGAAGGTAGCTGCAAAGGCCAACAAAATGCTGGGTTGTATTGCAAGGGGTATATCCTCGAGGAGGGAGGAGGAGGTGATTCTGCCACTGTATAGGTCATTGATTAGACCACACCTGAGTACTGCATGCAGTACTGGTGCCCGTATCTGAAGAGGACATTAAGTTACTGGAGGGTGCAGTGCAGGGCGACAAAGATGATCAAGGGCTGGGGACTTATCATACGAGAGGAGGCTGAGGAGTTGAACATGTACTCACTGGAGGAGAGGAGGGACGGGGGGCATGATTGAAACCTTTAAGTACATGAAAGGAATAAACAAGACAGGTACAGAAGTGCTGTTCAAAGTAAGGGAAGGGAGGGACACCAGGGGCCATGATATGAGACTGGAGGGAGGAAGGTTCAGGAGGGAGATAAGGAGACACTTTTTTACGGAGAGGATGGTGGCTGGGTGGAATGCGTTATCTGCAGAAGTGGTATCCAATAGAACAGTGGACTGCTTCAAAAGGGGACGGGACAGGATAAGGGGGAGGGTCAATGAAGGGGAAGGGTGAAAGGGAGGGGCAGCTGCCAAATAAAGGGTGCTAGCTGCACATTCAAGTAGACTTGATAGACCTCTAGGCCTTTATCTGCTGGCATATTTTATATTCCAAAATGGTGCATCACTGCCACATTGCAAACCTGTGCGTCACTGCTGCATTCTGAAATTATGCATCACTGTGACATTCCGAAACTATGTCACTGCCACATTCCAAAATTGTATGTTACTGCCACATTCTGAAATTGCATGTCACCACCACATTCCAAAATTGTACGGCACCACCACATTCCAAAACTGTGTCACCGCCACATTCTGAAATTGTACCTCACTGCCACATTCTGAAATTGTACGTCACTGCCACATTGCAAAACTCTGAGTCACCGCTGCATTCTGAAAGTATATGTCACTGCTGCATTCTGAAAATGTGCATAACCGCCACATTCTGAAATTGTACATCACAGACACATTCTGAAATTGTATGTCACCCCATTTTGAAATTGTGTATCACTGCCATATTCCGAAATTGTATGTACCACATCCCGAAACTGTGCGTCACCACCACATTCTGAAATTGTGCATCACCGCCACATTCTGAAATTGGTCATCACATCCATATTCCAAAATTGTGCATCATTGCTGCATTCCAAACCTGTGCATCACTGCTGCATTCCAAAATTATATGTCACCACCATATTCCGAAACTGTGTGTCACAGCTGCATTCCAAAATTGTGCATCACTGCTGCATTCCAGAATTGTGCGTCACTGCTGCATTCTGAAATTGTGCATCACAGCTGCATTCTGAAACTGTGCATCACTGCTGCATTCTGAAATTGTGCTTCACCACTTCATTCCTAACCTGTACGTCACCACTGCATTCCTAACCTGTATGTCAGCACCGCATTCCGAACCAGTACATCACTGCTGCATTCCACACCTGTGCTTCACTGCCTTATTTCGAAATTGTGTGTCACCCCTGCATTCCAAAATTGTTTATCACCACCACATTCTGAAATTGTGTGTCATTGCCACATTCTGAAATTATGTGTTCCAGCTACTTTCTGAGACTGTATCACTGCTGCATTCCACAATTGCAACCTGGTGACATTTCGAAATCTCATGGAAATGCATGTGCTGACCTTCCCCCCGTGTCAATTTTCCTTTTTTAGATGTTTACTACAACTGCAGTTTTAAGTAAAATAGGAGAAATAAGTCATATAAGGCAGCTTGCAGAGAGAACTAGCTTGTGAGTTCAGGAAATAACATCATCAGCAGCTCTTCACTGAAACTGGCGTTTTTAAACAGGCAGTGAATTAAGGGTTACAAAATGACTTGTAATTTTTAAATGAAGTAACTTGCAGATTTGATTTTTTACATGTGGCTGATTGAAGACATGCTGATCTAAACTCTAAATTTATTGATACCAAAAATGTTGGCCTCAGACCTTCTTTAAAGCTGCCTTCTCCTAGCCCAACAACTTGGTCAACACAACCCACAACATCCATGGTTAGATTGGCGGCCAGCACAGACCTTCTCTCACCTCCTTAGCCAGCTACTGTCAGGCAGCTACAGAGTGCAATCATATGCTTATTCACGATTGCATTCTATGACTGTCAGATAACGGCTTGATGAAGGAGGTGAGCGGAGGGTTGTGTCAGCCGATGATCAGACCACAAATGTTGTGGTAAGACTAGGGTGGGTGGAGGGGAGGGCAGGGGTCCACAGGGTGTGGGTGGGTGGGGATTGTCAGTTGGCAGGGGGAGCTTGTGACACCCAGTGTTGGGGCGGTACTAACCCACCAGGGAACAGTGATTTGACATACGTGGGAACCTAGGTGGTCAGGGGTAGGGGGTCCAGTAGACCACCAGGAAGTGTGAAATTACTTTATGACAGGAGCGATAAGGGGGTCCACTAGACTGCCAGGGAATGTGAAATGACCTTATGATGGGGCAGTAAAGGGTGCACTAGGCTACCAGGGAATGTGAAATGACCTTATGACAGGGGCAATAAAGGGTGCACTAGGCTACCAAGGAATGTGAAATTACATTATGACAGGGGCAATAAGGGGTGCACTGGATTATGAGGGAATGTGAAATTACTTTATGACAGGGGCAGTTGGGGGGGGAAGGGTTCTACTAGACTACAAAGGAATGTGAAATTACTTCACAACAGGGGCAATCACAGTGTGGCTGGCAGTATAGCCTAGAGGTTAGAGTAACAAGCTGTGAACAAGCTTAGTACATAAAGCAGACCAGATCTGAGTTTGATTCTCACAACCTCCACTTGCACACTGTGTGACTCTGAGCAAGTCACTTAACTGCCCATTGCTCCCAGGTCACCCCTGAAAACAGGCACTTGTGCCTAGTGAGCCTTAACCGGTCACCAAAGACATAACAAAAAACGGGGAGGCCATGAGACATGGGGTGGACAGCTGCCCTATCTTTGGGGGGTTGGGGTGTAGCTTTAGCTCTGCATTAAGATGGTTTTTAGGTGGTGGTAAACAGCACTGCTCTGGGGTCTGGTTAGCACTGAACACTTCTGAATGTACCACTGCACCATTATGCATGAGGTACTCCCTCATTTATACTGGCACAGGGTATGGTTAGCGCAATCATGCTGCTGCTGGGTTTGGACAGTACTCAGGGGGCCTGTGAATATGGCCACACCCAAAGTGCTGGCACTAATCCAGGTTAGTGTGGGTACTACCTCTGTTAGTCCCACACTAACCTTTTGGATATGGGGTCTCAGATGTTTATGGTTTACATTGATTTTTGAATTACTGCTTTACTTAAGGAGTGAGGGAATGGATATTAGAAAAAAATTGCTCACCATAGTAATGTTGTTTCTTCCTAAAGAATCCCTCACTATGCTTGACAAGTGCAATCATTCCCTGGAATGAGCTGCCCCGAAGCCTAGAAGTTTTATGCTAATTAGAAAACTTTAAATGAAATTCACAGCGCTGCTGTGGTCATGCTCTCCCCTGTCCTCTAATTAAGCAATATACCATGACAGGGTGTGGGTATATGGTGGGATTTGCCATGCCTGGTGCCGTTTGGTCATGAGGCCTTAGGCTGAGTGAGTGAAGCACACCAGAAGTGGTAAATCCCACCATATACCCTCACCCTGGAGTGATATATTGTGATTATGCAATGTCCCCCTTTTTTGGGTGAGAAAAAAGTGAAAAGAAAGAGTTTTCTTTTTTTATTTTGAAATTATATTTTATGGACTTTATTGACCCACTAGATAAAATAGTTTCTTGTTTCTAGAGATGTAGAGCTGAGGTCACAGGGAGCATTGCTAGGGAGATGGAGCTCAGGTAGCAGGCTGTTCAGCCATCGGTAAGGTCAGCAAGTAAACAATATTTTTTTTTTTTTAGTTTAACAAAGTTGAGATTTGTTTTCTTTATTGGTTTGGAGCCCTGGTATGGAGATGCTGCCTTTTGGTAGATTGGTTGCAGATTAAGGGGGACACAGCCGATGTGGCAATGTGGCACTGTTTATGGTTTCGGGGTTAGTACAGTAACAATAATCTTTTTAGTAGTTTCAGAAATGCTTAAGTTGGGAAACATTTATTAATTAAAAATGGAGGCTAAAAGTGATACAGATCATGCCCAAAAAAACGTGCTGTCATACTGGGCATGTGCTTATGCATAGGCGCATGCCGGGTTACATGGCTTCGCTTTTCGACCATTATTTATAAAAATATTAGCTCTTGTCTTTTATTAACAAAAACTTACTGCAGTTTAGTATTCCTCAAACTATGAGGATATGTCATTAGCAGAATGGCGGATGGTGGATGGCGTGCATGACCTGGTAGGCTGAGGAGAAAAAAAAACAGATACCGGACAGTGGTACTGGTGACAGGAGGCAGATGGCTACGGTTTTTAGCCATGATTTTTAAGAATTGTAGCCATTGTTTTCCTTTAACAGGTACTTTCCCAGTTCAGCATTAGTATCACGTTTTAAATATTTATTTAGCTGAACGGGGATGGTGGCAGGTGCACATGAGGTGCTGTGGTGATTTTACTGGGTACTGGTGTTTTAGCAGGTAAAAGAAGATGACGGCTTAGAGGTTTTTGGAGGTCACATTGATTCTGCTTCTTTTTCAGATGTGGCTGATTGACACCTTTTCCTGCTGGTATATGGGAGGATTTACAACAGAGAAAAGGTACCAGTCAGCCAATGGGAAAGCAGGATTTTTTTTATCCATTGTATAATGGCAGATTTATTTCCCAAACTGTGGGACAGCAGTGACCACCAAATCTAGTTAAGTGACTACCAAACAATTCTAACTTAAAATACACTTTTTAAAAAAAAGAAAAACAAATGAAGAAGAAAGTCACAAAAATTTCAGTTGTAGGCCACAAACCAACAGGAAATGCTTAATTCCACTAAGAGCAGGCTGTTGAGAGAATATTTTCCAGGTTCTGGAAGGGGAGGTACTTAAGGGATTGTCAAGCATAGTGAGGGATCCCTTAGGAAGAAACAACATTACTACGATGAATAATTTTTTCTTCAAACCCCAGGAATCCCTCATTATTTCTTGACAAGTGCAGACTCTATAGCAGTACCTTGGGTGGCTGGATACAGAACCTATTTAGTGAAAAGGTTCTGCAAGACAGCAGTGCCAGAACTGGCATCCCTTCTGGACTGTATGTCCAGACAGTAGTGTTTTATAAATGTGTGTACTGTTTTCCACATAGCTGCTTTACAAATATCCTTAATGAAGACACCTCCAGATGCTGCCACAGAGGCAGAGGTGCCCCTTGTGGAGTGGGTCCTTAGGCCTCCAGGTGGACATTTCCCGGTTTTGTCATAACTGCACTGTATGCATGCCACTATCCAGTGAGCAATGGTCCTCCTGGATGCTGGTTTGCCTTGGCCTATATGCCCATAGGTAACAAACAGTTGTGTTGAAGTGGACCTGGCGTCCTTAGTGTTGTCCAAGTAGTAGCTTAAATCTCTTTTAACATCCAGGCAATGGAGCCTCTGCTCCCCTGGTGTGGATTTTGCAGTGAAAAAACATAGGGAGTGTGATAGATTAGTTGTGGTGAAATCTGAAACCACTTTAGGGAGAAATTTTCTGTTGGCCCTCAAAACTACTTAATCTCTGTGGAAGATAATGTAGTTATGATCCATACACTGAGCTTGAAGCTCGCTCACTCTCCTGGCCAAGGTGAGGGCTACCAAGAAAACTGTTCTCCATGTAACATATTTCAGAGCAGCAGTTGCCATAGGCTTGAAAGGAGCACCCAAGAGCTGGGCAATGCATAGGTTTAAGCCCCAGGGAGGGAATGGATGTTCAAAAAAAGGGTTCAAATGGGTCAGACCCTTAAAGAAACCTTTTGTAAATAGCCAGAGAGACTACTGACCTCTCCCTACCAGCGGAAGCATAGGCTGAGACTGCTGCAAAATGCACCTTAAGGATAGAAGGGTGAAGGCCCTGAGACTGTAGGTGTATCAGATAATCTAATTTGCAGGACAGACTGGCTTGGAGGGCATTGATTTGCCTGGAAGAACACCACAGGGAAAACTTTTTCCACTCTGAGGCATATGTTTTCCTTGTGATTGGCTTTCTGGAAACTTTTAACACATTCAAACCCTCTTTTGAGAGGTTTAAACCAGAGTATTTGAACTCCTCAAGTACCAGACCCTGAGGCACAGAGTGCTGGGATCTGGAAATTTTATCCTGCCCTGAGGCAAGGTCAGTAGGCTGTACCTCAAGGAAAGAGTGATAGAAAGTTTGCTGGACAGGGCCAGGAGTAGAGACTACCAGGTCTGCCTGGCTCAGTCTGGAGCAATCAAGATCATCATTGCACGTTCCCTTCTGAGCTTGAACAGCACCCTCATTAGTAGAGGGAAGACCAGAGCATCCTCTGGGGCTATCCCCACTGATGAAAGCCTGCAATAAAAGAGGGGTAGCTGGTAGTTTTGCCAAGAGGCAAACAGATCCACCTCTGGTGTGCCCCACCTTCTGAACACGGCTGCAAGCACTTGCTCGTTCAGGGTCCATTCATGGTTGCCTTCACTGATTCTGCTTAGAGAACCTGCAGTGACATTGTCCTTCCCTGGTAGGTGAAATGTGGACGGCTGCACCTCTAGCTCATATGTTAGGCTCCATACCTTCATTGCCTCTGTGTACAGTTTTTAAGGTCTTGTTCCTCCCAGTTTGTTGATGTAATACATGGTGGTGGTATTGTCTATCCTGATTTGGACCGACTGACCCCTGAGGTGGGAGGAAAAGACCTGCATTGCCAGATGTACAGGTTTGAGTTCCAGGAGGTTTATTTGCTCCTGGGACTCTATTGGGGTTCATACCCCACTTACAGTGAGGTCCTCCAGTTGGACACCCCACCCCAGGAGGGAGGTATCTGTAGTGAGCACCACTTTGGGTGATTGCTGGAGGAAGGGTATTCCCTCTCTGAGGTTTTCCTCCTCTTTCCACCAGTCCAGTGCCTTTAGGAGGCACTTTGTAACTGGTACCAAGTTTAACAGAGGGTCCAGCCTTTGGGACCAGTGGGACCCTAAGTGGTACTGAATGTCTCATTTGAAATCTGGCACCTGGGACTACAGCTGTGAAGGTGGCCATGTGTCTTAGCAGCTGTAGGAAAAGTCTTGCTGTTCTGGGCTGCCCAGCTTTGAAAGACTTTGCCAGCTCTGTAAGGCTTGCCATCCTCTCCTGAGGGAGGAAAGCTTTTCCCTGTAGTGTGTCCAGCTTTACTCCTATGAAGTCCAGCATCTTCACAGTTTCTGTCTGAGATTTTGGGATGTTTATCAGAAACTCCAGATCCTCCAGGGTTGCCTTGGTGAGCTGGATGGAGGCATTGGCCTCCTGGTATGAGCATACTGAGACTAGACAGTCATTCAGGTAAGGGAAGACAACCACACTTTGTGTTCACAAGTGAGCTGTGACCACTGCCAGGCACTTTGTGAAGATCTTTGGTGCTGAGGACAGGCTTAAGGGTAGGGCCACAGACTAATAGTGGCAGTTCCCTACCCTAAACCTGAAGTACTTTCTGTGGGAAGGTCTTACTGGGATATGGAAGTAGGCATCCTTCAGATCCAGTGACCCCCAATAAGTATCCCTGCTGCAGAGATGGGATCACTGTGGACAGTGTCACCATCTTGAACTTTTCTCTCTTCAAATGTTTGTTCAGAAATCTTGGGTCTATAATGGGTAGCCACTTTCCATTTTTCTCATGGGTTAGGAAGTACCTGGAGTAGAGACCCTTGCCACACTGGGCAGAGGGAACTCATTCCACTGCATTGGCCAGCAGCAGCTTTTTGACCAACAACTCCAACAGGAGTTTTTCTGCTGCGGTATGACTCGGGAAGGCCGCCCTGTGTGTCTGCAATTTTGGGAACTTTTTAAAATGCAGGTAGAGACTTTGGGCTCGATTTTCAAAGAGCCCTTACAGCGATGCAGGTTGCATTGCTCTAGGGCTGCAGTGAACTCCGGATGTGTCAGAATCCTGCACCCAATTTTATAAAGGGGGTGGGTTCCCTGTGCCAAAAACCCAGGAGTCACCACAGTTGCAGGCTAGCACCAAACATTTGGCGCATATGTAGGAATTTCTGCAGGAATCTGGCACAACATTAGAGAGGCTACAAAGGGTGTGTGTGACTGTGCATGGCAGGAGGGGGCCAGGGTATGAAGGAGCGGGGGATGGCCTAGGGGGCATGGGGCAGACAGCAGAAGACTAGTGTGGTAATGTGACACCTGGCCAGGGTGCATGTTGCAATGACTGGCAGTAGATTGGCTGGCAATTTGGAGAGGGCTGGCAAGGAGGAAAACTGACCTGACCCCAGGTGAACACAGCCATGGCACCTACACCAGAGGTACCACTAGCCAGAAACCTGTACACATGAGGCAGCCTGCTACAATGGGGGGGGGGCCTGGGTGCCAGGAGACTGCTGTGGTGCCTGGAGAAGGTTTCTCTCCTCCACTGACAGCTCTCACCCTGGAGCGAATGCATCCTGTGTACATGCTTCTGGCTCTTGGCACCTCTGGGGAAGGTGTCTTGGCTGTGCCCACTTGGGGCCAGGTCAGTCTCCCTCCCTGCCAATTCACCCCAGGCCAGCAGCCAATTGACTGCCAGTCATTGCAACATGCACCCTGGCTGGATGCCACATCACCACACTGGTCTTCTGCCATCTCCCTCATGCACACTAGGGTGCCACCCTGCTCCTTCTTGCTCCAGCTACCTCCTGGTGGTCCCCCCCACCACTCAACACATTGTCACACAGTGGCACAGGGCCCTTAGACCACCTCCTAGGTGGTCTAAGTAGAGTACCCTGTTGTGTCCATGGCAGGGCTTGCAAAATTCCAAAAAAGATGATGGTGCAGCTCCACGATGGCACAAGCCCCCTTACAACATGACGCACCCCGATTTTAGTTGCAAGACTGGTGCAGTGTCAGTTTGGCATGACAACTCCCCTTTTCTATGTAGAGTGCTTTTGAAAATAGGGATTGCCATATCTTTTGATGCAAAGTGCCACTTGCTTCAATTATGTTTGACGCAGGCACCTTGCGTCATACTTGGAGTTTTGAAAATCGAGCCCCTTGGCTCAATATTTCCAGGACCCACTTGTCTGTGGTAATATTTTTTCACACCTAGAAATAGTGAGCCAACTGGAAATAGCTGGGCGACCTGTACAGACCTGTCTGGGGTTCTGCTTTGCTTGCACCTTGGGAGCTGGCGTGGCTGCAGTTTGCTTTGTACCCCTCTTACCTCTGCCCCTGAAGAAACTCCTCTCAGGAGGGTAGTCATAAGTCACGTTAGTGCAGGGGACATAACCCCTGCCTCCACCTCCCCTTCTGTAGAGTCTATGGGAAGTGGAAGCCTTTTCTTTTTCAGAATTGTTTTTATAGGTGGTCTTACATTCATCCACCTTTTTCATGTAGGCCTCTGTTTTGTCACTAAACAAGGAGTTCCTCTCACATGGGGAAATCCATGGCTTTAGTCTGAGAGTCCTGAGAGAGGTTTGTAGTCCCAAGCCAGTAAACCTCCTGAGGGACACTGCATGAGCCATGACCCTAGACGCAGTATCATTGGCATCCACAGCCATGTGAAACTGCCATTTAGTGTCATCCAAAGCAGACTTTGCTGTGTTGGCCAGGTCCTGGGCTAGGTCACATGCAGCCTTTTTGATCACAAACACTACAGAGGTCTACAGAGCCTTCTGGTGATGAGCTGCTGTATAGACTGCCTGTCTCAGTAAACATGAAATGGAAGCTGAGGTGTAAATCCTTTTGCCTATGCTGTTCAGTTTCTGGAATCTCTCTCTGGGGGTTGAGAGAAAAGTGGGACCTTGACTTTGTAAAATGCAGCAGTTTGTATACTCTTTCATGGTCAGATTAATTGTGAAGGTACTAAGCATGCTGCCTATCCAGCTGATATTTCTTTCCAGCTCTTTTGTCTATTCCATCCACCAAAATGGGTGCTGGCGCCATACCTCTCAACTGTCCCTTATTTTCAGGGACGTCCCTGATTTTACCTCAAACTTTTACTCTGTCCCTCCTAAAAATTGTGTTTCTGTGACCAAACAGATGGGGTTGTAAGCACAAAATAATGCCAAACATTAAAATTACAGATCTGTTCCTTCTTAGAAAATGCATTGTACGCTAAGCCCCTTATTCCACCAGGTTCCTGAGTAGATACCACTAATTTTGAAGATGTGTCCCTGATTTTGGTCCTTTGTTCCTGATTTTTTTAAGCCTTGTCCCTGATTTATGAGGCAGGAGGTTGAGAGGTTCCGTGCTGCTAGGATTTTAGAAGGGGCCTTTTTAAGTGATTTATGAATAGGCAACAACACCCTCTTTGTAGGTGTTAGGCCCATCATGTCCAAAAATTCCAACTCATCCTCATCCTCTGCTGTCTTCCTGAGAAGAGGTTGAGAATGCTTGCTATCTGCCTCACAAAAGAATAGTGTGAGAAGTATTCCTCTGAGGACCTGGGAGGGGAACCAAATTCTTGAACTGGGGAGCCGTCACGCTCCATAGGTTCATCCTCCTCCTCCTTCTCTTCATAAAACATCTCAGCCTCCTCCACCACAGGCTTTGTTACAGGTGGAGGAGCCTGGGGAGGGAGCGACTGTAAAGACATAAAGGCTTCCATTGTCAGAAAAGCCTTAACCATGTCCTCAGCCGAGGGCATTCTGGTCCTGTCAGCTAGCATCTCCTTTGCTTCTTCATTTGGGGGGGCAGTGACATGTTTTTCTTTCTGCTTTTTCTTGGCAGGCACTGGTTCTGATGCCTACTCTGCAGACCTTTTAATCTTGGTAGACTCAGGGGTCTGCCTGTTCGATACCCTGACCTCTGAGCCACTTTTAGCGGCTTTGTACTTTGGCTTCCATTGAGCAACCTAACATTCCCCAGAGCCAGGTTGTGAAGAGGAGGTAGACTGAGAAGCCATGATATCCTTAAGTTTTTTGGCCCTCTTTTTTAATGTTTTAGGGCAAAATCTGATACAAAGTTCACAGCTGGAAAAATCGTGATCAGGACCTAAACAAGAACAACACAATTTGTGGCAGTCTCCCTTAGCCAGGAGTTTGAAGCATTGTTACAAATTTTTGAAACCAGTGAGTCCTGTCCTTTTCTTGGGCTTGTCTGACATGTCAGTCGCTGACAGCCCACAGGAAAAAGGGGGTGCAGTTCCATGGGCTAGCGGTTCGGTTCCTACAGAAAATTGGGAACCACAAATCAAATTGTAAACACCAGAATTTAAAAAGTCCAAAGTGAAAAACCCAAATTGGAACACTAAGTCCAGTACAGAAAAATTATTGCTGTGGTTCCTCACAGGGAACCGGGAAGGGAAAAATGGGGATCACAAGCAGTGACCAGAAGAAACTGGTACCACTCTTAAAAAATATCAAATTCACTTCAGGCTGAAGTGAAAACATATATTTTAAAGGGGCTTAAAATGCGGTCCTACTAAGGCGGGAACTGTGTTTCAGCAGAAGATTCTCAGTTCCCTGGAACCACAAGGGAACCGAGAAGAAATCACAAAAGACCAGAAAAATACCCTGCACCTAATGTGAAATATTGAAATCTGACTACAAGAAACAAATGATACTGAAATTAACAAAGGAAATAAACCAGAATGTTGGCAGTGTGGAGAGCGACTTCGGAGCGTTGTTTCCTCTAGTGGAGAAATAAATCTGCCATTGCAGGGCAGGGAAGAGCATGACCACAACAAAGTTTCTAATTTAATTCTAAAGTTCTCTAATTAGCAAATTCTAGACTCTGAGTCAGCTTGGTTCAGGGGAATGATTGCACTTGTCAAGCAACAGTGAGGGATTTCTGGGGTTTGAATCATAGGTCCTAGAGGGCTAGTTCTTTATATGAGGGTTGGAGTGTGAAACTTTCTGGGGCACTGGGAGTCAGTTCCTATGGAAGTGATCTGTGTTGTAAGGCCTGATGCAGTTGCTGATGAAAGAATTGTTTAGTTACCCTAAATGTGTCTCCTTTATAGTATAAAGAATTGTTTTTATTTTAATTTTGCATAGCAGTGCATAACAAAAAACAATTTAGCCAGCTTATTTTGAGACGTTCATTACAATTCAAAATGTAGTGCTTGAAAGTAAGTTAGCGGAATACAGCATGTAATGTGCTGTAAGTTGCAGCACAGCTTTCTCCTGCTTAAAAATAGCCCCCCTTGGTGAAAATGATAATTGATTCTGTTATTATATATAGAATAATGCATGGACAACCACTCACAACAAGGCTGTGTTTCCATCGAGGGGGTGACACAATATCACAGACCTTGAGAGGTCTCTGTGATGTCATCTCACCTTGAAATGAAAACATCGACTTTGTTGTGTATGGTTGGCCATACATTATTTTGTGTAGTATAGATTTGTTTTAATTTATTTACCTTATTTCTATCTCTGTCTTGGACTGTGGTCAAATGAACAGAAAACAGAACACACAGGATAAGATTGAAAACATTAAATGTGATTTAAATAATATCTATAGTACATAACTGGCAACACTGCCAGCAGTTCATCTTTTTAACAAGTAGTTCGCTTGGTATGTTTCCAGTCTTTCTGCTGTCTTCATTATGAGGACTCTGCTGTGTAGGTAAGTATGGAAAGCTTAATAGACATGGGATTCTATGCTGTTGCACCACATTAGCGATACAGCAACTGTGGTACAATGGCATCTGGAAATGTATGGATTTCCGTACATAACACCATTGAACCATATACTAGAAGCATATTTCTACTAATGTTCTTAAAACAAAAGTCAGAGTTGTCTGGGGATGGAAATAATTAGATACTGATTACCTTGGTCACTGATATGGTGCAGGAAGTAACCAAATTTAATTTTTGGGGATTTGAAACCAAGAGACTGCAACAGTGATTTCAAATCTAATTTTCTTGACTATACCCGAATTCTAGTGTCTTGTAGCTGTTATGTGAATAAATATATACAATGAGAGAAAGCTAAATATACAGTAATTTGAAGAAAGCAACGTAGATACAGTTCAAGTACTCATAACAGAAAACCACTTGTAATGAAGATGTACTGTTTCGGTATGGTTGATGATGCAGTATAGTCTAGAGGTTATAGCACTAAGCTGTGAAGCTAGAGATCTAGCTAACCTGGGTTTGAGACTCACAACACCACTCGCATTGTGTGACCCTGAGGAAGTCACTTAAACTTGCTGTGCCCCTAGGGTGCACAACTTGAAACAAGCTTTCGCTCAGTGCCCCTTTCCTTACCAGAGTTCTAAAATTTGAAATAAAATGCTAAATTCTATGAAACAATGTTATTTTTTAAACTAGTGTGCAAACAGTCAAGTTCTGGGACTTTACCATTTTTTTCTAGTGAACACGTTAAACCTATGGGCTACGGCCTTGCATATGAGGCAGTATAGCGCAGTGGTCTAAGGCTCTGAGCTGCAAATTTGGTGACATCCAGCAGACCAGACCTGGGTTTGAATCCCACAGCTTCCACTTGCATACTGTGTGACCCTAAGCAAGTCACTTAACCTCCTTGTGCTCCCAGGTCGCTCCTGTAAAAAAGCTTTCAGCTTAGTGTGCTATACCTGGTTAAACAACTAAATAAAAGAAAAAAAAATAGTGTGTGTGTCAAAGTGATAGGAAAGGGGAAGCAATTGAGAAAAACTTAAGTTAAATAAAGAACTCACAGCTGGCATCAGCAGAACTAAGTTACATGCCAGTTCTGAAAAATCTGAATTTCAGGATATTTCATTTTTTTTCATTTTTTTTCACTGAAGTCATTTTCATAAAAACTGTTGTTTTTTTTCATACGGATGTCTTTATAAAATACAGAACGGAGTGTCCCAAATTCAATTTTTGGGATGCAGGGATTGTTATAAGATTGAGTCCTGCTGATGTCAACTGACAACATTTTGCAGAAAAAAATGGGAAATCTCGAGGGAAGCTTTGAAAAAAGACACTATTTTTTAGACACATTTGTCCTTTTATTGTTTGTGCTCTCTGTATTTAGCTGAGACTTGGGCTTGTACTATAAATACTGAAACCTAAGTGTGTAGTACCATGAGTATGCTGTACTTTTGGGGTGCGCTGTCCTGCGGATGGGCCCTTAAACCAAAGTCCCTTCTGCTCATCTTTGGTGCTGTCCTGATGGGTGTCCAAGTGGAAGTAAGAGAACCCAAGACATATTGCAGAACAGTTGGGGAATTTTTATTACAAGAAATCATCCATTAGAACCGGAAAGCAGTTTAAATAAAATTATTTTCAAAACAAATACAAATAATATATGGACAGAAGTCAAAACAATCTCAATACAAATCAAATTCACAAGGGAGGAAGAAAACAAGAAATAGAACATTCTGTTTAATGATAATCCTAAGAATAAAAATGTACAGTGTAATATAAGAGCAGGAGATTTTCCCTGGTGTCCATGGTAGCATTATAAATCCAGTTTAGTCAATTGTCCAAGACTACGTGTGGTTGGTGGTGTTTAAAATGGCTGCCACTACAAATCTGCTTCACTACTAGTTTCTCATTGCTTGTAAAGCATGTTGGGATACAATGTGTATGAAAAGCACTATATCAATGCAAATTCTTCTAGCTTCCCTATGTTTTCTATATGACATTTACATGAAAACAGTATCATTGTTCCTCTGGCTTCATCTGTTCTTGCTGCTTGTCTACTCCTGCCATCACAGTCCTCTGCATGAGCCGTCACAACATTGTTGCAGCAGAAATGAGAGGACTGTAACGTAAGGTGTAGACAAGCAGCCAGAGCAGATGAAGCCTAGGGGACAGTGATACTGTTTTCATGGTATTGTACAAAAGCATAAGGAAAAAAAGGAAAAATAAGTACAATGAATATGTGAAATATTAAACTAAAATGTGTTGAAAAATAAGGTTTTCCAAGGCTTGCTTTGTGAAGTCAAAAACTCTTTAAAACATTGGTATTTGATAGTCAGCAAAAAATGTCATGATTTAGTTTTGTAGCTTTAATACATCTCTGGCATAATTGAGGCAAGAGTTACATGGAAAGAGCATTGGTAATAAAGCTAGGTTTCAATGAAATGTAAAATTACACATGTCCCATTATGCAAAGTATCATGGAAGTACATGCAAATCACCTGGAGGTACATGCACATCACCACTAAATAGTTTAGACTGTTTCTGCTTTAAGCACCATACACTCTTGCTTAAAGCAGAACCAGTCTAAACTCTTTCATGGTGATTTGCATATACTTCCCATGATGCTTTGCATTATGGGAATATGTGCAATTTTACATTTCTTTGAAACCTGGCTTTGTTGCCAATGCCCTTTCTGGGTAACCCCTTGCCTCAGTGCTTTTGTGCTGAGGTTCTGTGACTTTTAGATTACTTTTCTATGTTAGGCTCCACCATGACCCAACCAGTAAGACCAAACTCCCATATGACTGGTTCATCTTTTTTTTGGCTGTTGCAGATGAGGAGCACTGATGAGTCCTGTGTAGGGCAAAACACATCTGAGAAGCTATTTGGCACCATACACTCTTGCTTAAAGCGGAACCAGTCTAAACTCTTTCATGGTGATTTGTATATACTTCCAATGACACTTTCCATTATGTGGATATGTGTAATTTTACATTTTGGTCTCAATTAGATACATCATCAGCATATTTTGTGCTTCCAGCAGATGTTTTTAAAATTGCTTTTTTTGTGCCCATTTGTATTGTTATGACTAAAGTTATTAAAGGTGGCTGCAGCTAGCAATATAAAAAAAATCATTCCCTTGAGGTTACATTTATTTATTTATTATTTTGTATTTGATTACCAGGTAAATAACCCAAGGGCATCAAATGCCCATTTCCATGGGTGACCTTGACACAAAAACAATGAACACTACAAAATACAGTTTATAATACAAAAGAACAATAATTATGACAAGTGCGAGCTAAGCAAACAAGACAGTGTTTCTTCAGACCAATTTTAAAAACAGACAGAAAGCTACAGATTAAGATATCGACATTTGGCAAATCATTCCATAGTTTCACCACATGAAAAGTCCAGGACCTTTGACCTTGAGATGATTTATAGGCAGGAGGATTCAATTTGCCACCATTTGCTGGTCTTGTACGGTAAGAATAAGTACCAGCAGAAATATTAGACATAAATGATACAGATATTGAAGTAACAAAAAACCTTTTAAGAAATAACAGGCTGAAATAATTCACTCTTTGCTCAAAGGACAGCTAATCCAGATTATTATATATGGTACAATGATGGGTTATGCGAGTTGATGAACTAGCAAATTTACAAACCAAGTGATACAATGTTCACACATGAAGCAAATTAATTCTAGATGCTGAAGAATAAATCGGGATACCATAATCAATGATCGGTAATAGTAAGGATTGAGCCAATACTTTTTTGAATAAGCAGATAAATAGTTACTTAATCTAGAGAGTTGTCCTAATCTTGAATGTACTGTTTTAACAACATGACTAATATGTTCCTGGTATATTAAATGGTAATCCAATAAAAATCCTGGGTATCAGAATTGCACGCCTCGTTCAACTTCAGCACCATGTATGCCATATAAAGACGGTAATGATCTTCATTGAGTTACTCAGTGTTGGGAACCAAAAAAACAAAAGGGGCTGATTCTAGTAGTGTTGGCACAAGTTGTGCCAAAGGTGACTTGCGCCAAAGACAGTTGTATCAGGGACCCTGTGCCTGATTCTCTATCGGGCAGGGTCCCCACGGCTAAGTCCCACTACTTGTGCCAACTGTATAGGTATGCCAAACAGAGGATGTAGCCGAACAGGTTGTTGCAAGCCACAACCTGGTACACAGAAGGGTGCAAGTGCCTCCCCGCCCCAGTCCCAAAGCATGTAATGCTCCCCCCAAACCCCAATGTATGTATAAAGCCCTGCAGAGCCAAACATCTAATCATGCCCTCTCCATGCCACAATCCCCCGATATCTGTATAAAGCTCTGCAGGGCTAAACATGCATTCATGCCCCCATGCCATGATCCCCCGATGTAGATAAAGTCCCACAGGGCTAATCAAATCTCCACCCCAAGCCCGATTCCTGATCGCCTTCCAGCCCACCCGCAAATGGAAAATGTTGCTAAAAATAAATTCCACAGCATGCACTACTGTATATAGTACGCGCTCAATGAATGACAGTTCATTCATTGAGCGTGTACTATATGCAGTAGTATGCACTCAGAAGGAGCTCAGTCAGCGACTGGCCATGGAGGTGAAAGGTGGGCTGTGCCAGTCACCGCTGGCTATGGGTCAGGGGGTATGGGGTGGACTGGCACGGCCAAGTGGGGGTGGGGGGCCACTAGACTACCAGGGATAATGGGTTATGGAATTTATTTTTAATATTTGCCATTTGTGGGTGGGCTGGATGGCAATCAGGGATCAGGGCTTGGGGTAGGGGGGCTTGATTAGCTCTGCAGGGCTTTATCTACATTGGGGGATCATGGCATGAAGGGCATGAATAGATGATTAGTCCTGCAGGGCTTTATGCAGACATTGGGAGATTGTGGCATGGGGGGCATGATTAGATATTTAGTCCTGCAGGGCATTATACATACATTGGGGATTGGGACTTGGGGGGGTTCTAGCCCTTCGGGGCTTTTCTTTTGGGGATTGGGGGCATGGGGGGTTCCAAACCCTGCAGCTCTTATTCCACTCTTGGGGGATTGTGACTTGCAGCACATTACACAACCCCTGGTGGATGCAAAGTACACTTACATCAGTTATTAGCTGGTGTAAATGTACTTTGGTGGATGTCCTCCAGGGGTTGTTTGAGGACAGCATAATCGGGGACTTGGAGGCTGCCCATCCAGAATTTGGCGCAACTGCTGCCGTAAACCCCTTAGCACCATGTCGCAGGAGGTTTATGGCGTAACTGGTGGTGTAAGTCCACTTTGGCGCAAGCAGCCTGTGACATGTAACAGGCTGCTTTGCAGAATATCAAATGTCACAACTCCTGACATAAACTGCTACTTCCACCATTTTTTATGGCATAGGTCAGTTTACAACAGGTGTAATCCTTTCTAGAATTGGGCCCAAAGGCTTGGTTTAACCAACACTGAGTAACATTCCATTATCCAATAACAACTGTTGAACATTTGAAGAATCCTTCTGTAAACTAGTGCTGATTTCTAAGGCACCATTTCAAGACCGATATAAAATAATATCATCTGCATACATAATAATGGAGTTATTTACCTCCTGTATAACAGAAGGTAATACATTCAAAAAAATACTAAACAAAAGTAACTTTACATTCTGGATTCATACCGTGGATGTATTAGGAGGGTGGCAGCACACATTGTAAATCACATCTCTTAGCAGTACTCCACAAACTTTACAAACTGGCCTATGCTCACCTGACAGACTGTTGATGCACATGTGACTTCAAAGAAAGAATTTCAATCCTACCTAGGCTGCTCCACATCCTAGAAACTTCTGTTGATTCATGTGCATCACCTAGGCTGTAGCACATCCACTTAGTACCTATGCTACAGCATACTATAAAGCCAAATATTAATGTATGACACCCTACTTTGTGAACCTGGTACTATGTTTTATATTGACTGAGAGCATAAGAGATATTTCTTACTAATGATCTCCTCTTCTAGGTAGATTTATAGTATATGAGGTTACCTTCTAGGTCTGCTAGCCATATGGTGCCTTAGGATCACTTTACTATGTCCATTGTACCTTATAGTGTTTGCTATATTCTTTGTTTTGCCCGTTAGTTTCACAGTTTCTTATTGGATTCATAACATGCAAGATCTATTCGTAAAAAATCTGCTTTGCTGCCACCACACATTCAACCCTCCCTCCATTCATGCCTGCCCTCCCTTTGTTTCCAGACACCCTGAACTGTGCCTTGGCTCCCCTTACGAGCGGGGCTGATGAGTGCTGGTTACTTCACCCCATGGCCCCTTCTGAGTAGCCCCAGAACTGTGTAACCCCACTGCACACTCCTTCTGGCCCCCTTCCTTGTGGGGCAGGAGAAGAGCATGCTCATAGCGAGTGGTGGTAGGCAAATGCCTAGGACCCCTCCCAAGCAGTTCCAGAGCTGAAATAGTGAGACACTGTGGGCAACTGCAAGAAGCTGCCAAATCACATTCAGCCTACCACTCACCTTTACTTTGGGCAGCATTTGGTCCCCCCATACAGGATCGGCCACTTAGCAGTATTTTCCTTCAGTGCACCAGACCCAAGCAGCCATCTCACTAGACAGACCCATCCCCACTTCCATAAACATAGACAAAGACATGAATGCTCCTGGCCCTACTGCAGATCCACTTCTGGCAGCCAGTTTACATTCTGGTCCCTCTCTTGCCCAACCACCACATCACTTCCAGCAGACATTTTCAAGGCAAACATACAACAGGGTGCCATTTTGTCTATATCCTGTTGGCAGCCATCATAAGAAGGGTATTCTCCTCTGCAAACCATTGTGCACACAGTATGATGGTGGCCATTTTGAGAAAAGGGAGTGCAGTCCTCTTTACTGCAAGTATTTTTCTCTGCTTCACTACCAGACCAGACAGCAGTGAACCTCTACAGGCTCATGCACATGGTGGCACCATATGGCAGGGACAGGTGGCAGCTACTAACACACAATGACTGCACTTGAATTGGGGAGAGATTGGGCAATCACAGACGCCCACAACTAACTCCACTGAGGCCACTTTACCAGTGTTTGACTCCCATTGCACTGCCAGATGCCTGAGCCACTATATATCCTTGACACTACTCCCCATGCCCACCCAACAGAGGGACAAACCATTGACCATGGCACCCAGGTGAGCCTTATCCTAGGCATACAGGATTTGCACATGATCGATATTATCAGCAAATGAACCAAGACCTGTTTTGTTCTTATCACCCACAAGTCTAATCATAGTCAAAGCAAGTAAATGCAGATCTTGCGGCACACCCCTTCTGCCCTCCCAAATGAGACCCTGTTTCCCCATGTGCTCCATATAGCATACATCAGACAACTCCAGTGATGACACCAGTAATGTGGAAGTGGGCATTTCAGGTACAGAGAATATTACCATCTCAGCTAGGGGTCAACAGACCTGGAAAATGGACCCTACAGTGATGTTCATGCAGAGCAATGCAGAGCCAACAAATGGTCATGATGAAGATGTTGGAATGCATTCAGGAAATATCCAACAACAACAACAACAACAAAATCCCCACTCCAGCTGAGCGAAAGGAATCTCTACAACCGGCACCTCAGCCTCAGCCTCTGTCACAGCCTCAGCCAGAATCTCAGAGAAATCTCAACCAATGCAACTGAACCTGGATGGAAGAGATGATCCCAAATCAGACACTGAGGGTGATGACAAAGGCAGCAATATGGAAGAAGAACCCTCACTCACTGCAACGCTTTGCTTATCTGATGGAACACCAAAACTAATACACTCAGTCAAGACAACAGTGGGATTTAAACAACCACCCCCACCACTCAAGACTAAACTGGACTCCATGCTAAGACCAAAATAGAAATCATTGGCTTTATTCCCCATCTGTGCAGCCATAAATGAAATTATCACAAAGGCAGCCTTGAAGGCAACAGTCTCCAACAGACTGAAGAAGACAACCAAGGAAGTGCACAGAACCATTAGGGAAGAACAACCACCATCAAGGCACACTGAGCCAGGGTGGTGGTCACATCCTGGGCAGAAAGAAATGAAGCCTCACTTTCATATTTCCAACAGGCACTATAGACTGGACAATGCCAAGTGCCACAAAGGGAATTTCAGAAAGAAAGTTGTTGACACGACAACCGCCCAATAGCACCAGTCGAACAGGATCTCCACACCCAAATCCAGCACATTGCTTTTGAATCACCCAGCCTGTAAGGTTTGTGGAGTGCCTTAAAGAGATGTGATTTACATTGTAAGTTTACTCACTTGGTAAAGGTGATTGAGCATCTGTTTACACACTCCAGAGCCCACCCAGACTTGGAGAGTAGCATGACTGAAGCTATACATTGGAGCTAGCTGATCACCAGCATGACATACGGGCTGATCAGTTCATGTACATATTCAATGAAGATTTTTAATTGCAGTACTGGTGTCATGTCCAATTAATCCTATAACCAGTATTTCTGTCAATGTATTTTCACACTAACAAGAATCACTCTTCAGGCAGACACACACAACTCATGCTTCATCTTAGGAAGAATATAACTGAAGTTTCTAGTAGGCCAAGGAGTCCAGGTAGGATATGATTTCTTTCTTTGAAGTCACATGTTCATCAATAGCCTGTCAGGCGAGCCTAACCTAGTCTGCAATGTTTGTGGAGTGCTATAAAAAGATGCTCATACAATAACTTTTACCAGGTGAGTAAACTTACATTTCTGAGGGTAAACTATACAGCACCACACCCAAAAATGTAATTTATTCATAGTGGGTGTGGCCAGAGAACATTTATTTTTAAAAACCTCAAACCCCACATTGATGTTTAGGAATGAAATATGATGAAAAGAAAAAAAAATATATATATATATATCTTTTTCCAGAAATTCATTATTAAATTTGTATGATGATGTTTTCCACTAACGAATACTGATGCTTTTAAAGCGGAGCAGTATTGGTGACATGAGAGCAAAGAAGGATTTTCAAATGCATGGTATGTTCATAGCAGTATTTCTTTTGACTTATGCATCAGATAAAATCCACTTTTTTTGTGATACAGTCTTGGCAGCTCTTCTTCAATACACACCAGTTCCTCTTTTCTCAGATTTCCAAGTGGTGACCTTCACTTCGCCATTCATCAAGTGTATTGTATCAGCACTGAGCAGTATCTTTATTTGTGTAGCAACACATCAAGTTACATACAGCGCGTTCAGTGGTTCCAACACCACAGAGGGTGCTTTTTAATGGGTGGGCAAGATAAGCAAGGCCTCGATTTTTCTACGGCACTTTGGGATCAAATTCTGTGGCAGGGTTTCTGTTTGCTGCAGAACGTCTAAGGTGGTGGTTTGGAATTTCCGCGGCACTACAGCCAAACTAGACATCCACAGTATGTACACTGTATAGCAGTTATGATTGACTATGTCAAACAGTTGTGGCTGGGTCTAGAGGTAATGTGGCTCAGAGGTAATGTGAGAAAGTATTTTTTCACGGAGGGGGTTGTGGATGCATGAAACGGCCTTCCTGAGGAGGTTGTGGAGTCAAAAACAGTGGTAGGATTCAAGAATGCATGGGACAGTCATCAGGCAATTCTAGGGGGTGGGGGTAGGAGGAAGTAGGCTGTTGGTTAACTAGGATCTGCAGCTTATCCATTAGGTAGGGAAATGGGCAGACTGGGTGGGCCAAGCGGTCCTTATCTGCTGTCAAATTCTATGCTTCTAGTCAGATTGTAGTTGCAACCTGAGGGTGGGCTAAGAGGAGGAGGAGGGGGATAGGTTGTATAATATGAGGCACCACCTCAAACTAACCCACACATATTAAATCCTTCTCCTCTTAGTCCACCCTCATGTACCTACTATGGCCAAATTATACATCCACTGACCACTGTTTTTATTTGAAACCATATTTTGCCTTCTAGTATGTTGTCCCTTTATTAACTGTTTAAAATTGGATAACACCTTGAGGGTAGGAGATGAATTTGTAAGAAAAATTGCCTGTCTGGCTAGCTGGTTGTCCACATAACTGTCCATCCATCCATCCATCTCTGTCCATCTACTGTATCTATCTATTCATCCCTCTGTCTATTCAATAATCTGTATGTCCATCTGTCTAGTAATCTGTCTATCTAGCATCCATCTATCTATTCATCCATCTTTTTATCTATTCTTCTGGTTGTCTGTCCACTTGTCTGTCCATTTGTCCATCTGCTTGTCTGTTTGTCTGTCTGTCCACTTGTTTGTCCATTTGTTTGTCTGCTTGTGTGTCTGTTCAACTGCTTGTCTGTTCTTCCATTTGTCCACTTGTCTGTCCATCTGTCTACACACCTGTCCATCTGGCCAATTGTCCATCTGTCCATCCACCAACCTGTCTATCTGCCCACACACCTGTCTGCCATCTGTCTATCCACTTGCTTGTCTGGCTGTCTGCTTATCCATCTGTCTTCTTGTGCATCCATCTGCATGTCTGTCTGTCCATCCACCCACTTGTCTGTCCATCCACTTGCTTGGCTGTCCATCTGTCTGTCTATCCACTTGTCTGTCCATCTGCCCACTTGTCTGTCTGTCTATCTATCCAGTTGCTTCTTGTTTCCTTGGCTTTGGAATTGCTACAGAGATTGTCTTTTGAGTTAGATAATGGGGTCTATATCACTCAACCTATCTCACCCAAATGCAGGACACTAACCCTCACTGATGTGGAAACAAGATACAAATTTGGGAAAACAACATGGATTATATCCTTAGCTTCTGAAAGACACAGGATTACAGCAGCACTGCCAGACCAGAACTAGTGATTTGGTGTTGATTAAATACATTAATTGAGCATCAGCGTCTAATGACAGTTTCTCAGATTAAAAGTTTGAGTATGCACTGTGGAACAGCACCTTCTCTATGTGGGATAGAGGGGTTTACAGTGACAAAATAAGCCTGCATTCCAGAATAAAATTTAAACAGAATACTTTAATCAGGAATGCTAGCAGTCCAGCACCTTTCATGAGCACAATTCGTCATAGCGTATGGAAAGCCTGCACCGTGCATCTCCCTATCCCAAGCCTGACCTGTGAAGAACCAAATGTATGCAGTCTCCAGTGCTGTCAGGCTCTCACCATTAACCACCACAAAATTCCTTATGGTGTGGGAAAACTTGCACTACAGCTGGCCCTGTAGGTAAACAGAAGCTTCAGCCTCCAGTTGTGACAGTCTCTTGCCTGCTACCTGCACTAAATGAATCACAGTATGTGGAGGCCAGCATTGCACCTGCCTGTGTGGCATGTGATCTGTAATCTCCCAGGAGGTAGCACAGGGGCACCTACCTGAGCCTAGCACAATGCTCTGAGCTCTGCAACTGCTGAAAAATGAATTGGTACAGTTAATCATAATACCAAACTTTCAATACAAGAGAGAACGAGAGAGGGACATTGTTCTTGCAAAAATAATTTTTTAATCATGCTTTCATTTACTTAAATTACATATTCAAAGTTACACAGTTCTTGAGACCTACACCTATACGCATTCATCCAGACATGCACACACACTCCTCTTCCATCCCTCTCTTTCTGGACATGTTACAGCAGGCCTGTGACAAAATATAATTTGATTCTTTGGGACTCACTGCTTCCTATCATTTAACAGAATTAAAATAAGAATTAGGAGTGTGCTGTGCATAAGCATCTTCCAGATTATCTCATTACATTACATTACAACAAGCAAGCTTTCTACCTTGATCTCGCCCCCGCCTCCAGCCTGACACTAGGGCCTGAATTTCAAAAGTGCATTGGAGAGTCATGGCACAGTTGTGTTACATCTCTGATGCTGCCAACAATATCCTAAACCACATAAAAGGTGGTCTAAGTATCATCCACCTCTGCAATCAGTTATGGCACGACAGGAGCCTTTTCATGATGCATGCGTCAATGTTTAATGTATGCATTAATATTTAATGCATGCGCCATTACTCAATGCATACATCAGTATTCTACCAAGAAGTGGTAAAAATTGCCATAAATGTAGCAAATCATTTGAAAACAGCATTCAAACATTCTGCCACATTTGTGCCATGATCTTTGATACTCCCCACATAGGTATTTAGTTATGTGTAACTTTTGACTAGGAAAGGCACACTGAGCTGTGACAGACCATTTCTAGATGCATTGTAGGGGGTGGGTTAGATGGATATTTTCTTTTTTTAAATATTAATAGAGGGAAGACTGGCAGGGCACTAAGGAAAATCCTCTACTCTTACGATGCATGTATGGGATCTTTAACTTCCAACTGGACGGCCACTATAGATGTCCAGATGCCTTAGTTTAATGTCTCACCTGAAGGACAACATTTCAGTAGCACAGCACTCCTCTAGTGCTACGCTATAGTGCCACTATTCAGTGTAAGCCCTGGTTCCTGCTGTGGGACTAGAATCTATGACCTTGTAATCTTTCAGCTCCAGAAGAGAGCATGTAACCTACTAAGCTATTGATACTGCTATAAACTGTTTTTTTTTCCTGCTATAAGCTGGGTTTTTTTCAGTTTAAATCTGAGAAGGGGACTTCTTTTGCATATCACTTCAGTAACTTGCTCCACCGCCATCCAATTCAAAAAAGATTACAAAATATTTACTTGTCCTGACCTAAGCTGTGTAATGACATGTGTCCAGGGAGAGCGCAGGGGTGTGCTCCATTAGAGTCAATGGGGGTCACATTTAAGTCCAGTTTTGTACATAAGAATGGCCAGTTTGAGATTGATTAAGGGCACTACTTGACTAAGATGGGCCCCCATTAGCAGCTCAGTTCATATAGCATCTTTATCCCTTCCACCTCTCATACTCTCACTACTGTCAACCA
The DNA here is from genome assembly GCA_016271365.2 of Neoceratodus forsteri. Lineage (NCBI taxonomy): Eukaryota > Metazoa > Chordata > Ceratodontiformes > Ceratodontidae > Neoceratodus > Neoceratodus forsteri. The sequence goes on from CM028133.1 coordinate 832,371,218, forward strand.
CTTATACCTGTCCCACCCTGTCTTGTATCATCTCTGCCTTAACCACAAATAGTCAATCCACTTGCTACCACCACTTTCTCCATGAAGAAGTATTTCCGTACAGCTCTTAAATTTATACCTGGCTGAATTGTATCCATGTCTCATAAAGCAGGTCCCTTTGCTAGGTTTGAGCAATTGTTGACAACGTTGAGCCCCTTGAGGTACTTAAATGTTTCTATCATATCTTTTCTTATCCTTCTGGTCTCAAGCCAGTACAAGATCAGCCTGCTCAACCTTTCCTCGTACAGCCTTCCCTGCATACCATGTGTAATTTTGGTGGCCTTCCAATGCACTGTTTCCAGATGTCTTTGTCTTTCTTAATATGAGGACTCCAAAACTATATACATTATCCTAGGTGTGGTCTTACCAGGGAACTGTAGAGGAGTAAGATCACCTCCTGCCTCCTACGGGTGATTGACTTTTCTAATTTGAAATGAAGATATAATACTACCCTATGAGTACTTACTGAAATTTGCTTCAGTTCTGTTTTAATTGTTTCTATGTTTTCTTTGAATTCTATCATTTTCCATTATAATCATTGGAAGAAAGTTGTAGTTTTATGAAACATACACTCACTCTACCATACACACCCACACATACCCACCCACACACCCACAAAAAACATCAGCATTGCAATCCATGTTGCTCTTCCAGCCACAGGAGGTGATCACTGGCTAGTTTCAGGTTCAACCTAGAAAGGAAAAAAAAAACACCAGCATGAGAGAGAGTATCCTGAATTTTCATTACAGTAGCACTCAAATGAAAGTGACATTATGAAATCTATAACTGATAAAGGAATAAACTCTGACAATGTTTAATGAAGGTCTGCAAAAGATTCTGATAAAATTCTGATAGTGGTCATCAAACCCTTATCTGAACTGTCAAAAACATTTGGGTTTTATATTGCTTTAAAGTAGGAAAAAATACACTTTCATCCTCATTTCAACACAGAAGCTGTTGTCACAGAAAAGAAATGTTAAAAACAATGTAAGCACTCTAGTACTGAATATATTTTGTGTTATTATTACATGCTGTGCTATTAGTGTTGTACAGCTAATTAGTACCATGCACATACTGTATGCAACACTGTAAACATAACCACCTGACACAGACTGGGGCCAATTTTTCAGCTGTAAGGGACTGTCACTAATAGATCACAATGACAACTTAAGTGACAGTCAAATTTTTGTACCCCGTTGTGCCACACACAGTGGGGTCACAAGTTGTCCTTGTCATTGCAAAGCACTTGGACGACCATGCAGGCAAGGGGGTTGCCATGCCAATTATTACTGTTACTAATTATTGTTTATAAAGAACAATTCACAATATATCAAAGTGCTGTACAAAAAAAACTTAAAACATATATTAAAAACATTCAAACAAGTTTTAAGAGCACACTTCTAATATGGCACATTAACAGACTCCCGAATGTAGGGAATGACTTCCACAATACTGCTGCCAAAAATTGTAAGGTCCTATGTCTCCAGTAAATAATATTTAGGGTAGGGGACCAATCAAAGATCTGCCTCTGGTGAACATAAAGAATGTACAGGGACATAGCAGTAAAAGCAGTGCTCAAGGTAGATGGAGTGGATGTTCTCACGGTCACATAGATGAGTGCCAAAATTTTAAAAGTAAGCTGGAGACTGAAGGCAAACCAATGAAATCATTCACGTTATGGAGTTACATGGTCATAGAGACAAGTGCTAGTGATCAGCAAACAGCAGCATTTTAAATACCTGAAGTAGGTCCGAGGCAGAGGCAGGCAGGCAGGCCAGCCAGCAGACTATTGCAATAGTCTTGCATAGGGATGACCATGCTGTGACCATGACCATGCAGTGACCAATCATCTTGGTTGCCACAGATATCAAATGTTTGCAAATCCTTTATATAGTAACATGATGCAACTGGCAGGACTTAGTCAAGGCTGAAATCTGAACAGTTAAAAGACAGATCAGAGCCCACAGCAACCTCAAGGTTTTTTTTACAGTGGAATGGGAGGAAAGTTCATAAATCTAGCAAAGATGTTGGTTCTCTTTTGGCTTATAAAACTCTTAGAAATAGATGCAAATCAGAAAGGCAAAAGTAAAATTCTTTTTAAGTCAACAGAAAAAAGCATTTGGTAATTCCAGATGTACCTGGAAGATACTGAATAACTTAATGGGAAGAGGAAAAAAACTTCAATTGATTTCACTTCAAACTAATGGTTTGCTCATTTCCAGTCCCAAATTGGTTGCAGAATGTTTTAACAACTACTTTGGTGACCTTAGGAACCTAAGGGTTCCAAGTTCAAATGTACATTCTGATGCTGTTAACACACCTAAGGTTGATCCTGAAATTTGCCCTAGGTTCACACTTAATGAAGTGACACCAGAGATTATTAATGATTGTATACTAAATAATGATCCTAAACCTTTTTTGTTAACTGACTCCTTAGATATTTGAATCCTGAGATTGGGTATTGATACATTTTATCATCCTTTAATTTTTAATTTCTCAATCCTCCATGGTGTGTTTCCAAGACTGTGGAAGCATGCAGTTATCAGACCCATACACAAAGTTGGTAATCCTTTACTGGTCTCTAATTATCAACCAATTGCTCTACTGCCACCTTTGTCTAAGATCCTAAAGAGAATCATTCTAGATCAGACCTTGGAGTACCTTAATAAATATAATTTGCTAACTCCTTGTCAGCACAGTTTTAAGGTAGGGCACAATACTGAAACAACCTTGGTGAGGTTCGCCAGTAGCATCTTGAGAGCCCTGGATAAAGGGTACTTGGTTGCTGCTCTTTTTTTGGACCTCACCAAGGCCTTTGACCTTGTGGAACACAACGTGCTCCCTAGTATTATGGACAAAATGCAATTTTCTTATGAAGTGACTAGATGGTACTCCCATTAACTCACAGACAGGTCACATGTAACACCTATTGAAGGTCATTCATCTTCTACTAAACCAATCAGATGTGGTGTTCCCCAAGGTTCCATACTGGGCCCACTTATTTTTTCTCTTCTTATGAATAATGCCCCAATCTCTTGCCCATCTAGTACTATTATAATGTATGCAGATGACGTGGTTATCTATGAGGACAGTCCAACTCCAAAGAAGGCCTTGGATCAGCTTCAGGTTAATTTTGATTCATTTCAAAATTGGTTACTCACTAATTCTCGTGTGCTTAATTCAGCAAAAACAAAAATTATGCTTTTTACTAATAAAAAGATTAATTTGTCTGACCTTCCACCTGTCTCCGATGTTAAAGGAAACATAATTGAATCAGTTGATTCATTCAAGTATTTGGGGCTCATTTTTGATGGCAATCTTATCTTTGAACATCACATCATTTATATCATTAAAAAGGTACACCAAAGACTTGGATGTCTTTATAGAGTCAAGCATTATTTAACAACCAAATCTAGGAGGCTCCTGGCACACAGTTTCCTTTTTAGTGTCTTAGATTATGAGTTGGTGGTCTATGGCCCTATGAATTGTAAACTTATTGGAAAGTTGACAGCCATGTACAATTCTATTTTAAGATTTATGCTTTCTGTTCCAGCCAGAACTTACCAATGTTTAATGCTAAAATCTTCTGTCTTCCTCTCACAAATAGAATTCAGTTTCAGATGTGTTTTTTTTCTATTAAAATCAAAGCTGCTTTGTCACCCACTTCAGTTAGTTTGTAGTTTTCTAAATATGTTAATTCTAACAGCACTAGAACTCAATCAAAGTTTACATTTAATATTCCATTTTTCAAGAGAACTTCTGGACAACATTCATTGCTGTATAGGGGACCTAGTTTTTTGAAATCAAAGTTGAAAAGGTACTTGCAGCTTTTTTAAGAATGTATTTGTTAAATGTCTAAGTGTTTATTGTTATAATGTACTGTATATGTTATTGTATTTGTCTTTGTTTATTGTAATGCTTGTAGTCTGTGAAAATGGGCAATTTGCTCATCAGACTTACAAGGGTAAAAAATAAAATGAAATGAAATGAAATTTCAACTTGGGGAAATGTGAACTAAATTTGACACAATCAGCAGAAAACTGATCATTGTCAGCATGAAAAGGCTAGGAAGCCCACAAGCCAGTTTAGTTAGTGTTGAGCTTAAGCAAATTTAGTGCACATCATCTGGGTGTCATCTGCATAAAATGGAAGGAAAAAACAAATAACTTGCTAAGACTACTTAAAGGATAAGTATAAATGCAGAACAACAGGAGCAAAAGAACTAAGCCCTGTGGAACACCAGAAGACAGCAGATGACAAGCAGAAACTAATCAGCCATATGAAACCTTGAATAAGTGACCGGAGAGATATAATAATGCATGGGAAAGTGTGGTTAATGAGGATTTTATGCACCCAAGGTCTGTAATGCCCCATCATCTCCGAGGGCAAAGCCCAAGAGGTTTATCAGGGCATCACATGCCAAAGGTGTGCATAAAATCCAAATTTTAGAGACTTCCCTATTTTTTTTTATATTTACTGGTTCTGTGAGAGTTGCAGCATTCAGTGCTACATAAAATAATCATTGTATTGTTTTTCTTTTCTTTTGGCTTCTACTAAATGTTCTGCCCTTGTGGTCCCTACGATAATTTACACAGGCAGTCTATAAGATTAAACAAACTGCTTTCCTCTGCAGATTTTACTTTTTAAATGTTACTCAACTGTGTAATACTGGTCTATCTCAGTCCTCTTCTTTTACTCAGTTGCTCTTGCTTTCCACTCTTGTTCCTAACATGAGCAACCTCAGCCCTGTTGGTTAGAGGAGAGTGTCTGCTGACAAGCCACAGATCTCTCTTTCCCCTCTGCACCAGGCATGATGGTCACATTGCAGAAAAAAAAGCCTACACTTTCTAGACCTTCTGTACAAGTTTCGATGAACAACCTTGAAAGAAAGTTATTGCAGGTGCACAGATTTACCACTGTGGTGCCAGACAAGAAAGCTGTTCACAGTCTGGCAGGTTTCTAGGTGTGGCACGAGCGGGTTGGCAGCATGACGGAAGTTGGCCATGGAACTTCTGAGCGGACATCAGATAGGCGGGCACAGCATTCGAGGAATGTGTATGAGCAAACTCCATTATTCACAGTTCGTTATTTACAGGTGAATAATGGAGTTTGACAGCCACTTCCAGTGAGTCATAAACAATGTCAACCAGTAAATATAATATTGTTATTGACTTTGACCAGAGCAGTTATGTGACCTTTTTAAAACCAGATTGCGTAGTATCAAGGAGCGAAGTGGTCTTTAGATAAGTCAGGAGCTGTTCTGCAACTACAGGTCCCAGAATGTTAGCAATTAAAGGGAATAATATAGTTGGATGATGGATTACATACTGGAGGACATCATAAGAAAGTTTTTTGATAAGTAAACATACATTAGCCAGTATGAAACAGACAGGGAAAATACCACATCACTTATTAAGGAATAATTAATTATTTCAGTGAGTGTAGGGGTGACCATGGGCAAAACAGATTGCAGTATGATGCTATGGGATCAAATAAGCAGGTAGTTAAATGAACAGAGTTAATGTAGTTTGGCCACTGAGTCAATAGAGTTTAGTAAATAGAACAGAAATGATAGCTCCTCTAATACAAGGCAGGGGAACTAAAATGGGAAATAAATGATAGTTTAACTATAGATTGCTGAATTTCTAAAATCTTTAATATGTTCTTTTTTGAAAAACTGAATTCTTAACTAAGCTCTTTAGATACATTAAGGATAAAAGAAGACAAGGGGGGAATTATTAGGCAGCTGGTGGATCATGAGAGGAGGAAAACAGTCTCCATGTACTTGCTGGCATACAATTTCATTTTAGGGGACAACAACAAGGCTCTACACTGCTGCAGTCGGGCCATGAAACACAGCACAGAACCAGCTGATAGGGGACAACAACAAGGCTCTACACTGCTGCAATCATGTCATGAAACAGAACACAGTACCACCCAATAGGGGACAACAACAAGGCTCTGCACTGCTGCAATCATGCCATGAAACACAACACAGAACCACCCAGTAGGGGACGACGACAACAAGGCTCTGCACTGCTGCAGCTGAGACATTAAACACAACACTGAACCACCTGATATGGAACAACAACAAGGCTCTACACTGCATAAAATCATGCCATGAAACACAACACAGAATCAACTGATAGGGGACGACAACAAGGCTCTACACTGCTGCAGTTGTGCCAGGAAACACAACACAGAACCAGCTGATAGGGGACAACAACAAGGCTCTACACCACAGCAGTCAGGCCATAAAACACAACACAAAACCAGCCAATAGGGGACAACAACAAGACTCTACACTGCTGCAGTTGTGCCATGAAACACAACACAGAACCAGCTGATAGGGGAAAACAACAAGGCTCTATACTGCAGAAAATCATGCCATGAAACACAACACAGAATCAGCTGATAGGGGACGACAACAAGGCTCTACACTGCTGCAGTCGGGCCATGAAATACAACATAGAGCCAGCCAATAGGGGACAACTACAAGGCTCTACACTGCTGCAATTGTGCCATGAAACACAACACAGAACCAGCTGATAGGGGACAACAAAAAGGCTGTCCACTGCTGCAATCATGCCATGAAACACAACACAGAACCAGCTGATAGGGGACAACAACAAGGCTCTACACTTATGCAATCATGCCATGAAACACATCACAGAACCAGCTGATAGGGGACAATGACAAGGCTCTACACTGCTGCAATCATGCCATGAAACACATCACAGAACCAGCTGACAGGGGACAATGACAAGGTTCTACACTGCTGCAATCATGCCATGAAACACAACACAGAACCAGCTGATAGAAAACAAGAAGGCACTACACTGCTGCAGTCGGGCTATGACACACAACACAGAGCCAGCTGATAGAGGACAACAACAAGGCCCTACACTGCTGCAATCATGCCATGAAACACAACACAGAACCAGCTGATAGAAAACAAGAAGGCACTACACTGCTGCAGTCGGCTATGAAACACAACACAGAGCCAGCTGATGGGGACAACAACAAGGCTCTACACTTCTGCAATCCTGCCATGAAATACAACACAGAATCAGCTGATAGAAAACAACAAGAAGGCTCTACACTGCTGCAGTTGGGCCATAAAACACAACAGAGAACCAGACTGACAGGACACAACAAGAAAGCTCAACACTGCAGCTATTCTGCCATGAAACACAACACAGAACCAGCTGATAGGGGACAACAAGGCTCTACACTGCTGCAGTTGGGCCATGAAAAAGAACACAGAACCAGCTGACTGGGGAAAAACAGAAGACTCTACACTGCTGTAATCATGCCATGAAACACAACAGAGAACCAGCTGATAGGACACAACAACAAGGCTCTACAATGTTGCAATTGTGCCATGAAACACAACACAGAACTAGCTGATAGGGGACAACAACAAGGCTCTACACTGCTGCAGTTGGGCCATGAAAAAGAACACAGACGCAGCTGACTGGGGACAAACAGAAGACTCTACACTGCTGTAATCATGCCATGAAACACAACAGAGAACGGGCTGATAGGACACAACAACAAGGCTCTATAATGTTGCAATTGTGCCATGAAACACAACACAGAACTAGCTGATAGGGGACAACAACAAGGCTCCACACTGCATAAAATCATGCCATGAAACACAGCACAGAATCAGCTGATAAGGGACAAAAACAAGACTCTACACTGCTGCAGTTGTGCCATGAAACACAACATAGAACTAGCCAATAGGGGACAACAACAAGGCTCTCCACTGCTGCAGTCAGGCCATGAAACACAACACTGACCCAGCTGATAGGAGACAACAGGAAGGCTCTACACTGCTGCAGCTGTGCCATGAAACACAACACAGAACCAGCTGACAGGAGACAACAAGAAAATGCTACACTGCTGCAGTCGGGCTATGAAATACAACACAGAGCCAGCTGATAGGGGACAACAACAAGGCTCTACACTGTTGCAATCATGCCGTGAAACACAACACAGAACCAGCTGATAGGGGACAACAACAAGGCTCTACACTGTGGCAGTCAGGCCATGAAACACAACACAGAACCAGCTGATAGGAGACAACAAGAAGGCGCTACACTGCTGCAGTTGGGCTATGAAATACAACACAGAGCCAGCTGATAGGGGACAACAAGGCTCTACACTTATGCAATCATGCCATGAAACACATCACAGAACCAGCTGATAGGGGACAATGACAAGGCTCTACACTGCTGCAATCATGCCATGGAACACATCACAGAACCAGCTGACAGGGGACAACGACAAGGTTCTACACTGCTGCAATCATGCCATGAAACACAACACAGAACCAACTGATAGAAAACAAGAAGGCACTACACTGCTGCAGTCGGGCTATGAAACACAACACAGACCCAGCTGATAGAGGACAACAACAAGGCCCTACACTGCTGCAATCATGCCATGAAACACAACACAGAACCAGCTGATAGAAAACAAGAAGGCACTACACTGCTGCAGTCGGGCTAAGAAACACAACACAGAGCCAGCTGATAGGGCAACAACAAGGCTCTACACTTCTGCAATCCTGCCATGAGAATAACACACAGAATCAGCTGATAGAAAACAACAAGAAGGCTCTACACTGCTGCAGTTGGGCCATGAAACACAACAGAGAACCAGACTGATAGGAACACAACAAGAAAGCTCAACACTGCAGCAATTCTGCCATGAAACACAACACAGAACCAGCTGATAGGGGACAACAAGGCTCTACACTGCTGCAGTTGGGCCATGAAAAAGAACACAGAACCAGCTGACTGGGGACAAACAGAAGACTCTACACTGCTGTAATCATGCCATGAAACACAACAGAGAACCAGCTGATAGGACACAACAACAGGGCTCTACAATGTTGCAATTGTGCCATGAAACACAACACAGAACTAGCTGATAGGGGACAACAACAAGGCTCTACACTGCTGCAGTTGGGCCATGAAAAAGAACACAGACCCAGCTGACTGGGGACAAACAGAAGACTCTACACTGCTGTAATCATGCCATGAAACACAACAGAGAACCAGCTGATAGGACACAACAACAAGGCTCTATAATGTTGCAATTGTGCCATGAAACACAACACAGAACTAGCTGATAGGGGACAACAACAAGGCTCCACACTGCATAAAATCATGCCATGAAACACAGCACAGAATCAGCTGATAAGGGACAAAAACAAGACTCTACACTGCTGCAGTTGTGCAATGAAACACAACATAGAACTAGGCAATAGGGGACAACAACAAGGCTCTCCACTGCTGCAGTCAGGCCATGAAACACAACACTGACCCAGCTGATAGGAGACAACAGGAAGGCTCTACACTGCTGCAGCTGTGCCATGAAACACATCACAGAACCAGCTGACAGGAGACAACAAGAAAATGCTACACTGCTGCAGTCGGGCTATGAAATACAACACAGAGCCAGCTGATAGGGGACAACAACAAGGCTCTACACTGTTGCAATCATGCCGTGAAACACAACACAGAACCAGCTGATAGGGGACAACAACAAGGCTCTACACTGTGGCAGTCAGGCCATGAAACACAACACAGAACCAGCTGATAGGAGACAACAAGAAGGCGCTACACTGCTGCAGTTGGGCTATGAAATACAACACAGAGCCAGCTGATAGGGGACAACAACAAGGCTCTACACTTATGCAATCATGCCATGAAACACATCACAGAACCAGCTGATAGGGGACAATGACAAGGCTCTACACTGCTGCAATCATGCCATGGAACACATCACAGAACCAGCTGACAGGGGACAACGACAAGGTTCTACACTGCTGCAATCATGCCATGAAACACAACACAGAACCAACTGATAGAAAACAAGAAGGCACTACACTGCTGCAGTCGGGCTATGAAACACAACACAGACCCAGCTGATAGAGGACAACAACAAGGCCCTACACTGCTGCAATCATGCCATGAAACACAACACAGAACCAGCTGATAGAAAACAAGAAGGCACTACACTGCTGCAGTCGGGCTAAGAAACACAACACAGAGCCAGCTGATAGGGGACAACAACAAGGCTCTACACTTCTGCAATCCTGCCATGAAATACAACACAGAATCAGCTGATAGAAAACAACAAGAAGGCTCTACACTGCTGCAGTTGGGCCATGAAACACAACAGAGAACCAGACTGATAGGACACAACAAGAAAGCTCAACACTGCAGCAATTCTGCCATGAAACACAACACAGAACCAGCTGATAGGGGACAACAAGGCTCTACACTGCTGCAGTTGGGCCATGAAAAAGAACACAGAACCAGCTGACTGGGGACAAACAGAAGACTCTACACTGCTGTAATCATGCCATGAAACACAACAGAGAACCAGCTGATAGGACACAACAACAGGGCTCTACAATGTTGCAATTGTGCCATGAAACACAACACAGAACTAGCTGATAGGGGACAACAACAAGGCTCTACACTGCTGCAGTTGGGCCATGAAAAGAACACAGACCCAGCTGACTGGGGACAAACAGAAGACTCTACACTGCTGTAATCATGCCATGAAACACAACAGAGAACCAGCTGATAGGACACAACAACAAGGCTCTATAATGTTGCAATTGTGCCATGAAACACAACACAGAACTAGCTGATAGGGGACAACAACAAGGCTCCACACTGCATAAAATCATGCCATGAAACACAGCACAGAATCAGCTGATAAGGGACAAAAACAAGACTCTACACTGCTGCAGTTGTGCAATGAAACACAACATAGAACTGAGGCAATAGGGGACAACACAAGGCTCTCCACTGCTGCAGTCAGGCCATGAAACACAACACTGACCCAGCTGATAGGAGACAACAGGAAGGTTTCATACTGCTGCAGCTGTGCCATGAAACACATCACAGAACCAGCTGACAGGAGACAACAAGAAAATGCTACACTGCTGCAGTCGGGCTATGAAATACAACACAGAGCCAGCTGATAGGGACAACAACAAGGCTCTACACTGTTGCAATCATGCCGTGAAACACAACACAGAACCAGCTGATAGGGGACAACAACAAGGCTCTACACTGTGGCAGTCAGGCCATGAAACACAACACAGAACCAGCTGATAGGAGACAACATGAAGGCGCTACACTGCTGCAGTTGGGCTATGAAATACAACACAGAGCCAGCTGATAGGGGACAACAACAAGCCTCTACACTGCTGCAATCGTGCCATGAAACATAACACAGAGCCAGCTGATAGGGGACAAAAAGGCTCTACAATTCTGCAATCATGCCATGAAACACATCACAAAACCAGCTGACAGGGGACAACGACAAGGCTCTACACTGCTGAAATTATGCCATGAAACACAACACAGAACCAGCTGATAGAAAATAACAAGAAGGTGCTACACTGCTGCAGTCCGGCCATGAAACACAACACAGAGCCACCTGATAGGGGACAACAACAAGGCCCTACACTGCTGCAATCATGCCATGAAACACACCACAGAACCGGCCAACAAGGGGACAACAACAAGGCTCTACACTGCTGCAATCATGCCATGAAATACATCACAGAACCAGCTGACAGGGGACATCAACAAGGCTCAACACTGCTGCAATCATGCCATGAAACACATCACAGAACCAGCTGATAGGGGACAATGACAAGGCTCTACACTGCTGTAAAAGGGCCATGGAACACAACACAGAACCGGCTGATAGGGGACAACGACAAGGCTCTACACTGCTGCAATCGGGCCATGAAACACAACACAGAACCAGCTGATAGAAAACAACAAGAAGGTGCTACACTGCTGCAGTCGGGCCATGAAACACATCACAGAACCAGCTGATAGGGGACAACAACAAGGCTCTACATGCTGCAATCATGCCATGAAACACTTCACAGAAGCAGTTGATAGGGGACAGTGACAAGGCTCTACATTGCTGCAATCGGGCCATGAAACACAACATAGATACAGCTGATAGAAAACAACAAGAAGGTGCTGCACTGCTGCAGTCGGGCCATGAAACACAATACAGAACCACCTTATAGGGGACAATAACAAGGCTCTACACTGTTGCAGTTGGGCCATAAAACACAACACAGAACCAGCTGATCGGGGACAACAACAAGGCTCTAAAGTGCTGCAGTCGGGCCATGAAAAAGAACACAGAACCAGCTGAGTGGGGACAAATAGAAGACCCTACTCTGCTGTAACCGTGCCATGAAACACAACAGAGAACCAGACTGATAGGACACAACAACAAAGCTCTACACTGCAGCTATCCTGCCATGAAACACAACACAGAACCAGCTAATAGGGGACAACAAGGCTCTACACTGCTGCAGTCGGGCCAAGGAAAAGAACACAGAACCAGCTGACTGGGGACAAAAACAAGACTCTACACTGCTGCAGTTGTGCTATGAAACACAACATAGAACTAGCCAATAGGGGACAACAACAAGGCTCTACACTGCTGCAATCATGCCATAAAACAGAACACAGAACCAGCTGATAGGGGACAACTACAAGGCTCTACACTGCTGCAGTCAGGCTATGAAACACAACACTGAACCAGCTGATAGAAGACAATAAGAAGGCTCTACACTGCTGCATTCAGGCCATGAAACACAACACAGAACCAGCCAACAGGGGACAACAACAAGGCTCTACACTGCTGCAACTGTGCCATGAAACACAACACATAACTAGCTGACAGGACACAATAAGAAGGCGCTACACTGCTGCAGTTGGGCTATGAAATACAACACAGAGCCAGCTGATAGGGGAAGACAGCAAGGCTCTACACTGCTGCAATCATGCCATGAAACACAACACAGAACCAGCTGATAGGAGACAACAAGAAGGCGCTACACTGCTGCAGTTGGGCTATGAAATACAACACAGAGCCAGCTGACAGGGGATAACAACAAGGATCTACACTGCTGCAATTGTGCCATGAAACACAACACAGAACCAGCTGATAGAAAACAACAAGAAGGATCTACACTGCTGCAGTCGGGCCATGAAATACAACACAGAATCACACGATAGGGGAGAATAACAAGGCATTACACCGCCGCAGTCGGGACATGAAACACAACACCAAACCAGCTGATAGGGAACAACAACAAGGCTCTATACTGCATAAAATCATGCCATGAAACACAACACAGAATCAGCTGATACGGGACGACAATAAGGTTCTACACTGCTGCATTCGGGCCATGAAACACAACAGACAACCAGCCAATAGGGGACAACAACAAGGCTCTACACTGCTGCAGCTGTGCCATGAAACACAACACAGAACCAGCTGATAGGGGACAACAATAGGGCTCTACACTGCTGCAATCGTGCCCATGAAACACAACACAGAGCCAGCTGATAGGAGACAACAATAAGGATCTCCATTGCTGCAATTGTGACATGAAACACAACACAGAACCAGCTGATAGGGGACAACAACAAGGCTCTGCACTACTGCAATCATGTCAGGAAACACATCACAGAACCACCCAATAGGGGGGGATGACAACAAGACTTCCACACTGCTGCAGTCAAGACATGAAGCACAACAGAGAACAAGCTGTTAGGGGACAACAACAAGGATCTACACTGCATAAAATCATGCCATGAAACACAACACAGAATCAGCTGATAGGAGACAACAAGAAGGTGCTACACTGCTGCAATCATGCCATGAAACACTGCACAGAACCAGCTGATAGGGGACAACAAAAGGCTCTACACTGCTGCAGTCTGGCCATGAAACACAACACAGAACCAGCTGATAGGAGACAACAAGAAGGCACTACACTGCTGAAGTCGGGCCATGAAACACAACACAGAACCAGCTGACAGGACACAACAAGAAGGCGCTACACTGCTGCAGTCGGGCTATGAAATACAACACAGAATCACAAAATAGGGGACGTTAACAAGGCATTGCACTGCTGCACGTCGGGACATGAAACACAACACCGAACCAGCTGATAGGGAAAAACAACAAGGCTCTATACTGCAGAAAATCATGCCATGAAACACAACACAGAATCAGCTGATAGGGGACGACAACAAGGCTCTACACTGCTGCAGTCGGGCCATGAAACACAACATAGAGCCAGCCAATAGGGGACAACTACAAGGCTCTACACTGCTGCAATTGTGCCATGAAACACAACACAGAACCAGCTGATAGGGGACAACAAAAAGGCTCTCCACTGCTGCAATCATGCCATGAAACACAACACAGAACCAGCTGATAGGGGACAACAACAAGGCTCTACACTTATGCAATCATGCCATGAAACACATCACAGAACCAGCTGATAGGGGACAATGACAAGGCTCTACACTGCTGCAATCATGCCATGAAACACATCACAGAACCAGCTGACAGGGGACAATGACAAGGTTCTACACTGCTGCAATCATGCCATGAAACACAACACAGAACCAGCTGATAGAAAACAAGAAGGCACTACACTGCTGCAGTCGGGCTATGAAACACAACACAGAGCCAGCTGATAGGGGACAACAACAAGGCTCTACACTTCTGCAATCCTGCCATGAAATACAACACAGAATCAGCTGATAGAAAACAACAAGAAGGCTCTACACTGATGCAGTTGGGCCATGAAACTCAACAGAGAACCAGACTGATAGGACACAACAACAAAGCTGAACACTGCAGCTATTCTGCCATGAAACACAACACAGAACCAGCTGATAGGGGACAACAAGGCTCTACACTGCTGCAGTTGGGCCATGAAAAAGAACACAGAACCAGCTGACTGGGGACAAACAGAAGACTCTACACTGCTGTAATCATGCCATGAAACACAACAGAGAACCAGCTGATAGGACACAACAACAAGGCTCTATAATGTTGCAATTGTGCCATGAAACACAACACAGAACTAGCTGATAGGGGGACAACAACAAGGCTCCACACTGCATAAAATCATGCCATGAAACAGCACAGAATCAGCTGATAAGGGACAAAAACAAGACTCTACACTGCTGCAGTTGTGCCAGGAAACACAACATAGAACTAGCCAATAGGGGACAACAACAAGGCTCTCCACTGCTGCAGTCAGGCCATGAAACACCACACTGACCCAGCTGATAGGAGACAACAGGAAGCCGCTACACTGCTGCAGTTGGGCTATGAAATACAACACAGAGCCAGCTGATAGGGGACAACAACAAGGCTCTACACTGCTGCAATCGTGCCATGAAACATAACACAGAGCCAGCTGATAGGGGACAAAAAGGCTCTACAATTCTGCAATCATGCCATGAAACACATCACAAAACCAGCTGAGAGGGGACAACGACAAGGCTCTACACTGCTGAAATTCTGCCATGAAACACAACACAGAACCAGCTGATAGAAAACAACAAGAAGGTGCTACACTGCTGCTGTCGGGCTATGAAACACAACACAGAGCCACCTGATAGGGGACAACAACAAGGCCCTACACTGCTGCAATCATGCCATGAAACACACCACAGAACCGGCCAACAAGGGGACAACAACAAGGCTCTACACTGCTGCAATCATGCCATGAAATACATCACAGAACCAGCTGATAGGGGACACCAACAAGGCTCTACACTGCTGCAATCATGCCATGAAACACATCACAGAACCAGCTGATAGGGGACAATGACAAGGCTCTACACTGCTGCAATCGGGCCATGAAACACAACATAGATACAGCTGATAGAAAACAACAAGAAGGTGCTGCACTGCTGCAGTCGGGCCATGAAACACAACACAGAACCACCTTATAGGGGACAATAACAAGGCTCTACACTGCTGCAGTCGGGCCATGAAACACAACACAGAACCAGCTGATAGGGGACAACAACAAGGCTCTAAAGTGCAGCAGTCGGGCCATGAAAAAGAACACAGAATCAGCTGAGTTGGGACAAATAGAAGACCCTACTCTGCTGTAACCGTGCCATGAAACACAACAAAGAACCAGACTGATAGGACACAACAATAAAGCTCTACACTGCAGCTATCCTGCCATGAAACACAACACAGAACCAGC
Organism: Neoceratodus forsteri; assembly: GCA_016271365.2. Taxonomy (NCBI): domain Eukaryota; kingdom Metazoa; phylum Chordata; order Ceratodontiformes; family Ceratodontidae; genus Neoceratodus; species Neoceratodus forsteri. The sequence goes on from CM028133.1 coordinate 832,387,353, forward strand.
TAATAGGGGACAACAAGGCTCTACACTGCTGCAGTCGGGCCATGAAAAAGAACACAGAACCAGCTGACTGGGGACAAACAGAAGATTCTACACTGCTGTAATCAAGCCATGAAACACAACAGAGAACCAGCTAATAGGACACAACTACAAGGCTCTACAATGCTGCAATTGTGCCATGAAACACAACTCAGAACCAGCTAATAGGGGACAACAAGGTTCTACACTGCTGCAGTCGGGCCATGAAAAAGAACACAGAACCAGCTGACTGGGGACAAAAACAAGACTCTACACTGCTGCAGTTGTGCCATGAAACACAACATAGAACTAGCCAATAGGGGACAACAACAAGGCTCTACACTGCTGCAATCATGCCATAAAACAGAACACAGAACCAGCTGATAGGGACAACAACAAGGCTCTACACTGCTGCAGTCAGGCTATGAAACACAACACTGAACCAGTTGATAGAAGACAATAAGAAGGCTCTACACTGCTGCATTCAGGCCATGAAACACAACATAGAACCAGCCAACAGGGGACAACAACAAGGCTCTACACTGCTGCAACTGTGCCATGAAGCACAACACATAACTAGCTGACAGGACACAATAAGAAGGCGCTACACTGCTGCAGTTGGGCTATGAAATACAACACAGAGCCAGCTGATAGGGGAAGACAACAAGGCTCTACACCGCTGCAATCATGCCATGAAACACAACACAGAACCAGCTGATAGGGGACAACAACAAAGCTCTACACTGCTGCGGTCAGGCCATGAAACACAACACAGAACCAGCTGATAGGAGACAACAAGAAGGCGCTACACTGCTGCAGTTGGGCTATGAAATACAACACAGAGCCAGCTGACAGGGGACAACAACAAGGCTCTACACTGCTGCAATTGTGCCATGAAACACAACACAGAACCAGCTGATAGAAAACAACAAGAAGGATCTACACTGCTGCAGTCAGGCCATGAAATACAACACAGAATCACACGATAGTGGAGGATAACAAGGCATTGCACCGCCGCAGTCGGGACATGAAACACAACACCAAACCAGCTGATAGGGAACAACAACAAGGCTCTATACTGCATAAAATCACGCCATGAAACACAACACAGAATCAGCTGATAGGGGATGACAACAAGGCTCTACACTGCTGCATTCGGGCCATGAAACACAACAGACAACCAGCCAATAGGGGACAACAACAAGGCTCTACACTGCTGCAGTTGTGCCATGAAACTCAACACAGAACCAGCTGATAGGGGGACAACAATAGGGCTCTACACTGCTGCAATCGTGCCATGAAACACAACACAGAGCCAGCTGATAGGAGACAACAATAAGGATCTCCACTGCTGCAATTGTGCCATGAAACACAACACAGAACCAGCTGATAGGGGACAACAACAAGGCTCTACACTACTGCAATCATGTCAGGAAACACATCACAGAACCACCCAATAGGGGGATGACAACAAGGCCTCCGCACTGCTGCAGTCAGGACATGAAGCACAACAGAGAACAAGCTGTTAGGGGACAACAACAAGGATCTACACTGCAGAAAATCATGCCATGAAACACAGCACAGAATAAGCTGATAGAAGACAACAAGAAGGTGCTACACTGCTGCAATCATGCCATGAAACACTGCACAGAACCAGCTGATGGGGACAACAAAAGGCTCTACACTGCTGCAGTCAGGCCATGAAACACAACACAGAACCAGCTGATAGGAGACAACAAGAAGGCACTACACTGCTGAAGTCGCGCCATGAAACACAACACAGAACCAGCTGACAGGACACAACAAGAAGGCGCTACACTGCTGCAGTCGGGCTATGAAATACAACACAGAATCACAAAATAGGGGATGTTAACATGGCATTGCACTGCTGCACGTCGGGACATGAAACACAACACCGAACCAGCTGATAGGGAACAACAACAAGGCTCTATACTGCATAAAATCATGCCGTGAAACACAACACAGAATCAGCTGATAGGGGACGACAACAAGGCTCTACACTGCTGCATTCGGGCCATGAAACACAACAGAAAACCAGCCAATAGGGGACAACAACAAGGCTCTACACTGCTGCAGCTGTGCCATGAAACACAACACAGAACCAGCTGATAGGGGACAACAATAGGGCTCTACACTGCTGCAATCGTGCCATGAAACACAACACAGAGCCAGCTGATAGGAGACAACAATAAGGATCTCCACTGCTGCAATTGTGCCATGAAACACAACACAGAACCAGCTGATAGGGGACAACAGCAAGGCTCTACACTACTGCAATCATGTCAGGAAACACATCACAGAACCAGCTGATAGGGGACAATGACAAGGCTCTACACTGCTGCAATCATGCCATGAAACACAACACAGAACCATCTGTTAGAAAACAACAAGAAGGCGCTACACTGCTACAGTCAGGCCATGAAACACAACACAGAACCAGCTGATAGGGGACAACAAGGCCCTACACTGCTGCAATCATGTCATGAAACACAACACAGAACCAGCCAACAGGGGACAACAACAAGGCTCTACACTGCTGCAATCATGCCATGAAACACATCACAGATACCAGCTAATAGGGGACAACGATAAGGCTCTACACTGCTGCAATCATGCCATGAAACACAACCCAGAACCAGCTGATAGAAAACAACAAGAAGGCGCTACACTGCTGCAGGCGGGCCATGAAACACAACACAGAACCACCTTATAGGGGACAATAACAAGGCTCTACACTGCTGCAGTCGGGCCATAAAACACAACACAGAACCAGATATAGGGGACAACAACAAGGCACTAAACTGCTGCAGTCGGGCCATGAAACACAACACAGAGGCAGCTGATAGGTGACAACAAGAAGTCTCTAAAGTGCTGCAGTTGGACCATGAAAAAGAACACAGAACATAGAAACATAGAAACATAGAAGTTGACTGCAGATAAGGACCGCAAGGCCCATCCAGTCTGCCCATTTCTTTTTCTACCTTAAAAATGTGCCATCGGCCTTTGCTCTGTCAGTGACCTATCTATTCATAGTCATTTGTATTGCTCCTTTATGCCTATCCCATGCCTGTTTGAAGCCCTGCACTGTATTCATAGCCACCACTTCTTGTGGTAAGCCATTCCATTCATCCACCACCCTTTCTGTGAAAAAGAATTTCCTCACATTCCCCCTTAATCGGCCTCCCTCTAATCTCATGCTGTGTCCTCTTGTCCTGCTATTTTTCTTGTATTTAAACATGTTAGACTCTTTCACCTTGTTTCTGCCCTTAAGGTGTTTGAATGCCCTGATCATATCACCTCTCCCTCCTTTGCTCAAGGGTATACATATTGAGCTCCGTTAATCTGTCCTCATATGTCTTCTGATGCAGTCCCTGCACCATTTTGGTTGCCCTTCTCTCTGCCTCAATTTGGTTAATGTCCTTGTGAAGGTGTGGCCTCCAATACTGCACGCAGTACTCCAGATGGGGCCTAACCAATGTATTGTGCAGAGGGATTATTACCTCCCTCTTACGACTTGTGATACCCCTACTAATACACCCTAACACCCCCCTAGCCTTACCTACTGCTTTAGAGGTCTGCTTGGATGATTTTAGGTCATCAGTGATGATGATTTTTTTTTTTTTTTCTACACAATGGGATAGGAGACGGGACCGGCCTGTTTGGAAGAACTGCATCGCCATCTAACGTGAGCGTTCCGTCTATGCCATGACACAACTCAGGAGGGATTATTACACCCTCTGTGTTTGAGCGGTACAGCTCTCTGACATAGTCATAAAGTGGGTGCTGCAGACCAACAAACAGGACATCACTGCCAAGACTATTTCTTCTCCTTTCATCAGGAGTGAGGTCAGGGTAAACCTCTGCCAGAGCAGCTCTCAGCCGGCGCTCATCAACAAATGGCAACAGGGCAACACCTTGCCAAGCGTACATTTTGTCATTTAAATCAATAGCAAAATCATCTAGGTAAAAGTCAATGATGGGAGAGTCCGGGTCAGTCATCAGTTTCCACCACGTTACAGGTAGGAAGTTACCACTTGCAGCTGGAAATACTCCCATCAGCTGCTCCAAAGGTTTGAACGGTTTTGTGTCCTTCTCAAAATCTGTAGGCAAGTCTGCAATATCTGCAAAATCAGAAGCAAATGGTGCATAGTGGAATGGAAAAAACCACTTCCATGAAGCACAGCCCTGGTAGTAATATCGAAGAACCCAGCAAAGCCCTTCAACGTAAGACTCTACAACTTTGCGGCGGAATTTCTCATCAGACACATCAACATCAAATTTGTTCTTGTAGTAGCGCTGCTTCCATCCTTCTTCCCATAACCTGATGTTATCTTCTGGCTCGGGTTCACTATCACTGTTTTCAGCCTTCCTCTTTATCCCTCTTTGAGATTGAAAGCCATCTGTATGATTCCCTCGAGAAGACATGTTCTGCATTCTCATTTCATAGGCAGCTTGTCGTGGGTTCTGAATAGCTCCTGGACCACCCTGACCTCTTCTTCCCAAAGCATGAGGTGCAAACTGACCCCGAGGCATTTGGCCACCCCCTCTTTTCATTCTTTTATTCTTCTCTTTTTGCCTCCTTTTGAAGTTTTCATCATCATCTTTTCTCTTTTTGAAGATGCTGTCTTCAACTTCCCCAACTGCTTGCATAATCATCTGTACTCTTTCCAGGTCAACAAAACCACTGCTTGTGACGTATCCTCCTGTCTTGTGTACTACATTTTTGTATATGGTAACCAGTCGATCAATTGCACCTTCCCTGATCTCCAAGGATGGCAAATGAGGTAAGAAATCATTTCCCACAAAGAAACACATAAAAACCCAGTCATCAATGCTTCTTTCAAAATCAAATGGGAACGGCAGACTGGTCATGGTCAGCTCTCTTTGCAAATACTCTCTCAGAACAGTCAGTCGAATAAAAATAAACTCCTGTTGCTCAGCAGGAAGGGAACTGTTTGCAAACTGATCATACTCTCCTTGCATCTCCCTTGGCAAACCTTCACAGTCCTTTACTTCGTATCCCAGCTGGCCACAGAACCAGCTGACTGGGGACAAATAAAACACTGCTGTAATTGTGCCATGAAACACAACAGATAACCAGATTGATAGGACACAACAACAAAGCTCTACACTGCAACTATCTTGCCACGAAACACAACACAGAACCAGCTGATAGGAGAAAACAAGGCTCTACACTGCTGCAGTCGGGCCATGAAACACAACACAGTACCAGCTGATAGGGGACAACAATAAAGCTCTACGCTGTTGAAATCATGCCATGAAACACAAAACAGGACCAGATCATAGGGGATAACAACAAGGATCTACACTGCTGCAACTGTGCCATGAAACACAACACAGAACCAGCTGACAGGAAACAAGAAGAAGGCGTTACACTGCTGCAGTCGGGCCATGAAACAAAACACAGAGACTGCTGATAGGGGACAACAAAAAGACCCTACACTGCTGCAATCATGCCATGAAACACATCACAGAACCAGCTGATAGGGGACAACAACAAGGCTCTACACTGTTGCAATCATGCCATGAAACATAACACAGAACAACCCGATAGGGGACGACAACAAGGCTCTACACTGCTGCAATTGTGCCATGAAACACAACAGAGAACCAACTGATAGGGGACAATGACAAGGCTCTACATTGCCGCAATCATGCCAAGAAACATAACACAGATCAACACGATAGGGAATGACAACAAGGCTCTACACTGCTGCAATTGTGCCATGAAACACAACACAGAACCACCCGTTAGGGGACGACAACAAGGCTCTGCACTGCTGCAGTCGGGCCATGAAATACAACATGGAACCAGCCAATAGGGGACAACAACAAGGCTCTACACTGCTGCAATTGTGCCATGAAACACAGCACAGAACCAGCTGATAAGAAACAACAAGAAGGCGCTACACTGCTGCAGTCGGACCATGAAACACAAGACAGAGCAATCTGATACGGGACAACAACAAGGCTCTACACTGCTGCAGTCGGGCCATAAAACACAACACAGAACCAGCTGATAGGGGACAACAACAAGGCTCTAAAGTGCAGCAGTCGGGCCATGAAAAAGAACACAGAACCAGCTGAGTGGGGACAAATAGAAGACCCTACTCTGCTGTAACCGTGCCACGAAACACAAGAGAGAACCAGACTGATAGGACACAACAACAAAGCTCTACACTGCAGCTATCCTGCCATGAAACACAACACAGAACCAGCTAATAGGAGACAACAAGGCTCTACACTGCTGCAGTCGGGCCATGAAAAAGAACACAGAACCAGCTGACTGGGGACAAACAGAAGATTCTACAATGCTGTAATCAAGCCATGAAACACAACAGAGAACCAGCTGATAGGACACAACTACAAGGCTCTACAATGCTGCAATTGTGCCATGAAACACAACACAGAACCAGCTAATAGGGGACAACAAGGCTCTACACTGCTGCAGTCGGGCCATGGAAAAGAACACAGAACCAACTGACTGGGGACAAAAACAAGACTCTACACTGCTGCAGTTGTGCCATGAAACACAACATAGAACTAGCCAATAGGGACAACAACAAGGCTCTACACTGCTGCAATCATGCCATAAAACAGAACACAGAACCAGCTGATAGGGGACAACAACAAGGCTCTACACAGCTGCAGTCAGGCTATGAAACACAACACTGAACCAGCTGATAGAAGACAATAAGAAGGCTCTACACTGCTGCATTCAGGCCATGAAACACAACATAGAACCAGCCAACAGGGGACAACAACAAGGCTCTACACTGATGCAACTGTGCCACGAAACACAACACATAACTAGCTGACAGGACACAATAAGAAGGCGCTACACTGCTGCAGTTGGGCTATGAAATACAACACAGAGCCAGCTGATAGGGGAAGACAACAAGGTTCTACACTGCTGCAATCATACCATGAAACAAAACACAGAACCAGCTGATAGGGGACAACAACAAAGCTCTACACTGCTGCGGTCAGGCCATGAAACACAACACAGAACCAGCTGATAGGAGACAACAAGAAGGCGCTACACCGCTGCAGTTGGGCTATGAAATACAACACAGAGCCAGCTGACGGGACAACAACAAGGCTCTACACTGCTGCAATTGTGCCATGAAACACAACACAGAACCAGCTGATAGAAAACAACAAGAAGGATCTACACTGCTGCAGTCGGGCCATGAAATACAACACAGAATCACACGATAGGGGAGGATAACAAGGCAATTGCACCGGCCAAGAGTCGGGACATGAAACACAACACCAAACCAGCTGATAGGAACAACAACAAGGCTCTATACTGCATAAAATCATGCCATGAAACACAACACAGAATCAGCTGATAGGGGATGACAACAAGGCTCTACACTGCTGCATTCGGGCCATGAAACACAACAGAGAACCAGCCAATAGGGGACAACAACAAGGCTCTACACTGCTGCAGCTGTGCCATGAAACACAACACAGAACCAGCTGATAGGGGACAACAATAGGGCTCTACACTGCTGCAATCGTGCCATGAAACACAACACAGAGCCAGCTGATAGGGGACAACAACAAGGCTCTACACTACTGCAATCATGTCAGGAAACACATCACAGAACCACCCAATAGGGGATGACAACAAGGCCTCCGCACTGCTGCAGTCAGGACATGAAGCACAACAGAGAACAAGCTGTTAGGGGACAACAACAAGGATCTACACTGCATAAAATCATGCCATGAAACACAACACAGAATCAGCTGATAGGAGACAACAAGAAGGTGCTACACTGCTGCAATCATGCCATGAAACACTGCACAGAACCAGCTGATAGGGGACAACAAAAGGCTCTACACTGCTGCAGTCAGGCCATGAAACACAACACAGAACCAGCTGATAGGAGACAACAAGAAGGCACTACACTGCTGAAGTCGGGCCATGAAACACAACACAGAACCAGCTGACAGGACACAACAAGAAGGCGCTACACTGCTGCAGTCGGGCTATGAAATACAACACAGAATCACAAAATAGGGGACGTTAACAAGGCATTGCACTGCTGCACGTCGGGACATGAAACACAACACCGAACCAGCTGATAGGGAAAAACAACAAGGCTCTATACTGCAGAAAATCATGCCATTAAACACAACACAGAATCAGCTGATAGGGGACGACAACAAGGCTCTACACTGCTGCAGTCGGGCCATGAAACACAACATAGAGACAGCCAATAGGGGACAACTACAAGGCTCTACACTGCTGTAATTGTGCCATGAAACACAACACAGAACCAGCTGATAGGGGACAACAAAAAGGCTCTCCACTGCTGCAATCATGCCATGAAACACAACACAGAACCAGCTGATAGGGGACAACAACAAGGCTCTACACTTATGCAATCATGCCATGAAACACATCACAGAACCAGCTGATAGGGGACAATGACAAGGCTCAACACTGCTGCAATCATGCCATGAAACACATCAAAGAACCAGCTGACAGGGGACAACGACAAGGTTCTACACTGCTGCAATCATGCCATGAAACACAACACAGAACCAGCTGATAGAAAACAAGAAGGCACTACACTGCTGCAGTCGGGCTATGAAACACAACACAGAGCCAGCTGATAGAGGACAACAACAAGGCTTTACACTGCTGCAATCATGCCATGAAACACAACACAGAACCAGCTGATAGAAAACAAGAAGGCACTACACTGCTGCAGTCGGGCTATGAAACACAACACAGAGCCAGCTGATAGGGACAACAACAAGGTCTTCACACTTCTGCAATCCTGCCATGAAATACAACACAGAATCAGCTGATAGAAAACAACAAGAAGGCTCTACACTGATGCAGTTGGGCCATGAAACACAACAGAGAACCAGACTGATAGGACACAACAACAAAGCTCAACACTGCAGCTATTCTGCCATGAAACACAACACAGAACCAGCTGATAGGGGACAACAAGGCTCTACACTGCTGCAGTTGGGCCATGAAAAAGAACACAGAACCAGCTGACTGGGGACAAACAGAAGACTCTACACTGCTGTAATCATGCCATGAAACACAACAGAGAACCAGCTAATAGGACACAACAACAAGGCTCTACAATGTTGCAATTGTGCCATGAAACACAACAAAGAACTAGCTGATAGGGGACAACAGCAAGGCTCTACACTGCTGCAGTTGGGCCATGAAAAAGAACACAGAACCAGCTAACTGGGGACAAACAGAAGACTCTATACTGCTGTAATCATGCCATGAAACACAACAGAGAACCAGCTGATAGGACACAACAACAAGGCTCTATAATGTTGCATTGTGCCATGAAACACAACACAGAACTAGCTGATAGGGACAACAACAAGGCTCCACACTGCATAAAATCATGCCATGAACACAGCACAGAATCAGCTGATAAGGGACAAAAACAAGACTCTACACTGCTGCAGTTGTGCCATGAAACACAACATAGAACTAGCAAATAGGGGACAACAACAAGGCTCTCCACTGCTGCAGTCAGGCCATGAAACACAACACTGACCCAGCTGATAGGAAACAACAGGAAGGCTCTACACTGCTGCAGCTGTGCCACGAAACACAACACAGAACCAGCTGACGGGAGACAACAGAAAATGCTACACTGCTGCAGTCGGGCTATGAAATACAACACAGAGCCAGCTGATAGGGGACAACAACAAGGCTCTACACTGTTGCAATCATGCCATGAAACACAACACAGAACCAGCAGATAGGGGACAACAACAAGGCTCTACACTGTGGCAGTCAGGCCATGAAACACAACACAGAACCAGCTGATAGGAGACAACAAGAAGGCACTACACTGCTGCAGTTGGGCTATGAAATACAACACAGAGCCAGCTGATAGGGGACAAAAAGGCTGTACAATTCTGCAATCATGCCATGAAACACATCACAAAACCAGCTGATAGGGGACAACGACAAGGCTCTACACTGCTGAAATTATGCCATGAAACACAACACAGAACCAGCTGATAGAAAACAACAAGAAGGTGCTACACTGCTGCAGTCGGGCCATGAAACACAACAGAGAGCCACCTGATAGGGGACAACAACAAGGCCCTACACTGCTGCAATCATGCCATGAAACACACCACAGAACCGGCCAACAAGGGGACAACAACAAGGCTCTACACTGCTGCAATCATGCCATGAAATACATCACAGAACCAGTTGATAGGGGACACCAACAAGGCTCTACACTGCTGCAATCATGCCATGAAACACATCACAGAACCAGCTGATAGGGGACAATGACAAGGCTCTACATTGCTGCAAAAGGGCCATGGAACACAACACAGAACTGGCTGATAGGGGACAACGACAAGGCTCTACACTGCTGCAATCGGGCCATGAAACACAACACAGAACCAGCTGATAGAAAACAACAAGAAGGTGCTACACTGCTGCAGTCGGGCCATGAAACACATCACAGAACCAGCTGATAGGGGACAACAACAAGGCTCTACATGCTGCAATCATGCCATGAAACACTTCACAGAATCAGTTGATAGGGGACAACGACAAGGCTCTACACTGCTGCAATCGGGCCATGAAACACAACATTGATACAGCTGATAGAAAACAACAAGAAGATGCTGCACTGCTGCAGTCGGGCCATGAAACACAACACAGAACCACCTTATAGGGGACAATAACAAGGCTCTACACTGCTGCAGTCGGGCCATAAAACACAACACAGAACCAGCTGATAGGGGACAACAACAAGGCTCTAAAGTGCTGCAGTTGGGCCATGAAAAAGAACACAGAACCAACTGAGTGGGGACAAATAGAAGACCCTACTCTGCTGTAACCGTGCCATGAAACACAACAGAGAACCAGACTGATAGGACACAACAACAAAGCTCTACACTGCAGCTATCCTGCCATGAAACACAACACAGAACCAGCTAATAGGGGACAACAAGGCTCTACACTGCTGCAGTCGGGCCATGAAAAAGAACACAGAACCAGTTGACTGGGGACAAACAGAAGATTCTACACTGCTGTAATCAAGCCATGAAACACAACAGAGAACCAGCTGATAGGACACAACTACAAGGCTCTACAATGCTGCAATTGTGCCATGAAACACAACACAGAACCAGCTAATAGGGGACAACAAGGCTCTACACTGCTGCAGTCGGGCCATGAAAAAGAACACAGAACCAGCTGACTGGGGACAAAAACAAGACTCTACACTGCTGCAGTTGTGCCATGAAACACAACATAGAACTAGCCAATAGGGGACAACAACAAGGCTCTACACTGCTGCAATCATGCCATAAAACAGAACACAGAACCAGCTGATAGGGGACAACAACAAGGCTCTACACTGCTGCAATTGTGCCATGAAACACAACACTGAACCTGCTGATAGGGGACAATAAGAAGGTTCTACACTGCATAAAATCATGATATGAAACACAACACAGAACCAGCTGATAGGGGACAACAACAAGGCTCTACACTGCTGCAATCATGCCATGAAACACAACACTGAACCAGTTGATAGAAGACAATAAGAAGGCTCTACACTGCTGCATTCAGGCCATGAAACACAACATAGAACCAGCCAACAGGGGAGAACAACAAGGCTCTACACTGCTGCAACTGTGCCATGAAACACAACACATAACTAGCTGACAGGACACAATAAGAAGGCGCTACACTGCTGCAGTTGGGCTATGAAATACAACACAGAGCCAGCTGATAGGGAAGACAACAAGGCTCTACACTGCTGCAATCATGCCATGAAACACAACACAGAACCAGCTGATAGGGACAACAACAAAGCTCTACACTGCTGCGGTCAGGCCATGAAACACAACACAGAACCAGCTGATAGGAGACAACAAGAAGGCGCTACACTGCTGCAGTTGGGCTATGAAATACAACACAGAGCCAGCAGACAGGGGACAACAACAAGGCTCTACACTGCTGCAATTGTGCCATGAAACACAACACAGAACCAGCTGATAGAAAACAACAAGAAGGATCTATACTGCTGCAGTCGGGCCATGAAATATAACACAGAATCACACGATAGGGGAGGATAACAAGGCATTGCACCGCCGCAGTCGGGACATGAAACACAACACCAAACCAGCTGATAAGGAACAACAACAAGGCTCTATACTGCATAAAATCATGCCATGAAACACAACACAGAATCAGCTGATAGGGGACGACAACAAGGCTCTACACTGCTGCATTCGGGCCATGAAACACAACAGAGAACCAGCCAATAGGGGACAACAAGAAGGCTCTACACTGCTGAAGCTGTGCCATGAAACACAACACAGAACCAGCTGATAGGGGACAACAACAAGGCTCTACACTACTGCAATCATGTCAGGAAACACATCACAGAACCAGCTGATAGGAGACAACGACAAGGCTCTGCACTGCTGCAATCATGCCATGAAACACAACACAGAACCAGCTGTTAGAAAACAACAAGAAGGCGCTACACTGCTACAGTCAGGCCATGAAACACAACACAGAACCAGCTGATAGGGGACAACAAGGCCCTACACTGCTGCAATCATGTCATGAAACACAACACAGAACCAGCCAACAGGGGACAACAACAAGGCTCTACACTGCTGCAATCATGCCATGAAACACATCACAGAACCAGCTGATAGGGGACAACGATAAGGCTCTACACTGCTGCAATCATGCCATGAAACACAACACAGAACCAGCTGATAGAAAACAACAAGAAGGCGCTACACTGCTGCAGGCGGGCCATGAAACACAACACAGAACCACCTTATAGGGGACAATAACAAGGCTCTACACTGCTGCAGTCGGGCCATAAAACACAACACAGAACCAGATGATAGGGGACAACAACAAGGCACTAAACTGCTGCAGTCGGGCCATGACACACAACACAGAGGCAGCTGATAGGTGACAAGAAGAAGTCTCTAAAGTGCTGCAGTTGGACCATGAAAAAGAACACAGCACCAGCTGACTTGGGACAAATAAAACACTGCTGTATTTGTGCCATGAAACACAACAGAGAACCAGATTGATAGGACACAACAACAAAGCTCTACACTGCAACTATCTTGCCACGAAACACAACACAGAACCAGCTGATAGGAGAAAACAAGGCTCTACACTGCTGCAGTCGGGCCATGAAACACAACACAGTACCAGCTGATAGGGGACAACAATAAAGCTCTACGCTGTTGAAATCATGCCATGAAACACAAAACAGGACCAGATGATAGGGGATAACAACAAGGCTCTACACTGCTGCAATTGTGCCATGAAACACAGCACAGAACCAGCTGATAAGAAACAACAAGAAGGCGCTATACTGCTGCAGTCGGGCCATGAAACACAAGACAGAGCAATCTGATACGGGACAACAACAAGGCTCTACACTGCTGCAATCATTCCATGAAACACAACCCGAACCAGCTGATAGGGAACAACAACAAGGCTCTGCACTGCTGCAATCATGCCATGAAACACAAGAGAGAAGCAGCTGATAGGAAACAACAAGAAGGCGCTACAATGCTGCAGTCGGGCCATGAAACACAACACAGATCCAGCTGATAGGGGACAACAACAAGGCTCTACACTGCATAAAATCATGCTATAAAACACAACACAGAATCAGCTGATAGGGGACAACAACAAGGCTGTACACTGCTGTAGTCGCGCCATGAAACAGAACACAGAACCAGCTTATAGGGGACAAAAACAAGTCTCTACACTGCTGCATTCGGGACATAAAACACAACACAGAACCTGCTGATAGGGGACAAGAAGTCTCTACACTGCTGCAATCATGCCATGAAACACAACACAGTACCGGCTGATAAGAGATAACAATAAGGCTCTACACTGCTGCAGTTGGGACAAGAAACACAACACAGAACCATCCAATAGGGGACGACAACAAGGCTCTACACTGCTGCAGTTGTGCCATGAAACACAACACAGAACCAGCTGATAGGAGACAACAACACTGCTGCAATCATGCCATGAAACATAACTCAGAACAACCCGATGGGGACAGCAACAAGGCTCTACACTGCTGCAATTGTGCCATGAAACACAACACAGAACCACCTGATAGGGGACGACAAAAAGGCTCTGCACTGCTGCAGTCGGGACATGAAACACAACACAGAACCAGTTGATAGGAAACAACAAGAAGGTGCTACACTGCTGCAATTACGCCAGGAAACACAACACAGAACCACCATATAAGGGACAATAAGAAGGCTCTACACTGCTGCAGTCGGGCCATAAAACACAACACAGAACCAGCTGATAAGGGACAACAACTACTGCCTACACTGCTGCAATCGTGCCATGAAACACAACACAGAACCAGCTGAAAGGTGACAACAACTAGGCTCTAAACTGCTTCGGTCGGGCCATGCAAAAGAACACAGAACCAGCTGAGTGGGGACAACTAGAAGGCTCTATGCTGCTGTAATCGTGCCATGAAACACAACAGACAACCAGCTGATAGGACACCAATACAAGGCTATACACAGCTGCAATCCTGCCATGAAACACTACATAGAGCCTGCTGATAGGTGACAACAACAAGGCTGTACATTGCTGTAGTCGTACCATGAAAAACAACACAGAATCAGCAGACAGGGGACAACAACAAGGCTCTACACTGCTGCAGTCGGGCCATGAAACACAACACAGAACCAGCCAATAGGGGACAACAACAAGGCTCTCCACTGCTGCAGTCGGGCCATGAAACACAAAACAGAACCAGCCAATAGGGGACAACAACAAGGCTCTCCACTGCTGCAGTTGGGCCATGAAACACAAAACAGAACCAGCCAATAGGGGACAACAACAAGGCTTTACACTGCTGCAGCAGTGCCATGAAACACAAAACAGAACCAGCTGATAGGGCACAACAGGAAAGCTCTACATTCATGCAGTCGGGCCATGAAACACAACAGAGAGCCAGCTGATAGGGGACAACAACAAGGTCTTTCACTGCTGCAATCATGCCATGAAACACAACACAGAACCAGCTGATGGGGACAACAACAAGGCTCTACACTGCTGCAGTCGGGCCATGAAACACAACACAGAACCAGCCAATAGGGGACAACAACAAGGCTCTCCACTGCTGCAGTCGGGCCATGAAACACAAAACAGAACCAGCCGATAGGGGACAACAACAAGGCTTTACACTGCTGCAGCAGTGCCATGAAACACAAAACAGAACCAGCTGATAGGGCACAACAGGAAAGCTCTACATTGCTGCAGTCGGGCAATGAAACACAACAGAGAGCCAGCTGATAGGGGACAACAACAAGATCTTTCACTGCTGCAATCATGCCATGAAACACAACACAGAACCAGCTGATGGGGACAACAACAAGGCTCTACACTGCTGCAATCATGCCTTGAAACACAACAAAGAACCACCTGATAGAGGACGACAACAGGGCTCTGCACTGCTGCAGTCGGGACATGAAACACAACAAAGAACCAGCTGATAGGGGACAATAATAGGGCTGTACGCTGCATAAAATCATGATATGAAACACAACACAGAATCAGGTGATAGGGGATGACAACAAGGATGTACACTGCTGCATTCAGGCCATGAAACACAACACAGAACCAGCCAATAGGGGACAACAACAAGGCTCTACACTGCTGCAGTTGTGCCATGAAACACAACACAGAACCAGCTGATTGGGGACAACAACAGGGCTCTAGACTGCTACAATTGTGCCATGAAACACAACACCGAACCAGCTGATAGGGGACAATAACAGGGCTCTACACTGCATAAAATCATGCCATGAAACACAACACTGAATCAGCTGATGGGGACAACAACAAGGCTCTACACTGCTGCAATTGTGCCATGAAACACAACACTGAACCTGCTGATGGGGACAATAAGAAGTTTCTACACTGCATGAAATCATTATATGAAACACAACACAGAATCAGCTGATAGGGGATGACAACAAGGATCTACACTGCTGCAGTCAGGCCATGAAACATAACACAGAACCAGCTAATAAGAAACAACAAGAAGGCACTACACTGCTGCAGTCGGGCTATGAAACAGAACACAGAACCAGCTGATAGGAGACAACAAGGAGGTGCTACACTGCTGCAGTCGGGCTATGAAACACAACACAGAGCCAGCTAATAGGGGACAACAACAAGACTCTGCACTGCTGCAATCATGTCATGAAACACAACACAGAATCAGCTGATAGGGGACAACAACAAGGCTCTACACTGCTGCAATTGTGCCATGAAACACAACACTGAACCTGCTGATAGGGGACAATAAGAAGGTTCTACACTGCATAAAATCATGATATGAAACACAACACAGAACCAGCTGATAGGGGACAACAACAAGGCTCTACACTGCTGCAATCATGCCATGAAACACAACACAGAATCAGCTGATAGGGGACAACAAGAAGGCTCTACACTGATGTAGTCGGGCCATGAAACACAAAACAGAACCAGCTTGTAGGGGACAACAACAAGTCTCTACACTGCTGCAGCTGTGCCATGAAACACAACACCGAACCAGCTGATAGAAAACAACAAGAAGGCACTACAGTGCTGCAGTCGGGCCATGAAACACAACACAGAGCCAGCTGATAAGGGACAACAACAAGGCCCTACACTGCTGCAATTCTGCAGTGAAACACAATACAGAACCAGCTTATAGGGGAGAAGAACAAGTCTCTACACTGCTGCAGTCGGGCCATAAAACACAACACAGAACCAGCTGACTGGGAGCAACAACAAGGCTCTAAACTGCTGCAATTGTGCCATGAAGCACAACACAGAACCGGCTGACAGGGGACAACATCAAGGCTCTAAACTTCTGCAGTCGGGGCATGAAAAAGAACACAGAACCAGCTGACTGGGGACAACTAGAAGGCTCTACACTTCTGTAATTGTGCCATGAAACACAACACAGAACCAGCTGATAGGACACAACAACAGGGCTCTACATTGCTGCAATCCTGGTATGAAACACAACACAGAACCAGCTGATAGGGGACAACAACAAGGCTCTACACTGCTGCAATCGTGCCATGAAACACAATACAGAACCAGCTGATAGGGGACAACAAGGCTCTACACTGCATAAAATCATGCCATGAAACACAACACAGAATCAGCTGATAGGGGACAACAATAAGGCTCTACAATGCTGCAGTCCTGCTATGAAACATAACACAGAACTGGCCAATCCATTCTGCAGTTTTCTTCCTGGGAATCACAATTAGAAGGGTTGACCACTGAAATTATCTTTGCATACCAGGTACCATAAATTACAGGCTCGCGATAAGATGAGGATGTCTTAGAGAGTAATGTATAGGAACTGAACTTAGCAGTGCATGGGTGGAGGCAACAACCAGTCAACAGTCCCATGGTGTACAAATGTTATGCACATTTTGTGCCAGATGGAGTAACAAACATGCTTCTGGTGTATACATTTTTAATGTCTGGCTACACCCCTGTGGAGGGTGGCAGGTTAACAGAGGAGGACGGGAAGAAGGCCACCATTCTTTGTGACCACTTTTTCTAAGTGTTCACAGTGGAGAATAGTGGCCCCTCACCTAAGAGCTGCATGAAAGCTGCTGCTGCTGCGAGTGATTCCAGAAATGGAGCAGTTGATAATTATGGGTGAAAGGGTCAGAAAAGGGCTTGTAGCCCTAAAAATAGATAAGACTCCAGGGCCAGATAGGATGCACCTGCGTGTCTGCTCAGTGAACAGGTATCAGAGCTACCTGACCACTGGCAGAACTATTCAATAGCTTGATACAGTCAGGGATGGTTTAGAGAGATTAAAAGGCAGTGGACCTATTTCCACTCCACTAGGGGACCAGGAGCATCCGGGAAACTAGAGATACATTAGTCTTATCTCCATGTCAGGTAAACTAATGAAGACACTAGTCAAAGAGGGCCCTGTGGGCTACCTTGATAAAAATTAACTCCAGGATAGTAGGCTGCATGAGTTAGTGGCAGGGAGGTCTTGTCAGACCGACCTGACAGTATTTTATGACTTGGTACCCAGCAGTGGGTAAGAGAAAAGCAGGTGCAGTGAAAGATCTAGTTACATTGGTGGGAAGCTGGCTGGAGGAGACAGCAGAGGGTGGTGGTAAACCATAGGGCTCGGTAGTGGGCTGGTCCTTTTCAATATGTTCATCAGTGATATAGAGGAAGGAATATAGCAAGATGTGTCTCTTCGCAGATGACACTATGTTCTGTGGGAGGGTAGACAGGGAAGAAGGGGTTAGGGAGTTTCAGAGGGACATGCAAATTAACTCCCTAAAATAAAATAATCTAACCAATGTAACAAGGCCTACAGCAAGGCAACAAAATTGTTGTGGTGTATTGGGAGAGGTTTGACAGCAGGAAGGAAGTGGGGATACTACTTCTGTATAGATCACTGGTGAGGCCAAATCGGGAATATTGTGCCCAGTTCGGGAGTCCCCACATAAGAAAAGACAGGCTAGAGATGCTGCAGTATCAGATAACTGAAATGATTCAGGGCCAGCAGGGTACATCCTACGAGTATCAGCTTAAGACTCTGAACATCTATTCGTTATAAACCAGTAGGGAGAGGGGTGACTTGATAGAGAATCTTCAAGTTCTTGAAAAAAGCAAGATAGATTATGAGGAAATATTCAGTAGGAATGGCGAATCAAGAACATTGGAGACACGAGAGGAAGCTGATGAGGGGCTGGATATACGGGAGGTACTAGAGAAAGTTTCACTTTACAGAGAGAGTCAGCCTACCAGCAGAAGTGGTATGTGCAAGAACCATTAATGGTCTTAAACACAGCTGGGACTGACTAAAAGGCTTAATAGTTACATATGGGGAAGCAGTTTAGCAAGAGGGGGTGAGGGCAATAACCCCAACTAGACAATAGATCCTGGGTAGGATAGAGTAAAACAGGGCCGACTGGATGGTCCAATGGTATTTTTCTGCCAACATTTTCTGTTTCTTTGTTTCCCTGAAGTAAGTGTCAAAGCCATCAGCATACTGTACACATTCCGATCAATAGAATTCATAGGCTGAGCTCTGTAATTAAAAAGCATTTGTCAATGCCGAATGTTTGCTTGCTGGCATTGGCATTGGTAGTGTGGAAATAACAGAGCTGCATAATAGGAATGGTAGCAAAGTATTGAACTGAAGCCAACCCCACCTCCACCCTGCAGAGAGTGACAGGCATTGGGGTGTGCCTTTGGGTCGTCAGGCATAACGACCACGCCATTTCACCACACCCTACCCTGCAGACACTGACAAGTGTCACGGTGTGCCTTGGAGTCTTTGACCCTTATGCGCACCCCATTCCATCAGGAAATACGGTGAGATGGGTATGGTATAGGAGAATGGGGTGAAGTTTGGGCCCGAAGAGTACGAGGCACACCTTGATGCCTCTCACTGGCTGCAGGATGTGGGTGGGGGGTGGAATGGTATGAGCATGACAGGCAAGAATCCCAAGTCACACCCCTGATGCCTGTCATTCTCTACAGGGTGGGGCGTTATGGTCGGAAACCCTAACACCTCAGGCATTCGTTGGTATTTTCACTCCAAATTTTCAACATGTTTTTTTTGTGACCCCCACCTCATGAACAGTGGCAATATCAGTTTGTTAGCCGAAAACTGCTTTTGCACAGTGACTATGGCATTTGGCGCCACAGGTGCAAAAACACATTCCGAACAGGATATGAAAAATGACAGCGGTACTGTTCATGTGGAGGTGTAAAAAATGGCAATGTTGAAAATCTGCTGTGAAAATCTTAAAAAAACTGGTGAAGTCACGAGCATGCATAGAAACTGTGCAATGCACACCCGTAATGTAACTAGTTTGGGGATTTTTTTACAGCAGATTGTTAACACAGGCATTTTGGGACCTCCGATCATGAACAGTGTCAGTGTGATTTTCTTTATCTGTCCCGAACAATGATTTCCCACAGCGACCACGCATTTCTGTGCTGAAAGTGTGAAAACACATTTTGGCCATGTTGTGGAAAATGACAGCTGTACTGTTCATAAGGAGGTGTGGAAAAATGCCACTGGTGAAAATCTGGACTGAAAATATTACAAATTCATGAACTTACAGGTGCGTGGAAACTGCACAATGCTCACTCGTAACACAGTCATTTATGGAGTTTTGTCACCAAATTTTCAACATAGCCATTTTAAGACCTCTGCTCATGACCAGTGTCACTGTGATTTTCTTAATCTGTCCCAAACATTGTTTCCACACTGACTGTACCATTATCGCTACCATGTTGGAAACACATTTTAGGAGGATGTGAAAAATGGTAGCTGTACTGCTCATAAGGAAGTGTGGTAAAATGGCACTGTTGAAAATCTGGTGTGCAAATATTAAAAATTTGCAAACTTGCCAGCGTGCGTAGGAACTGCGCAACATGCACTCCTAAAACAGTCATATTTGGGAATTTTTTCACCAAATTTTCAACATAGCCATTTTAACACCTCTGCTCATGACCAGTGTCACCGTGATTTTCTTAACGTGTCCCACACATTGATTTCGCACACCGACTGCACCATTGGGGAGGTAGTAACAACAACAAAACAGGAAAGGGACCTGGGGGTAATCATATCAGATGACCTTAAGGTTAGCAAGCAATGTGAGAAGGCAGTAGGGAGGGCCGGGGGTATACTGGGATGTATAGGGAGAGGCATCAGCAGCAGAAAACAGGAAGTTGTTATCCCTCTGTACAGACAGTTGGTGAGACCCCATCTGGAATACTGTGTCCAGTTCTGGAGACCCCATCTCCGCAAGGACATAGACAGGATAGAGGCAGTCCAGAGGAGGCGACTAAAATGGTGCAGGGTCTGCAAGAGAAGCCGTATGAGGAGAGACTAAAGGAGCTTAATATGTATACCCTTGAGGAAAGAAGGAGAGGGGGGACATGATAGAAACTTTCAAGTACCTCAAGGAATCAACAAAGTCCAAGAGGGTAGCATCTTTCAGAAAAAGAGACTTGCAAGAACAAGGGACACAATTTAAAGATAGAAGGAGGGGGTTCAGGGGCAATGTGAGGAAGTATTATTTCCAGAGAGGGTAGTGGATGCATGGAACAGCCTTCCTGAGGAAGTTGTGGGTCTAAAACTGTGGGGGCAGGAAGATAAAGGCTGCTGGGTTGACTGGGATCTGCGGCCCGTCTCTGTAGGTGGGGAAGTGGGCAGACTGGATGGGCCTGGCGGTCCTTGTCTGCCGTCAAAGTCTATGTTTCTATGTTTCTATTGTGCACTACATGGGCAGAAACACATTGTGGGTGAGATGTGAAAAATGACAACTGTACTGCTCATAAGAAGGTGTGGTAAAATGTTGAAAATCTGGAGTGAAAGTATTGAAAATTTGTGAACTTATGAGCGTGCGTAGGAACTCTGCAATGCACGCTCGAAAAACAGTCATTTTTAGGAATTGTTTCACCAAATTTTCAACATAGCCTTTTAAGACCTCTGCTCATGAACAGTGTCACTGTGATTTTCTTAATGTGTCCCGTACATTGATTTCGCACACCGACTGTGCCATTGTGCACTACATTGGCGGAAACACGTTTTGTGTGAGATATGAAAAATGATAGCTGTACTGCTCATAAGGAGGTGTGGTAAAATGGTAATGTTTAAAATCTAGAGTGAAAATATTGAAATTTCACAAACTTACGGGCGTGCGCAGGAACTACGCAATACTGCACACTAAATAAAACAGTCATTTTAGAATTTCTTCATTAAATTTTAACATAGCCATTTTAACACCTCTGCTCCGCGAACAGTGTCACTGTGATTTTCTAAATGTGTCCCATACATTGATTTCGCACACCGACTGCGCCATTGTGCACTACATGGGAGGAAACATGTTTTGGGTGAGATGTGAAAAATGACAGCTGTACTGCTCATAAGGAGGTGTGGTAAAATGGCAATGTTGAAAATCTGGAGAGAAAATATTAAAATTTCGCAAACTTCTGAGCGTGTGTAGGAACTGTGCATCGCACGCTTGTAAAACAGTCATTGTTAGGAATTTTTCCACCAAATTTTCAAAATAGGCTTTTTGAGAGCCCACCTTATGAACACTGGCAGTGTCATTTTGTTAATCATTCTGGAAAGGTGATTTCACGCAGTGGCTGCGAAATCACCCTTCTGGCCCGAGTAACGCCATGACAGTGAGAGCATTCATGAGAAGGGGTCCCAAAAACCCCATGTTGAAAATTTGGTGCAAAAATTCCAAAAAATGCCCGACATATGCAGCAAAGTTGAAAAAACCCTATCTATTACATAATACAGCTCACCGGCATTTCCTCAGTTCGCGGTTGACTTTGAAGAGTGCAGACATGTTCCCGGTCAACCGAAGATCGTAACGCCGGACTCGGAGGTAAGTATGGGGTGTGGGGAGGCAGGGTGCACAGTGGGTGGGTGTGGGTGGGGCAGGGAGACTGTGAGGGACCGTTTTTAATTTACAGTTTTTTTATTACTAAGATGACATGGGAAGTTTGCCACGCTGGGGTGGGCTCCCAGCGTGGCAGCCTGAAAGCTGTTTAGGGTCTGGAGCCGATGGGGATTGGGCACCCCTCACGCTTACGGATTTGTGCCACGCTGGGTGGGCTCAGAGTGGCACCAGGAAAGCTTTTTAGCGTGAGCCGACAGGGCATTGGGCACCCTGGTCGGCTGTACAGTATGTGCGTGGGGAGCGCATCAGCACACAATATGTGTGCCTGCGTGTTGAGGGGGGGAGCTTTGCTCACTGAAGCGGAGCTTTCCCTTTCAACTGTATGCCACTGCATTTTCAGCTGTCATAGACAGCTGGAGCAGTGATTGGCGCACTGTGACCACGCCTGCAAACACACTGACTGAACTGGAAGAAGCGGACACACCTCTGGAAAACTTGGATGATGGCACTATGTTTCTTGCACATGCGTGCAAGCAAACATAAAAAGGGAGACAAAAATGCTGTATCATTTTTT
The DNA here is from genome assembly GCA_016271365.2 of Neoceratodus forsteri. Classification (NCBI taxonomy): domain Eukaryota; kingdom Metazoa; phylum Chordata; order Ceratodontiformes; family Ceratodontidae; genus Neoceratodus; species Neoceratodus forsteri. Next base: position 832,410,460 of record CM028133.1, read on the forward strand.
AGGGCCAAAGGCAGCTGAAGAAACAAGATCCAAATAGTCATTAACCTTCACCCATTGAAGCAACTGATGTCTAGTCTTAAAGCGGCAGTCCTCTCGGTGGTAGTTTGATCTATACCTTTTCATTGTATTTAGATTCCCACAAGATACCAGTTTTCCCCATTTTGAGTCTACTTTAGTATTTTTGTATATAGCTGAAATCATTAAAGGTGTGCTCCATTTAATATGACTGTTCCCATGTTTTCATCATTTTAGAATGCTCATGGTTTAACGCCCATTTTCTCATGACTAAGATGAACTAGCATGCAAAGCACACTGCTCCCTGCCCTTATGGGAAAATAAGTGTTCTAAAGCAGCCGAGAATAATAATGAAAACATGTAGATAGTCAAATTAAAAATTCGTGCTCCTTTCATTATTTAAAATGTCAAAAAGTGCTAAGACACATTTAAATTGGGGGGAAAGGATATCTGCACGCACTCCTTCCAGCGTGTCTGCTTCAGCTCAGCCCCCCTTGTGCACAGCATTGGTGCACCACCCCCAGCCTCCACTAGGGGCCAGAAACACACCGACAACTGGAGTCCCCCCACCCTTGAGAGGGAGAGCAGTACTGCGGACGCTCGATCCCTCGCCTCCCCCGCCGACCCTTGATGGTCCGAGTCTGTTCCCAAACCCAGGTCGCCGGCATGGAGTGAGGTGTGGTGTCCAGCGCTTCAACCCTCAGTGCCACTGGGCTGGCATAGTGAGAGGTTTCTGGAGGAATGCCATGTATGATCAGCTCTCCTAACATCTTTCCTGGATATATGAAGCTCAGGCATGTACCAAGGTTAGTGTATGGATCTCCTGATACTGCTAGACAGGAGAGAAGCAATGTCATCCAGAGAAGACCTTAATACATTGTTGCACGCCATAGCTATTGGTCTGCAGGGCCATGCTCAAAGCATGGTAATGCTCACAAAACTCGGTTGCCTACTTTAGCAAACAGGCAAGTGGCGGTAGTGGCGCTAAGTCTGACAGAGGTCAGAGGTGCAGACAGTGTATAGAGACCCTCTAAGGACTAGATGGAAAACAGGCGCATTTCTGGAAAAATGCGGTTAGGGAATTGGAAGCCAGGAGCTGCTTCATGGATGGGGAGCAGGAGGAGGGACACACTGATGGACCATAGTGTACACAGTGCTCTCCGGTGCAGTGCTGGGTGCAACTGAAGGGCTGTGCTTGACCCTTGCTGAAAAACAAAACAACACAAAGTTCAGATGCACTCCTGGAATTAACAAGTATATAGCTCTCCACAAAGACATCAGACAAAATTCTTGCCTTCCAAATGTGATTTATTGTGTTAAATTACACGAATGCAGGAAGAGCACATACAGTCTAAAGATCAGGGAGCTGTTGCTACTTTCCCAGAAACCCTGGTGCTTCGCTCAGTGGAGCTTCCTCAGGGTGCATCTAGACTTGGTGTTTTTTGAACGGGCACACTGGACTACCAGAGGATGTTGAACAACAAAATGAACAATTAATGGACTTCAGGCCCAGAACTGGGAATTAAAGTACAAGGTGGATGAGTGGGGGCACATCTTGCAATATCACCAGTCCACACTAGATTACAGCATGGCATAGCACCATGCAACCAGTACTATGCCATGCTGTAACCCAGATGGAGATGCTAACCAGCATGTTAGCAGGTACAAGCCCCCTATGTGCTCCCTATCATCTAGCAGATTAACTTGCATTGCAAATAAGTTGCAGGGAGACCCCTCTCCACTGCAGCTGAGAGATGCTCTTCCTTAAGTCCTAAAGTGCGAATGTGCAACTTGGTGGCTGTTTGTATCCTGTTTTGCCCCCTTCACACTTTATGGCTAAGAATGGGGCCTGTGGTTCATTCTTCTCTTTCCCCAATCCAGCCCCTTCCTTCAAGCCTTCTGTCAGGATTGGTTACATTGTAACATTGCAGCATAGTCATTTTCAGATCAGAAGGGACATTGAGGCCATCATTCTGCCCCCTCCCCAGCTTCATAAGCAGAGGTGGAAAAGAGTGTTTCTTTGATTTATATGTTGATTTATTTTTAGGCCATGGCACAGCTCATGTGGCTTAGTCCACTGACCCTAAGTGTAAGACCAATGGCCTCAGCATGGTGATGCACTGGCATGCTGAGTCACTGAACTGGCCCCAGGGGAGTAGAAACACATTTTTTTTTTTACCTTAATAAAGTGCAGCTAAACATTACTCTTCCTTCGCCTCCTTCCAAAAGCTTTCGGCCCAACGTTGGTGGGGACGAATGCAGAGTTCCCAATCCCTCCTGAGCGGCTGAGGAAATCTGCTAGGCGTTGTGTGATGCAGGTTGCTGTGTTGCAGCCTCGCTTCTCAATAAACCTGTGCAAAACATTGAGACAAAAATCAGAACTGCAGTGAATTTGGGAGTGACCTCCTTACCCACTAAAAGAGGGGCTCAAACCTCCAGCCAAAAACAAATAATTACTGGCGTTAGCATAACACAATTATATATCATTTTAAACCCTTTGAATTTCAAGCCAGTTACTTGTTTTTTACTAAGGACATCTGTTTAGTCCCTTTCAGGGTCATCTGCTCTTGATGTTGATACTGTACCTTGACTAGAGTTGTAGTCCTCTGCTTACACCACCATATTTTGTTGTTGTGGAAATAACTGACTGACTGACTACATTATATGAATCCAAATAAACTGAAGTGAGAAAAAAAGAAAGAAAGTGCATTATTTGAACCCAAGCCACCCAGAACACTGTTTGGTTGTGCTACCAGTAGCACCATCAAAGCAAATGGAAACCTGGGACTCCCAGAATTATTTTATTCTTTCTCTAATGCACAACCAACTGCTGCACAAATAATTAAATTTTATTCATAAGAGTGCGGTGTGCACATATATGGAACCCCAACAAACAGAAGAGAGAAGGAAATTAGTGCCTTAGCTGAGATTTAAACCCAGGTTGTCTGGAATACCATTCTATTGCACAACTAGCTGCACCACCAAAGCAACTGGAAACCCGGGACTCCCAAAAGCACCTTTGACTTTCTCGAAAAATTAAATTTTTATGTTCAAGGGTGATGTGTGTACATATATAGAACCCAAACAAAGAGAAGAAAGAAAGAAATAAAGTATTGCGGTCAGAAGCACGCAAGGTACAGTAATAAAATATTCTGGCAAATGTAAAGCAGAGCATCAAAAAGAGCCATAGGAATTTTATATTAGTGATTGAAACTGTGATGCTTTGGGATATTTGGGCTCCCTAGTTCACTGAGAGCCTGCACATCAAGCTCCCACAGCACTAATACTATCTGTAGTGCTGTGCTGGTGGTTGCCTAGCAACTGAGCATGTATATGGTCAAGCATGTTCACATGATGTCCAAACATCTCATCTGATAACAGGAGACTGCACAGGCTTGAAGGAAGGCGGATCCTTGCAGGCATTCTCTCAGGTAGTAGATGCCTTGCTAGAAACATGCCTTCAGGTAAGAACAGCCTGAACATAAGCTCAGCGATATAAACTTTCACGTTGTAATACCATGAGCTTACTAACTCAACTACTAAAATGGCATTTTTGGTTCGTACCAAATAAGATTGTTTACGGCTATATAACTAAATGGAAACACTTTTCAATGGGTAACTCGTAAGATGCCAAGCCACTGAATTGAGTAGTAGTGAGCAGCATTTAAAACACGTTTTTCAAAAAACGCAGCTTATAGCAAATAACATTATTTCAAACTGCATGGCAGTGTAAAAAAGTGTGATATGGTAATGTAAATTAGTCATATTATTTTAGAAAGTATGGAATTTACAAAATATGATCTGTTAAAATAAATTAGTCACTATATTATTTTAGAAAGTATGAAGTTCACATGATAAATTCACCTTACAGAGGACACAGCTTGGATTCTGAGTGACGGGGGTGTTAAACACTTTAGGTGGTGTTAGACTTAAGACACTTGGAAATGGGTTGAGTTTCAGGTAGTAAAGCAGTATTTTTAAAATAAGCAAGCTGTAAAAATACAAATAGTGTAGTTGTTGTATTGGTCCTAGTAAGAACAGATCCAGAAGCAAATGGTTTGATACCTTTTATTGGACCAACACAGATGTTACAACAAAAGATAACAAAAGATGGTTCTTTTGTTGTAACAGCTATGTTGGGCCAATAAAAGGTATCAAACCATTTGCTTCTCAAGCTGTAATAAGATGTATTAGCACCTTTACTATGCTTTTTGCATCATTTTAAAAAGGAAAATAAAATAAAAAGAGACACAGTACCTGCAGAAAGCAGACATGCACAACATTAAGGTATCTGGTAGTTGCAATAGGTATGTGAATTTAAATCAGATATAATATTTCAATATTAGTTTCTATATTTCTTGTGCTTATTTTATTTTTCAGAAATGCTAAAAAATTCCCCATGAAACAGTCTATAAACTTTAGACGAAATATCGGGGTGAATGGAACAAAATATTTCAAAAAGCCTAAAACATTAGACGAATCGTTGGGGTGAATGCAACAAATATTTCAAAAGAAAGAAGCTTTTGCTAATGTGGCTTTGTTTGTAAGGGCCTCCTGCATCTACACATCTCTTATTTGTCAAATTTGACTGGACCTTCAGTGGAAATGTTTGTCAAACTGAAACAGCGTCACAAAGGCAACTGGAAACCTAAGACTGCCAGAAGCACCTTACTCTTCCTCTAATGCTCAACCTGATGTTGCACAGATTATTATATTTTTATTCTTAAGGGTTTGGTGTGCATATATATGAAACCCAAACAAATGGAAGAGAGAAAGGAAAAATTGCCTTTGCTGGGATTTGAAGCCAGGCTGCCCGGAGTACCATTCTGTTGTGCTACCAGCTGCACCACCAAAAGCACCTGAAATCTGGGGCTCCCAGAAGCATCTTACTCCTTCTCTAGGTGTTGGTGGGAGTCCCAGGTTTGCAGTTATTTATCAGTTTCTTTTTACAGGTAATGACTGTCTGTTCAGAGTTTCCCGGACATTCTATGATTCCTATTGTACTACACTGATTAGTTAACATATTTTCAAGACTGTGTAAACTATTTATTTATGGCATTTTGATAACTGGGTGAGTCAACTGAGACCAGAAGTCCCTTTTTCAGGGGCAACCCGGATTAATTACACTCAGTGCCAACAGACAGTTCATGTCAAGTAAAATTACAAAGTACAGAAATGGGACAGTTGTAAAGTCATGAAAATGACATACAATGCACAAGGAAGTTAGTTACATACAGTACATCAGTTACACAACTGTAGCAGGTTATAGGCAATGGTAGACAAAACCAACTAGTCTTAGGTACATGTATAGCATGTAATTGCAAACCATCCTCCGGGTACAGGGGATACAGTAGATAACGGTTCAGTGATAGCAGCTACATTGACACCATTCCAAAATGTAAACCTTTAACCCTGCCTTAAAGCCTTTAATAGATGCGGACTTTCAGGAAGGGAGTTCCAATGATAAGGGGTAGAGTAATAAAAGAATCTTTTTCCCTAGTTAGTCCATACTCTAGAGATCTCCAGCAAGCTGGTTTCAGATGAGTGGAGGGTGCACTCATTGGTTTCGAGGCCAGAGCAGACCCTGCAGGTGACGGTGGGGGTGTATACCTTGGTAAACTTGAAAGTGAGGCAGAGGAGGGGCTGAATGAGCCTGTGTTCTAGGGGAGGCCAGTTTAGATCAGAGAGTACCTCACAATCATGCCTCCTTGGTGGTGAACCCTGGCCTCCTAAATGTCCAGAAACATAGAATCAGACAGTGTAAACACTGACACTGAAGAGGCAAATGGCAAGCATGCTGTGTAGCAGTAAAACATAATTAAAATCTACTTACGAAGGAAAAAAAACACTTAAATCATACCAGGTGATTGAATCTGGTCCACAGAAAGAAACAAGGAATCAGAGAAATGCATATTTGAAATAGTTTCATATCCCACCTTTAAAGTGAGAGATTTCAGAATAAGATTTAAGGTGTTACTAAAAAATAGTAATGAGACATTGGGCAGATAACTTAAATCACAGCAATGTATAAGCACTTTTTTTCATTTAAAAAAAGGATATTTATTCATTTATTTGCTGTTAGAGAGTGCGCTTTGCATTATTGCTTCCAACCAATAGACTGGGTCCTCTTCTCTTGTCCTCATCATGTGGTTGAAACTGGCACTCTCCTCACACACAGGGACCACTGACCTATGTAAGCAATAAGACAAGACTGGGCATTGATTGTCCGGGGTTAATGCACACCTAGGTGTGTAATGAGGCATGAGGCACTTGTGCTAAGTGCCTTTAGTACATGGAAGTACATTAAACCTAGACAGCCAATGACCTGGAGTGTCTGATTGCCCTTTTAAAATGGGTAAACACACAGTATGAAAGTGGAGGTTGTGGGAATCAAACCCAGGTCTGGTGGATGTACCAAGCTCATTCACAGCTCATTACTCCTTTTTGTACATCTGGGTGGGATATTCAGAGCAGTTGCACCATACGCAATAGGGATGCACCAGCGCAAGAGAAGAAATGCGACACAGTGCGATATACTGTGGGAGCGGCAGTGCAGCACAACACACAATGTGCCACAGTATAACAGAAATGAATGCATGCACAAGTGCAGGGGTGGAACCAGGAATAATATGCGCAGTGCAATATTCATCAGTAGCTGACATACGCAGTAGCGGAGCAAGCGGAAGTTGTGCGAAAGCGTAAATGAGCCAAAAGAAAAGGGAGCAACAGAGGGGAGAATGAATGCACCACAGAGGGGCCATAGCAGGGGAGCACAGAGACAGAGTGGCAGGGAGGCAAGACAGGAAGCAGGGGGCAGGTGTGGCCAGGAGGTGGATGGGGCCCACTGGAGGTGTGTGCGAGTGAGAGAAGGAGAGTATGTGTGTGTGTGTGTCTGTGTGTGTGTGTGTGTGTTTGCCTCTGTGTGTGTGCGCAAGAGGGACTGAGCGGGCCACAGAAGACGGAGGGCAGTGGCAAGAGGCAAGGCACACAGAAGTGAACAGCCAGAGGTGTACCCGGTGCAGGGGCAGCACTAGCAACACACAGCGGGGGGGCCAGGTAGACAACTGCCCGGGGGGGGAAACACCAGCCAGGGATATGGCCAGTGCCATCTTCCAGATGGAGGCGGTAATGAGGGGTGTGAGAAGGCAGGCAGCAGGGAGGCGTGGCTGTGGAAGGGCCAATCGGCGGTACGCCCAGAGCAGGCTGTACCAAGCCCACACCAGCTTCGAACAGTATAGTGACACTGAGATTGTGGGCTGGTACCGCCTGAACCGGGCAATTCTGAGGCAGCTCTGTGAGCTGTGCAGTGATGAGATGCAGGCACCCACACGATGGAGCCATGCACTGTCTGTGGAGACTAAGGTCACAGCTGTCATGTGCCTACTTACCACAGGCACCTTCCAGAGACCAACAGGGGACACGACAGGCATAACCCAGTCGGCTGCGTCACACCTACTCACACAATTCCTCAGCGCACTGCTGCCACATGCTGTGGAGTACATCCATTTCCCCAGCACACAGGCGGAGTGCACAGCACACATACAGGAGTTCCACAGGGTAGCACGGTTGCCTGGTGTGCTCAGGGCCATAGACTGCACCCATGTAGGCATCTGCATGCCACCTAGCACGAAGGGGGCTCTGTACATCAACCGCAAGGGCTACCCGAGTGTCAACTGCCAGGCAGTGTGCGATGCCAGGGGGCGCATAATCAATGTCTGTGCCACACATCCTGGAGGAGCACATGATCCCTTCATCTGTCACCAGTCCGCACTGTGACATAGGGTCGAGAATGGGGACATCCCCACTGGCCATCTGGTAGGTGAGTATGCATAGCACACCAGATGATGGGTGCAGACGTGGGGGGGTGGGGGGAATTTGCAGGCATGCCATGGGGAATGGCCATGATGGCCCATGGCACAGTGTCACAGACCACCATGCTAACAACTCCCCTCTACACACAGGTGACAGTGGTTACCTACTACGGCCCTGGCTACTCACACCATACCGGTGCCTCATGACCCCAGTGCAGCAGCAGTACAATAAGACACATGCCACAACACAGAATATCATTGAGCAGGTGTTTGGGCTGCTGAAGGCATGGTCCCATTGCCTGCACATGTCAGGCGGTGCCCTACAGTACAGCCACTCAAAGGCCTGTGGGCTATTCCTGGCCTGCTGTATCCTGCACAACATGGCCACCAACTGTGGGATAGCTGTTGAGGTCAAGGAGGGGGACAACGGTGGGGATGAAGAGGACGCCGGTCCAGCTGGTGTTGGGCAGTCACTCTCTAGGCGAAGGGACCCCCGGCTGGCCCGGATGGCATAGCAGCACCGGGATACCATTGCAGAGGAGCACTTTGGACAACACAGGTAGGTCAACAGGGCCACGTGCAACCACCAAGGGCAAGGGCACAGCCCACAGACAGGCAGGGGTGGACATCAGGAGAGGACAGCGTCAGGGGCATGGGAATGGGCAGGGGACTGCACACAAAGGCAGGGACGAGCAGGGCTACACACAGCATGAACACACACCACAACCCATGCCCACAGGGCAACAGGCATGCCCATCCCAACAGGCACCCTCACACCCACACAGGACCACACACTACCACACCCAGTGGTGGGCACTGTGCATGCCTCAGATGCTGAGCACCATTGCACAGTGGCAGACAGTGCTACGCAGGCATCATCATGCACACACCACAGTGGCCAGCAGCCAGGAGGGAGTGCACAGGGACCATGTGTGTGCAGGGCTAGGCACCTCACCCATGAAATGCACAAAGAACACCACAGTGCACACAGGGCAGTGGCAGACAGTGGCCATGGAAGGGGATGGGTCAGTCATGCGGCACAGTACCACGGCCATCATGGTTGCCTGAGCAGTCCTGCCGAGACCTGCCAGCAGTGCCAGGCTGACCAGTGGCCTCATGGGGTGGCACCAAAGGGTTCCCAGGGGTGATGCTCTGCAAATGCGACCGTGTCTGTGCAGGGGTCTGCAGGCCACCAAACATGCCCGCACCAGGCGTGCTACGTATGCCCACAGCCGAACCTGGCATCAACATAGCAGGGGTCGCATGATGCCAGGAACGGGGGGTGGACATAGCACTCTGCGGCGTGTGCGGCGGCTGGGCATCCATCTAGTTGGCCAGTGTAGCCACGACAGTCACCATTGCAGTGGTCTGCCTGTCAATGGCAGTGGTCACATCCTTTTGCTGCTGAGCCAACTCTGCCAGGAGCAGGGCATGGTCCCTGCTGTGCCGCTTCTCTGTCTGGTGCAGCGCTGCACAGAGCACATCCACCCCCACCACAAGCCACATCTGCTGATCCACTGAGGCCTGGAGAAGATGGCTTGGTCATCCAAGGAGTCATCTGCATGTCCAGTTTGCTGTCCCCATGGTGTTCCTGGTCCTGCTGCACAGTGCCCCTCGACAGTGGGCACCAAACAGCACTGTCATTCTGGGGTACATCCACACACGGTGCACTGCCACCACCCCCTGCCCCTGTCCCCACGTTGACACTGGCCAGCTGCTGCCGCTGCCCCTCTGGCTGCTGATCGCCAGGCACCACTGGTACGGCCACAGCGGCAACAACAGCCCCACCACCCTGGCTGCAAGCCAGTGCTGCCCCACTGGAGCCTGCAGATGCAGCCTGGGAATGGGCTGTTCTGCAGGTAGCCATGCCAGCACCACCTGCGGAACCACCTGGGTGGATGCCATCTGTGGGACCATCCTGTGTCCCACATACATCAGTGTCCAGGACGTGCATCACGTCATCATCAGTGCTGGATCTGGCCCCTGTCCATGCCTCAGCACACTGGACACCGAGGGTCGTGTCACGCTGGGACACAGCCAGGGCCATGTCCACACCCACACCACTGGCATCAGTCCAGACAGACGTGTAAAGCTGCAGCTCAGACACCTGTGGAGGTGGATGGGCACTCCACTGTGTCCAGGACCTCCCCCTCAGTGGACACACCCACCACTGCTGCCTCATGCAGATGCTCAGGAGCTGTAAAGGAACACAGTACCATTAGAGGTTCTGCCTGGCCCTGGGGCCTGCCTCCCCCTTCCATCCAGATATTGCCAGTGCCGGACCTACCATGTAGTGATGGGCTGCTGCCCGTCTGGGAGCCACCGCTAGGAATACCTTTGACAGCACTACGCCGCATGCTGCTGGCAACCTGCTCCTCCCGTGGCGTCAGGTGGGGTACGTCCTGCTGGCCCCCACTGGTGGCAGCATGTGCCACCCTGATGGCGGCCACCTTATCTTTTATCTGCCTCCTTTCTGTGCCAACCTTTTTCTTGCACTCCTGCATGGACTGCTGGTGGCTGCCTTGCTGGTTGACGGCACGTGCCACCTCACCTCACACCACTGCACAGGCCTATGGTGTTCCCCTCTCTTCGCTGAGCAGTGGCTCCCTGTCAAGGTATGACTTGAACAGAGCATCGGATTCTGCCCTGGTAAAGTTGGGCCTCCTCCTTTGCACTCTTCCCTGCTCCTCTTCATCCTCTCGCTCAGTCATGCTCATGTCTGGGGGATGGACAGGTGTTACCTTGGACTGTGCAGTCCCATACAGCCCTCCCAGACCACTGCCCCCAGATCCCAACAGCATGCCACCTACCTCAAAGGACTGCAATACCGATCCATGGCCCATGCAGCCTCAGGTTGCATTTTTATAGCGTAACGCATGCATATGAGGGTAGGTGCAACAGTAATGGGATGCAAATGCAGTGAATGTGCCGTGGAATGGCTCATGAGCTGATTTGCATAACCTGGATGAATATCATGCTGTTGCACCTTGTGCAATGGTGTTGAGCATGCTCAGACTGTGGCGCACCACTGTGTCGTGCGCAATCGGCACCGCACCACGCATGCCCACAGTGCTGATGCCAATGCTAGTGGTGCTGCTGATGCACTGTGCATGAGAGGCAGTACAGGGCACAGCCACTACTGTGCCTGTGGTGCTCGTGTACTATATGCCCAGAGGTGTGCTCATGCCATGGTGCGCTCTGGGCGCCATGGTGCCACAGCACAGTAGGCCACTGCATGGTGACACACACATGCACCCTACCTCACTACATGCAGGGCTTCCCAATAGCGTGTGGTGCTCCATGCATGGACAGACCCTTGACCCTGTGGCTGACCTTTGCCCTCTAGGTGCCATGCGTATGCATGGCTGCCCCCCCAATGCACAGTCCGGTGCCAGTGCAATTGCGACTGACAGCACAGTACCGCACTGCCTCTGCACGTGGGGCATGTGTGCTACAGGGTGCCATTTTGTGCTCGCCAGTGACAGCACCATGCTGCACACCAGAGCACCAGTGTGGACAGCGGTGGAACTGGCTAACCTGGTGGCACTTGTGGAGCCCCATGCAGGTGCCCTTTTTGGCCAGGTACCCCTCCTGAGACAACGGACAGCGGTGTGGCAGGAGGTTCAGAAGGCCTTGAGGAGGCCATGGGGAGTAGCAGGACCACCGAGCAGTGTCGCCACTGCTATGGGGACCTCCAGCAGTGGGACCCTGACTGCCTAGGGTGACTGCAGGTGCGTGCCTGGTGGGGCACTGTGCCATGACCAGGTAGGTGCTCCTTTACAACACTAGTAGTATCCGTCTGTCCTGGTATCATGGTGGTCGGCAGGCCATGCTGCGGGGGGGGGTCTGTACCTGTGTTGCTGGTGTTGGGGGTGCTTCATGTACACCCTGCACCACCTCATCATGGCTGGGCTCTGCAGGCATGCACACAGCAAGGGGGGGGCTATGGTTCTGATGTGTACTGATGGGACTCTCTCCATGTTTGCACTCTAGGCCCGGAGGATTGCCGTAGGGCCCGGTTGGCCGGGGAGCAAGGATAGCAAGTTGGCAATGGAGGTGTGGCCTTGCAGGCAGGACACAGTGGTGGTGCCGGGGATCAGCAGCGGCCTGCTGACTGGGACACAGGTGAGTGCTGTGTTTCCCCTTACATCTGTGCATGGTGGATTGCAGGGGTGGTGGTGGTGGGACTACCCCCAGGTCCCTTTCCATTTTTGTTGTTATTAATACCCCCCCATTGTGTACTCTTCCCCTGGGTTTTTGTTTCCCAGGTGCATTACTTTGCACTTCTTTGCATTGAACTTACACTGCCATACTTTTGACCATTCCTCCAACCTTGCCAAGTCCCTTCTCATCCTTTGAACCCCCCCTTGTGTATTAATCCTGTTGCTGATCGTTGTGTAGTCTGCAAAGAGGCATACTTTTCCCTCCAGTCCCTCTGCAATGTCACTTATAAAGACATTAAAAAGGACTGGACCCAGTACTGAACCCTGCAGTATCCCACTCGTAACCCCCCTATCTTCGGAGTGGACTCCATTTACTATTACCCTCTGTGTCCTGTTGTCCAACCAATTTTGTACCCAGGCTACCATCCTGGGACCCACTCCAGGCTGGCTAATTTGTTTATTAATCTTTTGTGTGGGACTGTGTGCAATGCTTTGCTAAAGTCTTGGTTGGCCATGTCCCTACCTGGTCTACTACGTTGATCACCCGGTCAAAGAACTCTATCAGATTCGTCTGACATGACCTTCCCACTGTGAATCCATGCTGCTTTGTGTCCTGTGCCCCACCTGATGCCCTTGTAAACGTCATTGGTGAGGTCACACATGGAGTATTGTGTGTAGTTCTGGACACCGTACAAGAAGGAGGACATAAGGAAATTGGAGGGTTTCGGAGGAGAGCAAACAAATTGCTTACTAACATTAGCCATCTGCAATAGAGGAGAGATTGAGGGATCTGGGCATATATTCATTGGAATATAGGTAGATGCAGGGAGATCTTTGTCTAGTATATTGGGTACATAACAACAAGGATTTATTGGGAATGCATAGGTTTGGAAGCCTTAGTCAGGGAAGCAGTATAGCATAGTGGTTAAGGCTTAAAGGCACTGAGCTACAAACCGGGAGACCTGGGTTTGAATCCCATCAGCCCCCACTTGCATACTGTGTGACCATAAGTAAGTCACTTAACTTCCTTGTGCTCCCAGGTCGTACCTGGAAACAGGCTCTGGCTTAGTGTGCCTTTCCTGGTTAAAAAATTCATCCATTCCCTTCCCCCCAAAAGGACAATGCAGGAACACCAGGTGCCATGATTTATTACTAAAAGGGGAAAACTATAAAAAGAATGAAAGAAGGGCTTGGATCAATCACAGAGTTGTTGCTACTTGGAATAGTCTTCCAAATCACGTAGTCTGTAGTTCTAATGTGAAGCAATTCAAGGAAATATTGGAAGCTTTTTTAATTAGCAAGGAAATAACAGGATATGTTTAACTGGAACTCAAGTCACTATGGCTCACGCTAATGGACTTGTATTCATGCCATGAATCCTATTGTTTAAGCTGTTTAAGAATTTCTTTTGTGCTATGTATGCTGCCCTCTACTTGCTGGTAATTTGATTGGACAAAATTAATTGACTGCTAGTCACGCAACCCAGTCTTTAATTGTTTACTGCTGTCTTTTCAGCAAGAGCTGAACTTTGGTAAATGCTTATTATTTTATGCAAATTAACTTGTGTAAACATGTTACACATGATGCTTAATAACCTGATAAAAAATAATTAGCTGACAACCCTATATTATTGCTCCTTCTCGAGCAGAAGTCTGAGGGGGAAGTTTCCATTTATAACTATGACTTTATTAGCTGAGTAATCATATTGTGTACAGTTCTCAAAGTTAATAATCATAGCATCAGAGTATGTGTCAGAGTCTGAATGGAATAATGATTAAAGGGGAACTGTCAGCACTAAGAACCCCACACCTATGTGTGGGGCTGGTCCTAACTTACACTTTGTGTGTGAAAGCATATTACTGTTTACTGCAGTACAGTAGTTTGTTTCACATTAAATCCTGTTGACCTGTAAGCTGACATTTTCTGTAACACAAAATGCCAGAATCCCCTGCTGCTGACATCAGAGGAGGGCTGCAGTAGTGGGAGATTCAGTACCTTGCAATACATGTTAATAAGCTCAGATCCTTTGTTTGCTGTTCTGCTGTCCTCCCTGGGCTAAGTACAGTAATATATGACTGTGCTTAGCTCTGGAAGAACAGCAGAACCAGCAAACATATGAAAGTAGCTTATATACGCTCTTAAAAAAACACTACAAGCTGTTGATTCTCTAACTGCTTCAGCCTTCCTCTGATGTCAGCTGCAGGGGATTCTGGGATTTGTAGTGACAGAAAATGTCAGCTTGCTGGTCAACAGAAATAATGTGCTACAATCTACCATACTGCAGTAAACAGTAGGGGCCAAATATTCAGACTGCGCCAGGCAATAGCGCAAGTGGAGGCGCAGCACAACTGAGATGCGCTGGGTGCCAGACAGGGGGATAGTCAAAGGTGATGTGGTATGGTGCATCACCTTTGAATATAGCACAGAATGTGCATGGCGCATGTACAATGTGCCGGTGCAGTCCCCAGACAGGGAGGACTGGGAATGCTCCCTGTAGTTGCGCTGGGCTCATCACCCACGATATTCAGACTTGAGTATGCAAATAGGGCCACAATGTATGCAAAGTTCAAATGGGGCCATTTGCATGTGATTATGGCACCACTTGCATGAGCTGCACAGAGCAGCCCAGTGTAATGCATCTGGCACCCTGCACAGAATGTTGTGCAGACTGAGAGGGTCCTGGGGCACCCCTGCCCCATAACCGCGATCGCTTTAAAAAGTAATACAATACATGCCCTGGTGATCCAGTGGTTCTCCCCACCCCCATAACCCCGATCATGGAATATATTGAAGTAATACAAGCCCTGGTAGTCTATTGGACCCCCACCCTGTAACCCCGATCACGAGTACTAGTGAGTATAATCACATCCCTGGTAGCCTAGTGGGAACCCCCTCCCATACCCGATCATGGGGTTCTAATAAACTCCCTGATGGTCTAGTGGTAAACCCCCTTCCAGCCCATAGCTCTGATCACAGGTAAACTGATAATGATATACTCCCTTGTAGTCTAGTGGTAACCCCCCCCCATAGCCATGAGCACCGATACTAATTAACATCATATGCCCTGGTGATCCAGTGGTACCCCCCACCCCTCCCAAAGCACCGATCACCCAAACAGTAAATAAGTCCCCATCCCTGGTAGTCTAGTGGTGCCCCCACCCCACCTGATGCAGCGATTGCTGGTGAATGTGTAATCCACATATCCCTTGTGGTCCAGTGGTAACCCCCACCTCCACACCCAAACAGGAGCCCTAGCCCACTCAGCCCCTCCATCATTGGTGGGTGGCTGCAACCCGCCTGCATACCACCCAGCTGCCTGCCAAATGACAGCTTACAGTATGGGCTGTAAGCCTATTGGTCCACAGTGTCATGTGGACCAATGGGCCTGCAGAGCATACTGTACTATACAATTGTAAATATGTGAATGAATTCATTCCTTGGTTTTTTTTGTTTGTTTGTTTTTTGTTACCCTCACTTGTCAATTCTACCTGACCCCTTCCATGTCCCTGCCTGTTTACACTCAAGGGTAAAAGTGTATCACCATTTTTATTAATAAAAAAAGATGCATTACTTATATTTAAAGTTTTATTGTATTCCAGTAGTATCTTTCCATTGCAATATTTTAGTGTTCTAGTTTGATTTCAGCATTGTTATATATGCTTTCTTATAGTAACCTATAACCTATACTGACTTACTGCAGCACCCCTTAAAATCAGTGGCCATAACATAGCAACATGAAATGCTGAAAAGTCACTGTCACCTTGAGAAGAACTTTGAAAAACATAATATTTGGACACAAAGCAGTTCGCATGTCTCTTTAGCTCTGTATTTCTTACCCTCATTATTTATTACTGAGGTCACATGCATGAAGACATAATACTTGTTCATCAAGTTCATCAACTCCTGTTCCTTCTTTCTACTCTGATGTCATAATACTCTGCTTGTGACATTGCAGTTATTTCCATGGCAACAGACTGTGATTTCAGAACACAGCATTATAAATTTAAGTAGGGGATAAATAAATATATTAAGTTTGTTAGACATTGGCAAACATTTAACAATCATGGAGACTGATTTAGGAATGATGGACTACACCTGAATAGAAGAGGAACAGTAATTTTAGCTAAAAGAATTACCACAGCAATTAAACATAATTTAAACCAGTTGGAGGGGGGTGAATAAATTAAATAACTATGTGACACCATCTCCAGTTATTAACCCACACAGTCATATACCAATGATAACAAACATCCTTATAGATCATATCAAACTAATTTAAACATTTTATCACTAAATACCTGAAGTTTGCATAAAAAAATGGTTCTATTAATAGCTGAACCTTTAGAGTATCGGTATGACATCATATCAGTTACTGAAACCTGGTGGCAGGATGGTAATGACTGGGGACAACAGACAGAAGGCTTTGACTTGCACAAATTAAACCTTAGGGACAGGATGCGGGGTGCAATATATGTAAATAAACCATTAAAACATAAGCATATAGAAAACACAAACATCAGATGATGGCATACATTTGGAAAATATTTGGATTGAATTAGAAGGGAAACCCAAATCAGTGATCATTGGAACATGTTACAGACCACCAGATTCTGGTCAGCATTACAATACCAAACTCCTACTTTCAATTCAAAAAATGAGTTCCCTAAATAAAGATGTCATTCTGGGGGATTTCAATATCCCATCTATTAATTGGGAGACTAAAACTGTACATAATCTTGTTGGAGTGGAACTGTTGGATACCAAAAATGACAGAGAACTAGAACAATTGGTATTACAACCAACAAGAGGTAGTAACATCTTGGACCTAGTTCTAACAAATATCAAGCACAGGGCTATACAATGCACTGTACAAGAACCATTAGGTAGTATTGATCCAAGTAACAATACTCAAACAACCCACTAACACAGTCCATAGTGCAGCTTGTCCTGATTTTAGAAAGGCCAATTTCAGAGACATGGGTGAAGAACCTAAAACTTGGAAATGGAAGAAGTCATTTTCCAATAATTCCATTCAAACCAAATGGAACTTGTTTAAAAATAAATTGACTGGGTTAGGAGAAAAATGGGTAACAAATTGAGTAAGACCAAAATATATTAAAACTAACGTAAAGAGAAAAATCAACAAACAAAAAACATCAATCAGAGCATATAAATTAGATCCGTGTGAAACAAAGTTAGAAGAATACAAACAGCCTGAAAGCTTGCAGGGCTGCAATAAAGAGAAGCAAACGTAGGCATGAATACTCTATTGCAAATAACAAATTAAGTCCCTAAACCTTCTTTTGATGTATCAATTCCCTCAAGGGCAGGAAAACAGCAACTGGAATTACTGTATAGATATAAATGGTGCTCTAATAGACAAACTGGAAGACCTGGCATTGGAATTGAACAATTTCTTTGCAAAATCATTTTGTGCTTTAGCTGGAGAACAGATTACAGAAACTTCAGACTTCACAATTAGTGCCACACTAAATCTGATGACTTTGCTATCACCTTCTCCATAGGATAGACCCATATAAATCTCGTAGAGTGGAGAGGATCCACCCCCACACTTATACATTTATCTCACATAATTGCTGAACCTGTTAGGGATATATTCATTACATCATTATCTACTGGTAAGGTACCAACAGAGTGAAAGGAAGGATTAGTCATGTCACTGTTCAAAAAGGGATCAAGGCAAGATATTAACAACTATAGACCCATTAGTCTAACCCCTATCTTATGCAAAACAATGGAAAAACTGCTAAAACAATGCACTGAAGATTAGATAAACAGTCAAATCGCACACAATAGGACACAACACGGTTTTACAGGGGGGCGTTCTTGCATTACAAATCTTATCTCCTTTTATGAACCTTTAAATAAACTCTTGGATCATAATATGCCATGTGATATTGTGTATCTTGACCTAAGTAAGGCCTTTGATAAGGTATTACACGACAAACATCTAATTAAATTAAGAAATCTACAACTAGACCAGATTGTGGTGAGGTGGATCGGAGACTAGCCGAAAGATAGAATTCAGAAGGTTAAAATAGAAGGTTATATATCTAATTCCATGCCAGTGACAAGTGGAGTCCCTCAGAGTTCTGTTTTGGGCCCCCTAATGTTTAACATCTGTATTGGAGATATGCACCAGGGCCTTCACAGTATGGCAAATAAATTTGCCCATGCCACAAAGATAGGGGGCAGGGCCATCAATATTGACAATACTAATAAAATCCAGTCTGACTTAGGTGAGGTTACCACATGGGCCACAAAATGGGACATGACTTTTAATCCTGTCAAATGTGTTGTTAAACATGTGGGAAATGATTTATATACTTACAAACTTAACTGTGTAGAATTAAGACCTGTCACAAAAGAAAGGGACCCAGGCATGATAATTCAAAACAATTTTTCTTTTAGATCACACTGTACCACAGTTATCAGCCAAAGCCCTAAAGATATTGGGATGCATTAAATAGAATTTTGTGAGTAGGTGCAGCACTGTTATATTGCCAGCGTATAGGTCATTGGCATGCCCATATCTGGACTATTGTTCACAGATCTGGTCCTCGTATCATAAGGGAGACTTCAACTCAGCTGAAAAAGTGCAGAGATGTTTTACTAAAATCATAAGTGAAACATAGAAACATAGACTTTGATGGCAGATAAGGACCGCTAGGCCCATCTAGTCTGCCCATTTCCCTACCTACAGGATAGGCCGCAGATCCTAGTTAACCAACAGCCTATATCTTCCTGCCCCCCACAAGAATTGCCTTATGTCTGTCCCATGCATTCTTGAATTCTCCCACAGTTTTAGACACCACAACTTCCTCAGGAAGGCTGTTCCATGCATCCACTACCCTCTCTGTGAAATAATACTTCCTCACATTGCCCCTGAACCGCCCACCTTCTATCTTTAAATTGTGTCCCCTTGTTCTTGCAAGTCTCTTTTTCTGAAAGATGCTACCCTCTTGGACTTTGTTGATTCCCTTGAGGTACTTGAAAGTTTCTATCATGTCCCCCCTCTCCCTTCTTTCCTCAAGGGTATACATATTAAGCTCCTTTAGTCTCTCCTCATACGGCTTCTCTTGCAGACCCTGCACCATTTTAGTTGCCCTCCTCTGGACTGCCTCTATCCTGTCTATGTCCTTGCGGAGATGGCGTCTCCAGAACTGGACACAATATTCCAGATGGGGTCTCACCAACTGTCTGTACAGAGGAATAACAACTTCCTGTTTTCTGCTGCTGATGCCTCTCCCTATACATCCCAGTATACACCGGCCCTCCTGCCTTCTCCATTGCTTGCTAACCTTAAGGTCATCTGATATGATTACCCCAGGTCCCTTTCCTGTTTTGTTGTTGTTACTACCTCCCCACCCATTGTGTATTCTTCCCCTGGGTTCTTGTTTCCCAGGTGCATTATTTTGCACTTTTTTGCATTGAATCCTAGCTGCCATACGTCTGACCATTCCTCCAACCTTGCCAAGTCCCTTTTCATCCTTTACATGCCTCCTTGTGTATCAACCCTGTTGCAGATCTTTGTGTCATCTGCAAAAAGGCATACTTTTCCTTCCAGTCCCTCTGCAATGCCACTGATGAAGACATTAAAAAGGACTGGACCCAATACTGAACCTCACGGTACCCACTAGTAGCCGCCCTTTCTTCAGAGTGGATCCATTTACAATTACCTTCTGTGTCCTGTTGTCCAGCCAATGTTTTACCCAGGCTACCACCCTGGGACCCTCCCCAGAGCTGGTTAATTTGACTAATAATCTTTTGTGTGGGACTGTGTCAAATGCCTTGCTAAAGTCTAGGTAGGCCATGTCCACAGCCCCTCCTGGTCTACTACTTTGGTCACCCAGTCAAAGAAATCTATTAGATTCGTCTGACATGACCTTCCCGCTGTGAACCCATGCTGCCTTGGATCCTGTGCTCCACTGACCTCTAGGTACTCAACTATTCTTTCCTTCAGAAGTGACTCCATCACTTTCCCTACCACAGAGGTCAGACTGACAGGTCTGTAGTTTCCTGCCTCTGTCTTGGTCCCACTTTTGTGAAGGGAATCACATCCACCTTCCTCCAGTCCTCGGGTACCACACCATCCTCCCATGATTTATTAAAAAGAGTAGCAAGTGGTTTCACTAGTTCCTTCCTTAATTCTTTTAGAATTCTGGGGTGAATTCCATCAGGACCCATTGCTTTGTCCACCTTCAGTTTTAGGAGTTCTTGCAGAACCCTTTCTTCTGTGAAAGGACTGGGATTGACCCCCCTATCAAGAGTGCTTCTGTTAATTGGATTAGGCACTTCCCCCTCCTCTTTTGTGAATACTGAGCAGAAATATTCGTTCAGTATTCCTGCTTTTCACTGTCCCCTCTGCCACCACCGTTCATTCTATTCAGCCTCACTATCCCTCCCTTTGTCTTTCTCGCTCGCTGATGTACCTATAAAAGGTTTTATCCCCTTCTTAACTGAGTTGGCTATCTTTTCCTCAGTTTGGGCCTTTGCTATTCTGACTTCCTCCTGCTTCTTTCTGCCTTAACTGGTACAGCTCTGTCCTGCTCCTTCTGTGTTTCCTTATACTTCTGGAATGCTATCTTTTTCTTCCCGACTTTCACAGCCACCTCTCTTGAGAACCATAGTGGCTTTTTCTTTCATTTTGATTTGTTTATTTGCTTCACACAAAGGCTTGTTGCCTCTGTGATGGCAGTTTTGATAATTCCCCATTGTTGCTCCACACCTCCTTCTAGCCTGTTTGCTAGTGCTTTTCTGAGGCACTCTCCCATCTTGCCAAAGTCAGCCCTCCTAAAGTCCAGTACCCTCACTTTTGTATGGCTTGACTCTGTAGCTGAGTTTAACGTGAACCACACTGTTTGATGGTCATTTGTCCCCAGATGGCAACCCACTTCTAGATCTGAGATCCTCTCACTGCCCCCGTTTGAGAGTATGAGGTCTAAGATTGCTCCCTCACGAGTGGGTTCCGAAACTAGCTGTCTAATGCCTGCCACCTGTAGGGTGTCAAGAATGGTCCTGCTCTTGGATGTGGCTGCAGCAAATGTGCTCCAGTTAACATCTGGCATATTCAGGTCTCCCATCAACAGTATCTCCCCTTTCTCTGCCATTCTAAGAATGCCTTCCATTATATCCTTGTCCATTCCTTCCCCCTGACATGGGGGTCTGTACACAACCCTGTGCGGATTGTGGTGCCTTTCCAGTCTCCAAGGTGACCCACAGTGCCTCCTCTCTCCCTGTTTACTCTTTTGTTCAGTTGCTTTTATCCCTTCCTTTGCATGAGAGCTACTCCTCCCCTCTTCTCCCCTGCCTGTCTCTCCTGTAGGTTATGTACCCTGGTATGTTAACATCCCAGTCATGGTTCTCTGTGTACCATGTTTCTGTGACTGCTACAATATCCAGGCATCCCTCTTCCATTAAGGCCACCAGCTCAGGGAGCTTGTTGCCCAGACTATGGCATTGGTACTCATTACCCTCCATTTCCTGATGGCCTTACCCCTTTTGCCCCATCCCTGTCCTTCTTGCCTTTGTCACTTTCTCCATTTCCCTGCCCTTCTCCCTATCGACACCTCCATGTTGGTGTTTGCCACACTTACTACCATGATTGTTTGGGGGCTAGGATTTTCCTGCTCTTCCAGTGCCTCCCCTTGGCTAGTTTAAAAGCTTGCCAATGAAGCATTTAAACCTATCACCTAGGATTCTGGTTCCCCTCCCGGACAGATGCAGCCCATCATGCCAGTATAGGCTTGCATCACTCCAGGTGGACCCCCAGTCCCCAATGAAGCCAAATCCCTGAGCTCCACACCAGTTTTTCAACCACTGATTGAATCCCATGGCACGGAACACCCTAGCCTCTCCTATGCCATAGATGGGTAGCACCTCCGAGAAAGTTACCGTGTGTGCTACTTGACTAAGGCCCCTTCCCAATTCCACAAACTCTTCCTGAACTTCTCTAATCCCTTTCTTAGCCAGGTCATTTGTCCCTAAGTGGACAATGACATCCAGCTCCCTCCCCCTGTGCAGCTGCTCTGGCAATCCTGAGGATTCGCTCCCTGCCCCTCCAAGCCATGGCGCCAGGCAGGCACCTTACCTCCCTCTCCCCTTCCTTGCCCAGTTCTACCTTCCTAACAATGGAGTCCCCCACCAGGAGTTGTTTCCTTCCCCTGCAGGGTCCCCTGCCACCCTCCTGTGGGTCTTCTTTGTGGAGGTTCCCAGCATCCTCCTTTGTCTCCACTGTAGGTGCCTCCATAGAGGAACCACACTTTGCCAGAATGGCATAGGAATTGTGAAGAGGTACAACTGGAGGGATGTGCCTCTGTTCCACCACCCTCACCCTCCCTGAGCCCACTGTGGTCCAACCGCTCCTCTTTCTTGGCAACCTCTGAGGCAACGGCAGTGGCACTGGTGGTCCCTGGATGGAAGAGGAGGTCCCACAAATCCTGGTCAACTCAGCCTGAAGATGAGCAACCTCCTCCCTCAGCCCAGAGAGGTGCCTGCAGATGGGACAACACCGCATCCTCCAGAACATCTCCGGAAGACTGCTGCTCCACAGCCACTGCACTGCACCACTCCAATCATGTCTTATTTCTGGCCCCTTAACTGTTTGCAATCCTTACTCTTTCCTCTGTTTTTTTCTCTCTCTCCTTACTTTCTGCCTGTGTGCCTTTAAGCTCCTGATTGTCCTGTTCTGAGACAAGAATATCCTATATTTCTCAGTAGACCGCTTACTTGTTCAGAGGCAGACCTCCAGCAGCTAGAGGGGGCCGGAGAGCTACTCTTGCCTTTCTAGGATGGTGGGTCCTTGGTGGTTCTGTGATCACTCACTTCCTGCCCCTAAACAGGAAGTTCCTGTTGTCAGTCAAATCCTGTGCCTATAAAAATAGAACTAGCTTTGGGTGGAGGGGAGGGAAGGAGGGCAATATAGTCCCAGTAGAGAAGTTCAGTCACACAGCAGTCCTTTCTCCTGGTGTCTTCTGCCAAGCTATTAGCAGAATCTTTCTAAGGCAGTCTTTAAATGTAGCTTCCTTCTAGCTAAGCCACTCCCCCTACTTACCAGATCTTTCTACAAGTAATTTAAACCTCACAACAGTTAAGTCCTTTCAGTCTCCTGAGATTTACACCTAGAAGACTTTTCAGTTACCCATTCAGTTCAGTTAACCCAAACACACATTTTTTTTGTATTTGTTTTGTATGTTAGTTTTTTTACCCTAAATTAAAGGTCCAAATACAAAAGTTCTTCTACTTTAGTCCCAGCAGAGAAGTTCAGTCACACAGCAGTCCTTTCTCCTGGTGTCTTCTGCCAAGCTATTAGTGGCTGCAAATCAATGCCCTACAATGATAGATTAAAAAAACCGGGTCTACATAGTCTACAAAGGAGACAACTGTGGGGAGATCTAGTACTCTGCTTAGTGATCTCAATCTAAACTGGCTAGGAAACTCTCTTCCCGCCCTGCAGGCCAAGATTCAAAGTTTCAACCTTCACCAGATGATCAGTGAACCCACTAGGCCTGCCCCACACTCAAACTCTAGTTCATTGTTGGACTGGATAATGACCAATCACTCAGAAAACATTGTCTCCTCTGGCGTACTAGCAGATGCAATCTCAGACCACTCCCCTACCTTTTGTATATGGGGCAAAACTAGACACTCCCCCTATAAGCCACGCTTTATCACTTTTCACACCTCTTTTAATCTTGACACACAATCGTTCCTGCTGGACATTGCCACTGTGGACTGGACCCCCATCTTTAACTCCAATGACACGCAGATTGCTTTAAATATATTCCTGACTCGCTTCCTGGAAATCCAAGACAAGCATTGCTCCCTTATCATCCGTAGGATAAAAAATAAACATACTTGATGGCTAAAATCCAACCTTCTCTCCAAGCTGAGACAGAGGGACAAATCCTGGCACCACTACAAAAAAACAGGACTCCCTGCTGACCTTAATGCCTATAGAGCCCTCAGGAACTCATGCAAGAAGGATATCAAGAGGGCCAAAAGTGCATACTGCAAATATCTCTTAAATAAATGATATGGTGATCTCAAAAAATTCTGGTCACATTTTAAATGTTTCCTAGGATCTACTCCTGCCCCCACTCCAACTGATATGTCCCTCAATGGGGTCCACTGTAATAATCCCTCTACAATAGCTAACTTCCTCAATACCCAGTTCTCTGACCTCACTAACTATACCTCATCGTTCCCTCCCAGACCTTACTCATATGACAAGTCTCCTGTTAATGGGCCCAAATTTCTGTTGAAATCTGTTACGTGCTTCGAAGTTCTAAGGCTACTCAACAATATCTCTGATTTTATTGCCACTGGGTCAGATAACCTCGAGCCTAAACTACTAAAACTAGCAGCCCCTTATATAGCTGCACCTCTTGTTAAAATCTTTTCCCTTTCCCTCTGTCATGGCTATGTCCCCGTTATCTGGAAGACTGCCAGGATTACCCCAGTTTTCAAAAAAGGGGACTGCAAAAATCCATCTAACTATAGACCTATTGCCATTTTACCTGCTGTAAGCAAAATCCTTGAGAAGCTCGTCGTCAATCAAACTATTGACTATCTACAGAAGCTAAACCTTCTCTCATCAGTGCAGCATGGTTTCCGCAAGGGTCACAGCACCACCACTGCCTTACTTAAGTTTACCACCGATGTCATAGCAGCTATGGACTCAGGTCTCCTAACAGGAGCAATTTTTATTGACATGACCAAGGCCTTCGATCTTGTTGATCATCCTATTCTTCTCGGTACTCTAAGATTACTAGGTTTCTCGCGGGGGGTGACTGCATGGTTTGATAGCTACCTGACAGACCGCAAGCAGCTGGTTAAATTTAACTCTGCCCTATCAGATTATGCCACCATTAATACTGGTGTACCCCAAGGTTCTATCCTTGGTCCCCTGCTTTTCTCCCTATTTATAAATGATATTACCTCAGTCATCCACATTACTGATTCCCTACTTTATGCTGATGACATTGTCTTGTACACCAGCTCAAAGAGCATCTCTGACATCAATCTGCGACTCTCTCAAGATTTTATACAAATTGAAGAATGGTTGGATAAACAGAGACTTGTCCTAAATGTCTCCAAAATCAGGCCATGCTGTTTGGCTCAAATGCTAAATGTAAACTCGCCCAGCCCACTTTCAACATCTCCACCAAAAGTGAATCTGCTGTCCAGGTTGTACCCTCTTTTAAGTATCTAGGTATCATGCTTGATCCTACTCTCACCTTTGATCTACATATCCAGCAGACGTGCAAGCTGATTAATATGAAACTCGGCATGGCCTACCACTCCAACTATGTACTCACTCCATCAGCTAGGCTTGCCATAGCCCGTGGCATACTGCTACCATCACTCATGTATGGGGTGGAAGCATATGCCTCATCATGTAAGACAAGCTTTCGGAAGTGGGAAGTAACATACAACAACATCTGTAGGTATGTATCTTCCTCAAATCGACTAAAACACCACTGTCTCCTCTACTCTGAGTTAGGATGGCTTTCTCTGGCAGCCTCCCGTGGCTATGCACTCTACTCCATCATAGACAATATAATCCAAAATCTAACACCTAAACACCTGGCAGAACTTTTCCTTAACCAGACACCCAGCAACCAGCTACGCTCTGCTGCCATGCCCATGTCGTAATCCTTAGACACCACTCCTCCAAAGGTGCTAGTGCCTTCTTCTGCCTTGCACCAAAAAAGTGGAACTCCCTACCTCTAACTATTCGTCAAGCATCTTCCCATGCCTCTTTCAAATACTTGCTCCGTGATCATCTTGCTATCTCTTGCTCTTGCCCCCATTTCAAACCCCCTAGCGCATCACTTTCACTTCACTATATTTTCCCCCTACCCACATCCTCTTACACTGCTCCTTCCCTCAACCAACTACTCTCAGCACTATCCTGTCTCCTAGCCTGTTTCAATACACCTTTTAACTTAAAGCCCTTACCTCACCCCCTTTTCTTCCTCTCATCCCCTTATACCTCCCCCTACCTCGATTACCCCTCCTTTCTTTGCTTTCTTTCCCCCTTGACCACCAGTTGACACACTGACATAACTTAACCTAACTTGTGTTTTCTGCCACAATGTTGCTTAAGACTTTTACTATGCCGCCCTCCTTTATTTTTACTGTTGCTACATTTTTGTTCTTGCTAAATCAGTTGTTTCTACTGTGTATCAAATTGTTTAACAATTACTTACACTGTATTGATATATACTATATTTGTATGCACTTACTATCTACATGCTCTTGTATGCCTTTTGTAAAAATGTTTTATTTCCTGTATTTCTCTGGGGTCGTGCAAGAACATAGTCATTTCTATGGCCAGTGCCCCTTACCCAGTCAACAAAAACTAAATAAAAATAAATACTCACTTTAATGACATGGACTATATGCAAGAACTTGGCTTAACAATAAAAAAGTTTGATTAGAACACCAGGCTACATAATAAACAACTATGTCAAAAACCATTTTAGACAATAAAGAGGGTCCTTCTATACCATCAGAGTTCTCAAGTATTGGAATCTCTTATCACAAATAACAGTTGACTCTCCAACACTATACAGTTTTAAGAAACACCTCGACATAGGAATGGACAATTGGGAAATTAATGATTGACAACCATTAGTGGGGGGGGGGGGCTAGAAGTGCCTTTTGTGCACTTCCACCCTTAACTACCTAAGTAACCTAAGGGGATAAGCTATAGATGCAAATTAACTCTAAGGGAAAAAGATTTTGTTTTTGTGGGAGTTGCTCCACTAATAAATAATGGAGAGGAAAAATCTATAGAAGATACATGAAGCTGAATTTTGTTTAAAGGTTGCATTTTCCAAAGTGTTCGCAACTGTGTCAGCTGTTCTTTAATGGGTTAAGTTTTCCTGTCAAAATAAAAAAAAGAGAATTCTAACCCATCTTCAGTGAATAAAGTGGATATTGGTCTGATTCAGGAGACTCCCTTACTTCCAGTTAAGGCTGACAAGCTGCTTCACTCTCGGGTAGCTCACAAGGAACATAATTGTTCTAATAGTAGGAAAAGCGTGGTGGACATTAAATTAGAAAAGGTGTCAATTCTGATTTAAAAAAAAAAACTTCACATACTTCTGATACTGAGGGCAGACTCCAAATTCTATCTGGAACTCATGGGCAGAAAATAATAAATAATTTTCTGCAACATTTATGCTTCAAAAGGGGGACAGGTATCCCTTTTTAATGATTTCTTCCTAGCCTTAAGCAACTTCACTGATCATGAGCTAGCCTTAATAGAGGAATTTAACAAATGTTTCAATCCTACTTTGGGTAGGAACGCCAGGAATCCAAACCTAAATTCCACAAATTCAGGTTTGGAATTGATCAAATTGTTGGAAGATCTTGGCCTAACAAGCATCTGGCAATTAGCAAAACCTTGGACTAGAGAGTATTCCTTTGGTTCCTGGGTTCAAATCCCAGTAGGAGCCACACTTTTCCTTTCATTTCTACAATTGTTTTTTTCTCAGACAGGCATAATTTATTCAGTCTGACAGATTATTTATATGCTTCCAAACATATATTTGATTCAGTGTGTAGCTCCCAGCAACTCAGACTCACCAGTATGTCTACAAGGCCTCTAAAGGTTAACCCATGAAACATTGAAAAGACTAGATTAGCTGCTTTGCCCTGGTTTTCTAAAGGAAAGGAGCCAACTAGTTGCAACTGGAGAGTTGCAGTAATCGAGTCAGTTTGGAGGGAGCTACTTGCCTGCCACATTAAGCCAGAGATCCCTCTTGAGTTTCTGTTTCCAGAAAGTGAAACCAGCCAAATTTCTTGGGAATCATGGTAGCTGCCATTAATAAAAAGCCCCTGAGGGGTGAATCCCCAATGGAGGGGAGGAAGATCCCTGAGAGAATGCTGTTCTGAAGGATGAGAGACAGAGAGAGAGAGAGAGAGAGAGAGAGAGAGAGAGAGAGAGAGAGAGAGACAGACAGACAGAGATGGAGACAGAGACAGAGAAAGAGAGACTGACACTGTCATTCCTGAAGTGAAATGCAATTTTTCTAAACCGAGTGACTGTTTATGGTATCTACACAATGCCCTCTCCCTCCCTGAAGCCAGGCAAGAAGATGACACCTATAGCCAATTAAGTGTGATATTTGGCCCAGGAACCTCTGCCTAACAGCGTGTGTGTGTGTGTGTGGGGGGGGGATCAATACTTGTGAGAGGGTGAGGGGAATGACCTGTAGCAACTGTGACCCACAGAGAGTGATTGCTTCTCTGTGCCCATTATAAATTGTGGGGCACTCTCCAAAAATCCAGACCTTCTGGAATCAGTGCAGAAAAATTAGCAGAGCATGTATGTAGATCCAAGGGCTCCTCATTTGCTGTCATACATCCACATGGAGATGGATGCATGAGAACCTAGGCTGGGGCTACTGTGGATCCTCTATTGGCAGGTAGTTGGTGAAGGGTATCGGGTCTAGGGGAGATTGGAAGGATGAATTCCCCTGGGAAGCTCTGGTGAACTCAATGCCCCATTGTTTAATCAGTATGCCTTGCTCTGTTGGAAACATAGAAACATAGAATTTGTTGGTAGACAAGGACTGCTTGGCACACCCAATCTGCCCATTTTGCCCTGTCTATACTGTCACAGTAGACCATACCTGATCTCAGCTACCCCACTGCTTACCTACCAAGATTCCTTTGTACCTGTCCCATGTACGACTGAAGCCCACCACTGTTTTCACCCCCACCAACTCTGCTGGAAGACTGTTCCAGGCATTCATCATTCCTTTAGAGAAGAACTACATCCTCACATCTCTCCCTCATTTCCATCTTCCAGCTTCACTGCAAACCCCCTTGTTCTTGTGCATCTTCTCTTCTGAAAAATGCTCCTCTCCTGTACCTTATTCATACTTGTTAGATATTTATAGGTCTCTATCATGTCCCTTCTATCTTCCAGGGTATACACATTGAGATCCCTCAGTATTTCCTCATAGGGTTATTGATGCAGCCCCTGCACCATTTTTGTTGCCCTCCTCTGGACAGCCTCTACCCTGTCCACATCCTTCCTGAGATGTGGTCTCCAGAACTGGGCACAGTACTCCAAGTGGGGTCTTATCAATGATCTATACAGTGGTAACACCACTTCTCTCCTTTTGCTGGTGACACCCTTCTCTATGCACCCCAGCATCCCACTGGCCCTATCTGCTGCCTAGTCGCATTGTCTTGCCACCTTTAGGTCATCCAACATTATTACTCCAAGGCCTCTTTTCTGCTTAGTGACCATCAATACCTCTTCCTACATTTTATACTCCACCCCTGGGTTTTTGTGACCTAGGTGCGTGATTTTCTCTGCCCTTCATCCACCCCTCTTCTAACCCCACCAACAGCACTTCTCTTTGTGTTGACAATTGCCTCTGGCAGCTCATGCCTCCCACTTCCCCTCCTGCAACCTCCTGTACTCCCTCCCCACCCTACCTGTTTGTACCCATATGTATGCATTGTATTATCTAAAAATGTTGTGTTTATTATGCTTATTCCTCCATATCTGCATTTGCTCTGCCTTGTTCTCTATTGTAATGTCTTAAACTGATGCAGAACCTTTATAAAGTAGCCTTGGCTTAAACGTATTGTAATCCTAGTATGAAATGAATAAAAAAAATTAAATGATTTTGCAGCTTTTCACACTGAAACCCAGTTGTCATACCCTTGGCCACTCCTTGAGTTATCTCAAGTCTCTACAAATTCTCTCCACTCCCTCTGAAGCATCCACCCTATTGCAGATTTTGGAGTCATCTGAAAAGAGGCACTCCTTCCCTTCCAGCTTTTTTGCAATGTCACTTATAAATGCATTAAAGAGTAAATAACTGAAGATATAGCTCTAGATAAATTGCCCCTTACTGGTGCCCTAACTGGGTGAAATTCAGATAAATTAAAGTTATTCCAGGGACCTGCTGTTACAAGTACCTCAGAGTAACATCAGTCACTATTAACTGCCAGTCAGAGAGTGAAAATCTTCTGTAGGGGCTGGATTCATAAATGTGATGTGTTGAATGAACTGAGAATTTGTGCCAGTCCCTATGTGGGGCAGTCCTGAAAGTGTCTGGACTTCAATATCTGTAGGCAGCTGCCTCGAAGATTTTGTCCCTGTTGGTATATGGACTTCGTTCTGGAATTTAATTTCCCCAGGGACTTGTACTGTGATTCGTACATTTGCTAATAATATGCTTATAAACTCAACTTTAATAAATGCAGTTGGTTGGACTTTAATCAAGTTATAGACCTCCTGTTATTGTTAGGGACTATTTGTTTGCTAACTCCTTTGTTTTCAGCTTTGCACCTCGAAAACATCTGAGTACCTGAGAAGTCAGTCCAGTCCTTTAAGGTCATATAAGTGACTGATTTGTTTGTACACACCCCACCCCAATGGTTCCATGAGTATACCCATTGACATGGGGAGGGTTCTACACGAATTAACAGCTATTCTTGATATGATACACATCTTTGGCCACTCCCTTGTTAAAATCTCATGGCTTATATAATGAACATGAATCTTATAGCTGGAGATTCAATGTCTGACTACTAAAGAATAAGAATTTTAGAATGTGGTTATCTGAGGAGACAACCAGCTTCTTTAACATAAATGATAATGGAGAGGTCTCTCTGCTGTGTCTGGAAGATTTTCAAGGTCTTAATTAGAGATTGCATCCATTTTGCATTTGCAAAAAAAAGGAATCCTTTAAAGCCCTAACTGATAAAGAAAATGCTATGAAAATAGTCGAATCCCACTACAAGTTGAATGTGAACTGGAACTGAATTTATGGTTGAAAGTTGGTTTTAAATATGAGGTTAACAGGGCGTACTCAGCAAAAGTTGAATACACATTATCTAGAACCCAACAAACATAAAAACATAAACAAGTAGAGCACACACACCTCTCATTACAAGGGCACAGGTCTATTAAAAAATAACTTTATTAACAAATGCTACCAACCTGATGCGTTTCGGATGTAAAACACATCCTTTCTTTGAGAAAGGATGTGTTTTGCATCCGAAACACATCAGGTTGGTGGCATTTGTTAATAAAGTTCTTTTTTAATGACCTATGCCCTTGTAATGAGAGGTGTGTGTGCTCTACTTTTTTATGTTTTTCATGAATTTCAGCCAATATGGTAGCACCACGTCCTAGTGCTAACTCCGTTGTGTTTTTAACCCAACAAACATATTGGAGTTCAAGGGAAAAGGCCAAAATGATTTTATCCCCGAGACTGGAGATATGATAGATACAGAGCATAATCCTGGAATAGAGCTTAAATATGAGAAAATACAAACCGGCAAAAATGACAGCATTAAAGAGTTTAGAGAGTTTTTCTCTGCCATCTGTAGTTGTCAGGATGACAAATTAGACCTTCAGATTAAGCACTTTCTTGTGTCATTGAATCTAACCATCCTTGAGGAGCAAGATAGACTTATTCTGAACAGAACTATCTCCTTCTCAGAAACTGTAGAGACAATTCAAAGCTTGCCTGATTGGAAAGCACCAGGACTGGAGGGCATCCCTGGTAATCTTTTTAAATTGTTCAGCCCAAGCATTCAAAATTACCTTTATATAGAGAATAATGGCTGGGTAGGGGGGGTATAATGAGAATTGTACACCCCCCCGAGGTGTGGGATGCTACATAAACTCAGAGAGCAAAGCTCATGGTGTTTATTAAAGCATTCCACACCAAGGGGTTGTGCAAAATTTGAGTTTTAGATATCTACCCAGCCTTTACTTTACATCATTGCTGGCCAGCATTTTTTCACCCCAACAATGATATAAAATTAACAAAGAGAGCCATGGACTGCAGTCAGATTTCAGCACAGTACGCGGTCCAAAGGAAGTGGCAGAAAATAATGTTTTCTGTTTTTTTTTCCTATAAAGCATCAGTGGAGAAACAGACCTTTTTTCCTTTTTTACATAAAAAATTAACTGATGGCTGACTGCGAGGGACGGTGAAGTCTACCACAATGGGAAATTTCCTTGGGGGTGGTCACAGAGTATAGGAAGACCAGTGACTGGCACATGCTTAGTCCGAGGGAAACCTGATGCGTGTTTTCCATTATAACCAGCTTGTTATAACGGCAAATTATAACCAGGTTTCCCTGTGGGAAAAAACGCTGGCCAGTAATTATAATACCTTTGAGGACTCCTTGCAACTTAACTCCCTCTCACCCTCAATGAACTCAATCTATATAATACATTCCCTAAAAGAAGATAGATTTTTTTAGCTACATTCCCATTTTGCAACTTAATAGCAATTACAACATCTTGGCCAAAATCCTTACCTTGAACTGGTAGGAACAGAACAAATAGGGTTCATCAGTGGTGGATATGGGGCAGATAACATCAAAATAAAATCCCAGCTATAGCATTATTCCTTGACATTATCAAGGCATTTGATTCTCTTAATTGGAATTTTCTTAATAGAATACTTAACTGTTTGATTTTGGGACAGACTTCAGTAAATGGACCTCTGTCATTTGTAAGAACCCTTCAACTGTGGTAATTAACAATAGCACCATCTCTTCTCTTTTCCAACTGTTCAGAGATGCTAGAGACAGTTGTCCCATTTCACCATAACCGAGTGTTCTGGCCATAGGCCTTCGACATGGTAGATCATGGCATGCTGCTGGCCTGTCTGAAGCACTACAAAGAACTTTAAGAAATGGTGCTATGTTGCTTTCAGTCTTGCCTGTCTGGTTGGGTGCAGCAGATAATACTTGGCTCATTCACATCGGAGTACTGCTACACTCTGCTGTGGCATGCCTCAGGGGCTGATTCTGGCCCCCATGCTATTCACCATGTATTTGTTGTCATTGTGGAAGATCATTAAATGCTATGGTGTGGGTTTTCATTGGTATGTCAATGATACTGAGCTGTATCTGTCTTCTGCCCCTGATGATGTTGCAGTAGTATCTGAACTGAATGACTGTCTTAAGAAAATCCTGGACTGGATGGCAGCTGACTTAGATTAAATCCCACAAAGACGGAAGTGTTATTGGTGGAGCTGGGCTGTCCAGATCTCACTGCAGTGAGTAGTGGCACCTTCCTACCTATGTTGGATGGTGCAAAACTGGAAGCTGTAGCTAGAGTGAGGAATCTGGGGGTCACTGTAGACTCTAGGCTAACCCTGAAATCCCATTTTTCTGCTGTTGTCCTCAGTGGCTTTTACTACCTGCGAAACATTGCCCGGATCAAACCCTATCTCGATCCAGCTGACTTGGAAACACTAGTACATGCTTTAGTTGAATTAAGGCTGGACTGCTGTAACATGCTCTACCTTGAAATATCCATGAGGCTGCTGCACCATCTGTAGCTGGTCCAGAATGTGGCAGCCCATCTGGTCACTGGGACCTCTTGGTCTGACCATATCATGTTGGTTCTCCATGCATTTCACTGGCTGCCAGTCCAGTGGTGCATCAGCATCAAGGTGTACTTGATAACTTACAAGGCCCTGTGCAATCTGGGTACTGGCTACCTGAGAACCCCCCTGGTACCTCATGCTCCTGGTCATCCCCTTCAGTCAGTGGAGGCAGACCTTATTGATTCCAGGGTCCCACTTGAAGTCTTTGGGTGACAGGGCATTTGGGGTTGCACCACTGATATTATGGAACACCTTTCCTTGGGAGAAATGAGGTGCTCCTTCACTTATCGCTTTTAAAAAATCTTTAAAAACATGTTTCTTCATCTTAAGTTTTGGGTCTGTTTTTGGCTTATGTACTAAATTTATTATTAGTGTGTTATTGTATTGTTTTATCATGTTTTACTTCTATACTCATTGTGAGTGCCCGGAGCCTTTGGGATTGGCCGCCATATATACAACATTGCCTTGCTTTAAATAGGGTTTTATTTGCAAACCCAAACTTTAAGGGAATTAAAATAGGATGATCAATAAAGTATATGCATATGCTGATGATCTACTGCTGACTCTCAGCTAGCCCATCAACGTTTACTCCAATCTCAAAATGTTACTTGGAGAATTTAGGGAACTTTTGGGGTAACAGTAAACAGGAACAAATCACACATGATGTCTCTTTATTCACCCCTAACCTTTCATATGATACGCAAAACCAGATAAATGCTTCATGGGTCGATAATTATATTACCTATCTAGGCATTTAAATCCCCACAAATCACCATTTAAAAGATGCTAACATAGGACCCCTATTAAAAGAAATAGGAATTGATCTAAACACAAGGAATAAACTGAACCTGTCTTGGAGGTAAGATTAAGTCTACTAAAATGATTATAGCCCCAAAATGTTCTTTTGTCTTTCCAGTCTTTACCATCCATCATTCCTCCATGATGATCTACTGCCATTGAAAGAATGATGAGGCAATTTATTTGGGAAGCAACCCCTCAACATTAAAGAGTCACTGACACCAAAAGTGCTACATTGCAGAATCCAAATAAGCATACTCCCAGTAAATCTCGTACCAAAAATTAGATTTTTACATTACTTGGTTTTAAAGTTATTAACATTTTGTAACTTTGATTGCACTACCTGTGCAATAAAAGCAGGTGTCAGTAAAGAGCTGCTGATGATGTCATGTAGGGAGCTCAAAGTCTAGTAATGACTGTCAGCAAGCTTATGAGACCCATTTCTCCAAAGCTGTAAAGATCATGTGCAATGGTTTTCACAACTAAAACAGACAGCATCAGTCAGTAAACATTGCTATAAATACTATATATGTTACAGATTTTGCAACAAAGTTGATAAAATTGTATTATTTAATGCTGTTTTGTGTGGTCCATTTCACCAAGGTTGCTGGATACTAAGTTAGCATGCCTACAGACTGCTGAAGCCAGTTAGAGTGCTACTAATTTTGCTGCTGTTTGTCATTGTCTGCTTTACAATATGTTTTAATAGGGGCCTTATATGTGTTAATTCCTACTGGGGTGGAAGTGTTAGCTCTGATAAAATTACAGTATCACTGTAATTTAGAATAGAACATAGATGAGTCTGCTCTACCCCCATTAACAAGGAGATGGGATAATTGTTTTAAGTTGCCATTCTTAGAAGTTGCCTCAGTTGACTGATGGGTGTGAATGAGCTCAGCCTTTCATCAGAAATGTGTTCAGTCTGCAAACCTCACAGTGTGCTATGATCCAGCATTCAGCAAAAGGACCTCAATAAAAAAGCATCCAGACAAAATATAGTCAGTTTTGTTACAAAGCCTGAAACACAACATTTTTAAAGCAATATTTACTAACTCATGCTGCCTGTTTTACTTATGAAAACCATTGCACATGATGTTTACAGCTTTAGAGAAACAGGTCCTATAAGCTTGCTGACATGGAAGAATAACTGTAAGGTAGATGACATCAGCAGCTCTTCACTGGAACAGGCTTTCCTTGAACAGGTAGTGAAATCAGGGTTACAAAATGGCTAATAACTTTAAAATGCAGTAACACAGAAATCTACTTTTTAGTATGAGATTTACTGTGCATATGCTTATTCTAATTCTGCAATGTAGCACTTTTGGCCAGATGGCGTCAGCAGCTCTTTAAGTATTAACAAACTAGGGGTCAAATGAAGAAATAGTGGCCTTGGCCTCCCTTGGTAACAATAATATAATTGGCATGTGTGTTAAAATAAGGCATTCATTGGTTCCCTATGATCAAATGAGGCAATTGACCTTTATGGGTCAAAACTGAGACTCAGACCTCAAGACTACAAAGTCTCTTTGATTTGATGTACAGATCCCTGACCTACCCTTAGAAGACAACCGCTGCATAAATGCCATCATCCAAAATTTTTAGAAAGTGACCCTCTCTCTCAATTCACGGACTCCCCTACTTAAATACCCCTTTGGAGTAACCTTTCCATTCGATATAACAAACTACCCTTGCATGATTCTGGATGGAGTATGTTGGGTATTATGGTAGCAAAGGAGCTGATACAGCCCATCTCTCAATTTTTAATGTCCTCCACAGAAATCAGGGGGAAGTACAATCTACATAGACTCCAAATTTTTAAATATATACAGATTAGGAAACCCTTGGAAGCAGAAATTTTACAAAATAATCTATTGCTCTTGGGAGACTGTGACTGGTTACAGATAGTACAAATAACCCAACTTAAAAAGGGGTGTCCCAACTGTACAAAATCCTATTCTACAGCAGTAGTACTTTGACTGTGCTGGTCAGAAATAAATGGGCAGACGAGTCAGGAATACAAATATCTGAATCCACTTGAGCTACTTTTATGGATGAATGCCTACAAATCCTCAAGAGAAGTACAAGGCAGATTTATACAGTTCTAAATTCTGCACAGCTTATGTTACTCGCCCAGTAAGTTGGAGGAGATTAATCTCCAAACGAATGGCCCCTGCTGGGGATATGGCTTGTACCACACCAATCTAAGCCGTATACTGTGGAACTGTCCCCACCTGACAGATATTTGGAAACAGGATACTGAATTCCATTCAAGGGTCACCTGAACCCCAATCCCTCTTTCACCGGCTATTTTCATTCTAGGTTGCACTTCCAAATTTTCAATTATGCCCAGACCCCTTCAGTTACAGACCTTACTGGTGGCTATGGGATTGAAGAGACTCATTTCAGCAAGCTGGAAAACTAGAATAGTACCTACATTCAATGACTGGATTTGTTTCATAAGCAGAACTGCCAATCATAACAGAATGTGTCCATAAAGGGGAACAGCTTTGAACCTGCCAGTCATTTTTCCTACGGATGCAGTTTATTAAATACTGGATCATATTTTGTTATATTTTCATCTTTACTGGCCTTTAGTAAGATCAGTGAGCATTTCTGATTCACATACTTGCGGTCCCCATTTTAGAATTTGATGATATACTGTACTTTATTTCCCTTTCAGCCACAGAGTTCTATGGTAGAATGAGAATGCATAGCACCAACAATCTAAGAGCTTAACAAGGACGTAAACTACATCATACAGTTCTAAAATGGAACATACCACTATTGTATAAATCAAAAGCACTCACTGTGATAATGGGAAGGCCTGTATTGATGGAACAGTAACAGAATCAGAACCAGTATTAAAAAGGCTGCTTCTAAGGGAGACAAATGACTTACAGGTTCAGTGTAATTCTTCTTTAATGGAGATGATCTTTTTATATGCATTTGGATATTAGTTCTCTCTCAGCTCAAATTGTAGTAATATTTTTTTCAATCTTTCCTTGTACATTTTGCCTTGTTGTTGCTTGATCATCTTTGTTGGCCTTCTCTGCACGGTCTCTAATCTATCCTAATCCTTCCTTAGATAAGGACCCTAGAACAGCACACAGTACTCCAGGTGTGGCCTGACTAGTGATACAAGGGAAGTATTACTTCCATCCTACTACTAATAATCTCTCTCCCATTTCACCCCGGCATCTTGTTAGCCCTCCCATATGCCTTACTGCACTGAGATGGTGTTATTTATTTTCCTCACCCCAGGTCTCTGTACTCCTCCACGCTCTCTACTGGCATCCAATCAATAAAGTACACCGTTTCAGGATTCTTACCCCCCCATATGCATCATCTTGCACTTTTGCTATTGAATTTCAACTAATCTACATTAAAAGTAAATAAAAGTGTTCATTTGATCTCTTTACAGCTACTAAAGGATTCTTTATATTCTTTTATTTATTTTATTTATTGTAAAATCAGAATTACAACCTTTGAGCTAAAAGCTCATTTACAAAGGATCCTCATTGAACAGAGGGTGGGGGAACATCAAGTACATGGACAGTGGAGAAAAACAGGAGCAGCTAGAAGGCATTGTCAGTTACACATCATTAAAAAAGGCTAAACAGCACTACAAATAGAAGGATGGGGAGTGACAGAATACATTGCAAAAGTCATCACTTAATTACATAATACAGATGAAAATAGTCCTGTAACAGATTAGGTAAATAAAGTGCAGATTCCAACTATGTACAAAGTATGAGAATTCCCAGAATGCAGCTATAGAGCTTAGATAGGTTCCTGGAGGGAACAAGTAATGTGACCACCGACAAGTACAGCCATTAAGGGAGAGTAGGCTACAGGCTAGGATGGGTGAGGGGGAGAGAAAAATGGTGGGTGATAGCTTAAGGGTCAGGGGGGCTAAGAGGGTGTGGAGGTGGGGGATATGGAGGGTCAGGAGGGCTAAGTGGGTGAGGGAGGTGGGGAGAAGGGGGACCAAGGGGTGGGTAGGTGGGGATTAGCTGGAGATTCTTAGGAGCCACGGGTCACCGCAGCCAAGCCATATTTTGTCAGTTGGCACCGGGGAGGGCTAGAAATGGCTGGGGTGTTCTTTACAGCAACATTGTACTGGAGAGGAGATGGACTTCTAAATTTTAGATTTGAACTGGCCAAAGCGAGTAAGGCTAGTAGTGGCCTGGGGAGCTCATTTAGCCAGATGGGGGCCTTTACTGCAAAGGCTCACCTCCCCAAGGCAGTTCTTCCAAAAGGTACTGCTAGGGCATGTCTCGTAACACTTCTCGTGGTGTGCTCAGCTGGGACCGGCTGGAATAAGGCTTGTAGGGAGGGGGGGGTGCAAGACCTAGAAGGGCCTTCTTCCCTAGAAGGCAGGAGTGGAGCTTGATTTGGTCCATAAGAGGAAGCCATCGTGTCCCAATATAAAGGTTGCACATGTGCATAAGGCGATCTGCTCCTAAACCAAAGCGGCATGCTTTGTTGAGGATAGTATAGACCCTGTGTAGGCTGGTTTCAGAGGCTGCACCATATACTACATTACCATAGTCCAGGATGGGTAGAACTGTCCCTCTTACTGCCTGGACCCTAGCCTCTGGTGTGAGGCAGAACCGAAGTCTATATTGGGCCCCTAACTTCCTAGTGGCAGCAGTGATAATATTTCATATATGTTCATTGAAGGAGAGGGACTGGATTGTAATCCCTAGGTACCATAATGAGGGCACCTGCTCAAGGGTGGAGTGGGAGTTGCACAAAATTGAGAAGGGAGTGGTATACCTCCTCTTTTGGCTTCCGGCAAAGAGCATTGACCTTTTTTTTTTTTTGCTGTTGAGCACTAGCAGGCTATCTTTGAGCCAATCCTGCAGGAGGTCAAAGTTGTACTG
This sequence comes from Neoceratodus forsteri, assembly GCA_016271365.2. Lineage (NCBI taxonomy): Eukaryota > Metazoa > Chordata > Ceratodontiformes > Ceratodontidae > Neoceratodus > Neoceratodus forsteri. The sequence continues at coordinate 832,449,546 of CM028133.1, forward strand.
CATGTCCTTAGTGGGTGCATCTTGGCAAAAGTCTCAAGAGAACACCACCATGTCATCTGCATAGAGCAGTATCTTGGAGGAGGGGCACGCTTCTGGAAGGTTGTTCACAAAGAGGCTGAACAGGAGTGGGCCCAGGATGGACCCTTGCGGGACCCCCACTGTGACTTCACTGGTCTCGGAGATGGCTCCATTGATTTTCACCTGCTGAGAATGTCCAGACAAGTAGCTGGAGAACCAACTGACCATGTCAGGGGATAGTCTTTCATGTCAAAGAAACAAAAAAAACATAAGAAACAAGAAAAAAAAACTACCAAGCTATTTACTTTGACTTTTAATCCTCTGTAAATGGGACTAACTCAGAATTTTAAGGCAAGACTTCTACTGTACTGTTTCTAAATTAATATGAATCACAATGGCACTTTTGGTGTTGTGGTGTGCTTTTCGGAGATTGACCATGATGTTTAATGAAAATGGCTTCAGTAATAAAAAAAGGAATGTTTTGAAAACTAATATTTTGCAAAATGTTGTTTAACTGAGTACTCCTGATGCCATCTGGGAGCTGTTTGCAGGAAACCGTGAAACATCTTTGAGTGTTGCTAAGCAGTTCATTTTAAAGCATGCTTTTCATAGACCAGCAGACTTATTTGAGGGTGCTTGAGGGTAGGAATGTTTTGTATATGTTCACTGAAGCAGTGGGGCTCATTGATTGCAATCCCTAGGTACCAGAATGAGGGCACCTGCTCAAGGGTGGAGTGGAAGTAGCACAAAATTGAGAAGGGAGTGGTATACCTCCTCATTTGGCTTCCAGCAAAGAGAGTTGACTTGTTTGTTTTTTTTTGCTGTTGAGCACTAGCAGGCTATCTTTGAGCCAATCCTGTAGGAGGTCAAATTTGTACTGCATGTCCTTAGTGAGTGCATCTTGGCAAAAGCCTCAAGAGAACACCACCGTGTCATCTGCATAGAGCAGTACCTTGGAGGAGGGGCACACTTCTGGAAGGTTGTTCACAAAGAGGCTGAACAGGAGTGGGCCCAGGATGGACCCCTGCGGGACCCCCACCATGACTTCACTGGTCTCAGAGATGGCTCCATTGGTTTTCACCTGCTGAGAGCGCCCAGACAAGTAGCTGGAGAACCAAGTGACCATGTCAGAGGATAGTCTTTCATGTCAAAGAAACAAAAAAACATAAGAAACAAGAAAAAAAAAATGACCAAGCTATTTACTTTGACTTTTAATCCTTCATAAGTGGGACTAACTCAGAATTTTAAGGCAAGACTTGTACTGTACTGTTTCTAAATTTATACGCATCACAATGGCACTTTTGGTGTTGTGGTGTGTTTTTCGGAGATTGACCATGTTATTTAATGAAAATGGCTTCAGTAATAAAAAAAGGAATGTTTTGAAAATTAATATTTTGCAAAATGTTGTTTGAGTACTCCTGATGCCATCTGAGAGCTGTCTGCAGGAAACCGTGAAATATCCCCAGAGAGACTGCATGTAAGTAAGCCTCATATGTGATCTCTGTGGTTAGGGTGTTATGCAATAAGTGTGTTGTGCTGGTGAAGTGGGTCAAAGTTCCTGACTTCTCATCAACTTCATGTGGCAAAGTTCTTTTTTTCTTTGAAAAACAAGTAAAAGCACACCCACCCATGCAGGCCATTTCTCCGACACCCCTTACACCATACCTGATGATTAGAAAGGTATCACCCCCCCCTCCCCCCACACACACACACACACCCTTGGTAGTACCCATGTCCCCACCTCCACTGTTGCCAAAAACTTGACTTTAAAACCAAAATCAAGTCAGGAGTGTCCTTTAATAAAATAAATCACCCTTCCCTCACTACAGTTGAATTCCTGACACCCCTGCACTCAACCCAGTAAAATACATGAATACCCCCCACAACACCACCCTCTGGCACCCACCACTATCCTGTCTACACACACCTAAAGGATATGTGCTCAGCACTGTAATGATCTGTTGAAAGAGAAAATCAGCCTTTGCTGCAGTAAACGGCTGAACTCCTCTGTTCACTGGTTCACTCATCATTGAATGAATTGGTGAAGACTTGCACTAGTAATAACATCTGATTGATCATTCTGGTCAGCCAGTCAGATGTACTGCTAGGGCACACCATCACCGACTCATTATGGTCAGTAAGGAGGCTCAGCTGTTCACCATGGCTTCAACACACCACATGGCTGCTCCAGGCTTGTGGAGAGCAACAATGCAGCTCTGTTGCTTGTCTTCGGGCCTGGAACAGTCACTTAGTATAACTAAGCCTTTTCTTCTGCCAAACCTGAGGATAGTTACAACAATGCTGTTTGGCACTGCCACACCAAGTGGCTTTTCCAGACCTGGGAACAGAAGTGGCAAAGCCACGTTGTTGTTAGTGTCCCCAGTCAGAGCTTGCTTTGTCACCATAACACTGAGTATGAGTGGCAGGCTTTGGTGCCAGTGCAACTGGAGCTGATTCTGTTTCTGGCAGTGTGTGTGTGTGTGTGTTCACAGTTATCAAGTAGGCATGATTCATGGAATACCTGCTTGGGGAGGAAAGTCTGCTGAGCCCCCACCCCTCAAACAGGATAAGGATTGGAGCCCCAAAGGCCAGCAGGAAGCACAAAGAATGTCATTTAGCCAGCAGCCATTGTATTGTGTCAGCTGACTAAGTGATCACTCACTGGAAAGCATAGGAGTATTTGGGGAGTTCAGGGTAGAGGGTATGTTGTGTGTGTGTGTGTGTGTGTGTGTGTGTGTTGGGTGACTGTGGCAAGGGGTATATCATGGGTGACATACAGTACATGTGAGAAGGGGCATTTAGGGAAACTAGGGAAGGGATCTGACATGGGGAGGTATGTGTGTTGGGGTATTTGAAGAGACCTTGGGAAGAGGTCTGTCATTGATGAGCCTTGGGGTGTAAGTGCATTGTGTGTGTGTGTGTGGGGGGGGGGGATATTTGGGAGATTGCAGATGAGGTCTGTAATGGGAGAGATGTGTGTATTTTGGGGGTGTAACAACTTTCATGTATTCATTATTTTATGTTTTTGTATTTACTTTCTTTTAGCAGCTAGACCTCTTGAAAGTGTTTCAGCTGAGTTAAAACTATCTAATAAAGTTGCCTGTCAAGAGGCATGCCAGAGAGCACTGGTGAGAAATAACAATCTCTTCGGACAGACTGGGAGAGCTGAAAGCAGAAAGCATCCCTTTCATATTCATTAGAGGAGTTGTGCTAATCAGAACTTGGGTCAAAAAAACAGATATCTTTGTGTGTTATATATATATATATATATATATATATATATATATATATTTTTTTTCCAAAATCCAGATCAGACCAGTTTTTTATGAGAACCCAACTCTCGCCAAAAATAAATGTCGACTGTATGATGTCAGCGTGACATACTGGATGATGTGTCATGGGGGGATGCTGGAGGGTTACAAGATCTGGAAGAGCCTGAAAGAGGTAGTCAAGTCTGGACTATGAACAGCTTCCACCCAAGGGTTCAAATCTGTCCTGATTCACCAAAGTACCTAGTGCAGTAAGTTATTCTACATTGCTAAAGAGAGCGTGAGAGTGAGAGAGATGGAGCAATAGTTTTTTTTCTGTGTGTAACCTACTGTTCAAACATTTTCTTTTCCACTTCTGTGGAATTACTGTTCCTCATAGTCTTGCTGTAATATCCTGTATCAGCTGTGTAAATATCAGGAAGTATTTAAATAGTATATTTTTATATACTTCATGTTTCTGTGACTGAGTCCTTTGAGGTACAGCTGACTGATTTATAACTGACAAAAACTGTATAGCCAGTTCTAAAGAGAAGGCAATCATTACCATATTCAGATTCTACAGTATGAAGTTCTCAGCCATGACAGAGAAGGATGGGTTGGTTGCCCTTGAGCAAGGAGCACTGTACTATGTAAGCGGTGTCTCTGGAGGAACCCAGACCTAGAAATACCCAAAAAGAGTGTCTATGCTGAGTGGTGGAAGCTACTGCTTACCCTTGCAGGCATTTGAAGGGTCTGAGAAAGCTGGTAACACTGACAGGCTGAGTCTGAGAAAGACCAGTTTGCCACAAGGTGGTTCTTGCGGAGACTGTGGAATTAGGTATTTCATGGGTGACTCTAAATTATGTATTTGTGTGCTGGGGTAGGGGGTAGTTGGGGAGCTCAGGGAAGGGAAACGGAGGAGCCTGCCAGCATGCTGTGCAGTGTCTTAGGTTACTGTGTGATAAAAATGATTAACTGCCACTGAAATGGTCTTGTTTCTTGCAGTAACAGTATGTAAGACAATTTTTTTTGTAACTGTATGCTCCCACACCAGATTGTCCTCCATTGGCCCTACCATGCACCCAGCCCCATCATCCATCTTTACAGGACTTACATCTTCCCAGTGTTCCTCCCTGGCTTGCCCCCCCATGGCAGGGCTTTCAGGTATGGGGGAGTGACCCCCAGTGGACTCTGTACTTGGTTTTTGGGAGCACCATGGTTGATGGTGCAGAAACTGTGTTGTAAGGCAGGTGGCATCCTACAGCAGACCGGTATTTTCAGTTTACAGGGCCTCACCCACCACCTGCATATGTGCATCCACTGTGGTATTCTTGAGGCAGGAATGTTTGACAGAATGTGGTCACCCATGCTGCCATGAACACCTCTGCAGAGCCACCATAAGGAGCCACTAGTGAAGTGGCAAGCAGTCCCCCCCTTCGAAGGAAGCATCCAAAGGTAAGGTAAGGTAAATTTTGTTTTTCTAGGTGCCCAATCCTGGAGGCTCTGGACGCCATACACAACAGTACAATTATACAATAAAACAGTAAAATTATCAACAATAAATAGCAAAACATGCAATTAAATAAATAAGGTCTAAACTAAAACAGTAGCTAAAATGGGCTATCCCAGAGCTCAGATCTAATATACAGTGTTTAATATACAGTGTCTGGGAAGGCCTGATTAAACAGATGGGTCTTGAGGTGGGCCTTAAATACCTCCACCGAAGGGGCCTCCTATACAAATGGTGGAAGTGAATTCCATAGGATGGGACCGGTGACACTAAATGCTGTATCACCGGCAGTTTTCAACCTCGTCCTGGGAATCGCTAGGAGGCACCTTGAGGAGGAGCAGAGAGAGAGCGGATCAAGCAGCGGGTGACAGAAGATCAGACAGGTAACCAGGGCCCAGTCCATGTAGGGCCTTAAAGGTGAGCAAGCCCACCTTAAAAAGGATCCTCCACCTGACCGGCAGCCATTGCAGTTCACGCAGCACTGGGGTGATGTGGCAGTATTTTGACTGCCCTATCAGCAACCTGGCATCTGCGTTCTGCACTAGCTGCAGCCTGCAGAGGATACCTCCGAAGACCCCGAGGTACAGCGCATTACAGTAGTCAAGCCTTGTCATCACAAAAGCATGTACCAAGGTGGGGAGGTCCAGGGGCAGAAATAGGGGCTTGATCCTGGCGATATTCCTAAGATGATAAAAGCTGGTCTGGACAACAGCTGACACATGGGCTTCAAATGTCAATCCACTGTCAAAGGTCACACCAAGCTTTCACACTCTAGAGGAGGCCTACAAAGGCAGAGATCCCAGGAACAAGCCTGTTTCTGCACCTGAGGCCATCCTATCATATCCTCTATTCAACTCCACAGCCAGCACTTCTGTCTTATTGGGGTTCAGTCACAACCAGCTGGAGGCCATCCAGTCATTAATCTTGGCAAGACATGCATTTAGCACTTCCACCACATTCGATGTTCCAGGGGCAAAGGAAAAATGCAGCTGGGTATCATGTGCATAGAAATAAAAACTCAGACTGTACTTCCTAATGAGCTCTCCCAGGGGCAGCATGTACATGGCAAACAACATTGGTAACAGGACCAAACACTGAGGAACTCCACATGGCAGGGGGCTAGGGGAGGATGAGGACTTCCCCATCACTACCCATTGCCTCCTATTTGTGAGAAAGGACTCAAACCAGCAGATGACAGTGCCAGTGAGTCCACAGAATTCTCTCAGGCAGTCAAGCAACACACAATGGTCTACCATGTCAAAAGCTATGGAGAGGTCAAGGAGAACGAGAATTGTCCCCTCTCCTTGATCTCTAGCCCTAAGGAGGTCATTATGCACCCGAACTAATGTGGTTTCCATGCTATGCCTCGCAAGAACCCTAACTGAAGAGGCTTATACAAATCAAAGGCCACAAGGTGTAGCTCAAGCTGAAGCACCACAACTTTCTCAACAACCTTCCCTAGAAACGGGAGGTTGGAGATTGGATGGTAATTCGCCCTGATGTCAGGGTCTAAAGATAGTTTCTTCAGAAGTGGTCTAACCAGTGCCTCCTTCAAGGCATCTAGGAAGACCCTCTCTGAGAGAGAACACTGGACAATCAAGGTGAACACCAGGGAAATGTTGTCAACACATCTCACTAAGAAACGCGTCAGCACCGGGTCCAGCTCACATATTTGTGCTTCAGCCCGAGAACAATCCGAGTGACCTCAATTGCCTCCATGGTTTAAACTCCCCCCAACCAGACAGAGTGCTCTTTGGACACCTAAGGCAACCACCGTCGGCCATGTTATGGCTTACTGGCAGTACGCCCAGCCAGATGGTGGGCACCCTGTTTGAGAAGAAGTGAGCAAATTCTTCGCATAAGGCATCAGAAAAGGCTTTTTTGGCTGTAGACAGGCTGGGTTTAGAAGCCTGTCCACAGTCCAAAAGAGCATAGCTGGTCGATGCTTCCTGGCAGCAATCTCCCTGGACAGGAATGCTGCCTTCTTACGAGTGATTGCCTCCTGATACGCACCATAATAGGAGCGCAGGGCCAGTATGTCCACCTCCAATCCAGACCTCTGCCAGCAGTGCTCTAACCTCTGACCCACAATCTTCATTACCTTGAGCTCCCAATCAAACCATGGGGACCTCAAGCGAGAGGATTTGGGTCTTATACAGACTGGTGCAAGAGAGTCGAGTGCTGCTGACACTCAGAATCTCTCCCTGACAGCTTTCACTCCTGACAGCCCAGGCTTGGGGCATGAACACAGGTGGCCAGCATGCCAGAACAGCACCCCATTGCTTGGTGCCACAGAGGTGGCTAGTACATAAGACTGTTGAACAAGTGATGCCTGCCAGAGACGATGCTGGTGCTTCTGCATTGCCTTAATGTGTGAAGGTGAAGTGTATTACAACAAATAGCACATGCAATGCAACCATAAACAGTAAACCGATGCCAATCCCAGGCAGCAGTTGGTAGCAGTTGTTGGCTAACCAACACTTGTTGAAGTATGGTCACACCAGGTGAAGTGGATGGGAGTTGGAGGGGGGAGGATGGGATGTATTCCTTAGTAATTAAGGTAACAGCTCCCCACCAGCAGCTACTGTACCTAGACATATAGCCAGCCCATTCTGCTGGAACTGCTGCATGCATGACCAGCAGAAATAACAAAAAATGTGCACTAGCTGGTCTGATGGGATGCCATCTCTTGTAACCACAATAGTTCAGTAAATCTCAAGACACGTTACAACAGAAGATAGGCACACCAGACCTAAAAGAAAAGAGTAAAGAGCTGCAAAATATGTTCAAAAAGTCAATTTATTCCAGGCACCAAACAAAGACAGTCTGCTGCAATTGGCATCAAGAATACACTGGCCATCTGAGTATATTTTGTGAATCTTTTGTCTTTACTTCTGGTTCTAGTGTTACTCTTCCCTATTCTCTTGCGTGACCAGTGTCAATAATGATATAGCCAGGGGGGTTAGGGATCTGTGCCATTTCAGCAAAAGAATCAATGGAGAGTTTGAAAGAAGTGCAGTGTTGTGTATACATACTATCTCCTGAAGAAGGGGTAGTGCACCTTGAAGTGCTAGAGTGTGTTTTGTTTTGCACATGAGCCGATACATTGCACCTGCTTATCACTACTGCTTTTGTATCATGTTTTTTATTTTGCTTGGTCGGTGCATACATACCTCTTAACCTTTAGTGTAGGGAACAGAAATCAGAATGAGGGACACTCCATGAAATCATGGTGACAGAGGCTCAGAACACAGTGCAAATTAGCACTTTCATGATGTTAAAGTTTGCTATTGATTAAGCGATAAATATGAATATTAATTTCTGCTTTAAATTTTCAGAGTACAATGCACTGATGTGCTGGGGCTGTCTCACTGTGGCTCACTCAAGCAGCTAGTAAATCAAACTATTTTAACTTTCTCCCTCAAGCTGGTAATTAGCAGTGCCACATAGCAGCCATTGGAGAGCATTTAAATGCACTGGCTGGCTATGTTTTTTTCCACATTTTTAATTTGAACACTGAGTTGGTCAGCTGGTGGTGGATTCATGGGGAGGGGGATGCCCATGCTTGTGCTTAGATGCTCCTGCATGCATGTTCATACTCAGGCACACATGCAAACACATAGACGTTTGGTGTCACCTGCACCATATTCTGTGCCAGGACAGCAGCAGAGTTCATTGCAACAGGAGTAGATGACCTGGCGAGGAACATCGATTTTCCATCATTGAGTCCAGTCTTGCTGCAGGCATCTAATGCAACAGGCAGATCCAGGGTCCTGGGTCAGTGTGGGTATTGGACCTTTACCTGAGCTGTTTGTAAACCCTGTAATGCACTGACAGTCAGGTGTGTCATCACCAGATAGTACACCACTATACGATTCCAGCAAGCTTCAAGGATGACAAGAGGTGTAGAGTAAATATAGCGGAGCCCCAGAAGGATGGAGTGACAGATTTTGGTCAAGGTTGACTAGAGAAGGTACAGAAGATCACACTTTGTAAAGGTAGGGAAGGACACATCAGCACACAGCACAGCGGGATACTATACAATAGGGCTTTGAGAATATTCAGTACTTGGCAGCCAAAAATTTGGCTTTTGGTATTCAGGTATTCTTTATTTAACTAAACTTGAAAAAGATCCTCCCCCCACCCTCATGTATATTTTCTAATGTCTCACCCACCTCCCCATCTCAAACCCACTAAATAATGTAAATCTCATAATAAAACCATTTTGACTCCACTCCACTCCACACATTGTGTCCTCCTAGTAGCATGCTGTAACAGCTTCAGCTCAGCTGGTTTTATTATTAGATTGAGTGAATACATGAGCACTTTCATTCATTGTGAAGGTGTCTGGCCTTGGAGGTGGGTGCTATGCTAGTTACCGTCATACTTCAAAATTAGGTGCTGGGAGGAATGAGGGTGGGATCAGGGTGCTGCCATGGTGGTGGTGGTGGTGGTGGGGGGGACATTAGGATCTTAATTTGTTTAGTGCAAAAAAGTGCCTTTCATTCAGGAAGATGGTGACTGGCCATGGAGGTGGGCTGGTTGTACTGGTCACCTACCTTGGGAGTATAATACTAAAAGTTGTGGGTACTGGGGTGGGGAGGAGGATGGGATTGGGGTTTTAACTGAGGGTGAACCGTGAAGGGAACATGAGGTTGAATTATTTACTGGGTTTGGGCTGGGGGGGAGGGTGGGGGACTGGATATTTTCCATTTATTCATTTATTTATTTTAGTTTGATTTCAGCAGGTGAAAGAAAGAAAATACTGAATGCGAACAGTCACTTGTTCAGGAGGGGCTACTGAATATTCAGGAGCCCTAGTATCATTGGTGGTGGTGGTGGTGGGTGTTATAATTTTGGCAGCACATCATTGTACAGTGTGGGCAGTGCCTCTACTGTGCAGAACAGAGAGCTTTTGAGTACTAAGATGAGCAATATCTTTCATATTGTGAGACTGCTGAGACTGAGTGTACTACCTTTTCTGCTGTATCTGCTGAAGGATGGACTGCACCTCCCTCTCATGCATGAAGTTCAGCTGCTGCTCCTGATCCTTCTCCTCCTGAGTCTGCAGTATCCAGTCTTTCTGCAAACTGGCTGATGTCCTGGCAAAGAGAGAGACAAACTCTGGTCAGAGCCAATATGATTGCAAAATGATGGTGTTTTTTAATGTTGACCCCAGATTTTCAAGATAGTCATTTTATGACTGCTGTTATAAACACGACATGTGGCACTTATAGTATATTGGCCAAAATGTCATTTTTCACCACAAGTGTGAAAAGATGTCTAGTCCAGGATTTAAAAAATGACACCTGTCACATTTATGAGGTGGTGTGGAAAAATGGGTATGTGGAAAGTTTGGAGTCAAAATATTGAAAATTAGCAAAGTAATGACTGAATGTTGAAATACTATAACGTTCAGTCATAACCTGGACATTTTACTGTATTTGTACACCAAATTTTCAGGATAGCCTTCTTATTACCCCACCTCACGAACCCCATAGGTGAACATTTTCAAATCCCCACTGACATGTGAGTCCACATCACCAAAATGTAATTCTGCACCACAGGTGCAAAAACATGTTGTGGCCAGGATTTGAAAAATGGTATCATTTTCATAGGGGTGTGTGAAAAAGGGGCTATGTGGAAAATTTGAGGTCAAAATATTTAAAATTACCAAAGTTATGAGTGAGTGTAGAATAATTTCAATGTTCACTCAAAACTTTGTTATTTTTACATATTTTGATGCCAAAGTTTCAACATAGCCTTCTTATAACCCCACCTCATTAACAATGGTGGTGAAAATGGTCAAATCCCAACTGAAAGGTGATTTTGCCAAGTGACAGCGACATCACCTTTTGGGCCTGATTTGCATAATTTCACCACCATTGTTTGTGAGGTAGGGTCCCAAAAGCCCGTGTTGAAAATACTGGGTGAAAATATGCAAAAATTACAAAATTATGCTTCAATGTTGAAAACCTATTGAAATACATTGAACCGCACTTACCTTAGTTTCTCATATTGCAGTTGCTGGTTCCAGCAGCAAGACATGTCTTTGATCAGAGAGTGGATCTTTGCCCTGTGACCTGTGTAGGTGAGTGAGAGTATGTGGGGATGTACTGGGGGTGTGGGGTGGTGAGTGCTGAGTGGGAGATTGGGACAGCAGGGGTCAGATCCGTGAGGGACCATTTTCTTTTTTACAGGTTTAATGAGAGAAAGAGCAAAAAGGAAAAATTAAGAGAAGCTTTTTTTATTACAGGTCACAGGATGGTGATCGGAGATTTGGAATACTACTAGACACCAGGGAAACATATAGGGGGATGGGGATCAGAGGGCAGGGGGTGCCACTAAACACCAGGGAAACATGGATGGAGATTTGAGGGTGAGGGGTGACAAGGATAATTACATAAATAGATAAAGATAATGATAGAGATCGGAAGGGGGGGTACCACTAGACACCAGAGAAAATTACATAAATATGGGGATGGGGATCGGAGGGCAGGGGGTGCCACTAGACACCAGGGGAAATTACATAAATATGGGGCTGGCGATCATAGGGTGGGGGTGCCACTAGACAACAGGGAAACACTATAAAAATACAGGCCTGGCAATCAGAGGGTGGTTGTGCACTAGACACCAGTGAAACACCATACAAATATGGGCCAGTGACTGGAGGGTGGAGGATGCCACTAGACACCAGGAAAATATTACATGTATAATGGAGACAGTGACTGGAGGGTGGGAGGTGGGGGTGGCATGGGTCAAATCAGTGAGGGACCTTTATTCTTTTTTACAGGTTTAAAGAAGGGAAAAATAGCAAAATAGCAAGGGATGGTTTTCTTATTGCAGGTCACATTTCTAAAATTAATAGCGGGACTACAGTCGAACCCAGAAGTGAACCAGAAGTGAGCATGGAGCAGGAAAATGGTGTGCTGCGGGGTGGGGGGGCGGTAGCACTCTGGTCAGTGGAGAGGACTGCACGCAGCTTCAACTCCACTGTGAAAGGACACAGTCCAGTATCTGGTCACTTGCTTCCACAGTCCCCTCTCTCTACTACATAATAATAGCAATACGTCAGCATATCTCTGCTATGCAGCCATAAAAAAATTAGTGTGTGCCAATTCCATGCTCAGTCAGTCAATCAATCAATCAATCAATCAAAATTTACTTTAAAACACACACATTACAATGCAAATGTTGAAGCTGAATACATATAAATGGTGTAAATTAGAAAACCTTCCACCAAATTAATGCAGATAATGACATACTATGAACAGCACAACATGAAACAATTAAAATACAACCTTTGTTGTGTACTGTGGTGACGTTCCTATTGGTTCAGCAACTTTACACAGTTACACACTCCTAGTGTAAGTCTCTGTATACCCCTGGACTTCATCCACTTGTTTTATTCAGCTTATTCTGGCATGGTTGTTCATAAATGCTCTGTCTTGTCCTTTCAGTATGTTTCATGCTCAATGAAATTATTTTCTGACATACAATTGTACATTTTGAAGACTAAGTTATTTTGAAGCTTAATTTTGCACAGTTTAGCATTTTCAACGAGTTGCCTTAAAGCACTTTGCACTCAGCACTTTAAAAACAGCACTTTATGGGGCACTTTCTAGCCACAGGGTACTATTTATAAGACTTTTTATTAGCTGATTGAACTTTATTGTGGACCTCATGTACACTAACATTACTGACTTTAATATTGATGTATATTTAAAGTAACAGACAACCTACAGTATGTAGACTGGAAGGTTTTTATCTCTCTAAATGCTTAGGTATGATATACAGTACCATATGCAAAAGCTGTTGCTTCGTTAGACTTTTTATGCATGAAGTAGATGTTCAGCTGTTTTCAGCATTTTTTGAGAAAAACTTCAAATCAGGTGTGGGCTAAGTTCTTTTTGACTGTTGCAACCAATCATCCAATGCTCTTATTATCTTTCTTGAGTATTTGAAGTGGTTTACGTATACTTGGGTGCTAGGCTCACCGTCAGAAGTTGGAGGATGGAGTCTCCTGATTTGCTCACCAAGTATTTTCCTATTTGAGACCTGTTAGCGTCCTTTCACAGGATGCGTGCCACAGGACTGGAGGATGGTGCATGTGGTGTCCATTCATGAAAGCAGCATGAAAGATGATCCAGGCAACTACAGAACGGTGAGTCTAACTTCAATTGTGATGGCCATCAGCAAGGTTTTGTATTGGGCAGATCCTACCAGACAAACCTAGTCAAGTACTACAACTGGGTTACTAGGGAACTGGACTGGAGCCATGAAGTGGACGTCCTATATTTGGGCTTCAGCAAGGCCTTTGACTCAGTGCCGTATGGGAGGCTGGGGGGGAAACTGAAATACATTGGGGTGGGGACAAAAATGGTTAACTGGATCATCAACTGGCTGAGGGGTAGGCAGAAAAAGGTGGTGGTGGTGGAGGGGGACTGTCATCACCAAGGGATGTTACGAGTTGGGTGACCCAGGGTTCAGTACTGGGACCGGTACTGTTCGGGATATTCATATCCGATATCTCAAACGGGATCCGGAGTAGGATCAGTCTGTTCACAGATGATACTAAGATCGGTGAAGTGGTAGATGACATAGAGGGGTGAAAGGGGCTGCAGGAATGGTCAGAGACATGGCAGTTGGGGTTCAACACCAAGAAGTGCAAAGTACTGCACTTCAGAGCAAAGAACCAGCGGAGGACATATCAGCTGGGAGGGGTACAGTTGATAAGCACAGTTGAGGAAAAGGATTTAGGGTTATTAATAATGGGGAGTATGAACCACTCAGCTCAGTGCAGAAAGGCAGCTGCAATGGCAAACAAGATGCTGGGGTGCATTGCGAGGGGAATCTCCTCCAGGCACAGAGAAGTGATCCTACCCCTGTACAGGTCACTGGTCAGGCCACACCTGGAATACTGCGTGCAGTACTGGCGTCCATTCCTGAAGAGGGACATCAGATTGCTGGAGGGGATGCAACATAGGGCAACCAAGATGATACAGGGACTTAAGGGTAAATCCTATGAGGAGAAGCTGAGAGAGCTGCAAATGTATTCCCTGGAAGAGAAGAGAGATAGGGGGAGATATGATCAAAATCTTTACGTACCTAAAGGGTATTAACAGGATTAATACTGAAGGGATTCTTCAGATCAGATGGGGGAGGGACATGAGATGGCATCAGCTGAGATTGGGGGGAGATTTATTTGTTTTTCTCTTTCACTTGGTCTTTTTTACCACAGCTGGAAAATAGCCAGAAGCTGCCTTAGAGGGACATAGAACTATATAAACAAACATGGCAACACCTATGTTGTTTTACCCCATGACCCCATAACTTCTGGTAAAAGGGGTCCTGGGTCAGAAAAACAGCTTATCAGAAGCTCAGGGGCATTTACAGCAGGACATGCATGTTGCATGCTCCTATCACAGACAGTTTTGCATGCAATTTGCAAATCAGGAGTCATGATTCTGAATCTATAAAAGCCTGTGCAGCCAGAGATTATGGGAAATTCCTGATCTAGTCCAAGGGGAACTAGACATGATGCCAGTGCACATGAGTAGGTAGGCCAGACTCTGTATGTGCACATTCCATTCGTTCCCAGGAAGCAGCTCCATTCCAGAGCTGATACAGAGAGAAAGGCTAAATTGTTTGGAGCTGGAGCTGGGCAGGTCTGCCTTCCTCAAATGGGGTATTATTCCAAACCATCAAAGACTGATTCCAGTCATGGCCAAAGACAGCAGAAAGAGTACTCCAACCACAGTCCATTCAGAAAGAGGTAGGATCAAGGCCACATGAAAGTAAATGGCCTCAGTTATTTTGGCCAAGGACTGATTTTGTTCAAGGTTAGGACTTGTTACGGTCAATTATAAGTCGAATTTTTAATTTTTTTTTTTTATTTCATTTTATAGCAAATACATACTATATATGCAGAGAGGAAATGGCATTACACAATGCACAACAAAATTCTCCAAATAATAATACAGGTGATAATGACATACATTTTTAGTTAAGCCACAGGAGGGGAAACATCAAGGAAAATACTCCCAGTGAATACCCCAAATTATGGTTATACTACAGCTAATACTCCTTAGGGAATATACCTAGCACATTTTAAAATCTTCATATGTAATATGCCAAAATTAACACCAAATGTGGCACAGAACCCTCAAACTCTTGACATTGCACAGTCGGAAATAAAGTGATCTCAGGAGCAGTATAGTAAACAGTTAACAACCTTTAAACTATCATGAGAAATCAGCTCTAACTTTTTGAACACTGATACCTGTCATGGCCAAAGGAAGCTATCATTAGTATATACAGACAAGAAAAAAAAAGGTTTTTGTTACATTAGAGTTTTAGGCTTCAAATTTTGTATAGAAATGAAGGGTGTTCAGCTAGCAGTGTTAGAGCAATGCTAACTGATGGGAGCAATCGAGAAGGCTGTCCCAGCTACCTGGAACTCCAGCTCACTAGCTGTCCGCCAGGTTACCAGTCACCATTAGGATGATCTTCCACTGTGTAGCTGCTGCCATTTTGTTACCAAATGTGTGAAGTTTGGAAGCCTAGCTTACAAAACAAATGCTAACATGAATTAACATTAACGATGGACTTTTCTTGGATGTCAAGCCTCCTGATATTATATTACACATCCCGCACTAGCATCTGACTGCTACAAATTGGAAAACTCACTATCCCAACACACTTACACAGATATTTAAAACAAAAAGGACACACCAAGTTAGGATAAGTCCTGCATAATGAGTGATCTGAATGGAGTGCTGCATGATTCATTAGAACCTAAAATAGTCATCTGTATTCCAGTCAGAACAAGGACTGAAGGAAGGGAAGGTTAGCCATCAGATGAGCTTGGCAATATAAGGGAAAAAAGCACTAGAGTTACTTCAGTTATTCTTGTCTGGACCTTCCAGTTCTGCCATGGGTGGGGGTACAGTGGGAAGCTTGGCTACAAATTCCCCCGCCATCTTAGCGTGCGTGTAAGAGTACATTTTGTCCATACAGGTAAATTGAAGGTGGGCAGGGAAATATATTCTATAAACTATGCCAGCTGCTTTCAGTTTTTCAGCCACCTCCTCAAAAGTTTTACGTCTCATCCTAGTGGCATATGAATAATCAGCAAAGAAGAATATCTTACTGTCCCCCAGCATGACTGGTGAGGAGTCCTTTGCAGCTTTGAGGATTTGGTCTGGGAGCACAGGGTGGTAGTTGTCATTAACACAGTCCGAGGTCCCTCTGCATTATTCATAGCTCCTCTGTGTAATGCAAGTCTAAAAACCTTGATGACTGGCACTGAAAAACCCAGACCGATTGCTTCAGGAAGCCTCCTCTCAAAAAAGGTTGGGAGATCTCCTTCCTCTGTGCCCTCAGGTATGCCTAGTATTCTAAAATTCGCTGATCAAGCCATGTTCTCCAGTTATTCAAGGTGACTATGAATTAGGGCCTGTTCTTTAATCACAATGGAAGTTGTGGCCAGTGCTCTTCCCGCTGCGCACCCATGTTCTTCAATTGCACCTGATATGGTCTCTAACTACTGATCTGTTATCACAATTTTATTATTTTGTTCATCAAGCTTTTTGTCAAGCTTTTGAATAGTGGTGGTAAATAGACTGATGGCTCACTGGAGAGAGTCTGTATTGGCACCTTCTACAGTTTTCTCCTCTAATGGTTTCTCTGACAAATGTTTTCCAGGCCCCAAGGTGCCACTAGCAACTTCTGATTTTCCAGAGCCTTTCAGTCAGTGCATGATAAATTAACTGTTGATCCATATTCTAGTAATATCTAGCAACACTGCTACTCATTTAAAGTACAGCAGAATAAAGTTTGTAACTGTTTTAATTAACTTTTCCCTTAACAAAGATATAGAGTTTGAGCTTGTACGTCTTTCCCGCTTGGCTGCTGGCCCAATTATAATTCTAATTATTCATGAGGCAAACACATGCTCTGGTTTTCTGCCATACCAGGTGATAATCCCTTAGAAATGCCTGGCACATCTCAAAGTGGTGTGCATATTTGTGATATTAAGAAAGCCATCTTTCCCCACTACTGCTGTGATTAGACTTATAATGGCAATAATGACCTCGCAGGCTGTCATTTCCTGGGGATTAATGACTGACTGCAGGGAGTTGGTCCAATACATAAACTTTACCCCGAGGTGGTCATTCATCCCCAGGAAATGACTGGCTGTTTGATCATTATTGCATAAATACACCATTGCCTACACAACTGCTATATCCTGGAATTAGTTCTCGTTGACACCCGACAAGTAAGTTCTGTTTTTGATAGTGCCATTAAGGCTTTTTGTCTGTAACTGAATGTGAGTGTTATATTGGAATTTCTGGTTAATGTTATTATCCTTTTAAATTATGAAACGTGTGTAACAGTGATCTATAGGAAGGTTCCTGAAAATGAGCTATTCTCAGTGACCCTTATCCTTTATAGAAAATAATAAGAAACTAAATTTAACTAATTCTCTTTTTCATTGAGGAAGTCCCTACACAGAGCAGTAGAGGAGTAAAACAGTCCCCACCAAGGGGTGAAGAAAGAATTCCCCATGTGTGTGAAGCCATTGAAGAAAAGGGGGTCACTCAACCACAGCTCCCTCCTAAGAGTTCCTTGTGCTATAGTGAAGAGGCTGGTGATGCCCCATCTAGTGAGGCCCCACCTAGTGAGGCTCAACTGCTGAGACTCTACTGGTATGGCCTCATTGGGAGAAGCCACACTGTTGAGGCCTTATATGGCGAGGCCCAATCTAGTTAGGCCCCCTGGTGAGGCCCCATCTGATAAGGCCACACTGGTGAGGCCACATCTGGTTAGGATCCACTGGTAAGGCCCCATCTGGTGAGGTCCCATCAGGAATACTGTGCCCCATTCTGGAGTCCCCACCTAAAGAAAGACAAGTGTAACCCCTAGATGGCGCTATCCCAGGGGCTACTACCCCTGCCTGATTTGCCACTAACAGGTTGAGGGGCCTGGATCCAATGGCGGGTGCCTCCACCCAGAGGTCAGGGTTTGCAATAGTTAAACTAACTTGGTCACAGCCCTCTGGGACACTGCAACCCCTTTCTTCCCACTAGTGGCCCACACAATATATCAGAATTACCTTCACAGTATACACTTACCCCCAGGTCTGGTTCCGCACTGGGACCTCCTGTGAAACGAGATACAGTGCAACAATCACAGTACAGTACTTTAACATAGACAAGTACCTCAGGCAGTATAACTTTGCTGAAACAAGCAGCTCTGATTTATTTAGGGGATATAACAAGGACAGGGGAAATCAGGTTAATTAGCTTATCACTTTAATAATCTATTTATGGCTCTGTGCACAGGCCTATCCCTATCAGTTACTGTCCCTGGGTACCCAAGCCCTAGTGGCTAGTCCAAACGTGGCAGCTGGTAGGGGCCCTTTCACACAGAGAAAAAGAGAATTAAACAGTCAGCAGTACAGTAATTCCATTTGGATTTAATGTGGCAATTCAACAGGAGCGACCCTGAATTAGTACTCACGACCTCCAAATAAGATAGGGTCCTTCAATGTCAGCAGGGCTCACTTGAGGTGCACAAACCTCTTCACACATCCATATAAAAGAAAGCACTATACCAGGCAGGCTGCATCTGTATCCCGATCGCAATTACTGCACAATACCCGGAGAACACACAGCAGATTCAGTTCCTGACAGACCGAGTGTAATTTTCAGCAATTCCTCCAGTCTTCTACAGGTGAGCCTGGTTT
Source organism: Neoceratodus forsteri (assembly GCA_016271365.2). Lineage (NCBI taxonomy): Eukaryota > Metazoa > Chordata > Ceratodontiformes > Ceratodontidae > Neoceratodus > Neoceratodus forsteri. The sequence continues at coordinate 832,468,072 of CM028133.1, forward strand.
CTACTCTTCAGAGATCCTTTGATTCTTTTCACAGGACGGATTCAGTCCTAACAAGCTGCAGACCGAACTCTGGGCCTTACACCTGCTTTTTTGACTAAACTGCACACTGAAAAGCACAGGCTCCTTCCTTCTTCACTGCCAAAGCTCAACTGAAACTCCAACTGACAAACCGGTCACTTCCTTTGAGTTCCTCCCAGTTCTTGACTGGATTGGCTGTCACTCACAATAGACTGCTGCTGTTGGTCCAAAAGGTGCTGAAGTCTAAACTACATCTCCCAGAGTCACTGCCCATACAATCCTCTTGTGGCTGGCTCAGGTTATGAGTCCAAGTTCTGATTCAGTCAAGGCACCATTTTAGAGCTAGCTTACTCCTCACTGATTGGTCCAGTTCAGCAGTTCAAAACTAGAATGGGGAACTAGCAGACACAGTTCTGACTGCAAAGAAAGCAGAGTTAGACAAACTGTAATTTCATTATTACTCTAAATAATTTCTGGCAAACAGTTACATCTGTCAGATAGGTTCCCTTTGCACTCCTAGTGACTGCAAAAATGAAGTGAATTGGCAGCAGCTTGAGTGGCACTCAATCAAAGAAACACACAGTCCCCCATACAAACCAACCATGTCTGCAAGCAGACAGCTCCCAAAGAGACAGCACTAGAGGTTCTAAAAACACTCACTGATAAATGGCTTAAATGCCAAACACCATTCAGGCTTGGAGCATTCAAGCAAGCTCCTGGAAGTCTTTTGGGAACCCCCATTTTGTAGAGACAAGTTGAGATGGTGTAGTGTAGTAACTTGAATGATTGGGATGAACAGACAATCAATGAGTATTCTGACCTTAGTAGCTTATGTGATCGCCTCCTGATTCTGTAATTATGGTGAATTATTCAGCAAGTTAGTGAGTAGAAAACATAGGTAGTGAGTTGTTGAAGGAGTGAGAGAATCCCCCTTCCAACCAGCTTCCACTCACGATCCCGTGTTTTTCTACTCACTATTCCTGCTGAATAATTCCTCATAGTTTACCGGTCATTCTTTTCAGGAACATGACGGTCTCTATCATTACTTCGCTCCCTTCTGACTGCCAGCGAGTACATGTTCAGTGCCCTAAGTTGATTCTCATTGGATTTGCCCTGTTTGTCCTGAATCATTTTAGTTACCTTACACTGCACCATCTCCAGCTTGTCCTTGTCTTTCTTTAGGTGGGGACTCCAGAATGGGGCACAGTATTCCTGATGGGACCTCACCAGATGGGGCCTTACCAGTGGATTGTAGAAGGTGCCAGAAAGTCTTATTTTATGGAGAGAGTGGCTGAACTGTGGAACAGCCTGCAGGCAGAGGTGGTGGGTACAAAAACCATCAGCAGTTTCAAGCATCGCTGGGGCAGAGTTAAAGGCTTAATAATTACTCAGGGAGTAGCAGTAAGGCAGAGGGCAAGGGGGAAAGACGGGGCAAAAACCCCATCTAGACAAGAGGTCTTTGAGCAGGATCACATATAACAGGGCAGACTGGATGGATCAAAGGTCCCTTTTGCCAGCATTGTCTAGGTGCCTATGTGATTACTGCTACATCATACAGTGTTGAACAGCAGTTGCTGCACACTGGAAAGAACTGCATCTGAGTCCTTCTGGGGTTTTTACAGTCTACTAACATGAACAGGGACCTAAAGCAACCTTTAGTTAGATAGTTAGGGCAGGGGGGCAACAGAAGACCTGGGGATGACGGTCATTATATTTTTAATTTTATTCTATAGTTTTTTACCTGGAAAGATACACTAAGCCAAGGTTTGTTTCCAGATGCACCATGAGCCCAGGGAAGTTATGTGACTTACTCATGGTTGCACAGTATGCACATAGTAGCTGTGGGACTGAAAGCCAGGTCTCCAGGTTTGCAGCTCAGTGCTCTTAACCACTATGTTATACTGCCTCCTTCATTGCTTTGGGAGTGCCCTGGCAGAAGACATGCATTTAGGCCGTAACCACCCCCACCCATGGGGTATGAGATTAAGCCTGTATGATGGTCTCTGGGCAAAATCTGTCAGATGTTTAGGTGATTATTGACTAGGTTCAGTTACTTTGGAGGTAATTGGAATGTGATACGGTACCTCCACCTATGGCAATCATTTTGGCAAGTGGCTGCAAGGTGCTGCCCCACAGTATATAACTGAAACTCCCAGTTATGGGAGCCCCGGCACTAATGATATTCTCACCGCCCAGTTTAACACTCTAACAATGCAAATCACCAAACACAGTAATACTGAGGTACACAGTAAAGACAATTCAAAAACTCAACAAGCAGTACAGTATATCCCCACTAGAATATCACCATCTTCTGGTGAATACCAGTAGTCTCTGCTTTTTGGCTCCAGTATTGTGCCAGTCAACACACAGTCCCTTCGAAGCTTACGCACAGTATATAAGATTACATGTAACTGCAGTTGCAGGCCTGATGATGAACCTTGATGCAGTACTGTAAATTGGCGGGGGTTGTGATCCCAAAACAGAATACTTGGATTAACACATACACTTGCTCCTGGCCTTGTTGTCGCTTGCTGGGCAGTGGTCTAAAGCTGCGCAGGAATGCCCAGATGGTTATTTAACTTGCCTTAGCTAATATACACAAATGGTGGGATTCTGACCCAGTATGCAAACTTCCATCAGTGTCTGCAGTGAGCTAGATATGTGGGGACATCTCTCATTGGTTTTGGCAGATGCAGGCTTAGCTAACGTTGCAGTGGACACAACATGCTGCCGGGTGGAGAGGGATGTGGGCTGTGCTGGTCTCCAATGTCTCCAGTGTTCAGGTCCTCTTCACGTCACAGGCAGAATTTGCCGTTAGCAGCCCCAAAAGGCAGGTAGTCACTTGGGGCCTCTGATTTCTTAGACCCTGTATCAGAAGAAGTCCTGACACCAAGTGGAAAAGCAGCAGTTTACCACTCTCCTAGCTCTAGACACACTCTAAGGTATGTGCTATGTTCCAGATACACTGCACTGAAATAAGGCAAACCTGCTCCAAGGCACCCAAAGCCCTAAAAAGGTACTTTGGTGCTGTTCAGTTTTTAAATAAAAATCCCTTGTGCATATTTTAAACAGGTTTTGTTCAGCCAAATGGATGAAGGCTAAATCATGAACACTCATCTGTCTCCTCTCTCCAAGGCAGATCTGAAGCAAACTCACATGGTGATCAGTTTGGGCTGGTTGGTACATAATACATAGTCAATTATGCTAAAACCACTTTCTCTCAGTGGCTGTCAGTTTCTTGGGGGGAAAGCATGCACAGAAAGACCACTGTAACCTGCTAGCAAGCAGCTTGCAGCTCTGCAAAGATGAGCTCAGAACTGGCTGTTTCTCCCCAGCTGCATGTTCTGTCCTTTGACTTTTGCCCAGCAGTTCTAGAGCCGGAAGCCTAACAGACATGTCTGCCCCCCCAATGCAGTCTTTTGTTTATTGGCTTTTAAGAGTTATTTCTATCACTCAGTGCAGTCTGGTCATCAGTATCAGTACCTCCCAGTCCCAGCTGCCATATGGTAGGACCAGGGGATCCATCAGTGGCAGAGCTGTTTGGTGCCTCAAATTTTTTGTTGCAGTGATGGAGCAGCTTTTGGCTGCTGTGGCAGTGTGATGGCTTTGAGAGCCACTAACGAAATGGTACCTACTCCCCTTCATGCTCCCTATCCCCTCATTGCCTGTCCAGAAGCCAGGTGACCAATGTCCTGTGCTGCAATGGCTGCTGAAGTCCTATGGCATGGCTAAATGAAAAAGAGGAGCAGCAACGTTGGCTGGTGCTCCCTAGCCTTGCTGCCACAGTCTATGGGGCTGGGAGAGAGAAGCAGGCATGTGGCTCATCAACTGTTGGTGTCAATGGCACTCCCTGTATCAAAAGAAAGAAGCTGGAAGTGCTTCAGTAACACACTCCATCCTATAGCTGCAGTCTGGGAGGGGACCAAAGATGAAGAACTTCCGCTGGGGGAGTGGGAGTCATAACAGTGCTCCAGGATGAAGCCACAGTGTAAACCTTCCTTTTTGAGGGGGTTACAAAGCTATTGGGATTTGTTTGGGATTACAAATAGTTATCACGTTACTCTTTGAACTTCATAAAAATGTTTGATAAATATCCTCACCTACTATTCGGCCCAGTGGTGCAGAAGGGTGAGGTGGCTGAGTGCCTTAGCTGCCACCACACTGGGGACCAGGTTTGGGAATGGATTTCTGTTGGTGGGAGTTGGCCAGCCAGGAGAGGATTGAGTATCCACTGGACTTCTCTCCTCTCCTGGGGGGGGGTTACCTCAGCTGTCAATTGCCACCAGGTGGAAGCCAGGTGGTAGTGCAGGCATGAGTGGCACAGAATGGGAGGGGCCACCAGTTAGGCACTGTGCATGTGTGGCTCCAACACTCCACACATGACTACCTGTCCCCAGCAAGGGAAGGAACCAGACAAGTGGAAACAGAATTGGGTGGGCTTCATGAGGCCCTGTACACTTGCTCCCAGACCTATGCCATTACCCAGTCCCAGGGCAATCTGGATTATGTGTACAGGAGGGAGTTAAGGATGGCCATCTTACTCCTGGCTCCACCATGGGAGGGGGTTAATCCAATGGGGTAATCTCCTGGCTCCACCATGGGGGGTGGTAATCCAATGGGGGAATATACCATAGGGATCTGGGAGAGATGGATACTGACTGGAGCAGGAGACAGGGCTGAGAGCCTGCCGCATGACCCACAAATGGGAAAAAGCTATACAGAATAAATCCTCACTTACTCAAGCATTGGGTATACAATAATTCAACAGTTGTAGTACTCTGTAGCATTGAATCTCCCAGGGGATACCTAGGGAAGGAAATCTTGTTACCATAGCTCAACTTGAAAGACATTGTGGGACTGTAGGGGGAAGGAGTATTGTAGGGACTGCATAATACTGTTTAGGGGCTTGCTTAACCTTTACTCTTTCCTTCCACAGACCTTGTCCCTTTTTAGCATTTTACTCATATTTACTATTGTTTATTTTTTGCCATTATGTTACTGCATTGTGGGGTGAGAATGTTACATACTTTATTCCGTGGTGGTGGTGGTGGTGGTGGGGGGGAGGTAATATCCCTAGAGCTAACAGGCATTTCAAGGGGCTTCACAAATTAATTGTCTAGCTTATGATGTCTGAATCTAGGCTCCTCCCCCAAAGGTTAAAATGCCCAAGCCTCATGCCACTCATCTGCAGATGGAGCCACATACCTTGTGGGACCAGAGTCAGGATGGCTTACAGAGTGTATGCTTGCAGTGTGGAGGGAGATACAGAAACCACATTGTTCTCTCTCTCTGTCTCCTTTTAAGGATACTATACACTGCTCTTCCTCTAAACTGCTTTGCTTGTATAATATTGCTGTGAGCACTAAATGTTTGCTTTTGTTTCATGGCCTTATCATTTCTTGATTGTAAACATTTTATCAATTTATTTATTTGTTTTTTGTTAACCGGGTTGGTGCATTAGGCAAATAAATGCCTATTTTCAGACATGACACAGGAGGTTACAAAGGATCAGAGTCAACAACAGGTGCACACAAAACAGAGGCATTTACAAAAGATAATCAAAGTATATACGTAGAATACATGACACAGGAGATGTTGGCAAACATGTGAGCAATAAGCCTGTCATAAATGGCTAAACTATCAAGACACTACAAAACAAACCATTGTAGTGAAGACAGCAAACAAAACTTTAGGAACTTATAGTAATATTCGATATAACACACAAACCAAATCAAGCAAGTAAGCTAGACACAGAAAGATACGGATGACTTAAGGAGATGACTGCAGTATCCCTTTTTGAATGAGGCCACTGTCTGACACAAATGTAGATCAACCGGTATGGAATTCCATAGCCTGGGGGAAACAACAGAGAATGCAATATCCCCCAGATGTGTTCTAGTTCTGGATATGGTCAGCAGGTCTAGATTAGTGGATATTAGTGGATAGACACCAGTGGGGGACTGGAGAAACCTTGTGAGTGATTGAGGGGATTGGATGTGCAAAATGTTAAAGATTACCCCTCCTAGAGTTACATCATGCAGGGCAGCAGGAAGAAGCCACCCTAGTTTAGAGTATAAAGTACAGTGATGGGTATGGTGGCTCAGAGACATGACAATGTGACGGATACAGTAATGAGTGTGGCAGTTCAGAGACATAATGAAGCGATAGATACAGTGATTGGTGTGGTGGCTCAGAGGCACGGTGAAGTGGCAGATGTTATAACATCCCACTTTTGCAAAGTAAATTTGGCTGAAGCATAGAATACAGACACTCCCCAGGTAAGCTTAGGAAGTAGGACACCCAGGACTACAGCTAAGTGGGTAGTAGGGGTAAGATTATGCTTGACCTTATAAAATAGTCCCAACTTGGTGTTAACCAATTTACAGGTACCCAATACATGTTGCCAAAAACTGAGGGATGGGTCAAGCATCCCACATAAGTATTGAAAGTGGATACCAATTCAAGAAAGGTTCTGTCACAACACTGATGGCTTTTAAATTTAGGTGCTGGGCCAAACAGCATAGCCTGGGACTTTGCCATATTTAAAAGCAGTTTTTTTTGCCAGCAGCCATTGCTGCACTCGTTGGAGGTCAGGGAACAGCCTTATGTCGACCTCAGACATACTATGGAAGTTAAGGTATAGCACAAGATCATCTGCATATAGGATGGGGGTACTGTGGGCAAGGGCCAAGTATGTCATTTCTGTGAAGAGAGAAGAGGAGAGGCCCAAGTATGGATCCTCCTGGCCAGTGGCGGACTCAGGTTTGGGAACATTTGGGAGCCGGGGGGGCCATTCAAGTCAATCATGGGCCCCACAATGGGCACTAGACAGTGAATAAAGATGGTAGTGGGGCGCCACTACTCACACTGGGGCAGCCAGCAGGGGCGACCGCCCCCCAGCCCCTCCTCTAGCTCTGCCACTGCTCCTGGCAACCCTACCAGGGTAGGGATGGAGCCTGTGAAAGAAGTACCAAACTTCACCCTCTGACTCCTGCTGTCAAGGTAATTTCTGAACCATGGTAGGGCAGAGGGGGAAACCCCCAGATTGTCTAACTTGGTACATAGCAGCTGGTGGTCAACCAAACTGAAGGTCTTAGTAAGGTTGATGAAAACAGCTCCAGTAAATTCACTCCATCCATGGTATTTGCAACCTGGGAGGAAAACGACAGAAGGGCAGTGGCAGTACAATGACTTTTATAGAACCCATGTTGTGCCAGAGACAATAGGTTATACTTGGCTAGTAAGTAAGTAAGTCAGTAAATGTTTTTCTTAAGCACCCAATCCCTGAGGCTCTGGGTGCTTTACAAAGAAGTGTAAGAAAACATAATAATAACATTACATACAGATATAATGCAACAGATATAAACAATAAATAATCAATTTGAGTAATAAATATTTATAAAACCTGGACGTAATTAACTAAAAAAGGCTTCTCTAAAAAGGTGAGTCTTCAGACCCTGCTTAAACTCAGAGATCTAGGGAGCGAGTTCCAGAGGGCTGCGTCGGCCACCTTGAATACACGGTCTCCCGAGATTTTCAGCCTAGCCCTTGGAACCACTAAGAGACCCTCTGTGGAGGAGCGGAGTGAGTGCACCATGAGGACAGGCATCAGGAGGTCACTCAGGTAGCCAGCGCCCGAGCCGTATAGGGCCTTAGAGGCTAGCAAGCCCTCCTTGAAGATGATCCTCCATCTAACAGGCAGCCAATGCAGATCATGCAGGACCGGGGTCACATGACAGGACCTAAGAAGGCCTGTCAGTAACCTGGTCACTGCGTTCTGCACCAGCTGCTGTCGATGGAGGTTCCCGTCCACTGACCCAGAAGTAAAGAGTGTTTACAATAAGATGTGACAAAGGCATGTACCAGCATGGGCAGGTCACCAGCTGGAATAAGAGATTTAATCTGGGCGACATTCCTTAAGTGGTAAAAGCCACTCCAGATGACGGATGACACCTGAGCTTCAAGTGTCAACCTGTTGTGAAGGATGATGCCCAGATTTCTCACCTTAGAGAATTCCACCAGAAGGGTAGGACCAAGAAACAACCCTGTTCCCTACTCGGTAGCAACCACATCACACTGGTGACCAAGCTCGATCACAAGTACATTTATCTTCTTGGGGTTTAAGTCTCGGACAGTTACAGGACATCCAATCTTGGATCTTGGCTAGGCATTTATTTAGCACTTCCATGGCGTTACTTGTCCCGGGAGCAAAAGACATATACAGCTGGGTATCATCTGCATAACAGTGAAAACCCAGACTGTAGTGTCTAATGATCTCACCCAGGGATAGCATGTACATCGCAAACAGCATCGGCGACAAGATCAAACCTTGAGGAACTCCACAGGCAGGAGCTTCAGGCAGGAGGAGAAAGTCTCCATCACTACCCATTGCATTCTGCCTGTAAGAAAGGAGTCAAACCAGTTGATGACAGTACCAGTGAGTCCACAATACTCCCTAAGGCGATCCAGAAGCACAATGTGGTCCACAGTGTTGAATTCTGAGGAGGCTCTCACATCAAGTAAACCTTTGCCTTCCACAGAGCTAAAGCGGTCAAAATTGCAGTTTGTAACTGACAAAATGTTCGAAATACCCATCAAACCTCTTGCAAGCCAAAGCCCAAGACCTCACATGACTGATGTTTCAATGTCGGATTGGTGTTTTCATCAGAGTGATGCTCTCAAAAAGCTATGTCACTTAAATTTAAATTACTAAAAGACAATGAGTGGGATGTTCAAAGGGGTTGCACCCTGGCGCGATATTCAAAAGGGGATTATGCGCTGCACAAATCCCGATGCGCTGGGGTGCATCAGTAATGTATGCGGTGCAAGTAAGGGGGGTGTGCCCATGCATATTCTGCACATCCCGATATTCAGCCTGGGATGCCCTGAGCAGATGCAGGCACAACCCCTACTTGCGCCGCACACAGTTGAGCTGAAAAAAAAAGGAGCAACAGCTGGCACCCACAGGTGAGCCGCCGTATTGCAGGGTGCAACATGGCAGCCGCCAGCTGTAGGTGGCCACCTGAGCTCCAGAGCCAGGGTCCATCAGCATCACGCCCCCCCCACACCCGATCGTGGGCAGTTTTAAATAATAGAATCCCTGGTGGTCCAGTGGACCTATCCCCCTGCACGATCGCAGGCTGTAATAATAAATAAACTCCCGGGTGGTCCAGTGGACCTATCGCCCTGCCTGATCGGGAGCTGTAATAATAAATAAAATCCCTGGTGGTCCAGTGGACCCATTGCCCTGTCCAATCGTGGGTTGTAATAATAAATAAACTCCCTGGTGGTCCAGTGGACCTATCCCTTGCCGATCGCAGCTGTAACAATAAATAAAATCCTCTGATGGTCCAGCATAACCTGTCACCCCTCCCAACCCGCCCATCATTCCCGTCACCGCTCCTCCCCAGTCAGTGGCGGTGGCAGCTCCTCACTCGCAAGCCGCCCACCGGACGACAGCATACAGTATGAGTTGTACACTCATTGTCCACCAGCGGCAATATGGGTATACAGACCGCACTGTACTCACAGTCCTGATATGTGAATGCTCAGTTGGAGGGCGACTGCGCAGCTTGCGGGAGCTGCCACCCACTGACCGGGGAGCGGGTGGCGGGAAATGAGGTGGGGTTGGGAGTGGGGTATGGGTACCGCTGGACCACCAGGGTTTTATTTATTGTTACAGCCATGATCGGGAATGGGGATAGGTCCACTGGACCACCAGGGAGTTTATTTATTATTGCACCCGCAATCAGGTAGGGCGATAGGTCCACTGGACCACCAGGGAGTTTATTTAATATTATAACCCCCGATCGGGCAGGGCGATAGGTCCACTGGACCACCAGGGAGTTTATTTAATGTTACAGACCGCGATCGGGCAAGGGGATAGGTCCACTGGACCACCTGGGTGTTTATTTAATCTTACAGCCCACGATCGGGCATTGAGCGCCGCTGTCGTGAGGGGTAGGGCGCCGTCCTCGACAGCCACAGCTCAGCAGGACGCCAGGCACAAGTCGCCAGGATCGGGCGCATCTGCATGCAAATGGGGCCATAATGACATGCAAATGGCCACATTTGCACCTTGCGTGCATTATAGCCCCATTTGCATATCCACCGCCGAATATCACGGTTGCTGCACCCAGCACAATGGCACTTGCGCTGGTGCATCCCCCTGCTCCTCTCTGGCCACTTGCGCTGGCACAGTGACACTGTGCTACGCGCACGCGGTGGCCACAGTGCCATATCTAACGGTGCTGTGCCATGGCACAGCACCATTGAATATCACCCTGTCACCGCCCTGGCACATCCCAGTTGCGTTGCACCCAGGCTTGCGCCACAGCCTGGCGCAGTCCGAATATCCCACCCAATGTTTACAAAAAGCTAACAAAAGTGCTTAGAATCCATATTAAAATGCAACACGTATAAATACCCAACTCAATTTTTAAAGAAGAACATTCAATAAACAGACTAACAGCTATTAATAAATAGGCATGAATATATATACAAAACTGAAAAAAACATATATATATGTGTATATATATATATATATATATATATATATATATATATATTAATGAAGCAGAGAATCTAAAATGCATGTGTTGGAATGTTTTCATTAAGTCCATATGGTATGAATGTTTCTAACGTTTCTACAGACCGGTTAGCTTGACTTCCATTGTGGGAAAGTTAATGAAGACCATTCTAAAGGAGAGATTGATAACCTTTCTGAATAAAAATGGTCTCCAGGATGAAAGGCAGCATGGGTTTGTCTCAGGAAGCTCCTGTCAGACTAACCTAATTGACTTCTTCACTTGGGTCACAAGGGCAGTTGACGGGGCCATACTGTGGATGTCCTGAACCTAGACTTCAGTAAGGCCTTTGACTCAGTACCTAATAAAAGGTTGCTGAGCAAGATGAGGAACCTGGGGGGCTGGGAGAAGCTAGTGGGTTGGGTTACTAGCTGGCTGCAGAACAGACAGCAGAGGGTAATTGTAAGGGGGAAGTTCCAAACCAAGGCCCGTGACCAGTGGGGTACCACAGGGCTCGGTGATAGGTCCCATTTTATTTAACATCTTTTATCGGGGATATAGCAGATGGGACCAAGAGTAAAATCAGCCTGTTCACTGATGACAAAAAGATATGTGCGACAGTGGACAGTGAGGAAGGGAGGCAAGAACTCAGTGAAGATCTGGCAAAACTCGAGCACTGTTCAGGTGTGTGGCAGTTGGGATTTAATGCTAAGAAGTGCAAGGTCATACACCTCGGAGCCAGAAACCCCAAGACCATCTACTGGCTGGGGGGAAGCAGGTATCTATTTCTGAGGAAGAGGAGGACCTAGGGTTCTAGTCATAGGAGACATGAAGGTATCAGCACAGTGCTGGAGGGCGGGCAGATCAAATGTTGGGGTGCATTGCCAGGGGTATCACCTCTAGAAAGGAAGAGGTCATCCTGCTACTGTACAGATCACTGGTGAGGCCACACTTGGAGTACTGTGTGCAGTTCTGGTGCCCATACCTAGAAAAGGACATAAGGCTACTGGAGGGGGTGCAGCATAAGGCGACAAAGATGATCCTAGGTCTGAGAAATAAACCCTATGAGGAAAGATTTTGGGAGCTCAACATGTATTCCCTGGAGGATAAAAGGGAGAGGGGGACAAGATAGAGACCTTCAAATACTCAAAAGTCATAAACAGGGTTAAGACATGGGTATTGTTACACTTTGAGGGTGGGAAGGTCACGAGGGGGCACAGTCTGACTTTGGAAGGGGGGAAGATTCAGGAGGGAGATGAGGAGGCATTACTTTACAGAAAGGGTGGTGGAAGGGTGGAACAAACTTCCAGGAGAATTGATCTCATTGAGGACAGTGGACAGTTTTAAAGGGGGGTTGGATAGAGTCAAAGGGAGGGTAAGTACAGATAAGAACCGAGGGAGGGAAAAGCCAGGGGTAGGGATGATGGGATGGGAATGGGAGGAGGGGCAGCTGCAGTAAAAGTATCCTGCAAGCTGCACACTCATGCAGACATGATAGACCTCTGGGCCTTTTTCTGCTAGTGTATTTGTATGTTTGTATGTTTGTATGCGGTGATCCAGATGGCTTCTCACTTCAAAAGTCTTTTATTCAGATCACCATTTCTGCAGTCAAGTTCTACCTTTTCAATTCCAATAAATCTCAATGCTCTAGTGATGTGAACCATTTCACGTTCTGTTACATTATTAGTGTATACATCATTTCGTTCACTATAAAAATCTTTCAGTTGCAATGTCCTGAAAAACTGATGTAAGTCAACCTTAACATTAAAATTATTTGGTTTGTGTGTACGTGTGACAATCCTTTCTTGAGGACATTAATCTGATTGGTGGAAACACTTTCTTCTGTGAGGTTTATGACCTCCAGTTGGGGTTCCTGTGGCAGAGAGACCTGCATACTTGTCCCTATTATCCCTGAGAGGTCATTTTAAATGTGGCCATTATGTGCACTGCAACAGTACATACAACACCAATTCTTTTTTTATATCCCAGAAGTGGCAAATGGTTTCAAATAAGAGAATTTGTAAACTGTAGCCCTGAAGGAGTGATATATGCTCTGTCTTGCCCATGTGGCATTGTGTACATAGGACAAACAAAACAAGCCCTAAAACTGCGCATCGCAGAACACAAAACAGCAATAAGAACTCAAAATCCCAATTACACAATGGCCAGACATTTCGCTGAAGCAGGGCACACATCAATAGCAGCGTTGAGATTTATTGGAATTGAAAAGGTGGGACTTGACTGCAGAAAGGGGGATTTGAATAAAATACTTTTAAAATGAAAAGCCTTCTGGATTGCTACATTAGAAACATTCATACCTTATGGACTTAATGAAAACGTTCCAACGCATGTATTCTAGATTCTCAGCTTAATTAATGTATATGTGTGTTTTCAGTTTTGTATGTATATTTATGCCTATTTATTATTAGCTGTTAGTCTGTTGAATGTTCTTCTTTAAGAATTGGGTTGGGTATTTATACGTGTTGCACTTTAATATGAATACAAAGCACTTTTATTTGCTTTTTGTACACTGCATCTTAAAGTAATTTAAATTTAAGTGACACAGCCTGAGCTTTTACATGGATGTTGCTGCTTGCCTGTATTGAAGATTTGAATAAACATAACACAGCAAGAAAAAGCACTGATATGGTAAGTCATTTGTTTGAAGTGCTGACCATTTACCGCTATGGCAGGTGTGACTGTAATAATTCTGGTAATTGGTGAACCCAATTCATTAGCGGCAAGCTTAAGGAGTTTAAGGTCGATTTCATCAGAACCTGCAGCTTTGGCTATTGGGATACACTGCAGGTGTTTACGCACCTCCAAGACTTTAACCACATTAAAGTGAAACTGTGGATGACTTAGGGAGTTAGTGAAAGGCCCATTGTTTAGCAGCGGTGCCAGTGGGGAATAGGGAAAGGCCCCGGTGCATATAGAGAGATTGCAGAAGAAACCATTAAAAGCATCAGCTGTGGTTGAGGACTTATTACAGTTGACATCGTTTATACACGTCTGGAAGGGGAGGTTAGCAGATTGATCCATGGCCTGTTTTATACATTTTCAGAAATGTCTTGGGTTACCAACAGATGAGTTAAGGAGCATCCTACAGTGAGCATGCTTATTTAGACGAATACTTTTTTTGCATTCGCTTCTGAGGATACGATATTTTACCTCAGAGAAAAGCTTAGTGGCCTTATACACAGACCAGGATTTTTCCTTGTCTTAATTAGGTTGATGAGTGGTCAGTCTAACCATTTGGTAACAGGGTCCTGGTCTCTCCTAGTGGAGGTGGGGAAATGTTTGTCCTTCAGTCCAGAGAAAATTTGACTAAAGAAAGACAGCCAGATTAATTGGTGTTCCAAAGACATGACCAGTCAGTGCACGCAACATCTTGTTTGAACAGTATTGAATTAAAGCGAGAGTGATCACAGAAGTGAAGAAATCTCGAAGGGGCCTTAGACGATTTAACTCTCCAAACGCAGTACACTTGTGGTGAGTGATTCTGTCAGTCCCGGGTGTAAGGATCCAGTGGATATTTTGTCTTTAGTATAGGTTTTATCTATAATGTATCTTGGCTTCATTACATGTGTAATTTAAAGACATGGTTTTGCATTATGTATGAAACTGCATAGTGCTTTGAGTCTATGGGAAAAGCACTTCACAAATAACTGGCTCAACATTAAAAAAAAACTTTATTGCCCAAGCAACAGTGGACCAGTAAGCATTCATCTATCTTCAAGCTTTTTTATCATGCTGTCATATTTGATTCAAGACATTTTTTCCACACTAGTCCAGGCAGTCACTGGGGTGAGCTTGTTTCTGTATATTTCTATCTCGCTCTACCAATCCAGGTTGCTGTATGCTGCGCAACATGGTTTAATCTCTGGCCCTCCCAGCACGACTATTATGTGACACATACTATGGCTTCAACTGTGTTCCTTAGCCCCCAATCCTGGATGCCATGTGTCATGTGAACAAGAAGAAAAATGTGGTTCTGGGACTCTGTAAAATTCCTTGGCTACAACTCTGTCCAGCCTCCCAGTCTGCCATGTGCCATAGATTCAACAATATCCATACTTTCCAGTCCTAACTGTTATTTATTATGGGCTGTGACTTCAGTAGGGATATCAGAACTAGTTCTAAAAAGAGTAGAACCCTTATAGTACCCAGAGGTTCGAGTCCTAACTTAGAACTAGAACACCAGTGGGTTCTAAGTATGGTTCTAAATTCTAAATAAGTAAGCAATAAGACACTCCGGGGGTGTGTGCATTGAACAAGTAATACCGCACCCCCAGGGGTGTAGTGACACATGAGACCTGCAGTCTTGTGCCTTCAGCCCCTGGAAGTGCGTCAATATCTGTTCAGTGCACACCCCCGGAGATTCTTATTGCGCTTATAAAATGGGCCTTTGTAATTTACATGCTTGTAAAAAACTAAATTTGTAGGTTTATATAGAAAAACAGTAAAATATTGAATACAATTTTTGATGTAAAATAGTTCCTCCACCTACACTAGCTCGCTGAGGTTTTTTTCACTTATGTGTTTTGTCCTGCTGTGGACACTGTACATGTTGTTTTCTCCCATAATGCCAAGCTGGTTGCCATGACTCCCCCCCTCCATTCATGGTAGCTGTACTGTGTTTTATAGTGATATATTTTATAGTTATACTCATTTGGCAAAATATAGTTGCCATTGCTCCACTGCTCCACCCCCACCACTCACATGCACACCAAGCTACATGGGCATCAGTCAGATGTGGGAGCGTAGTTGTTGGTCACCCACCAGCTCACCCACAGGAACTGGAAGTACGAATCCCATGGAAAAATTACAGCTAAATAGAAACAGTATGGATGTATTTTTGTTTATGGATTTAACCCAAACTGACACAGATAATGGCATCTGAAGAGCGCAGGGATGGGTGACTTGGCACTGGGCATGGTAACATTCAAATCAGCATGCCCAGTAAGTAAGCAAGTGATCAGTGGGGGAAGATTACAGCAGAGATTTAAATAAATCAGTTCATTGAAACAAAATGAAATTAAAGCAGTACGTGAATGCAAACGTTTTGTGCAGGGTTTCAGGGCATTGCATGATATCTTTTGTTCATTTGTGATTGATGAGTGACCACAGCACAGGCTTTGAATGTGACCACTTAGTGACAAAAAAAATGGTGGGGTTTTCAAAATTGAAAGTTCTAAATGGCACCTTGATTTTTGTTTTACAGTGTCCTGATTTTGCTGTACTTATTTTTACCTGTGCATTGAATGGATTTGATGCACGGGCAACAACCAATCAGCACTGAGGACTGTCTCTGCCCATTTTATAAAATTGTTTTATGTTCAGACATTTCAAAAAATAGGAGATGCCAGCCTGGAAAACAAACTACCGTGAATTACATTTTAAAATGTTTTAGTGAGACCTACATGGGCATGTTGCTGCTCATATGCATATATATATATATATATATATATATATATATATATATATACACAGTATATACATGCAGTACATATACATATACATTTATACATGTACTGTATGTGAGGTTGTACCAAACCACAGCACATGAGTTGTGACGCATGGTCTTTGCTTTTTGAATGGCAAACTGTTTCTTTCTTTCCTGTGTGTGCAGTGAAACAGAACATACAGTATATTGTTGTGCTGAGAGGACAGGTCTCGTTTTAATTATTTTTTCTCCTTTCGGTAATCCTCTGTCATTCCTCTCCAGTCCTATACACAGAAAAGTGTGAGTTTTAAAGAAGACTGGAACTCTAGAACTATTTGAAAAGTTTTAAAACCAGAACCAGAACCCAGGACATCAGTGGGTTCTGACAACCCTAGACTTCAGCTTTGGCTAGTCCTCCAAGTCCCAGCTGCCACGTGCCATAAAATGTGGCTTCCATTTTGTGTATACCTCTCAGTCCCAATTGCCATGCATCATGTACTGCAACTTCATCTTTGTGCATCCCTCCCAGTACTGGCTGTCTTGTGTTCCACATTGTGGCTTGAACTCTGTCTACCCATCAGGTCCTGGCTGCATGTCTTCAGCTCTATCCATCCCTTCCAGTGCTGGTACCAGTGTGCCATGCACTATGGCTTAAACTGCCTCTCCAAGTTCTGACTGCTATGTGCTACATACTGTGTCTTCAGCTCTGTCAGTTCCTTCTGTTCCCATCTGCCTTGTGTTCTGGCATATGGCTACAACACTGTGTAACTCATTCTGGGTTACTATGCCTTTAAGACTCCTCTTCTTACTTGTTCCATCAAAGGCATTCACTGCGGGCTGACAGAGCTGACATTGCCATGGCAGTTACTGGACTGTGAATCACCTAATCTACTGTCTGACTGCACCAGAGGGGAGGGTGCACTGTATATGTGCAAGACTGGTTCAGGGTGTGATTTGGTGCTTGGACTATGTGCTTTGTGTTATTCAGGAGTTTTGTGGAAACTGCCTTTGAGGCTGCAAAATCGCAGCCTTGTGTAGCTGCTTTTGACCTTTGTTATCTTAGCAAAGGGGTCGAAGGGCATGGTGCCTACCAATCAGGGATGGCTGCCAACTCAGGGAGTTACATGGGCTCATGGACTACAGGTCGACCTAATTAATTCAGGTGCCTTTGTAGCAGCCAGTTGCCTACCATAATAAGGATCATACTAAGGAAAAAGAAGGTGCTAGGAGGCTGAGAGCCCATAATTGCACCTGTAAATGCTAATTATTTATAATAATAAAATAAGACCCGGAAAGTATAAGGTTGTCTAAGCGTCTTTTAAATTCTGCTTTTGTCTTGCTTGCAATAATCTCAACAGGGAGAGTATTCCAGGGGTTTAAGATTCTTTGAGTAAAAAAGTGTTTACCAGAAGCAAAATTAAACCATTTTCTACAGAACTGTAAAGGGTATCCTCTCGTATAATGAATGGTGTTTTTAAATTCAAAACCTAGTTCAGATATTAAGTATGGATCCTGAGTGAGGTCAAACATAAAAAAAAGATCTCCTCTGAGACATTGTGTTCCCAGTGGCATTAAATTAAGTAGTTGATATCTATTTTTATATGGTTCAATATACAATCCAGATACGTGTTTAGTATATTTTCTCTGAATTTTTTCTACAAGTGATATTTCAGTTTTTTTAATATGGCGACCACAGTTAGGAGGTGTATTCTAGGTGTGGTCTTACATATGCCCTGTATAATGGCAGCATAACATTTTTGTCTCTGGATCTGATGTTTTTTTTTATTGACCAAATTGCACGGTTTGCTTTGTTAATGGCTTTGTGTACCTGTTTTGATTGTCCAAAATCATCTGAAACGTATACTCCCAAGTCTTTTTCATCAGTAGTAGAGCTTAAATTGTGCCCTCCAATGGAGTAGTGTGTCAGGAGGTTTTGAGAACCAAGGTGATTAACTTTGCACTTGCTAATATTTGTTCATGTCCCACTCAGTTACCCATTTGGAGATTTTGTTAAGATCAGTTTAAATAACTTATATTTATTTCAATGTACTACAAGGACTGCCTATTTTTACATCATCTGCATATTTTATAGCACGTGAGAGACAATTGTGAGTTAAGTCTGATATAAATACTTGAAACAGACAGGGGTCCAATATGAAGTCCTGGGGGACACCACTACTAACTTTACATAATTCTGATAGTTTTCCCATTACTAAGACTCTCTGTGTTCGATTACTGAGACAGTTTTTAATCCAATATATGATGTTTTTGTTTATATTAGTTTTTGTGTAGTTTAAATATTAAGGCTTGGTATGACATAACGTCGAAAGCTTTACTAAAGTCGATGAATATGACATCATAGAGTCACGGCTATCTAATTTGGAACTGACCTCTTCATAAAAACACATGAGGTTAATAAGGCAGCTCCTTCCTTTTTTGAACCCATGTTGTTCACTATTAAGTGGATATAGATCATAAGTAATGTAATCCTTGATTAGACTTTCAGGCAATTTACAAACAGATGAAGTGAGACTGATGGGTCTATAATTCTCCCAATTATTTTTTGGCCCCTGTCCTGACACAGACCTCCAGGACTGCCTGTTCTGATTGAAATTTGGAAGAGACCAGTTGAGTTTGCCATAGCTCCTTTGATGAGCAAAGGCTGTGCTTCCCCTCAAGACAGATTTGTGAGAGATCTCATTGGAGCATGATCACTGCTGGACCTGAGGCCTAGGGCTGTGGTGTAACAGACTGCATCTGCTGAGGCAAACCTCTAGTGTTTGTAAGCAACTCTCCCTGCTTAAAGGAAGGAGGCATTTTCATGCTAGCCAGCACACCATACGATGCAGAGCATCTTCAGCACAGAGCAGGAGAGAGAGAGAGAGAGAGAGGCAAATAGAGGTGAACTTCTACCTTGAACAGCAGTGGGTCTGCCAGCAGGTACCCTAGCCTGCTGCCAGAGTGTTGGGTGCCTAGACATGGGGATCAGTGTAGATTTGGCATGACTTGATCAACTGGAGGATAGCTGTGCCTCCTACTTGTATATAGCCATCACAGATGCATGAGGAGAGACCGTGTGAAACTGAGAGCCTTAAAGAGAATAAGTGGAAGCACAAAATCAACTGTCCAGCTGCTCACAAGGGATTGCTTCAAATATTTATGCTGGAGCTCTGCCTAATGAGGGACAGCCCCATGCAACAGAACTATGAGTAGCATAGGGCTTGCCTCTGCAAATGGGGAACTATATGAATTGTTGGGATATCAGATTTGGTCAACCAATCAGGGAGTTATAAACCATCTGAGGTGTAGCCATTTTTGCAATTGTATGGCCTTTGAGTAAGGGGAATCCCAATATCACAGAGTTGCTAATCTTTTATTTTAAAATGCACCATCACTAGTCAATCATATGCAACACCACAGGCCTAAACTGATTCAGTTAAAGCAAAATTGTAGCACTTCAGAGAAAACTTGCTGAGGCAAAGGTACTTAAACATTTTAGTATTTAATGGTGAGGCAGAAGGAAAATGATAAACATGTGGACAGCCATAACAAAGCACCAGTACTTCAACCACAAGGTCTTCATCAGGGGATATCACCACCACCAATCAGTCATGTGCAAGACCACAGGCCTCAACTGATTCATTGACTAGGTACTCAGGTACAAATCAGTTGTGGAGTGTGCCTCGGGGTTGTCATCCCTAATGCTCACCCCATTCTCATGTACTCTACACATCTCAGCTTCTTAAATGATAGAATGGGGTGAACATTAAGTTGATAACCCTGAGGCACACCCCACACATGATTTCTGTAGATGCAGGAGAGGACAAACCATAATGGGGTCTCCTGTTGCTACCTACAGGGTGGGGGTGAGTGTTAGGGTTGGAAATCCTAATGCCACATTTCCCTACTTTTGTTGGTTTAACCCTAACTGGTGCAGTAACGAAGCTGTTTGCAGTTTTTTTGCAATGGAGATAGATAGATAGATAGATAGATAGATAGATAGATAGATAGATAGATAGATTAGATAGATAGATAGATAGATAGATATATTATGGTAGCACGGTAGTGCTACCATAGTTAGGGTTGAGGAGCCATTTCTATGTTAAATCCCAAAACTTTGCACCTTAATAACTTTGCAACCGTTTGATGGATTTGCCTGAAATTTGGAATTTATGATCAAGAACCATAGGCCTTGGGATCTGCCAAGTTTCATACTGGTCGGATATACAGCTGCGGAGTTATTAAGTGTGATCTGTGTGCACGTTTACGCTTTTCTGGAATTCTGTGGTCGTGCCTACAGGTCAGACGTGTTTGTATGGATGTCAAAATCTTCTATGGAACGGCAGCCAGGGTCCTCATGTGCCTTTCAAGATTTCTGTGAAAAATATTAAACGTTCAAAAGTTATTCAAAAACAGTTTCCCATTATAAGTCAATGGGAAAAGTTAACAAAAAGTTCAACACTTCGCAAATGCATTTTTACTTTCGCAAATGGGCCTGTTACTTTCGCAAATCGGCCATTTTGTTTTCAGTTGGTGATCAGAAAAATGGTTGGCATTTAAATTTGGGACCCTCTAGCAACCTAATTTTTTTTGTATTCACCTAGTCGGGCCCTGAGGATGCTTGCCATGTCTTTATTTTGTGGTAAAACACCCCAGAAATATGTTTTTCAAATTTCTGGAAAAAGTACTTTCGCAAATTACTTTCGTGCTCACGAAAGTGTCGCAAATTTTTGCGAAAGCTTTCGCAAATTGCGACAGTAATTTTCTAGTCTGTGGGAAAATGACAGCAATTCTTTGGCACTGCACTGCAAAATAACCGTTGGGAGTTTTGGGCTGAAATTTGGAGGGAACGCAGCCGACATCTCACAGATGTGCCTTTCAGTGTTGTATTGAAAAAATATTACACGGCGGCAAAGTTATGGCACTCCAAAGTTGACAGTTTTTCCCATAGGATAACATTACGGCGCTCGAGCATTACAGGAATCCTTTGGCACCCTGCTGCAAAATAACGGTTTGGTCTTTTTTCCTGAAATTTGGAGGGAAGACAGCCAACAGTACACAGATGTGCCTTTCAGTAGTTTGGTGAAAAAATATCACATGGCAGCAAAGTTACGGCACTCCAAAATTGACGTTTGTTCCCATAGGATAACATTACGCCGCCCGACACTTAACAGAAATCATTTGGAGCCCTGCTGCAAAATAACAGTTTGGTCTTTTTTCCTGAAATTTGGAGGGAAGACAGCCAACAGCCCACAGATGTGCCTTTCAGTAGTTTGGTGAAAAAACATTACAGGGAGGCAAAGTTATGGCACTCCGAACTTTTCTTTTTCCCATAGGATAACATTCACGGTGTTTGCCGCCTTTCAGGGCCATTATCTATAGGAAGCGGTCACGAGATACGGACTTTCGTCTGAAAACTTCTAGCCCTTGAGTAGGGCTAAGATTCAAATTACCAGGACAGTTGTAAATAATATGACTTTTAAATTTTTTTTCTATCGTCATGCGGTTCCTGAGATATAATGTATTTAGTATTCCAAGATCTCATTTTCTCGCCGATACTCATTATTTTGCATACATTATTTGTAGTCACTGTCTTTCTCAATGCAGGTTTTGGGAAAACCAGCCCAATAACGCTTACATTACTGTTACTGTTGGCCTTTCTGCTTGCGGATCCATACCCGCTTTCACTTACCATTGACGCCTGCGCCACCATGTGCTGCTATCCTTTATGCTTTCATTTGCTTTATGCTTCTGTTATTTTTGCCATTTCTGTCTACAGTACTGTTTATCTTACTGTTTCACTTTACATCACCATGCCCATTGACATTTCTGTTTGCAGGCACCATGTTACTATGTGACAACACATCACGTGGCAGACCATTCCGTCTCGCCACCATGAGCGTTACCCTTTCTGTTCTCATTCGTGCTTGTGTTACCATGTGCACCACTGTTAGCATTTCTGTTCGCGTTGCTGTCCCTGTTAGTATGCCATTCGGGCCCCGCGCTCCCGGCGCTGCATTACATTCACTATTTCTCATTATCATTCTCAAAAAGAAGGGAAATTAGAGGCAAAAAACTCCGTTTAATGCATTAGTTAGGGTTGTTCCACAGCGACAAAAGTGAGGAAATTCGCTGTTAGGGTTGAAAACCCCTTGGACCCCGCCCACCCCCAACTGGCATTGGGGTGCGCATTGTGGGATCGGTGGGTCCCAACTCTCACCCATTCTCCTATGCTTCTGCTTTACACATGTCATGGGGGTGGGGAGTTGGGGCTGGTGATCTGTCCGACTGTCAGAATAGAGAAATCAACCGAACAACAATTTCAACAACACTGATCATTGACGCTAACCAATTTAGGTCTGTATATATATATATATATATATTGTTGTAAGATGCAGTAGCATCCCTATAGTTTGGTTGCATTGGCCATTCAATGTTAAACCCATTTTTTTATATATTTCTATTTATCCCCTCCTTCACCCTGCCAGTCCTGCATCTTCAGGAGATCCTCAGAGTCTACCCCTGCTAGCCACCTTACCTTGGTCCGACGCTGGTCCCCATTGCAGCCACGGTTTTCCCTCCGGGCGGGGATGAGGTGGGGCCCCTACATCCCGGCAATCAGCCTTTCATTGGTCCCAGGTGGCCAGGCAGGTGAATGCAGATGAGGGCTAGCTCCCTGAACTCCATCTCCCCGGGACTGGCAGGCATTTTCTCTCTTTTTCTGGGCGTTGTGAGTCCCTGACGTCATGACATGAACGCCGATGTCCGTGATGCCCTACCCCTCCGATGTGAGCCTCCAGTGCCTGCTGAGCCCCAGACCTCTGTCTTGGGCCAGCTAAGCACTAGAGGCACTGATGTCATGCTGTTCCCCCAGCCCCGCCGGAAATCAGCAGATCGCCGAGCTGTCCCCGCCCGGAGAAGGTGAGTTGTCATGAGACACTTCAGCCTTTCTTCTCCCGCCAGTTTCCTCCAGTGACCCGCTCACTTGAACCCGGTCGCTGGCATCGCAGATGGAAATCCAACTGCTGCGCCGGCGAGCCAGCCTGTTAAACCCAGTTTTTTGCACCTTAGTAATTATGCCGTTGTTTGACCAATTAGCACAAAATTTGGCATGTGCATCCTGGCTGTCGGTCTCAAGATGTGAACAATTTTGTGATGGCATCTTGTATGGTTTTCAAAACACAGAACATCCAAAAAGGGAAAAAATGTATGTTTTTTTCCTATACTTAACATTATTTTTGCTCTCACCTACAGCCTAGTTGGTATGGAATTTCTTCATGAAATTTCCAGGAATGATGGGGTCTGTGCCAAGGGTATGCCTTTGAATGGTCTGATGAAAAAATATTATACAGTTTTTGAATTATAATTATTTGTGGGATAATGTTCAAGTTCGATCGATAAAACAAAACAAAACAGTTTGATAAAAAAAACATTTGTAAGTGTTGACAAGTCATGATTTGCTGTTCATGTGCAAAGAAATACCGATGGAGAAAGGTAAAAAAAAAAAATCATGAGTGGTTATTTGCATGATTTACTTGCCGTGGGGGGAGGGGCAATAAACACTCGAGAAGGCGGCCATTTTCTTTTTATTGTTTAAACTTACAAATAGTAAAAGTACAATTAAATTATGTGTTTTAAAAACAAACACCTGAACCTAGCTAAGCAAGATCTGTTTAGCTAGATTGTGGTTTTTGTTTGTTTTTACAGTTGCTAGAAATACCATTTCTGGGCACTCAAAATCCCAGGTGCCGAGCTTAGTGGGAGGAGCTATTCCCCCACATTCTCTGTATGAGACCAGCGGGTCGTTTTTGACTTCTGCAGCTGCAGCTGGAATTCATGCTGTGGGATGCAGTGTGAGCTGCTGTTTCCCAGGTGTCTAGTGGTGCCCCACCCTCTGATTGCCATTCCCATTGATTTTATGTCTCCCTCGTGTCTAGTGGCACCCCCTACCCTCCCATCACCATTCCCTTTGATTGTATATCTTTCCCTGGTGTCTAGTGACTCCCCAATTGCCATACCCTTTGATCTCATGTCTTTTTCCTGGTGTCTAGTGGCACCCCCACCATACGATCGCTGTCCCCATTGATTTTATGTTTTTTCTGGTATCTAGTAGCATTCCACACCCTCTGATTGCCATCCCCGTTGATTGTATGTCCTTCCTTGGTGTCTATTGGCACCCCCATTCTCTGATTGTTGTCCCCATTGATTTTATGTATTTTCCTGGTGTCTAGTGGCACCCCAACCTTCTGATTGATGTACCCATTGATTCTGTGTCTTTCTCTGGTGTCTAGTGGCAACCCCCACCCTCCAATCACTGTTCCCATTTATTGTATGTCTTTCCTTGATGTCTAGAGGCATCCCCTTCCCCACCCTCTCTGATCACTGTACCATTTGATTGTATGTCTTTCCTGGTGCCTAGTGGCACCCCCCATCTCCAATCCCCATCCCTGGTAATTGTATGTCTTTTCACGGTGTCTTGCAGCAGCCCTCACCCTCTGATTGCCCTCCTAATCTGAAATAAAGAAAACTATCCCTCGATTTTATTTTGTAAACCTGCAAAAAAAAAACTCCTTCACCGAACTGCCCCCCACCTCCCACTCAGCACCCACCACCCCACACCCCCCAATACACCACCATACACCCTTACTCACTTGAACAGGTCACAGGGTGAAGATCTACTCTCTGATCAAAGACACGTCTTGCTGCTGGAACCAGCAATTACAGTATGAGAAACTATGGTAAGTGCTGTCCAATGTATTTCAATGGGGTTTTCAACTTTGTTTTTATTTATGTAGCCATTTTTTCATATTTTGACACCAAATTTTCAATGTGGCCTTTTGGGGACCCCACCTCATGAACAATGGTGATGGAATTCCAGAAATGTATCCTGAACAGCAATTTAGCGGTTGCTTGGTGAAATCACCTTCTGGGTGGGATTTGAAAAACATCACCATCCTTGTTCATGAGGTGGGGTCACAAGAAGGCTATGTAGAAAATAAATTTGAGTCAAAATATGTAAATGGCGGGTTATATGACAAAATAGATTTTACTATGCTCACTTAACTTTTGTCATTTTAAATATTTTCACCACAAATTTTTCAACATAGCCATTTTTTTTTAACATCACCTCATGAACGTGGCATCTGTCATTTTTCAAATCCTGGCCAAAATGTGTTTTCTCACCTGTGGCATAGAATGACGTTGCAGTGGCGAGAATGAGGGATTTGAACATTCTCAGCTTGGCATTCATGAGGTGGGGTAATAACAAGGCTATGCTGACAATCTGGGTGTTGTTTTGGCTGAAATGTATGTGCAGGGCTCTCTGGGTCCTGTGCTTCCACGGCAACATATATATACCCATCTATTTTATTTATTTATTGAAATGTTTCACCAGGAACGGCACACTGAGCAAAAAGATGCTCGTCTCACGGTACGACCTTGGGGGGGGGTTACAAAGGGAGAGCAACTGTATACATTTGTACATGGAAATGAATTACACAAATGAATTACACATCGGAACCTAAGCATAACACCTCAGAACATGAAATAGGAGAACATAGGTAACATTGCAGCAAGGAATTATACACATTGTTACATGGAGTGTCAGAAAATTGTACAAGGAAATTATAATGACAAAAGG
Source organism: Neoceratodus forsteri (assembly GCA_016271365.2). NCBI lineage: Eukaryota > Metazoa > Chordata > Ceratodontiformes > Ceratodontidae > Neoceratodus > Neoceratodus forsteri. Next base: position 832,493,702 of record CM028133.1, read on the forward strand.
TTTAAAATATAACTACATACATGTCAGCTACTAATCTACTGTAACATGGTAGACAGAGAAATGAGGCTAGAAGTGCAGTAGGGTGTAAGTGCAGAAGTTGGTGGATATATGCCAGCATTTACAGCCGTAGCTAAAGCCGCTAGTCAGGCTGCATGGGATCTAGGATAGGGCAGTAGGGGAAGGGAGAAGATGTGGAGGGGGGAGAAGGTAGAACAAGAGGAGGAGGGGAAGGGGAGGTCAGTAACACTGGCAGTTTACCACGTAGTAGTTTGTCAGGGCAGAGTAGATGGAATGCCTAGAGGAGGAGTGACGGATTTGTGCTGGCAGGTTGTTCCAGAGCCTCGGGAGGTGGTAGCAGAAGGCCGACTGACCAGCAGTGGTCTGGCGGTGAGGGATTACCAACAGCCAGGAGTCAGTTGTTCTAAGGACATGAGAGGGGGTTGGAGTGGGAGATAGGGAGGAGGTGAGGTAGGGTGGAAGGGACCCGAGCCAGAGGTTGGAAGCAAATTTAGCACAATGGAATAGGCGCCGGCTGTCAAGGGAGGGGAAGGCCAACGCATGGTAAAGCTCACAGTGGTGGGTGAGAGGGGGGACATCGAGAGCAAAGTGGCAGAAAGCATTGAAGAGGGGGTTCAGTCTGGATAGAGTAGACTTAGGAGCGACACTATAGACTACATCACAGTAGTCGAACATAGGTAATATCATTTTCTACACAATTTTGCTTCTCACCGGTAGGGGGAGGCAACTGTGGTTTCTGTAGAGAGCGCTGAGCTTAGGGCACAGTTTTTTCAGGATAGCATCCACATGAGCAGAGAAGGATAGATGTCAGTCAAGCCAGACACCAAGGTACCTAAAAGTTGTCATGTCCTTAAGGACAGTCCCGTCAAGGGTGTGGAAGTTCAGGGGTTTGATAAGCCTGGATAGTCTCTGCCTAGTACCGAAGGTCATAGAGACTGTCTTCTTGGCATTAAGAGAGAGTTGGTGGGAGCTAAACCAGAGCTGGACTGTGTTGAAATCAGCCTGAAGGCTGGTAGCAACATCCTCAGGGGTACAGCCAGAGGAAAAGAGGACTGTGTCATCTGTATAGATGTGAATTGAGGTAGATGAGCAGGTTTGAGGCAGGTCATTTAGTAGGATTTAAAAGAGGATAGGGCCGAGTACTGAGCCTTGGGGGACACCAGTAACTATTGAGAGTGGAGGACAGGTGGAATCAGCAATTTTCACGGATTGAGTTCTCCCTTCCAGGTATGCTCTGAACCAGCTGATGGCAGGTATGGATAAGCCAACTTCAGAGAGACAGGATAGCAACAGGGGGTGGGAGACAGTGTCGAAAGCTTTGGCTAGGTCAACAAAGATGGCTGCAGTAATGAGACCTTTGTCCATCCCCGAGAGGACAGTGTCGGAGAGTCGTAGGAGGGAAGTGGTGGTAGAGTGGTTCTTTCTAAATCCAGACTGGAAGGGGGTGAAGAAGTTAGATTCCAAGTGGAAGCTGGAGAGTTGAGAGAGCACAAGGTGCTCCTGGAGTTTTGCTAGGGTGGGGGGAAGGGAGATAGGGTGGTAATTGGCCGTGGTGGTGGTGGTGGGCTCACCTCCTTTGGGAAGTGGAAGGACCATGGCATGCTTCCACTCCACAGGGACTGATTCAGAGGCAAATTATAGGTTTAGCAGGGCAGCTAGTGGAGCTGCAATGGCAAGGGCAGATAGGTAGAGGTGTTTGGGTTCTAACCCATCAGGGGACTTTCCCTTTCAAGGGTTTAGGGTGATTAGGGCATCAAGAGCTTCCAATGGGGAGATGATCCTGAAGGAGAAGGTGTTACATCCGGGGGGATTAGCAGCTTCAGCATGGTGGGTGGGTGGAGCTGCAGCTGGTACGGAGGCAAGGAGTGAAGCAGCACATGTGGTGAAGTATGAGTTGACCTTGGAGGCAACTGCGAGTGGGTCAGAGAGAAGAGTACCATTTGAGAACAAAAGGGGGGTGGGATTTGATAATGGGGGGGGTTAAAGGGAGTGGATAACTTTCCAAAATGTAGATGGTCTATGTAGGTTGGCAGTGAAGGTGGAGTTAAAGTATTCGGCTTTGGCTAGCCGGGTGGCCTTGGTGCACTTGTTACGGAGCAAGCGGTAGGTGATGTTATCACCTGGGAGGAGTGTAGACTTGTAGGTTTTCCACGCTTGGTCCCGAGCATTTTGGCACTCTATTAGTTCTGGTGAAATCCAAGGAAGGTGTGTCCCTTGGACCCTGTTCCTACCCATGGGGGCATGATTATCCCAGATGCTAAGGAAGGTGTTCTGGAAATGTATCAGGGCATCATCTATGTTATAATTACTAAGGTGAGTACCCCAGTTTGCATGAGCTAATTCATCCAGAATGGGGGGTAGTGTTTAACGATTTGTAAGACCTTTGAACTAGAAATTTGGGAGGGGATTTAAGGCGATGGATTTTGCGGACTATGTAAGTGATATGGTGGTTGCTTATAGTGTTAAGTTACCCTAACTGATGCATTAATGCAGTTTTTTGCAAAGAATTGTTTTACTTTTTGTGATACTGTTATCTTTCTATATTTGAGATCTATAAAGGGATGGGAGTGCAGGACCTGGAGGAAATTATATAACAGTATCTCAAAAAGTAAGAACATTCTTTGCAAAAAACTGCATTAATGCATCAGTTAGGGTAACTTAACACTACAAAAGTAGGGAAATATGGCATTAGGGCTTCAACCCTAATACTCCCCCCACCCCCACCTCCTAAGCAACAAAGGAAAAAACATTAGGGATCTGGGTCTCTGGAGTCTTGGTGAATCAGTGGTGGGGTCTTCCTTGGGAATTGTCAACCCTAATGCTCACCCCTTCCCCGCTGCGTGACAGAAGAAGATTATGTGTGATGTTGTTTGCTCATGGAATTGGTTGGGCAATAGGGTTGACAACCCCCAAGGAAGACCCCACCACTGATTTGCCAAGACTCTGGAGACCCAAAACCCTAATGTTTTTCCTTTTGCTGCTTGGGAGGTGGGTGTTATGGTTGGAAACCCTAACAACACATTTCTCTACTTTTGTGGCATTAAGTTACCCTAACTGGTGCATTATGTAGGGTTTTTTTTTGCAAAGAATATATCTATATACAGCATAATCCTGTTTATCTGACCCCCCCTTTAATCTGGATTCCCTATCTAATGATGGATGTACTACCTGTCCCCAACACCACTCATCTAAATTCTTAGCTGTTAAGTGGTCACAGCTTGCAGTTGATTGATTGTAGTTAGCGGTTGGTTACAGGCACTTTTGAGTTGATTGCTGTATAGAAGCTGATCTGCAACATCCTGTCTTTTGTCAGTCATTATTTGTTACCTTGATGTTGGCATTCTCATGGCTGGGAAAAGAAGTGTAATTCTTACCCTGGCCCTGTCGAGATGTTTGAGAGTGGTGAGTGCAGGATGATCACTGGGACTCTGCGATCTACTTGAAACAATAAAGTAGGGGATTTGAACCAGCCGTGAACTAGCACATTCTAAAACTATATAATGGATGAGGTGCTAAAAGAAACAACCCACAAGTCTTGGTAACACTAGCTGTCTTCCTCCCAAACCCACTGTCCAAACTGATCATTGAGTTAGTCCAAAAAGCTGAGGAACCAGCCGAGGAGTCAGAGCCGGAGGATGAGGACCACACTGAACCACTAATCATGCCATCACGCAGTGAGGCGATACAACTAGGCTGATTATGACCCTGTTTAGGGTAATGTTACTCCATAACACTGTACCAGTACAAAGAAACACTCATGGCACTAATCCATGGCTCTGTAATACTGTATGCAGCAGTGAGCCTGTAGAAATTATAGTGGTGCGGTAGTGTCACTGTAGTTAAGGTTGAGCAGTCACTTCTATGTTAAACTCAAATGTTTGCACTTGAATAGCTTCAAAACCGTTCAAGCGATGCACATGAAATTTTACAAGCCCTGTCAAGGACCACAGATTTCTTGATGTGGCAAGTTTCCTTCCAGTTGGCTGTGTGGGTGCAGAGATATGGGGGGGGGGTCAAAAATGTGAAATTTGCCATTTTTGTTAAAATTATTTGTCACACCGCTGCACGAAAACAGTGTGGAATTTCGGTCTGAAATGTTTAGAGTATATAGATCTTGGGTCACAGTGGTGCCTTGTGAAGGTTGGTGAAAAAATATTAATCCATTCAAAAGTTATTACTTTGCAAAGTTTCTATTATTTCCTAAGGGGAGCAGATAGATGTCACACTGGACAAAGGATTCTTTATCGCAAATGCAGAATCCTTTTTTGCACACGCAGGCTCTTTTGCCGCAGATGTGGAATCTTTTTTCATGCCACCATCATCTTGTTTTCAGTTAACAGTGGGAACAAAATTAATTAACTTAAAAAATACATGGGTTTAGTAGTCAACAGCTGTTGTCTTCACCTAATCAGGACCCATCCAATCTGATTCTGGGGTTAGTTTTTTGATAAGTCACTTAGAAATGTGGGGCCAGATTTTCCAATGTGAATGAATGCTGCAGGCCCTAGGTGCGCTGAACATACAGCACATGAGGCTTGCGGCATTTGCTGGGCGACAGTCAGGAATTTCCATCCCTTCTGCCCATAGGTCCTTAGATCGCAATATTGTGGTCTTGCTTGTGCCGTCCCTCCAGGACAATGTTATGGTGCTTGCGCCAGAGCCTTGGCACAAGCAGTCGTAAATCGGAAACTGTCATAACTGCATCTGAGAATGGAAATTCGAGTGCAGTTACAGCAAAAGGGGTATGGCGCACATAGCAATATTTAAGGTCCCATCGTGCAGGGCTGGACGCAGGGCCTGCACCTCCTTCGGAAAATCCAGCCCGTGGTTTTTTAACATGCGGAAATCCTTTTTCACAAACCATAGGAAAGAAAAAAGCCTTAAAATAGGATCCTTTTTTGCAATTTACTAAAAAAGATTTTCTTTTTCTGCAAATTGCAAAAAGAGGAACCAAAGGAATTTTAAGACAGCTGTTTCTTTGTCACGCCACAGTTCATAAATGGTTGTTGATTTCAGTCTGACATTTTCAGTATACACAGGGCTCACCCCACAGATGTGCGTTTTGCTGGTTTAGTGAAAATATATTACTTTGCTGTGGAATTCTGCAGCTTTAAATATTGGTTTGTTTCCCATAGGATAACATTGTAATGTGAGGTTTAGACAGTCGTCTCTTTGTCACTATGCTGTCAAGAAACTTTTTTTTTTTTTACTACTTTTTTCTGTTTTTCAATGATGTCAGGAGTACATACACCAACAGATGGATAATAGCAGTTATAGCAATAGTTCTAGTTACATAATCTGGATGGCCACAGTACAAATCAGTATATGCAGTTTATATATTGTACCACACATTCTAAACACGTATGGGGGGTTACAGATTAGTAGGTCCTACTACTGTATGTTACCCTGTCCCATTTATAGTGGAGGATATTATACTTCCTGTAAACAAATTAATACCCAACCATGGGGGGGTTAATCTGTGAAGGGCTGACTGGTTCCCAATCAAATCAGTAATGTACAGGGTTGAGTCCTCAAGAAAAGCAGGAAGAGGAGAGGGGAACCCCATCCCCACCACAACTTTATGGTATCAGATCTGGTCGAGTCTCAGAGACCAAAAGAAACCAAGGGGTCCACCTATTCATGAGACTTGGAACCTTATTCTGTAATCGGGCTGTGAGGTGCTCCATTTTGTATATATCATAGATTGTTGATTCCCACTCGGTGATCTCAGGGGGAGATGGCGTTAGCCATAATCTAGTTATGACTTTCTTTGCAGCTGCTAGCAGTATGCAAAGCAAACAAACCTGATGGGCACTCCGGATTTGTTTTGGGAAGTGTAATAATAAAGCCAATTCCAGTTTCAGAGTGTCCAGTGAAGAAACGTTTTTAAATTTCGCTCTGAAATTGTCAGGGTACAAAGACCTTGTGCTACCGATGTGCCTTTTGCTGGTTTCATGAAAATATATTAATTTGGTGTCTACTTACACAGCTTTCACATTTTGCCATATTTTCTATAGGATAACTGCAATGTGAGGTGTTTCTTTGGCACTGCACACCACGGCATGGCAGCGCAGGGCCCAGAGGGTCATGCACTCCCACAGGGAAATTAGGATACAATTACAATCTCTCAAAAGTTATGGATGGATAGGACTACAAACAAATTAGGCTATGATTATACTATCTCAAAAAATAAGGAAATTCTTGGCAAAAAAACTTAATGCATAGGCTAGGGTTCCAGCGACAAACATTTGGAAATGTGGTGTTAGGATTTCCAATCCTAACACTCCACCTCCACCCTGCACACAGCAACAGACATGGGGGGGTGCCTTGGGGTTGTCAGCCCTAACACTCACCCCATTCTCCTGTACTGTACCCATCTCAGCTTTTTCATTCATGGAACGGGGTGAGCGTTAGGGCTGACAACCCCAAGGCACCCCCCCATGCCTGTTGTTGTGGTCAGGGTGGAGGTGGAGTGTTAGGGTTGGAAACCCTAACACCACATTTCCAAATGTTTGTCGCTGAAGTTTTTTGCCAAGAACATCATATATCAAATAAATGAGGAATATGCAGAGGGGACTAGTGTGATAAATGATTTATCTATACAAGTACTGTTTGACCTTGGGTAACCTCACGAGTGGTGTAAGCCACGAGTGAAGTGTCCGAGGTCAAACAACATGAGTATAGATAAATCATTTATCACACTGGGTCCCCTCTGCATATTTCATTTATGAAATAGGGATAATTTTTGATACTGCATGCAGATTTGTTTTAGATTTTTTTTTGTTTTAAGGAAATGGAATATGACTTTTTGTGCTTTACCATGTACGCCTCCACTTTACTGGGAGGTTGCTAGGCGGTTGCTAGGGATACTTTAACATCCCAATGCCATAACACCACCTGATATGTGGTTGTATTGGTAAGCAAGTTGGGCTGGTCTGAAAAAGCCTGCCAAAGGACACAGAAGGATTAGAACTGTCTGTTTCTGGGCTCCTACCTGACTTGTGGCCATGTCTACTGCACCAGAGCTCCTTCCAGCAGGGTTGCAAGGGTGTCATAGCACTTCAACTCACCCTCCCCCCCGCCACCAATCACTGCAGCAAGGAGCCAGCCCAGCAACAAGAGGGGACCTTCCCACCAACTTCCTCCCTCACTGACATGCCAATCACCAGCAGTCATCGGTACAAAGGGGCTGCTTTGAAAAAGCTCACCAAAGGACATACGAGGATTAGAACTGTCTGTTTCTGGGCTCCTACCTCACTTGTGGCCATTTCTGCCGCACTGGTGCTCCTCCCAGGGGGATCATAATGGGTGCACATGGCACCTTAAGCCACCCTCCACCCCCACCGATCACTACAGCAAGTGGCCAACCTAGCGGCAAAAGGAGACCTTCCTACCAACTCCCTCCCAAGCTGTCATGCCAATTGCCAGTGGCCATCAGCATCACATGGCCATTATAGCAGATGCTTTGCCCTAGTGGTCCTTCACACTTGTGGTCCTGAGTGCTAAGAGTTGCAGTGCAAATGGTGTCACACTGTGGGTGCCAGCTGTGGGAGTCAGCCATCAGTCAGCCACACTGCTCAAAGTTCACAAACCCTGCCATCATGTTCAATTGAACTGCCATACTCAGGACACTAGATGGTCATACCAAGTCAAAGTAGATCAGTAATACATACAGTATGCACTGTTATTACAGGTAAAACAAAATGACCACTCCATAACATCTAACGGTATCATACATTAAGTTCCAAGGTCATTAGGGAAGGAGTTTCCTCTGGTGCTATCTGTTCATTATACTACTGTATTTCCAAACACACTGTGGTTATAGGTATAAACTGCGTTAATAATTCTTTCTAGGAAGCAATAACCTGTGTACATAGTAATCTATGCAATCAAAACCAATAAAGTTATATTACTGATAGAGATGTTAGATGTGTTTAATTGAGTTTCTCTAGTAGGCAGTAATTTGTGTGCATATTCTGACTATTCCAAAACAAACCAGCTTATTTATACTGCAGCTCTACGTAGTGGTTTGTGTTAAATGACTCTCTATAGGAGGCAATAACCTGTGTGCTTATCTGCCTATATCAGCAATATCAGCTTAGTTATACTCCAGCTTTTATCTGCTCTGTTAGCCCGAATTTTATACTATTTTAATTACCTAGTACACATGGTCTCATTACCAAAAAGGTGGTTATGATTAAAGAAACACCTTTCCCAGCTATAATCTCACCTACCCTTCAAAATGTGGGTGGTAACCTTACTGCTGCTGCTCTCCAGAGCAGAGCTTCTTATCCTCAGAAATATGGTCTCATACCATATATTACCAGACATTTGCACTTCCCAGGGACACAGCTAGTTTTGTCTGACATTGGCTACCTCTGGCCCCTCAACTGATCCACTCTGGCAGAAAACTTTGTGACCCTCTTCCTTTTGTTCTGTGCCCCACATATAACACTCTTGAAGACATAAATACAGCTGCTACACCTATAAAACTGAAGCCTCTTTATGAATCACCCAACTGTACCGGCCTAAAGGTAACACAAAGCTTCTAAGAAATAATTTTTAGCTCAGTAAACACACCATCATTCTCCTCCTAATCTGCTCTGGTAATGTTGAACTAAACCCAGGGCCCCTCAGGTCCTTGCCAAACTCCCTCTAAATTTGCTAACCAACCTGGATTAAAAATTGTTACGATCAATGGGCTGGATTTTCAGCCCTCTCAGGACTGAGTCCTGCTCTGCTGCAGCCTAGTTGGACTGAAATCTCCACACCTGTGGGCATCTGTATTTACAGTCTGTGCCACCGTGGGAGATGGTACACTTAGCTGTAGTTCCACTAGGAATATAATTCCGGCGCAACTGTGGCGAAAAAACAGCTGCAAGCTGCTGTAAATCGGGAGCCGGTCATGTCCGTTGCCTAAGCAAGAAGATCGATAGTGTGAAAGTATGGATATGTCTCATCAACCCTGACATCCTACTGCTCACTGAACCTGCCTTAATAGCTCCAGGGATGACAGTGTCACAATGATCTGGTTACACCCAATATCGGCAGGATAGAACCGCCCAATGAGGCGGCATAGTCCTCTATGTAAATGCTAAATTCTCCTCAATTATTATCAACTCCTTGTCATTACTCCAGGAATTCGAGGTTGCACTAGTGATATCTCAAAATGAGACCACCAGTACTGTTGGTTGCTACAGGCCCCCCTTCTTGGGGCCTAAAGTTAATTAGCCACCTGAAAAATTTCCTGTGTTCTCACAGTAATGAGACCATCATTCTGGGAGATTTCAATCTAGACTGGCTGTCATCAAAGTCCATTGACCTGAAGCAGCTCTGCAATGATTTTTGTCTAATGCTGGTGGTTACTGAACCTATGAGACCTAATCAAGGGAATCTCTCCCATTCCTCAGTACTGGACTTATTGCTTACCAATAGACCACAGAAGATTACAGCCACAGCTATGTTCAATGATTGTAGCAATCACAATGTAGTAGCCTGTATCAGAGGCATATGGAAATCACCTGGAGTAACTTCCTTCCACTATAAAAGAAAACTAATTTCTGTGTGGCTAGCTACCTCCATGATCTGGCAACACTTTTACCTGACCCCTTCTGTATATATAGCAATAGATGTCTTCAGTCAACAGATCCTCTCCTTTATAAACTGACATTCTCCAGTAATCAGACAGAGTGTTAAGAAAAAGATATGCCCCTGCTTCACAAAGGTATTAAATATGTGTTGAGAGATAGGGTTAAACATTGGGCTATAGCTAGAAAAACTAAATTGCCCCATGACTGGATGGTGTTCAGACAAATAGAAGAACAATTGCACAAAACTAATCCACACTGTTAAATTAAACTGCTACCTAGGACTTCTTGAAGATAACGAAAATAACCCTTCTAAGTTCTGGCAGACAATAAATTCCCTTGAAGGTGAAGCAACTCCCTCTGCCCCACCATGTAAAATAGAGGCAAACAGTAAAATTATTTCTGATAAGTAACTCATCGTGGAATAAGTTAATTCACATTTTGTGTCTGCCGGAATAGCTTTTAACCAGTCACCTACTGCTGCAATCCCACTAGTGGCTTTTAACCAGTCACGTTCTGCTGCAATCCCACTAGTGGCTTCTAACCAATCACATGCTGCGGCAATCCCACTAGTGGCTCTTAACCAATCACTTGCTGCTGTAATCCCACTAGTGGTTTCTAACCAATCGCTGCTGCGATACCACTAGTAAAGCTTAAGCAGCCCCCTCCTAACTGCAGCACTAATCCACCCCATTAGTTTCCAGACCATCACCTACAAACAGAGGAGGATATCCAATGTACCCTTGACACCAAAAAGGGCCCTGTGGCAGACAAATTGCAACCGTTCTTCCTTAGAGCAGGGGCCCCAGTGCTAACTGCACCAATAACACATGTGTTCAACCTATCCTTGACCAGTCATGAAATCCCTACAATCTGGAAAACCGTTCATGTAATCTCACTTTCCAGAGTTGGAAATAAATCAAAAACTAATAATTATTGGCCCGTATCAATCCTATCTGTCATAGCTAAAGTCCTGGAAAAATTAATTAATGAGCAAATACAGGATTATTTATCCAAACATAATTTATTTACACTACCCCAATCTGGTTTCAGGCCACTACACAGCACAGCTACTGCACTCATTGAAGTAACCAATAACTGGCTCACCTCCGTAGATCAAAAACATGTAACAGCTACCATTTTTCTAGACCTCGGCAAGGCCTTTGATAAGTGGTCCATCAAATATTGCTACACAAGCTATTAGATATTGGAATTGGTTGGTTCAAAAATGATCTGATGGGTAGACAACAACAAAACAAGTCTGAGGGCCTGATGTCCTCCTGTTCCCATATCTCTAAAGGTGCACCACAAGGGTCTGTCATTGGACCTATGTTCTTCACTATATATACTAATGATATGGGAGTTGATATTGGAGATATCAAATTGCACTGCTACACAGACTATATATTGTTATATGCAACCAAACCCAGTTTATTAGAAGCTTTACATTGCTTACTATCTGCCTTCAATATTCTCCAGCTAAAACTGTGTACATCCAAGCTCCTCCTTAATAATGCTAAAACAAAATATATGGTGTTTTCCCCCACCACTGTACAAGCGCAGAGAAAATGTTGAACTCATGGCCAAAAGGTGATTTCATGCAGTGACTGTGAAATCACCTTTCATGATGCAAAACACATTTTGGTCAGGATCTGAAAAATAACAGCTATTACATTCATGAGGTGCTATAAAGAAATGGCTATGTTGAAATTCTGGGGTCAAAATATTGAAAATTACCAAAGTTACAAGCCAGCATTTGTAAATTTCAATATAGGCTGATAACTTTGCTGTTTGTTAATATTTTTGCCCCCAATTTTCAGCATAGCCTTCTTATGACCCTAACTCATAAACAAGTGCAGAGAAAATGTTCAACTCCTGGCAGAAAGGTAATTTCATGCAGCAACTGCGAAATCACCTTTCAGGATGCAAAAACACATTTTGGTCATGATCTGAAAAATGACAGCTATCACATTCATGATGTGCTGCAAAGAAATGTCTATGTTGAAAATTTGGGGTCAGAATATTGAAATTTACCTAAGTTAGGAGCCTGCATTTGCAAATTTCAATGCAGGCTCATAAATCTGTTGTTTTTTAAAGAGCAACTGACGCCTTCATGAGAACTTTAATTCAATATAATATTTGCATACAGTTCAGCTTGTATTTCACATTAGTTCTATATTTTTCCTCCCAATTATTTATGACTGAGGTCATCTGCATAAAAACAGAATCTTTGCTCCTGAAGAATTCATCCACTCCCTTTTGCTATTCCCTACCTAAGGTCATAATGCACTGCTTGTGACATCACTGTTACTCCCATGGCAACAGATTGTAATGTCACAACAGAGGATTATTACTTCAAATAGGGAGTAAGCTATAAAGGCAGATGAGCTCTAAGGGAACTCTAGGGGACAAAGATCATACATTAATGCAAATTTACTCAGCAATAATAATGGGAAGGAGAAATATATAAAATATACATGGAATGCAAACAGAATTATGCCAAATTATTATGTTTTTCAAAGTTTTCTTTGAGGTGTCAGTAGCTCTTTAATATTTTTACAGCAAATTTGCAACACAGCCTTCTTATGACCCCACCTCATGAAGAAAGGTGGAGAAAATTTCAACTCCTGCCCGAAAAGTGATATCTCTCACTCTGTTTCTTCAGAGCTGTCAGTGGCTCAGTAGGTAGCACACTCGCCTCTGAGGCCGGGAGATCAGAGGGCTGTGGGTTCAGTTCTCACATCTGGTACTTGGGTTAATATCCCAGTACTGACACTGTAGTGCAGCATGAGAGGGGTGCTGCACTTCTGAGGTGCCGTCTTTCGGATGAGACGTTAAACCGAGGTCCCATCTGCCTGGATTGGTGGTAGTTCAGGTGGATGTTAAAAGATCCCATGGCACTTATCGAAAAGAGTAGGGGAATTTCCCTGGTGTCCTGGCCAAATTTCCCTCATTCACTAAAAATACCACCAACAGCTTAATCTGGTTCAAGGTCAGTTGGCATTCATCTGTATCCCCCTTCCCCGGGTCGTGCCTGAAAATAGGCAGGATTTGTCTAGTGCACTTTCCCGGTCAACAACAACAACAAAATAAATAAATAACTAAAATAAGAGCCCCTGGAAGTGCTGCTTTACGAAGGTCCCACATGGGATATCAAAGGAAATTTGGCTGGCAAGCAACATAATTTAATACTATTTAGGCCCTGTACACATCAGGCTAGTTAAAATGTTTTAAGGTACTTAAAACGTTTTAACTAGCTCAAACACAGCACCCGTCTGCATTTAAGCACGGTTTCAAAGCGTGTTAGGAAACCGTGCTTAAACCTTGCTGCGAGCTAGTCTCAAGTCTGTTTTTAAAAATGGTTTTATGAGAGAAAGCGTGTTACCCTGTAGTGTGGACGGGTGTCTGCATATTGCTCCTCCAGGAAGCGTGTTAAGGGTCATGGAGAACCGTTTTAAAAAACGTTACTGGAGTCAAATGCAGACGGGAGTCAGCTGTGGTATAACCGAGTTAAAACTCGGTTGAAGACTGATCTGGACGGGCTGCTGTGGTGAGTTTAAAAATGTTTTTAAAACGTTTTTTAAACCGGTGCAAATCTTCAGCTCTAATGTGTACAGGGCCTTAGACACTTAGCAAAACTGCGTTAAGTGTTCCTGTTCTGTACTGTGGAAAATCTTGTTTTCTCAAACTTGTAATAAATTCTGCAGTTTAACGTGGGCTACAGCTTTGCAAACTGCCTTGTTACAGTATGTCTGCTTCACAGATTGTTCAGTTCATGTGGGGCTTCAGTGGGATGCTTACTCTTATTCACTGTGCACCAGAATCTTGTATTTTATTAGTACAACATCCCTGATGTTCCTTATAGGGACTGCTTTACATGATAGTTTCGGCTGTGAACAGCAGCTTCTACTAATGCAATAAAAATAGAGAAATGAGTGATGATTAAAAACATGTAATAAAGTGTCCAAGAAGAAAACTGAGACTGTCAAATTATGAAGTGCTTACAGTGTCTCAACATGAGTAGAACCAAGCAGGCAGCAAGCGAGACATTCCACACATTCCAGGCTGACTTTGATAGATCAGTTTGGCTTGCTGGGCAGCACAGATCAAACAGAATAGCTGATTCTTGATTGGATATGCTACTCCTTTTGAAGTTTGTGTCATCTCCACCCACCAAGCTAAAACTCTGCCATAGTAAGCCTGGCTGATGATTGGAGTGACATTGAATTGGCCCTAAAACATTGCTCTGCATTGGACCAACAGTGTCAAACCCATCAAAAAGCAGTACTACTGCAGTATGTTTGCTTTGAGCATGTACACATGGTGAACATAAAAATATTGCTATTACTGTTGTTCACAATTGATATTTTTACGGTTACTGCAATCACAGTGGAATATTGAACCAATCAGAGAGCACCTTTCACAATGCAAATGATGTCACAATGCCAAGTGCAGCACTGAAGTCAGCTGTTAAAATAAAACAGAAAAATCTTCAAACTTCAGATTTAAATGCCATAACTTGTAAACTACTGTTGTAGCTATCAGATATGCAATGGGCTGACTCAAAATAGACAATTTATCATCAGTTGTGAGTGGGCAAGACTTTCAAATAACTCACTCGTGGCTCTGCCACTTATGAGTTATGGTTTTGCCCCCTCACACTTGAAGATAAATTGCATATTTTGAGTCAACCCATTGCATGTCCTGTACATAGAAAGAATAATGTATTTGCAGAGGTGTGTGATGTCACTTAAACCCTGAAAGTGACACTTGAGGGGTTTAACTAGGCATCACACACAGAGGGTGTGTGAAAAAAAATGCATAATGTGTTTTTTATAATTACAGTTAGCAGTGTTTATCAACCTGTGTGTACTTCCTCTTCCAAAATGACAATGGCAACTGCAAGATGGTGTAAATGGAGAACACACAACATAACAGTCTGTATAAAAGTTAATCACAGATGTAGTCTTTTAAAACAGCTGTAGAAGTTTCAGCTTTTGACAGCATCACATTGTTGTGAAATCCAAAGATGCAAAGCTAAACAGTGAATTTGAGGTTGTGAGCTGCAGTGTCATGCTGTCTGCATATAATGGGATTCGGACAGTCTCCATACACAGACAGAGCCACTTGCAAATTGGCCACTTAACCTTTCACTCAGCACTCTGAGCTTTATCAAGGGTCTCTTGATAAAACTCAGAGTGCTGCGTGAAACACTGGGTGGGCAGTTAGTAAGTGGCTTCCTCTATGTGTGGAGAATAAAGCCTTTGAATCTGCATCAGCATAATATGTTTTTTTTGGCATTTTTTTGTGGTATGGTGAAGTGCCCAGCAACTTCTGTTCTATAACTCAAAGATGTGAAGGGTCAAACATTTCTTTTTTTATTTTATTAGTTTTTCAACAGTTCTACTAAAGCAGGTTTTGTGGACCATGCTGCACCACATCTTACTGATGTACAAACAGTTGCCCCTTTTATGCAATGTTTGCATGTGTTTGTGTGTGTGTGTTTAAAGAACGGGGGGGGGGTGGCTGTTGTGTGTGATTTCAGATATGTTGGATGAGACACAGAATCAGCTGGCCACACAAAGAGCTGTGTAACGCAAGGGACACACTTCATGATATTAGAATGTCTCTTACACTAAGCAGTGCTGTTTTCTGGTTCACTAAACCATACCTAAGGATCTCTTATGGAACAGACAAATAAGACAGATATAGTATATAAGGGTACATATACTGTTTGTAATGTTATCCCTTTAAATGTGAATGAAAATATCATTAAACAGTAACTGGACAGATCTTTTATCAGGTGGAACTGACAAAGCATACAGAGTGACAGACAGTGTATGGAGGGACAGCTATAATCAATAGCAAGAGAGATGCAATGCATACCAAGATAGATGCAGTAATAATGGAATAGATACAATCTATTACATAAGATTATGGGCTCTGGCTGGAGGGTCTCTTATGGAAATAAGAGTGTTGCATCATGCATTCTTGGGATGACAGGACTGCAAAACAAAGGTGACCAGTTCTGTTGTCCTGTGGATTCAGGAGACGAAACTTTTATATCCATGAGGCATGCCAACCAGACCCATAAAAGTATTAGAGATCGAGTAACTTTTTTTTAAATTAGTTCTTACTTACAAATGTTGATAGTTCAAGTGGTCAACAAGAAGCCCATTACAGCACATCAGTGCGTGAGACACTCTTAGGGAAATCAGAGTACCTCATGTGCAACTGAAGGAAGTGCTGTGATTGGTCGGGAGCATCACATGATGCTCCCATGATCTAGTTGTGACTAATATGGTCTAATATAGTCTACAGTCAGACAGACTATAATACAGAAAATATATAATAAGACAGATGAAGCATATAATGGGTAGACAGTATATAATAGAACACATACCGTCTATGATAAGGACATACAGTTAATATCTATAACCGGACTGATGCAGTCTATGTTGGAACAAAAAGACTGTAAGAGGACAGATACAGTTTATAATGGGTCAGATACAGATACAGAACAAATGACACAGATACAGCATATAATTGGACCGATGCAGGCTACAAGAGAGTATTACCTGTAAGGCACTGGGCTTCCTAGAGTGATGTAGAAAAGGCAGGTGAGGATACATAGTGAGGAAATCTTCACACACCCCATTGTCTGATGCAATTGATAAAACTGAAAAGAACAAAATGGAGCAATTCAATGAAAAATGGACACTCTATGATGATTCTTATTCTCTGTATGCATAACAGAAGCCTTAATTCCCATGAGTAACACCAGGGAGTCTAGCAGCCTGTCCATGAACAACCTCTAAAGCATTTTGACATGCTCTATCCTCACCATGATGAGTTGGTGATGTTTATGGGAACACTTGAAGTCATGTGCTCCTCCTACTTGCCTGTACCTGTAATTATTCTCTGTAACATCACAATCTGTTGCCAGTAACATTTTTTTTTGATAACTGGGTAAGGCCCACTGGGTACAAGGTCTGTTTTCAGGGGCAACCCGGGAGCACTGGTAGGTTAAGTAACTCGCTCAGGGTCACACAGTATGGAAGTGGGGGCTGTGAGAATCAAACCTAGATCTGCTGGAGGTACCAAGCTTATTCACAGGTCGTTACTCTAATCTGTAGGCTATGCTGCCAGCCAACATGACATAAGGAGTAGATTATGGCTTGTGGTGTAGTACAAGCAGCAGGAGCAGACAGAAAAAAAACTCAGTTTGTGCAGCTGCTGCCTGCTGTTTCAGATAGTTAAGGTAGTAATGTAGGTTGAATAGCATACTAGTCACAAACCCCTAAATTTATATAAAACCCATTATTTACTTAAGTAATAAGGCATGATATGATGTGTGTTGTTAAAGGAATAATGCACGATAGGGTGTGTGTCATATTGGGGTAATATCACGCCAAGGGTGGTTGGGCACGAAGCCACAGGCTGACTGCATCCAACACCTGAGAAGTGAAGTTATCTCAGCACGGCATACACCCAGGAGTGCATTATTCCTATTATACAATGGCTAATCTTTAACTAGAAAAAAAAAATGGAAAACAAGCATTTTTATGTTTTTTACTTCATTTTTTGTATGTCGAGGTGTATTTATAGAAACAGAAGTTCCTTTTTTTCTGTCTAGCCAGTAGGTGGCAGTGTCTGCACACTAGAATTTTTTTGTGTGTCTTGTATCTGCTTCCCAGTCCCACAGTTCCTTTCATTTAATTTCTTCTAGTCTCCCCCCCCCCTTCCCCAACTGTGCCCTGATTGCACTTCTCCCAGTACAGTTTACTGCAGTATTTAAATGTTGTACTGGGAGACTATCATAGTGAAAAACATTTTAAGCCAGCGAGGATTGTTTGGAGCTCCCCCACATCACCCTCCTGTCTGCTGCCCACTGCCGCTCGCTCTCCATTGGATGTCTGCCAATTTAGAGGAATGGAGGTAGGGAGGTGGTAGGTGATGTGTTTTACTGTTTTGTACACATAAAGAAACATGCCTGCAATAAAAAAAAAAAATTATGTGAGCAGAACACCGCTGACCATTTCCCACTCACTCACTCAGTCTGGGATTGCAGTGTTCCCTCACTGTCTCCTTCTTTCTTTTTCTTTTGGTTTGGTGGGGCAAAGAATAGTAGCATGACAGCCAGAATCACACAGAATCACAACAATGGTCATAATCAGTGCTGCTGGGTTTTTTTCATGAGCCAACTGGCTGGAACAAGTGTGGCTCTTTCAAACCACTTGTGGTACAACTGAGGGGGGAATCGAAATGCCATTTCAAATGACGGCTTTCTTTTGCTTAAAATATTTTTGTGTCCAGTGTGGGGTATGAGGTTGTTGTGATTCTGTGTGGTTGTGGCTGCTGTTTTGGGGGAGAGGAGCTGATGCGGAGCGGGAAGCACAGAAGCTGGTGGTGGGGATGGTAAGAACTGATTTGCTCACATTAAATGCAGTCATGAGTATGCTGAGACTAGAGCCGTGATGTTATGCTGGGATAACATCACGGGTCCAGTCCCAGACAGACCAATCAAAGCACAGCATTTTTTCTTGCCATTGTATAATATGGGATATTGCCATGCTTGGGGTGGCACTGCACAAGGTAAACTGCATAGCATTCAATGAGCTGGATTCAGGAACACCCATATGGCTGGAATTTCCAGCATTACATGTCCCACCGCAGGTGGCAAAACCTCATCCAATGCTAGATACAGGCGTATGGTAATGATCCCAGGCTGTGCTTTCTTGACCACAAAGAACTCTACAGTGGCAGGTTGCCCATTGCCTGGGGCCACAGGGCTCATTAGCACAGGCACCACATGAAACTGCAGCATGGTACTTGGGGATTACTTTTTTCCAACTTATGTCTATTGCTGGTTGCATACCCTGCTATCACCACTCAACCCCTAAAGCTTCTATTTGGTGTGTATTGTAACAGTGATGCCCTTGGTATGGTGCATAACATCATAGGCATTGACTGTTTCATACCTGCATTGTTGTCTGGTACAGTCCTCCATTGTCCTGTTGGGATGATATACAGCAGCTCCCTGCCCTGAGAAGCCTGGGCTCTGCTGCACCAGCACATCATCAAAGGAAGCAGCACAAGGCAAAGTATAGGCTCACAAATATTCATGAGCTGGTCCATAGCCCCATTCACAGCCACACTATCCCTGCTCCCTACCATCAGGGACCACAAAATGTATCTGATGATACAGCAGCAGCGCTAGGTTCAGCAGTACCATTGGCGCTACAATGGCTGTTCGTGAATCCAACTCAATGTCCCTCAGAATACTTTCCCTGTAGTACCTCATTGTGATGAAAAAATTTAATCAGTTTACAAAAATCAAAAAACAAATGAAGAAAATAACTTTATACAAAAAAGCAACAAATCAACAGAACACAGGACCAGTGCAAGATTCCAAACTGTGGCTTCATGCTGGGATATCACCATGGGTTTGACTCCTACTTGACAAGTCAGACTGTAGAATGCAAGTGAGACATACAGTATTATGGATCCTATGTCCAGGAGGCCTTGTATTGTGTGAGCATGAGCCTATGGTGGGATGAGACGGGAGCAACCCTGTGTGAATCATGACCAGGTTGGTGGAGTGTTGATTAAGTAAGCAAGCCAGACAAGCAACCACCCAAGTTATCTATGGATGGGTTTTACACACACACACCTGTCTTTTATCAGTCTGTCCATCTGTCTGTCGCTTTATCTATCTATCTATCTACATCGCTTTTTCCCTATATTATGGCAGTGGGGTGGCAGTCTATGTGAGGGATGGTATCAAATGCACAAAGGACGAGGGGGAAGAAAGAAGAACAGAGGCAATCTGGCTGCAGCTCCTAGACTCAAGAGGTAGGAAACTGAGGTTTGGAGTGGTACACCTGCACTTGTTCGGGTGCAGAATGATCTCCTCAGGGCAAGAGATCGGGGTGACAGGACAATTCTTGTTCTCCTTGATCTCTCTTCTGCATTTGACACTGTGGACCATTGTGTGTTGCTCGTCCGCCTTAGGGAGCTATGTGGACTCACCAGTACTGTCATCAACTGGTTTGAGTCCTTTCTTACCAACAGAAGGCAATAGGTTATGATGGGGAATTCTTCATCTATACCCAGTCTTCTATTTTGTGGAGTCCCTCAAGGATCGGTACTGGCCCCAATGTTGTTTGTAGTGTACATGCTGCCCCTGGGAGGGATCATTAGGAAGTATGGTTTGAGTTTTCATTGTTATGCCGATGACACTCAGCTATATTTTTCCTTTGCCCCAGGAACATCTAATGCAGTAGATGTGCTTAACATCTGTCTGGCTGAGATTAACGACTAGATGGCCTCCAGTTGGTTGCGACTGAACCCTGACAAGACAGAGGTATTGGTAGCGGAGTCGAACAGAGTTTGTGATAGGATGGCCTCTGACTCAGAAACTGGGATTGTCCTTGGAGCTGTGTCATTGAAGGCCTCCTCTTGGGTGCGAAATCTGGGAGTGATTCCGGACAGGAACTTAACCATGGAGGCTCAAATATCCTCCACGGTTCGTACCTGTTTTTTCCATCTCAGAAACATTGCCAGAATTAAGCCCCTTGTTCCGCCTCTGGACCTCCCTACCTTGATACATGCCTTAGTCACATCTAGGCTTGACTACTGTAACGCGCTCTATCTCGGGGTCACAGGAGGATCTCTCCACAGACTGCAGCTGGTGCAAAATGCAGCTGCCTGGTTGTTGACTGGGCAGCAAAAGTTTTGTTATATTACACTGGTTTTATGTGAATTGCACTGGCTGCCAGTCAGGTGGAGAGTCCTCTTTAAGGTGGGTCTTCTCACCTATAAGACCCTACACGGGCAGGGCCCTGGTTACCTGTCAGACCTTCTGTCACCTACCCTCCCACCCGCCCTCTTCGATCTTCTAGTGGTGGCTTCCTGACCATTCCCAGAATGAGGCTAAACTCAGCTGGTGATAGAGCCTTTAGTGTTGCGGCTCCGTTCTGTAGAATTCTTTGCCAGCTTGGTCAGGGAAGCCCCCACAGTGGATATTTTTAAGGCCTGCCTGAAGACTTTTCTTTTTTCCCAAGCTTTTGATATTTAGATTAGTATATACAGTAAAGACTGTGATTGTATTAGATTTATTTATTCAATCTGTATAAAATTTTGTGTTTTAAATTTTGTACTTTTAAAATTCTGTTTAAAATTTGTACGGCACCCAGAGCCTCCGGGATTGGGCGCCTTTTAAATAAATTTTGCCTTGCCTTTGCTTATACAGGCCACCGTCTCAGTCTGAGGAGCTTGACAGGGAATTAGTAGGACAAATCAGAATGGTATGTAGAAAAGGGAAAGTGGTCATCGTGGGGGATTTCAACTTGCCGGGGGATGACTGGAGCATTCCAGTCACCTCCAGTGCTAGGGAGCAAGTACTCCTGGATGCAATCCAGGAGGGTCTCCTGACACAGTTGTTTAGTGTACCTACTAGGCTAAAGAAAACTTTAGATCTGGTGTTGTCGAATGGGGAGGCAGAAAGGGAAATAAAGGTGGAGGACCTACCAGCCGACAGCGATCACCAAACGGTGTGGTTTAATATCACGATGTGCGGGGAGCCAGAGAAATCAGTTACTCAGGTAGTAAACTTCAGGGGGGCATACTTTGGGAGGATGCAGGAAGTACTGAAAGGGAAACTAGAGGGCATAAGGCAGGAGATGGATGCAGAGCAGAAATGAGATATTATTAAAAGGGGAATTACAGAGGCAACAGAAGCCTGCACCAAGACACAGAGTAAGAGGAGCAGGGCAAGAAAACCATGCTGGCTGAACAGCGAGGTAGTGGAGGTGGTGAGAGCAAAATGAGAGGCACACCAAAGGTATAGAAGGACAGGGAAGGAAGTGGACAGGGAGGAGTATGCAAGACAGTCCAAGGAGGTGACCAGAAAAGTGAGACAAGCTAAGGCCCAGAGGGAGGTGAGATTAGCGCAGGGAATTAACGGAGGAGAGAAAGACTTTTTCAGATACATCAGGGAGAAAAGGAAGTGCAAGGAAACAATAGTGAGGATAAAAAGGGGTAGGGAGTGGACAGAAAAGGGTGAGAAGCAGGCAGAAGCACTGAATGAATACTTTTGCTCAGTGTTCACGGAGGAAAAGGGAGGACCACTACTACCATGGGCTGTTAGGGTGGGGACAGGAGGATAGGAGGCAACAGATGGAAGAATTGAGGCAAGTGGAATCCTGGAGGGACTGAGGGCACTGAAGGTAGACAAGGCACCAGGGCCAGATGGTATCCACCCCAGGGTGCTGAGGGAGATGGCGGAGGTGTTGGCGGAGCCGCTGGTGGATCTGTACAGCACCTCACTGGAGTCGGGATGTGTGCCACTGGACTGGAGGATGGCACATGTAGTACCATTACACAAGAGTGGACAAAGGGATGAACCGGGTAATTATCGCCCTGTAAGTCTCACCTCCATAGTGTGCAAACTCATGGATACAATACTAAAGAAAAGACTGGTGTCATACCTGTTTCAGGGAAGTCTTGTCAAACCAACCTGTTACAATATTATGACTGGGTGACAGGTGAGCTGGATAAGGCAGTCATGCGGTGGATGTTCTTTACTTGGACTTCAGCAAGGCCTTTGATTCTGTGCCTCATGGGCAGCTTGGGGGGAAGCTAACTGGTGTAGGCATAGGGGCCAAAATGATGAACTGGATTACAAGCTGGCTGAGTGGAAGGCTACAACGGGTGGTGGTGAGAGGGGAGCTCTCAACTCCAAGACCGGTGATGAGTGGTGTGCCACAGGGCTTTGTGTTGGGACCAGTATTGTTCGGGCTCTTCATATCAGACATTGCACATGGGGTGGTGAGCAAGATAAGTCTGTTCGCTGATGACACCAAAATCAGAGCAATGGTGAATGGAGAGGAGGGATGGAAGCAGCTGCAGGGAGACCTAGGCAAGCTAGAGGAGTGGTCAGAGAGGTGGCAGCTGGGGTTCAATGCAGAGAAGTGTAAGGTTATGCACTTTGGTGTGAATAACCCAAGGAGAGAATACTGGCTGGGAGGAGTTAAGCTGGGGATTAATGAGGAGGAAAAGGACCTTGGGGTAATGATAACAGGGACCATGGACAACACTGCCCAGTGCAGGAGAGTGGCTGCAAAAGTGAACAAAATGCTGGGGTGCATAGTGAGGGTTTTTTCGTCCAGGCAAAGAAAGGTCGCTGGTAAGGCCGTACTCAGAGTATTGTGTGCAGTTTTGGAGGCCATACCTAAGGCGTGATATCAAGCTACTGAAGGGGGTGCAGAGGAGGGCAACAAAGATGATATGTGGAATGGAAGGGACAGACTATGACAGAAGGCTGAGAGACCTGAATATATACACCCTGGAGGATATAAGGGACAGGGGTGACATGATGCAGACATTCAAGTATCTGAGGGGAATCAATAAGGATGGGGCAGATGGGGTCTTTAAGTTAAGGAGGGAGAGGGTCACCAGGGGGCATGCGCTAAGAATAGAGGGGGGAAGATTTAGAAAGGAAATGAGGAGACACTATTTCACAGAGAGGGTGGTAGCAACATGGAATGCCCTACCAGAATGGGTGGTATCATGTAAATCTGTGAACAGTTTCAAAGGGCATGGGACAGGGAACAGGGGAGTGAGGGTGGGAGAGGTGGGGGGTGGCAGTGGGATGACAAAATGGGAGGGTGGGGCAGCTGCAAACTAGGGGTGCCAGCTGCACACTCGAGCAGACTTAGATAGACCGGGTGGTCTGTTTCTGCTGGCACATTCATATGTTCGTATGTTCATATGGCTGAGTGGTAGTTTAATGATAAACCCTGATTTTTGTACCTGTAAAATGCAGTTGTCCCTGGATGTAATAGCCTGAAATTTGGTGTGTCTAGTCAGTGCCTTGATTACAGGATCCTGTAAATTTGATAACTGTCATTTCAGCACATTAACAGTTCTGGAATGTTGAAAACCCCCTAAACATATGTAGACTTGGACATTTGTTTTGCTCAGTGATACACTAGCTTAAAAATGGCTGAAAATTGGAACCTGAAACTTTTAAGTTCATTAGAGTTTGGCCCAAGAATGATTCATTGATAGTTGGCTTTACTGAAACGTGTAGTTTTTTATTATTAAGAAAACAAAATGCCATTTTCATACATGCACAGAATGTTTTTTTCTAAGTTCTAAGCATAAATGGATTTTTACGAAACTGACATAATGTATGTCAGTTTTGTGAGGTGGGTCTCCATTTTCATAACAAAAATTTTACTATTTCCATGCAGTTTCAAGTAGTGAGGATTGTTCCACTTTTGTCCCACTGCTTGTGGTCAAAAGCCTATCCCTGCCACCAGCACTGCCCCTCCTAAGTTTGTCTGGCAGAGAGAGGAGGAGGCCAGGTAAAAGAGGTTTGGAAGGAGCATGGTGTGTGTGGGGGGGGGGGCAAGTTGAATGAGAGAGCAGGTTGTATAGCAAAGGATATTTAAGCACAAGTGACTAAACAATGCATGTAACTTAGAGAACAGTTAATAAAGAGCACAGACCATACTGGGCAGGTTGTGCAACAGCCAGAGGAACAAAACTAGGGAGCTCATCACAGAGACCTAGGCTGGAAAAATAGATCAGGAGTGAGACTTGGAGCTGTGCTAGAAACAGGAGTAAAACAACAGCTGAGAGTTGAGTGGAAGGGTAGCAGTTCTATGCATTCTTTAGTCACATGTGCTAAATATCCTTTGCTCTACAACCTGCTCTCTCCTTGAACTTGCCACCCCTCACACCATGCTCCTTCCTGACTTCTTTTACTTGGTCTCTCTCACCATACCACCCATGTCCCTTCTTCCCTCTCATCCAGTCTGCTCATTCTCATCACACCCCATCTCTCCCCATTCTCCCCCTCTCCACTTGCTACCCACTCCTCCACTCCTTCCATACTTCTGCTTTTCCTCCTCCTCTTTCTTTCTGGAGACTTTGAATCCAACCCCAGCCCCTTCCATCTCCCCGGTTCTACAAAAGGTCTCACTCTCTTTTGCCTCAATGCAAGAAGTCTCCTCTGTAAGCTCAGCTCTCTGAAAGTCTGTGTCTCCCAACACTCCCCCGATATCTTGTACATCACTGAAACCTACACTACCGGTCAAAAGTTTTAGAACACCCCCAATTTTCCAGTTTTTATTGAAAATTAAGCAATTCAAGTCCAGTGAATAACCTGAAATGGTACAAAGGTAAGCGGTAAACTGCTAGAGGTTAAAAAAAAAGTTTAGGTTAGCAAAAACTGCTGTAGAGAAATTGCAAAGAAAGCCAGGGTGTCAGTGAGTACAGTTTCCTACACCATCAAAAGGCACTTGGAAACTGGAGGAAACTCTGACAGGAAGAGGCCTGGCAGACCCAAAGCCACAACAGAATCAGAAGACAAGTTTCTGAGAGTCAACAGCTTGCGTGATAGGCGGCTCACAGGACAACAGCACAGAGTGACTGGCACCCTGAACCAAAAGGGCTACCACAGCATTTTGCAGCGCCATGCAATACCCTCTGGTCTACGCCTAGCTGGTCAGGGGTTCATCCTACAGCAAGATAATGACCCAAAACATACCTCCAGGCTATGTCAGAACTACCTTCGAGGAAAAGAACAAGACGGTAGGCTTCAAATCATGGAATGGCCAGCACAGTCTCCAGACTTAAACCCCATCGAGCTGGTTTGGGATGAACTGGACAGAAGGGTGAAAGCAAAGCAACCTACAAGTGCAACACATTTGTGGGAACTTCTGCAACAGTGTTGGGAAGAACTTCTCGAACAATATTTGATGTCCATTGTAGGAAGAATGCCACAAGTGTGTTCGGCGGTTACAGTATATCTGCAAAAGGTGGCTACTTTGATGAGTCAAAAATTTAGATTAAATTTTGTTAAACAAGATGATTCTATGATTTCTTTTTTATCTCCAATTGTTTATTTGTTCTATGCTTTAATTTCAGAGTACATTGAGACATTAACCTGCGTAAATTTCAATAAAAACTGAAAAATGGGGGTGTTCTAAAACTTTTGACCGGTAGTGTAGTTGTCCTCTAGGATTCCTGATTCCAGCTTAGCTCTTCATGGCTTCCATCTCTTTCATCAGGACCATGGTGAGTGTGGTGGTGGTGTTGCCCTGTATGTTTGGCAAACCCTCTCCTGCAATATCTCCTTCCATGAATCTCTCCGCTCATCTCATGAGCTCTTGCTAGCTAAGCTATCCCTTCCCTCCACCCTCTCCATCTTTGCTGGTGCTATCTATACATTCCTAGCTCTCTCCCTCTTCCCTGGTTAACTTCCTCTCATTCTTCTCACTTGCAGTCTCCGGTCAGCTCATCCTCCTAGGTGATTTCAACTCTAGCTGGCTCTCCCCTGCTTCTAATCCCACTATTCACAAGATGAAATCCTTGAACCCCACTCAACTCATCACTGAACCTACCCCGCTCAATCCTCACTCCCCCAACCACTCCCTGCTGGACTGGGTGCTCACCTCCCATTCCTACCACGTCAGCACTGCAGGTATTCTCCTTGATGTCCGTAGTGACCAATGCCTAACCTACTATATCAGGAGAGTGCATCTCTCTACATCAGTCCCTAAGTACATCTGGCACAGGCCTCTTAGGTAACAATACACTGATGCCCTTCTAAATGAACTTGCAGCCTCTGACTGGTGCCCTTTGTACTCTGCCCCTGACATTGACTCAGCCCTGTCCCTCTTCACCACTATATTCAAGAACATCTGGAATATCCATGTCCCCTCCCCTGGAAGGCCAGAGTTAAATGCTCCCACCACCTATGGGTCTCAGCTGACCTAATCAATCTCTGCAAATCCTGGGACCAAGAGTGAGCACATTTTAAATTCTCCCAGTTCCTGGCTGACCTCCAGTCTTACAGGGCACTCAATAATGCCTGCACCAAAGCTGTTCATGCTGCCAAGGCCTTCTACTTCAAGGCCAACCTCCATTCAAATCTCTCCTCACCCTCTAAGTTTTGGAAGGTTATCCACTCAGTATTCAACTCCCAGCCCAATCTGCCCCCCAGCCCTCCTGGTGGATGATTCTCTGGTCTCTGACTCCTCCTGTAACAGCACTTTTTAACAAATTCTTCACCACCTGTGCTCTACGCTGTCACCCTCCTCCTGATGTTACTGTCTCTCCTTTACCCCAGCTTCCATTTTCCACCTGTCTCCTCCCAGGAAGTCTATTTTGCCCTTGTGACTCTCAACCCCTCCAAATCTAGTCCTGATGGTCTTGACCCCAACCTCCTACATACCTCTGCCCCTGCCATAGCCATCCGCCTCTTTTACCTCCTTAACCCATCCTTCTCCCTCGGTGCTGTTCCTCAGGCCTGGAAATTTGCCAAGGTTCTCCCTCTGCATAAAGGGGTGATCCCTGTTCCCCTGGCAACTACAGGCTGATATCTCTCCTCCCCTGTCTCACCAAACTCTAAGAATACTCCAGGCTTGCTGGCTTCCTTACCTCATCAAACCTCTTCTCCCCATTTCAGTCTGGCTTCTAGAAGAACCACTCCACTGTGTCCTCCCTGCTTTATGTAACATACGCCACCCCCATCGGGATGGAGCAGGGTCACATCACTTCAGCCATCTTCACTGACTTAGCCAATGCATTCTACTCTGTGTCCCACCCTATCCTACTGAAGAAGCTGCTCGCATTGGGTCTCTCTGCATCCGCTGTGGCCTGGTTCCAATCATACCTCACAGACGGCCTGTAGTCTGTTCAGGTGAGTGTCGCCTCCCCTCCCTGTCCTCGCAGGTGTCCCTCAGTGTTCCATCTTTAGCTTAATCCTTTTTTCTGTTTTCATGAATGACCTTCACTCATCTTGTGACACCTTGCACAACCACATGTATGTGGATAACATGGTCATCTACTCCTCCAGCCCATTGACTGCAGCTGTGGAGGTCCTACTACAGTACGATTTTCACAATATCCTGCGTTGGTTCCAGGCAAACCAGCTTAAGGTGACCTCTAAGAAGACCATGTCCATGACCTTTGGCACCAGCCAGAGATTGGCCAGGCTGTCAGCTTCCCCTGTCTTCACTGCTTTGGACAGCATCCCCATTGATGCTGTCCCTGCCTTCAAATACCTTGGGGTCTAGCTAGATTGCAAGTTCAGTTTCTCCACCCACATTGACGCTATTTACACCAAACTTCACCCCAAGCTTGGAGCCTTGTACTGCAACAAGGACTGCCCCCAACCCTTCAGATCCATAGGGAGTTGATTGCTAAAATGACCTCCCCATGTTCGACTACGTGGACATGGCATATGGTACTACCCCTGCCTCTTCCTTAGCCAGACTGGGAATCCTCTGCAATGCCTTCTGTCACTCTGTCACTGATTTCTCTCCCTGTACACACAATTGCACAGTATATTCATCCCTCTCCATCCTCTGTCTCCCCCAATGTTGCTATCCCACTGCACCTCCTTTATTGCTAAATACTGGTTTACCATCCTCCCGTCCTACCTTTCCTCACTCCTCTCCCCTGTCTGCTTCTCTGCTTACTCTCTTCACACCAGAGATACCAGAACATTTGCCATTTCCCATCCTCACTCATGCACAGGGCAAACTGCCTTCTCCTACCACCTTCCCTCTCTCTGGAACAAGCTCCCTTCTTCCCTCCACTTCTCCCCATCCCTCCATGCCTTCAGATGCTTGCTAATACCCCTGCATCCCCTGCTCCTGTCTCCCTCTGTCCTAACCTTCCTCCCCTCTTCAAATTTATGCTCATCTACCTGGTGTTTCCTGTTCTCCTTTTCACCCTCCCAACACTTTCAATACTTGGATCTCACTTTTTGGGTTCCTTTTGACAACCCTGTCTCACATCCCCTCATCTCATCATTGCTATAACTTGTCTCAAAGTCTTGCTATGACTGGTCTCCTCTTACAGGCTTTATTTCCATGTAAACATATTGTTTTGTGTGATGGGCTTTGTCAGCTTTTCATCATCAAAATTTTATTGTTTGACTTAAAAGTCATCAACAAATTCACACACATTTAAAAAAAAGACATGATTAAATAGAAGAATACAGATAATAACATACAGAAAATGCAAACAAGTACATACATGATTCAAAATTATTGCACTCATATCCTGCGGTTTAAACTGATACCCATAGTATTATCCACCATGCCTGGAATTACTGAATCGGAAATATTTCAATATTAACATTTGTGGAGATTACTGAGTGAGGACTTAAGGGAAAGTTTGAAAGATTCACAGAGGGCTCATCTAGTTTTTCTTTGAACAACTGATTACTCTGAGGCAGGAAGTTCATTTATTAATAGACTACTTTCCTGTCATGGCAGATAATATTATCTTTATTAAACAGAGAATTCCACATGTAGATGTTTAATCTGTGCTACTCCCAGATATTAAAAATAAAGCTAGTCATGCAAATCAAGTTGAGCAGTTGGTTAAACAATTTGATGATCTCGTTCAACCCACTGTATCACCAGTTATAATAAGGGAGAATAATCTGAAGAATAAGGTGAAAAACTAGAAAAGATTCAGACGTAAAAGAAGAGAGTGATAAAAGATGAGGTAAAAAAGATGAAAATGGAAAAGAAAGGAAATATTTTAAGGATGCTATGGGTAAATTGCATTGTTTGGTAGAGGCTCTCAATTCTTCAAACATTCACCTTCTGACTGTGTTGCTAGAGGCTGTGAACAGAGTTCAGGACAACTACAAATGGAGGAAGAAGCTCCAACAGACCTTCAAGGTTTAAAGGGCTGCAATGGAAGGGAAACAGTTTTTAGGATGAGATGGTCATTTAGACAAGATTATGAAACCTCAGATATGCTGTTTAAATTAGTTAAATATTTACTGACCTCAATCTGGCATCACAGTTCCTGGAAATATCCCCCTAAAAACCATCAGACTAAACAATGATAGTGAGAGAAGTAGGGTTCTTATAATGTCAGAACTTAACCTAGTGATGACTACTTTCATGAAGGAAAGACTGAGATTAGAAAAAAAACTTGCAATAGGCATTCAGTCCCAAGTTGCTTTGAATTCTATGCTTCTAAAGAGATGGGATAGGAAATAGAAGAAAAGAACTCACTAATAAAGCAATCTTGAGAAAACCAAAACAAATACGATAGAGAAAAGGATAATATATTAATAGGAGACTCTAGGAATGAATATAAGGAATAACATTGTTTGGGGGTAGATATGTAAATAAGACAATAAGAGAAATTCGGGGATCCTTGTTGAGGACAGTTTGTAATTTCTTTAAGAACTTTCTGGGCCTTAAATTAGGGATAAAGTGTATTAGGGAGTAAATTTGGCATAAAGGGCTGTTTGAACAAGGAGGCCATATTGATAATGTGGTTAGAGACAATTATCTAGCACTGGACATTCTAGTGGTGGCAAATAATTGGAATGACTGGGAATTAGCTGGATATGTTTTATGAATGCACTAATTTCAAGTAGTAACCAGTAGTGTGCTGAGGAACTTGTTTTTGACTTGGAGGCCCCAGATGACAAATCATATACAGAATATTCGAGAAAAGCAGGCTCATCAAATGAAATATGTCCATTAATGGTTCTAAAAAATCATTTTGAAGTTTTAACCTCACAGGAAAGGGACTGACAATTACCCAAAAGATATATAAAAGTGAAAGTAGGAGAGACTATGATGGATTCCCTATCACCAAGGATAGTAACGATTCAATCATGGAACGCAGTAGGGCTGGAAAATAAGCTAAATTATTGTATCCCAGATGCCGTGTCCCAACAGGCCACTGCCTGCGGCCCACAATGCAGGTTGAGGGGCCTGGGTTCTGGTTTGGATGTCAAAAGGGGCTCGGTAACAACAGTAAAGCTATTTGCAAAGTGCCTCCACCCAGAGTAACTTTTAAGTGGGTCTGATGACAAGCTAGTGAAACCTTCTAGGATACTGTACCTACCCACTGCCCCAACCAGTGATCCCACACATGGATTAGCTATAAACACTTTTCTTTGCATTCAATAGTACAATTATTGGTGAGTGCTAATAATCTGCTTACAGTGCCTACACTTATTAACAGAGTTCTGACTTCTGCAACACGTCCTGTGCACCTGTAAGGAAGGATTAACAACAACAACAAGGCCCCTTTCAGCTTCCCACAAGAAACTAGCACTTGGTAATATGCTCATGGACACTGTTAACATTCAAACAACAAATCTTATTTATTTGGGGGTTAACAAAGGGGTAAGCGATGCAAATTACATTCCAGTTAAATTCACTGGGCACCCATAATTTAACAGTTGCAGGCCTGGTGCGTTGCAGCTAGTTGGTCAGCACTGCAATTGGTTGGCTGGCATTGGGGCCCTTAAACACATAAATTTTGATTTATTTTCTTTAACCTTTAGATGTTGGACCAGTAGCAGAAACTTTAAACAAACAGTCATTTGTAGTTCCCAGGCCTGATGGCCTGCACAACAGTTTAAACAGCAAACTTGCAACTGGAGCAAACAACTTGGCAACAGAAACAACTGTAACTTGGTTGCAGGGACAGGCCCTGAATTTTCTCACGGTACCCTGACTTCTTGAGCTGGCAAAGGTGTCAGGCTGGTTCGTTCTGGAGCAGGATTCGATCCACTGACTCTTGGCTGCAGGCCGCAATCTTCTGTCCTTGTGTAACAGGACCAGTATACAGGGAACAGGGCTGGCATGACTCACCCCCATATCTGGCATACCCTCTGAAGTGGCCGCAAACCAACACGGAAATGTTGCAGTGGTAGCTGACTCCCCACACTGGTCTGAAGACAGTGGCAGCTCAAATTCACAGTGCAGCAACAATCTTAGGAGCCTCTTTAGATATGGGCTTTGCATAAGCAATTTAGTCTCTCACACAGTTTCAAATAGGCCACACAGCTTACCCAACTGGTATGTTGCAATCTCTGGCAGTAAGCTGGAAAACTTATCTTCAGGTCTTCTCCAAAAGCAGCTAGGCAGAAGACAAACTCTGCAGGCACAGGCTTTAACTTTAAACAGCAATCTCTGGGGCTGGATTCTTACTTTACAGCAGTTTAGCCTTTCAGTTCAGTTTTTCCCTCTCACAGACAGGTTCTGATGTAGTTCAGGCAGAATTGCAGTCTTGGCAAAAATCACATTCCCTTTTAGCCTGGGAGCTGAAAGAATTCAGTCTGCATTTTCAGTAGTTCAAACAGCTCAAGTTCACACTATTAGGTGGTAGAGAGGTAAGTAGGTCTCTCCACTTCTCTCAGAGCCAAAAACAGAGACTCCTTCCTTTCTAGAATCCATCTAGCAACTGCCAGGGTTTAACTGTCCCTCCTAACTGAAGAAAACAGAGTTCTGAAATCCGATTGGGTGCTATGGCTATCAATCACAGTTATCGCATTCTGATTGGCTAAAATGGGCACCAAGCATACAGCTCACTACTTCTCCCATCAGCCATAGCAGAAACACCCCACAAGGACCCTTTGAGTTCCAATTGGCTAGAAGGCAGGGTCAAAGTATCAAACATGGCTGCTGGATGGCAAAAAGTAAACAGTCCAACTTTTAAGTTAATTTTTAAATACAACAGTTTAGCTTTAGAGATATACAGTTATAGCATTTAAAAGAGCTCCTTCTGCACTGTTAAGTGACTGCAGAGAGGAATTAAAAATAATGTTCCCTGGCTGGTCACAAGCTCCGTTTCACTCGGACCCAGCACAGGCTATTCACACTATATACAGGGCTGATCCTCTTAAAGTTATAGTGCAACAGCAGTAATTCGTACAGTCATACAGGCTATAGACACAGCATTTCTGGGCATGGATTTACACTTTCTGCTGGATATTAGCCAGGTTCAAGGCAGAATTACAGACTGGACTTAACCAGGTGGAGGGCACAAGCAGTACCCGGGGAAACAACTTAAAGGTAAGCCCATCACTTTTTTTGGGGGGGAGAGGGGGTTACAAAATAAAGATTTTAGAGATTATATATTAGAGTACCATGTAAATAATTTTCAGGAAATATGGTCAGTTGAGGTTCTAACTCTGCTAATTAACAGCTATACTTGTCTTATTTAACTGGCAGAAAATAAATAAAAAATATGGAGCGAGGATCTGGGGAATAAGTACATGTCTAAAAAAATTCAGAGGATATTCATTTATGGGATATATTGTATAAGGAAGATAATATATGGTACTTATGCTGGACCGGTGGTGCTGAGGGTTGAGGCACTGGATGCCACACCTCATGCCACACTGGTGACCTGGGTTTGGGAATGGACTTGGGCTGCTGGGAGTTGGCAGAAGAGGGAAAGGATTGAGTGTCCGGAGACTACTCTCCCTTCCCAGGGTTGGATCAGGGACTTGCACTGCTCCTTAGTGGCCCCCGATGGAGATCGGGGGCCATGCATGTAACAAGTGGTGCTGTGATTAGGGGGTGACCTGTCAGTGGACATTGTCATGTCAGTGCCTGGATGTCATTGCATGACCGCACTCCAGGGGGAACCATAAAGTAAAAAACCCTGGAGGACCAGGGAGGTGATGAAGGCTCTAGGGGCCTAGCCCACAACCCCAATGTCAAACCATCCCTCCACTGGCTCTTCCAGTAGCCCCTCGACCATGACCGACACTCTAATTACAGAAAGACTGCCAGGTAGGTGGGGCAGGCCTTCCCCCAAGGGGTGATCCAGATGACTGGACAGTTCTGGGAAGAGGGTCCCAGAGGAGCATAGTCTCAGGTGGGGGAGTAGAGGCAATGGCTGACTGGGTACTTCTCAGAGATGCCCTGGCCCACCGGAGTGAAAACAGAATCTATTCTATCTATATATATATATATACAGTACTTATTATAGGCTGATGCATTATGACGAGATGGGTAGAATAAAAGCATGTACCTGGATGGGTCAGCCCACACCCCAATGGGTATATACCATGCACCATTCATGAACCCCATCCACCTGTCCATGGGTCTGCCCCACATGTGTGTAGGAGAACAGGGGGGTGATAGGAGATGGAACGCAGCTGTAATGGAAGTCTCCAGTAGGCATCAGATCGGATCAGATGCCTGGCCCACCAGGAAACTGGATCCCCTTGCTCCATGCAGTGCAAAGAATTGTGGGTGCCACTGTACCATAGTGTCGATGGGGGCCTGTGCACTATGGGCATGTGCTGGCCAGTGGACCCTCACCCTTCAGCATGTCAGGAGGGCTGGGGGTTGCACTATAGTGGTGGCAGATTGCCCAGGTGGGCCGCCAGCTGTCAACTGGAGGGAGCATACAGAAGCTAGAGTAGGGTGTCTGCAGAAGTAGCCTGCACCCTCCTCCACCAGCACTCCAAGCCTTCATGCACAGCCCAGTGTCTTGCCCTGGCCCTGGTCATACCCTCTTCTGTGGGCAAGTGTGATTTATAAATTGTGATGCCAGGGCTCAGGTGCATTACTGGCATGTGTGCCTTTTGTGCATGCTGCCAGGGTCCAGCTGGACACCAGCTGCGTGACTATATGATTTAGTGATGTCAATACATTAAGTTTCTGCAGCACATAAGCATCATGCATAGGGCCCATTATTAGTAACTCTGGGTAATGAGGACAGTATACTTGGCAACATCTCTATTCTTTCTCAGTGCTCCATGCATTACTCAATGGATCTTTGATGAGAGTTAGGTGATAATTACAAAGAGATTTGGATGTACACCTTGATGCAGAGAGATTATTGACCGATGAGTTTACTCCAGAGTGGCTAGGTGATTTTAATAATTTAGATAGTGCCTCATTGATAATTTCATTTCAAAAGGATGATATTTATACTAGATAAGCAACTGATTTGAAGCTTAATGAAAACAGCAAATGATTAATGAAGTACTTAGAAGAAAACTGGATAATGGTACTAAATGGAAGAATGTAGGGGGACTGTAGAGGATGCTAAGGGGGAGTTCACATTTATGTAACATAATGCAAACTCCATAATTGATTTTTCTGTAGTATCTATCTTAGACATGAATAAGTATGCAGATTTTAGAGTACAGTGATCAACTTCCAATGGTCACAGATACAATAAGGAAGAGTGGAGGACTGAACAAGGAGGTGAGGGAGGAAAGTAAAGGGTAAGATGAAGATATGGAATATATGGAGCTCATGAAGCTCAGCTAGTGGCTGGCCGCAGAGGTGAGAGGTGGGCTGTGCCAGTCACTGGCTGGGTAGGGGTGGGGGAGTGCAGAGTGGTCTGGCACTGCTGGGTGGGGGGCCACTAGACTACCAGGAACAGCAGTTTGCAGCTTACTACTGTTACAGGGTGCCATTTGTGGGCTGATGGCTCTAACTAGTTTATTGAGGATAAGAAAATGAGATTAGGCACCTGACCATGCATTTATAGAGATTTTAATACATGGTCAGGTGACATGCCTCGGCCAATGAAATTTCTAGATTTTTTCTTGCCATTTTATCAAGGGGGGATACTTCACAGAACACTCTGGAATGTTTCCCAGAATGCTGCCTTGCAATAAGTGGTGCAGTCCGAGTGCTCAACTGATATTATTGACACCATTCCAGAGTGATTAAAAAGCTAATTTCTGAATGTCTTATGAGATGCCCTGCTTATAGTATAGGACTAAGAAGATTTACAACACCACTTTAATATTACCAAAGTAAGAATAGCACAATAATTATCCTGGAAGTGAGTAACAGTGCTGTATAACCACTTTCATTCAGCCCTGCTCTTCATCCCTCCAATGGTGTATGCGTGCGCGTGCGTGTGTGTGTGTCCATTTATGTGTGTGTGTGTGTATGTGTGTGTGTATATATATATATATATATATATATATATATTCATGGCCTCTAACTCTCCCCCATTCCATGTATAAATAAGCTGAGGTGGTGCAGCATAGGAGAATGGGGTGAGAGTTAGCCAGACCTCAATGCACACCCTGATGCCTGTTGGTGGGGGCAGGGTGGTGTGGGGTAAGGTGGCAACCCTAACATTGAATTTCCTCACTTTTGTCGCTCTGGAACAACCCTAACTGATGCATTAAATGGAGTTTATTGCCATGAATTTCTCCTTCTTTTTGAGAATGTGCACTATGAATAGTGAAAGGGCCTGGCTCTCCCACCATACTGTCCATGTCTGCGTAATAACCGTAACAGTAACACTAACAATAACAGTAATGGTAATGGTGAGTGAAACGCAAATGCTAATGGTAACTGTAACACCAACATTAATGTGAATGCTGATGCAAGCGGTAACTGTTACGGTAATGGAAATGCTAACACAAGTGGTAATGCAAATGGCATCACAAATGGTAACAGTAACAGTGATGCAAATGAAAGCGCAAAACACAATGGTAACGGTAATGTAACTGCAAACACTAACAGTAACAGTGATGCAAACGTAAATAGAAATACAAATGGTAACAGAAAGGCAAGCACAAATCATAATGCAAACGGTAATGGAAACGGAAATGGTAACAGCAACCTGATGTAAGGCAACAGTAGTGAAAAGTCTATATCTCACTTCATTTCCAAGTTAATGGCACAAAGGCGATGTGATCCAACAGTAGCGAAAACTCTGCATCTTGCTTCGTTTTTGAGATAATGGCACAAAGGTGATCTGAGCCAACGGTAGTGAAAAGTCCGTATCTCGCTTCATTTCCAAGATGATGGCACAAAGGCAATGTGATCCAACAGTAGCAAAAAGTCTGTATCTCGCTTCGTTTCCGAGATAACAGAACAAAGGCTAATGTGAACCAAACCATGGAAAGGCACCTCTGTACCACCAGGGCGAACTATGTTATAAATTTCAAGCCACTAGCACCATGCATAACGCTATGTACAAAACGATAAATGAGTCACGCAGTATTGCCTCAGTGCATTATTTTCCCAACATATAAACAGCATAGTTCACATCTCCAGGACATCCACTCATTGTCCTCCAAATTTCACATGAAAAGACCAAACCATTCCAGAGATATTCAATTTTTAAGTTTCTGCATCTTTAAGAAGCCTTCCACCACAAAATGGTGGAAATCGCGGCTGAAAATGCGGTATAATGGAAAAATCTCTGACTGCAAAAGGGGGCAACTTCAAACGCTTGTAACTCTGGAACGGAACACCATTTCTTCACCAAACAAAAACTGGCAGGTTCCTTGAAGAAAGGTCTTTCTACGTGCCAAACGTCAGACCAATCAGCCACACAGTGGCTGCAGTATGCGTCATGCAAGGCAGTGCAGAAAAAAAGCAAAAGTATAATGTTTTGCACTGCACTACGCAGAAACCATATGGACCAGTGAGATATACATTGGTAAATAAATAGTTACACCATTACACTCCATGTATACCAAATCTTATCCAAATCTCTTTAACAATTGCAGAACAGCATGAGCGTAAGGCTTTGCACTAGTGGCGAAAAATACATTTTGGGCACTTCATTCTGCAAAAAACATATGTAGATGTCAAATGAAAATTGGTAAATGCACAGAAGTATCAAGACCAAATATTACAAATGTCACGGAAATCCATGGAAACGTAAGTGTTAATGCAAACAAAAACGGTTACACGACCGGTAAAGTAAATACAAGCGTAAACGTTGATTCAAACACACATGGTTAAGCAAACAGTAACGAAAATGCAAAAACACAAATGATAATGTTAACGCAAATGGTAATGGCAACAGTGAGGTAAAAGAAAATAAGTAAAGCTAACGGTAAGGCAAACGCAAGCGCAAATGGTAACGCACACGGTGACACAAATGGAAACAATATCGCAAACAGTAAGACAAATGCAAACACAAATGTAAATGCAAACACAAATGGTAATGCAAATGGTAACACAAACGTTAACAGCAACACAAACGCAAATGGTAAAGAACATGGTAATGAAAATGCAAATGGTAACACAAACACAAACAGAAACGCAAACAGTAACAGCTACGGTAACGCAGAAGGAAACAGTAATGCACTCGATCACTGAAATGCTAACGAAAACGCAAACGCTAAGGCCAACGGAAAAGCAAATGCAAACAGTAATGAACACGCAAACGGTAATGGTAATGCAATTGGAAATGCAAACGGTAATGGTAACACCAACGATGATGCCAAAGGAAACAGTAACACAAACAGAACACAAACGCAAATGGTAACGCACACGGTGACACAAAAGTAAATGCTAACAAAAACGGTAACAGAAATGCAAATGGTAACAGTAACACAAACACAAAGGGTAATGCACACGGTGACATAAACGGAAACGGTAACGGAAACGCAAGCTGAAACACTAATGGTAGCAGTAATGCAAATGCACGCACTTTTTTTCCCTAAAAAGGTGCATTCAGAAGCACAGTGAACACAAGGAATGTATACATAATAATGGCCCTCGGAGCAGAAAATGAGCACTTGGAATACTAAATTACTTATATCTCAGGAACCGTACGACGTAAAAAAAAAATTAAATCTCATAATATTTATGACATCCAGGCTAGTTTTGTACTTAGCTGCCCAGTGGGGGACTAAGAATTTTTGAGACAAAAAGTCCGTATCTCGAAGCGTTTTCCAGATACGGGACCCGAAAGGAGCGTCAAATATCGTAATGTTATCCTATGGGGAAAATCGTCAATTTCGGAGTGCTGTAACTTTGCAGCCCTGTAATATTTTGGCACCAAAAGGTACACCTGTGTGATGTTGGCTTTCTTCCCTGCAAATTTCGCAAAACAGACCAAACTGTTATTTTGCAGCAGAGTGGCAAAGATTCCCTATTGTTTTGGGCATAGTGTCGCAAAATATTTTTGGAAATCACGACACTTTCGCAAAAAAAATCACAAAAGTGTCACATTTGCAAAAGTACTTTGCCACACTACTTTTCACAAAACTTGTAAAAACATATTTCTGGGGTGTTTTACCCCAAAATAAGACATGGCTAGCATCCTCAGGGCTCAACTAGGTGAACACAACAAGAACTGTGTCCCTAGAGGATGCCAAATTTAAATGCCAAGCATTTCTCTGACCACCAGCTGAAAACAAGATGGCTGATTTGCGAAAGTAAAAGGGCCATTTGCGAAAGTAAAAACTGCATTTGTGACACTTTCGAATATTAAGTTAACTTTTCCCATAGACTATAATGGGAAACAGTTTGTTTTGAATAACTTTTGAACCATTCAATATGTTTTCATGAAATCTTTGAAAGGCGCATCGGGGACCCTGGCTGCATATTCCCTGAAGGTTTCAGACCGATTGCGCAAACCGTACGGGCTGTAGGCGCGAGCAAAGAAACATGCAAAACCCTGTAATTTATGCATTTTTTTGCACTCTGTAGCTCTGCAACTGTACATCCAACTGTAACGAAACTTGGCAGGTCCAGAGATCTATGGTACCAGGCCAAGCATTCCAAATTTCAGGCAAATCTGCCATATGGTGACAAAGTTATTAAGCTGCCAGATTTCAGATTTAACCTTAAATGGGGTACTCAACCCTAACTATAGTGGCACTACCATGACACTAACATATATATATATATATATATATATATATATATATATATATATATATATATATACACACATATATTTTATGCAACTGGCATCGGGATACAAACTGTAGAATAAAACCATTTATCTACACTACTATGGTAATAAATTTATGTATCCACATAGTAACTGCGCGAAAAGTCACGCAAAGTCTGCGCAATCCGCGCTAATGACGAATATCTCAATTTTCATGAAAATGGATATAAACCCCCCAAAAAGCCTGTTGCATAAATGGAATATGTGGGGGTTGACTGTGTGAGAACTCATTTATGTGATACAGTTGCCAGTGACCTCTCCTAACCATCACTCGTGGCTTCACCACTCGTGAAGTTACTCGAGGTCATTAGCAACTGTAGCATATAAATGAGTTATCACACAGTCAACCCCCGCATATCCCATATATATATATATATATATATATATATATATATATAAAAATCTTCTTTGCAAAAAAATGCATTAATACAGCAGTCAAGGTTCAGCTTAACACCACAAAAGTAGAAAAATGCGTTGTTAGGGTTTCCACCCGTAACTCCCCACCCCCACCTCCCAAGCAGCAAAAGGAAAAAACAGTAGGATTTTGGGTCTCCAGAGTCTTGGCGAATCTGTGGTGAAGTCTT
Organism: Neoceratodus forsteri; assembly: GCA_016271365.2. Lineage (NCBI taxonomy): Eukaryota > Metazoa > Chordata > Ceratodontiformes > Ceratodontidae > Neoceratodus > Neoceratodus forsteri. The sequence continues at coordinate 832,533,369 of CM028133.1, forward strand.
CCTTGGGGTTGTCAACCCTAATGGCCACCCCCTCCCCTGAGCAAACACTGTCAGATGCGATCTCTTTTCTTCATGCAGTGCCCCCAGGCCCCTGCACAAAGAAAGCTACAATAGATTCTGTTGGAAACATGTGGTGAGACATACTTCTCAACCTTTGAAGAGTTTGTCACTGTGAGGCACTGGCTTTGAGCTGTACTTGTGCTTCAGACAAGAGGCTATGGGTTTGAGAGGAGGGGTGAGGATTAGGGTTTACAACTCAAGAAGGAACCACCACTGATTCACCAAGATGCCTGAAACTCAAAACCCTAATGCTTTTTCCTTTTGCTGCTTGAGGGTGGGGTGAAAGCATGGTTGGAAATCCTAATGTCACATTTCCCAGCTTTTGTGGCATTAAGTTGAACTCTAATTGGTGCAATTAATGCAGTTTTTTTTACAAAGAATTTCCTTTTACTTTGAATTAGTGGAACCATATCCTCATTCATGCAGGACCTGAAGGGTCCTGTGTGAACATTTGCAGACGTGTAGGGCCCACTGTGCCCTGCACCAAGGGAAGACTCCTTCTACCTATGGAAGTGCAGGCCCACAGGCTCTGCACTTACATGAAGCAAAGGATATCAAGAATTCATGGGGATATCTGGTAAACTGGAATTGCAGGGCCCTTTTGGTCCTGCATTTTCATGTAGCTGCAGGCACAGAGGCAAAGGGCAAAGAATACCTCTCTCAGTCACAGCACAGGGCCATCTTGCACCATGGGTTCAGAGGTGCATGACCCTATGCCAAGAGAAGAGTTCTCTTCACTATATGGTACTTGGGCCCATGTGGGCAACTCTGCATCCACCCTTCCCAGGCTAGGGGGTAGTGAAATATGACTGCACCATCCCCCCAACCTCCACCCATCCAGCTGGGTCAGAGATCGCCCCAAGACTCTGCCCACCAGCACAGGACCACAAAGCAATACCCTCTGGGGTAAAAGCTGATACTACACACATTTTATAAGATTTTTTTTTTAGTTTTGACCCCACATTTCCAAGATAGTCATTTTATGACTGTCCCTTATAAACATGACATGTGGCGTTTATAGAATGCTGGCCGCAATTTCATTTCATACCGTAAGTGCAAAAACATGTCTTGTACAGGATTTGGAAAATGCCGCTTGTATTTATGAGGTGGTATGAAGAAATGGCTATGTTAAAAATTTGGGTCAAAATATTGAAAATTAGTAAAGTTATGAGCGAACATTGAATTATTTTCAACAGTCACTCATAACTTGGTCATTTTAATATATTTTTACACCAAAATTTCTACATAGTCTTTTATGACCCTACCTCATGAACCCCGTAGGAGACACTTTTCAAATCCCACCCAAAACATGACTTTATGCAGCGATTATGAAATCACCCTTCAGCATTTATTTAATTGCCTTGTCCTTGAGGTGGGGGTCCAAAATGGCCATGTTGAAAGTTTGGTGAGAAAATATTAAAGATTAGCAAAGTTATGAGTGAATGTCAAAATATTTCAGTGTTCACTCATAACTTAGTCTTTTTGCCATATTTGTACACAAAATCTTTAACATAGCCTTCTTATAGCTCCACCTCATGAAGCCGGTAGGTTTATTTTCAAATCCCACCAAAAAGGTGATATAGTGCATAACTATTGAATCACCTTTTGGGACGGAGCTGAAAGAGTTCACCTCCCTTGTTCTTGAGGTGGGGTTACAGAAGGCCATGTTGAAAACTTGGTGTACAAATATGAAAAATGCCACAGTTATGAGTAAAAGTTCAAAACCTAGTGAAATACATTAAACCGGACTTACTTATTTTCTCATGACGCAGTCACCGGTTCCAGCAGCAGGATGTGTTTTTTATCAGAGAGTTGATTTATGTCATTGGACATGTTCAGGTGAGTGAGGGTGTGTTGTAGAGTATGGGGAAATGGATGCTGAGTGGGGGGGCAGGGTGGAGTGGGTGGCAGCCTGCTGGGGTCAGATCACTGATGGACCATTTTCATTTTCACAGGTATATTAAAAAAAAAGGACAACAAGGAACTGTTTTCTTTTTTTCAGGATTATTACTGGATGCAACACTGGGGATAGGGCACCCATGTACAGTGACACTGGGAGTGGGCACCCTGGTGTCACCAACCATGAATTGGGGTGGAGAACATGTAGTATGGAGGGGTTGGAAAGCGGTACCGAGGGTGGGTCAAATTTACTGAGGCAAGATGATCATTATGCCAACTAAATAGAGCAAGAAACAAAGTGAACAATAAAATGCGATGTACAAAAGCAGCAACTAGATGGTAGTTTCACTTTGTACACAGCAGTTACAATCTAGACATTATAAGAAAAAAACGCTTGTACCTGACAATACAGACATTTCACGCAAAAAAAAAAAATTTAAACTGCGATTGTATGCAAATTTCACCACTGAGTTCAAGGGGGATATATTCAGAGCTGTCCAGTTGCATGCACATAACAATGTGACATGCAAAACAGATGCCCTTTCCGGCATTTGGTGCCATATCCCCCCAGAATGCGTGATCGGCACAGATCACATAATATGTGTGAATATGGGACCCTGGATGTGCGACACAAAGCGGGCGGCCAACATGTGTGGGAAGCGAATCCGGGGATCAGGGCATAACACCACCAATGGGGGAATGGGCGGCGCATATTTGGATGCCCCTGTATCCCCAAGGGTGATATTCAGCCACAATATGCTAATGCTAGTGAGCTCATTGAGCATGCATGGCCTCATGCATGCCCATTATGGGCTTATTAGCATGACTGCACCCAGCTGCATGCACTGGGTCAGCCCCAAACCACTTCACAGAAGCACAATGTAGCACCCTCCCCATCCTGTCCCTAGTGAAGTGCTCCCCATCCCCGATCCCCAACCACAACTGTCAGCTCCAATCTTGTTGCATAGTATACAGACCCCCCTCCCATCCCTGATTGCATCTGAACTCATCCCCGATCCTGCATCCCCCATCACATCAGACAACAACTACGGTCCTGCATCCCCATTCGCAATGGAAAACAACCCCGAACAGTTTGCATAGTGTAGGGTTCCCCCCCTCCCAGCCCCAATCCCCCTTCAAAAGAGAATCCCACCCCCATCCCAGAACCCCAATCATGATAAAACCAAACCCTGAACCCCTTTCCATAGTGTAGTGGACCTCCCCTCCCATCCTGATCCCCAATCAAAGTAGGAACACACACTGAATCAGCTTCCATAGCGTAGTGGACCTCCCAGTCCCGATTCCCGATGTCTAACATAGCAGAAGTAAACCCCCATTATTTCTATAGTGTAGCGTAGTAGTCCCCCAACCCCTCACCATCAGGATGGGACCCCCCCACCCCATTTCCCCCCAATACAACTGGAGCCGGTGAGTGGCTCAGCCCTCCACACACCACCACGATCAGCCACCGACTTAACTGTCAAAGAATGATACTGTACATAGTACATGATTATTAGCACATGAGCACTGCATATATCTCTGTACCTGCGCATTCTGAAGTCATATAAATTAGCAAATTAAAGTGTTTACAACAAAAGAAATGAGCTTTGAAGTTCAGTTAGTGTAGAAATAAATGCTAAGTAGTTAAGCACATGCAACCCCCCCAGCGACATAATAAGTCATGTTCTCCGCAGCAATCCCCCCCTCAGCTGACTCGACCAACCAGAAACAAACACTCCTCATTAATGAAGCACATCTAAAGCTAAAGCTAATTACTATAGGCAAACCCTAATCTCCTCCTGGGGCTCTGGGAAAAATTCTGGGACAATATAAAAGAACTCTGCAGGAAAACTGTATCCCCTACCCCTGACCAGCTACTAATTGACGGGGTCATCTCCCAGGACCCTGCAGCTTTCTCCAACGCCCTCAATCTGGCCTTCTCAGACCTCAGTGACATCCTCCCCCATAATGTCTTCAGCCAGTTTCCAAGTTCCACTCCTAACAATCTGGCAACCCCTGGCTACCCCCCTTTCCGGCTACGGATCCTCACTTGCAGTGAAGCAAAACGCTATCTTACCAAATTCTTGATGAATGCCTGCCATAGCAACAACTCGCTGGTCCTCAAACTACTCCGGCTCACCCTGGATGTGACCCTGCCCCAGCTCACCAAAATAATTAACCTCTCCTTATGTCTCAACCAATTCCTCACACCCTGGAAAAAAGCAGTTATGACCCCTATTCTAAAGAATGGTGACCGCACCTCCACTAGCTATTATCGGCCCATTTTGATTCTATCCCCACTCTCCAAGGCACTCAAAAAAATCATATCAGACCAACTTAGAGAGTACCTGAACAAACATAACCTACTCAGCCGTGAACAACACGGCTCCCGGAGGGGCCACAGCCCTACCACTGCCCTCATTGAATATGCATCATATATACACGAGGCACTAGAACAGGGCTCCCTTGTTGGTGCAATCTATGTTGATTTAACAAAAGCGTTCAGTACTGTCAACCACTCACTGCTTCTCCACTCCCTTAGTGCCCTGAACTTTCTTCCCAGAAGCCACCTCCTGGTTCAAGGACTATCTATCCGGCCGCACTCAACAGGTCAAAATACAAACCACACTCTCCTCCAGTAGACCAGTCCTTGCCGGGATCCCACAAGGATCCATTCTTGGTCCACTTCTCTTCACCCTCTTCCTAAACTCCCTTCCCCAATCCTGCAATGGTAAATCACTGCTCTATGCTGATGACGCTGTCGTTTTCTGGGAACATCCCCATCCTAACTCCCTCCTAACCACCCTGCAGGCTTTCTTTGGGGAACTTGAAGCCTGGTTCTCTGAGCATTGCCTTTTGCTCAACTACCACAAGACAAAGTCTATGATCTTTTCTCACCATCAGAGTCCTCTCTGTAACACCCCACTAACAATCATGAACTCACTAGGCACCAAACTTGAACAGGTCTCCTCCTTCAAGTACCTTGGTATCAACCTTGACACTTCATTCACCTACCACACACATATCCAACAAGTCTCATCCTCCATTAACACCAGGCTAGGGATCCCATTCCAACATAAACACTGCCTACACCCCACCAGGCCCTCCCTCTAGCAGTGTCCTCCTCAGTCCTTTCCTTGGTGGACTACGGCATAGTGATTTATGGAACTGCAGACCAAACAGCCTTACGACGCATTAACTTAGCTCTCAATAAAGCATGCCATTTGATCACTGGATGTGAACATTTTACTCGCACTTGTGAGCTGTACAATCTCATTAACTGGCTAAACTTCGAAGGTAGGCTCAAGTATCACACTTGCCTTTTTGCAAAAAAGATACTCCAGAAGCAAGCCCCTCCAGGCCTTCACCACCTCATCCAAATAGTCCCTAACAAAAGAGCCCCCAGTCTTTCCCCCAATACCACTCTCCTGGTCCCTCATTGTAGGACCTCCCTTGGACAACGATCCTTCCGGTATCGGGCTCCCCTGTAGTTAAACAACCTTCCGCCCTCCATCTCCATGGCACCCAGACTTGGCTGATTTAAAACCGGCCTCAAGACCCTCCTCCTTGCTTCCACAGCCTGTGACTGCACATAATATCCCATCTTCCTACTTTTCATCTCTGTAGGTTGCATTCCTTAATCCCTAGGAGGAATAGTTTCTTAACTTGTTAGTCTACTTACTAGGTTACACACTGGAAAGGGGAACTATATCTGTATCTTGATTAAATCCCTCATTACTCCTCTCACACTGTGTATATATTATGACTCAGGGTCCACTTAAGACCCCCTGAAACTGAAACCTAACATATGTAATATCTATGACAAGGGGTCTACTGCTAATGACTGCTACAGCTGTAACCTGCCAATTGTATATACTCCCTGTATTGTGCTACCTATGTAAGTATCCTGTTATTTTATGTATATGTGTCTATCTGATGTGGAGCCTTTGCAAAGGAGTCTTTGACTCAAAGGATTGTAATTCCGATTTCTCTCTTAAATAAAAAAAAATTCTGTGTAAAACAAATTGTAGGACAAATAAATAAAATATAATTTAAAGAGATGAAGCAGAGAGTAATTATGATTTGCCTTTCACAAATATGGACCATTTCTCTCGACCTGCTCATCAGAAAATACACTGACTCAGGGTTCGGTAATATAGTAGGTAAAACCAACAATATAAATGAATCAACATAAAGTCTGTTTCATACTGTACATAAATTCACTGTTAACATACTTTTTTCCAGTATCTTATATAGAAACACAGGATTTGCTGGCAGGTAAGGACCACTTGACCCACCTAGTCTGCCCATTTTTCCCTGCCTATAGTATCACCACAGATCCTAGCTGATCTTCAACCCATTCACCCCCCCTCTTCCCTTCCCTTTCCCCAAGATTCCCTTATGCCTATCCCATGCATTCTTGAGCCCCACCACTGTTTTCATGCCCACCATTTCTGTTGGAAGACTGTTCCAGGAATTTACCACTCTTTCGGTGTAGAAGTACTTCTTCACATCTCTCCTGAATCTACTGCTCTCCAGCTTCTTGTCATGCCCTCTTGTCCTTAAGCACCTTTTGTTTTGAAAAAATATTTCATTCCTGCACCTTATTTGCCCCAAGAGATATTTAAAGGTCTCTAGCATATCCTTCCTCTCCCTTCCCTCTTCTAGGGTGTAGATATTTAGGTCCTTAAGTCTTTCCTCCTAGGGCTTCTGATGCGTTACTTTATCTGCCCTCCTCTGGACTGCCTCCACTCTGTCTCTGTCTTTCTGGATGTGGAGTTTCTAGAACTATATACAGTCCTGTAGGTGTGGTCTTACCAGCGATTTATACAGAAGCAATACCACCTCCCTCTTTCTGCTAGTGATACTCCTTCCTATGTACTCCAGCATCCCACTAACACTCTCAACCACCATGTTGCAGTGCCTGGCCACCATTAGTATGATTACCACCAGATCTCTTTCTTGCTTGGGGGTCATTAGTACCACTCCTCCCATTTCGTACTCTGCCCTTGAGTTTTTGTGACCCAAGTGCATTACTTCGCACTTTTTCACATTGAAAACCAGCTGCCATACCTTTGACTACTCCTCAAGTTTTCTCAGGTCGCTGCTCATCCTTTCTACCTCCAATGGAATGTCCACTGTTTTGCAGATTTTGGTGTCCCTTTCAGCTCCTCTGTAATGTCACTTATAAAGACATTAAAGAGGACCAGTCCCAGTACTGATCCCTGAGTCACCCTCATTTCCTCGGAATGGACTATCACAGCTAGTTTCTTAACCCAGTTTACCACCTTTTGACCCACTCTAGGCTACCCAGCTTGCTTACTAGCCTCCTATGTGGAATGGTGTTGAAAGCCTTACTGAAATATAGGTAGGCCACGTCCATTGCTCCACCCTGATATAATTCCCTGGTCACCCGATCAAAGAAGTCTATCAGATTCATTTGACATGCCCCCCCCCCCAAATGAATCCATGTTAACTTGGGTCTTGTAACCCATTTGATTCAAGATATTCCACAATCCTTTCCTTTGGCAATGATTCCATTAACTTTCCCCCACCAATGTCAAGATGACTGGTCTATAATTGCCAGCCTCCTCCCTGCTACAACTTTTGTGAAGGGGGGATTACATCAGCCCTCTTCCACTACTCTGGAACCACTCCTGTTTCCAATGAGCTGTTCAACAGGACTGTCAGAGGTGCAGCTAGTACCACCCTGACCTCTCTCAATACCCATGTATGCACCCCATCTGGCCCCATTGCTTTGTCCACTTTCAGATTAACGAGTTCCTTCAGAACTCTCCTCTGAGAACGGACTAGTGTCCAGCAGTAGTGGAGCCAGGTTTGGGATCATTTGGGAGCCAGGAAGGGTCACTCAGTCAATGACAGGCTCCACAATGGGCACTAAACAGTGAATAAAGATGGTGGCAGGGCACCACTACTCACACTGGGGCAGCCAGGAGGGGTGACTGCCCCCCCTCTGGCTCCACCACTGGTGTCCAGCTCCTTTCCTCCAATGCTCCTGTTATTGTTTTGTGGCCCCATCCCTTCTCCTTCCTCTATGAACACTGAACAAAAGTATTTGTTCAAGATGTCTGCCTTTTCCCAGCCCCCTCTGCACAGTCCCCTTCTTCCTTTTCTAACCTTATGATCCCACCATGGGGCATACTGTTATATGATCAATTGAGTAACTCAGATATGAGCGACTCAATTTGAGCGTCGACTATGTGAGCTACCCTGAAAGGGTAGCAAGGCACGGTTATAACGCAGAGGAAGGGGAAGAACTATGAGGATGTAGAAGGGCAAACGGAAGAGGAGGGATAATGGAGAAGGTATGTGGGAGAGAGTGTGGCAGAGTGTTGCTGAGCTGGCTGCGTGGTGTGGTAGTGCGGGTGGCTGACTGCGATGAGGAAGGTGCAGGGTTTGGGGCTGGGGAGGGGTACAGTGCTTTTTATTTTATGTGCAGGAGTTTAACTTTTTTTTAAAGTTTCTCCCCCTCCCTGACGTGCACTCCTCTGGAGTTGAGAATCCAAAGTCAGGGAGGTGCAAGGGGTGCAGCCCCCCTTATAGATAGTTGTCCATTTTCAACAGTGTTGTTGTCCTCGCTGAGAGTGTACAGCCCCGTTTTGCTTTTTTGGTGATGTACAATTCCTGTAACGGCAAATAGCAATCGCCGTCATGACATGGAACCCACCCATGGTCTTCCTCCTTTCACTTACATACTAATGTACTAATGCTGCCAATGTTGGAGTCATCGCTAACCATGGTGGTCTCACCAGTGCTAACATAGCCTTGTCAAGTTACAGCATTTGTAACAGCATGCTGGTTATTATGTCCAGGGAGAGACTCATTCATGAAAGGCTCTGTCTTTAATTCCTTCAAACACATACAACTCGCTTTCTTATGTGTCAGCAAAGGAGAACTGATCCTGATTTCTAAAATCAACACAATCTGCAGCTGCAGTGTTGATTCAAAGTGGAAAAGTGATGTCAGGTCAACGGAACAGCAGCATGTGCTAGTTGGGAAACAGACTCGCTCACATGTTATGATAGTTCACATTCTGTAGAGACTGCTGATACAGCTGTTTGATTCTGATTCCTTTTTTCTTCTTTTAAAAAATGAAAAACAGACTGCTCAACAAACTGGATTTACACCACAAAAACAAGTTCATTTACACTTCTTTATCAACTCCCACTACACTTTTCCTGGACTTGGAAACACCCCCAACGCAGTCTAGCTACTAATTATGCAGTAGGAGGAGAGTAGACAACTGCATCATGAGTGACTGCACTCTTTAGGGGTGTGCCTAGTGTTCAAGTAGTGTACAATAAGAGTAGATCAAGGATTTGAAACAAAACAAGGGTACAATAAAACCGTTAGCAAGTCTTTTAGTTCTACTAAGAAAGAAGGCAGCTAAAACAGCTGGCAACATCAATGAATTTTACAGAAGGTAAGCCATCATAAAATGTGGGTTTATAACTAGAAATTTTATTTATTTATTGAAATAGTTTCACCAGGAAAGGCACACTGAGCAACAAGATGCTCATCTTCCGGTGCGACCTGGGAGGAGGGGGTACAAGGGGGTTGGATAACACGCAGGTTATCAACTGAGCAAATAACAGAGGCAAATATCAGCATATGGATACAACTGCATTAAACTACAAGCAACAGCACATGGAGTACATTGGAAATTGTATGGAGCATATAACAATTACCTGACATATCGCAGCAATACAAGGGAAAACTTAGTACACAGTAATATGCATGTATAAGCAACAGGGTACATAGAACACATGATGGTGCAGGAAAAAAAGGCACAGGACAAAAGTGCACAGGTTGGGGCTATATGCCAGCATTTATACCAAAGCTAAGGCTGCTGGTTGGGTGGTGGGTAGGGGAGCAATTGGCGCATGGTCGAATCAGGTACAGGAGCAATTAGTGGTGAGGAAGTTATCTAGGGCAGTAGAAAGAGAGTGGGCAGAAGAGGAATGCCGAATTTGAGGTGGGAGATCATTCCATAGCTTGGGTAACCAGTGTGAGAAGGCGGCTTGCCTGGCAGTAGTCTTCCACCTAGGGATTGATCGTTGGCTGTAGTCGCAGGATCTAAGATAATGGGCGGGGAAGGGGCAGCTGAGCGCATGGAGGAGAGGTAGGAAGGGATGGTGCCAAGCCATAGGTTAGAACTTATTTAGCACAGTGTGAAATGCAGTGGTTTCTGAGGGAAGGTAGTGCCAGGGAACAGTAGAGGTCACAGTGGTGGGTAAGGGGTGAGGCATCGAGAGCAAAGCAGCAGAAGGCATTAAAAAGTGTGTCCAGTTTAGATAGCGTGGACTTAGGGGCTGCACCATAAACAATGTCACAGTAATCAAAGGAGGGGAATATCATCTTCTGGACCAGTTCACGTCGGATGGGGGGAAGGAGGCTACTGCGGTTCCTATAAAGTACACCGAGCATGGGGTGTAGTTTTTTTGAAATAGCATCAATGTGGTCTGAGAAGGAAAGATGGTAGTCAAGCCATACCCCCAAGTAGCGGAATGAGGAGACATCTTCGAGTTTTTGACCATCCAGGGTGTGGAAATAGGGAAGGGATGGGAGTCTGGACAGGCACTGTCGTGTGCCAAAAGTCATCATGACAGTTTTTTTTACATTTAGGGAGAGCTGGTGAGAGCTGAACCATTGCTGTACTTTATTGAAGTCACCTTGGAGGTTAGTTTGGTCCACTTCAGGGTCAGAGCCTGAGGAGAAGAGTACAGTGTCATCTGCATACATGTGGATTGAGGTAGTACAGCAGATGAGCGGTAAGTCGTTTAGGAATATAGAAAACAGTATGGGTCCCAGAACCGACCCCTGGGGGACACCGGTAGTTAAGGGAAGGGGGAGGAGATAGCATTTGCTACTCTAACGGACTGGGTTCTGCCAGAAAGGTAAGATATGAACCAGTTGGTGGCAGCAACAGAGAGGCCTGATTCAGTGAGACAAGAGAGCAATATGGGGTGGTAGACGGTGTCGAAGGCTTTCACAAGGTCAACGAAGATGGCTGAGGTGATCAGCCCACTGTCCATACCAGTCAGGATGGAGTCGGTAAGCCTTATCAGGGAGGATGCAGTGGAGTGTCCCCTTTCTGAAACCTGACTGGTAGGGTGTGAAGAAATTAGAGTCAGTGAGGAAGGAAGGAAGTTGGGTGAGCACAAGGTGCTCTTGTAGTTTTGCTAGTACTGGGAGGAGGGAAATAGGGCGGTAGTTGGAGGGGGAGGTGGTGTACCTCCTTTTGGGAGGGGGATGACAGTGGTGTGCTTCCATGCTTGGGGGATGGCAGCGGAGGCAAAGGACTGGTTTAAGAGTTTGGCAGCGGAGTTGCTATGGTGGTGGCAGAGAGGTAGAAGAGTTTAAGGGCCAAACCATCTGGGGATTTGTCTTTTGAAGGGTTGAGAGAAAGTAGCGCATCTAGGGCATCCGCTGCAGAGATGTCATTGAAGGAAAAGGGAGAGAGGCTTAGTCAGGTTCGTTACATCTGTAGAGGGTGCGATAGGTGCAGGGTTTGGCAGGGCAGAGAGGAGAGTGGCAACACAAGTGGAGAAATATATGTTGAACTCAGTAGCGACTGCTGTTGTCTCAGCGAGAATGGAGTTGTTAATATTTAGAATTGGAGTGGGACTGGCAGCTGGTGGGGTGGAGAGGGAGTGAACGACCTTCCAGAATTTTGAGGGGTTATTTAGGTTGGACTGTAGGGAGCTGCGGAAGTACTCTGCTTTAGCTGGGCGAGTGGCTCTGGTACACTTGTTTTGGAGCATGCGGTATGCAGAGAGATGTTGTGGGAGACGTAAGGATTCATGTGTTTTCCAGGCTTTGTCACGGGCGGTTTGACATGCAATCAGTTCTTGGAAATAATATAATGCAAAAAAAAATAAAAGGTTGACAGTGCCCCTTTAATGAGTGTGGGAGAGTTTTGTTAATTGATTTGGTCTATTTGTTAATTGATATACTAATTGGTTTAACTGGTTATTACGTTGTTTGTTGTGGTGACTGTAATGTTGGTCTATGGTGTATTTTCACATGGTACGCAGGTTGTGATGCACAGGTATACAGCTTTAATTGGGAGCTATATAGCTTTAGTTGGTGAGGTATACTGGGAAATACATGACAGTGGTTCCCATAGGGGAATCACCACCTATGTATTATATATTTATGTGTACATTTGATTATTTTGTTTTATGCAAATTGTGACTTTGCTGCAAAAGAGATGCTGCATTTCAAGCAGTTCTATCATGAATGAAATAATGAAATAAAAATCTGGAAACCAAAAGCAGCATAATAAAGGGCTGATGACAACAGTAAGTCAAAAGCTCCACCCCACACCAGCTACTGTCCTTCCTGGATTTTAATCAAAGCTGAGCACATACGCGTACTGGTTTCCGCTTCAGGTACAATAACGTGAAGCCTGGTGTCTCATCAAAGCTGCAGCCTGCTGATCTACAGCAAAGATCAGAGAAGTTCATTCAAGCTGCCTCTCCATCAAAAACTAATAAAAAAACAGGATAACTACTGTATATATACAATTCCTTCATCAGAGTAACCAGAGAAGCGGGCTGAATGCATTGTGGCCATGTGCCCCAAGCAACCCTCAATATTGCTTTCTAAATTAGGATCCCCTGGTGATAAGGGAAAGCGTTCATGGTTAATAGTAAATATGAGGCCTTGCCACTAAACTATTGCCTGCTATCTACAAAAAAAAAAAAAGAATGAGGGAGCGTTGAGTGCATAGGCTCTGACTTGAAAAGTCAGCACAGAAAAGGAGGAAATGGTCCAAGTTTTTTAAGCAACCTGTCTCTGTCTGTTTGTGTTTATCACTCTCGTCTCATTTGCCTTCCATCCATCAAATTCTCAGTTTTTTTTCATTTGCTCACTGCCCACAGGTGGTCTGTCTATTCCTTGCACTAATTTTTGTTTGTATCACCTTCCATGTCAATGCCTCTTTCTGTGATCTTGCTTGCTGTCGTGTCTCTGTCTTTATCTATCTTTCTGTATTTTTTCATTCTCCCTGTTACTTTGTCTTTCATTGTCTTGCATTCTGTTGGTCTCTCTTGATCAATAAATTTGCTTATCTGATTTTTCTTCAAGCAGCCATCTGTCCGTCTCTGGTTACCCCACCCCATGGTGTTTGACAACTGATGCAGGTGTAAGAGAGTTAATTGAATCAGGGAACATGAGGATGTGCACTTAAATCTCTGGCGTTTCACAAATCATAAAAAAGGCAAATATTTGCAAAGCTCTTTGTCTCCTTAATAGATCTTTAACCCAGAGGTGAAGTCCTCTTCCCAGATTTTGAGAAAACGTATAACCAGTCCGAGTCAGGAAATGAGAGTCCTTAAAGAGCACTATAAAAAAACTTTAAAACATTAGATCATATTTAAATAAAAAAAAATCAATTGATGTGTTTTCTGACTTCGGTTGCCATGATTGCTAATTGCAGAGATTTTTGCATTCAAGCAAGCATTTTCTTCCTCACAACATACCTATGCCCACTAGCGGGGCATGTATTGACAGCACAGTTCCATGTCTGTGGCATCCCAACTTTTTCCATGGCATAAGATTACTCAATGCCACAAATTCAGGATTAGGATGGCATTACATGCTTCAGCAGACCAGCTGATAAACTTGACAGTTTTTGATTTTTATGGAAAAGAACACTCTTATTACTTGGTAAGATGAGGAAAGGAATACATAACTGGTAAATAGATTTTGGTTTATGTATAGTCCTACTTAGTACAGCAGGTCATTTAATAAATTGTGGTTATAAATTATGCAATGGTCAGAAAAAATAAAGAAGCCTGATTGACTCTCAGCATTCTTTACCAGTGGCGTTATCACGCCATAATATACTAGTAAAAATGAGTCCTTCCAACTACAGCCTCTTTACTTAGCCACAGCCTCTACATGCATTAACACACTAAAAATCACTATTCAGGTTTTCTAGCCTGGGATCTGTCAGCAGCCTGCCACAGCCAGTCCTCATACTAAAGCAACACATCAACTCTCCCTCCCCCCACCAGTCACACTCAAATTTAAAGCACTATGCACCAAAGTCCCCTACTGTCGTTCCCACCCAACCATTGCCATGCACGTCAAATTAAAGCTACCATGTGGCTAATGTATGGAATCTTCCTGCCACTGGCAAACTAACTTTCACACCTATCCCCTGCACAACACATATTTTAAGCAGTGGTTAAATGGAAAGGCTTAGGTGGGGGAACTCTCACATCTAGATTTCTAGGTGGTGGATCTGTCATTTCTATGTGATGGAACTCTCTTATAGTAGTAAATGGGGAAAGACAAAAGATGTGGTGGAACTGTCATACAGTTTTTTAAGAGGTGGTGGAACTGAGTTCTTGTGGGCTCCTGCTGCGTTTAACCTCTGATTTTAAGTGAAAACCACAGTGCCACCTGCCAGCCACTAACTTGAAGTCTACAGAATTCTTACTTACAAAATGCATCATTCAGCTGCCTTGATCTGTACCACCCCGCATCAATAGGTAAAACAAAAGCCATGCAAGTCTCTCCAGTGCCATTATCCCCTCACTTGGGGGGGGACAAATAAATGACTTGGGGGAAGAAAACACATATAAAAGTAAAATGGAAGCAGGAGCCTCTCCAACTCTGATATGCTCCTCACTTTGTGGATGAGGGAGGGGAGGGGCAAATGGATGTAAAGGATTGTAATATGATGCATACTCATCACAGCATCACCTACTGGCCAAAAGAAAAATAGCAGCACTTTTTAAAAAAATTTACCCCTACTCCCAGAAAATAATATTTATTTTTTACTTTTAATTATTTATTTATTGAAAATTTTGGAGAATACCTCTGAGCACAAGTGCACTTTTACAAAGGTTCCACATCATTAACAGAGATAACAAGACAACAAACACAATACACGAGTTCCAGTGGAATTAATTCAAACAACTACAACAGAGTCACAGAACTACAAATAAATAGACTAGATCAGTTGCATATAATTTTACAATAGAGAATAAGGCAAGTAAACAGAAACAGTGTAAAACAAGCATAGTGATTGTACATGGCCGTAGAGTCAGAGTCTGACACAGTTCAAGTGCCTATAGTGCTCTCTTGAAGTGGACAAACCTAGGTAGATTAAGTAAGATATCAGGCAGATCATTTAACTAGACAGCAGCCCTAACAGCAATTGAACTCTTGCCCAGCTGAGTATGGTGAAAAGGCAGTTCAAGGGCATTCTGAGCCATGCTCCTGGTGTAGAGACTGGTGACAGGGCAAAAGCAGTGAATTAGGGCTGGGGAATTGCTTAGGCCCAGTAGCACCTTCTTGGCTAGCAGACATGTCTGAAATTTAATTCTGCTAGATAGGGGTAACCATTTTGTTTGACTGCAGGGAGTGCGGGGGGGGGGGATGCTTGTCAGCCCCAAGCTCAAGGTGATAAGCCTTATTACAGATCAAGTTTATTCTGCTGAGGACTGAGTCTCAGACAGCTGCATAGATAGGGAGGGCATAGTCGACTAATGACAGTACTAAGTTTACCACTATGAGGTGTCTAGCATTAGCAGTGAAGCTGACCAGGTTATGGTACAAGGCTCTCAAGCTTCTGTTTACCATGGACAAATAATTAATTAATTAACAAATAACCCAATGCATAATTGGAATAATACACTCCATGATGTGGGATATGGTAGGATAGTGACACTTTTTGGGTGCAAAACGCACTTAGCCTGTGGCCTCATCCCTCATAACACACCTGAGGCGTACCAGCTTACCACCATATCCCACACCATATTGTTGTATTATTTGTTAATTATACAATGGCAAAGAAAAATGTTAGCCTCTGATTGGTCAAGCTGGCACTGGAGCCATGATGTTGTCCTGGCATAACATCATGGCTCTAGTGCCAGCACACTTATAACCGCACTCAAAAGAAAAAAAATCATTCCGCTGCCTATGACCAGCTTCAGCGCTACTCGCTTTCCAGCTCAGCCGACTACTGATATGTACGTTCACTACCCACCATCAACACACTGGCAGTGCCTCTCACAAAGCACACTCCCACCCTCACAGTCCTTTGCTAGTTCTCTCCAGTACAAAACAACTGTACCGAAGAACTAAAACAGCAGTGCAGCTCGAAATAACCGAGCGAGAGATGATGGCTGCTGACCGCTGTGATATCAAAGTGGAAAATAACGTTACACTTAAAAAGCATTATGAAGACCTGACAACTTCAGTGTATGAATAAATGTACAAAAGTAACACTTACTCTATTTTTGCTCAGCAAGCTGCTACACATTTCAAATTATGGCCAGTGTTTCTTCCTTTTAAGCTCAATAAAATACCGAGTGACCAGACGACTGTCCGAGAAACCGAAGCATATTGCCACCCCATCCCCGTTCGTATAAAATTCATTGTACCTCTAAGGTGAAACAACTAAAGCCAGTCACACTGCCAACAACCTACAAACGTATAAAATGTTAATTTAATATTTTCTTCTAACTAGAGAGTAAAAATAAAAACAGAGGTGGGCAGAACAAGTAATAAATAAAAACAACAGCTCCACCTATTGGACAATACAAGTAATTGCACTATTTTTCTTTAAGTGTACCTACCCTTTCAAAAATAACAGAAAAATACAGCCTAAATAAAAGTGGTAATAATTGTTCTCACTTTTTTTTAAAACAGAAATAGGTATATAATGAATAATGCACTCCGGTGTGTGTGGGTGCTGGGATAACGTCGCTGGGGTGATCAATACCTCAAGCCTGCGCCCTCGTGCCTAATCACCCCAGGCATGATGTTATCCCAGCACGACACACCCTGTCATGCATTATTCCTTTATTATAAAAAAGGTTGGAAAAAACCTGTGCTGCGAATGGTAGAATTTGATCACGTGATCATGCATCTTTCAAGCACAAGGGCAGATCAGAGTTGCTTATCTTTCTGAACCCTTATTACATGGTTACAAAATTAAAAACAAACAAACAGGGAAGCCATTTTATAATTGCAGTAAGGCATTTCAGGGTGTGCATGACCGTGGGAAAATTGCAGTTTTCGTGTATGTCTCACTTCCCAAGGCATGCCGTTATCCCAAAATAATATACACCATGTCATGCCTTATTGTTTATTTATGCACTGCTTAAGTGGATTTTTACCATTCCAATTTGCTTCCAGATCCATTTGCATGGTGCCATGTTTACTTCATGTACACTGTGATAGAGCTTAGATTTTATGGCCTGCAGATAGTCCTCGGTGTCCCATAAGGTCAGAGAGCAGTTTGTGTTGCTTGCTAGTTCATCTTAGAAAGCAGTGTTCAGCAGTGGGTGTTCCGGTACGTACTGCCGAGAATAGCAATACAAACCTGGGGGGAGCCATATATATTGTGGCTCATCTTTAATTATTTCAAATAAAAAAAACAGCTAAAGCAGGCTCAAAATGAGGAAACAATGGTATCTTCCTTTTTATAGTATGCCTAAAATTTATTGAAGTCCTTTTGCACAGATACACAAAAACAAGTATACATCTGCAAACTAACATGTAATAAAAGACAGGGGCAGGATTTACAGAAGGGTGCTGCCGACTTGTGGCACCCTTTCAATGCAAGTACTGAAACTCCTCATGAAGGTTAGACTGCCTACAGTATGAAGTGGCCTAGGTTTCATGCGGAGTTGCTATGACTTGCAGCAAATATCGTGACAGTTCTATAAAAAAAATATGACGCATCCTGTTTGTGTAAAAAAGAAAATGATACATGCATCAAATCATGAAAACTTTCATAAAACTCTAGTGCTTTTAAAAAAAAGATGCTCAAGTTTTTGTGCAACTAGGAGGATGCTGGTATATTGGAAAAAAGGCTTGTGTGTCAGTGTTCTCCCTTCTGAAAATGCTGCTCCATCACCCAAATACAAGGGAATAAGAAAAGGAAAAATGGCATCTATGGCCCTGTTCACACTGCACGATCTGAAACGGCTCTCGGGGGTTAACCCATTTCAGATCTGTGCCAGCACCCTTACCGTTTGCACCTATTCCACTTTGGGGCACATTTTCACCAACCGTGCTAATACCCTGATCGGACCTAGGCTATAACACGGTTAGTGAAAACTCTGCAGTTAGTAAATCGTTTTTACTTACAGTGCAAATACTCTTTTCCCTGGATCCGTGTTCCCACTGTCCTCTGTGCTGACCCCTGTTTTGGCCCCCAAATACCCGGAAACACGCTACCACACTGTGCTACAGATAGCACGATTACAGGCATCAATGTGAACAGAGAAGCACGCTTGGGAAGAAACGCTTTTAAAAACGGATTAGATAGTGCAATCGCAGCAGCATGGTAATGCTTAATTTGTTTTGAAAACCATTTCTCCTTACCATGCCATAGTGTGAACAGGGCCTTACAAGACAGGAAGAAGACAAAATTACTCACTGTAGTAATGATGTTTCTTCTGTGGGGTCCAACAATGAGTCATATAGGTCTGCATCATCTTGCACCACAGATGTTTCCCCGGGGACAGCATAGAATTTAGAATGAAATTCAAACTCTGCACTGTGGTCATTCTTAGTGTTCTAATGCCAGATGTTGTTGTTGAAGAGCAAAGGAAGCAGAAACCACTTAACTAAACTTTGTAATACTACTATACATCTTAAATACATTTGAAATAATAGTATCACTTTTTGAAGATTGTGAAAACAGTAAACATTTGTGACAATAGATGCTCATGCAATTTGTAAACAATTTGTTAAATGCAACTGATTGGCTGCAGAACCCTTTTTACTTAGGTTCTAGAAGGGGAAGTAGGATCAGGATTGTATGACTCGCTATTGGACCCTTTAGATAAAAAAACATAATTATGCTGAGTAATTTTTTCTTCTAACAACAGGAATCCAATGGTGATGTCATACAAGTCTGCAGACTTACTAGCAGTACCATGGAATGCTAGATCTGGAACCTATTTAGGGAAAAGGTTCTGTAAGTCCACAGTTCCACATCTGGCATCTCTTTTAGACTGAATGTCCAGACAATAAAGTTTTGCAATGGTGTGAACTATAGACTAGGTATCCAAGCAATACAAAATCACACATAACCCTTCCCACTCTCTACGAAACTACAACCCTCGGATGCCGACAGTTCCCCATTGTACCACATCTGTAGGTCAATCTGCCTTCTCCTGACTACCCAAACTGTGGAACTTCAGTCTGTCCTCTCTTCACCAGGCTAATTCTCCCTCAGTCCTCTCCTCTCTTGTCCACTCCCTCTCCCACCATATATGTAACTGTTTCCACACTCCCTCCCTCTCCATCAGTTGCTAACTTAACTGCCTGCACTCTCTCCCTGTCTCTACTACATACTGTCTAATACCTACTGCCCCTTGCTGCCCATGCTTTTATTTTCCTCTCCTCCTACACTCTTTCCCTGCTCATTTGACCCTCCCCACTGCTCCCATTCTCTTGTTTACCTTGACTCATCTCATAATTCTTCTTTAATGTGATATCAAATTTACCTTCAATGAGTTTATTAATTATTTCTTCATCCTCCTAGCAAACATTATCACTTTGGTAATTGCCGTTATGCTACCTCGATTTCCTTGGTTTATGTTACAGATATCTCATGTATCTCCCATTGTCTACTTTTCATATATTTCTTATTGTACATACCCTTTGTATACTGTTCTTGTATTCTTACTGTAATTATGGTATTATCATTTTCCACTCCCCCCCCCCAGATCACACCTGGAAACAAGCTTTCAGCTCAGTGTGCTCTCCTGGTGAAACATTTTAAATAAATAAATGCTCATTTTTCTCTGGGGTGAGACACAGACGAGGCACACTAATGAGTCCCATGTAGGATAAAGCACACGCCTGTGTCTTCTGTTCTAACCATTTTAGATTATATGAGAGGCCCTTTGGCACCATACATTCCTGCTTAAATTAGAACCAGCCTAAATGTTCCATGTGATTTACATATATATCCCATGATGCTTTGCATTATGTGGTTGTGTGTGATTTTGTATTTTTTTGGAAACTTGGCTTTGTTGCCAGTGCCCTTTTTGGGTAACCCTTGCCTCAGTGCTTTTGTTCTTTGTCTTTATAGATCCGGTAGCTGCTTTACAGATTTCCTCTGAGGCAAAAGTACTACACAGTAGCTCTTGTGGAATGTGCCCATACTAGCCCTCTGGGTGGTTGTTTACCTGTGTTCTCATACCAGAGTAGCTAAAGAATCTGTTTTCTGGTGCCTGTACCTTCTTAAGTGGTACTGCACATCTCTCATCTGCAGAAAAGACCATCGTACCACTGCTGTTGCTGGTTATGTGAGCTGCAGGAACTCCTAAACAGACTTGTGACCTTACAAGAATGAGTTTGCACACAGTGAATGTGGGTTCTGCTCTGTTTAGTGGCAGAAAAGCTTTGTCCTCTGTTGTATTAAGCTCTGCACCTTTGGACTCCAGTATCAGGGTGGGTTTTAGTTGAGACTTTTGTACAAATTCAAGAGGAACCCCAGATTTTCCAGTGAACTCCTTGCTATAGATATGGAGTGTATTGCTTCCCATTTTGTTTTCCCAGTTATGAGCAGTCATCTTAATAAAGGAAATGTACCCACCTTTCCTTTGCAAATGTGCTGCCACCATAACAAGTCACTTTGTGAATACTCTTGTTGCTGAAGTAAAAAGACCGAAAGGTAGTGCTGAGACTTGATACTATTTCCTAGCCTGAATCTCAGGTACTTTCTGTGGCTGGGTCTTATTGGGTTGTGAAACTATGTGTCTTTTAAATACAGAGACACCAGCCATTCCCTTTTCTGCAGAGATGGAATCACTGTGCCGTGTCACCATCCTGAAATTTTCTTTTTTGAAGTGCTGGTTCAGGAATGTTAGGTCCAGAGTGGGTCACCATTCCTCATTTTACTTTTGAGTGAGAAAATATCTTGAAAAGAGTCTCTTCCCTCACTGAGAAGGAGTATATGTTTCTACTGCTTTTAACTGTAGTAGTTTTTCCATTTTCAGTTCCAGAAGGAGCTTTTGCTCTGGCTATTAGCTGAAAAAGTCCTTGGTTTGTTTAACCTCAGAAAGTTTACAGACAGAAGAGTTAAACTCTGACCCACTACTTCCACGAACCACTCGTCTGGGGTAATATTTTGCCACTCCTTGAATTAGTGCACCAGGTGCCCTCCAATTGACAATGAATCTATGGTGACCTGGATGAAACAGTCAGGGGTTTGTTTTGACTGAGGCTGTGGAGCTGGTGCTGGCTTCTGCCTGGCTTCTCTTCTGCCTCTGCTAATGATTTTCTGTTAAGACCCCCAGTTGAGCCTTTTTATACACTGACTTCTAATAACTTATTTGTCTCTAGCAGGACCTTCCCCTCAGTTCTCCACAATTCCCTAATTCTTTTTTGATCTCTCCTAACCCCAGTCCAACGCACAAAGTTTGTATATCAGGCTGTTTTTACAGCAAATTAAAAGCAATTAAAGCCCCATATTCTCCCTTACACAGTTTGCCTTATGAACACCTCCCTCTACACTGGCTAAAACACCCATTAAGTGTTTTTAAATACTAAGTGCTAGGAAATGAGATGCTAAGCTTTTCTGAACCATAATTCCTCCCTCCCCATGTACCACCCTGTGAACCTCTCCAAGTAGACTGCCAAAGCAGAATCCAGATTTTGGAAATTCGAAGTTAGGGTGCCCACCCCACCCTCCACACACCAACAGGCGTTGGGTGTGCCAAGGGGTCATCAGGCTTAATTCTCACCCCATTCCATGTGTAAACAAGCTGACATGCTACAGTGTAGGAGAATGGGGTGAGAATTAAGCCTGATGACCCCATGGCACACCCCGATGCCTGTTGGTGTGTGGAGGGTGGAGGGTGGAGGTGGGGTGGTAGGGGTGGGCACCCTAACATCAAATTTCCAAACTTTTGTCACTGTGCTATCAACCCTAACTGATGCATTAATGGAGTTTTTGCAATGAATTTCCCTTTTTTTTGAGATGGTTATAATAGTATCTTTACTTTACTGTGGGCCAATCCCGCAAAGTTATGCATGTACATAGAATAAATTCAACAGATGGATGTTACTTGGGCATTTTCAGGAATTTTTTCATCCAATTTGCAACATGGCCTTTTGGAGACCCCACCTCATGAACAATGGCACTGTCATTTCGTTAATCTGTTCTGAAAGTTGAGTTTGCACAGTGACCGTGCCATTCTGCACCACAGGTGCGAAAACATGTTTCAGACAGGATGTGAAAAATGACAGCTGTATACTGTTCATGAGGAGGTGTGAACATTTGTAATATTGAAAATCTGGAGGTAAAATATGAAAAATTTGCAAAGTTATGAGCGTGCATAGAAACTGCACAATGCACACCCGTAACGTGGCCATTTTGGGGAATTTTTTAACCAAATTTTCAACATGGGCTTCTTGGGACCTCCCCTCATGAACACTGGCACTGTGATTTCATTAATCCATCCCAAAAGTTGTTTTCGCACAGTGACTGCTCCATTCTGCACCACAGGCACGAAAACACATTTCAGGCAGGATGTGAGAAATGACAGCTATACTGTTCATGAGAAGGTGTGAAAAAATGGCAATGTAGAAAATCTGGACTAAAAACATTAAAAATTGGCCAAGTTATGAGCGTACGTTGTAATTGTGCAATGTACACTTGTAACATGGTCTTTTTTTGGAATTTTTGCACCGAATTTCCCACATGGGCTTTTTGGGACCCCACCTCATGAACTTTGGCACTGTCATTTCATTAATCATTCCCGAAAGGTGATTCCGTGCAGTGACCGTGAAATCACCTTTTGGGGCCGTATAACAAGATGACAGTGCCAGTGTTCATGAGGTGGGGTCCCGAGAACCCCATGTTGAAAATTTGGGGTCAAAATTCCTAAAAGTGATTGAGATATCACAATAAGTTGAAACCCCCCATTAATTGCCATTATAAGGATCTTACCTTGAATCATCAGTTTGCGGTTCACCTTTAAAGAGTGCAGACATGTCCCAGTCCAAAGAAGATGACAGCGCCTGACTTCCGGAGGTAAGTATAGGGTAAGGGGGGTAAGGGGAGGTGGATACGCAGAGGGAAGGAGGGGGATGGGGAGATGATGAGGGACTGTTTCTTCTTTTCAGGTATATATACAGTATATATATATATATATATATATATATACACACACACACACATATATATAGACATCTGGGAACTGTTTTCTTTTTTCACAGGTTTTTAAACTAAAAATTCAATTTCAGGACACTGGGAGTGAGCTACCCAGTGTCTCTGAGTACTAGAGGGGGGGATTACGAATGCCGACATGGGGTCTAGAGGGGGGCTTATGAATGCCAACATGGGGATTGGGCACCCCGATGTTGGCAAATACATAAGCAATAATATCTTCCAGGGTGGGCATTATTGGGAAATACCGGACCACCCATGGGTGTAATGAGGCCCGATGCCGCAGGCAGAGGGCCTTATAACCCCTGGAAGGTCCAGTATTTCCCAATAATGCCCACCCTGGAGGGTTTTATTGTGCTTAGAAAGTGGCTTTCTTACTAAGTTTTAATCAAGTGGTAAAAGAAGAGAGGAAATGATTATAAAAAAATGAATAGCATTAGCAGAAACAAAAGTATTGAAAAAGTAGTCCATGTTTCTTTAAGGCTGTTTCAGATCCTGTTGCTGCACCCCACAGCTATGACCCCCCCCCCCACGAACACACACACACATTCACCTGAAGAACAAATCCAGTAGCACTTTGTGGACATCGTTTTTAAGTTTTGTCGTGTTTTTGGAACACTTTTTTTTTTAAATTGGTCTGCAGTTGCATGTTGCGTCTGTTGAGTGCGTGACCTGTGGATAAAAAGTATGTGCCATGAGGAACAGACCCGAGGTAAATGATGTTTTTTTTTCCATTGGATCAAATAAATGAAGGAGCATTGTGCTTTAAGGGAATTCTGGCGTCTGTGGAGTAGCATGGTACGGTTTTAAAAATCTTGCTTCTCACCGAGAAGCTGTTCGGAGCAACGGCTTCATTTTAATTCTGGTTAAGCTCCATACTGCGAGAGTGCAGTCAGGAGATTGCAGCTGTGAGAAAAAAAAAACATTTTGTTACTCTTCCCGACCACAGAATAAGTGCAGTATTTGTTTTTTTTAATGAAGAGGGAGGAACAAATACTGAAGGAGCGAGTGTTTGTGTGTGTGGGGGTCCAGTAGCTCCTCCTAAGTGAGAAACATGGCAGGGATTTGTAATTTAATCAAGTGCTTTCAGCCAATGACAAATTAGGCTGAGCACTCTTGTACAAGGGTATGTGGTGAGGTGGCACTTGGGCTGGTACTTACTTTTAGCTGGGCATCTATTAAGAAATAAATGCCCAGCTAGGAGGCTGTATCAGCCAATCAGAATCTAGAATCCATTCTGGCCATTTTCTAAAATATAATAATGGGCTGGTGTGGGGGAACTGGCAACGGAGGGTGGAAGGTGGGACATCACACAGAGGAAGGTAAAAAAAACATTGTGAGATGGTTTTCTTTTTTCACAGGTTTTTAAACTAAAAATTCAATTTCAGAACACTGGAAATGGGCTACCCAGTGTCCCTGAATACTGGACGGAGGGGTTACAAATGCAGACACGGGGATTGGGCACCCCGATGTCGGAAAATACAATATAACAAAGGGCTGGTGCGGGGCAACTGGCAACGGAGGGCAGAGGATGGGGTATTGCACAGAGGGAGGTAGCTGGAGGGGTTCTCTGTCACTGAGGGGTAAGGGCACCAGCAGCAGAGGGTGGAGGGTGGAAAAGCACACAGTGGGAGGAAGCAGGAGGGCTGTTTGTTAAAAAGTAAAAACAAATATGCCTCGGCCCCCTTGGAGGCACTGAAAGGATAAAAGTATCCTTTTTTTAGGTAAACATCAACAGCTGTTTATCTAAACAGGGGCCGAGGAAAATGATCCTGCCCTTAGTTTGAAACAATAATTGCCA
The DNA here is from genome assembly GCA_016271365.2 of Neoceratodus forsteri. Lineage (NCBI taxonomy): Eukaryota > Metazoa > Chordata > Ceratodontiformes > Ceratodontidae > Neoceratodus > Neoceratodus forsteri. The sequence continues at coordinate 832,558,307 of CM028133.1, forward strand.
GAAAAGGTTTTGACCTTTTCAAAGGGGCCAAATATAAGAAATGTGGCAAATTTGCAAAAGTTTCGCAAAACGGACATTCGTAAATTTGCAATACTTCTAATGGTTGAAGTGCAAAAACATATTTCCAGCCATTATTTTTAAAATCTAATGGCAGGACCATGTTCACTGGTCCCCAATTAGGTAAGCATAACTGTTGGTGTTTACCAAGGGGCACTATGTTTGGAATTACACATATATTTTTTTCCCCAGTGACTATAATGGGGTACTTGTTTTTTGAATAACTTTTGAACGGTTTAATATTTGTTCACCAAATCTTCAAAAGGCACATCAGTGACCCAGACTGCATCTTCCCAGAAGATTTTAGACCAAACAGACAAATCATGTGGGCTGTAGCCACGAGCAAAGAAACGCACAAAACTCCTTTTTTGTGTGTTTTTTGGCACTCTGCTGTTCCACAACCGCTCATCCGACCACAGATCCACCATGCAATATACCACACATGCAAAATTTTAGGCAAATCCGTCATAAGCTAACAAAATTTAATAAATATTAAATAACATAGTATGAGGAATATGGTTACACCCTGTGACAATCACTGAACTTGTATGTTGTGAGACACAAGGCCACAGGATACCATGCTGGGTCAATCTGGGTATATGTGTGTGTGTGTTAGCTGCAAAGCACACACATTATAACACACACTGCAGCACATCTGTAGCCGACTTTGTGAGTTATCCTGCAGGCTACTCACAAAGCGGCTTCATCATCACACACATTGTGGCAGACCTGAGTACTCACAAAGCAGCTGGATGGCCACACAAACTGTGCCAGACTTTAAGTGGAGTTTCCGAAAGACCCTGCAGGCTTGTCATGATGCAGCAGCAATGAGTGCAGTGTTCATCATGGGATGAAATGGTATTCCTCATACTGTTTTGCACTAGCACTAGGTAGCACTCCCCCGTCTAAGGGAGCAGGTATGGAAGGGTTGGTAGGGAGGAGGGAGGTATTTGGTGGAAGATGCTTTCCGCAGATGACAGGAGTTTGGTGAACAAAATGGTGGACTTGGAGGCCATAATGGTGGATGAGGGACTGGATATTGTAGCCGTAACAGAGACCTGGTGGTCTGGGCATCAGACATGGGTACAGACTTTTCAGGAAAGACAAGGTGGATAGAAAAGGGGGTTGTACATCAGGGATGACATTAAGGCTACAGAAGGGCATGAGGAAGTAGGGGAGGCAGAAATCTTATGGGTCACACGAGAAAAATGGTCTGGGGCATCAATAAGGCTGGAGGTGGTGTACAGACCTCTGATACAGAGGGAGGAAGTGGATGGGCAGCTGTTGCAGGCAGTTCAATAGATGGCGCTCAGTGGGAGGTTCTGCTGGTGGGTGACCTTAACGTCCCTGATATTGACTGGGATATTCCATCAGCAAGTTCAGCCAGGAGCAGAGAATTCATTGAGTGCCTCCAAGGAGCGTTCCTGCAACAGCTGGTTAAGGATCCCACTGAGGGAGCAGCAAACTCGACGTGGTCCTCACCAATGGGGATAGTGTGGAGAGAGTCGGAGTGGGGGGTCAACCTAGGTGCAAGCGACCACAATACAGTGAGCTTCAGGATTAAGACGGGGATCAAAACAAGTCAGACCATCACAGAGTTCCTGGACTTCACGCAGGCGGATTTTGCCAAAATGAGGGTGATATTCAGGAATGAAATGGAGGGGGAAGGAGAGAACAGGGGATGTGCAAGAATTATGGAATTCAGTCAAGGGGAGGTTACTAAAAGCCACTGAAATCTGCATAAGGAATGTAAAGAAGAACAAAAAAAGAAAAAGGCTGCTGTGGTTCACCAGGGAGGTGAGCGGGACAACTGGGGGGGAAGGGCATACCAAGTATGTAGGAGGACACAGGGAAAAGAGGACAAGGAGATGTACAGGAGGAAGCTGAGGGTGGCAGGGCAAAAGATTAGGAAGACAAAGGCAGAAACAGAGAAAAGAATTTCTAAACAGGCCTAAAGGGGAGATAAAACTTTTTTCGGTATATAGGGGAGAAGAGGACAGCAAGGTAGGGGGTAGTGAGGGTAAAGGGAGAGGGGGGAGTTTGAGAAGGGGGAAGTGCTAAATAGGTACTTTTGCTCAGTCTTCACAGTGGAAGAGAAAGGAAGGGGACTGGGGTTAAGAGGGAGGGGAAGGGAGGGCCTAAGAGTGGATCCTAGCCTGATCAGTAAGGACAGGGTAAGGGAGGAATTAGGAAGGTTTAGAGTGGATAAGGCACTGGGTCTGGATGCCATGCATCCTAGGGTACTCCGAGAGCTTAGGGAGGAACTGGTGGCACCACTGGCAAGGTTGTTTAACTTGTCCCTGGATATGGGGTGGGTGCCAAAAAACTGGAAGAGGGTGGATGATGTGCCACTTCACAAGAGTGACAGCAGTGAGGAGGGGAAATTATCATCTAGTCAGCCTCACTTCGGTGGTTGGTAAGGTGATGGAGGTGATATTAAAGGAAAGGGTGGTCAGCTACTTGGTGGAAAGTGGGCTACAGGATGTACGTCAGCATGGCTTCACACAAGGGAAGTCATGCCAGATGAACCTGATAGAGTTTTTTGATTGGGTGATGAGGGTGGTAGATCAGGGAGGGGCAGTGGATGTGGCCTGTCTGAACTTCAAGAAGGCCTTGAGCACTGTCACCCACAGAAGGCTGATAAATAAGCTGGAAAGTTTGGGGGTGGGACAGATATTAACTAGGTGGGTGGAGAACTGACTGAAGGACAGAAGCCAAAGGGTGGTGGTAAGTGGGGTACACTCCGGGGAGGAAGGGGTGATGAGTGGGGTCCCCCAAGGGCTGGTGCTGGGGCCCATCCCATTTAACATCTATATCAGTAACATAGCGGAGGGGCTGCAGGGGAAGGTCTGCCTATTTGTGGATGATACAAAGATCTGCAATAGGGTAACCCCCCCCCGGGGGATGAAGGCTGTGAGGGAAGATCTAAGATTGCTGGAGGGGTGGTTGGAGACCTGGTAGCTGAAATTCAGTGCCAAAACGTGCACAGTAATGTACATGGGGTGGAATAACCCAAAAGCAGAGTACACATTGGGGGGGGGGGTGAAATTAGGGCAACTGAGCAGGAGAGGGACCAGGGGATTATAACTTCAGATAACCTTAAGGTGGGGGCACAATGTAGCAAATCAGTGGGCAAAGTGAATGGAATGCTGGCATGCATAGGGAGAGGAATAATGAGCAGGAGAAAGGAGGTGCTGATACCACTTTACAAATCTATGGTGAGGCCTTACCTGGAGTACGGGGTCCATTTCTGGAGAACTCACCTATGCAAGGACATAGATGAGATTGAAAGAGCTCGGAGAAGGGCCTCCAAGATGGTGCATGTATTGAATGGAAGACCCAATGAGAAGAGGTTGAGGGAACTGGATCTTTACCCGCTGGAGACCAGATGGAATAGGGAGAACATGATTGAAATATTTAAGTGCATGAAGGGGATAAATAAGGTAGGGGGGGAGTTTATTTACTAGGAATGTAGGTGATAAAACTAGGGGTTATAGTCTACGATTGGAGGGAGGAAGGTTTAGGGGCAATGTGAGGGGACGTCACTTCACTGAGAGGGTGGTGGAGCCCTGGAACAGTCTGCCAGAGGAGGTGGTGGCGGTCAAAATGTTACAGGGTTTCAGGAGGGCATGGGACAGACAGGGGCTGACCAGGGGGTGAGGGGGGATCACTGGACAAGAGGGGCAAGTAGGGAGGGGTGGTAAGGGGCAGACTCGATGGGCCAAGGTGTCCTTTTCTGGCAACACATTTCTATGATTCTATGTTATTTATTTATAATGTTAAAATATTATGTTTGAAATCTGGATTGTTTTCGGTGGAGTTCTTGGGATTGTTGAATGGGGTTGGTGGAGTTAGTGTTAAAAAATTCTTATATCCCATTTCCTAACTTTTGTCACTTTATGAAAAAAAACTAACCTGTGCATTAAGATAGTTTTTGCAATGATTTTTTTTTTCTTTTTGAGACAGATAACCATAGTAGTTTAATTTACTTATAGCCATGGGGCCATACGCAAAGCAGCTACATTATCCCAGAGAATGCACCAGATCTGTAATAGACTTCACAAGTGGCCCACATCATCTTACACATTGTGTGAGACCTGTTGGGGTGCATTAATGCCCATATATTAGGGTTAAGTGACCAACTCTATGTTAAGCACTGAATTTTGCAACTCAATAGCATAGCCATCCCTGCATGGAATAACCTGAAATTCGGCATGCGTGTAGTCAGTACTGCAATCCCTTGATCCTGTCAGTTTGGTAATGGTTAGTAGAACAGTCCCAGAAGGTTTAAAATACATAACAACTAGGGTTTTTTTTTAACATCTGTTTTGCTTACCAATAGCTCAAAAAGGGCTGCAAGTTGAAACCTAAAATTTTTCAGGTTTGTTAGAGTTTGGCCTAGTGATGATTCTTTTATCGGCATCTTTACTGAAAATGTGTAGATTTTAATACATTCAAAAAGAAAACGCATTTCTGTTTGTAAAGTTATTTTTCACAAATGTTTCATAACTGGATTGTTGTGAAACTGACATACATCACTTTTTTAACCCACTTTCATGAGATAAAACTTATGGGGCCAGATAGTCAACACTTTGTGCTGGGCGCAAATCATTTGCACAGGGTTAGCGCTGGGTTTGCCCAGATCCGCTATATTCAAAAGGTCAAATAGTGTGGGCAAACTGCATTAGCACTGGGCAAACGTATAATGTACGCAAGGGGCAAACCGAGGCGGCGGGTACATGAATACAGGTGCAATGCTATATTCAGCGCATTAGTGCTGTGCAAAGTGTTTTTGTGCAGCTTAGCATGACACTTTGCGTAGTGCAAATTACCACCCAGAAAAGTCTTAACTCTGGGCAAGCCTGCTTTGTGCGACTTTGTGGCTTTGCACGGTTTTGCGTGACTTTTGCATGGCTTTGCGCGACCCTAGCCAGTAAATATTAAGCATAGAAAGAAACCAGACATGGAAGTAACATGCTGCACACAGATGGCACCTCCTATGATGCCATCATCTGCTCCAGTACCAGCCATGCCAGGCAGTAAGTGATGACCCGGCACCCAGTGGACACCATGGTAATGTATCTATACAACACACACCTGCAGATCACCCTTCAGTGGACAGCAACAGAATCCAGCACACACATGCAGCACTGGGTGTGTGGAGAGTGTTAAGGGGAGGGTGTGCAGGTGGCCAGTCTGTACCACATACAGGGTGCTGCCACAAGGCTGGGACAAGCCACACAGTGCAAATGGTCCAGTGTTGGGAATACCCCAATACCAGTGTGCCTGTCATATGGTATGTGCCCCCCCAGCCACATACCGCACATCTGTACAGACACCACAGCACACACAGCCAGCCATGTATATGTTACTGTGAGTATCCCATGCCAGTGGTGCAGTGTCTGAGGGCTGCACAACAGCATAACAGTAATGTCCACTGTCAGTACACACCTGCTGGATGGGCCTGTCACTGTGTAAAGTGGAGCAGTCATTGATGCCCTACACACCATAAGTATTGCTGTGTCCCTCACACTACTGGCCTCTTTGTTACTGTAGTGTCTGCTGTGCACTGTAACAAGAACTACAGTTTGACAATTGCATGCAGCACCACCACCTGAGCCTGTGCTGTGTAGTCTCCTGAGGCACAATAATCTATGTAGTTCTGTACAAATTTAACCTGCTGTTACCACCATGCACTTCCAGACTGACCAACAGGTGGAGCCATGGGCAGACCCAGCCAGCCCCTGTACTTCCAGACTGATCTACAGGTGGAGCAGTGGGAAGACCCAGCCAGCCCCTGTACTTCCAGACTGACCTACAGGAGGAGCAGTGGGACCCTGCAATAGCACTGGGCAAACTGCATGCAAATCAAGACATAATGAGATGCTAATCTGGATGTGTGCCCACAGATTGCCTAAGTAGGCTCATTTGTATGACACTTTTGAATATAGCAAATTTTTGCCCTGGGCAAATGTGATAGCACTGGGCAAACAGCTTAGCACCGGGCAAAACCTGCACAAATGTGTCTGCGCCGCACAAACATTTTGGAAACATGGTACATTTCTGCAGAATTTCACATGCACTGGTGCTTGCTGCTTTAATCAATCCACTCCTTTGCTAGCACACACATTGACCACATAGTTCACGTTTACCTTCCTTCACATCACTGTGAACTGGGCTGCTGTTGTGGTTTGCACTTCCTGATTGCTATGTTCAGAGCTGTCTTATTTTCCGGGCTATTTTTGCACTGCACTCCCAGCCCAGTTTGCCTGGCTTCCTTAGCACGCTATATTCAGCAGGTTTAGCACTGCGACTGTCCCTTTTGAATGTAGTGGGCTATTGGGTCCGGGCTAATTTAGTATGCCTAGCAGTGCTAATTTAGTCCCTGGGCAAAGTTTTGAATATCAGGCCCATGGTTTCATGAGCCTTAGCAGTCACAAAAGTGGGAAAAACAAGAGAAACACTTGCACATCAAAAACAAGGAAAGTGTGTGTTCGAAGTTAAGCATGGAACTTATGTGGTCGATGATGTAGGGTGTAAGGTGGATTCTTCTAGGGTTTTTTCTTAAGAAAACAATATTGTTTTAAATATTAAAAAAATGAAATTGGGTGGTTGTCATGAAACCAGGCCCTGCTTATGTGAGTTGTGAACCTAATTGTGTTTCTTGCAAACCTATTTCTGTGAATTTTACCAGTCACAAATGTGGGGGAATGAACAAAGAAATTTGTGCATCAAAAACAAGAACATCTGTTGCAGTTCAGGGGCTGAAGCTGTGAGAGGACTGGAGGTTTTTAGCAGGTTTTTTACATGGGTTATTAAGGTGGGTGCTACATATGTTAATAAGGTGTCTGTTACATGTGTTATTAAGGTATTTATTGCATCTGTTGTTAAGGTTGTAATAAGCTGGTTTGTAGTATGTTTCGTAGGTATTAATGTGTTATTAAGGTGTTAATAACACAGTAGTACAGTGATCAAAGTTAATTGGTTGCATATCTGCTAATTGGGCGTGTGTGTGTATATATATATATATGTATGCGTATATATATATATATATATATATATATATATATATATATATATTTTGGCAAACAACTATGTTGATGCATCCATTAGGGTTGACGCACAAAGTGTACAAAGTAGGGAAATGAAAACTTAGGGTACAGATTTCCTGGAACCTTCTCAAATCTATGATGTGGTGTTTCTTGAGGATTGAACAATCATGTGAAGCAGTGCTGGCATTATCCTAACATTGGCACTCTTTATGCAAGCACTGCAGTGTCATTTACTTTGTCAGATAAACAGTGCCAATATCAGGGTAGTGCCAACACTGCATCACATGATTGCTCAAACCCTGAGGAACAGCAAACCACAGATTTTCCAAGGTTCCAGGGACGTTTTAGGCTACACAGTAATATGCTGCACACAAGACAAATGCCAGGACCAGAAAATCTGCATGTTGGGTGTCATTTATTTAAAAATTGACACCCTATATGCAGTTTTTTTCTGGTTCTAGTATTTTTCTTGTTTAGAAACTATTAACTTTTAGGCTGTTGTGGGAGTAAAATATTTCCAGGGACTTTTTACCCTAATGTTTCATTTCCCTACTTTGTGCACTTTGTGATTCAACATAATAGAAGAATCAATGTATTTTCTTCATTTAGTTTCCTTACTTTTTGAAAAACATATACAACCACTGAGATATTTTCTTTTCACCTTTCTTATACCCATGATGAACACTGCATAGCGGTGTTCACTGTGCCAGACCTGTAAGCTTGCTTTGTGAGTGTCCCTGAAGGCATTCGGGAGCTATAAGGAAATGCAGTAGCAGGAAGACAGGGAGGTGTACCAAATAAAACATAGGAGAAAGGATGGAGGGGAGCAAAGGTGCAGACAGAAGAAAAAGATAGCCAAATGGGTAGCTATAGGGGATAAGACACAAGATATATGTCCTTATTCTTCAGGTACATAAGTGAGAAGAGGAGAACAGGGGAAGGAATAGTGAGAATAAAGAGGGTGAGACTGTGCAGAAGAGAACAAAGAAAAAGTTAACATCCTGAACAAGTACTTCTACTCAGTCTTTACGGTGGAGGGAAGGGGGACGGACCACTAGGGAGCAGCAGGAACAAAAGTGGGGGAGGAAAGGGTCCTGAAGGGACGTGCAGCTCTGCAGGTGGGCAAGACTATGGGACTGGCCAAGATACATCCAAGGGTTCAAAAGGTGCTCAGGGAGGTGCTAGCTACCCCACTGGTGGCCTTATCCAACAATTCACTGGAAACAGGCATGGTTCTGGAGGGCTGGAGGAGAGCAGACATGGCCCCACTACATAAGAGTGGCATCTGGGAGGAAGCTAGCAACTACAGGCTAGTCATTCTCACGTCAGTGGTGGGGAAATTAATGGAAACACTACTAAAGGAAAGGGTGGTAAAGTATTTTAGATCCAGTGGTCTGCAGGACCACAGGTAATATGAATTCACAGGAGCGAGGTCATTCCAGACAAATCCAATTGATTTCTTTGACTGGGTGACCAAGGAAATAGATCAGGGGAGGACAGGGGACATGACCTATCTGGACTTTAGCAAGGCCTTCAACACTGTGGCACACAAAAGACTAATAAAGAAATTGAGCAGCCTAGGGGTGCAATTCAAAATGATGAATTTGGTTAGAAACTGGTTGATGGATAGGCATCAGAGGGTGGTGGTTAACGACTCTCACTCTAATGATGAGAGAGTGACCAACAGGGTGACGCAGGGCTCAGTACCGGGACTGGTCCTCTTCAATGTCTTCATACATGACATTGCAGAAGAACTGGAAGGGAAGGGAAGGCAAGCCTTTTTACAGATGATATCAAAATTTATAATGGGGTGGACACTCGGGAGGGGGCAGAGAGAATGTTCATGGATCTTGGAAAACTCAACAAATGGTCAAGAGCATGGCAGTTGGAGTTCAATGCCAAAAAGTGCAAAGTCATGCACCTAGGGCATAGGAACTCAGAAGCTGAATATAGGATGGGGGAGGTGCTGACAGTCATTAAGCAGGAAAGAGACCTTAGGATCATCATAATTAATTACATCAAAGTGGCAGGGTAGTGTGACAAATCAGTGGGTAGGGCTAATGGGATTCTGTGGTGCCTAGGGAGAGGAATCTCCAGCAGGAGAAAGTAGGCTGTGTTGCCACTGTGTCACTTGCTGGTGGGACCTCACCTGTAGTATTGTGTCTAGCTCTGAAGGCTGCACTTCAGAAAGGACATAAACAGGGTGGAGGCAGTCCAGAGAAGGGCAGCTAAAATGGTACATGTGTTGCACCAAAAGCCCTTTGAGGAGAGACTGAGGGATCTCAAATGTACACCCTGGAAGAGGTGAGAGTGAGAGGGGACATGATAGACACCTACAAGTACCACACAGGGTTGAACAGGGTACAAGAGGGGAGTCTTTTAAATGAGAAAAAGCACCAGGACCAGGAGGCATGTAATGAAGCTGGAGGGGGGAGGTTTAAGAGGGATGTGAGGAAGTACTACTTCATTGAAAGGGTAGTAAACACAGGGAAGGAACTGCTAGCAGATGTGATGGAGCCAGAAACAGTGGGAGCAAGCATGGCATAGACATAAGAAACTATTAGTAAATAAACAGGAAGGAGAGAGGGTTGCCTGAGACCAGTTAGGGTCTGTAGAGACAGACTAGTTAGAGAACATCTGGGCAGACTGCTGAGCCAAGCAGTCCTTTCCTCCTGACAAATTCTATGTTTGTATGTTTCTTTGTTACATGGTGACATTCACTGGACTTGTAGAAGACTTTGCGAGTAGCCCAAAGCAATACACATCGTACAGGACCTGTACCAGACTTTCCCCCACCTAGTACTTCCCTCCCACCCATATATGTTAAATATGTTTCAATAAATAAATAAATGTTGCCACTGGCTACCCAGTCCTGGTGGCTCACTACAGATCCTCCTTTTGGGTTCCTGACACCAGGAACCCCATCCCAGTGTCGGGCAATCATCAGTACTACATACACCTCCCCCCACCCACTAGCCCGCACGTCACCCTTCTCCCCATACAAGTCACAACTACTCAATCCCCCCAGCCCACTTAGTACCCATAGCCACCTTCTCCCCCACAGCACCCATCTTTTGTTAAGAAAAGTCAATGCAGGATGAACTTGCAAAAAAAAAGTCCCAAAATGAGCTACCCACGCATGCATAAAGACTTAGATTATTTTCTGGGATTTTTTTTATCTTACAGCTTGGCCATTTTTGGCCATTTGGGGCTGAAATTTTCAGGATGCCCAAGTCCACCCCGCCCCCTCATGACCACGTAGCAGGCATATTGTAAATCTTTCAAAATGTGTTTTGGGGGTCGGCCTCCAAAAATACCATTCTGCTTAGATTTACAAAGTTAGGGCAGGACATGCAGGGTTAGACAAGAGGGGCACACAAAATTGCAGCCCATGAGGGAAGGCTAAATGTGCAACCACTTTGCAGTACATTTCTATGCTGCACCCCTCTGTTATACACAAAGGGGTCACAAATCTTTCCCTGTAACAGTTGACAGGCCAGTGCACCAGCACAGGAAAAGGGGTAGGTGGAATCTGTCTTAATGAACGTAAATACATAGCTTTATACAAGTGAGTGGTGCAGAGTGACTCAGATACGTGAGATGGTGCCACATGACTCTAGCCATGTTGGACCGCAGTCGTATTACAAATTTTACATTTAACACCTTGGAGGTAATTGAAAAAATATTTTTTGTTGTAAAATGTCTAATCGGTGGGGTTCCCTGTAAGTCTAGTGGTCCCCCCTTCCCCCCCCCCGATCATCTCTGTAGTATCCAGAGTCATGGATCCCTGGCAGTCTGCTGGCCCCATCCCCCTAATCAGCCCCGCTGTATACATAATCATAGATCCCTCATAGTCTAGAGATGCCCCTCCCCCTGATTGCCACAGATCCCCTATACAAGGAAATTCCCTGGTGGGCTAGTGCTCCCAAGCCAAAAGTCCCCCCATTCATGTGCCTCCCCCCATCTGCCCAGCCACTGAGAACCCCCAACCCACATGCCCCCAACCCCTGTCACCACTCAATGGCAGTAAATCAGTGACCAGCACAGCCCTCCATTCATCTCCGTAGCTGGCCTTCTTCTGACAGTCACAGAATGCTAATTTTAATATGGCTATCTCTGAGTTTTCAACTGCATTGTCATTGGTTTTTGAGCATCCATTGTCCCATATGATTACAGACGTATGTTTCATAATGCACATGCCATAGTATGCAGTAAGAATTTCACCTGAAATGAAGGTTGAGAATCAGAATGCATGCATAAGTAATAAAATGATTAGAAAAGTATCACAGACATGGCCCAGTGGCACTGAGGGTGGAGGCACTGGATGCCACACCTCGTGCCATGCCAGTGACCCGCGTTTGGGAATGGGCGTGAGCAACTGGGGGTCGGCAGGGAAGAGAAAGCTTGAGCATCTGGAGGACAGCTCTTCTTCTCTGAGGAGGGGGTGTTTCAGCAGTTAGTGCTAGCCTGGCCCCTAGTGGTGGCTGGGGGCTGGTGCACCGATGCCGCAAGATGGGGGTTGGGAGTGGTGCAGATGCTTGATGGCAGCATGTATGTGAGCGTGCGCAGTGCCATTGCAGACGTCACTGCACACGCTATCCTGGCAAGAAGGAAACCAGGAAAATGCACCACAGAGGATGAAGGGGGAGCTCACTGGCCTCACACCTAGCCAGCCACGACACAGGAACACTTGATCCGGTCTCGGAAGGGAGGGGCCCCCTCCGACCCCACCAGGGGATAAGCCCTGGGGTCACCACTATGCCGGCTGGTGGATGCTGGGGTGACGAGGCTGGGGGTTCCCCAGATTGTGAGGGCTGTGGGGGCAGGAGTATAAACAATAACAACAACAAAAAAAGTATCACTGACAGGAGCCTGCCTGCTGGCACAGCAGTAGTGCTACTGCTCACGATGCCGGTGACCCAGGTTCGAGAGCAGGCCTGGGTTGTTGGAGGTCCAGCAGGGGAAAAGTTGGCTGAGCATCTGAGAGATGCTCACTGCTTCCAGGGAGGAAGGCTGGATGGACTCTGGTACAGCATTGCCACCTGGGTGACCACAGGTGGAAGTGGAAGCCAAAGCCATGGATCTGGGAGAGGATGTTGATGGCACCACACTATGGTGTCAGCAAGGCCTTCTGACCATCTATGCACCTGTCTGAGTATGCCCATCAATAGGGCACCAAAATTCCAAATTTGATACCCCTTCCCCGAGGTCCACCTCCCCGGAGTTAGAATATTTAGTTGGGGGCGTGGGAGGCACAGCACCCCACATGGGAGGGTGTGCACAGACTCCTGCATTAAAAGCAGGAGGCAAAATTAAATCCCTGGCAACCTAATGATGGGCCCACTCTGACGGGCATGTTCCTATGGTGGAACCTCAACAAGGCCATCCAACATCGGGGGGACAGAAAATGGAAAAACCCTCCACTGTGTGGAATGCTGTGCGCCGCCCACCTCAGGCGCCACACCACCGACTGGGCTCTCTGTCTCACTTACCAAATACCCAAATTCTGCCTGGGTTTAAGGGGAGCAGCTCCCAGTGGCACTTCCCATGGAGGGGGCTCATCAGTGGGGGAGCACACGAGGTGTAGGTGAGTCCCGGAGATGGCTGGTACTGGGGCTGGGTGGGCGGCTGGACTGATGTGGAAATGCAGAAGGCAAAAAAGCATACTAAATTTTAAAAAAGGTATCACTGACAGTTGCTAGTTGTTCTTATTCAGTTAGTTGTGGTAATTACTAATATAAGCAGGTAAAAATCAGCAAAAAGAAAACACAACCATTTCATCCATTTCATTGAATAATTTTAGTGGGATTACAGAAGTATTATCACCTCTGTGTGGTCATTCAAGCCTGGTTCCCATGCACAACCTCCCACTATTGCCCACATTTTCTGGGACTGCTGTCATGCTTTGTCACTGCACTCCTCCCCAGTTTTGCACGTCCTCACCGTGTGTGCTGTATACCTACAATAAACTTGATGCAACTGCATAAGTGATCTTTTGGCCAGCCTGCCAGTGCAGCAGTAGGATTTCTGTCTATAACGCTGACACCCCAGGTTTAGATGCAAGCCCAGGAGTCAGAAGGCTGGCCAGGGGGAAAAGGATTGAGCATTCAACAAACTACTATCCTTCTCCAGTGGGAGGATGGGGTAGTGCTCAGTGCTTGACTGACCCCTGGTGGAAGCCAGGAGTGTTGTAACCAAGGCTTGCAGGCTCCTGGGAGATGTGCCAGATGTCGGTGCATATGCGCCTCTGTGTCATTGGATGCCACACCTCCTGACAACTAGGGTGAGAATCAACTGGCTGAGGCATGGAGGACATCTGCCCCCCCCATTGAGCCCAACATAGCTGGCTGAGGCACTCTGCCACTGAATCACCATATGGCACCATTCAGGGAGTAACTGGGGGGGGGGGCTCTCTGACAGCCCCATCCTGGGGGGTAATCCAGGGTCCTAAATTTCAGTCCAGAAATGCTGGGTTAACCAAGAAATGGTGTCATGGACCAAATACTTTGGAAACTATAGAAATTTATTTAAATAAAAGCAGCAGTGGGCACCCCTGCCATGACCAGCGTTTCGCACCAAACAATAGCGCTTTTTCAAGGCTTGAAAAAGTGCTATTGCTTGGCATGAAACATTGGTGGTGGTAGGGCTGCCTGCTGCTGCTTTTATTTAAATACATTTTTATCCTTTCCAAAGCGTTTGGTGAGTGACACGCTTTTTTGGTTAGTCCGACTTTTATGGACTAAAATTTGGGACTGTGCATACGCTGGAGCTCCTGAGGTTCATTTACTGTGCTACCTGTATGGAATTTGTAATTCAGGGTGCACTCTGGGGGAAGGCAGCAGGTAAGTCCCAGGGTATGGGGTGAGGTGGCGGGCACTGGACCAATAGTAGAGCCAGCCAGAAAAAAAAAAAAAAAAAAAAGAAGTGATCATAGTATCTTGTTTTCCTGCTCTCGGTAAGTACTGCCAGCTTTTTGTCTTTGTTGTCGCCTAAGTACTGGTTGCACCACCTTTACCCAGTTGTGGCCCTGAGTGTTCCTGTAACCAGTTGGATGTCTGGGGTCCAGCACAGCACTTCCTCTAAACTCAGTCCCTGATGCTCTGCATGGGTGGCTCCTGAGGAGCTGGGGATTGGGAATGCTGGCATGCACGCTAGCTGCTGGGGCTGCAAATGAATGCACCCCAGATATGCATGAGTCACACATATTTGGGGTGCCTTTGTGGATCTGGCCCTTAAAATTTAGCAAAATACCAAAGCACAGGGAAAAGGGTCTCTTACAAAACAAAAGAAAAGGCATAACTGAAAATGGAATACAAGTTTGTTTTTTGTTTTTTTTACCAGGAGAGACACACTAAGCTGAAAGCTTGTTTACAGGTGCAACCTGGGAGCACAAGGAAGTTAAATGACTTGCTCAGGGTCACACAGTATTCTAGCGGGGCTGTGGGATTCAAACCCAGGTCTCTAGGTTTGCAGCTCACAGCCTTAAACCACTGCACTATACTGCCTCCTACAAAGGTACAGTGTGTGTACAAAATTTGCACCATAACATGAAGTGCTATTTTAAGAAGGTTTCACTCTGTATATATTGAAATGGCATAAAATGGGGCCCAGCAAATGTAGTCACCAATATACTGAATTGGCATAAATTTTTGTCCAGCAAATAAATGCAGTTAAAAGGTTTATCACTGTGTCAATTACTGGTTTAAATGGGCTTTGCTCTGTATTTCTACCATACATATGGAAAAACATTTCAGAAGATTGTATTTTTTTTATAAAAGAAAGGGGTGATGCTGCTTACGCTCATTGGAGCTGCAAAATGTAAGTGCACGTGCTGAGTACAGTAAGTGAGACAGACCTAGTTAGAGAACTCGGAAAGTGCACCGCAAAATTAACCATATAAATGGATTCCACACAGAAACAAACTGATCTGCTTGCCTTGATCCCAGTAAAATCTTTATTTATCCCATCTTTAGTGCCCATCCTGAGAAATCCTAAGTGCAAAAGAAGGAAGTCTAAAACAGGTGTAATGCAGACCAGGGTGAACACCCTCTACAGAGTAGGGGGAGCACTGTCATAGAGGCCAACACACTATAGCTGACACTTTGTCATGCCTATACACGACTTCTTCTGAAGAAGTTGTGTGTGGCATAATGAAATATTAGCCGTTGTACGTGCTTCAACATGGGCACTTCCCCTGCTCTGTGGGGGGTATAATGGTGGGGAGCACATTCCTAGTTCTCTAACTAAGTATGTCATCCTTAGCATTTTTCATTAGTTTTATGTGTAATGCGAGTGATTTTGGATTTTTAAAACCAAATCCTATAACCAGCCAGGCTTGAATAACCACAGAAAAGTGATGTCAGTTCTGTAATTCTACTAAAACTGTTCGATGAAATGGCTGAAATTATTGAGCTTTCTGTTTGCTGATTCTTATTTGCTTGTAAAATATTAGTAATTACTGCAACTAACTGAATAAGAACAACTTGCAACTGTTGGTAATACTTTTTAATCATTTTATTACTTGTGTATGCATTCTGATTTTCCACCTCTGTTTCAGATGAAGTTCTTATGGCTTAGTGTGTGCATTATGAAAATGACATCTGTAATCACACAGTAACTATATCCCAAATTTTGGTGACTGTTAGGAGGAAGTGTTTTGGGCTAGTGAGCATGAATTCTGGCTACTAAGTTTCAATCTCATGAACAGGATTCTCTTAAGTAAGAAGTGCATATTACAAGATTGTACTTAGAGTTTTATTGTGTTGATGAGCATCTATTTGCACTTCTAATGCACTGTGTGTTTTGACGTTCCCTGGCTGTTACTGTTTCTTTAAGAAAATTGTTTAAATGCAGTCAGTTTTAAGGAGCCAGCAGTCTCTGGACAAAGTGTAGGCCTGCAAAACTTCAAGGCATCGCTGCACTCCTCCCCAGTTTTGCTTGTTCTCACTGTGTGTGCTGTAGATCCACAAGAAACTTGATGTAACTGCAGAAGTGATCTTATTATCTTGTGTTCTTGCTCTCTGTGAGTAAATTCAGTTGGTACCCAGGATGGCTTTCCACAGAATCATTTCCTTGCATAGTGCAGGGACTTGCAGGATATTTATTTTATTTTAGTCTTTGGTAACTGGGTAGTGCCCAGTAGGCACAAGCACTTGTTTTTAGGGGCAACCTGGGAGCACTGGGGTGGTTAAGTTAATTAGAGTCACACACTATGCAAGTGGAGGTTGTAGGATCAAACCCAGGTTTGTCTGATGGATGTACCAAGCTCATTCACAACTTGTTACTCTAACCTCTAGGCTATACTGCCAAGCCCAGCTGCAAAATGGCAGGCCTCCAAAGACTGCTGAATTCCCACCAGATTTGCAAACCTTTTGGGATCTTTACAAGCTGGTGCTGGTATGGTCCCAGCCCTCTGTGAAGGCTCTGGGGCTGGGGGATGGTAATCCAGCCACTGACTAGGTGGCATTGGGTGTTCTTTGGCCAGGTGAAGGGGGAGCATACCTGCAGCTACTGCCCTTAGGGCTGTGTAGCCTCTGCCCCCTCTGCCAGCCCTCTGCAGCACAGAGTTTTTTTCACGAAGTATGTTCATGCCCTTGCCCATCTCCATCCTGGCCAGCAGCCTAGCTTGGCCGGGCTCAGCATAAGGTGTGGAGAGGGTGCACATCTTTATATGTGGATGTATCAAAGTGCCCTTAAGGTGTGCATCATGCATGAAGGGGTCGCTGCATGACTTTTCCCTGCCCTCTGCAGTTGTGGAAGGGCTGGAAGCTTTCTATGGATCAGACTCTAAGTAATTAAAAGTGAGCTCCATTAAATATCAGCCACTAGGCTGCCAACAATACACTTAGATGTATTTGAATACCCATAGGTTCATATTACTTTTCTTTGGCCCTAAGATGTGTTCACACTAATGCTGAATTGTGGTGGTGGTGTGGGTCTTGTGTGTGGCATGCAGCACTGCAGTCTTAGCTAGGACATCCCCACATGTGAGTTGAGGAGCAGTCGGGTGGCTTGGCAGTTTACTCCCTCCTCAGCCCTATTATCATTAAAGAAAAACAACTATATGCAATATACAAGAATGATGATGGGAAAAACAGTATGGAATATGGGGAAACACTAAATACTTTAGACACATTTAGCCTAGAAAAGAAGAGAATAAGTAAAGACCCAACTGCCCTTAGGACTTCTTAAAATAACTAGTTTTCTGACAGGAGTTGGGGACTGTATGAAATATGTATTTGGGTCAAACCAGTAAAAGGGCCATGTGGTCCAGGTCTTTTTAATCTGGTTAACAAACTTAAGATAAAAAATAAATAAATAATATCTCTATCTATCTATCTATCTATCTATCTATCTATCTATCTATCTATCTATCTATCTATCTTTTTTAAATTCTCTCCCACCGTCTCTCTCTCTCTCTCTTTTATTTGTTTTACCAGGAAAAAAGCTCCATTGAGCAAAGCTCATTTGCAAGGAGGTCCTGAGTAGGACAGTAAAAATAATAAATACAAACAGGAATTACAATTTAGGGGTACAGTCACAACTGATAGTGCATTATACATTGAGAAGACAGTATGCGTGAGCAGCAAATAAAAAAAAGTAAATAATAGAAAAGGGTTAATAACATTTTTAGTCAAAGTAATGTCTTATGCTACAAAATTCTTAGGAAAGGAGGCTTAAGATTCAGAGACAGTAATAAAGCATGGTACAAGGGATGAAAGATTGCCACAGACTAAAACTAGAAAAAACACACTCAGTCCCTTCCTTCAGCCAGGTATTCCATATGTTTAAAAAATAAGCTCCTTCCACAGGCTCCTTCCCAGCCTGATCTTGGCGCCGTATTTTTTTTTAAACCCTTCCTCCCACTCTTTTCATCTGTGTGCTACCTCCCCACAAACAGCCTAATCCATGATGATTTAAAAAACCTCTACGTTTACTATCCCTTTATCTCTCTCCCTCAGTGTGCACCATCCTTCTATTCCCTGACCTACAACCTCAAACTGAGTTGAACCGCTGAGGATGTTGGGGGCATCTGCACATGCACATCAAATGCCTGTAGCCTTTCTGCTCCCACTACTGGGGCCAAACGAAAATGCTTGCACTGACGAGCCTGCAGTGCTTCCAGTCCTGTCCGCATTGATCTGATGGGAGCGGAACAGCCAGTCTGCACCAAGAGAGGTAAAAAGTATGTGTAAACACTCCTGAAGACATATGAACCTGCAACAGACACTGCTCCCTGACTTTATAGGGCACCGCACTGGGGACTTCTGGACCTACTCCAGGCTAGTGCTGAACAAAATATGAAAAGTCAGTTTTGCGTACTTTTCATAAACATTTTGCAAACTAGTACAGTGCATTTAAAATGGACACTTTTGTTTGAAATTGATCCCTTTAAAAAAAGGCTTTTAAACATACATTTGGAACAAAATGTCATTATTTGCTGAAATTGTACATTTTTTAAGAACACACAGTTTCAAAAATGCGCAATTTGGGGAAAACAGCACGACTGAAATAAAAAGACACTGATGAAATGATTTCTGATTTTGCTGCAGTTTTGAAAAAATTATACAAATGGGGAAGTGGCAGTTTTGCACCATTTCACAAACGTAATAAAAATATCATCCAGTAGTACTCCAGGCTACAAAAGATTATCTCTGCCTCAGTGAGCATAAAACAAAATGTGGCAGCGTGTAAATGAATCAAAAAGCATTCAAATGAACAGCAGAAAACAAAAGCGGGGATGGAAAGGAATCGATAACACAGTACATACATTTGTTTAGAAGGAACAGCTGGCATCTTGTGGGAACTCGGAAACAAATATTTCTAGACACAGTTCTACTTATTTTCCATATATTTTCTGTATTTTGTGTGTCTACCTTGTTTGCAGCTAAAACAGAAGCATCTGTCACTTTGTAGTTTTTTTCTTCAATAATGTTTTTTTTTTCTGGCAAAAATATCAATATACCCATTTTTCTTTTCATTCTCTTCATTCCTGAATAAAGACACAGGATTCCCAAATTTTTTAAAGTTCCCACTCCTGTGCCATGTATGCCCGCCATGAAAAAGGGGAAACCTTGGTATACCGCTATGCTGTTTACTACCAGAAACAGGTTGTAGCACCATCCTAACACATCCACAGTATGAATCCGGCATGTACATTCACCAGGAAACCTCAAGGGAAGAGATTTTTAAAAACTGCAAGTGGCAGCCATCTTTAATGACGTGAGTCATTAATTATAAAACTAGCCATGAAAGCGGTTATAAAAATAGCTGAGGGATTAAAGATACTCAGGTGATGAATCTAAGGCTGTCAGTATAACATTTTTGGCTAAAAAAATTAAATTTTTCACCAACTAACACATTTTACTGCTTTAAGCATATTATCATGAAAACAGGATCACGCCTGTCTAAACTTCATCTGCTCTGTCTCTTTGTCTATACTTCTCATTATAATCCTCAGATTGTGGCAACATGGTCTGTTTCTGTGGAAATGGTTATGATGTCACTGATAGATACAGTGTACAGTGGTGGAAATAGCTGGGGGGGGTGAACTCAGTATCCTGGAGTAAAATGAAAAGTATGACTCACTTCCAGGAGCAAAATGGGGAAGGGGTGCTGCTATGTAAAATGTAGCCCCCTAAAGGCACACAACTGATGAAATACAGTATAAAAGTGCAACACAGAATGAAGACACGTGTCCTTGTCTGGTGCATTCAATCCTTCAAAAAAAGTGGTGGGGTTCCCCAGTGAATTGTTTCCATTTCCAGCACTGGTGGTGTGGACAAGCAACCCGAGCAGATAAAGTCTGATGGAAGGTGAACATATTGTCAGGTTAATATGCATAGATATGATGGAAAACATGACGCTAAATACAGGGGATATGCGTGCATTATAAGCTGAAATGTATCGAAAGCTTCCTTTTTGCAGTCTGCCCCCTATAACTTCAGGGGCTTTTAAATGAATAGCTGATCAAATAAAATAAATATGCTTGTCAGATGCTAGTTTAAACAATAGGAAGAGAGAGAGTGAGAGAGAGAGGGAGAGCAAGAGAGAGAGAGAGAAACTTGTAAACTAGTAATTGATATAGCAGCAAAACAGTAAAACGATGTAATTTAATGTTCATTGTACTACAAGTCTAATAGGTTTCCACTACATAGACTGGGGAGCTGGCAGTATAGCCTAGAGATTAGAGTAACAAGCTGCGAGTGAGCTTGGAACATCTAGCAGACCTGGGTTTTGATTCCCACAAATTCCACTTACATACTGTGTGATTCTGAGCAAGTCACTTAACCTCCCCCAGTGCTCCCGGGTCGCTCCCCAAAACAGGCACTTGTGCCTAGTGGACCTTACCCAGTTACCAAAAGAATAAAATGAAATAAAAAAAAAAATCATGCAACTGGTAGCAGTGCTTTGTTATCTGGATATAAAGTAAAATTATCATCTCTGTCGCCTACAGAGGCACAATATGTGACAGAGACTCTGGCTAACAGCTTCTGTGTATGCTAGAGATTTTGTATGATTTCCTAATCTTCCAGTACAAACAAGCCACCATTTCCAAGTATGAAACTGGCTAATGGTAGTACACATTGGCTAGCAAGCAGTGTTGGGCCTGGCTACATTGGTGGTCAAAACCACAAAGCAGTCCCACTTGTTACTTCCTGATTCTCTTTCAATTCAAGAAACTTAAGTACTCACCTCTGTGCCTGGTGCTGGGTGCCCCTTCTGTCCACAGTCTGAATCTCTCCAGTTTCTCAGCAGAGCTACCTGGCTGCAGTGTGCTACAACACTCTCTGTCTCACTATGCTTTATACACAGCTGACTCTGGTCATGCGGAGAGGCGTGGGTGGGTTTTGGGCTAGTCAGTATCTCTCAGGTATGATAGCATCTCAACTACACCAGCAGAGGAGGAGGGATGGCGAGGGGTGGGGGGGAGTGATTGTTTAATTCTATGATGCTGCTTCATTGAAAAATTCCTGTTGGTCTCAAGTGCACACATTGTGTTGAAGACATAGCACTTCATAAAGCTGCTACACTTCATGTCCTTCCTTATTTACACATGCTTTTATTTCTGGTTCATTTTAATCCTTTTAATTTTAATACTTATTCAAATATTTGAGTACGTGGATTTCCTATGGGTGTTGTAAAGCTTTGAATATAGGAATTATTTTGTAAAGCATAATATAGCTGTAATATATATAAACATAAACAATCAACTTGCTTCAATGGCTAGTTGGGGTGATGGTGGAGTGTTGCTATGAGGATTTTATGATGGGCAGGGCACCTGTTAGTATTTCACTTGAAAATTAGAGCAGCTTAGACCCAGCCGTCATCTAATAAATGAGTCAGGTAAAGATGTGAAAAAACCCAAAGTCCAAAAAAAGGTGAAATGCGCATGGACTTTGG
The DNA here is from genome assembly GCA_016271365.2 of Neoceratodus forsteri. Lineage (NCBI taxonomy): Eukaryota > Metazoa > Chordata > Ceratodontiformes > Ceratodontidae > Neoceratodus > Neoceratodus forsteri. The sequence continues at coordinate 832,579,819 of CM028133.1, forward strand.
GTTTTTTTGCACTTTCATTTTCTTTTACAAATAACTTTTAATCTACAAGTTAGCCCCTTTCCTCATTTCCCTCGAGGCTGCTGAAACCAGCAATCAGGCAGACCAGAGAGCACCCAGGGGGCAGAACTTGCTAAGTCCACCAGGATTTAAATGGGTTAACCAACCTGTTTACTACAGACGCCGCCAGAGTGAAGCTGGGACAGGAAGCGTGGTTTCCTTGATAGGAACCACAGCAGCTCCCTTCACACCCATCAGCGGAGCCAACACACCCTTGAGGGCGCTGAAACTGCCAGTTGGGTTGACCAGAGAGCAGCCTGGGGGACAGAGCTTGCTGAGCCCACCAGGATTTAAACAGGTGAACCAGCCTGTTTGCTACAGATGCCGCCGGAGTGAAGCTGGGACAAGAAGCACAGTTTCTTTGGTAGGAAACGCAGTCGCTCCCTTCCCACACATTGGAGGAGCTGACACATCCTTGGTGCTGTTGAAACCACCAATCAGGTGGACCAGAGAGCAGCCGGGTTGGGGGGGTGAAGCTTGCTTACCCCACCAGTATTTAAACAGGTGAACCAGCCCATTTACAACAGATGCCAACAGAGTGAAGCTGGGAAAGGGAGCATGGTTTCTTTTATAGGGACCACAGACACCCCCTTCCCACACATTGGAGTAGCTGATACATCCATGGGGTTGCTGAAACTACCGATCAGGCAAACTGTAGAGCAGTCGGTGGGGGGAGGCAAAGGTTGATGAGCCTGCCAGGATTTAAACAGGTGAACCAACCTATTTACTACCGATGCCGCCGAAGTGAAGCTGGGACAAGGAGCATGGTTTCTTTGATAGGAACCACAGCTGCTCCCTTCCCAAACATCAGAGGAGCCCTTAACCACTACGCTATACTGCCTCCTAATAATGTGTTGTTGGGTGTGAGGGCTTCCCAGTTCCTGTCTCTAGGTAAAATCTGTGTTATGGGTGTCAGGCTTGCTGGAAACTGTTTCTGAATAAAAACTGTGCTGAGGGAGTGGGGCTTGCTGATAACCGTTTCTGGGTAAAAGTGTGTTTGTGGGTGAGGGGGCTTGTTGGTGACTGTTTTTGGGTAAAGTTGGTGTTGAGGGAGTGGGGCTTGCTGATAACCGTTTCTAGGTAAAAGTGCTGTGGGTGAGGGGGCTTGCTGGCAACTGTTTCTGGGTAAAATTTGGTGCTGTGGGTGTAAGGCTTGTTGGAAACTGTTTCTGGGTAAGGGTTCTGTTTGTGGGTTGGGGGACTTGTTGGTAAGTGTTTCTGGAAAATGTTGTGGCTTGTGGCTACACTGATAGCTAGGTAGGGGGTACTAAACAAAGAAAAAGAGTTGTTTTGTCACTAGAAAGGTTGTATTGTATGTTGGTAGCTGTTGCTGGGGATAGCTTAGTCTCATTGGGTTCTGGGACAAGAGGACAGGATTGGAAGCACAGGGTGAGCAGGAATAGAGAATGTGGGGAGTGGTGCAGTGCAGTGGTTGTAGGGTGGCAGTCTTCAAGGAGACCTTCTGGAGACTGTGGAGCTGGCTGCCCTATCTGCATGCACCTCTCTGGGTTGGCAGAGAGGGTCTCTAGACTCAAGGCTGTGTTGGCTATGAGTCAAGAGGAGGTCACGACATTCAGGGCTATGTTGGTTGGGAGTCGGGGGACCTTTTCTTCCACCCAGGGACCACAAAGTCCAACACCATTACCTCTTAGGTTGCCAGACAGGAGAAGTGGCTGGACTATGTTGGGCTTGAGGAGGGAGGGGGTGGTGGGATCTGGAAGGTTAGGGGGAGTCACAAGTGCATTCCTTAACCACAGCTGGTTCCACTGCAAAATGCCTATGCCATGCTACTGGAGCAGGACTGCCAAGAGGCACCCATGGAAGTGGCCAAGGAGGATATGGGAGCCCTCCCAGGTGGAGGCCCACAGGTGGGTGAAAGAGGACCCCAGAGAAGGAGGAAGCAACTTCTGTTGGGGGACTCAATCATCAAGGGGAATAGATGTGGGAGTATGAAGGGGGTTGAGAGTGAGGTCAAGATGCCTACCCAGTGCCACGACATGGAGGGATAGGAAGCATATCCAATGGATCACTAGGGCAGCAGGAAGAGAGAGGGAGTTAGATGTCATTGTCTGCCTGGGGCCAAATGATCTGGCTAGGGATGGGGCAGGTACAGTGCAGGGTTAGTTTTGGGGAGCTGGGAAGAAGTCCAAGACAGGTACCACTCTCTAGCTTTTGCAGGGGTACTGCCTGTCTACAATAGGGGGAAGGTGAGTGAGCTCTGCTCCAACGTCTTCAACTCATGGTTGAAGGAATGGTGCAGAGTGGAGGGGTAAGGCTACATTGGGGACTGGGAACCCACTTGAGAGGATAAGAGCCTATACAATGGTGATGTTCTGCATCCGTCCAGGAGCGGGACCACAGTCATTAGTGGACGGTTTAAACTTTACTTAGATGAGCCTTTAAACTAGCCAAGGGGGTAGGTGGAAGCAGAAAGGGAGGCAGAATCTACCCCCCACAGGCTTTGGTAGTGTGTAGAGGAAGCTCAGGGGGTGAGAGTTCCACCACGGAGCAAGTATGTCAAGGTGGTAAGGGATTAGCACAGAGGGAAGGGGTCAGAAAAGAGGAGGGAAAAGGGGGCACAAAAGGAAAGGAAAGGGGGGTATCAACAAGCAGAGTGCTAACAAAATCTGGAAGGCCACATGGGCAAATGCTAGAAATCTTGGAAATAAGATCCTAGATCTAGAGGCCATCATGACGGAAGCTGAGCTGGATATCATGGCCATTTCCACCAAGTCATGATGCACAGACAGCCATGACTGGGACATGGTCATACCAGGGTACATTATGTTAAGGGAGGACAGGGTAGGAAGGAGAGGAGGGGGAGTTGTGCTTTATGTGAAGGATAGCAAAAAAGCAACAGAAATACAGGGAATTCAGGTGAAGGCAGAGGTGCTATGGGTTACTCTCGAGTTGGTTAATGGAGTCACTATTTGGACAGGGGTGATCTGCAGGCCTCCAGCACAGGAGGAGGACCTAGGTGAGGAAATGTTAGAGGTAATTAGTAAAATGGCTAACAAGAGGGAGATGTTGCTGGTGAGGGACTTCAGTCTGCCAGATGTAGAGTGCATCCTCCCTGCAGCAGCTTCAGTTAAGAGCAGGGGCATCCTGAACTCCCTGCAGGGGGGTGTTCCTCAGGCATTTGGTCAGTGAACCTGCCTGTGATGGGGCAGTACTGGATCTGGTGCTTACAAATGGAGATAGAGTCGAGGATGTCAAGGTAGGATGCCATCTGGGGTCCAGTGATGATTGTACAGTGTGGTTCCACAAAAGAACTGCTGCAGAATCCAACCACACGATGGCAAGAGTCCTGGACTTCAGAAGGGCTAACTTAATGAAGATGGAGGAATGCCAGAGGACTCAAGAATAACCTGGCAGGGGGAGAGGACCTGGAGGGAGGTGAAGGAAAAATGAGCTAAACTAAATAAGGTGATAGTGAGGGCAACAAACTTATGTGTCAAGCAGATAAGCAAAAGTCAAGCAGGTAAGTAAAAGTAAAAAAACAAGCATTTGTCAATGCTGAATGTTCTCTTGCAGGTATTTGCAGTGGCGTTTGGCACGTATGGTGCTTTACCCTAATGCCCTGTGCGATTGCTGGTATTTGCACAATAAAATTTCAGCATGACCTTTTTGTTACCCCCATTGTGTGCTACATAGGCGGAAACATGTTTTGGGCAGGATGTGAAAAATGACAGCTGTACTACTCATAAGGAAGTGTGGTAAAATGGCAATGTTGAAAATCTGGAGTGGAAATATTGAAAATTCGCAAACCTATGAGCGTGCGCGGGAACTGTGCAACGCGACCGTAAAAACAGGTCATTGTTAGAATTTTTCACCAAATTTTCAACATTGGCATTTTAAACCTCTGCTAATGAACAGTGTCACTGTGATTTTCTTACTGTGTCCCATACATTGATTTCGCACACCGACTCTTGTGCACTACATGGGCGGAAACACGTTTGGGCAGGATGTGAAAATGACAGCTGTACTGCTCATAAGGAGGTGTGGTAAAATGGCAATGTTGAAAATGTGGAGTGAAATATTGAAAATTCGCGAACTTACGAGCGCAGCGAGGAACTGCACAATGCATACTCATAAAACAGTTATTTTTAGGAATTTGTTTACCAAATTTTCAACATAGCCATTTTAAGATCTCTGCTCATGAACAGTGACACTGTGATTTTCTTAATTTGTCCCATACACTGAGTTCGCACAGCGACTGTGCCATTGTGCGCTACATGGGCGGAAACACGTTTTGGGCAAGATGTGAAAAATGACAGCTGCACTGCTCATAAGGAGGTGTGGTAAAATGGCAATGTTGAAAATGTGGAGTGAAAATATTGAAATTTTGCAAACTTACGATCGTGCATAGGAACTGCGCAATGAACACTCGTAAAACAGTAATTTTTAGGAATTTTGTCAGCAAATTTTCAACACAGCCATTTTAAGACCTCTGCTCATGATCAGTGTCACTGTGATTTTCTTAATGTGTCCCATACATTGAGTTCGCACACCGACTGCGCCATTGTGCACTACATGGGCGGAAACATGTTTTGGGCAGGATGTGAAAAATGACAGCTGTACTGCTCATGAGGAGGTGTGGTAAAATGGCAATGTTGAAAATCTGGAGTGAAAATATTGAAAATTCGCAAACTTACGAGCGTGCGTAGGAACTGCGCAACGCAGACTCGTAAAAGTCATTTTTAGGAAATTTTTCACCAAATTTTCAACATAGCCATTTTAAGACCTCTGCTCATGATCAGTGTCACTGTGATTTTCTTAATGTGTCCCATACATTGAGTTCGCACACCGACTGCGCCATTGTGCGCTACATGGGCGGAAACACGTTTTGGGCAGGATGTGAAAAATGACAGCTGTACTGCTCATAAGGAGGTGTGGTAAATGGCAATGTTGAAAATCTGGAGGACAATATTGAAAATTGAAGAACTTATGAGCGCAAGTGAACTGCACAATGCACGTCAGAAACAGTTATTTTTAGGAATTTTTCACCAAATTTTCAACATAGCCATTTTAAAGCAGTGTCAGTGGCTCAGTAGGTAGCACACCGCCTCTGAGGCCGGAGATCAGAGGCTGTGGGTTCAGTTCCCACATCTGGCACTTGGGTTAATATCCCAGTACTGACACTGTAGTGCAGCATGAGAGGGGTGCTGCACTTCTGAGGTGCCGTCTTTCGGATGAGACGTTAAACCGAGGTCCCGTCTGCCTGGATTGGTGGTAGTTCAGGTGGATGTTAAAGATCCCATGGCACTTATCGAAAAGAGTAGGGGAATTTCCCCGGTGTCCTGGCCAAATTTCCCTCATTCACTAAAAATACCACCAACAGCTTAATCTGGTTCAAGGTCAGTTGGCATTCATCTGTATCCCCCTCCCCGGTCGTGCCTGAAAATAGGCAGGATTTGTCTAGTGCACTTACCCGGTCAACAAAAGCTAAATAAATAAAAAATAAAAGATCTCTGCTCATGAACAGTGTCACTGTGATTTTCTTAATGTGTCCCATACATTGATTTCAAGACACCGACTGCACCATTGTGTGCTACATGGGCGAAACACATTTTGGGTGAGATGTGAAAATGACAGCTGTACTACTATAAGAAGGTGTGGTAAAATGGCAATGTTGAAAATCTGGAGTGGAAATGTTGAAAATTAAAACCTACGAGGGCGGCGAGGAACTGCTAACTTACCACGTAAAACAGTCATTTTTAGGAATTTTTCACCAAATTTTCAACATAGCCATTTTAAGACCTCTACAATGAACAGTGTCACCATGATTTTCTTAATGTGTCCCATACATTGATTTCACACACCAACTGCGCCATTGTGCGCCATGGGCGGAAACACATTTTGGGTGAGATGTGAAATGACAGCTGTACTGCTCATAAGGAGGTGTGGTAAAATGGCAATGTTGAAAATCTGGAGTGAAAGGCCGAAATCATGAACTTACGAAAGCCTGTATAGGAACTGCGAACGTACGCCACAGAATGTTGGTTTGATCGATTATGGTTTTTGGGCTTTATTGACTATGTCATGCGAAGAGTTATTCAGCCCAGGGGGTGATTTCTGCGACCGTGCAGACTGCGAAATCACCTCCCGGCGGCCTGAATAACGCCATGACAGTGCATCATTCATGAGAGGGGTCCCAAAACCCTCATGTTGAAAAATTTGGTGAAAAAATTCCAAAAATGCCTGAGATATGCAATAAAGTTGAAATCTCTATCTAGCCCATTATACAGCTTACCGGGATTTCCTCAGTTCGCGTCGGCTTTGAAGAGTGCAGACGTAGTTCCGTCCACCAAGATCATCGCGCTGAGCTCGGAGGTAAGTATGGGTGAGGGAGGGGTGGGGAGGCAGGGTGCTGGGTGGGTGCGGGTTTTGGGAGGGGGCGGAGACTGTGTGGGACTGTTTTTACTTTACAGGTTTTTTTTTTAATTGATGATGGGATGTTTGCCACGCTGGGATGGGCTCCCAGCGTGGCACAAGGATGGCTGGGGCCGAGGGCCGACGGAGATTGGGACATTTCTGTCAGCAAATAACGGGACGCTTGGGCTGGGGTGGGCTCTGCGCAAGAAGGATGGCTTGGGGGCTGTGGAGCCGATGGGGATTGGGCACCTGTCGCAAATAACGCTGATGTTTGCCATGCGTGTGGGTGAGGTCCCAGCGTGGCAGCAAGGATTTGGGGGTGGCGACGCTGGGGCAGCTTGATCGCTCTGTATGACAGCGGTGGTTTTCTAGCCGAAGACCACCGCTGTCATACACAGCTCCCACCCATTGGTGCAGGATCGCCACACCTGCTCAACTGAGCAGTGGATTTAACGGAGAGGCACACCTCCAGCGTGCTATTCTTCAAAACGTTCACTTCAGCATGCGCGCTTTAAATGTAAAAGGAGACTGCATGGTTCCTCCAAAGAGGTAATAAAGATGTAAAGGCTAAAAGAACAGCATTCAGAAGGTATAGGGAAACCCAGAGGGAAAAGGATAGGAGGTGTATCTGGTAAAACAAAGGGAGGCAGGCAAAGCTGTAAGGAGTGCAAAGGCGCAAACTGAGGAAAGAATAGCTCAGGGAGTATCAAAAGGGGACAAGACGTTTTTCAGGTATGTGAGCATGAAAAGCAAGACAAAGGGAGGGATAGTGCAGTTAAAGAGGGAGGGGGTGATTGTATGGTGGGGGATCTATAAAAGACAAACATCTTGAACAAATACTTTTGCTCAGTATTCACAGTAGAGGGAGAGGGACCTCAAAAAGGCACCAGGGACTTTGAAGGGAGGGAAGTGGACACCAATCCGTTTTCTGAGGAGAAAGTCCATAAAGCACTCGCTAACCTGAAAATACGCAAAGCTATGGGTCCAGACGGGTACATCCAAGGGTGTTGAGGGAGCTCAGGGAGGTACTGGCTGCACATCTGACAGGCTTGTTTTCCAGATAACTGGAGACTGGCATGGTTCCAAGGGACTGGAGAAGGGCAGGGGTAGTCCCATTTCACAAAAGTGGCAGCAAGCAGGAGAGGGAGAGTTATAGGCATGTCAGCCTGACATCAGTGGTGGGTAAGTTAATGGAAACACTACTCAAGGAAAGGATTGTGAAATGTCTTGTATCCAACAGATTACAGGATCTAAGACAGCATGGCTTCACAGAGGGAAGATCATGCTGATCAAATCTGATAGACTTCCTTGACTGGGTCACCAAGGAGTTGGATCAGGCAGGGGCAGTGGACGTGGCCTATCTGGACTTCAGCAAGGCTTTTGACACCGTTCCACATAAGAGACTGGTTAGCAAGTTGGAGGCTTGGGGATGGGTAATGAGATAGTAACCTGGGTAAAAAACTGGTTAGTGGGCAGGACACAAAGGGTAGTGGTAAATGGAGTTCACTCCAAGGAATGTAGGGTGACCAGTGGGGTACCTCAGGGATTAGTGCCATGACCGGTACTCTTCAATGTCTTCATAAATGACATAGCAAAGGAGCTGAAAGGAAAGATCTGCCACTTTTCTGATGACATCAAGAATTCAAGATCTGTAACAGAGTGGACACTCCAGGGGGGATGTTGGAAAGGATGGGTAGGGATCTGAAAAGACTGGAGAAATGGTCAAGGGTGTGGCAGCTGGGTTTTAATGAAAAAAAGTACAAAATAATGCACCTGGGCCATAGTAACCCAAGAGTGAAATACACAATGGGTGGAATGATACTGACAAAGACCAAGCAGGAAAGAGACCTGGGGTAATCATACTGGATGACCTAAAGGTGGTCAAGCAGTCTGACGAGGCAGTCTGAAGGGCAAGTGAGATGCTGGGGTTCATAGAAAGGGGTATTGCCAGCAGGAAAAGGGAGGTGGTGCTGCCTCTGTATCAATCGCTGGTGAGACCGCACCTTGTGTACTGTGTTCAGTTCTGGAGACCACACCTTAGGGAGGACATAGACAAAGTGGAGGTGGTCCAGAGGGCCATCAAAATGGCGAAGGGTCTGCATCAAAAGCCCTTTGAGGAGAGGCTAAAGGAGCTAAACATGTATGCCCTGAAGGAGGGGGGGATATGATAGTGATCTTTAAATACCTAACAGGAGTTAATAAGGTACAGGAGAGGAGTATTTTTCAGAGAAAAATGTGCTCTAGAACAAGGGGGCGTGCTTTGAAGCTGGAGGGGGGTAAATTCAGGAGGGATGTGAGGAGGTACTTCTTCACAGAAAGAGTGGTGGATCCCTGGAACAACCTTCTGTTGGAGGTAGTGGAGGCGAAAACAGTGGAGGGGTTCAAAAAGGTCTGGGACAAACACAAGGGAATTCTAGGGATAAGGAAGGGAGGAGAAGACCAGGTGCCGTAGGTCAAGTGAGGTCTGCTGCAGCAAAAAAAAGATAAAATGCCCAGCAGGCCGTATCTGCTGTCACATTCTATGTTTCTATAGTTAAATAAGAGTCAATGTTAAAATCTCAGTCAGAATGTGTTTTCTGGGTTAAAAGATGGCTGTCAGTTAAAGTGGAAGGAGGACTACGCTGGTCGCACCTGTGGGAGTCCACTGTCTCCCTTTTGATGTCAGGTGTCAGAGGGTAGTGTGGTGGGGTTGGAGGGTCAATTTTATATATTAATACTGGGTTGTTTGGGTGGGGGGAGGGTTGTTGCAGCATGGAGCAAGCAGGGAAAGGGAAACTTATTTTCTTTTACAAATGCAGCTTCCTTGAGACTGGGATAGTGAGAGGGAGGTAGGGTGTTAGAGGGTGGTGGGAGGGGGGAATCATTTTAAATGGTCTGGTGGCAGGAAGAGGGAGGGCAATTGTAGAACATGGGTGGGAGTAGTTTTTCACAATCTCTAGTTGCCACCCACCCACAGAGATGGCATATGTCTTTTTTACATGCAGTCCCTATAGGGATCAGTAGCGGATTTACAGTGGCATCATGGTGTCAGGACCCACTGTCAGAGTGGGACCAGTGGTGCTCACTGCGTCACTGACTCACTGGCAGTAGTACACTGATAACCACTCCTCACAGCGCAGTGTCAGTGGCTCAGTAGGTAGCATACTTGCCTCTGAGGCCAGGAGACCGGAGGGATGTGGGTTAAATTCCCACATCTGGCACTTGGGTTAATATCCCAGTACTGATACTGTAGTGCAGCATGAGACGGGTGCTACACTTCTGAAGTGCTGTCTTTTGGATGAGATGTTAAACCGAGGTACCATCTGCCTGGATTGGCGGTAGTTCAGGTGGATGTTAAAGATCCCATGGCACTTATTGAAAAGAGTAGGGGAAATTTTTATTTCAAAAAACCAAAACAAAGCATAGCTAAACAGTGTTACTTCACACAAAAAGGAAAACAGAAATTTAAACCAAGTAAATGAAGTAATTCAGTCATAGAAAACTTTTCTATTACAAAAAGAAAAAAACACATCAAGTCAATGAAAAGAAAAAAAGTCTTATTTCCAAACTATAAATTAAAAAAACATACTAAATAGTGTCAGTTACACCCCATGTAATAAAATAACTTAAAAGGCAAAACAAAATATTCCAAAAGTTTTTGTATCAAAACAGTAAAACTGCAGTCATTAGAAGAGTAATGTGGACAGTCATATTGTTCTAACTAGAAATTGAAGGAAAAAGGACATAAAAAAAAACATACTCATTTAACCCACCCAAAGTACATTTTTCCAAAGAATCTCACCAACAGTAGTCCCCAGTGTATTAATCTCATAAGCATATAATGCATCCAGGTCACTCTGTATGTGAAAGAAAATTTCTTGCATAGAATAAATCTTATTTTGTAGAATTCTCAAACACCGTGCTTGCCAGATGTGCCATTTAAGGCAGGCCAGAAGAACATACGAACATACGAAATTTGCCAGCAGATAAAGGCCTAGAGGTCTATCAAGTCTGCTCGAATGTGCAGCTAGCACCCCTTATTCTGCAGCTGCCCCTTCCTTCCACCCTTCCCCTTCATTAACCCTCCCCCCTTGTCCTGTCCCATCCTCGTTTGAAGCAGTCCACTCTTCTACTGCATACCACTTCTGCAGGTAACGCATTCCATCCAGCCACCACCCTCTCTGTAAAAAAGTGTCTCCTCATCTCCCTCCTGAACCTTCCTCGCTTCAGTCTCATATCATGGCCCCTGGTGGCCCTCCCCTTCCTTACTTTGAACAGCCCCTCTGTACCCATCTTGTTTATTCCTTTCATGTATTTAAAGGTTTCAATCATGTCACCCCGTCTCTCCTCTCCTCCAGTGAGTACATGTTCAACTCCTTTAACCTCCTCTCATATGATAAGTCCCCCAGCCCCTTGATCATCTTTGTCACCCTGCGCTGCACCCCCTCCAGTAACTTAATGTCCCCAGATACGGACACCAAAAAATAACGCAGTACCCATATATCGTACTTTTATGCCATTTACACCACGCTCGTGGGAATTGGCCCAATATCAAAATATTATACTGTATGTAATAGATTCAAACAATGGTTCTCCCCACCAATGTGCCAGTGCCGACCAAAAGGAGGCAGTGTGTGAGCAATCAAAATATAAATGTTGTATTGTCTCCAAGCGTCCCTGACAGGAAGCTTCTGGACAAACCCTATCACATATTTGTTTGTGCTTCTGGTTAGCTTTTACATTTAGTTTCTGATGGGCGCACAACCAAACCACATCTCGCAATTTCTCCGGTATTCTGGGCTCTATTATACTGGCTAGCAAAAAGGATGTATTTATATCAACAGAAACTAACAAAAGCGGGTCCTCAAAATAACAAGTAGAAATGATATAATTATAAAAGGACTTTCTCTCGTGTGACACAAACCAACTTAATTCAATTTTCCACAATCGAATATATTTAAGTGTGTATTGCACATATAAAGGAAGCTGCCTTTCTACAGGGTGCCATTTTCCTCGACCCCAAGCTGCTAGAAACAGGGCTCCCCACAGAGACATACACATAGTACCTACAGCAGTGTTTTCCAACAAAGAGGTCGAATAGAGGAATAGAAAAAAATTCCCCAAAATGCACAATAGGGTGTAATGATACCTAAGCCTCCCTCTTTCCAGGGTCTGTAGGTGTGTGCTCTTCACAGGATTCAAGCGACTACCCCACAATAACTGGAAAAAAGGCCCATAATTTTAGAATGCATTACAAAAGGCAAAGGAAAAATGCGAGACAGAAAAAGAAAAAGAGGGGCTATGTAGGATTTTAACAAAAAAACACATTTTTTGTGTCATTTTCCATGCTTGCCATTTTTTTAACTTTAGAAAGAGCCATATCATAAATTCCGTCCCAATTACTATTTACTGATTCCTGAGAACCAAAAAAACCCCCAAGAAATTTCACTTTAGTAGTGATTAGTGGTATGTCAAACAAGTTTACACTAGGAGCAGAACCTAAAGGTAACAAAAAACATTTAGACGTATTAATTTTAATACCAGTGCCCAATTGTACAGAACGGAAAAAATTCAAAATATGTATCCCTAAATCTACATCTGCAATAGAGCAGATGCAATCATCTGCATAAGCTAAAATCTTTGAAAAACAGAAATTCTCGGAGGACACAATAGCCTGAACCTGCGTGTCCCTGTCAATATATCTTAATAAAGGGTCCAAACCGAATACAAATAAGAGCGGACTCAAAGGGCAGCCCTGTCTAACTCCTATCCAATAAGGGACCGGAACTCCCAAATGACCATTAACCAAGGGTGTTACCATTGCTGTGCTATATAAGGTTTTAAGCAGATTTAAAAAAATAGATAGTATACCATAGTATGTTAAGACATCCCAAAGATGATCATGTCTTAAAGCTTCAAAAGCTTTTTCTAAATCTAACGCTAGAAGATAACCAGTTAGCCGGGTCTTTGAACCTTGCTCTATTAATTCCCTAATAAAAATTAAATTTTGGGAAATATTCCTTCCCAAGACTGCACAGGTTTGAGTAGTAACCAACAATTTTTGTGAAACTGCTAATAGTCGGTTATTTAAAATGATAGCTAAAATTTTATAATCAGTGGTTAGAAAACTTAAAGGCCTCCAATTATGTAATTCCGTAGGATCTCCCTTTTTATAAACAAAAAAAAGGACCCAATTTCCCATACTAAGAGTAACTCTTTGTTCTTTCCATATAGCTTGAAAGACAACCAACAGCCATGGTGCAATAGTATCTCCATATGTTTTATAAAACAGATTTGGCAAACCATCCCCACCAGGTTTTGTATTAGTGGACAAATGACCAATTGCCTGTTTAATTTCAACTAAAGAAAAAGGCGCCCTTAAGGCATCAATTTCCCTATCCATAAGTAATGGTATGTCTAAGGTATGAAAAAAGGAGACAGGGGGTGCTAAACCTAGTGTAGAAAAAGTTTTTTACACATATTCTTGCACCACGTTCCTGATCTGATGAGTATCATCAACCAAAGTTCCATCAGAAGATTTTAAAGAGGACATACATAAAGGTGGCAAATCTTGACTAAAAAAATCAAGAGGATTCACTTTCTCTCTAGTGCCCGTAGTTTGATATTTCTGTTGCATCCTATATTGTTTTTCTCTGTTATGGAGAAAGGCTATCATTTTTTCCTTGAGAGCCAGAAATTCTTGCCTCTGTACACCCTGTGAGGAAACTGCCTTCGATAAAAAGGCCATATACCTTGTTCTATACCCAAATATGTGAGATAGGCATCTCTAGCTTTATGTCTTGAAAAGTACAAAAAAAGACATTTTAAATCCTTTTTCATGTCCTCCCACCAATCCAGTGGGCTATCATATAGAAAAGAAATATCAGACCTTAAGGAAAAAAAGAAATCTAACTGAGCAGCAAGTGTGACATCCTTTAAAAGAGACGTATTTAATTGCCAAAACCCACGGCCTAGAACAAGTTTTTGATAATTTCCAAGAGTAAATTTAACTATTAAATGATCAGATGTTTCCAAAGGCAACGTCAAAACAGAACTACAGGTTATTCTCTGAGATATAAACAAAAAATCTATTCTGGTCGAGATTGATCCTTTATGAAAAGTGTGCTCTGGCTTTTGGTGAAGTATGTCGTAGGGGTCCACCAAATTGTTTGTTCTTAAAACATACAACAAAGCATTCGTATTACAGAATAATTTCTTTGTCTTACGTCCCCAATCTCTATCTGTTAAACCACAGTTAAAGTCACCCCCCAAACCACCAATTTTGAGGTATGTAAATATGGGGAAATCCGTTTAAATAAAGCCGCTCTATCAGCTTTGGACTTGGGGGGCATAAATATTTAAAAGTCGGTAAATGCAATGCGAAACAACTATATCCATGAGCATAGCTCTACCAGGTACTATATCTAATAGTTGTACCACTTTAATGGCTAAGTTTGAAAAAAAATAAAATCCCTAAGCCATCACAAACAGCTTCCCCTGGAGACCAAAAGGAAACACCCCAGCGTCAATCCTGACTAGCTGCTTTAATACAGGCCAGAGAATTTAACCTGGTGTCTTGTAAAAAAATAATAGAACCAGGATGAGTACTGAGACTGGCAAAAGTGGTTTGTCTCCATAAAGGAGACTTTATTTATTTATTTAGTTTTTGTTGACCGGGTAAGTGCACTAGACAAATCCTGCCTATTTTCAGGCACGACCCAGGGGAAGGGGATACAGATGAATGCCAACTGACCTTGAACCAGATTAAGCTGTTGGTGGTATTTTTTTCAGTGAATGAGAGAAATTTGGCCAGGACACCGGGGAAATTCCCCTACTCTTTTCGATAAGTGCCATGGGATCTTTAACATCCACCTGAACTACCACCAATCCAGGCAGATGGGACCTCGGTTTAACGTCTCATCTGAAAGACGGCACCTCTCATGCTGCACTACAGTGTCAGTACTGGGATATTAACCCAAGTGCCAGATGTGGGAACTGAACCCACAGCCCTCTGATCTCCTGGCCTCAGAGGTGAGTGTTCTACCTCCTGAGCCACTGACACTGAAATACTGTTAACATTAACAGTAAGTAAAGAAACATTCATTGCCAGAAATGTTTAGATGAGAGGGAGAGAAAAAAACAAACCAAAAAACCCTAAAAAGACGAAAATCACTTCCGTTTTTTCCGCTTTTTTGGTTTGGGTTTATCCTTGACTTCAAAATCCTGGACATGTTTGGGGAGTGAGGAGGCAATAGACAAGAAATCCGAATCAGCCTCCTCCTTGTCTCCGTCTGGATCTTGTAAAGGAGCAAATGGGTTTGTTACGATGGAGCATTCTGTTTCCGGAAAAAAAGGTGGGATTCCTGAGCTCATTCTTGATGCTTCTGATCTAGTGACACTTTGAAAGGGGGTATCTGATAATGCTCCAGGAGGGGGCATACAAAGGGGTTCCTGAGTAGTGTGAGTTTCTGTGTTTAGATGAGAATCAGAAACTGTCAGCTACAAGCCAGGCTGCACACTGGATTCAGTCCATGGCAAAGGGTTAGGAACCAAAATTTCAAACTGTCCTATATCAGTAAAAGATGGAGGAGCCAGAGCACTGGTATCCATTTCATCGGGGATCAGGATGGGAGAAACCTCACCCTCAGGTAAATTAGGAACAGGGTCCTGAACCACTGTCTGAGTTTCATTATGGTCTAGCAAATCTTGCAACCTTTGTCGTTCTCTTTGTGCGTTTGCAACAAAAACGTCTTGTTCCACTCTGCAGGCAGTGTCAGCTTGGTTATGCAATGCCCAAGAACAAGTACGAAATGTGTGTCCCTTTTCCTCACACAAGTTACATTTCATAGGGTTTCTACAGTGCGCACCTATATGCCCCAAATCCCCACATAATCCACATTTTTGCTGGTTGCATATATTACTCAAATGACCTAGGGCCCCACACTTATAACAGGCTCTGGGCTGTCCTGGATAAAAAAGTACCCCTCTATCCCGACCCAGAAAAAAACAATTCGGTAAGTGCTTAGTCAAACCATTCTCAATACGCAAGTCAATTTGATATTTCCAACCCCCTGTCCATAGATGCTCCTCATCAAGAATGGATTCCGGGAGACTTTTAACCAAAAATGCTGTTTCAACCAGTATGTAATGTCAGCTACATTAACTCCTTCATTTCAAAACAGAATAGTGATTTTCTTTGAAACTGGTTTAGTCAAGGGTATTGCCAAGTAAGGTTTCCACAAAGGTGTATGTTTCAAAGCTAGGTATTGTTTCCAAAACCTGTCCAAACCAGCCGGGGTGTTTAAAACTTACATCAAAAACTGTATCCACTGGTATATGAATCAGGGCGTAAATCTCATAGGTGTAAAACCTCATACTGTGTTTTAACAGGTCACGACCAATAAAAAGTCTATTCGGGATCTCCTCCTGTGACCACCTAAATTTTAAACAAACTGCATTTCGTCGAGCAGCAGGCTCATTACCCAGATCAAACGCGGCTGGAAAAAAGCGTTTAGCAATATTACCTTGCCACACAGAAGGACCTTCATCCTGACCAAGCTCAGTTGATTGCTCTGGTATGGGGGAAGCAATACTAGCATAAGCAACCATATTGGGGGGGGGGGGTCAGGAGACCGACTTGTATCTCCCTCTTCCAGTTCTTTAATGTGCTCCAACATATCAGGACTAGGAGCTTTACTAAAAGGATCCGATGAATTTGCAGATGGTTGTCCTAAAGGAATACTAGAAATGCTGGGAGACATATTAACTGAGGAGGATAAAGAAGCCTCTGGAGGCTTTACATTCACATACTAGGACTTCCTATCTGGGGATCTGACCCACCCAGCAGCCTCCAAAGCAGTGGCCACCCACGGAGGAGATTCAGGAGCCTCAAAAGACCCCATTTGGAGAGAGTTCAGATTTTGAGGGGGGGGGGTTCAGGCACAGGCAAGATAGGTAACTTTGTGTTTAAAACACAGTCAGTAATAGTCGGGTCCTTTAAAACACCCGTAGAAGTCTGAGAAACCAAAGTCTGTGACACCTTGTGACCAGAAAGTCTTTCAGTTGTGACCAAGGTTCCTGCAGCGTCTGCTGCAGACGTCAAAACAGCGATATCCATATCATCAGTAACAGAAGACTCACCCTTCGAATGCCCAGGTGATAAAACACAATTTGGCAGTTCCATAACAGTAGTTTCCCTTTCCAAAGCTCCGGTAACTTCAATAGCACATTCTAATTCCTGCAGGGGCTCTCCTCGCACAACTTCCATTTCTTGGCGGTGCGTATCCAACAAACCAGACCGATGTTGTTCCAACTCCTTCAAAAGTTCATTCCATCTGTCACTATACTGCCATTCCATGGCGTAAAGCTGCTCTTGTAAATTTTCTTCCACACTGGTTACATTTGTCCTGGGATAGGACTCTACTGCCATAGGTAACAACAAAACCACTGCCCGCGCAGCATCTCCTGTCGAGGTAGGTTCCATCTTTCGTTAAAAGATAAGCAGCTGATAGCTGAGGAGGAGAGCAGCTCCTCAGCTCCCTGCACGTCCTTCTCCTTCGGTGTCTGCAAGCCCTCTGACCGAAAAAAGCATCCAACAGCGCCCTCCAGAGTAGGGGAATTTCTCCGGTGACCTGGCCAAATTTCCCTCATTCACTAAAAATACCACCAACAGCTTTATCTGGTTTAAGGTCAGCTGGCATTCATCTGTATCCCCCTCCCCCCGGGTCATGCCTGAAAATAGGCAGGATTTGTCTAATGCACTTATCCGGTCAACAAACACTAAATAAATAAATAAACAGTCAGAGGGGGACCAGTGGTGCTCACTGCGTCACTGACTCACTGGCAGTGGTACACTGATAACCACTCATGGGAAACAACTATACCAGGATATGCCTTGTACAGGAAAGATAGGGAGGGAAGGAAGGGGTGGCACTTTACATCAAAGAAACAATCAAGGCAACAGAAATCCAGGCCTAAAATGAGGAGACAGAGGAGTTGTGGGTCACCCTTGAGCCGGGTAATGGAACATCTGTTAGTACAACAGTGATCTACAGACCACCAGCTCAGAGGGAGGGGGCAGATAAGTTAATGCTGGCGTCAATATACAACATGATGGATAAGGGGGCGGTTCTGCTTATTGGCAATTTCAACATGCCTGATGCAGACTGGTCCACCCAACAGAGGCCTCGGGCAGGACCAAGGACATTGTGGAGTCTCTACAGGGAACAAGCCTAAGACAACTGGCACAAGAGCCCACCAGAGACAGGAATATCCTGGATCTAGTGCTCACCAATGGAGTCAGAATCATGGATCTCCAGGTGGAGGGGGACCTGGGGTCCAGTGACCATCATATGGTTTGGTTCAAGTTGGACTCAGGAATATAGGCCACACATACAAAAGCTAAAATCCTAGATTTCAAAGAAGCTGACTTTGCAGAGGTGGGAAGGAGGGTTAAAGAGGAGTTGGCTGGGGGGGAGCATGGAGGGGCAATGGGCACACATTAAGGAGTCCATTATCAAGGTAACCAATCAATGTGTGAGGGTAAAGAATAAGGGCAAGAGAAGGAGAAGACCACTCTGGCTTTCTAAGGTGGTGGCAGATAAAATCAGGGACAAGAGAGTAGCCTTCTGAAAATACAAGGGGACACAAGAGGGTGGTGACAGAGAAGAGTACCAGAAATGTTGGGGAGAGGCAGAGGCAGGGGTGAGAAGTGCTAAAGCACAGACAGAAGAAAGGCTAGCACAATCAGTGAGATAAGGGGACAAGACATTCTTTAGGTACATGAGAGAGAGGAGGAAGTCCAGAGGGGGTATTGTCAGACTCGAAGGGGACAATGAAGAGAGGGTAGAAAGGGACCTAGAGAAGGCCACAATCCTTAACAGGTACTTCTGCTTAGTCTTTACTAGAGAGGGAGTGGGACAGGGATTGCAACGAGTTGGACAGAGACTGCCACTGGACACAGATGTGTGGAGGGGGAAGAACTGAGCTTCACAACATTTATAGAACAGAGGGAACATATTGTGGTCAGGCCAGAGAGTCTCATCTCAATAGTGGGAAAGATCATGGAGACACTGCTTAAGGAACATATTGTTGATCACCTGATATTCACCGGAATGTAGGATCCAAGACTGCATGGGTTCATAGTGGGAAGGTCCTGTCAAACAAATCTGATAGATTTCTTTGACTGGGTGATCAAGGTGGTAGACCGGGGAAGGGTGATGGATTTGACTACCATGATTTCAGCAAGGCCTTCGATACAGTCCTGCATAGAAGGCTGGTAAACAAACTGAGAGTCTGGGGGTGGGACACAGGGTAGTGAACTGGGTCAGAAATTGGTTAGTGGACAGAAGGCAGAGGGTGGTGGTGAAGGGCACACAGTCGGAAGAAATGGGAGTCACCAGTCCTCTTCAATGTCTTCACAGCAGACATTGCAGAAGGGCTAGAGGGACAAGTATGCCTGTTTGCAGAGGACACCAAGATCTACAACAGAGTAGATACTCCAGGGGACATAGAGAGAATGAAAATAGACCTGGAAAAGCTGGAGAAATGGTCTGAGGTATGGCATTTAAGGTTTAACGCGAAGAAGTGCAAGATCATACACATGGAGAGCAGAAACCCTCGGGAGAGCTACATGCTGGGGGGTGAGTTATTGACAGTCACCAGAGAGGAGAGGGATTTAGGGGTCATTATATCAGATGACCTGAAATCCACCAAACAGACCGCAAAAGCAGTTGGGAGGGCTAGTGGGATGTTAGGGTGTATAGGGTTTACAAGCCATAGGAGGGAAGTGGTGATCCCACTGTAGAAGATGCTGGTTAGGCCCTGTGTGCAGTTCTGGAGGCCACACCTGTGTAAGGACATTGAGAGGGTGGAAACAGTGCTGAGGAGGGCAACTAAGATGATGGAGGGGCTGCACAACAAGGCATATGGGGATAGATTCAGGGACTTCAATATGCACACATTGGAACAGCGATGGGAGAGGGGGGACATGGTTGAGACTTTCAGATATCTTAAGGGAATAAAGTGAAAGGGGCTAGTTTGTTCCAGAATAAAAAGTACAGTAGAACTAGAGAGCATGACATGAAATTTGAGGAGGGTTGCATAAGGGGTAACATGAGAAAGTTCTTTTTTACAGAGAGGGTGGTGGATGCATGGAATGCCCTGCCTCAGTAGGTGGTGGGAGCACATACAGTGGAGGGATTCAAGAGGGCATGGGATAGGCACAAGGGAATCATATATATATGGAGGGCATAGCTGAGGCCACTGACCTAGTTGACGCAGTGGGAGCAAATTGGTAAAATGGGCAGACTGGATGGACCTTGTGGTCCTTTTCTGCCATCAACTTCTATGTTTCTATGAAGTCAAAGACCTGGTCACCCAGCTGAGCTGGGCAGTGGCTAGTGAGATGGAGCATGTGAGCGAGTCATAGGGCTCATGAATATGCATGCAGATCGTCACTGTCCTCCTCTGCCACGCCATGCTCACGACAGCACCCCGCCCCAGCCGGGAACAGGACAGCTCAGAGCCTCCAAATATTGAGTTTCCCTGTAGGTCACCACATGATGTGGAGGACCTAGGTCAGGTAATGTGGAGAGGTGTAAAAGCATGTAAGTCATGGTCGTGTGACACACTTTCCCTCCACAGTCGCAGTCAATGAACTCAAACTGAGCTCTTGGTGTCCCAGAATTTGCACTGTGGCAAAGAATTTTGGACCCGGTCTCCATCTCCCTGACCCTTGGTCTCGACAGTCTGTCTCGGTGGGGATGGGGAAGAACAAGTAGCTCATCTATAGCAAGATTCTTCCTCCATTCTGGGCTGAAAAAAGGTAGTAAAAACTATGGTGTGTTGGGAGGGCCCATGACATGGCGGGAGTTAGGGGGTGTGCTGCTGTCTGTGGATCTCTATATTTCACAGTCATACTCGCTGTACCTGTGTACACTGTGACTTATGACAGGGTTCTCTGTAGTGCAGTCTGTCATCCTGCCTGCTATGCATCATGCTGATGTATTCTGCTTTCATATCCCTTCCTATGATATTGTTATACACCACACAGCGTCGCGTACCCGTTAGTGCATCAGGCCCCCTGTGCGGTATTGTAGTCCCCAATCTGGGTAGTCAGGAGGAGACCTGAAGTGGACGTTCAGCACTGGCAGCTGAAAGAGAGCTGGAAATCTTGTTTATAACAGTGTTGTTGTGGGGAGCAGGTATGCCCTGTTCAATGTGTCAAGTTGGACCACTAGCAAATCCAACTCTGTAAAGAAGTAGTACCTGCCACACCCTTAGGACAGCTAACAGTAGCTGTTTTGGTCTGATCTCAGTTATACAAAATATACTGTACATTTTCTAGGGAAAACAATAACTTGTAGACAAAATAGCTACCTCTATAAAAAAAAAGATTCTGGATACAACCCTACCTGGCAGCATGGCCTAGAGAGTAGAGTAAGGAGCTATGAATGAGTTTGTTAGATCCAGCAGATCTGGGTTTCATTCCCACAACCTCCACTTGCATACTGTGTGACTCTAAGCAAGTCACTTAACCTCCCCAGTGCTCCCAGGTTGCCTCTGAAAGCAGACAGTTGTGCCTATGGACCTTGCCTGGTTACCAAAGAATTAACCAAAAAAAGGGCTCTGTTACTGCAATGGCTTCAATTTCCTCAGCCATCAGGATCAAGCAAAAGCAGTGAAAGTAGGTTGTTGAACGTTTCAAAACCTGTGGAGGCACTCTGACAGTGTACACAAAGATGACGAGCCCGGATGGGCTGTAGTCACTGTGTTTTTTTTTTGCATCATTTGTTATGTTGCTTGCACGCATGTGCAAGAAACATAGTGCCATCATCTGAGTTTTCGGAGGCGTGGCACCTGTCTTCCAATGCAGTCAGTGTGTTTGCAGGCACGGCCCCAGTTCCCCAATCACTGCTGCAGCTGTCTATGACAGCAGTTAAAAATGCAGTGGTCGTACAGTTGAAAGGGAGAGCTCCGCTTCAGTGAGCAGAGCTCCCCCCTCCACACACACATCACGCCCACGCACACCGCGTGCTCAGCGCACCTTCCCTCCCCCACACTGTACGGCTGACGGGTGCCCAACCCCCGTCGGCCCATGCCCCCCAAAGAGCCCAGGTGCCACGCTGGGAGCCCACCCCAGCGTGGCAAAATGATGTTAAGGCTGACGAGGTTGCCCAACTCTCGCCGGCGCCCATGCCCCCAAAGCATCCAGATACCACGCTGGGAGCCCACACCAGCGTGGCAAATGTCCTTGTTGTCTTATTAAAAAACCCTGTAAATACAAAAACTGTCCCTCGGTGCTTCCCCTGCCCCCTCCCACAACCTGCACCCACCCACTGCACCCTGCCTCCCCACACCCACCTCTCACCCCATACTTATCTCCGGAGCTTGGCACGACAATCTTCGGTGGACTGGGAACACGTCTGCACTCTTCAAAGCCAACCGCAAACTGAAGAAATGCTGGTAAGCTGTATAATGGGATAGATAGGATTTTTTCAACTTTGTTGTATATCTCAGGCATTTTGGGGAATTTTGGGCCCAAATTTTCAACATGGGGGTTTTGGGACCCCTCCTCATGAATTCTTGCACTGTCATGGTGTTAATTGGGTCCGAAAGGTGATTTCGCGGTCACTGTGTGAAATCACCTTCGACCGACATGAAATGACACTGCCAGTGTTCATAAGGTGGGCTCTCAAAAGTCTATGTTGAAAATTTGGTGAAAAAATTCCAAAAAATTACTGTTTTCGAGCTTATGTTGCGCAATTCCTATGCACGCTCATAAGTTCACCAATTTTCAATATTTTCACTCCAGATTTTCAACATTACCATTTTACCACACCTGCTTTTAAGCAGTACAGCTGTCATTTTTCACATCTCACCCAAAACGTGTTTCCGCCCATGTAGCTCACAATGGCGCATTCGGTGTGCGAAATCAATGTATGGGACACATTAAGAAAATCACAGTGACACTGTTCATGAGCAGAGGTCTTAAAATGGCTATGTTGAAAATTTGGTGAAAAACTTCCTAAAAATGACTGTTTTATGAGCGTGTGTTGCGCAGTTCCTATGCACTCTCGTAAGTTCACAAATTTTTAATATTTGCACTCCAGATTTTCAATATTGCCATTTTACTACACCTCCTTATGAACAGTACAGCTGTCATTTTTCACATGTCGCCCAAAATGTGTTTCCGTGCATGTGGTGCACAATGGCGCGTTTGGTGTGTGCAATCAATGTTTGGGACAGATTAAGAAAATCACATTGACACTGTTCATGAGCAGAGATCTTAAAATGGCTATGTTGAAAATTTGGTGAAAAAATTCCCTTCAGACATTGTGCAATATTGCTAATGAAGACACTGAACAGAACTGGCCCCAGGACCGATCCCTGCAGCACCCCACTGGTCGCCCCCTCTCCCTAGACTACACACCATTTACCACCACTCTCTGCCTCCTGTCTGTTAGCCAGTTTCTAACCCAGTTTACTCCCCTTTCCCCTATGCCCAGCCTACCCAGCTAATTTATCAGCCTATATGGGATGGTGTCAAAGGCTTTGCTGAAATCAAGGTAAGTGTTGTCCACTGCCCCACCCTGATTCACTTCGTTTGTCACCCAGTCAAAGAAATCAACCAGATTTATCTGACATGATGTCCCCACTGTGAATCCATGTTGTCTATGGTCCTGGGCTCCGATGGCATCTAGATGCCCAACTATCCTTTCTTTAAGCAATGTCTCCATGATCTTCCCCACTACTGAGGTGAGGCTGAACGGCCTACTGTTCCCTGCCTCCTCCCTGCTGCTGGACTTGTGTAGAGGGACCACATGTGCCCTCCTCCAATTCACTCATGTTGAATGACTCCGTGAACATGGCTGCCAGAGGTACTGCTATCTCCCTTTGCAGTTCTGTTAATATCCTTGGGCGTATGCCATGTGGTTCCATCGCTTTGTCCACCTTCAATTCAGTGAACTCCTGCAGGACTCTTTTGCCTTTGAATGGACTATTGTCCACCTCTTCACCCCCTTGGCAACTGCTGTACTGCTGTGGCCCTTGCCCCTCCCACTCTTCTCTGAATACTGAACAGAAAGACACAGTGGATGTCTTGGGAGGAAGGCATGGAACTATCACTTCCAAATACCTAAACAGCACATACAAGCAAGCAACATTCAGCATTGACAAATGCTTGTTTATTAAGTTTTCAGTAGACTAAACATGAAAACACGTACAATGACATACCTTCACAAACAATACATGTAAGTCAATTTCATAACTTATATACAGTACATCAAGATCCTATTCCTTCATTGAATCATAGGCATAAATCAATTACAAACTGATTTAAAACAGTAATGTCAGGTATAACAGAGAGGTCCTGGCTATATTTTACTTTACTAAACTAGAATTCAGCTAATAGCCATCACTGTGTTTTGACAACCTGGCTACCAAAGAATAGCCCCCCCCCCAAAAAAAAAATGAGAGGCAGGGGTGCCCACAAAACATTCTGGTGCCAGGCCCACAAAATGTTAATCCAGCCCTGATGAGGATATCAGTCACTGGGTAATTTTCCTGCTTTCTTCCAGTAGACCTACTCTTTTGTGCCCATAAGTCTCCTGGCTATGTCATGCAGCATTAAACAGATACTGATGCAGCTGAAAAGGTACAACCCAGAGCTACCAGAATGATCTGATTTATTAATTTAAAACCTGGAGAATACATGAGCATAAAGCCCGTTTTATGGGTGACCAGATATATTTCAAAATTAAACATATACAGTACAGCAACAATAGCACAATAAAAATAAAATATATTGAATAAATCATTGTGCATGTTGCCAACAGACAGTACATCAATTATACTGACAAAAATCAAGGTCACACAAGTACTGCATCTCAACGTTTGATGTGCACATGCACCAAATGTTTTGTTTTCAGTGAAAGGGGATTTTGGGGGATGTCACTGCCAAGCCCATTGCAGCTGAAAATAACAGGGGCTTGGCAGTCTACCCCAATGATCACACAGTGTGGTTGTGACACTACTTGCTACTTCCAGGGCAGAAATGTCTTGTACTTGAAAAGGACCAAAGCCGCTCTAATCAGAGAGGGCTTCAGTCCTTTGATTTGCATGTAGCCAGGTCAGTAAACAGGTGATTTGCTTTCAACATCAGGGACACTGTCAGCTAAGCGTTGTGTGGTCCTTGTGGCTGGCTTTCTCCTCTTCCTTGCTGTGTTTCTCCCACCTGTGTCTCCTACCTCCTCTCTTCTCCAACCTCTTGCCTGCCTTGTTCCCCTTCTTATTCCCCAGTTCTGTGTTTGCCATCCTGTGGTTTGCTGTGCATTCTTCTATCTTTCCTCCTGGGTGGCCACTCTGCAGCTCATGGTCATTTTCCCCCACTCCCTCTGTCATTTTGTCGCAGTTGACTCCTCGTCTGAACCCCCCCCCCCATGCTCCTGCTGCTCTGTGGCTGGTCTGCTGTTTCTGTCTGCTTCCTCGTGCTTCTGCTACTGCTACCCTCCCCAATTTGTGTTGTGCCCTCCATGTTTTTTGGTTCCTGGTTCCTTCCCTGTTCTCCTATCCTCTCTCTCTTCACTGCCCCTTTCTTCTCCATGTCCCCCAACTCCCTTTGTCTTGCCACCTTGTGGCTCATTTATATTTACACCCCCTTCTCATACCTCCATTTTCCATGTTTCTTCCTGCTCTTCTCTTTATTGGACTCCCCTGAACACTTCAATACTCGGTTCATGTGGAGTTGGGGGTAGGATGTCCATTGCTTGATTGGTTGTGCTACATAGAAGCTTTGGGGTTATTAGAGTTGATCATTCAAAAATGTTGATGCTACAGTATATATTCTGCCCACGTCCTACTTACTTCACTTAATTTGAGTCAAATAGTAGCACTGTTGTTCCAAAAATAATTCCCTGAATTACTATTCACTACTGGAAGTAATCTGAAACATGCCTATCTATGAGTTTTGCAAAATGCTACAGGCAGCACCAGCTTACATTCTGAGCCTGAGTAGCAAACATGTTATATTTATTATGTAGGTTTGCATTGCCAATTGTCTGCCTGATTATTTAAAATTGATAGCAGGGCTCCAGTACAGGGTAGCAAATTATTGCATTGGAGCAGGGAGCTCTTTTAATCCTACTGTAAGTATCCCTGTCTCTGAAGCCAGCAGGCAAGATCTATTTTATCTGGATGTAAATTCCTACCAAAAGAAAGTTGATATTGAATCCTGATCATCATACGGCACTTAAAAAATCTTCAAATGCAAATTTTACCATTTTGGCCACTCCTAGTTATTTGTTTCCTTGGAACTCTGTTATTTGCATGTACAGCATTTACTGCTTCCCACAGAAAACATTCAGAATTGTTATGATTAAATGCTTTTTATGCTGGTTTACATTTTCTGAATGTGCGTTTTATGCTGGTGTAAACCTGGAATTTCGAGGGCTTTGGGAAAGTATTTTCTAGTTGTTTTGTTCTGTTTGTTTTGTAACAAAATATTAGCATATTCCTGTAATTTCCCAATTTATTTAACTTGATATTTCTAATTAGGATGCATGTTCTCTTCCCAGTGCAACCCAGGCAAGAATGACAGGTGCTGTAGCAGGGTTGAGCAAGTACTGTACAGAGAGACAGTACAACACATATAGGATAGTGTATGGAAGCCCATACACAACCACGCTGTTCTCTTACTGAGTGGTTTCCATGATGAAGCGGACCTTGAGAGTGAAGTTCGAGAGGTCCCTGTCATCATGGAAACCATGAGGTAAGAGAATAGCATGGCTGTGTATTTGGGCTCCCATACACTTTTCTTTATAGTGTTTGGTGCCCAAAAATAGCAGCCTGCTTACTTTGGTGCCCTTTCTTGTACGCGTTCATCCCCAGGAACTGGTTCTTGTATTCCGTCCAAGCGCCATCTAGCTCCTGCATGCAAATGGTCAACTGTCCCCTGTCCTAAGAACAGTGCTGATGGGTGCAGTTGCATTATGATGTCCTCACTAATGCAGAACGAAAAGTCATTCTGTGTTAGTGAGGATGTCACTACTGAAGCAGAATTACTTTATGCGGTGTATGGATTTCCATACGCAACCGCATTCCACCATACACTATACATTATTTATTGATGCATAGCAAGTAATATAAAACTACCATTACAAAAAAGCCCTGTAGAATTTAGACATAGATAGAAAAATAACTTTATTAAATAATTCTTCTCTACAAATAGAAAATGTAATTCTAATTTTAAGACAGTGTGTGTCTGTTAAAATGTAAATCATATGTTACTGCTCTGCTCAAACATGGTTGATCCTATATTAAAATGGGGAGCTCCATCAGAGGTGAGAATTTTTGTTTTTGGGACACACTGGACTCCAGCACATTCATTCATATTTTATTTTTTTGCGGGCGGGGGTGGCTTCTGTGTATTTGTTGAATCATATATTAAAAATGTAAAAATCCTACCCCAACATGCCTGTTGCAAGGCTCACAAGCATGCCATACTTTCTTCCAGTATAAGGGTATCTCACACACAACAAAAGAGTGTGCTCTGATTGGTTGAGTGCTCTCCCTCAATCTTCAGTGAGGAAAAATGTAAAAATAAATGAGAAATAAAAGGAGTTTTGAACTGCTGGTATAGCATGGGATATACCTTAGTCAAGTGATAAGATTCCACAAATCATAATACAGAATGTTTCGTTATGACAGACAGACAGACAGGTAGATAGATAGGTAGATAGGTAGACAGGTAGATAGATAGATAGAGAGATAGATAGAGGTAGACAGACAGGCAGGCAGACTGGCAGATAGAAAGGTAACTTATCATGGAACAAAAGGTGATTTTAGAGAAGATGTCATTTGCCATATTTAAAAGCCATAGCCTGTTAAATAGTGCCCATCACACTCACTTTAAAAAAGTGCCCAAACCCTAAAAAGCACCCTTATTGTACAATTCACATTAAACTGTCACACTAATGAAGAGGAGAATCCACACTGAGTCAAACCATCCCAGCATCTCTGCAGATGATGCACAAAGTAATCCAAATACAAGCATCAAAATCTGGCATTGACAAATGCTTGTTTAAGGCTTGTTTTGAAGTTCAGAAGACCAGTGCAATCTGCAGTAATGGCTTGAGGCAAAGAACTATAAAACTGAGGCAATTGATATAACAAAGATTTTTGCCCTAAGCAAGTTTTCATAGTTGGAACAACAAAATATGAATTATTAATATCTACACAAGTAAAAACTGTAGCAGTACACTGCTGATCAGGAGGATGGAGAGAAAAGCTATGAGGACAGACTGGTGGCCCATAACATGTTCAATCTGCAAAACGGAGGCTGTGGAGGTGCATGATCTCAGTTTCCACACACTAAAGTGTTTCAACAAGGTTGAGGTGACAGAGAGGTTAACATGGAGATGGTTAACATGAAGATAGCACAGGCCTTCAATGCAAGCCTGGACAAATATCTCTGTTTACCAATGGAATTACAGAATACCCTGGGTAGTAGCGTGGATGGAGAATCTCTAGATAAAAGCATATGTTTGCACAGCTTATTTGTGGGTCCCCGGGGAGTGTGTGGACTTGCTGGACCTTGAGTCTCTTCAGACCTGTAACTACTATGGTACTGTGTTCATTGTCAAGTAAGAGGCAATTTAAAAGTAGGGGCCCTGGTCCTCCACAGCACTTCAGTCCTGACTTGCAAGGAAGGGCTCCTAGGATTCTGCATTCAGTGTTTGTTCATTCCTGCAGCATGAATGATTTGTTTCTGTAGCAGAATGGAGTCCTACCTTCAGCTAAGCATAACGTGATGTCATTGATGACATCACATGCTATACACAGAAGAGGGGTTTCAGGATACACAAAGAGAGGAAGGGAGCCAGTCACTATAGAAAACATTACTTTTTAATGACAAAATCACCAGGAACAAAGAATTCTGAGGCACTAAATGTATTCTGTGGCAGCATGCAGGTTCTACCAGAAATTCTGTAGCCATGGAATTGCAAAATTTCAGGAGCATGCTTTAAAAGGTATATCTTATAAAAAGTTGTTTTATAGATGGCATACATAATGGACGACAGTGGGATAGACACTTGTGAGTTATGGGTCTTTTCCTCACTTGTGAGGATTTAACGAATAAGAAATGAGAGAGCTGAGTGTTAAGCAGTAAGGCATGACCATGGGTTAGATTAACAGTATGGTAATCACCCGTAGGGGTGTAATGTTGTATGAGGCACAGCTGAGTGCTATATTGCCCCTAGGGGGTGATTAGCTAACTATTAATCTAACTCCTAGGAGTGCTTTACTGCTATTATAAAAACTGCCAAAAGAAAAGTGTTAGAAGTGTACCTTCTGAATGCTTTCCCTCATTGAAAGGGAGATTTTTTTAATAAAACAGTTCATCCACCACCAGTTTAAAGGGGAACAGTCAACACCAAGGGCCCCATTCTTAAGTGTGGGGCTGGTCCTAATGGACTTTGTGTGCAAAAATATTTTGGTTTACTTACTGTTTATTGTAGTATAGTAGAGTGCATCACACTAATTTTGCTTAGTTCTAGGCTAACATCTTCTGTTACTACAAATCCCAGAATCCCCTGCTGCTGACATCAGAGCAGTAGGCAGTAGTGGGATATTCAGTAACTTGCAGTGCATTTTAGAGTTCATATAAGCTCTGATCCTTTGTTTGCTGGCCTGGCTGTCCTCTCTGGGTTAAGTACAGTCACAGAGGATTGTACTTAGCCCACGGAGAAAAGCAGACCCAGAAAACATCTGATCAGAGATTATAAAAGCTCTAACATGCACTGCAGGCTACTGAATCTCCCACTGCTGCCTACTGCTCTGATGTCAGCTGCAGGGGAGTCTGGGATTTGTAGTAACAGAAGATGTCAGCCTAGAACCACATGCTACTATACTACAGAAAACAGTAACTAAATCAAAATGTTTTTGTGCACAAAGGGCCCTTTATGCTAACTGTTCTCCTTTTAGAATGCTGGTTCAGAATCAGAATGCATCATTCCAGTCATTCAGCAGTGCTACAGGATAGAATGTTGACAGCAAGCATTCATGCACTATGGTGATTCGGCTGTACATGACAGTTAAGTAAGCAATAACACATGACAGGGTGTGCAGTAATGCTAAATTACCACACGCCTCAGGTGGGTTGTGAGGCATGAGGTGCAGCCAAGTGCCTTCAACCACCTGGTAAGTGCGGTAATTTATTGCATTACTGTACACCCTGGAGTGTGTTATTATGCTTATAAAATGGTTTTAAGGGTTTAAAAAGCAGGAAAAAAGAAAGTAAAATTTAAGATGTGCAGTAAGTAAGCAATAACCTATGACAGGGTATGTAGTTATTGGGGATTATAGTGGTTAGAACACTGACCTGCAAAAGAGGAACTCCCCCAGTTTTAATCCTACCACTAGCCCACCAGTCACTACATTATATCACCACCAGTCAATCTGTTTTTCTGCTTCAGTCCTTCCCAGTTGTGAAACTGGGTAACAGCAGTAACCCCTCCCCCACACCGAAAATAAGATGTTGCTTCTCAGTTGGGTTAGCCTGGTAAAATAAATGGTACAATACAGAAAATGATAAAATTAACTAAGTGTGGTCATGCACCAAGCAAATGTTCTGTCCCCAAATGACCAGAGCACGTGCATGTGCACACACAGGCACAGATATACTCACAGAAAAAACAAATAAAAATGTTACACCCTATCCAATACCCTATCCAACGTATGCTCCAGCTAGTGTGTACTCCTACCAATGTGTGTACTACTGTGTACTCCTGCCAATATATGTAATTATTGCCTGTAACTAATCCGGGTCGCTCCTGAAAAAGGGACCCCTGGTCTCAGTGAGCTTACCCGGTTATCAAAATCTAAATAAATATTTACAGAAACAGTCCACCTGCTTAGAACTGACCCAGACAGTGGCCAACCCTTGAATATTCTAGCACTTACTAGTTTCACAGACCTCATACAGTTTCTCTTTGTTTTGCATCTGCCTTTTTAGTCTCACTGGGACACACACCAGAGGCCCTATTTTTTCCATAGGAACAGAATAGGAGAAACTCTTTTGAAAGTAGGGCCCTGAGCTTCAGGCAGCAGCTCTTTAAATTGGTGGGGTCGGGGGGGGGGCAGGGAGAGAGAGATCTGCTCAGGTACACTGTCGCTCATGGGTCAGCACAGAATTTACAAGCTGTTGTTTAAAGGGACAAATGTCCCACAATAGGGGTTTGCAAATTCAAGTCCCACCTGCAAACCCTGTTTCAGCCCAGCCATGGCAAATACCCCTGGAACCCCTTGCAAAGGTGAAGGGCATAGGGGATATACACCCCATCACTGGGGGGGGTGATAAAACCATATGTACCCCACCTGGCAATCTCTGCTGAACATTTCATTAGCAATAGCCAGCAGCAATCCCTAGCCCAAAGAGTTCTTACACAGTTGGAAAAATAAGGCTCAGTTGGATCATTTTTCACCCTCTCATCGCATTGACCATTGGGTAACATTTTGCTGAGTACAACCAGGAAGTAAAGATGTAGTAAAAAAACCTTTTAAGTTTTAATGGATTTACAAAAATAAAATCCTTTTACTCTGTTTAATGTCAAACCATTCCAAATGACGTAGCCTGTGTAAACTCACCAGTGGATTGTAAACTGGAAAGTGCAGGACACTTTAATGCAGCAGTGCAAGGAAAAACATTTTTCCAAAAAGCTAGTTTTAGCAAAGCCCATATTAAAGGGGCATATACCTTCAAAAAACACAAAATCTTTGTATATCCTGATGTGTCCCCACTCACCCAGCAGAGGTATCGCAGGTTCTTACAATTTAGAGAAGTTGAAGAACTTGGTGGCTATGTGTCGGTTCTCTATCCCTGCAAGGCCAGACTAAAGTTTGCCGATCAAGTAAGAACATTTCTTGATGATCACATTAAAAAATACATACTTGATCAAAATGCTGCTAAAGCTGCAAGATTAATGAGAGATCTGTCTATTTCTGATAAGGACACTGATTCCAACATGTCAAATGTTGACACTGCTAATATTCCATCAGGAAAAAGCACCTGTGAAGACCCCCTAAGCACCCGTGAAGACCCCTTGCATACATTGGATTTGATGCAGATGTCAGCCATCTCACTTAAGTTGGAAGATGTTCTGGACATCACTTAGAGTTAAGTAGCACCAAAAATATCGGAAGCAGTGATGATATCTGAGGGACAAGTTGGTGCCTGAACTATGTCAGCTAAGTCTAACTGATATTTAATTTTCTTTTCAATATAAACTGATCTCACCTGAGTTTTCATCATGCTTTAGAGGTGCTGGACCATCATCTAAACTACTGTACATGTATATGATGATTTTCCTCCATGTTTTGCACACTGAAAGTTATGAATTATGAATAGTTTGAACATATATGTGGACCTAGGGTAATAATAGGGAAACTAATAATGGAATATTGTTTTTTGGAAAGAATTAATATATAGAGAATAATGCATATGTAGGGAGTTGATATGGAGTTTTTTCACACACCCAAGTTGTGTGATAATATGTAAACCTCGAGAGCGAAGCTCGAGAGGTTTTAGCATTATCACACAATAAGGGTGTGTGGAAAAACTTCATTTCTACCCCCTACATATGTTTTATTTTTTATAATAACTGGCACCAAAACAAATTAAATATAAGTATTACCACTACGAGGAGACGTGAGATGAAAACGCTCATACTTCCTTACTAATAGGCACACCCCCACGCTGTTCAAAGACTGACATCACATAATGTGCTAGCGTGGGGGCGTGCCTACTAGTAAGATGTAAGGAAGCGTTTAACTATGAATACTCCGTGTTAGTTTGCTATGAGTTTGAAACTGTTTACTTTGGAATGCGAGTGCTGCAGGCTTCTTGGCGAGACTGTAAAAGTCGTATCATTCTCGTATCAACCTGTGGGTTGATACGACTTTATACAGTTCTAGAAAACGGGTTGATAACAGGGATCACCAGTTATTATGACATAATAACTCTCTGTCTTAAAATATATATATATATATTCTTCCCAGTTGATTTTTCAGGGAGCCTTGAAATGTGATGAAGTTTTTATTTTATAGTCTACTGTTCTAGCATTAGTGAAATCTCATCTGTAAATAACACATAATTATATAATTCAGGATTAACTTATTCAGTAAGAATATGCAGAAATTAACTGAGGGGGCAACTGGTGTACTTTGTGATTTTTGCTTTGATGAAATTAATTCAGTAAGTTACAAGTCAACCATGTAACTTAAATTCTAGTATTACCCTTTATATGTATGACATAAATTAATACTTAATGTGTAATATAAACAAATATGGACCAATACTAGATATATTTCTTTTTTTAAATGCCTATTTTTTATTAGAGGTTCTTGGACACTAAGTTAGAGAGTAAAGGAATCCATCATGTTACGTTTAATAGGTAATTCAATATTCTTTACTATGGATCTCTCTTCTAAAATGGACTTATCTGTTGCTGTATTTTTTTCTTGGATGTAATACGTTATATATTTATTTTTCTTATGGGACCTTCTATTCTCTTGATACTACAGCATATAAATTACCATTCCCTTTATGCATTTTTTCATGTACAATAATTTCAAAAATAAAATGTAAAAAAATAAATAAATAAATAAATAAGCATACCTGTCAAACCTGCTTTTCTAGGTAACGCTTATGCTGTGCACCACGATTTACTATTATTATTGATACTAACCCTTGGCAAGTCTATAATTCTATTTGTAAGACAAATATAGTGCCCATCTTTTTTCTTGAGAAAAACGTAATTAAAACATTTATAAAATAGTCAACCTTTGGTGGAAATAGAACATTTTACAACCACAAAAAACTGAAGGATGCCTGAATCTTTTCTACTGAAAATAGGAAGGGTAATTTCCCCCCTAATTTTGTTATACTGTTGCTTTAAACAGTAAGGACTTCTTCGTGTATTAATTTTTCAGGGGAACTGCAAAAGTGGCAGCAGTAGTCCTTGTGTAATGCATGAACAATAAAAAGGATCTGAGTCCTTTCCATGAAAACAGAAGGGTCCAGGTGCATACTGGGGGAGGATTACAAAGTGAACCCCAAACCTTTTCTTTATAAGTGTTAAAAATCACATGAGGAAATAGCAATATATGAAAGTGCTTTAAGACTCAATATTTTTTGTTAAAGTACTAATGACATGAAAAGTAATTGAGCCCTGCCTATGAAAAAAAAGCACCGTGGAGCGAGGGCAGAAGCAGAGGGTTACATGATGGCACCAGCATTTATGTTTGGATATGTAACCCATTACCCCAGGTAGTTACTAGAGTGTGTTCAGCTTGTACAGGCAACAAAGAGTTAATTTGTGCTGTCCCGGGCCCTCCTGTCATAAGCCATGGCTTTGGTGCCAGGTGGGTGGAGGTTACTAAAGCAACACAAGCCACAAAGGATTGCTGCTGGCTGTTAGTCTGCCTGAGAGTTCAGTTCCCAAGAGAGTTCCAGTCAGACTACTGAGAGAGAAGGATTGGGTTCATCTTATTTTTTTTTTATGCTGAGAGGTAAAGACATCCAAACCTCCACTGAAGTGGCAGAGGCCATCCCAACTATAACCCCTGGCTGGGTGCAGCCATGTACAGCATCTGTCCTCTCACTGATGAGTAAACTGGAACTTGTTTTGCACTGTGAGAACTTCTGAGAACCTTCTGTACTGCTTTTAGAGCAATGTCTCCAGAAAGGCAAGTAGCTGAATAGTTGGGGAGTATTTTAAAGGGATTCAGGACTGTGACTAACTGTGAAGACCCCCTACTGGATCCTCAACATCCAAATCTTTGGGACAAAGCCCAAGACATGTTGCCTGAAGGCCAATAGAAGGTGGCAGTAGCGCCCTGTTGGATTAGACAACAAGTGGAAGGGGAAGTCAAGGAAAAGCCTTCAACAAGCTGTTGAGTTTCTCCAATTGGGGCCACACGTGTGGGCTGAGCTCCACTGACAGTGCTATTTCTGTTGCCCAGAGAACCCCAAGAACGTTTGCCCTACTGTGAGCTGGGACTGAGGGTAAGATGTAAAGGGACCCTGCATGGTGTATCATGATTATTTTGCTCTGGTAACATCAGACTAGACCTTCAGATGTGTGTAACTCCTGACATGCCAACTGTTGTGAGTGGAGTAAACAAAGAGTTTTACTGCTGAAGTTTACAGTTTTTAATATTTCTCAGCCTCCCCTTGATAAGGCACTGATGAGTAAAGATGCTGCATAAAATGTCCTGAGGAGATTTGAATAAACCCTCTATTATATGACTCAGATATTGTATGAACACAGGAATTTGTGACTATGTGATTTTTTTGGTGCCCAACACAAACCTCAGCCATGTGGTCCCCCAAACCAAACTCTTAAAACCCTGGCTGGCCACCTCACGTGGTGGATGGTCCCCATAGTACCTGACTGCCAAGAATCTGTTACAGATAAATCTTAAAGGGAAACAATGGAAAAGGTGCAGCTTTACCCAGGCACTACAAACATTCCTGATTAGTGCTTTTAGACAGTATTTTTTTTTAATTCCTCCAACTGCTTTTTAGTTATTTAAACAGTGACCTTCTACTTTCACTTTCTATTGCTGGCAGCCACCATTTCATGAGTAGCAGAGATCTTCCTAAGCTCACTTTATGCTAATATGACCTGCCAACCAGTAGCAGAGGTCAGACAGGCATATTAGCATACAGTGAGCTCAGGAGGCTCACTGCTGCTCATGAAATGGTTGCTGCCAGCAACAGAAAGTGGAAGTTGTTGGTAGCTGTTCTAAGTAATTTAAAAAAGCTGTTACTGTCTGATAGCACTAATTGAGAGTTTCTGTAGTGCCTGAGCAAAGCTGTGTATTTTCCATTGTTTTCCTTTAAATTTACATGACAAAATAACAGAAAATGAAGGTTATTTAAAGGGAACATGAGCCCTGTTATTTCCATTTTTAAATATAATTATAAAAAGGGTCTGAGAAATGGAGCTTTCTGATTGGCTGCAAACATTCTAACAACCTTATGTTAATCTTTTATTAACATACATGTAGAGCTTAGCCATATGCTGAACAAGGTTTAACACTGTTTAAATTTTTTTTTTATTATAATAGCAATAAGGCACTCCCAGGGATTATGTTAATGGTCAGTTAGTCACCCTCTAGGGGCATGTGGCACTCGGCTACACCTCGTGCCACAGTACACCCCTAGAAGGTGATTAACAGACCATTAACATAACCCTTGGTCATGCCTTATTTCCTTTTTTAAATATAATTATAAAAAGGTTCTCAGAAATGCTGCAATCTGATTGGCTGTCAGGATTCCAACAGCCTTACATCAATCCATGTTATACTGTCATGTACAGCCTGATCACAATGGTACATGGATTCTTCCTGTCAGCATTCCATCCTCTAGCACTGCTGAATGACTGGAATGATGCATTCTGATTTTGAACCAGCATTCTTAAACTGTTGGTGGAAGAACTATTTTATTAAAAATCTCCCTCTAAATGAAGAAAACATTAAAAAAATAAACTTTTAATGCTTTTCTTTTGGAATCATTTTTTATAATAGCAATAAAGCACTCCCAGGGTTAGAGTAACAGTAAGTTAATCACCCTCTAGGGACAATATGCCACTCGGCTGTGCCTTGTGCCATATTACACCCCTAGGGGGTGATTAACAGATTCTTAATCTAACCCCTGGTCATGCCTTATTGCTTAATTGTACCATTGAGCATGTGTGAAGTCTGTTTAATAACCCAGGTGTATTGTTTTGTATGTTAGTTTTGACATTATTTAATTTCTTACTTATTTAGGGTCCCTGCCCTAATGCAACCACCAACATTCATTTTTCTAAACTAATTATCACTAGAAACCCAGTGACATCAGTTGAGTGGAAGCCCTGCATGGATAGCTTCATTGCAGGTTTTAGCTCAACTGATGTCACTGGGTTCTGCACCTTGTTTGCAATTAAACAAGAACATATGAACATACAAAAATTGGCAGCAGAAAAAGGCCTTATGGTCTACCAAGTCTGCTCTGTTTTGCAGCTAGCAGCCCTTATTTTGCAGCTACCCCTCCCTTGCCCCCACTCCCTTGACCCTCCCCCTTTTGAAGCCCCCCATTGTTCTGCTGGCTACCACCTTGCTGGTAATGTGTTCAACCCTGCCACTACCCTCTCAGTAAAAAAGTGTATTTTCATATCCCTCCTGAACCTTCCCCCCCTCTAGTCTCATATCACGGTCTCAGTTTTCCCTCCCCTTCCCTCCCTGGTTTGAAAAGCCCCTCTGTACAAGACTTGTTTATCCCTTTCATATACTTGAAGGTTTCAATCATATCTCCCCTCTCCCTCTTCTTTTCCAGTGAGTACATGTTTAATTTCCTCAGCCTACCCTCACATGGTAAGTCCTCCAGACCCTTGATCATCTTTGTCATACCTGCATTGCACCCCCTCAAGTAACTTAATGTCCCTCTTCAGGTACGGGCGCCAGTACTGCATGCAGTACTCCAGGTGAGGCCTAACCAGTAATCTATATAAGAGCAGAATTACCTCCCCCTTGAGGATATACCTCTAGCAATACAACCCAGCATCCTGCTGTCCTTTGCAGCTGCCTTTCTGCATTGCGCCGAGTTGTTCATTGCTGTTAACTGGTGCACTCCAAATCTGCATTTAAGCAATAATGTTGGTTCTTTCTGGATCTTGTTAATCTGAGTCATAATTATGTATGATTTAGAGATGGATGTTTACTTACTAGGGAGCATAGTATTATATCATGACTGTTGCAATGATTTAGGGGTAGGTCCTTGCTTGTAATTGTTTTAGATACGATGTGTGAACCATGATGCTCCCCTATATCTGTAGTTCAGTATGGTACTTGCATCCCTTTTTGTGGGTACATACTCAGTGAGTTAACATTAGGCCTCCTTGCCACCAACACAGGTGAGGTATAGTGTTACTGGTGTATCATTCACCATGAAGGGCCTGTGATATGTAAGCAATAAGACACGACAGGGTGTGCGTTAGACAGTTTAACACACGGCTAGGAGGCGTAGTGAGGCACGGGGCCACCGGCCGAGTGCCTCCCAGCCTCCTAGCCATGTGTTAAACTGTCTAACGCACATCCTGGAGTGGCTTATTGCGCTTATGAAATGGACAAAATATTTAGAGATATTAATAATGACAATATAGTTGTTAAAAGTAAATATATTTTTATTTATTAAAGCAGATAACCTTCCGCTCATAAAAATAGATCTATGTTTTTCCTTTTTTTTAACAGTTTTCATTTTAACAGTTTAGAAATGTTACATTTCATTTATAACTTTCAGTAAAACACACTGTTTTAATTTTAATCATATTAGAAATGTGTGATTTAATGAACTGTTCATTAACTTGTAGTAACAATTTTGTCACAAAACACTGACATTAATATTGTACTTTTTACTTTTAACTGTTCATTAACTTGTACTTAAAATTTTGTCACAAAACACTGACATTTATATTTTACTTTATTTTGAAAAGTAAACAGGAGCATTAAAAGTCATGGTGCAGTTGTGCATAGTTACTCCTGTAAATTGAGGCTGTGGGGACTGCACATTTAGGTCTGGAATCGTTTTTACTTCGGGTGGTACTGCGGTGCTCATTTCAGCTTCAGCTTCATTTCTGAATACGTGATGCTTGTTTCTATCGGGTGTCACTGTGGGGCACATCTGAAGGGAGCTTCTTGAAACTTGTCTTGGACTTGAGCTTTCTTCTTTTGGTGCGAGGATATGACACCATTTCCTTCTGTCATCTGGCTTTGCACGCCAGTAGCTCTGGAGACTAGCTTCATTTTTGTGCCCTGTGATTGCCATGATTTCGCGGTTCTGTAAACCAGCATCCGATAACATTTGGACCGCGGTTGCTCGGAGGCAGTGGTTCGTGTAGCACTGTGACAGACCAGCTTCTTCACTCAGCCTAGACATGAATGTGGATAGATAGTTTAGACCCATGGGCTCTGCTGAATACCATACCGGGAGGGAGTCAAGCTGGACTTGTGGAAGTCTTCGAGGATGTAAGTAGAGGGCTTTGGGATTCGGTGGAAGCTTGCTCATGTATAATTTTAAACTTTGAACTGGGCAAAGTGGATTGCCTGGCTGAGCGTACATAAAACCACGGTTCGATGATTTCTGTGCTCAAGGGGATTGTTGTGGTTTTAGTATGCTCGTTAAATTGAGCATTGCAAATTCGGCACCATTTTACATTTTCAGTGAAAAATGCTCTGGTTTCAGTTGCGGACACCTTCCCAACCGCGCCTGGCCATGTATAAATGAATATCTAACCAGACTTTACGAACAAGGCCAGGCGCAGTTCGGGGAGAACAAATGTCAGAATATCTGAGCTTGTGTAAGTCTGACTTTGTGAGGGCTTCATGGTGCTTGGACTTGTCTTGCTGGGAGCATCTGTAACTTTTCATTTTGCTGTAAATACAGCATTACTGGACCTGAATTCTGGATCCCTCATCAGGTTAAAGGCCTGACAATGCCTGGGAACCGAGGGGTGGTTCAGCGCCTTCGGAGACCGCTGAAGCTCGAGATGGCATACTCGAGTCCAGCGCTCGTACAAGCTTCCGCGTAAAATTTTCTGAGAACAGTGTTCAGGTCTTCTTTAGTGATAGACTGCCAGTCTATCGATGTGTTTGTTGCTGTTGCCCATTCATAAAATACACAGAGTGCCCATGCTGTTGATCTTATGGTATTTTTTTCATTTTTCTCTTGTTCAAGGCAGTCTAGTTCTTTTGGGGTGTAACTTGAGAAACGCTTACTCACTGCGGTACTTGCACTTAAGATTTGACAGTTTGGTTGGCTCGTTTGACAGCTGCAGGTTATATTTACGTTTTCTGAGGTCGTAGATGGAGAGGCTGTGGTCAGTTGTTCAATGGGCTCATTGTCTGGATGCATTAGTAATTCCAAATCCTGTTCTGAAAGGCTGATATCAAAGTGGGTTTCAGGAAAATATGCCATTACTATAAAGTGGTATTGTCAGTTTCAGTTGGTATAAACAAGATGGCTGATTTCAGATTTGCCAACATTCTAATTGGCATTTTACTAGGATTAGTGCCCACAGGGCACTGCTGGTTCTTTTTCCTGTGCGTTAGACAGAATATCACACAGGTATGGACCAATCAGCACTTCTAGATTCTGAAGCCCATTTCATAACAGGCAACAGCCTTCCCACCCCTTCTCACATTGATATGGGGCCTCATGAGCAGCCCTCTAGCCATACCTTGTAAAAACAGAAAACGGGAGGGTGTCAAAGGCTGCCTTGCACATTTCAACAGAGCTGCATGTTGTGCATATATAGCACCCAATATTATAAACCATGGTGAAGTGGTCAGGGTGATGTGGTCACATGTCTGCTGCAGTCTTGGTCACATATCTAATAAGGCCACATACTTGTTCAACACTTGGTGCATGGAGTCATGGAGTGACACTCCAACATGATGGGTGTCAAAGGTCACTGTCAAGACAACAGGACATTTTGTTGTATGCCGATTGCACAGTGCAGTGCACATCACACAGACAATACAACACATGCCACACACCACACACTGCAAAGCAGACTGCAATCAATCAATCAATCAATCAATCAAAATCTTTATTTAACCAGGCGAACATCATTGAGCAAAGCTCATTTGCGAGATGGACCTGAACAGGATACAAGAAAAAATACACAGCACATTGAACACAATAAAATCACACAATATTTAAATAACTAACATAGTCAGGGCGAAATATAATACACAGGGTAATGACAGTGGTAGTGCATGAATACTATGAACACACATGAGCAGATAAATACAGGTTATAGTCAAGACTGGACACTGTGGTGTGGTGAAGGCAGAAGAACAAACACGAGTGAGAGGGGCAACAAGGGAAGTTAGGAAGCTAATAAGAAAAGGAAGGGACTTGTGAAAGTTAAAGTGGGAGGGGGAGGGTAGGCAGGGGAACCCGTAAGTGTCATAGCAGCAAATAGTGATACCAGGGCCATGGGTAAGGACAGACTCCAGATAAGGGGAGTGAGGAGAGGCAGAAGATAAGGTGAGTGTCCCAGGGTCAGGGAGGTGGGGGAGCATGTGAACGAGAGGTATGCTACTTTAAGCCAACTGAAATCTACGCAAGGGAGCAGGCTACACAAGGAAAAGCAAAAAAGGAACGCTATGAAAAGGTTAAAGAGGGATGGGAAGGGGTCAGTGAGACTGGGTAGTAAATGTACTCTAATATGTCATCAGACAGGTGACCAGCAAGTCATTGAGGCAGGGAGGGGGAGATCAGGAGAAACAATTACAGGTTTCTTTAAACGAACAAGCATAAAGAGTTTTAAATGCTGATATGCTGATGCTGTTGGCCAGTTTCAAGGTTTTTTGCAGTGTGTTCCAGCACTCGGGTAACATATGGCTCATGGAAGCCCTACCAAAGTGTGATTTGACCTTTGGCACTGTCAGGTAGATACAGGAGGAACTTCTCAGCTTATACATACCTAGCATGCTCAAGGGTAAACAATCCAAGATATATTGAGGCAGCTTCTTGGTGATAGCACTGAAGGTCCAGAGGGAGGCATTTCTCTGTCTTCTGTAAGTGAGAGCTGTCCATCCCATGGCATTGTATAAAGAGCAGTGGTGAGTATTGTATGGAAGATTGGTGATAAACCTTAGGGCTCTATGATAGAGCACATAGGCACTGGGTTGTATGGGCCCGTGGAACATTGGCCCCAGCAATATTTTTTGAGCTGGGCTGAGCCCCAGCAATATTTTGCCACATGCTGCCTTTGCCTCTTTTTGGGATTTTTCCCCTGGTTTCTGTCGCGGCGTTGCCTCCTGTATGACCACACCCCTTTCCCCACTGTTTAATTGGGCTAGTGATTGGCTGGCCTGGCTGGCATTATATTTAAAATTAGCGCCTTTGTCTTGTTGCCTTGCCGCACCCTCGAAAATCACTGCAGTTCAGTGGCTCTTTTCCTTCAAACTTGCCGCACATTGATTGGCTGGGGGGGCTTGTTTGGACGCGATATGCGTGCATGCGTGTAAGGACTCTGAGAGGTGACGGTTTCTTGTGTGGTGCACTGGCGGGCTGACCTAGAAGACAAGCGGTGATGGTGGATCATCATGCCTGGTCCAGCAAGAAAAGAGGAGCCTGAAAGAATAGCCAAAAGACCGGGGGTGCGTCGGGAGCTGGCAGTCATCCAGGAGGACACCACATCAGCAGCAGCCAGGAAGCACAGCAGGCCAGTCGAGTCAGAGTCGGGACAGCGAGGAGGGAAAAGAAAGGCAAGTCCTGGGGTCGGGTGGCCAAGGAATGAAACCAGGCGGCTAGCCGTGTGGATGTGGTCACCGCAGCGGGCAGCAGACTAGCACTGCAGAGGGGAGCAGAGTCGGAGTGTGAGGGTGATCTGAGCATTTCCGATTGAGGTTAGGGAGGTTTAGGCAGACGGCAGGCCTACATGTGGCCAGGTGGGTTCCTTCAGTCTGGGCAGCTGGCAGCAGCACAGAGCAGGTCGCCTCGAGGAGGAGGAGCAGCAGAGGAGGAGAACGTCAGCAAAGGTAGGCAATAGCAGCAGAACTGTTCCATGGATTTCAGATTTTGTGTATGATATCTGGACTGTACTACTTGCATATGTAGTATTTAACCTGTGATCAGGGTTGTGGCTGGAAAGGGACACAACTCAATGCACCTTACTTGGCTGGTTTAAACTAATAAAAGTATACTATCGAACTAAACTACTCAAAAGGTTATATTAAGGCACTAATTGATATGCTGAGTTTGGAACTTAACATTGTTACTTATTTCAAGTTCTGATGTTAAAAGAAGCCATGTTGTAGCTCCTGTTTATATCTATATTTATAGTACTGTCAGTTGCTCAGTAGGTAGGATGCTCAGCTCTGGGGCTGGAAGATCAGAAGATTGTGGGTTCTAGCCCCACACCAGGTACTACCCATAACTGACATTGTAGTACTAGTGCAGTACCAACAGAGTACTGCACTGTTGAGATACCGTCCTTCAGATGAGATTTTAAATGTAGTATAGCCTAGAGGTCAGGGCAATGAACAGTAAAAGAGCTTGGTACATCAAGCAGACCTGGGTTTGAGTTCCACAACCTCCTCTTGGATACTGTGTGACCCTCAGCAAGTCCGTTAACCTCCCCAGTGCTCCTGGTTCACCCCTGTAAACGGGCATTGAGCCTACTGACTAATACTGGGTTACCAAAGAATTGAAAAAAAATTTAGATCTTTTTTGCCCATTTTTGGTCACTGTCCAGGTGAAAGTAAAAGATCCCATGACACTTATCGATGAAGAGTAGGGAATTTTCCTAGTGACATGGTCAACATTCAGTCATCAATAAAAAAAACAACAGATCCATGTAGCCTAGCCTCAGGATGCAACTGGAAACAAGCCATCACAAGTAAATGTGCCTTTCCCGGTCAAAAATAACAAACAAATAAAACGTAATACTGGATGGCGCTGCTCTATTGCTACATTGTAGAATAAAATATAAAATGGAAGGTTAGACGGATGGTTGTATTTGAACCACTTATGATCAGCTTTAAACTGTAAATTTCTTTTTTAAATGTGTGTATATATACGTGCAGTGTGATTTATTGTATACATATGGACCCATTTTCTAATAAAAAATGTTAACATGATCAATTTTGGTCACTCAAACTTCTGAACTGAACTTTTTTTTTTTCGCCCAATTGTTTAACCAGGAGAGAAACACTCAAATGACAGCTTGTTTACAGGTGCGACCTGGGAGCACAGGGAAGTTGAGTGACTTGCTCAGGGTCACACAGTATGCAAGTGGGGACTGTGGGATTCAAACCCAGGTCTCCAGATTTGCAGCTCTGAGCCTTAAACCACTGCGATATTCTGATACTGCACTGAACTTACTGGGTTACTAATAAATAAATAAAACTAGCCATTGAAAACAGGGGTTTGTTGAGTCTATTGGGGTGGAATGAAAGTCAAATACTTACACAGGTCCAAATTTGGAAGTGATTTTAGTTTTCTGGAAGTCAAACTACTTCTCAAGGCTCAGCATTGTCACAGTAGCACAACCCCTCACTACACTGGTGACCCAGACTGGGGTCGCTCAGGGGCCGGCCTGGGGAGAGTAGATCTAGCAGCCTAAGGATAGCTTTTTCCCCTCAGTACAAGGTGAGGACTCTGAGCTTCTCTGCTTGCCTGTTCCCTGGTGGAGACCAGGTGGAAGCACACTGGGAGCTGCTAGTCAGAGGTGAGTGGCAGCCAGCTGTCACCAAGCAAGCATGCATGCTGCTGCACACGTGTGTATCACTGCAGTCCAGCACCTTCACAGAAAGAAACAGAAGCTGGAGGAAAATGTCCTGGTCCATACCACCGGCAATCCCACTGCAGGTGTGGGGTGCACATTCACAGAGTGTCTCCTGGCAGTCCAGCTAGGAAACCAACCCTGCTCCTCAGGAACATCAGCTCATCGTGGTATACTCTGGGCTGCTTAGCGCATGCTGGGTGAGGGGCTGCCACATTTAAACTTATTTTAACTCATTGTACCCAATAGCTCCGTATGAAGTCAGAAGACCATCCATTGATTCTCCTGATACAAAATGGCCGCCCAGGGTATAATGAGTTAACAATAACAAACGCCAGTCTGTCTTTTATTAGGAAATATTGATTCTTGATTGTGATTTGGTAAATGTTACCCATGCAGTAACTAAATAAGAATGGGACAGTTTGGGGAGCTTCGTGATGGAAAGAGAGACCTAGCCTATTGACTAGCTTGCTAACTTGCTTGCTGTCTT
Organism: Neoceratodus forsteri; assembly: GCA_016271365.2. Lineage (NCBI taxonomy): Eukaryota > Metazoa > Chordata > Ceratodontiformes > Ceratodontidae > Neoceratodus > Neoceratodus forsteri. The sequence goes on from CM028133.1 coordinate 832,624,057, forward strand.
GCTAAAGCCTTCAGCAAGCAAGTTATCAAGTTAGCCAGTAGGCTAGGTCTCCATTCCCATCTCAAAAGCCCTGTCATGGGGGTAAGCACTACAATAACCAGGTAATAAGGTGTGGTGGCTTCTGTGGGGATGGATGGGGGGGATGCTGATGTTGCCTCTCTGGGGATGGACAGGAGGGATGCTGATGTTGCCTCTGTGGGGATGGACAGGAGGGATGCTGATGTTGCCTCTGTGGGGGTGGACAGGAGGGATGCTGATTGTGGCGGTGCCTCTGTGGGGATGGATGAGAGGGATGCCGATGTTGCCTCTGTGACAATGGATGGCAGGGATGCTGATGTTGCCTCTGTGGGGATGGATGGGAGGGATGCTGATGTTGCCTTTGTGGGGATGGATGGGAGGGATGCTGATGTTGCCTCTGTGGGGGTGGACAGGAGGGATGCTGATTGTGGCGGTGCCTCTGTGGGGATGGATGAGAGGGATGCCGATGTTGCCTCTGTGACAGTGGATGGCAGGGATGCTGATGTTGCCTCTCTGGGGATGGACAGGAGGGATGCTGATGTTGCCTCTGTGGGGGTGGACAGGAGGGATGCTGATTGTGGCGGTGCCTCTGTGGGGATGAATGAGAGGGATGCCGATGTTGCCTCTGTGACAATGGATGGCAGGGATGCTGATGTTGCCTCTGTGGGGATGGATGGGAGGGATGCTGATGTTGCCTTTGTGGGGATGGATGGGAGGGATGCTGATGTTGCCTCTGTGGGGGTGGACAGGAGGGATGCTGATTGTGGCGGTGCCTCTGTGGGGATGGATGAGAGGGATGCCGATGTTGCCTCTGTGACAATGGATGGGGGGGATGCTGATGTTGCCTCTCTGGGGATGGACAGGAGGGATGCTGATGTTGCCTCTGTGGGGATGGACAGGAGGGATGCTGATGTTGCCTCTGTGGGGGTGGACAGGAGGGATGCTGATGGTGCCTCTGTGGGGATGGATGAGAGGGATGCCGATGTTGCCTCTGTGACAATGGATGGCAGGGATGCTGATGTTGCCTCTGTGGGGATGGATGGGAGGGATGCTGATGTTGCCTCTGTGGGGATGGATGGGAGGGATGCTGATGGTGCCTCTGTGGGGATGGATGGGAGGGATGCTGATGGTGCCTCTGTGGGGGATGGATGGGAGGGACGCTGATGTTGCCTCTGTGGGGATGGATCGGAGGGATGCTGAGTCCAGAGACTGAAATGGGTGTGGTGGTCTGTCTCTGCATCAGTGTGTGACTGTCTGATGGGCAAGGGGGTGGACTGTCTCTGGCAGCTCTGCAGTGTCTGATGCACGGGGGGAACAGCCTGAGGAGTGTTAGGATGGGAAGAGAGACCTAGCCTACTGACTAGCTTTCTAATTTGCTTACTGTGTTGCTGAGGCCTTCAGCAAGCAAGTTAGTAAGCTAGCCAGTACACTAGGTCTCGGTTTCCATCCTAAAGGCCCCGTCATGGGATAAGCAGCATGCAGCAACACAGCCCGGGCATGTTTCTTCCCTCCTGAAAATACAAGAACAAAGTCATGTAGTACTAGTAGTTTCTGAAATATGAGCACTCTTTACCTTTCCTACCAGTGCACTCATAGCCCTAATCAGATCACTGTTTTGTGTCTACCTGATCTCACATTCAGCTAACAAATCATTGCTACCACTACTGTGATTAGTGTGTATTTGTTTATCAGTTTCTTGAAAATACCACAGGGGAAAAGAAAAAAATGCTTATTAGCAATAACTAATGATTTGGCAAAAAAATGTAACATCCTGTTTTCAGCCCAACAGAAATATCACTGAACTGGGGTTTATTTAAGCAATAAGGCATGACAAGGTGTGTTATGTGTAATAATGTCACTCCTGGGGTGGGTTGAAGCACTTGGCAGAGCCGAGTGCTTCCACCAGCCCAGGAGTGATGTTATTACACAATAACACACACCTTGGAGTGCCTTATTGCAATTATACAATAGCTCGATGTTATACAAAATAAAAAAAATAATAAAAAAAAATTAAAAATGTTTTTAGTAGATTTTTAGTGTGGCAATATATCTTTGTTTCTTGAGAACAAACAATGCTAATCGTGTGGCAACAAATCAATACAGTGTGGTTATTGTATAATAACATCACTGTCTCAGGCACACACTGACCAATCGGAGTACAGGAAATTTCCTTGCCACTGTATAATTCATCTCTCTAGTAGTGTCCCACTGGCAGCAAGTCTGTAATATTCGATTGTAGCTTTAAGTGAATTCCCAAACTTTTTTGTCAATCACAACCTGAAACATGGTAAAGACTCTATTTCATCAGGAGATACATACTTCACATGTAAAATATAAGTCTGCAACTTTTAATTAGAATTTTGCAGTTTGTTTTCTGCCCCTTGAGCAGCTTTTTGCATTTTTTTCAAGGTGTCCGGCTCAAGGGGCAGAAAACAAACTGCAAAATTCTAATTAAAGGTTGCAGTGTTATACTTTACATGTGAAGTATGTACCTCTGATGAAATAGACTTTACCATGTTTCAGACTGTTATTGACAAAAAGTTTGGAAATCCACTTAAAGCTATAAACAAACATTACAGACTTGTTCCCAGTGGGATGTGTGCTAGTGAGATGAAATAAATCCCAGTTCAGTGATATTTCTGTTGGGCTGAAAACTGAATGTTACATATTTTTTGCTAAAGCATTTGTCAACATTAATCAGAGATTTTGAAGGGGGGGTGGTTAAGCTACATGGGAGAAGAGCGGTGTGGTGATGAGATGGGGACACAAAAGTGACCTGAGAGAGGTCAAAAAGATCAGTTGGGGAGAGTGACCATTATAGCATATTGAGAAAGTAAAACAAAAAAAAGCAGCTGCATTCCTCATTAAACTGCACAGGGAAGCATGTAAAAGCAACAGCTGCCAGCTGAGTTATTTCGAGAATTCTTACCTTTTCACTCTTGTTATGTGGGCACGTGGCTGCTAAAAAGCAGGTTTACTGTATATTATGGCTCTTGGATTTCTAGGACACAACTGTACTACTGTAAATGTCTGTTGGGCTGGTGTGTTTTCCCAGTCACTAGCCCTTTTTGGCTACTGGCTGAAAAACTTAATTTGATGCCTGGTCTTCTATGTGTCTATGGCCATGTCCAAAAAATAATATATTAAGTATCTGTCCTTGAAAGATGTAGTACTTCATATATACTTTCTTTGGACATGGCTGGCCATGGGGACATAGAGAGAGTCTGACTCTTTCTCTGTAACCTTCCTACCTGGTGATAATGGCATATATGGGTATGCAGTGAAATGAAGTACTGACTCCATTTATGCTATTCTCTCTCTCTCTGTCTCTCTCTCACTCTCTCGCTCTCTCCCGACGTCTGCTAAACAGATATGGCATCCCTGAAGGGGATGCTTTGTGCTCAGAAATTGTGTGAGTGACGATGTGGGGGATGGGGATTCTCTCATGACTATTGCTTCCTTTACTAGCCTATAGATAACAAAACCTGGTCTATCCTGCTCTGTTTTGGACTTTCTTCCTTGCAGTGGGCAGGGCCTTGACTCCTAGGCCATGGGGCGTAGTTTGACCCCTGACCCCAGGGCCAAGGGTGGAGCTTGACCCCTGACCCCAGAGCGCCACCAAAAATTCTACAAACCTGGCTCCTATGATAGAGCATGTCCAGTTTTGAGAGCACAGCAGCTGGGCCCTGGCTGTACAGAAAATCTGTGTAATCCAGGAGGGAGAGGAAGATGGTTTGGACCAATCTTTTCTTGGCATCTCTTGTAAGAAGATGCTTAATCTTATAAAACAGGCCCAACCTCTGTCTAAGCTTTTTTGACAGTTCTTCAATGTGGTTGAGAAAAAAAGAGTCTGTGGTCAATCCATACCCCCAGGTACTTAAACTTGGATACATACTCCAGAGGTTTGCCAAGAAGGGTGGTGATCAGAGGTAGTGTTCCAAGTAAGGATGGATATCTTGAAGGCACAAGGTGGGAGAAGAACATTGCCTTATTTTTTTGGCATTTAGAAGTAGTATTTGGTTAAGAAGCTGATGTTGCAGAAGATTGAAATCCTGCTAAAGGTGACTGCAAGCAGCCTGAAGGGTAGGTTTACTGGTGTAAAGAACCATGTCATCTGTGAAAAGATATATATTGGCACTTTTGATGCAGGCATCTATACTGTTAATATATATTGCGAAAAGCAAGGGACCTAGTATCAATCCCTGTGGAACGCCTCTCAGAAGGGGCTTAAATGGAAAGAGTTCTCCTTCCACTTTGACCTGCTGGAACTGATCTACTAGATAATTAGAGAACCATCTCAAGGAAAGGTGGTCAAGTCCAATGTTCCTGAGGGACAGGAGAAGCAGGTCATGGTCGACAGTATTGAACACCTTGTTAATGTCTAAGAATACTGCACAAACAAAGTTTTTGGCATCAAGTTCACATTGCCAGTCATTCGTAACTTTAGCAAGTGCTGAAATGGTGCTATGCCGTGGTCTGAAGCCAGACTGCAAAGGGTTAAGGAGATTATATAATTCCAAATAATTCCTTAGTTGTGAGCTCACAATTTTTTCTAACAATTTAGGCAGGATGGGGAGCGAAGAAATAGGTCTATACTTGTTTAGGCCACTGGGGTCTCCAGATTTAAAAAGGGGAATAACATGCACAGTTTTCCATATGGAGGGAAGGACACCCTGAGAGATAGATAGATTAAAAGGTGGGTAATTGGCACAGCCAAGATATGATAACCAATCTTAAGGAAGAAGGGGTCAAGCAGGTCTGCTCCTGCATTCTTTCTAGTGTCCAGTTTCTGCAACAGATCTTCAACCTCTTTTAGTGATGCAGGTTGAAGGGAAAATGATGAACTTGAGACAGGGACTTCGGGGTCCTGTACGCCAACTTGGTTGTGGAGTTCACTGGCAAGGGAGGAGTCAAAGGCTAGGACTGTAGTAGAGAAGTGATTGTTAAGAGACTCGAGGATGGATGGCTTATCAGAGATTGTAATGTCTCCAAGGCTGATTTTCACTGGCAAGTCTTACAATACCATGGGCAACTCTCACTAAGCAACAGCCCACCATACAGTCCTATGCCCCTTGCCATCACCAATGGAACACAATCATGAAGATGACACAGCTGTAACCGAACAAAAAATGTATTTAATAAACACTTTAGGTATAGACTGAAGTTGGGGGGGAAAGGGCGGGGTGATGACAGATGTCCTGGGGATGGTCCTATGCTACCACAGAAATGACAGAGTCTTCACTTTTGGTTATTTTTGTCAACATGGAAACCATGACCACATGAAAGGATATCAGAGCCAGTACACTGTGCAGTGCATGCACCAAACATCCCCACCAGACAGGACGTATAGCACAGAGAATGTGACCCATGTACCTGATGAAGAAATTCAAAAAAGGAAAAGACCTGACTCCATTTTCACTTTGTTTAAAGTCCAGTTTTATTCCATGTAAGGCCACCTTATCATGATATATTTAGGGTGGGCCCCTTACTCATTAGCTGTGGTCCTAATTTATAATAAAGTCCAACCAGTATCCATCATTTCATCCACAATACATCTAGTACTGTAAGGGTAAGAGGATTCCATTGCCTGATTAAAAGGGCTGCACTCTGAAGGTACAAGGAGATGCAGAGGGAGGAGGACAGGGAGGTGGATCAGGGGAAATGGAGGGATGCAGGGAGAGCATTAAGGAGTGCAAAGGCGCAAACTGAAGACAGAGAATAGCCCAGGCAGTAACAAAAGGGGACAAGATATTCTGAGGTATATAAGCAAAAACAGGAAGACCAAGGGAGGGATTGTAAGGTAACGCACCAACACCCCAGATGGTACAATGCCAACACTTGGCATTGTGTCTGTCACTATGGGGGATGTTGGTGCGAGTGCCGTCACAGCACTATAGTAAAATCATTATAGATCAGTCAGGCTGACATCAGTGGTAGGAAAGTTAATGGAAATGTTGCTGAATTTATGGGTTTATGGAATATCTCAAATCCAGTGGATTACAAGACCTGAGGCAGCATGTCTTCCTGGAGGGAGGTCATGCCAAATGAATCTAATAGATTTCTTTGACTGGTTGACGAGGAATTAGATTAGGCTGGCATGGTGGACATGGCCTACCTAGATTTCAGTAAGACTTTCAATACCATTCTACATAGGAGACTAATAAGCAAGATGGGTAGCCTAGGAATGGGACCAAAGGTAGTAAACAGGGTAAGAAATTGCTTAAGGTATAAGCGGCAGAGGGTGGCAGTAAACAAAGTTCGTTCAGAGGAAGGGAGGGTGACCAGCGGAGTACCTCAGGGATCAGTGCTGGTACCAGTCTTTTTTAATGTCTTTATAAGTGACATTGCAGAGGAACTGGAAGGGAAAAGAAGGTCTGCCTCTTTGCAGATGACACCAAAATCTGCAACATGGTGGACACTCCAGGGGATAGAAATGATGAGCAAAGGCCTGAGAAAACTTGAGGCATGATTGAGGGTATGGCAGCTGGGTTTTAATGTGAAAAAGTGTAAAATCATGCACTTAGGGTACAGAAACTTGGGGACAGAGTACAAAATGGGTGGAGTGGTATTGACAACAACCAAGCAGGAAAGAGATCATATCAGATGACCTTAAGGTGGCATGGTAGTGTGACAAGGCAGTTAGGAGACCTAGTGGGATGCTGGGCAGCATAGGGAGGGATATCACCAGCAGAAAGAGGGAGACTGTGTGCCCCTGTATAGATCACTAGTAAGACCCCACCTCGAGTACTGTGGCCAGGTCTGGAGACCACATCTCTACAAGGACTTAGATCAGAGGTGGTCCAGAAGAAGGCTACTAGGGTCACACCTGAAAATAGGCACTTTTTGTCTAGTGTGTTTATCTGGTCAACAAAAGCTAAATAAATAAATAAAAAAATGGTGCAGGGTCTGCATCAAAAGCCCTATGTAGAGAGACTAAAGTAACTCAATATGTACATCCTGGAGGTGACAAAAAAGGGTGGATATGATAGAGACCTTTAAATACCTTACAGGGTAAACAAGGTGCAGGGGGGAAGTATTATAGAGAAAAAAGAGCTCAAGAACAAGGGGACATGCTATAAAGCTGGAAGGGGTAGATTCAGGAGAGATGTGAGGAAGTGTTTCTTCACAGAAAGAGTGGTGGATTCCTGGAACAGCCTTTCAGCAGAGGTCGTGGATGCAAAGAAAGTGTGTGTGTGTGGGGGGGGGGTCAAGAATACATGGGATAGGCATAAGAGTTTCTTAATGAAAAGGAAGTGGGGGGAGAGAGAGAGAGAGATGCAGATCGATAAAGGTCCACAGTGATACAGTAGGTAGGGAAGAAATGGGCAGATTGGGTGGGCCAAGTGGTCCTTACCTGCCATCAGATTCTGTCTCTCATGTATGTGATTCTCTGTTAAGGGAAGGGAAGGGAAGGGGAAATGTTTAACCAGGAAAGGCACACTAAGCCGGAGCTTGTTTCCAGGTGCAACCTGGGAGCACAAGGAAGTTAAGTGACTTGCTCAGGGTCACATAGTATGCAAGTGGGGGCTGTGGGATTCAAACCCAGTTCTCCAGGTTTGCAGCTCAGAGCCCCAAACCTCTGCACTATACTGCCTCCTAATAATGTTAACAATGTTTTGTGCCACACTCAACAGTCTATTTATTATATGTCCCTCCTGGCATAGAGCATAAAAATCACAACACGTACTATATCACTTGTACAGTTACGTTATATCTCACCCATGGATATATCTTATTAGTGACCTTAATTGAAATGTCCTTTAATCAACACATTATTTCAAGTTTTACAGGTTCTGTTGCATTGATAATCCAGTGCTATTTTAACCATGGAATAATTACTGCTTAAGCAATCTGCTATTATACTCAGCGTCAGCATTGGATGAACATTTATAAATGTTTATAGTAAACATTAGTAGTGCAAAGTACTAAACATTACACCAGTGAACCCTCATCCAATATATCAAAGCCTTGAAAAATCTGGCTGTTCCATTGCATGAGTGCACTTTATGTTATAAAGTAGGATTATGCATTTGTACTCTCTTAATCTGAAATACGATGATAAAAAGCTACTCACATTCAAGTCAGCTGTTACACAGTTATCTTTTAGAAACATAGAATTTGATGGCAGATAAGGACCACTTGGCCCACCTAGTCTGCCCAATTTCCCTACCTATTTCCTATCTGCATATCCTAAGTGATACTGAGACTTATCCCCTCTTTCCTATCGCTAGGATTCCCTTATGTCTATCCCATGCATTCTTGAATTCCCCTACTGTTTTTGCCACCACAACCTCCACTGGTAGGCCGTTCCTTGCATACACGACCCTTTCTGTGAAGAAATACTTGACTTCCTTATGTTACCCCTAAGTCTACCCCCTCGATTCTTATATCATGGCCCCTTGTTCTTGAACATCTTTTTTTCTGAAAGATGCAGTTAAAAAATGAAAATCTCCCTGTTGTAACAACAACAAAAAAATTAAATATGTTGGGGCCCCACATGCAGTCAGACTGGTGGGTAGCAACATTTGCAGCAAAAAATTGTGAATGTATATGGGGCCTTTGGTGTTTTCGTTGATCAGCAAGCGGAGGCACTGATCCACTGTTACTGAAGCTTGTCTTTTTTTCTTAGTTTCTGTCTTCCTTGTGATAAAGTGTGTATGTTGCAACATCAAGTGCGGCTGTAAATACAATTATTCAGCTGGGACCTTCCAAGGCCATGCACTGAGGTTTACAGTATTAGTTACAGATAGGGGTTTATCACTGTAAACGATTCTCATATCTGATGGCCCACAGATTGCGGACAGCATTCCTATAGTGGGCCCCATCACTGTACGGATTGAAATGAGGGTGCAGTATTATGTCATTCTCCAGGAAGAAATTGTCGTGTCCTTTCAGGTCCTGGTCATTATGTGGCAAATCTTGGAAAGTGGTCTTCCCTGGATGTCTTGGTAGTATTCCTGTAAGCAATGGCAAATGGTTAATGTTAGACATGGCCAATGAATGTTATGCACTGCACTTCACCTACATGATAACATGCCATATAATACCTACCCTCTGAGCTACCACCCTCCAGTCAGGAGGGTTCTCAGCCAGATAAACCCATGCCCCTTCTGGCCTAAAGTAGGCAAGGGTGAGCTATGCAGTACGGTAATCTGCTCCTCAGCTGCCCTAGCCATCTTCACCCTGTTAGTATGGTTTCCAAAGCACTGTTCTGTCTGTGCAGTCACAAATGTCTGTGGTGTTACTGTGTTTCCATGTAGTGGGAATCAGTTACTCTGTAATCTATTTTAGGACTTCGGATCTACAGATGTCCCTGTAATTTACACAGAACTGGAGCAGTCTACAGGGAAATTGTTCCCATAGACTTGCACTGGTTATACAGTGAAACAGAGCAACTTTGATTCTATAGGACATTACGTAATCTACAGGAAAACAGAAACATAGAAACACAAACTTTGACGGCAGATAAGGACCGCTTGGCCCGCCCAGTCTGTCCATTTCCCTACCTATCTGATAAGCTGCATCTTCTATTTTACCAACAGCCTACTTCCTCCTATGCCCCACTATAATTGCCTTATGGCTGTCCCATGCATTCTTGAATTCCCCACTGTTTTTGACCCAACAACCTCCTCAGGGAAGCGGTTCCATGCGTCCACCACTCTCTCCATGAAAAAATATTTCCTCATGTTGCCCCTGAGCCAACTCCCCATTATCTTTAAATTGTGTCCCCTTGCTCTTGTACATCTCTTTTTCTGAAAGATACTACCTTCTTGGATTTTGTTGATTCCCTTGAGGTACTTGAAAGTTTCTATCATGTCCCTCCCCCCTTTCCTCAAGGGTATATATATTAAGCTCTCTTAGTCTCTCTCTTCATATGGCTTCTGATGCAGACCCTGCACCATTTTAGTTGCCCTCCTCTGGACTGCCTCTATCCTGTCTATGTCCGTGCAGAGATGGGGTCTCCAAAACTGTATGCAGTACTCCAGATGGGGTCTCGCCAACTGTCTGTACAGAGGGATAACAACTTCCTGTTTTCTACTGGTGATGCCTCTCCCTGTGCATCCCAGTATCCCCCCTGATCTCCTTACTGCCTTCTCACATTGCTTACCTACCTTAAGATTATCTAGTATGACTACCCCAGGCCCCCTTCCATTTTTGTTGTTGTTAGTACCCCCCCCCCCCGTTGTGTACTCTTCACCTGGGTCACCCGAGAATTTGCCCTGGAATTACAGTGAAAATGCCATGCTAATTTGGGAACACTGTTGTTCATTAAAATTAACTGAGTTTACAAGCAAAAAGTAACCAGGTTCAACATACAGTAATCAACTGCTTTAAAACAACTTTGTAATCATAGCACTTCAACCACTGCACTTGAATCCTGTTTAAACCACAACAAATCCCAACTCCGAAGAGTTATGAGCAACTTATTGAGGACTACTGTATTAATTCTACTGAAAATGGAGTTTTGAATCTGATCCCACTGTGTGAGTAAGCAAGGCAAATTAGAAACTCACGCAGACTCATTCTGAATTGGGTTCCTGTTCTGATTTGAATCAGATTCAAGTTCAGATGCTGAAGTTCACCGATGGTTTTAAACCTGAATACTCGTGCATGTAACTCCAGTTAGGATCTGATTCTGATTTTTATGTTTGCTTGCACGCATTTGCAAGAAACATAGTGCCTTCATCGGAGATTTCGGAGGTGTGTCACCTCCTCCTCCAATTCAGTCAGTGGGCTGGCAGGCGCGGCCCCTGTAAGCCAATGCATTTTGGAGCTGTCTATGACATGCTCCAAAATGAGGTAACATCAGTTGAAAAGAATACGCTTGGTGAGCACCAATAAGATATCGGCTGCTCACCACGCAGCTCCCCCCACCCTGAACAGGCCTTCGCGCCCCCGTACTTATAGCCGATGGGGTGCCCAATCCCCATCGGCTGAGCTCGTCCCCCAACCCCCAGTTGTAGGTGCCATGCTGGGCCCACCCCAGCGTGGCAAGCACTATAGTCCTTTGGCGGCGGGGTGCCCAATCCCCGTCGGCTGAATACCCCCAAGTCTTTGTGCCACGCTGAGCCCACCCAGAGTGGCAAACATCTACGACGTCTTTTTATGTTTTAAACCTGTAAAATAAAACTGTCCCTCGGCGTCTCCCAACCTCCCTCCCACAACCGCACCCACCCATGCGCACCCAGCCTCCCCACACCCCCACCCCATACTTACCTCCGGACTCCGGTTGCAGCGATCTTCGGTGGACCGGGAACAACTCTGCACACTTCAAAGCCGACCTGAACTGAGGAAATGCCGGTAAGCTGTATAATGGGTTACATAGGGGTTTCAACTTTATTGCATATCTCGGGCATTTTGGGAATTTTGACAAATTTTCAACATGGGGTTTTGGGACCCTTCTCATGAATTATGTCACTGTCATGGCGTTATTCGGGCCCGAAGGCTGATTTCGCGCAGTGACTGTGCAGTGACTTGAAATCACCCTTCAGGCCTGAATACTGCCATGACAGTGACATCATTCATGAGAAGGGGTCCCAAAAAGCCCATGTTGAAAATTTGGTGCCAAAATTCCAAAAATGACTGTTCTGATGCGTTGCGCGGTTCCAGCTCGTGAAGTTTGCGAAATTTCAATATTTTCACTCCAGATTTTCAACATTGCCATTTTACCACACCTTCTTATGAGTAGTACAGCTGTCATTTTTCACATCTCACCCAAAATGTGTTTCCACCGATGTAGCGCAGAATGGCACAGTCGGTGTACGAAATCAATGTACGGGACAAATTAAGAAAATCACAGTGACACTGTTCATGAGCAGAGGTCTTAAAATGGCTATGTTGAAAATTTGGTGAAAAAATTCTAAAAATGACTGTTTTACGGGTGCATTATGATTCATACTACACTCATGGTCATAATTTTCAATATTTTCACTCCAGATTTCCAACATTGCCATTTATCACACCTTCTTATGAGCAGTACAGCTGTCATTTTTCACATGTCAACCAAAGCGTGTTTCTGCCCATGTAGCACACAATGGCGCGATGGGTGTCGAGATCAATGTACGGGACAAATTAAGAAAATCACAGTGACACTGTTCATGAGCTCAGGTGTTAAAATGGCTATGTTGAAATTGATGAAAAAATCTAAAAATGACTGTTTCTGGCGTGCATTGCACAGCTCCTATGCCTTCGTAAGTTCACGAATTTTCAATATTTTCCTCCAGATTTCCAACATTGCCATTTTACTACACCTTCTTATGAGTAGTATAGCTGTCATTTTCACATCTCACCCAAAACGTGTTTCCGCCCATGTAGCGCACAATGGCACAGTCGGTGTGCGAAATCAATGTACGGGACAAATTAAGAAAGTCACAGTGACACTGTTCATGAGCAAAGGTCTTAAAATGGCTATGTTGAAAATTTGGTGAAAAAATTCCTAAAAATGACTGTTTTACGAGCGTGCATTGCACAGTTCCTATGCACACTCGTAAGTTAGCGAATTTTCAATATTTTCACTCCAGATTTTCAAAATTGCCATTTTACCACACCTCCTTATGAGCAGTATAGCTGTCATTTTTCACATCTTGCCCAAAATGTGTTTCCACCCATGTAGTGCACAATGGCGCAGTATGTGCAAAATCAATGTATGGGACACATTAAGAACATCACAGTGACACTGTTCATGAGCAGAGGTCTTAAAATGGCTATGTTGAAAATTTGGTGAGAAAATTCCTAAAAATGACTCGTTTTACGAGTGTGCATTGCGCAGTTCCTATGCATGCTCGTAAGTTTGCAAATTTAATGTTTCACTCCAGATTTTCAACATTGCCATTTAATTACACTTCCTTATGAACAGTACAGCTGCCATTTTTCATATATGCTTAAAATGTGTTTCGCACATGTGACCATAATGGTGCTGTTGGTGTCTGAAAGCAATGTTTAAGACAGATTAAGAAAATCACAGTTACACTGTTCATGAGCAGAGGTCTTAAAATGGCTATGTTGAAAATTTGGTGACAAAGTCCATAAAATGACTGTGTTCTGAGTGAGCAATCGCGGTTTCCACGCCCTCGTAAGTTCATGACTTTGTAATATTTTCAGTCCAGATTTTCACCAGTGGCATTTTTTCACACTTCCTTATGAACAGTACAGCTGTCATTTTTCACAACATGGCTGAAGTGTGTTTTCACACTTTCAGCGCTGAGATGCTTGGTCGCTGTGGGAAATCATTGTTCGGCACAGATAAAGAAAATCACAGTGACACTGTTCATGATTGGAGGCACCAAAATGCCTGAGTTGACAATCTGCTGTAAAATATCCCAACCTAATTATATTACGGGTGTGTGTTGCACAGTTTCTATGTACGCTCATGATTTCACCATTTTTTTAAATATTTTTACTGCAGATTTGCAACATTGCCATTTTTTACACCTCCCCATGAACAGTACAGCTGTCATTTTTTACATCCTGTTGAATGTTTTTGCACCTGTGGTGCTAAATGCCGTACTAAGCTGTGCAAAAAGCAGTTTTCGGCTAACAAACTGATATTCCCCTGTTCATGAGGTGGGGTCACAAAAAACCGTTGAAAATTTGGAGTGAAAATATAACGAATGCCTGAGGTATTAGGGTTTCCAACCATAACACCCAACCCTGTAGAGAATGACAGGCATCAGGGGTGTGACTTGGGATTCTTGCCTGTAATGCTCATACCATTCAACACCCTGCAGCCAGTGAGAGGCATCGAAGTACGCCTTGGACTCTTCAGCCCCAAAGTTCACCCCATTCTCCTATATCGCACCCATCTCACCGCATTTCCTAATGAAATGGGGTGCGCTTAAGGGCCAAAGACCCCAAGGAACACCGTGACACTTGTCAGTGTCTGCAGGGTGGGGTGTGGTGAAATGGCGAGGCCGTTGTGCCTGATGACCCAAATGCACACCCCAATGCCTGTCACACTCTGTAGGGTGGTGGTGGGGTTGGCTTCAGTTCAGTACTTCACTGCCATTCCTATTACGCAGCTCTGTAACTTCTACATTACCACTGCCAATGCCAGCAAGCAAACATTCGGCATTGACAAATGCTTGTTTTATTTTCTGTTGAAACTGCAGCAAAAGGAATGCAATCAGATTCACAGTCCTCATTTGCTGTAAATTAACATGCAGTGGAACTCAATCACCTTGTAATTGATTAAACTCATTCTCAATCCATCAGCACGTAAACTAAAAAGGATTATAATCTGAAAGAAGGGAATTGACTACAAAGTAATTAACTCCCCCTGCATGTAAGTGTTTGGTCATTAATGCTTCCATGCTGAAGGGTGTTGTTCCTCCTACATGCACTACAGTTAACAATGTTGCAGTTCCCAAATTTTCTTCTCCTACTCATATGTCAAAAGATCTCAGGTCAATTTCCTTTAGTTCAACCACTGCCAAACTATATGAAGGGATTATGTGTACTTTCTTGGTACTGTTTAAGAGTCTGGTTGACCCTAATTAGTTTGGGGCAATGGGGGTTCGTTCTACAGTTCACACCCCTGCCACGGTTTTGCACTTAGTACACAGTGCTGTAGAAGTGGGCCATACTTACAGGTTGGTGCTTATTGATTTCTCAAGGGTTATATGACATTATTCATCACAACGTCTTACTCCAGAAGTTAGTTGAGTGTGACTTGCATCCAGTGTTATTTAATGTGTAGCAGAATTCCTAAGAGAAAGCACACAGCATGGTCAAATCAGAGAGTTTTTTTCTGAGTGGGGTATAGTCAAAGGTGGGGTCCCTCAGAGCTCCAAATTAGGGCTCCCTTACTGATAATTTTAATTAATGATTTAAAGGTTCATTGTGAACTTTTGAAGTACGTAGATGAGAATACTGTTGAAAAAATGTCAAAGAGGAAATAGTAGTAATATGCAGCATTTGCCTGATGAGATATATGCCTAGAACCAGAAACATGGAATGATTATCAATGCAAACAAGACTAAGAAAACAACAACTTTGTTTCACTGCAAGAAGAGATGGTTGCATTTTACCCCCATAAATCAGTTTTGGTTGATAGGAAAACAGGTCAGTTAACCCTGGTGGGTATGACTATTTCACATGATCTGAAATGGTCTAAGCATGTGTACTTAAGTGGGCTGGCATCTACACCCTGGATCTTATTAATTTCCATAAATGTATGTGCTGAATTATAGAAACATAGACTTTGACGGCAGATAAGGACCACTTGGCCCACCCAGTCTGCCCATTTCCCTACCTACTGGATAAGCTGCAGATTCTAGTTAAACAACAACCTATTTCCTGCCCCCCCTCACTACAACTGCCTTGTGTCTGTCCCATGCATGTTTGAATTCCCCCACTGTTTTAACCCCAACAACCTCCCCAGGAAGGCAGTTCCACGCATCCACCACTCTCTCCGTGAAAAAAGATTTCCTCACATTACACCTGAGCTGTCACCCCTCTTTCTTTAAATTGTGTCCCCTTGTTCTTACACATCTCTTTTTCTGAAAGATGCTACCCTCCTGGACGTTGTTGATTCCCTTGAGGTACTTGAACATTTCTATCATGTCCCCCCATCCCTCCTTTCATCAAGGGTATACATATTAAGCTCTCTCAGTCTCTCTTCATATGATTTCTGATGCAGACCCTGCACCATGTTAGTTGCCCTCCTCTGGACTGCTTCCATCCTGCCTATGTCCTTGCGTAGATAGAGGTCTCCAAAACTGCACACAATACTCCAGATGGGGTCTCACCAACTGTCTGTACAGAGGATAACCACTTCCTTTTCTACTTGTGATGCCCTTCCTATGCATCCCAGTATCCCCTGGCTCTCCTTACTGACTTCTCACATTGCTTACCAACCCTTTAGATCATCTGATATGACTACCCCAAGTCCCGTTCCATTTTGTTGTTGATAGTACCTCCCTGCTATGTGTACTCTTCTCCTGGGTTTTGTTTCCCAGGTTCATTACTTGCACTTCTTTGCATTGAATCTAGTTGCCATATGTTTGACCATTCCTCCAACCTGAAATCCTTCTCATCCTTTCTACCCTCTTGTGTATCAACTCTGTTACAGATCTTTGTATCATCTGCAAAGAGGCATACATTTCCCTCCAGACCCTCTGCAATGTCACCTATAAAAATGTTAAAGAGGACTGGACCCAGTACTGAACCCTGAGGTACTCCACTAGTGACCCCCCTTTCTTCGGAATGTGTTCCACTCACTATTACCTTCTGTGTCCTGTTGTGCAGCCAGTTTGCAACCCAGGCTACCACCCTGGGACCCACTCCCAGGCTGGCTAACTTGATTATTAATCTTTTGTGCGGGACTGTGTCAAATGCCTTGCTAAAGTCTAGGTAGGCCATATCCACAGCCCCTCCCATGTCTATTACTTTGGTCACCCAGTCAAAGAAATCTATTAGATTCATTTGACATGACCTTCCTGCTGTAAATCCGTGCTGCTTTGGGTCCTGTGTCCCACTGGCCTCTAGGTACTCAACAATTCTTTCTTTCAGAAGTGATTCCATCATTTTCCCTACCACTGAGGTCAATCTTACAGGTTTGTCGTTTCCTGCTTCTGCCTTGCTCCCACTTTTGTGAAGGGGAATCACATCTGCCCTCCTCCAGTCCTCAGGTACCACTCCATCCTCCCATGATTTGTTAAAAAGTGTGGTCAGTGGTGTCACTAGGTCCTCCCTTAGTTCTTTTAGGATTCTGGGGTGAATCCCATCAGGCCCCATTGCTTTGTCCACCTTGAGTTTTAGGAATTCTTTCAGGACTCTTTCTTCTGTAAATGGACTGGTGTCAACCCCCCTACCCAGAGTGCTTCTATTGTCTGGTTTAGGTAACTCCTCCTCATCTGCTTTTGTGAATACTGAGCAAAAGTATTCATTCAGTATCTCTGCCTTTTCATTGTCTCCCTCTGCCCACCTCCCCTCTCCCTTATTAATCTTCACTATTCCTCCTTAACCTTTCTGTGCTCCCTAATGTACCTATAAAAGGTTTTATTCCCCTTCTTAACTGGATTGTCTATTTTTTCCTCAGTTTTGGCTTTTGCTATTCTGACTGCCTTTCCTAGTTCTTTCTGCTTTAATTGATATAGTTCCCCGTCATGCTCCTTCTGTGACGCCTTATACTTTTTGAATGCAGCCTTTTTCTCAAACTTCCCTGCCACCTCTTTTGAGAACCATAGTGTTTTTTTACTCCGCTTTGTTTTCTTTATCTGTTTCACACAAAGACTTGTTGCCTCTATGATGGCAGTTTTGATTTTTCTCCATTGTTCTTCCACCCCTCCTTTTTGGCCATTTGCTAGTGTATTCCTCAGGTATTCGCCCATTTTGCCAAAGTCAGCCCTTCTAAAGTCCAGTATGCTTGTTTTTGTATGGCTTGTCTCCATGGTTGTGCTTATTGTGAAGCACACTATGCAGTGGTTGCTTGTTCCCAGATGTCTACTGACTTCTAAATTTGTGATCCTCTCTCCATTTGAGAGTACCAGATATAGTATTGCTCCCTCCCAAGTGGGTTCCAACATTATCTGTCTAAGGCCTCCCCCCTGCAGGGCATAGAGAATGACCCTGCTCTTGGATGTGGCTGCAGTACATGTCATCCAATTAACATCTGGCATATTCAGGTCCCCCATCAACAGTATCTCCCCTTTTTCAGCCATTTTGAGAATGTCCTCTATCATTTTCTTGTCCATTTCCTCCCCTTGAGATGGGGGCCTGTATACACACCCTGTGCAGATTGTGATGCCACTCCCTGTCTCTAAGGAGATCCAGAGTGCCTCTTGTCCTCCCCCTTTACTTTTTAGTTCTGTAGCTTTGATCCCTTCCCTTATGTATAGAGCTACTCCACCTCCTCTTTTCCCCTCCCTGTCCCTTCTGTAGACTGTGTACACCGGTATGTTGACATCCCAGTCATGGTTCCCCATGTACCATGTTTCTGTGACTGCCACAATATCCAATTTTTCATCTTCCATCAAGGCTACTAGTTCAGGAAGCTTGTTTCCCAGACTACAGGCATTGGTACTCATTGCCCTCCATTTAATGTTGGCTTTATCCTTTTTTCCCCCATGCCTGCTCTTTTTGCCCTTGTCTATTTTTCCATTTATCCCTGTCCTGTCCTCTGTTGAGCACTGTACCTCAATGTTTACCTTACTACCTGTCATGTTTTGTGGGGGGAGGCTTGAAATGTCCTGCCTCTTATTAGCACCTCCCCCCATGGCTAGCTTAAAAGCTTGCCAAGGAAGCATTTAAACCTGTCACTTAGGATCTTGGTTACCTTCATGGACAGATGCAGACCATCGTGCCAGTATAGACCATCATCTCTCCAGGTGTACCCCCCAGTCCCCAATGAAGCCAAAGCCCTGTGCTCTGCACCAGTTTTGCAACCATTCATTAAACTGCATGGTGTGTAGTATCCCAGCCTCATCCCTGCCATGGACTGGCAGCACCTCTGAGAAGGTAACCGTGATTATGATACCAAATGGATACACATACTGCTATGACATCTATTGGACTTATTCCACTAGGAGATTGGAAGCCTGTTTATTTTTTTATGAGATGTAAAGTGATGACCACAAAGTAAATCACCTTCTCATCTCAAAAAGTGACTGTGGATACTCAGTCAGAAGAAGAAGAAGAAGAACGTGATAATAGACTGAGGGTCACATCCTTGCAAACCAGTTTAGCTCCAGTTTTATAATGTGGGCAGTGTGGAATTGTAATGGATGAATGTGCAGCATAATGTTATTTTTCATTTTTGTGTACAATTAATGGCTGTTATGCAAAAATGTGTGGCATGCCTATATGCCATGTACCCATGGGATGCAGGTAACCATATGTTAGAGAGACACACATCAGGGCTCCCATGAACCCCTGTGGCATTCATAAAAGGGGCACACACTCCATGCACACCCAATCTCCTGTCCAGTCACACAGCTATGCACATGGATGGTCCAGGGAGTGGCCAGAGGGCATACCCACATTCCACACCATTAGTAAGGCTTGGAGTGCTAGGTGCATGTGTTGAAGGGTATAAGCTACATGAGCAGGAGCCCTGCTGTAGCCACTGCATGTTCTCCATGAAGAGAACCCACCAGTCAAGGTGGGACAGACCTCCCTCCTGCCATGCTGCCCCAGGCCTCCAGTAAGGCAGAGAGAGCTGGTAGCAGCCATTGGGACACTCACCCACTTTGAAAGAATTCCCAGGATGCACAGTGTCTCACAATCCCCATCTCCATATGGCACAAGTCCCACTCCAGTATGGGTATGGTGGTGAGGCATGTCTCAGTGGTGTGTGTCTGTATGATTTCTGGTCCCCTCATTCTGATGAAAGATGGCAGACAAGAATGTTATCACAACGGAATGATGACCCACTAACTAGTATACAGGTTCAGTAAATTTATTTCAACCCAGAGTTTTACAGAACAGTACCAGGACCAAAACAGAGGTGGCTATGGTTAAATGGTGATAGCAGGTTCCTTCACTAATATGTTTTGACTGACTTATCACTTCATCAGGGTAAGCTCAGCCTATGTAACTCTTATTTCAAAAGATCCATTTTTCTGATAATCTCTTTCTTAAACTTCTATCTGTAAGCAAAATTTCCATTTTAAGTACCATATTTACTTGCTTTGCTGGACAGCGCTGTATGCTGTTTCACGATCCCACCATTTATTTGCTTGTTACTCCCTTCTTGTCATCTGTACACATGCAGAAATATCTTGAGGTGTGGATAGGCGACTTCACAAGTGAAATGTGCATCTATCCAGGAATACCTACATCGCCTGATGTGCAAACAGGAAGTGTGAAGTCTCCAGACTTCCCATCAGCACAGCATGGAAGGTGTTCTGTGGATATGGGTCTGGCAGGTTTCTGTGACTTTGATGCATACATGCCTGTGCAGTTCTGTTATGCAGACACTCCCAGAACGATTGTGGATTGGGTCATTTAATAGCTGCACATATGCAACTGATGAGGGAGGGGGTGTTCCACATCTTTAACTATGCTAGGCAGATGGACTGGCCTTACATCATCAGTGAGGTTTGGGAACCAGGAGACATGGGTTCATATCCCACCA
Organism: Neoceratodus forsteri; assembly: GCA_016271365.2. Lineage (NCBI taxonomy): Eukaryota > Metazoa > Chordata > Ceratodontiformes > Ceratodontidae > Neoceratodus > Neoceratodus forsteri. The sequence continues at coordinate 832,644,149 of CM028133.1, forward strand.
CAGCCACTACTTCATTGTGTGACTCTCAGCAAATCACTTAACCCCAGTGTTTCAATCTTCCTAGGTGTAAAAATGGGCAAATACAGGACCACACTGGCTTCAAAGCTCCATGTGCTTTGAAGCGTGGTGCACATGGAGCACAAATGCTTGCTCAAGGTCACAAAAGAGTTAATGAGGAAAGAAGATTAAAACAGGTTTTAGCAATCATATAGTACATATTCGTTTGTATTCAGTGCCAGTATGGATGTTCACAGTAGCATTCTGTTTGTCATATACCGGTAAATTAAAATGTAGACTTGTAGTTCTGACCTAACAAACACCACACACAGACACACACACACACACACACACTCTATCAGTCAGCTCGCCCCAGGCTAAAACATGAATAATGTATTAGCTAACCAAATGCATTTTGTGAACACATTTTTTTGAAGTTATATACAGCAAAAGAAAACACAGACAGCAGCTTTGAAAATCATTGTCAGAGCCACAAAAGATCAGTTTTGAACAGCAATTAACAGGCACCATGCTTCTATTGACAGCACCTAGAAAAACCTGGCATATTATGGGATGCAAGAGCAATAAGAGCTCTGTGCTGTATCAAGACACACACTGGCATATACTGTACATAAGTATGAGGGCATTGTACATGACACATCACCTCTCATTCTGAAACATCCTGTTTTTCAAAAAATATACAGCAAGACAAAATAAAGACATCAAAAAACTACTGTAAAAATATTCAATGTGTTTAACATACAGTATAAATATTTAAACAGCTTATTAATGGTGGAATTTATATTTCAGTGGCGCTACAGTACCAGTAGTGATTACTGTAAATGTCCTGGGAACCTGTCAAAGCTTTGTCCAAAATGATCCCTTTTATACACTGAAGAAAACTAGGAAATATCTGTGTTTACATGCAGACTTTAAAATGAACATTGGGTGGGAAAAAAGGCAGCATTAACCCTAAATAAGGAAGAAACAGGACTATTTGAAAACAAACACACAAAATGATGCACTGATGTTACTAAACAGACTTCACACATGTCCAAATTAGTAAGTTTATGAACAACTATAACTGACAACGTTTTTTTGTTCACTTTAAGAACTGATATGTTTTCTGCATGTACTACAGATAGGAAAAGAGACTGAGACATTTTTAACAAAGTGGCAGGAAAGGACTGGTGCATAAGATGGTGAGGGCTACAAAATGTCTCAAAACCCTTTCTAGGATACATGCTAAAATCACACAAGAAAATAACAGAAAATGAACACTTCTTAAGACTCAACATATAATCTGCAATGTACTAAATACAGAAAAAGAGAAAGAGCACTTTAAATTATAAAAGCAGAGTAGTCCAGGGGCATAACCCAGAAGAATCAGAAAGCATCATTCCTGCTTTTTGAAGGTCAGTCATGACTGATAATTGCTAAATCATCAAATGTCACCATATGATCATCAAGGGAGATCAAGACCTAGGATCATTATTTAGATCATGATTTAATCATCAAACATGTAACTTTCAAATCACCAACTGATTATTATTTTTGAAAGCTTAAATTAGCATGATAGTTTTTGATGAGCCGTGAATGATCAAGTGATGATCATTGATGATTACATCAGTTACATGATGCAAGATTCTGCCACATGAGTAAACACAGTTCTATGTGTTACTAATATAAACATATGAATGCATTAAATAACTGCAAAAGAAAACTAATTTTAATATGTCCAGTGAAGTCAACGTGTGATCCCTTTAGAATGAGCACATGCTAAGTTTAGTATGCTGTATACATACTGTACACATAACTAATTTGAATATTTCAAAAGCAAAGTTTAAGGACCAAACCAATGGTAAATTTTATTTATTATTTTTTTGTAAATATAATGTTTACTAAAAATTGTTTCCAGGTACAGCATGAACTACGTAAGGATAGCTAGTAATACATTCAGATCAATGATGACCAAGTGCAACAGTATATTAAAACAGCATCAGGTACCATTTTCGTATTAAGCTCTTCCTCCCTTAGACACAGAGGGAAGGAAGAGGGATTCACCTGTAGTGTTAGCACATTATCCTAAATGCTGTTTAATAATCCATATCCTGATTTTTTTTGTGCACATTACTACCTAGTCTTAGGCATGACTCCAGGTAGGGAGCAGAGAAGATGTCCCTGGGGTAAGGTGAAGGCCCAGGTCAAACAACAGTAGATATTCCTCTTAGTTAGTCAGTCCTGCTCCGACTTTCCCTTTAACTCTATATTTATGGGATAATAGTGGGATCTTTGCTCATGGCACAAATCAACCATCTCTGCCAGTGATTCATGCAGACCTCAGCATGATCATTAAAGGAAAATGTGAGTCTGTCCATATGGTATATCTGGTGAACCAATATCCTCCATGTTGCCTCCTCTGGTGGTGGGGTAGTGTTAGTCATTATTTAGTAATAACTTTTTTAGCTGCAGTAATTAAAATTCTGAGCAGGTAACATGAGGAAGGGTCCCGATGGCCTGTAGGGTACTGCAATAGAATGTATAGTTGCAGAGAGAGTTGCAAAGAGGGGTCAAATATTTCTTGAAGTTCACTCTGTATGCTTTCAAAATGGGGTTGGAGGATGGGGCTGTACCACATAATATGATAATGTTTCACTTTTTGTTCACTGCAAAGTCTCCAGCATGCAGAAGAGGATGTTGGGAGGTAATGAGCAGTTATCACGGGGGTACAGAAAAGTAAACATGTTTTTAATAATTTTGACTTGACAGTATTAGTTTTCAGATTGTAAGGAAAGGTTTTGAGCATAAGCTAAGTATTTGTAGGAACTTGCTAAAACTATAAAAGGAACCACTTTATGGAGATATATAAATCAATATGAGCCACAATAAACATGAGTAATAACAGAGGTGTGTGACTCCCGTTTCACTTGTTATGCAGAGAAAGTTAAAATCAAGGATCTGCTCCATCCTCTCTTTTTCTGTCTCTTGACTGTCTGATTGTGCAATTAAATTTTCTTGTGAGATCTAGGAATTGATCGCTCTGACAGTCTCATGACTCTTCCCCTCCCGCTATCTACCTGCCTTCACTTGCTGTTTCTATCTTTTCTTCCCCCTTGCTTGTCAGTGGTTGTCAAATATATGTGGATCTTTATGTGAACTGGGTTCTCTGGTTTGAAAATATAAATAGTTATATTATTGAAATGATTGCAAAAAGCTACTGGAACTCAGATGTTAACCTTGAGATGCAGTTTGGCCTCCACAAACTCATTTGCAGAGTTGTCAACAGGAGATTAGTTCTGGGACACCATGTTCTGATACATTTTGTGAGAAACAGGATGTCTGTTAACAAGTTCAGGATGCAGAAGTTAATTGACATGAAAATACATTATATATAAAGAGAGGAATCTTTAGTTGGGGGGGAGACTGAAATTTAGAATTAGAGATTCCCTCAGAGGAAGGACTTTGTTTTGTTTGAACTGCTTATGTTAAAAAACCATTCTGCGCATTTTTTTAAAATGTGTATTCTATTGTTATTGCTAACAATAAAATGCTACTTGCAAATTTTTATGACTTCTCTTGGTTTGCAATGCTTCCTGACCGGCGTCTCAACAATGCTGTAAGAGGAAGTAGAACTGAAAGGGATGTGTTTGGATAGAAAAGAAGCATCACAACCAGTGATTCTGTAAAATATGTTTGTAAGGAAAGGTTTTGAGTATAAGCTAATTGCTTGTAGGAACTCACCACTACTGTAAAATGAAACACCTTATGGAGATATAGAAATCAACATGAGCCTTAACAACATGAGTAAGAAGTGAGGTATAAGAGAAGCTGAAAGGGATGTGTTTGGATAGAAGAGAAGCATTACAACCAGTGATTCTGTGAAAGATGTCTAAACTGAAGACACGATAAAATCCAAAAGTACAGAAAAAAGATAAAGTGAAGTTTTCTCCTTATGATCTTGTTTTTCGTTATTAGCAATACAAAAGTAGAAATACATTACCATACGTTAGTTTTCTAAGGTCACATAGGTCTTATAAATATCATATAAAACAGACATATATATCTATATAGATATCTATATCGATATAGATATATATTTTTGTTGCAAGAAACTGCATTAATAAACTAGTTAGGATTCAGCTTAAAGCAACAAAAGTAGGGATATCTGGTGTTTGAGTTTCCAACCCTAACTCTCCACCCTCAATCCCCAAGCAGCAAAAAGAAAAAAAATTAGGGTTTTGGCTTTCCAGAGTCTTGGTGTGTCAGTGGTGGGGTCTTCCTTGGGGTTCTCAGCACTAACTCTCACCCCACCCCCAACCTGTACCCTCCTGTTTGAAGCACAAAGTACAGCTCAAAGCCACTGCCACACACTGATACACTCTTCAAAGGTAAAGAAGTAAGTCTTTACACATGTTGCCAGCAACCTGTGGGCCCTGCCTGAAGAAAAAAGATAACATCTGACCTTCTTTGCTCAGGGGAAGGGGTGAGCATTAGAGTCGAGAACCCCAAAGAAGACCCCACCAATGATTTTCCAAGACTCAGGACAGCCTAAACTCTAGTGCTTTTTCCTTTTGCTGCTTGGGGAGTAGAGGTGGGGAGTTAGGGCTGTGTAACAGGGTCCTGTTATGAAGTGAAATATCAAGACATTACAAGATGCCCCCCTTTTCAATTTTCACTCTAGCCTGTCTGCTTCTATATTCGTATCTATCATAATTTTCTTGTCAGGGTGGCCAACCTGGCAATCTTTAAACCTTTCTTTACTGTCCTTGATTATCTTTAAAACAATCTGGCATCCAAATCTTGATAAGCTGAAAAGCAGTTTAATTATGGAGTAGGACTTTAATAAAGAGTATTTGCCTTAAGTACTGTATCTAACCCAGCAAAAGTATTGTTGAAAGTAAGGGAAACAATATTGTTAAGAGCTTCCCTGCTCTCTATTTAAAGGGCTGTTTATAGTTTTGTTTTTTGTGTACCCTCACAGGAATAAACTTACACAGGATATCCCATCTTAGTGCTGCATTAAAAGAAAATAATGTATAACTAGAACATAGTTCTTTGCTTGGAGACTTTGGCTAAAGCCCTGTGTCCTAGATAAATGACAAAATGGAGCTATGGTCTCTTGAAATGAAGACCTCTTATAAGTAGAAGGCTGGATGGTAAAACAAGCAGTCAGCTGAAATTCTAGCCGTGAGGAATTTTATAAAAAACAAGCATTATGCAGCACATATAAAGAAAATATGTTACAGGAGACTACTGTGTAAAAATATTTACTAGAATTGTTGTCTAAAATAAATGCATGTTTACTTTCTGACAATCACATTTAAAAGTAAATAGAATCCTGAAATCTTGCAAGGAAGACAGATAAGGAGTGCGCCCCTCATCTGTTTTTCCTTGCCAAGGCTGCAGATTTTATTTCAATCTTTAACAAATGTTTATTTTCTTTCTGTATTAAAAAAATGCATGTGTGCCTGAATGTCTTGCTTTTCCTATTGAGGTCCTGCTATAGGGATGGCAGCCTACAAAATGGCTGCCTTTATAGTATCTAGGTAAAGTGATGTCACAATAGAGGAGGGTCTCAGTTCAAGACATGCCCCTTCTGGAAAGTATATAAACCCTCCACTAGGAGGCCTGTTTAGACAGAGAGAGGACAGTCAGTATTCGACTGACCACAGAGAAAGGAGGTTGTGTGTGTGCTTCCACACAAAGTGCTGTTCAGACAAAAGGAAAGGAAAAGGCAATTCAGGAGTCTGTGGAAAGAAGTATTTCCTGTTGTTTTTGGGTGTGAAGACTAACACCAATTTTTTCCTTTCTATGAACTTTAAGTTAAGAATATTTTTTTAGTTTGTTTGTTTTTGGAAATAAATTGACAAACACATACCTTTGCATTTTTTATGCATCTTAAACCTTTGGTCTGGACATCTGTTATTTCCAATGCTTCTACACTAGTGTCAGTAGTGGGATCTACCTGGCATGTTGAGACTGCCTGGGAGTTTCCAGGGGGTACTGAAGTTAAGTACCCTAACAGATGGAGGAAGAGGACCTGACAAAGAAAGGTGCATATCACGTCATTAGATCAGTGACTGAAAAAACTGGTTTTCAGATATTGCCTGGCCTGGAACCTGGAGCAAGGCCTAAAATAAGGAGAACAGAGGAGGAGAATGTGGATATGGAATTCCTGAAGCAGGAGGCAGCCCAGGTGACCCCAGTACCAGATGACCCCAGAGAATTATTAAAGTGGTTGTGTATTCACCAGATCAAAATGGATCATCAGAGGGAAGAGGATCATCACCAGAGAGATGAGGATTGTCGCCAGAGGGAAGAGGACAGGCGTGTCCAGGCTGAGGAACGTCGGCGACAGGATGAGAAATGGATGGATACCCTGAAGGCTATTCAGGCACTTGCACAAGGTCAGTCTGATCGAACTATACCCAGAGACATTGAATTAACAAAGCTGTCAGAGAGTGATGATATAGAGGCATACCTCACCACTTTTGAGTGGATTGCCCAAACTTATGCTTGGCCCCAAGATCAATGGGTCATAAGACTGGTCCCATATTTAACTGGTAGAGCTCAAATGGTGTATAGCCAGTTAAGTGGGGTGGACAAAAATAATTATGATTGAGTAAAAGAAGAGATATTGCGATGCTATGATATTAGTGTGGAAACCTATAGACAGCGGTTTCATACCCAGAGGATGACTATTCATGATACTCCTAGAGAAATCTATGCAAAATTAAAGGACTATTGTGGGAAATGGCTAAAACCTTTAGTAAAAACTAAAAAGCAGATGATGGATATGATTGTCATTGAACAGTTTATTCAGGTGTTACCTCATGACGTCCAGCTATGGGTGAAAGAACATCAGCCTGAATCTGCAGAGGATACAGTGAAGCTGGCAGAGGATTATATAGCTGCTCGACCCACTAGACCCAGAGGGCAACAAAATACCCCACCTCAGACATCGGAAATGGTAAGGCCTTTTATTCTAATGCACGTCAGAATAATTACAGCAGGCGAGCAGAGGGAAGAATACCATATTCTGAACTGATTTGCCATGGGTGTCTTGGTAAAGGCCACATAATGAGAAACTGTCCAAATAAGAAAAGAACTGACATGACTCGCCTAGCATTGGCTAATATTGGGTATGTTGCAAATGTGGGGATTGGAGACCAACAGCCATTGGGTTTATTAGATACAGGGAGTAAGCAGACCCTGCTGAGAGCAGATCTGGCCCTGGACAGTAAGGTTACCCCAAATGATACAACAGTAATGTGCATACACTGGGATATTCATCAATATCACACTACAGTGGTTGAAAAACTGTCAATAATGAGCACCACTATAAGACTGTTGGCCTGGTACCTCGATTGCCAGTTCCAGTGATAATAGGTCAAGATTTTCCCCACTTCAATTCACTGATACAAGCATAACAAGACTATGTTAGAACAGCGAATGTGGTAACCCATGCTCAAGCAAAACAACAACAGTCTGAGCTCGTATTTTCTTTTGAAGAGGACTTTTTTTGAGGGAGCTGAGGATTCAGAGAAACCCAGAAAGTCTAGAAACCAGAAGAAAAAGGAACAAAAAAAGTGGGTGGAACAACAAAAGAACATTATTGCTGGCATTTTGCCAGAATTACCCTTGCAAGACATTATTAAGGAACAACAAGCTGATATTTCCTTAAAACCTTTTTTTCACAGGTTCAACAAGTAAAGCACCATGGACAATCTCATTTTATTGTGAAAAATATTATCTTGTATAGAGTCACTGTTGATACTACCATAAATGACCCTGTAGAACAGCTAATGGTACCAAAAATGTATAGAGAAAAGGTCATGCAGTTAGCACACAATATTCCAATGGAAGGCCATGAGGGGAGGGATCGAACCTTGCAAAGATTACTTGCATGGTTTAGCTGGCCAGTTATACAACAGAATGTGGCTGAATATTGTCGTGCCTGTAAAGAATGCCAGTTGGTTGCCCAAGAGGGAAAAAGAGATCAGGTGCCCCTTCAACCAATACCTTATGTCATTACCCCATTTGAACGAATCGCAATGGATGTTGTAGGCCCTCTTACCAAAAGTTCTAAGGGTAACCAATTCATATTAGTGGTATGTGATTATGTCACACGGTACCTTGAAGCTGTTCCTATGCAAACGGTTACTGCACCTCGCATAGCTGAAGAGTTAGCCAAAATATTCAGCAGAATGGGGATACCCCAGGAGATTCTCAAAGACAGAGGTAGTAATTTTACTTCTGTTATGTTGAGGGAGTTATATCGCCTCCTAGGGGTATTTGCTGTGCGTACTTCACCTTTCCACCCCCAAACAGATGGTCTTGTGGAGAAATTTAACAAAACCTTAAAAAAAAAAATGCTACAGAAGTACATTCAGGAAAAAGATAGAGATCGGGACAAATATCTCCCTTACCTCCTGTTTGCCTACAGAGAGGTACCATAGGCTACAACTGGGTTTTCACCTTTTTCCTTACTTTATGGTAGAAATCCCAGGGGACCATTAGATGTGGTAAAAGAACACCGGGAGGATGGTAAAAATGTTGGCTATAGTAACATCATAGACTACATGACTGCATTAAGAGAAAGATTGGTCAAATATGTAAACATGGACCATTTGAATGTGACCAAGAAACAAATGGGACAAAAAGAAGCATATGACATGGGGTTAAAGTGTAAAAGTTCTATACCTGGAGAAAAAGTATTGTTACTATTACCCTCAACAGAGAACAAACTGTTGATGGGCTGGCAGGGTCCCTTTGATGTAATCAGACAAATAGGAAGTGCCAACTTTGAAATTGAAATGCCTTGTTATCGACCAACTAAGAGGGTATACCATGCAAATCTTTTGAGGAAATGGATAGAAAAACCCCAGGTCCAAGCACTCTACATTCACCCTGAGCCTCAGAAGACAGAATTGGAGATTGTTTATGAGAGGCTTGACTGATGCATAAATGATAAAAGTATACAAATCTTGATCTAAGCCCTGAACAAAAGGTGGAGATAGATCACTTGTTACACTATTTTCAAGACACTTTCACATCCACCCCAGGACAAGCTAAGGGAGTAGAACATGACATTAAGGTCAACCAGCAGAAGCCCATACACCAAAAAGCCTATAGATTACCGGAAAAGATTAGGCAGGAGGTAATTGATGAGATAAAAAAGATGGAACAGTTGGGGGTGATTGTCCATTCCAGGAGTGCATGGTCTTCCCCAATGGTAGTAGTGAACAAAAAGGAAGGAGGAATAAGAGTATGTTTAGACTTCTGAAAAATAAATTCTATTTCAGATTTTGATGGGTACCCCATGCCCAGTATAGATGATCTGTTAGATAGAATAGGAAATACCGCTACATCAGCACGTTAGATTTAACCAAGGGGTATTGGCAAATTCCCTTGGCCCCCACTGCCCAAGCAATAACAGCTTTTCCTACACCAGTCGGATTGTACCAATTTACCACTGTGCCATTTGCACTCCATGGGGTACCTGCCACATTCCAATGGTACATGGACCACATCCTAAGAGCACATGCCCAGTACAGTTCAGTGTACTTGGATGATGTAGTTATTTTCAGTCATGACTGGCATTAACATTTGATGCATTTAAGTGCAATTATTCAGACAATTAAGGATGTGGGATTAGCAATAAACCCTGCTAAGTGTGCCATAGCAAGGGCAGAGACCAGATATTTGGGTTTCATAATTGGAAAGGGATCCTTGCAACCAGAGATTGATAAAGTGGAAGCAGTAGACAACAGCCCCACCCCCATTGCAAAGAAACATGTTTGATCTTTTTTGGGTTTAGCAAATTATTACCATTGATTTGTCCTGGATTTTGCTGCTCTGGCAACTCCCTTAACAGAGCTGACCTAAAACAAATATCCTAATAAAGTTAAAAGGATGCAAGCATGTGAAGAGGCCTTCAGGAACATAAAAGCGGTCCTCTGCTCAGCCCCTGTGCTAACTAGCCCAGATTTTACAAGACCTTTTGAAATTCAAACAGATTTCTCAGAGACAGGTTTGAGGGCTGTGTTAACGCAATATGCTGAAAAAGGAGAACATCCAGTATTGGATATTAGAGAAACTTCATGAGTGTGAAAGGAAGTACTCTACGATAGAGAAGGAATGTTTGGCACTGAAGTGGGCCATAGAGTCCCTTAAGTATTACTTGTGGGGAAATGATTTTGTAGTGATGACAGATCATAATCTGTTGTGTTGGATAAACCAGATGAAAGATAAAAACGCACGGATTATGAGATGGTATTTGTCTCTACAACCATATAAGTTTACTGTAAAACACAAGTCAGGAATGAAGCATTTAAATGTTGATTTTCTATCTCGATATGGTGCTGCAAGAATACCAAAATAAAATGAAAATTGGCGCTAAGTAAGCACTAGACACCTCAGGGAATTGTTCTGTACAGTAAGTCTGATAAGATAGTAAATGTTGTTTATGTACAGAGCTAGTTACAAGGGTCCCTGATGTGGAACTTCTGAGAGTGGGTGGGTGGAAGTTCCAACCCTTCCAAGGGTGAAGGGTCTCAGCCAACAAATAAAAACTTATTATGTTGCCTTCTTGTGGTGGGAGGTATGTAACAGGGTCCTTTTATGAAGTGAAATATCAAGAAATTGCAAGATGCCCCCCTTTTCAATTTTCACTCTATCCTGTCTGCTTCTATATTCGTATCTATCCTAATTTTCTTGCCAGGGTGGCCAACCTGGCAATCTTTAAACCTTTCTTTACTGTCCTTGATTATCTTTAAAACAATCTGGCATCCAAATCTTGATAAGCTGAAAAGCAGTTGTTTAATTATGGAGTAGGACTTTAATAAAGAGTATTTGCCTTAAGTACTGTATCTAACCCAGCAAAAGTATTGTTGAAAGTAAGGGAAACAATATTGTTAAGAGCTTCCCTGCTGTCTATTTAAAGGGTTGTTTGTAGTTTTGTTTTTTGTGTACCCTCACAGGAATAAACGTACACAGGTTATCCCATCTTAGTGCTGCATTAAAAGAAAATAATGTAGAAATAGAACATAGTTCTCTGCTTGGAGATTTTGGCTAAAGCCCTGTGTCCTAGATAAATGACAAAATGGAGCTATGGTCTCTTAAAATGAAGACCTCTTATAAATAGAAGGCTGGGTGGTAAAACAAGTAATCAGCTGAAATTCTAGCTGTGAAGAATTTTATAAAAAAACAAGCATTATGCAGCACATATAAAGAAAATATGTTACAGGAGACTACTGTGCAAAAATATTTACTAGAATTGTCTAAAATAAATGCATGTTTACTTTCTGACAATTACATTTAAAAGTAAATAGAATCCTGAAACCTTGCAAGGAAAACAGATAGGGAGCGTGCTCCTCATCTGTTTTTTCTTGCCAAGGCTGCAAATTTTATTTCAATCTTTAACAAGTGTTTTTTTCTTTCTGTGTTAAAAAAAAATGCATGTGTACCTGAATGTCTTGCTTTTCCTGCTGAGGTCCTGCTATAGGGATGGCAACCTACAAAATGGCTGCCTTTATAGTATCTAGGTAAAGTGATGTCACAATAGGGGAAGGGCTCAGTTCAAGACATGCCCCTTCTGGAAAGTATATAAACCCTCCACTAGGAGACCTGTTTAGATAGAGAGAGGAGAGTCAGTATTCGACTGACCACAGAGAAAGGAGGTTGTGTGTGTGCTTCCACACAAAGTGCTGTTCAGACAAAAGGAAAGGAAAAGGCAATTCAGGAGTCTATGGAAAGAAGTATTTCCTGTTGTTTTTGGGTGTGAAGACTAACACCAATTTTTTCCTTTTTATGAACTTTAAGTTAAGAATATTTTTTTTGGTTTGTTCGTTTTTGGAAATAAATTGACAAACGCATACCTTTGTGTTTTTTATGTATCTTAAAACTTTGGTCTGGACATCTGTTATTTTCCTTGCTTCTACAGGCTGGAAACCCTAACACTGCATTTCCCTACTTTTGTTGCTTTAAGCTGAACCCTAAATGGTGCATTAATGCAGTTTTCTTGTATAAATGTCCTTTCTTTTTGAGATGGCAGACTCTTATCCTAAAGGGACCTGTGTGAACACATCAGTCTCACTGTGGAAGCACAGTCTCATTGGTTTCAATGGGGAATGCTGTTTTGTTCCGCTCTGTTTTTTTTTTCCAACCTTGTTTCAGTATTCACTGTTTTGCCTGCAGCATTTATTGTCATGCTGTTTTTGTCGACGCTGTTATGACCCCGTGCCATCTAAAAGACTTTACTGAGCATGCTCAGAACTGACATTTTAAATCCTTATAACTCGGAACTGAATTAATACTTTTTCACCAAACCAACAAAAGGCCCCATTCTAGGGTAAGTGCTATCTACCCAGAACATTCCAGAACAAAACAGAAAACCATTGGGACTGTAGGTGAGAGCGCAAAAAAAAAAAAAAAACAACAGATTTTTCCTCTTTTTGCACTATCCAGATCTTGAAATCTGCACATCCAACTGGAATAAAACTTGCTAAATGAAGAGACCTTGCCCCCAAGGCTGCACATGCAAAATTGTATACACTTCCATTGAGTGGGGGTGAAGATATTAACGTGCAAAGTTTGGGATTTAACATTAAACATCCTACTCAACCCTAACTACAGTGGTGCTACCATACCACTATAATATATAACCATACATCAATTCAGTTTTAGATGGATAAATAATTCTGTCACAATATATCTTTTTCGACAGCATTTTGTAAGGGTACCCTTACCACCCAATATTTTTTAATATGTTTGATTGTGAAACAATGATTCTTTTCTTCATTCTACATACAGGATGTAGATTGCAGCCTCCCGCTGTCAGCTTCAGCTAGAAGCAGAAACATCCTCGACTCCCACCTGGAGGCATTTCTCAGGCAACTAGTCAGTGAACCCACTCATGATGGGGCAATACTGGATCTGCTGCTTGCCAACAGGGACAGTGTTGCGGACTTCAGGGTGAGAAGCCATCTAGGGACCAGTGATCATCGTACAGTGTGGTTTAACATAAGAACAGCCATGGAATCCCACAACACAATGGTGAGGAACCTGAACTTCCAAAGGGCTGATTATACAAAGATGGCTGAATGCCTCAGGATAGAGTGATCTGTCAGGAGGAAAGGACCTGGAGGGGATGGAGGGAAAGGGGGCCAAAATAAAAGAGGGCATAGTGAGGGCAACAAATCGCTGCATCAAGCAGGAAAGCAAAAGTAAAAGAAAGAGGAGAACACTATAGTTCTCAAAAGAGATGGCAGGAAAAGTAAAGGCTAAAAAGGTAGCATTCAGAAAATACAAACAGACCCAGGGAGAGGAGAACATGGAAGTGTGTCTGAGAAAACAGAGGGAGGCAGGCAAAGCAGTAAGAGGCACAAAGGTGCAAATTGAGGAAAGAATAGCTCAGGAAGTATCAAAAGGGGACATGACATTTTTCAGATCTGTTAGTGAGAAGAGGAAAACTAAGGGAGGGATTGTACGGTTCAAGAAGGAGGGGGTAATTCTACAGAGGGGCATCAAGAAAAGGCAATCATCATGAACAAATACTTCTCAGTTTTCATAGCAGAAGGAGAAGGGGAGGGACCGCAAAATGGTGCCAGAAGCATTGATGGGAGGGAAGTGGACACCAGTCCATCTTCTAAGGAGAAAGTCTGTAAAGCACTAGGAAACCTGAAGGTGGACAAAGCTATGGGACCAGACGGGGTACATCCAGGAGTGCTGAGAGAGCTCAGGGCGGTACTGGCTGCACCTCTAACAGACATATTTAATGGATCACTGGAGACAAGCGTGGTCCCAGGGGACTCGAGAAGGGGAGAGTTGTCCCACTTCACTAAAGTGGTAGCAGGGAGGAGGTAAGAAACTACAGGCCCATCAGCCTGACATCGGCGGTGGGTAAGTTAACCTTTGCAGGGCTGCAGACTGATATATCAGTCCAAAATTCCTATATGTTCTAATTCTGTTGGCAGCCTAAGTGTTAATGGAAACACTACTAAAAGAAAGGATTGTGAAATATCTGGTATCCAACAGATTACAGGATCCAAGGCAGCATGGTTTTACAGGGGGACGTCATGCCAAATAAATCTGATTGATTGATTTAATTGGGTGATAAAGGAATTAGATCAGGGAGGGGCAGTGGATATGGCCTACCTGGACATCAGCAAGGCTTTCAGCACCATTCCTCAGGAGACTGGGAAATAAGTTAGGGATTTGGGGGTATATAGTAAGGTGGTAACCTGGGTAAAAAAGTGTTTAGGGGACAGGACACAGAAGGTAGAGGTAAACAGAGTTCACTCCGAGGAAGGAAGGGTGACCAGTGGTGTACCTCGGAGATCAGTGCTAGGACCAGTCCTCTTCAATGTCTTTATAAGTGACATAGCGGAGGAACTGAAGGGAAGGGTCTGCCTCTTTATGAATGACACCAAGATCTGCAACAGAGTGGACACTCGGGGAGGATGGGTAGGGGCCTGAAAAATTGGAGGAGGAGTAGTCAAGCATATAGCAGCTGGGTTTTAATGCAAAAAAGTGCCAAATAATGCACTTGGGCCATGGAGACCCAACAGCAGAGTACATAATGGGTGGAGTGATACTGACAAAGACCAAGCAGGAAAAAGACCTAGGAATAATCATTTCAGATGACATGAAGGTGGCCAGGCAGTGTGACAAGACAATCAGTAGGGCTAGTGCGATGCTGGTGTGCATAGGACAGAGTATCGCCAGCAGGAAGAGGGAGGTAGTGCTGCCCCAATACAGGTCACTGGTAAGACCTCACCTTGAGTACTATGTCCAGGTCTGGAGACCACATCTCAGGAAGGACACAGAGTGGAGACAGTCCAGAGGAGGGCTACCAAAATGGTGCAGGGTCTGCATCAAAAGCCCTATCAGGAGACACTAAAGGAGTAAAATATGTACACCCTAGAGGAGAGGAAGGAGAGGGGCAGATGATAGAGACTTTTAAATACCTCATGGGAGGTAATAAGGTACAGGAGGGGGGTAGTTTTCAGAGACAGAGGTACTCTAGTGCAAGGGGGCATGCTGCGAAGCTAGAAGGGTAAATTCTGGAGGGATGTGAGGAAGTACATCATCACAGAAAGGGTAGTGGATACCTGGAACAGCATTCTAGTGGAGGTAGTGTGGGCAAACACAGTAGTGGGGTTCAGAAATGCCTGGGATTGGCATAAGGGAATTATTGAGGAAAGGAATGGGGGTGAAGAGATGGTGCCATAGATAAAGTAATGGTCAGCAGCAAAAAAATGAAGGATAAAAAATATGGATAGACTAGGTTGGCCTGGCAGTCCTCATCTGCTGTCATATTCTATGTTTCTATGTTTTTATAACCACATACATTCACATAGCAAATTCTTCCACGGCTCCCAAGATGGAAGGGTCTGATTATTCCATAATCTTGAGATACAACATTTATTTTTTGTTGTATTTATTTATAATTTGGAAAACATCTTTAAGCACAAGTGCTCTTTTGCAAAGGTTCCATCCCTAACAAGTACAAGGAATAAGAAACACAACATACATTCACCAGTTCACGAAGAGCCTGGTCAGGTATAAATTAGCAGTAAAGGTAATACACACACTCTAGCATAGCTATCCCAAGGGGACAAGTCTGCAAGTGCCAGTAATGTATAAGCACAAGATAAACATGTGTAACCCCCCCTTTGGGGGCTTATCTGTAATTGCCCTGGTTTGTCCCCTGGTTTGCTGGTGTTTCTGGTGTCCCCATGTTTTCCCCCTGCCAGCATGCTGTTTCCTGCCCCCTGGGGTGTGACTCCCTGGTTGTGAGCTGCTGGCACGGTGGTCTGGCTGGCACTCTCATATGCACCTAGGAGTGCTTTAAAGTTACCAACCGCCACTGCAGTCCAGGATCGGGGAGGTTGTCCGTGGTACCAGTGCCCCTGCCGATGTCCTGGGGGACCAGTGACCCGAAGGGGATAGGGAAGAAGCTTGTATCTGAGGCACAGTGGGGGTTCTGAGAGCGGGGTCACTCGGGGGCTTATGAATATTAATGAGTGGCCCCATGAATATTGATGAGTGCTGCCTGCCACCCGAGGGAACTTAGTTTTGGCGGCAGTGACAGTGAAACTTCTGGGGCAAATTTGATGAGAGTGGGCTCATTTGACAGGGGGCAGTTGATGCTATACTCCGGTGGGGTGTTGGTGCATAGAGAGCTTAGACTGAACCAGACTTAACAAGCATTTATCAATGCCAAATGTTGTTTTGCTGGTATTGGCATTGGCATTGGTAGTGCAGGAGTTAGAGCGATGCATACTAGGAATGGCAGTGAAGTATTGATCTGACGCCAACCCCATCTCCACCATGCAGAGACTGATAGGAATTGGGATGTGCCTTTGGGTCATTGGCCATAATGCTCACGCCATTTCACTTCACCCTACCCTGCAGACACCGACAAGTGTTGCGGTGTGCCTTGGGGTCTTTGGGCCTTACGCTCGCCCCATTCCATAAGGAAATATGCTGAGATGGGTACAGTATAGGAGAATGGGGTGAACTTTGGGGCCGAAGAGTCCAAGGCACACCTCGATGCTGCCTGTCACTAGCTGCAGGGTTGGGGGTGGGAGGCGTGGCATCACAGCTGACAATCCCAAGTCACACCCTGAAACCTGTCAGTCTCTACAAGGTGGGGTGTTACGTTGGAAACCCTAATGCCGGGCATTTGTTGACATTTCGCTCCAGATTTTCAACATGGGATTTTTGTGACCCCACCTCATGAACAGTGGCACTATCAGTTTGTTAGCTGAAAGGTGATTTTGCACAGCGACTGCGCCATTTGGCACCACAGGTGTGAAAACACATTTCAGGCAGGATGTGAAAAATGACAGCTGTACTGTTCATGAGGAGGTATAAAAAAATGATAAAGTGGAAAATCTGGAGTGAAAATATGAAAAATTGGTGAAGTCACGAGTGTGCGTAGAAACTGCGCATTGCATGCCTGTAACGCAATTATTTGGGGGATTTTTTTTAACCAAATTTTCAAAATAGGCGTTTTGGGACCTCTGCTCATGAACAGTGGCACTGTGATTTTGTTAATCTGTCCCAAATATTGAGTTCCCAAAGCAATCTCACCATTGTGCGCCAGATGTGCGAAAATGGTCAGGATGTGAAAAACGACAGCTGTACTGTTCATAAGGAGGTGTAAAAAAATGGCAATGTTGAAAATCTGGAGTGAAAATATTAAAAATTGTTGAAGTTACCAGAGTGCGTGAAAACTGCACAATGCATGCTTGTAACACAGTCATTTTTGGGAATTTTTTCACCAAATTTGCAACATAGGCTTTTCGGGAGCCCACCTCATGAACAGTGGCACTGTCATTTTGTTAATCAGTCCTGAAAGGTGACTCCATGCAGTGACCACAAAATGAACTTTTGGGACTAAATAACGAAATTACAGTGACTGTTTTCATGAGGTGGAATTCCAAGAACCCCATGTTGAAAATTTGGGACCAAAACTCCCAAAAATGGCTGAGATATCAACCTAAATTGAAACCCCCCATTCAGTGCCATTATAGAACTTACTGTAATATCATCAGTTCGTGATCAGCTTTTGAAGAGTGCAGACGTGTTCCCAGTCCACTGAAGATTGCTGCTTCCAACCTCCACGGGTAAGTATGGGTGAGGGAGGTGCAGAGAGGTGGAGTGCATAGAGGAAGGTGCGGGTTGGGGAGGGCGGTGGCAAATGACGGGGACTGCTTTCTTTTTCAGGTAAAAAAAGACGTCATGAGTCTGTTTTCTTTTTTACAGGGAAACTATGGATTTTCGCACACTGGGGTGGGCTTCCAGTGTGCCATAGTACTGGGGGGGGGGATCAATGTTGACCTGGGGATTGGGCACCCTGAGATCGGAGGATATGGGGGGGCACATCTGACACCGGGAATGAGCATTCCAGTGTTGGACTAACCACAGCAGGTTTAGGCACTGTGGGGTGGGCTTCCAGTATGAAACATAAAAGGATGAGGGAGATACAGGTTGACATGGGGATTAAGCACCCTGATGTTGGCAGGTGGGGGAGGGGGGTCTGCCAGCACAATCGATCACTCAGAGTAAAAGTGCCTTTGGGCTTAGGCTGTGGCCTGCTCCGCAGGGCTGGGAGAAACCTTTGAATCGGAGAAGTGGAAGGTGGAGGAGACAGGTGAGGAAAACGCCTCCTCCCACCTTTCAGGCAGGGACCAGTGGGGTGGTGAGGCAGAGACATTACAACACAAACAGCTGTTTGCTCTCCTGCCACGGCCATGTTTATTGAAATGTTTCACCAGGAAAGGCACTACAGGAGGTGTGCCATCTGTGCCACTGCATGATGAGCTTATCTCTGATGGCAGCGGCACATTTCTCTCAAGTTGGTGGCACTTTACATAATACCCGTGTCAGCGCTAGCATGCTGGCTAATTGGGGAACGAGGGACGCACCTTATAAAGCATGCCCTGCATTCACCAACACTGACATGCCTCTGCATTTCTCCTACTACCACAAGATGTTGCTTGCGCATGTGCAAGACAACATAAAAAGAGGAGAAACTGTGTTGAACTGAATGGACTCTATGTGAACTAAAGGGAGCTGACATGTTTACATACAAACATATGAAGAAGCCAGCAGAAGAAGGCTATTTGGTCTCTCAAGTCTGCTCATATTGCAGGGTCCACAGCTTACTAATGTCCCTGCCCTCCCTCCCCACTCCTCCCATCCCTCCTCCCCATAATCCTTACTCTCCACCTATGCCTATCCCAGCCGCTCTTAAAGCTGCCCACTGTCTTCAACGAGATGAACTCTTCTGGCAGTGCATTCCAAGTGCCCACCATCCTCTCTGTGAAGAAGTGCTTCCTGACCTCCCTCCTAAACCTCCCACCCTCCAGCTTAAGTCTGTGCCCCCTAGTGTTATGGTTGCCAATCAGCTCAGAGACTCTTCTTATCAATGTTATTTATCCCTTTCAAGTACTTGAAGGTCCCAATCATGTCTCCTCTCTCTCTCCTGTCTTCCAGGGAGTACATGTTCAGTTCCCTCAGTCTCTCCTCATACGTCTTACCCTGCTGACCCACTATAATCTTTGTAGCCCTCCTCTGGACCTTCTCCAGCAGGTTAATGTCCTTTTTGAGGTGTGGGCACCAGTACTGAACTCCATACTCTAAATGCAGCCTTACCAGTGACCTGTACAAGGGCAGTATAACCTCCTCTCTCCTACTACTGATCCCCCTAGATATGCATCCGAGCATCTTGATTGCCTTTGCTGCTGTTTTCTTGCACGGAGTGGAGTGCTTCTGGTCACTAGTGATCATCACTCCCAGGTCCTTCTCCTCCTCTGATGCAGATACTCATAATACTAATTTTTGTGACACTTATCCACATTGCTTGAACCAATCAGTGATCTAGGTGCACAAACTGGACACAAAGGGACTCCTGGGAGAAGGAGGGGACTAATTGTGGTGCCCAGATCATGTCTCAATAAACAAGCAGGAAATATTGACCACTATGGATATTTATTATGGAAAGGCTTCAACAACCAATCAGAACATTGGATTTTTGACTGAAACAGTGTGGACTTTCTGGGATTGAGTCAGTCTGTGGTTGGGCTCTGTAAGAGTCAAGGATGTGCTGTGAGAGTGGACATTGAACTTCAGGGGCATCTTCAGGCCCTCATTTGGAGTTTTGCCTGTCAGCAGAAGTGGATTGGAAAGGGGAAAGAAGGAAGAAGGACTGCACTGAGGTTCTGGTTCCCCAGGTACTTGCTGTTCAGTTCAGTTGATTGTGAAGGGATGAAATCCATTGAACATGCTCATTTGCAAGGAGGTCCCTTATACAACACACTTTAGCAGAGGACAATGCATTAAAAGCCCATACATAGACTGCGAACAGAGAATATAAAACTAACAGTAGACAATTTAAACATCAAATTTCACACAAAAATGGGGTTTCATACATAGTCGTACATAAATGGTGTTATATACAAATGACAGTAAGAGTAAGTTCATACTGGATGCTGCTGGATTGATTGAGAAGGGGAACAAGAGAAAGAGACTGGAGTGTGATTCCCCAGGTATGGAAGAGTCATTTGCTATTATTAGGAGATACTGAATGCTGCAGAAACCCCTGCACTAGAAAGTTGAAATCACTGAGAAGGCTGTGCAGATCGTCAGACTGCCACAGTCAGGACTGAGAAGCCATTTGCTTGTGTCAGACTGTGAAAGAAATTCTGAAGAGGCAGAGCATCTCTGGTCATCTAGGTGCTAGCCAGGAGCTGTGTGTGTGTCATGAGTAAACTGGTAAAAGTGGCTGAGAGCTGAGTCCTAGCTGCAGGCGAAGAAAAGGTTGTGGACACGAGTTAACTGGACAGGTTGAGTTGGTGCGCAGGGGGCTGTTGTTTCTGGGATCCCCCCATTGGATTGCACCTACACTTATTGGAACAGAGGCTAGCACCCACTAAGATTTGCAGTGGACTTTATTGGAGAACCCACCCACCAAGGACCCATGCCCCACACTCCCCTCACCTTGATTGCTATGCTTTTTGAAGTCAGTGGCCAGTACTGTCCTCCTCGCACCTCCTCAGCCAGCAGCCATCTGATAGTTATGGAGCACAATAACGTATCATCTAAAAGAACTTGTCATAGCTTTTAAACTACAATGCAGGAGCTGGGGAGGGTGTTTAAACTACAATGGCCACTGTGCATGGATGTTCCCTTTTAAAATCACACAAGGAAACAAAAGAAAAGAACAGTTACTTACTGTAAGAGTAGATCTTTGAAAGAATCTCGACCATTGGGCTACACCTTTGGAACTGTAAACTGTTTGCGTCAGGGCTACTCAGAAACTTTTGCTAGTCAGGGCTCACCCATGATGATGTGCAACACGGGCACACATATAACATGGGTGACCCCATTGCTCCTCAGTTCATCACCAGAGAAATGCACAGGTGGCTTCTTACTGTAAGGAACCAGGAGACCAAACCAGTACGGGCATACAAGGAGAGACATGGAACTGCCAAACAGTACACATACATAAGGTACTAATGGACAACTCCAAACAAGGCAGTGGACAAACCTGCCAGTAGATACTTCAAAAAAAGGGGAAAGGAGGGTGGGTGCACTGTGGCCCAATGGAGGAGAGTCTCTTGAAGATCTACTGTGTCTCTACTCTGTGTCTGTAGATCTACTGTGTCTCTACTCTGTGTCTGTAGATCTACTGTGTTAGTGTCTCTGGGCTGTCCCTGTGGAACTCGCTTCCATCTGCAGTCTGGGAGGCTCCCTCGATTGGGGTTTTCAAGCTGAGGCTGAAGGCTCACCTCTTTAGTCTGTCTTTTACAGACTGATGATTCCAGCCATACCACTTTAGTAACCTGAAGCTGAACTTCAAGTTGATTTTCAAGCTGTTATTTTGAAAACATTTGAAAAATGTTATTCTGATAATTTTATTATGTTTTATTACATGTTTTATCTTTGATATGTTTTGTTAGGTGCCCAGAGCCTCGGGGAATGGGCGCCCTATAAATAAAATTTGCCTTGCCTTACTGTTACTGTAAGTGACTGTTCTATCTTCATCGAGGATATCACCTTCATTGGGCCACACATTTGGAACAATTCCCAAGCAGTACACAAGGTACCCAGGGAGGATGTCATAGTCTGATATGCAGTAAGAACAGAAGGCCTTACAATATTGCAAGGCCCATAGCAGCAGGTCTATGACAGAAACTGTCTAGACTGTAGTGAGTGTTAAAAGTATGCACGGTGCATGTGATAGCAGCACATGTCAGCTGCAGAAAGCAACAGAAATGACCATGCCATGTGAACAGTAGCCACATGCTGCATCAGGAGGTTCCATACCATACTTCCTATAACAAGATTCAGTACAATGAGCCAGCTGTTTAGACAGAAACTATTTAGTAACAGGTGCACCCACTCTCCTATGATGAATGAGAAAAACAGTTGACGACTTTCTGCAATCATTAGTCTGATCAAGAAAAAAACCCAGTGTTCTATGTACATATAGTGTATGAAGCACTTAGCATGCTCAGGGTAATATACAGGAAAACCGATAGTCTGATGCAAAGTGAAATCAGAGACAACCTTTGGTAAAAACCTTGGACTGGCATGCAAGGACACCCTGTTCTTGAGGAAAATCAGGTAAGAAGCCTCATGTAAATGGGTCCTCTAAACGGGGACCACACCATCTGGAAAAAAGCTTGCACTTCAAAGATGTAGATGTGCATTGTGGAAGACTTTCTAGCCAGCAGCAGTACATCAGCTACTTGTGGAGAAACCCCAAAAATGGACAATGGCTATGTCCTCAGAAACCATGCATTCAGGTGCAGGGACTGCAGTTCCAGATGGACCAGGTACCCCCTTTCCTGTGACAGTAAACCTTGACATTGGGGTAACCGAACAGGTGGCTTCACTGTCAGATGCTTCAGCAGTGGGAACCATATCTGGAGAGGTCAGATCATGGCCACCAGTATCTTGGTGGCCCCCGCTGCTGGCAGCTTAAGCAGAACCCTTTGGATGAGAGGGATCAGAGGAAACACATAAAGGAACCTCCCTTTCCAGGAGAGGGACAATGTGTCAGACCAGAAAATTCCAAGTCCTGGAGTGAGCAAGCAGAAATGTAGCAGTTTCATATTGTGTGAGGATGCAAAAAAGGTCCAACTGTGGATAACTCCATGTATCAGGGACTGAGACCGACTTAGCCTGTCTGCTAAGATGTTTTGGATACCTGGGAAAAATACAGCTGACACTTGAAAGCCATGCGACAATATCCAGTGCCATACTCTGCTTGTTTCCCTTTATTGGGAGTGAATGCTCCCCTTGCTTGCTGATGTAGTACATCACACTGACATTGTCTGTTTTTATCAACAGAACACCTAGACTGAGGTGTTCTGTGATGGCTTGAAGACCAAGCAGAACAGCCATCATCTGCAGAACATTGATGTGGGGAAGACATCTGAGCCCAGGTTGGTCCACAACCCCTGGGTCTGGAAATGTCCCCGGTGGACACCCCATCCTGACCCAGAGGCATCTGCTGTGAGGATCTACACCAGAGTCAGGGAGAAGAATGGGATGCCCTGCAACAGGTGCTGGGGTTCCTTTCACCATGTGAGTGACTTGTCAAGAGGAGACATGATGAGAACAATCTGTTCTAGTTAGTGCATCAGTTGATCCCACCTCCAGGTATCCATTGCAGGATTTGCATATGCAGGCAGGCCAGCTGGCCTGTCACAATAGTGGCTGCCACAGCTGGACTGTCACAATGGCAGCCACCATAAGTCCCAGGAGATGGAGCAGTGTTTGGGCCGACACATACTGGCTGCTGTGTACCAGCCAGACCTGTGCAACCAGGGCCACGGCCCATCTGCAGGCAGAAATTCACTGCCCATTGCCATGTCCAGCACTGCACCAATGTATTGGCACTAACATGAAATGCATATGGGTTTGGGTACACTGACCATAATACCCAGGTCCTTGAAAAGTTATTTTGTTCTGGACAATGTGTACCAATCTACTTCCCCTTGGCAGGCTCTTAAGTAGCCAGTCATTCAGATAAAGGAAGACATAAAGCCCTTCCCTCCAGATGGCTGCTGTCACAACCATGAAGCATTTGGTGAATACTCATGGTGCCAAGGATATGTCAAAGGGCAAGACTCAGACTGATAGTGACTGCACTCCAGCATAAAGTGGAAGTACAGGCTGTGGTCTTTTCGGACTTTGTTGTGAAGGTTAGCATCCAGGTAAGTATCCTTCATGTCTAGGGTGCCTAGCCAATCCTCTTGTTGCAGTAGGAGGATGGCAGCCCGAAGTGACACCATTCAAAACATTTTGTACTCAACAAATGTGTTCAGCTCTCTGAGGTCTATTACAGGACACAAGTCTCATGTCCACCTGAGAACCAGGAAATACCTTGGATAAAACTCCCTGTTCCTTTTCCTGAGAGGGACGGGTTTGATAGCTTTCTTTTGAATTAGTGACTGCACTTCTCTTCTCAGAAAGGATAAGTGGCCCAGAAGATAATGAGAAACAGGTGGATGAAGAACTGGAAGGATTGGACAGCAACTTCAGAGCCTGACCCTTTTCTGCTATTTCCAGGACTCACTCGTTGGTGCTGCTCTCCCTCCATTTTAACAGATGAAGGGAGATCCGTCCCACCACTTGTATACCAGGAGGCAACAGTGGAGAGGGAGGATGTGGGGAGTCAGGAAGTACCAGGGGCAGCGGGGTCGACTATACTTGTACCTCTGGTTGTCTTAGAATGGGCAACTGAGGTGGGGGTGGGACTAGGGAGGAGGCCATCTCTCTGACTGTGGAACTGCTGTTTTACAAAAAGATCCCCTCTACCATGTCCCCTAGCAGATTAAGGTTTCAGTGATGTAATAGATCTTAAAGTCATTTTGGATGACTGAAGCTCTCGAAGGTCATTGTCAACATCTGGTGCAAATATCTTGGAGCCTCTAAAAGAGGCATTCAGTATGGCTTGTTGCATATCAGTAGCAAAGCTGGACATCCTGAGCAAGAAGCTCTCCTGAGGCAAATGCAAGAGGTCCTAGCCCTTGCAGCGGCATCATATGCTGAGTGTAACAGATGCTTTCCAGTATCAATACTGGCTGAAGCAGCTTTAAAGAGCCCCGACAGCATTATAAAAATTTTGAAAAAGTAAGATTTATATTCAGCTCCATCCCATTTTCTTTATTACTTCATATATTTTCAGTAATTAATTCCCCATTTTCTTTATTACTGAAAACAGTTGTAGTAGTTTATTTATTTTGGTGCCCTTCCCCGAATGCTCAGGGCACCCTTACAGTGAAGATACACAAATATACAGTCATCAAAAAACAGCAGTAAGAATGGTCATAATTCAATACATAACATTTTACATAACCCACTAAAAATCTAAAAACAAACTGATTTCCAGAGTGTCTGATGGTCCCAGAGTAAGTTACTAAGGTCCCAAAGGCCTGCTCAAACAGGAAGGTCTTCAGATGTGTTTTGAAGAACTCTACAGAAGGCGCCTTCCGGAGGTAGCCTGGCAGTAAATTCCAGAGGACCGGGGCAGCCACTTTGAACCCTGGTCCCTGGACGATTTTAACTTACCCTGGAGACCTCCAGGAGGACCTCTCCAGACAATTTGAGAAAGTGAGATGGAGTGTAGGGATGCAGGAGCTCTTTCAGATAGCCCAGACACAACCCGTGTAGGGCCTTGAAGGTCAAAAGACCTACTTTCAAGGTGATGAGCCAGCGCACTGGCAGCCAATGCAGCTCATGCAGCACCGGTGTAATGTGGCTGAACCTCAAGTGTCCAGTCAACTACCAGGCTGTTGCATTCTGCAAAAGCTGCAGGCACTGCATCGCCCCTCCTCTGACCCTGAGGTAGAGTGCATTACAGTAGTCAAGCCTTGAGGTGATGAAAGCATGTACCAGCGTGGCCAGGTCATTGGGGAGGAGGAATAAGGGACTTAATTCAGGTGATGTTCCGGAGATGGTAAAACACGGTCTGGACAACAGCCAACACCTGAGCCTCAAGCATCAGGTCATTGTCCAGAACAACACCCACATTTTTTACCTTTAGGGAGGCCTCCAGTTTGATTGGGCCAATAAAAATCCCCAACCTATCACTAGAGGCCCCACTCCTCCCCCTCGGACCGGCTTAACCACCAGCACCTCGATCTACTCCAGGTTAAGTCCCAGCCAGTTTGATGATGTCCAAGCCCAGATCTCAGCAAAAACATTCATTTAGCATGTTAACCGCATCAGATCTCCCAGGTGCAAAGGACAGCTAGAGCTGAGTATCACCAGCATAACAATGAAAACTCAGCTCACACCATCTTATAACTTCACCCAGGGGCAGCATGTACACTGTGAACAACACAGGGGAGAGGACAGAGCCTTGGGGAACTCCACAGGGCAGGTCCATTGGGTCTGAGGTCTAATTCCCCAGTACCACCCTCTGAGACCTGCCCCCGCAGAAAAGACTCAGACCAGCTGATGTCCTTGCCAGTGAGTCTTACATAATCCTCAGCCTGTTCAACAACACCCCATGGTCCACAGTGTCAAACACTGAGGAGGGATTGAGGAGAACGAGAATCGTTCACTCTCCTTTATCCCTCACCCTGAGCAGGTTATTCAGCAACCTGACCAATGTGGTCTCCATGCTATGCAACGCCCTAAATCTGGAGTGGAATGGTTCATAAATTTGGAAGTCCATAATGTGACCTTCGAGCTGCTCCGCGATCACCTTCTCAAGAACCTTCCCCAAAAAGGGGAGGTTTGAGATAGGCTGGTAATTCGTCAAGACGTTGGGTTCCAAAGATGTTTTCTTCAGTAGGGGCTTAGCCAGAGCCTGTTTAAGGGACTCTGAAAAGACCCCAGCTGACAAGGAACTCCCAACAATCTCAGTAAAAACCGGATCCAGAACCTTGATGCAGCCAACCAGCAGTCATGTCGGACCAGGGTCAAGGTTACAGAATGTTGGTCTAAGCCCAAAGATCACCCCACAAACCTCCATCATCATCACTGGCCAGAACTCTCCCCAAGAAAACTGAGCGCATCTGTCCACACGAGAGCTGCCACTGTTGGAGAATGATATTCTGCTATGAGAAATCACAGCCCTCACGGAGGACACTCCGAGAAGAACCAAGTGAACTCCTCACATTTGTGAGCTGAAAATGCTCTAATGGGTTCTAGACAGACCGGATGTAATAGCCTGTCTACAACCTACAAGAGCTGAGCTGGTCGGTTCTTCCCAGCTACAATCATCCTAGATATAAAAGCTGCTTTTTTTTTGGATGATTGCATTCTGATACTCCTCATAATGAGTAATCAGAACCAGCCTGTCCTCCAGAGACCTGGTCTTCCTCCAATGCCTCTCCAACCTCTGCCCCCTGGTTTTCAATGCTCTCAGCTCACCATCAAACCATGGTGAGCTGAGACAAGAAACCAGGGGATGTACAAGGATCGCAATTCTAGGGGGTGGGGGTAGGAAGAAGTAGGCTGCTGGTTAACTAGGATCTGCAGCTTATCCATTAGGTAGGGAAATCGGCAGACTGGGTGGGCCAAGCAGTCCTTATCTGCTGTCAAAATCTATGTTTCTATGTTTCTATGACGCCAGGCGGTCCAGGGACTCGACAACAGCCCTACTATAGGCTGTCACACAGCAGTCTCCAGGCCATCGGCGCAAGCCTCAAGCACAGACGAAATGTCCAGTTCCACCATCAGTCCCTCTGGTTGTAAACCTTTCAAAGAGCAGAACTGAACCATTTCCACAGGGGGAGGGACATTTAGGGGGGCTCTGAAGCTGAATTTGATGGTGCAATTGTAATGGTGCTTTACTGATAGACCTTGGGTTTCTTCACTCCGAATGGTGGATGGAACTGTCTCGCTACCAGCAGCACCAGTGGCACCCTCAGCAGGTGGGATGGTGAGGGACCTGCTGAAGGTTCGAATGGGGGTGGGTGGATGGAATCACTCGACAAGGAGAGGCAGGAGTCGTACACAGAGGTCAGATGAAGCAACGATGTTTATTCGACAGAAGGGGAAGAAAGACATGGTCATACAAGAAAATAGCAATGACAAAAACAACAGGGAGTATGGACAGCATTGTGGATATCTAGGCAGTAACAAATAACATACAACTATATAATGCAAACTCTAAAATGTCTAAAACTCTATAAATAGCTCTACATGCTATATAACCGCTATACAGGCTGTATGAACACTCTATCTCAACCCTGAGGTGCTAAGTGGAAAAACCTCCACTAGAAGTCTATTGCTGTTAATGGAAGTCCAACTTTTTATTTATTTATTTATTTATTTCACAAATCGGATTTGCAAACCTTTGTCAAAGACTCATTTACAAAGGCACTTCGTCACAGGGAGGGGAGACAACATATTTGTGCAGCAAGACAGTGGAGAACAATACAGGTGAGATACAAAAGAACATACAAAGTGAGGCATTTCAGTGAACAAAATAGGTGAGATACAGAACAGCATACAAAACTAAGCTATTTAGTGTTCCAGTGGAGCACGCAGGTTACAGTTCGTGGTGTACAGACTACAACAAGCTATTCTAAGTAAACTAGCACCTACGTAATACTATAAGAGACAGATTGGTTCAGAATGGCGCTCTCGGAAAGCCCTATAATGGGCATTTACAGCTCCGATTGTCAGCGAGGTGTTTGCTTAGGGCGATTTTGAAGGGGCCAGTTTTGGAGATGTTTGTAATGTGCGTGGGAAGGGAGTTATACCAAGAAGGTGCTCTGTAGTGAAAAGGCCTTTGGGTGAGTGAGGTCCTAGCTCTAGGCACCTAAAAGGTGGCTTTGGTAGTATTGCAGGTGATGACCGAATGGGAGGCCCATTGAAGGGGTGTAGTGACTCCTGGGGGGCAGATTCCAAGTAGAGCCTTTTTTGCCACTATACAGGTGTGGTATTGCAGGTGTTCTTCAAACGTGAGTATGTTAGAGGTGGAGTAGAGCTGGTATGTGTGGGTTCTGCTGGGGGCACCGGTCAGGAGCCTGCAGGCTTTGTTGATAGAGGTCTGGACTTTGGTGAGGGCAGCGGGGTCAGCAGCTGCATATGTAGGGAGTCCATAATCAACAAAAGACAGGATGGAGGAAGTGATAGCCAGCCGTAGGGCAAACTCAGGGAGGCAGTCTTTGTGGCGCTACAGGAGTCCAATCTGGGCATTCATGGCAGAGGACAAAGAGTTAAGATGGGCATGGAAGGAGAAAGCCGAGTCAAAGGTGATGCCCAGGTATTTGTATTTTGATACCTGTTCAAGGGGGTGGAGGGTGCTGGGAACGATACGAAGGGGAGCATTTCTGGAGTTACTTTGGCGGTGTGCAAAAATCATAGATTTTGTCTTCCTGAGGTTCAGAACCAGACGATGGTCGAGCAACCACTTTTCAGCTTGGCTGAAGGTGAGTTGCAGGGAGCTCTGGAGTGTGAGTGGGTCGGGGTGTGAGGTAACAAGGACTGCGTTGTTGGTGTATAGAAGCATTTTGCCTCTGCAGGAGCTGGGGAGGGTGTTTAAAAAGAGACTGAACAATGTGGGGCCCAGGATGAAGCCTTGAGGGGCCCCGGAGCATACAGGTAGGGCAGTCGATAGGATACCATTTAATTTGACCCATTGGGATCTATCCCAGAGGTAGCTGGAGAACCAGGCCAGAGGGCCAGATAAGAAGCCCAGCTGATGGAGGGAGTCAAGCATTAGTAGGTGACACACAGTGTCAAAGGCCTTGGATAGGTCAATGAACACTGCCCTGGCAATCTCCCCAGCATCAAGTGCAGAGTGTATTTGGTGGGAGAACTCCAATAGGGCTGTAGTGGTGCTGTGACCAGGGCAGAAGACATGCTGCTCTGGGCATAGTATGTTGTACTTGGATAGGTAATCCACGAGTTGGGTGGATACTATTTTCTCCAGGGCTTTTTTGGGGGGGGATGGAGATAGGTCTGTAATTGTTTGGTAATGTGCGGTCTCCATTTTTATGGATGGGGTAATTTCAGCCAATTTCCATGCACTCAGGAATTGGCTGAGGCATAGGGATCGGTTAAAAAGGTCAGTGAGAGGGGGCTAACATGACATCAAGTGTGAGGTGGAGTATCCTGGAGTCAAGGGGGTCATAGCTCGGGTTGTGGGAGGAGAGGGCTTTTAGGAGGCGTGGCTTGGTGCCATAGGAAGAGATGGTCCTGAAGAGAAATGGGGGTCAGGAAATAGCTGGGCTGTTGAATGCATGGATAGGGTCAAAGAAGTGGGCAGGAAGGACTGCACTTAGGTCAGAAAATGTTGTGTTGAGGCAGTCAGCAACACGTGGTAGGTCAGTATTAATTGTGCCGTTAATAACCATCTGAGATGGGGGGGGGGCGGGTCTTCCGATTAAGCTCCTTTATGTTATCCCAGAAAGCTTGGGCAGAGCCCCAGGATGAGGTCAAGGCGGTTTGATAGTAACTGGCCTTGGCTTATCTTATGGCCCAGGTGCATTGGTTGCGAGCAGTATTATAGGCTTGCCTGTCATCTGTCCTGCCGGACTCAACAGCAATGTGCCACAGGGTATCCTGCTGCTTCAGTTGCTGGATCAGAGAGGGGGAAATCCAGGCAGCATTGTGTCTCTTGGAGTGGGTGTTGGTGACAGGAGCAAAGATGTCACAGGCCTTGCAGAAGGCACTGGTGAGGAAGGCTAGAGCAGTGTCTATATCCGTTGTGAGGGAGATCGGGGACCAGTCGAGCAGGACAAGGTACTGCTTTAGCTTACTAAGGCCCCCGGGGCAGAAGCGGCAACGGGGGGTGGCTTTGTATGCAGGATTGAGCGTGGGGGAGAACCAGAAGCAGATAATTGATTAGTGGTTGCTAAGGGAGTTGGCTAGGACAGACTTGATTTTGTGTGGGCAGTTTGAGAGTACTATATCTAGGAGGGAGCTGGTCCCACTTGATTGGTTAAATCTGGTGGGCCGAGTGACTAATTGAGAGAGGTCAAGGGCTGTGAAGTTGTCCTTAATGTGTGTTGTAGTGGAGCCAAGGCAGTTAGTGTTGAGGTCTCCTAGGACGAGCTGTTCAGCCTTGTGTGGCAGGGTAGAGAGATAGTCAGTGAGACAGCGGATAGCTAGACTTTGTGTCCATGGGGATATGTAGTTGGTTGTGAGGTAAAGAGGGCCACGGCCCAGGTCAGAGGTGATTTTTAGGGTGATGGCTTGGGCCCCGTGGTCGAGCTTGGGGGGTAGGTAGTGCATGACCCAGGAGGGAGTCACGCAGGTAGACTGCACACCCGCCACCACGCTTACTCACACGATCTTCTCTAAAAAGGGTGAAGCCGGGGAGGGAGACAACAGAGTCTGGAGTTGATTGAGAGAGCCAGGTCGACACTATGGCAAGAATGTCGGGTGTGTGTTGGGAGACCCAACACTGGAGTGCAGCAGTCTTCCTTGGGAGACTGCAGATTTTTACAGAGGCAATCCCGAGGCCATGTCCAGTGGGGGTGTGGGGTAGCGGGTCCCGGTCCAGGGTTAGGGTGGACATTCCCAGAGATCATGAGGAGTAAGGTGATGAGACGGAAAAAAGGACTACGACAGTTGTGGTAGAGGTGATTGGGCAGAAGCAAAATCTGGGGAGGGCAGTGCAGGGGATGGGTAGGGAGGTAAGGGCAGGTATGGCTAGCACAGAGAGGGACCACCTTCCATTGTGTACAGGGGACAGAGGGGTGGGTGACGGTGGGGGGTGTGGGGGGGCAGTGGGTTGGTCCAGCGTGTGAGGTGCGTTAGTGGTGAGCGGAAAACAGATGGGAGGGCTATGAGCAATGGGGGAATGTTCCCGAGGAGGCTGAGATTCTGGTAGATGTGCACTTACAGTGGTGCTGGAGAGATTCTTTGTGGGGGGGGACAGTATCATGAGGAGTAAAGCAAGTATACAGAATACTACTCAAGACATATTGGTGTATGGGATGAATGAAGGGAGATAAGTGTTGGCAGGCAGGATCCCCCTAGTGTTCAACGAATATAACCTGCAGGTGGGAAAGTGGGCTGATTGGTTCTGCACCACACGTGACTACGTATATAAATTAGAGAGCTGACCAAGGGTGGTGGTGGGGGTGGCGGGGAAGAATAACACGCCTTTCAACAGGAGCCTTGCGTCGCTCCTTGCTCGATTCCTACCTACAGCAGTCTGGGGGGTTGGGGTGATCTCGCCGTTCAGTCCAGGGGAGGGCAGGCTCTTCCAGCCCTCTCGACCCGCAGTGTGCGGTGCAGCTTCAACAAACCCCTAGGTGACGAGAGAGGGGAGAGATTTTAAGCTGTGGATTTAGAGGCGGGGCCAGGTAAGGACAAAGGACTTACTGAAATATCTCTAAGCGAGTCTACTTGCAGAAGGGATTTCACTAATTAAATTAAACTCCTTAAGGAAATTTGTTTGCAACAGAGCTTTCACTAAGTCAGTTTAAACTGTAAGGAAACTTGTTTGCAGCAGGGATTTCACTTGGTAATTTCAAAACTCTTAAGGAAAGTTGTTTGCGGCATGGAAACTGTAGTCAAATTACAGAAAAATGCTTGAGAAAAAAAAACTATCTGTAGTGCTGCACCGACTCTTAAGGAGCGTAATAGGATCCTTTGTTACAAGTCCATATTTGAAAGTGATTTGGTGCCAAAAAACAACACGCCTTTCAACAGGAGCCTTGCGCTGCTCCTTGCTCGATTCCTACCTACAGCAGTCCAGGGGGTTGGGGGCGATCTCGCCGTTCAGTCCAAGGGAGGGCAGGCTCTTCCAGCCCCCTTGACCCGCGGTGTGCGGTGCAGCTTCAACGAACCCCTACAGCAGTCTGGGGGGCGGGGGGGGAGCGATCTTCTTGCCATCTTCGTGTGCACAGCTGAAAAGTGGAGTAGCAACGGGGTAAAAGGGAGAACTGGGTTCCTACTTGGTACCAAGCTATAACTAGGAGAGGTTGGAGAGGATGTGAGAGATTTTTAAACAGACCCTGGTTCTTCGGTCAGCCCACTCTCTAAGGTTGCTGGAATACTTTAGCACAAGATGCTGAACTCTTCTCAGGGATATAAACCCTTGAGCAGGGCTGCCAAGGATGAAGGAACAAAGACTTGGCGATGAATCCACTTGCAAGGATTGCCAAGGATGAAGGTACATTGAAGCTTCTTTGGCAAAATATCCACAGGAGGACCACCAAGATCAAGCTGAATCCCAGAGGACAACATGGTGTAAGCAGGGCAAAACAAACAGGAAGAGAAGGAAGCAGGGCAAAGATCAGAGCCCTGTACTATCCGTAACCAGAAAAACAACAAACCGGCAGATGCGGACACACACACTGGCCACATGATGTTAGACTCAATTTTCAGCATACGACTGGGAGTGATGGACGAGGCTTCTTCCAGGATGTTCCACTTCCAGGCTGACTGAACCACAAGGAAACCAGAAGCCAGCGGTTGCAAGTCACACAGGATGGCATTGGCTTTGACCAACGGCGGACGACAGAGAAGGGGTTGCTGTGAAGTTCTTCGCTGGCTGGAGACTGCTTTGGTGAAGAATCAGCTGTAAACAACCCCATCAGGGGTTTTGCGGCAGAAGATTGAGTCCATACCCATTCAATTGGCACTAAGAACACTGGTGAAAACACTTTTCACTGCACCAAGGCGTTTGGTTGTTGCTAGGGCAATTTGCCAGAGGTAGGGTCAAATTGCTGAAATCTGGGGCAATTGTTCACAGCAGGGGCAAATAGCCAAAGTCTAGGGCAATTGTTCATAGCAGGGGCAAATAACCAAGGTCTAGGGCAATTGTTCATAGCAGGGGCAAATAACCAAGGTCTAGGGCAACTGTTCATAGCAGGGGCAAATAACCAAAGTCTAGGGCAATTGTTTGTAGCAGGGGCAAATAACCACAATCCCAGTACAATGCAGTCTTGGTACTTTGCAATCAACACAACATTTCAGATACTAGCCAATATACAGTTTCATCAAATGACAGTCACTAGATGGCAGTAGTGTGCTAAGCACCCTTTTCTTACTGACCCTTGACACTAGTATGCGCTTGCAGGTTACTTATGGTACTAGGACCTGGATACTCCTGGTACACTTCAGAATAAATGTCCTTCCATCCCCTGAGCCTTCCTTGCCTCTTTCCCACTGGCCCCTCTGTCTACTAGGTCTTTGCCGCCTTCACATAACAGGCTTAGCAGTTGCCCCTTTAACTGTTCTGGGGCTTGCTTCACTTGGCCCCCTTTGGACTATGGGCTTAGCCTTCTGGACCCACCTTTAATTACAGGGCTTGCTTTGCTGGGCCCCTTTGACACTGGGGCCTAACGTTGCCCCTTTAACTGTGGGCTTACTCTTCTGGGCCCCTTTTACTCTCTCTGGGGCTTTTTCTCTGTTGCTGGGCCTTTTTTACACTCTCTCTCTCTCTCTCTCTGCTGGGCCCCATTTAACTGTGGGCCCCTCTGCTGGGCCCCTTGAATTGCTGAGGGTCTTTGCTGCCCTTCAAATCCTTAGTGGGCCTGTGATGCCCCTTTAAATACTCTCCAAGGGACCGACTTCACTTTTTTTTTTAATAAAAAATGAGGCTAAACAGAACCCTCACTGTGACATTGGAGGACAAACTGGACCAGGACTGCAACACTGGACCTGGCGCCAACACTGAGTAATAAGAGATGGACCACAGGTAGGTTACTTAAATTACTGCCACAGACCTGTGTCCTCTCCTTTCCCTGCACCACGGAAAGCGGACATCTTCTTTACTTCAGAGTGCCTGTGAGCACTCTCACTGGGTTCTTCTTTGCCCTCAGGTTGGCGGTGACTGACCGTCCGCTTCTCTGGCAACAGATCAACTAAACTCACTGGCCAGCATTTGGGACGCATGTCCCTGGCAATGCTGGCTGGTTCCCTAACAGCCCAGCACGAGCTGGATTTGAAAGATGCTTCCTGGCTCAGCGCTGCTTCCTGGGGGTGGGGGGGTCGAACTGAGCAAGCAGCCAGGAAAAGCAAAATAAAACTTTTTGTTTTACACCACCTACTGTCTGGAAAAAGGGGAGCGGGGAACACACTGGCAGTGGACCCTACACTGCCCTGGGGCACATTTTTCTTTTTCTGTTGTGCCCCCAACTTTGGTGCACTACACAATGATCCAACCAAATGACCAGATCAGTCTCAATGCTGTCAATTTCGAGCCCCAGGGAGAACACCAAATTGAGTGCATGACCAGAGTGGTGAGTCCTGGCCATGGTCATCAGAGAGAGGCCAAGAGCCTCTATACTTAAAAGGAAGTCTCTGCCCCAGATGACGCCTCCTCATCCACCCAGATGTTGAAGTCTCCGAGAATGAGCCATCTCGGTGACTCCAACACCCTCTCAGTGACAAAGGCCAACATCTCCTGCAGGAAACTCTGGTCCCACCCAGGTCGTCAGTAGACTAAGGGAATACTGAACTCCATCCCAGGACCCCATTGCACTGCCACGCACTCGAAAGAACAGATATCCCCCACTGGGTGCACCATCAGGCCCAGCTCTGACCTAAAACAAATGGCCACCGCTCCTCCCCTGCGCTTCTTTCTTGGGCAGTGAACCACAGTAAACCCGTCCAGGATGGACACCTCTAGCACAGGGGCCAAAGCATCTCCCAGTCAGGTCTCCATGATACATGCCAGGTCAACTGAAGCAACAAACTCTGCCTTTATAGCAGTCTTTTTTACCATTGACCTTGCATTGCACAATACTGCCCAAAGAGGATGAAATGCTACCTGCCCTCTCGGTCCAGAGGGTTCCCTGGGCAAAAAGACAAGACACAGGGAACCCCACTCCAACTGTCTCCTCAGCCCAGGGCATCTCCTGGTCCCCACCACTCTAATCAGCTCCCCCCAGCTGCATCAACCTTCCTGTCTCCCCCCTAACATCCCTTCTTGCAATATCCAACTCCCTACACTTCCAGAAAGCTGTCACTGCAAGGGGTGGGTCACAGAAGGGGCACAAGGCTTTTAACAAAGAGAGGGAGTAGCATAACTCTGGGACCTGAGTCAGAAAACCTCTCTTACTAATTCTGCAAATTCTACTACTATAGCAGTTTAAGACTAACAATTCAAGAAATCACACACACCACACCACACACACTCACTCACTCACTCACTCACCCAATCACTCACTCCAACAGATTAAAAAATACCCCTCCCCTCAAAAAAAGCACTCCCCAACCTCCCCAAAACAAACTATTAAATAATTATATTTATCCTTATAGAGGAGTCCATAAATCTGCGAGGTAGTTTACTATCAGTTCTCAATCCAAGCAGCTGCTAGTATCAAGGCACACTCTCTCTCATACAGAGCTGCCTCACAATATATTTACTTCTTTCAATAGCAGTTTCTTAAGCAGGGGAGCACAGACAACAATTCACCAGTTTTCAAATCACCAAGTTCGGGCTACCTCAGGGCTCTCACCCCTAAGGAATTGACTCTATGGAGTTTAGCAGAACAGTAAGAATCTAAGCACCTCTCACCGGTCAAGAGTCCATTCTAAAACCCCTCCGAAGTCCCTATTCTTGAATTTAACTATGAGCCAACTAGCAACTTCTTGGCACAAAGATCAACCTAGTACTGGCCTTTAAGATCTTTAAGTACTGATACGGGTTCTCTCATAGTTGCATGAAAACAATATCCCTGTCCTCTAGTCTATATCTACTCTGGTTGCTTCTCTACACATGACCTCATAATTCCCTGTTTGTGACATTGTAATTATCTCCACCACAACATATTTTGATATCATAAATAGAATTACGATGTCAGGTGTAAGCTGGCAGCCAGAGCTGAAATGGCAGAGATACTGTATTCATGCAAATACCCTTAGTAATAAGGAAATAAGGGTGAGCACTACAGAATAAAATATGAAATATAAGCTACATTTATGCCTGAATATTACATTTGTTCAAAGTTGTCTCAACTGTGTCAGGAACTCTTTAAGGGGATCAGCTTTGGTAGGACTATCAAACAATGTCTGAATAATAGTCATGGCTGATTTTCACAGGCTATTCTGATATTCACTGATATAGGGCTGATCATTTGCCATTCTTAGGCCAAAGGATGCAGAAACATAAGTTATTTTGCCTCTAACAGCTATCCTCCTGGATTCCTTGTCAGGAGGCAAAGTACTTATGACTCTAGGGGGCCCTGGAGCAATCATGAGCAGCTATGATTACCACAGAATCAGTTTCTGGCTGGGAAGCATAATACAACTTAACAGATGGAGCAAGGTAATGTTTAGCTGCCGTTCTAGGAACTGCAGCCAAGGTATTAAGCATGTGCCAGGCAAGAAAGGTGGCATCCTCTAATGCATGATATAAAGGAGGCACCTCGATGGTAGGTGCAGCTGTAACCTCCAAGAAGATTTTATTTACTGGAGTTGTCCTCTTCATCCTCAAAAACCACACTGATTGATCTGAACCAAGTCTAAAATGTGGGATCTTCAGGAAGAGACCTGGAGTTATAAACCACAGACTACTCACTGCAAGAGAAGAGGGCTGAGCTGGAAGGGAACCCTCCTTCATAGGGATCCTCCTCCATTCCTCTACTCATCCTTCAAATCTTCCAAATACTCCTTCATATTTAAGAGATCAGGAGTATGTCCCACCTCATCATCATCCTGAATGATGATGGGGGCAATCGATGGAGCCAGCAATACAGGTGGTGACTGCAATGGAGGAACCACAGGGTGTTTCAAAATCCCTTCAACAATGATGGTACTGATGGGGGAGGCCTGTTGATGGGACTGCTGGCACTGTCACTGGCAGCAATGGGAACAGGTGAAGTAACATTTCTGAAATTATGCAGCACAATCTGGGAGTTGACGATGTCCATTAGAGGGCTCATGACTGCCATCATCGCCGGGACAGAACCTGATGACAGAGCTGTCCATGGTAGGTAAAGCAGTGTCAGAGCCAAGCCCTGACCTTGGTGCCTCAGTGACAGTCACAGGGGGCTATAGTTGATGCCACTAGAGCAGATGACAGGGACTTATTCTTCAGTGAAGACCTTGACCTCACCTTATATATAAATTCTCTTATAGTCCAATTAAATAACACAGATTTTCATTCTCCTAAGCTATTTGACAGACCAGTAACTTATTTAGCATATGCCTATAACATTGTCTTAATCTCTACCTCACTGTTAGGTTTACAAAGGAAGATGAATTGTTTCACTGAGTTATGTCAGGACAATGGCTGATTATATACAGAGATAAGAC
This sequence comes from Neoceratodus forsteri, assembly GCA_016271365.2. Classification (NCBI taxonomy): domain Eukaryota; kingdom Metazoa; phylum Chordata; order Ceratodontiformes; family Ceratodontidae; genus Neoceratodus; species Neoceratodus forsteri. Next base: position 832,681,853 of record CM028133.1, read on the forward strand.
CAACATGGTGGGTTTTGGAATTAAAACCAAAAGGATGCCATGACTATATTGGGGACGAAGGTGATCATGACTAAAACATATGACTATTTGTGCATAAGATTTTCTGATAATTTCTCTTAGAGTACACACCTGAGGATGCTGGAGACCAGAATAACACTGGCATTTAATGCATTTAAAACATTTAATTGTAAACTTGTAAAAGGTTCAGTCAAAGGCCCCCTTACTGTTACTACCACCAAAATTAAGTCTTGCATTTTATATGCCGCAGAAATATGGGGTATTTCTAATCTACTCCCACTAGAAACTGTTTTGAACAAAATATATCACTGTGTACTGTTTGTCCCAAATTCTGTGCCATCTGTAGTGTTGAGTCAAAACAGGCAGGTTTTCTATTTCTACCCTGGCTAAGGAGAGATCTTTACTTTTTTACTGGGCCTTTTTCTCCTATCAGATGTGAGACTACCCAGACAATGTCTTAAAGAGGAGATTTCTTATACACAAAAGTAATTTGTCTGCCCATCTATTAAAATGATCAGAAATTACTTGTTCCCATTGGGTCTAGGTAGCTTGTTACATGAAATGTACTCTAATCCCTTGTTTGAAATTAAAACACAAATTAAGACCAGGGTTAGAGATACTGCTGCCAGCCAAGACCTTAAACGTATTTCGTCTTTAAAATGTTACCATTGGTAAAGGCAAAAAAAACTTTTCACCAGTTTGAATACTACCTCGAACATATATCTAATCCTCTTGAGCAGAAAGTTATTACTAGATTTCAAATGGAACTTTACGAAGCAAATTATGTACTTTATAAACGAAAACATTAGCTCAAAATGTTTTAAATGTGGCAGTCAAGTTGCTGATGATTTGAAGCACATTACATTTTTTTGTCCTTTCTATAGATACAAAATATATTTTTTGGCTGGGCCCTGTCTTGGCTAACTTCTATTTCAATCTTGATCAGACAATTTCTATGTTATATAACTCACATGATTCTATGACTTTGAGAAGGCTGGCCGGCTGTCTACTGTCTTTAAAATTATGATTTATGGCTAAATAATTTCAGTCAATTAATACCATATTGGTATACCAAGAGAGTAGCCAAGGTTTCACCTATTTCTGCTTATTAAGGCCTTCTCTTCCAAAAGACTTTTTGTTTGTCTTTCGGATGGTATGAGATTATAGACAACAATACTTATTCGCTGGGTGTAGGTAACCAGACCCAAACCCATCTAAGTTTCACTTACTCCTGCTTTCAGGATATCTAAAGGCTATAACCTCCTATGCTCTCTGTGCAAAGATCGTAACATACAAATATAACTAAAACTGGTTTACTTGATTGTGTGTACTGTAACCTAAGTCAAATCTCTCTTCATGATGATATTCTAGAAATCGTTCTTTTTTACTTTTATGTTTGTGAACAGAACAGGTGGCGCAACTTGATTTGCGTATCAAGGATATATGCATGCCTGTGTACTTTAACCCATCACATTTTTTTCATCCATTATTTCTCCCCAGCCATGCTCCACCAGGTATATACTATGTTCCCAGGGATATACCCAAATCAGGCTTGTTGACCCCTGGCCCTCCTCAGGACTCACACCATAGGACTCACACCATCTGATGTCTCCACGGCGCCCTCCCAAGGTGGGAGTTTGAAGGGAGGGCCTCACCCCATGGCAGCCTAGAGTGTAGGCTATGATCCAGTGTCTGCAGGTACCTGGAACCAGGGAGAGTCAGGATCCCAGACTGCAAATGGGTGGAGCATGGGTTTTCTTCCCTGTATTTCTCTATGCACTCCCTTCTCCCCTTGGGATGTGCTTAGCTGTCTGGCGCCTCGTCTGCACCCACTGACATCTTGTGGAGGGAGCAAGCCAGAGCCGTAGGAAGGCATTTGGGTGCCCTGGGCAAGAGACAAATTTTGCGCCCCCCGCTGAAAAGAGCCAGAAGCTCTGGAGGGTTTACATGCTCCAGCTCTGTGGTGAGGTTTGGGACTTTTCTTGAAAGAAAAAAAAAAAAACCCAAAAAAACACTTTTGCTACATGGTCGGTCCCTAAATTGTGCTGCCATGAATCTGAGGTGTGGGAAGAAGAATCAGCATTTATATAGCACTTTTCATACACAGTGTATCCCAAAGTGCTTTAGATGTAATGCTAGACTGGTAGTGAAGTGACTAAATGTGTGGTGGCGGCCATATCACACATCAACACCCACACACAGCCTGGACAATTGCATGAACTGGTTTATGGGAAGGGAAATGTTGGCCAGGACACCGGGAATGTCTGCTGCTCTTTGCGAAGAGTGCCCCTTGGTTCTTTTACTTCCACCCGGACACCCACCAGGACAATACCAGGATGGGTAGAAGGGACCCCAGTTTAATGTCTCATCCAAAGGACAGCACACCCCAGCAGTTCAGCACACCCTACTACTGCACTCTGATGCCAGCATTTTAGGTGCAAGTCCAATCCCAGTGTGGGCAGAGAATTCACAACCTTCTGGTCCATAGGTGGATGTGCAACCAACTGAGCCAGGAGACTCTGGCTGGCTAGAAACACATTTAGACAGGCAGTATTTTTTTTATTTTCTTTACAGTTTACTTTAAGGAGGGGGAATTGCAGCTAAGTTTTTGAGGTCTAAGTTGGGGTGTGGTCCCTGGAAATGTGTCAATCTATTGGGGAGGTTAGTTTGATTCTTTATTAAAAGCAATGCACTGCAGATGCATGATTCTTGTAGCATTCATGGGTAAGAGTGACAAACTATTTTTCAGCATACTAAACATTTGAATGAGATAATTGGGCTTAGGAAAACACAGTACACATATTTTCTTATGTCTCAGTTTTGAAAGATAGAGAATTTCCTGTATCTTCAAAATTAGAGACATAAAAACATTATACTTACTGAGGAATCCTCTGAAAACGGAATACTACAACACAACTACTTCTGTATGTGACTGTTGCTAGAAATGATTTCTGACCTGTCTCCATCTTCAGGGGTCATGCAACCAGTCATTCAGAGACACAGTATGCACAGTGTCTGTAACCTGGCACCCAGTCCCAACGGATATACAATAAAGAAAAAAAACATGTACCAACCAACTTAGGGGAGACTAGTCAGTGCAGTGCAATGGAGTCGCAGTATGACTTTGGTCTGACTGCAGGCTTTGCTCTGACTGGGACTGTCTGTGTCATCCCTCCACCACCCGCCTGCATGGAGTAGAAGAAAACAGCACGGGGTGGGACTGGAGGAGCCTCCTTGGTGTGGACTTGAAGTGCAGGAGGAATGAGGGTCAAGATGAGAGAAAACAGTGTGGTGGGCTGGAGTGAGGGTGCCTATGGCCTGCCCACACCATGTCAATCAGTCAGCACACAAGCAGCAGATTGGAGGTCGTGAACATCTTCACTCCCATCCCAGTCCCTTGAACTACTAAGTCATCTTATCACACCTGAGTCAGGCCTGGGCCGTAGGTCCCTTGGCCCAGTCCCACAATCAAATTAAAAATCAGATCCAATCCTTCCTCCCGATCACTGAAGTGCAGTGCGTTTTCAAATTCCAATCAAGAATCCCTCCCCAGTGGCAACACTGCCACAGCCACACGACACATACAAACACACTCACACCTCATTCATTGACACTGTCACACAGACACAACAAACTAAACAGTAAATAGATTTGAAGAATTAATTTTCATTTTAAAACAATACGGAATACAGAATCACACAGATACATTGGAGACGGCCGGGACGGACTTGCACATACTGTAGACAGACTACTACAGTGATGCACTACATTGCTTTGCTTAAAAATCTTCAAGATGGATTTCTCTTGTCTTCTCTATCATCTCTCCCAATCTTCTCTCTCTACATACACTCTGTCTATCACTTTTTTTGCTGCCTGCTAGCCACTCTATTTCTAGGCTCTACTGTCAACAATACCATTGTCTCCGACTCCAAGTTTAACTGCCTCTCTGTGCTACATACACCGCCCGTACCTTTTATACTAGTGGGCAGCGCTGGCCCACCCCCAGTTTCTCTTTCTTTCTCATCGCAGCAACACCACACCACATAATTATTTGCCTGCAGCTCATGTGACCCCCCAACCCAACCTGCTGGTCCTTGGTCCACAGATGCGCCCCTACTGACAGCCAGACATAATTACAATTTATCAAGCCAAAATAAATTTAAAAAAGCAGCAGCACAAGTTAATAAACAAATGAGCTTCAGTTGAAAATTGCGCCCCCCCTGAGGGTTGCGCCCAGTGCCAGAGCACCACCTGCCCCACCCTTCCTACGGTACTGGAGCAAGCTGTCTTAGTCCACTGCAGGGTCACTGTGGCACCAGTGGTGCAGCGCCATCCCTCCCTGACTGTAGCACACTGCTGAGTGGCTGCTGCTGCAGCCAAGCTTGTCCCCCTGATGCAGCATCCCGACCTCGTTCCCAAACTCAGGTTGCCTGCACAGCAACATGATGCACTGCCACTTGGCCATCAGGGCAGCTTAGCCTATCATATTTTAATTTTATGATGACCTCACTGTTGCATTTAGCAGGTTCATGCTTTGTTCCTGCTGTGATGCACTGAGTGCGCAGTTAATTTCTTATATATTTTTACCCATGGGTTTTGGGGAGGGGGTTTACTACACTCAGAATGAAAGCAGGGATATTATTTTTGAAGAGTTTTCTACCAACATTGTTATACCTCACTATAGGTTGAGTTGGGAGTTTACTATGGACAGAGGGAAAGCAGGGCTATTAATTGCTGAGTTTTCTTACCTACATTGTTATACCTCATTATAGGGTGAGAATGGGGGGGTTTATTATGGACAAAGGAAAAGCAGGCCTATTAATTGCTGAGTTTTCTTACTATATTATAACCCAAAGTGATCATATGAGGTGATGGTGTGCTGAATACAGCCACCCTTTGTTTGATGCACAGTACCTGTTGGATTCACTAGACTGCCTTGATACATGCTGAGCAAAGATGAATCAGACAATACTTGTGCTGAATAATCACACTGGCTTATTTTGACAAGTTGTAATCACAAACAGCACTGAAATGCTAAAATGTTAAACACACTAATCAACCTTGTACTTTGCATCTTATCGAATTATTTTAATTTTTTTTAATCTTTATTGACTTTCAAAAATATTGTTTTTTCCCTATCACGTAAGGGTATGAAGGCTACAGCATGTGATTCAAGTATAATCAGCTCACAGATATGGCATGAGTAAATTCATTTTTCAGTGACTCTCTTGCATTCTTGTGTCTTCTGGTGACATTTTCTGACTTCTAATGATGTTTCTGTAGTAGACATGAGAAAATGAATCAGCTACATCACGTGTAATGTATTATTTTCATCTTGATCTCTCTTCTATGTTTTAAGGCTCCACCTCAGCCGATTTATCTGTGATGCTGTTTTTAGAGGAGTGGGGGTATCTGCAAAAGGAAAGAAAAACTGCCTGCAAAGAAAGATAAATAAAAGAAAGGGGGAGGGGATGAAAAGCATGTTAGGTATGACATATTTGTGTACTGTCTCTTCTAGATTTTTACTGATACCTAAACACTGAGTCGGATTCAGAGTCACTGGTGTAGAGATGGGCGAAGTGGCCCCGATTGCTCCATAGTGATTTGCGGATGAAGAGAATTGCGAAGAAGTGCTGCACAGTAGGAGTACTTGGCGTTATGATGGGTAACACGAAGTCCATTGAAAACAATGACTTTGAGTTACTCCATCTTCCCAAACCACTACTCCACCAATTCTTAAGGTGAAGTACATTGAAAACAATGTACTTCGCCTCACTTCACCTTGTTTTCAAGCTCCAAAGGTGAAGTTTGCAGTGATTCATGGGATTTCAGGTCACATGGGCTCTAGATTGTTCTGCACAGCCTCAGTTTGGGATAGTGTGTGTAGGAATCTGTAGGAGACAGTCTGCTCTGAGAGCTCTCTGCAATTCAAAGTTTCTAAAAGCTGTTAAAGCCTTTTTGCTGAAACTTTAGTTCATCAATTGTAGGAAACCCTCCTGTGCTCATATCATCGAGTGTTTATTGTTTGTGTGTGAATTTTGAATGTTAATATACAACATTTAGTCTGTGTACTGAGAGACAGTGGAAGTGTGCTTTGGTGGAGGGGTGTATCTGTAGTGTAGGTAGATTAACTTGGAGAAAAATACAGTTATTTCTGTTTTGGTAATATTTTTCTTGTAACTGTGATAATGTACACACAGTAATATTTTCAAGAATTCTTGCCATTTTTTTGCTGATTGTTCTGGTGCATCAGTGTATAATTTTAGTTTGTTTAAAATATGTGGTAATATTACTGAAGTTTTCAATTTGCTACGCATTACTTAGTGTGTGTGTGTGAGTATGTGTGTGACGCGTGTTATCAAATCAGACACCTTTTATTGTGCTACATAGTAATTTCAGCAATGTGAACCCACTATCCACTGCAGCTGTGTGATTTTTGTACTTCTTTGTGGTATCTTTACTGGTACTAGTAATAGTGACTGTTACTGCAGCAGTGCAGTACAGTGCCACCTCCCCCCACGGCCCGCCTCAACCGGCAAAGGTATTCTTTTCCTGATTTGAATTTCTGATGGTGAGCACTGGTTAGGTGTTGTGCCTTTGTGTCTGCATCTCTTCAGTGCACAGCGCAATCTTAATCTGTCTGTACATTTGCATCTCTTTAGGGCCCAATCTCCATCTGTAACTTAAGTCACAGTTGTTTCTTTGGCTTCCCTTCAGAGTACTGGACAGGTGTGGTGCCTAATTCTGCATAAACATTGTACTTCTTAATATGTGTTTTTAAGTCAGGACTATCATCATGAGTCACTTGTGATACAAATCACGTTCTTCATCATCACAGTGACAAATGCATTCACAAATCACGATTTACGATCACGTCATGAATCACATTCATTTTTATACTAATTACTTGGATGTATTGTAAGCCTGTTTTGTATTATCTCTTCAGGCTTCACCACCCCACCATTGTACTTATTGACACATGTTTTTAAGTCAGGGAGTTTTAAGCTACAGCTCATTGAGGAAGTACAGCCGTAGGCGTTCGCGTTCCCAATGCAGTTTCATATTGGTTATCCCACACCATTGACACCGAGTCACATTCTTCATTATCACGGTTACAAATGCAGTCACAAATCATGATTCATGATCATGTCACGAATCACATTATTTTTTTTGTAGTTACATAGATGTATTGTAAGCCTGTTTTGTAGTATCTCTCCAGGCTTTACCACCCCACCATTGTACTCATTAATACGTGTTTTTTAGTTGGGGAGTTTTGTGCTGCAGCTCATCGAAGAAGTACAGCCATAGGCATCCGCGTTCCTTCCTGTAAAGCACGTGAGTTACAGTACTATAAGTAGTGGTGGGCAAAGTGGCCCCAATTCGCTCCATGAAGTGATTCACAGAGTAATGCAGAACCCGAGGAGTACTCCACAATGTGAAGCAGAGTACTTCGCTTCATAATGAGGAATGTGAAGTCCATTGAAACCAATGACTTTGCATTACTCCGCCTTCCCCAAACCACTTCTCCACCAATTTTAAGGCGAAGTACATTGAAATCAATGTACTTCACCTCACTTCACCTTGTAATTGAGCTCCAAATGAAATTCTGCAGTGATTCATGGGATTACAGGTCACATGGGCTCTAGATTGTTCTGCACAGCCTCAGTTCTCGCCTGAACAGTGTGTGTGTAGTGGTAGCTGAGACAGTTTGCTCTCAGAGCTCTGGATTCAAAACCTCTAAAAGCTGTTTAAAATGCCTTTTTGAGTCATTTATTTTGCTCAAAATTTACTAGGAAACACTTCTGTGCTCATATCATCGAGTGATTATTGTTGTGTGTGGATTTTGAATGTTAATTTAGAACAGTCAGTCTGTACTGTGAAGTGTGCTTTGGGGTAAGTGGGTATTTGTGGTGTAAGTACATTAACTAGGAGATAAAATGAAGTCTTTCTGTTTTTGTTATATTTTTCTTGTTTAACTGTGTTACTGTACACACAATAATATTTTCAGCAATTCTTGAAATTTTTTTGCTGATTGTTGTGGTGCAGCAGTGTATAATTTTTCTGTTTAAAACATTTGGTTATATTACTAAAGGTTTTCAATTTGCTACGCATTACTTGTAGTGTGTATGTGTATGAGTGTGTGTGCGATGCATGTCATTAAATCAGACACCTTTTATTGTGCCATAGAGTAATTGCAGCAGTGTGAACCTGCTATCCACCACACCTGCATGAATTTTTTATACTGCTTTGTGGTATCTTTACTGGTAGTGGATTGTTACTGCCATGCACTAATCCCCCAACTGGCAAAATGCATTCCTTTCCAGATTTAGATTTGTGACTTGTGTGCACTAGTTAGGTGTTGTACCTTTTCGTATGCATCCCTTGAGTGCGCAGCGCAATCATAATCTGTCTGTGCCTTTGCAGTGCACCATTAATTCTGAGAGACTGCATTTCTTGTTACGCTCTCATTTCACTTCATCAGCACTGGGAAATTTTCTGGGCACAAGACAATAGCATTTTGGGTATGCACATTAATTCTGGTGACTCTGTGTGTGTGACCACTGCATGCATGACTGAGTGTGCCATTAATTCTGGGAGACTTTGCATTTCTTGTTATGCTGTCATTTCACTTCGTCAGCACTGGGGAGTTTTCTGGACACAAGACAGTAGCACTTTGGGGATGCACATTAATTCTGGTGACTGTGTGGGTGGGGTGCTACCAATATTGTTGTCACTCCACCTTATTTCACGTTTAAAGTGGAATGACAACACAAAGTAATAATAACAAGGCAAAGTGAGCCTTTCCTATGGGGCACTCCACGTGGCAAAGTGCCAATGCGAAGTGGCCACTTCGCGTTCACTTTGCAGGTGGATTTTAAATTGGCTGCATCTCTACACTGGTGGTGATTTGTAGACATTTTCTTTTTGGCAGTGATATTTTCTCAGTTGATGTACAAGAAGACCTAAGGAAAATACTTTTTACCATTCACTTTGAAAAAACACACACACAGCTGTATGGAGCAGTGTTATGGATCTGATACTTAGGCTATTCTGGGACATTTATGTGTTTTTATTGTTTTACTGTTCAGCTTCTTGCATGATTGTTGATAATGTACGAGTGTGGTTATTAAGCTACAGCTGGTTATACAAAGTTTGGTAATGGTGGTGGTGGATGGGGGGGGGGGATTACAGATTTACATTCAATTGTACATAAACTGTTGTTTAAAGACCTTACTTCTGTGAAGGGGAAATCTTATGTTTAGGGCACTGCAGGCTGATTGATAAAAAAAAAAATACCCCTCCGGCCAAAATGAACTGAGGGGTATTCTGTTGAAAAGGAACCATTTTGCTTACCCCTGCAGCAACTGCTTGCTAATTTGCTTGCACGCCTGGAAATATATTTACATTTTTTTCTACTTATCATCCGTGATCCAGGAATAATCATTTAAGCGTTTTAGATTTTTGTGACTAATAGTGTATATAATTTCACTTGGAGAGATCACTCAGTTTTGAACCAGATTTCTGTTGTATACCATCACCGCAGCGACTCCCCGATGGTGAAGACCAGCACAGCGCCAGAAATTGAGCAAAACTCACCCATCACTGTGCTGGTCTTTGAGGCTATCGGGACTGCATCACTGGGTGATCGCCCCCCCAGTCCAACTTCGACTCTTAGTTAGACTCCTAGAGACTGGGGGGTGTGGATGTTCGGGGGCGCATCCCCCCCCCGATTGTGTGTGCCGACATCCCTGTGGCTACAATGCTGACAGTCGGCATTGTAGCTGTCGATGTAGGGGATGTCAGCGCTAGTGCTGTCAAAGTGCTATGGGTAAACCAATTTTTGTTTTGCATAATGGTTGGTTAACTTCTTATAGGCAAGTGGGGTAGTGAAATATTCTACCATAAATGCCACCTGCAAGTGCCTCCAAACTACCCTAAATTACACTAAAAATACTCTAATGAAAAATGGGTAGTCAGTTGGGGTAGGGTACTTTCAACCCTGATATTTTTACTACTCAATTACCTTATCCTACTCATAACAAAATGTGAAGAACTTTGCATTTGACTACCCTAAACAGAGTAAACTACTCACAAGGGGCTGTTTTGAGACCGGTAGGATTGGTGCAGCTGCTCTGAGCAAGCATGCTACTCTTTCCAAACTACAGCCTTTCATTTTACAAATGTATATGGCATTCATCTATAGAGCTATTCTGTTCTGATATGCCATGACTTTTGTTTATTAATTTGGCATTGGCAGCCTGAGTGTTCGCAGTAGTTTGTGAAACACAGCCTTTTACGGTTAAAAAGTAGGGCCAGTTTTAGATGCCTTGACATTTATTAATGTCATGTGACATAGCTAGTTGAAAACTGTGTCTCTATAGCACTTAGTGAAAACAACCTTTTATGGTTGTATCAGGCATTCATCTTTGGGCCGCTATTAGATACCCTGACATTAATTGATTTGGCATAGCCAGCTATACACTCCACAGCACTTATTGAAACAGTTACCCTTTATAGCTGTATAAGGCATTTGTTTTAGGACCACTGTGTTAGATGCCCTGACATTTATTAATGTGACACTGACATAGCCTGTCAGATTACATCTCTGGAACACGTGGTGAAACAGCTTGAGGCACTGGTCTTAGCTCTTACAGGCAGTGTGCTGTTCTCAATACTGTTTGTGATGCGCTACTGACTCACTATGTTTAATAGTAACAGGTCTACTAAGAGGAAGCACAATGTTGCTGCATGCGTAATTGTTGATGCTAGATGATATGGACTTTAATAAACATACCATCAGTGATCAGAACATAGTGATAATAATAATAATAATAGTAACAGCATTACTAGCACTAAATGTCCTGCAAAGGAGAAACAGACTTTGCAATGAAAGGATAGTAGAGTTTCAGAAATAACTGACTATAGTCACTCATAGAGGTACTGAATGTTTTGCCTCATGTGCCTGGATAGTTCTAGTTACTGAAGCCAGGGGCATAGCTACAAGGGTGCAAGGGGTGCAGTGGCACCCGGGCCTACAAGGTTTGAGGGGCCCAAATCATTATTTTGATGTTTATTCAAAACTTGGGAGGGGCCCTGTAACATCGCCTTGCACCCAGGCCCTCTGGGAATTTGCTACGCTACTGGCTGAAGCAGCACACAAGGAGGCATCCTCTTCAAATGAAAGCTCAGATGCTGAGACAGAATGGTGGTGTAGATAGTGGGGAGTAGGAATGGGATATCTCAGGGAATATCCCACATAATGACACTTCAGATTCTTCTGATTCCACTAATGATGAGATGATGAGGTCAGCAGTTTAGATCTGGAGGTAGGACAGGGTGCTGCAAGGCAAGAGAGGCAAGTGCAGAAAAAAAATCACATAGTAACTGGAAGTAGAGTATGCAAAACAATTATTAAAAGAGTCTCAGAAATACTGCAGTCTGATTGGCTGTCAGCATTCAGACAGCCTTACATTAATTTGTGTTACACTATCATGTACAGCCTGATCACCATGGCACATCATTCTTCCTGTCAGTTCTATTCTCTAGCACAGATAAATGATTGGAATGATGAATTTTGATTCCAAACTAGCATTCTTAAACAATTGGTGGATGAACTATTTTATTAAAAAATCTCCCTCTCAATCAGGAATACATTCCAAAGGTATACTTGTAACCCTTTTTATGGCTGCATAATGAGAGCTATGCATGACGTAGTGCAATTACATTGAAGAGGTGAGTTCAGTACCATGTGACTGTGAATACATCACAGCTGTGTCCTTCAACTGGGGTGGACTTGAGTCACATCTCACCATGGCCTCTCCATTCAGTACAGTGTGATAGCTTCCTTCCCCCTTCCCCACCACACTGTTTTCTTGCATGCTGAACTTCAGTCATCAGAAGCATCTTGACTCCATAAATGTGGGTCTACAATGGTGCTGTGCTGATACCAAAACTTGCAGATACCAAAAATGTCCATTTTTACATTTTTCAGGGTGATACTAAGTAAGGCAATAGTCCAAAAGGGTGAGTGATCTAGAACATATAGATATCTTTTGAAATGAAAATGAAGCACTGTAAGTGCACATAAAACATGTTTGAAAAATGGGGCTGAGATCCCAAACATGTGCAGAGTGTTTGAAATCTTGGCTGATTCTGTTTTCAAACATGATTTATATGCACTTCCATTGCTCATTTTCATTTCAGAAAAACATCTACTGAGCCAAACGAAACCTCTCCCCATTAGCCGCAATGCTATCGCCTATGGTATCCTACTCCCTAAGCTCTCCTATGGTTTGCCCATTTTTTCAAATGCCTCAAATTCCATATTGCACAAATAGGACATGGCTTATAATAACATCTGCCATTTTGCCTTGCCTGCAACAGACTCACCCACCATTGCACCCTGTATTCCAAATGTAACTCACTGCACTAGCCATCAATCAAATTAAATGCCTAGCGTTTCGAGGTAGTCCTGCTGCTGCCGCCGCTGCATGTCTCCCCGCTGTCTGCTCTGTTCCATGGCTGGCTGTCTGGATTTGTTACACCACAGCAGCGACTCACAGTGAGTCAGGCTCCTCTTAGCCACGGCCGAGGGATGGGATAGGGTGCACGGCGGGGGTGCCTTGCATGTTCGTGGCAGTTGGAGTTCAGGGTTCCAGATGCTTGTTTTTGTGTCTGCACCACCTGGGCTACTGCTTCAATCACAAGGGACCCATTTTGGAGGTCGTGAGGGTCTCAGGAGAACCCTCCCAGCCCAGAACAGCATACAGGCTATTGCTTCAATCACAAGGGACCCATTTCGGAGGTCATGAGGGTCTCTGGAGAACCCTCCCCCCAGAACAGCATACAGGCTACTGCTTCAGTCGCAAGGGACCCATTTCGGAGGTCGCGACGGTCTCGGGAGAACCTTCACCCCCCCCAGAACAGCATACAGGTACACGCAGGATGGACTGTACGGCATGCCGAGCTCCGTGCAGTTAGGAGACAGAGGGCTTGTGAAGGCGCCATTTTTAAATTTTAGCACTGCATTTGCTTGTTGGCACAGATGTGCAGATAGTTTTTTTCCTTGTGTTATTTGCCGAAAACTAGAGCTTGTGAAGGTGCCATTTTTAAATTTTAGCACTGCATTTACTTGTCAGCACAGATGTGGAGATAGTTTTTTCCTTGTGTTATTTGCCGAAAACTGCTCTCTGCAGTAGCTACTTTGCTGCACCTTAATTTAAAACCCATACGATGTAATTGCAGAGAGCTTTACTTTAAACCGCATTACGTTTACTGCTGATTACTGATAAGAGACAGTGAGCTTCACTTTAAAGTGCTTTAAGTTTACTGCTGATTACTGATAGAGAAGTGAGGTGCAAAGTTAAAACCCATACGATGTAATTGCAGAGAGCTTTACTTTAAACTGCGTTACGTTTACTGCTGATTACTGATAGAGACAGTGAGCTTCACTTTAAAGTGCTTTAAGTTTACTGCTGATTACTGATTGAGAAGCGAGGTGCAAATCGAGGGGAGAACATGCCACTCAGATCCCTGTAACCCCGCCCCCAAAGCTTTAAAAGTACTTAATTCACCTACCTCTCTCCTTTCTCCTCAGGCTACTGCTTCAATAGCAAGGGACCCATTTCGGAGGTTGTGAGGGTCTCGGGAGAACCCTTCCCCCCAAGAACAGCATACAGGCTACTGCTTCAATCACAAGGGACCCATTTTGGAGGTCGTGAGGGTCTCGGGAGAACCCTCCCCCAAGAACAACATACAGATACATGAGAAGAACTGTCTGGCGTGCCGAAGCTCCAGCATAGATTAGGAGACAGAGAGCTTGTGAAGGCGCCATTTTAAAATTTTAGCACTACAATTGCTTGTCAGCATAGATGTGGAGATAGTTTTTACCTTGTGTTATTTGCCGAAAACTAGAGCTTGTGAAGGCGCCATTTTTAAATTTTAGCACTGCATTTACTAGTCGGCACAGATGTGGAGATAGTTTTTTCCTTGTGTTATTTGCCGAAAACTGCTCTCTGCAGTAGCTACTTTGCTGCACCTTAATTTAAAACCCAAAGGATGTAATTGCAGAGAGCTTTACTTTAAACTGCATTACGTTTACTGCTGATTACTGATAGAGACAGTGAGCTTCACTTTAAAGTGCTTTAAGTTTACTGCTGATTACTGATAGAGGAGCGAGGTGCAAAGTTAAAACCCATACGATGTAATTGCAGACAGCTTTACTTTAAACTGCTTTAAGTTTACTGCTGATTACTGATAGAGACAGAGAGCTTCACTTTAAAGTGCTTTAAGTTTACTGCTGATTACTGATTGAGAAGCGAGGTGCAAATCGAGGGGAGAACATGCCAGTCAGATCCCTGTACCCCCGCCCCCAAAGCCTCAAAAGTACGTAATTCGCCTACCTCTCTCCTTTCTCCTCAGGCTACTGCTTCAATCGTAAGGGACCCATTTTCGAGGTCATGAGGGTCTTGGGAGAACCCTCCCCCCAGAACAGCATACAGGTATGCGCAGGAAGGACTGTACAGCGTGCTGAGCTCTGCGCAGTTAGGAGACAGAGAGCTTGACCCATTTCGGAGGTCGTGAGGGTCTCGGGAGAACCCTCCCCCCCAGAACAGCATACAGGCACGTGCAGGAGGACTGTCACAGGTGCCGAGCTCCATGCAGTTGGGAGACAGAGAATAGGGTCTCTCACGCCGCAGCCGGCGTCTGCCCACCACCTGCCACCACCCTTGGTGAGCACGCCTTTTATAGGCTTCAGCAACCAATCAGCCCATTTCTCCATCTGCAGCTTATACTACTTAGCCACTAGGGGCATATGCTGCATCACCTCACCTACTGCAGGTTTCCCATGGCAATGATTCATGTACTGGCCACTATGCTAACACTACTCCTCCTGCTTTATGTACAGCTACCCCATCAAGCAACTCCCCCGTCACCCTCCTGGGCTATGCACCGCTTATATACCCCCTATGGCTGCCTGACTGGCAGTCACCCCTAACCTCAACCCCTGAGTCCTCCTCTAACCATGAATCCATAGCCACCTACTCCTTTTGTACTGATTGCACTTATCTTGCTGCACTCCCTCCAGCTCTCCTCTCCCACTCTCAACACCCTACAAGTAGCACCCTCTGCTAGCCCCACAACCACTGCCAACCTTGCCATCCATGACTCCAACCTTTACCTCCTGTTCCCTCACCTTGTCTCCTACTACTGGCCACACCCTTACTTGCTAGCCTCCCTATCCCCACATTACCCACTCCTAAAGGGCCCCCGGGCGGTAGCATACAACATCACAAGACCTCGAAATGGCACCCAATCCACAGGTTCTTCCTTCTCCTCCTCCTGCTCATGTTAGATAACGTGCACCCTAACCCTGGCCCTGACGCAACTACCGTGCCTGCCCAGCCCCCAACTAGTGGACTACGTATTGCCATCCTTAATGTCTGCAGCCTTCTAAAAAAGTGGGACTCCTTCCAGGGCTGGGTCCACCAGCACCAGCCAGATATCATTGTGCTTAGTGAAACCTGGCTCTCCCCATCAACCCCTGACTTGTCGTTAAATCTCACAGGGTACAAGCTATATCGGGCAGATCGAAAGGGTAAACGTGGGGGGGGTCTGCGCCGTATATACTAAAGAGGTCCTACGTGGACAGCTACTTCCCACCCCCCAGCTGCATCCTGGCCAACAGGCCCTCACTATAAAAATCACTCTGGGAACCTCTAAATCCCCCCTTCCTCCTCATGACCACAGTCTATATCCCTCCCAGGGAACAGAAGGTGGCCTTCCACTCCGTTCTGTCCTACCTGACCACTCTTCCGCCACAAACTGAGAAAATCGTACTAGGGAATTTTAATATTAACTGGCTTGACAAAGCTGCCGCACCATTCTTAGACGCCGCTACTGCCCAGGACCTTACGCAAGTCATCACATCCCCTACCAGACTGAACCAGTGCACCGGGTCCTCCTCCCTGCTGGACTTGGTATTCACCAACTGCCCCGCAAAAATTGCTAGTACTACTGTACTCCCAAATGCCCTTAGTGACCACTCCCCGGTACTCTGCTCCTGGACGCAAATCACCCAACCCCCAGATTAATCTATCAGCGCAAACTTGGCCCAGGAAAACTTGCGCAACTCAGAATCTATCTCAGGTCTATGGACTGGTCCTTCATCATGAAAACACCTGACACTGACCGAGCCCTTGACCTCTTCATCCTCGCCTTCAACACCATTTGTGACAAATTTGCCCCAATCACTAAAAGAGTGGCCAAAGGTAACCCGGCGCCGTGGATCACTGAACATTTCCTGGACCTCATGCAGAGACTCCCTATGGCACCTCTCAAACGAGACTGGCCTGCGAGCTGACAGACAGAACTATAGAGAAGCTCGGAATAAATGTATTTGGTCCCTGCGCAAAGCAAAAGCTGAGTACTACAAGACCTCCCTCACCAATTCCTGGGGCTCAGGACGAAAGTTCTGGGACAATATTAAAGACCTGTGTGGTAAAGCTCTCAACGCCACCCCTAGCCAGATTAGGGTTGATGGGTGCCTTACCTCTGATCCAGCCCGAATGGTCAATGCCTTCAATGATGCCTTCTCCAACCTCAGCTTGATTCTCCCCCCTAACTTCTTTGACCCACCCCCAGACACCTCCCCACCCTCCCATCAACCCCACCCTTTAGCCTGTGCGGTATCTCACCCAAGGGCGCCGAGCCCTATCTCAGAAGGGCACTAAGTCCCTCCCGGTATAGCAGTGACACCTTAGACCTGAAACTACTTCGACTCTCTCTCACTGAGGTGCTCGACCCCCTCACCCATATACTAAACAGCTCCTTATGCCAAGGGAAAGTCCCCTCCCACTGGAAATCTGCCCACATCACGCTGATATTTAAAAATGGGGACCGTGTCCTCACTAACAAATACCGACCTATCTCCATTCTCCCTCCCCTATCCAAGACCCTTGAGATGATAGTCTCAGACCAGCTAACGGACCACCTGAACAAATACAACCTGCTCAGTATGCAGCAACACGGCTTCCAGAAGGGTCATAGTACCACCACTGCCCTCCTGGAACTCACCACACACATCCACTTCACTTTAGACAGAGGACAAATCACAGGGGCTGTCTTCATTGATCTCACTAAGGCGTTCGACACCACGAACCACCCGCTACTGCTATCCGCACTGACCAGCACTGGATTCTCTCAGGATGCCCTTGGCTGGTTCTCTGACTACCTGTCTAACCGCTCCCAGCAGGTCAAAATCAGAGACACCATTTCTAGTAGGCTACCTGTCCTCTCGGGTGTCCCGCAAGGGTCCGTCCTCGGACCATTACTGTTCAGCCTCATTCTAAATTCCCTCCCCAGTACCTGCTCCGGGAACCTTCTCCTCTATGCGGATGATGCCATACTCTATTCATCCAACTCTGACCCTCTACAACTCCACCTCTCCCTCCAGTCCTCCTTTAGTTCTGCTGAAATATGGTTCACCTCTCATTGTCTTGTCCTGAACTATAGCAAGACTAAGGTTATGTACTTTTCCCACCCACTCAATACTAGAAAGGAACTTTGTCCTCAAGCACGCATTGCCAACCTGACCCCCTTGAACAAGTGGACCCTTCAGATAACTAGGCCAGTGAGCAACTTGAGCACTCACTTTCCAACAATATATCCACCTCCTATCTACTGCCCTCAATATGTGGCTCGGGCTCCTGTATCGCCTCAAACACTGCTTTACCCCAAACACATTGAGGCTTGCTGTCTCCTCCTCTGTCCTCTCCCTGCTAGATTATGGCCTAGTCATCTATGGGGCAGCGAACTCATCGGCCCTCAGCAGACTACGTGTCTCCCTAAATAAAGCCTGTCGCCTCACCTTGGGCTGTGACCGTCTAACTCACACATGCTCTCTATACAATGATACCAACTGGCTGAACCTGGACAGCAGGATTAGGTTCCACACATGCCTCGTGGCAAAAAAAATTGCCCTAGGCCTCTGCCCAACAGGACTCACTCCACTAATAAGACCAGCCCTGACACTCAAGCATACTCGTAGCTATGATAAGCACCTCCTCTCTGTCCCCCATTGCCGTACATCCCAATACCAGATGTCCTTCAGCTACAGAGCCCCATCCTGGATGAACAGTCTGCCCACTCCACTTGCAAAAGAGAACAGACTTGGACCTTACAAAACTGCCCTCAGAGACCTCCTACAGTCCTCGAACCACTGTGATTGCCACTGAATTATCTTACACTATACCGACCGGCATAGACTGCGGCCGGATTCCCCTTCAATCCCTGCCACAATCTGTGTCCCACTAGTCTAGCTCTGCACATATGTGCTATTTGTTTTTGTATATTTGCGCTTAATTTCCCTAGTTTTTCTCTGTTGGCCTCACAACTGCTACTGTAACTACTTGACTATGTACTCCTGTACTGATATGTAACCTGTCTTTCTGTTTGTAATATTTGTGACGTGGAACCTTTGTAAAGGAGTCTCTGACTCAAAGGTATTTCCGAATCTCCAATAAACTAAACTAAAATTAGGTTGGCTACCCCTTGCTGCTCAATGTGATCTTTCTTTTGGTGGCATTGTTCAAAGCATATTACAAAAACATGCTCCCCACTCTCTTGTGTCTCTCCTGGTGCCCTATAAAAAATGCGTAGTCCCTCAGATCCTCTGACATTGACCTTCTATCCACACCCAAGATCAGGACCAAATTCGGGGAGACAGCCTTCACTGTTGCCGCCCTGAGACTATGGAACAACATATCCATTAACATTAGACACTGCACTGTTGCCCATGCCTTCCGGAGTCAATACCACTCACTCTTACTTCAGTTGGCAGTATGCTCTTGTTCCTAGTCCCTGTCCTCTGTAATCTCTCACCACTTGTATGATAGTCCTTGCACTTGTCTCTTTGTAAACCTGATAAGTTTGTCTGTACGGCAAAGCTTTGCCATTGACCTTGACCTTTCTCCTACGCTTCCTCTATTGATAGTCATGTACTGTACTGTGAAGTCTGTTGCTAATTTATTGTCTTGCATGGTGTTGTTTCTCCAAAATTATCATATACTCCAATACTGAAATCATTGTCTTGCATTGTATTGGTTTATGGTTTGTACTCTCCCGGGTCATGCCTGAAAATAAGCAAATGTTTGTCCAAAAACTAAACTAAATAAATAACTACACTAAAAACTTTTTTTTGTTTGGAAATTTATGCTTACTTGGCTATGTCAAATTTTACCCCAAAGGATTATGACATAGGGTACTTATTTGCTTTAAATGTCTTTCAACAGACTGGAAGACTGAGCACAGTTTTAGTGGCTCATTATGATTCCAAGTCGTTTCTGTCTTATGCATTAAGAAGTCACATAGTTGTCAAGCTGTGTTGGGGGTGTGGCACAATTATCTGGTATCTACATATTTCACTTTAAAAATAAAATCTTGGGGGCATGGCTTGGATGGCAGTAATGGCGGAGGGCTAATTGTGGAGCTCCGCTCAGATCCGCTACAAATTTATTTATTCCCGCCTCATATTACAACCAGCCTTATTAATTCTGCAGTTAAGTAACTTGCTAATGCCTTCTACACAAAAGTCCGGCACAAAACTATTGAAATTAAAATTTCCTAGCCTGTAGTGTCAGCACCAAGATCTGGGCCCGAGTGTGCCGCCGGCACCGGGCTCTCAACGATCCTCTGTGGTGCAGAACATAGAGATCGAATCCTCCGATATGGAAAAAAAGGGAATGGAGTACATAGCCCTGGAGTGTTTAATTACAGACTTGAAATGTGATTTGGGCACTAAGATGCAAGCTAGGTTTGACAATTTAACAGCACAGCTTCAACACTTGCAGCAAACTGTCAATTTGGTCTCGGAGACAGTCAATACCCACGAGGGAAGACTTGCAGAGATAAAACCCTGTGTTAGCTCCCAGGAAGACCTATTGCCCTCTATGTCTGCCGATATTCACCAAGCACTACAAGAAACAGAGAAGTTAAAGGACCATATCAACAACCATGAGAACAGGGAGTGGAGGAATAATGTTCGGATTATTGGGCTGCCAGAAGGCCAGGAAGGGAAAGATTGTGCAGCTTATATTTGCACCTGGTTAAAGCGAACTTTGTCTTTGCCACAGGAATGCAGTCTGGAGGTGCAAATAGCCCACTGCTCGCCGGTTTGCGACCACAACCTGACCAAAGACCCCGACACCTGCTGGTGAAGTTTCTGCATTATCAGGACAGACAGAGGGTCCTGGGAGTAGCTAGAAAAATGGGCCCAATACTGCAGGACAAGACACAAATCAGCTTTTTCCCCGATTATTCCCTAGTCCTTCAAGTTAGAAGACAAGCATTTACAGAGGTTAAGAAAAAGCTACATAATCTAAACTGTCCATTTTCACTGGTGTATCCAGCCCATCTTATAGTGAGACCACAGGGGAAATGACAGAGGGCCTTCATGGACCCGGCAGCGGCAGAGGAGTTCCTCAGGGAGTGGGGAGGACCTCGGAGCCCAGTAAGGGAGAACCCAGCTGAAGAAGACAACAGATGAAACTGAAGTTATACAAAAAAGAGCTAAGTTTACTTTTTGCTTTCTTTGTGCTGCAGGGGATCATCCTGGCGGGGAGGGCAGTTTAGGGAGTGGATGTCCCAAGTCCCACAACTACCAGGTGGTGGCCTATCAGGGCAGTTTCTGGGATCTGCGTAACATCCCTGCCTCTCCCTCGGTGAGGCCTTGCTAGGTTTCAACCCCCAGCATATGTCGGGTAAAGGCACAAGGAGCTTTGAGCTTTATTTTTGGACAATATGCAAATATAGACTATGTGTGGGAATGCTTCTTTTATGGCCAATTGTTTTGTTTTTATTTATAAAGTGGTGGCCTAACATGGTGGGTTCTGGGCTCAGCCTTACACTCCTGCCTTTCCGTTGGAAGAGACCCATTTTGGCCTGCTGTTTACTCCTTGTGAGTCCCGGCCTTGATATTAAGAATTGCGCTCATGAGGAAATGAATAGATACTGTCTTCTTGCACGTTGGTGATAAATTATAATGCATGTGGCCTAGCACAATTACCTTTAGCAATTACCCATATTAAGACCTGGTGGGGCATCTTTCGCAGAAATATACACAAGAACGAGGCAAATTGTTACTAGGGCATTCAGTGAGCTGTCTCACCTTTTGTTTAAATATTTAAGTATAATATTTGGAAGCACAATTAGGTGGACACTTTGAACAAGGGTAAGACCAGAAATAAATACTAGTTGGCTGGTTGCAATGTTTTTTCGTTTAAGGGTAGATACTGGGGAGGGGAGGAGGACCATCGGAACGACAAGCTCTAATTTGATATAGGCAGATCTCAGGCACCCCAGTACTAGATGTTGGGAAGAGCTATTGAATTAACACTGTAAACGCATATGTAGGGGATCTCTGGTGTCACCACCACTCCGGGTGGACTTTTACCATGAATCCCTTGTAAGGGGTACAATATGGGGACTGCAAGCTTGATACCTGGAAATGGAGTAACGGTGAGACCATTTTGGGGTTTCTTGGGACTCCATCAGGAAAATGCCCCTGGGTCTTTCCCTCTTACCCCTCATCCATATAGACAAACATAGGCGGGACCGATTTGCATAGATAAGACTATGCTGTGTGTATTATAGCGGTTCCTCAGCCCTTACCACGAGGATTAGTGGGATGTGTTATATCTTAAAGTTTGTTGACGGGGGAGTGAGGATTGCAGTTTTAATCCTCACACTTTTGGGACGGGAAACTGTAGGGGGGGAAGGGAGTAGGGATGGGAGAGAGGACAGTTTGAAAGGGGGAGGGATTCGATGTAAGTAGTTTCAGGGAATTTGAATGTTGGGGTAAAGTTATTGTTATTTGGTTATTGCTGAGTTAAAAAAGTTTGGACACCAGAGCTGTACCATAATTACATAGATACATAGACAGTGTCGGCAGATAAGGGCCTATGGCCCACTTAGTCCGTCCATTTGAGTTTGTAACTTCAGTTTATGTTTTCCTAAAACTCTGTTGCCCCTTACCCCTGACTTCCAGAATTCCTTTGTGTCTATCCCATGCATTCTTAAATCCTGTGATTGTTTCAGCCCCCACCACTTCCTCTGGCAGGGTGTTCCACTTGTCCACCACTCGTTCTGTGAAGAAATTCTTCCTCACATTTCCTCTGAATCGTCCTCCCTCCAACTTCATCCCATGCCCTCTAGTCCTGGAACATCTTTTTCGCTTAAAAATAGTGTATTCTTGCACCCTGTTCCTCCCTGTAAGATACTTGTATGTCTCTATCATATTCCCTCTCTCCTTCCTCTCCTCCAGGGAGTACATATTCAATTCCTTCAACCTGTCATCATAGGACTTGAGATGCAACCCATGTACGATCTTTGTTGCCCTCCTCTGAACCTTCTCTACTCTATGTCCTTACGTAGGTAAGGTCTCCAGAACTGTACACTGTACTCCAGGTGGGGCCTCACTAATGTCTTGTATAGTGGAATTATGACCTCCCTTTTCCTGCTGGTGATGCACCTGCCTATGCATCCCAGCATCATATTTGCTTTACCGGCTGCCTTGTCACACTATTTCCCTACCTTGAGGTCATCAGAGATGATAACCCCAAGATCCCTTTCCTGCTTGGTGCATGCTATATCCTCACCCCCCAACTGATATATTGTGCCAGGGTTTTTGTGCCCCATATGCATTATCTTGCACTTCTTTGCACTGAATTTCAACTGCCAAACCCCTGACCATTCTTCAAGTTTCTGCAGGTCCCTTCTCATTCTGTCAACACCCTCTGGTGTGTCTACTCTGTTACAGAGCTTTGTGTCATCAGCGAACAGTGAAATTCTGCCTTATATGTCCTGCGCAATGTCACTGATGAAGATGTTGAATAGGACTGGTCCCAGCACTGATCCCTGTGGTACCCCACTAGTCACTCTTTCCTCTGTGGAGTGACAGCCATTTACCACCACCCTCTGTGTCCTGCCACCCAGCCAGTTACCTACCCACCACACTACTGTCCTGCCCACACCCATATTCCCTAGTTTGTGCAATAGTCTTCTATGTGGCACAGTGTCAAAGACTTTGCTGAAGTCCAGATACGCCATGTCCACTGCCCTCCCCTGATCCACCTCCCTAGTCACCCAGTCAAAAAATTCAACGAGGTTGGTCTGACATGACCTCCCCCTGGTGAAACCATGCTGCCTAGGGTCCTGCAGTCCATTGACAACCAGATGTTCCACCAATCTCTCCTTCAGTAGTGCTTCCATGATCTTTCCCACTACTGAGGTGAGGCTGACTGGTCTGTAGTACTAGTACTGGAGCCCACTCGAGAGGGAGCAATATTAGACTTGATACTCTCAAATGGAGATGGAGAGAGGATCACAGATGTAGAAGTGGGTAGCCATCTGGGAACTAGCGACCATCGAACAGTATGGTTCACAATAAACACAGCAATAGAGTCAAGCCATACAAAGACCAAAGTACTGGACTTTAGGAGGGCTGACTTTGCCAAAATGGGTGAGTGCCTAAGGAATGCACTAGCAAATGGGCAGGAAGGAGGGGTGGAAGAACAATGGGAATAATAAAACTGCCATCACAGAGGTAACGAGCCTTTGTGTGAAGCAAATAAACAAAACAAGACGACGAAGAAACCACTATGGTTCTCAAAGGAAGTGGCAGTGATGGTTCAAGAGAAAAAGAACATTCAGGAAGTACAAGGAATCAGCAGGAGCAGGACAGAGAACTGTATCAGTTAAAGCAAAAGGAGGCTGGGAAGGCAGTCAGAACAGCAAAGGCCCAAACTGAGAAAAAGATAGCCAACTCAGTTAAGAAGGGGAATAAAACCTTTATAGGTACATCAGGGAGCAAAGGAAGACCAAGGAGGGATAGTGAGGCTTAATAAAGGGGAGGGAGGGTGGGCAGAGGGAGAATGTGAAAAGGCAGAGATACTAAACAAATATTTTTGCTCACTATTTACAAAGGAAGAGGGGGAAGTACATAAAACAAACAGTAGTAACACTCTGGATACAGAAGTTGATACCAGCCCATTTACAGAAGAAAGGGTTCTGAAAGAACTCTTAAAACTGAAGGTGGACAAAGCAATGGGGCCTGATGGGATTCATCCCAGAATTCTAAAAGAACTAAGGGTAGAACTAGTGACACCACTGACTACCCTCTTTAACAAATCATGGGAGGATGGGGTGGTACCCGAGGACTGGAGGAGGGCAGATGTGATTCCCCTTCACAAAAGTGGGAGCAAGGCAGAAGCAGAAACTACAGACCTGTTAGTTTAACCTCAGTGATAGGGAAAATGATGGAATCACTTCTAAAGGAAAGAATTGTCACGCATCTAGAGGCCGGAAGGGCACAGGACCCTAGGCAGCATGGATTCACAGCGGGAAGGTCATGCCAGACGAATCTGATAGATTTCTTTGACTGGGTGACCAAAGTAGTAGATCAAGGAGGGGCTGTGGACATGGCCTACCTAGACTTTAGCAAGGCATTTGACACAGTCCCACACAAAAGATTAATATATAAGTTAGCCAGCCTGGGAGTGGGTCCCAAGATGACAGCCTGGGTAAAGAATTGGCTGGAGAATAGGACACAGAGAGTAATAGTAAATGGAGTCCACTCAGAAGAAAGGAGGGTTACTAGCGGGGTACCGAGGGTTCAGATTAGGACCAGTCCTCTTCAATGTCTTTATGTGACATTGCAGAAGGACTGGAAGGAAAAGTATGTCTCTTTGCAGATGACACTAAGATCTGCAACAGAGTTGATGCACAGGGTGGGGTGGAAAGGATGAGAAGGGACTTGGCAAGGTTAGAGGAATGGTCAAATGTATGGCAGCTTAGATTCAATGCTAAGAAGTGCAAGGTAATGCACCTGGGAAACAAAAACCCAGGGGAAGAGTACACAATGGGGGTGAGATACTAACAACAACAAAATGGAAAGGGACCTTGGGGTAGTCATATCAGATGACCTAAAGGTGGGCAAGCAATGTGAGAAGGCAGCAAGGAGGGCTGGGGGATACTGGGATGCATAGGGAGAGGCATCACCCCGTAGAAAACAGGAAGTTATTATCCCTCTGTACAGACAGCTGGTGAGACCCCATCTGAGTACTGTGTGCAGTTCTGGAGACCCAATCTCCAAAGACATAGACAGGATGGAAGCTGTCCAGAGGAGGGCAACTAAAATGGTGCAGGGTCTGCACCGGAAGACATATGAAGAGAGACTTAAGGAGCTTAATATGTATAGCCTCGAGGAAAGGAGGGAGAGGGGGGACATGATAGAAACTTTCAAGTACCTCAAGGGAATCAACAAAGTCCAAGAGGGTAGCATCTTTCAAAAAAAGAGGTGTGCAAGAACAAGAGGGCACAATTTGAAGATGGGGGGGGCGGCTCAGAGGTAATTTAAGGAAGTATTTTTTCACAGAGAGGGTTGTGGATGCATGGAATGGCCTTCCGGAGGAGGTTGTGGAGTCAAAATCAGTGGTGGAATTCAAGCATGCATGGGATAGTCATAAGGCAATTCTGGGGGTGGGGTAGGAAGAAGTAGGCTGCTGGTTAACTAGGATCTGCAGCTTATCCAGTAGGTAGGGAAATGGGCAGACTGGGTGGGCCAAGCGGTCCTTATCTGCCATCAAATTCTATGTTTCTATGTTTCTATGTAGTTCCCCGCTTCCTCTTTGTTCCCACTTTTGTATAAGGGGACTACATCTGCTGTCCTCCAGTTTTTGGGTACCTCCCCTGTTTCCAGTGATCAGCCAAACAGGATAGCCAGAGGTTCAGCCACCACCTCTCTTAGTTCTTTAAGGACCCTGGGATGCACCCCATCTGGCCCCATTGCTTTATCAACTCTTATTACTTCCAGTTCCTTCAGGACCCTTTCTCGTGTAAAGGGACTTGTGTCCATTTCTGCACCATTCTCGTCCCTTGTACTCCCTTCAGACCCATTACACTCCACTTCCTCAGTAAAGACTGAGCAGAAATACCTGTTCAGTATGCCAGCTTTAGTGTTGTCATCCTCCACGTGGCCCCCATCCTCCCCCTTCAGTTTCACTATCCCTCCCTTTGCATTTCTTTTTTCACTTATGTACCTGTAAAAGGTTTTGTCCCCTCTACCCACTGATTTTGCAATGTGCTCTTCTGTCTGAGCTTTGGCTTCCCTTACTGACCTCCCTGCCTCCCTTTGCTTCTCCTGGTACTTCTCCCTATCCCCTTCTGCCTGTGTCTTTTTGTATTGCCTGAATGCAATCTTTTGGCTTTCACTTTCTTTGCTACCTCTTTGGAAAACCATAATTGCCTCCTCTTCCTTTTCCTCTTGCTAACCTGCTTAATGCATAATTCTGTTGCTCTTGTAATCCCGTTTTAAATACTGCCACTGTTCCTCAACCCCTGATTCCTGCCCCATTCCCTTAATACCTCTTTCAAGTATCTCCCCATTTCCCCAAAGTCTGCCCCCCTTAAATCCAGGATACGCGTTTTTGTATGATTTGGTTCTGCTCCTTCTGTGATTTCAAACCACAGTGACTGGTGGTCACTGTTCCCCAGGTTCTCCCCCACTGTTATTCCCATCGCACTGTCCCTGTTAGTGAGCACAAGGTCCAGTACTGCCTTCTGCCGAGTTGGTTCCATGACCGGTTTCTTGAGGAAGGCACCCTGAAGGGAGTCCAGGATAAATCTGCTCCTAGTAGATGCTGCTGCTGGGATGCTCCAGTCCACATCTGGAATATTGAAGTCTTCAACCAGTACTACCTCACCCTTGTCTGCCATCCTTTGGATGGCTAGCATCAGCTCCCTATCTGTTTCTTCCTCCTGGGCTGGTGGTCTACAGACCACACCTGTGTAGATGGCTGGCCCCATTTTCCTTTCCAGCTTAACCCACAGTATCTCTCCCCCATTTTGTTCCTCCTGGATCTCTGTGGCCCTTATGTCATTTTTCACATACAGTGCCACTCCTCCTCCCTTCCTACCTGCCTGGTCTCTTCTAAATATGTTGTAGCCAGGAATGGCCATTTCCCAGTCGTGGTTATCATTACACCAGGTTTCTGTGATGGCCACAATGTCCAGGTCTGACTGCACCATGACAGCCTCCAGATCTTCCATCTTGTTGCTAAGGCTCCTGGAATTGGCACACATGGCTTTCCATGATTTGACCTCCCTAGACTGTTTAGCTGTTCTACTCCAGCCCCTTCCCCGGTTGTCCTTTATCCCTGGTTCTCCTTGTTGTCTGCCCCTCTGCTGATTTTTGCCCCTTTTCTGCCTATCCACCTCTTGGGCGCTAATCTCCATCTTTTGCACACTGCTTTGTTGAGATATCCACTCCTCCGGTTCACTGGTTCCACTGCTAGCCATGGGGAGTGAGCAAGTAGGTACCCTCCTTGTGGGTCTCCCACCCCCCTTGGCTAGTTTAAATGCTTGTCAATGTAGTATTTAAACTTATCATTGAGTGCTTGGATTCCCCTCCAGGATGGATGCAGGCCGTCAGGCTTGAACAAACCTCCATCCCTCCAGGTGGGTCCCCAGTCACCAATGAATCCAAACCCTTCCTCATAGCACCATTTCTTTAACCATGAGTTAAAGTTCCTGGTGCATGCACCCCTATGCTCTCCCATGCCTCTCGCAGGTAGTACTTCTGAGAAGGTGACAGAAGTAGCTACTTGCTTAAGACCCCTCCCCAATTTCCTGAACTCTTCCTGAACTTTCTTTGGCTCTCCATTTGCCAGGTCATTAGTACCTAGGTGGATAATGACATCCAGTTCACCCTCCCATCTTGCCTTCCCAGCGATCCCCAGGATCTTCCTTACATCCCTCCATGCCGTGGCACCTGGTAGGCACCTCACCTCCCTGTCCTCCCCCTCCTGTGTTCCTAGCTGGATCCCTCTTATGATGGAGTCCCCCACCAGGATTCGCTTCCTCTTCCTCTGGGGTCCACTGCTCTCCCCACTGAGGTCACCTCCTTGGCTAACCTCCACATCCTTTCCTTCCACTTCTCTGGGTACCTCTGTTTGGTTGCCCCTGTTTGCCAGTGTGGCATATGAGTGGAACAGGATCTGGGATGTGCCTCTGCCTGACCATCTTAACCTGCCCTGATCCCACTGTCATCCAAGTGCTCCTCATTCTCGGCATCCTTTGAGACAGCGGCATTGGACTGGGTGGTGTCTGGATAGGGGTGATGGTACTCCTGACCCAGTTTACTTCTGCTCTGAGTCTGGCTACCTCATCCCGCAGTCCAGAGAGATGCATGCAGATAGGGCAGCACCCCAGTGTCCAGAAGGTCTGCCTGAATATGGCTGCCCCGCAGCCACTGCATTGCACCACTCCCCACATTATACTGCAATTATACTGCTATTCCACCACTTGTCTGTTACTGAAGCTCTCCTAGTTCCCATTTTATTAATTTACTGTCCTAAAAATCCTGCCACTGATCCTCAGATACTTTTCTTTAAAAAAAATAAATAAATAAATTAGTCAAAACACTTGTGCTGAGAGTGGGCTTCTTCCCCTTATGCCCCTCCTACTCCACACCCCCTACTATCCCCTGTGTTTAGCTCCTGTCAATCAGATTTAACTGGGCATATAATTAAGAGTTGGGGTTTGCAGCAATTAAAGACAGCAAAAAAATACACCACCACTACGTTTTAAATTTTCAACAGCCCATAAACAATTCTAAGTAAAGACAGCAAAGAAATTACAGTCTCACTAAAAGCCCACAATCTAAGTTTAATAACAAAAATAGCAATTACCAGTTACTGTAAAGCACTGAAATGAATATGTTTCCTTCCCCTTCTGGCTTCTTCTGAGAAAACAAAAATCACTTGCTACCTCAACTCTGACTAAGCCCTTTTCCCTTAATTGGGAATCTTCTACTGAACCAATGCATAAAGAAGAGGGCATGTTTAAATTTTTCTGTTATTATAGACTATGGTTAATCTGCGTTGTGTCACGTGGAATGTCCATGGGTTGCACACTGTGGTGAAGAAGAAGTGGGTCTGGACACAGTTAAAAAAGATGGGGTCTGATGTAGCCTTGCTGCAGGAGATCCACTGTACAGGAGAGGAGGCTGTGGCTTTAGCACAAGCATGGGGTGGGTCGCTATTAGCCTCCCTTTTTCATATAAAGCTGGGGGAGGTGGCAATTTGGTTGCATCCAGGTCTCCCGCACAACATTAAATCCACCCGCTCTGACCCTCAAGGTAGATTTGTGATTGTGGAGGCTGAGGTGGGGGGCACCCAACTAACACTGGTTTTGATATACGGTCCAAACTATGATGCACTGGACTTTTTTACACATTTATAAGTTACACTAGTGCCATACCAACAGAATTCAATAATTGGAGGAGACTTCAATACCTACTTGGACCCACTACTAGATTACTCAGAGAGTAGGATGGGCCAGGCCCTATGAAGGGCGGCGGCACTATGGTGTATGATAAAGGAGAGAGCTTTAGTGGAGGCCTGGTGCCACTGCCAGCCTGGAGAGAGGGAATTCTCCATCTACTCTCATGCTCATCGAGTTTACTCAAAACTCAATTATATTTCTCCCCCCGACATTGGTAAAGGAGACCCTTTCTGCATCATACGGCCCAATACTCATTTCTGATCATGCTCACCTACGGGTGACTATGACACTGGGACCCACCCCGAATCGACACCTCCCCAATGGCGTCTAGACCCATCTCTGTTGGTGGACCCTGGATTTATTAAGTCCATTAATGACAAGATTAAAGACTTTATTGCTAACAACCACAATCAAGGAACTCATATAAGGTATGTCTGGGATGCCCTGAAGGCATTTATTAGGGGTGAGACTATTTCATACTCCGCCCATTTGAGAAAACAATTAGAAAAGGCAGAAAGGAACCTAGAACATAAAACTTGTGTACTAGAATGCATAAATATGGTAACTCCCTCTCCTGCTACCATTAATGAGCTAAAAGGCCTAAAAAGTCAATATTATCAATTGTCCACTAAGCATCTGGAGAGAGACCTGCTACTCTCTAAATATATTCCCATTTTGAAGGTGACTCTGCTGGTAAATGGTTAGCTAACCTAGTTAGGAAGAAAAAGGCAGAACACATCATTCTCAGAATGTCCACTCGGTCGGGATCAGTTACATACGACCAGGGGAAGATTAACAAGATTTTAAGGGACTATTATACCTCCCTTTATGCCTCAGAAGTTCTGGTACATTCGGACCCCCATGACTTTTTAGGGGACGATTTATGCCTCCCTAAGCTGAATGACTCCCATGGTCAGTCGTTGGGTTCCCCCATATCAGTGGAAGAGGTCAACAGGGTGATTAAATCTATGAAGAGGGGTAAGGCACCAGGGCAGGACAGCCTCCCAGCTGATTTTTATTGGCTTACATGGGATTCATTAGGGGACCTGATGGTAGAAATGATCCAAACAGCTTTAAAGGAGGGCGATCTACCAGACTCCCAAACCTTAGCTACAATTGTAGTATTACCCAAACCTGGAAAAGATCCAGAACAATGTGGATTGTATAGACTGATCTCGCTCCTTAACTCGGACTACAAAATGATAA
This sequence comes from Neoceratodus forsteri, assembly GCA_016271365.2. Classification (NCBI taxonomy): domain Eukaryota; kingdom Metazoa; phylum Chordata; order Ceratodontiformes; family Ceratodontidae; genus Neoceratodus; species Neoceratodus forsteri. The sequence goes on from CM028133.1 coordinate 832,712,417, forward strand.
CCAAAGTACTAGCAAGTAGGTTGGACCCCCTCCTTCCTGGTCTAATTCACAGAGACCAAGGGGGGTTTCGATAAAGGCCACCAAGCCAAACACAACCTTTGAAGGGCACTGAATATCATCCACCAGTGGTCAAAAAAAGATGATAAAATGAGAGGCCTTCTGGCTCTTGACGCCGAGAAGGTGTTCGACCGGGTGGAGTGGACATTCATGTTTGCTGTCCTGGAGAAATTTGGTTTGGGAGAGGTTTACTTAAGTTGGTTAAAAGCATTGTATAAAGCACCAAAGGCCCAAATACTTATAAATAATACTTTATCCCACCCATTTCCCCTCTCCCGGGGCACTAGACAGGGTTGCCCACTCTCGCCCTTACTATATGTCCTTAGCATAGAGGCCCTAGTGGCAATTATCCAGGCTAATTCTAAGATAAAGGGTTATAACCAAGATGGAACTAATCAAGTGATATCACTGTTTGCGACAATGTCCTTTTGTTCCTGGATAACCCTGGAGAAGCCCTACCAGAGCTAAGCAACATTTTTAGTGTATATGGTCCACTATCGGGGCATAAAATAAATTGGAGTAAAAGTGAATGGCTCCCCCTAAAGGTGAAGGAAAGCCCCAATCTCGATTGCTGGGGCGTTAACTCCCCCCCAACAGAGTCAAATATTTGGGAATTATTCTGACTAATAAATTATCAAATATTATTAAAGTTAACTATAACCGTCTGGTGCAAAAGATTAAACAGGACTCCTTTTGATGGAGAGCCCTCCCCCTGTCCTTAATAGGGCAAGTGCATTTAATTAAAATGTCAGTTCTTCCCCAGGTGCTCTATTTGTTCCAGTCAATCCCTATCTCATTACCCTTGAAATATATAACATCTATAGAAGGGGCGATTACCCAGTTACTTTGGTAAGGAAAGAGACCACGAATTAGCAAACAGATTCTGTGGAGGGGACCATCCGAGGGAGGTTTGGGACTACCCGATATACACCTGTATTACTTGGCAGCTCAAATGGCACACATCCAGGATCTTCTGAGAGAGGACCTCACTAGGAGCCCTCAGTGGCCAGACCTGGAATGGAGAAAGGGTACCTCTCTGTACCATTCCCTCTTGGTGAATTCTTCCTTCTGGGAAGATACCCACCAGGTCACCCATATTTCCAATCCCTGCACAAAAAACATATTGAAGGTATGGAAACATGCACACCAGTTAGTGGGGGAACAGCAGTACCGGTCTCTGGATGCATCCCTGGAGGTATTGGGAGGAGAAGAAAGAGCACTGCCCACGAAAATAAAGCTTCACCTGCAGAGGTGGGCTAGGAGGGGCCTTATCACAATTGGCCAGATGTGGGATGGAAGCTGTGTATACCCTTTCCCTGTTCTCAAAAGAAAATATAATTTGAATACAGCCCATTTCCTGACTTATATTTGGCTCAAACACAAACTAGAGAACTTATTGAATGCAGGAGAATACAAGGTGGACCTGCACTTCTCTCCTTTTGAGGAAATCTTTAGGAAATTTTAAAATTTTGACTCTTTCAAACCCCTGGGGAGATGCTATAAAATACTAGTGCGGGCCCTACCCAACCCTATGGAAGTGATCAAGAATAAATGGGATTCGGATCTGTATCCCAAATGTATAATTGGTGGTGACTGGGTTGCAATTCAGAAAACCCTACTTCGCTGCTCAGTTAATAACAAACTGAGATGCACACAAAACAATGTCATTATGAGAACATACTTTACCCCATAAAAAGCTAACAAAATAAGCCCAGAAGCCTCACCATATTGTACTAAATGTCAAGTCCAAGTAGGCACCTTCTTCCACCAAATGTGGCTTTGTCATAAAATCCAACCTTTTTGGAGGGGAATAGGTGAGATCCTCTCGAAAACCATTACTGGGAATTAAGAATGGATCCCATTGAGATCCTTTTGGGCCTCCAGGGACTTGGGGGCCGAACACGAAATGATAGGCATGCCCTTATATGACTAGGCCTGGTGGTAGGCCTCAGAGAAATTGTACTACATTGGAAACATCCTCATCCACCCACGGTGGCCTCCTGGCTAGCTGAAATGTTTTGTATCATGAAACTGGAACGCACTCAAACCCTGGTAAGGGGACAAATGAATAAGTACGACTCCATTTGGCTCCCCCTGGAGAAAGGCTTACTTGAACCCTGGTTCCCCTTGTTCTAATAAAACTAGAGTATGGGGTAGCCCTAGATTAATTAGCATATAGAGAACAATTTTACTACGTTATGGGGGAAATGCTGACCCGGTACACTCTTTGCCATGTGCACAAATAACAATGATAATGCAACAAAAGTGATCATATCTTTAAGGTTGTTTTAATCACTGCTCTAATCTAATAGGTTTTTGGAGACCCTACTGCTTGGCTAATTTAGATATGATGTAATATAAGACGGTAATGAAGTCCCTTAAATATTAATATATGTGTATATATATATATATATATATATGTCTAAGTTATCATTTCTTGCCATATAAGGATGTAACCTGAACAAATTTCTGGATGTATGGTACATTGACCATTGTACTGGTATGACTTATATGTGTCCTTTTTTGTTAAATAAATTTTACAAAAAAATAAATAAAATCTTATTTTCTGGAAATCATGCACAGTTTTCCTGTCTGTTTTTAAATTACTGTTGCTGTCAATACATGATTTTATCTCATGATCTAGTGAGGTCGAACTAGTAGCTGAACTTAGATATCTTGTGTATGCTTGAGACTTCTGGTTCGATTTCATGTTTGGTATCAGATGTGTCCACTGGAGGGAGCTCAGTCACCACAAATAGTTCTGTGTTATTTAAAAATCTTCCAGCATGTCTGAAAGTTCCTTTCATGTCATTTATTTTACTTTTCTTTATTATACTGCAAAGTAATATAAGCTATAAAGCCTGTTTTCACAGGCGAACAGTTGTAGAAAGTATAAAAATACAGTACAATACAGTTTGATACAACATAGTATAAGACAGGTCACATAAACTACAAGAACAATGTGAGTAACACAAATTACAGGCAGATACCACAATGCAGGCAAGCATCAGACAAAAATGATGTACAGGTACAGGCACTTATTTCTTTCTGTTTGTTTGGGTTTCATAAATGTGCACATCGCACCCTTGTGACTGAAACTGTAACTACAGTATCTATGCAGCACCAGGTTGTGCATTACAGAAAGGGTAAGGTGCCTCGGGAGGTTCCACTTTCCAGTTGCCTTGGTGATGCAGCTGATAGTGCAACTGGAATGGTATTACGACACTAAAGGGTAAACGGGGAGGAGAGGAGGCACTGTGGGTTACCTTGGAGGCAGGTAGTGGCACCACAATCCGCACAGGGGTTGTATACAGACCCCTGTCTTGGGGGGGATGGACAAGGAAATTACAGAAGGCATCCTTAGAATGGCAGAAAAAGGGGAGAGATTGTTGATGAGGGACCTGAATATGCCAGCTGTTAACTGGAGCACATTTACTGCAGCCACATCCAAGAGTAGGGTCATTTTCAATGACCTACAGGGGGCATGCCTCAGACAGCTAGTGCTGGAACCCACTCAGGAGGGAGCAGCCATGGACCTGGTACTCTCAAATGCGGATGGAGAGAGGATCACAGATTTAGAAGTGAGTAGTCATCTGGGAACAAGCGACCACCATACAGTGTGGTTCACAATAAACACAACAGTAGAGTCAAGCAATACAAAAGCAATAGTACTGGACTTTAGAAGGGCTGACTTCGGCTAAATGGGGGAATGCCTAAGGACTGCACTAGCAAATGGACAGGAAGGAGGGGTGGAAGAACTATGGGGAAACATCAAAACTGCCATCATACAAGCAACAAGCCTTTGTGTGAAGCGAATAAAGAATACAAAGCAAAGTGAAAAAACACTATGGTTCTCAAAAGAGGTGGCAAGGAAGGTTAGGGAGAAAAAGATAGCATTCAGGAAGTATAAGGAATCACAGAAGAAGCAGGATGGAGAACTGTATCAGTTAAAGCAGAGAGAAGCAGGGAAGGCAGTCAGAATAGCAAAGGCCCAAACTGAGGAAAAGATAGCCAGCTCAGTTAAGAAGGGGGATAAAACCTTTTATTGACGCATTAGGGAATGCAGAAAGACCGGAGAGGGATAGTGAGGCTTAATAAAGGGGAAGGGAGGTGGGCAGATAGCGACAGTGAAAAGGTAGAGATACTGAATGAATGTTTTTGTTCAGTATTCACAAAAGAAGAAGAGGGGGAGGTACCTAAACCAAACAATAGAAGCACTCTAGGTAAGGGGGTCGATACCAGTCCATTCACAGAAGAAAGGGTCCTGAACGAACTCTTAAAATTCAAGGTGGACAAAGCAATGGGACCTGATGGGATTCACCCCAGAATTCTAAAAGAACTAAGAGGAGGCCTAGTGACACCACTGACTACCCTTTTTTAACAAATCATGGGAGGATGGTGTGGTACCTGAAGACTGGAGGAAAGCGGATGTGATCCCCCTTCACAAGAGTAAGAGCAAGGCAGAGGCAGGAAACTATAGACCTGTTAGTTTAACCTCAGTGGTAGGGAAAATGATGGAATCACTTCTGAAAGAAAGAATTATCGAGTACCTAGAGGTCAGCGGGGCACAGGACACAAGGCAGCATGGATTCACAGCAGGAAGGTCATGTCAGATGAATCTAATAGATTTATTTGACTGGGTGACCAAAGTAGTAGACCAGGGAGGGGCTGTAGATATGGCCTACTTAGACTTTAACAAGGCATTTGACTCAGTACCACACAAAAGATTAATAAACAAGTTAGCCAGCCTGGGAATGGGTCCCAGGGTGGTAGCATAGATAACAAATTGGCTGGACAACAGGACGCAGAGGGTAACAGTAAATGAAGCACAGTCTGGAGAAAGGGGTGTTACTAGTGGGATACCACAAGGTTCAGTACTGGGACCGATACTCTTTTAATATCTTTATAGGTGACATTGCAGAGGGGCTGGAAGGAAAAGTGTGCCTCTTTGCAGGTGACACAAAGATCTGCAACAGGGTTGATACACAAAGAGGGGCGGAAAGGATGAAAAGGGACTTGGCAAGGTTGGAGCAATGGTCAAGAGTATGGCAGCTTAGTTTTAATGCAAAGAAGTGCAAAGTAATGGACCTGGGAAACAAAAACCCAGGGGAAGAGTACATAATGGGAGGGGGGTACTAATAACAACAAAAATGGAAAGGGACCTATGAGTACTCATATCAGATGACCTTAAGGTAGGCAATCAATGTGAAAAGGCAGTAAGGAGGGCTGGGGGAATTCTGGGATGCATAAGGAGAGACATCACCAGTAGAAAGCAGGAAGTTGTTATCCCTCTATGCAGACAGTTGGTGAGACCCCATCTGGAGTACTGCATGCAGTTCTGGAGACACCATCTCTGCAAGGACATAGACTGGATGGAGGCAGTCCAGAGGAGGGCAACCAAAATGGTGCAGGGTCTGCACCAAAAGCCATATGAAGAGAGACTAAAAGAGCTTAATATGTATACCCTTGAGGAAAGGAGGGAGAGGGGGGACAAGATAGAAACCTTCAAGTACCTCAAGTGATTAAAAAAAGTCCAAGAGGGTAGGATATTTCAGAAAAAGAAATGAGCAAGAACAAGGGGGGAAAGGGGAAATTGTTTAACCAGGAAAGGCACACTAAGCCGAAGCTTGTTTCCAGGTGTGACCTGGGAGCACAAGGAAGTTAAGTGACTTGCTCAGGGTCACACAGTATGCAAGTGGAGGCACAATTGGAAGATAAAGGGGGGACGGCTCAGGGGCAACAGGAGGAAGTATTTTTTTGATGGAGAGGGTGGTGAATGCATGGAACAGCCTTCCTGAAGAGGTCATGGGGTCACAGATAGTGGGGGAATTCAAGAATGTATGGGACTGACATAAGGCAATTATAGTGGGGGGTAGGAGTGGGTACAAGGGGGTAAGGAAGAAGTAGGCTGGTGGTTGATTAGGATCCGCAGCTTATCCATTAGGTAGGAAAATGGGCAGACTAGGTGGGCCAAGCGGTCCTTATTTGCCATCAAAGTCTATGTTCTGGATGGCCTGGGTTCAAGTCCCAGGAAAGTTCCCTCCTTCCTTCCTTCCTTCCTCCCTCCCTCCTCCCTCCCTTCCTTCCTTCTTTCCTCTGTTTGTTTGAGTTCCATAAAAGTGTGCACTGTACCCTTGTGATTAAAAATGTAATTATCTATGCAGCACCAGGTTGTGCACTAGAGAAACAGTAAGGTGCCTTGGGATATCCCAGTTTCCAGCTGCCTTGGTAATGCAGCTGGTAGCACAACTGGAATTGTATTCTGGGCAGCCTGGGTTCAGGTCCCAGCTAAGGCCCTTATTTCTTTCTGTCTTCTGTTTTTCACAGTTACAGTGCATATTGGCCATAAGATGCTGGCAGAGTCTGGCACTGAAGAAGGGAATGCCAACAGATGAGGTAATTGTTGGAGGAAGAAGATTATAGGGGCAGATGGCCCTGAAGGGTGGAGGTCTTTGCCCAGCTGCCATGTTTCTATGGGGGAGTTTAAAGATAAATCTGGACTGTGCGTGAGTTACCAGGTTGCTGGTGGAGTGGAGAAATAGTGAGGTGATGCATCGGGAACTTTACCAAAAGTGCCACCTTTTGCAGAAACACCGCTGTCCAGGGCAATGTAATCTTTCAAGGACAGTCCAACAGCGGAACTGTACAGTTGACAGTGGTGGATGAGATAGGTAGGCCAGTAAGGAAGTGGCAAATGCTGTTGTGGGCCAAGCACACCTTAGATAGGGCCTCAGAAATAGCAGCAGCATCCACAAGAGATCCATAGTCAACAATAGGGAACAGAAGAATGTGGGCAAGTAAATCCTTCGTTTCAGGGATCAGGTACCTCTTGACCCTGTGCAGGGATTCAAGCTTCGAGTGAACAGTTTTAATGAGGTTGTTGATGTGGATGTCAAAAGAGAGGGTGCTGTCAAGGATGACTCCTAGTTATTTAAAATGAGGAACAAGCTCAACCTGGCTGCCTTCGAGACTGTGGATGAAAAAGGGGGAGCATGCTGCTTCTTGTGCATCCATGAGAAGCCCGTGGATTTAGTATTTTTGCTGTTAAGGACCATTTTGTTGTCTAAAACCCAGGTTTGGAGGAATTTAAAGTCATGTTCTAAGGTTTTGCTGAGAGATGCTAGGTCCTTGCCTGAGCTGAAGATGACAGCATCATCCACTTAAAGTAAGGCTTCAGTGGAGGGGCAAGCAATCGGAAGCATGTTTAGGAATAGCGTAAAAAGTAGAGAATCAAAGATAGAATCTTGGGGGACCCTGCAGTTGATAGGATAAAAGTCCTAATGGATGTTGTTGATAGCAGTCCTGTGCATCCGGCCAGACAAGTAATTAAACTAGACCAGACATCGGAAGAGAACTTAAGGGTGGTGATGGCACAAAGCAGCAGCACATGGTCCAAGATGTCAGAGGCCTTAATGAGGTTCACATATATTGCTGCAACCAGATTTCCAGAGTCTAGGGCTTAGTGCACATAATCCATGAGTCTTGCAAGGGCGGTCCCACCGTGTTGTGCGTAGACAAGAAACCATGTTGGGCACTTTTCAGCAGATTGTACCGCTGGATGTAGGCTGTTGTTGGGTCGAAGACAATTCTTTCAAAGACCCTCAAGTGGGGGGCCAAGAGAGAAATGGGTTGGTAGTTTGAGGTAAGGTGTTTGGGCCCAGATTTGTGGACAGTGATGATGGTGTCCATCTTCCACAACTTAGGATAAGCGCCCATGTGAAGAGAGAAGTTGAAGATACGGGAGATGGGGTAAGCCAGACCTTCATAGACCAATTTAATGAAACAGTAGCTGATTCCATCATAGCCAGAAATAGGTTTAGGATTGGAGCATCGCAGGTAGTTGGCAACCTCTCCTGCTGAAAGGTGTCTGAAGTAAAATTTGGGAGGGGAGGCTCCCAGTGATGAGGCAGAAGATGCTTGTGGAGGGGAGAAGCTGTGGGAAAGATTCTGGTATTTGTCCAGATCTCCAAAGAAGTCATTAAACAGGGAAACAATAGTTTTGGGATCACAGGTGACCCCATTCTTACTCGCAATGATCCAGGACTGGGATCTCTTAGATCTACCCAAGAGGTTGTTGATGCTCTTCCAACATTTTTTAGGGTTACCAAGTTGGGAGGTCAGGCCTTACTTGACATGGCTGATTTTAGATTTGCAGACTGTGGATTTGGAGCTGTTGCACAGAGTTTTGTACTCTTGAAGGTGTACCGGGTCCTTTGTTTTCTTAAAAAGGACCCACAGTTTGTCTCTAGTTTTGAACAACCTAATGAGATTTTTGGAAACCCACTCCTGCATATTGCCACAAATTATAAGGCTCTTAGTGGGACAGAAGTGATCATACTTATAGATGAAGGCCTCACAGAAGCCATCCTAGGCCACATCAGTGTCCACTGTGTTACTTGAGGAAGGACCAGTTAGTGAAGGACAGATCTGAGCTAAAGGCCACCATGTCTAACTCCTTGAGCCACCTGAAACTGATATAAATGGTGGGATATTGGGGAGCCTGGCAGACCAGTCACAAAAGACAGGGCAGTGGTCCCTTATTGAGTATAGGAGTACTCCAGAGTTGCAGACATTGGGGGAGGAGGGGGGTTAGAGACTGTGATCCAGTCTATTGTGGAACAGTACCTTGGATTTGTAGTTTATCCTAGTGAGGTGAGTGATAAGCTGAATTAGACCAAGGTTCACAAAAAAGGCTCTGACTTTGTGAGCCTGTTTCGTGGGCCAGCTTAAACTGAAGTCACAGAGGAGAAGCCATTCCTTGTTTTGGGGCAGTGAGTGGGCAAGGTTGGAGATGATCAGGCTGTCATCAGTGAGGTTGGGAGGGATGTAAAAAGGTGTGAGAGTTTTGTCTTGATTAAACAAAATATCAATAGAGAGGAGCTCAAACTGAAAGCTCACATTGGAAGTCATATTTGTTATCTAGGTAAACACTTGACTGCTTTAATGTTCATATTTTAAAAGCTACTGAACTATTATGCTGTGACAATGCTGCAAAGAAAAAGAAAATACTTTTGATTCTTTAAATATCAGTATCATTGATGGACGACTGGGAATGAGGGCCTGAGCAAGTTTAAACAAGTTTGCCGATGACACCAAAGTAGGTAGACCAGCACTAACAAAAGAGGATACAAATCACATTCAGTCAGATTTGAATGGTTTGGATAGAGGGGCCAGTGAATGAGGAATGCAATTCAATGCAGAGAAGTTTGTAGTCCTACATGTCAGTAACAATAATCCTTATGCTAAATACAACTGGGAGGCACTGAATTTAATTTAGGTAAGAAGGAAAACGATCTTGGGGTTATAATACAATTCAGCCTTACTTTTAAATATATTAACAACTTGCCAGTCACTAAAGCAAAAAGAATACATGGCTGTATCAAGAAAAAATGTGTAAGTTGCCATAAGGTAGCAGATACTTCTGGACACATTCCAGGATAGTTTCCTAATGCAAATGATCAGTGAGCCAACCAGGTTAGGGAACACCCTACACCTCATGCTGGCAAACGGGGAGTTTGTGAGGGAACTGGGGTGGAAGAACAAATGGCCGAGAGTGACCACCACTCAATGTGGTTCATGTTGAAAATGGGTAACGAGGGAGTTGAAACAGGTACAAGACTGTTGGATTTCAGAAGGACTGACTTCGGGAGGATGGCGGAGGTAGTTAAAGGGTATCTAGACAGAATACAAACTAATATGGACACTAACCAGAGTTGAGAGATCATAAAACTGGGGATTGAGGAGGCAACTAAAACTTGCATCGGGGTCTAGAGTAACAGAGCTAGGGCCAGTTAACCCAGCTGGTTGAGCAAGGGAGTCATGAAGAAACTAAGAAATAAAAGAGCCACCTTTAGGAGGTTCAAAAAAACAGGGAGAGGGGAGGACAGAAAGGATTACCTGAAGGAATTGAAGGAGGTGACAAAGGCAGTAAGGGCAGCCAAGGCATCTAAGGATCTCAGGCTGGTGTAAGGCATCAAGAAGGGGGAGAAGGAATTGTTCAGGTACATCAGGGAGAAAAGATGTTGTAGGGACAAAACAGTAAGGATTAAGAGGGATGGGTGTGGGTGGAATCAGGGGCAGAGCAGGCAGAAGCGCTTAATGAATACTTCTGCTCAGTGTTTACTAAGGAGAAAGGAGGGGTGCTACCAAGGGGGGGAGGTCAGGCTCAGGGGGGGAGGAAGTGACAGATGGGGGAATCACAGAGGAAAAGGTACTGGAGGGTGGTACTGGAGGGTCTGAAGGCACTGAGGGTGGACAAGGCACAAGGGCAGGATGGCATTTACCACAGGCTACTGAGAGAGCTGGCAGAAATCATAGCAGAGCCGTTGGCAGACCTCTTCAATGCCTCCCTGGTCTCAAGAAGTGTACCTCAGGACTGGAGAATGGCCTACGTGGCACCCCTCCATAAGAGCGGTCCCAAAGACGAACCATGAAACTACAGGCTGGTAAGCCTCACATCCATCATGGGAAAATGGATGGAGACAATCTTGAAGGAGAGGCTGGTGTCCCTTCTGGAGACCAATGGGCTGCAGGATGTTAGGCAACATGGGTTTGTCAGAGGCAGATCCTGTCAGACCAACCTGGTGGGGTACTATGACTAGGTAACTAGACAGTTGGACAAGGGTCATGCAGTGGATGTCCTGTTTCTCCACTTCAGTAAGGCATTTGACTCAGTGCCACATGGGAAGCTGGGTAGGGGGCTGGCAGGTACAGGTGCAAGGGTGAAAATGGTGTGATGGGTAGTAAACTGGTTACAGGGAAGGCAACAGAGTGTGATGGTGGGAAGGGAGCTCTCGTCTCTGAGGGAAGTGACAAGCAGAATACCGCAGGGCACAGTGCTGGGACTGGTGTTGTTTGGGTTGTTAATATCAGACATCTCAATGGGCATCAAGAGCAAGATCAGTTGTTTGCAGATGACACCAAGATGGAAGCAGTAGTGGATGACCTAGGAGGGTGACATGGGTTGCAGGATGAGCTGTCAAAATTGGAGACCTGGTCAGACACCTGGCAGTTGAGATTCAATGCCAAAAAGTGCAAGGTCATACATATCAGGGCAAAAAACTCAAGAAGGAGCTACCAGCTTGGGGGAGGTTCAGCTAGCCATGACAGAGGAGGAGGAGAATGATCTGGGGGTGATTATAATGGGCTCAATGAACAACTCAGCGCAATGCAGAAAGGCAGCTGCAAAGGCCAACAAAATGCTGGGTTGTATTGCCTGGGGTATATCTTCAAGGGGAGGGGAGATGATCCTGCCGTTGTATAGGTCACTGGTTAGGCCACACCTGGAGTACTACATGAAGTACTGGTGCCCATACCTGAAGAAGGACATTAAGTTACTGGAGGGGGTGCAGTGCAGGACAACAAAGATGATCCAGGGACTAGGGGACATACCCTACATGAGCAGGCTGAGGGAGTTGAACATGTACTCACTGGAGGAGAGGAGAGATGGGGGGATATGATTGAAACCTTCAAGTATATGAAGGGAATAAACAAGACAGGCATTGAGGGACTATTCAAGTTAAGGGGGACAGGGACACTCATGGTCATGATCTCAGATTGGAGGGGAGAAGGTTCAGGAGGGATATGAGAATATATTTTTTTACGGAGAGAGTGGTGTCTGGGTTGAACGCATTGCCTGCGGAAGCGGTATCCTGTAGAACAGTGGACTGCCTCAAAAGGTGATGGGATAGGGTAAGATGGAGGTTCAGGTTAGGGGACAGAGGGGCAGCTGAAGTATAAGGGTTGCTAGCTGCACACTCGAGCAGACTCGATAGACCATAAGGCCTTTATCTACTGGCAAATTCATGTGTTCGTATAAGGATGTGACTATTCCAATCTATCAGGCCTTGGCCAGATCACACTTGGACTACTGCTCCTAGTTTTGTTTGCTGCATCATGGGGAGAGGTCCAACAGATGGGGAGGGTCCAAAGAAAATTTATAGAACTCATAGCTGGTTTGACAAATAAAAGTTACAAAGCTAGATTAGAACATCTGGGGTTACATAGCTTGGAAAGAAGGATGGTCAGAGGTGACATGGTTTTAATATTCAATCTTAGTAAAAGCAACTACAGTATTTATTAGCAGATATTTGATTCAATAAGAGGAAGGTAATACGTGATAATAGAGGACATAACTAGCAAATCAAGGGTATAAGACCACTAAGAGAGGAGCATTTTTTACTCAGAGAGTAGTCAGGTTGTGTAATAGTCTGCCACAGGAGTTAGTTGATGCACCCAACACTGAAAGTTTCAAGAAAATGCTCAATAAAGAGAAGGATGAATGATGGCCAGCTCAGTGGCACTGAGGGTTGAGGCACTGGACACCACACCTCGTGCCACGTCATCAACCCTTGTTTGGAAGTGAGCCCAGGCCACCAGGGGTCGGCAGGGGAGGGAGAGGATTGAGCATCCAACGACAGCTCTCCTCTCCTGGTTTGGGTGGGTATATAATCCCGCTCCTTGGCTGCCCCCTGGTGGAGGTTGGGGAGCAGTACCAGACCATGGGAGACTAGTGGTACGGCATTGTGATGCACATATGCATCCATGGCTGCGAGGGGGGGACAAGAAAAGTGTGAAAAATGGCTGCCGACTCCATGATGTCACTGCCTGTATGGCAGTGTGCTGCCCCACTGGACTGCCCATAATTGCCAAGTAGTCAGGGCTCAGGGTCTGCGGGGGAAGGGGGCTGTTTGCCAAAGCCAGAGGGAGGTAGATATTGTTGGCAGGCCAGGAGGATACAGAAAATATGGAAAAAAAAAGAGATGGATGAATGGGAAGGTGTATTCGATACCACTGAATAGTGTGCGTGTGTATGTGTGTGAGTAGCCTTTTAGTGCTATCAGGTACATGTCTAGCCTTATTCCATCTAAGTATCTATATATAAGAATGATCTTATGTATGTTAATACTGCCACAGAGACCACTCTCATGCTTGTAAGAGTGGTCTCACGTGCATTCTTAGGGTATGTGAACCATGAACTGAGGATGAGCAGTTCTGATACCCTAAAAATATATGTGAGACCACTCTTACAACCATAAGAGTTGTCTCTATGGTGGTATTAATATATTATCACTCGAGCTTGATCAATATTATATTTTTTAAAAACTGTCTGGGAACATGGCCATTTCCAGGGCATCTGCATGTGAGATGCTCTTCACATGATAATAATGTCTGATGCACAGAGAAAAGGAGCACTCTGATTGGTCGGAAACTCTCTATTGATCTATAATAAAGGGTCAAAGGCCACCTATATACCACCCCAGTGGCTCTGCTGTGCAGACCATCTGAGTCATCACGTTGGGAGGCAGGCCGGGCTGAGGTAGCTGCCATGTGGCAGCATGCCTTAGCTGGGATGGGTTGATGGCAAACTATCACAAGTTACGGCACCACTGTGACCCCCATGGCTGGGCCAGGGAGCTTGATCTTGCCGCACGGGATGTGTTAAGTGTGTGCAAGGCCAGCATAGGCTACACTCACATCAGGGAGGTGGGAGGGACCAAACAAAAGGGAAAAATCCATAGCCATCTAAATGACAGTCAGGGCTTCTGATTCTCCTGGGTCCTAGTGCCTGCTGGCACTGGATCACAGTCCAGATGGTAAACTACCTCGGTGGGGGATGGCCCACCCCCTGGAGACTTTGCCAAGGAGGGAAAAGATGTGGGGATAACCCGCATATTGCCAGGCTGGGGGAGATCAGGGATGCATACCTGAACAGGGTACACCCCTGGGACCAGGATACATGCCTGCATGACAGATGTGACGGGGGGGAGGAGAGAAACACTTCTACAGGAAAAAAGCCATGATCTATAAAGCCAACACAGAGATTGCTTTCTCATTACCTTTCAAAGAGAATTTAATCAACATATTTATTAAAAAAATTCAATCAATACAGGAATCTTGAAATGTTAATTAAGCTTTTAAATGGACACTGGTATCATATCTACTCCTGCGGCTTGTCGCATCTGGATGAGAAACATCCCTCATAAACCTCAACTGGAGTGATAGACAAATTAAAGCATTAATTGTATGTTATACGAATGCTGGCAGCAAAGTGGCTGTGTCTATGTGGATCTGCTTAGATAAGTGAACATTTTCTATATTTTTTCTAGTTTTTAAATATTTTTTATGCACAGTTTGTGGACTGAGAAGGAGGGTATTGTTGTTCCCTACATGAAGGTGTGGGATGTGTGTGTTTCACGTCAGTTAGAAACAGTATAGTCAGCATGTTTGTTCTGATTGTTCTGTGGTGAATCATATCTTGTGTAGGCTTCCTTTTGTACAGTAGATAGGCAGTCTGAGATTTTTGTGGGGTTATCCTTTTCACTAGGATTAGCTGGCTTGTTGCTGGGCGGTGGCATGTTGTTTAAGGTAGTACTGTGGCTTACTTTGTCAATGTTTCATGGGATTTCTGGGCTTATGATTTAAAAGGCATTTATTAAAAATATTGTTTTTAGCTATTATAAATCGAGGGAGCACTCCCAACCAATCGGAGTGCTCCTTTCCTCCGCGCATGAGATGCTCTTATTCTGTGAAGGGCATCTCGTACACAGATGCCCTGGAAATGGGCAGGTTTGGGTGAGTTTTTAAAATATATATATATTGATCACTGATCATTATATTAACACGTTCGTTGTTGAAAAATGAGTAGCTATTTCCGCCGAGCCAGAACATCTCAGCTTTGCTGTTCTCGTCAGCTGAAGGCACATGAACCACCTGCTTTCAGCAAATGAGTGGCTCTGGGGACGTATTAACACTTATTATAAAAGGGTCTGAGAAATGGAGCTTTCTGATTGGTTGTAAACATTCTAACAGCCTTATGTTAATCTTTTATTAACATACATGTAGAGCTTAGCCATATGCTGAACAAGGTTTAACACTGTTTAAAAACATGTTTTATTATAATAGCAATAAGGCACTCCCAGGGATTATGTTAATGGTCAGATAATCACCCTCTAGGGGCATGTGGCACTCGGCTACACCTTATGCCACAGTATACCCCTAGAAGGTGATTAACAGACCATTAACATAACCCTTGGTCATGCCTTATTGCTTAACAATCAGGTGGTTGCTAAGAAACAGCTTCCTCGGCATAGTGTTCTAGTATTGATAGAACCCTGGAAGTAGCAGCCTACTGAGTTCTAGATTATTGAGATTGTTGTTACATTTTGATGGTAAAGTAAGATAGGAATTTATATAATTTAGAATGTTATAGTTATTTTATAGTTATGTATAACTGGAGGCTAGGAGAAGCTGGGCTGAGAGGATGTTGGGGAAGGGAATAGGTACATGTATGGGAAGCAGGAGAAAGACAAACTGCAATAACTGTGGGGCAGCAGTCTTTCTGGAGGTGATGTGGAGTAAAGGGGGATGTCCTATGTGTAAGAGCCTGAAGTTGCTAAGGCTGAAATAAGGCTGCTCAGATGGGAGCTGGGGAGCATGGTGTGGTAAGTCAGAGGAGCAGAACAGTGGAGGGAAGGGCAGAGGGGTGATGCCAAGGGGAGTAAGAGCATCAGGCAGGGGATGGGAGTGGGGAGGAGTACCCAGTATACAGAAGTATCTCTTCCTCAGAAGACTAGGAAGCCTAGGGTGGAGGTATGGCAAGAGGTAAGGGGAAGGGGAGGAAATGTGAAAGTAGCATTGGGGGTGGGAAATTCTAAAGGGGTGCCTTTATTGAATATATTTGCACCACTGTCTGGAAGGAGGGAGGGGACAACAGGAGGTGAGGTAGGAGGTCAGGTTGAGCCAGGGTTGAGGGCAGGAGTACGGGGAGGGGGGAGGGAACTAATCAGGGTGGGCAGGGAAGAATATTCAGGCAAAACAGAGTGGAGGATGGGGGGAAGAGAAAAAAAAATTACTCACCTTAGTAATGTTGTTTCTTCTAATGGAGTCTTGCTGTATTCTGACTATTGCAGTGATATCCAACCTTTGAACTGCCCCAGAGAGGAAATAGTTAACTTTCCATGCAAGGCATGGAACGCTGAGCTCGAGCTCGGTTGAGACTCTGTCTGTTGTTGTTTGAACCCAAACCACCAGATCTTTACGAGCTATACTCACTGGGCGTCCTATGTGGAAACTGTAAACTCACACTAGCCAACTGGCAACTTAATTTATAAAAGGTTTTTTGGTTCCAAGGCAAAGACTCAAGTCAGGAAACCCAAAAAACAAAACACAACACACACCCAAAAATAAGAGGGTGAGAAAAAGGGGGCACCTCTAGGGTGCCAACACTGTTCCTGCCCACCCATATCCCAAAGCCCAGGTTCTGAGAGGGGAGGCGGGGGGTCAGAATACAGCAAGACTCCATTAGAAGAAACAACATTACTAAGGTGAGTAATTTTTTCTTCAAACAACATGAAGTCTTGCTGTATTCTGACTATTGCAGACTACTGCAGTACCTCCATGGAGGAGGGACAGAACCTACTTTGGGAACGGGCTCTGAAGCACTGCTGTGCCAAACCGAGCATCACTCCTAGCCTGGATATCCAGAGAGTAATGCTTGGTGAAAGTATGTATTGTTTTCCAGGTGGCTGCTTGACAAATCTCTAAGATAGGAATATCCCTGGCAGCAGCCAGGGAAGCAGCTGTACCTCTAGTAGAGTGAGCCCTCAGGCCTGAGGGTGGATTCTGCCTAATTTTTCATAGCAGAATTGTATACAAGAGACAATCCACCTGGCAATAGATCTCTTAGTGGCAGGTTTTTCCTTACCAACCTCACCATAAGTGAGGAACAATTGGAGGGAGTCAAACCTGTGACCCTTGGTGCGCTCTATGTAGTAGCTAAGGGCCCTTTTCACATCCAGGCTGTGTAGCCTCCTCTCCCCAGAGAAGGAATGGTCAGTGAAGAAAACAGGAAGAGACATAGACTGATTAAGGTGGAAATCTGAAACCACCTTAGGCAAAAACTTCCTATTAGTCCTGAGGACCACCTTATCTCTATGGAAGGAGATAAAATCAGGCTCCACTGACAGGGCCTGTAACTCACTTATCCATTTGGCAGAAGTAATGGCTACCAAGAACACAGTTTTCCAAGTCAAGTACTTAAGCTCTGCTGAAGACAAAGGCTCAAAAGGGGGTTGCATAAGCTGAGCAATGCAAACATTAAGGTCCCAAGCAGGGGCAGGGTCCCCGAAGGGAGGATTGGTATGCAGCAATCCTTTGAAGAATTTACAAAATACAGGATGAGCTGAAAGGGAAGAGGGCTTGCCTGCTGACAAGAAGGCAGAGACAGCTGCCAGATGCACTCAAAGTGTAGCTGGTCTGAGTCCCAAGCTATTGAGATGAACCATATAGTCCAGAACTGTAGGCAACCCAGCAGACTCTGGAGAAATATGCTTCCCGGAGTACCAAATAGTAAACCTTTTCCATTTGGAGCTGTAAGTTTTTCTGGTGGAAGGCTTTCGAGATGCCTTTAGAATATCCAGAACACCTTGAGAGAGGTGCAAATCAGAAAACTCTAACTCTTCAAGAGCCAGGCCTTGAGATTGAGAGATTTGAGATTCGGATACCAAACCCTCCCCTGAGAACATGTTAACAGGTTGTAATTCCTGGGAAGAGACAGGGGAAGGTGGGCTGCTAAGGACAGCAAGAGAGGGTACCAGGGCTGTCTGGCCCAGTCTGGAGCAATCAGAATCACTTTGCAGGGTTGAGACCTGATTTTGACTAGTACCTTGAACAGGAGAGGGGGAAAGCATACAGGAATTTCCTTCCCAATTGAGAACTAGAGCATCCAGGGGACTGGAGCCCAACACTGGGGGTCTGCAGCAAAAAAGAGGAAGTTGGTGATTGTCTGGGGCTGCAAAAAGATCTATCTGTGGAGTGCCCCATCTGGAGAAGATCACCTTCAAAATTAGGGGATCTAGAGACCATTCGTGATGGCCCTGAGATATCCTGCTGAGAGCATCTGCCAGGACATTGTCCTTCCAACACTGGGAGGTGCACTGCTATCAGAGAGGTGTTCAGAGAATAGGCCAGAGACCACAACTTCATTGCTTCAGTGCACAAGGCCGGAGACCGAGTGCCCCCTTGCTTGTTGATGTACCACATTGTGGTGGTATTGTCTGTCCTGATCTGAACTACTTTGTTCTGAACAGACTTGGAAAAAACTTGAAGTGCTAGAAACACTGCTCTGAGTTCTAAGAGATTGATGTGAAGCAGAGATTCTTGAGGTGACCACAACCCTTGGGTGGTCAGATCCCCCAAGTGGGCTCCCCAGCCCAATAGGGAGGCATCTGTGGTAAGGATTAGAGAATGAGATTGAGTGACAAAGGGAACTCCTTGTCTTAGGTTGTCCTGATCCTGCCACCATTGCAAGCCTGGATCAGGGTTCGAGTCACTGGGATTAGCTTGGTCAGAGAATCCTTTCTCTGAGACCAGAAAGCTCTTAAGTGGAACTGAATGTCCCTCATCTGAAATCTTGCTCCTTGGACCACTGCCATAGAGGTAGCCATGTGGCCTAGGAGCTGCAGAAAATGCCTTGCTGGTCGAGACACCTGAAGGGTGAATGAAGAGGCCAATGTCACAAGGGTCCTTGCCCTGTCCAGGGGAAGGAAGGCTCTTGCCCTTATTGTATCCAGCTCCGCCCCATGAAGGTGAGGAGCTGCACTGGCTCTAGAACTGACTTTGAAAGATTCAGGAGGAGTCCTAGAGAAGTGAGCAGTTGCTGAGTTATCTGTAGATGTGACTTGACTTCGTCTGGAGACTGACCCACTATGAGCCAGTCATCCAGGTATGGAAAGATGGAGATCTTTTTTCTCCTTAGGAAAGCAACCACTACTGCCAGGCATTTTGTGAACACCCTTGGAGCTGATGTTAGGCCAAAGGGTATTGCTCTGAATTGATAGTGGCCTGAGGGCAACTCGAACCTGAGGTACTTTCTGTGGGAGCATCTGATGAGAATGTGGAAATAGGCATCCTTGAGGTCTAGGGAGACTAGCCAGTCCCCTGGCCTTAGAGAGGGTAGAATTATTCCCAGAGTCACCATTTTGAACTTTGGCTTTAAAAGGTGCTTGTTTAAATATCTGAGATCCAGGATGGGCCGCCATTCTCCTGTCTTTTTGGGGGTTAGGAAGTACCTGGAGTACAATCCTTTTCCCTTGTGTAGGGGTGGAACCCTTTCTATGGCTCTGAGAGCCAAGAGGGAAGAGACCTCTGCCTCTAGAGCAAGGGCCTCTGAAGGATTTGCAGGTGGAAAGGATCTGGTTCTCATCTTGGGAAATTGTTTGAAGCTGAGAACCAGTCCCTGGCTTACTACTTCCAGGACCCATTTGTCTGATGTTAAAGACATCCAGTCCTGGACAAAGTAAGCCAGCCTGCTCCCTACAGGTAGTGGAGAATCGGCCCGGGCAAACCCATCAGGGTGCCTGTTTGGCAGGGGCTTTAAGCTGAGGGGTGTTAGCAGGCCTGCTTATACCCCGTCTGCCTCTCCCTCTGAAGAACCCACTCTGGGCAAAGGCAGAAGAGGAGGCCTGGGCTTGGTAGAAAGGCCTATGAAAAGGCCTGCCCCTGCCCCTGGAATGCTTCCTCTGGGGAGTGGCTTGCCTTTCTTTGGCCTGAGCACTCCTATAGGTGGTCCTGTACTCATCCATTTTCTTCATGTAGTTCTCTGCCTGCTCCCCAAATAGAGAATTACCAATAACAGGAAAATCCATGGCCTTAGTCTGGGTATCCTGTGACAGACTAGTACATCTGAGCCAAGCCATCCTACGAAGGGCCACAGATGTAGCCATGACTCTAGATGAAACATCATTGGAGTCCACTGCAGCATGAAATTGCACCTTGGATGCCTCAATACCATCTGCAGCCACCTGCTCCAGCTCCTTGGCAAGCTGGCCAGGACCTGTTTAGCTAGAGCCATCACAGTGTCCCATCTAGACTTCTGGTATCTAGCTGTGTAGGCCATATAATTAGCCTGCCTGAGTCCCAAAGATGCTGCCATATACTGTTTCTTTGCCATGGCATCAATCCTCCTGGAGTCCTTATCTGGGGGGTGTGAAACCAAGGGTATATTTGCCTTATCACAGGCAGCAGCCTGCACTACCCCCAATATGGCTGCATTGCTGGGAAAGGAACTCCGTATCTGAGCCTGACAGAGTATACCTTTTGTCCATTCTTCTGTCCACAGGAGGTATAGAATTAGGAGTCTTTAAAATTTTAAATGTCTGTTTCCCAAAAGACTTATGGAGGGGAACAGACAGTCTCCTGGACTCTGGGATGTCCATCATTTCAACATAATCAGGCTCCTCCTGATCCTCTACTGTTTTCTCCATAGGAAGCTGGAGAGTTTCAGCCACTTTTTTGTAAAACATAAAATGGGAAGGGGACTCAGAAAGTCTAGGAGGAGAAACACCTGAAGGTCTGTCTGGGGAGATGTCCGGGTCAATGGGCACATCCAGACTTTCATAATCACCATCACTATCCTCATACTCTCCCTCCTCCTCCTCCGGTTCATAAAAATTCTCTAAATTATAATCCGGAACTGGGTGAATTGAGCGAACTGAGCCCCTAACCGATGGTGCCGGTTCGGTTGGAACCGGAGTTAGCGATTGCACAATCCTTATCGCTTTGGCTATTTCATCAGCGGTCGTAGAAAGAACTTGTGGATCCGAACCGGCTGACTTATCCCTTCTTTTTCCTTTAACCGGAACCGACTCTCAGAGTCGGTTCTCCTTTGCCCGAAGAAGTTTAGCCCTGGTCAGAGGGACTCTTCTGGTTCGTTGAACCAACTGGCTGGCATCCGGTCAGCGGACTTTGCATCCCTTTCCTCAGCCTACCTACTCTCTTTCCAGGGTAGCTGTAGAGAAACTTTGCAAATCTGGCAGTCTGAATCGAGTATGTCAAACCCCAGACAATAACACAGGTGGTGTGGGGTCAGCCTTAGCAAAGGCTTCCCACACACACTACAGTGTTGAAACCCAGTGGGCCCAGTTTTTCTCTTGGGTTTCTCAGACATGGCCAGTCCTAACCAAACTTACCCTTTTTTGGCAATCCGCCAGGCAAGACACCCTTATCGGTTCCTGACCGTGTTACGGGTCGTGGAAAAAAATGTAATGAAATCTGTTTTTCAGAACCGATAAGGACCGGTTACCACACTCTAAAAAGCAGAACAAACTTTTTTTACAAACCTGATCGGTTCAAACCGAACCGATCTGATGTTTACAAGTTCCACACAGAAACTAATAATAAACCTATCTAGTACTCACGGTACCACAGAGACTGAACCGACAGGTTAGATGGAATAAATTTGGTTGAAACCGAGGGAAAAAACGACACTTTAACCGACTAATAAGGGAACTAGTAAGGGAGGTTGGAGGAAAACCTAATTTAGTTATACATTTGGGAACCAATGACCTAGCTAGGGAGGAGGTTGAGATAGTGCAAAGTAGGTTCGAGGAGTTAGGGAAGATCTGCAGGGAGGAAGGAAGTTCACTGGTCTTCTCAGAGGTGATACCAGTACCAAGGGCCAGCACAGCAAGGAAAAGAAGAATAGAGTATTTTAATGACTAGCTGAGGAAATGGTGCAGGAGAGGTTAATCTGTATTGGGGACTGGGAGAAGCCCTGGTCAAACAAAGCTCTCTTTTCACCAGACAGGCTACACCTCAGTAGGGAGGGTTTGAGGGTACTCAGGGACAAACTGGGGGAATACATAACCACTACACTTAATTTAAACTATTGAGGGGGGGCAGTGGGCATGCAGGCCCACAGACTCTGAGAGAAGGTGGTCAGTGAACCTGCCCCCCACAGTGATGGAAAAGGTCTGGAGGGAGGAGGTGGAAGGGGCCAAAACACAGTTAGCAAAGGGTGGAGGGGTGAAGAACACATAACAAGGGTATGTGTAGGGGTGCATACAGAGGGGATAAATGTGAATAGAAGAAAAGAGGGACAAGAAGGAAGGTCAGATTGTAGGTGGAGGGTGGTGTCTCTGAACGCACGGAGTCTTGGGAACAAGATGGTTGACCTGCAGGCACTATTAGCAGACAGGAGGGTGGACATAGCTGCAGTAGCCGAGACTTGGGCAACATCACACCATGACTGAGACCTTGCAGTCCTTGGATATAAACTATACAGGAGGGACAGGGTAATCAGGAAGGGGGAGAGGTGGCAGTCTATATCAGAGAGGGAATAATTTGCATGAGGGAGGAGTCAGAGGAAGGGGAGGTGGAGGCATTATGGGTTCAGTTAAGGTCCGATAGAGGGAGAAAAGTGAGGTTGGGGGTAGTTTACAGACCACCCAGTCAAGATGAGGAGAGGGACAGGGAACTGAGCTCACAAATATTGGAAACTGCGGGGAAAGGAGGTGGTAATTGTGGGAGACTTCAACCTGCCCAAGGTGGACTGGAGCATACCATCCACGACATGTGCTAAGAGTCAGGTGATCCTGGAAGGACAGCAGAGTGGGTTCTGGACTTAGGGCATCACTGAACCAACAAGAGCTGAGGCAATTCTTGATCTGGTGCTCACAAATGGGGGCATGTACAGGAAATAATGGCCAGGGAGCAACTGGATGGAAGTGACCATTGCACAGTGTGGTTCTAGTTAGATATGGGCAGGGAAAGCATCCCAACTAAGATCAGAATCTAGGATTTCAGGAGGGCGGACTTCAGGAAAATGGGTGAGGTGCTAAGGAGCCATCTGGCAGGCATCAGAGCAGATATGAGGGTGGACCAAAGGTGGTCCATCATTAAGGAAGGAATACTGGTTGCCACAGATAAGTGCGTTAGGCTCAGGGGGAAGAACACAAGGGACAAAATGCCCAGCTGGTTCAGTTCTGGGGTTGGCCAGGCAATAAGGGAAAAGAAGTTGGCCTATAGAAAATTCAGGAAGACCAAGAGTGAGGTGGATAGGGAAAATTACCTAAGGTTGGCTGGTGAGGCAAGTAAGGAAGTCCGGTGAGCAAAGGCACAGAAGGAGCTGCAGATAGCTGAAGAAAGTAAAAAGGGTAAGAAGGCTTTCTTTCACTATACAAGTGAGAAAAGGGACAAGAAGGAAGGGATTGTTAGGCTTAAGAAAAGGGTGGAGTGGGTGGAGGATAATGGGGGAAAAGAAGAGATACTAAATGAATACTTCTGTTCTGTCTTCATCAGGGAGAAGGATGGACCAGTGCCTTCAGGAAGGAAAAGAGGTGCGGGGGGAAGGGAGCACAGATATAGTGATAGAGAAAGATAGAGTGAGAGAGGGTCTGCTGGCATTGAAGGTAGACAAATCACCAGGCCTGGACAGAGTACATCCAAGGGTACAAAAGGAACTGGCTGAGAAGCTGGCAGGGCCACTGGCAAACCTATTTATTAGTTCACTAGAGTCAGGCATGGTACCACAGGACTGGAGAACAGCACATGTAGTGCCCCTCCACAAAAGAGGTCCCAAGGATGATCCAGGGAATTACAGACTAGTCAGTCTGACCTCCATTGTGGGTAAGCTCATGGAGACCACACTAAAGGAAAGGTTGGTGGAATATCTAGAGGAACATGGTCTCCAGGATGAGAGGCAGCATGGGTTCATGGGGGGGAGATCGTGTCAAACAAATCTGATTGACTTCTTTGACTGTGTCACTAAGACAGTAGACGGGCCAAGCGGTAGACATCCTCTATCTTGATTTCAGCAAGGCCTTTGACTCTGTGCCCCACAAAAGGTTGATCAGGAAGTTGGTGGATCTTGGAGTTGGGGAAAAGATGGCTAGATGGGGGGAAAGCTGGCTGAGGGACAGATCCCAGAGGGTGGTTTTGGGGGGAGAGTTATCTAGCACCAGAGAGTTAACCGGTGGGGTCCCGCAGAGCTCCATGCTGGGGCTGGTGTTGTTCAATGTCTTCATCAATGACATTGGGGATGGCATTAAGGGTAAAATGTGCCTATTTGTGGATGACACCAAGCTCTGTGGGAGAGTGGACACAGCTGAAGGGATACAGGACCTATAGAAAGATCTGGAAACCGGGACTTCCGGTTCTGGTATGCCCTCGAGAAGTCACACTCAGGGAGAACTCCTGCCTTCAGCAACAAAACAAACGAGCAAAAAACCCTAAAACCTATCTAAAACTTGAATTTACTTCAAGAGCTCAACTCAAAACAGCACCATGGCAAAAATGTCGCGGAATCGCTTTTTACCGATCGCTGAAAACACAGATTTGGAAGACCTACAATCAGATGACAGAGAAGCTTGCTCTAAGAACACACCGGGCCTAGAGAAAAAAAACCAGAAATCTAAGTCTGATAAAAAGATCACAGAAACCTCTGCTGAAAACATCCTTCACGCTATATCAGACTTCAGAGGAGAAGTCAGAGAATCTCTTAAAAATCTCAGAGAAGAAATCACCCACCTTGAATCTCGAGTTACTGAAGCTGATCAGCAGATTACTCACAATTCTACACTTATAGATGACGTCGAGGAGACAGTATGTAGCATCCTCTCAGAACAGCTTGCTATTTCAGCCCAACAGGAAGATGCAGAGAACAGAGGCCGTAGGTGCAACATACGAATATTCAGGATCCCGGAGGGCGAGGAGAGGAATGACCAGCATGCCTTTGCATACTACCCTCTTCGGCTGGCGCTATCTCTCGAGCCCGAATTTCAACTTGATGTCGAGAGGGTGCACCGCGCTCTAGACCCCAAACCCATGCAGCCAGAAGCCAGACCACGCTCCTTCCTTATACGCCTTCTTAACTTTCAAACAAAGGAATCTCTACTTTCAAAAGCATGGCAAAAAGGAAAAGTAATGTGGGGCCAGGCTCGCCTTTTATTTGATAACGACTACGCCATTTTAACACAAAGGCTACGAAGAGAATACGGCCCTATCTTCCCAATCTTGAGATCAAAACAGATCAGATTCAAAACCCCCTACCCGGCCAAATTGGTGGTCCATCTCACATCAGGAACCCAGATCTATTCATCGGCCCGGGAGGTGGCAGCAGACCTGCAATCAAAAGGAATTATCTCAGAAAAAACTAAAGAGATGGTGATTCAGCATCTGAAGCAGTTTCCCAGACAACAAAAGCAGCAAGCACCACAATCAACTCCATCGATTCCCGAACTTATACAGCTCCTTCAACAATACTGAAATTATTCTGCCCCTGCCTGAGGCATTTGAGAAGAAATTAATCTGGTGTGGGTAAGTGGAATGGGCCGGGAAATGCTCAGTGGGCAGGGAGGTTGGGAGGTATGGGAAGGAGAAGCTGATCCACCATAGCCACTTAGGAGTATCAAATAAACGAGTCCAGGCAATTATTCTCCTAATTTCAACCTGAGTTTGAACTTGGGTTGCCTTATGGATTCAGAGCAGTTTTCTTGATTGTGGGGATTTTCCCTTACTCGGGAATACTGTGCCTATATACGAGGGCTCCTCGGAAGGCGACATGATTATGCTCCCTTTGTCCCCCCCCCCCCGTGTCTCCGGTGCTCACGCTGAGTTTCCCAGGTTCCATCCACACCACCCTGGGGTAAAACTCTGGTCCTATTTCTAAAACTTCTGAGTCAAGATGTGGAGTCGCCTATCTCAACATTGAGTACCATCCCCTACATTTCAAATGAGCTGACTATTGACGCATAACTATTCAGAGGTCTCCACTATGCTGGGGGGAGGGGGGATGAGAAACTCACTTGATTATCTGTGGACTAAACCCATCGATACCTGAATTTATACAGCTTCTTCAGTAATACTGTAATTTACTTGCCCATGACTGAGCCATATGATAGGAAACGTACTTTGTGAGGTAATTGAATGGGGCGGGAAACACTCAGTGGGCCGAGGGATGGGGCGATGGGAGAGGCTGCAGCTGGTCTGACATGGCCGACAGAGGAGAGTCAAATAAAAGAGTTCAGCCAAACAGTTACCTCACCTTAATCTGAACTTGATCTTGGGTAGCCAGATGGACTCAAAGTGGTTTCCCTGATTGTGAGATTCCCTTACTAGGGAAAGCTGCGTTTTCTTTCCGAGGACTCTCTGTCCTATGGCAGATTCATGCTCCCTTTGTCCCCCCCCCCCGAGTCCCTGGCATTTGCGCTGAATATCCTGGATACCACCCAAAACATACCTGGGTAAACCCTGGCCCTATTCCCCACCTAAAGAGACATGATATAGAATATTTTATTGTTACCTCACAAAGTATTAACCCGGAACTCAATTTCTTTAAACTGAACTAGTGCATAAAATGATTTGGAGGTCCCTAATGTGTTTCCTCGATACATTGGCTCCCTGAGCTCTCAAACGCAATTCCTGTGATGTCTAGTGGATTCCATACCTACAGTATATTAACCCTTTAGCCTGCCTGGTGGGTTCTTGATGTTAGAGGGTAAGGAAGGGACGTCGAATTAGAAAGGAGCGGTTTTCTGGATCTGGTGTGCCGCAGGCGTTCCCTCCTCCAGACAACCATGGAATTACTATCCCCCCCCTTCCTGTAGCCCTATTGTTTGATATGATGCCCCGCGGCTGGAAACGGTTGATGGGCAAAGTGCCCCCCATCCCCAATAATTACCTGATGGTCACTGGGTCCCATGAATACAAACAGATTCCCATCATATAAGAGCTGAATTTAAACAGCCCCCAGTGACACTTCTTAGCAGATTTATCCAGTTTGAGCTGTTTGGGAATGGGGGGAGAATGCAGAGGGGTTCCCACATGGGAGACCCAATACAACGAATGGCTCCCATCCTTGCTCTTGATGGTGGGCTTTATCAGCCCCACTCCCATGGGCTCCACCATCTCACCTCACCATAGAACCCTATCAGGTGAAACAGTGGTGGTTGTTGAATAACCCAAATCATCTTTTGATAAGTATGCGAATCAGAACAGCGAAAGGGGTTCCCATGGAGCATCCCATTGAGCTGTGGCAGCCTACAACTTTCAGATCCTGAGCATTATAACTTTAAACAGGAAACTGACAACAGTTATGTGACTTCAGCCCTAATCAACCACCAATTGAAACCCCATCTATCTTCCTATCCATTAATCCACATACACTGAGCCTAATTAGGCAAGGTAAGGTAACGAGTCTCCCTAGTATAAGGTTTTAACTCGACAAAACAAAGATAGCGGACCACTTTCGGAGTGATCTTGATATCACTCCCTTAGGGGCTCTATTCCTGATCCTGAATGTAATTCTATTAGGGATCATGTCAGGAACTCCTTTCTCCACCCTGGGTCCAATTGATTCCCCAGACAGGAGACCCCATGAGAGGCTCCAGTTGAGCTCCTCCCAATTGGAGGTCGAATTGTACATAGGTTTGTACCTCGAAACAAAGGTGTATATTAAATACACCCCGAACCAGTTCTACTTCTTCCATCTATAGAAGTTATTTAGATTACTTGTTGGTTATGTTTATTTTTGTTTATAGACTAAGTTTATGGTCATATGATTAACTGTGTTTTGTGGCACACTAAGAGATGCCAAATTGGGGGGGGGGGTAAAAAAAAACACACACACAATGGAATAGTGCATTATAAATGTGTTTTATTGAAACAGATATATGGCAAATGTGCTTGATGGTGAAGCTACAGAGCTGCTTCAAAGGAGGGGGGGGTAACATGGTCCAGACAAAACTCCCCATCTTCACCCTGGTGGGAAAAAAGAAACACAAAATTAACCATCAAACCCCCCAAAAATGGGTATGCTAAATCCTGTTAAAATATTATCCCATAATATTAATGGGATACATGACCCAATCAAATGTGCAAGGCTAATGCAGTATTTGTCTAAACAGTCTACAGACCTAATTTTTCTACAAGAAACCCACCTCTCTGAAACAGAGCATCTCAAGCTGAACTGGGGAAGAAAATATAGGGTAGTAGCCTTATCTCATCCTAGAGGGAGGAAAAGAGGAACAGCAGTCCTTATTCCCAGGAATACCCCCCTGGAAATACACCAAACACACGTAGATGCCCAAGGCTGCTATGTAATAATTCGAGGGGTTGTTATATGGTAAGCAAGTAACATTAGCCAGTGTTTATTTTCCCCCCAATCTAACTTTCCAGTATACAGAGGATTTATATCCACTTTGCTTGATTTTCTACAGTGGCAATTAATCATGGGGGGAGATCTGAACCTGACATTAACTCCCCACCTAGACTGCGCTAATCCCCAAAACTACAGAAATAACAAGACTGCCAGACAATTTAGATCTATTATTGAACACTTAGGGTTGATCAATGTCTGGCGTCGGATATTTCCTTCTACCCCAGGTTTTACTTATTACTCCCCAAGATTTAAAACACATTCTAGACTAGACTACATTCTCACAACTTGTGAGCATCTATCATTAATTCAAGACAGTAGCATAGGCCCCAAACTAATATCAGATCATCATCCTCTGACCATCTATCTAGACCTTGGAAGAGAGAGAAAGAGGACGATCTGGAGACTTAATCCTGCAGTACTGTCGGACCACGAATACATTGAGGGCCTTTCCTCCAAGATTTCCCGATTCTTCTCGGAAAATTCAGACCCAGCCATACCCCAAGCCATACAATGGGATGCAATGAAAGCCACTATACGCGGAGAATTGATATCATATGTGTCTAGGAAAAACAGGGAAAGGGATTCGGAATACCACAGATTTTTGACCCTGTTAAAAAATTACCAGATGCTATATAGGGAAGGAGACACTGAAGTGCAGCTTTTAATAAGAAACATGAAAGCTGACCTCCAGAAAATAATCAATAACAAAGTCCAGCAATCTTTGTATTATCTGCATCAGACAGTTCACGAGGGAGGGCCTAGGAGTATCAAATATCTGGCTCGTAGGTTAAGAGCTAGAAAGGCTACATCAACTATACTTCAACTTAAAAATACTACCTCTGGACAGACACACCACACCGAGGATCATATCCAAAAGGCCTTCGCAGAATATTTCTCCAAATTATACTCTCCCCCTGTCGACCTTCCCCAGTCTGAAATGA
The DNA here is from genome assembly GCA_016271365.2 of Neoceratodus forsteri. NCBI lineage: Eukaryota > Metazoa > Chordata > Ceratodontiformes > Ceratodontidae > Neoceratodus > Neoceratodus forsteri. Next base: position 832,741,352 of record CM028133.1, read on the forward strand.
CACAATTCTTAAAACAGGCAAACCTTCCAACTCTCTCTTCCCTCCAAATTAAGTCCCTAAAATCTCCAATTTAGATATTGGAAATAGAAGAATCTATAAAAAAAATAAAAATAGGGAAATGCCCAGGACCAGATGGTTACATTTTGGAGTGGTACAAGAAATTCAAAAAATACCTAACCCCAAAACTTCATGCTCTCTTTAACGAGATTTCCTGGGGCAGTTTGCCCCCCCCCCCCGGGACTATGCAATGATAGCACCAATAATAAAGCCTAACAAAGATCCTACAGACCCCAAATCTTACTGGCCAATCTCAATTTTAAATGTTGATTACAAAATCTATATGGCTATTCTCTCAGCTAGACTCAAAAATATAGTTCCTCATATTATACACCCTGACCAATCCAGCTTTATTAAAAGTAGGAACACATCTGATAATATTCATAGAGCTCTCTTACTACAAGAATATGTACAAACCAGACAAATTCCCTCAGTATTCATTAGTTTAGATGCGAAAAAGGCGTGGCCGTGAGTCATGGCCCTTTTTATGGGAAACCCTTAAAATGTTTCATTTCCCTCCACAATTTATCACGTTTAAAAAAAATATATAGATCCCCAAAGCATATGTCCGTGTTAATGGCTCACTGTCCCAACCCTTTCTCTTAGGAAGAGGGACAAAGCAAGGCTGCCCTTTGTCCCCTTATCTTTTTGCCCTATTCATAGAACCTCTAGCTGCCCTTCTTCGTAATACCCCCTCAGTAGAAGGAATCCCGTTAGGCTGAAAGGAATACAAAATAGGAATGTTTGCAGATGATATAATGTTATTCTTGCTATCTCCCTCACAATCTATCCTGGCCACATGGAATATTCTATCCCAGTTTGAAAAATTGTCTGATTTTAAACTAAATATAAATAAAACCGAAATATTATCCTTCAACTTCTTTAAACCCCCTCAGCTAAAAAAGACCTTCCCATTTAAATGGCGAGCCACTAAAATAAAATATTTAGGCCTCCACCTTCCCACTGACCTGGGAGTCCTAGAATTGATTAATTATGAACCTCTAACACTCCAGATTCAGGCAGATTTAGACAGGTGGTCCTCAATGTATACCCCTCTACACCAAAGAATCTCAATAATTTGTATCAATACTCTCCCTCGGATACTGTACCTACTCCAGACCGTCCCCTATTTTCCCTCTAAATTCTACTTCACCTCCTGGAACAGAATCCTATTGAACTTTATATGGGGACAGAATCTTCCCAGAATCAAACTATCCACCCTAAAACTGTCTCTATCCCAGGGAGGTTTGAACCTTCCAGATTTCTATTTATATGCTCAATCTGAGTTTCTAAGAACTTTAATACTATGGCTGACTAAATCATATAACTCTCCATGGAAAACCATAGAATTTCAAATCAATGATCTATATGACATAAAAAAGATTCCATTTTCTTCCGAAGATAGATCTCTTAGCCCCTCAGTTCTAACAGGAATAACAGCTCAGACATATAAGATCTGGAAACAGATCAGAAAAGCAGGACCAAGTCTGAAAATATATGAATATTGTAAGCTAATATCACAAGACGAAACATTTACCCCAATCTATATGGACCACATTTTCACCCAGTGGCAAGATATGGGTTCATCACATATCTATCAGTTCCTCTCTTCAGATGAAACATTCCATTTGATAGACTCCAATCTTTATTCCCCCCTTAAGAACACAGATAGATTTAGATATTTTCAGATCCAAAATCACATCCTCCGAAACACTATAATACCTCCAGCATTGCCTGTCCCTACACCAGAATTACTTAAACTCTTTATTGAAGCAAATAAGGGAAATTTGGGAACCCATTTGATAGGCCTCATACATAGAGAGCTTCGGAATGGGCTCTCCACTTCCACAACATCCATATTAGGCTCTTGGAATAAAGACCTCCAAATTGAAATACCCACCGGAGCGTGGTCTAGATCCTCTCTAACAGAGATAAAATCCATCTCATCCCAGTTTGCATGGAAATGCCGCTCTAGATACTTCAGAGCTCCGTTGACACTAATGAAGTACCTCCCTGATGAGTTCGGGAAATGGAGGAAATGCGGATGCCATCTTGCCACATTGGGTCATGTTTTTTGATCTTGTCCACCCCTTATGTCCTTTTGGCTAACCTTTCAGAACGAAGTGACTACCTTATTTACTGAACCTATAGAACTTACTGCCGAACAATTTCTAATGGGAGTTTATCCGGACCATGCTCCCCCCTGGGAGCGAACTTTACTGACGGTATGTTTTATAGCAGCCAAGAAGGCAATAACTAGGCGTGGGATAAGGACTCAGATCCCAACTGTCCAGGATTGGAGGAAAATAATGTCTGAAGTTTATAAAACTAAGACCTTCAATACTGAGCAGCAGGGAGGGACCACATCACGTATGTTGAAGTGGAGGGTATGGATCCATTATATATCTTCAGAACAATTGGATTTGAGTTTATAAAGTTCTAAAATTAAGTATAAATGTCACCAAAAGCTGAATCTAGTCTGAAAATGTCACTGCCCCAAAACTTTTCCTAGCAGTAAATTAACTCTATTAACATGCATTAAGTAGAAATTGTCTTAAGGACTGTTCTTTTAAAAATTATAATTAACAAATTTACTACAGAAATGTGAAGGATTGAAATCTATTCATAAGTATTGCCTATTGAGACATTGTAACATCCATTGTGTATTTATGTGGAAAAATTATTTAATAAAAAGAAATAAAAAAAAAACAAAAGAAAGGTCTGGAAAAGCTGGGGAGGTGGCAGCTTGGCTTCAATGCCGAGACATGCAAAGTTATGCATATTGGAGCCAAGAATCCCAGGACAGAATACTACCAGGGTGGAGTCCAAGTATCTGCATCAGAGGAGGAGAAGAACCTGGGAGTGTTGATCACTAGAGACCTGAAGCACTCCACGCAGTACAAGAAAGCAGCAGCAAAGGCAAACAAGATGCTGGGATGCATAGCTAGGGGGGATCTGTAGTAGGAGAATGGAGGTTATACTGCCCTTGTACAGAAGGCCGCATCTAGAGTATGGAGTCACTACTCATGCCCACACCTCAAAAAGGACATTAACCTGTTGAAGAAGGTCTGGAGGAGGGCTAAAAAGATGATAGCTGGTCAGCAGGGCAAGGCATACAAGGAGAGGTTGAGGGCACTGAACATGTACTCCCTGGAAGACAGAAGAGAGCGGGGACATGATTATGACCTTCAAGTACTTGAAAGGGATAAATAAGGTTGATAAGGAGAGTCTCTTTAAGCTGAGTGGCAATCATAACACGAGTGTGCACAGTATTAAGCTGGAGGGTGGGAGGTTTAGGACGGAGGTCAGGAAGTATTTCTTCACAGACAGGGTAGTGGACACTTGGAATGTGCTGCTGGAAGAGGTAATCTCATTGAAGATAGTGGGCAGATTTAAGAGAGGCTAGGATAGGCATAGGGAAGGTAAGGATCATGGGTACAGAGGATGGAAGGAGTGGTGAGGGAGGTCAGGGACATTAGCTCAAGCTGTGGACCCTGCAATACAAGCAGACTTGATAGACCAAATGGCCTTCTTCTGCTGGCTTCTTCGTATGTTCATATGATAAGTAATATAGTCAATGAATCAAAACAAATGTTTATAATGTTTTACCCATTCTGAAGGCTGAACATAGCAATCAGTTAGACGTGAAACATTTCTCAGAACCCTAGCTGCACAATGCCAAATGGCTTTTGAGTCTTTCTTCTAAACAGTACTAATAATTTGTAACCAAAGATGTAACTGATGTTTATGCCTCTGTTGAGAAGTAAATGCTTTATAATGTTTTCTGCATCTGTTTTGTATTTATTTATTTTACAAGGAAAAAAACTTTGATTGGGCAATGGTCTGATTTACAAGGAGGTCCTGGGTAGGACAGGCAATAAGAAAACAAAAGCATAATACAGGAATTAACATTAACAGGTACAGTAAATTTAAAACAGGGTAATGTAAGAAGCTGATTCTAGTTACAATTAGAAAGTGACCAAAAAGGAGGTAAGAGCATACAGAGGGCTAGGACATGTGCGATCTTTGAGAAATTTAGAAAATTTAAAAGGTAACTTAGTGGCATTCACATTTGTTTACACAATGTTGACTAAGTAAAGTCTTAAATGAACTGAGGCTGACTAAAGAATTCAATTTAACCGTGTCTTGCAACTTGTTCCAAAGTGTACAGGCATGCCATCTAAAAGCCATTTTTCCAAATCACGTGAAATGCCTTGGAACATTAAGAATAATGTTGTTTTTCCCTCAGTTATATAGCCTAGTAAACCTCTTGAAGAGAGAGTTGAAATATATGGTGTTTTGATATTCTGAAGAGTATTGTAGGACCATATACTATATGTAGGTTTCTTAGCCTTCTGGTGGCAAGTGAAGGCCAGTTGAGTGCTTTGTAGAGGGGACACTGGTTTGTTCTGTAAGGAAGGACAGTGATGAAGAGGGGTGTTTTATGAAAAAACATATCTAATTTAGTTAGGTGTGTAACAGAGGCAGTTCCATAGAGAATATAATAATAATAAATAATTATAATTGTATTTATAAAGCGCAATTCAAATGTCAAAGCGTTGTACAAATATAAAATCAAAAATTTAAAACAAGGAATAAAATCAAGGATACTCTACTCAATTAATCAGCTGTTTGCAAAAACAAGATTAAATAAATGTGTTTTTAATGCAGTTTTAATGCTCTCCATGGTCTGGCACACCCGAACCTGATGAGGTAGAGAATTCCACAGGGTGGGCGCAGCATAAGCAAAAGAACAAGCACCAGATGTTTTCAACTGTACCCTGGGAACCTCTAGTAATACCTCGTTGGAAGCTCTTGCAGGTACATCGGACCCTGTCCATGTAGGGCTGTATAGGTCAGCAAGCTGACCTTAAAGGTGATCCGCCATTGCACAGAAGGCCAGTGCAGTGCCTGCAGCACAGGAATAATATGGCAAGATAAAGGCAGCCCAGTTAGTAACCTGGTTGCCTCATTCTGAACTAGCTGCAAATGGCGGATATCAACCCCCGGTAGCCCTAGGTAGAGGGCATTACAGTAATCCAGGTGAAAGGTCACAAAAACGTGGACATATGTTGGTAGGTCATGGGGCAGAACAAGGTGCCTAATCCGAGCGATATTCCTCAGATGGTAAAATGAGGTCTTAACCACAGATGACACCTGAGCTTTCAAGGTCAGTCCCTCATCGAGGATAACGCCCAGACTACGCACCCACTCAGAGGTCCTCAAATGGGAGTCCCCTAGTACCAGACCAGATAATCGCCACACCAAAGACCCCTCTACCAGGTCCCAGGTCCACCACCAAAACCTCGGTCTTGTCAGGATTCAGCTTCCACCAACTGGCACTCATCCAGTCCTGGATCTAGGATAGGCAGGAATTAAATACTGAGAGCGCAGCATCCTGACAGGGTGCAAATGACATGTACAGCTGAGTATCATCTGCATAGCAGTGAAAACTCAATCTGTACCACCTTACAATGTCCCCCAGTGGCAACATGTACACTGTGAACAACATGGGGGAAGACCACTGAGACCTGCAGAACTCCACATGGCAGGGAGAAAGCATCTGAGGAAAAAATTCCTGACACTACTCTGAGACCTGCCAGTGAGGAAAGAATGAAACCATCTGAGGACTGTACCAGACAGTCCACAGATCAGTCGCAGGTGCTCTAGCAATACCCAATGGTCCACGGTGTCAAATGCCATTGAACGATCAAGGGGGACCAAGATGGTACGGGTCCTCTGATCTCTCGCAACAAGGAGGTCATTGATCACCCGAACAAGGGCAGTCTCGGTACTGTGCCTTTTCCTGAAACCCAACTGGAAGGGATCATAGATGTCATGGATGGCAAGATGATCCTCCAGCTGCAGCGCAACCACCTTCTCAGTAACCTTACCCACAAAGGAAAGGTTAGAGACAGGCCTGTAGTTGGCAAGACAGTCCAGGTCAAGGGAAGATTTCTTAAGAAGGGGAATCACCACTGCTTCTTTCAAAGAATATGGGAACTCCATGGTCTCCAATGAAGTCCAGGCTATTTCCGCCAGGACTGGGCTTATAACATCCACACACCCCACAAGGAAGCAGGTCAGGCCTGGGTCCAAACTACAGAAGGTCGGCCGCATAGTCTGAATGATCATCTAGACATCCAAGATTGCCACCTGGCCAAACGCCGACCAGCCAGACCGTGGTTCTGCAACCTCCCACCGAGCACCGTAAACCATCTTAGAGCATGTCGAACAGATCTCGGACCTGATGCCAGCAATCTTATCTGCAAAGAAATGAGCAAACTCATCACATTTATCCTGTGACAATGCTCTTTGCACCTGTAGACAAGCTGGATTGCACAGTTCATCCACAGTGTGAAAGAGCTGAGCCAGTCAGTTCCATGTAGCAGTGATCTCCCTGGACAGGAACTCTACCTTCTCACGGGAGATCTCTGATTGATAGTCTACATAATGAGCCATCAATCTAAGCTTGTCGGCATCCAGGCCCAATTTCCGCCAGCGTCGCTCTAGCCTGCGCCCTGCTCTCATCTCCCTCAAAGTTCCATTAAACCATGGGGATCGAGGCTGAAGGGAGAGGGGGCGAACACGGACAGGAGCAATGGAGTCAAGGGCTGCCACCACAACCCTATTGTAATTCTGTAGTACAGCCTCTGGACTCATGCTTGCACTCGTACATCCCAATAGGTCCAGTACTGCCATAAGGTCATCTGGGAGCACATCCTTCAATGGGTGATACCAGACCATCTCCAACGGGGAAGACCTATAGAGAGGTACCTGAAAACTGAACCTGATAGTGTGATGGTCAGACCATCTGACTGATTCTACCACCAGATCGGCACATTCCATACCCAGTAGGAAGACCAGAACCAAAGAGGAAACAACCTGTGTGAAGTCTAGTGCAAACATAAGCTGGAGGAGGTTCTATCCAAAATGCGAGAGTTCATCATCGACCCAGGCTTTGAAGTCACCCAGCACCATCACTCTGGGTGACTCCAACACCGTGTCGATGATGAAGTCCACGACCTCCTACAAAAATTGCTTCCCATCCTCAGGTGGTCAGTAGATGAGAAGAATTTTGCACCCCACACCTGCGCCCAGGATACACTCAAAGGATCTGGTCTCACCTACCGGCACCTCTATCAGCCCCAGTTCCATTCTAAAAGAAATGGCAGCTCCCCCACACTTATGATCCAACCTCAGGTGATGTATCACCGAGAACCCAGCAGGTACCACTGCCTCAAGAACTGGGCCAGCATTCATGTCCAGCAAGGTCTCAATGATGCATGCCAGGTCAGATGACTTAACAAAATTAGCGATCACAGCCGACTTGCTTTTCACGGGCCTGGCATTACATACACCGCCTGGGTAGGATAGGGTTCCGAGGTCGTCCCCGAGGAACCAGTCCACCTAAAGTGGAGCCCTTGGCTATGGGTACTAGATGGGGGGAACCCTCTCCAGTCTCCCATTTTACCCCATGGCATCTTCCTGTCCCCACTATCCCAATCTGGACTTCATTCCTCTCCTCCCCATTGCTCGGGGCCCCGTCCCCCATGCCTTCTATCTGCTGCACCTGGGTTATACCCCCTATCATCCCACATACACCTTACACTGTATTCCTGATCTATTATACTGTGATACTGCTATTTTGCACTAATATATAGATTTAGGCATCCATCATATAAGCATGAATGCCAGGAATGTGCTTTACTGCTAATATATGCCAATGTTTACATCCTTTCATAGGATCAGATCATGCATGACTATATACCTCACTATAATGCATTATGTTTGTCTTTTACATATATTCCATATATAATCTACCTAAACACTGATAGGATGACTCTGAGGGATCATCAGCGATTACTTTATACACACTATTTATATAAATATATATATATGTGTGTGTGTATATATATATATATATATATATATATATATATATATATATATATATACTGTATATATATATATGTGTGTGTGTGTGTGTGTGTGTGTATATATATATATATATATATTCTCATATAGCCATATATAGTTGTGGCCAGTCAGCACTTCTTTTTGTCTAAACAAGGTGACAGAGAGAGAAAACCTTTGTTATGTCTTTATGTCTTACACTGTACATAGGCAAGAAAAGCCACGTGTAGTTTGAAACCATCAGCATTTCTTTTGTCCAGGCTACAATGCAAATGAAGCATATTATTTTTCTCACATGATACTCATTTGTAATTCTGTCTTCTAAGCCATTGTCCAATACATAATGTTTTTCATATCCATAACTATGATGTAATCTCTGTTGCTATGCTGTTATCTGTAGTATATAGCCATCTGCAACCCACTGTAGCTCCATGAGAGTAGGGGGAGAGAGAATGAGATCTTGGAGAACCTGAGATCCTACAATCTTGGAGATTATGTACATTCCTCAGGAGAGTGGTGAGAAACCCATCTCCCTTGTGATTTTCTTTGTCACATACTTGGCGTAAGTAGTATAATAAACATTTATTAGTACTCTTGCTTGTTTACAAATCTTTCTTGGCAGACTCAGAAAACATAAGAATCTGTATTATTATTTACCCTACACACTAAGAGTATTTAGGCAACATAAAATGGTGACTGCGAATGGAGTCTGGGTGTTTGCCAAGTTTTCATTTTAATTTCCTCTGTAAATTAAAACACTGGTTGAGAAATCTCCAGTAACAAGCAGCTGAGAGTGTCTTCTGTTTAAATTTTTGGTCCATTGTGTGTTCCACAGTGCAGACAAAATAATCATTTGTCAGATATTCAATCTCTGTGTAATGAGTTGTTTTATTTTTTCCCTCCTTTCTTTCTCTGTGGGAACACACAGCTGTAAAGGGATCCAAACAGACAGATAGACTGCTTTCATTTGTGGTCTCAAATCCTAATGTTTTTTTTTACCCATCTAGGAGTCCACATTACGCCAAATGTTGTTTGTGTCCTATCATGAACTTTGATTGCAAACAAAGTTTTTGATCCACTGACAGCTAAGGGTTTCTTATCTTATGACATGTCTAAAAATATCAGTACTGAGTTGAGGCTGGATGCCTTAACATACCAAACTGCCTATGGTGGTTGGTGTGATTTTGCTGAGGTAGCAGAATCCAATGGTAGCCCTTTTAAGGAAATCATTGCCCATTATGGGGAATTGAAAAATGGTACCAAAAGGGTTGATCCTGAAGGATTATTAATTTCAATGCTGTTTAAATGTTTTGATGCTGTTTTAAATAAACTATCTGTTTTGGAATCTGAGTATGTTGTTTGCAAAATGCAAGCAGGAAATTAGTCTGAATAAGGCTTTTCATAAAGAAAGGATAGATGAACTGTAGTCTCTCTGTCAAGAAAATGAGTTTCTCTTTAATGACGGAACAGCAAAGACCTGCATGCCTTAAGAAAGAATGCTGAAAAGACAAAACTTGTTAGAAAAAAAGTTTTTCAAATGAATGGTTTTCTGGCTAGTAACACTGATGCCTTACATTTTAGAAACAAGGAACTTAGGGATGATAAGCCTGAAGTAATTACCGAAAGAGTTAACATACTGGTATTTCAACACCAAACCTTGACTGAACAGCGTGAATTATTATGTTTTCAGTACAGCAGACTTGATATAAATGGTTTGAATCTAAACTGTGACACAGCTTCTGTTGATAAAAGACAAGTTTTACAAGATGAGAATGTCTTGCAATCTGAAAACAATGCACTTTACAGCATGCTAACTTCTGTATCCTATCTGAGCAGTTAGAATGTAGGAGTAAAAAGTCAGATATGGTGAACTTGCATCATCAGCCAGAGGTTTTGGCAGGGCATACTACCTTAATGCCCATAGACCTTGCCTCCTCGGATGTTGAAGAGTTTGATTTTGAACACTCACAGTATGCTGTGGGGTGGACTAGAACAAAGGCTAGCCACTTGCTTTTCTGTGATTCACAAAATAAAGAATTGTTAGAGTCTCAAAATGGTGGGCACACATGTCATCAGGTTGCATCCCCATACCATTCTCAAGATGGCCACTCATGGTCATGTGATGATGGTCATAACACAGTAACCCAAGATGCCCATGAGGTAATCCAAAATGGCTGACCACCGCATCACAGAGACTGGATCATGCAGTCACAGGGACCTGTCTGTGACTGTTGCTATAACCAAATAAAACATACTGGATGCTTTTGGCATGTTTAATAATGTTATCAGTAAGACTAGTGTTTCTAAGGGACAGAAGATTCTCATTAAAAATAATGTCGACATACTTTTGAATGAGGTTGGTATACCACCTGTCATGAAGCCAGTGTCCGACGTTGCAGAAGGAGCTGCTGCTGCTAGCAATGTTTTGCTATACTAGAATGGCCTTGGTTAAGGAACACATTACAGTTAATTATATGAAATTTGATTCTTCCTATGCAATTTAGCATCAGCTTTCCCTGAGAAGACTGAATGTACTGCTTTTCCTATGCAGTGCATTAATACTTTAAGCTGTAACCCTAAAAACAATGTTGCTACCATCCAGCAACCTTCTGGTGGGGAGACCCACTTTGCATTTGATGGGGGGGGGGCAACTCTGATTCTGAAAGCTCCGTGGCTGTGATATTTTCAGCATCACAGGCCATGCTGGGGGGGTTACAGGTTTGATTTATGAACCTATGCTGACAGCTGTTTCAGTACTACTTTCTCCACCCCGATGGCTACTGAACCACAATCCATAGCTGGAGAACTATGTGCAGCTTGCACAACACTTTTTTTCCACTGTGCAGGCACTCCTGATAGTGCCAGCACTGCCAGCACATGATGCAGAACCCCCTCCATCAGTGACATCTGGATCATCCCATACTGTGGCTGCTATAGCAGGCACAAGCCAGGAACAGTCTGGGTTATTCCCAGGACATGCATAGCAGACACAAGCCAGGAACAGTCTGGGTTATTCCCAGCACATGCAATGGCAGACACAAGTCAGGAACAGCCTGGGTTATTCCCAGAACAAACAATAGCAGGCACTTCTTGCAAGAACATGCAAGATATCCTAATACTGATATCATTGGCTTTTCTTTTGGGATCAACGACCATGGTCCCAGCATTGATTAATCCTAACCCAGTTTTAGGGTATAGAAACATAGAAACATAGAATTTGACAGCAGATAAGGACCGCTTGGCCCACCTAGTCTGCCCATTTTCCTACCTAACAGATAAGCTGCAGATCCTAGTTAACCAACAGCTTAATTCCTCCTACCCCCCACTAGGACTGCCCTATGCCTGTCCCATGCATTCTTGAAGTCCCCCACTGTTCTTGACCCCACGACCTCTTCAGGGAGGCTGTTCCATGCATCCACAACCCTCTCAGTGAAAAAATACTTCCTCACATTACCTCTGAGCCATCCCCTTCTATCTTCAAATTGTGCCCCTTGTTCTTGCACATCTCTTTTCTGGAAGATGCTACCTCTTGACTTTGTTAATTCCTTGAGGTACTTGAAAGTTTCTATCATGTCCCTCTCTCCCTTCTTTCCTCAAGGGTATACATATTAAGCTCCTTTAGTCTTTCTTCATATGTCTTCTGGTGCAGACCCTGCACCATTTTGGTTAGCCTCCTCTGGACAGCCTCCACTCTGTCTATGTCTTTCGGAGATGGGGTCTCAGAACTGCACACAGTACTCAGATGGGGTCTCACCAACTGTGTCTGTACAGAGGATAACAACTTCCTGTTTTCTACTATTGATGCCTCTTCCTATGCATCCCAGTATCCCCCCAGCCTTCCTTACTGCCTTCTCACATTGCTTGCCCACCTTTAGGTCATCTGATATAATTACCCCCAGGTCCCTTTCTATTTTTATTGTTGTCAGTATCTCACACCCCATTGTGTACGCTTCCCCAGGGTTTTTGTTTCCCATGTGCATTACCTTGCACTTCTTTGCATTGAATCTGAGCTGCCATACATTTGACCATTCCTCCAACCTTGCCAAGTCCCTTCTCATCCTTTCCACTCCATCTTGTGTATCAACCCTGTTGCAGATCTTTGTGTCATCTGCAAAGAGACATACTTTTCCTTCCAGTTCCTCTGCAATGTCACTTATAAAGACATTAAAAAGGACCGGTCCCAGTACTGAACCCTGCGGTACCCCGCTAGTAACCCTCCTTTCGTCACTGTGTACTCCATTTACTACTACCCTTTGAGTCCTGTTGTCTAGCCAATTTGTTATCCAGGCTACCACCTTGGGACCCACTCCAAGGCTGGCTATCTTGTGTATTAATATTTTGTGTGGGACTGTATCAAATGCCTTGCTAAAATCTAGGTAGGCCATGTCCACAGCCCCTCCCTGGTCTACTACTTTGGTAACCCAGTCAAAGAAATCTATTAGATTCGTCTGACACGACCTTCCCATCATGAATCCATGCTGCCTGGGGTCCTGTGCCCCACTGGCCTCTAGGTACTCAACAATTCTTTCCTTCAGAAGTGATTCCATCATTTTCCCTACCACTGAGGTCAAACTAATTGGTCTGTAGTTTCCTGCCTCTGTCTTGCTCCTACTTTTATGAAGAGGAATCACATCTGCCCTCCTCCAGTCCTCGGGTACCACCCCATCCTCCCATGATTTGTAAAACAGAGTAGTCAGCGGTGTCACTAGTTCTACCCTTAGTTCTTTTAGAATTCTTGAGTGAACCCCATCAGGCCCCATTGCTTTGTCCACCTTCAATTTTATTAGTTCTTTCAGAACCCTTTCTTCTGTAAATGGACTGTTATCGAGCCCCGTCTTCAGAGTGTTTCTCTTGTTTGGTTTAGGTAACTCCCCCTCCTCTTCCTTTGTGAATACTGAGCAGAAATATTCGTTCAGTATCCCTGCTTTTTCACTGTCACCCTCTACCCACATTCCCTTCCCTTTATTAAGCTTCAGTATCCCTCCTTTGGTCTTTCTTCGCTCCCTAATGTACCTATAAAAGGTCTTATCCCCCTTCTTAACAGAATTGGCTATCCTTTCCTCGGTTTGGGCCTTTGCTATTCTGACTGCCTTCCCAGCCTCTTTCTGCTTTAACTGATAAAGTTCTCTGTCCTGCTCCTTCTGTGTTTCCTTATGTTTCCTGAATGCTGTCCTTTTCTCCTTAACATTCCCTGCCACCTCTTTTGAGAACCATAAAGTTTTTTCCTTCGTTGTGTTTTATTGATTTGTTTTACACAAAGGCTTGTTGCTTCTGTGATGGCTGTTTTGATCACTCCCCATTGTTCCTCCACCCCTCCTTCTTGCCTGTTTGCTAGTGCTTTTCTGAGGCACTCTCTCATTTTCCCAAAGTCAGCCCTCCTAAAGTCCAGTACTCTTGCTTTTGTATGGCTTGATTGTATGGCTGTGTTTATCGTGAACCACACTGTTTGGTGGTCGCTTGTTCCCAGATGGCTACCCACTTCTAAATCTGAGATTCTTTCTCCATCCCCATTTGAGACTACCAGGTCTAAGATTGCTTCCTCCCGAGTGGGTTCCAATACTAGCTGTCTGAGGCATGCCCCCTGTAGGGCATCAAGAATGACCCTGCTCTTGGATGTGCCTGCAGCAAAGGTGATCCAGTTAACATCTGGCATATTCAGGTCCCCCATCAACAATATCTCCCCTTTTTCTGCCATTCTAAGAAAGCCTACTATCATTTCCTTGTCCATTCCCTCCCCCTGAGATGGGGGTCTGTATACAACCCCCATGCGGATTGTGGTGCCATTTCCTGTCTCCAGGGTGACCCAAAGTGCCTCATCTGCTCCCTGTTTACTCTTTAGTTCTGTTGCTTTGATCCCTTCCTTTACATAGAGAGCTACTCCTCCTCCTCTTTTACCCTCCCTGTCCCTCCTGTAGATTGTGTATCCTGGTATGTTGACATCCCAGTCATGGTTCTCTGTGTACCATGTTTCTGTAACTGCCACAATATCCACGCAACCCTCTTCCATCAAGGCCACTAGTTCAGGGAGCTTGTTACACAGACTATGGGCATTGGTACTCATCACCCTTCACTTTTTGATAGCCTTACCCCTTTTAGCCCCATTTCTGTCCTTAATGCCTTTGCCTGTTTTTACATTTAAATCTGTTCTACTCCTTAATAACTTCTGTACCTTGGTGTTTACCTCACTAATCACCATGTTTTGTGGGGGGAGGCTCGGATTTCCCTGCTCCTTTTCAGTGCTTCCCCCCTTGGCTAGTTTAAATGCTCACCAGTGAAGCATTTAAACCTCTCACCTAGGATCCTGGCTCCCCCCTTGGACAGATGCAGACCATCACACCAGTATAGGTCTGCATCCCTCCAGGTGGCTCCCCAGTACCCAATGAAGCCAAAACCCTGAACACCACACCAGTTTTTCAACCACTCATTGAATTCCCTGGTGAGAAGTGCCCTAGCATCTCCCTTGCCATAGACAGGCAGCACCTCCGAGAAGGTTACCGTATGCGCTACTTGTCTAAGGCCCCTTCCCAACTCTACAAACTCCTCTTGCACTGCTCTGATCCAATTCCTAGCCAGGTCATTTGTCCTTAGGTGGACAATGACATCCAGCTCCCTCCCTCGTGCAGCTCCTCCCACGATCCTGAGGATTCGCTTCCTGTCCCTCCAAACTGTGGCGCCAGGAAGGCACCTTTCCTCCCTCTCCCCTTCCTCCCCCATTTCTACCCCCCTAATTGAGTCCCCCACCAGGAGTTGTTTCCTTCCCCTGCGGGATCCCATGCCACCCTCCTGTGGGTCTCCTTTGTGAAGGTTCCCAGCATTCTCCTTGGTCTCCACTGCAGGTGCCTCCATAGAGGAACCACTATCCACCAGAAGAGTGAATGAATTGTGGAGAGGTACAGCTGGAGGGATGCAACTCTGTTCCACCACCCTCTCCCTCCTTGAGCCCACCCTGGTCCAGTCTCTCCTCTTTCTTGGCAACCTCTGAGGTAGTGGCATTGGCCCTGGTGGTCCCTTGGTGGGGAGGAGGTTCACTGAATCCTAGCCAGGTCAGCCTGAGACGGGCAACCTCCTCTCAGACCAGAGAGGTGCCAGCAACAGGGCAGCATCGTAGCCTCCAGAATGTCTCTCCGAACACTGCCGCCCCACAGCCATTGCACTGCACCACTCCTATCATGTCTTATTTTGTGTCCTCTCTACTGTTTCTCTGGATGCTTATTCTCTCCTCTCCTTACAACTCTCACCCTTCCTGTTCTGGGACAGCAACTTCCTATCTTCTTCAGTAGCCTCCTTTTCCTTGCTTAATATTAGACCACCAGCAGCTAGGGGAGAGTGAGCTACTTTTTCCTTTAGGGTTGACAAAACCAATGTCTCTCTATGATCCTTTCCTTCCTACTGCCAAACAGAAAGTTCCTGTTGACAGTCAAATCTAGTGGCTATAAAAGTAGAACTGGCTTTGGGTGGGTTGGAGGCAATTAGTAAGAAAAAGGCTAGCAACAGGAAGTTGTAATTTGACTCTCCTGCTTTTATAGTGTCTAAACCACACCCCCAGGTAAGCTCTCTTTCCTCCTACTGGTTTAGCAAAGTCAGCTGATACAGTACCCTTCCCTGCACAGAACACACACTGACTTTCTTTCTTTTCTTTCTTCTTTTCAACCTAAATAAGACCCTTCTACTTCTAATAAAGTTATCTGTCTACTTAATCTTAACAGACACTGACTCCTGCTGAGGTATAAGGTTTAAATTAAAACTCTGTGACTTCCCTTGTGCTGCTTTTAAAATCAAACAGTTCCAAACTCTGTGACTTCCCTTGTGCTGCTTACAAAATCAGACAGTTCCAAACTCTGTGATGATTTCCCATGTGCTACTTTCAAAATCAAACAGTTCCAAACTCTGTGACTTCCCTTGTGCTGCTTACAAAATCAGACAGTTCCAAACTCTGTGATGATTTCCCATGTGCTGCTTACAAAATCAGACAGTTCCAAACATCAGATATAGCAATATCAGCAGTTTTGGCCAAAAAATACAATGGACACATCAGATCCATTGCTTATGCATTGTAGATGCTTGCCCCAGTGGAGCTGAAATACAACTTTTGTGGAAGGAATCTTTTTTCAACATACTGGGCAGTAATGTACTTTATGTACATCATTGCATATGCACCCATTGTGCTGCATTCCAATCATTTACCAACTAACTTTCTGTTGTCAGACAGAGTAAAAGATGACTCTGTGTCCAATGCCAGACTTACACACTAGTCTCTCATTTTACAGGATCATGACATCACTGTCCTTCCTATAAAAACTCCATCCTTGTTGGCCCATGGCATACAATTTGCAGGAGACACCCATGATTGTTCACTCCAACCCACTGACCTACCTGTCCCACAGCCCTTTCTGACATAGCAGTGTTTGGAATTATATTACATTCTGGTGATAGAGTGTGCATGGCTAGTAATTGCATCATCGTATATGTACAATTCACAGGCATTGTTAAAACACGCCTGGCAAATAAAATGAAAAGCAGGGAAGCGAGGAGTCTCCCAATTATCACAAATGTTTGTGGATGGTTTAGAGAGCTGGTATGTCCTTGAGTGACAAAGGTTGTGATAATGAGGAATGAAAAGATCTTTCCTTATGTAACATGATACCAGCACTCCATGAGAGGGCTGAAGCACTGCAGTTTAGCAATCAGCTTAGTACTATAATTACAGAAAGCACTGCAGACACTGTTTTATTATTATGGACTCTAATTGGGTCTGTTTCTCTCAAAACTGAATTTCTTTGGAAGAAAACAAACTTCCATATCTATTTGAATACCCCTGTGAAATACAAAGACCTATTTGTGTACATCACAATACTAACCTAACCAGTTTAAATACAAACTACATTCATAAGGCTTAATCATATTGTAAAAGGACCCTCATTTGAGGGCAGTGTATAGGTTCCTTAATAAAGGAACTGAGGAATAACTTCCAGAAATAAGCCCTTATACCTCAACTGTATTATCTTATAAGAAAGTGAAAAATGACATTCACCTATCCAGTGATGGCCTACTCATTTGGAACACCACTGCTGTAACACTCATGGAAAGTTACGGGTAATTCCTGAACACCTGAGAGTAGATTTTATCTACTGTACCAAGTACATAATACTCCAACTGGTGGACATCAGGGAGTCAATAAAACCCCTATAGAGACTGACATCCTCCATCTGGTGGCCACACATGAGAAATGATGTAGAACACTACATTAGTAACTGTTTCATCTGTGGAGGAGGGAAACCAAAATGGTGCAGGGTCTGCACCAGAAGCCATATGAAGAAAGCCTAAAGTAACATAAGACGTATAGCCTTGAGGAAAGGAGGGAGAGGGGGGACATGATAGAAACTTTCAAATACCTCAAGGGAATCAACAAAGTCCAAGATGGTAGCATTTTTCAGAAAAAGACATGTGCAAGAACAAGGGGGCACAATTTTAAGATAGAGAGGGATGGCTCAGAGATAACATGAGGAAGTATTTCTTCACAGAGAGGGTTGTAGATGCATGGAACAGCCTTCCTGAGGAGGTCATAGAGTCAAAAACAGTGGGGGAATTCAAGAATGCATGGGACATACATAAGGCAATTCTAGTGAGGTCTAGGAGGAAGTAGCTGTTAGTTAACTAGGATCTGCAGCTTATCCGTTAGGTAGGGAAATGAGCAGAGTAGGTGGGCCAAGCGGTCCTTATCTGCCATCAGATTCTATGTTTCTATATTGTGCACAAAACAATCCTATACCAGCTAGGAAAAATAAATTGTTACCCCAGAGGCAATCAGGCCCCTGGAACAACGTCCAGATTGACTACAAATATCTTGGTGAACCAGCTATTTACCAGGTAGGGCTTTACCCCTAAAGGTAAATTCTGATTACACAGATCTGACTTTATAACCAAAGTAATGCAGGAAATTCTGGATTTGTTATGGGTAAAACAAATGTTTCATATTCCTTAAAACCCACAGTCATCAGGACAGGTGGAATGGGTTAACAGGCAACTCAAACTTACTTTATCCAAAGTTGTTCAGAAAACCCAAAAGGACTAGAATTCATTTATGCCATTACTCCTTATGGCAATAAGAGAGACACCCTCTGCAGGTACACAGCATACCCCATTTTTGAAATCATGACCGGATGGTCCATGAGACTCCCAGAACATTTACTTCTGGTCCTGCGTACTGCCACTGCTGATGGAGCATCAGTAGGTAAATATATTAAATAACTCAAACAAAATATCCAAAAGATACACTTGTTTGCTGCACAATATATGGATAAGACCCAACAACAGGCCCTATCCCATTGTGAACAAATGCAGTCCAGCAGTCTACCAAGTTAGACTGCCTCATAATAACAGTCACTGATAAATGACTACATGCCAATCAAATGAACTTGTTTAAAGGAGATTAAATTATTTTTACATACCCCAATGGACGAAATAGTACTGAACTAACTACATTTTTCTTTTCTCTTTCCTTTTAGGTTCCAGAGAGAGAAATGCTTGCTTTTATGCTTATTATTCTTTTTAAAAGTGTGGGTCTTCTTACAAGCCCAAACTGCACATTGTATTGCAGATAAGAACCAGTGACCTAAACCTAAACAGCTTGTTGAGGCAGAGTAACTCACAAGCCCACATGATTTAATTGCATCCTGTGGAATTCACACTAAAGTCCTAAAAGACATGTTCATCATGCAGGAGGGTAGTGAGGCCCTACTGAATGTTAGCATTGCTTTGGATCAGTCCTAGCAGCTAGACTTGATTTGGCTCCTCTTTACATTTTATTGATAATCAGGAATTTTGCATCCAAATTTTTATGGCAATAAAAGTAATTAGACCTCAAAGGTTTTTAACCCTATGATGCCCCATAATTTGGGACACTTAATACCGAGTGCCCAAAATAAAACCCTGGCCCACCCTGTGGTCTAATAGCCCCTTCTCAACCAGGTACCCTAGTTAATAATGTGCAGTCCATGCACATCCCAGTGATTTTTAAATCTCACCCTTTAGAACTTGGAACGATTTGTTTTATGTTTCACAACAAACATTTCTAACACTTCCCAATTTTTTTTCTTTTCATAATGATGTGATTGGATACCCTGGCAGCATACCAGGTACTCAATGATGGTCCCTACACAGGGACTGTGTTGTAATACACACACATGATTTTCACATCCTGACCACTAGTGGTTCATCTTATGACTAAACCTACCCAAATGCACTAGGCATTTTGTTTTTGTTTTGTTTTTTTATTTAAAAATAAACAGGTTTAGACTTAGGCCTATTTATCTCTGACATATCTATTTGAAATAAGGCTGATATAGCCATTATTCATGCACATACGTTAAAGGTTTATGATAGTATGAAATATATCATACCCTCTCCCCCAATGCATGGTATACATGGTTTTGCTCATAAAAAGCAATTTACATTTACAATATTAAGGCTATTGTGAAGGGGTTTGACCTGACACATGTTAATATTTATGAATTAATTTTCTGCTCACATTAAGGAAGCAGATGAGCATCACGTAGCTAGGAAAGTCCTTTGCACTGCCTACAGCTATTATGTTCTTAAAACCCTTTGGTTATCTCTTCCGGGATCTGGAATTAGGACATATCCTTGACCTCATACATGACAGATGTATGGGTCAGTGGCATTGCCACATTTTGCACTACTATTGCATGTGTAAAATGTTCATTTGAATCTAGCACTATTCCATTGTCAATGGCAAGGAACCTTGGGTATGTCACCACACACACCAGTATTGCTCCATGTTTCGAAACTTATTCCTGCACAATCCAGGAAGCCATGTTTGTTACCCTCACAGTGTCATTGCTGCATTCTCATCTGGCAACATTCATCTCTGATCGTCTGGCAACTGTCCATTCTATTGATCATCCTGATGGAACTTTTATCATGAAAGGTTGAAACTACCTCCTTTCCTTGTTTACCATGAGGTCTTGGAATTGTGACTGACTCTGAACATCGAATGTTGTACCTGAAAGGAATATCACCTCTTATGCAGATGTGACATCTTCCAACTTGTCTTATCAATTTGTGAATACTGGCCTAATAACTGAAATTAGGCTTCCATTTGTGAACTTTCAAATAAACAGTATTCAGTCCAGCCAATTAAGATTATACAATCAAGCTCATTGTTATACATACTATGAAGCAAGTCTGAGGCGGGGGCAATCCCCTAACTTCAGCAAGAAGACTCTTTATTTGATCTACAATCAAGAAATCCATTTTCTTCACTGCTTGTTTACCAAGCCCGGCTGGCACCTCATACAAACTGAGTACTGTCATAAACATTTACACTTTGTGCAGCCATGTGATCATCTTCAGTTGAACACTGTTGCTATTCCATTGTAAAACTCAATGTGCAATCAAATGCACCCCCTGCTGAGGCCTCTGAAAATACTGCTGCCTCCTGAACATTTTGATCTACCTTTGGAAAATCTGAATGCATCAAATTTAAACTATGAATCTTCATCTTACACATGAAGAAACCCTAAATTTATCCCTGGAACTGTTCGTAGTTTATGGCTTGTGGACATTGACATTTTGTGTCCTGTTTAACTTACCAACTGAAAAATGCCATCCACCAAGGTGGCATATCCTGCTGATGTGGAACATTGTGTGGTGACCAACTATACATTGATCTGATATGGACTAAATGTTATGCAAAGTGAACTTTTCTAACTTCTATTTTTACTCCCTTAACAGGTGATAGGTTATATGATAATCACACCTGTTCCCATCCCGGAACCAGATAACATTAAGTCTAGTCCTAACTATCTTGATGCTCTATCTTGAGTTTTACTTATTTTTAATATCCATACAGGCAACTTAGTTTGTCTCTTCAATTTCTTCCCAATAGGACAGATACACACCTGATACGTATCAGTATTTACTGAATGTTTTGATATTGGAAAACCCTATTGTGAAGTTTTATTCCAAATGTTTATAGTAATACAAGGTTTACTAACATTTTCCCTTATAATTACATTTTGTTGTTTAAGGAAAACCCTGAAACACCACTGTGACAAGTTAATATTCCTCTATCAGGCTCGTGCCTCGGAACTGTAGATGAATGGTACCTAACCATTGTCTTTTTGTTGTGCTGCCACTTTTGCAATTACGGCAACAAAGAGGGGACTGTTGTGCCTGGGTTATGCCCTCCTATCATCCCACATACACCTCACATACACCCTACATGTATTCCTGGTCTATTATACTGTGACACTGCTATTTTGCACCAATATATAGATTTAGGCATCCATCATATAAGCATGAGTGCCAGGAATGTGCTTTACTGCTAATATATGCCAATGTTCACATCCTTTCATAGCAGGATTAGATCATGCATGACTATTATGCCTCACTACATTGCATTATGTTTGTCTTTTACATATATTCCATATATAATCTACCTAATCACTGATAAGATGACTCTGAGGGAACATCAGTGATTACTTTACTACTATAATATATATATATATATATATATATATATATATATATATATATATATATATATATTCTCATATAATCATTAGTAGTTGTGGCCAGTCAGCACTTCTTTTTGTCTAAACAAGGTGACAGAGAGAGAACACCTTTGTTATGTCTTTATGTCTTACACTGTACATAGGCAAGAAATGCCAAATATAGTTTGAAACCATCAGCATGTCTTTTGCCCAAGCTATAATGTAAATGGAAGCATATTATTTGTCTCATATGATACTCATTTGTAATTCTGTCTCCTCTGTCAATATCCAATACATAATGTTTCTCATATCTGTAACTATGATGTAATCTCTGTTATTGTGCTGTTATCTGTAGCATATAGCCATCTGCAACCTACTGTAGTTCCAGGACAGCAGGGAGAGAGAACGAGATCTTGGAGAACCTGAGATCCTACAATCCTGGAGATTATATACATTCTTTAGGAGAGTGGTGAGAAACCCATCCCCCTTGTGATTTTCTTTGTCACATGCTTGGCATAAATAGTATAATAAACATTTATTAGTACTCTTGCTTGTTTAAGAATGTTTCTTGGCAGACTCAGAAGACATAAGAATCAGTATTTTTAGCATTATTATTATTATTTATCCTACACACTAAGAGTGTTTAGGCAACACTAACCACTATCCCTAGAGCTCTCATTATAGTCAAGCAAGGGTAGGAAAGTCACCTGTGCTAGTCTTTTTTTTTTGCCGCAGTGCTGAAACAGAATTTGTTCCTAAAACAGAAGGCACATCTCAGACACAGCTTTTTGTGAAGACTTGTAATATACATGTTAAAGGATAGTTTGCTATGCAGCCACAGACCAAGATACTGGAAACTCTCTACAAGTTCCAGTTTGTCACCCAGCAGGGTGCTGCTTCTGGGAATGGAAGAATTTGGGATCTGCTTAGAGGTGAATACCATATACTTAGTTTTTTAAACATTTAAAAGTTGTTTGGAGGTACATAGATTGTTCTGGGGTTGATCAAATGCAATCTGTGTATCATCCATTGCTGCAGCCAAGGTGGGAGTGGCAGCACACAGAACTGTATCATCAGCATACAGTATGAGTATCTCTTGGTGTTTACAGTATTTGTCCCTAGGTCATTGGTATAAATCATAAATAAGGACAGCCCCAGAATCAGTATTGCTCATACAGTATTCTAAAAACTAGGATTTATTTATTTATTCAAGAGTTTTACCAGGATACCAGCAGATACCTCACATTTGGCCAGATAGTCATTGTGGTAGGATAGCAGTGCTATCCAACCACAGATCCAGCACTCGAGGAATCCAGTGCATGGATCCCAAAAATGCTGTATATCCTAGCAACAAATGTTGTGGATCCTGTGGATCTAAGCAACAGATCCAGCTTGAATCCTAACTACCTGACCTAGGATCCTTGGACCCTAACTAAGATCCATCGCTATCTGACCCCGGATCCTACATTGATCTTTGGTAGGATTTCTGATAGGATCCTAGGTAGGATACCACCACAGTCTGATGAAGGGTGATAGAATCCACAAAAGCACTATCTGAGCAACAGTACCCAGAATAGATCCTTGCAGCACTACTTTACAGATAGGGGCACAGGAGGATGATAAACCTTCCAACTTTAGCTGCTGCCGCTGTTGCTTTAATAGATACTACCTAAACCAGAACACTTCACTGGGGCTAATTCCTATGTTCATGAGTTTACTCAGCAGGATATTATGGTCAGTTTTGTAGAAGGCTTAACTAAGATATAGGATAATATCTGCATTAGAGAGTTTATGAGCAAGCGCCGAGCCTGTCATTGGAAACATTAATCAGGGCAGTTGATGTACTAGGCTGAGCTCTAAAGCCTGATTGAACTGCAGTAATAATGTTGAAATTATTAAGATACTCATGATGCTGTTCATTTACAAGTTTTTCAAGTAATTTGGCCTGGGCAGGAAGAATAGAAAAGGCCTGCAATTGCTTAAGGAGGTCTTATCAACTGATTTGAAAAGAGGAATTATGTGTGCAGTTTTCCAAAGCACAAGAATTTCACTATTTGCTATCAAGAGATTAAAAATATATTGCTACAGGTACGGTTAAAGCAGAATATCCCATTTTAAAATGAGGTTCACGATTATCAGCCCCACCACATTTCCTGAGAGCAGGATTCTGAAGTAGCCATTCCACTCACAGACAGGAGAATGTCTGAAACTGAGAGGAGGCAGAACTGTTGGGTATAGGGTTAGACAACTTCTGAGTAGGTACAGGAATACGGACTACGGGGGAATTTTTGAATGCCATTCCTGCAGAGGTAAAATGTGAGTTTAACTCCTCCACAATCAGCTTTTTGTCTGCAATAAATTTGTTGCTAATTTGAAGCTGCCTGGTTAAGGGACCTGCCCCTTCTTCCATAGTTTGTATAGCCTTCCAAAATTTAGAGGAATCATTTTAATTTTCTTCCAGTACTTTAAGATAGAAATTTGCTTTAGCTAACTGTGACAGGTTTGACTAGGATCCTGTCCCAGTTGTTAAGGAGAGTTTGAATGCAGAGATCTGTTCTGTTCTTTCCTTTCCTGTCTCTTTTCTGTCTGGTTGCGTAACCAAATTTTCCTGTGAGACCTAGGATTTGAGCACCCTGACATTTGCACAATTCTTTGCCTCTCACTGTCTCTCAGTCTTCCCTTGCTGTTTCTGTCTTTTCCTACTTTGAATATCTGTTGGTATAAAACTGTATGCAAATCATCATGTGGAAATGTAACTGATACTGGGGTCCCTTTGTTTAGAAATTATATAGTGTTACTGTTGAAATGTATATTATTATAGTTTGAGATGATTGCAAAAAGCTATTGGGAACTCAAGGGGTTAACCTGAGAGCAGTTTTTAAGCCCTATTTCAGAAGCTGTGGAGCAGGGGCCCTCAGTTCTAGGACACTGTGTTCTTGCTGCACCTGCCTGAAACATACAAGAACATTTTTAGAAAAAAACAGGATGCTTGTTAAGGAGTGGGGTTGCAAAGACTTATAAGATGGAGCTGCAATTTCTTGCAATGTTTTTTGAGACACAAAGATTGAAGGAAAACTCTGATGGATCTTCTCTGTTTATTCTGCCTTTCACAGATTCACAGACATTTGACAGCAAAAAAGGACCTCACCAGCCCATCTGGTCCGCCCTTATATACACCCCTTTTCCCCCTCCTCCTTTGTAAATAGTTACTCAGAACAATTTCTTTTATGTTACTGCTAGTATTAATAAACACTTTTTGTGAATTCTACAACTGCTTCTGGTTTTTCCTACGCTTCCTGACCTGTGCCTTGATGACACTAACCAAATTAATTGTATGCATAGATTCCTCTTTTGACTAAAGATTATCAAGTCCTTTGTCAATTTAGTAATCTGAGCTTTGGCCCAGTGCATGTCTCTGTCCCTCAAGTCTTGTTTTCTCTCATAATTAAACTAAGGGGCGCATCTCTTTGTAGTCCTGCACTTAACAAGGGAGGCATGTGGATTTATAACTTTTAGTACTTGCTAATTAAAATTTTCAGCCGCTGTACTACAGAAGGGGCTAGGTAAAATTCTTACCTATTTATAGCAGCGAGGTGATGTAGAAATTCCTGTTCACTGAAACAAGTGAACGATCCTTTATATACAAATGAGGGCTTACTGCACATCTTTTTCATACTTCTAACACAAACCACCACATTGTGGTCACTGAATACATTATTGAAGACAGTTGTAATGGCAATTTTCTGAGGTATATTAGTATGGATGATATCTAGGGTTGAAGAACTCATTGGACTTGGCAGTTCCGACAGAGCTCTGTTGAGCTTGGTCACTCTCCCTCTTTCACTCGCTCGATCTGTTTCTGTCGGCACTGCAGGCTGCCTTTTTGTACTGGGCTCCTGCCTGTGTTGCCGCCGCCTTCTGGCCATAAAGAAATCTGCAGCAGTCATGATAGAGCTCCATTGAGCTCGCTCACTCACTCACTCCCCCTCTCTCACTCGTTCGTTCTGTTTCTTCCGCCGCTGTAGGCTGCCCTTTTGTAGTGGGCCCCTGCGAGCATTGCTGCTTTTTTCTGCCCACAAAGAAATCTGCAGTAGTTCCAACAGAGCTCCGTTGAGCTCACTCACTCCCCCTCCCTCAATCCCTCACTCACTCATTCTGTGTCTCCTGCTGCTGCAGGTTGCCCTTTTGTAGTGGGTTCCTGCCTACGTTGCCGGCTTTGTCTGCCCACAAAGACATGTGCAGCAGTCCAGACACAGATCCGTGGAGATCACTCACTCCCCTTCTCTCACTCGTTCATTCCGTTTCTGGTGGGGCTGCAGGCTGGCATTTGGTACTGGGCTCCTGCCTGCGTTGTCGACTTTTCCTGCCCACAAAGAAATCAGCAACAGTCATAATAGACCTCCATTGAGCTCACTCACACCCCCTCTCACTCACTCATTCTGTTTCTCCCAGCGCTGCAGGCTGCCCTTTTGTACTAGGGTCCTGCCTGCATTGGCACCCTTTCCTGCCCACAAAGAAATCTGCAGCTGTGCTGATAGAGCTCCTTTGAGGTCGCTCACTCCCCCTGTCTCACTCGCTCATTCTGTTTCTCCTGGAGCTGCCGGCTGCCCTTTTGTACTGGGCTTCTGCCTCTGTTGGTATTTTTTTCTGCCCACAAAGAAATCTGCAACAGTCTCAACAGAGCTCTGTTGGCCTCACTCACTCACCCTGTCTCACTCGCTCTTTCCGTTTCTGTCGGCGCTGAGGGCTGCCCTTTTGTACTGGGCTCCTGCCTGCATTGCCACCTTTTTCTGCCCACAAAGGAATCCACAGCAGTCATGATAGAGCTCCGTTGAGATTGCTCGGCCCTCTCTCTCACTCGCTCATTGTGTTTCTCCCAGCACTGCAGGCTGCCCTTTTGAATTGGGCTTCTGCCTGCATTGGCACTTTATTCTGCCCACAAAGGAATCTGCAGCTGTCCTGACAGAGCTCTGTTGAGGTCACTCACTCCACCTGTCTCACTCGCTCATTCTGTTTCTCCTGGTGCTGCTGCAGGCTGCCATTTTGTAGTGGTCTCCTGCCTCTGTTGGTACCTTTTTCTGCCCATAAAGAAATCTGCAGCAGTCCCAACAGAGCTCCGTTAACCTCGCTCACTCCCTCTCTTTCGCTCGCTCGTTCCGTTTCTGTCAGCACTGCAGGCTGCCCTTTTGTACTGGGCTCCTGCCTGCATTGCCACTTTCTTCTGGCCATAAAGAAATCTGCAGCAGTCACGATAGAGCTCCATTGAGCTCACTCACTCACTCCCCCTCTCTCACTCGTTCATTCTGTTTCTTCCGCTGCTGCAGGCTGCCCTTTTGTACTGGGCTCCTGCATGCATTGCTGCTGTTTTCTGCCCACAAAGAAATCCGCTGCAGTCCTAATGGAGCTTCGTTGAGCTCACTGACTCCCCCTCCCTCACTCGCTCATTCTGTGTCTCCCGCTGCTGCAGGCTGCCCTTTTGTAGTGGGTTCCTGCCTGCATTGTCGGCTTTGTCTGCCCACAAAGACATGTGCAGCAGTCCTGACACAGCTCCATTGAGGTCACTCACTCCACCTCTCTCACTTGCTCATTCTGTTTCTGCCGGCACTTCAGGCTGGCCTTTTGTACTGGGCTCCTGCATGCGGTTCCACCTTTTCCTGCCCACTAAGAAATCCGCAGCAGTCATGATAGACCTCCATTGAGCTCACTCACTCCCCCTCTCTCACTCACTCATTCTATTTTTCCCAGCGCTGCAGGCTGCCCTTTTGTACTGGGTTCCTGCCTGAGTTGGCACCCTTTCCTGCCCACAAAGAAATCCGCAGCTGTCCCAATAGAGCTCCTTTGAGGTTGCACACTCCCCATCTCACTCACTTGTTCCATTTCTGTTGGCGCTGCAGGCTGCTCTTTTGTACTGGGCTCCTGCCTGCATTACCACTTTTTCTGCCCACAAAGAAATCAGGAGCAGTCACGATAGAGCTCCGTTGAGCTCGCTCACTCACTCCCCCTCTCTCACTCGTTCATTCTGTTTCTCCCGCTGCTGCAGGTTGCCCTTTTGTACTGGGCCCCTGCGTGCATTGCTGCCTTTTTCTGCCCACAAAGAAATCCGCAGCAGTCCCAACAGAGCTCAGTTAAGCTCGGTCAGTCCCTGCCCCCCCGGTCACTCGCTACTAATCTGTCCTAAACACTGATTTACGACAGCGACTGCGGTATTCTGCGCTGGAAGCGTGGAAACACATTTTGGCTAGGATGTGAAAAATGACATCTGTACTGTTCATAAGGAGGTGTGAACAAATGCCAGTGTTGAAAATCTAGTGTGAAAATATTACTAATTTGCAAACTTAGAAGGGTGCGTGGAACCTCCACAACACATGCTTGTAACACAGTCATTTTATGTAGTTTCATCAAAAAATGTTCAACATAGGCATTTTGGGACCTCTGCTAATGAACAGTGTCAGTGTGATTTTCTTAATATGTCCCGAACACTGATTTTCCACAGTGACTGTGCTATTGTGCGCCGGAAGAGCGATAACACATTTCGGCCAGGATGTGAAAAATTACAGCTGCACTGTTCATAAGGAGGTGTGGAAAAATGGCAATGCTCAAGAGTGCAAGGTGCATATCAATGTCATATCCTCTCTAGCACACAGCACTGAAAATATACGCATACACATTGTATAATATATATATATTTCTATATAACAAACCAATCACTCACACAAGCACACACACACACACACACAAAAAAAAAGTACATAGTCATGTGGGGAGTAGTGCAATGTAATGGCTGTGGGGCAGCAGTCTTCCGGGAGTCTTTCTGGAGGCTGAGATGCTGCCCTATTTGCAGACAACTCTCTGCCCTGAGGAGGAAGTTGCCCATCTTCAGGCCACACTGACAGCAGTAAGAAAACCTTCCCCAGGCCAGACTGGATGGTAGGAAGGAACCCTCCATCCAGGGAGCACCAAAGCCACCACCACTACCTCAGAGGTTGCAAAGAAAGCACAGCAGTTGGACCACTGTGGCTCAGGAGGGTGAGGAGGTGGAACAGAGGCACACCCAGTCAGTTGTTCCACTCCACAATCCATACACCATTCTGGGGGAGCACAGCTCCTCTATGGATGCACCCACGGAGGAGATTAAGGAGGCTGAGGACACCTGTCACAAGGGAGGCCCACAGGAAGGAGGCAGAGGATGCCACAAGAAAAGGAAGCAGCTCCTGGTGGGGGACTCAATTATTAGGGGAATAGAACTAGGAGGAGGAAAAAAACTGAAGTAAAGTGCCTGCCTGGTGCCAGGCATTTAGGGACAGGAAGCGCCACCTCAGGATCATGAGAACAGCTGCACGGGAGTCTGAGCTGGATGTCATTGTCCACCTAGGGACAAATGACTTGACTCAACATGAGCTTAGAGCAGTGCAGAAGGACTTTGTAGAACTGGGGAGAGGCCTAAGACAAGTAGCACACACAGTATCCTTCTCAGAGGTGCTGCCTGTAAATGGCATGAGTGAGGCAAGGGTACTTTGCACCATGCAGTTTAATGAGTGGTTGAAAAAATGGTGTGGAGCACAGGGGTTTGGCTTCATTGGGGACTGGGGTTCCACCTGGATGGACACCAGCCTATACTGGCAGGATGGTCTGCATCTGTCCAGGAAGGGAACAAGTCTTTTGAGCAATCGGTTTAAATGCTTCATTGGCAAGCTTTTAAACTAGTCAAGGGGGGAGGCACTGATAAGCAGCAGAAAAATCCCAGCCTCCCTACAAAACAGGGTACTAAATGGAAAAAGACAGAAGTAGAAAGGTTAGTGGGGATGCTGCAACAGAAAGTAAAGCCATCAAAAATGGAGAGCAATGAGTACCAATGCCCGTAGTCTGAGTAACAAGCTTCCTGAATTAGTGGCCTTGATGGAGGAGGAACATCTGGATATCGTGGCAGTCACAGAAACATGGTACACACAAAACCATGACTGGGATGTAAACATACCAGGATACACTATCTATAGGAGGGACAGGGAGGGTAAAAGAGGAGGAGGAGTAGCTCTTTACATAAGGGAAGGAATCAAAGCAACAGAACAAAAGGGTAAACAGGGAGGAGAAGAAGCACTGTGGGTAAATTTGGAGACCGGCAATCGCACCACAATCCGCACAGGGGTTGTATACAGACCCCCTTCTCAGGGGGAGGAAATGGACAAGGAAATGATAGAAAGTATACTTAGTATGGCAGAAAAAGGGGAGATATTGCTGATGGGTGATCTGAATATGCCAGATGTTAACTGGAGTGCAGTTGCAGCAGCCACTTCTAAGAGTGGGGTTATTCTAGATGCCCTACAGGGGCATGCCTTAGACAACTAGTATTGGAGCCCACTCGAGAGGGAATAATCTTAGACCTGGTTCTCTCAAATGGAGATGAAGAGGATCACAGATGTAGAAGTGGGTAGCCATCTGGGAACTAGCGACCATCGAACAGTATGGTTCACAATAAACACAGCAATAGAGTCAAGCCATACAAAGACAAAGTACTGGATTTTAGGAGGGCTGACTTTGTCAAAATGGGTGAGTGCCTAAGGAATGCACCAGCAAATGGGCAGGAAGGAGGGGTGGAAGAACGATGGGGAATAATAAAAACTGCCATCACAGAAGTAACAAGCCTTTGTGTAAAGCAAATAAACAAAATGAAATGAGGTAAGAAACCACTATGGTTCTCAAAGGAAGTGGCAGTGAAGGTTCAAGAGAAAAAGAAAACATTCAGGAAGTACAAGGAATCACAGAAGGAACAGGACAGAGTACTGTATCAGTTAAAGCAAAAGGAAGCTGGGAAGGCAGTCAGAACAGCAAAGGCCCAAACCGAGGAAAAGATAGCCAACTCAGTTAAGAAGGGGGATAAAACCTTTTATAGGTACATCAGGGAGTGAAGTAAGACCAAGGGAGGGATAGTGAGGCTTAGTAAAGGGAGGGAGGGTGGGCAGAGGGTGACTGTGAAAAGGCAGAGATACTAAACAAATATTTTTGCTCAGTATTTACAAAGGAAGAGGGGGAAGTACCTAAAACAAACAGTAGAAACACTCTGGATACAGAAGTTGATACCAGCCCATTTACAGAAGAAAGGGTTCTGAAAGAACTCTTAAAACTGAAGGTGGACAAAGCAATGGGGCCTGATGGGATTCATCCCAGAATTCTAAAAGAACTAAGGGTAGAACTAGTGACACCACTGACTACCCTCTTTAACAAATCATGGGAGGATGGGGTGGTACCCGAGGACTGGAGGAGGGCAGATGTGATTCCCCTTCACAAAAGTGGGAGCAAGGCAGAAGCAGGAAACTACAGACCTGTTAGTTTAACCTCAGTGGTAGGGAAAATGATGGAATCACTTCTGAAGGAAAGAATTGTTGAGTATCTAGAGGCCAGAGGGGCACAGGACCCAAGGCAGCATGGATTCACAGCGGGAAGGTCATGCCAGACAAATCTGATAGATTTCTTTGACTGGGTGACCAAAGCAGTTGATCAGGAGGGCTGTGGACATGGCCTTCCTAGACTTTAGCAAGGCATTTGACACAGTCCCACACAAAGATTAATATACAAGTTAGCCAGCCTGGGAGTGGGTCCCAAGATGACAGCCTGGGTAAAGAATTGGCTGGAGAATAGGACACAGAGAGTAATAGTAAATGGAGTCCACTCTGAAAAAGGGGTTAGTAGTGGGTACCTGAGGGTTCAGTATTAGACGGTCCTCTTCAATGTCTTTATAGCTTACATTGCAGAGGGACTGGAAGGAAAAGTATGTCTCTTTGCAGATGACACAAAGATCTGCAACAGAGTTGATGCACAAGGTGGAGTGGAAAGGATGAGAAGGGACTTGGCAAGGTTAGAGGAATGGTCAAATGTATGGCAGCTTAGATTCAATGCTAAGAAGTGCAAGGTAATGCACCTGGGAAACAAAACCCAGGGAAGAGTACACAATGGGGGTGAGATACTAACAACAACAAAATGGAAAGGACCTGGGGTAGTCATATCAGATGACCTAAAGGTGGGAAAGCAATGTGAGAGGGCAGCAAGGAGGGTTGGGGGATACTGGGATGCATAGGAAGAGGCATCACCAGTAGAAAACAGGAAGTTATTATCTCTCTGTACAGACAGCTAGTGAGACCCCATCTGGAGTACTGCGTGCAGTTCTGGAGACCCAATCTCCGCAAAGACATAGACAGGATGGAAGCTGTCCAGAGGAGGGCAACTAAAATGGTGCAGGGTCTGCACCGGAAGACATAGGAAGAGAGACTTAAGGAGCTTAATATGTATAGCCTCAAGGAAAGGAGGGAGAGGGAGACATGATAGAAACTTTCAAGTACCTCAAGGGAATCAACAAAGTCCAAGAGGGTAGCATCTTTCAAAAAAAGAGGTGTGCAAGAACAAGGGGGCACAATTTGAAGACAGAAGGGGGTGGCTCAGAGGTAATTTAAGGAAGTGTTTTTTCACAGAGAGGGTTGTGGATGTATGGAACGGCCTTCCAGAGGAGGTTATGGAGTCAAAAACAGTGGTGGAATTCAAGCATGCATGGGACAGTCATAAGGCAATTCTAGGGGGTGGGGGTAGGAAGAAGTAGGCTGCTGGTTAATTAGGACCTGCAGCTTATCCATCAGGTAGGGAAATGGGCAGACTGGGTGGGCCAAGCGGTCCTAATCTGCCGTCAAATTCTATGTTTCTATGTTTCTAATGCTGAAAATCTGGAGTGAAAATATTGCAAAGTTGCAAAGGTATGAGCGTGCGTGGAAACTGCGCAATGCACATTCGTAACACACTCATTTTATGGAGTATCATCACCAAATATTCAACATAGGCATCTTAGGACCTCTGCTAATGAACAGTGCCATTGTTATTTTTGTAATCTGTCCTGAACACCGATTTCCCACAGCGACCGCGCTATTCTGCGCCAGAAGTGTGAAAACACATTTCGGCCAGGGTGTGAAAAATGACAGCTATACTGTTCACAAGGAGGTCTGACAAAATGCCAATGTTGAAAATCTGGGGAGAAAATATTGCAAATTCACGAAGTTACGAGCGTATAGCAACCGCGAACGACGCTCATAAAACAGTAATTTTGATGCTTCATCAATTTGCAACATAGGCTTTTTGAGAGCCCACCTCATGAACACAGGCACTATCGTTTCATTGATCAGTCCCAAAAGGTGATTCTGCGCAGTGACCGCGAAATCACCTTTCGGAGCTGATTAACGCCATGACAGTGATAGAATTCATGAGGAGGGGTCCCAAAAACCCCATGTTGAAAATTTGGTGCCAAAATTCCAAAAAATGCCTGAGATATGCAGCAAAGTTGAAAAAAAAACCCTATTTATTCCATTATACAGCTTACCGGCATTTCCTCAGTTCGCGGTCGGCTTTGAAGAGTGCAGATATGTTCCCGGTCCACCGAAGATCATCGCACCAGACTCTGGAGGTAAGTATGGGGTGAGAGGGGGTGTGGGGAGGCAGGGTGCACAGTGGGTGGCTGCAGGTTGTGGGAGAGTGGGCCAGGGAGACCGCCAAGGGATTGTTTCCTTCTTTACAGGTTTGACAAAAAAAAAAAAGACATTGCGGGACTGTTTTTCATTTTATAGGGGCACCCCAGCATGGCAAGGGAGTCTTTTTTGGGGGGGCCATCTGTAGCCAACGGTGGACTGGGCACCCCCATCGGCACACAACACAAGGGGGGGGGACACTATGCCGATGAGGATTGGGCACCCCATCGGCAGATAACCAAAGCGGGGTTACATAATGCTGATGGGAGGGGCTCCTGTTGGCAACATAAATCTCAGGGCACAGCCGATGGGGATTGGGGCCCCATCCAGCAAACAAACATGTGGGGTGGGGCGCACATGCTGCCAGAGATTGGGCACCCCCTCGGCGGGGGGGGGGTTAATTGTTTGTGAACATGGCAGCAAGCCACCGCCATGTTCACAAACAATGCCAGTATTGCAAGATCCCGCTCTGCAATGATGGGTCGCTCCCTCATTGCAGCGAATGGCTGACGCTGCAATGACGAGGCAGCCCCTGATTGCAGCGGCTACTTTTTTAGAAGATTGTGGCAAGCTGGCTGAACTAGTGTCAGCAGCATCATGCTACAGCATTGGGTGAAGCAGGCCAAGCCTGTAATGGCTGTGGGGGCATTGGCCACAACAGTGCCACACCTCCACAACCTACTTCTCGAGAAAGCTGTCGCAATATGTTTTTTGCTAATGCGCACAATCAGCATAAAAAATGGAGCAACTACTACAATATTAGCAATCCCCCTTCAATGTCAGAATCACCTGAGATGGGGAAACAAGGCCCAACAGGGCTAAAATAGATAAAGAAAAGCATGCCAGTAACTGGCACCCCTACAACCGATTAATCAGTCATGGATGTAGCAGTGCCTGGTTCTAAAAGGGCAGGTAAGTGTG
The DNA here is from genome assembly GCA_016271365.2 of Neoceratodus forsteri. Classification (NCBI taxonomy): domain Eukaryota; kingdom Metazoa; phylum Chordata; order Ceratodontiformes; family Ceratodontidae; genus Neoceratodus; species Neoceratodus forsteri. The sequence goes on from CM028133.1 coordinate 832,775,259, forward strand.
GGAAAGTTAATAATATTAGTGGATCCCCTGAAAGAAAGAAGATTACTACGGTGAGTAATTATTTCTTCTTACCCCAGGAATCCACTAATATTATAAACTTCTGTCGGACTACAGAGCAGTACTTTTGGAGGTGGGCACAGACCCTATTTAAGAAAGAGACTCTGCAGAACTGCTGTGCCAAACCTGGCATCACTTCTGAACAAGTGTCCAGGATGAAATGCCTTGTGAAGGTGTAGACCAACTTCAGGGTCGCTGCTTTACAGATTTCTAACAGGTACACTGCCCTGGCAGCTGCTACAGTGGCAGCTGTACCCCTTGTGAAATGAGCTCTGAGCCCTGATGGGGCTCCTTTCCCACTTTTGAGTCACAAAACTGGGTACACTGAACTACCCCACAAGAGTTATTTCTTTTGGAAGCTGAATTTCTTTTGCCCGCATCTCCATAGGTCAGGAAGTGCACTTGCCTGTCCTGCCTGTGATCCTTGGTATGAAATATGTAGTAATTCAGGGTTCTTTTTACATCCAGACTATATGGTCTGCATTCGCCTGAGCAGGAATGCTCAGTGAAAAGACTGGCAAAGTTACAGACTGGTTCAAGTGAGAGTTGATACTACTCTGGATAGGAACTTCCCATTTGTTCTCAGCACTACCTTGTCTCTATGACAGGGTATATAGTCCTGTCACATGCACAAGGTCTGGAGCTCACTGATCCTTCAGGCAGCAGTGATGACCACCAGAAAAACTGTTTTCCAACTAACACACTTGGGGGTCTGCTGGCACTAGGGAGTTGAAAAGGCGGAAGCATGAGCTTAACAATGCAGGTGTTTGGGTCCCAAGCTGGTGCTGGTTTCCTGTAAGGGAAATACAGGTGGGACAACCCTTTAGAAAAACTGAAGATTGCAATGGATGCCATGGATGCTTCCTTCCCAGCAGAGATATGAGCAGGCACTGAAAACCAGTGTACTTACAGGGTCAAATGCTGAAACCAGTGAGTGTAGGTATGTTAGGTAATCCCACAAGTCTGGGATGTCTGACCGTGTTGGTACCAAACCCCTGGAAGAATACCAAACTGAAAACCTTTTCCCTTTTTTTGCAGCACAGGTTTTCTTAGTAGCAGGTTTTCAGTATCCCCCTAAACACATACAGGATACTTTCTAAGAGATGCAGACCTGCATACTCAGTCATTAAGGGACAAACCTTAACGCTGTGGAACATGATACTGGAGTACATGAACCTCCTCCTGTCAACAGGTTGTGACCCCCAAGGGGGTTGTATAGGCTTGGCAACAAACGAGGAAAACAGCAGAGTACCATGGCTGTCTGGCCCAGTCCGGTACTAACAGACCCCCTGGCTGCTGGCTGAGATCTGTTTGATGAATACCTGAATAACAAAGGAAAAAGGAAGGAAGGCATACAAATGCCTTCCCAACCCATCCCAAAAGCAGAGCATCCAGGGGTACTGTGCCCCTGTGTGGTGGTCTGTAGCAGTACTGACGCAGGTGGTGATTCTCATGGGATGCAAACAGATTTATCACCGGGATGACCCAGCTTCTGAACACTACAGCCAGCACCTGTTGTTCTGGACCCACTCATGATGAGTCTGATTTATCCTGCTCAGGGTGTCTGTTAGGTGCTGTCATTTTCTGGCAGATGGGTAACCCATAGACAGGTACTGGAAGAGTAGGTCAGACTCCATATGTTCATTGCCTGTGTGAAGCAAGGAGTAGATCTTGTACCTCCATGTTTATTGATGTAGTGCATTGTGGTGATATTTGTCTGCCGAGTTGTACCACCCTCCCTAAGTCAGGGGAACAAAGGTTTGCAGGGCTAGGAGCACTGCTTTCAGTTCCAACCGGTTTATGTACTGGAGTGACTCCTAAGAACCATGGATAATATACTCACCTAGATGGGCATCATGGGAAACCCACCCCAGCAAAGATACATCTGTCATAAGGATCACTGATAGACTCCTGATGGAAGGGATACTTATTGCTAAGGTCGTCTCCTTCCACCCACCACTGAAGTGCCTGCAGTAACTCTTTTGTTTCTGGGATTGACTCTGAAGATAGGTCTCCTCTCTGGCACCAGTGAGTTCTGAGGGACTGTATGCCAATTGTAGCACCCCAATGGTTGCTACAAAAAGAGCAGGAAAGACAGCAGGGAGGAAAAGGGTTAACCCCCCCAACCACTTCACATACAGTCAGCCAGCCTTGCTGTCCAAGCTGGCTGGCTGATCACTTCCTGTCCTGGTCCCCCCCTCCCCCTCCTGCACTTTTCCTAGGTTTTGGCCTTTGTTCTGGCCAGGCCAGAGCTCTGGCCAATGCCTAAATGGGCCATAAATCAGCCCAAGTCACCCAGTCACTTGGCCAGAAGCCAAGTCCACCCCCAGGCTTGAAATGGGTCTCCCCTGCTAGCCAGAGGGCAGTTCTGTACTGGGTGGCTGACAGAGTGGAGAGCACAGGAGTACAGATGCCTAGAGGCTTACCTAAAGTTCGGGTCCATAGCTCCTGGGTGGCTGCTCCTCTGTAGCCAGTGGTCCTCCGTGGTCTTAACTGGCAGGCAGTAGGTATCTCCTCCCTTCTCAGTGGGTCCAGCAGCTCTCCAGATGTCCAGCAGCAGCCCCTAGCGTAAGCTCCCTTAAGTTCTTTTCCCTAGGTCAGTGGGTTCCCCTTGTGTCTGGGGGGCTGGCAGAGCCCCGTTGTGGGGTGGCCTGGGCCGTACCCTAATTAAGCAGCTGATGCAGTCCTTCCAGTCTCCTGTGGCTGCAGGCATTGTGGACTGGGTGGAGAACAAGTCTTGTGTGGCTTCCCCCTCTTGGCTGGCCTCAGTGCTCATTGCAGCTCTCCTTATCATTCCATTTGGGTTGCCTTTCCCTCTTGGGCACTCCTGCAGTGTTGGGTTGGTTGGGCCTGCTCATCTCTCTCACTGCACTGAGCCATCAGTGTCCCCTGCCTCGCCGAGGTGTCCCATCTCAGAGAGAGAGAGAGCAGTCCCACTGTAGTTGACCGCCAGGCCTTAAAGGCAACCCAAATGGAATGATAAGGAGAGCTGCAATGGGCACTGCTTCCTTCCCATTTGCTTTCTCGCACCAGCCCCTGACTGGGAGCCCTCTCTCAGAGCTCACCCCAGTCGCAGCAGAGTTGGTTCTAGCAATCACTGGTGTTCCACGGCATCACTGCTGCCTTTTTCCCCATCCCCTACTGGCACGTACAGTGCCAATGTGGCCTGCAGAGTCCCAGAGGCAATGTCCGCCGCATCATTAAGGGGAGGGGAGGCATTTGAGCAGTGGGACCAGTGTGTGCAGCAGCAAAAGGAGTCCGGGCAGAACTCAGTGTCCCCGCCCCAGGGGTTCCACCTCACAGCTGCACACCAAGGGAACAAAGTGCCGGGGAAAGCATGGCTCCCCGGCTACCCCGCTGACACCACCACACCCCACTGACACCACCACCACCGATCATCTCTGCCTCTGAGGACCCTGGCCAAGTGGTGAGTGGGCTGTAAGCCTAACAATTACTTAATTTCGCACCAGAGGCACAGGGGGTTGGAAGCCCATGCCAGGAGATAAGTGGGCAGTTAGCCCAAAAGTATTGTAGCAAGCTCTGGGGGGGGGGGAGTGAATGGGCATCAAGTCCAAAATAATCATTTGGAGTGCCAGAGGCCCTGTAGAGGAGGGGTAGAAGGAAACAGGACAGCAAGAAAGGTAAAGGTAAATGGACAAGACACACAGTAGAGATACAGGGGCACCACGGAGCATGAGCCATAGAGGTAGCTCAAAAGAGAGGAGGAGTGTATTCCTTATGTGAGAGATGCCTTAAGCTGAAGCTTGTGTGGAGGGGCGTCCTGGGATCCAAGGGAGGTTGAGTGGCTTGCTCAGGGTGGGACAGTGCACAGGTTGGGTTGTGAGATTGGAACCCAGATCCCTGGGTCAGTGCTCAGAGCCTGAAACCTTTGCACCACCCTGCCTCCTGGACTGGAGGGGAATACGACTGTGAGCAGTACACCCAAGCTGAGGCTGCAGGGGTGGGGCCGGGAGCAAAAAGGGGAGGGGTGTCCATTGATGTGCATAAAAAGCAGGGCTGGGTCCAAACCCTGTACCCATAGGACTGCTTGCTGGTAGCTGCCGGGGCCTGTGGATTGAGAGCACGGCCAGGCTGATGCTGTGCTGCCTGCCACCCCAACCCTGGCCAGAAGGTAAACCCAGTCCCCTGGTACCAAAAAGTAATTATTTTGTATTTTGCTGTGTGTGACGTTTGCGTGGGTTGCACCCTGGGACATCAAGTGACCCCACTAGATGGAACTGAGTGCATCGGGGTCTGAACAAGAGTTGCAGTGGGGTCTGAACTTGCCTGCCCTGTATCTCCCGCAGTTGGTGCCAAAACTGTCCCTTAAGGGGCTTGAACTGTCTGCCCCCTCACCAACCTCATTGAGCCATATCAGTTCTCTTTCTCCACCCCCAGTCTGAGTTGTTGCCATGGGGAAGTGGACAGGCTGCCCAGTAGTGGTAGTCCCATCACCTAGCTAACTGGCCTAAGAAGACATCAACTGCCTGCACCACTGAGGTCAGGGGTCACCCGCCTTTTGGCCAAGCATCCAGTGTCTTCTGCCCAGCCTGCCAGCGACCCCCGAAGATGACAAAGGCCTGCACTAGGTAGTACAGCAGTAGTCAGTAACCCCCCCAGTCTAGTCAGCTTAGGAGCCGCTCTGGCTCACGGTAGTAAGGTGCCCTCCAGAGTATGTGAGTAGGAAATTGCCTCGTTTTTGTTTTGCTCTCTCGAGGTGGCCATAGCTCCCGGCTGGGAGGCACTGCGTCTAGAGCCTGCCAGAGGTCCTGCCATCAAAAGACATCATCTCGACTATCCTCCATACTCTCATCACCTTTATCTCCAGCTCTGGACCAGCTTGCTTCCTCTTCATCTTCATCCCCAGCTTGTTTTCTTCAGCTCTCCTGCCAGCCAACAAGAACGATTGGTCGCTCAGGTATTATACCCCATTCTCCAAAGCTAGCTGGCCACCACCTATGCTGCACCAAAAAGATTGCTCCTCCTACGGGACTGTGAGACTATAACTGGTGTGCTTTTCTAATTACCCTTGGCCAAGGTGGTTAGGTCTTGATAAAGTGTTATTACTGACGTCTGCAGACGTAGGGCACTAGGCGATCCTGGTAGAGGTATTTCACACATTGGTAACAAATGTATGATTGTTTATTGTTACAACTCCTGTTGCTAGACCTGTATCATTGTCTCTTACTGCTAAACACTGTTTGCTGCATGACAATCACCTAACCTATTACTTTCCAGTGGAACCAGTGGCTGCTACTAATAAAAGCTATAGTATCTGTCTGCATCTGGAACCATTGTGCCTGCCTCTCTTTGACCAGAAGAGACGAACCACCCACCTGAGTTCGGTCACCACACCCTCATCTGAAAACTGGGGCCCAAGACTGTACCTGTTGCTAAAGCCAGGTAGTCCAAGGGTTGTAGGTACTGCTGCATATGGTGCCAGCTACAGAATGTTGCTTACCTTTTCCTGAGGCAAGCAAGCTCTTCCTACAATGGTATTCAGTTTGCATAACAACTGCAGTGACCGCACAAGGATCAGGACTGACTTTTTTTTTGTTACTATCTTGGACCCCAGGGACTGTAAAAGTTCTGTGTTACCTGAAAGTGAACCTTTACCTGCTGGGGAAATGTCCCACGACTAGCCAGTCATCCAAGTAGGGAAAACTGATGCACCTAGTTTTTCTTTGGTGAGCCACCACCACTGACCAAAGGGAAGTGTTGGGAACTGTTAGTGAGTTGAAGGGAAACCGAACCTTAGGTACTTCCTGATAGATTCCCTATAGAAGAGGAACTATGCATCCTTCAGGCCTCAGTAGTTTAGTTTTTTTCATAATGTTGGCAGAATTATTGCCAACATGAGCATTTTGAACCTGGTTTTACCAGGTGTCCAAATAGTAAGTCTCCTTGCCCCTTACAGATACTTGGGAGAGCCAGAGAATCAAGTCTATATAAAATACTAAGGTGACAAAATGGCCACCAGGCTGGGCATGCTACTGCTGCCCCTCTCTGGAAGTGTTAATTTTATTGAGTTTTATGTAGTTATTTATTTTATTTCAGTTTGTGTTGTTTTTCTTTTCCGTTTATTCATCGGACCCCACTGCCCATTTTGTTTGTTTCGTTCTCCGCATACTACAAGCATTTTGCATGTGCTGATTGTGCTGACAATGCCGACTGGGCGTTTTGCGTGTGCTGACTGTGCTAACAGTACCGACTGGGCTTCTTTTCTGTTTGGCTTGTGAAAAGTTGTCTGTGCCATTGCATTGCTTGTGAGGAGCAGCACAGGTGTGTGAAGGTCGAGGTTGTGGATAATTTTTGCCTGATCCTGGCAGGTCCCTGAGGAGTGCTCAGTCAAGTTGTGCTTGGAGAGAGTTAGCAGGAAGGACCTCAGAGTGTTGGATTCATGCTCTCCCTGCCTGTGAGGAGCTGCATGGGCATGTGGAAGGCGAGGGCTGTGGAAGAACTAAGAGTTTTTTGGGATCTGTGCTCGATTGGGTGACTTTCCTGCACTTTTTTTGTCCACCCCTTGAATTTTGGGTGGTGAGTGTCTATGACTGGTGAAGTACTGCTTCTTGACTCGTCTCCCCATCCTTTGGTCCTTTTGTTAGGTGTTTTCTCTGCTGAGATTTTCCGCCCCACGTGGGGTTTGGTGTTGTTACCCAACCAGGGAGCCGGCTAGGGTATCTCACTCCCTTGAACCCTTGGAAACGGCCGCAATTGCTGCCTTTGTTAGGGTCCTTTGGTATGGGCTGCTTTATTTCTCTTGAGAGGCACCCAGCATTAAGTAAAGGGGCTTGTTTGCGAAGGAGTTTCTTCTAGCAAAACTGTTTTGTCGACTCAGCCTTTGGATTTGTTTTTTCTTTTGAACTAGTCGGGTTTTGGTGGCTCCTGGCTTTGGCTTCATTTAATTCAGGGCCTGTATTGAAGAGACTGCTGATACCCACGACTCTTTCCTGTGGATTATTTTATTTTCTGTTGCCTGGACGATCAGGTGGTGAGAGGACCCTGCATCCATATACTTCATTTATTTATTTTTGCTTTGTTGGATTCTACAGTTTTTTTCTTCCCTGGCTGTGAGAAAGGCCGTAACTATCCCTCTCCCCGGTTGTGAGAGGACTTGGGGGGGGGGGGGTTATAATTTCACTTTTCATTTTGTGAACTGGAATAACTTTTGTTCTGTTTTATATTTATTTATTGTTGTTTGTTATAATTGTTTGTTTATCCTCTCTCCCCAGTGGTGAGAGGACTGGGGGGGGGATTATGCATTGTATTTTGTTGTATTATGTGTTAGGTTTGGGGGGTGAGAGTCCCTAAACTTTGTTTTGTTATTTATTTGTTTTGTAGGTTATTTTATGTTTGAGGGGGTTGTCAGGGTCTCTAAATTCAGGCTCTGATTTGATGTTAGCTAACCTGGGAGTTGGGTGGGGCTTTTAAATTGTTTATATGAACATATTAAATTTTCCAGCAGATAAAGGCCTAGAGGTCTATCAAGTCTGCTCGAATGTGCAGCTAGCACCCCTTATTCTGCAGCTGCCCCCTCCCTTCCACCCTTCCCCTTCATTAACCCTCCCCCTTGTCCTGTCCCATCCCCTTTTGAAGCAGTCCACTGTTCTACTGGATACCACTTCTGCAGGTAACGCATTCCACCCAGCCACCATCCTCTCTGTAAAAAAGTGTCTCCTCATCTCCCTCCTGAACCTTCCTTCCACCAGTCTCATATCATGGCCCCTGGTGGTCCTCCCCTTCCTTACTTTGAACAGCCCCTCTGTACCCATCTTGTTTATTCCTTTCATGTATTTAAAGGCTTCAATCATGTCACCCCTGTCCCTCCTCTCCTCCAGTGAGTACATGTTCAACTCCTTCAACCTCCTCTCGTATGATAAGTCCCCCAGTCCCTTGATCATCTTTGTTGCCCTACGCTGCACCCCCTCCAGTAACTTAATGTCCCTCTTCAGACACGGGCGCCAGTACTGCATGCAGTACTCCAGGTGTGGTCTAACTAATGACCTATACAGTGGCAGAATCACCTCCTCCTCCTCAAGGATATACCCCTTGCAATACAACCCAGCATTTTGTTTGCCTTTGCAGCTGCCTTCCTACATTGTGCCGAGTTGTTCATTGACCCTGTAATGAGCACACCCAGATCCTTCTCCTCCTCTGTCTGGGCTAGCTGCACTCCCCCCCAAGCTGGTAACTCCTCCTTGGGTTCTTCATCCCAAAATGCAGCACCTTGCACTTTTTGGCATTAAACCCCAGTTTTATTTTGGGGTTTGTTTGTTGTATTTATTATCTAGCAGTATAGCTTATAGCATGTGTTGGCCTTCAGCCCCCACAGTTGTGCGCTATTCATCCTCTTCTCTTCATGCCCTTCACCCTTTTTGTCCTCCCCATCTCCAGTTTGAGATCTTTCAATGATGTAGAGCGCTCTGCATTGTGCATTAGAGAGGGAGAAGGGTGTGGGGTTACGAACAGGGGAGGATGATCGAGGGGGGGTCATCATATTGGGGTGGTTGGGATCAGAAGGTGCTCTGGGGCAAAATGGCATCCAGATCGTGGTTTTCCATGTCTGGTGCCCATACCCAAGGGCACCACCGATCATGATGGGCAGATGGCCTGGGCGGCCTGAGAGGTTCGTCCAACTCGGGCGGTGTTGTGCAACGCCAGGTCCATTAAAAATAAGACCTCAGTTATTGCTGATCTTGTTGGTATGGTGGACCTGGCTTGCATTACCGAGACCTGGTTGGACGATAATTCTGGTCCCATCTTGGAGGCTATGACTCCAGCCAGAACTCAATGTTACACTGCCCAAGACTGGATCGGGGTTGCGGTCTGTTTCAAGACCGAACTTGGCCTCACAGAGGTCCAAGTGGGGGGGGTTGAGTCTTTTGACTGTATAGTAGAAGCAGGTGTAGGCTTTTGAATTGCCCTCATTTACCATCCACCCGGTGATGAGAAGAGATTCCTTCAGGAAGTGGCGGACTTCATCGTCGATTTGGCGTTTGAGTCACCCAGATTGATGGTTCTGGGTGACTTCAATGCCTGAGTCGATGACGAACTCTCGCAATTTGGTCAACACTTCCTCCAGTTAATGACAACACTGGGCCTTACACAGGTGGTTTCCTCTGCTACACATAAATTTGGACACTCTCTGGACCTAATCTTCCTTCTAGGGGTCGAGGCATCTGATGTGGGAGTGGAACCCATTGGGTGGTCGGATCATTACACCGTGGGGTTTAGTTTTTGCACCCCCTCTAGAAGGCCTGCCCCTGTGGAGTTGGTTAGGTACCGCCCTTTGTGGGTTATAGATTCCCAAGGCCTATGCGATGCTTGACCTCTCCCTCAGCAGTGCAGTGATCCAGAGACTCTTGTGTGGCCTATAACACAGCCGTTGTGGAGGCTCTGGATTTCATTGCTCCAGTTCGTGTTCGCCCCCTCTCCCTTCACCTCAAGTCCCCTTGGTTTGACAGGACGTTGAGGGAGATGCAGAGGCAGGGCAAAGGTTAGAGCATTGCTGGCGAAAGTCCACCCTTGATGCCGACCACCTTAGACTGATGGACCATTATTCAGTCTATCAATCTGCAATCACCCGTAAGAAGGCAGTATTCCTGTCCAGGGATATTGCGGTTGCTTGGAATTGACCAGCTCAGCTATTTCGAACTGGGGACAGACTGTGCAACCCAGCCTGTCTGCAAGTTCAGAAAGCTTTTTCGCAGTTAGAGTGCGGCGAGCTTGCTCTGTTCTTTGCAAATAAGGTGGCCGACATTAGGGTGGAACTGCTGCCATCACACTCTGGGGGGGTTCCCATGGACCGGTGTGAGACCACGGTGCCCCAGTTTCCCTGGAGTTCTTTCAGTCAGCTGGAGTTCATGGATGTCATGAGGCTCATCCAGCATATGCGCCCTACGTGCTGTAGTTGGGACCCTGGACCAACCTCCCTAATTTTGGGTTGTATTGAAATCATCAGTCCAGTCCTTGTGCAGATAGTCAGGTGCTCCTTGGAATCTGGTGAGTTTCCTAGCTCCCTGAAAGAGGCAGTGGTGACACCTCTCTTGAAGAAAATTACCTTGGACCCTGACTGTCTTGAAAACTACAGTCCTATCTCTAACCTTCCCTTTGTTGGGAAGGTGATTGAGAAAGTAGTGGCTGCACAACTGGAGGACCATTTGACCATCCATGATGTCTATGAACCCCTCCAGTCTGGTTTTCGTAAAAGACATGGTACCGAGACAGCACTGGTTCAGGTGCTCAATGATCTCTTGATGACTAGAGATTGGAAGAGCCGTTCCATCTTGGTTCTCCTCGACCTTTCTTTAGCATTTGACACCGTTGATCACATGGTGTTGATAGAATGCCTGAGGCTGCTTTGAGGAATATCTGGAATCATCTTAAGACGGTTCACATCATTCCTCACTGGGAGATCACAAACAGTTGTGTCCGGGGTTTTTTCCTCGGATTCAATGGCTTTGTTGTGTGAGGTGCCTCAGGGTTCAGTATTGTCACCCATGTTATTCGCGGTGTATATGCAACTCATCGGAGACATTGTTAGGAGGTACAGGCTGAGGTTTCACTGTTACGCAGATGATACCCAGCTCTGCCTTTCTTTTGCCCCCAACCAATAGGGAGCTCTCTCGGTCTTTAACAGCTGTCTAAGAGAAATCCAGGAGTGGATGAATTCTAGCTGGCTGAGGTTGAACTCTGATAAGACTGAGGTACTGGTTGTGGACCCTGGCTGACAGATGGGGGGTTGGGTGGTGTTGCGTCTTCCGGAATTTTTCTTGGAGGTGTCTCTCCCGACCTCTGAATGGGTGCAGAACCTGGGGATAGTTCTTAATGATAGGCTGACTCTGCACTCGCAGGTGTCGGCAGTCGTCAAGACTTCCCTTTATCATCTGAGGAATATCGCCAGGGTTCGGCGTCTTGTTACGTCTGCCGACCTGCCAACTTTAGTCCACGCCTTCATGTCCTCGCACATGGATTACTGCAACTCCCTTTATCTAGGGCTTTCTGGGGTAGAAATCCGTTGCCTGCAGCTAGTGCAGAATGCTGCAGCCCGGCTTTTGACGGGTTCCAGTAGATCCTGTTACATTACTCCGATGCCGCACGAACTGCTCTGGCCGCCAATTCAGTGGCGGATCACCTTTAAAGTTGGCTTTCTGACTTTCAAAACCCTACACGATCTGGGCCCCGTCTATCTGAAAGAACTTCTGGTTCCCTACTGCCCCGAACAATCACTCTGCTCGTCCGACAAGGGGTTGCTAGAGGTTCCAAGGGTGAATTTGAAATCTTCTGGTGCTCTGGCTTTTTTGTATGTTGCCCCCACCCTTTGGAACTCTCTACCCCGTCGGTTGTGGGAGTGCACCTCTGTGGAGGGTTTTAAGTGAGGTTTGAAGACCTTTCTTTGGGAAAATGCATTTTGAGAATATTGATTGGTTTAACTGTCTTGGTTTGGCTGAACTTTTTCTAATGATTTTTAACTGTTTTAACTGTTATTCATGTACGGCGCCTTGATAATTGAAAGGCGCCATATAAATAAAAAATATTATTATTATTAAGTCAGGGGTTTTGCTGTGGTTGTAGCTGGGCTTGTTCATCCTGGAAACCCCACCTACCTACCCCTGTAGGGAGGGTATTGCAGTTGCTGTGGCACAGCCTGGGCCTGAAGAAAAGGTTTGGTGTACGATGCCCTACCCTTACCTCCCCTTCCATCAGGGTTAGGAGAAGGGGAGGTTTTCTCCTTAGCTGTGCTTCTGAAGGTGGTTTTATATGTATCCACCTTTTTCAGGTAGGCCTCAGTTTGCTCACCAAAAATAGTGAGTTGTTTTCCAAATGGAAATCCATGGCCTTATCCTGGGTGTCCTGCATCAGGTTAGTTGCCTTAAGTCAAGCAAACCTCCTGAGGGCTATTGTACCAGCCATCCATCTAGCAGCAGTATTGTTGGAATCAGCTGCCATTTGAAATTGGTATTTGGAAGCTTCCAGACCCATTCTGGCTGTTTCAACCAGGTCTGGAACTGTGTTAGGATTCCTTTCCAAGGTGTCCACTACTGACTGCCACAGAGTCTTTTGGCAATGGGCTGCGTATACCTGGTAATTGGCTTGTCTGATTGCTAATGAAGCAGACAGGTAGCCCCTTTTTGCCATGGCATCTATTTTTCTTGAATCCTTCTCAGGAGGGTGTGAGGCCAGAGGCACTTTAGCCTTTTCACATGCTGCCTGCTGAACAATACCCTCATGATCTGGGCGAGTGAAAAGAAACTCAGCACCTGTCCTGTCAAGCTGGTACTTTTTGTCACACTTTTTGTCAATAGGAGGAACGGTACTGAGTGCTTGCAATATGGCCATAATGTCCTTCCTAAAGAATTTACACAAAGGAAGCAAGAGTTTTTTAGTGGGTGTCAGCCCCATTAACTGCATATATTCAGCTTCCTCCTCATCTTGCACCCACTCAGTGGTGATAAGATCCAAGGATTCAACCATTTTCCTCACGAATGAAAATGTGAGGAATAGTCCTCAGTAGGTCTGGGTGGGTGAACCAAACTCCTGTTCAGGATAGACTTCATATTCAAGTCCCTCTTCTGCCTCAAACTCTTCTTGTTCCTCATATTCCATTTGTTCCAGGAGTGGAGGGGGAATAGAGGTAGATGTTTGCCCTGCAAGGGCTCAAACAGGTGGCTGAGGGGATATCCAGCCCTGCAGAATCTGAAGCACTTGTAAAGCCTGTGCTATGTCAGCAAGCAAAGGCATAGAAGCAGGCACTTAAGGGATCCCTTGTTGCCTTCCAGCAGGGGTCTCAGTGTACTTTGTCTTTTTTAACCTTTTGGAAGCCACCGGGGAGTCAGCCGGTTCAATGCCTCTTTTGCTAGAGCCTTGACCCGTATTAGGGGTGGAATGAGAGGCTTCAGCAGTTTCAGCCACAGTTTTTAAGGGAATGGACTGGTTCCAAGCCCATGGCACCCTTTTCAAGTCTTTTTTGCAGCCTTTCCCGACGTTTTCAAGCATCTTTATGGGAAAGGACTTGCAAATATCACAATCCATAGTAAGGTGTTGTTGACCAAGGCAGACGACACATAGGTCATGGTTGTCTGCCTTGGCAAACACCTCTGCTCATTTTAAACAATTCTTAAACCCCGGGGGTCCTGTTTTCCTCTTAGGCTTTTCTGACATTTTAAGAGAGTTAAACAAAACAGGAACCGCAAACCGTTAAATAAACAGTAAAGTTGAAGATTGCGGTCGGTTCAGGAACCAAGAAAAAAATTCAAAACCTCTCAGTAGCAGTCAGCTCAGAAACCGGGAAACAGGGGGAAAAGAAACCGATAACTCGGTTAAAATATAAGATTTTTTAAAAGAAAAGTAAACAGAACAGAACTGAAGGTTCTGATTTAAAAGAAACAACCCTTGGTTCTTCCCCCGTTCAAGTAAACCAAGAAGAACTGATAAACTAACTAAAATACACTAAAATAAGGTAATTTAAAACCCAAAACAATAAACTAGGCAGTGACTGAAAAGAAATAAAAACATACTTAAGTATTTGAAGAAAATAACACGTCAGGAACGACTGTGTGAGAGAGGAATCTCCAGGGTGTCTTGACTTGCAGGCAGAGAGAAAAAAATCTGAGGAATTAGAACACTGGCAGTTAGCTGAGAAGCTTTTGAGAAATGTCATGAAGCAAATGGTTCCATCATTTGCATATAGTTCCATTTCTCTCCGGGGCAGTGTTGTCTTAAAGGGACACTACAGAAGTTAATAATATTAGTGGATTCCTGGGGTAAGAAGCAGAATGGAGTTAGACAGAAATCTGCTGATATCATTGTGGCAACATTTCTCATGAACCCCACAAAGCTGCATGTGGGATACCACAGGAAGATATATATTTTCTTGGAGGCAGCATAGATGGCTCGGTTGGCGAATCGCATATCCAAGGACACGAAATGCAGGTCAGACCCCAAGGATGATTAGGTTTAATGATCTGGAGGTGTTTCAAGTAACCTTCCTAGCTTGGCTAATGCTTTATGGCATTGGGAATATGGGGTAGATGGAGGGTAGGCTCTATTTCAGGGACCTTGAGACCTTTTGGTATGCTTATTGGGGGCTATGCACATAAGAGCACAGTGTATGCGCAAATGGTGCTTGTACACCTACATGGCCCCAGACAGGCACATGGTGCATGGATTCACATCCGCAAGCACCCGCAGGGCACCTTTCTGTAGTCCCAACCACCTGGCATGCAGGACCATGGGTCTGGATCAGGGCAGTGCAGGGGTGTGGTGTGGGATACAGGCAGGCATCCAATCAGATGCCCGACAATGGTGGATCCCCTGCCACTCCCACACAGGGGGGCCTGGGAAGGTGCAGATCCCAACCATTAACAAACAGTGGGTGTGTGCCCAACAGGTCACCCCCAGCCCTCACAGACAGCCCATTGTATTGGGGCAGATGTGAAGTGGGGTATCTTGATGTCACCATGCCCTGCTGGTAACCTTTGGGGGGTGTAAATAGTTAAGGCAGGTTCCCCCCATGTGTACCGCTTACTGCCATGGCCAGGCATGCAGTGCCATTATTCGTGCTGTGCTACATGGGCACACCCTATGGAATTCCCCCAGCCTGCCTGCGGTGCATAACTGTGGGTCAGGTGGGGAATCGTGCATGCAGGTGGCTTGCGCACCTCTCATGAATGCCACCGGGACTCCACCAGACCCCAGCTGTGTGGCATTCTGACTTACACAATTGCCCATTTGCCTCAGCTGGGCAGCGCATAGGCAATCCATGCTTTTATGCATAGGACCCATTATACACAGTATATGCCCTTATGGACCAATTATGCCAGCATCTTATGTCTGCATCCTGTTCCTCCTCCCCAGCCTTGCAAATACAATAAGTCATGCTCCTGTTAACACATTATATGCAACTTGTGAGTTATAAGCATTTGCTTCCTGGCCCTCTAATAGGCAACCTATGCACTTGGCCAACTCTGTATATAGTTCCCTTCCCCTAGCACTTTATAGTGTACCCCTGCTCTTAGTCTGCATCTTGCCTTCCTTGTTATTACTTCATATTTTTGCTCATGGTGTTGTTGTCCTGTATGATATATATCTATACATGTTGTTTTGCCTCCCCCTCTGTCTGGGATTGCGTTGCCTTGTACTGTGGGGTACACTTTACGTATATCTTTATGTATATTTGTGTTTTGCATACTTGCCTGTATTTCAGCCTGTGCAGTAGCCTTATTATAGTCTGTATATTAGTTTTATTTTAGCCTGTGTATTAGCCTTGTTATACACTGTATATTAGTCTTATTTTAGCCTGTGTATTAGCCTTGTTATAGACTGTGTATTAGTCTTATTTTAGCCTGTGTATTAGCCGTGGTATAGACTGTGTATTAGTCTTATTTTAGCCTGTGTATTAGCCTTGTTATAGTCTGTGTATTAGTCTTATTTTAGCCTGTGTATGAGCCTTGTTGTAGTCTGTGTATTAGTCTTATTTTAGCCTGTGTATTAGCCTTGTTATAGTCTGTGTATTGGTCTTATTTTAGCCTGTGTATTAGCCTTGTTATAGTCTGTGTATTGGTCTTATTTTAGCCTGTGTATTAGCCTTGTTATAGTCTGTGTATTGGTCTTATTTTAGCCTGTGTATTAGCCTTGTTATAGTCTGTGCATTGGTCTTATTTTAGCCTGTGTATTAGTTTTGTTATAGTCTGTGTATTAGTCTTATTTTAGCCTGTGTATTAGCCTTGTTATAGACTGTGTATTGGTCTTATTTTAGCCTGTGTATTAGCCTTGTTATAGACTGTGTATTGTCTTATTTAGCCTATGTGTATTAGCCTTGTTATAGTCTGTGTATTGGTCTTATTTTAGCCTGTGTATTAGCCTTGTTATAGTCTGTGTATTGGTCTTATTTTAGCCTGTGTATTAGCCTTGTTATAGTCTGTGTATTGGTCTTATTTTAGCCTGTGTATTAGCCTTGTTATAGTCTGTGTATTGGTCTTATTTTAGCCTGTGTATTAGTCCTATTATAGTCTGTATTGGTCTTATTTTAGCCTGTGTATTAGCCTTGTTATAGCCTGTGTATTGGTCTTATTTTAGCCTGTGTATTAGCCTTGTTATAGCCTGTGTATTGGTCTTATTTTAGCCTGTGTATTAGCCTTGTTATAGACTGTGTATTGGTCTTATTTTAGCCTGTGTATTAGCCTTGTTATAGACTGTGTATTGGTCTTATTTTAGCCTGTGTATTAGCCTTGTTATAGTCTGTGTATTGGTCTTATTTTAGCCTGTGTATTAGCCTTGTTATAGCCTGTGTATTGGTCTTATTTTAGCCTGTGTATTGGCCTTGTTATAGCCTGTGTATTGGTCTTATTTTAGCCTGTGTATTGGCCTTGTTATAGCCTGTGTATTGGTCTTATTTTAGCCTGTGTATTAGCCTTGTTATAGCCTGTGTATTGGTCTTATTTTAGCCTGTGTATTAGCCTTGTTATAGCCTGTGTATTGGTCTTATTTTACCTGTGTATTAGCCTTATTATAGTCTGTGTATTGGTCTTATTTTAGCCTGTGTATTAGCCTTATTATAGTCTGTGTATTAGTCTTATTTTAGCCTATATATTAGCCTTATTATATATATATGTATTGGTCTTATTTTAGCCTATGTATTAGCCTTATTATAGCCTGTGTATTGGTCTTATTTTAGCCTGTGTATTAGCCTTGTTATAGCCTGTGTATTGGTCTTATTTTAGCCTGTGTATTAGCCTTGTTATAGCCTGTGTATTGGTCTTATTTTAGCCTGTGTATTAGCCTTGTTATAGCCTGTGTATTGGTCTTATTTTAGCCTGTGTATTAGCCTTGTTATAGCCTGTGTATTGGTCTTATTTTAGCCTGTGTATTAGCCTTGTTATAGCCTGTGTATTGGTCTTATTTTAGCCTGTGTATTAGCCTTGTTATAGCTATGTATTGGTCTTATTTTAGCCTGTGTATTAGCCTTATTATAGCCTGTGTATTGGTCTTATTTTAGCCTATGTATTGCCTTATTATAGCCTGTGTATTGGTCTTATTTTAGCCTATGTAATATATTATATATATATGTATTGGTCTTATTTTAGCCTATTATATTAGCCTTATTATAGCCTGTGTATTAGTCTTATTTTAGCCTATGTATTAGCCTTATTATACTATGTATTGGTCTTATTTTAGCCTGTGTATTAGCCTTATTATAATATATTATTGGTCTTATTTTAGCCTATGTATTAGCCTATTATAAGCTATATTGGTCTTATTTTAGCCTATGTATTAGCCTTATTATAATATGTATTAGTCTTATTTTAGCCTGTGTATTAGCCTTATTATAGCCTGTGTATTGGTCTTATTTTAGTATATGTATTACCTTATTATAGCCTAATATATTGGTCTTATTTTAGCCTGTGTATTAGCCTTATTATAGCCTGTGTATTGGTCTTATTTTAGCCTGTGTATTAGCCTTTTTATATAGCCTGTGTATTGGTCTTATTTTAGCCTGTGTATTAGCCTTGTTATAGCCTGTGTATTGGTCTTATTTTAGCCTGTATTAGCCTTATTATAGACATATGTATTAGTCTTATTTTATACTATTATTAATAGCCTTATTATAGCCTATTATTGGTCTTATTTTAGCCTATGTATTAGCCTTATTATACCTGTGTATTGGTCTTATTTTAGCCTGTGTATTAGCCTTGTTATAGCCTGTGTATTGGTCTTATTTTAGCCTGTGTATTAGCCTTATTATAGCTATTATTGGTCTTATTTTAGCCTATGTATTAGCCTTATTATAGCCTATTATATTGGTCTTATTTTAGCCTGTGTATTATTATTGTATAGCCTAAGTATTGGTCTTATTTTAGCCTGTATATTAGCCTTGTTATAGCCTGTGTATTGGTCTTATTTTAGCTGTGTATTAGCCTTATTGTATAACTGTGTATTGGTCTTATTTTAGCCTTTATGTATTATAGCCTATTGTATTGGTCTTATTTTAGCCTATATATTAACCTTATTATAGCCTATGTATTGGTCTTATTTTAGCCTAGTATTATTACTTATTATATAGCCTGTATTGGTCTTATTTTAGCCTGTGTATTAGCCTTGTTATAGCCTGTGTATTGGTCTTATTTTAGCCTGTGTATTAGCTTTGTTATAGCCTGTGTATTGGTCTTATTTTAATATATTATTATTATTATTATAATAATATTATTGGTCTTATTTTAGCCTGTGTATTAGCCTTGTTGTAGCCTGTGTATTGGTCTTATTTTAGCCTGTGTATTAGCCTTGTTGTAGCCTGTGTATTGGTCTTATTTTAGCCTGTGTATTAGCCTTGTTATAGCCTGTGTATTGGTCTTATTTTACTATGTATTATCTTGTTATAGCCTAGTGTATTAGTCTTATTTTAGCCTATGTATTAGCCTTATTATAGCCTGTGTATTGGTCTTATTTTAGCCTGTGTATTAGCCTTGTTGTAGCCTGTGTATTGGTCTTATTTTAGCCTGTGTATTAGCCTTGTTGTAGTCTGTGTATTGGTCTTATTTTAGCCTGTGTATTAGTTTTGTTATAGTCTGTGTATTGGTCTTATTTTAGCCTGTGTATTAGTTTTGTTATAGTCTGTGTATTGGTCTTATTTTAGCCTGTGTATTAGTTTTGTTATAGTCTGTGTATTGGTCTTATTTTAGCCTGTGTATTAGCTTTGTTATAGTCTGTGTATTGGTCTTATTTTAGCCTGTGTATTAGCCTTGTTATAGTCTGTGTATTGGTCTTATTTTAGCCTGTGTATTAGTTTTGTTATAGTCTGTGTATTGGTCTTATTTTAGCCTGTGTATTAGCTTTGTTATAGTCTGTGTATTGGTCTTATTTTAGCCTGTGTATTAGCCTTGTTATACTCTGTGTATTGGTCTTATTTTAGCCTGTATTAGTTGTTATACTCTGTAATTGGTCTTATTTTAGCCTGTGTATTAGCCTTGTTATACTCTGTGTATTGGTCTTATTTTAGCCTGTGTATTAGCCTTGTTATACTCTGTGTATTGGTCTTATTTTAGCCTGTGTATTAGCCTTGTTATACTCTGTGTATTGGTCTTATTTTAGCCTGTGTATTAGCCTTGTTATACTCTGTGTATTGGTCTTATTTTAGCCTGTGTATTAGCCTTGTTATACTCTGTGTATTGGTCTTATTTTAGCCTGTGTATTAGCCTTGTTATACTCTGTGTATTAGTCTTATTTTAGCCTGTGTATTAGCCTTGTTATACTCTGTGTATTAGTCTTATTTTAGCCTGTGTATTAGCCTTGTTATACTCTGTGTATTAGTCTTATTTTAGCCTGTGTATTAGCCTTGTTATACTCTGTGTATTAGTCTTATTTTAGCCTGTGTATTAGCCTTGTTATACTCTGTGTATTAGTCTTATTTTAGCCTGTGTATTAGCCTTGTTATACTCTGTGTATTAGTCTTATTTTAGCCTGTGTATTAGCCTTGTTATACTCTGTGTATTAGTCTTATTTTAGCCTGTGTATTAGCCTTGTTATACTCTGTACATTAGTTTTATTTTAACCTGTGTATTAGCCTTGTTATACTCTGTACATTAGTTTTATTTTAACCTGTGTATTAGCCTTGTTATAGACTATATATGAGTTTTATTTTAACCTGTGTATTAGCCTTGTTATATTCTGTATATTAGTCTTATTTTAACCTGTGTATTAGCCTTGTTATACTCTGTACATTAGTTTTATTTTAGCCTGTGTATTAGCCTTGTTATACTCTGTACATTAGTCTTATTTTAGCCTGTGTATTAGCCTTGTTATACTCTGTACATTAGTCTTATTTTAGCCTGTGTATTAGCCTTGTTATACTCTGTACATTAGTCTTATTTTAGCCTGTGTATTAGCCTTGTTATACTCTGTATATTAGTCTTATTTTAACCTGTGTATTAGCCTTGTTATACTCTGTATATTAGTCTTATTTTAACCTGTATTAGCCTTGTTATACTCTGTCATTAGTCTTATTTTAGCCTGTGTATTAGCCTTGTTATACTCTGTACATTAGTTTTATTTTAGCCTGTGTATTAGCCTTGTTATACTCTGTACATTAGTCTTATTTTAACCTGTGTATTAGCCTTGTTATACTCTGTACATGAGTCTTATTTTAACCTGTGTATTAGCCTTGTTATACTCTGTACATGAGTCTTATTTTAGCCTGTGTATTAGCCTTGTTATACTCTGTACATTAGTCTTATTTTAGCCTGTGTATTAGCCTTGTTATACTCTGTACATTAGTCTTATTTTAGCCTGTGTATTAGCCTTGTTATACTCTGTGCATTAGTCTTATTTTAGCCTGTGTATTAGCCTTGTTATACTCTGTGCATTAGTCTTATTTTAACCTGTATTAGCCTTGTTATACTCTGTGCATTAGTCTTATTTTAACCTGTGTATTATTTTATACTCCTTGCATTAGTCTTATTTTAGCCTGTGTATTAGCCTTGTTATACTCTGTGCATTAGTCTTATTTTAACCTGTGTATTAGCCTTGTTATACTCTGTGCATTAGTCTTATTTTAACCTGTGTATTAGCCTTGTTATACTCTGTGCATTAGTCTTATTTTAGCCTGTGTATTAGCCTTGTTATACTCTGTGCATTAGTCTTATTTTAGCCTGTGTATTAGCCTTGTTATACTCTGTGCATTAGTCTTATTTTAACCTGTGTATTAGCCTTGTTATACTCCTTGCATTAGTCTTATTTTAGCCTGTGTATTAGCCTTGTTATACTCTGTGCATTAGTCTTATTTTAACCTGTGTATTAGCCTTGTTATACTCTGTGCATTAGTCTTATTTTAACCTGTGTATTAGCCTTGTTATACTCTGTGCATTAGTCTTATTTTAACCTGTGTATTAGCCTTGTTATACTCTGTGCATTAGTCTTATTTTAACCTGTGTATTAGCCTTGTTATAGTCTGTACATTAGTCTTATTTTAACCTGTGTATTAGCCTTGCTATAGTCTGTACATTAGTCTTATTTTAACCTGTGTATTAGCCTTGCTATAGTCTGTATATCAGTTTTATTTTAACCTGTGTATTAGCCTTGTTAAATTCTGTATATCAGTCTTATTTTAGCCTGTGTATTAGCCTTGTTATAGTCTGTATATCAGTCTTATTTTAGCCTGTGTATTAGCCTTGTTCTAGTCTGTATATTAGTCTTATTTTAACCTGTGTATTAGCCTTGTTATAGACTGTATATGAGTTTTATTTAAACCTGTGTATTAGCCTTGTTATAGTCTGTATATTAGTTTTATTTTAGCCTGTGTATTAGCCTTGTTGTATTTGGCCTGGATATGTTTTTTATTTACTCCACCCTCTTATGTAACCCCTTCCTTAAGGACGCTTCTGGAAACAAGCTGTTTACAGCTCATGTTGTCTTTCCAGGTGAAACCTTTTCAAATAAATAAATAAGCTGGTGTACATCAAGTGTTCTTCTTTCACTATTAGCAATATGCCTCTATTTTTGGTGACTGTATAACTCTGGATGTCCTTTTCAGAATTATCATGGTGCTTTACAGTACTTAATACTGCTGGGCATGTCAATTCCTCTAGAGTGAAGGGACTATCTGTGGGACCATGCATTTTATTTTGACTCCTCTGTGTACAGGCACTCTTCTAATTATTATGGGACTTCTGCTTTTTCTATTAACTGAGTCACAACTTTGCTGCAAATTCTGCTTAATGTTATTTACTTTTCAAGATTAAATGTGTTCTGTATGATCTGTGGTGACCCCTAAATGATGTAACAGAGAGAAGCAAGTGAGACGTGAATCCTACTGGGTTGAAAAGGTTGCAAAGAAACTGAGAGTATGCTACAATCAGATTTGAAAGGTTTTAGTGGGAACATATGGCATCAAACAAGCCTTATTTTTAAAATTGCCAGTATGCCATAATCCCGCATACCCACCCAGTCTGATCCCTTTATCTTTCCCTGCTTTGTAATGTCCCTGCTTGGAGCATGTATTTATAATGCTTTACTGCAAAACATATTGCTTATTGTGCTTGCTGTCAGTGTGCAACCTGTGGGTCACCAGATCTTGAAAGGATGAGGTAAAAATATAAGCCGCTGCAAGTTTATAATATACATACCTAAACAAGTAAATGCACAATTAAGCACTGAAGTCAAGTGGAGCATAACAAATTTCTTTTTGTAGATTAAAAAGGCTTAACAGGAGCTAAATAAAAGCTCACATAAACACTCAGACCCCGACACACGGCAAAGTTATTGTGGGCAGATACAGGGCAGAAAAAAGCACACAGTGTCTAATAAAGATAATTCATGTACTATGTTGGTGAAGGGATGTAGCATGATTTTATGAATGTAGAATATTATATAATGCATACTATCTATTAAAGGAAAAGTTACCATAGTAACAGCTTTTTCTTCTAATGTATTAGACCAGCCAGTACAACATTATTTCTGCATAAGGAATGATGCCCCAAAATTTAGAATGTTTCTCAAAGATGCTTTCTCCCATTGTGCTGGACTTGAATCTCCCAGCATTCCGACACCAGGGGCTTGCTTCAGAAAGCTCCACAGGTGGTGCAAGGTGCCTGTGTCGAACAGAACTGACGCAAGTGGCACCTTGCACCACAACCCGAAGACTTCACAATTCAGGAACACCCTTGTGCCAAAGCTGGGGCCCTGTGCACCAGACTGGGCTGCACCAGGTCTGCATCAGGCATACAGTTGCACCAGGGTGCTAGGGGTCTTGAGGCAGATGCCAGCTGCCATATTCCCTTAAGGGGAATTCAGGAAACCCTTGCAGAGGGTGCACAATTGGAGACAGTTAGACTGGCCAGGTGCTGGTCTAACACTCTGTGTGCCACCAACCGGAGCCCTCCCAGGGCAGGAGGGAACATATGCTGCTACCTGACCCACAGTTTCTGGAACTGTATTCTTCTAGTGCAGCACCATGTACCCAAACACCACGTGAAGAAATACATAGGGTACCCTTTGTGGTGCAGTGCCCACAGTGGCCCCCCCATGGTGTCTAGCATGCAGGCACCCCCAACTCACTGGCACCACAGTGATCCCTCTGACTCCCCATCAGGGTGCTGCTGCCACCCCTCCAGTCTCTCATCAGTGTGTCAACAGCCCACCCCATGTGATGTCCCATCCCCCATGACCATGGCAGCCACCCAGTGGGTCACTTATCCTTAGTGCAGATGCTGCCTGACTGCCCCGCTGCTTGCAGAAAGCCACTCCGGTGCACCATCTTTTTGCCATATGGCCACATCTGCTACAAGCTGTGGGACTTTGGTGCTGGGACCCTACCCGATAGTGAATCAGGTGCAGGATCACTGGCTACTGGCACAAGTTGCCATTTGCCGCAGCTTACAACACTGTTTCTGAATTGAGCCCTAGAAAAATATTCCAATTATAGTAATTAAAAACCTACAGATTAAAAAGAAAATCTTAATAACACTGAAACAAGCTACAACAATCATGAAAAACTGAAGCTGTTTAATCCAATAAATGATTATGAAGAACTAATTTACCATATCCTTCAAGAGCACTAGTATCGGTGCAATCCTCTTATCAGCCAAGGACTTTAATAGTGCAAGTTTCATAAATCTACATATAGTACTTGGCGGAGGTGAAGGGATCATAAACCCTCATATCAAAGAGCTGGCCACCCGATCCTTTTTCCTTCCTAATACTCATCACAGAAAGCTCCGCCCCCTATGCTGCCCCACCCCATACTTTTTGTGACATAGGAGTTTGTAGAGCATGGGGGTGCACTGTATTACTTTCAATGGGGGTTGGCTTGTAAACTTTTTTATATGTTAGAGTATCACCGGGTTTAAATCAATGCAGCCTCTCAACTAATGAGGCTCTTGCCCCGAGAAGTCAGCATTTTCCAAATGAGTAGGGAACTAAAATGTCATCCACCTAAGCCACTATTCCCATTTTTGTGATTTCTTTGCCAAACCCACTGCCCCCTTAACCAGTTGAGATATAAGCTCCATACACCCCAAGTTATCTTCCTTGCCATTACTCTGGGCCTGCCAATGCCCGCTTCTCTGAAGTCCCAAGGAGCAGCCCAGTGGCTAAAGGTTGCCCCCACCCCCCCCAGGTGAGCATCCTGGGGACCCTTGATCCTTTTCCTACCTACCAGCCAGCAATGCCATTCCTGGCTCAAGAGACAAACACAGAGCATCAGGAAAGCAAGCAGCCTCCCAGCTGCAATGCTATCAGGATCACCTGATTTTATGTTTGCTTTTCCTGGAATTCTTCTAAAATGGCAACCTTTGTGCTAGCGACCAAGTTTTGCATCCATTGTTATTGCTGTGGGGTTACAGAAGATCAGGGCCTTACAGATAGACAGACAGCACACTGTTAATAGGCAGAAGAATACACAGATAGTATATTATGGATTGGCAAACACAGTTTGAAGAGGCATGATAGAATATAATAGGTAGCTAGATGGACAGACTGCACAGTACACAGAGTTAAATTAACATAGAATTGTGATGACAGGAGGGACTTCGTGTCCATCTTGTTTGTCCCTCCCGCTGCATGGCAGTGACTGTATCAAAACTGAGTATGGACACATACCCAAACCTAACAGCTGGAATGTTGCCTCCACTCAAGCCATGTAACCCTCACTGTCATGTCCCTTCAGAAATCTATCCAGTCCTGCTTTGAAAGCCTAAACAGTGCTAGTTTCCACAACCTCACTGGGTCAACTATTCCATGTGTTAGCCACCATCTGCGTGAAGTAATGATTTCTAATGTTTCCTCTTATTCGGCTCCCCCACCAAGTCTGAGGGCATGCCCTCAAGTTCTGCTTGCATTCACCAACTCAAACATCTATGTATACTCCACACTGTCTCTATCCTTTTTTGCATTTAGAAAACCATGACCATGTCTCTTTTCAGCCTTCTCTTTACTAGACTAAGTAATTTATTTTATTTGAATTTTGATAACCGGGTGGGCCCACTGAGACAGTACAGTTCCTTTTTCAGGGGTGACCCGGGGAAAATATCAGGTTATGAAGGTTGTGGAACTTTACATACACAAGTTGCAAAGCAGGCAGTTCATATTAATCCTGTACTAAGAGAAAATGTGACTTACCCCTTGATTAATGAACATAATTCTAAAATAGTTTACTTTGAACATCAAAAAAATGCTCTCTGTTTATGTGCACTCTACCACGATAATGAAATAACTCAATACACGATCATTTCTATTTTTGCCATCTTTGACTTAAATTTATTCAGAGAATTTTATAAAACGCTTCCTTTGACTTCTTATAAGCATTTAGCCTCCAGCTCATTTAATGTATGCTGTTATTTTTTGTTACTTTAATTTACTTTCTTTCCAAACTCTTTTCTACTCATAAGGCAACAACATGACTGGAAAAGTACTTATATGAGCCGTTGCCCTTAGAGTCCTGTATAGTTCACTTCACCAGAGTTTCCGTTTTTTCGTGGCTCATTTGCCTAAATCCAGTGTTTCTATCACTGAAAAACTTCATGGCTCATTTGCCTAATTCCTTTAGTTTTTAAGTTCCCTTTGGCTTCTTCTCCTCCTCTCGTAAGTAAAATTAAAGCCTATTTGTCCAGGTTCATTTCTGCCAGACCAAGTCCTTTTTTCATTTATATACTCTGCGTTTGCAGGTAGCCATTACATACGCACTTCTTTGTTGCTTGCTCGGTGCTTACATTCACCTGCTCCCTCTCTCAGGTGTACAGCGTGCGACAAACGTGCTGACATTTTGGAGTACTCAGGTACTCCATCTTCAGAGCTAATGGAGAACTGCATCTTCCTCTTTCCTTTTATTCTGCTCAATGAGCAAGTTATTGGTATCAGAGATAACCTTTCGACCTTCTATTTTACTTTTTTTCTCATTCTTTCATTTCTATCCACTTTTAAGCAGGTTATTTACTCTGTTACAAATAGCTGTTATAGCCATGGTCTTCATTTAAGCCTTTTGGCCATAAAGTTTCCATCTCAATAATCCAGTACGCTTCTCTCTGCAGTAACAAATCCCTGATATTTCCCCCTCGTTCAGGGATCTTTACTGCCTCTAAACCAACATATCTTAATGATGCTGCTGAACCATGATTTGTAGCCAAATAATGTTTGGCCATCGCATATTTTAAATTTTGATTTCTTATTGCTGTTTTATGTTCCCCTATTCATATCTTCAGGGGTCTTTTTGTTTGGCATATGTAGGCTAAGCCACATGGACATGATAACATGTATATTACATTTTCCGTGTTACACGTCACAAAACCTTGTATTTTACATTTTTTCCCCGATCGGGGAAGGTTCACAATTTTATTTTTCCTTGTGTTATTCACTGTGTACAGTTCCCACATTTATAGTTCCCTGTTGGTAATGGCGGTAGCCATTGTTTTGCCCACTGTTTTTATTTTCTTAAACTGTGTTTGTACTAAGATGTCCTTCAAACTTTTCCCTTTTTTGTAACTTAATAAAGGACCATTACTGACCACATTTGAAAGCCATTCTTCTGTTTGTAAAATTCCCCAATGGTGTTTTATTATTTGCCCCACCTCACCATAGGCATCGTTATATTCAGGCAGAAGTTTATTCTTTCTTCTTTCTCTTCTTGATTCTTTTCATATTTTTCGTTCAAAAGCTCCTTCCTATCTAGTTAGATAACTTTCTTTGCTGCTTTCAACAGTATCTGTGGTGCATATCCCTATTCAAAAATCTCTCTGTGAGGACATCACAATGGTGGTGCTGGGGAGTAGCACCCAGGGCAAATCTTCTCACCTTGTGGTAGAACTGTTTTAGATGGGAGAGGGTGGTAGTTTGGCAGAGAGCAGTAGTGGGGCCATGTAGGAGAGAAGTGGCAGAAGAGCCGCTGTCGCTGTGTTATAGCATGAGGCCGTGTTTGGAAAGGACAGAGGCAGAAGAGGAGCCATAACTTTTGGTTGAGGATCCTCGTTAGATTGCCAACATGAGCTTCAAAGCAGAGTGATGGGTCGAGCATGCTACCCAAGTATTTAAAGGAAGGGACCATTTCTAGGGAGTCCCCATTTAGGGAGTGGATCTGAAGAGGAGGAATGGGTGGATGTCCAGATGCATGGTGACGGAAGAGCATGCATTTGTTTTTTTAGTATTGAGGACAAGCTGATTTTTAAGAACCAATCCTCAAGGATGAGAAAGTCATCAGTGAGCTGACAGTTGCGCCAGATACTGTCAATGGATGAGCGTTTAGTAATGGCATCATCTGCGTAAAAATGAACAGTGGCACCACTGCAGTTATTAAGCAAGTCATTTATAAAAAGAGAGAAGAGTGGCGGCCCAGGATGGAGCCTGCGGTATGCCATTGTTATAGGTCAGAAGTCCGAGAGGGCCCCTACCCACCTAACTGCTTGTGATCAGTTGGCAACGTAGCAGTGAAACCACTTGAGGGCGCTATGGTAGAGACCCAGGGAGTGCAGTTTACAAAGTAGTAGATTGTGATTGACTAAATCAAAAGCTTTAGTCAGATCCACAAAGATGGCTCTGTTAGTCAGTCCATGGTCCATCGCTGTGAAAATGTCAGCTGTTACTTTGACTAAGGCAGTCTGGGTGCTGTAGTTCTTCCTGAACGCATATTGGTAATTAGAGAGGAATAGGTGGGATGAGAGATATTCCTGAAGGTGGTTGAAAATAACTTTTTCCTGGACCATTGCCAATGGGCAGAGAAAGGAAATTTTGCAGAAATTCTCCACCACTGTGTTGAGACCTCCCTTGTGGATCGGAATGACCGTGGCCACCTTCCATTTTGCTGGGACCACACCAGACAAGAAGGATCTGTTGATTAGGTCCCATACAGGCAGCACTAGGGCTGAGTCCCCAAGCTGAAGAAACCTAGGTTCCATGGTATTGTGCCCAGGTGAGCTCTCTGGTTTCAGTTTCAACAGGAGTCTACACACTTCCTGTATCATAGCAAGTTTTAAGCAGAAGGCAGTGTGGCTTCCTGTGTCAATGGCAGGGGTGGGGGGAGGCAAGGCAGGACAGTGGTTGAAGAGTAAGGTATTTCTGTCCAAGTCAGTGAAAAAGTTATTAAAGCCTGAGGCAATGGCTTGGGGGGGGGGTGCATAGATCTGTGCCCCATGTACTAAGGGTGCTGGAGAGCTCAGAGGTTTGACTTTTAATCACGGAATTCACTTGTTTCCAGAACTCCTTTGGGTTGTTTAGGTGCTCCATTTGTAGGGTTCGTAGATGGCAATGTTTAGCATTACAGATTGCATATTTGCAATGGTTTCTAAGCTGCCTATACACTTACCAGTCAGAGGAGAGACCACTCAACTTGAAGGTTTTCCATGCTATGTCTCTGGCTACCATTATGACCCTTAGATGGCCAGGGGGCAATCATACCTTAGGCTCTGCACTTTCTCAAGGGAGCATGCCAGTTAATGATATTCATAAAGGTAGTGATGAAATAATCGAGGACCTCATCGACATCCGGTAGGGTGTTGTTAGGGCTCCAGTCAGTGTTAGTGATACAGGCCAGGAAGTCTTTGGCATTAAAGTGAGACAAGTCACTGGAATGTGTGATTTTGGGAGGAGGGTTAGGGGAGTTACTTCTCCAGGTGCAGATGATAGCAGAGTGATCACTTATGCTATCCGGGAGAACAGCAACTGACTTAACCCTGTGTGCACATTTAGTAATGACCCAATTGAGGATGGTATTGTAACGCCCCTGCAAATGGGGTTCTCAAAAGTTTCCCAGCAGCTTGTCTGAATGCTCCAAGTCTGGGCGGTGTTCGGCGTCTGAGCTGTTTAAATGTGGTTCCAAGTGAGTGCTATTTCAGCCTCCATGTACTGTCTCTTTAAGAGTTGTCTGCTTGCAGACTTAATTAGTTTGTATGGGGGGACTGTGTATTTAATGCTCTAATCCCGCCTGGGCTGCTGTCAATTTGCTCTGTTTCTGCCATTGCTACATGTGCAGAGGGAGCCTTGTTGAAAGATATAACTGTTTGCCAGACATCATTTAGAGCGACTGAGAAAATATAGCTGTCTAACCTGTCTTCATTTCAGCACGAACTGTTTCAGTGTAGCTCTTTCATTTTGGTTCTGAATAGCTGACTTGGACCAATCAGGATGATAGGGAGACCCTAAAATGGAGCCTGTGGATGAATCAGAACTTGGACTCTTAATTTTGAGCCAGCCACAAGGGGATTGTAAGGGCAGTGACTCTGGGAAATGTAGTTTTAACCTTGGCGCCTTTTTCCACCAACACAGGGAGTCTAATTGTGAGTGACAGTTGAACCAGCCAACAGAATGGTGTGGAGCTAAAGGAAATGCCCTGCTCTGTGACTGGAAAGATTAGATCAGTTGTGATTGTGAAGAGAGAAGGAGCTCTGTGCTTCTGCAGCGTATAGTTTTGTGTGGGAAGCACGTGTGAGGCCCTGCGTTTTGGTCTGCAGCCTTTGTGACTGCCAGTTTGTGCTGAATCCAAGTTGTGAGGAGAAAGAAGCTCCAGAAGTGTGGAAACCAGGCTCACACTGTAGAAGACTGGAAATATTGTTGAATCGCGCTCGATTTATCAGGAACCAAAGCTGCTGTGTGTGCTCCTGGGTATTTTGCAGTAATTGTGATCGGGATCGAGGAGCAGTCTGCCTCATATAGTGCATTCCTTTTACATATAAATGTGCGTAGTGCTTGTGGGGAATCGCTATTTCCAATCCCCAGTGCTGTGTGCTGTGTGTTGAAGCTGGAAGCAAACCCCAGCTTGCCTCGGACTAAATCTGTTTGTTATCAACTGCAGTGAGGTCCAGTCACAAGGACTTTGTCTCCATGCCTTGTGGTTCTGGCAATCCAGAAGAACATCCACCATCCGGTTTTCAGCTTGTGTATTGTGAGTACAAATCAGGGTATTCCCCTGCAGCCTGTTTTCAATAACAAGTGTGTAATCTAATTCTTGCAGTTTTGCTGCTTCATGGACTGAGCCATCCAGCTTCAGGCTACAATTGGGTGTTGTGCGTATATTTTTTTTCTACAGGGCCCCATCCATCTGCAACTACCGGCCAACCCCGAGCAATGGACATGTCTAGCAACCCCCAGCCTGGGTACCCAGAGTGTCACTTTTCAGCCCCTGTATAAGTGCACAGTATTGTGATTTAATGCCACCAATTAACCTGATTTCCCTGTCCCGTGTTGCTGCCCCCTAAATAAATCAGATTTGTTGATGTTATACTATATACTGTCTGTGGTGTTGGTACTTATGGAAACAGTATTGTGTTTGCTGTTTATGTTGCTTAACCTTATTTTACAGGGGGTCCACAAGGACATGCTGCAGAATCAGTCTCGAGAGAAGTGGTACTTTATGAGTGGACAGTGTGTATACGAGGGGTATTGGGGCTGTAACTCCGGTGTACTGTGTGAGCCACTAGAGGGAATAAAAGGGGGTCTCAGTGTCCCAGAGGACTGTGACCAAGCTAGTCTAACCACTACAAACCCTGACCTCTGGGTGGAGGCACCTACCATAGGACCTAGGCCTCTCAACCTGTCTGTAGTCAAACAGGCAGGGGTAGTAGCCCTTGGGGGTAGCGCCACCTTGGGGTTACATCTTGGAGGCACCACTGGGATTAGCGTCCTTTAGAGGCCACATTTATGAATCACTGTTAAAAATAAATGGATACCCCAACAGAAGTGGCTGTACACCAGTTGGTGGGGTGGTGTACTGGGCAGGAGATCGGCCCCCAAAAAGCTATACTTATCTTGGATATCCCACTGGGCACCAGTACAGACACTGTGGAGGGAGTACTTTCCAAGGTAGAAGGTTTACAAAACCCTGTGGTGGCGGGTCGACGTGCTAATCTGCTCACCCACACTTTCATGGCCCTAGTAGAGTATAAGGACCCCATAGATAGCTCCAAAGTGCCACAGACTATTACCCCGGAGGGAGCCATCACTGCCTGGAGAGTGATAACTAAGGACAGTAAAGACCCAGGGGGACTGCCCTCCCCCCACTATCTGAAACTTTTGAGGAGAAATTTGTTAAATTGTTGCTGGAGGAAGGGAAAACTGTGGAGGATTTAAAGAAACTATTATTGCCACCTGGGGGCATTCCTCCCCTAACACCCTCTCCCCCTCCCGCACCCATAATTGCCCCTCCTTCTGTGCCAGTTCTAGCCCCTATGTTTGTACCTGCCATTAGTCATGACTCTTACCGAAAGCTCAAAGTATTCTCTGGTATCCGCCCCACTCCAAATGGGGAGGTCGATCTGGAAACCTGGATAGACTCTGCTACTCTTGTGGTACAAGACTGGCAATGCTGTGAGGCAGAAAAAAGGGCTCGCCTCCATAGGGACCCATCCAATGTACTTTTTGCTCCCTGAGGGTCTCTGACCCTGACGCCAAAGCCCAAGAGTACATAATTGTCCTTGAAAATGTGTTTGGGGACACCACTAGTGTAGAGGCCTTGAAATGGAAGCTTAAAGATGTTAGACAACAGGCGGGGGAATTGTTATCTGCCTATATGAATCGATTAGAGGGGATCTTGCAAACCATTTTTCGAAAGGAGGGGTTGGACCTGTAGTGAAGTGGACTGGGTAAGACTGGATCATATATTCTGCTCTGCCCAGCACTCTAGCTGGGTGTTGCTCAAATTGCAACTGCATCAAGGGAAATCTGATCCCTTGCCTTTCCATGTGTTGATTAAGGAGGTACAGGAAGTTGAGTTGGAGGAAGGTTTTTCAGAGCCCTGTGCAGTCATAGCTGCTACATCTTCTGCCCCAGGTGTGGGGTCAGACGCTGATGGTCTGGAATCACCGAAATCACGTAATAGAACCCGAGACCCAAATGTCAGCCAAGGTGGGCCCAGCCAGAGAGGGATGGCTACCAATGTTTTGCCATGGGATGAACTGCTGAGGGAGATTAGGAAAGTAACAGTCTCATCATGAAGGCTGCTCTTATGAGTTCGGGCCCTGACACTTGCGCGATTGCTTCTGCTATGGGGGTTGGGGTGCCCACCCAGGCACCTCCTGCTGACAACAGCTCAAAACTTGAAGTCTTGGCTATGGAGATGAGGGAACTGAAGAGATATCTCCAAATGTACAACCCACCGCCGCCTGAGGTGGCACCAAGGTTTTCTATTGATAGTACCAATGACGCAGCCCCCAATGTGATGCCTCGGTCCCCCCAAACTTCAGCAGACATATTTTGCCATAATTGTGGGAAGGATGGGCACATGAAGAGGGAATGCTGGTCTCGGAAAGACTTAGAGAGAGTGATGAGTCGGCTACAAGGAGAGCTTTGGAGCACAAAACAGTGGTTTAGTGGTGCACAAAATGACTGCAGTGAAGGTCCCAGAAATGCTAACTCACGTCCCTTTGTGGCTAGATCATCTGCCCAGGCCCTTGCTACTGCCTCTCCACACTGGTCCATAATAGTGGGTTCCTCCATGGAGACAACTATGAAGGTGAGTGGAGTGTCTACAAGAGCTATATTGGACAGTGGCTGCCAAGTGACAATTATGTTTCAGGACTAGTATCAGACACGCCCATCTGATGTACCCTTACAACCGTTGAAGGGCTGCATGTCTGGGGGTTAAGTGAGAAGACCTACCCCTATTCCGGGTATATCCGAATTTGGTTGTCTTTTCCCACCTCCGTGGCTGGAGTGGCCAAACAAGTAGAGACCCTGGCATTAGTGTGTCCCCCTACTGGACTGTATGATGGGACTCCTCTACTAATTGGGATGAATGCGCATCTGTTTGGATGATTGGTGCAGTTGTGTTATGAGAAACAAGGGTCAAGGAATTGTAGAGCTTTGAGAATCCCGGTATTAATCAAGAAGGCCTATGAGGCACAGAGAGATGCTGAAAAAGTGGACCCAGAGGAACCGGTTGGAATTGTCTGGAAGAAGGATCTGGAGTCCATGATTCTGGCGCCAATATCCAGTGTACCTTACAGGGGGAAGTCCGTATCAGAAAGGATGTCAAGAATAAAATCCTCATGCTGGATGTACCAGGCGATGGGAAATTGCCAGAAGGACTGCTGGTCAAGCCAAGTATTTTGCCTGCCAGAGACCATGCTTATGCCAGAAGGGTAATGGTTCAAGATCAAAATATGTCTGATACAGAGATTCGAGTAAATAGAGGTTGCACCCTGGCTAATGTACATTGTGCAGATACTGCAGTGATGCCCAGTAACAAGTGTTTGGGGGAGAATGACAGAGTGATGCCAGACTTATTTGATTTTGGGGACTCCCCGTTGCCAGCCAAATGGAAGATGAGAATTAGTAGAAAATTTGCTCAGAGAGACCAGGTGTTTTCTTTAAAGGAATGGGATGTAGGAAGTGTGCAAGGAGCTGAGCACCACATCCGGCTGCATGATGAAAGGTCATTTCGTGAAAGGTCTTGACGCCTGGCTCCTGCTGACATAGTTAATGTGAGACGTCATCTGCAAGAGATGCTTGCTGCTGGTGTAATACAAGAATCCAGAAGCCCATATGCTTCACCTATTGTGGTAGTGAGAAAAAAGGATGGGACAGTAAGAATGTACTTGGATTATCGCACCTTGAACCGGTGGACTATCCCTGAGCAGTATACAATGCCCCATATTCAGGATGCTTTAGACTGCCTGAATGGTAGCAAGTGGCTCTCCGTGCTGGATCTTCGCAGTGGGTACTACCAGAGCCCGATGGCCCCGGAAGACCATGAGAAGACAGCCTTTATCTGCCCACTTGGTTTCTATGAATTCATGAGGATGCCTCAAGGGATTTCAGGTGCTCCAGCCACTTTTCAACGACTGATGGAGCGTGCAGTGGGGGACATGAACTTATTAGAGTGCCTGGTGTACCTAGATGATGTTACTGTGTCTGGCAGCTCACTGGAGGAACATGAGAGCAGATTATTCAAGGTGTTGGACTGACTGGAAGACTTTGGCCTAAAACTGTCCATCGATAAATGTCAATTCTTCCAAACATCTGTAAAGTATGTGGGACACATAGTCTCCACCGAGGGAATAGAGACCAATCCAAGTAAAGTTGAGGCCTTGACCACCTGGCCACAGCCCCACAATCTAAAAGAACTGCAAAGATTCCTGGGATTCTGTGGCTACTATCGCCGTTTCATCAAGGACTATTCAAGAGTGATCCGTCCTTTACTTAATCTTACTCAAGGTTACCCTCCTACCCACAAAAAATACAAACGGTCGGTTTCTTCTGAGCCTGAGAGAGTGTATTTCCTTCCCAATGAAGTATTTCGAGCCAGATGGACACCTGAGTGTGAAGCTGCTTTTCATGAGATTATATATCAATTTACCCATGCTCCTGTCATTGCCTATGCAGATCCAGTGGAGCCCTATGTCTTGCACACTGATGCTAGCCTGCAAGGCTTGGCGGATGTATTGTACCAAGAGCACGAGAATGGCCTGAGACCATTGGCCTTTGCCAGTAGAAGCCTGACCCCATCCGAAAAGAACTATCCTGTACATAAGTTAGAGTTCCTAGCTTTGAAGTGGGCTATTGTTGACCAGTTCCACGAGTACTTGTATGGGGCTAAGATACTAGTAAAAACTGACAATAATCCTTTTACCTATGTGCAGACTTCAGCTAAGTTGGATGCCACTGGCCATAGATGGCTTTCTGCATTATCTACATATGACTATGCTGTTGAATACAGAGCAGGCCTGAACCACATAGATGTTGATGCTCTCTCCTGGAGGCCTGTTCCCTGGAATGACTGGGTCAGACTGTCAGAACCTGATATTCGAGCACTCTGCCAGAAGTTTGACAGGGAGGAACAAATGTCCACGGATGCAGGGGACTGTATGGTGGATTGTTTGGCACCCTCTGAGAATTGCATACCTGCTGCTTATTGCCACTTTTCTGCAATAGACATTGGTACAGTGCCTCAACTGGACAATGACAGTATTCAGCGGGCTCAATCCCGAGATCCCATGATCAAATCAGCTTTAGAAGCTCTCTACACAGGGAAAGATGTGTCCAAATTACGCTCCACTGATTTGAGAACTGCATTGTTATACAAGGAAGGTCCTAAGTTGAAACTGATCAATAGACGGTTATACAGAGAAACAGTAGACAGAGGAGGACAAATAGACAAACAACAACTAGTGCTGCCCACCTGCCTTTTGAGACTCAGTACTGAGGTCCTTACACAACCACATGGGGCACCTTGGTATAGACAGAACACTTGACTTGGTGAAATCCACATTCTATTGGCCTAAGATGGGGCCTGATGTTGAGCAACACATTCAAACCTGTAGTCGCTGTTTACAGAGGAAAGCCCTGCCCCAGAGGGTTGCTCCCCTTGTTAACATCACTACAAGTGCCCCCATGGAGCTGGTCTGTATTGATTTCCTGAGTTTGGAGTCAGATCAAAGAAATATTAGTAATGTGCTGGTGGTCACTAACCATTTTATGACATATGCCCAAGCTTTCCCCACCAAGGATCAGAAGGCATCCACTGTGGCAAAAGTACTTGTAGAAAACTTTTTTGTTCACTATGGGGCTCCACAAAGAATCTATTCTGATCAAGGAAGAGACTTTGAGAGTCGTCTGATCGAAGAGATGCTTTCTCTGTGGGGAGTGCTAATGTCCAGAACCACCCCTTGACACTCCCAGGGGGAACCGTAGCCTGAACGTTTCAACCACACTATGCTAGATATGCTAGGCACCCTCCACCCAAAGGACAAGCCAAGATGGAGGCAACAAATTAGCATCCTGGTACATGCCTACAACTGCACCAAAAGTGATGCCCCTGGGTTCTCCCCCTACCACCTGATGTTTGGAAGAGAAGCTTGACTGCCGGTAGATGTATGTTTTGGAGTTTCTTCTGATGGGGTTCGAGCTGACAACTATTTACAGTATGTGCAAAAGTATAAGGCCCAGCTAAATCATGCTTACCAACTGGCTCAAACCATGGTTGCCAAAAGAAATCTGGCCAACAAAGAAAGGTATGATAAAAAAGTGAAAGCCCTGGAACTCCAGGAGGGAGATCGGGTGTTGCTAAGAAATCTGGGACTGCATGGCAAACACAAGATTGCTGATAGGTGGCACCATCTCCCTCACATTGTGGTAAGCAAACTAGATGATCTGCCTGTGTACAAAGTAAGGCCAGAGAATAACTCAAAAGATGTGAAAACAATGCATAGAAATCATTTACTGCCCATTGGACAAATCTTGATTGAGTCTGAGCCCCCAGAAAATGCCCCCTCTGGACCAGTGACTAGAGCTGCTGCTAAGCAAACATTAAGAAAGCCTGCACCTACAAAAGCTGAGTTAAAGTGTTCCCCTCCACAAGTTCCAGTTGAACATGACTGTCAGTCCATGTCAGAGGAAAGTGAGTGTGGCTTTGAATACTACCCTTCTTATAAACTGAGTCAGTTGTTTCGGGGCAATCCCCTAGTTAATACTGGAGATGAAGCTGGGCCTTCTGGACTGTCTAAGCCCCCAGCTTTGTCCCTGGAGCCAATGCTCCCAGAAAGTGAAGTGCAAAGCATCAAGTCAGATGATATGGAATCATTGTGTATGGTTGAACTGTTTGAGCTTTCAACGGAGGAAAATGATGGATTGGGACAAACTGGTGATATACCAGAACAAGAAGAGTGTGTTGAGTGCCCTGATAGTTCACTGCCAATGCCAGAAAACTCCCCATGTGAGCCAAGTGTTGTGGACTCTAAGACTGCAAATCATGGAGCTGAAAGTGCCCCAGGTTCTAGCCTCTCTACCCCCAAGGAGACTACCCTGGCAAGTAAAGACAGTGCTGAAAATG
The DNA here is from genome assembly GCA_016271365.2 of Neoceratodus forsteri. Classification (NCBI taxonomy): domain Eukaryota; kingdom Metazoa; phylum Chordata; order Ceratodontiformes; family Ceratodontidae; genus Neoceratodus; species Neoceratodus forsteri. The sequence goes on from CM028133.1 coordinate 832,812,052, forward strand.
AGTCTAAAAGTGCAGACACTGTAACAGTTCCCCCTAGAAAGACTGGTCGAACTGTAAAGCCTGTAATGTACTTAAGCTATGATTCCCCTGGGAGGCCTGTGGACTTGTCTCTCAATGTTGTCCATAAAGGAGTGTATGTGTCCCCGAGCTCATTGCCCAAACTAAGCATAAACGCTACCTCCAAGTTAATTGTGCTGCCCTCTAGGTATGGTGCCCCTGCCCCATCCAGCCCCACGGTAACGGATAGGGAAGGGCCCCCTCTCTTCAGGTTTCATGTACAGGAGGTAATAACCTGAGTTGTGGTACAATGTGTGTATAATACTGTGCAAAAAGTGAGGTACTGAAAAGTTTCAGAAATATGTTTCTGTTAAGGTGATATGTTGACTGATGATTACATACATAAGCCTAATGTGATACTGATGTAAATGTATATGGTTGTATTGAAACTTATGGGGGTATTTACTTGACACGCACACTAGGTTTTCCAGGCCAGGAGGGGTGTAACCCCCCTGCAAATGGGGGTTCCCAAAAGTCTTCCAGGAGCTTGCCTGAATGCCCCAAGTCTGGGTGGTGTTCAGTGTCTGAGCTGCTTAAATGTAATTCCAAGTGAGTGCTATTTGAGCCTCCACATAGTGTCTCTTTAACAGCTGTCTGCTTGCAGACTTAATTAGTTTGTATGGGGGGGACTGTGTATTTATTGCTCGAATCCCGCCCGGGCTACTGTCAATTCGCTCCGTTTCTTGCATTGCTACATGTGCAGAGGGAGCCTTGTTGAAAGATATAACTGTTTGCCAGACATCATTTAGAGTGACTGAGAAAATGTAGCTGTCTAACCTGTCCACCATAGAGCAATAAGATTCATAACAGACCTGCCATCTAATACCCATCATTGCTCTCTTTATGCTGCAGTTGGATGGGTTTCCCTACACCTCAGAAGGAACAGAAATGCAGCTCTATGGACTTACAGAGCATTATCAAAAAAATTCCCAAACTATATTCTGGACTGCTTCACCCAGACCATTCCTAGTTCCTATGCCCTAAGAAGCAACAACATCATCCTGCTGAAATTGCCCAAATTCAACACCCTGCTAGGGAGGGCAGCAATCAGCTATTCTCTAGCTATAACATGGAGACACCCTACAAAAATCCCTAAAACTGTCAATCTTATACCAATTGCATCCTTTAAACAGTTGTGATTTTCTTCACAGAGAAATGCAGTTGCTACCCGCTAGAGCTAGCTTTGTCATCTCACAATCTCCTCCCAAAAATTCACCATATATGGTATAATCTTTGTTCTTCAGTTCTCCCTCCCAGGCAGACACCCCATCTTATGGCACCCAGTAATACCTTCCACCATCCTAGTATTACATTATGTTGTGTGTTTGCCATGGCCCCTCCACTGGGATATGTATATACTGTATATACTGTAAATATATAACTTTCCTATAACCCATTTTATCATGTGACTTTTACTGTACATCATTGTGTTTATAAATGTTTTTTTTCCCCCTGTATGTAACTGTTTATATAAGTGTATTGATGTATCTGTTGTGTATCAACTGTTGAACCTTGACCTTATCAGGTCCATCTTGCAAATGAGCCTTGCTCAATGATGCTCGCCTGAATAAAGATTTGATTGATTGATTGATTGATTGTCTTCATTTCAGCACAAACTGTTTCAGTGTAACTCTTTCATTTTTGTCCTGAATAGCTGACAGGGACCAATCAGGATGATAGGGAGACCCTAAAATGGAGCCTGTGAACGAATCAGAACTTGGACTTTCAATTTTGAGCCAGCCACAAGGGGATTGTATGGGCAGTGACTCTGGGAAATGTAGTTTTAATCTTGGTGCCTTTTTCCACCAACACAGGGAGTCTTATTGTGAGTGACAGTAGAACCAGCCAACAGAATGGCATGGAGCTAAAGGAAATGCCCTGCTCTGTGACTGGAAAGATTAGATCAGTTGTGACTGTGAAGAGAGAAGGAGCTCTGTGCTTCTGCGGTGTATAGTTTTGAGTGGGAAGCGTGTGTGAGGCCCTGAGTTTCGGTCTGCAGCCTTTGCGAGTGCCAGTTTGGACTGAATCCGAGTTGTGAGGAGAAAGAAGCACTAGAAGTGTGGAAACCAGGCTCACCCTGTAGAAGACTGGAGAAATTGCTGAATCACGCTCGGTCTGTCAGAAACTGAAGCTGCTGTGTGTGCTCCTGGGTATTTTGCAGTAATTGCAATCGGAATTGAGCAGTCTGCCTGATATAGTACTTTCCTTTTACATATGAATGTGCGTAGTGCTTGTAGGGAATTGCTATTTCCAATCCCCAGTGCTGTGTGCTGTGTGATGAAGCTGGAAGCAAATCCCAGCTTGTCTTGGACTAAATCCGTTTGCTATCAACTGCAGTGGGGTCCAGTCACAAGGACTTTGTCTCCATGCCTTGTTGTTCTAGCAATCAAGAAGAACATCCACCATCCGGTTTTCAACTTGGGTATTGTGAGTACAAGTCAGAGTATTCCCCTGCAGTCTGTTTTCAGTCACAAGTGTGTCATCTAATTCTTGTTGTTTCACTGCTTCATAGACTGAGCCATCCGGCTTCGGATTACAATTGGGTGTTGTGCATATATTTTCTTCTACAGGGCCCTATCCATCTGCATCTGCCTGCCAACCCCGAGCAATGGACCTGGCTAGTCCCCTCCAACCTGGGTACCCAGAGTGTGACTTTTCAGCCCCTGTATGTGTGCACAGTACTGTGATTTAATGCCACCAATTAACCTGATACCCCCCCCCATGTTACTGCCCCCTAAATAAATCAGATTTGTTGTTGTTATACTATATACTGTCTGTGGTGTTGGTACTTATGGAAACAGTATTGTGTTTGCTGTGTATGTTGTTTAACTTTATTTTACAGGGGGTCCTCAGAGACATGGTGCAGAATCAGTCTCGAGGGTAAGTGATATCTATATGAGTGAACAGTGTGTATATGTGGGGTATTGGGGCTATAACTGTGGTGTACTGTGTGAGCCACTAGAGGGAATAAAAGGGGATCTCAGTGTCCCAGAGGACTGTGACCAAGCTAGTCTAACCACTACAAACCCTGACCTCTGGGTGGAGGCACCCGCCATAGGACCTAGGCCCCTAAACCTGTCTGTAGTCAAACAGGCAGGGGTAGTAGCCCTTGGGATGGTGCCACCTAGGGGTTACAGTATGGTTACCAGCCTTAGCATTCAGTCTGGTAGGATCAGAGATTAGTTGAGCTAAGTTGGACTCAGCTATGGAGTTGTGCCATTTATCTGCACTAGCCCCCAGCCAGTCAAGATTGAAGTCATCACACAGTCTGAGGTCCTGAGGGGGGAGGTTAGCAAGAAAAGCAAGGAAGGTGGGGAGAAGGCTGGGGGCATCTTGGGGGAGCACGCCTCACAATTAATTCTTCACAGTACCGAGAGTTAACTGTAGAAGCAATGACTAGGCTGAAGGAGAATCGGACATAGGGGAGGGGAGTTCAACTGCTGCTAAACCTTACCTCATGTAAAGCAGTATACTGCCTCCCCACTTGCCTCTGTGGTCTGCTCCAAAGCAGGAATAACCATGCAGGGCAGTTTCATGGAGTTGGATATTTGGCTTGAGCCAGGTCTCTGAAATTCCTAATATGTCTGGATTGTGCTAACTTATGCCTCTAGCTCCAGTAATTAAGGCCATAGACTCTGCACATTTAGCTGGGTGATTTTTAGTCCTTTTGGGGTAGATTGAGGTAAGGAATGGGGCGCTTGTACGAGAGGAATATGCAAGGCCCAGGGTTAGGCTGTATATCCCCGGTCCATATCAAATCAAATCAAATCATCTTTATTTTTATAGCACCTTTCGAAACCAAGGTGCTGTACATAAAAACCATCTACATAAAAATAAAATTTTAAAACGAACATTAAAACAAATCATTCGTAGCTAGGAAAAGCAAAACTAAATAAATATGTCTTTAACTCCATTTTAAATCTATCGACAGTTGGACATTCACTCAACCAATGAGGTAAAGAATTCCACAGGGTTGGCGCTGAAAAAGTGAAAGCACGAGATCCCGATGTCTTTAATTGAACCCTGGGAATCTCCAGCAATCCCTCGTTGACGGAATGGAGAGGATGGAGGGGGCAGTAGGGTATCAGGAGATCTTTCAGGTAACTGGGTCTCTGATCATGTATGGCTTTAAAGGTTAGTAAACCAACCTTAAAAGTGATCTGCCACCAAACAGGCAGCCAGTGCAGTTTGCAGAGCATGGGCATAATGTGACTGGTTCTAGAAGTCCCAGTCAAAAGCCTGGCTGCCACGTTCTGCACCAGCTGCAGGTGGCGGATAGCAACCCCAGGTAGCCCCAGGTAGATGGAATTGCAGTAATCAAGATGGGTAGTGACAAAGGCATGGACAAATGTTGGAAGATCACCCGGAGGAACCAGGTGTTTCACCCGGGAGATATTCCTCAGACAGTAAAAAGAGGATTTGACAACAGCTGACACTTGAGATTTTAAGGTAAAACCATCATCAAAAATAACGACCAGGTTACACACCTGATCGGAGGTAGAGAGCGACATACCACAAAGTAATAAGCCTGATGGTTGTCCAGCTCCCAAACCAGCCCCTGGACGACCTGGATCCTCTACCAGCACCTCAGTCTTATCCGGATTCAGTCTCAGCCAGCTGGAACTCATCCAAAGTCTGATCTCAGCAAAGCAGTTATTTAGCATGGAGAGTGCATCATCTTGTCTGGGCAGAAAGGACAAATACAGCTGAGTATCATCTGTATAGCAATGAAAACCCAGACTGTATCGCCTGATGAAAGCTCCCAATGGCAGTATATACAATGCAAACAACATGGGGGCTAGAATGGAGCCCTGAGGTACCCCACAAGGCAGGGAGTGAGCGCCAGAGGAAAAAATTCCAGTGGCAACTCTCTGAGACCTGTCCGTGAGGTAAGAATGGAACCATTTGAGGACTGTACCAGACAGCCCACAAAAAAAATGCAGGTGCTCCAATAGCACACCATATAAGAAGTGAGAGGAGGGAAAGGAGGGATGGGGCAGAGGTAAGGAGGTTCTCTGTGGTAATGCAACTGGGGGCAGTTGGAACACTTAGCCTTTCACAGAGCCAGTGCCCTAGGTGGAGTGCGTGGAGCCTTGGCAGGAAGGGAATAAGAAGAAGCCTCAGGCCAGACACACTGCAGCATGTTGCTGGTGGGGTGTCAACCCTACAGTAGCATGGGTAACTGACTGAGTGTGCAATAAAGTAGTCAGACAGGTAAAGGGATAAAGTATGTTTGTTCAGAGTGGTGGGATTCCCCCAGCACTCGTCTGGGCATTACCAGAGAGAAGGTCAAGAGGGTTCCTTCTGGCCATTTCCAGTCCTCCCACTAATGACTGGTGGAATTTCCTTAAGGAACCAGATGGCAAGGGACACTTGAAATCATACCTCCCTCTTCCAGCAGCACCAATCAGGAGGCAGATTTCTTTAGTAGGTGGGGCTTAATGAGAGGCAGCTGAAATTTCAAACCCGCTTTCCAAAACTATTTGTTCAGAATGGCAGGATTCTCCTAGCACTTGGGAACATCACCAGGGACAGGGTCTAGGGGGTTCCAACTGGTCATTTCTAGCCCTCCCTCTCAGTGGAATTTTCTCAAGGGACTAGACAGCAAAGGGACACTCAAAGCTGAGCCTCCCTCTTCCAGCAGCACAAATCAGGAGATGGCTTTCTCTAGCAGGTGGAGCTATAGAAGAGCCCACTGAAATTCAAATTTGGCTTCCAAGACTGTTGTTCAGAATAGTAGGATTCCCCTAGCACTCATCAGGAGCATCATCAGGGACAGGGCCGAGAGGGTTCTATCTGGCCATTTCCAGCCCTCCCCTAATAATAGCCAGAATTTCCCAAGGAAGCAGACAATGAGAGACATCAAAGCTGGGCCTCTCTTCCAGCAGCACCAATCGGGCAGCTTCTCGTTGAATCCTCCACTGTGCGACGAGGTCAGGGTGGGCAAGTTTGGGGTGTCACACTGGGGGTGTCAGTGTGGGGTGTCAGTTCAGTTGCAGATGCTGCCCCCCAGTGTGCTGCCTGTAAAGTTCTCCTGTACTGTTATCTCCAGGTGCGTTTCAGTAAGTCCTTCTATGTACAGTATTTGATGTAAAAGTATGCTTAGGAACTGAGTTGTGCTATAATTTAAACTACCTCACACAACTTCTTAATGGGCCCTATGCACTAATGGGGTGGAGTGGCTATGCATGTGTATTTGGGGCATGCACCCACTCCGCACCCAGTGCGCCACCAGCGGGATTCACCCACAGGGTGCACAGCCCCACCACTAGACTGCGTGGAGGGCACTGTGGTAGGGGCATGCCAGTGGGCATGCCCCACTCCGCACCATTCACAGAGGTGCAGAGTGCTGGACGTGAAGCGGGCACACCTTACACTGGGTAACACCCAGCTGTAAGGGATACGCGCCCCCCCAGGATGTCACTGCAGACCCCCCTACATACTGCCCCAGCCCATGGATCAGCAGAGAAGGCTGGGGCAGCAGACCAGGCACCCTCCCACCCCCAGCTTGTCTGGCCTGTCAGCCTGACATCGGTGGTGGGCAAGGTGATGGAGGGCATTGTCAAGGAGAGGCTGGGGGGGACCTGGATAAGTCAGGGTGCCTGGACGATAGACAGCATGGATTCATCCCGGGGAAATCATGTCAGACAAACCTGGTGGAGTTCTATGACTGGGTGATGAGTGCCTTGGACCTGGGTAGACCAGTGGACGCCCTCTTTCTAGACTTCAGCAAGGCTTTGACTCTGTTCCTCACGTGGGCCTGTTGGATAAGCTGGGAGAAATGGGGTGGGGAACCAGATGATCAGATGGATAGGCAATTGGCTCCAGGACCGGACCCAGAGGGTCGTGGTTGGCGGATAGTCTCATCCCCAAGGAGGGTCATTAGTGGGGTCCTACAGGATCAGTCTCTGGGCCCTTCTGTTCAACGCCTACGCCTCTGACATAAGGACAGGAATCAGGAGTGAGATGAGTCTCTTTGGATGGCTCAAACTGGGAGCGGTGGTGGATGGGAAGGAGGGAGGGTGGCCCACAGGGGACCTGGAGGCTCTGGAAAGATGGTCTAGAAAGTGGAAGCTGAGGTTCAATGCAGGGAAATGCAAGGTACTCCACCTGGGGGTCAGAAACCCGGCCAAGTGTGCACCCTGGGGGAATGCTACAAGTCTCGATGGCTGAGAGGGACCTGGGGTGGTGGTGGATGTCAAGATGAACAACTCTGAGACTTGTAGGAGGGCAGCCAAGGCCAACAGGATGCTGGGATGCATTGCTGGGGATCACCTCCAGAAGGAGGAAGTGATACTCCGCTGTATAACACCACTTGGTGAGGCGCACCTTGAGTACTGCGTGTGCTTTGGAGGCCACACTTAAAGAGGGACATTAACCTCCTGGAGAGGGTCCAGAGGAGGGCAACCAAAATGATTTGGGACTTGGGGCACAGGACCTATGAGGAGAGGCTGAAGAGCTAAAATGTACACATTGGAAGAGAGAAGGGACGGGGGACATGATAGAGGTCTCAGGTACATGAAGAGGGTAAATAGGGAGGAACAGTCAGGGTGCTTCAAGGAAGGAGGAGGGGGCCACTAGAGGCATGGGTGGAAGCTGGAGGGGAAGATTCAGGGAGAAAGCAGGAGGTGCTACTTCACTGAGAGAGGTGGTGGAGCCATGGAATCGCTACCTAGGGGGCTGGTGGAGCAGAGACAGTGGAGGTTCAAGAGGGGTGGGACAGGTACAGGGAAGGGTTCTGGAAGCAAAATCCAATGCAGCAAGAATATCTGGAACTGGGAAGGGAGAAGCCAGAGAAGGCGAGGGGGGCAGCAAGGTCAGCACCCAGGGTGGGGGCTGACCAAACGAGCAGACACGAAAGACCATTAGGCCTATTCTGCTGGCATTTTAGTATGTTAGTATGTTAGCTTGCAGCGCACATCATGCCCTCCATCTTGTTTCTGTGCCCCATGGGCACAAGGGATCCACTTGCAGACCAGGTCCAGGCATCCCATTGGCTGTACATCCAGTCTGCAGAACACTCCACTGCACATCTATGTGCCATGCAGGAGGAGCTGCAGACAGGTGGGTGCCGGTTGTGCATACCGGCATATGCGCACCCGTCTGCAGGTGCGCAGCTACGTGGGCAGGGTATGCATGTTTTCTGCGTAACCCTGTCTACATAGTGCACAGGGCCCAATAAACAGAACTGCTGACTTCAGTAATGGTTAGGTAACAAGGGTGTGTTGTTCTACTGCCCTAGTGTTCCTACTCATCTGCTTACGGAACCTTGTTAAACTAATAATACTGTTTTGCCTTACAGTGTAGGTTTTCTATTGATGTAATAGTACTGAGTGTATATACCCCAATGTTAATACTGTATTCAATTTGCAAATGTTCCTTTTTTTGTATGTACCTACCTTAGCATATTTTTTGTTTGGTCACTTATATTGATCTACAGTTTGGTGGTTTAAACTAGCTAGCTTCCCTATTTTTAAGTTTAACAGGATGGTTGTGTAGACAGCTAGCCCACATGTTACCTCATCCGCTCTGTTCATTATACGAGCTGTACTTTACTGTGCTTTATATTTGCTCCTAGACATTCATCTTTTGTTCTACATACTGCCCAGCCTACTTTCTCATTACATTAATCCTTTTGGCAGCCACCCTCCTGTCTCATTCCTTCACTTGCATATCCCCTTGCTGTTCTGAGGTGGCCAACTCCCCATTTCTCCAGTATATACCAGGGGCTCTTCCCCCAGTATTGGCTCACCCCTGAAGCCCTGTTTTGGATCTGTGACTTAGGGGCCCCAACTCCCAATTTAATATGCCCCCTAATAAGATGTTCCCTTCTCAATCCTCTAGAATTAGCCACTTATTTTTGATGCTGTGTCTCCTACTTAGTGGTGATGTGGAACAGAGGGTAATCCAGGGATTCTACCCCCCCCCGACAGTAGTTTGCCATCTCTTCCAAAGGAACTTAAGATATTTCACACAAATATTAGAAATCTGCTCCCCAAAATAGACTCAGTAGGAATTTGGGTTGGTCAGAACAATCTTGATATTCCTATACTATCTGAAACTAGTCTCTCTCCCAGAGTTAATTTCTCTACTATTTAAATCCTAGGCTACTCTATCCATAGACAGGATCACTCCAGACATGGGGGTGGTGCTCTCTTCTATGCAGCCAACCACCTACAATTCTTTATCTCACAACAAAAGTCCATTCCCAAGTCCCATGAGTTCTTGATGGTGCTACTTTCTTTCCCAAGTTCGTTCCCCATTTTTATTACCTACTGTACACCTGATAAATCTCCTGATTATTTCAATAGATATTCTACAAAGAGTTCTGGATTCCTCACCTGGTGGTGAGCATATTTTGCTAGGGGACTTCAATGTAAATTGGTCTGTCTGTCTAATATTATTCAAACCAAACTTAAAGCTCTAAACCTCTCCCAATTGATAACATCCCCTACTCATTTCAGAACCAGGTCTGTAAACCATAGCACAATCGACTGGGCTCTTTCTTTTCACCTTCACAGAATAGTACTAGCAGATACCCTCCCCAATCTTTTCAGTGAGCATTGCATAATTCATAGTGTTAGGAATATAAATACTCCACAACCCCCCCACCCCAAGAATTATTCTGGCCAGATCTTTCAAGTCACTTCACCTTGAAATTTTTGTGCATGATCTTCACCATGCTGACTGCTGACCTGCCCTATCTTCACCAGATCCAGATGTAGTCTTTAAATCATTTCAGTGGTACTTTTAACTCTGTCTGCAATACTCACACCCTCTTCAGACATTCTAGGGTTCATGGTTCCCACCTTCTCTTGCTCAGCTTTGACCTTACTGACCTCTTCTATCTAAGAAATGCTGCTTGGTCTAGGCACAAGCTTCAGGGGTGCCATCTGATAGGCAAGCTTTCACTAGACTCCAAAACTATTGGGCCAAAGTCAACTAGTAGACCACGGCTGCCTATTTCCAAAACAAATTCCTGTTCGGTGGCTGAGACCGTTCTAAATTTTGGAAAACAGTTCATTACCTTCTCAGTATCTCTCCATTGGCTTCAGGCTCGCACAGTGATATTTGTCATGCCTTATCTGCTGATGTGCTAAACCAGTTATTCATAAATGGTCCTAGGGCTGTAAATTTCATTTGACACCCTCTAGCCTGCTGATACCTTTCTTAACTTATGGAAGTTTCAGTCTCTCTCCCATCCTAGAATCAGATGTCCTTAGAGAACTTTATTCTTTGAATGTTCTCTCTTCTGAGGGTTCTGCTGGCCTCTCACCCAGACTCCTAGCCATAAGGGCCCCAGCCCTGGTCTCCCCCATCACCTACATTTTCAATCAATCTTTGGCCACTGGCATCTTCCCATCAATTTGGATACATGCCCTGGTTGCCCCACTTCATAAAGGAGACACCACTGATGTTCCGGCAAACTAACATCCCATTTCTTTACTCCCCTCTATCTCTAAACTACTCAAGAGGCTGGTCAGTAAACAACTCTCTAATTATTTTGACAAATTAAGCTTCATCACTCCTTTCCAGATGGGTTTCCACCCTGTCCATTCCACCTCTACTTCCCTGCTCAGAATTACTGACTACATCCGCTCACAGATGAATGCCAGCCATAAGACTGGTGTAATCTTTCTTCATAGACTTAAAGACATTTAATACTGTTAATCATATGCTGCTCTTAGTCAAGCTAACTTCCTCTGGTGTCTCTGCCTATTCCTCACACTGGTTCAATTCCTACCTCTCAATAGGACACAATCAGTTAAATGAAGGTCTTTAATTTTATCTCAGCTCTCAGTGATCTTAGGTGCCCCCCAAGGGTCAGTCCTTGGCCCCCTTCTTTTCTCAATATTCATTAATGATCTCCCCAACTGTCTACAAGTCTGTAAATCCCAGATGTACATGGATGATACCATCATGTTCTCCTCTGGCCACTACTTCTCCAACATAAAGCTATCTCTTCAGTCTGACTTTGTTAATGTCCTAGAATGGTTTCTCACAAATTAGCTAGCTATGAATCATAAGAAAACAGTTACTATGCTCTTTGGCACCACCACTGGCTGTGATCAACCCCCTCAACTCTGAAGCTGTGCTCCACATCTGGCGACCCCACTGACTCTGTAAACTCTCTTTTTGTTTTGTTTTGTAGGCGGTTTTTGAGGCTTTTTAAAGTCTTAAACACAACCAAACAATTAACTATTATTTATACAATAATCTCATTCCAAACTGGTGTATAAAAAGCACATTTATAGGAGGCAGTGTGGCGCAGTGGTTTAAGGCTCTGAGCTGCAAATCTGGAGACCTGGGTTTGAATCCTACAGCCCCTACTTGCATACTGTGTGACCCTGAGTAAGTCACTTAACTTCCTCATGCTCCCAGGTTGCACCTGTAAACTAGCTTTCAGCTTGTGTGTCTCACCTGGTTAAATAATTGGAAAAAAAAATTAAGTCCACATCATCATGAAGGGTGAATGTACAGAAACTATATAAAAGAAAAGATTATCTTACAGTCTTAGCTGTTAATTAATTTAAATGAAGCAAGATTTAATATTTCACCTCACTGCATAAGAAACCTGTTCGTATCCTGCCCCCCTTTTTTTACTCAAATGTCCCTCTAGAAGAAAGGTTCTGTAATATGAAAACTTTACCAAATCTTTGCTCACCATTTGCCAATAATTATATATTTGCTTATTATATTTTATGAGCATTAAAGTGTATCTTTTCTCATGTATAAGCACTTGAATTTTCACATTATTTGAATCACTTAAGTGATGCAGCGTACGTGGATCAAATGAACATTCCAAACATTTCACTAATTCTTGTTTGTTAATTAAGTTGCCAACATCATCATTTCTTCCTCTGAAATCATAGGGGAATCCATCGCTCCTTCTCTCTGTAAGTCAAGTTCATACTAGGCTCCAACAAATGTTGTCTTTGCTGAGGTGAGTAATTTAAATTCAGTCCACATCTCTTTTTCAATTTAAAAGTTTACTGATTTAGCTGGCCCGGTGGCACTGAGGGTTGAGGCACTGGACACTGCACCTCGCACCATGCCGGTGACCCAGGTTTGGGAACAAGCCCAGGTTGTCAGTGAGGGGGGAAGGTGAGGAGTGGGATTGAGCCGCCGCAATGTGGTGCTCCTCTCCAGGGAGGAATGAGTGCTTGCCCCCCGTAGTTCCACTCCCATCGGATGGAGGCCTGATGGGAAGCATAGGTGGTCGGGGCAGCAGGCAATTGCCACGGGTGGGGCAGAAGGGTGCCGAGCTGGTACACAGTGTGCATGTGCGCCTCCAGGCAGATGCACGCACATGTCACCTGGGTTCCTGGGTGGGGAGAAAACCAGGAAAAAAGCACAAACTACATATAGGAAAAAAGTTTATTGATTTTAAGGTAAACAGCAACATACAAACAGATTCATGAAAATATCACAGCAGAAGATATGGCTAATGACTAAATACAGCAATAATGTACATATGAAAAACATACGACCATATGAAGAAGCCAGCAGAAGAAGGCCATTTGGTCTATCAAGTCTGCTCGTGTTGCAGGGTCCACAGCTTAAGCTACTGTCCCTGCCCCTCACCCCACTCCTCTCATTCTCCATAGCCATGACCCTTACTCTCCCCTATACCTGTCCCAGCCTCTCTTAAAGTTGTCCACTGTCTTCAATGAGATTACCTCTTCTATCAGTGCATTCCAAGTGTCCACCACCCTCTCTGTGAAGACATACTTCCTGACTGCCCTCCTAAACCTCCCACCCTCCAGCTTAAGACTGTGCCCCCTCTTGTTATGGTTGCCACTCAACTTAAAGAAACTCTCCTTATCAACCTTATTTATCCCTTTCAAGTGCTTGAAGATCCTACTCATGTCCTCGCTCTCTGTCCTGTCTTCCAGGGAGTACATGTTCAGTGCCCTCAGCCTCTCTTCATATGCCTTACCCTGCTGACCAGCTGTCATCTTTGTAGCCCTCCTCTGGACCTTCTCCAGCAGGTTAATGTCCTTTTTGAGGTGTGGGCACCAAAACTGAATAATGTACTAATAAAGCAGTAAAACTTATGTATATATCATTGAGCATTCTAGCCAGCATGAATCACAGCAGAAATATTTTTAAATTTGAAAAAAGGTTCCCACATTTCATTAAAGTTGTCTGATCTATTAAGCAGCTGATAGCTAATATGTTCGTTATTAGCAGTAGTTCCTAAGGGATCAATTAATTCTCTAATTACAGAAATCTTTACCACCTTCCAACTTTTTAACAATAGTCTTTTATAGGCTAGAGCTAGAGCTAAAATTCAAAGTACAATGACACACTCATTCATTCAGCTCAGTAGTGACCAGCCGTGGAGGAGGGCTGTGCTGGTCACCCACCAGGTGTTGGGATGGGGGGCAGGTGGTGGACTACCTGCCAGGGTGGGGTTGGGGTCCACTAGACACCAGTGAATAAGGGGAAATGTTTTAAAAGGGGATCAGGGATAGGGAGGGGTTTACTAGACACCTGGAAGGGAAACTTATTGAATTTTTTTTCAACATTGGGCCCACAATTGGCAGATGGGGGGACCACTAGACACCAGTAATTTTATGACTTGGGGAAGGGCCTGCAATCAGCAGGTGGGAGAAGACCACCAGACACCACCCAGTGATTTTTTTTTATATGGGACTGGCAATTGGTGGGTGGGGAGCCACTAGCTACCAGGGAATGGGATCATTTTTTATATATGGGGCTGGCAATCGGCAGGTGGGGAGGAACCATATTTTTTTTTACCTGGGGCTGGTGATCAGTTGTGGGGGGTGCAGCAGGTGGTGATCAGTGGTGGGGGGCTTAATGGGTTAATGAATTAAACTGAGGGAGAAAAAGCCAAAGAGCTGACCACTGACAGTGATCAGTTCTGCAGAATTTTATTTCCACAGTGTAATACTGTAACCCCTCTACAAACCGGGGTTCCCAAAAAGTCTTCCTTCAGCTTGCCTAAATGCTCACTGTCAGGCTAGTTTTCTGCATTTTAGCAGTTTAAATGTATTGCCAGAGAGTGCCTGTATAGCCTCTGTGTACTGTCTCTTTAAGAGCTGCCTGGATTGCAGTCATAATTAATCTAAAAGGGAGCTTTGTTAGACGATGTGCTTGTTTGCTGATCATTTGTTATAGTAGTAATAATATTGCAATTTGTTTTAACCTGCCTTCTTTGCAGGATGGATAGTTCTGTTTGTTTCCATCATCTTGGTCCTGGACTGCTGAAATGGGCCAATCAGTACCTTTGGGGACTCTCAAATGGAGCCTGCCTACAGCGGCTTTATTTTATTTTATTTATTTAAAATTTGGTGACCGGGTAGGCCCACTGAGCCCTGAAGGTCCCTTTTTCGGGGCCACCTGGGATAACAATACATATTTTCATACAGAGAAAGACTTGGGTTAAAGAGTAGTTTCAGGTGTGTGAGCAGGTTACAGCCATGGTTATCATGCATCAGTCCTTAAATATGTTGACAGTAGAATTAACAAAAGGTGCAGAAAAAATGTAATTTTACATGGTAAGCTCATTGTTTACTACTGGCATGGTTTAGTGGAAAGTTAGCTGTGGTACTATGCCTAGAGGGAAGCACTGTGGAACCTGATAAGGTGCTTGGAGGATCTGGATAGTACGAGGATAGTAGCAAGTGGGGAGGTCATGAGCTGTGACAATGACAAGTGCTAGTATCAGACATATAGACTTTGAGTCTGGTGCAGAAGTTCATCAGTGAGAAGGCTTTCTGCACTAGGGGTGGGAGTTTGTTCCACAGGTAGGGGGCTGAGTAGGAGAACGACCTGCCACCAGCGCTAGTCCTGATTCTGGGAACTTCAAGCAGTGTATGTGCAGATGTCCGTAGGCTCCTGGGGTTATGATTGAGTGCGATAGTTCCAGCGATGCTGGGTGGAGCTGAAGGGCTGAGTAGCTTGAAGGTCAAGCAGAGCAGGGGGTAGTGGAGACGAGAGGTCAGTGAGGGCCAGTGTAGCTGGGCAAGTGTGTCACAATGGTGCCTTCGCAAGTGGTCCTGGGTAGAAAACTGGGCTACCTTGTTATACAGGATTTGCATCTTGGTGACCTCCTGCTTGGCCATGTCCTGTAAGATTGGGGCAGCATAAGTCAGGGTAGGGAAGAGGACACTTGTGGTGATTGAAGTCCTGGCCTCAGGGATGAGCTAGTCTTTAAGCCGGTACATAGTACCAAGTTTGCAGTGTATGGTATTGGAGACCTGATCCATGTGGTACTTGAAGGTAAGGCAATGGCCCAATGTTAGACCTAAGTATTTTAAGAAGGGCACAACATCGATGTCGTTTCCTGAGAGAGCAGTGAGTTGCAGAGATTTAGACCTGTCATGTCCAAGGGCGTTGCGTCTGAATAGCATCGCCTTAGTTTTGCCTGCATTTAGGACCATTCTATTTGCTCTCAGCCAGGCCTCGAGAGATGCTAGGTCGGCTTGGAGAACGGGACCTAGAACTGCAATGTTATCCAGGGATTGGTAGATGATGGTGTCATCCACGTACTGAACCACCAAGCTTCCCCCACAGTGGAGACGTAGGTCATTAGTATATATGGAGAAAAGGAGTGGGCTGAGGATCGAGCCCTGCAGTATTCCCTCTGTAAGGGGTAGAGGACCCAAGGTGGCACCCTTCCAGATGACCCTCTGGGATCGGCCTGATAGGTAACTCCCAAACCATTTGAGGGTGAGGGGGTCTAGGCCAATTTAATCCAGATTTAGTAGCAGGAGTTTGTGATTCACAAGGTCGAAGGCCTTGGGCAGGTCTATAAAGACGGCACCAGTGGGTGTCCCATTATCCATTGCTCTGTGCAAGACATTTAAGAGATGGATGAGTGCTGTGTCAGTCCCATAGTTAGTTCTAAAACCATGCTATGAACGTGCAATTAGCTGATGGGACTCCAGGTAGTCAAGGAGTTGGCCATAGACTAACCTTTCCTGTAGCTTTGCAAGTGTACTGAGCAAGGAAATAGGCCTGTAATTGCTTATGTTTTCCCTGGAGCCACCCTTGTGAATAGGGACCATGTTGGCCTGTTTCCACTGGTCCGGAACAGTCCCTTCAAGTAGGGATCTGCTTATGAGCCAGGTCAGTGGTCTGGTGAGGGATGGGGCACTGGCCTTAAGTAGCCGAGTGTTTATACCATCAGGACCTCCTCAGCCTTTGTCTTTCAGAGCCCTTAGGAGGGATTGGACCTCTTTTGTCTTCACCAGTCTTAGATGGAAGGTGGGACGGTCAAGGTGAGTAGGCTCGATAACATTAGGAGCCGAGGTCAGTGAGGGCAGGCCAACCTTGTAGGCATCGAGGTTACCAAAGTGATTGTTGAGGGCAGTAGCAATTTCGAGGGAGTCACTCACTGGCTGACTACTGACCTCAATGGGGCCAGGTTCAGTCTTGGTGTTACCCCTGATCAGGTTGTTGACGTGATACCAGAATTGTTTAGGGTTGCCCAAATTGTTTTTTTGTAGGTGAGTGACATGCACCCTTTCTGCAACTTTGATGGCTCTCTTGCATTTGTTTCTTAAAACCTTGCTTGACACAAGGTCGGCAGGAAGGGAAGAGAGCTTGAACTTCTTCCAGGCCTTGTCTCGACTGACCATAAGGGTTTTTAAGGATGGAGAGATCCACTTGTAGCAGCTACCCTTTGTTCTATGTTTTTTCAAGGGGGCTTGGTGGGGGCAAATTCTGTAGGAATTATAGTTTTTGCATTTTGGCACCAAGACAAACCTGGAGGGGGAGCCCTAGTTGTGACTGACAGAAGAATCAGCCAACCAAACCTTTTAGCTCCTGGGGAAGTCTCAGGAGGCTTGCAGTTTCAGTCAGATCTGAGTTGGGAAGTGAAGAAGTAACAGCTCGAGATAGTTCGAGCAGCAATCCATAGTGTATTCACACGGAAGAACAGTGGAAAGGCCTGAGTTTGGCCTGCATGTCTGCCTGCTGTCCCTAAGAGGGAACTTGTGTTTTTTTCAGACTGAATCTGAATTTGGAGAGTAAATTAAGCCACTGAATTGTGACCAGGCTTTAACCTGAAGAAAACCGAAGATTTGCTGAATGCGATCAGCCTGTCTGGACTTCCAGCTACCTCTGAACTCCCGTATTGTGCAAAGACTCTGTAATTGCGACCGGAGAGCCAGTTGCCTGGTACAGTGGAATTTCCTTACATGTGAATGTGCTATGTGCTTATAGCGGGTCATATATTTGGTTCCCCACTATGTGTCTGAACTGTGTTTTGCTTGCTGGAGGCTGTATCCAGCTCCACGGACTGAATCTGTATCCATTTCCATTTGACTGGGCCCTACTACACTGGCTCAGCCAGAATACCTGCTATGCAGAGAAAGTCATTGGTGAATCGGTAATTCGTGTGGGCCCTGCTTCACTGAGCACTCCAGCTCAATGGCCTGCAGTCTCGATTTCATCCTGCCTATGTCCAGTATTGGGTATCATGAGTAAACATCAGGGTAGCTCCCTGCAGCAACAGCTAAATCTAAAAGTGTTGTCATCTGATTGTCTTGTTGCCTTTTCTTTCATGAACTGAGCCATCTGGCTCCGGATTACAAATAACATGTTTTGTGAATGTTGCTTTCTTCCATCACAGGGCCCCAACCAGCTGCAATGTTCCTGGCTAGCCCACTATTTTCCTACCTGGGTACCCAGAGTGTGTGACTGTGAAGGGGCTCTGAACTACATGCATAACTGTCTGATTAATATAGCATTTAAGCAAATCAACCTGATTACACCCCTCCCTTGTTCAAGTCCTCTGAATAAATTAGATTTAACTTTTTTGCATTTAACCTGACTGTGGTTCCAGTTTGTGCCAAAATTATTGTACTGTTGCTATTTACTGTGCTTAACCTTGTTTTACAGGGGCTCCCTAGATCAAGCTGGAGGAACCAACCCTGGTGGTAAGTGCAAACAGTGTGGGTAATTGCCTGGTGAATAAGGGTCATCGTGAAAATAATTATTGTATATTGTTCAGGCCACTAGAAGGGAAAGGGGGGGTTACAGTGTCCCAGAGAGCTGTGCCCAGGTTAGCTTGACCACTAACAACCCTGACCTCTGGGTGGAGGCACCTGTTTCATAACCCAGGACCTGAACCTGCTACTAGACAAGCAGGCAGGGGTAGTAGTTCTTGGGATAGCACCACCTAGGGGTTACAATACATTAACCCACTGCTCATACATTTATTCAGCCATTTTAAGGTGGAATTTCTGTAACAGTTGACGAAATGATTTCCTAACTTTCATGGAAGCGAAAGTCTGACTTTCACAGAAATTCCACCCGTGGAATTTTTTTCACACACCTCTAGTCAAAACTTAGAACGGATATAGGGCAATAGTTTGCTGGTTCAAAGGGATCTTTAGTTTTCTTTCCTATCAGACAAATACATGCCTCATTTAAGGTATCTGTTATCCAACCTTGAAGGAGGAATTCTTGATATAATTTTCCTAAGAAATCAATGATGAGAGGATTGTTATGCTTAGTCCTCATCTCAAGCAATTCCTGGATAAAGGCAAGAAATGTTCTTTTCCTCTGTTTCTCTGCATAATAATAACCGGGGTATATGGAAACTTCCTGTGTTTTCTAGATTAGTGGTACTTTCATCCTAAACAACCGTACAATTAAGTCTCTGTCAGACTCGAATGTGAAGGTAAAAATTATTAGCTAGTTAGTTAGTTAGTTACATAAGTTAGCTTTTGTTGACTGGGAAAGGATGACTAGACAATTCTGCCTTTTTCTTAGCCTCGTCCCAGGGGTGAGGTATACAGATGGATGCCAACTGGCATCGAACCAGATTAAGCTGTTGGTGGTATTTTTAGTGAATGGGGGAAATTTGGCCAGGACACTGGGGAAATTCCCCATCTCTTGCAGTAGGTGGAACCCTTGTCAGCCACAACCAAGATGGCAGAAGTGGGGCGTGGAGGTGGATGTGGGAGAGAGGAAGAGGAGGAGACAGGTGGGCCTTCTCTCAATGTCCTTACCCCTAGGAAAGTGGATATTCAGGTGGATGTGAAGCCTAATAATGAAGAAATAGAGTATCTTGTGGAATTTTGGATGGACATTGATCAAGAGATGGAGAAAGAGGCTTCTGTGACTCAAAGTCCAGGGCATAGCCATCAAACTGAAGAAAAGACAGCTACAAGGTTTGAGAATGCTAATGTGTCTGATATGAACCTGCTGACTCCAGAACAAGAGGAATTCATGTTAAAAAACGCAATTGTGAACAATAAAAGCTCGCTGTTGAAATTATTGGTTGAATCTGCAAACAAATCTCACCAGGCAAACCTGGGATTTTAACCTATGGAAAATGTTGCAGCTTTTACAGCCTCTACAAATATACAAGGTATACAAACCACTCCTCCTATTTTTCTAACTTCTCAAGAAATACCTTCCACAATAAGCTTCACAAATAATATAGCACAAGACCCAACTTTATATGTACCAAATGTGCCAACAAATGATTTGAGAAGCGGGCATCCTGCAGACTTGAATGCCACACCCATATACACAACTGGGACCTGACACCAGCACTAAAGGAAGCAGGATGGACCAACACAAATAGCACAGGTTGGTCTTCTTCAGGACCAGTACTGGTGGCTGAAATTTTACAAATATCTCCTGGACAGGCATTTGTGACAGGCACAGTTCTGGACACTGATTTGCTTGATCCTACCCCTTGCGGCTTATATAGAACACTGCCTGTGACAAAAGTACAGGTTGTACCTGCTTTGCCTGGCAAGTCCTCTTCTGATCAAAGAACAAATAAATGTGCTGATGTGGCATAACATGGACACTCAGAGTATTGTTCACGCGTGGCACCGGAAGGCTTCAGTTTCAGACTTGCCTCAATCTGAGTCACAGATGGACTCGGTATCATGGTGTGCACACCTAAACAATGATGAAAGGAATATGGGACTTAACAGACAAAATGATCAAGGACAACAGTCTGGTTCCCAACCTGATACAGCGTTTAGGATGGCAGATTTATTTAAACAGGTTGGGGAACCAGCTCAAAGACACAATGCGGTCCATCTTAGGTACACTGGTGCTAGTGAAACCTTCCTGGATAGGAGGTTTACAATGCACCAGTTGTTGAAAGATTCAATGGGCATTCAAGCTCAGGAACTCTTTGCATTTATACACATCAAAGGAGAAAATATGACATCAGTTTCTGAAATAATGCTTCTTTAGAAAAGTTTTGGCAGAAATTTGATTTAGTGAAAAATCAAACTGTTTGACAAGATGTTCTTCCTATCCCACTAACAAAACCAACTATTAAGATCATAACTTTGTTATTCATGAATGAAGAGGTTAACATAGAAGATGTACAGTATTGGCTCGTCAAAAATGAGAAATCCTTCAAAATCCCATACCCATTTTAGATGAGGACTTTGTGTGGACAAGGGGCTGGAAAGTAAAACTAAAACACGCAGAATCAGGAATCCAACACCTACCTTGCAGCTTCTAGATCAGGAGGGACAGAGGAATATGTTTTTACCCAGGTCAACCCAAGATCTGCAACAAGTGTGGTGCTAGGACCCATTTAGGTTCCTCATGTAACTTACCTAGATGCAATCTATGCCTAGAACATGGTCATGTTAGCCTAGGCTGCCCAAACCCTTTTCAGTGTAATCTGTGTGAAGAGTTAGAACGCTCATATGTAAAATGTCCATGGGCAGCACATAATAGATTGGATAAACCCAGGCAAGATCGGAGACTCTGATTACTTCCCACCAAGTGAAAGTCATACAGGCAAGGCAGGGGCCCAGTACTTCAGCCCCTGATCCAATCCCCCCTCCCCCCAGAGACACTCAAGTGGCTCCTTCAGGTAGCTTTCAGGAGAGTGATACAGTACCAATATCAAACACTTCAACTCCACCCCCCCCCAGTTATGGGTGAAGATGAAACAACTGAGACAAACTTTCAAGCTCCTGTAGACCACCCCCGTAGGAACTATGCCACCACCCAAAGATACCCCTATGGAGGTAGTACAAACAGGTAAAACTAGAAAGACCAGGAAAAAAATCTATTCTGAAATCTGCAGACTTGCCTGTTCTTACCAGAAACAGATTCAAAGTACAGTACTAGCAAAAACAAAACAGTGGGAAGACACAGAGGATGAGGGCGGGGACTCAGATATGTCCTCTAATACCGCAAGGGTGATGAAGTACAATACAGAGCCACCCTTAGAACAAACTAAAGCAAAATAAATCAAAGGGAAGGGTAAAACTAAGCAGAAACCTGATAGATGACATTTTAACCTTCCACCTAATTTTTAATGAATCACATCTTAAGCCCTCTGACCTTAAACGTTAGCAGCATAAGTCTTTTAGGAAATGTAGCACTACTCAACATATACTGAAAGTTTTACCAAACAACATTTTTTTACTACAAGACACTCGTATCAAATCTGAGTATGAGCTTTCACAAGCTAAACAGTTGTGGTCAGAGGGCCCTTCATTCTGGTCTCAGGGTAAGGAAACATGTAACTGGGTAGCTATTTTGCTGAAAGGTCCGAGTTCTAAACTTAAAAAAATTATTGATATTGAACCAGGAAGGTCATTGATGGTAGCTGTTCTATTCTGTGAAGTAGAATTACGTCTAATTAGAGTATATGCTCCCCAAAGTATAGCATTGCATGTTCCGTTATTTAAACGTGTTCAACCTTTTCTACATACACTAAAAATAGTAATTCTTCATGGGGATTTCAGCAGTGGCTTTTCCACAAAAGATAGGGGTTGTAAAACTCAAAAAATCTTTAGCAACTTGACCTGTTTAAAAAAAAATACAATAACTTTAGCTATTCTTCAGGAAGTCTTTGGAGCTATGAACATATCAGGAGGGAAAACTTTTACAAAGGGACAACTTGCTTCTAGAATTGACTTTTTATTTACATCTAAAAACTTTAGAATTCTACAAGCAACTACTATGCCAACAGAAACATCAGACCATATACCTGTCTGTTGTAGAGTCAGTATTGGGTCAGTTTCTGCCCATCAAATAAATCATAGATGAAAACTTAACAATGATCTGCTAACAGACACTGCACTTATAGATAAACGGGACCAGCTCTTAAGAGCTATGGTATCTATTATTGAAGCATATGACACAATTATTAACTGGTGGATAGAGTCTAAAATTGGTTTTAAAAACCTTTTCATCCACCATGCTACCTGCAGAGGGACAAAACAGTACGCCCAGTATTTAACCCTACAAAAGCAACTACAAAACTAATATCATTAGCACATGAGCAAAATATTAATTTATCTACACAAATTAAACATACAAAAGAAGAAATGTTAACATTTCAATGTAATAGGTACATGAGCCTTAAACTGGAAGCTCAAATCGGCACTCAACGGCACCAACCAACTCTAGATACATTCAAAAGTTGTGCAAATAGAATTAATAAAACTATAACTGATTCATTAAAAATAGAATATCCTACCCCAATGCATGATACATAGAAAATCAGAGAAGAATCTCAAAAATATTCACAAGATCAGTTTGGAGAGACATTTGATGCTCTCTGGGATTCAGAATTTTTAAGAGATACACAGCTACCAGCTCCACCAGAAGAGATTAGCACATTAATGAAAGCAGAACTCTCACTGACAGAAGCCAAACAGGCCATAAATATACTTAAGCCAAACACTACCCCAGGGTTAGATGGTTTGATGCCTGAGTTTTATAAAACTTTTCAAGATAAATTGTGTCTGGTATTAACCCTCTTGTTTAACTCCATATTACAGTTACCAACAATTCCAGTAGCCTTTTCTCAAGCCTTGATTTTCCACCTACATATAAAAGGAGACAGAACTAACCTAAGAAACTGGAGGCCATTCAGTATTTTAAATGCTGATTATAACATCCTAACTAATATATTGGCACAGAGATTGACAAAAATGGCAGAAAAACTAATTTCACCAGTACAGTCCTGTGGAATTCCAAATAGATGTATTTTCCACAATCTACAATTTCTAAGGGATAGAACCTCACAAGGCAATACACACCACAGTACTGGTTGGCTTTTATCTCTTGACCAGCAAAAAGCCTTTGATAGAGTCAGTCACAAGTTTTTATTCAAGATTTTACAACATTACGGTATTCCAGCTGTGTTTATACAGTGGGTACAGCTTATATACAATTAAGCTTATGTACAACCTTTTATAAATAAACAACTAGGGATTATATTTCAGATAAAAAGAGGAGTAAGACAATGTTGCCCTTTAAGCCGAGTCTTATACTTATTTGCCATTGACCCCCTTATAAGAAAGATACAAAATAACAAAAATATCTCAGGTATAACAGTACAGGATCACCCAAACATAGCGAATATCAGTGCATATGCTGACAATTTATGTCTAAGCATACAAACCGAGGGAGACATACAAGAGGTAATATAAACACTTCAAACATGTGAATTAATTGCAGCGGCACATTTAAACTATGAGAAAAGCCAAGGTTTACAAATCAACCCAGAGGCTAGAGGATCTCACATTACCGCTTTGGCAAATATACCAATCAGTAAAGATTTTAGGACAGATGATGCAAAATACAATTGGGAAGGAGACATAGCTAAAAGCCAAGCCATTGTCCAACAATGGAAAAACAAAACCATTTCTAAAAAGAAAAGGGTCTATCTCATTAAAATTTTAATTTTACCCCAATTTCTGTATACAGCTAAAATTTTTCCACTTCCTCTTTCATTACAATCACAAGTCCTAAATATAGTTTTTCAAGGTTAGTGGGGTAGTCGTTTAAATCCCATTTGACAAAATTTTACATATTATGATTATAAGATAGGCAGAATTAGGATGTTAAACCCGGTAATATTTTTTCACACTATTTTCATGTATAGGAATTTAGCAGTTTTGTTGACTAGCTCAAAGGCAGAACGGTACAATATTTTGAATAGTTGGTTTCCTGTCCTTCAAGGTAAATGGGACAAAGGTACACTTTCTGTGTCTAGGATTACCCACATGAAAAATGTGCCAGACTGCATTAAACCATGTCTAACTAAATTAAGACAATGGACTATCACCCAACATATGATTCTCACGAATTCCAGGAAAACTTTAGATAAGATACTAGTAGAAGATATGTATTTATAAACCCTGTACTCCCAGAATGTCCAGAATCACAAATAAAAGAAGCTTGCTTACAAATGACAGACAACAGAATCCCAAAACAGATGTAGGATGTAGTGTGGTTGTCTTGCCAAGGAAGGCTAGGGGTCTGAAACAATCTAAAACACAAGGCGGTAGAAGAAAGGATGTGCCCTAGGCCTTACTGCATGGGAATATTAGAAACACTGGATCACTTTTTAATCCATTGTCCCGTTGCCCAATCCTTTTGGTCATCCTTAAATACTGTATGGAAAGACACCAGATTATTTCCCATAACATATGAGGTCCTAGTTCTAGGCTTATATCCCCATAATCTTTGGCAGTATCATTAAAGTACCTTAAGGGTAATTTTTGCTGCATGTAAATACTACATGTGGCAAGCAAGGTGTGCCTTATTAACACAACAAAAGGAGGTTACACCTGAATATGTGGTTATCCAGGTATTAGCCTCTCTAAAAGCGAAATACAGGTTAGAACAACATTCACTGCCAAAAGAAAGATTCCAGACCTATTGAAAATTATGTGCCTGGGTACTCCAGGATTTTAAGTAAAAATCATTTCTTTTTTTTTTTTTTTTGTTTTCTTTTCCCTTTATCTGAAGATAGATAGGCTGAGGCTGGCCAGCCAAGGATAGGACACAAAATTATGAAAAATGAAATAAAATTATATGTTTATTTAATGTATAGTTTTGTCGTGAACACTAGGGTGGGGAAAAGGGTAAAGGGAGGCATTCGGACATAAAGTGTTTTCTGTATCTTTATCTTCTTTCCTTTTTTTTATTGTATTTGCACATATTTTGTTTCTTGTCTGTGCTTTGTTTTACAAATAAAAAATCCCCCTACTCTTTTTGAGGCATGCCATTGGATCTTTAACATCCACCTGAACTACCACCAGAACAGGCACATGGGACCTTGGTTTAACATATTATCATCTGAAAGATTATTGTTGATTTTCTTGATGTTTGAGATTCAGAGTCTACTTTTAGCTTTAATCAGAATCCTGTAGGCTCGAATGATGAAAGGAAGATTATTCTCCGGTAGTTCAAAGACTGTAACAAAAATATCTTTCATCATATCTCTTGTGGTTTGGAAGTCCAAATCCAAGGATGGTGGTAGTCCCAGGACTCTGAGGTTTCTATACCACTATTGATTCTCTAACAGTTTTACATTTTGAGACATTGCATACTTACCTTGAATAAGGTTTACAGCTGTAGCAATAACACCCACTACCTTGTCTGCTTCTCTGTTTCTTATTTGCTGCCACGTCTTTACTAACAGATTCAGTCTTCTCTCCATTTAATTTTGCAACACACTGCAGGTAATATACTTCCTCAGAATGGGCATGGAACTTATGAGCGAAAGTTTGAGTCCACTGTAGTAATTTGTCCATTGCCTTTCCCAGAAAAGCGATCGAATATTTGCCAGTAGAAAGCATTTGTGAAACTGTTTTCACAGGTGAAGTTACTGCAGCAATAGCAGTGTTAAGAGGTGCTATATTTGAGACAACAGCAAGAGATAAAGGTAAAGGTGTAGTGGTTGTCCTTTTGAAGCAGTTGGCTCTGTATACACAACATATGAATTCGTATCTATATCAGTCACAGCAAAAGCAGCAGATATTTCTTCAACTAATGACCGAGTACTAACTGAAGATGGGAGTTTTTACTTTAACTTCTAAAGCTGACTGTTGTGCAACATAAGGTTTTGCTGGTGTTTTTGTCATAGCCTTTCATAAATTTTCTTAATAGCTTCATATGAAGTTTGTACTATCCATTGTTAACCTGACACAAAATAACCATCAGGAGATAATGAGTTAACAGAAAAACGACCTCAATTTACAATGCTTGTGGGCTTGTGCTGGATGGCAGTTGGTGTTTTCACAATAAAGCCAAATCCTCCTTTCCCAGCTCTCCCAATGCCCTCTGTGCCAATATAGCCAGTATCCAATCTGTAAAATGTTTCCAATGGCTTCATATGAGGCAAGGTGTGTCCATCTAAAGAAACAGACAACTGAACTTTCTTCTTGTCAGCTATATGTTTAAAGATGTTTTATGGGTAAAATGAAGCAAAAAAGAAGGGGCCTGGTCCAAGTTTTTACTCTTACCATGACCATGTCTGAGTTGGGTCTTTCTACTTGGCAGTGAATACTTGCCTTGTATTCTCTATGGGACTTATGTTCTCCCCTGTATATGTGATATTAGTATGAGATTTCACTCTGTTTTGTGGTATAACTTACGTGTGTTATTGGACCCTCTGGGGCCTGTTTATACATTCTGTAATGGAAACTTTGCATATATATATATTTGACTTTGCACATCATTGCCACTGACTTGTTTGTATTGTACTTCATTGATTTGTTTCCCTGTTCCCACCCCCATCTCCCAGATCACTGCTGGAAACGGGTACATATGGACTGTTTACTTACCTGGTAAAATATATCATATATAAAATAAAATGTCCAATCTCCCTCTTTGCGGCTTTTGTCTCTGAGCCACTAATTAGCTTTGTGACCCTGTACTGAACCGTGCAATTGCTTAAATGGAATGATATACATAGCAGAGCATATAGAGGTACAGTTAGATAGAAATGTATGTTGAAAAACCAATACTGAACAGAACAGCTAGACGGACAGGCAGCACTGTTATAAATATGAGCAGCTCTGTAAGTAGAAGGGCATATGTACAGTGCACAGTACTAGATGGATAGATATCACTGTTGACAGATGGAATTCAAGACAATACGGTAAGTAGGACAGATAAAAACAGCATTTGTGGCTGGACTGATGGATGTTGATATTATCTGTAATAGTAAGTAAGTGTTCTGATGTATAATGGAAAGGTTAGTTACTTACCAGTAGCTGAAGATTAAGAGACTCTCCTTCATGGAGACACATCTATGGAACTGTAAGCAGTTGTGTCAGGATCACTCAGAAACTTTTGCCTAGCTGCAGCCTCCCACTTTGACATATGTCGGCATTGCCTATATAATGTGGGTGGTCCAATACCTCTTCAGTTTTTCCACACAAGAAAAACTTGGAGTTGTACCACGCAGACTAGAACCCTAACTAGGCCAACAGGAGAGGCAGATATTCTGGAAAGAAAAGCCATTTGGAAGGGCACAAATTGGGAGAAGACCAAGTGTGCAGTAAATGGCATCTTCTATAGTGTGCCACCTGAAATACAGAAAGGGGGCAGGAAGTGGGGTGAGTTGTGCTCCATTGAGGACAGTTTCTTGAAGATCTACTTTTACTGGTAAGTAATTAATATATCTTCTTCAAGGGAAACTCTCTATAGCCACACCTTTGGAATGATTCGCAGGAAGTACCAGACTGCAGAAAGGGAGGAAGGCCAGACAGGACTGGCAAAGTCCTAAATGACAGCAGGTGGTAGAGGACAGCAAAGCTGAAGCCAACCCGACTACAAAACATAGATCCAAACTATAGTATGCAGGGAAAGGATGGATTACACCTGGTGGAGGAGCATAGAGCAGCTGCCAGAAAAATAAAAACAATCCACAGAACAGGTTATGCAATGGGTGGTAGATCCCCAGACAGGACCAAGAAGCACCTTACAAGGTTTCTGAAAACAAAGTAAAATGGAAGATATCAGACAGATTGAAAAGGCTGTACCCCAAAATAGGGGCACCCACCTCTCAGGTGGTGAATGAAACAAAAGGCTGCAATGACTGAATACAGTCCCTCATGCAAGTCAAACAGAAGTGCAAGGCTCCAGAAAATATAGGATAACTATGCCTGCATTCAGAGGGGAAGGAAATAAACCCAGGAAGGCAAAGAACCTCATGCAGTGCAAAGGCAGACAGTGCCTTGGGATGGAACTGAAGATGGGTATAGAGTGAAAACCTGCTCTCTGAGACAGAACAGGAATGTGGGATCTGCAACCAATGCCTGCAGCTCTGAATCCTGGCAAGCCAAGGGGATAGCAATCATAGTGCCATTCAAGAAAGGCAACCTATATCATAAGTTTCAACCGGTCCCAAAAGAGCCCATATAAGGAACTCCAGAACAAAATGAAGGTCCCACACTTTAACCAGCCTATAGACCAGGGAGCAGCAAGGCAGCAGCAATTTAAGGAACTTGCAGGACATTAACAACTGAACTACAGCCGTTTCCATGTAGAGGCCATGAAAGGTAGAAAAGGCCCAAGAATGTATCTGCACTGAACAGCACAGGAGGCTAGAGTGCGAGAGGGACAAGAGACAGACTACAACAATGATGTCTAGTCAGTAGAAGGATACAGGCATTGAGACACACCAAATATTGAAATGTGGCATAACTGAGAACATGGTTGCTAAGGAGTCAATGGCTAAGCAATAAGCCCAGGAGAATCTGTAAATCATCAATCATGTTTTCTGAAGGTCAGTCATGACTGATCATTATTAATCATCAAATGTTACCATGTGATCATCAAGGGAAATTGCAATCCAACATCATCTAGATCATGATTTAATCATAGAAACTTAGACATACAGAAACATAGAATCTGCCAGCAAATAAGGACGGCTTGGCCCACCCAGACTGTACCACCGCAGATTCTACTTGATCTCTGGTTCTACCACCCCCCCCCATTTCTTTCAACTAAGATTCCTTTAGGCCTGTCCTGTGCATTCTTGAACCCCACCATTATTTTCACCCCCACCTCGGCTGGTAGGCTGTTCCAGGAATCCCCTCTTTCTGTGAAGAGGTACTTCTTCACATCATTCCTGACTCTACTCCCCTTCAACTTTATAGCATGTTCCCTTGTTCTTGTACACCTTTTTATTCTGAAAAATACTTTCCTCCTGTACCTTATTTACCCTCGTGAGGCATTTAAAGGTCTCTATCATATCCTCCCTCTCTCTCTCTCTCTCTCTCTCTCTGTCCCCTCTCCTCCAGGGTGTACATATTGAGTTCCTTTAGTCTCTCTCATAAGGCTTTTGATGCAGACCCTACAGCATTTTAGTTACCCTCCTCTGGACTGCCTCCACTCTATGGCCTTCCGGAGATGTGACCTCCAGAACTGCACACAGTATTCTAAGTGAAGTCTTACCAGCGATCTACACTGAGGCAGTACCACCTCCCTTCTTCTGTTGGTGATACCTTTCCCTAAGCACCCCAGCATCCCACTAACCCTCTTAACTGACTTGTTGCACTAAGAACAAAAAGTGTAGTGCACTCCTATAGAAGGTGTGTGGCTTGATGGGTCACATAAAGCAGAGCTTAACATTAGAATGATTTCCTCTGACCCCAAGTACGTACATGGTGCCAATAATGAATTATTGTAAAGTTCACAAACCACAAAGCCAAAAACAGCATGATCCTGACCACAAGTTGTCCCCGGCACTTTGGGTCTGACTGACCCTTCCTCACGGATCCTTGTTGTACTACCTGGCCAGCTTTAGGTCATCAGATATTATCTCAGGTCTCTCTCTCTCTCTCTCTCTCTCTCTCTCTCCTGCTTGGCAATAAATAATACTCCCCCATTTTGTATTCTGCCCCTGGGTTTCTGTGCCTCAAGTGCATTATTTTGTACTTTTTTGCATTGAAACCCAGCTGCCATACCCTTGACCACTCTTCGGGTTTTTTCAGGTCTCTGCTCATCCTCTTCCACTCCCCACACCCTCCAAAGTGCTCACCCTATTGTAGATTTTGGTGTCATCCACAAAGAGGCACACCTTCCTCTCCAGTTCCTTTGCAATGCCACCTATAAAGACATTAAAGAGGGCCAGTCCCAGCACTTATCCCTGAGGCACCCTGCTGATCACCCTCCCCTCCTCTGAGTGGACTCCGTTTACCACCACCTTTTGTTGCCTATCCCCTAACCAATTTCTTACTCAGTTTACCACCTTTGGACCCACTCCTAAACTATCCAGCTTGTTTTATAGTCTCCTATGTGGAATGATGTTGAATGTCCTAGGTAGACCACATCCACCACCCCACCCTGATCTAATTTTATTTATTTAGTTTTTGTTGACCAGGTAAGTGCACTAGACAAATCCTGCCTATTTTCAGGCACAACCCGGGGAGGGGGATACAGATGAATGCCAACTGACCTTGAACCAGGTTAAGCTGTTAGTGGTATTTTTAGTGAATGAGGGAAATTTAGCCAGGACACTGGGAAAATTCCCCTACTCTTTTCAATGAGTGCCATGGGATCTTTAATATCCTCCTGAACTACCACCAATCCAGGCAGATGGGACCTCGGTTTAACGTCTCATCCGAAAGACGGCACCTCAGAAGTGCAGCACCCCTCTCATGCTGCACTACAGTGTCAGTACTGGAATATTAACCCAAGTGCCAGATATGGGAACTGAACCCACAGCCCTCTGATCTCCTGGCCTCAGAGGCGAGTGTGCTGCCTACTGAGCCACTCACACTGACACCCAATCAAAGAAACCTATCGGATTTGTTTGACATGACCTGGCACCAATGAAGCCAAGCTGTCTGAAGTCTTGTAAGCCATTAGATTCAGGATATTCCACTATCTTTTCCATCAGCAGTGATTCCATTGACTTTCCCACCACCGATGTCAGGCTGACTGATCCATAATTACTAGCCTCCTCCCTGCTGTCACTTGTGTGAAGTGGGACTGCATTGTCCCTCTTCCAGTCTTCTGGAACCACTGCTGTTTTGAGTGAGCTGTTAAACAGAACTCAGACATGCCATCACTATCTCCATGAGATCCCTCAATACCCTAGATGTATCCCATCTGGTCCCATTGCTTTGACCACATTCAGATTAGCAAGTCCCTTCAGGGCTCTTCTGTGAAAAAGGGCTAATGTCAACCTCTCTCATTTTACAGTTCCTGTTACTTTTTTGTGGCCTCTCCACTTCTCTTTACTCTGTGAACACTGAACAAAAGTATTTGTTCAGGATGCCTGACTTTTCCTGGTCCCTCATTGCACTCCCTACCATCCCTTTTTAACCTTACAATCCTTCCCCTGGTTTTCCTCTCTTCACTTACATACCTATAAAATGTCTTGTTCAATTTTGTTACTGCTTGGGCTATCCTGTCTTCAGTTTGTGCCTTGGTGCTTGCTTTTTACTGCTTTCTCTGCTTCTCTCTGTTTCTCCTGATACAACTCACTATCCTCCTCCCTTTGTATCTTGTGAATGTTACCCTTTTAGCCTTTACCTTTTCAGCTACCTCTTTCAAGACCAATAGTGGTCTCTTTTTCCTTTTCCTTTTACATAGATACGTAGAAGTTGTCAGCAGATAAGGACCTCTTGGCTCACCCAGTCTGCCCTATCGATCCCTACCTATTTTGAGGCCCGAAGCCCAAACTGAACTCTGGAGCACTTTTGCTCACTTGTTTGATGCAGAAGTTTGTTGCCTTCACTATGCCCTATTTTAACCTTGCCCACTATTCTTGCACCCCACACAGGTCATCTTCCTGCCAGGTCATCCCTGAAGCACTCACCCATCTTTATAAAATCTGTGTTCCTTAAGTCCAGGACCTCAACCCTTGTATGGTTCAATTCCTTAGGCATCCATAGATCGAACCACACTGTGTGGTGATCATTGGTCCCCTGGTGGCCTCCCTAATTGCCTGAGAAATGCCTGTTGCAGGGAGTCCAGGATGTCCCTGATTCTAGTTGAAGCTGCAGCTGGGAGGCGCTAATCTACATCTAGAAGATTGAAGTTCCCCACTAACAGCACCTCCCCCTTTTCTGCCATCTTGCCAATGGCTTCCACCAGTACTTTATCTAACTCCTCCCCCAGTGCTGGAGACCTGTGTGAATAGTGGCTCTGTTCCCCTTCTCTAGGGTGAGCTACAGTACATTTGCCCTCTCATATTCCATGTATCTCTGTCACTTTTATGCTTTCCTTCACATAAAGTGCCAAACCCCCCAATTTTCTTCCCGCCCTGTTCTTCCTGAAGGGAGTATAGCCTGGCATGGCAATGTTCCAGTCATGGTC
This sequence comes from Neoceratodus forsteri, assembly GCA_016271365.2. NCBI lineage: Eukaryota > Metazoa > Chordata > Ceratodontiformes > Ceratodontidae > Neoceratodus > Neoceratodus forsteri. The sequence goes on from CM028133.1 coordinate 832,844,158, forward strand.
TTCAGTGCACCATGACTCAGTGATGGCCACAATATCCAGGATGGCCTCCGCCATGATGGCCCGTATGTCTATAATCTTATTCCCTAGACTTTTAGCATATGCACACATGGCCTTCAGATTCTGATACCACTCTGATTATTACTCCTCATTTTTCCTTTTTGTTGTTCCTCCTTCCCCACTCTGTTTTTACTGCTCCTGTTTCCATTCCCCTCAATTTCTACCACGGTGGTTATTTTATTAACTTGCAGCCTAAGGTACTTCCCTCCCCTCAGGTTCTCCCTACTTTAGTCTGTGGGGGAGGGAGGGCAGAAGGCAGTTTTGGTCTCTCTGATTTCTTCCAATACCCCTGTCGGCTAGTTTAAATGTTTGACTAAACATTTAAATTGTCCACTGAGGATTGTGATTCCCCTCCCACATGGATGCAGTCCATCACCCCTGTAAAGGCCCTTATCCTTACAGGTTGGACCACAGTCCCCAGTGTAATCGAACCCCTCCTCTCTGCACCATTCCTTCAACCATGAGTTGAAGTTCCTGGTGCTGAGATCCCCCCTCCCATCAGACAGGCAGCACCTTTGCGAAAGCCACTGAATGTGCTTCCTGCCTAAGACCTCCCCACAATTTCCTGAACTCCCCCTGTACTATCCTAGTCCTGTCCCTAGCCAGGCCATTAGTCCCCAGGTGGACAATGACATCCAGCTCTGCCTCCTTTCCTGCTGCCCTAGCAATCCACAGGATCCACTTCCCATCCCTCTGTAGGCACCTAACCTCCCTCTCCCACTGCTTCCTATTACCTGATCTTTTCCTCCTCACAATCCAGTCCCACACCAGAAGTTGTTTCCTCCTCCTCTGGGGTCCTCTAGCACCTTTTTTAAGGTCTCTGCTACAGAGGATCTGCACATCCTCCCCAGTCCCTACCATGGGTGCCTCCTCCATGCAGTCCTGCCCCAGCAAAGTGGTGTAGGAATTACGCAGTGGTACCGATTGAGGAATGTGCCACTAACTGATCACCCCACCCTTCCAGAGCCTACCATAGTCCAGCTGCTCTTCCTCCTACACATGGTCTGAGGTAACGGTGTCAGACTTGCTGGCCCTTGGGTGGGGGAAGAGGTTGCCAGTATCCTAGCCAGCTCGACCTAGCAACCACTTCCCTCAACCCAGAGAGATGCATGCAGGTGGGGAAACACCAAAGTCTCCAGAAGGTCTCTCTGAAAACTGCTGCCCCACAGTCACTGCACTGCACCGCACCACTCCCAGCATTCTCAAGTCCTACACTTCCCTGTGAAGCAGTTGATTCCATTGCACCATATTCAGATGCCCTAGCCTGTTACTGTACATACAGTAGTGTTATTATAGACTGTCACATTTTTTAACTCTGAACATATTGGGTTGTGAGGTCTCATTTGCATGGGGGTCCTGGACAGATCTATTTACATTAGGCTAATATTGTAGTGATTTGTGGAAATGTAGGTATGTTAGGACTCTTGTCTTACACACATACTTTATATTTACTTCTAGTTACCTTACCCTGGGGAGGGTGGAAGTTATATTTCATTGTGGTTCTATCCAGAATCCTTGGAGATGTTACTGTGCAGATACAGTAGGAGTATGGTTAAATAGTGTCACATGTTTACTCTGTAGATATTAGGAAATATGATCCCTTTTAGTTGGGATTCATGACTAGCTGAATTCCTTTGGGTAACAATTTCAGTGATTGATGTGAATGATGGTGCATTAGAAGTGTGTGTGTGTGTGTGTGTGTGTGTGTGTGTGTGTGTGTGTGTGTGTGTCTATCTACTTAAAACTAGTTATCCCCCCAACGTTATGGGGGTGTGGGGCGGGGTGGAGTGTGTTGTGTGGGTGGAGGGGAGGAGAGAATTTAATTTGTATTTCTTATTCAGATTCCTTAGACATTTTCAGTACATCAAGTTGTTATATTGCACATTGAGAATTTTTTGACATCAGTACATATCAGGTTGCATGGCCTTAATTCCTTGGTGGTCCTTGACAAGTAGTTTTTTGTTTGACATTTATACTGTCAATTTATATTTATATTATAATTTGTAAAGTCCTGTTACTACACTAGAGGCTTTTGAAGTTTATGGGGCATAATATCTAGCTGGAGAGTATAGCTAAGTTTTAACTACTGATCTTTTAAAAAAAGCTTTACTAGTTACTTTTTGCCTGTTATATATACGTAGATGCTTCTTGTATTCCTAAGACAATTTTAGTATGTCTTTAATCCGGGTGGGGTTTGTTTTTCAGTAATTACATTCTTATACACATTGTGATACTCGTAATTTGATTTAAGAGCCATCTGCTCAAGTTGTTATCTTATATGTCAATTTAATTTATATGCAGTACAGCTCTTTGTATGTCTTCTGCACTAAGCACCTTTGACCCTGAAACTCTCCCAGCTGAAGGTGACATGGTACTGTTCAACTTCTCTGACATCATCTTCTGTTTTTTAATGAGTATTTTAAACCAGTGGAGATTTTTTTCTGTATTTTTCTGCATGATCTGGGTGTTAAAAGTATTATTTTTTCTAAATAACTGTCATTACGCTTCTGACGAAGACTTGTTGGCCCAAAAGCTAGAGCACTTGGTTCTTGTTGTTACATCTGTTCTGTTCCATTAAAAGGTATTAAATCATTTGCTTCTGGATCTGTTCTTACAAGGACCAATACGGCAAATACTAAATCTAGATTTCAACATGGAAGATACTGGAATTCGCTGTAGACTATGGCAGTTACATAACATCAAGAAGAAACTGGCACAGCTAGACAGTGCCATCTATTTTCTAACCCAGTGCAAAAGGTGCAACATAATCCCTAAAGGTCCTTCTATTTGGAATCCATTAAAAAACACAGACAATTCTATATATGCAGAACAACTCTGTTGTAGGACCTCTGAGAAATTGAGAAATCACAGGATTCACATGTCATATGCCAAGAAAGTGGTTTTAAACAAAGAGTTCACTGAAATTGTTACCACACTGGAGAGAAAGTCTGGGGAACCTATTCAGGACATCTTGCAAGAGATACACATTAACTACCAAAGGACCATAAGAGAAGCCATGCTTATGAAAAACAGGAAATTGGATGCCGTTCAACATACCATACTTTCTAACAACCAAGAAGAACATAATGGAGTGACTGAACAACAACACCACACAGATGGGCACCTTTCAGTTGTTAATTTGTCCAGCCACACACTGACTACTAGGGAACTAAATACACTTTCAAAAGGCCTCACTTTCTGCCCAACAAAACCACTGGACAAAATACAGTTTTGTGGTGAACTGAAGGAATACTTCTGCAGACTGAGACTTAAAGAATTCTTTAATTGCAAGGAAGAAATCACTGGTAGTGAAGACATCCCAATCAGTAACAATTTAATGGATAAGAAAAATAAATCTGAATTTATCCCCTCAAGTGGGCGTAACAAAACACTAAACAATTACATTCATTGTTTCTGCCAGCAAGTCAATGGTCATATCCTTACTAGGCAAAAACAGGCCTGTTATAACCTCTCTCCACTGGAACGGAGAGCTATACAGACACTGAAATCAAACTGCAACATTGTTATCAAAAAAGCTGATAAAGGCTCTGCAGTGGTGATCTTAAACAGAGAGGATTATATTAATGAAGCTAATAGACAGTTAATTGATCATACCTACTACAGAGAACTGGAGAGTGACCCCACTACAAGATATAAAAAAGAACTACATGGCTTAATTGGAACTTTTCCAGACCATGTCCAAAAAAACTAACTGACTTCATCCCTGCTGAACCCAAACCAGGGACATTCTACATGCTGCCTAAAATACATAAACCTGGCAATCTGGGAAGACCCATAGTCTTTGGTAAAGTTACCCTGACTGAGGGGATCTCAGAGTTTGTAAAAAACATTTTGAAACCACTGGTTATGGAAAGAGACAGTTATATCCAGGACACTACGCACTTTCTGCATGTACTTTCTGGTTTAACGACTTACAACCTGATACCACTTTAGTGACGATGGATGTAATATCCCTCTACACTAATATTCCACACATGGATGGCATTTCAGCCTGCCTTAAATACATACAGGAGAAAGGACTGGATCAAAACATCAACCCTGAAGTGATGGGGAAACCTATGGAATTCATTTTGAGACATAACTTCAACTTAAATGGTAAACATTATGTTCAAACTATGGGAACAGCATGGGCACCAGGATGGCTCCACAATATGCTAACCTCTTTATGGCAGACTTAGAGAATGTCGTCTTAAGGCACTGTCACCACAAACCACTAGCTTATTTCCTTTACTTTGATGATTTGTTTATCATTTGAATGGAGGGCACAGATGCACTTATAGAGTTTCATCAGGAACTTAATAACCTTCACCCTACCATAAAGCTTACCCTAGAGTATTCTACCACCAATGTTAATCTTCTGGACACCACAGTCACCATTAAGGATGGAACCTTACATATATGTATTTACAGGAAGCAGACAGACAGAGATAGTTACACAAGAAAAGTAATCACCCAAACCACACAATAAAATCTGTTATGTACAGTCAAGCACTCCGATGTCACCGTATTTGTTCAAATGAGGAGGACAGAGATACACATTTGGCTATGTTGAAAAACACCTTTATTGAGCAGGGACACTCTTCCACAGAAATTGACAGGACAACAGAACGTGCAACACAAGTACCAAGACAACAGCTACTTCAGTATAAAGAAAAGACAGCTACAGACAGAATACCCTTAGTAGTCACATATCATCCAGACCTTGAACTTCTGCATAAGATTATTAAAGACCTCCACCCAATATTTAGTGAGGATGAGACCCTTAATTGTATTTTTAAGGAACTACCACTACTATCTTTTAAACAAACACCAAATGTAGCCAGCCTGATTATTAGGAGCAAGCTTTCACCAGAACAGAATACCATGACACTAAATGGTGCACAACCCTGCAATCAACACATCTGTAAGACTTGTGAGCATATTTTAACTTTGGACTATGTGGTTACATCACAAAACAGACAATTCAAGGTACATGGGAGTTATACATGCACATCACAACATGTTGTTTATTTCATTCAGTGCAAGAGATGTCCACAAACAGGTTATGTTGGAGAGACAAGCCAACAGCTCCACACTAGGATGAACTCACACAGACATACTATTAAAATGAAGAAGACTGAAAAACCAGTGGGTCAACACTTCTCTCAGCCTGACCACTCAATTTCAGATATGTCAATAATGGTCTTAAAAGGAAACCTCAAAAGCACACAACAGAGATGAGCTTTTGAGATTAAACTTATTTTATAGCTCAATATGGTAGCAGATAGGATGAACATAGATTTGGGTTTCATGGGACATTACAGGATTTAACATCCACAGATCTGTTCTTCTTTGGACTGACATATTATAGGACTCCAGCATGTGTGTATGTGTATGTGTGTTTTGGGAGGTATATGAATATAGCAGGTGTGGGGCTTTCTGTCACATTGAGGTAGGCTTCTATTTAAACACATGGAGTCACGGTGTGTTATTACTCTTACTTCATGCACATAATGACTATTATTTCCTTCTTACTATTTACCTTCACCCGGGAGTGGGGTTGATTCCATTGCGCCATATTCAGGTTCCCTAGCCTTTTACTGTACATACAGTAGTGTTATTATAGACTGTCACATTTTTTAACTCTGAACATATTGGGGTACGAGATCTCATTTGCATGGGGGTTCTGGACAGATCTATTTACATTAGGCTAATATTGTAGTGATCTGTGGAGGTGTAGGTATGTTAGGACTCCTGTCTTACACACATACTTTATATTTACTTCTAGTTACCTTACTCTAGGGAGGGTGGACGTTTTATTTCATTGTGGTTCTATCCAGAATCCTTGGAAATGTTACTGCGCAGATAGGAGTAAGGTTAAATAGTGTCATATTTTTACTCTGTAGGTATTAGGAAACACAATCCCTTTTACTTGGGATTTCATGACAAGTTCAATTCCTTTGGGTAACAATTGCAGTGATTGATGTGAATGATGGTGCATTAGGTGTGTGTGTGTGTGTGTGTGTGTGTGTGTGTGTGTGTCCTTAAAGGTGATAGGAAATAGTTTGTACACCTCTAGATGCCCTCTAGTTGTTCTTTTATAGGCTTACCAGTATTCTGATATGTTTAGAAATACGAAAATCAAGTGCAGTAGCTGGAGAAAAGAGTGGAACTCTATACAGATCTGAGGGAAACCCAAAGCTAGGTTATTTGTTTATCAAAAAATCATCAAAGCATATCAGAATACATAACTGGCATGGGAAGGAAGATGGAAGGGCAGTAAATTGTGTTAAAATCTTTTCCTATCTCGTTTAAAACTAGTTATCCCCCCCACCCATGTTAGAGGGGTGTGTGGTGTCTTGTGTTGTGTGTGTGGAGGGGAGGAGAGAATTTTAATTTTTATTTCTTATTCAGATTCCTTAGACATTTTCAGTACATCAAGTTGTTATATTATACACTGAGAATTTATTGACAACAGTACATATCAGGCTGCATGGTCTTAATTCCTTGGTGGTCCTTGGCAAGTAGTTTTTTTTGTTTGACACTTATACTGTCAATTTATATTTATATTATCATTTATAAAGTCCTGTTACTACACTATAGCTTTTGAAGTTTATGGGGCATAATAACTAGCTGGAAAGTATAGCTGGGTAATGGGTCCAGCTAAGTTTTACACATCATACAGTGTGTAACTACTGATCTTTTTAAGAAAGCTTTACTAGTTACTTTTTGTTATTATATATATATATATATATATATATATTTTGATGCTTCTTGTAGTCCTAAAACAATTTTAGTATGTCTTTAATCCAGGTGGGGGTTCCTTTTCAGTAATTGCATTCTTATACATATTGTGACACTCATAATTTGATTTAAGAGCCATCTGCTCAAGTAGTTGTTATCTTATATGTCAATTTAATTTACATGCAGTAGAGCTCTTTGTATGTCTTCTGCACCAAGCACCTTTGACCCTGAGACTCTCCCAGCTGAAGGTGACATGGTACTGTTAAACTTCTCTGACATCATCTTCTGTTTTTTTTAATGAGTATTTTAAACCAATGGGGATTTTTTTCTGCATGATCTGGGTGTTAAAAGTATTGTTTTTTCTAAATAACTGTCATTACACTTCTGATGAAGAACTTGTTCCAAAAGCTAGAGCACTTTGTTCTTGTTGTTACATCTATGTTGGTCCATTAAAAGGTATCAAATCATTTGCTTCTGGATCTGTGATTTTTGGAAATTCTTCTGTACCCCCAACCCTGATAGGGTGTTACTAGTTGTTCCCCTTTTTATGTTTGTTATGCCACTTGTATACCTACCCAGATACAGTGTTGCTCCTAATCTCTATTTTAGCCTACCATTTACCTTCCACCTGTCCCTAATGTACCTTTATCCATTAGGGTGTTTCTAATTTTCCCCTTCTGTTGTTTGTTATTCCCCTTGAACAGTTACCTTACATAGGTAGGTGCAACACAGTTTGAACAGATACACTAAATAGGTTATTGCTCTTATTCCCTGTTTTGGCCTACCCTTTACCTTTATGATTTTAGTGCACCTAAAACTTGTACTAAAATGTAGTGCAGTCAAAGGTGGCACACCTGGGGTATAGCCTGTCCTGCTGACTGCCACCCCATGCTGCCACTCCAAGTGTGTCACCCTTAAACTCAGCCCTTTTGTGTTGCCCTTACGCTCAGCCCTTTAGCTTGAGGACTACAGCATAGGACTGCTAGGGAACACAGAATTTAAGCTTGTAGGAAGACTCATAGCTCCAGCTTCAAGCCCAAACAGTTGCCTGTCAAACACTGCAGCAAGCTGTATATCCCAATTGCTCCTTCTCAGGTGCCCCACATGACAAAGGCAGTTGTGCAAGGAGTCAGTTAACAGGAATGCGCCCACCCCTCTCTCTCTGTCTCTCTTTCTCAGGAACAGCTGATCTGTGCAGAGGAATGCAAGCCCTGTAATGCTTTCACTGCTTTTAGATCCCAGCTCCAGTTTCAAGCCCAAACAATTGCCAGTCAAAACACAGCAGCAGGCTGTAAATCCCTTATTGCTCCTTCTCAGGTGCCCCAGAGGATAAAAGCTGTTATGAGAGGGGTCAGTTTACAACAGGAATACAAAGTTCGAGATTCTTTTTGTGCACTCTCTCTCTCCCGCTCAAGAACAGCTGATCACCTTGTCACCTTAAAGATCAAGTGCAAAAGTTCTTCAAGCATTTGTGCTGCTGTTTGTGATTTACTGACAGGCTGCTGAAGGGTTCTGTGTGGTGATTTCTGGTCTGTGCTGTTGAAATACCCACATTAAGATTATTTCCCTCACATATACTGCAGCTTATGTTCTGCCTTCTGTTTGTACAGTATTTCCCACAGCACTGCCTAAAGGACATCTAGCATGACAATGTCATTTGGAGTGCAAGTGGGACTGTGGAGGGACTGACAGTACAGACTAGTACTGTATTTGCTGCCTTAGTAAATGTTTTCACAGAATACAGTAATGACATCAGCATAGTTGAAATTACCCTCCCGTACTCTATCATTCAGTTTATCCATGTCCTGTAAAATGACAAGTTGAACTTACATCAAATGGCCAATTCTTCAGCCCCCTGTTTGCTTCTGCCATTTTGTCCATGTGTAGTCATGATCTGAGGACGCAACTCCAGCTGACCTCTCCGAGCAGCTTGAAGAGTCATGCAGGGACTAGTTTACATATTGGGAGCATATTAGGTTAAATAGGTTTTCTAACTGAGAGAGATTAATGCTGACCCTAAGAATGCAATCCATTTCTGGAATTGAGCGCTACAGCCACTAAAATTCACTGTTGAAATATTGCAGCCGTGGCTCTGCGCATGCACACCCGCATCGACATGATAAAGGTTGTTTAGCAGAAGCACTGTAGTTACTGGTGTACCTTTAACTGATATTTTGCCACCAATAAATATGTTTACTTTGGATTTATCCTTGAGTTTTGTGGCTGTGAAGTGCTTACATTGGAGAACTGTTGTTTTACTACTGGGCTGGCTGCCCTATTAATAGCAACCACCTCGCACTGCTGTTCACAGTAAGTAAAGCTTTGGAGTGGATCACTAGAAACAGGTGTGGTTCCAGAGGAGTGGAGGAGGGCACAAGTGGTACCCTTGCACAAAAGTGGTAGCAAGGAGGAGGCAGGAAACTACTGCCCGGTCAGTTTGACCTCAATAGTAGGTAAAATTATGGAAACCCTACTTAAGGAAAGGCTGGTAGACAACCTAGAGACAAGGAGGCTGCTGGACCCAAGGCAACATGGATTCACTGCAGGGAGGTCATGCCAGACCAACTTGATTGATTTCTTCGAGTGGGTGACAAAGGAAATAGACCAGGGCAGAGCGGTAGATGTGGCCTATTGGGACTTCAGGAAGGCCTTCGACACAGTCCCACACAGGAGACTAATCCACAAGCTAGCTAATATGGGGGCGGGGACAGAGGTGGTCACATGGGTTAGAAACTGGTTGAGTAACAGAACACAGAGAGTGGTGATAAATGGGGTTAGCTCACAGGAGGGACAGGTAACAAGTGGCACACCTCAGGGATCAGTGCTGGGACCAATGCTCTTCAATGTCTTCATAAGTGATATTGCAGAGGGTCTAGAAGGGAAGGTTAGCCTGTTTGCGGATGATACAAAGCTGTGTAACATGGTAGATACACAGGAAGGTATTGAAAAAATGAGGAGAGATCTGAAGAGGCTAGAAAACTGATCCAGGGAATGGCAGTTGGGTTTCAATGCAAAAAAGTGCAAGATTATGCACCTAGGGAGAGGGAATCCTAGGGCTGAGTATGAACTAGATGGGGTAACACTGGAGGCCACCACAGAGGAAAGAGATCTAGGGGTAGTCATAGGAGACAACCCCAAAGTGGCTAAACAGTGCAACAAAGCAGTTGGAAAGGCTAACAGAATGCTATGGTGCATAGGGAGGGGTATAACAAGTAGAAGGAGGGAAGCGGTGGTACTGTTGTACAACTCCCTAGTAAGGCCTCATCTGGAGTACTGTGTTCAATTCTGGAGGCTCCGTCTCCAAAAAGACATAGACAGGATGGAGTCGGTACAGATGAGGGTGACACAAATGGTGTCAGGGATGCAGCATAAGTCGTATGAGGAGAGACTCAGAGCTCAAAAATGTACTCTCTGGAGGAAAGGAGAGAAAGAGGGGGACATGATAGAGACCTTCAAATATCTAAAGAGGATCAACAGGGCACCAGAATGGAGCATCTTTCACATGAAGGGAAACAGCAGAACAAGGGGGCACAGCATGAGACTAAAAGGTGGAACACTTAGAGGGAACTTGAGGAAATTATACTTCACTGAAAGGGTGGTGGAGAGATGGAATAGTCTCTCCCAGGAAGTGGTGGAGGTGATCACAGTTCAGGGATTCAAGAATGTGTGGGATAGGCACATGGGAATTATCAAGCTAGGGGTGAAGGGGGGGCTTGTAGCATCTAGAGTACCTTAAGCATTACAAAGAGGGATAGGGCAGACTGGATGGGCCACAAGGCCCTTATCTGCCAACAACATCTATGCATCTATGTATTTATGAGTTCCAGCTATAGGGTAGTGGCATGCAATAAGTGTGGGCAGTGCAGGCATAGGATAGCCATGTCCCAAAGTAAACCTAACCTCAGGCCAAATACCAAAAAGGCAGAAAGGGTAAGGCAGCACTGAAAGTGAAACCAGGGATGGGCATCCAGGACCATGAGTGGATAGAACCTGGAAACAACAGGGAGAGCAGTGGCACAGGAAATGTTTGTCAGATCCATTTATAGGTAACAAAATGTCATGTTCAAGGCAAAAGGCAGGAAAGGGCCATGAGGCAAACCAACCACAAGGGGAGTGAGAGACAGAAACCACCACTGGCGACCATGAATGACTGAAATATAAATCATGAAAAACAGCTGTCTGTAAGCCTATGGCAGTATAGGAGAAAAGGCAGGCACCCTATGGCAGCAAGGAACCACACGGCTCATCAGAGGGTACAGTGCACAAAACGTGAAACACTATGGGCCAATCAAGAACAGCCATTAGAACCACTGAGCCAGTTCCATGAAGGGTGGTGTGGAAGGGGCAGGATAGTACAAATACACTGGCCCTAAAACCACTGACAAGAATTAAGGCAGTGACAAGCAGACTGGACAACAAACACTGACACAGTGGCATCTGCTGGAAAAGAGCAAGGGTAGTAACCACCGCACCCTTAGGCTTTCAAAAACAGTGGGACAAGAAGCAGACCCATGAGTACAAGAAGCAGACCTACAAGTAATAGCAGAGTTGACCTAAAAGGCCCAGACCACCAGATCTGGAAGAGCAGGAGCCACATCCCAACCTCAGTAGCAGGAGGAGGGAGGGAATAAATTCCATTTCAATTGGGGATAGAACAGCTAAATCCCAGACAGTCATGATATTGGCAATGGGAGCCAAGCCAGTAATGAATCTTTGGTACAGAATGCAAAGGTGGAGTCCCTGGATCTATGTAGAGAATGAAATCAAAAAACAGTTGTTAGGACAGCTGCAAAGACATCGGCAACACTGGTCGAGGAATACACCATCAATGAGGTTAACCTCAACAGTGAGTCCAATAATAGGCAATGAGCCTATAACAGTACTAGAACCAGTGACCATTTGGGAAGTGATGGCTGGTGACCTGAAAGAGTTGCCGAGGGTAGTGCCAGCAATGTCATTTATAAAGAGACCAAAGGTCTAGAAAGCCCTGACTCTGACTAATAATGGAAAGGGTGGCAACAGGCTCAAAAGCAACACAGAGCCTGGAACACATGTAAAGCGCTGAATGAGATGGATGGCTGAGAGTCAACTCCTGAATCTACCCAAAATTTATTTAAAATACAAAGTTCCTATCTTACAATTTATTTCTGTCAAAAATAGTATTTCATTAGAGTAGCATGTCCAGGAACTAATTCAGTGAAAACAGAAGTGTTTTAAATTGCAACTGACAAACGAGATACCAACCACGACCGGGAAGCAGCCAGAGCCTCTGAAAGCAAGGAGTACCTTGAAAGGAAACAATGGTAACAACAACGCTAACAAAACAGATTTACAAATACGAAGACATTTTCAGAGATTAAATCTGGTTATTAATGAAATGATACAGGCTAATGTTAAGCTACATAAGGATAATGAAGTCACGAGGGGAAGCGTTGAAGCATCAGAAAATCAGATCCAGAGACTAATAAATACAATACCTTCTCTGGAAGACACTACAATTATTAAAGTTCTTGTTTTATTCTTGGATCACTTACTGATTACTATCTGTATACACATGCACACTGAGCCAGGTCCAATGGGACTTAATGGCATGTGCACATAGGGAATAGGGTATTCAGAGCCTGGTATGCATGGGACATCCTGCCCAGCTAGATGTCATGGCCCACAGCGTACAGCAACAATCCGTCATTAACACTTTCTGCGTAAACAAGGATCATGGGTGAGGTACTGGCCATAACATGGAATGTGCAGGGACAAGTCCTTTTGCATCACAAAACACTATAGGCGCAGATAGTTTTACAGTTTTATCTATCATTAGGATAAGTTTTCAGGGCTACTGCATTTGTTGCTGGCTGATTGTTTCTGCTCTTATCTCCTTGTTTCTTTCATCTGTGCTTCTTTTTCGGTAGGGGAAGGGCCCAGCCACCCACCCCCAACCACCCCACACTACAATCCTTTTATAGGGTAGCACAGTTGTGACATTTCCTGTAGCAAAGCAGGGAGGGGGGATCAGTGGAGTATCCACAAGGTGACCTCATTTACAGGGGCACTAGTAATTTAACTTGTTATAAGAAGTTGTACAAAAACAAACAAAACACAGAATCACATTTTTGCTTTACTTTTCTTCCTTCTAATTACTCTGACCAGGTTATAAACCCAGCAACTTATCTGGAATGAATATCATTAACTGCAGGTACTGTAGAACACTTTTCAGAAGGCAGTTTTATAGGATTTAGGACACTGTCCTACATGCTGGGCCATTGGAGATCTAAGGGCTCAGCTCCAGGCAGCATGAGCAGAGATTGCGCACCTCATATTGCATATTCAAGAGGAAATATATTATAAGGACCAACTGCCATTTCCTCAACATCCAACAGAAGCACCTCGACTGCAGAGGGTAGTTAGTCCAGGAGGTTGGCAGGTGGTTAGGAGGGGCAAATCGGGTGCCTCATCACTCGGTGCTCTCCAACATATTACCTCCATAAACCATATAAAAACTACAAACAGGTATCTGCCTCTATCCCTAAAATCAAACAAACAGGCAGACGACTGCAGAGCAGGACACTGCAGCACAGGAGCTAGCACAACAAAACTCGCCCCAAAACAGGAAGCAAAACAAAAAAAGGCAAGAAGGAAATCCAAAAAACTTCTGATCATAGGAGACTACATGATTCAGGGAGTTGATACCTATCTCCAGCCAGGGGTAATGGTCAGATGTCTCCCAGGTACATCATCGTGGAGAGACACAGACCGCATTGCTAACACTGTTCAGGAAGCAGGAGAAAACATTGACGTCCTGGTACACATAGGGACTAATGATCTTGCCAGCCAGTCAGTTGTGGAGACCAAGGAACAACTGACCAGGCTGGGTGACAAACTATCATCCATTTCATCCAGCATCTCCTTCTCTGAGATCCTACCAGTCTGGGAGAGGGGGGCAGATGGACGGAAGGTCAGAGAAAGGGAGATAAGGGAGCTAAACATGTGGCTCAAGGGCTGGTGCCAGGAGAAAGGACACACATTTGTAGGGAACTGGCAACAGTTCTGGGAGTGAAAGTTCTTTAAATTTGATAGACTGCATCTGACTAAGGAGGGAGTCAGTGCATTGGGACAGAAGTCTAATGCCTTTGCAGAATATTTAAACGAGCAAATGATGAGAGGGGTGCAGCATCCCATATGTCGAATGGGAAGAACACCCCACCCCCCTCAGCTAGTGGTCAAACAAACAAACTGAACTCAGCCCAGCAGCGGAGACTGAATCCGGGGATTGCCAGAGCCTGTAAGAGGTAAAGTGTCCTGCACTACAGCCTGACTGCTGTGAGGCACTTCTCACCCACCCAGGGTCAGCGCTCCATATATTGCTGCTGGCAGGTCACGTGATGTGACACATAACCTACCCTCCTTTTTACTAAGTGTCCACTTTCCCATTTGCAGGTTATAGACACCAACCACTAGGGGTCACTGCACTTTCCATTCTAGCTGCTCTCTCAACTCTATATCCCTCCTAGTTACCATTTCACAGCTGACCCACTAGAGGTCACTGCAGTTCCCTTTCAATCCTTCTACCACCTACTTTCTGCACTCCTCCAGCAGCCTATCTCTAAGCACCTGCTAGCATCAAACCTGCTACCCTTTTCTCCAAATTCTACTGACTATCCTCTAAGCCAATGAACCAGGCCAACAACTTTCTCTATTTTCATACTCTTAACCCTCCCTCACTCCCTCCTTTTCTGAATTAAAAATTAAACCTTTCTACATTCTGTCCCTGAGCTGTGTTCAAACCCAGTACCCTTGCAGTCAGAGTCAGCTGTTCTACCTCTGCACCACATTGCCTACCTATTTTATTTATTACTACTTTCTAAGCCTTTTAATCACTTACCCCCCCAACCTGCCAAAATATAAGTTTACCTCTTCTCTCTTGCTGCCTTTGAACCCTGCACCCTTATTTCCAAAGTCCACAGTTCCACCACTCAGCTAGAACACCTGCCTATTTTTACTGCAGGCTCTCAAAACTATAAAGAACGCACTAACCCTCTGACACAACTAAAGTGTTATCTAAGTGCTTCTGCAAACCTTGAATCCAACTCCCTGCTGCTACAGCCACTAGTCAAGCTCTCTTCTGCTACCCTGGTCAAGACTTGAACCTGGTATTCTGTGCACTTCAGGCACATGCACTACCACTACACCATAGCAGCAACTAGGCTCAGAGGTGACCTCTCGCTACTATCTCTCCTCTTTCATCCTAGTATCCCCATTCTTTCCTCACTTCAGCTCCCCCAACCTTCCCAACTATGCACATGCATCCCCTGCTCACCAGCCTATCTCTTCTCCTCCTCCTTCCTTTGCCTTCCACCAACCCTAGTGTCCCTATTAACCCTCAGCCTCACTACTCCAGTGTTCCTACCTACCTCCTGTCCTCCCTCCTCCTTACCACTGCTCCTCCCTCCCTCCTCCTCCACATCCCATATGCTCCTCTCACCTCACCCCCACCCAGACATTACCTTCCTCCCCCAGCTCCCTTGCGCTCTGATCACTCAGGCCTCTCTGCCTGTGCTCACCCTACCCACCCTTGTGCAACTAAACCCCTTCCTCATTCTATCACTCCGGTGTAAACTCCATCTGCCTCCCTCTGACCAGAGCACTCTCCTCCTTCTACTCCTAACAGGAACATACATCCCAACCCAGGCCCTGCCCCTCCTCCCACCCACCCAGCCCACTGGTCTTCAAGTAGCCTCCATGAACATATGCAGCCTGCTGAAGAAATTTGACACCCTACAGTGCTGGGCCTTGGTTCACCAACCAGACATCATAGCCCTGGTTGAAACCTGGCTGTCCAAATCAACTCCTGACTCATTTGTCTCCCTCCCAGGCTATACCTTATACCGGGAGGACCGAGTAGGCAAACGAGGGGGAGGCTGTGCAATCTACACCAGGGACACAATACCTGGACATGCACTCCCCACCCCTGCCGTTATAAATGGGGCCCAGCCTACCCTCAGACTCACCCCAGACCTCTAGGAGCCCTCTCTATCTCACCACAGCCTACTGCCCCCAAAGAACCAGCACCGGCCCTGGTATCTTTAACAGACTACCTGGCCACCCTCCACCATAAGGCAGAACAAATCCTAGTGGGGACCTTAATGTAAATTGGCTCAGCACCTCCTCATCCATGACCAGAGACTCATTTGTCGCCTAAGATCTGACGCAACTCGTCACCCAGCCCACTTAGACTCTAACCCTAAGAGTGGTACCAGCACCCTTCTGGATGTTATTATAACTAACCGACTCCATAAAATCCAAAACATCCAGGTCCTCCCAGACTCCCTAAGTGACCACTCCCTATCCTATTTCATTGGGTAGCCCCCAATCCCAAACCCAAAGCCCAGACCACCCTCCGCAGGCGCCTCCGCCCTGGTGGGCTGAAAAAACTTAAAGCACTCCTCACGCAGATAAACTGGTCCCCCATTCAGCATGCAACCAACATTGACACTGCCCTCGCCTTCTTCACTCACACCTTCAACATGGCCTGTGATCTCTTTGCACCCTTAACCAAAATCCGGTCCAAAAAACAGAACGCACCCTGGGTTAGCCCGGCCCTCCTACAACTACTTAGAAACCGGGATAACCTCTGGCACCTTGCCACTGAAACAGGTTGTCTGTCTGATAGGCAAGCCTACAATGCAGCCCGGAATAAGTGCTCATGGGCCATCAGGAAAGCCAAGGCAGACCATTACCAGGCCTCCCTTACCTCCTCCTGGGGCTCAGCCCGGACCTTCTGGGATAATATTAAGCAACTTAATGGTAAAGCTTGCTCCCCTGCCCCATCCCAGCTCACTAGAAATGGCACCACCTCCACCGAGCCTGCCACCATAGCTAACTGGTTCAACACCACTTTCACTGACCTTAGCTCAGTCCTCCCTAGTAATTTCTTTGACCTCCCCAGCCAACCTCCCCTGTCCTCCAGCACCCCAGCTTCCACCTGAGAAAGATTTCCACCCGGAAGCCAGACCCATCCTAATCAAAGCTCTCAATGGCAACAATCCCGCAGTGACTCACTGACCCCAGCATCCTCAGGCTGGTGCTAGATGAAGTCCTTGCCCAACTCACCAGCCTAATTAACCAGTCACTCTGCCTGGGACAATTTCCACAGCTTGGAAAACAGCCATTATCACACTTATTCATAAGGCGAGCAGGTCATTGGCCAACAACTACCGCCAATCTCCATCCTCCCTCCCTCTCTAAAGCCCTGAGAAAGTGGTGGCCATTCAAATCACTGATTATCTGGCTAAGCATAACATTTTATGCCCAGAGCAACATGGCTTCCGTGCAGGTCACAGTACCAGCACTGCCCTATTGAATTCCTCCAACTTTCTACACTCCTCCTGGATACCAGCTCCCTAGCTGGTGCAGTGTTCATCGACCTCTCAAAGGCTTTTCGACACTGTCTTACATCCACTTCTGCTGAATCCACTCTGCCACACTGGTCTCTCAGCTGGCCCCTGGCATGGTGCGCTAGCTATCTTGACACTCGATCTCAGTGTGTAAAATTACAGCACACCTCCGATACCCGTCCCATTCTCTCGGGTCCCCTAAGGCCCATCCTGGGCCCCTTCTCTTCTCACTCTATCTGAACACCCTGCCCAGTGCATGCCCTGGCAAAATTCTACTGTATGCAGACGACGCTGTCCTTTGCCACCCACCGCAATCCCATCTCCCTACAGGACTCCCAGCAGTCTTTCAACAGTGCCGAGGCTTGGTTTAAGGAGCGAGACTCGCCATCAATCTTAATAAAACCAAAGCTATGCTCTTTCCCACCCCCAAAACAAAGCTAGCAACCACCCACTCTTTATTCTTCCAAGTACCAATCAGCCACTGGAACAAGTCTGCTCCTACAAATACCTTGGGGTTACCTTCACCAGCCCTCACATTTCACAACCACATCGACGCCTCTAACATCCGCCACTAACACACACGGCTTGGCATCCTATTCCGCCATAGAACCTGCCTTCCCCAAATGCTCTCCGCTAGCTGTTACATCATCCGTTCTGTCCCTTGTAGACTATGGTCTACCAGTATATGGTGCTGCCGACACCACTGCACTCAACAAAATTCACCTAACCCTGAATAAAGCCTGCAGATTGATTACTGGTGCCCCCAGGCTCACACACACCTGTCAGCTGTATGTCGAGGCTAACCTGCTTACCCTGGATGAACGGCTCCAATACCAAACCTGTCTCCTCACAAAAAAAACCCTACTCGGGCTCTCCCCGGGGTAACGGCTTCCATCCACCAGAGCCCTCCCACTATTGCAACACGGTCTTCCTACAAGACCACTCTAAAGGTCCCCAGATCAAGAACCAGCTGTGGCCAGAGGTCCTTCTGCTCTAGAGCCCCAACCTGGTTTAACTCTCTCCCTGCCCCCATCACCAATGCCACCACCATCTCCAAGTTCAAAACCACCCTTCGGAACCACATCTTCAGCACTCGTAACTGCTCCTGTCTCTGAACATAGCCTCCACCTCTGCTTCTCTTGACAATGCCCCCCGGGCAGCTCTCCACCTAACCATCCCCTCCACCACTTCCCTGTACACCGTGCCTATGTTTAACCTGGCCAGTGCCAGCTGTCTCAGTGTTTACCAACCAGATTGCTCACTTGATACCAACTTGTGTAACACCTGTTATCAATTACATGTACCCTGTACCCAATTGTATTTGTCTGACCACAGTGTGACGTGGCGCCTCTGTTGAACACCTATTGTTTTGCAAATCTTTGCTATGTAACCAAAAACACAATGTATGTCTTTATGTGACGAAGCATTTTGAAACGAGCCTCTGGCTCAAAGGTTGTAAACTGATTCTTAGAAATAAATAAATAAATAAAATAAAAATTAAAAACAGGAGTTCAGCATGTTAGCAGTTCATTTGCATCACCAGGTAAGTAAAAAGGTCCAGCTCCCCATATGACGCACATGGGAAACGCCAGACCTCACCCAACAAATAACACACCAAAATCTGGCCAATGAAAAATCATGTACACAAATGCTCACAGTCTGGGAAACAAGATCCCAGACCTGCAGGCAATAATGACAAAGACTAAACTCGACATAGTAGCAACTAGCAAGACGTGGTTTACCAGTAACAACACTTGGGAGACTTCAGTACCTGGCTATGTGCTGTTCAGAAGAGACCAGGGTGCAAAAAGGGGGGTGGAGTGGCCCTGTATGTCAATCAAAATATCAAAGCTACAGAAATTCAGAATACACATAAGGAGCCAGAAGAACTGTGGATCACCCTGAAAACAGGAAATGGGACAGCCATACGAACTGGAGTTGTCTACAGGCCCCCAGACCAGGGGAAGGACATAGATACATTACTGTTAGAAGATATACAAAACATGACAGCTAAAGGGGAGGTTCTGATAATGGGTGACTTCAACATACCAGATACAGATTGGTCAATACCAGCAGGAACATCTGCCAGAACTAGACACATGATGGATCCCCTGCAAGGGGAGGGCCTGAAACAATTGGTACAACAACCCACAAGAGACAGTACTAGATCTAGGATAGCTCTAACAGGGAAAGGACCACAGATCTCCAGGTAGAAGGTCACCAGGGGGCCAGTGACCATCACATGGTATGGTTCAATTTGGCCACTAGAACTAAATCATCCCATTCCAAGGCAAAAATATGGGACTTCAGAGGAGCTGACTTTGATAAGATGGCCAACAGAGTTAAGCTAGCCTTGGCAAAAAGAAATACAGGTGAGGGGGTACAGGCAAAATGGGCAAGCATTAAGGATGCAATACTTGAAGCAACATCCCATTGTGTTAGAGAGAAAAGGAAGTGCAAAAGAAGAAGGAAACCACTTCAGTTCTCAAAAACAGTAGCAGAAAAGGCCAGAGCCAAAAGGCTGGCCTTCAGGAAATATAAGGGAACGCAGCAGGATGAAGACAGGGGGGCATACCAAACTTCCCTAAGGGAAGGCAGTAAGGCAGGCAAAGGCCCAAACTGAGGAAACACTAGCACAAACAGTAAAAGAAGGTGACAAAACTTTCTATAGATATATTAGTGAAAGGAGAAAGTCCAGAGGGGTATTGCTAAGATCAAAGGAGATGAGGGGGCATGTGAGGAGGAGGACCATGTAAAAGCATCTATCCTAAATAGATACTTTTGCTCAGTATTTACTGAAGAGAAGGTAGGGCAGGGCCCACAGCTCAGCACCATGAACACAGGGGGCAGGGAGGTGTGCACTAGTCCCTTCACACAAGAAAGGGTCCTACAATAGCTCGATAAGCTCAGAATGGACAAGGCAATGGGACCTGATGGCATACATCCCAGGGTACTAAAGAAGCTAAGAGTGGAACTAACACAGCCATTATCAGAATTGTTTAGTAAGTCTCTGAGCACAGGAGAGGTCCCAGAAGACTGGAGAAGGGCTCATGTGATCCCGCTTCACAAGAGTGGTAGCAGGGCAGAGGCGGGGAACTAAAGACCAGTCAGTCTTACCTCAGTAGTGGGCAAGATTATGGAGGCACTCCTTAAGGAAAGGATAGTGCAACACCTGGAATCCATAGGAGCACAAGATCCAAGACAGCATGGGTTTACAACAGGAAGGTTCTGTCAAACTAATTTCATAGATTTCTTTGACTGGGTAACCAGAGTGGTGGACCAAGGGGGATCAGTTGATGTCGCCTACCTTGACTTCAGCAAAGCTTTTGATACTGTTCCACATAGAAGATTGATTAATAAGCTGGGTAGGCTCGGGGTGGGTCAGAAGTTGGTCAACTGGGTGGCAAACTGGTTGACGGTAAGAAAACAGAGAGTGGTGGTAAACGGTATACAGTCAGAAGAGATGCAAGTGACAAGTGGCGTACCTCAGGGATCAGTCCTGGGTCCAGTCCTCTTCAATATCTTCATCAGTGACATTGCAGATGGACTGGAGGGTAAGGTTTGTCTGTTTGCAGATGACACCAAGATCTGCAACAGAGTAGATGATCGAGATGGGGTGGGCAGAATGAGAAGAGATCTGGATAAACTAGCAAAATGGTCAGAAGAGTGGCAACTGGGGTTTAATGCAAAGAAGTGCAAGATCATGCACATAGGAAAGAGAAACCCTGAAGCCACCTATAGGCTGGAAAGGGAGTTGCTGGCAGTCACAAGGGAAGAAACAGACTTGGGCATCATCATCACCATGACCTGAAATCATCCAAGCAGACCACTAAAGCAGTAGGTAAGGCTAGGGGGATGTTGGGGTGTTTTAGTAGGGGTATCACAAGTCAGAAGAGGGAGGTAATAATCCCTCTTTACAAGACACTGGTTAGGCCCCATATGGAGTACTGTGTGCAATACCGGAGGTGACACCTTCACAAGGACATTAATCAAACTGAGGCAGTCCAGAGAAGGGCAACCAAAATGGTGCGGGGACTGCATTAGAAAACATATGAGGACAGATTAACAGAGCTCAATAAATATACCCTAGAACAAAGGAGGGAGAGAGGTGATATGATCAAAAGATTCAAACACCTTAAGGGCATTAACAAGGTGAAAGAGTCCAACATGTTTCAATATAAGAAAAATAGCAGGACAAGAGGACACAGCATGAGATTAGAGGGAGGCTGATTAAGGGCTAATGTGAGGAAGCTATTTTTCACAGAAAGGGCGGTGGATGCATGGAACGGCCTACCTCAGGAAGTGGTGGATATGAATACAGTGCAGGGCTTCAAACAGGCATGGGATAGGCATAAGGGAACAATACAGATGAATATGAATAGATAAGCCATTGACAGAGCAAAGGCCTAAGGAACATTTATAAGGTAGAAAATGAAATGGGTAGACTGGATGGGCCTTGTGGTCCTTATCTGCCGTCAACTTCTATGTTTCTATAGCCTTCATGCAGGTGATACTCCTTATAGGTAATGGAATCAGAAAAACTCATGAGGTGCTGGGTAGAAGTGGAACTGCACAACCCAGTATTTAACAAAAAAGGGGGAGCATCTATCTTATTACAGAAAAATCTTAAATGGTCTATTAAATGCTCAGCTGCAGATAAAGAGGCCTGCTGGATCACGGCAGAAGTCACCACACTTCAAGGCCCATTTACCCTGGTAATATGTATAGACCCAACCATGATGAGCCACCGTTCTATCATACCCTGAACCAGGAGATTACCCAATTTAATACACCTGGTAATCCACTGATGTTGGGGGCTTCAACTTGACTATGGAAGAACTCATTGGCTGTACTGCAGGACATATTGAACCACATGGACCAGCGAGAGAAGGCCTTAAAGAGCTTCTGCAAAAAGCATCACATGGTGGATGCATGCAGGACCCAAAACCCAAGAAAAAAGAGACTATTCCTGGTTCTTGGTAGTGCATTTCTGGTTAACGTCTCCAGGGGTGATGAATTGTACCCTGAATGTCAACATTTCTCCCTTAGTCATCTCCAATTATGCCCCCATATCACTCACCATGTTGTGGGGGTTCCCTCCCTCAAATCCAAGTCCTGGAGGCTGGATCCCTTTCTGTTAAGTGACCATCAGTTTGCCAATTGGGAAAAGTCAGAGACATCTGACTTCCTTACTAACAAGAGGACAGGGAACACATCGAACGCATCAATATGGGAAGCTTACAATGCAGGTCTGGATCATCAGCTATGATGCACACATGTGTAATGATCGGAAGGAGACCCTTCATAGTGTGGAAGACCCACTGACATCTCTCGAAGCCAAGTACAAAGCTCAATAGCCTCCCTTCCAGCATATGTTGGCTAAACTGGTGAACACTAGAATGTAGCTTAACAACCTACTAACCAGAAAAGCATAATTAGCATGTTCCATCTCAAACATGTATACTGGGAGGGAAGGGAGCAAGCAGGCTGATTACTGGGCATAATTTAAAAAATGTCAGGTGGACACACACATCGCAGGACTGCGGGATGCCACAGGCCAAATCCACACAGGCTCTTATGATATAAATCTTATTACGCATCATTTCTACTAGGAACTATATGCCTCCCCGGATAAACGGTCCAATGACAAAACACGATCCTTTTTTGACAAGCTTCCTATACCCGGGACCGCCCACTCTGATTCCTTAGTGCTGAATGTGCCCTTTACACAGCACAAAATTGAACAGGCCATTCAAACACTTAACAATTGGAAGGCTCCAGGAACCAATGGCTTCCCTATTGATTTCTACTGTGTAATACAGGAAGGAGTCACTCCTTTGCTCTTACAAATGTTCCAGTCCTCCCAATAAGATGGTGCAGTACCACCCACCCTACAGGAGGCCATTATTATGATACTACCGAAGAAAGGTAAAGACCCCACAGATATGGGTAACTATAGACACATATCCCTCATTAATGCCAATGTCAAAATTTTGGCGAAGGTAGTGGCCACCAGACTGGCAGCAATATTGCCAGGGTTGGTACATACTGCACAAGCAGGGTTCAAAGGATGGCAGAGCTAGGACCACCTCCGCACAATGTTAAATCTCTTAGCAGCTGTATGGCAGGATCCTACACCAACAGTGGCCATAGCAGTTGGTTTTCAAAAAGCCTTTGACTCGGTTGAATGGAATTACCTTCTCTGTATTCTGAAGCATGTGGGATTTGGGCCTGAATTCCTTAAGTGGATCCGGGTGCTATACCAATCTCCTGAGGCCAGTGTTCTCACCAATGGGCTGCTATCTATATCCTTTCTGCTGCAGAAAGGCAATTACCAGAGATGTCCTTTCTCCCCTCTCCTGTTCATCCTAGCTATGGAATTTCTCACCACACTATCCGACATCATCCCTCTCTCACAGGGATAGTATGTGGAGAGCAGGAACATCGAGTGCTGCTGTATGCAGATGATCTGCTCATCCTCCAGCAAGATGGGCAGGCTGCACTTTGACCCGTTACTCAACATTGTGCAAGAATTTTCACATCTCAGGTCACTGAATTAACATGACCAAAACAGAAATTCTTCCTCTTCACCAGTCAACCCCCCCCCCCAACCTTATATAGAAAAAGGCTTCTGATGGGAACTGAAGGGCATCACGTACTTAGGAATCAAAATCCATTTTGATCTCAGTACAGTGATCCGGCTAAACCTTGATCATGGCAGAATTCATAAGGGCCCAATTAACTAGATGGAAACTCCTCAGTCTATGACTTGTAGGCAAGATAGAGGCTTTTAAAATGATAGCGTCACCACACATCTTTTGTTCATCTGCCCATTGCTCTACCTCAGAAATGGTTTCGTGATGTGGGCCGAAAACCCTGCTGATGGAACAGGGAGGTTCAGGAGGTGGTGAGGGGAAAGAAGGCGGACTATAGGCAATTCAAGTGCTCAAAGAGTGAAAGGGACTGAGGGGAGTACGAGCTGATGGCCAGAAGGGCAACTAGGGCGGTGAGGGTGACTAAGGCAAGGAAGGAGCAGAACCTGGCCAGGGAAATTAGGAGAGGGAACAAGAGGTTCTTTAGATACATTGGGGAAAAACGAAGGGTGAAGGGGCAGATTAGCAGAATTAAAACAGAGGATGGATGGGCACAAGACCCGGGGGAGCAGGCTGAGGTACTAAATGAGTACTTCACCTCAGTTTTCACCAAGGAAAATGGGGGGGCTGCATCATACATGGGAGGAGATGGTGAAACTGAGGAGGGGGGACCCTCACCGATTGGTGGGTCTGGGGAGGGGGGGGCATCACTGGCAGGTGGGGGGAAGGCAAAGCAGGGGGACGAGGTAGCGGAGATGGAAATCACAGCAGAGTGAGGGAAGCCCTCAGGTCCCTTAAGATGGAGAAAGCACCAGGGCTGGATAAATTACATCCCAGAGTGCTGAAAGAACTGGCAGATGTCCTGGCGAAACCTGTGGTGGAGCTCTTCAGCATCTCCCTGAGGACAGAGTGGGTGCCCCAGGACTGGAAGGTGGCGCATATAGTGCCTATCCACACGGAGGGATCAAGGGAGGTGGCAGGGAACTACAGGCCCATCAGCCTGACATTGGTGGTGGGCAAGGTGATGGAGGGCATTGTCAAGGAGAGACTGGGGGGACCTGGAAAAGTTGGGGTGCCTGGATGATAGACAGCATGGATTCGTCCTGGGGAAATCATGTCAGACAAACCTTGTGGAGTTCTATGACTGGGTGATGAATGCCTTGGACCTGGAAAGACCAGTGGACGTCCTCTTTCTAGACTTCAGCAAGGTGTTTGACTCTGTTCCTTATGAGGGCCTGTTGGATAATCTGGGAGAAATGGGGGTGAGGAACCAGATGAACAGATGGATAGGAAATTGGCTCCAGAACCAGACCCAGAGAGTTGTGGTTGGAGGGATAGTCTCATCCCCAAGGAGGGTCATTAGTGGAGTCCCTCAGGGATCAGTCCTTGGGCCCCTCCTGTTCAATGCCTACGTCTCTGACATAAGGAAGGGTATCAGGAGTGAGATTAGTCTCTTTGTGGATGACTCAAAACTGGGGGCGGTGGTGGATGGGGAGGAGGGGAGGGTGGCCCTACAGAGGAACCTGGAGGCTCTGGAAAGGTGGTCTAGAAAGCAGAAGCTGAGGTTCAGTGCAGGAAAATGCAAGGTACTGCACCTGGGAGCCAGAAACCTGGGCCAAGTGTACACCCTGGGGGGAATGCTACAAGTCTCGATGGCTGAGAGGGACCTGGGGGTGGTGGTGGATGTCAAGATGAACAACTCGAGACTTGTAGGAGGGCAGCGGCAAAGGCCAACAGGATGCTTGGATGCATCACTAGGGGGCTCACCTCCAGAAGGAGGGAAGTGATACTCCCACTGTATAACTGCTTGGTGAGGCCACACCACGAGTACTGCATGCAGTTTTGAAGGCCACATTTAAAGAGGGACATTGAACTCCTGGAGAGGGTCCAGAGGATGACAACCAAAATGATTTGGGGCTTGGGGGATAGGACCTATGGGGAGAGGCTCGAAGAGCTAAATATGTACACATTGGAAGAGAGGAGGGACTGAGGGACATGATAGAGGCTCTCAGGTACATGAAGGGGTAAATAGGGAGGAGCAGTCAGGGTGCTCCAAGGAAGGGGCAACTAGAGGGTATGGGTGGAAGCTGGAGGGGGGAGATTCAGGGCAGAAAGGAGGAGGTGCTACTGCACTGAGAGGGTGGTGGAGCTATGGAATGCGCTGCCCAGGGGGCTGGTGGAGGCAGAAACGGTGGAGGGGTTCAAGAGGGGGTGGGACAGGTACAGGAGAAGGGTTCTGGAAGCAAAAAACCAGTGCAGTGAGAATATCCGGGACTGGGAATGCAGAAGCCAGAGAGGGAGAGGGGGGCAGCAAGGTCAGCTCCCAGGGTTGGGGCTGACCAAACAAGCAGACACGAAAGACCGTTAGGCCTATTCTGCTGGCACTTCAGTATGTTAGTATATGGACTGACTAGGAGATGACTTCCTATGGAATGGAAGCCACCCAGTTATAGCAAGGGAAAGCTCTGGAGCCACTGGACCAAAGGGGGATGGGGCCTCCCCTGATTATACAGATATCATTTAACATACACAAATGCTCAAACCACGCAATGGTTCACCCCAGCATAGCCACCTATTCATTATGGCTGCATTTGGAACAGACTCTATCTCGTAGTCCACTAGTGGACGTTTTCCTATATTCCCGGACAGCAAAACAGGTTCAACACCATCCCACCGTAATGTTTTCCAGAAAGGTGTGGGTACACATGCATAAATATATGAAGACAGACCCCCCCCTTCAAGGGAAAGGGAAAGGGGAAATTGTTTAACCAGGAAAGGCACACTAAGCCGAAGCTTGTTTCCAGGTGTGACCTCAGTTGGAGCCACTATAGGTCCCTTTACATAGGGCATCACTCCCCACACTGGTCTTTATAGGCCCAGAGAGGCATATGCACAACTTGAGATATTCTCACCCCAGACACCCGCATGTAGAAGCATTTTCCATGCTACAAACCAGGTATGACATACCTAAACAGGACTTCTGGAAATATCTCCAGGTTCATAGTATGGTGGCCACTGGGATCCTTAAAACACAGGAGGAGGACATACAGTTGACAGTTACCCTGGTGGACGCTAATCTCCTAAAGTTTAAAGGCAGAACTAGCCACATTTATGCTAATATATGTGATGCCCAACCGGATCTGTCACTACCATTTAAGTCTGCATGCAAATTAGAGTTGCAGATTCAGACTGGGGGCACTCACTGGGCTATGTGCATGTTCCATGCTCATAACGCATGTCAGGACAGCTGGAGTCAACTTATACAAAATAAGGTTTTACTTTGATGGTATCGCATCACATCAGCTCTCTTCAAGCTGGGTCTTCTTCCACATGGTAAGTACTGGCACTGCCAACAACCAGAGGTACATTTAATGCATATCCTATGGTCATGTCCCAAACTCCAAGGTTTCTAGATGGCCATTGGGCAAGTATGTTTCAAACTATGGGGGTCATACCACTGCCTGGGAAAGCCTGCTATTTCTGTTAGGGATTGAGCAACCTGTGCAACCCAAAAGTTCACTTATGATGCGGTAGGTAATAGCGGTTAGTGTGGCTGCCAAGAGATTATTACTGTGCAAGTGACGTACCATGGAAGTCCCTTCATTAGCAGTATGGCTCACCGTGGCAGGCCAACTAGCCTCACTGGAAAAATTTCAACACAGAAATATGGACAGTCTGGACTAATACCAACAAACCTAGGGGGCATATCTGAATTCAGACTTCTGCACACCTGTGTGACCCTCTCACTAACATAACACTCATGATATCTCTACACTACTAGTACGGGTATATGGTGGGTGTGAATATGTATACAGCACAGACGGAACTATGAACAAACAGGCTAATCCTGTCCATCAGGAGAATGTAATGTATGTATGTAAGGATTATGGGAGGCACTGGGCTCAAATCTAACCGTTCACATGACCTAATTACTTGTACTGTTCTCATTGTTTTTGAAAAGTGCAAGGCTTACGGTATGTTCTCTTGTATTTGTTTGTTGGGTACAAAAAAATCTTCAATAAAAAGATTAACTGAAAAAATAACAAGCATATTGGTCTGCTGGTGCAACAGCAGGACTGAAAGTCACAATGCCAGCAACCTGGGTTTGGGGATGAGCCTGGGTCATTGGAGGCAGCCAGGGGGAGGAAGATCGCGCATCCCTGTGGATGCTTTCCTTCAGGAAGGGAGGGCTGCATCATCTCAATCTGCCGGCACTGCCTGTAGAAGTACAGGCAGTAGTGCAGGGAAGGGGAAAACTGTGAAGCATGCTTCCCCTGAGACAGCTATCCTGGTGTTGACATCCCCACAGGGAAGGGAATTGCAATGGAGGGAACTAAAGGGTAAATCCCTTCCATCTGGCTTCATGACTGCCGATATGACCAGAACAATGGTATATCCACCAAGCCAGAGTTCTTTTTTTTTTTTTGTTCTTTCAGTAACAGGGTAAGGCCCATTAGGCAGAACTGCCTGTTTTTAGGAGTGACCTGGGAGCACCTGGGAAGTAAAGTGATTTTCTCAGTCACACAGTATACAAGAGGAGTTTGTGGGAATCAAACCCAGGTCTGCTGAATGTACCAAGCTTATTCACAGTTTGTTACTCTAACCTCTAGGCTATACTGCCAGTGAGACTGAAGAGCAAAAACAGCTGAAAAAATAAAAAATAACTAGTATATTTGCCTGCAGAGTACACCTGTGAGGAACCTCCTTAAAACCTGTACTATTCATGGAAGGAACAAACACCTACATTTTACCTGCACAAAATACCCTTAAACACCACAGTACACCTGTAAGGAACACTGAACTATGCCTGAAAAGAGCAGTCTTGCACACTGCCCTACAACTGCAGCAAAATCCTTTTACACTTCACTGCACCTGTGAGGAGCATCCTTGAACACTGCACCGCAGCTGTGAGGGCCATCCTCGTACACTAGGTAGCATCTACAGCAGGTAGAAATCCCTTGTAAACATCACTGCACAGCTCATCAGGAACATATTCAAACACTGTAAAACAGCCTTGCACTGGGAGGAGCATCCCTATACACTGCATGGCCACACGTGCAAGAAACCTCTTTGTGACTGCTGCTGCTATGTAAATGCTTGCAAACTCTGCTGCACTTGAAGTGAACATCCTCAAACACACACAGCATTGCACCTACGAGGAAATCCTTGCACACTGTACAGTGCTTGCAAAGAACATCTTTAGAAAGTTGCTTTCTACTGCTGAGCTCTAGCACTGCAGCATACAGGTCTGAAAAGCACAATGTTCTCACCAAAACTGCTTATTTTCAAATTCTCTTTATTTTACATATATAGTATATTGTTGCTATAAAGCTTTTTAGCCTCTGTCTTGGTGTCTAGCCCTATCTGCCCCTAGCCATTCAGCTCAGTCACCCACTTTATCAGGGACTTCCCTCTGGACTCAAATTCCTCCAAGGACCCCCCCCTCGCTGTGGTGAGGCTAGGGGGTGTAGGGCCTCCCCCCTTCCCCTGGTGAATCATCCAGATCTGGCCTGTTGTGGTGTAAGTAGTGTGGAGCCTATAGTGACCACTGGCTCTGTCCTGCCAGCACCTTTTTTTCCATTTTTGATTCCATACACCTCCCCGAAGATAGCTTGCAGTCTCAAACCTGACCTTGACATGCACAATGCAACTTGCAAGGGAAACTTCCCCAGCCTACCTCAAGGTGCTGCATCCTCCCTCTCTGAACCGCACAGCAGTGCCCACCTGCATGGGAGCAGAATGCGCTACACCTTGGCCCATCGTGTGCCCTGTACATATAGTAAAACCCACAATTAGAAAGTTAGGAGCAACAGTTTCAAGAAATATGTCTTACAAATGTTTCCGGCCTAGTGGCGCTGAGGGTTGAGGTGCTGGATGCCACACCTTGCTCCACACCAATGACCTGGGTTCAGGAATGAGCCCGGGTCATCGGGGGTCAGCAGAGGAGGACTAGGATTGAGCATCCAATGACAGCTCTCCCAGTCCTGGGGAAACAGGGTGGGTGCATACTCTGCTCTAGAGGTACCTGGGGATGCCCGGAGGTACTGCAGCAGCGCAGGTGCTAAATTGAGGGGGGCATGGCAGACATCTGCACATTACTGCATGGACATCATTGCATGTCAATGCTCCCATAGGGGAATGGAATAAGGGAAAAATTGTAGCACTAGTCCGTGGCAGCTTGATGGCCGCAAGGTTCACCGGCCAACGACGCTTGGATGGCGTGTGCCGGTACTGGATCCTCTCCGGGCATGGAGGTGTGGGGAGAGCCTCCTTCAATGGTGTAGTTGCCTCTGCCAGCTCAGCACAACAGCTTCAGAGTCGGTGGTGGAGAAGCGGTGACTGGATATGAGCAGGATGGGTGGTTGCAGGTGAGAAACCATTACATGATAAAAAAACAAATGTACAAATGTTACAGTGCATTTATATGATAAAAGTTACATGTGACAGAGAAAGTATTTATTTTCAACCAGCTCTACTAATAAATACTTGTACTGCAAAGTTAACCTATTGCTGACATATCCTATTTTATACATTAATAGGGACTACTTTTTTCAGTTTTTAGATGTTTTAGAGGTAATGTATTCTACACTCTTTTGAAAATATAATAATAGTAATAGTAAATATGTTTTAATCGCTATCAGAGTACATCAAACTAATTATTTTTTGATGGTGGCCCATTTTATAAGTGTGATAAGCCACTCCAGGGTATGCATTAAAAGATTTTAATGCAGTTCCCAGGGGTATAAGGACACTCGGCTTTCAGCCTTGTTCCTTAGAACACCCCTGGGGCGTACATTAAAATCCTTCAATGCACACCCTATCATGGCTTATTACATATATATATATATATATATATATATATATATATATATAGATATATCTCTATGTATATATGAATATATAGAGATGTATATATACAGTGGATTCCACTTAAGTGCACATTGTATAAGTGCACATTCCTGATGAGTGCACACTTTTCCTGTTTCCCAATTTTTTTACTGTTCACATAGTTAAAAAAAATCTGTTAAGTGCACACTGGTTAAGTACACATTTCGGCTAAATGCACAGTTTCACAATTCACCAACACATTTCTCCCTAGGTAGGTAGTGTCACACTTGAACAGCTGGTTCTGATCCCTGTATCATTTTTTGTAAATATAAAAAAAATGTGTGATGGACTGTGTCAAGAGAAAATGCTGTCTTGCTGGAACTGACACATCAACCCCCCAGGGATAAGTTCAAAGGACAGGACATAGCTTAAACTGCAGATATCTGAGGTGCAATTATCTTGTTAGTTTGCTTTGAAGGCAGGAACCAAGATATCCATTTTTATAATGCCCTCAGGGAAAATCCTTTGATGTGCACTAGGTATCCTGAGAAAAGGGACACAGGCCAGTGTTATGGGTTACCTCCCAAGAAGCCAGCTCATTTCATCAAAGAGACATTTGATGTCTGGGGATATCAGGTCCCAGACTAAATTAAGGAGTCCAATATACTTTTGCATTGAATATACAGTGCCTTGCATCAAAGAGACTTTTGATGTCTAGGATAAAGCAGATCACAGACTGGTTTGGACCAGTCACATAAAGAGAGGCAATTTCTTATGTCATCTATTATTTTTTTAAATATCTTAGCAGGACAGCCTGTGTTACAACATATAAAATTTTAATACGCCAAGGCGGATTTAGGTAACCTCAGAGAGAAGGCCAGCCCAAGATTGTTTTTAAACCTACTGAGCAAACCATAGAAGAGACATTCATTTTCCATTTTCTGACTGAGAGAAGAGAGACCACAAAGCACTGAAAGATTAAGAAGTAAGGAACTTAGACAAGACTAGTCTGAGTGTATGTAGGAATTTGCACTTTTAAACCTGTTTTGTTTTTAAGGCTATATGTGTTGGAATATTTTGTTCTGTATTTTACTGTTTTCTTATTTACCTATTTTAAAGTAAAGATATATATTTTAAAAACAGAAACTGCCTGGTGTGCCTTGAAACTTCTTTTTTTATATATAAGTGAAACTTTGAAGGTTATAGTTGACACTGTGTCTGAGCTTATTGTGATACCAAACTGGTAAATAGATAGAGTTCTCTAGGTCTTGCATAGAGTTCTAAGGGTTCATTTTGTAATATCTTATTAGGTGCCCATAGGCAAAGATATCTGGCCCCCCAAAGGCAGAATTATCTGAGCCTGATAACTGTGTACGCTAATAAGAGGTTATCAGTTTGAATCCCTCCAGAACTTGAGACTAAGGTGACTCAAACCCACAAAACAGACAAGAGGGTTACCTTGTACTGTTAACAGTCCACAAATTTTACACTCAGAGGTTGGCACTTTGGGAGTAGAGGGCTGACTGGCTGAGCGAATTTGTGACAGATTGGTTGGCAGCGGTGGCATATACAGTTTGGTGGTATAAGCTTTATTGTTCAGTGTGTCAGCCTGTGACTGTTCAGCTCACTTGGAAAAAAAGAAAGGCAGTGTTTCATTTCAAAAGGAAACAAAACTGTATCCCTTGGCTTACAGTCAAGTTCCTAGCCGTTTTATTATTTTTTCTAAAGTGCTAGTCAGATTAGCAGTAGTCAGGAAAGATGGCTTCCAACTACAGCAGGCACACTGTAGAATACTTAAAACAGTTGTATGAGGACAGAAGAGTCCTGTTCGAGGTGACAGTCAAAAAGCAGAACCTCATAGAGGCCCTGATGGTAGCAGATACCCAGAGCAGCAAGTCACAGACCATGACTGAAAGGTACCAAACCTCAAGTGTGGAAGGACTAGTAGCCAGTGAAGGGTCCAGAGCCAAAGAGGAGGAGTGACAACAGAGTGAGGCAGAGTGACAACAGAGGGAGGCAGATCGTGAGGAGTGTGAGCGCCAGCGAGCTGCAGAGGAGAAGAGGGAGTGAGAGAGCCGAGAGGCAGAGTGAGAATGCAGAGAGGCAGTGCAAGATCAGCGAGCTGCAGAGGAGAAGAGACAGGAGCACCAGTGGCAACATGAACTGGACAAGATGCGACTCCGACCAGCGGCACCAGAGCAGGTAAGTGGCTTAGGTTTAACTGGGACTGCAGGACTGGGTTACAAATTGAACTCCAAATTAATAGCTAAGTTTAAAGAGGGGGAGGACATGGATGCCTTTTTAAATTCTTTTGAAAAAGTTTGTATTCAGGCTAAAATTCCTAGAGAGTCCTGGAGCTTCCAGCTATCCCTGCTACTTACCGGGAAAGCTCGGGATGCATTGGGTCAAATGGACAATGAGGACGGTGATGATTACAGCAAGTTATAAACTGAACTGTTAAAAAATTTGAATTAACTGCTGAATCATACACAGCTAAATTCCGTAAGCTCAGGAGAAGCGCTGATATGAGCTACGAGGAGCTAGCCACAAAACGTCAGTTGTCAGTTTTTAAAACGGTGGGAAGGAATTGAGGCAAACTCTGTTGATAAAATTGAACATGTGATTTTATTAGAACAGTTTTATTGGGCATGCCCAGCAGAGTTAAAAACCTGGCTAGAGAACCGAGATCCAAAAACAGTGCAAGAGGCTGCTGAACTCTCGGACCACTATGCCAAGAGAAGACCTGCTCTGAGAGCAAGTGGGGCGGCTGTAGCAGTGAAGAAAGGGAAAAGCGCGCCTTCAGGGCAGCTAAAACCCTCACTGCCTAAACCAAAGCCAGTTAGCCCCAGGTTTCAACGTAAAGATTTCTTTGAAGTAAGAAATGCCTGTTGGTTGTGTAAGGAAACTGGGCATATTGCCAGACAGTGTCCCAAAAAGGTGAGCAATAATACACAACAGGGTGCTAGAAAAGAAGTGGGTTGTTTGTGTGTCCCTGGAAGCATGCCAATGAACATGAGGGAACACACGCACCCAGTCATGTTGAATGGTATACAGACGCAGGGGTTAAGGGACACAGTGGCATCCCTGACATTGGTAAAGGAGGATCTGGTACAGCTTGGTCAGTTTATACCCAATAAATATATCACTGTACAGGACTTTGCAGGCAGGGAGAAAACATTGCCCCTCACTAGTGTTCTTCTAGACTGGGGTGAAACAGGGGGAACTGTGCAACAGGTGGCTGTAGCCAAAACATTAGCAGTGGATGTGATCCTGGGTAACAATCTCCAGCAGGGGATGGCATGTGCAGTTACCTGTAGCCAAGCGGCAAGGGAAAATTGTAGTTCCCTGAACCCCACAGAAACCAGTGTGGAAACCACTGAGAGACTGGTTCCCTAGCCTGTGTCCCCAGATGGAGAGATTGATAAAAAGAGGGTAGAAATTTCCCCAGTAACCACACAGCTACAGAGGGTTACTCTGAAGAGGGAGGGGTGACCCCTTGTCAGAAGGTTGGGATTGACAGTGATCCTTAGGGCCCTGATGCTAGTGCTAGGGACCTTAGTTTAGTGACTGAAGGGGATCTGTCCCATGCCTTGGGACTGTGTGAGGGGTTTGCAGCTGCTCAGAGGAGTGACCCTAGTTTAGGGAAGCTGAGAGCTTGGGCAGACTGGGAGGGCACACAGGGAGGTGACGGCAAACATGAGGTTTATTGGGAAAATGGACTTATGTAAACACAGGCAGTACAGACAGAGGAAGGGATGCTAGGCAGGTAGCTTGTCGTTCCCCAGGGGTATCGTGAGCAGTTGCTCAAAATTGCACATGTTATTCCCTTGTCTGGTCATCTGAGAATTGAGCGCGCTATGGAGCAACTGGCCCAGAATTTCTACTGGCCTAACTTCACCCAGCAGGTGAAGGGTGAAGGAGTATTGCAGGTCTTGTCACCGGTGCCAAGAAATAGGGAAGGCGGGCAAGAAAACCAATGCCTCCCTGATTCCATTGCCCATAGTGGAGGAGCCATTCTAGAGGGTGGGAATGGATATTGTGGGGCCTTTAAATACCCCCAGCTCCTCAGGGAAGAGATTCATCCTGACTATAGTGGATTATGCCACCCGGTACCCAGAGGCAGTCGCCCTATCCTCACTGAGGACAGACAAAGTGGCAGATGCCTTACTTGGGATTTTCTCTCGTGTTGGGTTTTCGCAGGAGGTAATCACCGATCGAGGGGGTTCCTTCACGTTGGACCTGATGAAATGTTTATGGGAGAAGTGTTGGGTGGTGCAGAGATGCATGACACCGTATCACCCACAAGCCAATGGGACTGTGGAACGATACGATGGTACCCTAAAGTCAATGCTCGGTATTTGCTGAACAGCATGGGAGGGACTGGGGGAAATACCTTCCTCACCTGTTGTTTGCATACAGGGAGGTGCCCCAAGAATTGACAGGATTTTCCCTCTTTGAACTCTTATATGGACGCCAGGTACGTGGGCCCCTAGACTTGATCCAGGAGGAATGGGAAGGCAAGCACACCACCCAGGGAACTCCCATTGTGGATTACGTCCTTAGGTTTAGGGAAAGGCTGAAGGAGCTTATGGGGACAGCCCAGAGCAATCTGGTAGCTGCCCAACAGAAACAAAAAGTATGGTACGACCGCAGAGCCAGAGCTCGCTCATACATGGTGGGTCAGGAAGTCATGGTCCTTATTCCGGTCCAGAAAGACAAGCTGTAAGCTGAGTGGGCAGGACTGTACAAAATGGTTAGGAAGGTAAATGACGTGAACTACATTGTGGAGTTACCTGACTGTAGACAGACCGAAAGGATGTACCATGTCAATATGATGAAGCCATATGCAAATAGGGCTGACATGGTGTTTGCAGTGTGCAGTCATGGGGAGGGGACGGATGAAGGAAACCCCCTTCTGGACTTGCTGGAAGGACTATCTGGCCCCCTGAAGACAGAATTATCTGGGCCTGATAACTGGGTATGCTAATAAGAGGTTATCAGTTTGAATCCCTCCAGAACTTAAGACTAAGGTATCTCGAACCCACAAAACAGACAAGAGGGTTACCTTGTACTGTTAACTGTCCACAAATCCTATGCTCAGAGGTTGGCACTTTGGGAGTACAGGGCTGATTGGCTGAGCGAATTTGTGACAGGTAGCACCTTTTAAGTGCACAGGTGATTCTAAACAGTTGTGAAGCAATATTTAACACCCTATATCACTCGGCTGGCACTGAAAAGTTGCAAACAGACTAAGATCATTTCCTTTTTCATGTCCACAAGCAATACAGATAACGTGAACAGATAATCAGCTTTGATTTTATATATGTTATATAGTCATGGCAAAAAACTCTGTTTAATGCATCAGTTAGGGTTGTTCCACAGTGACAAAAGTAAGGAAATTAGGTGTTAGGGTTGAATACTTGCTTGCATCCCCAGCCCGCCCCCAAATGGCATCGGGGGTGTGCATTGGGGTCGTTGGCCCTAACTCTCACCCCATCACATGTGTAAAGAAGCTGAGGAATAGAAGAATGGGTGAGAGTTAGACTGACGACCCCGACGCACACCCCGATGCCATTTGGGGAGGGCTGGGTGCAAGGGGACTTTCAACCCTAACACTAATTTCCTCACTTTTGTCGCTGTGGAACAACCCTAACTGATGCATTAAACAGAGTTTTTTGCCATGAATTTCCCTTCTTTTTGAGAATGAGGACTATAAATAGTGATTTATTGAGACATAGTAATGGTAACAGTAACGCAAGCGCAAGCACAAATGGAAACGCAAAGGGTAACGCACACAGTGGCATACAAGGGAACGCTAACGCAAACGGGCATGGAAAGAGAAGTGTAAAGCCTACATGTAACAGTAAGTGGAGTGCACAGCCTATTTCCCCCCAAAAGCTCCACTGAAAAACACAGTGAAAACAAAGAATGTATGCATAATAATGGGCTTTGGAGCAGAAAACGAACAGTTGTAATACTAAATTGCTAATATGTCAGTAACCATACGACATAGAAAAAAATTAAAATTTCACATGATTCATGAGTTTTCTGGCTCAGTTTTCATTTTCACAATGAAAATTCCGTATCTCGCACCGTTTTCGAGATACAAGCCCCGAAAGGTGCGGCATACACCACCATGTTAGTCTATGGGAAAAAAGTCTACTGAGAACCGAACTTCTGGGAGCCGCGCAATATTTTTTCACCAAACTATTGAAAGGCACATTTGTGAGATGTTGGCTGCCTTCCCTCCAAATTTCAGCTCAAAAGATCAAACTGTTCTTTTGCAGCAGGGTGGCAAAGAAGTGTTGTCATTTTGGCCATAGCCTGGAAAAGTAGTGTCGCAATTTGCGACACCTTTCGAAAATTTTGTGAAAGTGTCATGAGTGCCACACTACTTTGCGACAATACTTTTTCCAGAAATTTGGAAAACATTTCTGGGGTGTTTAACCCCAAAATAAAGACATGGCTAGCATCCTCAGGGTCCAACTAGCTGAACACAAAAAGAATTGTGTCCCTAGAGGGTCCCACATTTAAATGCCAAGCATTTCTGTGATCACTAACTGAAAAAAATATGACTGACTCACGACACTACTGGGGTCATTTGCGACACTAAAAACTGCATGTACGACACTTTCACACTTTTTGTTAACTTTTCCTATTGACTTATAATGGGAACTTGTTTTTTGAATAACTTTTGAACCGTTTAATATTTTTTTCACGAAATCTTCAAAAGGCACATCGGGGACCCCAGCCACACGTTCCCTGATGTTTTCAGGCCAGTTGCGCAAACCGTGCAACCTGTAGGCGAGAGCAAAGAATTCGCAAAAAAGTGTAAACGCACATTTCGTTGGTGCTTAATAACTCCACAGCCGTATATCCAACCAGTACGAAACTTGGCAGATCCCAAGATCTACCATGTCCAATCATTTAGGCAAATCCGTTGAACAGTGGCAATGTTGTTAAGGTGCAAAGTTTGACCCTTTAACCTTAAAATGGCTCCTCAACCCTAACTGTGGTAGCACTACTGTGCTACCATAATATATCATTGTGCTTCATTAAGTCATTTATCAGTGCTGCACAGTAGCACATTTTAACATTTTAGTATAGTGCTATGATAAATAAATATGCAATGCCATTACAGTGTCAGGTCTCAGTTATTTTCTTTATGGTGCATTATAAACATAGGAATTTGGATAAATGCACATTTTCTTGTTGCAAAATGAGTGTGCATTTAAACAGATTCCACTGTGTATATACAGTATAACGAGAGAGAGAGAGAGAGAGAGAGAGAGTGCACGCTCAGGGAGAATGGGGGAGATATCAGTGGGCACTGCAGCAGGGCAGCTTGAAGGGGTCCCCCCTTCCTTCCTTAGGCAGGTCGGCAGCTTTCAGTGGTGATGCGCCAGGTTCCTGGGTGGGCATCTGAGGGAGGTCATCAAGACAGGCAGTTTGCAGTCATTTGGGTCGTGGGCCCCTGGGGGTACTGGATGGTGAGAGCAGCCAGGGAGTTAGTTGTGGGCAGGTAGAGTAGGACTCTGGGGGATGCTTAGGCTAAGGTTGGTAGTTTGGTCCCCCAGGCCATTGGGGTTGTAGAGGTTGTGGCAGGGCCTCTGCAGGGATTTGGGGCCAGTGGGAGTGATTACGGTCCTTCCCCCATGTGGCAGGGCAGCTTGGGTGTTCAGAAGGTGGAATGGGTGTGGCCTTTACTCAAAAAAATTGGGCCTACATGGAAGGGCAGGCCCAAAATTCTGGGAAAAGTCCTGGGTGGCTGCTCAGATGGGGGGCAAAGAGACCTCCACCCTGAGGCCTTTTAGGCTGTGGCGCACCTCGTTGCACTAATTGAGCAACACAGAAAAAATTAAAGCAATGGTGCCACCGTGACTGCTACTGGGAGGTTTAGCTCCAGTAAGGAAATCGGAGGCCAGATATGAGAGAGAGAGAGAGAGAGAGAGAGAGAGAGGAACCGTAGGGACCAGGCTGGTCCAGGACAAGGATTTGGGCAGCGTTTGAGTCAGTTATTGAGGAGCAGCAGAGGAACTGGCAGGCTGCAAGGATTTACGACCTGTAGTATGGATTAGCTTGGGGTGGTCAGAGAAGCTCATTGCTCTTTTAGTAGAGGTGCTCAGAGGGAAGCAGAATGAAGGAGCACTCGGGGGTGGGGTGATTGAGAAGATCCCGGTTTGTAAGGTAAAGCTTATGTTAGATACTTACCAGTGCCAGTGAGGTATTTGAAGCTTCACACTTCTGGTTTCAAGAAAAGTCTTTGGTCCTGAGTTAAGTACTGCTGCTGAAGTTTTGTGCTTCTTGTAATATCTTTCAGGCATAAGACTGCCCATAAATGCTCCCAATCTTCTGATTTTGCTGTGTAAAAAGGTTAGCCCCATGAAGCTGTGTAAAATACTTTCCTTCAAGCAAATGAGACCCCTGAGCCCTGTTAATCATTTAAGGGCTTAGGAGAATAAACCTGATTTGGTTTTGGGAGAAAACCAGAGTCCAGTGTGATTACTTTAAATGAAGGATTAAATG
Organism: Neoceratodus forsteri; assembly: GCA_016271365.2. Taxonomy (NCBI): domain Eukaryota; kingdom Metazoa; phylum Chordata; order Ceratodontiformes; family Ceratodontidae; genus Neoceratodus; species Neoceratodus forsteri. The sequence goes on from CM028133.1 coordinate 832,883,297, forward strand.
AACTAATCAGTCCTTTGGTTTTTAGGGGTTCTGTGGTCTCTCTTGGGGTTGTTACACGAGGTCCCTGCACCCTAATTGGTACCCTCAGAGGTACACCCTAGACAGCTAACACTTAGGTATAGGTTATACTAATATTTAGGGCTAAGGGCATCTACCATATAAGAGCAGATGTCAGGATATGAATGCATATTGCTGTAATACACTTTGCTTGCTAATACACATACAGTATATTCTGCCATGTATTTTCTGTGTATTTCTTACTAGTCAGATGCCAAGACACCTGTGTCCTTGAAGTAATTATAATATGTAAGACGGCATTGTCATCTTTTGGTCATTTGTACTACTACACTGAGTTATGTAAGACTCTGTATAAGAACTCTTTTGTTCTCAAACTGATGACTTTACAAAATTGTATAATGTTATCTTGGACTGTGGAGCCACCTCTAATTTAGCCAATAGGGCTCATCTCTGTAACTAGAAATGTTTCTATCTTTTGGTAACCATAGTAATTATCATAGGTATATAATGTAATGCACAAGCTTTACACCTTGGAGACCCGAGAGATCCCAAAAGACAACAGAGAAACCTTGAGGTGTAGGGAACGCTTAGCACTGGCTCCCGGTTCGTATTGGTAAGAACTGCTTAGGGCAAATGTGATTTATTCCTTGGGTTACTCTAATGCAACGTGTCTATGATTACTTGCATTCCCAATATTGTCAAGAATCTGAAAGTGAGGTTTAGACTTCTCAACAAATTGGCGACCGTGTGCAGGTGATATTTGGTGTTTGTACGTCTTCACTTGTTGCTTAAACTTTTTTCCCTTTCCCATGGGGACAGTAGGTGTACATTCCCGTATCACCTCTCCCGTCTTTAAAACCAGTTTGTACTCACTTGCAAAGTCTGGCTGACTTTTTGGGTGTGGTCGATGCCATCTCGACGCACTCCATAGCAGTTTTGAATTGCAAGCCTGCAACTAATACAGTAGCCCGGCTGTGTTTAAAGTACTCGTGCTGTGGATCGATACACAGCACGCTGTCTTTTTCACAGTTTGAATTTTTGTTCCCTCCCACACAATGGCCACAGTATCAGATATCTGCGCTGAACTGAGACTCGATGTCTCGAACTTCCTTGCCTCCCATGGAGGATGGGCTGACTTCGCACGGGACGCAAATCAATCCAACAACCCTATACTGGGGATTTCAACCCAGTATGCAGAGATGAGACAGTCAAGCAATAAGCGTCATGCTAAGGGGTTGACTGCCCGGCTCTACGCTGCTTTGGAAGCCTCCGAAGTGAGGCTCAACCCTTGATCTGCAGATTTCATCTCTTAAGCAACAGATGGGTTTGCAAGAAATGGAATGTATTAGACTGCAGCAGAACTTGGAGTCTGACCTCCAAACTCTGCAGAATGAAAAGGATTCACTATTGCATCATTCAGCCCAGGCTGGTGAACAGGAAATATGTATGTTGAAGCAGGAGTGTGAAAGTTTGAGACAGGATAAGAGTCAGGCTGTGCAAATGAATGATTTCCTGAGTGCTGCGAATGCTCAGTTGAGTGACGAAATGGGTGAGCTTCAGGATGAGATTAACCAGGTACGTAATGATTTAGAAGTAGCTTACAGGGACAATCGCGAATTGAGCGCCACGTATCAAGTTTTGCAAAAGCAAAAGCAAGATCAGGTTGATATGGATGTTGTAAGTGTGAATCACGATGAATGTAGAACTAAGATGGCGACACTGCGCCATCAGCGAGAGGTTCTGGCTGGACATGTTAAGGCAATGGGAGGCGTAGCCCCTGCCTTTCATTCATCATCAGAAGGGGAGTTATCTGACGATGACATTTCACAATACAATGCCCAGTCATGCCCCTACTATGGCCCAGACTCCACACCCGGCCATCCACAGCATGGCGGGTCCCTGCCCCCAACTCCCCAGGTCACACGTCGGCAACGTCGTGACACTTCATCATGGGAGACACCAACATGGCAGCCCCATGATGGGGGGGGGAGTAAGCCCAAGCCTGGTCCCGACGGCACCTCCGGTAGCCATTATTAATGTGGAAGACAGGCAAGAGATAGAAACCATGACTGAAACTGTGATAGGCAATATTCCTCTTCCTGAGAGGAGTATGAGGGCTATTAAAACGCAGATTAGGCAGCTCTTTCAAGAGGCTGGCACTCAGGAAGGTATTGTCTGCACTGAAGCTGCAGCTCGTGCAGCCTTGGATGGTGCTTGAGACAATCTACCTTTGCCTGATCGACCCACTAATCCCCTGCTAATGGCCTACTCTGTTCAGCAGATTGCTGACAGCATCGGTCAGATGAATCCATCCAACAGCCTCAGCTGTCACTTGGAAAAGGTACGTTCTAAATGCGAGATGCTTAGCCTCGCTGCAGAATATCAGGTCCAAATACTATGCCAGACCATCAATCCTGGTTTATGGGCCAAACTCCCCGAAGCTGTTCGCCAGGATGGGAACGCTACCTTTGACGAGGTTGCAGCTGAGCTCATTTCTGCTCACAGTCCAGGTGTAGTAGGAGTGATGCTTGCATATCCTGTGAATCAGAATGCAAAAGAAAGTCCAGCATCTTACCACCAGAGACTCTGGATGGCCTACTGAGCAGGAAAGCACTTGGCACAAGAAGCTGCGGATGTAGATCTTATTGAATATAAGACCCTGTTCCTTAGGAACATGATTCCAGCAGTAAGAGAAAAGGTAGAGCCAACCACTTACCCAAATACAGATAGGTTTGCCGATATCCTTCGGAAAACTGAGAGAGTGCATCAACTGTATATCCAAGATTTGGGATCCGTTCAAGAAGGTAGCTGTCGTGGAACCCGTTTTGGAGGCCACAACACACTACACAGTGGAAGGGCAAGCTCAACGCCAACAGGCCCAACATCCGCCAGCCCCTCCAGCTGATAATCAATACCCCCAACAGGCCCATCAACAACAACCGCATCAACAGCAGCAATTGGGTGGGAACCGGAATTGGCATAAGAACAGGAAGCATAAGGGTAGAGGTAAACCACAACAGAGAACGGGTCCCTCATATAGGGAGATAGCCGAAAAGAATCAGAAATTCTGAGAGCTCCTGGGACAAGTGCACTCTGTGGTGGATGCTGTTCCTGCACAGACCCTTGCGGCGGTGCAACAGGCAGCCCAGGCCTCAACTGGCCATGGAGACACCGGAGGTACAGGCCCTCAGGCCCATTCAGGCCTGAACCCAGAAGCTCCTCCCTATATAACATCAGTACAGCATGGTGAAGTCATCCACATGAGCCAGGCCCAAACTCTGCATGCTTCCGGCAGTACGGATTGACAATTACAGGCCCCAGTCCATATTGTAAACAAGCTAGTCTTGGATACAAATGGAAGGCCCTGCACCGAGGCCGAGGTCTGGGGCCACCTACTAGTAGTTCTGCTAGATACAGGTGCAGCTGTATCTGTGCTACATGATGAACACCCGGACACATCCCCTTGGTCTACCGGATGGAGGACCAACATGTCAGGAATCGACGGTACTAGGCTACCTGCATACCGTTCTCTACCCTTACCGGTTGAGCTAGGCCACTTAAAGGCCTCACATACTTTCCAACTAATGGTACTGCATGATCATCCTAGTATTATAGGGATCGACTTCCTTGCACCACATGGCTGTGTGGTGGACTTAGCTAACATGCTACTGATACAGATTCAGGGTCAATACCATACCATCTTGATTCCTGATTCACACGTTGTGGCAACGATATCTGCCAATGACAAAGAGTATGACATCATAGATTTGCTCAAGAATCATGAACTTTTTCCAAAACTCCTACCTATCCTGCAACGACATTTGGAAGCATTTGCAGTTAACAAGCATGACTGTGGTAGAATGCACACCATCATTGAAGTGCCAGGCCCAGCACATGAGAGGAAAAGGCAATATCCTTTCCCAGCTGAGGCCTTGCCTTCCCTTAGAGAAATGATCAAGTCACTCCTCAAGCAAGGAGTAATCAGAACTTGTGTTTCTGCTGCCAACTCCCCAGTATGGCCCGTGAAGAAACCCACAGGCGCCTGGAGACTTACTATTGACTACGGGAAGCTGAATCAGGTCACCCCCAGTTGTTCCCCAACTGTGGCATCAGCACCAGATGTGCTACAACTTCTGACCCCTGACTTGAAGTGGTTCAGTGCCCTGGACATCTCTAATGGTTTTTGGTCATTGCCATTGGCCCTTAAGAGTCAATATAAGTTTTCCTTCACCTTTGAAGGAAGACAGTACACGTGGACTTGCTTGCCACGAGGATTCCATAACAGTCCATCCCTTGTCCATCTCCACTCCTCGAGAGTTTCTCTACTCCCCAATGTCTCTTACAGTATGTGGACAACCTGTTGCTAGCAACAGCCACACAGGAACAACATATGGATCTCTTGGATGAACTATTGACTCTCATTCAGAAGACAAGCTTGAAATGTAACCCAGCAAAAGCGCAGTTGTGTCAGAAAGAAGTACTCTTTCTGGGTCTAAAAATAACTGACCAAGGTTGAAGCCCTACCTGGAAGAAGGTACAGGGATTGCAAGACTTGCCATTACCTACCAGTGTGGCAACTCTGCGAAGGTTTCTAGGTATGGTAAACTATTCGAGAGATTTCATTTGTGATTTTGCTCAGAAAGCTGCTCCTCTATATGAATTACTCAAAAAGGATGTACCATGGACTTGGGACCCTATTCACACCCAGGCTGTGACATCACTGAAGCAGGCCTTGGCCTCTGCCTCAGCACTGGTGAACCCCAATCCAGCCCTACCATTTCATCTGGAGTGTGCCACCTCTGACATTGCTATGTCAGCAGTGCTGGCCCAGAAGGTGCATGGCACCTTGAGACCCATTGCATATGCCTCACAGCTCTTGACCTCAGTGGAACAGAAGTATGGCCTTTGTGAAAGGAACCTTCTGGCCACCTACTGGGCTGTCAAGCACTTCCTGTATATCATTGGGTACTCACCACTGATCATTAACACTAACCATACACCAACCACCTTCCTCCTTTCAGACAGAGTGAAGGATGGGTCAGTCTCTAACACCAGGCTGACGCACTGGTCACTTCTTCTCCAGGACAGAGATATACAGGTACAACCGACTAAATTTCCATCTATGTTAGCTCATGGCCTCCTTTTCCAGGGAGAACCCCATGACTGTACACTACAGTCACCTGATCTTCCTGATCCAGGTCCTTTCCTGCCTGCCACGTCACAAATACTCCAGAGTACCTCTTTGTGTCGTATCTTCACTGATGGTTCAGCATCCTACTATCAGGGAGAACAAATTGCAGAGATGGATATTTTGGTGATTTACCCTTACGGGAACACTGTCAAGATATCTAAGCGCTGTAGTGTAGCATCATCACAATACGCAGAGATGGCAGCGGTGGCCTGTGCCCTCGAGTTCATCCAACATGGAACTGAGGATACCATCATCTTTACAGACTCTAGCTGGGTTTGTTGTTCCCTTACAGAATTTCTTCCCTTCTGGCAGAAGGACTCCTTCCTCTCTTCTGATGGCAGTACAGTGAAGTACAAAGAATTGGTAATCTACATACATGCACTGACAGAAATTTGCACACAAACTCTACGTACACAAGGTTAAAGCCCATTCTCTCCATGACCCCTATCATACCTTCAATGACACAGCAGACACCCTTGCTAAGGAAGGGGCCGGGGGGGGGTCATCTGGATGATGGACCATCCAGAGGCTAATGCAGCTGTACACATTGCAGCACTCAAGAAGAAATCTGAACCTTTTCCCCCTTGGACCTCTCCGCAGCCCAGCAGCTTGATACTGAACTTAAAGAGGTGTTCAGATTACTTGATAAAGGTACTGAAGAGAAACTTCCCACACATAACCCTATCGAAGGCATGAAGGTAAGTTGCGCTTGTCACCAGATGACAAGCTCATTTGGTTCCAACCAGATGACTCTACCACCAGGTTGTGGGTAGTCCCCAGACATCTAATATCCGAATTCTTGCACCAAGTGCATGACATTCCTACTGGTGGACACAAGGGAGCAGAAAATACCCTCTAACAACTCAAGACCACCGCCTGGTGGCCTGGTATCACCAAAGATGTTAAACAATACATAGACAATTGTCTTGTTTGTGCACAAAACAATCCCATCCCTACCAAACGAAATGCTAAACTTTTACCACAGAGACATTCTGGCCCTTGGCATGCCATTCAAATTGATTTCATTGGCCCTCTGACCAACACCAGCAGAAACAATAAGTATGCTCTTGTGGTAACTGATCTCTTCTCTAAGTGGGTAGAAGCTTTCCCCACTAAGACATGTACAGTAAAGACTACTGCAAAAATCCTCGTAGAACAGATTTTCTCCAGGTGGGGTCTACCTCTTAAGGTAGATTCTGACAAAGGAACCAGTTTTACAGGTGAGTTGATGAAAGAATCCCTTGAACTCCTCAGAGTTCAGCAGAAGTTCCACATACCTTACCACCCTCAATCCTCAGGTCAAGTAGAAAAAGCCAACAGACAGATTAAGCAAATGCTTTCCAAATTCATTGAGGACAATCCCAAAACCTGGGATTCCCTATTGCCTTTACTCCTTATGGCAATTAGGGGCACACCCTCAGCCACCACCCAGCTCACACCCTTTGAGGTAATGACTGGTAGACAAATGAGATTACCTGAACACCTGTTGTTTGACCTGCATGCCCCCATTGCAGACCATGTGTCTGTGGACCAGTATGTGGAAAAACTCAGAAAATACCTCATACACACACTTGTATGCTGCAAACTGCATGGGCAAGGCCCAGCAACAATCCAAAATACAGTTTGACAAACATGCACAAGAAGTGGATTGGCAAGTTGGAGATCAGGTAATGGTACTTCGATTTGCACATCCCACCCACTCCTTCTCCAATAAGTGGGAAGGCCCATACCCTATTGTGAACAAGCTCAGTCCAGCAGTCTATCAAGTTAGACTCCTCCACAACAAGTTGACTGACAAATTGTTACATGAAAACCAGTTGAAGCTGTATAAAGGAGCTTAAATTACTTTTCCTCACCCCATTGGGTGGAATTGTACTAACATACTAATCTTTGATCTGCCTTTTCAGATACACTGACAAGATGGCTATCTTGTTCCATTATTTCCTCCTCTCAGGAGTGATCCCCTGCATCCAAGGCACGGTACCAGACCTCCTACGACACTTTGATCCTCTAGCACCTCCTCCAGATAGAGTATCCATCAATATACCAGGTAGTATGATCACTGTCCAGTAAGGTTCCGATGCTTGCCTCACTGCCTCGGTTGTTGCTCCTGACAAATCTACCCTTCAAATTGAGTGGCAAACTACAACACAAGGACAAATTCTCCCTGTGGCCAAACTCTCCAAAGGAACATTCCAGGGTTAGCCCAATGCTAAATTATCCCCAAATGGCTCACTGTCCTTGTTACAAACTGCATTAAGACATTCTGGTTTGTACGACATAACTGCCTTAATAGATCCTTCTTACTGTAATTCTTTGTCCAAAGATTCTGCTTGCAGATTTTGTGCTATACACCACATGGCCTCTGCAGCCATGTACCTCTCTGTGTTACCACCCACTGACAAGCAGCTTTTGGAATGTCCAAAGCATACCCCTGGTCCCCGTAGTGGTCTCACAGCCACTGCCCTCCCAGGTTCTTTGATTAATAACTTACAGTTTATGCATATACCTGTTTTGTTTAATCTTACTTACTGGAATATGAAAGAGTTTGGTATGTGTCACAATACTAATACATCAGCATTTTATAGTACATTATTGCTTGATAGTTTAGCTGCATTTCAGATTTGTACGCAATATCCTATTGCCGGGGTCCATTCTACTGAACACAGAGGCAACTTCAGGAGGAAGCCCTCTCCTGATAATCTAAATCATAAACATAACAACGTGAAGTTGACAGTTCTGATGTCACAGGTGCCACAGGTACTGTCACAGGTCTTTTGTACGCTATGTCCATCTGGAATAAAGCAGACATTGCTGCTATCAAAGTCATTCTGCCAAGTTCTCCACTGGCTTGGTCAATAACATTTTACCTCCATTATTGCATGGGGTGGATGGCCTTAGTCAGGAAGAAAGATACACTGTATACAACATGCACGACATTGCTAAGGCATTCACTGATTCTAAAGACAAAATCAACGCACTCATTCAACAGAACAATAAAGAAGCAGATAAACAATACATTGCTAGAGAAATAATCTGCTCTGCTTATGGCTCCTACATTATCACTACCATCAATAACCTCTTCCGTGACCTAGAATCTGGAAGAATTCCTGACATTATACATGATAGATGCATTTCCAAATGGTATGTCCAAGGTGTAAAACCACTAGCTGTGTTCCCATGTGTATGCAACAGACTTTGACTATTCCTCTCTCCAAAGCTAGGAATTTGGGGTTTGTGACCAGATGCCCTAATACTGGTCCTTGTTTCACTGCTAAGAAATGTTCCATAACAGATACCATGTTTGTTTCTTTCACTGTCTCACCACGCTTTGATCCTACTATAGCCTTGTTCAACAAGCTTGCACTGGTACATTCCATTGGGCATTTGGATGAAGACATCTACAGGGAACGCCTGGATCTACCACCTCTACTGGTCTACCATTCTTTCCTGGATGCCTGGGTGGCTCCGCACACGGACAGCTGTGCAAAAAAGCAATATATTTACCTGTGCCGATGTGATGTGTTTGATGTTATACAGCCTGTTTGTGGCTACTCTTCAGACAGCATTGATTGGACTTTCACAATGGATGATGACATCAATGCAAATGGCACCAACTCTTTTGACTCAACTTTGGCTCTGGATAAGCTCTACTAATCCTATCATGAGGAGGTTCATCGCCTGTCAACATGGATTTCGAAGATGACCTACACCTGCCCTGTCCAGTTGCAAAAGTGGAGACTGCCTACTGTGCGCTCACAGTATAATTCCGATGGTGAATATTGTGTAGTTACAAACTATAAAACCTACACATATGGTTCTGTTACCTGTGCTACTGATTACCCCAATTTCTGTTTTGTCCCCCACCAGAAGACTGTTATTGGACATACTGTTATAACCCCCGTCCCCCTTCTCGATGCAGACATTATTGATGGTAACCCAGATTATCTGCTCACACTGTCAGAATACTTGCCCTACTTTAATGTACACATAGACCCACTCACACTTACACTAAAATCACTTTTAGACAGGAAAGACACACACCTCATCCACATCAGCAATAATATGACCAAAGCCAATGAAGCTGTACTCACCTTGATCAATGATAGAGATATGAATAACGCATTAACTAACACCTGGTTAGAGAATACTTTTAAAGGCTTTGTTATTATACAAGCATTTTTAATTTTCATTTTGATTATTATGCTTTGCTGCCTATGGCGCACACTACGCCAACACCATGAGCAGCTCGAGTTCCTTTACAAGGCTCGTGTGTCAGGATTGTAAATGACCACTGCTCCTGTCCTTTCCCTAGACGATTGCCTGTGCTGCCCTTGGAGGCAACAAGGGGGGGAATGTTACATGAGGTCCCTGCACCCTAATTGGTACCCTTAGAGGTACACTGTAGACAGCTAACATTTAGGTATAGGTTATACTAATATTTAGGGCGAAGGGCATCTACCATATAAGAGTAGATGTCAGGATATGAATGCATATTGTTGTAATACACTTTGCTTGCTGATACACATATATTCTGCCATGTATTTTCTGTGTATTTCTTACTAGTCAGATGCCAAGACACCTGTGTCCTTGAAGTTATTATAATATGTAAGACGGCATTGCCATCTTTTGGTAATCTGTACTACTACACTGAGTTATGTAAGACTCTGTATAAGAACTCTTTTGTTCTCAAATTGATGACTTTACAAAACTGTATAATGTTATCTTGGACCGTGGAGCCACCTCTAATTTAGCCAATAGGGCTCATCTCTGTAACTAGAAATGTTTCTATCTTTTGGTAACCATAGTAATTATCATTAAGCAATAAGGCATGACCAAGGGTTATGTTAATGGTCTGTTAATCACCTTCTAGGGGTGTACTGTGTACGAGTGTAGCCGAGTGCCGATACTAGAGGTGATGCTGATGTAACTATAATCCTCTGGACTGTTCTTATTCTATTATAATAAAATATGTTTTTAAACAGTGTTAAACCTTGTTCAGCATTTGGCTAAGCTCTACATGTATGTTAATAAAAGATTAACATAAGGCTGTTAGAATGTTTGCAGCCAATCAGAAAGCTCCATTTTTCAGACCCTTTTTATAATAGGTATATAATGTAATGCACAAGCTTTACACTTCGGAGACCCGAGAGACCCCAAGAGACAACACAGAAACCTCGAGGTGTAGGGAATGCTTAGCACTGGCTCCTGGTTTGTATTGGTAAGAACTGCTTAGGGCAACTGTGATTTATTCCTTGGTAGTAATAAACTTGTTTATTACTCTAATGCAACGTGTCTGTGATTACTTGCATTCTCAATATCATCAAGAATCTGAAAGTGAGGTTTAGACCTCTCAACAAGGTCTTGAAGAATTCCAGCATTCTGTGCCCTTTCGCTCCCAGGTCCAATGGGGGAAGAAGCCGAGACGCTGAACATGAACTGTGCTGTCCTCCACTGGCAAGCTGCTGGGAGAAGAACCATCGCCTGGGGCTCTTGAGACAGGTACCAGAAGACGTCTCAAGGTAACAAAATCAGTTTCAATACTTTCATGGCCTGAGAAATGCTTGGTGAGAATTCTGTTGCCTGAGACTCCCTGCCCTGGTACACCTGGACCCTAGACATTTGGGAAGAGTGGCTACAGCATTAAATTATCTACTTTATTTAATTTATTGGATTTTTTTAGTGCCTAATAGTTGAAGTTTTTTTATACATGAATGAAGGTTGCAGCCATGTTTGTGATGGAAATCATACATACATACATAGAAATGTGCCAGCAGATTAGGCCTAATGGTCCATCCTATCTGCCCAAGATGCAGCTCACTCCTCAGTTTCCACTACTGCTCTATCTCCCTTCCTGGATCCCAAATCAGGAAGTAAGTGGATTATGAATTCTGTATGTGACTTGTGAGTTGGTAGGGACTTATTTTTAGCCACTGGTGATACTTTCTTACTGCCATGGCTAGAACCAAGTCTCAGCCAATCAGGACAAAGAGATTTCCTTGCCCAACAGTAGATTGGTGGACTATTAGGTTACAGAAGGATTTGTTACCCAGCCTTATTTTTATTAGTAGTCAATGTCTCCTTTATGGCCTGTAATGACTGCGGAAATCATACACATGCCCGAGAAGCTGGAAGATAAAGAGATCACTCACCTGTAACCACAGTTATACAACTAGTATTTACTTTACTTCAACATTTGGGCAGCTTCCACTGAGCATGCTCAGTCACTAGAACATCTTGAAGCTAAGTCCTCCCACCACTCATGGTGTCGTCCTCTAGCTATACTCCAATAGCCATCAGATCTGCATCCTGGAATAGGAATATGAGCAAGATTTACTAGGGAAGGTTTGGGAGGTTTTGTGGTCATGAAGCAGATACTAGCAGAACAATAATGGTTACAGGTGAATAACTTCTGTTTCTAATTACCTAGATTCTGTTCACTATCCACACCTGGGCAGACTCCTAGTAGTCCCCAGGGAGGAGGGGGAAAGGTTTGCAACTGATTTACATGAAAAGAGACTGGAGTACTGAGGTCCCAAACATAGCACTGTGGTGACTGAGCATGTCGATGCTATAGCGTGATATGAACATGTGTCCACTGGGTCAGGCAGCAGCCCTGCAGATCTCCTCGATCAAGACATATCTGGTTGCAATAAAAAAGGCAGCAGTTTTTTGGTGGAGTGAGCATCCAAACTCTTTGGTGGTTATGCCACAGCCAACCTGCAGCACAGATCGAGCAGGTTATCTGTCGTCCAATCATGTGTTTAGCTGCTAGGCTACCTGGAGCACCTTCAGCGTATGTGAAGAACATCTGGCAAACCTCACTGTGAATCCATGCCATACAGTCTCTGTAGTACAGCTTACCTGCAGTACATCCAAGGAATGGAGCACATGTTCGATCTCCAAAGCATGTGCCTTCAGAAAGCAGGTAGGGAGGATAAGCACATCATTAAGGTGGAACTTCATGCCTGCTTTTGGCAGGAACTTTGCATGGTTATGAAGGAACCCCTCACCCTTGTGAAAAAACAGATATGGAGACTCCACACAGTGTCTGAAGCTCATTCACCCATCTGGCTGAGGTGGCAGCAACCAATAAGGCTGTCCTCTCCTAGTGTGCCATCTCACACTTGTCTATTTGTTAGAATGGTTTACCCATCAACCATGACAGCACCAGCAGTAAGTACAGTGGCAGAGTTTACATGGATACAAAGACACCAACAGCAGGAAAAGGCTCTTGGCCCATCCAGTCTGTCCACCCTACCTAACTATTCTGCCTTGCCCTAGTGGTAATCCTCCCCTTTTTTACCCCCCCTCCAGCTAAACCCACCTACCTGTACCATCCCTGCTTGAAGCTGCTGATTGACTTGTACAACTTCTTCTGGTATCTTAGTCCACTTATCTACCAGCCTTTACATGAAGAAGTGCTTCAGTTTCTCACACCAGAGAGGACAGATGATCTAAGCCTTTGAAAAAGCACCCGACCACATTCTCCTAGGCTACCACTGGCATATCTGCCCAGGACCGGTATGCTGGAATGGCAGCTAGGTGCACTTTCAAGAATATGACTCATAACCCTAATTGAGACAGAGACTAAAGGTAACCACAGATGCACACTACAGGACAGGTAAGGGGCTCTACTTCCTGCCTTGTGCACCACTGTGGAAACCTTGTCCACTTACAACAGTAAGTCTTACACAAGCTGGCTCCTTTTCCAATGCCTTTAATACATGGAAGACATACTTGGAGAGACCAACTGCAGGGGCTACAGACCTGGATACCTGACTGTCCCACCTATCTCATCAGCAGGTCTGGACATAGAAGAAGCCACCACAAGGGCTTGCTGCTGAGACTAATTAGATCCTGGTACCATAAGTGGTATGGCCAGTCTGGAACTGTCAGAACCAGGGTCACCCTGTCCCTTTGTGCCTAATGGACCACCTTGTAGATCACAGGAAATGGAAGAAGGTATACAGAAGGCCAGGGATCCAGAACCAAGGGAAAGCATCCCTCATCAGCGTTCCCATCTAAGGTGGGCAGTCACAGAACAGTCTCAATTTCCTGTTCCTCATGAGATAAACTGATTTACCTGCAGTACGCCCCAATGGGCAGAAAGATTTGATTCCACTTCCTGGTGCAGGGACCACTCATGCGATGTCTGCTCCATACAGCTGGGAGAGTACATCAGCTGGTTGTCCTTCCCTACAACAAGGACTTCACGCAGATCCGCTTGCAGGCCCTGTACCAGGAACAAGATCCAAAGCTCCTCCAAACACAGTGGAGAAACATGTGTCCTGACTTGCTTGTTCAGGTAGAGTGTAGTGGTCCTATTGTCGGTGTTGACATACATGACCTGACCCCCGATCAATAAAAAACTGTCTATGCCAAGCATACTGCCCGGAGCTCCAGCAGGTTGATGTGTGGTTCAGCCTTACTCAGCAACCAGAATCCATGCATCCTGCAATTTTGCAGGTAAGCACCCCACACCACCAAAGATGCATCTGTCTTCAAGGTGAAAGACAGATAGGATGCCCTTCAAGAGGTTCGGAGGAAACAATCACTAATAGATGGTGTCAGTCATAGGCTGGGTCACCTGAACTGGTTGGTTCAGGTCATTGTGGTACTGGGACCACTAGCACCACAAATCCTATTGACAGAGTGTGCGTATGACAGTAGGCCCAATAGACCATGTCTGTCATAGAGACCACGAACTGGAAAAATCAGAGAAAGTCTCGGGTGGGGTGCAATGACCCAACCTGAAATGAACGGGTAGAGACTAAAAGGATCCTGGTTTGGAGGTGGTCCACCTCTGTTGCAATGAACAGGATTATGTGCTTCAGGAATAGCTCAGACGTGGCCATTAGGCCCAAATCTTGGAACTTCTGGTACAGCCATATCCTTCACTGTTCTAAATCTGTCCTGGCATTGCCCATAATGAGCCAGTCATCAAGGAAAAAAAAATGTATTTACATCCTGTTGCCTGGGAAAAGCTGCTACAACCAACAGATACTTGGTGGAAAATCTGGGTACAGATGGCAGACTGCAGGGCATTGCCCTGAACTGGTACAGGGTTCTGTCCACTCAAAAGTGGAGAAACCATCAATGTGATGGACAGGTAGGAATGTGAAAACATTTAGTGGGGAACCAGAAAGCAAAATGGAGCCCCAGGCTCCAGGGACGGTATGATCTGATTTACAATGACCATACGGAACTTGTGCCTGTGCACAAACTTGTTCAGGACATGCAGGTCAACATTGCAGAGGCTGCCCTGATGTCCCAGTAGCAGCGCTCCGCACTGCTGTGTAGTAGACCCAGGATTGAGAGCGAACCTCAGTAGTCATGTCAGGAGGCAGGCCAAGCTGAGGTAGCTGCTGCGTGACAATGTGACTCAGGTGGTAAGAGTTTACAAGGAGCTCTACACTGCAGTGACCCCTGCAGCTGGGCCAGAAAGTTTGCTCCAGCCGCAGGGGAACATGCTGTGCACGCATGACGACAACACAGGCTGTGCTCATGTCAGTGAGGTGGAATGGACTAGCAAAAAATAGGAGAAAAACTCACAGCCATTTGAATGATGTTCTGGACTTCAGGCTCTACTGGGACCTAGTGCCTACTGGCACTAGATCCTAGTCCATATGGTGGACTGCCTCTGAGGGGTGATAATCCCCCCCCCCCGAGCCTCATCCATGAAAGGCAGAATGACTGGACTAACTGGTGGGCTACTGGGGCCAGGGAAGACACAGGCTTAAACAGGGTATATTCCAAGAACAATGGACATGGCCCGGGAGAAAAACCTCTATGGAACATAAAAAGAATGCAGCACCAGCCCTCGCCTGTTTCAGTACTAACAAGCATTTGTCAATGCTGAACATTCGCTTGCAGGTATTTGCAGTGGTATTTGGCACTTGGACTTGGCTTAAAAAAATCAGTGACAAAGAAGTACAAACATTTGTCAATGCCGAATGTTGCTTGCTTCTATGTGCTGTTTAGGTATTTGGAAGTCATTGGAGTGCTAATATTGAAAATTCACGAACTTACGAGCGTGCGTAGGAACTGCGCAACACGCACGCTCGTAAAACAGTCATTTTTAGGAATGTTTTCACCAAATTTTCAACATAGCCATTTTAAGACCTCTGCTCTTGAACAGTGTCACTGTGATTTTCTTAATGTGTCCCATACATTGAGTTTGCACACCGACTGCGCAATTGTGCGCTACATGGGCGGAAACACATTTTGGGCAGGATGTGGAAAATGACAGCTGTACTGCTCATAAGGAGGTGTGGTAAAATGGCAATGTTGAAAATCTGAAGTGAAAATATTGAAAATTCGCAAACTTACGAGCATGCGTAGGAACTGCATAACGCACGCTCGTAAAACAGTCATTTTTAGGAATTTTTTCACCAAATTTTCAACATAGCCATTTTAAGACCTCTGCTCATGAACAGTGTGACTGTGATTTTCTTAATGTCCCATACATTAATTTAGTACCGACTGCATGCCATTGTGCTATCAGGCGGAAACACGTTTTGGGTGAGATGTGAAAATGACAGCTGTACTACTCATAAGAAGGTGTGGTAAAATGGCAATGTTGAAAATCTGGAGTGAAAATAATGAAAATTCGTGAACTTATGAGCCTGCGTAGGAACTGCGCAATGCACGCTCGTAAAACGGTCATTTTTAGGAATTTTTCCACCAAATTTTCAAAATAGGCTTTTTGAGAGCCCACCTTATGAACGCTGGCACTGTCGTTTTGTTAATCAGGCCCGAAGGGTGATTTTGCACAGTGACTGCGAAATCACCCTTCGGGCTCGAATAACGCCATGACAGTGACAGAATTCATGTGAAGGGGTCCCAAAAAACCCATGTTGAAAATTTGGTGCAAAAATTCCAAAAAATGCCTGAGATATGCAACAAAGTTGAAAAACCCATCTAGCCCATTATACAGCTTACCGGCATTTCCTCAGTTCGCGGTCGGCTTTGAAGAGTGCAGACGTGTTCCCGGTCCAGCAATGATCGTTCGCCGAGCTCCGGAGGTAAGTATGGGGTGAGGAGGGTGTAGGGAGGCAGGGTGCGCAGTGGGTGGGTGCGGGTTGTGGGAGGGTGGGAGACAGCGATGGGCGTTTTGTTTTTGCAGGTTTTTTACTCAGGCGGCGTGGAGCGTTTGCCACACTGGGGTGGGCTCCCAGAGTGGCAGCAGGGAAAGCTGTTTGGGGGAACGTGGAGCCGACAGGGGATTGGGCACCCCGTTGCAGACGCAGGACGCTTTGCCATGCTGGGGTGGGCTCCCAGCGTGGCAGCAGGGAAAGCTGTTTGGGGGGAGGTGGAGCCGACGGGGGATTGGGCACCCCCGTCGGCAGACGACGCAGGCTGTTTGCCACGCTGGGGTGGGCTCCCAGTGTGGCACCAAAGATTTGGGGGGGTGACGTGCTGCAAGCACACAGCAGTTTTCTTTGAAGAGAAGACCACCGCTGTCATACACAGCACCGCATCGATTGGTGCAGGACCGACACGCCTGCTCAACGGAGCAGGGGATTGCACAGAATGGGCACACCTCCAAAGTGTCCCATTCTCCCAAGACGTTTCTTGTGCGTGCGTGCAAGTGAACGTAAAAACTAACAAGACATGAATCCCTGCAATGCTGAATAATCCAGGGCAAAAACATGTTTGCACAGTGTTGTGAGCTGAGCAGCTTCGCTCTGCAGTGCAGACAGAGTGTTTTCAAACAGACACCACACACTCCAACTGTGTCCTGGGCTGACAAGGAGGGAAAGTCTTGAATTTCAGAGGCAGACCTGATCCTATGACTTCCAGGATCCACTTGTACAAATACATGAGAATTGCCAGCAGAAGGACTAGTGTTCTGGCATGTCTGCTCGTGTTGTGGAGTCCTTAGTGGCAACTAAAGGCTCTGCCCCCAACTGGTACCCCCCTTTTGACCATTCCCTTTACCTTATCCCACCCTCTTTTGAAGCCTTCCACTGTCTCCAGTAAGACAACCTCCTCAGGGTGCTCATTCTCCCTGCAACCACACTCTTTGTGAAGAGATGCCTACTGAACCCACTCATGAACCTTTTTTCCTCTAGTTTAAGGCTATGCACCCTCATAGTTTTGCTTCCACTGAAATTGAAAAGGCCCTCTTTGTTCACCTTGTTGATGTCTTTTATGTATTCAACAGTCTCAGTCATGTCCACCTCTCCTTGCTCTCCTACAGGGAGTACATGTTCAGCTCCCCCAGCTGTCTCCTCATTATGTCTTGTACTGCTGTCCTTTAACCATTTCAGTTGCCTTCCTCTGAATTGCTTCTAGCAGGTTGATGTCCTTTTCCAGGTAGAGATGCCAGTATTGCACACTATACTCCAGGTGCGGCTACATTAGTGATCTTTTACAGTTGCCATATGACTTCTTCCCACTTGCTAGTGATCCCCTGGCAATGCAGCCCAGCATTTTAGTGGTCTACTGCCATCTTCCTACAGTGTGAGTGCTTCCAGTCAGTAGTGATCATCACCCCCAGGTCTTTCTCTCCCTCACATTTGGTTGCGAGGATCCCTCCCAGACTATACTCCAGCCTCGATTTCTTAGTTTCTATGGGCATAACCTTGCATTTCTTTGCATTTAACACTAGTTGCCACATTCCCAACCACCTCTCAAGCCTGGCCAGTTCTTCCTTTAAGCTGTATCCCTTTTGGTGCATCCACTCTCCCACAAAGCAGCATCATTTTGGCATCATCCACAAACAGGCAAATGTTAGCTTTTATGCTTTCTCCAGTGTCGTTAATGAATACATTAAACAATAATGGACCAAGTATCAAGCCCTGTGGGACCCAGCTGGTGGCTAGAACCTGAAAGCTCACCCCACCACCATCCTTTGGGTCTGATGCCTCAGCCAGTTTGTCACCCATGCAGTGAATTTCTCCTCTATCCCAAGATCCTCCAGAGCTTCTTCTTTTGCAGCAGGTCATAACACATGGGATATCAGTTGCAGGCATCATTCCCTTCAGATGACTTCTCAGCAGTCGACCCTGGGACCGCCCCCTACACTTTCATGTGGTGTCTGTATGGCAGGTATAGTCTAGTGCACTTACCCGGTCAACAAAAACTAAATAAATAAAAAAGGGGGAGGTCCCAGCTACTCCTCAGTTCTTTTCAACCATGACCTGCAGGCAACAAGTCCTCTTTCAGAGCTCTGCCTACCAGTCATCGATGAAGAGATTCTACTCACCATTCATTCTAAGAGTATTCTGCACTTCTTAAATTACATGAGTCCCCTACTCAAGGTCTCTACACCCTTGTTTTGGATCCTTCCTGCTGGTTCTCCTCAGGATGGTCTTACAGCAAAGTTGTCTGCTGCGATGATGGTATGCCGCCACTTGCTTTGGGCCACATATGACACAGTTGACACATCGGCTTAGGCCCCCTCTGTGGGTGTTTGTCTCAGATGCCATGCAAGATGGCTCACAGTTTTAGTTGTCTCATGTCCCTGCTACCCCCTAGCAGAGTTAGCCTTCTGCCTGATGGCTTTTCTACGGTCATAGGGCGGGACACCCTTAGTAACACAACCATTGGGGGCAGGTTTAACCTGCTTCTCCCAGGGTGGGAAGAGATTTACTTCAGATACTCCACTCTCTGTGAACCCTGTTCCAGTATTGGTCTCAAGACAAATTCAATGCTCAGTTCAACACATATGCCATCAAACCAATTCCCCTTTCACGGAAGGGTGCAAGAATTTCTTTCCATTTCTTCCTTGTTTCCAACTGGACAGGGGACTTATGCCCCATTTTGGATCTCGAAAGTCTTAACCTCTATATCAAATACCAAAAGTCTGGGATGGTGTCTTTTCTGTCACTTCTCCCCTTGCTGAACAAAAATGAACATTGGTTCTGCTCTCTTGATATGTAGGCTGAATCCTCTATATCCTGATGCACCCCGCTCACAGACGGTTTCTCCATTTTCTGTTTCAGAGTCATCATTATCATTTCTGGACTGAAGTCCAAGAAGGACCCTGCACTACACCTCCAATAAATCGGAGCCATCTTAGATGCCTCCAAGGGGATGGCATATCTGCCCATAACTCCAGCGGACACCCTGATTGCTTTGACATGCACACTAGAGTCCAGAAGACTGGTATCAGCACAAGACTTCCTGCGCCTCCTAGGGCATTTGGCAGCTTCCAAACATCCCCCAATACCAGGTTCAATATGAGAGTCCTTCAGTGGCCCCTGAGAGTCCAAAGGGACCAGATGGTGGACAATTTCGATGCCCTAGTCCTGTTGTCATCCCTGGCTCTTCGAGCTCTACCATGGTGGAAGTCCATGGACAACTTAATGCGAGGCATGCCATTTCATTCTCCTGTTCCCTATCTCATTCTAACTACAGAGAGCTCCTTGAAAGGGTGTGGTGCTCATCTCCTCAATGTCCAGTCCCAAGGATCATGGATGCCAGTGGAGGCCCACCTTCACATCAATGTCTTGGAAATGAGGGCAGTCCTCTACGCCTTACAGATGTTCGAGACTCGCCTTCCACCCAGTTGCCTTCAGGTGAAATCAGACAATTCTGCTGTTGTTCACTACCTAAACAAGCAAGGTGGCACCCATTCATGCCCTCTCTGTAGAGAATCAATGAGGATCTGGTACTGGGCAATCCAGAGAAATAATCCATCTTCTGGCAGTACACATCCCAGGGGCATCCAACACCCTGGCAGATGTCCTAAGTGGATCCATTGTCCTAGCCTATGAGTGGGAAGTCTTACCAGATGTCCTAAACGACGTCTTCCACCAGTGAGGCTGGCTGGAGTTGGACCAATTTGCCTCTCCGCAAAATGTCCTCTTAACTGCTCTCTCGACCAAGGTCCCAGAACTATGCGGCAGGACACATTATCTCTTTACTGGATGGTAAGATTTCTTTATGATTCTCATAGCACGATTCTGGCCAAGACAGAATTGGTTCCCTCTTCTTCTACAGCTCTCGGAACTGGATCCCTTACCTCTGCTCATCTGCCGGGTTCTGTTGTCTCAGGCAAAAGGCTCCCTGCTACACTCACACCTTTAATCCCAAATCTATCTGTATGCCTGGCTCCTGAAGTGATAGTCCTCTCGCACTTTGGAGTGTCCCAAAAGGTGGTGGAAGTCCTCCAGACTGCCAGGAAACCGTCGACATGGTTCTATGAAGTGGAAACACTTCTCCATTTGGGCGTCTACACAGGACTTAAATCCTTATGAGTATTCCCCTCAGAGCGTCTCAGAATATTTGCTGTCCTTTGCTGTCCTTGTCAGAGGGTGGACTGACATATTCCTCTGTAAAAGTCCACTTTTGGGCATTGCCACATATAATTTACCTGTGGACACAAACCCATTGTCCCAGTTACATTGTTTATTTACATTGTTTATTGTTTATTGAAATCTAGGGTTACAAACACCTTTGAGCCAAGGCTCTTTTACAAAGGTTCCACGTCAGAGGCAAGTACAAAACAGGGTATACACATCAAAATTAGGGAACAGTAGTCTTAGTACAACAATATATAATGATTTGAGACAGAAACAAGTAATGACATGATACACAGACAATTCAAGATGGAGACAGACCTATGGAGAGACAGTAATGCCTCTGTGGGGAGGCGGGCAGCACAGAGAACAAGGGGGAAGCAAAGGGAGGGGAACACAAAGATGCAGCCAGAGGCAGTTGTCGGATGAGGGAGGGGTAAAGGAGAAGGTGGGTGAAGGGGAGGAGGGGCGGTCGATGGCGGAGAGAGAGGATAAGTGAGGATAGGTGGAGGGAGAGTAGGATAGTAAGTGCAATTGGGGTATAAGCTGCAGGGAGGGAGGAAGTTACCTTTGATTTAAACCTTCATTCCCCTATCCAGGATTCAGTCTCTGTGTGAGATATGAATTTTGTGCTTGAAAAATTGACTGAGTCCTGTTGAGCCCACTGACTCCAGCAGCCTCCATTTTCTTTCTTGGAAAACTATATTCTTAGTTGCCATTATGTCTGGAGGACGTATTTCAGAATTACAGGCACTACTGTGCAAACCTCAATCTACCTACCATTTCATAATGGTAGGGTGTTTTCATGCAGAACCCCTTTGTTTTTCCCACCGGTTGTTTCTGAATTTACTTTAATTGAGGCTATTCACTTACCAGTGTCTCATGCGGATCCAAAGTATCCAGGGGAATCCCTGCTTCATTCTCTTGCTTTGCACAGCACATTGAGAATTTATCTTCTCCACAATTCATAGTTGCGAACAACCGAGCAACTTTGTGTCTCCTTTGCACCCCCAGAAACCGGGGCATTTGGATTTTGAAGCAGTGCCTGTCCACATGGTTGGCTAGCTGCATTACATTTATCTATGCAAAATACGAAAAACCTCTCTCGGGGGTTGTAAACCCCCATGCTACCAGAGGCATGGTTGCCTCTACGGTGTGTTTCTGAGGCATCTCTGCCTTGGATATTTGTGAAGCTGTCACATGGTCTACTGTACATGCCTTCACCAAGCATTACAGTATGTATATCACTTCTAAGAAGCAGACCAATTTTGGATGAGCCATCCTACAAGGCCTCCTCTCCTAAGTTCTGATGGTTCGCTTCCTCCTCCAGCTTGGCAGAATAACTGCTTTGGAATCTTCCCATGTGTTACGACCTGCTGCTCCTTGTCTCGAAGTAGATAGTACAGTTGTGTAAGAACTTAACCATAACAGTAGATCTTCGAGAGTATCTCTTGCAGCAGGTTATGCAGCCCTGCCCTCCTTCCCCCTTACTGTTACTTCAGAAGGGTTCCTTGCTCCTGTCTTTTATGACTCCAAGAGCTGCTGCCTTATTTTCCCTCCTTGGTTCCCATCGATCGCCAGGATGGAAAAGAACTGAAGAGTAGCTGGGACCTCCCCCTTTTATACCTGCCATACAGACACCACGTGGTAGTGTAGGAGAAGGTCCCAGGGTGGACTGCTGAGAAGTCATCTGGAGGAAATGATGCCAGTGGCTGATATCCTATGTGTTATGACCTGCTGCAAGAGATACTCTCAAAGATCTACTGTTACAGTAAGTTCTTATGCAACTGTACTTTTTCTGGTTAACCCCCTGTGAGGCACACAGTCAAAAGCCTTGCTGAAGACCAAGTACTGGATATAAGACGCTTAGCCCTGTCTAACGTTTTTGTCACCCAAAGAAATTGATTGGGTTAGTCTGGCAGGATCTACCAGTCATGAACTCATGTTGCTTCTCAACTTGGAGACCATTTTCCTCTAGGAAACCTACCAACCTATCCTTAAGGACTGCCTCCAGAAGCCTGCCCAAAATTGAGGTCAGACCAACTGGTTTGTAGTTGCCCAGGACATTTCTGGGTCCACTTTTATGGAGCAGCACCACAAGCACCATTCTTCAGCCCAGTGGCACTACCCCCAAGTCTAGTGAACTACTGAACAAGTCTGCCAGTGAAGTTGCTACTTCTGCAGCTAGTTCCCTCAGCACCATGGGATGGATACCACCCGGGCCTGGGGATTTATCATCCTTAGGGGTAAATAATTCTTTCTTTACCCTGTCCTCACTGTCACATGCCCACTCCTGTGGGGCAGGATTCCATGGGCTTACAGCAAACTCCCCTGAGTACAGCCTGTGTGGTATGTGTCAGGACCCCCTCACCATCCATCCAGGGCGCTTGCTGGGTTTACAACTGAACATCTGTCAGGAGGTCCCAGGGTGTCCCTCTCTCTGTGTGAGGAGTGCAAATACAGCCTTAAGACTGTGTTCCTGGGAGTGAACCCTTTTGGCCCCTGCACAGTGGGGAGAAAAAAAAACCAAAAGTGTTTACAGGCCTTCTGGATGCCCTATAAACCCCTGTGTTTCCTCCCAGAAAAATGCACGGACCAGTTCAAACTCCACAGACCACTCCATGAGACCTTGTGTATCTCCCCTACACCCACAGAGTCCCATTCTGTGTTCCTTCTCGGTAGCATCTGGCCTTTAGGTGTTAGGTCAGGCATGGTATTGTTTGAATTAAAACTCTTCCAAGCTTACACACACAACAATTTCAGAGGTATAATAAAATTATGCCAAAGGCTTTACCAATATTGACTGGATAACACAAATTAAACATATCACTAGCATCCAAAATTTGATTACAGGATACAAGAAATAAAAGTTTAACGATATAATAAAAAGTACACTTAACTTTCATAAGTTGACATGTAGTTTCTACCCTGTTCCAGTTGCAATTGATGCTGTTAGGGTCCAGCAAAGTTGTCCTGGCTACCCGTCTTGTGATGAATTCAAAACGAGGGGCCCATTTGATTAGTTTCCCATTACAAACAGAACTGACTCAACAAGCCTTGCTCTGGCTTTATAAAGACAGTTTCAAAAGGGAGACCTCTGGGATTGCTCTACTATGATTGGCTGGCTAAAGTCCAATCTCCACCAGCAATGGTAACTCCTTTGTCCCAGGGCTACAAAGAGCCAACTGGCTCTCTGTTTTGATTTAAAAAATTCAATGGAATATTTTCTTCTTGTATGCCCCCCCACCCCCGATTAGGACAAAAGAAACCAGTTTTTACTGCTACCTTGTGTTGAGACACTAGGGCCCCTCCCCTTGCTGAGACAGCTTGGCTTGAGGCCTTTGTCAGCTACTTACCCCAACAGGCCATTCATGACTTTACATTGTGCTAGCCCTTCCCCCAGAATAACTGTTAGATTTAATGGCTGAGCTGTTAGCTTTTAACTACCCTCCAATTAACTGAAGCTGCTTCACCCAAAAACAGCTTCTGAAAACACAGAACTAGTTCAAACTAGCAGAGCTCTTTCCCTTGAACTCATATTGCAGAACAGACCTAAATAAATTTTCCTTGCAAACAGAAGTTACAGAAAAAAAAACTGGCTTGACCACCACAATAATAACAACAAATGGAATATTAACCATAAAAACAACAGAAATATGACATGGCATGATTCTGCCACACACCTCCCTCCTTAAATGGAACCTGAAGAAACATGCCCCTTTTAGTTGGCATGGTTTCCATCAGTTCTGTCCCTTACTCTGACTGGCAGGATAAACCATCTGTGTTGGAATTTTCAGACCCATGACTTACAGTATGTGTGATGTGCATATCATGCACTTGTAATCCAGTACTCCATCATAAGAGCTTCCCATTAATTTCCCCCATTTGGTTCAGACATTTTAGAGGGTTGTGGTCTGCTTGTACCATGAAGCTCCTCACATAGAGGTAGGGCTCTAAATTCTTTAGCAACCACACCAATGCAAGACACTCCTTCTCCACAGTGGAGTACGCCTGTTCATGTGGAAGCAATTTTTTACTGAGGTACACAATGGGGTCATCTTTCCCATGCTGGGATGTCTGGCTGAGGCCCGCTCCAATCCCCACATCTGATGTGTCTGTCTGTGCCACAAATGAATGGGTGTAGTCTGGGCTGGCCGGCACTGGGGCACTGCACAGAGTGGTTTTCAGCTGTGTGAAGGCCCTTTCACATGCTGGGTCCCAATTCACTCTCTTAGGCTGTCTCTTTTTCAATAGGCCAGATAGAGGAGCTGCCAAGGTGCTATAGTTGGGTACATATTTTCTGTAGTCCCCAGCATTCCTAAAGGAGCTCCTTACCTGCTTCTGGATCTCAGGTACTGGCCATGCCTCAATCAGCTCTATTTTTGCCTGGTTTGGGCAGAGTTGCCCCCACCCCACTATATGTCACAAATAGGTCACCTCTGCCATTGCCACCTGGCATTTCTCTGCTTTCACAGTTAGTCTGCCTGCCTGTGCTCTGCCCAACACTTCCCTCAGATGGGTCAGGTGATTCTCCCAACTATAGCTGAATATGGTAATGTCATCTAAACAGTCCACTGCGTAATTCTCTGTACTATGCAGCACCTGATTCACCAACCACTGGAAGGTGGCAGGGGCATTCTTCGACCCCAAAGGCCATTACCTTAAACTCAACTAAGCCTATTAGAGTGATGAAAGTGGACCATTCCCTAGTCCTGGCAGTCAGTTCTACCTGCCAGTACCCCTTGGGCAGGCCTATAGTTGTTAGGAAGGTCACCCCCAACTCCAGCTTGTACAGCAACTTGTCTGTGCAGCGCATTGGGTGGGCATCAGACTTCGTGATGGTACTGAGCCCATGATAGTCTACACAGAAGTGAGTAGTCCCGCCTGGCTTGGGGACGAGGACTACAGACAAGGCCCAGGGATTGTGGGATTTCTTGGCTACTCCTAGATCCAGCATCTCTTCCACTTCCCTCATAATAGCTTTTAGGACTGCCTCAGACACCTGGTAGGCTGTCCGACATATGAGTGCTTGGGAACCAGCATCCACATCATGAACTGCTATCGGGTCCATCCAGACTTGGATGTAAACAAAGGGGAAAAGTCCTGTAAAACTTTCCCCACTTCCTCGGCCTATTCAGGTCTCAGCTGTGGGGATAGCCTAATGGCCTCCACAGATGACTCCCGCTTGCTCTCAGCTAGCATATCAAGAAGGGGGTCCTCCTCATACATCTCCCCAGGACTACAAACTGCTAATACCATGTCAGCCCTATTGAAATAGGGCTTCATGATATTCACATGGTACATCCTGAGGATGTGTCTCCAGTCAGATAACTCCACAATTGTAACTTACATTGATTACCTTCTGGACTACCTAGTATGGTCCTGCCCACTCTGCCAGCAGCTTGTCTTACCAGACTGCAATCAGAACCATGACTGCCTTTCCTACTCTGTACGAGTGAGCTCAGACTCTGCAATTGTGCCATGTCTTTTGTCTCTGTTGGGCAGCTGACAGGTTACTCTGTGCCACTCCCATAAGCTCCTTCAGCTTTTCCCTAAACTTCAAAACACAGTCAACTATTGGAGTCCCCTGGATGGCATGCTTGCTGTCCAAATCCTCTCCTATCAAATTTAGGGGCCCCCTCCATACAAGAGCTGAAAGGGGGAAAATCCTATTGACTTTTGTGGCAGTTCTCTGTAGGCAAACAGTCTGCAAACACCCTGAGCATGATTTTCAAGGTCCCATTAAATCTTTCTACTAGCCCATTCGCTTGTGGGTGGTAAGATGTGCACCACTGCAGCATCTCACACCTCCACCACAAACACTTCATCAGGTCCAATATAAAGTTACCTACTTGATCAGAGATAACCTCCTGTGGGAATCCTACAGGGTAGAAAACCCTAGATAGGCATCTGCCACTTTTCCTGCCTTAACGAAGGACAGGGCGACTGCCTCCAGATATCTGGTAGCATAATCTACAGTGAAGCTTGCCAGGATGAAGTGCAGTGTCACAGGTTTCCTGCATGACAAAAGGAATTAACTCCCATTGAAACTGCATTGCTTGCTGCAGTAACTCTACTGCAGAGTTCTGCAGAGTTGGGCTTCATCCTGTTGGGCTTCACTGTACCACCACCAGGATTTACTTTTTCCCCAGAGGAGCTTGGGGTAGTCAAAGGACAAGAAATATCAATTCCCACCTTTGGGAAAGGTTCCTCCACAATAGGTAAGGGAATTAAGAGCAGCTTTTGCTTTTACTCCTGCCTTCCCTAGTTGCTGACACTGGTGATAGGATCTGCAGTATTCTTTTATCTGTTAGGTAAAGTTGGGCCAATAAAAATTATAAGCTAATTGCTGTGTAGTGCGAGCAATGCTGAGATGTCCTGACATGGGAATATCATGAGCTATTTCTAGCCGTAACAGAGCAGTAACCTGACTTTTATCCCTACCTCTTTATCTCTACTGCTGCTTTCAATCTGCTCATTCTTTGCCCTGCCCACTCGTATCCAACAGCATTTGTGCTTTCTTTTGCTCAATCCTTTCTCTAAGCAAGTTCACTCAATTTGTTTCTGTGCTGTTAAATTTCAGGTTTCATTTTTTTTCCTCGTCTCTCCTGTACTCCTCAAGCTTTCTAAGACTTACCCCCCGCCCCCCGAGCTCGGCACCTACTTGCCCTGCTTCCCCTACTGTTTCTACCACTTCCCTCCCTTTTGACACTGCGCTGTTCTGCCCTACCCCCAGTTTGACTCTTTGTCTCCGCACCAGCGATCCCTCCACCTTCTTAACTAAATTACCTAGCAATTACGTCTGCCCTTGGCTGCTCATGGCCCCCTGCTGCTGTCTTTTGTCCCTGCCTACCCCAGCCCCCGTTTCTCCTCTGGTTATACTGATCCCTGTCCTGTTTTCTCTCTGCAGAACTAAGCCCCCCTGACCAGGAGGGCCTCCCTCCTCAGCGGTGCGGCACAGCAGATTCCTGCCACTCCTAAAGATATCCAACTTGAAGGTATGAATTTTGGCACTCAGCTTGAATTCTTAGCGCCTCCAGCTCCTACCAGCTGATTGGCTCATCTTTAGGCTCCTGATTGACCAACTCTTACTCTTTAACCCCGAGCTGTAGCTTTGCAAAGGACTCTGATTCTGGTGCTTGCGTATGATCTGGGCTCTGGTTTTTAAATTAATGATCTGGGCTCCGGTCTTAAATTTTCATTAGCTGAATTCCCTGCCAGTGCTGTGCGACGACTCCCCACCCACCCGCCATATCTGGACACTTAAGTTTATAGCTGTAGGCTGTTGCATGGGCGGCAGTGTGTTGTGTGCTCTGAATTACTACCAACTTTCCTGTTAGCAAGTTATAAAATCTGGCCACTAGAGGGATTAATACTACCATTTAGCTTACTGCACATTAACTTAGTTCTCACTGTGCATTCTCTATTGCTAAGTCCTCTCCTGTTCATTTTTTCTTCCTGATATTTACTATTACTTTATACAGGCTATGACCCCTTAACTACCTCCCCAAAAGTTAACTCGCATCTCTTTTTATCTACCCCTTCTGATCCTCCTCCTCACCTTATCTACTCCTGCATCTCAAATTACCCAGCCTAAAAATCAGGATATGCCCATTCTCCACTTTCCTATCTCATCCTTTAATCTTGCAATAACACCGGCACCCCCTCTCAAACTCTGGTCTTATCTCCCTTACCTCCCCCTGCTACTATTCTCTTAGTGCCTAGCTACTTTGCTTTCCTTCACCTCCTAATCACATACTCACCTAGCCCCATCTACCCCAAATCATCTCTTAAATCCCTGTCCCACCATAAATGCCCCAAACTCCACTTCCTCATCATTGCCCTCCTCCTACTCGCATTAGGCAAGAGTCATACTAACCCTGGTCCAAATGCCCCTAACTCCTCTTACGTCACCTACACCCCACAGATACCAAATCCTCAAGCCCCTCCAGCCCTCCCAATGGACTGAAAATCATACACCTGAACATCTGCAGTCTTATATCTAAGACTGACCTATTGCAGACAATGGTTACCTCAACTTCCCCAGACATGCTAATTGTGTGACAAGATCCAGGCCACTCTGTCTCCATCCTCGGATACCCCCTCTCCAGGCAGAACAGGGCCGCTAGAGGTGGTGGTGTAGCTATGTTTATTCAGTCATCACTAAAATACTCTACCATTTTGTCAGCCTCCCTCCCTTCAGCTTATGAAGCCCTTGCCATTAGAATTACCCTGCCCTTCTCCATCCCAATCTGCATTGCAGGGATCTATTGCCTCCCCAGTATCCAGCCCACTGTTGTATTAGAACTCATTACCTCCATAACTTCCCTCTCCCATAAAGTTGAGTCTTATTTACTGGATGACTTTAATCTAAACTGGTTCTCTCCTTCCACATCTAAGACTCATAACAACATAACAGCCCTAAATCTGGGCCAACTCACCTAAGAACCCTTCTCACCCGAATCATAAAACGCAAAACTATTCCCTGTTAGACTGGGCACTCACCCCCCACCCACACAGAGTCATTAAATCTAGCCTTCTACCAGAGGCCCTCAGCTATCACCACCCCATCTTCCTGGTTAGTAAGGTTCACAGGCCCAAACCCCCCCCATAAACTCCTGCAACTTCATTCCTTCAACTCCCTTGACCTTGACCCCCTCTTACAAGCTTTTGCCCTCACCGACTGGGCCCCTCTCACCTCTGCCCCTCTGTCGACTATGCCCTCGCCTACTTTAAAGAAAAATTCCTTACAACCTAAAATTCATCTGCCCCTATCAAATGAACCAGAGTTCACGGTACTCATCTTCCCTGGATCACCCCAGAACTGCTGGTCTGCCTCCGAGCACATGATAGAGCCTGGAGAAAGCATAAGGTTTCCCAGCTTCCCACTTACTTTGCTACGTACCACATGTTAAGAAACTCTTGCACCAAAGCAACCAGACTAGCCAAGTCTGAGTTTTTCAGATCAGTTTTCCTCTCTAATCTCAGCACACCCTCCAAATTCTGGAAAGTGGTCCATGCTGTCTTTTCCCCCATCCCCCCATGCTTAAAATAAACAACTCCCTTGTTTCTGACCCCTGCCTAGTGGACAAGGAATTTAACTCCTATTATACCTTGTGTGCCTCAGGCCTCCTTAAGTCCCTCCCCTCCCCTCTCTCGCTTTCCCCTCCTTAAGCACCCATCCCACCCCTCTGCCACCCCCTCCTCCCTCACAGCAATCACCCCTGATGAAACACTAAATGCCCTTCTTTCCCTTAACCCTTCTAAAGGCTCCTCACCTGTTGATCTTCCTCTCAGCCCCAGCAATAGCCTATTCCCTCTTATTAATCCTAAACCTCTCTTTCTCATCCTCATCTGTCCCTTTGCCCTGGAAACATGCTGTAGTCCTCCCTCTTTCCAAGAGCGGTGACCTTACCTCTCCTGCAAACTTTCATTCTATCTCCTTCCTCCCCACCCTCGCTAAGCTCCAAGAACACTTGGTTCTCTCCCAACTCACCTCTTTTTTAACTGACTCCTCCTTCTTCACCCCGTTCCAATCTGGATTTCAGAAAAATCACTCCACCACCACCTCCCTAGTCAGGCTTACTGACTCCATCCTTTCTGCGATGGACAATGACCTAATCACCTCCACTATCTTTGCCGCCCTCGCCAAGGCTTTCGACACAGTCTCCCATGACCTCCTATTAGACTCCCTCTCGGCAGCTGGCCTGTCTCCACCCTTCACAACCTGGTTTAGGTCCTACCTCACAGGCAGAACACAATCTGTCATGGTTCAGTATTCTATCTCCCCTTCCCTCCCTTTCACCACTGGAGTCTCACAGGGCTCGGTGCTTGGTCCCATTCTCTTCTCCATCTTTCTAAATGATCTCCCATCAGTCTGTTCTCCCTCCACCTCTAGCCACATGTATGCCGATGAAACTGTTCTGTATACCACCAGGAAATGCCCATCTGCTGTTGCAACCACCCTGCAGCATGACTTCCACCAGGTTCAGCTTTGGTTTGCCTCCCATCAGCTCTTCCTAAACACCAACAAGAAAGTCTCCATGACCTTTGGCACTAGTCAGAGACTCTCTAGGCTCCCTGGTCTGCCTTCTTTCCACTCCCTGGACAGAACAATCTTAGAAGATACCACCTCATTTAGATAACTTGGGGTTTGGTTGGACCAACAGCTCAGCTTCTCTGGACATACTGATGCCATCCTGAAAACACTGTGCCCCAAACTTGATGCCTTATATCGGAACTGTAGTTGCATCCGTCCTGCGGCCAGGCATGAACTTGTCCATATGATACTCCCCATTTCTGACAACTGTGATGTAGTCTATGTAGTCTGCCCCCCAAGTCCTCCCTGTCCAGATTGGACACTCTCTAACTCCTTCTGTCACTTTGCTCTTGATGCTCCCTCCCGGACTCATCACTGTGCTCTCTAGCATGCCCTGCCCTTTCCCCCACTTGCAAACAGGTGCCTCTCTCATTGTGCCAAGCTCACCTTTAAATATTAGCATAGAGAACTCCCTCCCTACCTCACCACTTCCCTCTCTACTCTTCCCCCACCCTCTCATTCCCTCAGATCTGACACCCGCATTTTGGCAGTCCCTCGCCGCTCCACAATTATTGGCCCGTCTGGTTTTTCCTATCACTTCCCCAAAGTCTGGAACTCCCTCCCCCCTCAAATACGCCACTCTTCCTCCTCCTCCTCTCTACTCCCCCCATGCTTGTGGAAATGGCGGTAATGCTGGACCAGCCTCTGTGAACTTATCCTGAACCTATCCCGTTTTACCATTTCATTGTTCCTTTTTGTTTTTTATTTTGTATTTTCAGAGGTTTGAATGTTTTTGCCTTACCTTTCGATTAGTCCATTTGCTGCTGGTCATTTTTTGGCATTTTGCTGGCGTGCTGCGCATAGTATATGGCCAAGATTTGCTCCGGGTTTGGCCCTGACTCATCTTCCCGTGTTTCTGTGTGCTGGCGTGGGTTGTGAGGTGGGGGGGTTCAGCGCCTCACTGCCTGGATTGGTACCTTTAGGATATTCTGTCTCAGTGCCTTTTCATTGTTTCTCCTGATGTTTGGATTCCTTGATGTGCTAGATTTAAAAGAAGAAGAGCACGACTGAAAGAACTGGCATCATTACCCAGGAGTACCATGAGTGGTGGGACCTGTTTTGTTCAAATTGACATCCTTCTTTTTTTGGATTTAATCCAGCTCGACCTGATTGTTGTTGCAGTACCACCACTGGGATTATATTGGAGCAATTTGTATTGAGCTCAGGGTAGCAGGGCCAGCGTGTTGTGCTGGGTAATGGAGGCCCTCCCCACCTTGTGCCTGGGTGATTCCTGGTCATGCTGCCTGGGACCGAGCGGGAATCACTTCATTTGCCTCTGGGGAGCTGGAGACATTTTATAGGGTGCTCCTAAGTGATCCTGGGGTCGGTCCTGTTGGTCTGGCCTCGGGGTGTCTGTAGCTGCAGGTCTTGGGTGGTGTGTGCAGAGCCTGATTAAGTAGGTTGTTGGTGAGGGGGGTTCTTCACTCTTTGTTCTGGTATATGCATACTCCTGGACTCTGCTTAGGGTCCCGTCACTCTTTCTCCATTAATTCATATTGAGACTGTATGTACTATCTTCGGATTTATGACTTTTGGAGTAGGATGGAGCAGCTATAAACTTTTTCCAGATTGTTGGTGTGACATTTGACTTTCGCTGGATCTTTTACCCCCACTTTGTGAAGGAGAGTGTGTTTGGGCAGTGAGAGTGCCTTAACATTCTTGTGTGTTTGGATCCTGCTTAATTTTCTTTTCATTACTGTTGGCAGTGAGAGTGCCAAAAACTGGATGAAAGACCATTTATATTCCTGCCTTTGAGTACTTTTATAGTCCTGCTGGTAGTGAGAGGACCATCGGGACTGGACTATTTATTTTCCCTTATACTGTATATATTTTTTGATTTTATTATTTTGTTTTATTTTATAAATATTATGCTTATGTCTGTTTAGTTTAATTTTCTCCTCCTCAGAGCCGTGAGAAGGTTTTGGTTTGGGGAAGCTTTTTATTTGTGTTTGATGTCTGTTTATTTTTGGGTTAGGATTTTTAAAATTTATGTAAGTGATAAAGGTGCAATTTAGGTGGGTTTTTAGCTTAAAGTCCTATTGAGTGTATTGTAATTCAGGATAGTTACTTATAAGAAAATTAGGACCTTATTGTGGTGTTTGGTTCTAGCTGTTGTTTGCTTGTGGTATGTGCCTGTTAGCTCCCCTGGTCGTGCGTTATTCTTTCTCCTCTCGCCGTGCCCACCGCCCGTCCTCCCCCCTGCCATTTTCTAGCTACCAGCGTTGTCGGGCGCTTGGCATTGCATGTAGGAGGGATGGAGGCAGGCAAGTTGGGGGGCACGGACATTGGAAGGTGAAGGAACAGCCCTCTCATATAGGGTTGGTTAGGTCTAGAAGATGCCCTGGGGGGAAATGGAGCCTGGAACGTGGTGATCCATGTCTAGTCCCCATACCCAAGGGCACCATCTTTTTTGATTGGCAAGTGGCCGGGACAGCCCAGGAACCCCATCCAACCAGGGTGGTGTTATGCAATGCCAGATCTGTTAAGGACAAGTCTGCTGTCATTGCCAACTTTTTTGGAACAGCTGATCTGGCTTGCATCACCAAGACCTGGCTGGATGAAAATGCTGACCTCATTTTAGAGGCAGCAATTCCAGTCGGGTACTTGGTGATACACCACCTGAGATTGGACAATGGGGGGGTAGCGGTCTGTTTTAAGACTGGGCTGGGCCTCACAGGTGTACCAGTAGAAGAAGCCAAATCCTTTGAGTGTACTGTGGTAGCTGGTGTGGGCTGCAGGATAGCTCTCATCTATCATCCACCCAGGGATGAAAAGCGATTCCTGCAGGAAGTGGCAGACTTTGCAGCCGACATGGCATTGGAGTCACCCAGACTGATGGTTCTGGGTGACTTCAATGCCTGGGTCAATGACGAACGCTCATCTTTTGATCAACACTACCTCCAGCTGATGACATCGCTGAGCTTCACACAGACTGTTTCTTCAGCTACCCATAATCATGGTCACTCTCTGGATCTGGTTATCCTCCTGGGGATTGAGGCCTCTGATTTGGGGTGGAACCTGTCAGTTGGTCTGATCATTACACCGTGAGGTTCAACTTTTGTGTTCCCCTTCGTAGGTCTGTCCCTGTGGAGATGGTCAGTTACTGCCCTTTACGGGATGTGTGCCTTGAAGACCTGATGGTAGTGACTGACCTCGCAGAGTTTCCTGTTGCCAGCTCGAGTCTGGAGTCGATGGTTCTGGCCTATA
This sequence comes from Neoceratodus forsteri, assembly GCA_016271365.2. Classification (NCBI taxonomy): domain Eukaryota; kingdom Metazoa; phylum Chordata; order Ceratodontiformes; family Ceratodontidae; genus Neoceratodus; species Neoceratodus forsteri. Next base: position 832,917,063 of record CM028133.1, read on the forward strand.
ATCAGGTAATTTCCTCGGCTCTAGACTTGATAGCTCCTGTCCGTGTTCATCCCCTCCCACTCCGCCCTCGGTTTGATGGGTCCTTAAGGGAGTTGCGGCGTGTGGGACGAAGGTTAGAACGTTGCTGGCAGAAATCTGCTCTGGAGGTCTACCGCCTTAGTTTGGTGGAGCATTACCAGCTCTACCAATCAGTGATCTCCCGTAAGAAGGCAGAGTTCCTGTCCAGGGAGATCGCTGTCATTCAGAAACGACCAGCCCAGCTCTTCCAAACTGTGGACAGGTTGTGCAACCCAGCCTGTCTGCAGCTCCGTTGAGCTTTTTCACAAAAAGAGTGTGATGAGATTGCACAATTCTTTGTGAATAAGGTGGCCGACATCAGATCACTGATCCACTTGACCCATTCTATGGGGGACGCTGTTGGTCGGCATTCGGTCATGGTACCTCATGCCTCCTGGAGTACCTTTGACCTGCTGTAGTTCAAGGATATTATGTGGCTTGTCCAGGGGATGCACCCTACGTGCTGTAGTTTAGATCCGTGCCCAACTTCCCTGATTTTGGGTTGTTTTGAGATCATTGACCTGTTTCTGGCTCAAATTATCTGGTGCTCCTTGGAATAGGGTGAGTTCCCAAGCTCCCTGAAGGAGGCAGTGGTGACACCCCTTCTGAAGAAAGCTTCACTGGACCCAGATATTTTTGCTAACTACAGACCGATCTCAAACCTTCCCTTTATAGCAAAGGTTATAGAGAAAGTAGTGGCAAACCAGCTGGAGAACCATTTGACCATCCATAGTATCTACGAACCTCTCCAGTCGGGTTTTCGTAAGAGGCATAGTACTGAGACTGCTCTGGTTCAGGTACTCAATGATCTCCTGATGGCAAGAGATCAGAGAAACTGTTCTATTCTGGTACTCCTTGATCTCTCTTCAGCCTTTGACACTGTAGACCAAGGGGTTTTGCTTGAGCGCCTGAGGTTCATCTGTGGCTTGTCAAGTACAGTGCCCAGATGGTTTACATCATTCCTATCTGGTAGAATGCAGAGACTTGTGTTGGGGAATTTTTCTTCTGACCCTTTCTCTCTGCCTTGTGGGGTTCCCTAGGGCTTGGTGCTGTCATCCATGTTGTTTGCAGTGTACATGCTACCCCTCGGAGACATTGTAAGATAGTATGGGCTGAGGTTCCACTGCTATACTGATGATACCGAGCTCTACCTGTCTTTTGCTCCCAACCAGGTTAGTGCTCTCTCAGTATTTAATAACTGCCTCGCTGAAATCCATGACTGGATGAATTCGCGCTGGTTAAGGTTGAATGCAGGAAAGACGGAGGTTATGGTTGTGGACCCAGGTTGCAGGATAGAGGGGTTGAGGACTGATCAGCCCTCTGGTTTATTTCTAGGGGCCATCAGATCCTTACCTCAGAACAGGTGCATAACCTGGGAGTGGTACTTGATGACGGGCTGACCCTTCGTTATCAGGTGTCATCAAGTCAGCCTTTTACCATCTTAGGAACATTGCCAGGGTGAAACACCTCGTTCCGTCCAGCGATTTACCTGTGTTGGTCCACGCCTTCGTGAACTCCTGCCTTGACTACTGCAACTCCCTTTACTTAAGGCTTCCCGGGGTTGATATCAGCTGCTTGCAGCTAGTGCAGAACGCTGCAGCTTGATTGCTGACAGGGGCATCAAGAAGGTCACATATTACCCGTGTTGCGCGATCTGCACTGGCTGCCGATTCAGTGGCGGATCACCTTTAAGGTAGGTCTATTGACCTACAAAGCCCTACATGGACTTGGTCCCGAATACTTGAAAGAGCTTCTGATTCCTTACAACCCTGTGCGACAGCTCCGTTCGGCTGATGAGGGGTTGCGAGGGTTACTTTGAAATCTTCTGGGGCCTGTGCCTTTATGTTTATGGCCCCAACCCTCTGGAATTCTCTGCCCTGTCAGCTTCAGGAATGTACAACCGTGGGGAGCTTTAAGTGGGAACTTAAGACCTACCTGTGGAGACAAGCATTTTATGAATTGATATGAGTGATATTATGATTTTAATGTTTATTTTAACTCTACTTTTTGGGATTTTATTGTTAAGTTTGTACAGCGCCGTGGTACCTGAAAGGCGCTTAATAAACAAAGTTTTATTTTATTATTATACTCCCTCGGATCCGCCCTACACAATTACCTTTCCCCTAGCTGCGCTTGCTATGATCCCCCTTGACTTCCTCCCATCATTCTGCTCCTGTCTAGTCCACCCCAAATCTTCCATCCCTTTATATATCCCCATTGTCTCTTCCCCTCTTCTACTTCCAACCTTCTCTCCCTACTTCTCTCCTGCCCCCTACTTAACTACTCAAAATCTCCTCTATCTTTGACTTGCCCTGCCCCCCCTGGCAGGGTTCCTAGCATCCTGCAGGGGTCAGTCCCTGGTATGTCTCCCTCTCAACCCCATTCATTTCTCCTCCCCCATCCACCACTGCACTCCTCAGCACTCACCCCATACTTCCCTCTTGTCCCCCCCATCTATCTTCTCTCTCTCCCCTCTATCTTTGCCTTGTTCTTGCCCCTGGCAAGGTTCTCAGCATCCTGCAAGGGTCCACTCTTGCATTTTTCCCCACCTCCACCCCTTCTTATTCACCTTGTTTCTGTCCCCTGGCAGGGTTCTCAGCACCCTGAAGGGGTACATTTCTTGGTATGCTTCCCTCCTCTCTTTCCCAGCCCCTTCTTCCCCCCTTCAGCACTCTCACACCTCCCTTCATCTGCTGCACTCCTCTGCTAACCTGCTGCCCCAAACAAAAAATTGCACTTGAATTTAATTAGCATTTCTGTTTGTACTGATGCTTATTTTACTGTTTGCTTTTGCACACCAGCTTGCCTTAGATCAAACTGTTTGTGTTGTTTGTATACTATCTGCTCTACTTGATTCTTAATTGTATGCCATTCCAATTGTGTAAATTGCAATTCTCTATCATCACTGCGTTTATCCCCATGTAACCCCCAACCCCCAGGTCACACCGCGAGATGAGCAACTTGTTGTTCAGCGTGCCCTCCTGATGAAGCATTTCAATAAATAAAATATCTTGAGCAATAACACATGACACCCATGGGAAATGAAAAGCTGCCTGCCCATCACTACCCCCTCCTGTGTGTAGAACAGTCCATTGTCCCAGAAAACCTTATGTTTTATGTCACCCTCTTGTGTCCCATCAGACTCTGTACAGGCCCTCAGCTTCTGTAAGCTAGAATCAGTCATCTGAGCTGCTACAAAGTCCTCACACTTTCCCAAAGCATGGGGCATGTCCCCTTCAGCTCTAAGACTAAGGTCCATAGCTGTGGTGTTCAGAGATTCAGCGTCACAGCAAGCCCCAGCCCCCTTGCTATGTGTCCCCCCCTTCAGAGTCAACTTCAGTAACTGTCTGGTGAGTTCCATCTCCTTTTTATCACCCTCCCCACCAACAGATGCAGGCCAGTGGACTAGCCTCCCAATCTCTCTTGCATGAGCTTCTGTGGGGTTCGGGAGATCACAGGAGGCCCTAGCCATCTGATTTCGGGTAACAGCACATACCACCCCCTGCTGAACATCGTTCCCTAAAAAAACATCCACAGCGAGTGTGTCTGCTACAGCCACCTTTCGCACCCTTTCTCCTGCATCACCCTTGTCCAGGACAACAATGGCCAGTGGCAGGATTTTTTCCTCCCCAGTGAATCCCTTTACAGACACAAACTGATTTGGCAGGAGTTGCTCAGTTCCAACCAAATCCCCTTTTACCAGAGTAAGAGATGCCCCAGTGTCCCTTAACCCTCAGGTCTGCATCGCATTCAGTGTAACCTGATACATGTGCTCCCTCATATTCACAGGAATAGCCTCAGAGATACAATTAGCAACAGCTCAAGTGGTGGGACCCCTTTTACACTTTGTGTCTTTTTAGGACACTGCCTGGCAATATGCCCTGGCTTTTTACAGAACTAACAATCATCACTTTTCTTTTCCCCAAAGTCCCATTTTGGTACACTGTGGTTCCCATTTCTACAAGGCAACAAAGGTTTTAGCTGCCCTGAAAGCATGCTTGTCAACCTGCCACTGCAGTCCCTGCCTCCCACACTTCCCTTCAGAGCAGGCCTGCTCCTGGCATATCAGTCAGCAAGCTCAGCAGCTTGTTTTGCTGTCTGAGGGTATGGCATTCAAGCCAAGTTTTCAGTTCTCCTGGACATGCTCAAAAGGACTGTTCCAACAATACGACTTCCTCAACTACTTCCACAGAGTTAGCTTTTACCTCCTCCTACCAAGGTTTCAAAAACTGGCATTGTTTTGTGGCAAATTCCTCAAAGCTCATTTCAAGGCCCTTCCTGAGCTTCTGAAATTTCACTCTACAGGTCTCAGGATTTAAATCATACTTTTTTTAATAAAGCAATTTTGAGTTTATCATATTCCTGGCTGTCAGCATTGTCCATTTGCCCCAGCGCCTCATGCCCCTTCCCAATAAGCATCAGGGATACTTGAAATCTTCAAGCCTCCTTGGGTATTTTTGCCTGAATGCAGATCTTTCCAAATGAATTAAAAAAAAATCCATGTCTTTCATCTCTTGAAATTCTGCAGTTAATTTAGAATTTAGCTTATATCCCAGCCCTGGAGTTTCATTTTCAAGCCCGCCACCTACCTTGTCTGGCGCTTGTTGATGAAGCCTTAGTTTTTTGAGCTCAAAGTCCCATTGGCATTGTCTGTCCTGCAGCTCTGCTTCAAGTTCTGGCCTTCTCTGCTTGAGCTTCCTTTTATACTGTTTTTCTTGCATGGCAAGCTCCAATTTGTTTATCTCCAATTGCAGTTTTACCCTCTCCAGAACAAAATCTGTGGTGGCTTTCCCTTGGTGCTGTGGCTCCTGGCCCATTCTGGTCCCGCTTGCTCTGTCCTGATCTGGTCACAGTGATTCCATCCAGCATCTCCATGCCCAAGGTCTGGTCCCCTGCAGTCACCAACTGCGACTCGAAGTCCCAGGCTGCTGTCTGGTCACTGGCAGCCAAGAAGACTTCTATGAGGTGTTTCTTAGTGCACCCCTCATACAGGACCCCTCTCTCCTGTTACAGCTCTTCCACAGTGTAATTATTATAGCTGGAAGCCATCTTCCCTCCTTGCATTACCACTGGTCTGACTTAGCACAGCAAAAAAAAAAAAAAAAAAAACAGGGTAGGGAAACTGTATTCTGTAACCAATTTTCCCTTTTCCAATTTCTGCCCTCTTTTGTGTGGGGTTTGTTCAAACAGTTCACAATCTCATACGTTAGCCCCAATCTGTCACAGGCCCACTCCTATGGGAGAGGATTCCCTGGACTTACAGAGAACTCCTGAGTACAGCCTGTGTTGTGTGGGTCAGGAACTCCCTGTAGTGTTGCTCAGATAGTGCCCCCCATGGATCCGACTGTGTTCCGTCAGATGGCAGCACTATCCAGGCGGGGATCCGACCCGGGATCTGGACAAATTCGTAGGTTGCATCCCAGGTCAGATCCTTCGTTATCCAATGCCTGATACAGGGATCTGATGCCAGATCCCTGGATCCGAGGGGTTGGATAGCTGCTGCTATTCGCCGGATCCCCTATCCTGCCAAAATAGCAGGTATTTAGTGGATCAGGATTGCTCAGGATACCATCTGAGAAACACTACCCCTCATCCTTCCAGGGCACTAGATGGGCTTACAGCTGAGCAGCTGCCAGGAGGTTCTGGGGTTTCCTCTCTCTGTGTAAGGGGTGCAAATACAGCCTTGAGTCTGTGTTCCTGGGACAGAACCCTTTTGGCCCCTGCACAGTGGGGAGAAAAACACAGGTGTTTACATGTTTTTGGGGTGCCCTATTAACCCTATATATGTCTTCTCCCAGGGAAATGCAATGTCTGGTTCAAACCCCACAGACCACTCCATGAGACCTTGTATATCTCCCCCTACATCCAAAGAGTCCCTTCCTGTTTTTCTTCCTGGTAGCACTTGGCCTTTAAGTGTGAGGTCATGCATGGTATTGTTTGACCAAAACCCTCCCTATCTTACACAGACAACAGACAATTTCAGAGGTATAATAAAATTATGCCAAAGGCTTTACCGATATTGACTAGATAACACAAATGAAACATATCACTAGCATTCAAAATTTGGTTACAGGATATAAGAAATAAAAGTTGGACAACATAAAAAAGTACACTTAACTTTCATAATCTGACATATAGTTTCTACCTTGTTCCAGTTGCAGTTGATGTGGTTAGGGTCCAGCAAAGTCGTCCTGGTTACCTATCTTGTGATGGAATTTAAAACGGGGGTCCCATTTGATCAGTTTCTCATCACAAACAGAACTGACTCAACAAGCCTTGCTCTGACTTTACAAAGGCAGTTTTAAAAGGTTTATCTCTGGGATTGCCCTGCTGTGATTTGCTGGCTAAAGCCCAATCCCCACCAGCAATGGCAACCCCTTTGTCCCAGACTGCAAAGTGGCAACTGTTTATGCTTTGATTTTACATATTCACCTGCAGATTTTCTTGTTGGAACGTCCCCCCTCCCCGGTTAGAACAAAGAAATCAGTTTTTACTGCTACCTTGTGTTTGGACACAAAGGCACCACCCCTGATGAGAGGAAGCTTGGCCCAAGGCCTTTGTCAGCTACTTCCCCAACAGGCCATTCATTGTGACTTTACATTGTGCTAGCCTCCCCCCCCCAAAAAAAAAGAACTATCAGATTTAATGGCTTGGCTGTTAGCCTTTAACAACCTTCCAACCTTCCGGGTTGTGCCTGAAAATAGTCATTTTATGGCTAGTGCACCTACCCGGTTAACAAAAACTAAATAAATAAAAAAATTAACTGAAGCTGCCTCACCCAAGAAGAGCTTCTGAAAACACAGAACCAGTTCAAATTAACACAACTCTTTCCCTTGAACTCATTGCAGAATAGACCCAAAGAAATATTACTTGCAAAAAGAAGTTACAGAAAAAAACAAAAAATAGACTTGACCACCACCATAACAACAAAGGGAATATTAACTATATAAACAGCAGAAATATGACATGGCATGATTCCACCCCACTCACTATCTTATCCTCTGTGCACCCCCTTCCTTGCAATACCAGACCACCCTCTTCTTTTGGAAGACAGAGCAGAAGTATTAATTCAACACCTCAACCTTGTCCCCACTAACTTCTATCCACCTCTTCCCTCTCTTCAGACATACAGTACTATCTTTCTTGTCCCCTTTCTCCCTAATGTACTTAAAACAAGGCTTTTTCCCCATAGTCCCCTCTGCTAGCTGCAATTCCTTCCTGGCCCTGGCCAGCCAGATTGCTTTCTCTGACTTGTTGTCTTTTCTAAGGTGCTCCTCCCTGTCCTTATTCCTCAGAGTCCTCCAGAACTTCCAGTTAAGCAGTTCTTTTATCTGACTGCCGTACTACCTCCCTTCTAATCCAACTCAGTGCTTTGGCTCTAGCATTTTCCCATTCAGCCTGACACACTCATTTGTTGCTGTCGCTATCCCTTCTTTGATGATGGACCACTTCTGATCCACCTCCATTCCTTCATCGAGGCTAGCCAGGTGTCATCTTAGTAGATCTCCCATCTTCTTGAAGTTTGCTTTTTTGAAGTCTGGACCTTGGTCTTAGTGCTTGCCTTCTCCCTCCCTATGTCCAGCCACACCGTATGGTGGTCTGTCCCTCATAAGGGCTCCTCAACCCATATATCTTGAACATTGTCCTCATCTGTCAGTACTAAATCCATGAGGTTCTGTGACACCTTCAGTCAAGAATCCGCTCTGTACTGTATCCAGGATTAACTGACTCCTGGTTCAGGTTTTGAATGGAATCTTCTAGTCCACCTCAGATAGATCAAAGTCCACCATGATCATCACCACACCCTTGCTAGCAGCTGCCCTGATTAAGGACCCTAACTCCCTCTTGCTTTCCTCCTCCTGGTTAGGTGGTCTGTAAAACCAACCAGAGCCTTACCTGTTTTCCCCTAGTGGATTGCAACAACATCCGCAGTACCTCTACCCTCCCTCAACCAGGTTATTTCCTCCTTTACCTAAGTAGCTCCCCCTTCCCACTCCCCTGTCCGTTCTGTATGACTTATACCCAGAAATAGCAAGGTCCCAGACATGATTTGGTGTAGCGCAAGTTGTGACTGCCACAATGTCCACCTTCTTCTCCGAAAACAACACCTAGATTATACATTTTGTTCCAAGCCTTCTTTAGTGGCTCCACCCCCTGCCATGACTCTGTACCTGTCACTCCCTCCCTTAGCATGGTTGTTTCTCCCATTCACCTGGTTCTATGTGATCTCGGCTGAAAAATAATGGCAAGCAGCATACTGGTGAAAAGAAAATGCCAAACACAAAGACAGTGCACATCAGCTTTCATGACAATCAGAACTGCGACCCCACCTCCAACAGTATATGTATGTGGGAGACTGTGCCCCCCACACCCCCTAACTTTTTATAACTAACTCTGAGACCGAAGAATGTCTGGGGAGGGTTGCAGAAGTGACGCATGCTGTTTCTCCCATTGCCCTTTTTGCTGGCACTCAAACTGAGTCACTCTTATTGAATTGCTCAATTTGAGTCACCCATATCATGGGATACCATCCACCTCTGCCTGATCCCCCTCCTGCCCTTCACCCCCCCACTGATAACTTTTACTCTGTATGCCCCCATGTCCCCTTTGCTGATTACTGCCCTACTCTCTGTCTGATACCCTAATCCCAACTCGGTCTGCTTGGTAGTAGGGGGAGGCTTGACAGACCCCTCCTCTTAGAAACTCTGAGCATGAAGATCCAGTCTGTTCCCCACCAGTTTAAACCAAGTCTTCTGGCTACATACTGTCATAGCCTGTTCCTAAGCACCCTTGAACCCCCCCCCCCGAAAAGGTGCAGCTCACATGGTGCCTATAGGATTTTGTCATTCCAGATCTCCTCCCTGCCTCCTATGCAGTCAAACCGTCCCTGCTGCACCATTCCTGTAGCCATCCATTAAAATACTCAAACCTCCTCCTCACTGTACTGGCTCTAGGTACCATTAGTACTTCAGAGAAAGCTACCCATCTTGCTACCTCCTATAAATCCTCTCCACTGCCCTAAACCTCTCCTGTACTACCTCCACCTCTGCTCCAGCTAAGTCATTTGTTCCTAGATGGATTATTACATGAGGTTCCCCCTACCCCCTTCACCAGCTGACCTATCATTGAGCACATATATTCTACCATCATCCCCAGTATAAACACCACCTTCCTACCTACGTGTGCAATCCCCTTCCCTCCCAGCAAACTCCCTTCACTACTGAGTCACCCAGGATTACAATTCTTCCTCTCCCATTCCCCTTCAATTTCATCCTCCCATACTACCCACCTTTTGAAATCCCTCTGTGCAATTGCTCCCCACAGTCTTACCCTCTGTCCTTCCTACCTGCCCGTCATTACCAGTCTGTCTGACCTCCTTACTACCCTCCACAGCTTCCCTGCCTACCTTCCTCATCTCTGTCCTGCCTTCCTGTACCCCCTGCTCCCATCTGTACTTTCTTTCCATCCTTCTGACCACTACCACTACTCCCTACACTGGCCCTCCCTTCCCTATCCTTCTGCCCAATCCTGTCACCTCTCTTCTGACCTCCCCCTTCTTCCCACCACTCTCCATCCCCTTTACTAGGTTTTGACATCCTCTGAGGCACAGAAGCCCAAGGCATCTGGGTTCGCCCCTCCTTTATCTGCCTTGAGCACTTGGAGCATCCCCCGACCCTCCCTCCAGCTTGACTCAACTTACGCTTGCCCCCCTCACAAGCCTACCTAACACCCATTTAAACTGCCTCATCTCTGTCAACAAGTGGTTTGGACCCCTGTACACTGGGCATCCTCCTACCTCCTATAACGTACCCAGGAATACCCCTGTCCCACAGCTCCTACAACACACCACCCTACTCCTGTCCTCCTGCCACATATACATGTTCCCTTCCCACCACATTCCCACTAAGCCTTTGTTCACTGTTACAGAATACAGCAACTTCTCCTCTCCCTTACCTGTCAGTCCCCCCACCACACGCTTTATGAGCCTACCCGAAAGGGTGCAATTGCAGCCGCTCTGTTTCTGTTCTGGGCCTACCCTAGACAGGGTGAAGCTGCAAACCCTAACATACCTTCCTTCATAGGCCTAGAGTCAATAGGAAGCACTACAGAGTCTGCTGTTTCCTCCATAGCCCTACCCTAGATAGGGCGTAGCAGAACCCCCTTGTTTCCTTCCCCACAGGCCTACCTTTGACAGGGAGTACCAAAGACTCCACCATCCACACTCTCAAAAAGCCTTCCCTAGTTGTGTCCTTGGTGATCTACTTTTCTCATTCCCCCACCTGCCCACCTTACCTGCCCTCTGCTGAGCACAGTAGCATGTGGCTTGCAATCCTTCCTGCCGAAGCCCCCGAATGACTTTTATTTGGAGGTCACATTCCTGTTTCAAACAAATTAAATCTTAGGATCTAGTGAACACTCATCCATCATGGCAATGTGGTTTCTTTTCCATACCCCCCCACACACACACACCTGATGTCACTGAAAATATCAGCTGTGGGGTCCTGCAGTTCCTATCCCTCTGTTCCTTAGCTCATATTTTCAATATTCTCTTTAATGAAAAGATAGCTATCCCTGTGGCTCAGCGGTAGTGCTGCTGCTCAACACACTGTTGATATGGGTTCGGGAGTCACTAGGGGTCAGCTGGGGAGGAAATGAATCGATCATCCAAGGCAGCATTCTCCTCTCCTGGGGAGGAGAGTCTTATCACTCTGTTTTACTCCATGAGGAGACATTAATTGGAGGGATCTCTGTGCTGTTTGAAAGGAGGACTGGCTGACACACTTCCATCACACTGACACAAGTAAGAGAATAGCTGTAGCTGTTTTAACTTTTGTATTCTATTAATTGGTAATTGCACGGGGATTGTAAAAGTTTTAGGAACAGAGAGAATGTTGTTAAAGCCTCATTGTGACATCACTGTTGAAAACAGAGTGCTGATAAGTCTAGATTTCTGTTGCTTGTGCTATATAAGGTCAGACCATTAGGACCCTGATACATTGATGCCCCAGGCTGTGAATGCAACAGTGCAGGAGTGTATGACCTGGGGATGTCTGCAGGGGACTCAGTGAAGGTACTGGGTGCACCTCAGTCATCATAACTGGCAAATCTGTAAGTATATAACTCCCTATTTAGGGTACACCTACTTTGCAACTGTGGTGTTACTCGATATAAGTGGTATTGTACTAAACGCTTGTATGATTGTAGTATCTAACCTTTAATATTTTAAAGTTACTAATGGTATTGTATGGAATGCGTGTGCTTAATTAGCATCCATACCTACCTACTTATCTAGGATGGGGTACAAGGTAGCAGTCTAGATGGGACATCCAAGTAAACCAGGTAAGACAGAAACTGTAACAGACTCAATAAATAAGGTAGGACATTTTGGTTCTAGTCTAAGGTTACTAGACAGATAAAGGAAAACAAATTATTAACAATCTAGGGGTTATCATAGAATCAGTATGTAGATGAGGTACAGTGGGGAGGTAGTCAATTACTGTAGGGCACTCTTCTCCAAAGCTGGGCTCTGGAGGATAGGGCAGTGCCCCATCTGCAGGTATTTTGCAGAGCTCTATGCTCAGTTGATAGCAGTAGAGACAACATATCTCAGCTGCGGCACTGGCTCAGTAGGGGTTCACCCCCCACTCCCTAGAGACAGGGGGATGGAGGGTGGTAGTGAAGGAGTATAGTGTCAAGAGCAGCAACAAGGGGGTTGACCAATCTCACACAATCTCAACAGCAAACTGCTTTGTGCCCCTGAAGGAGGCTCAGACACTGGACTCCATCAGGGGAACACTGAGTCAGTCAGGCAGTCAGGGGAAATGAGCAGGACAACTTATTAGCACCTGGGGGGATGAGTAGGAGACAGGATGGAGGCAGTCCAGAGGAGGGCAATGAAAATGATGAGGGTCTGCATCAGAAGCCATACAAAGAGAAAGACTAAAGGAGCTTAATATGTATACCATCGAGGAAAGAAGGAAGAGGGAAGACATGATAGAAACTTTCAAGTACCTCAAGGGAATCAACAAAGTTCAGGAGGGTAGCATATTTCAGAAAAAGAGATGCGCAAGAACAAGGGGGCACAATTTGAAGATAGAGGGGAGGTGGCTCAAGAACAATGTGAAGAAGTAATTTTTCATGGAGTGGGTGGTGGAAGCATGAAACAGCCTTTCCGAGGAGGTAGTGGGGTCAAAAATATTGGAAGAATTCAAAAATGCATGGGACAGACATAAGGCAATTCTCGTGGTGGGTAGGAAGAAGTAGGCTGTTGGTTAACTAGGATCTGCAGTTTATCCAATAGGTAGGGAAATGGGCAGACTGGGTGGGCCAAGTGGTCTTTATCTGCCATCAAAGCTTATGTTCCTATGTTTAAGTCCACAAAGAGAGGCTCAGTGATTGGGGACTCAATAGTTAGGGGAATAGAGGCAGGTGGATGGGTGGGGGAAGGGGATGGTCGGATGTTTTCCTGGTGCATACAGATCAGAAGGATGGCAGGCTAATAAGGATGGCACAGAAGGGGGGGGCTCAGGTTGCTGGTACACTTAAGTACCAATGATCTGGTGAACCAGCCTGTGAAGGCAGTGAAGTGGAACTTTAAGAGTTGGGAAACTGAAGGTACACTCGGCTTCCCTGCTTTTTTGAGGTCCTCTGTGTGGGGTAGGAGGAAACAGTAAGTAAGGAATAGATGGAGTTTTATGGGTGACTGAAGGGTTGGCATCAGGAGGAGGGGTACCACTTTGTGAGGATGGGGGCTTCTGGGACAAGAGGCCCTTCAAGGGTGATGGCCTTCACTTGACGGTGGAGAGCACCAGTGCTCTGTGGCAGAAGTTTGACATGTACACTGGACAGTTAAACTGACTGTAGTGGAGACAAAGGCTAGGGCAACCACTGAGAAAGAAGAGTGGGTGAGGAATCTAGCTAGGGCTCCCTTGAACAGGTGATTAGTAGCAACAAGGTGGGTAACAGTGTGGTTGACGTTTGAATTAGGTTAGGGGAAGAAGTCAATGAGGGATTAAGGAAACTAGGGAAGAATAATAGAAAAGGTGCAGGGAAGTGCAAGAGGGGATCAGGAAAAAGATGGAAAAGGGGTCTGTCTTAATGCAGGACTCGGGGGAATAAAATTAGTGAGCTTGTGGCAATGGTGGCAGACACCGAGATGGACCTAGGTAGTAGTCATCACAGAACTTTGGGCCACAGAGAATAACAATTGGGACCTGACAGTCCCAGGCTACACCATGTTTAGATGGGACAGAGGAAAAGGTGAGATAGCCCTATATGTAAGGGAAGGCACAAAGGCAGTGGAGGATAGAAACATTTGGAGAGGTAATAGAGAAACAGAATCACAGTGGGTTCCGCTCATGGTGACCTCAGGTAAGAGACTATGGATAGAGGTTATCTATACACCTCTAGGACAAGGGGAGGGGGGAGCAAGAGGGAGAGAGAGAGAGTGAGAGAGACAAGGAGCTAGGGGCAGAAATAGAAAGGGGAAACTAGCAAAGGGAGAGGTGGCAGGAGACCTAAACCTGCCAAATGTTGATTAGGCTATTCCAGTGACCAGAAGCTCCAGAAGTCAGGCTCTGTTGAATTCATTGCAGGACTGCCTGCTGGTGTAGCTGGTTAAGGAACACACTAGACAGGCTGCCATTCTCAATGTTGTGCTCACAAGCTCGGAAGTGATAGAAGGTGTAAGTGTAGGGGAGCCACTAGGGTCCACCAACCACAACTATACATGGTTTGACCTAGCCCTAGGGACCAGTACACCCTCATCAGAGGCTGAAGTCCTAAATTTCAGATGGGCAGACTTCAGCCCCATAAGGGAGCTGGTGCTGGACAAGTTGGTTGGAGTTGACAGCATCGAGATGTAGAGGGAAAAAAGGGGAGCATGGGAGTCATTCTTGAAGCAACAAAGTCTTGCAAGAGACGGGTACTCAAATAGATGCAAGAGACCAATATGGTTCTCCCGAAAGGTCAGGGCAGCAGGGAAAGCCAAAAAGAAGGCCTTCACCAGGTACAAGGAAAAACAAGGGGAAGAATAATGGGAAGAGTAGTAGATGAGAACAGGGGAAACCAAGAGGGCCGTCAGAGAAGCAAAGGCTGACACACTGCTGCATATTGTGGAGGGGGTCAAGGGAGGTGATTCGACCCCTCCTGAAAAAGTCCTCCCTTGACCTGAACTGTCCAGCAAACTACGGGTCAGTCTCTAACTTGCTTTTTACAGGTAAAATTATTGAGAAAGTGGTCGCTTTGCAGCTGGAGGATCATTTTTTTCAGCCACAATATCTATGACCCTCTCCAGTCAGGTTTCAGAAAAAGGCATAGCACCGAGACTGCCCTGGTTCGGGTACTAAATGACCTCCTGATGTCGAGAGATCAGACAGCCCATTCTATCTTGTTTCTCCTTGATCTCTCAGTGGCATCTGACACTGTGGACCATGGGGTGCTGCTTGAATGCCTGCAGTTTTTCTGTGGACTGGGACAGGGCAGTCCTCAGTTGGTTTTGTTTCTTCCTCAAGGGCAGGTCTCAGAGTGGTGTTGGGAATTTATTCCTTATCCCCTCGTGATCTGCCCAGTGGAGTGCCAGAGGGTTCAGTGCTGTCCCCCATGTTGTTCGCAGTGTACATACTGCCATTAGGAGATATCATAAGACAGTATAGTATGGCTTGAGTTTTCATTGCAATGCAGAAGATTCTCAGGTGTACATGTCTTTTGTGCCCGACCAGGAGTTAGATACTGTCTCAGTGTTTAAAAACAGAGCTATTGGTTGTGGACCTGGATTACAGAATGGCTGGGACATGGGTGGGACAACCCTCCTGATTACAGCTTGCAGGAACTCCATTAAATGTCTCGAGCCAGGTGCGTAACCTAGACATGATCTCTGATGAAGGCCTGACCTTGAAGGCTCAAGTGTTGGCAGTAGTCAAAGCTTGCTTTTACCATCTAAGGAACATTGCCAGGGTGAAGCGCCTAGTGCTGCGCAGTGATCTACCTACTTTGGTCCACGCCTTTGTCACTACTCGTCTTGATTACTGTAATGCCCTCTACCTAGGGCTACTGGGGCTGGCTATCCACCAATTGCAGCTGGTGCAGAATGCCAGGTTGTTGACTGGAACCCCTAGATCCAGTCATACAACATTTGAGCTGCGCGAACTGCACTGGCTGTCAGTACAAAGGTGGATCACCTTCAAGGTCGCGTTGCTGACCTACAAAACCCTACATGACTAGGGACCACAGTACCTGCAGGACTTTCTGTGTCCCTACTCTCCCTCCCACTCGTTCCTATCCTCCGATGAGGGATTGCTGGAGATTCCCAGTGTAC
Organism: Neoceratodus forsteri; assembly: GCA_016271365.2. Lineage (NCBI taxonomy): Eukaryota > Metazoa > Chordata > Ceratodontiformes > Ceratodontidae > Neoceratodus > Neoceratodus forsteri. Next base: position 832,932,436 of record CM028133.1, read on the forward strand.
GTCTAAAAACATCTGGAGGAAGGTCTTCTGCCTTTATGGCTCTGACCCTGTGGAATTCTCTACCACTTCAGATACGAGATAGCCTGACCATTAAGGGTTTTAAAACTGCCTTCAAGATGCACTTGTTCCTCCTGGCTTTTGAAGGGACATGATGTTGAGACTGTTTTAAAGATAAACTATGCAGAATATTTCAGTGTCATTTAATTTTGTAAGTTTTACTGATGTCCATGCTTATTTATATATATTAATAGGAGTGCCCTGAGCAATGTAAGGGTGACTATTATAAATAAAATCATGATGATGATGAAAAAACTACTGTTACAGGTGAGTAACCTGTGTTTCTAGGGACATGGATATGATGTTCTATTCACACTTTCTGGCAGGCTCCTAGCAGTTCTTTGGGAGGAGGGAGGCAAGGTGCACACCCCCTACTTAGGAAATAAGGATTAGAGAACTGAGACCTCAAAACCAGCACCCCGACATGACTCTAGTTCAATGTGGTACTGGGAAATGAAGGTGTGTGCTGACCTCCAGGTAGCAGCCCTGCAGATTTCCTGGATAGGGATGTCCCTGGAACCAGCCACCGACACAGTGGTATGGTGGGTGGAAAGAGCCCTTAGCCCTCCAGGAGGCTCCCTACCTGCCAACTTATAGCAGAGATCAATGCAGGATGTGAACCACCTGCCAATCATCCACTTGGCTGCAGGTCTGCCAGGTGCTGCTTCAGCGTAGGTGACAAACAGCTGGCAAACCTCTCCCTGAACTCCAGCTATGTGCTCTTTGTAATAAGCAAGCGCTCACCTCAGGTCCAGAGTATGGAGCCTGTGCTCGGCCTCAGAGGTGTGATTGGTGAAGTACACTGGGAGTTTAATCATCTAGTTAAGATGAAACTCTGACACAACCTTCAGGAGGAACTTCTGTTTGGGGCGCAGGACAACTTTGTCCCTGTGGAAGACCAGGTAAGGAGACTCCACTGAAAGAACCTGGAGCTCCCCAATTCTTCTGGCTGACGTGATAGCCACCAAGAAAGCGGTCTTCCACAACAAATGAGACATGTCACACTTGTACATTGGTTCAAATGGCTTGCCCATTAGTTTTGTCAAAACCAGCAACAAGTCCCACTGTAGTGGTGGTTCACACACCGGAGGGGAAATGTGGTCAAGGCCTTTGAAAAAGCGCCCGGCCACCTTCTCCTGTGTCACTGACTGCTGACCGGGCCACGCCCAGTAAGCAGAAATGGCTGCCAGGTGCACCTTAAGGGTCATTGACCTAAGGCCTGACTGAGAGAGGGACCAAAGGTAATTAAGGATGCTAGCCACTGGACAGGACAAAGGGTCCAACCCCTTGTCCTGATACCAAATGGAGAATCTCTTTCATTTGAAGGCATACCACTTCCTGGTTGACTGCTTCCGAGATGCCTGCACAATGGTGAAGACATCTTCTGAGAGACCTAAGGCCTGGAACTCTAACTGCTCAGGAACCAGGCCATCAGGTGCAGGGATTGAATGTCTAGGTGGAGTACCTTCCCCTGATTGATGGAAGGCAGGTCTGGGCATAGGAGGAGACACCCTGGGAGTCTACTGCTGAGGCTGAGGAGATCAGGGTATCAGAACTGGGGTGACCAGTCCAGAGCCACCAGGATCACCTGTGCCTTGTCCCTCCTGGCCTTGAGAAGCACCTTGTGGATCAAGAGAAGTGAAGGGAAAGCATAAAAGAGGCTCAGGGTCCAGGGCCTCGAGAAGGCATCCCCCTGCAGCGTTCCCTGCTGAGGAGGGTGGGCACAAAACAGTTGCAGCTTTGCATTCTCCCTGGAGACAAACAGGTCCACCTGGGGGGTGCCCCACTGGGAGAACAGAATGTGAACTACATCTGGGTGGAGAGACCACTCATGAGACACCTCGCCCACCCAGCTGAGGGTGTCCACCTGCTGACTGGAGTGCGTTCCGCCCTGTTTGTTGAGGTAGTAGGTTGTGGTGTTGTCCATCTGGATTTAAACCACTTGACCCCAAATGTGTGGAGCGAATTCAGTCAGCACCAGCCTAACTGCTCAGAACTCCAGCAGGTTGCTGTGGCATCAGGACTCCTTGTGGGTCCAGAGCTCATGGACTCTGTGCTCCCCCAGGTAGGCACCCCAACCCGTGAGAGAGGCATCAGTCATCAGGATGACCTTCGGCTCTGGGAAGACAAATGGGATCCCTTCCTGCAGATGTGCTGGGATCAGCCACCACTGGATGGTGTCCCACATCCACTCGGTCACCATGACCAGCTGGTCGAAGTGCCACTTGCGCTCAGACCACTGGCTGGCCAGCTCCCACTGCAGGAAGTGCATTCTCCAGTGGGCCAAACGGACCACACGGGTACAGGCCACCATGTTGCCCAGCAGGTGCAGGAAGTCCTGGGCAGGGCACAATTGCCCAACCTGAAATGACCGGGCAAAGGAGGAGAGAGCCTCTACCCTGTCCACTGGGAGCCGGGCTCTGCCTCTGCAAGAGTTGAGCTCCACCCCAATGAAGTTGATCGCCTGCAAGGGTACGAGTTCCAGTTTGGCTTTGTTGACCAGGAGGCCAAGTATGACGCAGGTCTGGAGGGCCAGGTCCCTGGATTGCTCTGTCTCACCTATCAGCTAGTCTTCCAGGTAGTGATAAACCTGGACTCCTTGGTGCCTCAGGTAAGCTGCCAGCACTTGGTGAAGACCCTGAAGGGCATGGCCTGGAACTTGTAGAAGTTTCCCTCAGCTTGAAAGTGGAGGAACCTTTGGTGAGACAGATGGATTGGGACATGATAAAACGCGTCCTGAAGATCCAGGGAGCAAAACTACATTTTGCTCTTGAGATGGTATGATCTGAGAAAGAGTTACCATCCTGAAATGTGCGACCTGAGGAACCTGTTCAGGTCATGCAGATCTAGAATGGGGTGCCAGCCCCCCATCCACTTCAGCACCAAGAAGAACCTGGAGATCAACCCTGGGTGTTCCAGAGGATCTGCGACAGGAATCACAACCTCCTTGTGAAGGGGAGCTGGGCTATGACTCTGCATGTCTGTGGAAACCAAGTTCTCACATGGGGTGTGGGCTCGGCAAGGAAGGTATTGCTTGAATTCTAGAGGCAAACCCTGACCCACCACTTCTAGAACCCACCTGTCCGTGGTGACAGTAGACCAGGCAGAAAGGAAGTGGCAGAGCCAGCCCCCCACGGGAGGACACAGGGGAGGCATGATGGGCAAGAGGGAGGCACCCCTCATCCTGTCACTGGGCAGGCTTGGAGGAGGAGGAAGGCCTGGCTGAGGGGCCACTGGAGCCTCTCCCTCCTGGCTTACAGGCAACCGAGGCCACTGATTTGGTCTGAGGTACCAGGCCTGAGCCTGCTGGCCAGCCAGTTGCTGGGCTGCCTTAGCCACATGAGTTAAGGTGAACTGAAAGGGCTTCCATTTCTGATACCTCTTGGAACCCTTCTGGGCAGAAGTCACAGAGTCCAAGGTGGTGCCGGATTTCTCGGTGCATGTGAGGTGACCCTCAACCCTAGGCCCAAACAGGTCAGTGTTCAGGAAAGAGACATCTGCCAGCTTGTGTTGAGTGTCCACCATTAAGGTCGAGGTCCTCAGCCATGTTCTGTGGTGCATGGCCACTGAGTGGACACAGGAGTCCCCAATGTCCATGGCAGTCTGCAGCTGTTGCTTGGCCACAGCCCGCCCTGGTCTTGGACCTGTTTGATCATGATCTGAAGGTCCACAGGCAGATGAGGAAGCACCCCATCTAAGGTGCCCAAGTATAGCATGTGAAAAGTGGGCCATGAGGAGGGATGAGCTTGCCTGGTGGAGGCCAAGCAAGGAAGCAGCATAGACCTTCTTAGCCACATGGTCCAACTTCTTGGACTCCTCATCAGGCAGCTTGTCAATATCCCTGGTGTTGCTGGAGTGCCTGAACACAGAGTTGGCCACCACCCCTTGGCTGAGGGGTGCTCTGTGAATCCCAAAAGGGAACCGGTGGGCACCGCATACGTGCAGGCCATACAGGCAGAAGTCACAGGGCATTAAGCAGGGCATTGCCAGAATCCAGAGTAGGACCAAGAATGGCTTCTGTCACCGGGAAGGCCTCCGTTGTAGAGTCTCCCCAGTTGAGGATCTTGGTCAATGGGTAATGGGCTCCATTTTCATATCCGTCGGCTCAGAGGTCAAACAGAGAAGGCCCATGAAAGAGGATAGACCTTCATCCAACGAGAGATCCCCCATGGACTCCACGCTGACTGGATGGGAGTGCAGGGAGGAACCCTCAGACTCCGAAAAGTTGTCAAAGGGCGGTCCACTGCCGGAGTCCCCACTGACCCTCCATGGACAATCAGGGATGTTGGTGGGCGACAGCCAATGGGGAAGCCCTTTGGCCGGTCGAGACTCCTTAATCAGAGTGCCAATCATTGGCTGTTTAGGTGGCGGTTCCACCATGATCGGCGGAGAAGTTGGAATTGGCTGATTTAGGACCATCTTAATCGGTTCCATCAAAAAAGTCAGCTTTTTGGGTGACAGCCACATGATGGCCAGCACAGAAACTGGGGTCGGTTTGGTACCAGTAAACTCCAACTGTTGCCACATCAAGTCCTTGTAGTTTCAATGCAACTTGCACCAAAGCCTCTCTTCATCTGAAAAGGACGAAGATGAAGAATAGTGGTGGCGCCGCTTCACGTGGTGCTGAGAGGGGGAGCACCGATGATGGTAGGACAGGCTCGACCCACTGGAAGAAGACAGAGACCTCGACCTAGGCTGCCGGGGGGAACGGTGGCAGGGCTTGGAGGCAACTGCTAAGGATCCTCCTTGTCAGGGTCAGGGACCACAGCCGGTGGGTCAGCAGACTGATCCATCCCTCCAATGGTCTGAATCAGGACTGGGGTCCTAGACAAGGAAGTATCAGCCTAATAGGTTGACAACTGGTTGGGCACCTTGAGAAAAATCTTGGCTGGGACTGCAACCAGTGTCTCGGCTGCCAGGCCCGACGGGGTTACCATGGAGCAGCGGCCAAGGCCGACGATTCCACAGAAGTCAAATCCGGAGAAGCGTGGGAATCGGAGGCCCTTGACCGAAAGCACTCCCAATCCCATGATCGAGACTCTTTTCTTTCTTAGACTCTTTTTTAGATTTGGATTTGCCGGTGGGTCCCTGACTGAAAGTCGGCAGAGACTGGCACAGTTCCTTGAAGGAGCCCGTAAACATCGAGCCCAGCCAAAGCGGCACAAAAGCATAAGGTGAGGAGGAATGGGTTGTGGCCTGGGTCGCCTCCTCTTTGAAGGCCGCAAGCTGCTCAGTGGACCCCACAGCCACAGAAACCACCCAACGGGCATCTTTGAATTTGACTGGTGGATTCCATTGTGCTGGGTGGCCCAGTTTCAGGCAGCTGAGACGGTCCTCCAGAATGGTCGAATAAAATGAGCAGCAAAAGTCGCAGGCCTGGGGATTGTGGTCGTGCCCTAGGCAGTACACGGTATGTGGTCATGCCCCATGCAGCAGACGCATGTAGCGTGCGGGTCGGTCCTGGACCTCTTCTGCCTGCAAGGGCACCGGCTGAACCCGGGAGCAGACTTATCAACCATAGCACTTGCAATCGAAGATCGAGTTGAAGACAAAACTTGTGAGAGTTGGTTTGGAAGTAATTATGAAGAATTTAAGCACTAGGGCCTACTCAATGCGGGAGTGGTAAGGAGGAAACCTGCTTCTTCCAGTGTAAATGCATAATATATAATTGAATAATAAACACAAATTACTGTAACTTAACATATATACTGTGAATCATTGTATATATTACAGTAATTCCATATGAAAGCTTTAATGTACTCACAAAGTCTATGGCTGCTTGAAACTACTGTACTTGTTATTGTCCTCACTATGTTCTGTATTGTTTCCCCGACATGGAACCTTTGTAAAAGAGCCTTGGCTCAAAGGTGTCTTCTAAAATAATAAAATAAATAAATAAAAAATAAAAATAAAGAAACATCTGGCATCATGGGGCAGAGCCAGGGGAGTTAACACCCAGGTGGGTGGGAGAAGCCAGCTTTAAGACTTTTGTGGCACATCTTAAAGGGAAAGGACACTGCCTGAAAGTGTGGATAGAACATCATAGCCACGTCCCAAGAACAGTTCTTTAGATATATTAGGGAAAAGAAGGAAGGAAATGTTAGACTAACAGTGTGAGACAGGGTAATTGAGGAGGATGGGTAGAAGTCAGCTCTTCTTAACAACTACTTCTACTCTGTAATCACATGTGAACACAGCAGGCCTCTGCAAGAAAATGCCAGTATGGCATTAAGGCAGATGTATGGCAGATCCTGGAGACGAGGCAGCATTTACCAGTGAAAGGGTTTGGAAAAGGCTAGCAGCCCTTAAGACTGATATGGCCCCAGAGACAGTCGGGGTGCATCTGGGGGAGCTCAAGGAACAGAAAACAAACTATCTGAACCCCTGGTAAGGCTATTCAACAGCTCAGTTCTGACAGGGTTAGTTTTAAAAGATTGGATGTTACTGTATGTAGTCTTGCTCCGGGGGGGGGAAGGGTGGAGCAGCCAGATAACTACACACCTGTCAGTGTTACCTCTGTTGTGGGTAAACTGGAGACACCAGTTAAAAGGACCTCATGAATTACCTGGAAGGCAAGGGACACCAGGACAGTAAACAGCATGGGTTCGTAGCAGGAAGGTCTTGTCAAAGTTACCTGACAGTACTCTTAAACAAGCAACTGAAATGCCCATTCCCCTGGTGGAGTGACCACAAACTGCTCCAGGAATTTTACTTCTGTACTTCACACAGGCAATGTTTAGATACAGGGGTGCCCAAGGGCAAATGAAACAAAATGGTGAGAGGACTTTCCACAGTTTTTGGTGTGATTCGTGTAGTATCTGAGTATTCTATGTACAGCTGAAGTATGGAGCAGTGCCTCACCCTGACAAGCATGCTCAGGACAATAAACAGGAAGGTGTATTGTTTGATTCAGTGTAAATTCAGATACCACCTTTAGTAAGAAACGAAGGATTTGTATGCAAAGACACTCTGTGGAAAAATCAAATAAGGAGGCTCACACATTAGAGAATGAAGCTCTGAACTTCTTCAAGCAAAAGTGACTGTAATTAAAAATAACTTTTTCTATGCCAAGAAGCAGGTGCCAATGTCAGTTTCTCAGGCACATAATTCAAGTTCCAAGGAGGGACTGGAGTGTGGATAGGAGATTTTATATGAAGAACACCTCTCAGAAAAGTATGGGATACCTTTTATTGGCCACCATATGACCACCAATAGAGGCCTGGAAAGCTGATACAGTGGCCAAATGCACCTTAAGTGAGGGATACTGTAGGCCAGTCTGACAGTGACAGCAAGTATTCCAGCACAGCATTTACAGGATATGTAAATGGGTCCAGATTCCTGGAAGCAGCCCACAGAGTGAACCGCTTCCATTTCAAAGATTAGGTATGTCTGTTAGAATGCTTTCTATTAGTAATCAGCAAGGCAGCAACTTTATGGGAGACCCCAACATTTGCAATGGCTATGTCTTCAAGACCCATGCATGCCAATATAGGGATTTAAGATCCAAACGGACCAGGGATCCCTTACCCTGTGACAACAGGCCCCACACAGTGGTAGGGGGACAGGAAGTTCCACTGACATCTGCAGCCGAAGTGGAGCCCCTATCTGGCAATGTCATAATGGAACAATGAGGATGAGAATGGCACTCTCCATCCACAGCTTGAGCAGCACCTTGGTTTTGGGGGAAATGCCTAAAAGAATTTCCCTTTCCAAAAGAAGGATGTGTCTTGCCAGAGAACTCTAAGCCCTGGAGTGAGCAAGCAGTCCTACATTGTGTGGGGACACAAAAAGGTCCAACTCTGGATGACCCCATCTTGCGAAGAGGTCCCATCTGTGCATCTTGGACTGTGACCTGCTTAACCGGTCTTCTAAGACATTTCGGAGACCTAGGAGATGCATGGCTAACAGTTGTAAGCCATGGGCCAGAGCCCAGTATTGTACTCTTGTTGCCCACTGGAACCTTATAGTCCACTGAAGAATTCTCATATGTCATATTAACGACAACAAAAATGGAAAGGGACCTGGGGGTAGAGTCATATCAGATGAGCTAAAGGTAGGCAAGCAATGTGAGAAAGCAGTAAGGAGTGCTGGGGGGATACTGGGATGCATAGGGTGAGGCATCCCCAGTAGAAAACAGGAAGTTGTTATCCCTCTGTACAAACAGTTGGTGAGATCCCATCTGGAGTACTGCATGCAGTTCTGGAGACCCAATCTCCGCAAGGATATAGACAGGATGGAGGCAATCCAGAGGAGGGCAACTAAAATGGTGCAGGGTCCGCATCAGAAGCCAAAGAAAGAGAGACTAAAAGAGCTTACTATGTATACCGTCGAGGAAAGGCGGGAGAGGGGGGATATGATAGAAACTTTCAAGTATCTCAAGGGAATCAACAAAGTCCAAGAGGGTAGCATCTTTCAGAAAAAGAGATGTGCAAGAACAAGGGGACACAATTTGAAGATGGGGGGATGACTCGGGCAACATGAGGAAGTATTTTTTCATGGAGGGGTGGTGGATGCATGGAATGGCTTTCCTGAGGAGGCCGTGGGGTCAAACAGTGGGGGAATTTAAGAATGCATAAGACAGACATAAGGCAATTCTAGTGAGAGGTAGGAGAAAGTAGGCTATTGGCAAAACTAGGGTCTGCAGCTTATCCAATAGGTAGGGAAATTGACAGACTGGGTGGGCCAAGCAACTCTTATCTGCCATCAAAGTCTATGTTTCTATGTAAGACTTGCGAATGGCACCGTCACACAATGGCTGTAGCCAGGAGACTTAGGAGACTCCTGTATACCAACTGTGTTGAGGCAATCAGGTTTTCTGCCCCGGTCAGTGGTGGAAAAGCACAACCCTTTTCTGTGTCCAAAACTACCCCTACGTACTGTAGTGAGTGACAAGGAGTCATCACAGATGTTGGCACACATACTATGACACGTACTATGACCCCAAAATCCTCGCACAAGTGTCTTGTCTGGGACAACGTATGTAGGCGCGTTTCCCTTGAAATGGCTTTCAGCAGCCAGTCATCCATGGACAGAAAGACATACAGGCCTTCCCTGTAAACGGCTGCTGCCACTACTGCCAAGCAGTTGGTAAAGACCCATGGTGCAGAAGCCAAGTCAAAGAGCAAGACTCTGAACTGGTAGTGCTCCTGCCCAAGACAAACAGTAGGTATTGTTCGTAAGCTTTCTGTTTTAATCTTGACATGAAGGTACACCTCTTTCATGTCCAGGGAACAAAGCCAATCCCTTATTTGTGGCAGGGGAATGAGAGCTGGCAATGTTGTAATCTCCCTCTATTGTTTCAGATGCAGGGATAATCTGCCCCAACAAAAATTCCTTGATGTAACATCGGGAGTGGCTGTATATCCCTAGAATAGTCATGCAGAGCCGGTGGTGCCAGTGCCACTGGTACCTACTGCTTTGGGCGCTTCTATATTGACACCTGGGGGAAGGAAACCTGGTAGGGTGTCAATGCTGGCAGTGGGCTGGTGATAGCAGCCCCTCCCACAACCCCTAGTTAGAGTGGGATACAGGGACTTGGCAGATCTTATAGTCATTTTTGGTGTCAGACAACATTGTAGGACTTCTTCCACATCATAACCAAACAGTTTTGTCCCTTTAAAAGGGGCATATAAAACTGCTTGTTGCACATCGTTTGCAAAATCAGCAACCCTGAGCAAAGAATGTCTCCTAATACAAATGCCAGAAGCAGCACCCCTAGCAGAGGCATCACAGTAATTGTAGACTGATCAGAGCAAATGTTTGCCAACCTCAGCACATGATTTTAAAGGAAACAGGAAACAATTTCCTGTTATTTTTACTGGCTAAATACATCATAAACATCAAAGGATTACTTCTTTGTGTGATTATTTATGGAGTCATTAGGTAAAATACTCATCTGTATGCTATTTTCAATTTTTAAAAAGAAAATTGGCTAAACAGTCTTTTTTTTTTTTTTTTTTAATCGGGAGTCACGCATGGCAGACTTTGAAATGCCCACGTCCCAGACTCCCAATTCAGCATGAAGTGAGTGGCTGCTGGACACGCTTCTGATGCCACTGTCATCTCAGTAAATACTCCAGTGTTAAACAATCACCCGTCGTTTGTACACCTGCTCAGGACTCCCCCCTTTACTCTTCTGCCGGTTGCCTTACATTAGAGATCCCTATGTATAATATACAGACAAAATAGTTTATCTCATAAAAAGCATTATTTAGTTTATTCCATCAGTGGGTCCTGACTATGCCAACTCGCTCACTCCCCGTGTTATCAAAACTGCTGACAAATTTACGATTAGCAACAGCTTCCCCCCCCCCCCAACACACACACACTGGTTGACTGTTTGGGGGAGGTAAAGAACGGGAGCAACTCACCGGCTACGGCGCAGAGGAAAGGTTGACTGCTCCTCTTGTGTGTTCCCTAAGTAGCCACTGTCTTGTTTGTATGTGCAGTGTTTGAGCATCTCACCAGCAGCACTGGCAAGCCAGGGGCCAGGACTGTGTGTGCTCCGTAAAGTACAGTTACATAAGAACTTACCATAATAGCAGATCTTTGAGAGAGGCTCTTGCAGCAGGATCACACAGAAACTTTAGCTAACAGTGTCTGATTGGAGACCGCCCACCTGATGTCACGTGACCAAAGTCAGCGTGACACTATATAGTGGGCAGTCCCAACACCATTCTTCCAGTTCTCCTGCTACAGACCTCCCAAGGGAGCAACAGGAGAATGGAAAAAGAGGCTCCTGAAGCCTAAATACGAGATAGAAGAAAAAATTACTCACCATAGTAATGTTGTTTCTTCTAATGGAGTCTCGCTGTATTTAGACATAATACAGTTAGCCCCAGCACTTGAACTGCCCCGGAGAGGAAAGAGTTAACTCTATGCAGAAGCATAGAACGTTGAGCTCGAGCTCGGTTTTCAAACCTCTGTCTGTGGTACTTCCCAGTGTAACCATCAGATTCTTCCGAGCAAACTAACTAATATACTATAGTATGGAAATTGTTCAAAATATAGCCAAAGGGCAAAAGATTTATTTTTGGGCCCCAAAAGACTCAAGTTGAGAACCCAAGAAGGAAAGGTAGTGACAATATTTAAGTAAAACACCAGAAAAATAATAACATCTACCCCATCCAACAGGGAGGGTACAAGGTACACCCCTGAGGTGGAGCACTGTAAATGCCAGCCCACTTCCCAAAACCAGGTTCTGAGAGGGAAGGCGGGGGGAGGTCTGAATACAGCAAGACTCCATTAGAAGAAACAACATTACTATGGTGAGTAATTTTTTTCTTCAAACAACATGAAGTCTTGCTGTATTCAGACATAATGCAGATTACTAAGCAGTTCCCTATGGAGGAGGGAATGCAGAACCTACTTTGGGAAGAGGCTCTGCAGTATTGCTGTACCAAACCTAGCATCACTCCTAGCCTGGATGTCCAGGGAGTAATGCTTGGTGAAAGTATGTAATGTTTTCCAGGTGGCTGCTTTACATCTCTAACAAAGGTATATCTCTGGCCGCAGTTACAGAAGCAGCTGTACCCCTAGTTGAGTGAGCCCTCAGGCCTGAAGGGGGCATCCTACCCAACTTGTCATAACAAAACTGTATACAAGAAACAATCCACCTGGCAATAGTTCTCTTAGTGGCAGACTTACCTTTCCCCACTTCACCATAAGTGAGAAACAATTGAAGACAGTCATTTCTACGTGCCTTAGTATGCTCAATGTAGTAGCTAAGGGCCGTCTTAACATCCAGACTGTGTAACCTTCTTTCACCTGAAGAAGAATGGTCAGTGAAAAACACAGGGAGAGAGATAGACTGGTTCAGATGAAAATCTGATACCACTTTGGGCAAGAACCTCCTACTGGTTCTTAGGACCACTTTATCCCTATGGAAAGAGATAAAGTCAGGTTCCACTGACAGAGCCTGTAACTCACTAATCCACCTGGCAGAAGTAATAGCTACCAGGAACACAGTTTTCCAGGTCAAGTGCTTCAATTCAGCCGAAGCCAGAGGTTCGAAGGGTGGCAGCATTAACTGAGCTATGCAGACATTAAGATCCCAAGGCGGAGTGGGCTCCCTAAGGGGAGAGTTAATGTGAACCAGATCTTTGAAAAATTTTCTAAAAACAGGATGAGATGCCAGGGAAGAGCCCTTCCCTGCTGCCAGGAATGCAGAGACAGCTGCTAGATGAACCTTCAGAGTGGCAGGCCTAAGGCCTAAGCATTGAGATGAACTAGATAGTCTAAGGTTGTGGAAATGTCTGCAGAATCGGGCAGGATGCCTTTCTTTTTTTTTTTAACTTTCTTTTTATCCCCTCCTGTCGCCCCATCGTTCCACTCCTTTGGGTTTGCTCATGTTACCCACCCCACCACTGAGTCTGCCCCTAGAGCGCCCATGGGTGACCTACCTTTCCTCCCATCTTCCGTGGAGCACCCTGGCACAGCGAGGTCTGCCCGTGGTTCCTGGACTGGGCAACTGGAGCGGCCGTCATCTAGGACCGCGAGGTTGGTTTTTCCGTTTTTCTGTGCTTCCTGTCCCCCCCCCTTCCCTGAGGACGTCGGCTCGGGCAAATGCGTGCTGGCCTTGCTACCACGCCAAGTGCCTAACAACGTCCTCCCTCCCGACTCAGCCCTTCTGAAGCCACCAGTGCCCTGTGAGAGCCGGTGCTCCCACCAGCCCCCAGGAAAGTTGGGTGCCTACAGCACCCCTGGTAACCCACCCCGAAGGAGGAGAGCATCCGTTGGGATGCTCAATCCTCCTTCCCCCTGCCGACCCGAGTCTGTATCCGAACCCAGGTCGCCGGCGTGGTGCGAGGTGTGGCGTCCAGTGCTTCAACCCTCCACGCCACCGGGTCAGCTGGGCAAGATGCCTTTCTGAGAGCACCAAATACTGAACCTTTTCCATTTGAAGTTGCAAGTTTTTCTAGTGGAAGGTTTCCTGGAGACCTTTCAATATATCCAGAACTCCCTGAGAAAGATGTAGAGCTGCATATTCTAACTCTTCAAGAACCAGGCCTTGAGATTGAGAGACTGGAGATTGGGGTACCAGATTCACCCCTGGGAGGAGGACAGGAGATTGTATGTCCTGGGCAGAGACAGGGGACGTGACACTGACAAGGACAGCAGTAGAGGATACCAAGGTTGTCTGGCCCAATCTGGAGCCACCAGTATCACTGTGCAGGGTTGAGTCCTGATCTTGATCAGAACTCTGAACAGCAGAGGGAAGGCATAGAGAAACCTGCCCTTCCAGTCCAAAAAGAGAGCATCCTGGGGAACTGTCCCCAGGACTGGAGGTCTGCAACAAAACAGAGGAAGTTGATGATTGTCTGGTGCTGCAAAGAGATCTATCTCTGGAGTGCCCCACCTGGAGAAGATGACCTTCAGGATGTGAGGATCCAGGGACTATTCGTGGTGTCCCTGTGAAATTCTGCTTAGAGCATCTGCTAGTATGTTGTCCTTCCCTGGAAGGTGAACTGCTACTAGAAAAGTCTGAAGAGAATAGGCCAGAGACCACAGCTTCACGGCTTCTGTGCACAAGGCCGAGGACCGAGTGCCTCCCTGTTTGTTGATATACCACATTGTTGTGGTGTTGTCCATTCTGACTTGGACCACCTTGCCCTTGACTGAATCCGAGAAGCTCTACAGGGCTAGGAAAACTGCCCCGAGTTCCAGGAGATTGATATGAAGGAGAGACTCCTGTGGAGACCAGAGCTCTTGAGCTGTCAGGGCTCCCAGGTGGGCTCCCCACCCTAGGAGAGAAGCATCCATAGTTAGAACTACTGATGGGACTTGAGGGAGAAATGGAACCCCTTGTCTGAGGTTGTCCTGGTCCAGCCATCACTGGAGAGCTTGGACCAGAGTCTGAGTCACTGGAATCAGTTTGGTAAGTGAATCCTTCTTTTGAGACCAAAACGACCTCAGATGAAACAATGTCCCTCATCTGGAACCTTGCTCCCTGCACCACTACCGTGGAAGCTGCCATGTGGCTCAGCAGCTGGAGGAACTGTCTTGCTGGGCGGGAGACCTGAGGTCAAAAGGAGGAAGCGAGATCCACTAGGACCTTTACCCTTGCCAGGGGAAGGGAGACTTTTGCTTGTGCAGTGTCCAGCTCTATGCCTATAAAGGTGAGAAGTTGAACTGGTTAGAGTACAGACTTTGGGAGATTGAGAAGAAACCCCAGGGAGCTGAGTAGGTCCTGGGTAGTTTGAAGAGCTGACTTGACCTGTAAAGGTGACTGACCCACTAAGAGCCAGTCATCTAGATACGGGAAGATGGTGATACCCTGTCTTCTGAGGTAAGCCACCACTAGTGCAAGGCACTTTGTGAACGGCCTTGGAGCTGATGTTAGGCCGAATGGCATGGCTCTGAATTGGTAATGGCCTGATGGCAACTTGAACCTGAGGTATTTTCTGTGGGAGCACCTGATAGGAATATGGAAGTAGGCATCCCTACAGTCCAGAGATGCTAGCCAATCTCCTGGCCTTAGAGAAGGAAGGGTTATTCCTAGAGTTACCATTTTGAATTTGAGCTTTGAAATGTGTTTGTTCAAATACCTTAGGTCTAGGATGGGTCGCCACTCCCGTTTTCTTTGGGGCAAGGAAGTACCTGGAATACAGTCCTTTTCCCTTGTGCTGAGTAGGAACTTTCTCTATAGCTCTGAAAGATAGAAGCGAGGAAACCTCTGCCTCTAGGGCAAGGGTTTCTGAGACTGATGCAGGTGGAAAAGACTTCGCCCTCTTTTTTGGAAATTTTTTGAAGTTGATGGCCAGTCTCTGGCTTACTATTTCCAGGACCTACTTGTCTGAGGTCACAGACTTCCAGGCCTGGAAGTAGTAAGCCAGCCTGCCTCCTACTGGAAATGGGGAGTCAACCCAGGCTGACACATCAGGGTGTCTGCTTGGCAGGAGCCTTAGACTGAGAGGAGGAGGAGGGAGCAGCCCTGTTCATTTCCCTCCTACCCCTCCCTCTGAAGAACCCCCTCTGTGGGAAGGGAGAGGAGGCCTGGGCTTGGTAAAAAGGCCTTTGAAAGGGCCTGCCCCTGCCCCTAGACTGCTGCTTGTGCAGAGTGGCCTGCCTTTTCTTGGCCTGTGCACTCCTGTACGTGGTCCTGTATTCATCCATTTTCTTCACGTAAGCCTCTGTCTGCTCCCCAAAGAGAGAGAGTTACCTATTACAGGAAAATCCATGGCCTTAGTCTGGGTATCCTGTGAAAGGCTAGTACATCTGAGCCAAGCATGTCTTCTGAGAGACACAGATGTAGCCATGACTCTAGATGCCACATCATTGGAGTCCGCAGCAGCATGAAATTGCATTTTGGATGCCTCAATTCCATCAGCAGCCACCACCTCCAGCTCCTTGGCTAGCTGGGGAGAGGCATGTTTAGCCAGTTCCAGAACTGTATCCCATCTGGATTTCTGGTACCTGGCTGTGCAAGCCATATAAGTAGCCTGCCAGAGTCCCAAAGAGGATGCCAAATACTGTTTTTTGGCCATGGCATCCACTTTCCTGGAGTCCTTATTCGGGGTGTGTGAAGCCAAAGGAATGTTAGCCCTGTCACAGGCTGCAGCATGCACTACCCCAACATGGCTGCAATGACTATAAAGGAACTCCGCAGCTGAGCCTGATAACGAACACCTCCTCTCCATTCTCTTATCCACAAGAGGTACTGAATTAGGAGTTTTTAAAATTTCGTGTGTCTGTTTCTCCAAGGATTTATGAAGAGGGATAGACAGCTTTTTGGACTCTGGGATGTCCATCATTTCCACAAAATCAGGCTCTTCATCCTCCTCTGTGGCTTCAACCAAGGGAAGCTGCAGGGTTTGTGCCACCTTTTTGTAGAACAAAAAGTGTGAAGGGGACTCAGAGAGCCTGGGAGGAGAGACACCTGAGGGCTTGTCTGGGGAGATGTCCGGTTCGATGGGCACATCCAGACCCCCCTCATCGTCGTCATTATCACCATCATCACCAGGATAGTCTTCGTCTCCCTCCCACACTCCTCATAATAAGCATCTGGGTCATAATCCGGAGGAGACTGATCCGACTGAACTGACCGCCGAACCTGCGGTACCGGTTCAGACAGAACCGGTCTAAGCAATTGGACAATACTAATCACTTTGGCTATTTCATCCACGGTTGGAGAGTGGGATACAGGATCCAAACCAGCAGACTTGCACTTTTTCTTTGACGGAACTGACCCCTCGGGGTCGTCTCTCCTTTTGCCCGAGGAGGTATCGCCTAGGTCAGTAGGCACCTCCTCAGGTTCGGCTGCAACCGAACTGGGTTGGCCATCCGGATCTACGGACTTCTCAGCCTCCCTTTCCTTCAGCCTACTCAGTCTTTTATCTAGAGTGGATTTAGGAAAGTTTTTTACAGCTTTGGCAGTCTGACTTGAGGTGGTCAAACCCCAGACAATAAACACAGATGAGGTAGGAGTCGGCCTTAGCAAAGACCTCCCTACACTCAGTACAGTGTTGAAACCCAGTGGGACCGGTTTTCTTTTTGGGTTTCTCAGACATGGCCAACCTAACAAATTACCCTATTGCAGCTTTCAAGCCAGGTAATAAAACAACCGATCGGTTACAAACCGTGTCATAGGCTTTTTAAAAGAACCAGCAAAAAGTCTGGTTCTTTTGAAACTGATTGGTACCGGAACACCACACCAATCCCAGAAAAAAAGAAATCAAATTTAACAAAGTCGGTTCCAAACCGGACCGACCGGGAAGAAACCAAAGAAAAAGACAATTTCCACTTTTTCACCAAAATAAAACACAGTCACTACCTATCTAGACACTACCTGTACTGTAGACAGAGGCTGGAAATCTGAAAATAACAAAAAAATCTGCAGTTTAAACTGAAAGCTTTACTTTTACCGAACCGAGCAGAGGAAATCTCCGGAGCAACTTCACTGTTAGGCGGAGTAAAGAATCTGACGGTTACACTGGGAAGTGCCACAGACAGAGGTTTGAAAACCGAGCTCGAGCTCAACATTCTATGCTTCTGCACAGAGTTAACTCTTTCCTCTCCGGGGTAGTTCAAGTACTGGGGCTAACTGCATTATGTCTGAATACAGCAAGACTTCATGTTGTTTGAAAAAGAGCAGCAGAAGACAGGGAAGGAGGGAGGAAAAAGGTTACCTGTTGCAAGAGCCTCTCTCGAAGATCTACTGTTACAGTAAGTTGTTACGTAAGTATACTATCTTACTTCAAGAGGGCTCTTGCAGTAGGTAATTACCTTGAGGACTGAGTCCCAAGCAGTGTGAAACAGAAGAAACTGAAGCACGGAAGGTAGGAAAGGTCTGCAGAAAGGCAATAAATTTAGGACAGAAGGCCCTGAAGGATGACTAGACCAATGCCAGTCCTGCACCTAGACGCAATGTCCAGACTGTAATGCTTGGTGAAAGTGTGGACAGAGCTCCAAGTAGCAGTGGCACATATGTCAGCAGCTGACACATTCCTGAAACAAGTAGTAGAGGCAGACATGCTTCTGGTAGAATGCCCCTTAACCTCCCCCGGGAGAGTTTTACCATACTTCTGGTAACAGAAAACAATACAGTTTGCCAACCATTTGGATAACCACTGTATGAAACTGCCTTCCCTCTTGGGTGCGAAAGAAACAAAAAGTTGGTCCGTTTTCCAGACGGACTTGGTTCTGTTAGTATAATAATGCAAAAGTCTATGAACATCCGAGGTATGTAGAATCGCTTCCCTCTGATTTGAATGCTCAGGGTAATACACTGGCAGTTGGATCGACTGGTTTAACGTGAACTCAGAAACCTCCTTTGGTGAGAACTGAGGATTGGTATGCAGAGCCACCCCATCTCTGTGAAAAATTAAATAAGATTCCTTGCACATCAGGGCCTGAAGCTGGGAAATCCTTCAAGCAGAAGTGACAGCAACTAAAAAGAGCGTGTTCCATGGCAAATGGTGTATATCAGAACTACATGCTGGTTTAACAGGAAGCAAGGTCAGTTTTTCGAAAATAAAATTGAGGCCCCAAGGTGGTGCAGGATTGCGCACTGGGGGGTTCAAGTGGAGGATCCCTTTCAGGAAGGTTTTGGAAACCTCCTGCTGAGCCACCGCTTTGCCCTCCACTAAGGTGTGGTAGGCAGAAATAGCCGAAAGGTGGACCTTCAGTGAGGAGTAACTCAAGCCCTGGTCAGAGAGGTGAAGTAGATACTCCATGACCTGGGGAACGGGGTATGAAAAGGGGGCCCAGCCCTTCGAGGTGGCCCAAATGGAGAAACGCTTCCACTTCATGGTATATGTCATCCTCGTAGAAGGCTTTCTGGCCTCTACTAGGACCTGCACCACTCTGGAGGAAACTCCAAAACATGAAGCTGCTATGTTATGAGATCCCACGCATGAAGGTGAAGTAACTTCAGCCCTGAATGGACCAATGAGCCCTGCTCCTGAGTCAGGAGATTGTGGCAGAGAGGCAGGGAAATAGGAGGCTCCACTGCAAGCTGCTGAAGAAGCGGAAACCAAACTTGCCGAGGCTGATATAGGGCAATCAGAACCATATGGACCCCCTCCACTTGAAGTTTGAGCAGCACCCTCTGCAGAACTGGAAAGGGACGGAAGGCGTACAAAAACCTCCCTTTCCAGCATAGAGATAGCATGTCCTGCCAACAACGCACAGGAGCGAGCAAGCAAAACTTGGGTAGTTTTGCGTTGTATAGAGAGGCAGACAGATCCAGGTCTGGATGACCCCATAGGTCGAAAATGTGTTTGACCACCTCTTGCTTGAGCTCCCACTCATGGGCTCTTATTCTGGTGCAGCTGAGACTGTCTGCTAGGACGTTTTGCACGCCCAGAACATGAACATCTGTGAGGTGAATTCAATGCAGAACTGCCCAATTCCACACTCACATCGCCTCCCTGCAAAGGGGATATGAGTGAGTGCCCTCTTGTTTGTTGAGGCACCAGACTACACACATATTGTCCAACTGGACTAACAGTGGACCTTGGTAGAGCAAGTGCTGGAAAGCTTGAAGAGCAGACAGCACTGCTCTTATCTCCAGCACATTTATGTGTAGGGAGAGCTCCAACTGAGACCACAGCCCTTGACTTCTGTGGTTCTTCAAGTGAGCACCCCAGCCCATCCCTGATGCATCTGTAATTAGGGTCAGGCTGGGGGAAGGGAACTGGAAGGGAACTCCTTTGGTGAGGTTGTTGAGGTCTTGCCACCATAGAAGATCCTGCTGCATCGAACTGGAGACTGTGACCATGTGGTCACCTGACCTCTGATCCCACTGTGTTCAGAGCGTCCACTGTGAAATTTGCATGTGGAGCTTGGCCAGAGGGACAGTGGGGATAGCCGCAACCATAAGGCCAAGGAGTCGCAGAACCCACCAGGCCAAGACCTGCCTGCTGGAGGCTACTAAGCGAGCCTGGTTCACCAAAGTTTCCACCCTGTCCAAAGGGAGGAAAGCCATGCCCTGGTCTGTATCCAGCACTGCACCAATAAACTGGAGGCACTGGGAAGGGGCAGGCTGGGACTTGGGAAAGTTGACAGTAATCCCCACTTGCACAAAAAGAGCCAGGGTAGCTGAGACGGAAAGATCCAACTGCTTCCTCGACAGGGCTGATAGAAGCAAGTCGTCAAGGTTGGGGAACACATAATGGCCGTGTTGCCTCAGGGCTGCTGCCACTACCACAAGGTCAGACGGACGTTGAAAGGACCGATGACCGGCTTATCAGTTGCTGCTGGGCGGGCACTGGAGACCCCAGAGCCCAACCTCACTGCTTGGGTCAAACACTCATCGGAGGGTACAATGAGCGACTTACCAACCCTGCCGGACAGCTTAGACCCACTAGCTGAAAGGGGCCTAAGAGCGGTGGAGGCCTTGGATGTCACTGAGATGCCCGCTGTGACTGTAACCAGTGGTGGCATGGGATCCAAGGGATGCTCCTGGTTAGGCGGGGCAGGCTTGAAGGAAGCAGTCGACTTCCTGGAGGAAGAGGGCTGCTGCTCACCTGAGGGCAGCCGCGGGTGAGAGGGGGACCAGTTCTGGTCCCTTTGCTTCTCTTTGTCTCTCTTTTTCTGCTTGTGGGAGTCAGTGGAAGAGGAGGAAGCACTTCTAAGTTTCTGGAGCTCTTTTTCCAATGTGACCATTTTACTGCATGAGCAGATAAGCCTTGAGGGCCTGCTGGTGATGCTTCCGTGTGGCCTAGTTGAAGCTGGAACAGGCCTCACAATCCTTGACCTTGTGCTCTGGGCCTAAGCAGAAGAGGCAGAAGGAGTGAGAGCCTTTGTACGGTAGCTGAGCGCTGCACGAACCACACTTATTTTTATGTGACTTGGTAGAAGACAGCATAGACATGCACAAAATAAAAATAAAACACAGTAAAGGAAGAAAAACGGATATTCATCTGAAGAAAGTGGTTGAATTGCAGCGACAGTCTCCATGAGGTCTGATGTGCTCAGGTCGACATCGGGAAAGAACTGGAAGATGGGTGTGGGGACTATCCACTATGCAGTGTCACACTGATGTTGGCCACGTGACAGATAGGTGGGCACCCATCAGACACTGCTAGCTAAAGTTTCCGTGTGGTCCTGATGCCAGGGGGTGCAGTCCTCAAGGTAATTACCTACTGCATGAGCCTTCTCAAAGTAAGATCTTGTATTTCCCGCACTGCTGCTGCAGTGTCCCCAGGGGTCAATGGTATGAAAAGCATGGATGACTTGTGGGCTGATCTTTGTCAATTCAGGAAAGTGGCTGGGAAAATGAAAACATTGTCAGAAAAAGAAGAACGTGGGGTGTATGGGGCTGATGCTGACGGTAAACTTGTCAGTAGCTTTGATAACACTGTGAGCGAGCGAGTAAGTATAGTCGGGACCCACTGAGGGAATAAACTAAATAATGCTTTGTATGAGAAGACAGCATAGACATGCACAAAATAAAAATAAAACACAGTAAAGGAAGAAAAACGGATATTCATCTGAAGAAAGTGGTTGAATTGCAGCAACAGTCTCCACGAGGTCTGATGTGCTCAGGTCAACATCGGGAAAGAACTGGAAGATGGGTGTGGGGACTATCCACTATGCAGTGTCACACTGATGTTGTCCACGTGATGGATAGGCGGGCACCCATCAGACACTGCTAGCTAAAGTTTCCATGTGGTCCTGATGCCAGGGGGTGCAGTCCTCAAGGTAATTACCTACTGCATGAGCCTTCTCGAAGTAAGATCTTGTATTTCCCGTACTGTTGCTGCAGTGTCCCCAGGGGTCAATGGTATGAAAAGCATGGATGACTTGTGGGCTGATCTTTGTCAATTCAGGAAAGTGGCTGGGAAAATGAAAACATTGTCAGCAAAAGAAGAATGTGGGGTGTATGGGGCTGATGCTGACGGTAAACTTGTCACTAGCTTTGATAACACTGTGAGCGAGCGAGTTAGTATAGTCGGGACCCACTGAGGGAATAAACTAAATAATGCTTTGTATGAGATAAACTACTTGGTTGGTATACTGTACATAGGGATATCTAATGTAAGGCAACCAGCAGCGGAGTAAAGGGTGGGGGTTCCTGAGCAGGTGTACAAATGACAGGCAATTGTTTCACACTGGAGTATTTACTGAGATGAGACAGTGGCATAAGAAGAGTGTCCAGCAGCTACTCACTTCATGCTACATTGGGAGTCTGTGATGTGGGCATTTCAAAGCCTGCCACACGCTGACTCCTGATTCAAAAAAAAGACTGTCCAGACAATTTTCTTTTTAAAAACTGAAAATCGCATACAAGTGAATATTTTACCTAATTACTCCATAAATAAACACAGAGAAGTCATCCTTTGATATTTATGATGTATTTAGCCAGCAGAAATTACAGGAAATTGTTTCCTATCTCCTTTAAAGGGACACTGTCCGCTTTTTAACAATTTTTCTTTACCCCTGTAATAGTGGAGTGTTAACTAAGCTCTACAATGCAGCTGCTCAGATTGCATTTGAAAGGCACATCTGCTATCTTTAATATTTATATTTCACATGCATCAGCGTGCCAATGTGCTAAGTCCTGGTTTCACTTTCCAAATTACAATTTCTGTATGAAATAGCCCTTGGTTTAAAAAATTACTGCTATTGCCAAAATCAGTGCCGTTAGTATTATACGGCAAGCCGTTTATTTTATATATCCCCCAAATGACCAAACTCGTTCATGCACAAGTTCGGCTTGATTCAGCACCATACTAGAGTCAGGGATGCATGGGAATGAGCAGACCACATAGATAAGGTAAGTCTAAGTAAAAGTCATTTTTGTGAAAAATAAAGATTAAATATATCACATGTGCCTTTCAAATGTAATCTGAGCAACTGCATGGTAGAGCTCATTTAACAGGCACAGCTATTACAAGGATAATGAAAAATGGTTACAAAGCTGACGGCGTCCCATTAAGTATCTCATTCTTGGTAGAGCCCTAAAGCAAAGCCTGAGCTACAGCTTCTACAGCTTTTCACAGGCTATTTTGATATTTGATCATAAGGGCCTGGTAATTTGCAATTCTAAAGCCTAGTGAGGCAGAGGCATAAATACACTTGTCCGTAACATCCAGCCTCCTAAATTCTTCATCAGCAGGCAAAGTACTTATGTGCATAGGTGCTTTAGACCTAGCATGAGCAGCCAGACTAACCTCGTAGAAGTTTTTGTCTGGGTGACAAGGGAGGTGGATCAGTGGGGGGCAGTGAACATGGCCTGTCAGACTTCAGTACGGCCTTCGACACTGTGCCCCATAGAAGGCTGTTAAACAAGCTGGGCAATATGGGTGTGGGTAGGAAAGTAGTGTGGTGGGTGGGGAATTGGCTGGATGGCAGGACACAGAGGGTGGTGGTAGAAGACTGTCACTCCACTGAGGGAAGAGTGACCAGTGGCGTGCCACAGGGATCAGTGCTGGGTCCGGTCCTCTTCAACATTTTTATCAGTGACATTACGGATAACACAGAAGGGAAACTTCCCATTTGCTGATGACACAAAACTTTGTAATAGAATGGACATGCTGTAGGGAGTGGATAGAATGAGGAGAGACCTGCAGAAAAGCTTGAGGAATGGTCAAGGGTGTGGTAGTTGAGATTTAATCCAAAAGTGCAGAATAATGCAACTGGGGCACAAAACCCAGAACAACGTATCAGCTGGGCTTGGGGGGTGGGGGGTGGGGAGGATATAGCAAGCTCCAAGCAGGAAAGGGACCTAGGGGTTTTCAACTCTGATGAACTAAAGGTTGGGAGTCAGAGCGACAAGGCGGCAGGTAAAGCAAATAGGATGCTGGGATGCATAGGCAGGGGCATCACCTGCAGGAAAAGGGAGGTCATAATTACACTGTAAAAGACATTAGTGAGGCCACACCTGGAGAAAAGTGTCCGGTTCTGGAGGCCTTACCTATGTAAGGATATAGACAGGGTGGAGACAATTCAGAGGAGGGCAACCAAGATGGTACAGGGTTTGCATCACAAATTCTACAAGGATAGGCTGAAGGACTTGAATATGTACCCCCTGGAGGAGAGGAGGCAGAGGGGGGATATGACAGAAACATGCAAGTACCTCACAGGGAGGAAAAGGGTACAGGAAAACACTGTTTTTCAGATGAAGAGATGTTTCAAGACTAGGGGTCATGGGATGAAATTGGAGGGAGGGAGCTTCAGAGGTAACATGAGGCAGTATTTCTTCATCAAGTTCAACATAAGTTTGAAGGAGAAAGTAATTTCCGAGCTTTCTTGCAGCCTGGTTGTAGTGCTGGCAAAACTCACAAGTCCTCCTGTTGTGAAAAAGACCCAAGCAGCACACACAGTGTGTCATCATTGTAAATTTTCCTTTTGCACTTAAAAAATACCAAAATGAAGGGTCATTCAACCGCTGCAGCATGCAGAAATTACAAAATACACTTTTAATTAACGTAAAAGAATAAATGACAATTGCTAGTTGATGTTTCCTTCAGTAAATCCAACTGGGGAAAAGAAATGAACAGTGATGCGGCCACCAATGTTTGTACAGACACTGACCCATGACGAGCATACATCATGGGCAGCTACTTTACATTTTAAATTAGTGTGGTCCTATTGCCTAGTGGCTACAAGTCAAAGGTGTGCACTAATGGAGGAGATATCCTCGAAGATCTGGGGGTCATCATCAGTAACTTCCTAAAACAATCAAGCCAGTGTAACAAGGCCGAAGGTAATGCAAACAGGATGCTGCTGTATTGGAAAGGGTATTGCCAGCAGCAGGAAGGATGTATTACTACCTCTTTACAGATCACTGGTGAGGCCCCTCCTAGAGTGCTGTGCCTTGTTCTGGAGTCCTCACATGAGGAAGATAATGACAAGCTGGAGACAGTACAAGTAGAGTGGCCAAATGATTTTGGAAAAGCAGGGCAGATCTTAGGACAGAGTATCAGTTCAAGACACTGAACATGTACTTGCTGCAGGTTACACAAGAGAGGGGAGATATGATAGAGACCGTCAAGGTCCTGAAAGGAATAAAAAAAGGTAAACTGCAATTAACTATTCAACATGAGTAGCGGATCAAGAACATGGGGACATAAGTGGAAACTGCCAAGGGGGGGGGGTTCAAGAGGGATGTGAGAAAGTTTTATTTTATAGAAAGGGTGATGGAGCCGTGGAACAATCTACCAGCTGATGTGGTGGGTGCCAAACCAGCAATGGTTTCAAACACGGCTGGGACAGAGGGAAGGGCTCAGTGGTTGCTCAGGGTGGCAGCGGTACGGCGGGAACATAGAGTGGAGAGTGTGGATTAGAACCTGTATGGACAATATGTCCTGGGTTTGTTAGGCCTTTATGGGCAAACTGGATGGACTAATGGTCTTTTTCTTCCGTTATTGTCTACGTCTCTGTTTACAACTGCCACCAGATGGAGGCCTCTGGCAGTGCAAGTAGGAGCAGCACGTAGGGAGGGCTGGCCATTTGACACTGCATGTGTGTGCCTCCACATGGCATGCGCTGGTGTCTGTGCAGCTGTAGGGGACATGGGAAGAAAACAGAAAAACAGCTGAGCAGGCCTACTGAAGCCCTGAGTAACCGCTCTTGGCCTGCACCATCACCCAGGACTCTGACCCCAGCTTCTGGATGTTTGTCTTAGGAGAGAACACCCTCCTGGCCCCTCCATGAGGGGCAATCCATGGGGGATCATCTTGGGTCAGGCAATCTCAGGGAAGGTAGAAGCTAGTCAGGGAAGGCAGGGGGAAAAAAAACAAGAACAAAACAAGGTCATCCTTTATCTGTCATTACTGAGTTAATCTGCCCGTGTGTACATCTACAACATGTGTCCTTGGTTCAGCCCGTTTTTTAAATCCAGCCATGTGCATTTGGTTTGGAAGTCTATTTCACTCGCACAGTGTTTCTGGATATCTCAGGTGTCCACATTCACCCCTTTTTTTTGTCTTTCTCCTTTACTTTTCTTCATCTTACTCCATGCACTGCACTTTCAGTTTGTTATTAACCAGGATATGGAATGATCCACTTGCCCAGCTCAGCACCTTTCAGTCAGGACTGGGATCCCCACTTTGATGGCAACAAATATCAGAAAATTCCTGTTCAGTGATTAACAATGGGTAGCATCTAATTCATTGCAAGAGCACGTGGTATAAAATTTTCTCAGCAAAAAAGAAAACTATTAAGAGGAGGTTAGTTCAACACACCACTAGCAATAGATTAAAAAAACAAAACAAAAACTACACCAGCTTTTTAGAAATCAGAGAGCAAGGGTTATAGAAAACCAAATTTAGTTCATGTTTGAAAACCAAGCTATTTTATGGGTCTATTTTTTTGTATCTTAAACATGGTTTTCTATACTATAGTATCAATCTGATAAGTCTGATAAAATAATCTCCTTTCTATAGCATGAGCAAAATATGATGCCCAAACCCAAAAGAAAGAGAAATCCTCAACTGTTTTATGGTGATTTGCAATCTGTAAATGGAGGGTGGCTAAACAGGCTGTATTTCCAGCAAGTCCCCTTAAAAATAATTGTGCATGTTTGCCTGCAAAATAATGATGCACACCTATGAGAATACCTTCACGAGCTGCAGCACATCAGTAAGAACATGCAAAAACCCTGCACTATACCTGTATGGCACTATGGATGTCACAGTAACACGATATGATGACACATCATGGTAATTTCCACTGTCTATCATTTATTATTGTAAAAATCCAAAATTGCGATTATCGTGTATCACAGTATAATGTGATATACTGTGACAAACTGTTCTTTCTCATCTCTGCTGTTTCATCTGTGTATTCATCTCTGTGTGTGACTGAAAATACAGGTTACTCACCTGTAATAGGAGTTCTAGGAGTGGTATATGTTGTTCATCCACACTTGTTGGCAGGTATCTTGCCGCTTTAAGATGAGCCGGAAAGTCTTCAAGCTGGCTCCTCTCACCCACCCGGTGGTAAAACCCTCGGCTCCACCCCATGATGCCAGATCTAGCCCGCTGGAAGCCAGGTTGTGCGTCGAAGCCGGGGAGGTTGGGTGGGTCGTGTGGATGAACAACATATACCACTCCTAGAACTCCTGTTACAGGTGAGTAACCTGTATTTCTAGGGACATGGATAGGTTGTTCAATCCACACTTGTTGGCAGACTCCTAGCAGTTCTCCGGGAGGAGGAAGGCAAGGCGTGCACCCCCCTATACTTATTTGGGGAATAAGGACTGGAGAACCGAGGTCCCAAAACCAGCATCCCGGTGTGACTCTAGGTCAATGTGGTAATGGGAAATAAAGGTGTGTGCTGACTTATAGATAGCAGCCCTGCAGATTTCCTGGATAGGGACATCCCTAAAAGCAGCCACTGAAGCAGCGGTATGGCGGGTTGAATGAGCTCTTATCCCTTTGGGTGGCTCCATGACCACCAACCTACAGCAGAGATCTATGCAGGAGGTGACCCACCTGCTTATCGTCTGCTTGGTTGCAGCTCTGCCAGGTGCGGCTTCAGCGTAGGTGACAAACAGCTGGTGAACCTCTCCCCAAACTTCAGCCATCCACTCCTTATAGTAAGCGAGCACTCTTCTAGGGTCCTGAGTTTGGAGCCTACATTCGGTCTCCGAGGTGTGACTGGGGGTAGAACACCGGCAGAGTCAACACCTGATTCAGGTGAAACTCAGACATCACCTTCGGAGGGAATTTCGAGTGGGGGTGAAGGACAACCTTGTCCCTGTGGAAGACCAGATAAGGAGACTCGATGGAAAGCGCCTGGAGCTCTCCCATCCTTCTGGCTGACTTGATAGCCACCAAGAAGGTGGTCTTCCATGACAGGTGGGAGATATCGCACCTGTGCATCGGTTCGAATAGCTTGCCCATGAGTTTAACCAATACCAGCAGTAGATCCCACGGCGGTGGAGGTTCTCGCACTGGAGGGGATATGTGATCTAAGCCTTTGAAAAAGCACCAGACCACCTTCTCCTGCACCACTGACTGCTTGCCGGCCCATGCCCGGTAAGCAGAGATGGCTGCCAGGTGCACCTTAAGGGTCGTCGACTGAAGCCCTAGCTGAGAAAGGGCCCACAGGTAGTCCAAAATGCTAGCCAACGAGCAGGATGAAGGGTCCAACCCTTTGCCCTGACACCAAATGGAGAATCTCTTTCATTTAAAGGCATAGCATTTTCTGGTTGACTCCTTACGGGACACCTCAATGACGCTGAGGACCTCGTCGGAAAGACCCAAGGCCTGGAACTCTAGCCACTCAGGAACCAGACCGTCAGGTGCAGGGATTGAAAGTCCAGATGGAACACCTTTCCCTTGCTAAGATCAGGTCCGGGTTGGCTGGAAGCCGCCTCGCGAGCCTGGAGCTGAGGCTGAGGAGATCTGGATACCAGAACTGGCGAGGCCAGTCTGGGGCTACCAGAATCACCTGTGCTTTGTCCCTCTTTGCCTTGAGAAGCACCTTGTGGATCAAGGGAAATGGAGGGAAAGTGTAGAAGAGGCCCGGGGTCCACGGCCTTGAAAAGGCATCCCCCTGCAGTGAGCCCTGCTGGGGGGGGGCATGAAAGAGTCTCAGCTTCGTGTTCTCCCTAGAGGCAAACAGGTCCACCTGAGGGGTGCCCCACTGGAAGAACAGGTCTTGAACTACCTCCGGCAGGAGAGACCACTCATGAGATGCAGTGCCTATCCGGCTGAGGGCATTGGACAGACTGTTTGAGGCTCCTGCCACATGGATGGGAAGGAGATCCGCCTCCAGGCTGATCACAGGAGACCCAATGCGGAAAGCCTCCTTGCACAGGGGCAAGCAGTGCATCCCGCCTGATGGTTGAGGTAGTACGTGGTGGCGGTATTGTCTGTCTGGACCTGAACCACTTGACCCCGTACAAATGGAGTGAAGGCGGAGAGGGCTATCCATACCGCTCACAGCTCCAGCAGGTTGATATGGCATCGGGATTCCGGAGGGGACCAGAGGCCATGTGTCCTGAGCTCCCCCCAGATGGCCACCCCAACCCATCAAGGAGGTGTCAGTCATAAAGATGACCATCAGCTTGGGGCGGACAAATGGGATACCCTCCTACAGATGACCTGGGACGAGCCATCACTGCAGGCCATCCCACATCTTCTGGGTCATGGTTACTGGCTGGTCCAGAGGACCGGAGCCCTGAGACCACTGGCGGGCTAGTCCCCACTGTAGGGGATGCATATGCCAGCGGGCCCAATGGACCACGCTGGTGTAAGCCACCATGAGACCCAGAAGGCACAGGAAGTCCCAGGCAGGGCGCAATTGCTCAACCAGAAATGATTGGGCAAAGGAGGAAAGGACCTCTGCCCTGTCCGCCGGGAGCTGGGCTCTGGCTCGAAGAGGGTTGAGCTCTGCCCCAATGAACTGAATTACCTGCAATGGCACGAGTTCCGATTTGGCCTTGTTGAACAGGATGCCAAGTTGAGAGCAGACCTAGAGGGCCAGATCTCTGAACTGCTCCACTTCCAACCTGGAGGGGGCTGCTATCAGCCAGTCGTAAAGGTAAGGGTACACCTGGACCCCTCGGCGCCACAGGAATGCTGTCACCACTGCCATGCATTTGGTGAAGACCCCAGGAGCTGGAGAAAGGCCGAAGGGCATGGCCTGGAACTCGTAAAGGGATCCCTCTGCTCTGAAGTGGAGGAATCACCAATGAGATGGATGGATTGGGACGTGAAAGAACATGTCCTGGAGATCCAGAGAACAAAACCACATGCCTAGTTCCAAGGATGGTATGATCTGAGCCACGGTGACCATCCTGAAGGTGCGCGGCCTTAGGAACTTGTTCAGGTCATGCAGATCGAGAATGGGGCACCAGCCCCCCGTCCGTTTTGGGACCAGGAAGTACCTGTACACAAACCCTGGGCTTGGAGGAGGATCCGCCACCTTGCTGATCACATCCTTTTGGAGGAGCAGAGCTATGTCAGCTTGATGAGCTGACAGGGAGGCTGCAGAACCCGGTAGCCCCCCAAGGGGAAGATGGCTCGAAAGGGAGGGGTCTGCTCGAATTCTAGAGGCAGACTCCTGCCGACCACTTCCAACACCCAACGGTCTGTGGTTATAGCGGACCAGATGGAAAGAAAGTGGCTGAGCTGGCCCCCCACGGGGGGACCCAGGGAAGAAGTGACGAGGTTGGGTGTGGCACCCTTCAACCCATCACTGGGCAGGCTTGGAGGAAGGGCCGGCTATCCCCTCACAGAGATTTTTGACTGAGGGGATTCCCCCATGGAGGCCTTTCACATGGCCGAGACCATTGTTGGTCCAGCCTTAGAGTTGTGGCAGCGGCCTGCCTCCTGTCCTGTGCCTTTGGCCAGGATGGCCCCCGCAAGTACACACAGTCCCGACCAGTTCCCTCCAGGCTTCCTGTTGGAGGAAGCAGCAGGCTTGGCCTTGGGTTACCAAGCATCAGCCTGCTGACCCTGCTGCTGTTGCTGCTGGGCCAGTCATGCCGCAGGAGTGGAAGGGCAAAAGGGCTTACACTGCTGCTGGCAGCCTTTGTCCTTCTGGGCGGACGTGACTGAGTCTAAGGTGGCACTGGACTTCTCGATCCGCTGGAGGTGGCCCTCCACCCCAGGCCCGAACAAGTCGGTGCCCAAGAAGGGGACGTCTGCCAGCTTCTGCTGGGTATCTGCCATAAAGATCCGCAGCCAGGCACTGTGGCGCATGGCTACTGTGGCCACCACTGACCAGGCACAAGAGTCTCCAATGTCCAGAGCAGTCTGGAGCTGTTGCTTGGCCACCGCCCTTCCCTGATCCCGCACCTGCTTGGCCGTCGTTTGAAGGTCAGCCAGGAGATGAGGAAGCACCTCATCCAGGGAGCCCAAAGGGGCATGTGAAAAGTGTGCCATCAGTAGAGCTGAGCTAGCCTGTCAAAGGCCAAGGGAGGTGGCAGTATAAACTTTGCGCCTGGAGTAGTCCAGCTTTTTGGACTCCTTGTCCGGGGGCTTCTCTACGTCCCTGGTGTTTCTGGAGCACCAGAAAATGCTATTGGTCACCAGCCCCTCAGCCGAGGGGTGCTCCGAAAAACCGGAGAGGGAACTGGTCGGGACTGTGTGTACTTGCGGGCCATCCTGGCCAAAGGCACAGGACAGGAGGCAGGCCACTGCCACAACTCTAAGGCTGGACCAACAATGGTCTCAGCCATGGGAAAGGCCTCCATGGGGGAATCCCCTCAGTCAAAAATCTCTGTGAGGGGATATCTGGCCTGTTTCTGCACAGGTTCGAGCTGCATCCCAGCAGACTCTGAGATGAGCCAAAGAATACAGAGGAACGAGGATGGGCTCTTGTCCACCGACAGACCCCCAGAGGATTCCAGGTCGAGGGGCCTGGAATACAGGGAGGAGTCATCGGACACTGAGGAGTCCACGAACAGCTGCTGAGTGCCTGAGCCACCCTCCACTTGTCGAGGCCGATCGGGGATGAGGATGACAGACAACCTGTGGGGCAAGCACTGACCTGACTGAGAATCCTTGGCCAGGGCCCCAGTCTTCGGTTGATGTGAAAAGAACCTTAGTTGGTTTTCCACAAAGACAGGGAGTATTTGCAAACAAATCCTAAGTTTTTTCCCCAATGGATGGAGCAGCCAGTTTCGGACGAACGATTGGTGCCAGAGTCGGCTCCTTGACCAAGGAACCGAGGGCGAAAGATTGCTTCGCCGCTCGGGCTACAGCCACTTAAAGGTAGAAGACTTGGTTTGCTGGCCAAGGCACCTAGCTTCACCTGAGCTCTTTCCTTCTAAGACTGCTTGAAAGGCAGAGTAGAGAAACTTACCAGAGCAAGGGAAAAGGATTAAGACTTAGCTTGGCTAAGCAGATTTACTGTGTGGTGGTGTTTTTAATTTTTACTCACAAGGATTGCTACTGTTTGTTGCTAACATTTCATTGCTTTATTTTTTCTCTGATTCAAATTGTTGTTGCTGGTATACCTTCTTCTGCATTATTACAAGGTGTGCCTACAGGTGTGCTAACAGATTACTCCTGTAATCTTCTGATTCAAATTGTCTTTTGCAAGGTATATCTTCTGTTACTGCTTTATTTTTCTCTGGAGCAAAGTGTTTCTTACAGGGTATATCTTCTCTGAAATTACTGTATTACAGGTGGAGCTTACGTTTTTGTGACTTTTTTATCATTGGGCTAAGCAAAATTACTGTTTGACACTGTGTTTTATTTTATTCTTGTTTGTTGAAAAGGTTTGTTGTCTCAGAGGTGTTTCAGTCTCCTTCTCACATTGAAGGAGCTAATTGCTTTTCTTCCCACAGCTCTTCCAAAGGATTAGGTGTGTATGTGGGGGTGGAGCTGGCAAACTGTCAGTAATTTCCAACAGAAAGAAGGGTTAAAAAGTCAGGTTAGTTGATATCTTGGAGGTAGAAGACTTGGTTTGCTGGCCAAGGCACCTAGCTTCACCTGAGCTCTTTCCTTCTAAGACTGCTTGAAAGGCAGAGTAGAGAAACTTACCAGAGCAAGGGAGAAGGATTAAGACTTAGTTTGGCTAAGCAGATTTGCTGTGTGGTGGTGTTTTATTTTTACTCACAGGATTGCTACTGTTTGTTGCTAACATTTCATTGCTTTATTTTTTCTCTGATTCAATTTGTTGTTGCTGGTATACCTTCTTCTGCATTATTACAAGGTGTGCCTACAGGTGTGTGCTAACAGATTACTCCTGTAATCTTCTGATTCAAATTGTCTTTTGCAAGGTATATCTTCCGTTACTGCTTTATTTTTCTCTGGAGCAAAGTGTTTCTTACAGCGTATATCTTCTCTGAAATTATTACAGGTGGTGCTTTACAGGTTTTACAGTTTTATCTAACATTAGGATAAGCTTTCAGGGTTACTGCATTTGTTGCTAATTGTTTCTGCTCTTACCTCCTTGTTCTTTCGTCCTTGGTTCTTCTTTTTAGGCACGGGAAGGGCCCAGCCACCCACCCCCATCCCCAACCTCCCCACGCTACACTCCTTTTATAGGGTACCACAGTTGTGACATTTCCTGTGGCAGAGCAGGAAGAGGCGGATCAGTGGGGCCTCCACAAGGTGATCTCATTTACAGGGCACTAGTAATTTAACTTGTTATAACAAGTTAAACAAAGCACAATTAAACCATTACTTGCATTTTTTTCTTTTTTCTCCTTCTAATTACTCTGACTAGGTTACAAACCCAGCAACTTATTTGGAATGGATTTCATTAACTGCAGGTACTGTGGAACAATTTTCAGAAGGACAGTCTTACAGGATTTAGGACACTGTCCTACAAGCTGGGCCTTTGGAGATCTTAGGGCTCAGCTCCGGGCAGCATAGGCAGAGATTGCACGCCTCAAATTTCATATTGAAGAGGAAATACATTATAAGAACCACCCACCATTTCCCCAGCATCCAACAGAAAAACCTCGACCGCAGAGGGTAGTTGGTCCAGGAGGTTGGCAGGTGGTTAGGAGGAGCAAATCAGGTGCCATCACTCTCTGCTCTCCAACACATTACCTCCAAAACCATATAAACACTGCAAACAGGTATCTGCCTCTATCTCTGAAATCAAATAAAGAGGCAGAAGACACTGAAACAGGACACTCTGGCACAGAGCTAGCACAACAAAACTCACCCAAATCAGGAACCAAAACAAAACAAGCACAAAGGAAATCAAAAAACTTCTGATCATAGGAGACTCCATGATTCGGGAGTTGATACCCATCTCCAGCCAGGGTGATGGTCAGATGTCTCAGGTACATCAGCATGGAGACACTGACCGCATTGCTAAAATTGTTCACAAAGCAGGAGAAAACATTGATGTCCTAGTACACATAGGGACTAATGATCTCCACCCCGGTCAGTTGTGGAGACCAAGGAACACCTGACTAGGCTGGGTGACAAACTATCATCTATTTTGTCCGTCATCTCCTTATCTGAGATCCTGCCAGTCTGGGAGAGGGAGCAGATGGACGGAAGGTCAGAGAAGGGGAGATAGAGGCTAAACACGTGGCTCAAGGGCTGGTGCCAGGAAAAAGGACACAGATTTGTAGGAACTGGCAACAGTTCTGGGAGCGAAAGTTCTTTAAATTTGATGGACTGCATCTGACTAAAGAGAGTCAGTGCATTGGGCAGAAGTTTGCGTCTTTTCAGAATATTTAAACTAGCAAATGGGAGAGAAATTTGCAGCACCCCATCCGTCGAATGGGAAAACACCCTCCCCTCAGCTAGTGGTCAAACAGGAATTCAGCATGTTTGCCGTTCATTTGCATCACCAGGTAAGAAAAAGGTTTGTCTCCCCATACGGCCTTTGGGGTAATGCCAAACTTCACTTAACAACTAACACACCAAAATCTGGCCAATGGAAAATCATGTACACAAATGCTCACAGCCTGGGAAATAAGATCCCAGACCTGCAGGCAATAATGTCAGAGACTAAACTGGACATAGTAGCAATTAGTGAGGCGTGGTTTACCAGTAACCACACTTGGGAGACTTCAGTACCTGGCTATGTATTGTTCAGAAGAGACCGAGGGTGCAAAAAGGGGGAGAGGTGGCCCTGTATGTTAATGAAAATATCAAAGCTACAGAAATTTAGAATACACATAAGGAGCCAGAAGAACTGTGGGTCACCCTGGAAACAGGAAATGGGACAGCCATAAGAACTGGGGTTGTCTACAGGCCCCAGACCAGAGGGAGGACATAGACACATTACTGTTAGAAGATATACAAAACATGACAGCTAAAGGGAGGTTCTGATAATGGGAGACTTCAACATGCCGGATACAGATTGGTCAATACCAGCAGGAACATCTGCCAGAACTAGACTCATAGTGGATTCCCTGCAGGG
Organism: Neoceratodus forsteri; assembly: GCA_016271365.2. Lineage (NCBI taxonomy): Eukaryota > Metazoa > Chordata > Ceratodontiformes > Ceratodontidae > Neoceratodus > Neoceratodus forsteri. The sequence goes on from CM028133.1 coordinate 832,966,732, forward strand.
GGAGGGCCTCAAACAACTGGTACAGCAACCCACAAGAGACAGGACTATCCTAGATCTAGTACTGACTAACAAAGAAGGGATCACAGATCTCCAGGTAGAAGGTCACCTGGGGGCCAGTGACCATCACATGGTATGGTTCAATTTGGCTACTACATCTAAATCATCCCATTCCAAGGCAAAATATGGGACTTCAGAGGAGCTGACTTTGATAAGATGGCCAACAGAGTTAAGCTAGCCCTGGCAAAAGAAACACAGGTGAGGGGTACAGGCAAAGTGGGCAAGCATTAAGGATGCAATACTTGAAGCAACATCCCATTGTATTAGACAGAAAAGGAAGTGCAAAGAAGAAGAAACCACTTTGGTTCTCAAATACAGTAGCAGAAAAGGTCAGAGCCAAAGGCTGGCCTTCAGGAAATATAAGGAACACAGCGGGATGAAGATGGGTGGCATACCAAACTGCCCTAAGGGAAGCAGGTAAGGCAGTAAGGCAGGCAAAGTCCCAAACTGAGGAAACACTAGCACGAACAGTAAAAGAAGGTGACAAGACTTTCTATAGATACATTAGTGAAAGGAGAAAGTCCAGAGGGGTACTGCTAAGCTTAATGGAGAAAAGGGAGCATGTGAGGAGGAGGACCCTGTAAGGCATCTATCTAAATAGATACTTTTGCTCAGTATTTACTGAAGAGAAGGTAGGGCAGGGCCCACAGCTCAGCATCATGGACGCAGGGGGAGGAGGTGAGCACTACTCCCTTCACAAAGAAAGGGTCCTACAAGAGCTTGCTAAGCTCAGGGTGGATAAGGCAATGGGACCTGATGGCATACATCCCAGGGTACTTAAGGAGCTAAAGGAGGAACTAGCAGAGCCATTAGCAGAATTGTTTAGTGAGTCTCTGAGCACGGGAGGTCCCAGAAGACTGGGAAGGGCTCATGTGATCCCTCCACAAGAGTGGTAGCAGGGAGGAGGCGGGGAACTACAGACCGTCAGTCTTACCTCAGTAGTGGCAAGATTATGGAGGCACTCCTTAAGGAAAGGATAAGTGCAACACCTGGAATCCATAGGGCACAGGATCCAAGACAGCATGGGTTTACAAAGGAAGGTCCTGTCAAACTAATCTCATAGATTTCTTTGACTGGGTAACCAGAGTGGTGGACCAAGGGGGAGCAGATGATGTCGCCTACCTTGACTTCAGCAAAGCTTTTGACACTGTTCCACATAGAAGATTGATAAATAAGCTGGGTAGGCTCGGGGTGGGTCAGTTGGTCAACTGGGTGGCAAACTGGTTGACGGGCAGAAAACAGAGAGTGGTGGTAAATGGTATACAGTCAGAAGAGATGCAAGTCACAAGTAGTGCGTCAGGGATCAGTCCTGGGGCCAGTCCTCTTCAACATCTTCATTAGTGACCTTGCAGATGGACTAGAGGGTAAGGCTTGTCTGTTTGCAGATGACACCAAGATCTGCAACAGAGTGAGATGATCCAGATGGGGTGGACAGAATGAGAAGAGATCTGGATAAACTAGCAGAATGGTCAGAAGAGTGGCAACTGGGATTTAATGCAAAGAAGTGCAAAATCATGCACATAGGGAAGAGAAACCCTGAAGCCACCTATAGGCTGGGAGGGGAGTTGCTAGCAGTCACAAAGGAAGAAAGAGACTTGGGCATCATCATCACTGATGACCTAAAATCATCCAAGCAGACCTCTAAAGCAGTAGGTAAGGCTAGGGGGGTGTTAGGGTGTATTAGTAGGGGTATCACAAGTCGTAGAGGGAGGTAATAATCCTTTGTACAAGACACTGGTTAGGCCCCATCTGGAGTACTGCGTGCAGTATTGGAGCCACACCTTCACAAGGACATTAACAAATTGAGGCAGTCCAGAGAAGGGCAACCAAAATGGTGCAGGGACTGCATCAGAAGACATATGAGGACAGATTAACGGAACTCAATATGTATACCCTTGAGCAAAGGAGGGAGAGAGGTGATATGATCGAGGCATTCAAACACCTTAAGGGCATAAACAAGGTGAAAGAGTCTAACATGTTTAAATATAAGAAAATAGCAGGACAAGGGACACAGCATGAGATTAGAGGGGGGCGATTAAGGGGGAATGTGAGGAAATTCTTTTTCACAGAAAGGGTGGTGGATGCATGGAATGGCTTACCACAAGAAGTGGTGGCTATGAATACAGTGCAGGGCTTCAAACAGGCATGGGATAGGCATAAGGGAGCAATACAAATGACTATGAATAGATAGGCCACTGACAGAGCAAAGGCCGATGGCAGATTTATAAGGTAGAAAAAGAAATGGGCAGACTGGATGGGCCTTGCGGCCCTTATCTGCCGTCAACTTCTATGTTCTATGTAATTGCCATGGAAGACAACAGAGTCGGCTTGTTGCTGGCCAACAAGAGCTGCTGCCACATCATATCCTCATAGCGCTGACGCAACTTGCAGCAGAACCTGTCCTCCGAAGAGGACGATGAGGAAGAAGCGCAGACGCTGTCGTGCGGAGCCATGACCGCGGTGTCGCGAGGGACTTGCCCGACTGCGGAAGAGGACTAAGACCGTCAGGGTCGCCGACGATGGGTCAAAGAAGGGGTTGGGGAAATCCACATATCCTCCGGATCAGGATCCTTGACCAGGGACTTTGGCTCGGGAGGCCGAGGCAAGTACTAAGTAGGCACCAGGGGAACCAGTGAATGAGGGTTGTCAGTCTCTCCAGTTGACAGCCCGTCTAACAGGTCAAGAAAAATCTCGACCGCATTGACGGGTGTCTCAGCTGGCTGACCTGACGGGGACACCGAAAAACCAGTGGCCTTGGCCACAACCTCAACCGAAGTCGATAGAGGACGGTCCAGGGAGCGAGATCTCTCCCGCTCCCACGAACATCGATGGTGGGACTTACCTTTCGGTTCTTCTTCTTTGACTGACTGAAGTGAGTCCCTGAAGGCCCCTCTCCCTTGGTGGGGAGGAACTGACAAAGCTCCTGAAAGGAAGCAGTGTAGGAGGAGCCCAAGGAGAGCGGGATAAACGCCAACGCTGAGGGCGATTAACTGCTCCAGCTGCTCCGTGGAGCCCGCAGCTGTGGACATCACCCAACGGGCCTCCTTCGACTTCACCGGCAGAAACCATTTTTCAGGGCACCCCAGCTGAAGTCGGGCAATGCGTTCTTCAAGAACCGAAGCCGAAAAGGACTTGCAAAGATCGCAGGCCTGCAGATTGTGGTCAAGCCCAAGGCAGCAGACGCACGTGGTGTGCAGGTCAGTCCGAGACATCTTCTGCCCACAAGGGTACTGATGGAAACCGGGAGTAGATTTGGATTCCATCACAGCCGTGAAGGAAGGAGAAGACTGAAGTCGCGTAAACTTCAACATGATTTTCGGTAAAAATGAAGGTTTAGGATACAGGCCTAGAGACATAAGAGCGCTAAGGAGGGAACCTGAGCTTCCAAGCAGTAAGGAAGATCTGGCATCATGGGGTGGAGCTGAGGGTTTTACCACCCAGATTGGTGGGAGGAGCCAGCTTGAAGACTTTCTGGCTCATCTTAAATTGGCAAGGTGCCTGCCAACAAGTGTGGATTGAACAACATATCCACATCCCTAGAATATCCAATTCCACATCTTCCTCCAGTCCCACTGTTACTATTGGTTTTAAATTTAGAAATACATCAAAAGCGATAATAAATTTACATATAGAAGTTATGTAAGAACTTACCATAACAGTAGAACTTCGAGGGGATCTCAGTCATCACCATAGGAACTTTGCCGTTGGTGAAGCAGGATCCACACAGATTTTCAGTAGTACAATTGGGGCCGCCCATGCCATTGACATCACCAACCCTATAAAGGTGTGAGCAATCCTGCTTCCTCCTCAGTGTAGTTTTGCACCATTTTTACCTACAGCTTCTTCCTACTTATTACTTTCAGAATATCTTTTCTAAAAGAGATTCATTTATTTTGTTTGTCGAGAGTTAGTTCTACTCTCTCTTCCATCGCTGTGGAAAGAAGATTGCCTCCTCAGATGAACACTCTCTCTGTGTCTGCTGTCCTGGGCCTGACTACGAAGTCTCCGACTGTGAGCTCTGCCAGAAATTTCATCAAACAACCCTCAGGCCATGCAAAAAGGTTAGAAAAAAATTTCCTGATGGAGCAACATGTAGCCAGTTCTGGGCAGGGATCCTCGAGGTCCTGTCCACTCAGTTGCTGGCAGGGTCGTTGAGCTCCCAGACCTCTAAGGCCCGAAACAAGTCCTCAGGGAAAAGTCATAAAAAAGACTGAGATCAGGACCATGCCCCCTGGCGGTGGTCTCATTCCCTGGTGACCTCTGCTTCATCTGGTTCCTCATCGGCTGCGCCGACGCACAAAGTCACTGTCCAGGTCTCTGTGCCCTCCTGACTCATACTGACAGCACACCCACCTGATTCTCAGGGTGGCTGGTTGTCAACCTCCAGGTCGTTGGCCCCTTCGTCAGCAACTGGCATGTCATCAATGGCCCCCCTGTTGAGGCCAGACCCCTCTCCTTCCACTCAGACTACAGGCTCTTCAGGTTCACAGGGTACATCAGGTGTGTCGTTGCTCCTGGCACTGTGGCTCCCCTCCTCTGTTGACACAGTCTTTGATGATTGTTGACCTGATGAAATTTTAACAAAATTTACTTTGGTGATTGTTCACAGCTGGCACATATAGACCCACATCACTGTCACCCTCAATGGCAGCTTTGTCGACTCCTCCTCCTCATAAGCTTCTGGATGCTCCCTTTAAGCCGTCGTCTGTGCCTCTGATGTCGGACCTGGATTTAGAAGAGGTCGAGGAGGAGTACTGTCCGAACCTCATTCTTCCTAAGGAGGAGGAGGAAGAGGTCCTTACCTCAGACAGGTCCACAACTTCCTCTCTCAGTGAAGATACTGTCAAGCACATGCCTAGATCTTCTCCCGAGGACCCACATTTTTCAATGTGATGAAACAATTGTCCTCAGCCATGGGTTTCCATACTGAGGAGGAAGATGTTACCAGAAAATATCTGGTAGACTTTCTGGAGATCCAAGAACTCCCCCCAACCCAAGATCATTCCTCCTATTTTGCTTGCCTTGATGAGAGCTGCTACTGCAGCCTGGCATAGGCCAGGCATGGTGGCAGCTATGTCTCACAGGGCAGATAAGCTTTACCATGTCCCCCTGGGGGTTTCCTACTATGCTGCCCAGCCCAAAACAGATTCAGTGATCATTAAGACAGCCCATGACAGGTTTAAGGCACCTAAGCACCTTAGCTCCCTCCCCCTGACAAAGAGTCACTCATAATTGACCTCTGGAGCAAGAGGATTTATGCCTCCTCCACCCTTGGGCTGAGGACTGCCAGTCTGCAAATTACCTGTTCCATATGGTAAAATATCAGAACAACTGGAAGATGGGAAAGGCTGCCACTCAGACCCTCCGAAATGGCACACAGAAACAGGAGATTCTCAAGTGTTTGCAGACTGCGGAGGATGTTAGCAAGCACTTCCTCAGGGCCCTCTGTGACATCTCGGATACTACTGCCAGGGCTGCTGCCACCGACATCTGCCTACGTAAGCACTCCTGGCTGAGGGACTCTGGCTTTGCTGATGATGTTCAGCAGAAGGTGTTTAATGCCCTTTGAATGGCACTAAGTTCTTTGGGCCCGATATTCAGGACATCATGAATGATTTGCAGCACCCAACAGGGCTATAAAATCTGTCCACTCCATCTACAATACACAGCCTAAGTGTAGACTGCGCCCTCCCTTTCACAAAACATCCAATAGACCCCGTGCAGCCTCTCGGCCCCAAGGCAAACAGGGAGCCTCCACTGCCTTGCCTGCCCCCCCAATGCTGGAGCTGTGGCCAATCATCCCAGAGTTGAGGGATCAGCCCCAGCAGTTGGATCCATCTCTGCCTGACTCCTTGCCAGACCCCCCTCTTATGGTCCCCGACCAAGCGGTGGTGGTGGTCGGAGGTCAGTTCTCCCTCCATCTCAATCAATGGAGAACCATAACTTCGGATGCCTGGATTCTGCAAATCACAGAAAGGGGTCACTTGCTGGAGCTCTTCGAGCAGCCTGCAGAAACCCCTCCTCTGCCCTCCAACTACCCCCCAACGGCTCGCTTGTCTGTCCTCCGGGAGGAGGTGCAGTCTCTTCTCTGCAAAAAGGCCATCGAGCCAGTGCCCAGGCACCAGAGAAAAGTACAGTTACGTAAGAACTTACTGTAACAGCAGATCTTCGAGAAGAGCTCTTGCAGCAGACTACACCATTAGGACTATGCCACCAAGCATTAGGACTCACAGAAAAATTCTAGCTACCAGTACTCAGTAGGGACTGCCCCCAGACGTTGGCCCACCTCCGACGTTAGCCAATGGTATAATGGGGGCAGTCCCCAGCCACACCTCAGTTCTCCCACCAGAGACCCCAACATACAGAAAGAGATGGAGAACCAAGGAGGTTCGAATGTTCCCAAAGAAAGAAAGATAAAGACCAGGGGGAAGGAGAGAGGGAAAGCAGTGCCTGCAGCAAGAGCTCTTCTTGAAGATCTACTGTTACGGTAAGTTCTTACGTAACTGTACTATCTTACTTCGAGTAGGAGCTCTTGCAGCAGGCTACACCATTAGGACTGAGTACCAAGCAATACAAAATAGACTCAGGTCAAAAGAGTGGTGGAACTAAAAACAGCAGGAGCATTCAAGAAAGGAGTCCTGGGAGGACTGCTAGGCCAAAGCTCTCCGACGCAAAACAATGTCGAGGATGTAGTACTTTTTGAAAGTATATACTGAGCTCCAAATAGCGGCAGTGCAGATGTCTGCTGCAGAAACATTCCTAAGGGATGCAAATGAAGCTGCAACCACCCTGGTAAAGTGACCCTTAACCGAGCCCGGTAAGGGTTTGTCATACTTGTAACAGAAAGTAATGCAGTTCACTAGCCACTTGGATAGTGTCTGCTTAGCGACTGGCACCCCAAGAGATCTTGGGCCAAAAGGAAATGAACAACTGGTTGGATTGTCGAGGATTGGGTGCGATCAATGTAATAATGAAGCACCCTATGAACATCCAGAGTATGCAGAAGCTCCCCCCCCCGATTGGAATACTCTGGATAATACACAGGCAAGTGGACATCCTGATTGAGGGTGAACTCGGACACCAATTTTGGAAAAAACTTTGTTTGCAAAGACACCTTGTCTTGGTGGAAAACCAAATAAGGTTCTTTACACATCAGAGCTTGAAGCTCGTAAATCCTCTGAGCAGAAGTAACTGCAACTAAAAATAACACTGTCCACGACAGAAAAGTAAGCTTGCAATCTGCGTCTGGTTCGAAGGGAGGCAAAGTAAGTTTTTCTAACACAAATAGCAGATTCCAAGGGGGAATAGGATCCCTAATGGGAGGTTTCAGATGTAATATGCTCCACAGGAAAGTTCAGGACAGGTCCAACTGGGAAATGTACTTGCCCTCCACTGGTGCATGATAGGCTGATATTGCAGAAAGGTGCACCTTAATGGAGGAGTAGCGGAGTCCGGAATCTGACAGAGACAGAAGGTATTTCAGGACAGCATTCACTGGGCAGGTGAAAGGGTCTACGGCACAAGCAGAGGCCCATAAGATGAAGCGTTTCCATTTCATGGCATAAGTTGCCCTGGTGGAAGGTTTTCTAGCTGCCACCAAGACCTCAGCTACCCTAGGGGAAACCCTGAAGTGGGCTGTGGCTATGTCTGCAGGAACCAGGCATGCAGATGTAGAGACCAGAGGTCTGGATGGACCAGGATGCCCTGCTCCTGTGATAGCAAGTGCGAGGTCAGGGCAGAGGGACTGGAGGTTCCACTGCTAGCTACTGCAACAGTGGGAACCAAATCTGTTAAGGCCAGAGATGGGCAATCAGGATCATCTCCGCCCCTTCTGTATGAAGTCTGAGCAGGACTCTTTGGAGGAGAGGAAAGGCATACAGAAACCACCCTGTCCAGCAGAGGGACAACATGTCTTGCCAGAAAACACCATGCCCTGGATCTAGCAAGCAGAAATTGGGCAGTTTGGTGTTGTATGGGGACGCGAACAGGTCCAACTGAGGGAGACCCCATCTTTTGAAGAGGTCCTCTGCTACTGATTGAAGTAGCTTCCACTCATGGACTCTGGACCGAGACCTGCTTAGAACATCAGCCAAGGTGTTTTGGACTCCTGGAACATGGACCGCGGTGATAAACAAACCCTGTTCAGTGGCCCAGAACCACACTCTCATGGCCTCCTGACAGAGAGGGTAAGAGTGAGTCCCCCCTTCTTTGTTGATGTAGAAGATGACATGTTTTCAGTCTGAATCAGGAGGGGGCCCGGACAAAGGTCCGGCTGTAATGCCTGCAGAGCACAGAGAATTACTCTCATCTCCAGGACGTTGATATGGAGGGCTTGCTCCAATGAGGACCATGTTCCCTGGGTTCGTCGATCCTGGAAATGGGCTCCCAAACCCAGACCCGAAGCATCTGTTGTAGAGAGTCTTTCCAGAAGGAGACTCTCATTTCCAGGTTGGGAGGAGTCAGCCACCATGAAAGGGTCTGAGTTACTGCTCTGCAGATCTGGACGGGCTGGTCAAGAGCATCCCTGCTTTGATCCCACTGCACCCTGACAGTCCACTGGGGAACTTTCATGTAAAGACGTGCCAAAGGAATGATCACTATGGCAGTGGTCATTTGACCTAGCAGCTGACGCATCGTCTGGGCCGGGATCTGGCAAGATGAGAAGTCCTCTAAGCCAGCGCCCACAGATGCACCGCCCTCTCATGTGGTAGGAAGGCCTTGCCTTGTACGGTGTCTAAAATGGCACCAATGAATTGCAATCATTGGCTGGGCCATGGGGATGACTTTGGGATGTTTAGGGTAATTCCCAGTGTCCTGAACAGCCACAAAGTGTGCAATAGGGTGGATAGTAACTGGTCTCTGGTGGAGGCTGCTAGAAGCCAGTCATCTAGGTAAGGGTAGACAAAGTGGCCATGTCTCTTGCGAGCCGCAGTCACTACCGCAAGGCACTTTGTGAACACATGCTGTGCCGAGGAAAGGCTGAAGGGCAAGGCTTGGAACTGATAATGGTTTCCCTGAAAGGCAAACCTCAGGAACCTCCCATGGGCCGGAAGCACCAAGATATGGAGGTAGGTGTCCTGCATATCTGGGAAACTGAGCCAATCCCCCCTTGATGAAGCATGGGGACGAGGCCCAGAAAGGTTACCATCCTTAACCTCCTGTACTCTATGTAGTTGTTCAGGAGACTTAAGTCCAGTATAGGGAGAAGATCCCTTGTCTTCTTGGGAACCAAGAAGAAGTGAGAATAAAACCTTTTCCCTAGTTGGGATGGGTTCTATCGCCCTCTTGCTCAGAAGGGCCTGGATTTCTTGTTGAAACAGGACAGCATGGGTTGGAGAGTAAGAGAAGGGGACCGGAGGATGGTCCAGAGGAAACTGGACAAACTCCCATACATGTCCCTTTTCTACTAGCTGAAGGACCCCAACATCTGATGTAATGCTGGTCCACCCCTCTAGACAGAGGGAGAACCGATCCCCCACCACTTCCCTCAAGGACTCCACTGGAGGAGGGGGGCTGGGTAAGGAGTCAGGCCTTGGGTCCAGGAGTGGGCAAGGTGACCATGGAGGACTTGGCATTTCGAGGTCCCTGTGCACTTGTGGGCTGAGAGGGAGCCTTATGTTTGAATGGTCTTCTTGCTTGCTGTACCTTGGACCGTTGACCCCTGGGGCAATGAAAATGCTTCTGTCTCAAGGGGTTTGGCTCAGATTTGTACATCTGATATACAGACTGGACCGCTTTGCCCAAGTCCTGAAGGTTCATGATCATCTTCTCTGTATCCTGCCCGAAGAGCACGGACCCTTGAAAGGGAGCATCCAGAATAGCATCCTTGAGGTCCTGCCAGAAACCAGATGCTCTTAGCCAAGAGTATCTCCTTAGGCAGTTGTGTCAGCCCTAGCTGCAGTGTCTGTGGAGTCATGGGAAGACCTCAGGATGTGTTTTCCAACGTCAAGGCCAGACTGCAATATGTCTAATAGCTCCTACTTATGAGGAGAGTCAGGCTGTTTCTGAGCCAATTCTATGACTTTCTACCATAAGGACTTCTGATATTGCACCATATGTGCCATGAAACTGCGTGAACATATGGTGCAAGATGCAGAGGAGTAAACCTTACAGCCAAATTGGTCCAGCCACTTGGATTCTTTGTCCGGTGGTTGTGAACTCATGCTTAGGCTATTGCATCCTGCGTTGAGCTGCCGTTAGGACCATGGAGTCAGCTTTGGGGCGTTCCCCGTAGAAAGGACTTGTTTGTAGGGGTTTCATACAGCCTGTCTGCTTTCTTTGGTATGACTGAGGAATGCTACCTCCAGGCTAGTTTGGTGACATTCTGAAAAGGTGCCACTAATGGTGGAGCCGCCAAAGGCTTAGGGTCACCCATTCCCAGAAAATGGGTGAGCCTCCTCCTTTCTGGGTCAAAATCCTCTATTTCCCATTGACTAAGGTACTGGATGTGACACATCACATCCAAAAAGGTAGGGTCATCCCGAGGCGACCAGGGAGATTCCCTACGGGAGTCAGGATGAGGGGGAGGGGAGGAAACCCCCTCCGAAGACCTGGAAGATGAGAACTCCTTCCGGATGAGTCTAAAGAGGGAGATCTGGTGTAGGAGCACCAGGATCAATGGCCATGGGAGCAGCAGTGGTATCTGGAGGAAGAGCGGGATGAATGGTGGTGTCTCCGCTTGTGACACCTCGGGGACCCTTCATCCAAATGATCCAGTGAAGGAGTTACTTTCCAAGGAGGAGGCGACTTCCTGGGTGGTGAAGAAGGAGGTTTGGATGGGCCCTGTGGCGAACCTAAGGATGAAGGGTTCAGCAAGGGGGTCGGTTGTTCCTTGGGCAGATGGCCCCCTTTTACTTCATTCTGCATGAGTTAAATAGGGTCCCTACATCTGTCAGTGATATCATAGGGGGCCCAGAAGGGTCTGGCATTGGGGACGGTACATCGGGTGTACCAGGCATCAGACCCACTGGCTCGTAAGGCCCTGACAGATCTGGGGACTCCGGCATGTCTGGCGGCAGTCCCACAGGTGGCAGGGTGTCTAACGCCAGGCCAGTATTCTGGTCTGGTGGCATCAGGTTGTCCAGCAGCAGCTGACCTGGCGTCGGAGGAAGCATCAGCTTAGCTGGCAGTGGAGCCCCTGATGGTGTCTTCAGGGAAGCCAGCAGGGGAGGTGGCAAGGCAAGGCAAGGCAAATTTTATTTAAGAGACGCCTATCCCGGAGGCTCTGGGCGCTGAACATTTAAAAAGAAAATAAATACTATACATTCTAAATAAAAACATAATAATATCTCAGATATAGCACTATACATATATATATATATATATACAGTAACTTAGGCAGAAGAAACCAATGCCTAAAAAGCCAGTGCTAGACTGACAGTTTCTAAAACAGCAAGGACTATAATGCGCAATCCGGAAAGGCTTGATTATATAACAAGGCCTTAAGGCGGGCCTTAAATACCTCCACAGAAAGGGCCTCCCTAACAGCTGGAGTAAGAGGTTCCACAGGATGGGAGCGGAAACACTGAATGCTCTGTCACCAGCTGTTTTTAACCTCATCCTGGGAATCACGAGGAGGCCCCTAAAGGAGGAACGGAGGGGGCAGGTCGAGACAGCAGGAATGAGAAGGTCATAGAAACACAGAATTTGACAGCAGATAAGGACCGCTTGGCCCACCCAGTCTGCCCATTTCCCTACCTACTGGATAAGCTGCAGATCCTAGTTAACCAGCAGCCTACTTCTTCCTACCCCCACCCCCCAGAATTGCCTTATGACTATCCCATGCATGCTTGAATTCCACCACTGATTTTGACTCCACAACCTCCTCCGGAAGGCCATTCCATGCATCCACAAACCTCTCTGTGAAAAATACTTCCTTAAATTACCTCTGAGCCACCCCTCTATCTTCAAATTGTGCCCTCTTGTTCTTGCACACTCTTTTTGAAAGATGCTACCCTCTTGGACTTTGTTGATTCCTTGAGGTACTTGAAAGTTTCTATCATGTCCTCCCTCTCCTCCTTTCCTCGAGGCTATACATATTAAGCTCCTTAAGTCTCTCTTCATATGTCTTCCGGTGCAGACCCTGCACCATTTTAGTTGCCCTCCTCTGGACAGCTTCCATCCTGTCTATGTCTTTACGGAGATTGGGTCTCCAGAACTGCACACAGTACTCCAGATGGGGCCTCACCAGCTGTCTGTACAGAGGGATAATAACTTCCTGTTTTCTACTGGTGATGCCTCTCCCTATGCATCCCAGTATCCCCCCAGCCCTCCTTGCTGCCCTCTCACATTGCTTGCCCACCTTTAGGTCATCTGATATGACTACCCCAGGTCCGTTTCCATTTTTGTTGTTGTTAGTATCTCACCCCCCATTGTGTACTCTTCCCCTGGGTTTTGTTTCCCAGGTGCATTACCTTGCACTTCTTAGCATTGAATCTAAGCTGCCATACATTTGACCATTCCTCTAACCTTGCCAAGTCCCTTCTCATCCTTTCCACCCCACCCTGTGCATCAACTCTGTTGCAGATCTTAGTGTCATCTGCAAAGAGACATACTTTTCCTTCAAGTCCTTCTGCAGTATAAACATAAAGACATTGAAGAGGACAGTCTAATACTGAACCCTGCGGTACCCACTAGTAACCCTCCTTTCTTCTGAGTGGACTCCATTTACTATTACTCTCTGTGTCCTATTCTCCAGCCAATTCTTTACCCAGGCTGTCATCTTGGGACCCACTCAGCGCTGGCTAACTTGTATATTAATCTTTTGTGTGGGACGGTGTCAAATGCCTTGCTAAAGTCTAGGTAGGCCATGTCCACAGCCCTCCCTGATCTACTACTTGGTCACCCAGTCAAAGAAATCTATCAGATTACGTCTGGCATGACCTTCCGCTGTGAATCCATGCTGCCTAGGGTCCTGTGCCCTCTGGCCTCTAGATACTCGACAATTCTTTCCTTTAGAAGTGATTCCATCATTTTCCCTATCACTGAGGTTAAACTAACAGGTCTATAGTTTCCTGCTTCTGCCTTGCTCCCACTTTTGTGAAGGGGAATCACATCTGCCCTCCTCCAGTCCTCGGGTACCACCCCATCCTCCCATGATTTGTTAAAAAGGGTAGTCAGTGGTGTCACTAGTTCTACCCTTAGTTCTTTTAGAATTCTGGGATGAATCCCATCAGGCCCCATTGCTTTATCCACCTTCAGTTTTAAGAGTTCTTTCAGAACCCTTTCTTCTGTAAATGGGTCCTTCTGCTTTGACCTGGGTGGCATCAAAGATGAGGACAACAGGGTCAAGCAACAGGAATCTGTTTTGTGCTTTGAAGAGCGTACTCCGGACTGGAGATCCTGCTCCTGGCATCTCTTCCTGTTGTCAGACTCCGACTGTCAGCCCGATGAGGACGCCGTTGCCTGGAGAATGATAGATCCATGTCCATCGCCCGAAGAGGTGCCAGCTGATTCCACTGGCTTATGCCCAGAAGAATGTTTGAAGGGCCTAAGACTCAGAGAAGGGCCAGAAGACCCCCCCCGGCTGATGTCCAGACCAGGGTGGGATGCTTCATTAATGAAAGACGGGAGGAAACTTGGGATGCCAGAGGGGCAGAGTCCAATCTTCTGAGGGAGTGTGGACTTGAAGAAGCCACCTTCCGATGAGAGCTGGAATGAGAGTCCGATCTGGGTCTATCCTTCTCTTTATGGTGGTGCTTCCCGCTGGTCTTTTTATCCTTGTAGGAAGAAGATGAAGACCATGGGACCAAGGAAGAAGAGGAACCATGGCTGGAAGGGGTCCTCTGCATGGCGGCTAGTTGCTACTCCAACAGGTGGATCTTCAAGGCCTTCAGACAATGAATGCATGTCCAGCAGTTGAAACTGCAGCAATGCAGGCAGGCCTCCAAATCGTGAACAAGGCCTAAACAGATAAGGCAGGCTGAATGACCGTCCTTAGCTGGGATTTGTTTACCGTAGGCACACTTCGATTTCTGCCGCTGTGAAGTCGAAGACGGTGAAGACATGCACAATTAAAGGGACACTGTCAATCTTTTTTGCATCATATTATTTTTAGGTAAAAACCTACATTTTATGGTTGCTTAGTGTCTCAAAGTATGCATTAACACACAACAGGGTGTGTTGATAATGTGGATTAACACACATCTTAGGGCGTTGTGAGGCACGAGGGCGAACCCCAAGTGCCTTCACAGTCCTGAGGTGTGCGTTAATCCATATTATCAGCATATCCTATAGTGCGTTAATGCATTTATTACATGGGGTCAGTAAAATGTCATAAAGAGAAAGGAAACTCCCAAACAATGATAAAAATCTTGACATTATCCTTCCCCCAAACAAAGTAGTTACACTGTTCAAATCGCCCTCAGATGCTGTAATGCAACAGTACACGCACCATGAGGTGTACTGTTACATGACATAGAGGTGGTCCTTAGGACAGGGTTCTGTTTCAGCAGCCCAATTAACCAAGCAGCACTTTTCTCTTCTTTTTTTATTTTCCCCCTCCCTCCCCCCGATTCTCCCTAGTCCTGCATAATCCCTCGGTATCGCCGTAACAACGACTTTAATCTTTTAATACAGTTCAACATCAAGCTACCTAGTGCTGACAGGACAGACTCAAGTGTGCTGCTCCGCAACCGTAATTTTTCCAGGATGGGTGTCACACTCCATTTCTGAAGGGTGGCGGGGGGCACCGGAGGGCAAGCAGCACCCTGTACGGGCACTGGGGTCTGTGCATTTGCTCAGTGTGTGTGTCTGGTGGTGGGGTTGGGGGCGGGTGCCAGCTGGGGCAACCGCACCTCACGGAGGACAAGAAGAACTGCACAGAGAGGGAGTGAAACCTGTTCCACCCAGCTGCAGCGCACCTCAGCGGTCCATGGGGAGTGGACATCGATTTTCTTTCAGTTGTTCTCTTTATTACCACACTTGAAAACAATCACAGTACATTTGATGTTCTGTCACACTCTCTCTCAAATTACTGCAATTTAAAATAATCGCAATACATAGCATTTACATGCTGACAGTGAACACTGCAGGGGCAACGGAGTGTCTTGCCACAGGTTGCGGGTGGTGGGGAAGAACGGAGCTTCTTGCCTCAGGCTGCGGTGGTGGGGGAGAATGGAGCTTCATGAATTGGCTTGCGGTGGTGAGGGAGAATGGAGCTTCTTGAATTGGCTTGCGGTGGTGAGGGAGAATGGAGCTTCTTGAATTGGCTTGCGGTGATGAGGGAGAATGGAGCTTCTTGCTGAGGGTTGCAGTGATTGGGGAGAATGGAGCTTCTTGTTGTAGGTTGTGGTGCTGGGGAGGGCGGAGCTTCTTGTTGGGGGTAGCAGTACAGGGGGCAAGTGCAATGCAGCTTCTTGCCACAGGTTCACAAGAGACACAAAGTGCCGATTTCCACAGTAAGTCTCCTGACTCTGTCTCTAAAGAGCGAGAGACCACCCTCTTCCCACTTCTTGTGCAGAACCCTGTGATCCGCCGGGCGGGTGGGTAAGGAAAACAACAGAAATACAGGGCTACTGACATGGCAGGGGAACACAGATCCCCTGTCTGCATTCCACTGGAGCTGTTCTTGTCTAGCAGCCCGCTAGTTGTGCAAAGGCACCTCCGTCAGGATGGGGGGGAGGCATGCTGGCCACCCGTTCAGACAAGTGATCACCAAAAGACACAGCTGGTCTATTAATATGTAGCTGCGATATCCACACACACCGCGTTTCACAACCTGCCATAGTGAATAGTGTGCCTAGATTCAGCAGCACAGTACTATGGCACAGCTCTCACACACATTGCTGTCAGCACTGCTTAGCGAGCTTCAACAATGGCTGATGTTCTGCTTTTGGGAGCGTTGCATGAAAACGGGGACCATTCTGCCCCTTGCTCTTCTCCAACTTGGACCTCATCACCCTGACAGTGCTGATAATGTGGATTATTGCACTGCTGAGTGAGGTTTGTGATCCAATCAGATCACTCCCTGAGCAACCCAATGTAATAAAGTTCACTGATGTTGCCAGTTGTTTCATCTGCTGTCCTGATTATTAGAACCAAAATGCATGGTAATGTATAGCTATGCCAAGCTTCGTTTTGATTCAAATCATTGAACAACTCTTAGTGAACACTTCCTGAACATTAGAAACACCTTCAAACAGTGCAACCACTCATGATACAATAGTCTCCCCTACTCCCACTTTATAATAAATGACCAGATTGTGATGGGGGTGTTCCTGAGTCCTGGAAAGATGCAGTGGGTGTTGGTCAAGAAATGTAAACAAATATGTTTTGGTGTGGTAACTCCAATACGGCGGGCAGTCAGTTTTTCACTTTTTAAAAGAAAAAAGGGATCTGAATCAAACTACCAGCTGCATCAATAGTCTCTATAGAATGTGAACAATCATAAAATGTGTTTTTTAAACTATGGACAATTTGAGGCCTAGGGAGGTTGACAGTATCCCTTTATTCTTAGAATTATATAGAAAATAAGAAAATGCAATTAGCACGAAAATAACAGTCGACTGATAGCAGGAGGCGTCCATGGAGCCGGCGGGAAAAGAACTGAGGTGCGGCTGGGACCGCCTCTTTTATACCATTGACTAATGTTAGAGGTGGGCCAACATTATAGGGCGGTCCCTGCTGGGTAGTTCTAGCTAAAATGTTTCCGTGCGGTCCTAGTGCCAGGTGGCATAGTCCTAATGGTGCATCCTGCTGTAAGAGCTCCTACTTGAAGTAAGATCAAGGGGTTCTATTTCAGGTTTTTCCTGGTCCCAAAGAAGACCGGAGATCTGAGGAACATTTTAGATCTGAAAGACCTCAATCTGTACATCCAGTACAAAAAGTTCTGGATGGTAACGTTGCCAGGTCTGATGTCTCTTCTCAAGACAGGCAACTGGCTCTGTTCACTGGACATGCAGGACTCCTATCTGCACATCTTGGTCTTTCCTCCCTACAGGAGGTTTCTCCATTTTGTTTCAGGGTGAGCATTATCAGTTCAAGGTGCTGCCCTCTGACTTGTCCACTGTGCCATGGGTCTTTACCAAGTGCTTAGCAGCAGTAGCTGCAGCTCTCAGATGAGAGGAACTGTACATTTTCCCTTATCTGGACAATTGGCTCCTAAAGGCCCCATTCAGAGAATAGCTCCTGCAGACTCTGGAGAAAACTCTCCAGCTGTTCCTCTCCTTGGGCATCACTGCCAACCTGCCCAAATTGGTCCTGGTGCCATCCCATAGGCTGTAACACACAGGGGCAGTTCTAGACTTTGCACAGGGGAAGGCTTTCCACCCTCACAACAGGGCGGAGTGCCTTCCAGCCCAGGCTCAGGAGGTGACCCAGAGACATTTTATTTCTGCCAGGATGTACCTGAGACAGTTGGGCCTGATGATGGCTGCCATTTCCACTGTTCCACTGGCCAGGCTCCATATGCACATTCTCCAGTGGACTATCTGAGTACAATGGGACCAACGCATGGACGAGCTAGATCAGTTAGTGCTGGTCACTTCCCCAGTCCGCAAATTGCTCCAGTGGGGGATGGATCCCTTGAACCTGCTGAAAGGAGTCCCATTCTAGATCTCTTCTCCATAGCAGATGCTCACCACGGATGCTTCCAGTTTGGGCTGGGGAGCTTACCTGGGTCCTTTTCAAACCCAGGGCTCCTGGTCTTGGGTTGAGACCTCCCTGCATATCAATGTCCTAGACATGCAGGTGGTTCTGTATGCCATGCAGGCCTTTCACAGCCATTTTCTTCTGGGTCAGCTGCTGGTACAGCTGGACAACCTCAGTGTAATATACTACATCAACAAGCAAGAGAGAACTCATTCACACCCCCTATGCAGGGAGGCCATGACAGTATGATACTGGATGTTAGATCACAGCCTGACCCTCTCTGTTGTCCACATCCCAGGCATGCTAAACACTCTGGCAGAAAGCCTCAGCCAGACTCAGTACAGCATGCATGAGTGGGAGCTCCTCTCATCCATCACAGAAGAATTGTTTGACAGATAGGGTTGTTCAGAGTTGGACCTTTTTGCACCCCCACTCAATGCAAAACTGCCCAATTTCTGCTCGGTCGATCCATGGCCAGAAGTTTTCTGGTGAGACGCGTTGTCCCTCTCCTGAAGCAGGAGGTTTCTTAAACTGATTCTCTCCATTCCTTCTAATTCAGAGGGTGCTCATCAAATTACAGATGGAGGGGGCCAGCATGATCCTGATAGCTCCACTCTGGCTCTGCCAGATATGGTTTCCCCTGCTACAGCAGCAGGCAGAGGAACCTCTGGTTCCTCTTCCCTTCTGCAGGAACCTGCTGACCCAGGCTCAGGGGACCCTGGTCCATCCCAACCTCAGATCCCTCCACCTGCATACTTGACTCCTGAGAACATAGACATTGCCAGATTTGGAGTCTCTAGTAGAGTAGAGGGCATCCTAGTGGCCACTCGGAAGCCTTCCACTCGAGCCACATATGCCATGAAGTGGAAGTGGTTTGCTGTTTGGGCTGCCAAATATAAACTGGACCTTTTCACCTGTCCGGCGAGCTAGATACTGGACTACCTGATCACTCTGTCTGACTTAGGTCACCAGTACTTCTCCCTCAAGGTGCACTTTTCGGCTATTTCAACTTTGAATGAGCTCGCAGGTGGTCATACAATAGCTCAGCTGGATGTCTCCTGTGCCTTTCTGAGGGGCATCCTGCCTCTGAATCAGTTCTCATGTCCTGGCTTGGGATTTGAATTTTGATTTGGAGAAACTGTCTCCTTTTGAGCCAGTCACGACTTGCAAGCTATACTTTCTTTCTTGGAAAGTGTTATTTTTAGTTGCCATTACTTCTGCTCGAAGAATTTCAAAACTTCAGGCCCTCTGGTGCGAGGAGCCTTATTTGATTTTTCACAAAGACGGTGTCTTTGCGCACAAATCCTAAGTCTCCCCCTAAGGTGGTTTCTGAGTTTACACTCGACCAGTCTTTCCACCTTCCTGTTTATCTTCCCTAGCATGCCAATCCAGGGGAAGCACTGCTTCATACGTTAGAGGTTCGCAGAACTTTGAAGTACTACCTGCTTTGGACCAAGGAATGCAGAAAGTCGAAGCAGTTTTCTTTTGCCCCAGGTAGAGAGGGTGTTTCAGTTTCCAAACAATGTTTATCTGAATGGTTGGCAAATTCAAAAGTACCGTCCATACTTTCACCAAGCACTACAGTCTAGACATTGCCACTAGAGCCCATGCAGGATTTGGCAGAGCTGTCCTGCAGGGCCTCCTGTCTTATGTTTATGGCTCGCCTTCCTCCGAGACTGTCTGCACCTGTAATTGCTTGGGACTCGTTCCTATGGTGTGACCTTATGACTGAGATATCCCCAGAGAAGACAGAACAGTTATGTAAGAACTTACCGTAACAGTAGATCTTCGAGGGGTCTCAGTCATCAGGCCTGCTTTCCCTCCCACCATCCCCATTTTGGAACTCCTTACTGGAAATGGCTATCTGGTGTATCCAGCATTTCTTATGGGCCTGGGCACCTCTCTCTCTCTCTCCTCAGTCCCCCATGGCTAGAGGTATGCTCCCTTTGTCTTCGGGGGAAAGAACTGAGGAGGGAGTGGGTCTGTTCATGCCTTTATAGGGTTGGTGACATCGACGGCATGGGCGGTCCCAGTTGTATTGCTGAAAATCTTCCGTGTTGATCCTGCTTCATCGATGGTGAAGTTCCTACAGGGTGACCTGATGACTGAGATGCCCTGAAGATTTTTTTTTTTTACACAAATATCAAGATACCTCAAATTTGATATTGTGACATCCCTATATGGCACATCCACATACACTGTACTACATCTGCAAAGAACAGACTTACACACTCTGCTACAGCTGCAAAGAACAGCTTTACATACACTGCAGTATGCCTGCAAAGAACAACTTTACAATTTGCAACCTGGCCTGCTCCTAGGTCCTTGCTTGTAATTACCTTCTAGTTTTTCCTTCCTTATCCCAGCGGGACAGACTCTCCTTCAGCCTATTAGCCAAGTTCTGGATCCCAGGTCTACTGTAACAGTCAACAGTGGCTCCCAAACACCCAGTGCTGGTCCTCTTGTACACCGACCTGGACTTACCTCTCTGGGTGGGACTGCTCAACCAGAAGTAGGACTCACAACCAAAATGAGACAGGTAACCCAGTGGTCTGGGTGCCACAACTTGGTGGCAACTTGGTGGCAGGAGCATCATCCAGCATTTTTCTGTACTATATGTAGTTGACCAAAATGAAACCCTAGCAGGGCCTTTCTGGGGAGTCCAGAGCTCTAACCACCTCTCGCTCTCTTCACAGTCCCCCAACTTATTACCATAGTATTATGGTGACAGAAAGGACTTGGGATCCATCTGGTCAGTCACTTCTGCCACATGATCAGTCACTCCTGCCACATGGCAGTGACTACCCGACAATTAGAAGTTTGCGTTAAAGCAGCCAAAGCAATAATACACAGCTGTGTCCCAGGAAAAAGACAGACCCCATCCCTGCCTCTCAATAAACTAGGGGTGAAAAAGGCAGGACCCAACGAACTTTGTCTTCTGTTAAGCTGTAAGACTACTTACGATGAGGTACATAGATATATAGCAAATCATCAGCAGGTGGTCATGTGGTTATCCACATTGCCCAACGAGAGGAATTAGCATTTATATACTGCTTTTTATACACATATCCCAAAGCACATTATAAGCAATGAGAGACTGGTGGTGAAGTGACTGTAAACACACAGTATCAACTATTTTGTACATCAACACCCACACACAGCAGAGAACATATAGGATAGTGCATGGGGAACAGTTAACAACAGGGCTATTCTTTCACCGAGTTGGCACTATTACGACTGATTATCTTGAGAGCGCAACTCGAGAGGTAATCTGTAATCATAGTGCCAACGAGGTGAAAGATTAGCTCTGTTGTTAACTGTTCCCCATGCACTTTTCTTTATAGTGTATAGTGGAACGTCGTTTTCTGGGAAAAAAAGTCACTACAGCATCTTTCTGTTTAAAATCATTTTTACTGAGGTTGTAGAAGTAAAAAGAACTTAACATGTTTAATGTTTTAAGTGTTTAAAAACTCACATACAGCAGCACCCGGAACAGCAATTCACGATTTGCGGGGAAGAGGAAAAAAAAAAAGGGGGTCGGTAGTGAGGATCACATTTTTAATCGAGACCCTCCCACCCGGAACAACAAGCCCTGTTAGTCCAATTGAATTTTACCTTATTCAGAATCAGAGGATGTGTCGTGAATTACTGCAACTCGCTTCCATTTCGGTGGTGCTGCTGGATGTATTTTTGGATAGTGGCTTTGACAGTACTGTCGCCGACATTGCTACTTCGAGTGTGTGTCCTGTCAATGGAGTGAACCCTAACTGTCAGATGCTGCTCGAGGACACAATGTGTGACGTACGCAGTGCAGCAGAACAAAAAGTCGTTCTGCTGCACTGCGGATGTCACTAGTGCAGCAGAACAACATTTCGAAAGCGATGGATTTCGATGGAGAACGACGTTCCACTATACAATATAAATGCATTAATCACTTTTATGAGAAGGGGAATGTTGACCAGGACATCAGGGAACATCTCTCACTCTTGCAAAAAGTGCCTTGGGTTTTTTTACTTCCACCTGGATACCCATCAGATGAGCACCAGAGATGGGCAGAAGGCAACCTGGTTCAATGTCTCATCTAAAGGCCAACACACCCTGACAGTACAGCACCCCCCCCCCCGGTATTGCACCATTTATGTTACAAGTCCAATTCTGGGTGTGGGACAGAACCCATAACCTTCTGGTCCAAAGGTGGATTT
Source organism: Neoceratodus forsteri (assembly GCA_016271365.2). Lineage (NCBI taxonomy): Eukaryota > Metazoa > Chordata > Ceratodontiformes > Ceratodontidae > Neoceratodus > Neoceratodus forsteri. Next base: position 832,988,580 of record CM028133.1, read on the forward strand.
GCTACCAACTGAGCCATGTCGACACCTGAGGTTATATATGTCCTCTAGGGGATCATAACTGCCCTTCCTCCCAATCCCTTACCAATCCTTTGTGCCTCTTTTGCCCTTCTTAAAGCTTTCCACTGTTTCAGCACCGACTAGTTTTTTTGAGTAGCTTGTTCCACCCCTCCATCTGTGAAGTAGTACCTTTTAAATTTCCTTCCCAACAGTTTCTCGCTATTCCCCCTGGTATTAATATTGCCATTGGTTGTGAACAGCTGTCAAGTCCACTCCGTTGATACCCTGTGTGTATCTGAATGTCTCAATCATGTCCCCACTCTCCCTTCTGGCCTCTAATCTTGCTTGTATGTCCTTTGTTGCCTCCAAACCATTTGAGTCAGCCACCTTTGCATGCTCTTAAGCTGGGTAATGTTCTTTTTTAGGTAAGAGTTCAAGAACTGTACACAGTCTTCTAGATGAAGTCCCACGAGGGTCCTGTACAGGAGCAATACGACCTTTTCTCTGCTGCTGAACCCTCTACCAATGAACAACAGCATCATGTTAACCTTCTCTATTGCCCTATCACATTCTGCTGATAATTTGAGGCCGAGATCACCACCCCAGATTCCTTTGCTCCTGTGCCACAGTATGTAACTGTCAACTCCCCCTATTGTATTCTGCCCCTGGATCTCACCCTCACATCCCTTCCTCTGTCACTGTATGTAACTGTCAAACCTCCCCCTGGTATTCTGTTCCAGGATTCTTGTTTCCACATACATTATCTTGCTTTTTTTTTTTTACACTGAAGCCCAGCTGCCAGATTTCTGACCAGTGATCCAGCTTCTCAAGGTCCTCCATTAATTCAGGAATACCTTGCTCGTGTAGACCCTGCCACAAAGCTTGGTGCCATCTGCATTCTCTCCAATACCTTCCTCTATGTCACTAATGAAGATGTTAAGGAGTTCTGGGCCTAGCAACAACCCCTGTGGTACCCTATTAGTGACTTCCCTCATTTCCAAGAACTCCCTGTTTATCACCACCCTCTGCATCCTCTCCTCCAGCCAGTTTTCCACCCACCGTGTTATTCTGTCCCTCAAATCCAGGTCCCCCTAATTTTCTGACTAGTCTATGGGCAACTGAGTTGAACAGTTGCTAAAATCTAAGTATAATATTGTCTACTGCCTATCCTTTATCTACCGCCCTCGTTACCCAGTTAAAAAAGTCTATCAGAGTTTTGTTTGGCAAGATACTCCTGCCACTGACATATGCTGTTTAGCATTTTGTAGCCCATTTTCCCCAAGGAGTGCCATCAGTCTTTTTGTGACTATGGTGCACGGTAGTTTGCTGACTACTGACATCTCTTACCAGGCCGTAGTTCCATGGTTCGCCCTTTACACCACTTTTGTAAAGGGGTACCACTTTTGCTGTGCTCCACAAGATGAGCACCTCTGGTCTACAAGAACCAGCTTGAAGAGGTCCTTCAGGGACTCAGCCAGTATCTGTGCTATCTCTGCTGCACTGGGGTGCAGTTGGTCCATCCCTGGGGATTTATTTACCTTCAGTGCCAATAGTTCCTTTAACACCCTGTTCGTGGTAACTGGACCTACACACGTTTTATCCTGCCTTCTGGTCTAGTGTTAAATTTTCCCTGTGGCATGCCCTTTCTTTTCCTTAGTAAATACTGAAAAGAAATAATAAGTAATTCTGCCTTGTCTTTGCTGTCTTCAACCCACCCCTCACCATTTCGGCTTGATAAAGCTTTTTTCATTTTTCTTTTTTTCCCTGATGTAACTAAGGGGGCATTATCCCATTTCTTAACTTCTTCCGTAATCCTCAGTTCAGAGCTGGCCGTAGCTTTCTGTGCATCCCTGTTTGCTTCTTTTAGTTTAACAAGGTAGAATCCCTGTCTGTTCCTATCCTCCTCTTTTTTAAACCTCTTGAAAGCCTTCCTTCCTTTCTTCCTTCACTACATCCTTCGCCTCCCTAATAAATCAGATTAGTTTTCTGTATCTTTTACCTATACCCACCTACCTCAAGCAGGAGTTTGTGACTTCCTGTAGGCTATTCTTAATGATGGCCCATTTCCCTTCTACCCTCTCTCTCTAGTCTATGTCCAAGTTTCTCTTTCATATCTTCAAAATTAGCCCATCTGAAATCAAGGATCCTAGATTTGGAATTTGTGTGCTGTTTGCCAAGCTTTATAGCAAACCATGCTGATAGGTGGTCCCTAGTAGCCCCCCTATTCTAATATGTTCTACACAGCTGGTATTTATCCAATACATCCCTGATGGGTGGTACCTAGTGACTTCCTTGTTCTGAATTTTATTTTATTTAGCTTTTGTTGACCGGGTAAGTGCACTAGACAAATCCTGTCCATTTTCAGGCACGATCCGGGGGGAAGGGGATACAGATGAATGCCAACTGACCTTAAACCAGATTAAGCTGTTGGTGGTATTTTTAGTGAATGAGGGAAATGTGGCCAGGACACCAGGGAAATTCCACTACTCTTGCGGTAGGGGGCCCCCCGGGGCGGCTGGAACAACCTCAGTATGTCCTGGACTTCTGAGAGTGAGGATGTAGTGATGGTACGCTCAATGGCTCCTGCTTGTGATTGTCCTGAAGATATTGCTAATATGGATGCTATGGAAGTTTCTTTACCTGATAAAGATCCTGGTTTGCTGACAAAGGCTGTAGAACTTTCATCGGAGGCTGATCTGAGTAGGCTCTGGAGAGAGCGGGTTGGGTTAAGACCCATGCCGAATGGGTCCCTGACCAGGAACAGGGTCGCTTGAGGTCCTGGAACCCTCTGTTCTGCCTGTACAGCGGGGGTTTCCTTATTCTGGGCCGGAGCACACAGCCGTTATGCTTCCGGATGTCCGGGTGAACTCTCCGGGTCCTGCTCCTGCAGTTTCTGTTACGGACACGGTGTTTCAGCCGCCGGAGGCTGATTTCGTTGATTCCTCAGACTTGGATGTTGCTCAAGCTGTAGCGAGGACTTTTGGTTCCCGCTCTGTTCTTCCACCTGCAGGTCAGTCCCCCTCTACTTCAGGCAAGGGCATGGTTTTGGAACCAGTTGGGGGTATGGAACTGCGAGGCCTGCAGGCTGCTCCGATTCAAAAGCCTGCTAGCTACGCCTCGTTGTTTAAAAATACCGATATGCCTGTAAGGAAGCGTTTTGTAGCGAGAATTTATTAACGAGGTGGGTTGGACCTCCCCCCGGACCATAATTATGTGTGGGAAAAGATTGATAATCGACTCTTTAGGCATTAAGCCGACTGAGGTGTATGCTTTTATTCATACCTCGGGGGACCATAACTTTGATATTTCCTTTCGTTCAGCTGCTCTGTTGGATAAGGTTTGGGCTGCCTATTATGCAGCCCACCCTGACCCTATTTGGAAGCCTTTTGTGGTTATCCCTATTACAAGGCCTACTGCCAAAGTGATTACTGTTCTCTTTCAGAATGAATGCTTTGGATATTCTTTACTGGTTGAAGAAACGATGTTCTGTCAATGGGGTGCCTCATGCCTTGATTGATGATAAGGGGTTTTGGACTGGAGGGTGGAAATTTAATGTGCAACTGAAAATGTCTGAAGATGGGATTAAGCATCTCCCTAATTGTTTCTATCTGGGGAGGGATCATTGCATTTTATTCTATCCAGGACAGCCTTGTTCCAGTTATAGATGTGGGTCTTTGTCCCATCTTAACTCGGACTGTGATCAGCTTAAGTGTGCAGATTGTGGAGTTTTGGGACACTCGGTGCTATGCTGTACTGTCCCTCCCACTTGCAATCTTTGTGGTGAGGATACTCATATTCTTTCTGCCTGCCCTTGGGCCGCCCATAACACAGTGGATTATATGGAGCACGATTTTTATATTGCTAAATCTGCCTCTTCCACTAAATCACGCCCCCCGGGTTCGGGTCCTGTTACTCATGATGGGAATTAGGCCCACCCCTCTACTAAATTAGATGGGAGGCTAGCTGCTCCTCAAGGTCCAGTGGTTCCTGAAGACCCCCCTCCCCCCTGTGCCCCCCCTCCACCAGTTTCAGCTGATTCAGTATCGAGAGATCCACCCTCCCTTCCAGCAGTGGAGGATGTGAGGTCTGAGACTAATTTAGGGCACCTCACCCAGTTTGTATGCTGCTCCAATCTAATAAACCAGTGGAGGACAAGCAACAGTTTTCGATTCAGGCGGATAACCCCTATGAACCTTTGCAGAGCTGGGGAGACATTATGGATGGAGATGATCCGGAGGGGTCACTCCCTTCTTCCTCACAATCTGAAGCTCCTCCTGTCCCTGCTCCAGTATTGGATACCCCAGGGCCAGGCTTGAAGAAGAGGTTGACAAGAACTTGGAAAAAGAAATGACTGTTTTTTTTTTTTAGTTTTTTCCTGTTTGCTACCTTTATTGCTACGTCCCAGGTTCCAACCTCCCTTACCTTAGCTAGTTTAAATGTTAACAGTATTAGGTCAGTGTATAAATGGAAAGCTACCTTTTCAACCTTACAATCCTTACCTTATGATGTTTACTTTTTGCAGGATGTTCGGTTTTATACCGCCATGGATGTTGATAGAGCTGTTAAGGACTGGGTTCTCGGGCCTTCCTACTGGTCTACTGGACATGACTTATGTTCTGGTATTGGGTTTTGTTTCTCTGCATCTGGGTTTGTACTTCAAAAATTATTAGATTTGGTACCTGGGAGAGCGATGTTTTTAGATATGTTGTGGCATGGTTTGACTTATAGGCTTATAAACATTTATGCTCCCCAACAAAAAGCTTCTCAGGTACAAATCTTTCGGATGATTAAGCCTTATTTGTTGACCAGTAGAGTAGTCCTCTGGGGGGTGATTTTAACTCTAGCCTAGATGTTAAGCCTACAGGAAAGGTGTATTGTGATGCTCATGAATTACAGGCTATAGTTAAGGAATTGGACCTTGTGGATGTGTTTCTCAGAATCCTTTGTATACTTTTTCTAAGGCAGATTGACTTCCAGGATAGATTTTCGGCTCTGTTCACAGCACACTGGGAAATTTGAGGGGAATGTTCAGCCTATTGAAACTTTGGACCATAATTTATTAGGTCTGAAGATTAATTTGAGTTTTGTGACTGCTACTGGACCTGGGGTGTGGAGGGTTAACACCAAGTTATTATCAAATCCAGAGTTTCACAAGGGTTTTGTAGACTTGCTTTCTGACAGGAACTCTGTGGGTTTCCTTTATGATTCAGTGATTGATTGGTGGGTGGATACGAAGGTCTGCATAATAGCCTTTTTTAGATTGCATTCTAGGTTTTTGGCTGATTGTCGACACCAACAATCTCGGCTCTTAAGGGCTGAATTGCATAATCTATTTTCTACGTCCAATTTGTCTCAATCTGATTGTGGAGATCGCATTCAGAATGTTAAAGCTACCTTGACTCAACTTCAGTATGATAGACAGAAGTCCCTGGATTTTGAGCAGATATTTAGGACATCAGGAAAAAAGTCAATTTAACCAGTATGATGATTGTAGGTGGAGAGTTTGTGAAAAACAAATGTTTACTCTGACTGATAAGCATGGCCACACAGTTAGGGGGAAATCAGATCTTTTACAGTGTGTAGAAGATTTTGTCAAACACACCTTTGAGTCCCCAGTGAATGAATCTCAGGAAATGCATTTGTTGTTGCAGGTTTTGGATGTACCTACCTTAACTTTGGTACAGCAACAGGCTGTTGTGGCCCCTTTTTCACTAGAGGAAGTAAAGGTGGTCATAACAAACCTGAGAGATATGGTAGCTCTAGGCTCGGATGGTTTATCTTCCGAGATTTATAAATCTTTGTGGGAAATTATGCCCCATCAGTTATTAGCTCTCTTTAATGCCTTTTTGGCTGAGGACCGTCTTACTGAACAGATGCACGAAGGTTTAATGCTTTTTCTCTTCAAGAAGGGCAATACATCCAAGTAATTGGCGCCCTATCACTTTATTAAATACTGATTTTAAAATGTTTGTGAAATTGTTGGGTAACAGACTTTTGAAATTGTTACCTTCTTTAATTTCTCCCTCTCAATATTGCTCTGTACTGGGTAGGTCCATCCGAGACGCCTTGATTCTGGTGAGGGAAGTATTCTCTCAGGGGCAAAGCAGGACTCTTTCTGGATATTTAATTTTGATTTAACCAAAGCTTTTGACGTGTGTTCCAAGAATTTATCTGGTTAGCTCTCCGGGCTTATGGTTTTCCTAATCTGTTTGTTAATTGGCTTAGCCTCTGTTATTCCTTGGCCTATGTAAAACCTTATGTGAATGGTTGGATTAGGTCCCCGTGTTACATCCATCGGGTGTTAGACAAGGCTGTCCTTTAAGCCCACTTTTGTTTGTTTTAGCATTAGATTCACTTATTCGTCTACTCCAGAGGTCCCCTGGTATATCTGGTTTAGGTTTGTTTAATTTGAAAACTATTTGTTATGCAGATGATTTATGTGTTTTGGTACCAACGGCATTGGTGGGACATTTATTATGTCATGTTCTCCCTATTTTTTTTACAGTGTATTGGCTCGAGGTTAAATTTTCAGAAGAGTGTCTGTTTTAATTTGATGGGATCCCATACTGGAGGTCACCATCTTAGTGGTATTCAGATGGTGGATTCTCCACACAAAATTTTGGGTCTATATTTTGGAATGCCTGATATGGCACAATATAATTGGGAATTGTTACTGAATGTTGAGAGGGAGAAGGTTGGCAAATGGAATAAATGGTCCATGGGGAAAAAGAAACAGTTTTTTTGATTAAAACTTGCCTGTTGTCTTTGTTTCTTCATGTGGCTCATAAATTTCCAGTACCTAAACAATTTTTTGGGCGCTTTTAGGTATCTTTTTTCCCTGTTTTGGGGGCAGCCGGCTAAACCCAGTTAAGAGGAATATTTTATATGCTGATTATCGACATGGTGGGGTAAATATGGTTGATCCAGTTGTCTTCTTTTTTTCTGTTTTCTTTTCTACAAATTTGAAACCTTTGTTTCATCAGGTAGGTAAACCTTGGGTACCAATGGTTATGGTTTTTCTTTCGGATATCTTACAGGAATGGATTACAGATGGTTTTATACATAAAAACAAACAGAAATATGTTTTATCTTCTGATTGGGTAGTGGTGTTTGATATGCTTAAAACATGGAGTGTTACGAAAAAGATGGTAACTGAGCTTTCTAGACAAAGTTTGTATGCAGTTATTGTGGATTCATGTTTTTCAGAAGATGCCTTTCCAGATTTACTATGCTAGAGAAGGTTAATATAGGGAATCGTCTAACTGATGCAAGAATCCCCTTGGCTATGTGGGATATATTGTGGCTTGGTGTGCATGGCAAAATCAATATTCGGGGGAACCACAAGAACAAACAGTTGTTGGATCATTATTGTTTTAGACATTCATGTGTTGAGACACCTGAGACTATGGTTCATTTATATTCTGTATGTCCTTATATTGAACAATTCTGGTTTACTTGGCAACGAAAACATTGGCAACATGTGTGGAAGATGTGGGACATGAGATCTTTATTTTTTGGTTTATTTCCTGACATATTAAATCAACTTTATTTTTATAGCGCCTTTCAAAGCCAAGGCGCTGTACATAAAACATATACATGATGATAAACATTTTAAAACAGCATTAAAATAAAACAACCATAATTAAATAAATGCTAAACTAAATAAATATGTCTTCAAACCAACTTTAAAACTATCGACGGTTGGGCATTCTCTCAACCAATGACACAGGGGATAGATATAATTCTAGTACATTGAATTTAATGGCAGTTGTTATATTATACTGGGTTTGGCAAGTCAGATGTTGCTTTTTGTTTCAACAGCAGTATGTGTCCCCTGCTGATCTCTATGAGAAAATTGTGCAAAATATTGACCGCATTAGGGAAGGTGAAAGGAAGATTCTTAAACAGAACATTTGGGAATGATATTGGGGTTTCTGGTGATTTTGTTGCTAACTACTGTTAGGTATTCACGCTTATTGTCAGTTTCTTTAGTCCTTACTATCAGTATCTTTTTTATAACCTTTAGTTTTGGTTTGTGGGATTGTTTCATTTATGGCTTCTTTTCGATTTTTATGGGGGGAGGTTTTTGGGGGTTTATTTTTTACTTGTTCTATGTTCTCTTTTTCTGTATATTTTCATGATTTGACTCATTATTGTATGGTTGATTCCTTCCTTGTATTTTTGGGTTATGATTTTAATAAAAATGCCCCTACTCTTTTTGATAAGTGCCATGGGCTCTTTAACATACACCTGAACTACCGCCAATCCAAGCAGATGGGACCTCGGTTTAATATCTCATCTGAAAGACAGCACCTCAGAAGTGCAGCACCCTCTCTCATGCTGCACTACAGTGTCAGTACTGGGATATTAACTCAAGTGTCAGATGTGGGAACTGAACCCACAGCCCTCTGATCTCCTGGCCTCAGAAGCAAGTGTGCTACCTACTGAGCTACTGACACTGCAAATCTTCGACACAGCTGGAATTTATTAGTACTAAGTCCAGGGTTGCTCTTTTCTGCATTGATTCTCTGACTCACTGGACCAGGAAACCACTGCGGAATGCATCCAAGAGTGCCAGACTTCTGTTGTTGCAAGCCCCTGGGATGCTCCAGTCTACAACAGGTAGACTGAAATCACCTGTGACCACGACATCCTCAAGTGCTGCTACCCTTCTGATTTCCTCTACCAGTTCCTTATCAACCCCCTGATTTTGGTCACGGGGCCTGCAGACCACCACTCACCAATTTTCTTGACCCTCTCTGCTTCCATCTGCACACAAATTGTCTGTCTCTGCCCCTTTCTGTATTATGTCCCTTGTGGCCTTGATGCCTTTTTTTCATGTAACAGAATGTAAAGGACACTGAATGTTCTCCATGGGTCCCTCTCCTACCCCCTCAAGGGGCTTGTATCTCTCATCTACTCCCTTCCCCCACCATCTTAAAGGCGTCTCTCTGGGACACTGCCTTATCCCCTTCTCTCTGGGTCCCCCAGTCCCCTTGCAGGGTTCCTCGCATCCTGAAAGGGTTTCAGGGACACAACTCTTCCCCCTCACCCCCACCTCACCCCTCCCTCCCCTTTCCCCCTTTTCTTTCATGTAAGCACTTGTTTACTTATTAACCCGGCACTTGTTATTGTCCACTCTTTCTACATGTTATGCGCAACACTGTTTGTAACACCTGCCTTACAACTGTATGTTAATGTTGATCTTGTAACTTAAATGTTTAATGTCTCATTCCAATTGCTCCCCTTCCCCCCAGGTCACACCTGGAGAAGAGTGACTTGTTGTTCAGTGTGCCTTCCTGGTGAAACATGTCAATAAATAAATGTATAGGGCCACCAGTTCTCCTCTGACCCATCTCTATCCTTCTTGATAATTAAATACCCTAGAACTTTGAGGTCCCCGGCATGGTACATACTCCCCCACATTTAACAGCAATTAAGTCCAGATGGGCATCTGTGGTTAGTTCCTAGAAATCCCTTCTTTGTTGCTCAAGCTCCTGGTATTCGTTATGGCTTTCCTGGATGACTGGTTCCCTTTGGTATTTCTGTTAGAGCACATGAGCTTCCTATGCATCATTGTGTGTTGGCCCTTTGTGTCTTGTTCCTTTGTGTAGCAGTTTGACATACTTTCAGATTTTGTAACCCTCCCACCTCTTTCCTCTCATTTCCTCCTTTCTACCCTGACAGTACTGTCCTGGAGGGGCCTATGGCTCCCTCCATGTAACAGCTAAGGGACCTGTTCCCTGTCGAAGCCCTCCCCACAACCTAGTTTAAACATCTACTATAACATACTCTTCCAGCTTGCTCCTCAGTGCCCTGGTTCGCCCTCTGCTGAGGCTAAGGCAATCTGACGCACAAAATGCTTTATCCTCCTAGGGGCCTTCCGAGTCCTAGTTCCCTATAAATTTGTTGCTCTGCACCACCCCTTTAGCCACGTGCTAAAGTCTGCAATCCTAGATTTCCTGGCATGGCTAGCATGTGGCACCAGCAGCACTTCAGAGAAGGCTACTTAGGCTGCCCTTTCCCTAGACTCTGTCCTAGTACTCTGAATCTCTTCTGTACTACCTGTACCATTACCCTCCAGATCCTTGATTTTCAAGTGGATCACAACATCTGGCTTCCAAGTATTCCTGTCAATTCCACAATCAGGGTCTGGAGTCTGGGTAGCATCTTTAAAGCCGTCATACCTTGAAAGATCAGGGATGAGGATGGGTCAGCACAGACCAGTTAAAGACTGTGCAGATTGTGCAGGGAACATCTGTGCAGACTGGGAGGGCCTAGTGGTCATTTTCTGTTAACAAGTTCTGTGTTTCTAACACCACCTTCTGCCAAACAGGCTCTGGGCCCTCGACAGCCCCTCAATCTCACTTACAGATGAGTTCCCCAGTACTATGATTCTTTTCCTTTTTCTCCCCTTACTGGTTAGCTCCTCCTGGCACCTCCTGTGCAGACTGAGCCACACCGCAAGGCTCCTTCTGCATGGTGTCCAGGCTCAAAGGCCCCTGTGGATGGTAGCATCCCCCTACCCTGTCCCCCAGAGCACCCTGTGGAAGACAGCTGTGCCACATCACCTGCTGCTCACTATGTCCACCCCATCCATCTTGCTGCTTGAACATATCTATCCCAGACGCTTGTGTAATACAGTACCTTAGTGTGTTATCTGAGCAGGTCCGCCTACTAGTATGGTGTTATTCCTCCTTTGTTGTTCTACCCCATATAGAGAGTTAGGACAGGTGTGGACTTCTCTGTTGTGGCACCTTGACTCCCCTGAGCCTGTGTACTGCTGCTTACCTTTTAGTCCTACTGCATGGATGCACTGGCAGAACTGCACACTAGCTGTAGACGCCCTGTAGATGTCTGTGCCACACCCCTACTCTCTAGCACTCACAATCCTGTATGCTCACACATGGGGACACTTGCAAAGACCTGGCTCAAATAGCCCTCCTGGGCTTCCTGCTTTGCCCTCACTGCTCCCTAGTGTCATGTGACTGCTTCACATTTTCCTCTGGCAGAGGCAGACCTACTGCTCTGTTCTCTTTCCTAGCAAAAAGCCCCCAGCTAACTAGCTCCTTAATCTCCTGTAAATCTGAGTCCGCTCCTACCCAGTTACACAACTGTTTAACAGGTTGTAACAAAAGTAACCACTCAACCTAAACATGTAAAGAACTGTTCCAATTCACTGGCTCAAAAATATTTACTTCTGCCTACTCACTCACACTACCACTTTAAACATTAAATAAAATACCCTGTTTGGTGCAGGCTAGCTGCTCTGTTATCTTCTCTCTTTAAGCTCTCCCAACACTGGGTCTCCAGTCCCAGTTTCCATAAAAGGTGCTTATTAATGGTCATGGTTTTTACTCAAGCCTGCCATTTCCATAATGGACTGCAAAGCGATTTTGTTACAGAATCTAGCAGCTTGCTACAACATAAGGGCACTCAGCAGCTAGCCACAGAACCAGGTTTGAGGGTAAATAGCAACCTTTTTTCTCCACCCAACAGGAAAAGCAGTTTTTATGTATTTAATTTGTGACACGGCCCTAACTCTCATCCTGGATATCCCATAGCCAAGGCCACTGATTTATGATTATTAAAATACTTACTTAGAGTTCACTTAGAGTTGAAGGAGCAAAAAGGGACAAGGTCCAAAAGCAGCTCCTTTTAGGACAGTGTGTAGAAATTCATATTTTCCCCTTCCATAATATATCTGTCTAGGCACTTTTTAAATTTATCTTTGTCTGTATTCAGTATAATTTTTTTATGATAGTATATTCCATAAGTAGGCTGCCCTTTGTGTAAAATAGTATTGTCAATGGGTAGTTATAACAACTAGGTAATGTGCACCCCTACTAGGGGAAATGGCACAGACCAAAGCTTTGGAATGTTGGGCACATGAAAATTTTGGGCACTAGCAACTCTCAAGTCACTACTGTCCTCTCAGTGCCTCTAAATATGAAAATAAATGCCATACCGGTTTACTTGAGATGAGAAGCACACAATCAGCTATCTATACAAATATGATTCTAGGCAGAATAAAGTATAGTAAATGCTGTCTTACCTCATCAGATGATGCAAAAAAAATGTTGTAGGTGCCGTATTGGTCCTTTTAAAAACAGATCCAGAAACAAATGATTTGATACCTTTTATTGGACCAACATGGATGTTACAGAAAAACAAAGTGCTTTAGCTTTCAGACCAACCAGGTCCTTCTTCAGAAGCTTTGTGGCAGTTTTTCAAATATCCATACTATTAACACCAGATTATATAGAAAAGCAGAAATAATTCTCATTGGTTTAACATATACATTTAAAACATAATAGAAGATTACGTCAGAGAAGCTAATTAACACCAGTATGCCTTTAACTGAGGAGCCTCAGAAGGGCAAAGGTTATCAAGAATTCTCTACAGCAGAGTTCTTGTCACATAAATTTTAAATGTCTCAGTATGCCAAGAAAGCATTCTAGTGATAAAAAACAAAAAAAAAACCTTGGAGTAGCATTCTCTCTAATACATGTAAGATGAGCTCACAACTTACATTCCAATTGTCCTGGTATATTAAAGGACAGATAATGAAAGACAAAATCCTGAAATTAGGTATAACTGCAAGTTGAAAGCAACCTCAAATTAACCTACACATATAAACATGATGCATGAAAGTATCATTTGTAAGTGTAAGTGCAAAATAAATAAATAAATAAAAAATACTTGTCAAGGACCCCAAGAAAACAGACCATGAGCCTGATAAATGCAGATTTCAACACAGAGTCTGTGTATAACAAAATGCACAGAATCAGTCTAAGCAATCTAAATGAAACCCAAAGGAATTACACCTTTAATGAACCCCAAGTAAATGAGATATGCATCTTAATATGAGCAGTTAAAATGTGACAGTGTGAAATCCACCGCTGGCAACTAATAGAAGAGAAATAAATGCACTATATGTGAAAACTAAGTGTTCTAGCCACATAACAACTGCCCCATGCCACGCTCCACCCACACATGTGTGTACATACACCACACCACACTCCCACACACACACACACACACACCTGCACACCCACACAACCACAACACACAACAAACTAAAACACATTCCATACACACACACACCACACAACAAACAAAAACACATACACACACCACAACACACACATACATACATCAGTATACACACACACACACCACACACTCACCACAGTGTTAAGGTGAAAAGTCAACAATGTAGATAACCATAAACTTACAAAATCAAAGGCCGCTGAAGAACTAAACTGTTTATGTCCATCTTTTAAAGTAAAGGTCTGTGTAAGTTTAAGTGGAATAATGTGTCATGTACCCAACATCAATATTCAATCCATCCGCCACCATATTGAGAAGTAAAATAAGTCTAATTTCAGAAGCCCGTCTCTGTTGTGTACTATTGAAATGTCCTTTTAAGACCATCACAGACATATCTGAGGTTGAGTGGTCATCCTGGGAGAAGTGCTGGGCTACTGGTTTCTCAATCATCTTGTGATTAATAGAATGTCTGTGTGAATTCATTCTAGTGCGGAGTTGTTGGCTTGTCTCCCCCACATAACCTGTGTGAGGACATTTCTTGCATTGGATAAAATAGACCACATTACTTGATGTACATGTATAATTCCCTGTATCCTGAATAGTCTGTTTTGTGATGTAACCACACAGTCTGAAGTGGAAATGAGGTTACATGTCTTACATATGCGTTGATGACAAGGGTCGTGTACCATATGATGTCATGGTATTCTGTTCGGTTCAAGTTGACTCCTAATAATCAGGTTGGCTAAATTAGGTGGTTGTTTAAAGATAGTAGTGGTAGTTCTTGAAAATACAGTTAAGGGTTTCATCCTCACTAATTATTGGATGGAGATCCTTAGTAATCTTACGTAGGAGTTCAAGGTCAGGATGGTATGTGACTACTAAGGGTATTCTGTTGGTAGTCATCCGTTCCTTATATTGCAGCAGCTGTTCTCTTGGGACCTGTGTTGCACGTTCCACTGCTCATCAATTTCCCTGGATGAGTGTCCCTGCTCAATAAAGGTGTTTTTCAACATCGCCAGATGTGTGTCTCTGTCTTCCTCATTTGAACAGGCGGTGATACGAAGTGCTTGACTATATATAACAGATTTCTTTGTGTGGCTCTGGTGATTACTTTTCTTGTGCAAGTATCTCTGGCTGTCTGTTGGTTTCCTGTAAAGACAGGTATGTAGGGTACCATCCTTAATAGTGACAGTGGTATCCAGAAAATGTACACTTGTGGCAGAATATTCTAGGGAAAGCTTTATAGTTGGGTGGAGGTTATTAAGTTCTTGGTGAAAATCTTTAAGTGTGTCAGTGCCCTCTGTCCAAATTATAAACAAATCATCAATGTAACGGAAATAAGCGAGTGGTTTATGTGGACAGTGCCTTAGAAAATCCTCCTCCAAATTCGCCATAAAAAGATTAGCATACTGAGAAGCCATCCTGGTTCCCATTGCGGTTCCCATAGTTTGAACATAATGTTTACCATTAAAGCTGAAGTTGTTATGTGTCAGAATGAATTCAGTGAGTTTACCCACAACTCCAGGGTCAATGTTGGGGTCCAATTCTTTGTCATGCAGGTATTTGAGGCAGGCTGAAATGCCATCTGTGTGTGGAATATTAGTGTAGAGGGAGGTTACATCCATCGTGGCTAAAAGGGTATCAGGTGGTAAGTCCTTAAACCAGAAAGTTTATGTAGGAAGTGAGTAGTGTCCTTGATGTAACTATCCTTTGTATAACCAGCGGTTTGAAAATAGCTTCTACAAACCCTGATATCCCTCTGTCAGGGTGCCATTACCAGAGACTATGGGTCTACCAAGATTACCAGGCTTATGTATTTTAGGAAGCATGTAGAATGTCCTGGCTTAGGTTCACTGGGGACGAGGTCCTTTAGTTTGTCTTGGACATGCTCTGGAAATGTTTTAATTAACTTCTGTAGTTCTCTTTTATATTCTGTAGTTGGGTCACTTCCCAGTACTTTGTAGTAGGTAAGGTCACTTAGCTGCGGTTGGCTTCCGAATGTAATCTTCCGATTCAATATCCACTCCGCCGAGCCTTTATCAGCTTTTTTATGACAATGTTATGGTTTGATTTTAGTGTTTGTATAGCCCTCCGCTCCAATGGAGAGAGGTTGTAGCGGGCCTGTTTCTGCCTATTAAGAATCTCACCAGTAACTCTCTGGCGAAAGCAATTAATATGTTGTCAGTTTCTTATTTACAGCCACTTGATGGGGTAAACTCATATGGTTTCTTTTTCTTATCCATAGTAGTTTTACTGTTTGTGATTTCTTCCCTGTCTGTGATGTCTTCTCTGCCATGAAAAAATTCCCTGAGTCTCAATCTGCGGAAGTATTCCTCCATTTCACCACAAAACTGTATTCTGTCCAGTGGTTTAGTTGGGCAGAAATTGAGGCCCTTAGAAAGTACATTTAATTCCCAGTAGTCAGTGTGTGGGTGGACAAATTAACAACTGAAAGGTGCCCATCTGTGTGGCTTAGTTGTTCAGTCACTCTGTTCTGTTCTTCATGGTTGTTAGGAAGTATGGTAAGTTGAAGGGCATCTAACTTCCTGTTTTAATGAGCATGGCTTTTCTCAAGGTTCTTTGGTAGTTCATGTCTATCTCATGCAAGATGTTCGAATAGGCTCACCAGACATCCTCTCCAGTGTGGTAGCTATTTCATTAAACTGTTTCTTCAAAATGCTTTTTGGCATATGAGCTATGGATTCTGTGATTTCTCAATTTCTCAGAGGTCCTACGACAAAGTTGTTCAGCATATGTAGAATTATCTGTGTTTCTCAGTGGATTCCAAATAGTTAGACCTTTAGGGATAATGTTATTCCTTTGCATTGGGATAAAAAGTAGATGTCACTGTCTAGCTGTGCTAGTTTCTTCTTGATGTTATGCAACTGCCATGTCCTCGCTAATTTGGTATCTTCCATGATGCAAAAAATGTTGTAGGTGCCGTATTGGTCCTTTTAAAAACAGATCCAGAAACAAATGATTTGATACCTTTTATTGGACCAACATGGATGTTACAGAAAAAAACAAAGTGCTTTAGCTTTCGAACCAACCAGGTCCTTCTTCAGAAGCTTTGTGGCAGTTTTTTCAAATATCCCATACTATTAACACCAGATTATATAGAAAAAGCAGAAATAATTCTCATTGGTTTAACAGACTCTGTGTTGAAATCTGCATTTATCAGGCTCATGGTCTCGTTTTCTTGGGGGTCCTTGACAAATATTTTTTATTTATTTATTTATTTTGCACTTACACTTACAAATGATACTTTCATGCATCATGTTTATATGTGTAGGTTAATTTGAGGCTTGCTTTCAACTTGTAGTTATACCTAATTTCAGGATTTTGTCTTTCATTATCTGTCCTTTAATATACCAGGACAATTGGAATGTAAGTTGTGAGCTCATCTTACATGTATTGAGAGAATGCTACTCCAAGATTTTTTTTGTTTTTTATCACTAGAATGCTTTCTTGGCATACTGAGACATTTAAAATTTATGTGACAAGAACTCTCTGGCTGTAGAGAATTCTTGATAACCTTTGCCCTTCTGAGGCTCCTCAGTTAAAGGCATACTGGTGTTAATTAGCTTCTCTGACGTAATCTTCTATTATGTTTTAAATGTATATGTTAAACCAATGAGAATTATTTCTGCTTTTTCTATATAATCTGGTGTTAATAGTATGGGATATTTGAAAAAACTGCCACAAAGCTTCTGAAGAAGGACCTGGCTGGTTCGAAAGCTAAAGCACTTTGTTTTTTTCTGTAACATCCATGTTGGTCCAATAAAAGGTATCAAATCATTTGTTTCTGGATCTCATCAGATGATGAAAGCTGAACAACAGAATCTCATCTTTTAGAGAACTATGACTTGTAAGGTGCAATGGACAGCATTAACTTGAAAGAAAAAAGTATTCAGCAAACAAGCAAGGGCTGAATGCATTGTAATCACTCACCTGCAACAAAGGAGGCACCCTTGGCTAACATCAAATTTGAGCCTGTTAAAACTGTGTGACAGCAACTAACATTGTAATGTGGACTGTTCTCCTTATGGTACATCTATACTCATTTTTTTTTTGCCTGTTCACATAAAACACAGCACAGCAGGTAAACTATAAAGGGATGCCCATTTGATTAGTAGGGCAATTTGGTTTCGACTGAAACATAACAGCTTAGCTCTGTATCTCTCAGCACAACATTCCACAGTTCAGTGTTTGCGTCTGTCAGTGAATTCACACCTGGAAGGGGACAGTCATTTTAGCCTTGGGCTTTTTTTATCTGTAAAGCTGGAGCAGTAACTAATATTCCTTTTTTTTTTTTAAACTTCATTTCAATCTGGTTACTGGCCACTGGGGCATCTCTCGAGTGGGGACCCCCTCGATCACTGCCACTACCATCTGCCTGAACCCTCTCCACTGACCAAGGAATCTGGTGCTGGGTCTCCCCCCTCTCCTGCCGCTGCCTTATGGGAGGAGGCTGGGACCACGGAGAGTCAAGTCAGGTAGGGGGCCGGCGTTGATGTTTGGGCAGAAATCCCTCAAGCTCCGCTGTAGCCTCCCCAGTATCCAGGGTTTTTCCACCTTTTTGTTGTCCCCTCAAGGCACAGACATGCAATGACGTCTGTGCGCGAAGGTCATCTCCACTTTCCCCCTGACGTCCACCGATGTCTTGCCCCATCCACAGCCTCCACTCCTTGTAGTGCCTCCGGCCTCCACTCAGAGCTGCTACAGAGTGGGGAACCCCCATCAGCTCACCCCAGGAGAGAAGAGCAGTTGTCTGGATGCTCAATCTTCTCCTCCCCCTGCCAAGCCCCAGCACCCGAGTACGCTCTTGAACCCAGGTCACCGGCATGGCGCAAGGTGTGGTGTAAAGAGCCTTAACCCTCAGCAACTAGTATTCTGAAAGAGATACTAAACATTAGTGGCAATGAATAAGTGACAGTTGGGTGTCTGCTGTGTGACTTGGGGGTTATTAACTGCTATGGTAACCTTCATGGACCACTTTCATCTTGTACATGACCAGGAACATATGCACTACTCTTATGATGAAACCACCTTCATATATTGTAACCTATTGGTTAGGGTGATCACGCCCACAATTAGTAACTGGCTAACTGGCTAACATACTCTACGGAGAGGATTTTGTTTTATTCGCAGGGACTGAGTTGGTGAAAGAGGAAGACAGAGCCACGGGAGCAGCGGGGGATAGGACAAGACTAACAGGGCTCTAACAAATTGGTTTTGCAATTCCAGGAAGCAAACGGCCACAGCCTAGGAAACAAAATACCTGATCTGGCAGCCTTGATAGCTGAGGCTGATCTGGATATTCTTGCCATTACTGAGACATGGTGCAATGCGAACCATGACTGGGATGTAGCTATGCCAGGTTACACTTTGTTCAGGAGAGACAGAGAGGGTAAAAAGGGAAGGGGGGTGGCCTTCTACGTCAGGGAGGGCATAAAGGCTACGGAAGCGCAAGGATTGCGGTGGGGGGGCGAGACACTGTGGGTCACCCTGGAAAATGGCAATGGCACAACCATACGAACAGGAGTAATCTACAGAACCCTCGCACAAAGAGAGGAAATGGACAGAGAGCTACTAGAAGCAATCCATAAGATGGCAGCTAAAGGGGAGGTTTTGCTTGTAGGTGACTTCAGTTTACCAGAAATTGAGTGGAGCATCCCAGTGGCTGCAACAGCCAGGGGCAGAGACATGCTGGACTCCTTACTAGGGGCATGTCTCAAGCAGCTAGTGCTTGAACAACCCAAGAGGGAGCAGTTTTGGACCTGGTTCTAACAAATGGGGATAGAATTTCAGATGTCTGGGTGGGTGACCACTTGGAGTCCAGTGACCATTGCACAGTGTGGTTCAATATGAGTAATGAAACAAGGTCATGCCACACAAAAGCGAGAGTTTTGGACTTCAAGAGAGCAGACTTCACAAAGATGGGGTCGTGCCTCGGCCGCCCTAGAAAAGGGAGAAAAATAGAGGGGGGTAGAAGAACTATTGGCCCATCTAAAAGAAGCCACAGGGGAGGTGACAAACCTTTGCATTTGGGAAACAGACAAAGGCAGGAGGAAAAGAAAACTACTATGGTTCACAGAAGAAGTTGCCGGGAAGGCAAAGGCAAAAACAGTGGCATTCAAGAAATATAAGGAGTCACAGAAGGAAGAGGACAGGACAATGTATCTAGAAAAGCAAAGGGAGGCAGGGAAAACAGTCAGGAACGCCCAGGCAAGGACAGAGGAGAAAACAGCAAAAGCGATTAAGAAAGGGAACAAGACCTTTTATTGATACATAAGTGAAAGAAATAAGCGGGGGGGGGGGTTATTGTTAGGCTAAAAGGGAAGGAAGGAGAGGGAGTGGAAGGAGACCAGAATAAAGCATCAGTCCTGAACAAATATTTCTGTTCAGTTTTCACAGAGGAAGGGGAAGGGGAGGGACCACAGCTAAGACTCAGGACTGATATGGAGGTGGACAGCAGACCATTTACAGAGGAGACAGTGCTAAAGGAACTCACTAAACTAAAGGTGGACAAGGCAATGGGATCAGACGGAATACACCCTAGGGTATTAAAGGAGTTAAGGGAGATACTGGCTGCACCACTGACATTACTGTTCAACAAGTCGCTGGAAACAGGGGAGGTTCCAGAGGACTGGAGGAGGGGTGATGTAGTCCATCTCCACAACAATGGGAGCAGAAGAGGCTCGTAACTACAGACCTGCCAGCCTGACCTCAGTGGGTGGGGAAAATAATGGAATCACTGCTAAAAGAAAGGATAGTGAAGCACCTTAAAGTCAGTAGAGCACAAAATCCAAGGCAGCACAGATTTACATCAGGAAAGTCATGCCAGACAGATCTGACAGAGTTCTTTCATTGGGTGACCAGGTAGGTGGATCAGGGAGGAGCAGTGGATGTAGCCTACCTTGACTTCAGCAAGGTGTTCAACACCGTTCC
The DNA here is from genome assembly GCA_016271365.2 of Neoceratodus forsteri. NCBI lineage: Eukaryota > Metazoa > Chordata > Ceratodontiformes > Ceratodontidae > Neoceratodus > Neoceratodus forsteri. The sequence goes on from CM028133.1 coordinate 833,008,581, forward strand.
ACATAGGAGACTGGTGAACAAGATAGGTAGCCTGGGACTGGGTCACAGGGTGGTGAACTGGGTTGGGAACTGGTTGAGGGATAGGACACAGAGGGTGGTGGTAAATGGAGCTAAATCCGAGGTAGGGAGGGTGACAGGGAGGGTGCCACAGGGATCAGTGCTTGGGCCAGTACTATTTAATATCTTCATCAGTGACATTGCGGAGGGGTTGGAAGGGAAGATATGCCTCTTTGCAGATGACATAAAGATCTGTAATAGGGTAGACAGCCTGGGAGGGGTGGAGAAAATGAGAAGTGACCTAGCTAAGATGGAGAAATGGTCCAGAGTGAGGCAGCTGAGATTTAATGCAAAAAAGTGCAAAATCATGTACTTGGGGTGCAGAAACCCAGGGGAGGATTACATGATGGGGGGGGGGGTTGTTGCTACAGACCACACAACAGGAAAGAGATCTATGGGTTATCATTTCTGATGACCTAAAGGTGGCCAAGCAATGTACCAAGGTGGAGGGGGAGAGCCAAGAGCCAATGGAACGCTGGGGTGTACAGAGAGCAGTCTCACCAGCAGAAGGAAGGAGGTGGTAATGCCACTGTACAGGTCATTAGTGAGGGCTAATTTGGAGTACTACATCCAGTTCTGGAGGCCACATCACCAAGAGGATCTAGATAAGGTGCAGGCAGTTCAAAGAAGGGGAACAAAAATGGTGCAGGGCCTTCACCAGAGATCATACGATGAAAGATTGGAGGAACTGAACATGTATACCATGAAGGAGAGGAGAGAGAGGGGCGACATGACTGAGGCCTTCAAGTACCTAAAGGGAATAAATAAGGTACAGGAGGGCAGCATCTTTCAGATGAAAAGATGCTCTAGAACAAGAGGGAATGACATGAGACTGGAAGGGGGGTAGACCAAGGGTCAACGTGAGAAAGTACTTCTTCACAGAAAGAGTGGTAGAGGCATGGAACAGCCACCCAGCAGAGGTGGTGGGAACGAAGTCGGGGGGGGAATTCAAAACTGTATGGGATAGACATAGAAGAACCCTGGTGGTTCAAGGGAGGAGAGGAGGACATTGATCAAGCAGGAGCTGAGGCTATTTTGGTTAGGTAGGGAAAAAAGGGTAGACTGGATGGGCCTGGTGGTCCTTATCTGCCGTCAGTTTCTATATTTCTATGTCGCCCGAAGTATATCCACCCAGCTAACCTTGGGCGCTACTTAACCACTCATTCATTATATGGCCCAAATGATTATCGATGTCTGCTAAAGTTCTTCTCTGAGGTTTGGTTACACCTCTTATGCCTATCCCTGTCTGGGGATATAAAAAATAGTTTGGGTCCTTCTCTTGGGGCAAATCCCTCTATCAACACACAGTGATTCTCAGCTAAGTGACTTATTGCCCACATGAACGTAAGAAACCTCACTGCCAACTTCGCCGAGCTGGAGGCATGGGTGTCTTATTACTCCCCAGACATACTTGGGCTAATGGAAACATGGCTAAAACTAAATATCCCTGACTCAATATGTGCTTTAAAGGACTACAAGCTACTCAGAGTGGATCGTTCCTCCTCAAGGGTGGGGGGGGGGCTGCATTCTACTACAGAGATCATCTAAACCTTACTGCGCAACCCACTGTGCAACTATGCTCCTGCAAAGCCCTTCATGTGGTACTGGTACTCGAGAACACAAAAAAACTCAATCTAGTATTTGTAGACAATCCTCCAAAAAGTGGTCTAACTGGTTTAACTGGTATCACTGACTACCTGGCATCTTTAAAAGGAAAAATTGAACTCCTACTACTGGGTGAGTTCAACCTTGACTGGATCGAGAAAAGATCAGGAACATATGATACGGCTCTCGGGAAACTAGACCTATCACAACTCATATCATGCCTATCAAGAATATCTTCATGTAGAAACTGTCAATCCCTATTAGACTGGATCATTACAAATAGAGCTGAATGGATCTGGGCTGTAGGCACACTACCAGACTCCATCAGTGACTATACTGTCAGTGTCAGTGGCTCAGCAGGTAGCACACTCACCTCTGAGGCCGGGAGATCAGAAGGCTGTGGGTTCTATCCCCACACCAGGCACTTGGGTTAATATCCCAATACTGACACTGTAGTGCAGCATGAGGGGGGTGCTGCACTCCTGAGGTGCCGTTTTTCAGATGAGATGTTAAACCGAGGTCCCATCTGCCTGTTCTGGTGACAGTTCAGGTGGATGTTAAAGATCCCATGGCACTTCTCGAAAAAAGAAACACAGAAGTTGATGGCAGATAAGGACCACAAAGCCCATCCAGTCTGCCCTTTTCTTTTTCTGCCTTATAAATGTGCCATCGGCCTTTGCTCTGTCAGTGGCCTATCTATTCATACTCATTTGTACTGCTCCCTTATGCCTATCCCATGTCTGTTTGAAGCCCTGCACTGTATTCATAGCCACCACTTCTTGAGGTAGGCCATTCCATGCATCCATCACCATTTCGGTGAAAAAGAATTTCCTCATTCCCCTTAATATCGCCCTCTAATCTCATGCTGTGTCCTCCTGTCCTGCTATTTTCTTATATTTAAACATGTTAGACTTTTCACCTTGTTAATGCCCTTAAGGTGTTTGAATGCCTCGATCATATCACTCTCTCCTCCTTTGCTCAAGGGTATACATATTGAGCTCTGTTAATCTGTCCTCATATGTCTTCTGATGCAGTCCTGCACCATTTGTTGCCCTTCTCTGGACTGCCTCAATTTGGTTAATGTCCTTGTGAGGTGTGGCCTCCAATACTGCATGCAGTACTCCAGATGGGCCTAACCAGTGTCTTGTAAAGAGGGATTATTACCTCCTCTTACGACTTGTGATACCCCTACTAATACACCGTAACACCCCCTAGCCTTACCTACTGCTTTAGAGGTCTGTTTGATGATTTCAGGTCATCAGTGATGACTATGCCCAAGTCTTTTCTTCCTTCGTGACTGCTAGCAACTCCCTCCCAGCCTATAGGTGGCTTCAGGGTTTCTCTTCCTATGTGCATGATCTTGCACTTCTTTGCATTAAATCCCAGTTGCCACTCTTCTGACCATTTTGCTAGTTTATCCAGATCTCTTCTCATTCTGCCCACCCCATCTGGATCATCTACTCTGTTGCAGATCTTGGTGTCATCTGCAAACAGACAAGCCTTACCCTCTAGTCCATCTGCAAGGTCACTAATGAAGATGTTGAAGAAGACTGGCCCCAGGACTGATCTCTGAGGTACCCCACTTGTGACTTGCATCTCTTCTGACTGTACACCATTTACCACCACTCTCTGTTTTCTGCCCGTCAACCAGTTTGCCACCCAGTTGACCAACTTCTGACCCACCCTGAGCCTATCCAGCTTATTTATCAATCTTCTATGTGGAACAGTGTCAAAAGCTTTACTGAAGTCAAGGTAGGCAACATCAACTGCTCCCCCTTTGTCCACCACTCTGGTTACCTAGTCAAAGAAATCTATGAGATTAGTTTGACAGGACCTTCCTTTTGTAAACCCATGCTGTCTTGGATCCTGTGCCCCTATGGATTCCAGGTGTTGCACTATCCTTTCCTTAAGAAGTGCCTCCATAATCTTGCCCACTGAGGTAGACTGACTGGTCTGTGGTTCCCTGCTCCTCCCTGCTACCACTCTTGTGGAGCGGGATCACATGAGCCCTTCTCCAGTCTTCTGGGACCTCTCCTGTGCTCAGAGACTTACTAAACAGTTCTGCTAATGGCTCTGCTAGTTCCACCTTTAGCTCCTTAAGTACCCTGGGATGTATGCCATCAGGTCCCATTGCCTTATCCACCCTGAGCTTAGCAAGCTCTTGTAGGACCCTTTCTAGAGTAGGGGAATTTCCCCGGTGTCCTGGTCAAATTTCCCTCATACACTAAAAATACCACCAACAGCTTACTCTGGTTCAAGGTCAATTGGCATTTCATCTGTATCCCCCTCCCCCCGGGTTGTGCCTGAAAATAGACAGGATTTGTCTAGTACACTTACTCGGTCAACAAAAACTAAATAAATAAATAAATAAATATGCCGGTTTTCTACGTCTGGAGTGCACATACACTGAAGCTCCCCCTAAGGAAATTTAATTTCGTGATTTCTCAAATCTGAACGTAGGGGTCTTGCACGTAGTCATGCGCAATATTGTCTGGTCCCCATTATATCTGACTGATGATGGAGAGAACGTCCTGACCTTCTTTATATCCACCCTCCATGCATTACAGGATAAACATATACCCCTCAAAAGGAGGAGGGTAAGAGGCTCAGTTACAAGATGGATGCACAGAGAACTGTTACCTTAAGAGGAAGGCATAAGACATGGGCCACAGCAAAGAAATCGCAGTGGAAGGTGGATTCAGAGTACAGGAAACAGAGAAATGCCTGTCAGAAGACTATCCGAGATGCAAAAAGGATCTACTGCATACAGCTGCTACAGGCATCTGTAAGTGATGCTCGAGGTTTCTGGAACCACATAAAGTCATTCATGCAGAACAGGGTTGTAGCTCAAAGATCACTGATAAGACGCTGGATGGCGCAAACTGCAATAATATTAATACTATAACTAATGCCCTAAACTCTAATTTTTCAGACCTTTCAGACTACACTATGCAAAAACTGGTCAGTCCTCACCTCCAACATCCTGTGACAAGGAACCTGCCTCCAATTCATCTAGCCTAAGGGAAAGCACCAAAATGGAAGTGCTGCGACTTCTGAAAACCATCTCAGCATATCGACTGGGTCTGATGGACTAATACCAAGGTTCCTAAAAACTACTACCCCAGTCCTAGCTGCACCGGTCACTAGGATTTTCAATCTTCCCTCTGCACAAGGACAGTCCCTATGCTCCGGAAAACTGCACGGGTTGTGCTCATACATAAAAAAGGTGATACCAAAATCATGAATAATCACCCAATAGCCATTCTATCTGTATTGAACAAACTACTTGACAAAATTGTGGCATCTCAGATAATGGAATACATACAACAAAATAACCTGTTATCCCCAGCACAACATGTGTTCCGGAAAGATCATTGTATGACTAGGGCACTTCCTTGTAATGGAATACATACAACAAAATAACCTGTTATCCCCAGCACAACATGTGTTCCGGAAAGATCATTGTATGACTAGGGCACTCATCCACCTTTTCAATGACATAAAGGTGGCCATGGACAAAGGCCTGTGTACTGGGGCAGTCTTTCTCAACCTAACAAAGGCATTTGATCTGGTAGATCACACCTTGCTATTATCAAAGCTGTCGTCGCTTGGTTTCTCTCGAGATTCTACTTCCTGGTTTGACAGCTACCTCACTGGACGAAAACAATTCGTACAAACAGATAACTTCAAATTGGATCTCTCCCTCACCAATGTCGGGGTCCCTCAAGGATCCATTCTCGGTCCACTACTCTTCTCTCTGTTTATCGACAGGATGCCTAATATGCCTGGTTCCTCCTCTGCTATTCTATAAGCAGACAACACTGTTCTGTACACCAGTGCCAAGGACATTACCACCATAAATTCTACCTTAACGATGGATTTTGACTGTTTACAATCATGGCTAAAACTTAACAAGTGTCTACTAAACACCAATGAGACAGTTGCCATGCTTTTTGGCTCAGCTCCCAGGATCAAGGACAGTCCCTCTGCTCCTAATATACCAGGCCTGGACGTCTTTCTGCTGGAAGTGGTTGGCTCTTTCAAGCATCTAGGAATAACCCTAGATCCATCACTGGAGTTTAATCAACACATATCAACTACATGTAAAGCTGTAAATACGAAGTTGGGTCTGGCCTATAAAATCAGGTCTTCTCTCACCACTGCCGCTAGACTGGCCATAGCCAAGGGGGTTCTTAGACCTAGCCTAACCTATGGGCTAATGGCATACCCAGATGACAACAAAGGAGTACTGCAAAAATGGAACACTTCTTACAATAGCATCTGCCATATTGCCTTATTGGTACCCGAACTCACACATCGCTGCATACTCTACTTGAGACTGGGGTAGGTCTCCTCAGCTTCCTGTCGTCAATATACCGCTGGCTGCATGTTAGACAACATCATTAGAAGTGGCACACCAGAGTCAATGGCCTGCATGTTAAGTCATTCCACACAGGCCTACCTCTGAGGCCTGCAGAAAGGTCTCTTATAGGCATACCTAGGTGTGCTACGAAAATGGGTGATCATGTTTTCGTAGCATCTGCTCCCAAACTCTGAAACTCCCTGCCATTATCTCAGACACTCCCAGTCACACCAGGCTTTAAGAAGGAGTTTTGTTCCTTCCTCATTGGCTCTGACAAATGCACATGTACTGCACCCTATGCACATGGCTCTCTTGAATAAATCTTTAGCACTTATCTTCCGATTGTTATATAAATTGCTCTCCACTGTATTGTTGCTAATTCTCTGGTTTGGTTCATTGTTTAAATGTCTTGCACTGCTGTAACAACTATAACTGAAACTCAAGTTTTGCTAATCTTTGTATGTAACTGTACTGTACTGTCACCTGAAATTGATGTTCCTCTGTCTGTAACTCTACCGGGTTGTGCCTGAAAATAGGCAAAGTTTTTGTGTAGTGCACTTGCCCAGAAAACAAAAACAAACTAACTAAATAAACTTATAAAACAGGGGTTATAACAGAACAATAGACATCCCTAGCTGGCATACTGGAAAATATTTTCCTGTAAGAGTGAGGCTCCCGGGCAGGCCCTATTGACAATATAGCAATTAACAGAAAAGGAAATTACAGTAAGTATGAAGAAATCACTTCTTTCTGTAGCTCCACATTATCAATAGGTATTCATAACAACTGGGTTCTAAGAAACAGAAGAACTGGGTGGGGGAAGAATACTGTCCTATACATCAACCACATACAGGAAAGAATTTACCTGCTACCTGCGAAACTCTGTGGCCAAAGTCTGCATCAGCAGAGCTTTGAACATCCAATACATAGTGCTTGGTGAATGTGTGGATGGAGGACCACATAGCTGCCTTGCATAACTCTAAAACAGATGCTTCATCTCTCCACCCAAGAAGTGACCACAGCCCTGGTGAAGAGAGCCTTGATGAAAGTCGGAGTCCTCTTCTTTACTGCAACATAAGCCTTGGCAATGCAAGCCCTCACCCACCTAGCTAAGGTGGCCTTACAGGCTTTCTGTCCCTGCTTGGCTGCTCTGAAAAGGACAAACAACCAATCAGATTTTCAGAACTCAGCAAGCCATCTAAGGTATGTCCTAATGGTCCATCACAAATCCAACTTGTGCAACTCCTTCTCCTTTGGGTGAGAAGGCTGCGGACAGGAAGATGGAAGACATATTTCCTGGTTCACATGGAAGGCTATGGGAACCCATGGGATGAAGGACAGAACTGTTCTGAGCACCACCTTGTCCTTATGCATGACAAGGTATGGTTCGTTGTGACACAAGGCCTGGAGCTCGCCAATCCTCCTGGCTGAGAACACAGCAACCAAAAAACACACCTTGTAAGACAGTACATCCAGCTGAACAGATGAAAGTGGTTAAAAAGGCTCCTTACACAGAGCATTCAGCACCAGATTCAGAGCCCAAGGAGGAACCAGGGATTGGAATGTAGGTCGACTCCTGCTGACAGCACGCAGAAAACAAATGACCTCTCTATTAGTCCCTAAGGATGTACCAAGGAGGCTGCAAGGGCCAACACATGACCTATCGGGGCCAAACGTTTTTCCACTCCTCCTTCCAGGAAATCCAAACTCTGCGGGATTGAGGCTTTGAAAGGTGATATTATATATATATATATATATATATATATATATATATATATATATATATATATACACACACACACACAATATATATATATGATACCTGCACGGTAGTGCAGGTATAGTTAGGTTGCACGCCACTTCTATGTTAAACCCCAAATTTTGCACTTTAATAACTTTGTAACCGTTCATCCAATTTGCCGGAAATTTTGCAAGCGCTGTCTGATACCACATATCTCTGGATTTGGCAAGTTTCATTCCGGTGGGATGTGTGGCTGCGGAGCTGGGGAGTGCCAACAAAATGTGAAAAATACTGTACAGCAGGTTGAATTCGCATCTCGCAGATTTAGCGCAACCTAACCTGCTACACATATTAGCGTCAGGTAGAAATCGCGCTGTAGCGGTACTGGAATGGCTGTAATTGACAGCAGTATTTAACTAGTCTAAATCTCCCAGACTTCACTTAGTCGTCTCAGTGTAAGCGTAAATATCCTTTGGAGACCAGTGCCTTGGATGCCGAGGAACTTTCAGAGAGTTCCCGGTGTGGAGCTTCATTTTGCAGCGTCAGTGGTAATAGAACTACAGTATCTGGTAGTGCTGAGCTGAACGTGGATCTAAAGCAGCTCACTAAGCTAAGTTAAGAATAGGCATTTCTTTTTCTTTTAGAAAGAGCAGCCACATTAAGACATTTAAAGCATGGTGACTGAATTTGCAATACTCGATGACTGCTGCTTGCTTAGAAACTAGGGTGGCTGTGAATGAGCTAATGATCGTGCAGTACTGTCCTGGTAGGTAGAGAATGGGCTGTGATTAGCATAGCAACTGAATGCGGCAAATCTGTGAATGGCAATTAAAAGGGTGCCCCAGAGGTGTGACTAAGTCTTAAAATTTCTCAGCAATGTGTGATTGCCACCCCTATCCTTTTCACATCGCAACTCACTGACCATCTCAGCACAGCTTCAGTACAGGTTTGCATTCAGGATATTATCGCGTCCCCACAGATTTCATGTTTACTCTCCAGATAGTGAATATAGCGAAATATATCGGGAGGCGAAATATACCTGCTATATAGTACCACATTTTTGGCAAATTCTCTGCTCGGGGCTATGGCCCAAACGGTTTGGGGGTTTGGTTATGAAATTGTCAGGGTATATGGGGTCTGGGTCACTGATGTGCCTTTTGAAGGTCTGATGAAAAAATATTTAATCCAGTCAAAAAAGTTATTAAAGTTAAAAGTTTCCCATTATAGCCTATGGAGAAAAAATATATGTCTGCCTTGAAAGCACTTTTTGCTTTCGCGAAAGCACTTTTGACTGCCACAAATGGGCTGTGTGCTTTTGTGCTGATGCTATCTTGTTTTCAGATAGTGACAGCAAAAAAATGCTGTAATTCAAAAAAATGCTGTCCCTTGGTAAACACCAACAGTTGTGTTTACCAGCTCAGGGTATGTATGTATGTATGGCACTCTCACACAAATGAACAAACTACTTAAAGACAGGACACCAGCCTGACAGTGGGCATGGAGGAGCCCAGGAAGACATTAAGGCAAACCCACAAATTGGAGGGGGTTTACATATATGTAATATATGGAGATACCTAAATAATACAACAGTATCCCATACAAAAAAATCCCGGTAATACACTAGTAGCCAAAGTGATAATACTATCATTCGCAAGTGATAATACTATCGTTCAGAGCTCATAATACTATCGTTCGAGCTCTGAACGATAGTATTATCACCAAACTTCAAGAGCGCAACCGCAAGATCTTCGAGTAGCATACACTAGTTCCCGACATCCCTAGGCAACCTCCCTAGCCCTGCTGCAAGGTTCGCTCCAAACCACGCCTCCTGATTGGAATTGGTTCCTCTGTGGGTGGGCAGAACAATTCAAAAACATGGCGGCTGTCTCTCGCTAAGCGAGAGAATATCGTCCCTTCGCTTTACGGGCAGCATTTTTTTAATCCCCTCAACGGTCTGATTAAAGAAGCAAGGTAAAACATTTTTTTAAATAAAACGGACACAGACTGAGTTTGTGGGTGGATGGCTGAGCAGTGGTGATGGGTGGACGGAAAGTACACACACACACAGACCGAGTGAGCGAATACTCACTGCAGCGGCAGCTCGGCTTCACAGCACCACATTCACAGAACTGCTGCAAACAAAACTGGGCTCCATATATTACAAAAAATTAAAAATAGGCAAGGGTCTATCACTTGGGAGTAATACCACCTCGAGGTTCTGGGGACAGGAGAACCTCTCGAGCTTCGCTCTCGAGGTTTCCTTGTCCCCAGAACCTCTCGATGGCATTACTCCCTTGTAATAGACCCTCACCTATTATTCTATTTAGATATATATATATATAGCGTGAGTGTATGTGTGTGTATAAATATAATTATGGTAGCACGTTAGTGCTACCATAGTTAGGGTTGAATAACCCTTTTAATGTTAAAGGGTGAAACTTTGCACCTTAATAACTTTGCCACCATTCAACAGATTTGCCTGAAATTTGGCAGGCATGGGGCGTAACCAAAGATCTTGGGATCTGCCAACTTTCGTACAATTCGGATATACAGCCACGGAGTTATTAAGCGACATCCGTGTGTTCATTTATGTTTTTTTGTGCATTCTTTGCTTGCACCTACAGGTCGCACAGTTTATGCGACTGGTCCAAAATCTTCAGGGAACGTGCGGCCGGGGTCCCCGATGTGCCTTTTGAAGATTTCATGAAAAAATATTAAACGGTTCGAAAGTTATTCAAAAAACAAGTTCCCATTATAAGTCAATGGCAAAAGTTAAAAAAAAGTTTGATAGTGTCGCAAATGCAGTTTTTAGTGTCGCAAATTACCCCAATAGTGTCGTGACGCACCCATTTTTTTTTTTCAGTTGATGATCACAGAAATGCTTGGCATTTAAAATTGGGACCATCTAGGGACATAATTCTTTTTATGTTTACCTATTCGAGCCCTAAGGATGTTAGCCATGTCTTTATTTTGGGATTAAACACCCCAGAAATGGTTTTCAAATTTCTGGGAAAAGTAGTGTCGAACTTGCAACACTTTTGTAAATTTTTGCAACAGGTGTCTCAAATTTTTGCAAAAGTTGTGGCAAATCACGACACTACTTTTCTAGACTATGGCCAAAATGACAGGAATTCTTTGCCACCCTGCTGCAAAAGAACGGTTTGGTCTTTTGGGCTGAAATTTGTAGGGAAGGCAGCCAACATCTCACAGATGTGCCTTTTGGTGGTTTGGTGAAAAAAAATATTGCACAGATGCAATGTTACGGTACTCCGGAGTTGATGTTTTTTCCTATAGACTAACATGGTGGCATGTGCCGCGACTTTTGGGGCTCGTATCTCGGAAACGGTGCGAGATATGGAACTTTCATCGCAACCAAGCCTAGCCCTATGGGATACTGTGCAGTGAAAACCTAGCCAAGAAATTCATGAATCATGTGAAATTTTAATTTTTTTTCTACATCGTACGGTTACTGAAATATTAGCATTTTATTATTACAACTGCTCATTTTCTGCTCCGAGGCACATTATTATGCATACATTCCTTGTTTTCACTGTCTTTCTCATTGGAGCTTTTGGGGAAAAATAGGGTTTGCGCTCCACTTACTATTACTCATAGGCTTTACACTTGTGTTTCCGTGCCAGTTTGCCATAGCGTTCCTGTGTACGCCACCGTGTGCATTACCCTTTGCATTACTGTTTTCTTCGGCGTTATTTTTGCTGTTACTGTTACTATTTGCGTTTATGATTGCGGTACCGTCACCACGCACATTACGGTTTGCATTTCTGTACGCACTTGCATTTCCATTTCTGTTTCCTTTCCCACTACTGTTGCTGTTACAGTTATCATTTGAGTTTACAATAGCGGTACCATGATCATGTGCATTACGGTTTGTGTTTCCATACGAGCTTGCATTTGCCTTTCCGTTTCTGTCTCCTTTGGCATTCTTTTTGCTGTTATCGTTACCATTTGCATTTGCGATATTGTGACCGTGCGCATTGCGCTTTGTGTTTCCGTACGCGCTTGCATTTACGTTTCCGTTTCTGTTCCCTTTGGCGTTATTGTTGCTGTAACAGTTAACATTTGCATTTACAATAGCGGTACCATGACCGTGCGTGTTACCAGTTGCCCTTCTGTACGTGCTTCTGTCTCCGTTTGCATCACTGCTCGCTTTGGCATCACTTTGCACTTCTGTTTCTTTTAATGTTTGCTTTACCATTTACGTTTGCGTCACCATGTGCATAACCGTTAGCGCTTGCGTTTGCATTGCAGTTACCGTTACTATGTCACAAGACATCATGTGGTGGGAGCCCAGGGCCCGAAGGGCCCGTGCTTCCACCACTGCATTCCATTCACTATTTTTAGTCCTAATTCTCAAAAAGAAGGAAAATTCATGGCAAAAAACTTTGTTTAATGCATCAGTTAGGGTTGTTCCACAGCGACAAAAGTGAGAAAATTCAGTGTTAGTGTTGAAAGCCCCTTGCACCCTCAGCCACATTGACACACCAGTATCAGGGTGTGCTTGGTGACATCGGTCCTAACTCTCACCCCATTCTCCTATACCTCAACTTGTTTACACATGTGATGGGGTGAGTTAGCCAACAACACCAACGTACACCCCGATGCTGGTTGTGGGGTTGGGCTGGGGGGCTTTCAACCCTAACACTGAATTTCCTCGCTTTTGTCACTGTGGAACAACCCTAACTGATGCATTAATCTGAGTTTTTTGCCATGAATATATTATACACACACACACACACATATATATATATACCCCCTCCAATTTGGGGCTTTGCCTTAATGTATTCCTGGGCTCCTCCATGCCCACTGTCAGGCTGGTGTCCTATCTTTAAGTAGTTTGTTCATTTGTGTGAGAGTGCCATATTGAGCCTCTACGCCAGTTCCTTTAAGAGAACAGCTAATCTGTGCGAAGTAAATGGTCTGAGCTGGGTCCCAGCAATTTAGGGCTTGCAACCAGCCAGACAGTGCTCTGTTTCGCTCCAATCTGCAGTCACTAGTTGCGCAGAGGGAGTCTATGTAGGAACTATGCTTATTTACTGGTTGTACCTTGTTATATTTGAAATAGAGAAGTTTGTGTAACCTGTTTTATTTGCAGCTTGTCTACCTGGATGGAAGCCACCATGTTAGGTCCAGGACTTCCAGTAATTGGACCAACAGAAGCACTGGGGACCTAAAATGGATCCGAACCCCAGTGTTCTGTGAGAAGGGAAATCTGTAGTTTTGTAGTTTTTTAGCTGGCACCAAATTAACTTGGAGGGGGAGCCCTAACTGTAAAGGACAGTTCTTTCAGCCAACCGAACTGCTGGATTTTACAAGGAGAAGCCCGTGTGTGTCAAGAGACAGTGGATTAGTTAGAGTTGGAGGTTGAAGTGTGAACAGATCGTGCTTTCGAGCAGCTGCTCCCAGGAGTGTAGGGGAATTGGTGGGAAGAGGCCCAACTTGCCTACCTGTCATGTTCTCCTGCTTGAGACTGCCTATAGCAGAAGTTGGACCTGTCTGATTCCAGCCTGGAACTGTGGCAGAAGAAAAGAAGTTGTTTATCAGTGCTACTTGTGATTTGGACCGAAGACTTGCTCCTGATGCGATCGGCCCAGCTTGTGTGCGAGACATACTTGGATTGGAAGGTTTGCTCAGTAAAGCTGCTGAATTGCAACCAAACTATATCTGAACTGTTCCCAGAGACAGCTGTTTATTTTGAATGTGCTGAATGTGTTATGTGGGCCGATATCTGCTCGCCCACAGCCAAACCTGTTAGGACAGCTGGAGGCTTCACCAGCAGAACCTATGAACTTTGCCATACTGCTCATCCTACCTGGGTCTTGCCAATTTGGCCTAGGCTGCACTCCTGCACCAGAGACTGTTTCGATGACAGACCAGCTTGAGGATCCAGTCCCTGCACAGCAACAAGTAGGTTGCAGCCACCTGGAGGAAAGGCCGCGAAGAAGACGTGTGTTGTGTCGGCTGTTTCCCTATGCTTATCAGTCATCACCATGAGGTCTCGATATCGCCTGCCTTGCAGCAGAATCCTGGTAGCGTGAGCACAATCAGGGTAGCTCCCTGAAATGAGTATTTGAATCATCTGTGGTACCATCTAATTGTTTCAGTTTCTTGGGTTTACGAGGGACCGAGCCAACCAGCTCGGATTACAAATAATCTGGTTGTTTTGCATGTTAACTGCCTTTCTTTCCACTAGGGGCCCCAACATTGGCTGCAACACCAGCCACCCCCGGGCAACGCCTCTGCCTAGCCAGACTTTCCATGCTGGGTACCCAGTGTTGTGTGACTGTCAGCTTGGGACAAAAGATGCATTTAAACACTGAACAAAGTCAGATCACTAATCGTTTGACAAGATTCACGCCCCTTCCTTGTTCACTGTCCCTAAATAAACCTGATTGTCTTTCTTCACATTAAACCTGGCTAGTGTGCATATTATTAGTTGAGTTACAGTGTGTGCTATTGTATTGCTAACCTTACTTTAAAGGGGGTCTCCAAGGAAACTGCTGTAAATCTAACCCTGGCGGTTAAGTGTGGAAGGTGTGTGCATATTATTACTGTTTCATACTGTCTGTGAATTTACTACTGCATCAGGTACTGGGTCACTAGGAGGGCTGGTGGGTGGGTAAAGCTTCACAGAGTGCTACAGCAGAACAGATAAACATCCCCAGTACTGTTACTCTGGGTGGAGGCACCTTGTTAGTGAACCCAGGCCCCTCAACCTGTGTATAGCCACAGAGGCAGAGGTAGTAGCCCTTGGAATAGTGCCACCTAGGAGATATATATATATATATACACGTATACACACACACACACATTTATTTTTTCCTGGCCCAAGCCTAAAAAGTGATCCAAATGTGAGCATAAGCTGCCGAAGTGGAATTCTTCCTGGCAGCCATCAGTGTGTCCACCACCTACTTAGAGAAACCTAGTTCCAGGAGTCTCCTCCTTTCAGATGCCTGGCCATGAGATGCATCGCTCCCAGATTTGGATGCACCATGGGGCCCTGAGAGAGAAGGTCCCCCACACTGGAATGTGAAGGGGAGTGTGTTAAACTAGGTTCACGAAGTCCAAGAACCACACTCTTCTGGGCCACTCTGAAGCTATCAGAAGAAAGCTTCCTCTTTGAGAGCCCTATTTTGCATATGACCTTGGGGAGCAGAGGCAGAGGAGGAAAGGCATACGCTCTGTCGAAGTGCCATGCCTCTGACAGGGCATCCACTGCTTCCTCCTGTGGACACTGGTAGCGGCTGAAGAACCACTGAGTTTGAGTATTGTGGCTGGAGGCAAACAGACCAATCTGCAGATGACCAAACCTTTGATGCAAGAGGTCGAACACCTCCAGGTTCAAGATCCACTCCCCTGGAAGAACTTTTTAGTGGCTTAGTCAACTGGCCTGAATGTTCTACTCCCCTGCCAAGTGGACTGCTGGCAGAGAGAGAAGATTCTTCTCTTCCCGCTGTAGGAGATAGGTGGCTTCTTTTAGCATCCCCCTGCTCTTTGTGCCCCCTTGATTGTTTATGTACGCTACTGTGACAGCATTGTCTGACCTTATTTTCATGGCCCTTGACTGCAGCAGACTTTGAAATCGAAAGAGAGCGAGGTGTTCCGACCTCATCTCCAGAATGTTTATGTGAAGATGCTGTTGCTGCACTAACGAAGTTCCCTGAATGGGAAGGTGGTTCAGGATGGTCCCTCAACCCAACAGCTGGCATTGGTTGTCAAAATCAACTCTGGGGGGGACCCCTTTGCTCAGATTCTCCAAGCTCACCCACCAACTCAGAGACTACCTCAGTTGTGGTGAGAGGGGGATCCTGGCCTGATAATCCTCCAAGGTCAGATCCCGGACTGACAGTAACTCCATCTGTAGGGACCACATGTGAAGGCTAGCCCACTGAAGTAGTTCTATTGATGCCGTCATGAGGCGCAGAATTTGCAGCAAGTGGAGAGCTGAAGCCGATGACTGACTACTCAGCCACTGAACCGCTCTCAAAAAAGGCCTCCTTTCTGAATAGTGAAAGACAGACTTTCCCCTGGTCTGTCCTGAATACTGCTCCCAGGAGTTCCAGGGTCTGAGACGGTTCTAGAGAGCTTTTCCCCTGATTCACCACTCAGCAGTGGGACTCCAACATCTCTAGAGTCCGGGTCACTGACCTCCTCGCTAGTGCTGCAGATGGTGCTTGAATGAGTAGAACGTCCAGGTAGGGCTAGACCTGATGTCCCTTCTGTTGGAGATGAGTTACCAGGACTGAGTATTTTTGAAAAGACCTTGGGGGCTGTTGCAAGCCCAAAAGGAAGCACTCTGTACTGGAAGTGCAGACCCAGGACTGTGAACCTGAGGAATCTCTGATGAGACTAACAGATAGGGATGTGGAGATACGCATCCCTTAGATCTATAGAAGCCAGAAAATCCCCCAGCTGGACAACTCGGGTGATCAAACACAGGAACTCCATCTTGAAGGTTGTATGCCACACAAACTTGTTTCGATATTTCAGATCCAGAATGGGTCCGAAGCCCCCCCACTTCCTGGGTACTACAAAATAGATCAAGTAGAATCCCTGGCCTTGCTCACTTAGAGGAACCAGCACAATCAACATGATTTGGCTGAGGTGGGCTAGGGTCTCTGATACCGCTAGTCTCTTTATGGGGTCCTTCAGAACTGGGGACAGAAGAAAACACCCCTTCGAGGGGGGGTTTGAATATTCTATCACATAACCTAAGGTCAGAAAAAACTTAAGCATCTGAAGTTATCTGGGTCAATCTTGAGTAAAAATTGTGCAGTCTTCCACCAAGGGAAGGGGGTGGCACAGATGGGCCCATGTACCCTTATTGTGAGATGCCCGCTTTTTGGCCGGGACTCCAGTATGTCGTCGGGCAAGGGCCCCCTCTTACTGTAGTTCTTGCAACCAGAATAGGCTGCTTTACTTCTCTGGTTACCAAAGTTACGAAAGAAATGAAAACCTCCTTGGAACTGCCTCTGTCGGCCGCTTCCTTGACCTTTTGTGCTTGATGCGGCCTTATGCTGTTGCTTTGACACTGGAAGGTGGTCCTTTTTATCCTGGATATCCTTCAAAGTAACATCCAGGCCAGAACCGAATAACAAACCTCCCTCACATGGGAGGCTGAACAACTTGGTTTTCGAAACATGATCAGCAACCCAATGCCTAAGCCATACACCATGCATGGCCGACACAACGTGATAGGTGGAGCAAAGTGACATGCACAAATTCTCCACTGTGGTGTCCCCTAAGAAAGTGGAGGCCATGGCAACCAACTGCAAAATGCTCACTCTCTCCAAATCCGCAGGAACAAAGCTTCCCAGGGTTGTAACCCACAAGTTTAAGGCTCTGGCAACAATAAACAAGGCATAGGAGGTGCGCAGGCTTGTGCTGTTGGAGGTGAAGACCCTTCTACACGTGGCATCCACTCACTTGTCATGCAAATCTGTTAAGGCCAATGACCTCTCAACAGGAATAATGATGTGCTTGACAGAATTATGCACTACATTATCTGCCAAAGGAAGGGTTTCCCACATGCAAAATTTTTCCTTCAAAAAAGGGCACTGTCAAGCCTTAGGTTTTGGCAGATCCTTTTTTTGGTCCACACCTGACCATTTTTTTTTTTGACAATAATTTGGTCACAGTGAATAAAGCTCGGCAAACACTTTGCAGCAGAGAAGGACGCTGACAATATAGCACTGACACCCACTGCCTCCATGGATTGCTGTTCCTTGAGCTATAAGGACCTACATGCCTCATCTATCAGATAAGACAAGTACTTGGTATCAAACAGGGGAGGAATATGAATCTTCCTCCTCAGCTCTGTCCACTCCCCTTCCTCCTCCTCCTCAGAGGGGTCATCCTCCTCATCATAAAGTAGCTTTACAGGGTTAGGATTTTCCCCAATATTCTCATCCTGACCCTTTAATTGTTAGAGTCAGGGTCTGCCTGCACATCTACATCTGCAGCCTTATAGAAACATAGAGGTTGACGGCAGATAAGGACCGCAAGGCCCATCCAGTCTGCCCATTTCTTTTTCTACCTTATAAACGTGCCATCGGCCTTTGCTCTGTCAGTGGCCTATCTATTCATACTCATCTGTATTGCTCCCTTATGCCTATCCCATGCCTGTTTGAAGCCCTGCACTGTATTCAAAGCCACCACTTCCTGAGGTAGGCCGTTCCATGCATCCAACACTCTTTCTGTGAAAAAGAATTTCCTCTCATTCCCCCTTAATCGGTCTCCCTCTAATTTCATGCTGTGTCCTCTTGTCCTGCTATTTTTCTTATATTTAAACATGTTAGACTCTTTCATCTTGTTAATGCCCTTAAGGTGTTTGAATGTTTCGATCATATCACTTCTCTCCCTCCTTTGTTCAAGGGTATACATATTGAGCTCCATTAATCTGTCCTCATATGTCTTCTGATGCAGTCCCAGCACCATTTTTGTTGCCCTTATCATGCTGCAATGCACCTGGACATACTTGTGTAGGCTCCCCTGACCTGAAGGGCCCAGTCTGAGGACGGGTGTGTCTGCTGGTATGTCCTGTGGAACAATGGGGGCCCAAAAGCTCTCCTAAGAGCAGTAAAAAGGATTTACGCAATTCTGCTTTGTCACTGCCAACTAAAACACAAGGTGCCCCTCTCCTAGCTTGGAGGACCAACTGGGGAGGACAATAAGAGACATATTAGCCTGAGAAACACAATGGTGGCAATAGGAGTCCATGGGAAAGGGTCTCATCACCCTTTTGCAGCTCTTACATCTTTTAAATGATAGCTTTCTCCGATTAGCTATGCTGCCAAGAATAATAGCCCTGTAGATGCCTGGGCCTAGTATAATAGTATTTGTGTCCCTTATGTATAGTTATACGAACATACACATTTGCCAGCCTTATGGTCTATCGAGTCTGCTCGAGTGTGCAGCTAGCAACCCTTATATTGAAGCTGCCCTTCCCTTCCCTCCCTGACCCTCCCTCTTACCCTATCCAGTCTCCTTTTGAAACAGTCCACTGTTCTATAGGATACCACTTCCGCAGGCAACACATTCCACCCAGACACCACTCTCTCCGTAAAAAAGTGTCTTCTCATTTCCCTCCTGAACCTTCCCTCCTCCAGTCTGAGATTGTGACCTCAAGTGTCCCTGCTCCCCCTTAACTTGAATAGTCCCTCCGTGCCTGTCTTATTTATTACCTGCATGTACTTGAAGGTTTCAATCATATCCCCCCGTCTCTCCACTCCTCCAGTGAGTATATGTTCAACTCCCTCAGCCTGCTCACGTAGGGTATGTCCCTTAGTCCCTGGATCATCTTTGTTGCTCTGCGTTCACCCCCTCAAGTAACTTAATGTCTCTCTTCAGGTATGGGCACCAGTCCTGCGCACAGCACTCCAGGTGTGGCCTAACCAGTGACCTATACAACAGCAGGATCATCTCCCCTCTCCTTGAAGATATACCCCATACAATACAACCCAGCATTTTATTGGCCTTTGCAGCTGCCTTCATGCATTGTGCTGAGTTGTTCCTTGAGCATACTATAATCACCCCCAAATCCTTCTCCTCCTCTGTCATGGCTAGCTGAACACCCCCTTCCCCCAAGCTGGTAGCTCCTTCTTGGGTTTTTTGTCCTGAAATGTAGCACCTTGCACTTTCTGGCATTGAACCCAAACTGGCAGGTGTCCAACCAGGTCTCCAGTTTTGACAGATCATCCTGCAACCCATGGCACCCTCCTTGGTCATCCACTACTGCTCTCATCTTGGTGTCATCTACAAACTGATCTTGCTCTTGATGCCCATTGAGATGTCTGATATGAACAACCCAAACAACACCGGTCCCAGCAATGAGCCCTGTGGTACTCTGCTTGTCACTGCCCTCGGAGATGAGAGCTCCCCTCCCACCATCACCCTCTGCTGCTTTCCCTGTAACCAGTTTACTACCAATCCCACCATTTTCGCCCCTGCACCTGTACCTGCCAGCTTACTACCCAGCCTCCCATGCAGCACCAAGTCGAATGCCTTACTAAAGTCCAGAAACAGGACATCCACTGCATGGCCCTTGTCCAGCTGTATTGTTACCCAGTCATAGTAATCCACCAGGTTGGTCTGACAGGATCTGCTTGTGACAAACCCATGCTGCCTAACATCCTGCAGCCCATTGGTCTCCAGAAGGGACACCTTCAGGATTGTCTCCATCAGTTTTCCCACGATGGATGTGAGGCTTACTAGCCTGCAGTTCCCCAGTTCATCTTTGGAACCACTCTTATGTAGGGGTATCACGCGAGCCATCCTCCAGTCCTGAGGTACACTTCCTGAGACCAGGGAGGCATTGAACAGGTCTGCCAAGGGCCCCGCCAGTAATCTCACTACCCTGGGGTGAATGCCATCCGGCCCTGGCGCCTTGTCCACCCTCAGGCCCTCCAGTACCCTGCCCTCTGTGATTCCCCCATCTGTTGCCTCCTCCCCCCCGGGGCCTGACTTCCCACCCCCCGTTGGTAGCGTCCCTCCTTTTTCCTAAGGAAACACAAAGCAGAAGTATTCATTAAGCGCTTCTGCCTGCTCTGCCCGTTTCCACCCACCCCCCATATTTTGTCCTGACAACTCCTTTTCTCCCTGATGTACCTGAAGAATTCCTTCTCCCCCTTCTTGATGCCTTGCGCCATCCTGAGCTCCTTAGATGCCTTGGCTGTCCTTACTGACTTCGTCACCTCCTTCGATTCCTTCAGGTAATCTTCTTTGTTCTCCCCTTTCCCTGTTTTTTTGAACCTCCTAAAGGCAGCTCTTTTACTTCTTACTTTCTCTATGACCCCTTTGCTCAAACAAGCTGGGTTTCTTGGCCCTAGCGCTCTTACTCTGGACCCCGATGCAGATTTTGGTTGCCTCCTCAAGCCCCAGTTTTATGACTTCCCACCTCTGGTTAGTGTCTATATTAGTTTATATTCTGGCTACATACCCTTTAACTACCTCTCCCATCCTCCCGAAGTTGGCCTTCCTGAAGTCCAACACTTGTACCTGTTTCTACTCCCTCCTTACCCATTTTCAATGTGAACCACACTGAGTGGTGATCACTCCCTGCCAGCAGTTCTTCCACCCCAAGCTCCCTCACAAACTTCCCATTTGCCAGCACGAGGTCTAGGGTGTTCTCTAACCTGGTTGACTAGCTGATCATTTGCATTAGGAAGCTATCCTGGAACGCATCCAGAAGTATCTGCTCCCTTCTATTGGTGGTGGCTGGGGTACTCCAATCCACTCCCAGCAGGTTGAAGTCCCCCACAATCACCGTGCTGCCCTTTTTGCAGGCCCTTCTGATCTGTCCCGCTAGTTCCCCAACTCCTCTGTCTGAGATGGTGACCTGTACACTACTTCCATCCTGAAAGTCCTATTCTTGGAATCCTGGATTTGCATCCATAGTGACTCTGGACTATCCTCCTCCCCCTCCTCACAAACACACTTCAGTCCTTCTCTCACACTGTACAGATAAAGATAGTTCACACCCCCAAAGTGGAATTATGCAGAGTGTACTCTCGCAGTTTATCTGACTGCAGAAGGAAGCCAAAAAGGAAGAGAAAAGGCAGCCAGAAATGAGAGTTTCACATTTAGAAACTATTGGGAAGCAGAGACATGTGAGCTCTAAGACATGCGTGATATCATGACACTGTGCATGTCGTCGTCATATCAGGAGGAGGGCTCGTGCACCCTACAGATGCCTGAATGGTGAGCTGTAATAGTGGAGTGTAAGATAAATCAAAACAGGGTGTGCGCCTGACAGAAAACGATTGGCTGAACAGAGGGAAATATTGGTGGCTCAAGAGAGCCAAGAAACACACCTCTGGCTGACGGAAGCCAACTCTAGTGTAAAAATATAAACTCTGTTGTCCACAAAAAAGAAAACTATGCACTTTTCAGCAGCTGAATGTCACTATTAGCCTGCATACTGTGGCTAAGGCTGCTGAGGAGACATTTAAAGGGTAAATGCCAGTTTAAAAGGGCAATACCCCCTTAAAACCAAATACCTTAAGAAAAAGACAGGAAATAATACACTAGAGAGCCTAAAAACAGGTTGGGGGAGGGACCTACACATAAATAGCAGAAGGAGACCCTCCGGGAAGCCCTAGACTACAACCCAAAAGAAAATAGAAAATATATTTACCTGTGGCACCTCTATTGCTTTTTTTTTTTTTTTAAAGGAAATCGGAGACCTTAGAAAAATAACACCACCCTGAATTAAAAGGCAGATGTGGCCCCCAATCCAAGCACAAGCAGTGGAAATGGGGCGCGCAGGATAGCCAGTTTGAAAGCCACAGCTTAACAGGCCCAATTTTAATTTAAAGGTACTCCCTGTCACCAGGTAGTCCCAACCTGCTATGCAGAACTGCAGCCCCAAAGCCTAGAAGCTTAACGTTTCTTCAAAGAAGCTTGAGAGATGTTTCCCCTTCAATGGTACAGCTTAGACTGGAGAGTTGCTGCTGTCCGGAATCTTCATATGCCCAACATTCCAAAGCTTTGGGCTGTGCCATTTCCCCTAGTAGGGGTGCACATTACCCCGTTGTTATGAATACCCATTGACAATATGGAATGCTACAGAAAATTAAATTCAATTTTTAAGACTTGAAATTCCAGGAATTACACCAGTGATTGTTAGTCTAATTTCAGATTTTACTGAAATTCTACTGTCATTCTTTTAGTATGTATGTATATAAATAATCAGAATAAAAGAAGGCTTAACATACAGAACATTAAGTGAAGTAACCTGAAAATGGTACAGGAAGCAATTATAAGAAAAATGAAAGTTCTGGAGATTTACTGATCTGGTTTAAAATGCCAAATTCTGTTAAATTATTTGTTTTTACCAGCGTGCAGACAGTCCAAATTCTTGAATTTTACATTTTCTTTGGTAAAAAACGAAAACCAGTGGCCTTGTCCAGCACCAATGTCATTTATACACTTTTTATATATTTTTTTCTAGGATTCATTACTTGTACCTCGCTTTTATTGTTCATGTACTGTACATGCACCCACTGTTGTCACTTTATTTGTTATTGCTGTATTTCCTCCCCTAGTTTGTACCTGAAAATGAGTTTTGGCTCAGTAGGCCTATCCCGGTCACCACATTTTCAATAAATACAGTTATGCAAGAACTTAACATGACAGTAGATGTTTGAGAGGATCTCTTGCAGCAGGCCACTCCTACAGAACTACAGCCACCAGGTGCTAGGGCCACATGGAATCTTTTCTAGTCAACAGTCCACAAGGCGGCCGCCCACGATGATGTCACACACCAACAAAGTCCATCCCATAGAAACGTGGGTGACCCCGTGCCCTCTGCAGTTCTCCTGCCAGAGACCATAAGCAAAACATTTCCCGCTGGGGAACCAAGGATGAGTCAGAGATTCCCGCCAAGCTAATAAAGCAGAAACAGAAGACACACTGTCAAGAAGAAGGAAAGACAGACACAGAGAGGTCCTAAGGCCAAGGGGGGGGTGGAAGGCGGGACAGCATGGCCTGCTGCATGAGATCCTCTTGAAGATCTGTTATGGTAAGGTCTTACATAACTGTACTATCTTCATCAAGGGTTTCCCTTGCAGCAGACCACATCTATAGAACGAGCCCCAAGCAGTTCTGATTGCAAAAGAACTAATCTGGTTGGCTGGAAGTTACAAGCCTATGACAGGAGACCCTGAAGCATAGTCAGGCCGGAGCATGCCCTTCTTCGAGAGGCAATGTCCAGACTGTAGTGCTTGGCGAAGGTATGGACAGTACTCTAAACGACAGCAGCACAAATCTCTGCAGCTGACACATTCCTGAAACAGGTAACAGAAGTGGCCATGCCCCTGGTGGAATGGCCACTAACAGTCCCAGGAAGTTCCTTGTCATACTTCCTGTAACAAAAAGTAATATAGTCGTCCAACCATTTGGACAGGCACTGCTTAGAAACTGAAACATCCTCTTTCCCAGGGACAAAGGAAACAACTAAACTGGGAGGACTTCCTGCAATCCTTTGTACAGTGTGCATAATAACAAAGAATCCTACACACATGTAAAATATGGAGCAATGCTTCCTCTGGATTGGCATGCTTAGGATAATAAACAGGCAGGTAGATTGTTTGATTCAGGGTAAACTCAGACACCATCTTCGGCAGAAACTTAGGGTTTGTATGCAAAAATACCCTTGTCCTTGTAGAAAATCAAATGAGGCTGCTCACACATGAGAGTCTGCAGCTCGGAAATCCTTCAGGCAGAAGTAACAGCAACTAAAAATAACATTTTCCACAACAGAAAGTTTGCAAGTCGCGGCTGGCTCAAAAGACGCCAAAGTAAGCTTTTCTAACACAAAATTCAGGTCCCAAGGTGGGACAGGATTGCGCACTGGAGGCTTCAGATGAAGACTGCCTTACAAGAAAGTATGGGACACTTCCAGCTGTGGCACCATACGGCCCTCGACAGGCACATGGAAGGCAGAAATGGCCAACAGGTGCACCTCAGGCGAAGAATATTGCAGGCCAGAATCCTAGAGGGACAGCAAGTACTCCAGAATCTGATTCACTGGACAAGTGAAAGAGTCCAACTGACACGAAGCTGCACATAGAGCAAAGTGCTTCCACTTCATAGAATTAAGTGGCCCTGGTGGAGGGCTTCCTAGTGGCCACCAGAACAACAGCCACCTTCTGGGACACCCCAAACCTAGCAATGGCTATGTTTTCAGGAGCCAGGCATGGAGGGGCAGAGACAAGAGGTCCAGATGGATCAGGGTCTTCTGTTCCTGTGATAGCAAGCCTTTGCACAGGGGTAAAGGTAATGGAAGTTCCACTGTCAGCTGTTGCAATAAGGGGGACCAGATCTGATGAGGCCAAAAAGGGGCGATGAGGATCAGAGTGGCCCCTTCTAGTTGAAGTTTAATTAATACCCACTGGATGAGAGGAAAGGTGGCGCATAGAGAAACATCCCTTTCCAAGAGTGGGAAAATGCGTCTCACCAGAAAAATGCAAGCTCAGGAGTGAGCAAGCAGAAACACTGCAGTTTTGCATTGAGTGAGGATGCAAAAAGGTCCAACTCTGGGTGACCCCACTTGTCAAACAGGTCTTCTACGACCATGGCCAGCAGTTCCCATTCATGCATCCAGGACTGTGACAGGCTTAGCTTGTTCACCAGGACACTTCAGACACCTGGGACATGGTTGGCTGACAGTGGCAGGGAAAATTATGGAATCACTTCTGAAAGAAAGAATTGTTGAGTACCTAGAGGTCAGCGTGGCACAGGACCCAAGGCAGCATGGATTCACAGCGTGAAAGTCGTGTCAGACAAATCTAATAGATTTCTTTGACTGGGTGACCAAAGTAGTAGAAAATGGAGGGGCTGTGGACGTGGCCTACCTAGACTTTAGCAAAGGCATTTGACACAGTCCCACACAAAAGATTAATAAACAAGTTAACCAGCCTTGGAGTGGGTCCCAGGGTGGTAGCCTGGGAAAAACATTGGCTAGACAACAGGACACAGAAGGTAATAGTAAACGGAGTCCACCCTGAAGAAAGGGGGGGGTTACTAGCGGGGTACCAAAGTGTTCAGTACTGGGAACGGTCCTCTTTAATGTCTTTATAAGTGACATTGTGGAGGGACTGGAAGGAAAAGTATGTCTCTTTGCAGATGACACAAAGATCTGCAACAGGGTTGATATACAAGGTGGGGTGGAAAGGATGAGAAGGGACTTAGCAAGGTTGGAGGAATGGTCAAATGTATGGCAGCTTAGATTCAACACAAAGAAGTGCAAAGTAATGCACCTGGGAAACAAAAACTCAGGGGAAGAGTACACCATGGGGGTGAGATACTAACCAAAAAAATGGAAAGGGACCTGGGGGTAGTCATATCTGATGACCTAAATGTATGCAAGCAATGTGAGAAGGCAGTAAGGAGGGCTGGGGGGATACTGGGATACGTAGGGAGAGGCATCACCAGTAGAAAACAGGAAGTGGTTATCCCTCCGTACAGACAGTTGGGGAGACCACATCTGGAGTACTGTGTGCAGTTCTGGAGACCTCATTTCTGCAAAGACATAGACAATGTAGAGGCTGTCCAGAGGAGGGCAACTAAAATGATGCAGGGTCTGCACCAGAAGCCATACGAAGAGAGATTAAAGGAGCTTAATATGTATACCCTCGAGGAAAGGAGGGAGAGGGGGGACATGATAGAAACTTTCAAGTACCTTAAGGGAATCAACAAAGTCCAAGAGGGTAGCATCTTTCAGAAAAAGAGATGTGCAAGAACAAGGGGGCACAATTTGAAGATAGAGGGGGGGAAAGCTCAGAGATAACGTGAGGAAGTATTTTTTCACAAAGAGGGTTGCAGATGCATGGAATGGCCTTCCTGAGGAGGTCGTGGGGTCAAAAACAGTGGGAGAATTCATGAATGCATGGGACAGACATATGGCAATTCTAGTGGGGGGGTAGGAGGAAGTAGGCTGTTGGTTAACTAAGATCAGCAGCTTATCCATTAGGTAGGGAAATGGGCAGACTAGGTTGGCCAAATGGCCCTTATCTGCCATCAAATTCTATGTTCCTCTGTTATAAACTGTGTTCTAGAGCCCAGCATCAGACCCTCACTGCTTTCCAACACAGAGAGTAAGAGTGAGTCCCTCCTTGTTTGCTGATGTAGTGTACTACGCTGACATCCGTCTGCACCAGCAGATGGCCCGTGAACAGATGAGTCTGAAAGGCTTGCAATGCATACAGAACAGCTCTCATCTCCAGGATGCTGATCTGGTGCTCTGCCTCCACAGGGGACCACATCCCTTGGGTTTGATGGGGCCCCAGGTGGGCCCGCCAGACTTGCCCCGAAGAGTCCATGGTGTGCATCTGCTAAGGGGAGGGGATAGGGAAGGGGACCCCCTTCAACAAATTGCAGGGTTCCATCCATCACAGCAGAACCTTTTTGACTGGGGAGGAGAGCAGAACTTGTTGCTCTAAGTCATTGGTGCACTGATCAATGTCCACTGGGGAATCCACATACAACCTGGCTAGAGGAGCCATGACATTAGCTGCAGCCATCAGGCCCAAGAGCTTAAGGAAGGATCTGGCTGTAACATAGCTGCTGTTGTAAAGCAGGTGGGCCTGAGCCATCAGGTGGTCTGCCCTGTCCTGAGGTAAGAAGGACACACCCCGAGCCATATCCATTTGCCCCTATGTACTGTAGGTGCTGACAGGGGGTCCAGACTGACTTGGGTAGACTGACAGTGATCCCCAGGGCCTGGAACAATTGTGTGGCATGCACCATGGTCTGGAGCAGGTGCTCCCTGGACTGCACTCTGAGTAGCCAATCGTCCAGGTAAGGGAAGACATAGAGTTCCTCCCTCCTGAGGGCTGCCGCCACTACTGCCAAGCATTTGGTAAACATGCAAGGTGCCAAGGACAAGCCAAAGGGCAAGGCCTGGAACTGGAAGTGTTCCCCCTTGAACTAGAACCTGAGGTACCACCAATGGGAGTCCCACACCTTGATATGCAGGTATGCATCCTGCATGTCGAGGGAGCGTATCCAATTTCCCTGGTGCAGAACGGGCAGCAGGCCCTGTAAGGTCACCATCCGGAACTTTTTGTACTGGACACAAAAATTTAGATTTCCTAGATCCAGGATGGGCCATAAATCCCCTGTGCATTTGGGGACCAGAAGAAATGGGAGTATCATCCCCTGTTCCTATGAGTGTCTGGAACTGGTTCTATGGCCCTTTTGTACAACAACGTATGAGTTCCCCCCCCATTGCACTGGAACGTGGTCAGGGAGGTAACTGGACTGAACTAGAGGCTGCTCTGGAGGCCACCCCAGACATTCTGGAGTGCAGCCATGCACTATGAGCTGCAGGACTCAAGCATCTGTAGTGATCTCCTGCCACCAGTCGAGGTGCAGAGAGAACTGACCCACTACCACCACCTCCTGCAGGGCCAGAGTGGGGTGGATGTCGAGCAAGGAGTCATGCTGAGTTAGCACCTGTAGCCGCACCATCTCTTCCGGGGACCATCCCAGTGGTGGAGGTAGGGGTAGGCATGGCTGCTGCTGCTCTGTATTTGCCTTGGGGTTTAGTGCCTGGTTAGGGTCTATGGGCGGCATGACAAAAGGGCACCCTCTGGCCACGTCATGGCTGGGTATGGTATAGGGAATGGATAGACAACAGAGTCCGGCCGGAGGCCTGCAGGTCAGAAAGTATGTCCTGCACATCTGCCCCAAAGAGTTTGTAGCCTCTGAGGGGGCATTCAGAATGGACTGTTGTACGTCCAGGGCAGAGCTTGAAAGTGAGTCAAGAATGCCTTTGAAGACATACACCAGCAACGGCTGCCTGAGCGGAGGCATCAGTGGCATCTTAAGCAGACCGCAGCTGATGCCTGCTGATGTCTGCCACAGACTGGAAGACCTGAAGCAATTTCTGTTTCTGGGGATCCTCTGGAAGGGCCTGGGCCACCAGTCTGGCCTGTCTCCTCTCCAGAGTGGATTTTGGAATTTGACCATGCGGGCAATATAATTTAGGACCTTAGCAGAGACAAAGATCCGTCTGCCAAACAGGTCCAGCTTTCTGGACTTCTTGACCAGGGGAAGAGAGCTGAGGTGTTTAGGCTTCTTGGACTGATCGTGGGCAGCATTTATGACCACAGAATCTGCCTGTTGTTGCTCTGCAAGGAATGGCTTCCCTGCGGGGGCCTGGTACAACTTGTTTGCCTTCCTGGGCATGGCAGAAACAAAGTTGGGCCTATACCAGGTGGCATCCTCTAAAGGCTCCATCAGAGGAGGGATGATGAGAGAAGGAGTCTGGAAGTTCTAGGTAGTGTGTCAGACGTCTCCTGGCAGGATCCTGCTCTTCCACCTCAGACCCCATGGCAGCCTGTAACTGCTGTATTACAGAAATGATGGAGGGGTCGGGGGGACTGAGGGATATACCTGGGACAGTCCTCACTCCCTTAGGGAACCATGGTGGTGGAGTAGGAGGGGCTTGCAGTCCCCTCATCCCCCCTCGACATCCTCCTTGTCGTCAGCAAGAAGAAGGTCAGGGTGGTACTCATCCTCATCACCATTCTCAGAAAGGGGCCCTGATGGTGTCAAGGAATGAGGGCAAGCAGGATGTGATGCCATGGACTGTGATGGTGCATGATAGGCTTAGTAGGCCCCTGTGGCACTGGCCCCTGCAGAGGGACAAGATGATGCAAGAAGTCCTAAAGGGAGTATAGCATTGCCTGAAAGTCTATACAGATTGGTGTTAGAACACTGAGCAACACCAGCTGAGAAGACGGAGAGGCTGGCCCCATTGGCGAGGCCAGGGAGGGCAATAGAATAGGCCAAGGCCCTGGCGTTGGTCCTATGGCCTGGGCAGTCATTGGGGAAGGACCCCATGATGGAATAGTGGCTCGAGGTGATGCTGGTGGAGACTGGGACCCTGAGGCCAAGGAATAGGCTATGGAAAAGGCAGAGGACGGCACCGGGGGATATGGCAGGACCCCTGAAGACGCTCTGCCGACTCTGGCCAAGACCAGACAGGCAAAGTTCCCCGTCTGGTGGCCCGTGGAGAACAAGGGCCTGAACAGCAGGGACTGGGCATTCAGTGGGGCTGAGGAAGGGACCGACGCTGAAGAGCCTACATCTGCCAGGGGCTGCTGCCACAACAAGCTCTGTGGAGGAGAGGGCGTGGGCGAAGAGGGGGTGCCGCTGAAGCAGAAGACGGT
Organism: Neoceratodus forsteri; assembly: GCA_016271365.2. Lineage (NCBI taxonomy): Eukaryota > Metazoa > Chordata > Ceratodontiformes > Ceratodontidae > Neoceratodus > Neoceratodus forsteri. Next base: position 833,038,042 of record CM028133.1, read on the forward strand.
GCGTCGCAGCTGACGCCCAACACAGCAACTGCAAACCAGCTGGGGAGGACCTCTCCTTGGGCCGGTCCTTATCCTGGTGTTTGTGCTTCCTGGCCGACTTGTCCCTGGGCTTGGAAGAATGAAAGCCCAAGGAAGGGACTAGAAAAGTGGCGGAGCTCCTCACCTGTAGCTCATTCTCCATGTGGGCAACCTTCTGTTCAAGCAAGAAGAATTCCAAGGCCTTCTGGTGGTGCCTCCTGGTAGCCTGGCTGAAGTTGCAGCAAATTTTGCAGGCCTTCACATCGTGATCCCGGTCTAGGCAGCAGATGCAGGCATTATGGTCGTCCTTCTCAGGGATCTTCTTCCTGCAGGCACAGATCTGGCAGAGTTTCTCAGGGTTGGTGTTGTTGAAATATAAAGGGTTAATTTAGAAATAGTTAGGCAAAGAACTTTAAAATACGAGAAACTGTGGTATTGGCCGTGGTGGAGAATAAAGCCTCTAAATAACTTGTATCAATATTACTAATGCTAACAGGCCAGCCAGCATTGTTCAGTACTGGCCTTGATGATAAGCAAGAGAATGTTGTATTAATCTGGAAAGAATGTGCTGTGTGCACAAAGCACAGTTGTGTGATCATGGGAAAAGGTGTTCTTTGCAAGCAAAGCACAAGTATTATTGTATATAAGTAGTCTGTACCATTCGGACACTGATGTAATGATGTCATCTACTCCCCAACGAATGGTCCAGTTGTAAGTATAACAGGCTTCCCTATTATGACTGTATTAGCTTAGGTGATTAGGCATGCCACAATACAAATGCTAAATGTACTGTATCTTGTGCTTATTGTCTGTGCACTTACAGTACATCACAGCGGTCTCAGTAAAGAGAAATACTATGGTGAATATCTGTGTCTCTGTCTGATCTGTACCTTTGTTATAAGTCACACTGCTGTTACACTAATTAGAAGATTCCATATTATTATATCTGATCTAAGAGGTGTTTGGTATAAAAAGAAAATCACTTTATAAAGTAAAGTGATGTACTAACTAGGGAGAGAAAAAAGAAGAAAAAAATTGATAGATTTGGCAGTCTACTGAAGCTGGCAGTGTCTCCGTGGAGTCCGACATGCAATGGTTGATGGTGGGAAAAGAACCGAGGTGGGCGTGGGGCCACCCATGTTTCTATGGGAGGGACGTCGTCAGCATGTGATGTCGTCCTGGGTGGCCCCCTTGTACACTGCTAGCTAGAAAAGTTTCCATGTGGTGCTAGCGCCTGGCAGCTGTAGTTCTACAGGTGTGGCCTGCTGCAAGAGATACCCCTGATGAAGATATAAAGTTCTAAACTGAGACATTATCATCCACCTACTACCTAAGGAAAAGACCCAGAATGAAGAAGGGACCAGAGTGGCCAACTTTGTAAATAGGGCTGGCTCCTGTGCCATAGACTAGGGCAATCATGGAATCTATGGGATTGTCTCTACAGAAAGGCTTCACATGTATGCACCAACACACAGTGCAAAACAGCTGTGAGCTTTGGCAGATACCATATTAATAGGACTTTCTTAATGACATTATGAGGTGAGTCTGTTTTATTCTAATATGCAAGGCTGGAAATATATTTAATCTCTTCTGTAATTTACAATAGTGTTATTAAATAATTACAAACTCAGTGTGATAAATATAGCAAACAAACACCATATCCCACTTTTGCTTGTAACTTTACAGTGTTTCTTTCACTTTAAGAATGCTGGTATGAGAACACAACCAAAAACTCCTTACATGCAGCATCTAAGATCAGCAGCGGTACCCATCTTTCTGCAGACACTGGAGGAGACAGACCATGTGGGCACAAAAAGCAGAAGGACCTTATATGAGACAACCAACAAGGGACTGGGTATCGGATCATAAAACTGAGCGATTCCCATTTAAAAAAACAAGCATGTCCACATGCTCTGGGGCGAGAGCTGAACGCTTCTTTTGAACTATGCTACCAGCATCAGTGAAGATCCAACTGGTAGGCACAGAGGTTGCAGGGATAGCCAATAGTTTCTGGGCAGCACGGGCCAAAAGAGGGTATTGTGTGTGGTGCATCTTCCACCACTGTAGTGGGTCCTGGCATAAAGATGAGGCTTCACTGGTCTGGAAACTGCTGATTTCCTGTTCTGCTTGTTGGCTGACTGAGTTTGTGGAAGAGTTTCTGACATTGCAAAGATCCCCCAGCAAGAATTCGATGCCAGAGTCCTGTTTGAGCTTCTTGGGGGGTGGAGCAGAATTAGAGGGTTCAGGGGTGCTACTGACACTCTCTGGCAACTGTGACTTAGCCAACTGAGAGGCCTCCAGCTTCAAAAGATGAAAGGTTTCCACTCTGTCCACCTGGCTTAGAAAATCCAGCCCGCGGAAACGTGGGTCCAATGCACAAGCCAAATTCAGTACTTGGCTGACCTCTTTATCAGCATACCTCAAAGTGAGGTCCTCATGGATGGTCTTTTTGATATCACGGGCCAGTTCTGAGTCCCAATCGTTTGACGCCAAATGCTTATAAACAAGGCTGGTAATTACTGGCTTAACCAGGGATAAACTGGCAAAGTGATCTTTGGTAAAGGTAGAGGTAGAGATGGCTAACGGTTTCAGAATGTCCACAACGTCCTGGACCACTGCCCAGTCCTCCTGCTGCAGCATTATGTCTTTTTCATTTAACTTTTCGCTAAGGCCATTGAGGTACTTTTCATGATCCACCATGCTCTGCAGAACACTATAGATGCTATACCACTTTGTTCCATCACGGAGGAACATTTTCAAGTGGATTTTCAGAAAGGGCTCTTGGGAGGACAACTCATCGCTCAGAATAGCTGATGAGAAAATTGCAGTTACCAACTTACTGCATTTATTCAGAACACCCAAAATTGTAGGATGCAGCAAGACGGATTCAACACAGGTTTTCAGAATGTGTCCCACGCATGGCAGGGACTTCCAACCCATTTTTAAAGCTGCAAGTTTAACATCCATGCTGTTAAGTCCCACAGCATAAGAAGTGCTCTCCCTGATGCCCCATTCATCTGCAATGTCCACCAAAGCAGTCTTCACACTTTCAGTGGTGAGGTCTTCGGAAATTGGACGACTGGATAACACCTTGTTCTTGAACTCAAAAGTGTCATCAATATAGTGAGCTGTCAACGTGAGGTAAGACAATGAATTGCTGTGCTTCCACAAATCTACACTAACTGAGCAATGCTGAAGGGACTTCACAAACTCAATTACTTTCAGCTTCACTTGAATCTGCATCTCCTGTAAGATGGTGTGGGCCAAGAATGATGCAGCTGGAATTTTGTAGCTGGGATCCAACATACTCATCATTTGAGTAAAACCCTCACCCTCTACAATCTCCACTGGCATCAGGTCACGCACAATGAAATCTGCTATGGCTTTGGTGCTCCGTCCAACTGGTGGTGTTGCCACTGCTCTGGCAGCAAAATCTCTTGAAAGAGTCTCCACACTTTTCTGAGGGTCTGGCACAGTCCCTTGTCCTCCCACCAGTTCATTGTACTCACGACGATGTTTGTAGATAAGATGTTGCCTCAGGTTGGTAGTGTTGCCACTGTAGGACAGTCGCACACCACAAAGCTTACAGATGATTTTGGTTTTGTCAATAATTCGTCCATAGGCATCTCCCTGGAATCCAAAGAAGGTCCAGTATCTGCTTTGTGCCCTCCCCAAGCTTACTAAGTTCTGTGTTCCTTCCAGTAGCTGGAATCCAGAAGATGGGTGGCCCAAGTTACCAGCTGCATAATTGGCTTTGTGAGTCTGCATGATGGAGGAGACCATGTCACTGCATATGTACTGACTGTGTGCTGTCCCGTGATTGGACAGGTTATCTGGGGGCTTCAAATGGAGGTCTTGAAAGAGCTTCATCAGGAGTTCTTTTTCGCCAAATTCATACTTAAAATGCTCACCTGTTAAGAAAAATGACAAGATATTCTAAGAGGAGACTAGGACTTTACAATGTTTATTTGCATCATGCCTGTTCTTACCAACACAGTTTTCCCCCCACCAACCCAAAGGCTTCTTCTTCCCTATGATGTCCACATGATCCAGTAAGAATTGGTGGTCAGAGGGGTGAGAAAAGTAGTCTGATGTCAGTGCTGAACCACTGTTGACAGGCAGGGAACCCTACTCTCCTTCTAAAGGCTGAGAACAACATTTTCACAGTACATTCATCCATCCATCTATCTTTTTTTTTTTTTTACTGACCAGGAAACTCAATATAGGGAATTTAACTTCTGTGAAAACTCCCTGAAACCCTCTATTTATTGTCACGGGCAATAGTCTAACAGCAGGGACAGAATAGGCTCATCTGAAGCATCATAACTCTGATCAGGAAAGATTACCCTTCTATTAGAGTCGGAGAGTCATTATTTTTCCTATGGTTACCAAACTATGGGCTTCACACAGCTGTTTTTGGTGGTTTGCAGACCCTGCTAACATGACCATAAGAAATGCCCTCCTAAATCAGAAGAACACAACCCCCTTCCCCTACAACCCCAACAAATCCAATATAAATCTACATACCATGATGTACTTCTCTCAAACCTGCACAAACAGTTCTGACCCATCCATCACTTCCTCTGTTGCATCCCTCATTAGTTTTACCCATTCTCTATTCAAGTAAAACCCCTCACATTACAGCATCATGGTCCATTTCCCACATACCCAGTTTGAGGCCAAGCGTCCGGGCATACTCCTCTCCAATCCACACTAATAACTCCGACCCAGCTGGGATTACCTGGCATGCTCGATAATAGATCTTACTCCGGTACTGAAACACAGTGAGATTGTGCTCTTCCTCGTTTGAAGCACATGCCACGTACCTGTGTTAAAAAAGGAAGGGAACGAAAATATGTTAAAGAAAAATTTAGGAGAGCGTTGAGGCAAAATCAATCAATAAAACAAAAAAAAATATTAAAATAACAGTGCTTTACCTCATCCAGTTGGATTTGGACTCGTCAGAGGCATCAATGTAAAAGTAAGATCCTTTATCACGAATCTGAAAAATAAAGCACATGTTCCTTAGTTACTCATAATAAAACAACCTAGCCTGTTGAATGAGTGACTATCTCTTTCTCTCACTGAAGTTTTCAGTTATTCCAGGAACAAAAACTGATTTACTCCGAATTTACGATTTTCTTTTATACTTAGTACCCAGGCATGGATTGACTGATGGTGGCTTGGCAATTAGTGCTTGGGAACATGGAGGGGGGTGTATTTCCATTTCACAGCCCAGAAAGATGAAGATGAAGAAAACCTGTGATGGATCATTAATCATTATGCTTAGTGAGCACATTACAATAAAGGTGGATGCTGTGGTGGGGTAGGGCCCTAAAGAGTGGACAGTACAGGTAACTTCTGTTTTCTAATTTTTTTTAGTTTATGCTTTTATGTCACCTACTCAGAGAACATCCCTGCAGGACCTCCTTCCACCACACTGAGCCCTGCTACCTGCCTCAGTAACTGAACTAGAGAGGTACCCCCTCATGGCCAATACATCCGCTACCCGCTGCTTGTCCGCTAAGAAGGATCTCCATGGATTGGATGTGCTTAGCAGGGAATGATCAGAGGGAAGTGAAACCAGCAAAGGGGGATGTGTGGGCCAGCCCATTCAAGTGTGAGAGGGGAGCAGGATTCATCTGCTTGCTAGGGACTTCGTCCACGTTTCCACCCATTCTTCTTCCTGCTGTCGAAAAAATGCTGCCACATAACTCCTCATGGGTGGACATCCAGCCAGCATCCCTCCCCTATGTACTGAGCTTCACATAATGTTGGCATTAAGACAGTGCTACGTAAACATGCTTTAAACATGAGATTAGAGGGAGGCCGAGCAAAGGGTAATGTGAGGAAGTTCTTTTTCACAGAAATGGTGGGGGATGCATGGCACGGCCCATCTCAGGAAGGGGTGGATATAAATACAGTGCAGGGCTTCAAACAGGCATGGGATAGGCATAAGGGAGCAATACAGATGAGTATGACTAGATAGACCATTGACAGAGTAAAGGCCTATGGCACATTCATAAGGTAGAAACAATGGGCCGACTGGGTGGGCCTTGCGATCCTTATCTGCCATCAACTTCTATGTTTCTTTGTTTCTAAACCTGAAAACTACAGCTTGTTTTTATGTTATTTTTTCCATCACAGGTGCTACCCCCTTCAGCCTACCTGCTCAGAGCCTCGTCAAAACCCTTCCCAAGCACTTACTCATCCTTCCAGGGGATCCACAGAGCAACAACTGTCTTCATGATGGATTCTGATGGGTATGGTTGCTACACTCGGCAGGGTCATCGAGCATGTGAAGACGATGGCTTGTCGAGGTGGTGAGGTCTAGGAGAGTCTATCTCCTCCTGCATGCTCCAAGGATTCCAACTTAGCTTCTACCCAAGGATGCCAGTGGTATGGGTGCCAATTATGATGGCATATGCACTGGCATGGACATGCACTGCGCCAGCTGGTGTTCTTCCTCTGAAGCACCATCCAACTGCACTGCCACCTGCGGTCACCAACGTGACAACACTGAGACAGTGCCTGCTGCCCTCCCTCCCTTCCCGGCGGAGATCAACTACTGTGACATACAATCATCATCCCTCCCCCCGGCAGGCTCCTGATGATTCTGGCTTGTTCTCAAACCCGGGTCACACCCACTGTAAGTCATAGCCTTACTACTGGCCCAAAACAGATCTTTTAAGCACCTACAGACTATTTTGAAGTACTGTGCTAAGTATCAGTACTGATTTAAAAAAAAAATTTAAAGAGCAGTTCTTAAAAATTAGTAGGCCAGCATTCTATGCACTGATTTTTAAGAACTACTCTTTAGAAGAACTATCCCCATCCTTCCAGGGGATCTGCTAGTGCACTGCCTACGTGCCTCACCTTGAGTTGCATGCCTCAATACTCTGCAGCCAGCAGGTGAGAAGCAAGTGACGGGGCCTTCCCAGAAGAGGAGAGCAACCAATCCTAATCCTACTGTCGGCCTCCACTTCTGACACTCAGGGCTTGTGGTGTGACCTGGGTCGTTAACAAGACACAGTGATCACCCATCACTTGTCATCACAAAGCTGACAACTTGTTTGCTTTTGTAACAAACTTTATCACTTGGTGCCGATCAGCTGGAGAACAAGAAGGTGGGAAGGCTATTATGGGCTGGAAGGTGTTCAGCGTGATAGCATGACTAGCAGGGGCTGGGACATGCTACAGAACAATGTTTTGGGAGTGGGGGTAGGTGTAGAGTGCTAAATTTTTATATATTTGTGGGACATTAAGGTAGTGAGTGCCTAATTGCTAGGGGTGGGGATGAGAACAGGAGTAGGGACTGCAGATCACCAGCAGCAATGCAGTCACTGCTGGGGGCCTGTCTGCTTGCTACAATGGGGCTAAGAAAGCAAAGACCTAAAGGCGCGTTAATACATACTGTGCTGGTGCACTGCCAACTGCAATGCTCCATCGCTACTACACCAGAAATGTTTCTGACTCCCATTCACATGCTGACCTAACCTTATGCAACATTGCAGGAAGACTTCCTTCATTTCAAGTGCATTTCTGCCAGGTGGGGGGTATCTCGTGAAGCAGATCGGGTGGTACTGGAAGTCGGCTAGACATTGGACATATTAAAAAAAAACTAAAGATTAAGTCGGGAGTTGAAGATATCTCGTGAAGCAAACTGGGTGGTGTGGGGAGTCAGGTAGACATTAGACATATTAAAAAAAAAAACTGCTTAAGCTGAAGCAGGGATCAGGGGAATCACAAGGCAGATCGGATGTGGGCAGTTCGGCAGAAATTAAACATAAAAAAAACCTTCCTAAGTGAACTTGCCTACAAGCCCACTACAGATCCATACACAAGCAAGAAACACAGTTATGGCACGGGGTGTTATGCGCTGGTGCTGGTGGAGCAGCATGTTTACATGCTTGCAAAATAAGTACAGTTACTTAAGAACTTACCTTAACAGTAGATCTTTGGGAGGATCTCTTGCATCAGGCCACACCTAAAGAACTATAACTGCCAGGCACTAGGACCACACAGAAACTTTTCTAGCTAGCAGTCTACAAGGGGCCGCCCATGACTATGTCAGATGCAGGCAATGTCCCTCCCATATAAACACGGGCAGCCCCATGCCCTCCGCAGTTCTTGTTACACTGGAGACAGAGGCTCTCCTGCTGGGGAATCAAGAGGCCAGATGTTCCCACCAGAAAGAGAAGTGAAACAGAAGGTGAACCATCCTGGAGAGGAAAAGACAGACACAGAAAGCCCTAAGGCCAAGGGGGACAGGACAGCATGGCCTGATGCAAGAGATCCTCTCGAAGAACTACTGTTATGGTAAATTCTTATGTAACTGTACTATCTTCATCGAGGGTATCTCTTGCATCAGACCACACCTAGGGAATGAGTCCCAAGCAGTACTGACAGAGAACTGGTCTGGGTGGCTGGAGGCTATTGGCCTAAGACACAAGGCCTTGAAGCACAGCCAGGACACAGTCTGCCCTTCTTCAAGAGACAATGTCCAGACTGTAGTGTTTAGTGAAAGTGTGGACAGAACTTCAAGGGGCAGCAGCACAGATCTCTGCAGCTGAAACATTCCTGAAACAAGCAACTGAAGTGGCCACGCCTCTGGTTGAATTACCACAAATAACACCAGGAAGTTTCTTACTGTACTTCCTATAATAAAATGTAATACAGTTGGCCAACCATTTGGACAGACACAGTTTAGAAACTTGTATGCTCTCTTTCCCAGGGGTGAAAGAAACACACTGCTGCGAGGACTTGCTGCAGTCCTTCATATGGTTTGTGTAGTAACGGAAAATACCATGTACATCAAAATTATGGTGCAATGCTTCCCCTGGATTGATATGCTCTGTATAACAGACAGGCAGGTGGATGGTTTGATTTAAAGTAAACTCAGACACCAACTCTGGAAGAAACTTGGGATTCATCCCCAAAGACATCATGTCTTTGTGGAAAATCAAATAAGGAGGCTCACATATCAGAGCCTGAAGCTCAGAAATCCTTTCAACAGAAGTAATAGCAACTAAAAATAACACTTTCCATGACAGAAAGTATAGCCCCTATGTCGCAGCCAGCTCAAAAGGAGCCAAAGTAACTTTCTCCAACACAACACTTAAGTCCCAAGGTGGGGCTGAATTGAGGAGGCTTCAGATGGAGGATGACTCCCAAGAAAGTACAAGACATCTCTAACTATGCCACAGACCATCCGTCAACAAGCACATGGAAGGCTGAAATGACAGACAGGTGAACATTAATAGAGGAGTATTGCAGGCCCGAATCTGAAAGGGACAGCAAGTACTCCAGAATCTGATTCACTGGACAGTTAAAAGGGTCCAAGTGATGGGAAGCAGCCCAAAGAGCAATGTGCTTCCACTACATGGAATAAGTGGCCCTGGTGGAAGGCTTCCTCATGGCCACCTTTTGGGACACCCCGAATCTAGCCATGGCTATGTCTTCAAGAGCCATGTGTGGAGGTGTAGTAACTTGAGGTCCGGATGGACCAGGGTGCCCTGCTCCTGTGATAGCAAGCCTCTGCATGGGGGCAGGGGCACCGCAGGTTCCACCGCTAGCTGCTGCAACAAGGGGACCAGATCTGACAAGGACAGAAGGGGGGATGAGGATCAGAGTGGTCCCTACCATCTGGAGCTTGATCAGTACCCTCTGAATCTGAGGAAAGGGAGAAAAGGTGTAGAGGAATCTCCCTTTCCAAGTGAGGGACAATGTGTCTCATCAGAAAACTCCAGGCCCTGGAGTGAGCAAGCACAAATGCAGCAGTTTTGTGTTGAGTGGGGATGCAAAATGGTCCAACTCTTGGACGACCCCACCTGTCAAACAGGTCTTTTAAAACTGAGGTCAGCAGCTCCCACTCATGCATCCAAGACTGCCACTGGCTTAGCCTGTCCACCATGATGTTTTAGATGCCTGGAACATGGATGATTGACAGGTCTAGACCCTGTTCTAGAGCCCAGTACCAGACCCTCATTGCTTCCCGACACAGAGGATATGAATAGGGCCTCCCTTGTTTGTTGATGTAGTGCACTACACTGATGTTGTCCATCTGCACAAGCAGATGGCCCAGGGACAGATAGGTCTGGAAAGCTTGTAAAGCATTCAGGATAATCCTCATCTCTAGAATGTTGATGTTCAGGGTAGCCTCCGCTCTGGACCACATCCCTTGAGTCTGATGAGGCCCCAGATGAGCTCTCCCCCAGCTGAACCCTCAAGCGTCTGTGGTAAGAATCCGCTGAGGGGAAGGAATAAGGAAGGAAACCTCTTTCGACAGGTTGCTGTGTTCCATCCACCACAACAGCACCACTCTGTCCCTGGAGAAGACTAGAACTTGCTGTTCCAGGTCGTCAGTAGGTTGATCCCGCTGGACCCTCAGTGTCCACTGGGGAACCGCATGTGCAGCCTGGTCAAAGGTACCATGACAATGGCTGTAGCCATAAGGCCCAAGAGCCGCAGAAATGTTCTATCTGTGACATACCTGCTGTTGTAAAGCAGCTGGGCCTGAGCTATCAGGCAGTCTGTCCTGTCCTGTGGCAAGGATGCAAAACCCTGAACCATGTCCAGTACTGCTCCGATGTACTGGAGGCACTGACAAGCGGTCAAGACTGACTTGGGCAGATAGGCCGCAATTCCAAGGGCATGGAACAACTGTCTGGTACATTCCAGGGTCTGCAGTAGCTGCTCCCTGGACTGTACTTTGAACAACCAGTCGTCCAGGTAAGGGAAGACATAAAGCCCCTCACTCCTGAGGGTCGCTGCTATCACCGGCAAGCATTTGATAAAGACCAGTGTGTGACAGGGTTGAATATGGCCCTGTCCCCGTTGTTATGGAGAAAGAGTTTAAATATAAGGATCTGTTCTATTCTCTCCTTTTCTGTCTCTTCTCTGTATGGTTGCGCAGCCAGATTTTCTCGTGAGACTTAGGACTTGATCACCTTGATGATCTTGCAATTCTCTGCCTCTCGCTAGCTCTCTACCCTCACTTGCTGTTCTGCCTTTTCTTTCCCCCATTTGCATATCTACTGGTATGAAAATATGTGAATCATTACGTGGAACTGTAACTAATACTGGGATCCTTTTGTTTAGAACTGTATATAGTTTTACTGTTTAAATGTATATAGTTATACTGTTGAAATGATTGCAAAAAACTGTTTGGAAATCAAGGGGTTAACCTGTTTGCAAACTGACTGAGAAGCTGTAAGCAAGAGGTCAGTTCTGGGTCACGATGTTCTTTTTGCTGCACTTGTTGAAACTTACAAGAACGCTATGTGAGACGAATGCTGTTTTCTGAACGAGCAGGGGTTGCATAGACTTATAAAAAACAGAGCTGCAATTTCTTGCAAGAGACAGAGAAATACAGAGACTGAGATGGGAAATTGAGAAGAAACCCAGATGGACTTTCTCTGTTTATACTGCCTTTGTAAATAGTTATACTGAACAATTTTATTTTTTTAATTTTACTGTTATTAATGTCACTTGTGAATTTTACAACTGCTCTTGGTTTTCCTATGCTTCCTGACCTGTGCCTTGACAACAGATGGTGTCAGCTTAAGTGGGATTTACGCCATGCATACTCTAAGCCAGGAGTTGTTTGCGTGGGTACTAGACCTGGTACCAGGGAAGCACAGAAGAAAGGTATGGATTCTGCAGCAGTAAGAAAGGGAGTGGTTACCAGGAGAATGGCAGCCAAACTAGCAGAGACAGAAGTCCAAGCTGAGACTGTACAGCTAGCAGCAGTTATAGAAAAAGAACAGGCAGTGACAGAGCCTGAAAGCCTGACTGCCTTTTTCAAATGGTGGGTTATACAACAACAAGAGATGGAGAAACAGAGAAAAGAAGAAATGCAGTAACACAAACAGCAGAGAAAAGAGGAGATGCAGCAACAGGAGCAGCAGAGGAGAGAAGAGATGCAGTGACAGGAGCAGCGATGGCTGGATGCCTTGCAAGCTATCAAAGGCAGAGGATCTGGCACAGATCCAGATGAGCCACAAAACACAAGAAACTTCAAATACATTAAACTTACAAAGTTGTGTCCCTCGGATGATATCGAAGCATACACGACAATTTTTTATTTTATTTTATTTTTATTTCTTTTTTTTGACCGGGTAAGTGCACTAGACAAATCCTACCTATTTTCAGGCATGACCCGGGGGAAGGGGATACAGATGAATGCCAAATTATCTTGAACCAGATTAAGCTGTTGGTGGCATTTTTAGTGAATGAGGGAAATTTGGCCAGGACACCGGGGAAATTCCCCTACTCTTGCAGTAGGGGGAACCCCTGGGACGACTGGACTGTTCTCAGTATGTCTCAGACTGCTGAGTGTGAGGATGTGTTGGTGGAACGTTCCACGATCCCTGCATATGTTGCTACTGATGGTCCTGCTATTTTGGATACTGTGGATGGTATGGCTGTTTCCTTACCTGCTGGAGCTGCTGATTTCCAGCCTGACGCTGTAGAGCTTTCCCCAGAGGCTGGTACGTCCGACCCGGTTGAAGTTAAAATTGTAGAGGACAACAAGAAACTAAAGCGCCCGGATTGCAGTCAGCTGGCATCCCCCGGGACAGCAAAGAAGAGTAACATGGATCCTTCGGAGGTATTATTGGTTGACCCCGTTGGTGTGTCAGCCGCCCTGTCGGACGGTGAGTCCTTTCCTTTTTCTGCGAGGCTTTCTTCCTGGTCCCCGGAGCTGGCTCTCGAGAAGGCGGGGTGGGTCAAGACCCACACCTCATGGATTCCTGACCCATGTATTTCCTTACCAGAGGAAGGGTCACCTATGGTCCCGGAACCCTCTGCATTGCCTAGTCAGCAGGGGTTTCTTAATTCGGAGCCGGACTGGGTTGTTGCGTCACTTCCGGCTGTTTGTGAGGGCACTATGCGTCCTGCTCTTGCAGTCCCTGCTGCTTGTATGGAGTCTCATCCACCGCGGCCTTGTTTGCCGACTTCTCCTGACTTAGTTGCCTCGCAGGATGCTCAACGGACCTCTGGTCTGCGGCCTGGTTTTCCTCATGCAGGTCAGTCCTTTTCTGCTTTGGGCGACGGCCCTGTTTTGGGTCCTGTTGGGGATGTGGTGCCACGGGGCCTACAGGAGGTTTCATCTGCTAAACCTGTCAGCTATGCCTCATTATTTAAGACTTCAGATATACCTGCCAGGAAGCGTTTTGTAGCCCGAATTTATTATAGAGGTGGTTTGGACCTCCCCCGGACCGTAACTATGTGGGCAAACGTTTAATAATTGACTCTCTGGGTATTAGGCTGACTGAGGTGTACGCTTTCATCCACACCTCGGGGGACCATAACTTTGATGTCTCCTTTCGTTTAGCTGCCTTATTGGATAAATTTTGGGCTGCCTATTATGCTGCCCGCTCAGACCCTATTTGGAAGCCTTTTGTAGTTATCCCTATTACTCGGCCTACTGCTAAAGTGATTACTGTTCTCTTTCGAAATGAAGGGGTGAATGTTTTGGATATCCTGTATTGGTTGGAGAAACGCTGTACTGTTAATGGGGTGCCTCATGCCCTAATTGATGATAATGGATTTTGGACTGGAGGGTGGACGTTTAATGTCAAACTGAAAATGTCTGAAGATGGGATTCAACATCTTCCTGTTTTTATTTGGGGAGGGATCGTGGTATTTTGTTCTATCCAGGCCAGCCTCGCTCCTGCTATAGATGTGGATCTTTGTCCCATCTCAGCTCTGATTGTGATCAGCTGAAGTGTGCGGCCTGTGGAGTTTTGGGTCACTCAGTCCTGTCTTGTACTGTTCCTCCCACTTGCAACCTTTGTGGTGAGGTTACTCATGTTTTTGCAGCCTGCCCGTGGGCTGCCCATAATACCACTGATTATATGGAACATGACTTTTATATTGCTAAATCTGCCTCTTCCACTAAGCCCCCCCCCGGGCCGGGTCCTGTTCCTAAATTGGTGCCTACGGACCGTCCCTCTGCTACTTCGGAAGGTGACCCTGCTGCTCCGCGTGGGCAGGAGACCCCTGTAGTTCCTCCTCCCCGAGTCCCCTCCTCCACCTGTTTCCTCTGCTCTATTCATCACAGATCCACCTCCCCCCTTTCCGGAGGCAGTGGGTCTGGGGTCTGAGGAGGCTATGGGGGTTTCTCACCCTGTTGGTATGCGACGCCGCTCAACCAAACCAGTGGAGGACAAACAACAGTTTTCCATTCAGGTGGATAACCCCTATGAGCCTTTGCAGAGCTGGGGAGACATTATGGACGGGGATTATCCAGACGGGTCTCTCCCTTCTTCTTTTCAGGCTGAGGCTCATATGGTTCCTATCCCTTTATCTGACACCCCTGGGACTAACTTGAAGAAGAGGCCCACCAGAACTAGGAAAAATAAATTATTTTGTCTCTTTTCTTGGGTTTCTTTCTCCATTTTGTTAACATTATTATTATGTCTCTGGTACCTACCTCCATTAATTTAGCTAGTCTAAATGTTAATAGTATTCGGTCAGTGTATAAAAGGAAGGCTACGTTTTCGGCTTTGCACTCCTTACCCTATGAAGTTTATTTTTTACAGGATGTTCGGCTTTATACTACTATGGATGTTGATAGGGCTACTAGGGACTTGGGGTTTGGGCCTTCTTATTGGTCCCTTAGTTAAGACCTCTGTTCTGGTCTTGGGTTTTGTTTCTCTGTTTCTGGGTTTCTATTTCAAAAAATTGTGGATTTGGTCCCTGGGAGGGCAATGATTTTGGATATTTTACGGCATGCTCTGACTTATAGGTTTATTAATGTTTATGCTCCTCAACAAAAGGCTGCTAGGGTACAAATTTTTCGGTTAATTAAGCCTTATTTGTTTACTAGCAGGATAGTTCTATGGGGAAGAGATGTTAGCTCCAGTTTAGATGTTAAGACTAAAGGGAAGGTGTATTGTGATACGCATGAATTACAAGCCATTATTGCGGAATTCGATCTTGTTGATGTGTTTGCCCGAAATTCATTGCATACCTTTTCTAAAGGTAAACTGACCTCCAGAATAGATTTCTGGCTTTGCTCCTGGAATATCGACGAATTTAAGGGTGTGATTTTGCCTATTGAAACTTCTGAGCATAATTTATTGGGACTGCAGATCCATTTGGGAGGTGTGACTGCTCATGGACCTGGGGTCTGGAGGGTTAATACAAATTTATTATTGGATCCTGAGTTTCATAAGGGATTTCTGGAACTGCTCTCGGATAAGAACTCTGTGCTTTTTCTTTATGATTCTATAATTGATTAGTGGGTGGATACTAAGGTATGCCTAATAGCTTACTTTAAATTACATTCTAGACTTTTAGCCGATAGTAGGCACCAATAATCTCGGCTCCTCAGAGCTGAGCTGCATGAGCTGTTTTCTGCTGTTTATTTGTCACAGTCGGATTGTGGGGATCGTATATGGAATGTTAAATCGGCTCTGACACAATTCTAGTATGATAGAAGTCTTTAGATTTTGAACAGCGATTTCGGATTTCAGGGAAACAGAGTCAATTTAACCCTTATGATAATTGTAGGAGGAAGATTTCTGATAGGCACATGTTTCACCTCACTGATCACCAGGGTCAACCTGTTAAGAGGAAGTTGGATCTTTTGCAGTATGTTAAAGGTTTTGTTAAGCACACCTTTGAAACCCCGGTGTCAGAATCAGAGGAAATGCATTTATTGTTACAGGCCTCGGATGTACCTACCTTGACACTGGTTCAGTAGCAGGCTGTTTTGGACCCCTTTTCACTTGCGGAAGTGAAGGCGGTCATAACCACTCTAAAAGATGTGGTGGCACCTGGCTCGGATGGGTTATCTTCCGAAATTTATAAATCTCTATGGGGCATTATGCCTACTCAGTTATTGGATGTCTTTAATGCTTTTTTATCTGAGGATCAACTTTCTGACCAAATGTATGAAGGGTTGATGCTTTTTCTTTTTAAAAAAGGTGATAGGTCCGATCTAGGTAATTGGCACCCGATTACACTGTTGAATATGGATTTTAAAATTTTTGCAAAGTTACTGGGTAACAGAATTTTGAAATTATTGCCTTTTTGATTTCTCCCTCCCAATATTGTTCCGTCCCGGGTAGGTCCATCCGACATGCCTTGATCTTGGTACGGGAATTGTTTTCTCAAGGGCACAGTGGGACTCTTACTGGTTATTTATTTAATTTTGACTTGTCCAAGGCTTTTGATGGTATGTCACAGGAATTTATTTGGTTAACCCTCCGGGCTTATGGTTTCCCCCAGATATTTGTCAATTGGCTTAGGTTATGTTACTCCTTGGCTTATGTCAGGCCCTATGTGAATGGTTGGATTGGGTCCCCATGTTACATCCGTCCGGGTGTCAGACAAGGCTGTCCCTTAAGCCCGCTTTTATTTGTTCTAGCATTGGACCCCATCATTCGTTTACTTCAGAGATCTCCTGGACTTCCCGGTATTTCAGGTTTGGGTTTGTGTAATCAGAAAATTATATGTTATGCTGATGATTTATGTGTTTTGGTACCAACCGTACTGGTTGGCCATTTATTATGTCATGTTCTCCTTGTTTTTTTACGATATATTGGTTCTCGTTTGAATTTTCAGAAGAGTGTCTGTTTCAATTTAGCGGGACCTTCTGCAGGAGGTTCCCATCTTTGTGGTATTTGGTTGGTGGACTCTCCACACAAAATTGTGGGTCTTTTTTTTGGTATATCTGACATGGCTCAATATAATTGGGAATTGCATTTGAACATCGGTAGGGAGAAGGTTTGTAAATGGAATAAATGGTCTATGAGGAAAAAGAAGAGAGTCTTTTTGATTAAAACTTGTTTATTGCCTTTGTTTCTATATGTTGCCCATATATTTCCAGTGCCTAAACAGTTTTTTGTGCCGCTTATGGGTCTCTATTTTTCATGTTTTTGGGGCAGCCGGCTAAACCCAGTTAAGAGAAATATTTTATATGCTGATTACTGCCACGGGGGGGTCAATATGATTCAACTGATTGTTTTCTTTTTTTCCATTTTCTTTTCCACTAATTTAAAGCCTCTGGTTCACCAGACGCCTAAACCTTGGGTTCCGTTGGTTCATGCTTCTCTTTCGGATATTTTGCAGGAATGGTTTACGGCATGTTTTGTGCACAAAAATAAGCAGAAATATGTTCTGTCTTCTGACTGGGTAGTGGTGTTTGATATGCTTAAAACATGGCATATTACGGTAAAGATGGTAACTGAGCTTTCTAGAAAAAGTCTGTATACGGTTACAGTAGCTTCCTGGTTTTCGGAGGAAGTTTTTCCAGATTTTACGGTTCTGGAGAAAGCCAAGATTGGAAGTCATCTTACTGATACTAGAATTCCTTTAGTTATGTGGGATATATCATGGCTGGGTGTGCATGGTAAAATTAATATTCGACGGAATCACAATCATAAACAGTTATTAGATCGTTATTGTTTTAGAGACTCTTGTGCTGAGACAACTGAGACTATGGTACATTTATACTTTTCATGTCCCTTTATCGAACAATTTTGGTTTCTGTGGCGCTGTAAATATTGGCACCATGTGTGGAAAACATGGGACCCAAGATCCTTGTTTTTCGGTTTATTTCCAGACTCCTGGAATAGGTATAATTCTAGTACATTTAATTTAATAGCTGTTATTATATTATATTGGGTTTGGCAAGTTAGGTGCTGCTTTTTGTTTCAGCAACACTATGTATCCTCTACGGATCTGTTTCACAAAATTGTACGCAATATTGATCGCATTAAGGATGGTGAAAGGAAACTTCTCAAACAGAATATTTGGTAAAGATATTGGGGCTTTTGGTGACATAGTTACTCACTGTTCTGAATTTCATTTTTTGTTATTTATTTCATTTCTTACAGATGGAGTTCTTTGCTGCCTTGAACATGGCTTTGTTTATTTTGTGTATTCTGTTTTATTGGGGGAAGGTTTTTTTGGGGGGGTTTCTTTTTGATTATTCTGATTTTTTAACTTCTGTATCAGTTTCTGATTTACTCATTTCCTTTGTATAACTGCCTTTCTATTATGATTTGTTATGGTTTTATGCTTTTAATAAAAATGCCCCTACTCTTTTCGATAAGTGCCATGGAATCTTTAACATCCACCTGAACTACCATCAATCCAGGCAGATGGGACCTCGGTTTAATGTCTCATCCGAAAGACAGATGAAAGGGTTGCCGTAGCATGCCTGTGGCCAAAGCAGCAATGGGCAATCAGACTGGTACCTTACCAAACAGAGAAAACCCAACTTGCTTACAGCAATATAAACACTGCACAGTCAGAAAACTATGGCTTGGCAAAAAGCGAAACCCTGAAAAGGTATGACATCTCAGGAGAGACCTACAGGCAGAGCTTTCGATCTCTTAAGTACAATTCAGTCGACAATCCTCAAGAAGCCTTCACCGACTCAGAGAACTCCTGATAAAATGGCTCCAACCAGAGAGCAAAACAGTCCCACAGATCATTGACACATCTGCAGTGGAGCAATTCATCAACATCCTGCCTACAGATGTGCAGCTTTGGGTAAAGCAACACCGACCAGAAAATGGCAAAAAGGCTGTTTCTTTGGATGAAGACTACCAAATGGCCAGACAGATGCCATAGCAGTGAGATAACAGCCAACACTGGTAAGATACTCTTTTTCCCATTTAAACTCCAAGTCTGATAACTCTGGTAGCGGTAACAGATCTGTGCCCAAAGACGTTATTCGCTATAACTGTAATAAGCCATGTCATACTGTAAGAAGAGTGACACTGGAGCAGATTTGTCCTTAGCAAATTGGGCCAAGTACTTAAAAGATGTGAAGCTGGGAGATAAGACTGTGAAGAGACTTATAGATTCGGGAAGCAGACAGACCCGAGTACACACTGAAGTGCTAGGAAAACAATGTACAAAAGGACCAGGTACTGGTGTCATCTGCATCCATGGGGATACTCAATACTATCCCACCGGCCAAGTGACTCTGACTATTAATGGGGTGTCGCAGCAAACGAAAGCGGGGGTAGTACACAAGTTACCTGTACCTGTGATTATTGGAAATGACTTTCCAGGATTTACTGAGTTAATCAAAGAGGGAGTAATCCTGATGTTTTAGCAGCTGTGGTGATGAGCTCAGGCAAAAGAAAATCTTGAATGGTGGGGACTCTTTTCCTTTTGCTGATTTTGATTCAGACTTGTTTGAGCACAGCTCCAAGATCTGGAAGTCCAGGAAAGAAAGACAACACATGAAGAAACAGTGGCAACAAAAGACTGATGAGCATAAAGGATTAACCTATGAACATGCTGAAACTAAACTGATAACTGATTGTGATTTTCTTTCAGAACAAGCTAATGATGTTTCTCTCCAGGGTTATTTTAAGCAGCTGGGGGTGAAACCAAAATAGGGTGAACCTATGTTTAAAAATGTAATGGGCTACTGTACACAGTTTGGGTTAAACCTCAGACACAGGACCTGATAGAACAATTGGTTATACCACAAAAGTATAGCTCTGAGTTGTTACAGATAGTACGATAGTCCTATGGCTGGTCACTCAGGCAGGGATTGCACCCTTGCCAGATTGCTGTACAGATTTTACTGGCCTGAAATTCATGAATATGTTGCTACCTATTGCCGTTCTTGTGCTAAGTGTCAGAAAGTAGCTCCAGTGACTAAAAATGACAAGGTGCCCCTGGTTCCCATACCCTTGACAGATGTGCCTTTTGAGAGAATTGCAATAGATGTGGTTGGCCCCTTTAGACAAAAGTGAAAAGGGTAATCGATTCATTTTGGTAGTAGGTGACTATGCCACTTGATACCTAGAGGCAGTTCCAATGCATACCGTCACAGCCCCAAAAGTGGTATCAGAGCTTGCCAAAATTTTCAGCGGGGTGGGCATACCAAAAGAGATTATTACTGATCAGGATAGTAATTTTGGTACTTCATTACTGAAGCAGCTGTACAGACTACTAGGTATCACTGCCATAAGAACCTCCCCTTATCACCCTCAGACAGACGGTCTTGTTGAGTGTTTTAATCAAACCCTAAAATGCATGTTAAAAAGGTTTGCAAAAGGGGAAGGGAATGACTGTGACCAGTACTTACCGTACCTGCTTTTTGCTTACAGAGAAGTGCCACAGGCATCAACAGGTTTTTCACCATTTGAAATGCTGTATGGTAGACAACCTAGAGGGCCACTAGATGTAATGAAAGAAACATGGGAAGATAACCTCACTCAGAAACAATCTATTACAGCTTATATGTGTGCTCCGAGAAAGAAGCTGGCAAAATATGTTGAGATCACCCATAGTAATCAGGAAGAGGCCCAAAACCAGCAGAAGGTGTATTATGACCATGGGGTAAAAGAAAATGTTTTTGAGCCAGGTGAAAAGGTCCTGCTACTGTTACCCACTACAGAAAACAAACTGTTAATGAAGTGGCAAGGGCCTTCTAACCTGCTTAGACGTACTGGTACAGTTAACTATGAGATTGAGCCTCCTGATAGGAAAAATCCTATTAGGATATACCATGCAAACCTCCTCAAGAAATGGGTTGAAAAAAAAAAAAAAACACCAAAAGCAGCTTTGCTAGTTTTACTACTGGATTTGACTGACAACAAGAACTTCCTGTTTGGCAGTGGGAAGGATCACTGAGACACATTAGTTTCATCAACCTTGAAGGAACCTAAAAAATAACTCTTTCTCCCCCCCCCGGCTGCTGGAGGTCTGAATCCAAGCACGGAAGAAGGAGACTACTGAAGACTACAGGAAGTTCCTGTCCCAGAACAGGAAGGGCAAGAGTTGTAAGGGCACATAGGCAGTAGGAAAGTAAGTGTAAAAATACATAGAGGGAGGAGACAAGAAGCATACAAAGCAACAGGAGAGGGGACACAAAATAAGTCAAGATGGGAGTGGTGCAGTGCAATGGCTGTGGGGCAGCAGTGTTCCGGGAGACATTCTGGAGGCTGCAATGCTGCCCTGTTTGCATGCACCTCTCTGGTCTGAGGGAGGAGGTTGCCCATCTCCAGGCTGACCTAGCTAGGATTCGTGAAACCTCTTCCCCCACCCAGGGACCACCAGGGCCACCACCATTACCTCAGAGTTTACCAAGAAAGTGGAGCAGTTGGACCAAGGCGGGCTCAGGGAGGGAGAGGGTGGTGGAACAGAGGTGCATCCCTCCAGTTGTACCTCTCCCAATTCATATGTTGTTCTGGCAAAGAGTGGTTCCTCTATGGAGGCACCTGCAGTGGAGACCAAGGAGGATGCTGGAAACCTACACAAAGGAGACCCACAGAAGGATGGCACGAGACCCCACAGGAGAAGGAAACAACTCCTGGTGGGGGACTCAATCATAGGGGGTAGAAGTGGGGGAGGAAGGGGATAGGGAGGTAAAGTGCCTGCCTGGCACCACGGCTCGGAGGGACAAGAAGCGAATCCTCAGGATCACGGGAGCAGCTGCAGGAGGGAAGGAGGGAGCTGGATGTTATTGTCCACCTAGGGACAAATGACCTGGCTGTGAATGGGATCAGAGCGGTGCAAGAGGAGTTTGTGGAGTTTGGGAGGGGCCTTAGACAAGTAGCATGTATGGTAACCTTCTCGGAGGTGCTGCCTGTCTATGGCAAGGATGATGCTAGGGTATTACGCACCATGGGATTCAATGAATGGTTGAAAAACTGGTGTGGAGCTCAGGGTTTTGGCTTCACTGGGGACTGAGGAGCCACCTGGAGGGATGCAGGCTTATACTGGCGCAATGGTCTGCATCTGTCCGGGGAACCAGGATCCTAGGTGACAGGTTTAAATGCTTCATTGGCAAGTATTTAAACTAGTCAAAGTGGGAGGCACTGAAAAGGAGCAGGGAAATCCCAGCCTCCCCCCACAAAACACAGTAGCTAGAGAGGTAAACACCAAAGTAGGGAGCAGGACAGGGATACATGCAGAAAAAGGCAGTAAGGACAAGGATGGAGATAAAAGGAGTAAGTCCATAAAAAAAATGGAAGGTGATGAGTACCAATGCCCGCAGTCTGTGCAACAAACTCCCTGAACTTGTGGCCTTGATGGAAGAGGGATGCCTGGATATTGTGGCAGTCACTGAAACACGGTACACAGAGAACCATGACTGGGATGTCAACATATCAGGATACACAGTCTACAGGAGGGACAGGCTGGGTAAAAGAAGAGGAGGAGTATCTCTCTATATAAGGGAATGTATTAAAGCAACAGATCTAAAGAGTGAACAGGAAGTTGATGAGTCACTATGGGTCACTCTGGAGACAGGAAATGGCACCACAATCCGCATGGGGGTTGTGTACAGACCCCCATCTCAGGGGGAGGAAATGGACAAGGAAATGATAGAAGGCATCCTTAAAGTGGCAGAAAAAGGGGAGATATTGTTGATGGGGGACCTGAATATGCCAGATGTTAACTGGCGTACCTTTGCTGCAGGCACATACAAGAGCAGGGTCATTCTTGATGCCCTATGGGGGGGGGGCATGCCTCAGATAGCTAGTGTTGGAACCCACTCGGGAGGGAGCAATCTTAGACCTGATACTCTCAAATGGGGAAGGAGAAAGGATCTCAGATTTAGAAGTGGGTAGTCATCTGGGAACAAGTGACCACCAAACAGTGTGGTTCACAATAAACATAGCCATAGAGTCAAGCCATACAAAAGCAAGAGTATTGGACTTTAGGAAGGCTGACTTTGGGAAAATGAGAGAGCGCCTCAGAAAAGCATTAGCAAACAGGCAAGAAGGAGGGGTGGAGGAACAATGGAGAATAATCAAAACAGCCATTGCAGAGGCAACAAGCCTTTGTGTGAGGCAAATCAACAAAACAAAACAAAGGAAAAAAACAGTATGGTTCTCAAAAGAGGTGGCAGCGATGGTTAAGGAGAAAAGGATTGCATTTAGGAAATATAAGGAAACACAGAAGGAGCAGGACAGATAAATTTATCAGTTAAAGCAGAAGGAGGCAGGGAAGGCAGTCAGAATAGCAAAGGCACAAACTGAGGAAAAGATGGCCAACTCTGTTAAGAAGGGGGATAGAACCTTTTATAGGTACATTAGGGAGCGAAGAAAGACCAAGGGAGGGATACAGAGACTTAATAAAGGGGAGGAAATGTGGGCCGAGGGTGACAGTGAAAAAGCAGGGATACTGAACGAATATTTCTGCTCAGTATTCACAACGGAAGAGGAGGGGGAGGTACCTAAACCAAACAACAGAGAAAATCTGAATGGGGGGGTCAATACCAGTCCATTCACAGAAGAAAGGGTTTTGAAAGAACTCTTGAAACTAAGGATGGACAAAACAATGGGGCCTTATGGGATTCACCCAAGAATTCTAAAAGAACTAAGGGTAGAACTAGTAACACCACTGACTACTCTCTTTAACAAATCATGGGAGGATAAAGTGGTACCTGAGGACTGGAGGAGGGCAAATGTGATTCCACTTCACAAAAGTGGGAGCAAGGCAGAGGTAGGAAACTACAGACCAGTTAGTTTGACTTCAGTGGTAGGGAAAACGATGGAATCACTTCTGAAGGAAAGAACTGTTGAGTACCTAGAGGTCAGGGGGGGACAGGACCCAATGCAGCATGGTTTCACAGCAGGAAGGTCATGTCAGACAAACCTAATAGACTTCTTTGACTGGGTGACCAAAGTAGTAGACCAGGGAGGGGCTGTGGATATGGCCTACCTAGATTTTAGCAAGGCATTTGATACAGTCTCACACAAAAGATTGATATACAAGTTAGCCAGCCTTGGAGTGGGTCTCAAGGTGGTAGCCTGGATAAAAAACTGGCTGGACAACAGGACGCAAAGGGTAATAGTAAACAGAGTCCCCAGTGAAGAAAGGAGGGTAACTAGCGGGGTACCGCAGGGTTTGGTACTAGAACCGGTCCTCTTTAATGTCTTTATAAGTGACATTGGAGAGCACCTGGAAGGAAAGGTATGTCTCTTTGCAGATGACACAAAGATCTGCAACAGGGTGGATACACAAGGTGAAGTGGAAAGAATGAAAAGGGACTTGGCAAGGTTGGAGGAATGGTCAAATATGAGGGAGCTCAGATTCAATGCAAAGAAGTGCAAGGTAATGCATCTGGGAAACAAAAACCCAGGGGAAGAGTACACAATGGGGGGTGAGTTAATAGCAATAACAAAAATCGAAAGAGACCTAGGAGTAATTATATCAGATGACCTAAAGGTGGGCAAGCAATGTGAAAAGGCAGTAAGGAGGGCTGGAGGGATACTAGGATGCATAGGGAGGAGCATCAACAGTAGAAAACAGGAAGTTGTTATCCCTCTGTACAGACAGTTAGTGAGACCCCATCTGGAGTACTGTGTGCAATTCAGGAGACCCCATCTCCGCAAAGACATAGACAGAGTGGAGGCTGTTCAGAGGAGGGCAACCAAAATGGTGCAGCGTCTGCACCAGAAGACATACGAAGAGAGATTAAAGCAGCTTAATATGTATACCCTTGAGGAAAGGAGGGAGAGGGGGGACATGATAGAAACTTTCAAGTATCTCAATGGAATTAACAAAGTACAAGAGGGTAGTATCTTTCAGAAGAAGAGATGTGCAAGAACAAAGGGGCACAATTTGAAGATCGAGGGGACGCTCAGCGTAATGTTAGAAAGTATTTTTCACAGAGAGGGTTGTGGATGCATGGAATAGCCTTCCTGAGGAGGTTGTTGAGTCAGGAACAGTGGGAGAATTCAAGAATGCATGGGACAGGCATAAGGCAATTCTAGTGAGGGTAGGGAGGAAGTAAGCTGTTGATTAACTAGAATCTGCAGCTTATCCATCAAGTAGGGAAATGGGCAGACTAGGTGGGCCAAGCAGTCCTTATCTGCCGTCAAATTCTATGTTTCTATGTTACCAGAAACCGATAAAGAAGATATTGATGTAGCTTATGATAGATTGGAGCAAACTGTAACTGCTGTTGCTGTAAAGGTGAATGTTTCCTTAACCTTTGAACAAACCGCAGAAATTCATAACTTGCTAAAGATATTTAACAGTACTTCTACCACAGTGCCAGGCCGAGCTAAAGGTGTCGAGCACATAATAGCGACAAAGAATGCTTGCCCTATTGGGCAAAAGACATACAGATTACAGGAGCGGTTAAGAGCAGACGTGGTTAAGGAAATACAAAAAATGAAAGAACTGAGTATCATACAAGAGTCGAGGAGTGCTTGGTCATCACCAATGGTGATTGTAAACAAAAAAGAAGGGGCTGTAAGAAAATGGCTTGATTTTAGGAAACTTAATCAAGTGTCAGAATTTGACAGTTATCCTATGCACAGAACAGATGATTTGGTGGACAGACTGGGTAGTGCCAAATATATCAGTACCCTCAATCTCACCAAGGGTTACTGGCAAATCCCCCTTGCTAAAGAATCCATAGACAAAACTGCATTTGCCACTCCTATAGGATTCTATCAGTTCACCACCATGCCATTTGGTTTACATGGCACTCCCGCTACATTCCAACGGTACATGGATGTAGTTTTATCCCCTCATACTGGATATTGTGCTGCGTATCTGGATGATGTCATGGTGTATCGTCCAGACTGGAAACCCACATGGAACACCTACCAGCAGTTATCCAATCAATCAAAAAGGCAGGTCTGACAATTAATCCTACCAAGTGTGCCTTGGGCATGCAGAAAAAACAGATATTTGGGCTAAGTTTTGGGAAATGGAGAAGTCAAGCCACAGGTCTCCAAGACAGAAGATGTAGCTAACAGCCCTGCTCCCAAAACCAAGAAACATGTGAGGTCATTTTTAGGGCTGGCTGGTTATTATTGGAGATTTGTTCCCAACTTTGTGGAGTTAGCTACTCCCCTCACAGAAATTACGAAAAAAAAAACGGTACCTGAATGTGAAATGGACCCCAGAGTGCGATTAAGCTTTTTGGGCCATTAAGGCTGCATTATGTTCAGCCCCTGTTTTAAGATGCCCAGACTCTGAGAAACTATTATTGTTATAAACAGATGCATCAGAGGTAGGCCTAGGTGCAGTCCTGAGTCAAAATATAGATGGGACAGAACATCCTATTCTATACACACGTAGGAAATTACACGACAGTGAAAAAAGGTACTCCACCATTGAAAAGGAATGTCTTGCAGCAAAGTGGGCAATGGAGTCCCTTACGTTTTACTTACTAGGAGCTGACTTTGAACTTGTAACAGATCAAAATCCTTTCTGTTGGCTTAACCAAATGAAGGATAAAAATTCTAGCATCACACAGCGGTGCCTGGCACTATAGCCATTTAAATTTAAAGTGATATGCAAATCTGAGAAAGAGACTGTCAATGCTGATTTTCTGTCTACATATGGATCAGGAATTGAGAATTCCGAAGGTTGAAAAAAAAATGTGAGTTTAACTCTCTGTTTGCTATGCTGCATATGCACGGAACTGTAAGAGTTATCGGCTAATGCTAGTTAATCCAAATAAAGTTTTGGAAACCTGTTTTTGTAAAACAGGTTTCCTCGTAAGGAGGGGGGTATGTGACATGGTTGAATATGGCCCTGTCCCAGTTGTTATGGAGAAAGAGTTTAAATGCAAGGATCTGGTCTATTCTCTCCTTTTCTGTCTCTTCTCTGTCTGGTTGCACAACCACATTTTCTTGTGAGACCTAGGACTTGATCACCCTGATGGTCTTGCAATTCTCTGTCTCTCGCTAGCTCTCTACCCTCACTTGCTTTTCTGTCTTTTCTCTCCTCCCTTTGCATATCTACTGGTATGAAAATATATGTGAGTCATTATGTGGAAATGTAACTAATATTGGGATCCCTTTGTTTAGAAATGTATATAGTTATACTGTTGAAATAATTGCAAAAAGCTGTTTGGAACTCAAGGGATTAACCTGTTTGCAAACTCTCTGAGAAGCTATAAGCAAGAGGTCAGTTCTGGGTCACAATGTTATTTTTGCTGCACTTGTTGAAACTTACAAGAACACTATGTGAGAAGGATTCTATTTTCTTAATGAGCGGGGGTTGCAAAGACTTGTAAATAACAGAGCTGCAATTTCTTGCAAGAGAGAGACAGAGAAACACAGAGACTGATATTGGAAATTGAGAAGAAACCCAGATGGACTTTCTCTGTTTATACTACCTGTGTAAATAGTTATATTGAACAATTTAACTGTTTTATTTTGCTGTTATTAATAAATCACTTGTTGTGAATTATACAACTGCTCCTGGTTTTCCTGTGCTTCCTGACCTGAGCATCGACGACACCGTGGCACAGAGGATAAGCCAAAGGGCAATACTCAGAACTGGTAGTGCTCCCCCATGGAACTGGAACCTGAGGCACTGCCTGTGGGGGATACACACCTTGATATGCAGGTATGCATCCTGCACATTGAGGGAGCATATCCAGTCTCCCTGATGTAGCAGTGGCAGCAGGCCATGTAAGGTCACCATCCTGAACTTCTTGTACTGGATGTAAAAGTTCAGGTTTCTCAGATCTAGGATGGCCTACAAATTCCCTGTGGATTTGGGGACTAGGAAGAAGTGGGAACAGAATCCCCTGTTCCTCTGAGCTGAGGGGACAGGTTCTATACCTCTTTTTTGCAGCAGCGTGCAAATTTCCTCCAGCAGTACTGGAATGTGGTCTGGAGGGTGACTGAACTGGAGGTAGATCAGGGGGGCACTCCAGAAGTTCTAGAGTGTGGTCTTGCCCTATGGGCTGCAGGATCCAAGCATCTATTGTGATCTCCCTCCACCTGTCCAGGTGGAGGGAGAAACGACCCCCTATCACCGCTTCTCATAGTGCATGAGGGTGTGGGGCTGGCAAGGAGTCATGCTATGGTAGCAACTGCAGCTGGGGCTGCACCACCTACTCTGGGGGCTTTCCCAGTGGTGGAGGTAGGAAGAAGCAGGGCTGATGCTGCTCGACACTTGCCTTGGGACTTGCTGGCCTGCTTAGGTTTACAGCAGTCCCAACGAAAGGGCACCTTCTAGCTACTTTTTGACTGGGTGTGATAAAGAGAGTGAACTGACCACAGAGTCCTGTCCAAGGCCTGCAGGTTAGCAAGGATGTCCTGTATATTGACCCCAAAGAGCTTGTAGCCTCTGAAGGGGGCATTTAGGATGGACTGTTGTATGCCCGTCGCAGGCCCAGACACCCTGAGTCAAGAGTGCCTTCTCAGGCAAATGCCAACTGCAGTAGCTCTAGCAGAGGAGTTGGTTGCATCATATCATAGGCAAACCTCAAAAGGTGTTTGCCCACATCTGCCCCAGTGAGGCTGAATAATGAGAGGTGGGGAATCTGGCAATTCGAAACAGTCAGTCAGATTCCTCCAAGTAACATCCTGATCCTCAGCATTGAACCCCATGGCAGTTTGTAACTGCCTCATCACTGAGACAAAGGAGGGGTCATCAGGGGGAGACCATGGGGTATATTTGGAGGAGTCCTCACCCCTTGAAGAAACTGTGGCATTAGAGTGGGCAGGACTGTCAGCTCCTTTTTCCTCACCTTCATCTTCACCCTCAGGTCAGGATGGTACTCTTCCTCACCACCTGGCTCTGACATGGGCATCGACGATGTTGAGGATCGAGGACAAGCAGGGTAAAACGCCATGGAAGGTGTTGGTGCATGAGCAGGTCTAACAGGCCCCAGTGTCGCCAACTGGCAGGGGGCAGTGTATGAGCTCCCAGAAGGAATATAACTTGGCTGGGACATCAATAGAAATCAGCATCAGGATGCCTTGCAGCACCAGAGGGGGAGCTTGGGGTACTGGCGATGGCAGTATGGCCAGCGGTGTTGACAGGAGGCGCCGAGGCTCTGATGTCGAAAAGTCAGTCTGGGATGTTGTCGAGGCAGACTGAGGATCTGATGACAACATGGTGACCTGAGGTGACCATAGGGGAGGCTGAGTCCCCAACATCGAAGGAGAGGACAAGGAAAAGGCCAAGGACATCGCTGGGGGAAGAGGAACTCCCAATGACAATGTATCAGTGCCTGTCGAATCCGAGCTGGTGAAAACTCCCTAGCTGGAGGCCCGTGGAGAAGAGAGGCCAAAAGGTCGGCAGGGTTGAGAGGAGGCCTGATGCCAAGAAGCCACCACCAGCTAAGGTTAGACTGGAGGGAGGCACTGCCAGAGCCAGCCTTGTGGAAGAGAGGGTGTGGGTAGCAGGGGGGTTGCCGCCGATGCGGACGACAAACCTGCTGTGGCCGACATGTGAAGCATCGACCGTTAGTGGGCCGGGCAGGATCTCTCCTTGCTCCAATCCTTGTCCCAATATGTGTGCTTCCTGGTTGACTAATCCTGCGCCTTGGAGGAGTGGGAGCTCAAGGAAGGGGCCGAGGAAGTGGAGAAGCATCTGGCCCGGAGCTCCTTCTCCATTTGGGCAACCTTCTGTTTTAGCAGGAAGTTTTCAAGGGCCTTCTGGCAGTGCCGCCTGGTAGCCTGGTTGAATCTGTGGCAGAGTTCACAGGTCTTAACGTCGTGGTCCAGGCATAGGCAGCAGACGCAGGTGTCATGGTCATCCTTACTGAAGATCTTCTGGCTGCACCCACAGTAGCGAAAACGTTTTTCGGGGTTGTTTGGCATAAACAAAAAATCAAAATCACTTTAATATAAAGTGATTACTAAAACTAGGGTGAGAAAAGAAAGAAAATGTAAGAGAAAATTGGCGGTCGACTGAAGCGGTGTTGTCCCTGTGGAGTCCAACGTGTGATGGTCGACCGAGGGAAAAGAACTGAGGAGGGCGTGGGGCCGCCCACATTTATATGGGAGGGACATGGCCCACATCTGAAGTCGACTTGGGCAGCCCCTTGTAAACTGCTAGCTACAAAAGTTTCCGTGTGGTCTTACTGCCTGGTGGCTGTAGTTCCTTGGGTGTGGCCTGACGCAAGAGATACCCCTCAATGAAGATCGTGTGCACCAGTATACAATCCAACCAAACCAGGAATCATAGTTCGCCACAACGGAGCAACCTACAACACTCCACCAGTTGTTTACACAACCTTATCTGCACCATTCACAATGGTGCAAATCAGGTTATGTAAATGGGTCTTAAAAGTTCCTGGTTGAAGTAGACAGGTTCTGCTTCTGATTGGAAGCTGCACCGTGTGATAGTCTGTGACTGGACTGCTGTGCAGCTACTGCTTGCCCACCAAATTACACTCTGCAACCAAACCCAAAAGGTATTCCGAACTTTTCCTGGTGGCAGAAATAGAAGCCAGTCATTGCAGAACAGTACAGTTATGTAAGAACTTACCGTAACAGTAGATCTTCGAGAGGAGCTCTTGCAGCAGGTAATACCATTAGGACTGAAGCCATCAGCCATCAGGACCCCACGGAAAACCTGTAGCTAGCAGTCTGAGGCAGGAGACCGCCCCCCCGACGTTGGCTCCGCCCGATGTCAGATGTGGTATAAAGGGGGCGGTCCCCTGGCGCCACCTCAGTTCTCCTGCCAGAGACCCGGCTAGAAACAAACTGGAGAACTGAGCAGGAAGTCCCCACCATGATCTGGTGATATAAACACCCAAAAATACTGTCCTAGGGGATGGAGGGTTCAAAAGCCACCTGCTACAAGAGCTCCTTTCGAAGATCTACTGTTACGGTAAGTTTCTTACGTAACTGTACTATCTGTCTTTGAGGATGGAGCTCTTGCAGCAGGTAATACCATTAGGACTGAGTCCCAAGCAGTACCCAAGGATAGGCCCAGGTCTGACAGGGTGGTGAGAGATATGCTGAAAGACAGCTGATGAAAAGCACCTATGAGAGAAGGTCCTGCAGGACTGCTAGTCCGAAACCTGCTCTCCTTCTGGACGCATTGTCCATGCTGTAGTGCCTGATGAAAGTGTGGAATGAACTCCATGTAGCTGCAGCACAAATGTCAGCTGAAGAGACATTCTTAAGTGCTGCAAAGGAAGAGGCCACTGCTCTGGTAGAGTGGCCCCTAACTGCACTCAGAAGAGGTCTGTTATAGTGCCGATAGCAGAACTCAAAACTAATAGATCCTCTGGGAAATCACCACAAAAAGTTTCTTAGTATCAGAAGGGGTGGAGCTTGCCAAAAAAAAATCAGCTGTAGAAGTCAATACATGAGATAGACTAGCTCTGGCAAAGAAAGTTGCCCACACCTTAATCTTTCAGGTTTTTTAAATTATTTTTTATGCGTCATTCTCAACGTTTTGCCTAAATAATAGGCTTCTTCTGCGGAACTGTAACAAATATACAGAAATATCATATTCAATATTCAGAAACAATTTCGGTTTCAAATTATTTTACAGATCACTTCTTTTCTATACACTAAACCAACTTCAAAAACATCAAATATTCTCAAGTTAACAAAATCCAGTTATAAATCAACAATCTTAGTAAAATTCATCATATGAACTTTGTTGTTAATTACCAAAGTACATTTTTCATGCTGATTATATCACCCTACACCAGCCAACAAGTTAATGTGCTTGTAAAAAACATTGCCTTACTTTTTAACTATGTGATCAGGGAAAAGCTACTGTCAGTCTTGTTATCCAGATCTTTCCCTCACTTAAGAAAGGTAAAACCCATTAATATCTTCATATTTATCTTAATTATAGAATAATAAATTTTGCTATTTTCGTTAGTTTATTTTACCTGTCTCATTCCGAACAATGTATTAGATTTTCATTCTGTTTGGTAAACATTTATAACTTCATGCTGTATGTTTCTCATGAAGGCCCAAAATACTGCAAAAGTAAACATTAAATCTTTAAATCCACTGTCTCTTGCTTCTAATAGATCTTAACTTCACTTAAATGTTCTTTACTTTCTTATAAAGGGCTTCTGTAAGTTAACAAAAATAGTTTTAAACATAGTAGCTAATGCTAAGTCCTATAGTTTAGGTATAACAAAGAATTTTTTACTTGCTTAATTACCAAAACTGATCACAGTTCATATGATGAATTTTACTAAGATTGTTGCTTTAGAACTGGATTTTGTTAACTTGAGAATATTTGATGTTTTTGAAGTTGGTTGGTGTATAGAAAAGAAGTGATCTGTAAAATAATTTGAAACAGAAATTGTTTCTGAATATTGAATATATTTCTGTAGATTTGCTACAGTTCCCCAGAAGAAGCCTATTATTTAGGCGAAATATTGGGCATGACGAATAAAAAATCATTCTAAAACCTGAAAGAATAAGGCGTGGGCAGCTTTCTTTGCCAGAGCTAGCCTATCTCATGTATTGACTTCTACAGCTGACAGCAGAACGAAATACATTGTACTAGCCAATGGGCTAGTGACTGCTTAGAAACAGAAGCTCCCAGCATTCGCTTAGCAAATGAGACGAACAACTGGTCCGACTGTCTGGAGAAGCAAGTCCTGTGGAGGTAATACCTCAAAATATGGTGAATGTCTAAGGTGTGCAACAGTGCTTCACCTTGGTTAGCAAACTCTGGATAATAATCCGGAAGGTTGATGTCCTGGTTAAGGGTCAGCACAGACACCACCTTCGGCATAAATTTAGGGTTCGTGCGCAGATTCACCCTGTCCCTGTGAAAGACTATGTAAGGTTTCTTACACATCAGGGCCTGGAGCTTGGAAACCCTTCGAGCAGAGGTAATGGCTAACAAAAGGAGGGTCTTCCATGAGAGGAAGCGCAGCTTGCATGAGGCTGCTGGCTCGAAGGGAGGAAGGGTGAGTTTCTTCAGGAAGAAAAGGAGGTCCCAAGGAGGAACGATGTCTCTCTTGGGAGGCCTGACATGTAAGACACCTTGAAGAAAGGTTTTACAGGCATTAAGCTGTGAGCAGAGTTTTATCTCCAATAGGGTCATGAAATGCGGAAACCGCACATGTGTGCACCTTGATGGATTAATAGCTCAATCCTAAATCCAGACAGTGACGGAGATATTCTAGCACATGCCTAGCTGGACAACCCAAGGGATTCAGAGCAGAGGCTGTAGCCCACAGACAGAAACATTTCCATTTCAGAGCGTAAGTGGCCCTGGTGGAAGGCTTCCTCGCTGCAACCAGTATCTCAGCCACCCTGCTTGACACTCCTAGTCTCTCTTCTGCTAGGACTGCAGGAGCCACGCGTGCAGGTGAAGAGACTGAACAGCAAGGTGGACGAGAGTCCCCTGCTCTTGTGAGAGCAAGTGGGTGTAGAGTGGCAACTGAACTGGAGGCTCCAAAGACAGTTGCTGGAGCAGCAGATACCAGATCTGATGAGGTCATAGAGGAGTCACCAGAATCATTCTGGCTCCCTCTGACTGCAATTTGAGCAACACTCTCTGAATAAGGGGAAAAGGAGGGAAGGCATACAGGAACTTCCCTGTCCAAGAGAGGGACAATGCGTCTCACCAGAAAACACCAGGCCCAGGAACGAGCAAGCAAAAACTTTGCAGTTTGGTGTTGCATGGGGACGCAAAGAGGTCCAACCCTAGATGGCCCCAGCGACTGAACAGGTCATCTGCGACATCTTGGAGCAGTTCTCACTTGTGGTTCAGAGAGGTAGAGCGGCTGAGACTGTCGGCGAGAACGTTCTGAACCCTGGGCAGATGGACTGTGATGAGGTCCAGTCGGTGTTCCACTGCCCAGTCCCACACTCTCATGGCCTCCCTGCAAAGGGGGTATGAATGAGTTGCCCCTTGTTTGTTGATGTAGAAGACTTCTGGTGTATTGTCTGTCTGCACCAGGAGAGGATCCGGCAGGAGCTGTTCTCCGAATGCGGTTAGTGCATTCAACACTGCTCTCATTTCCAGAACATTGATATGTAGAGAGCTCTCTGTTGCAGACCAAGATCCTGGGTCCTATGATCCCCTAAATGAGCCCCCCAACCAGACAGAGAGGCATCTGTGGTTAACATCTGAAGAGGAGAAAGTCTCTGGAAAGGAACTCCTCCAGCTAGACTGTCGTGACAGAGCCAACATTTCAGAGAACGATGTACCGCCCGAGAGATCTGGATCCGAAGATCCAGATCGTCCACTGATTGGTCCCACTGAACCTTGAGGTGCCACTGTAGAGTCCTCAGATGGAGTCTGGCTAAGGGTACTGTAGCTATGGTCACCGCCCTATGGCATAGAAGCTGCAGAACCACCTGGGCAGGGGAAAAGGGGGTCTTTTGGAGCCTGCTGGCCAAACCCCGAAGGCAGTCTGCCCTGTCTGGAGGCAGAAAAGCTCTCCCCTATCCAGTGTCCAGGATAGCTGCTATGAACTGCAACCTTTGTGTTGGCCTGGGGTGTGACTTCGGCCAATTTACTGTAATCCCCAGTGAAGAAAATAGAGCCTGTGCCTCTCACAGGGCAATTAGGAGCTCCTCCTCCTCCAACTGAGCGGAGAGGAGCCAATCGTCCAGGTAAGGGTAGACAGAGGCCTCTCCTGTAGAGTACTGCCGCTACCACCGCCAGGCACTTGGTGAAGACCCCGGGGGCTGAGGAAAGGCCGAAAGGAAGCACCCAGAATTGGTAGTGCTCATCTCTGAAGCTGAATCGCAGAAACTTTCTGTGGGACTTCAGGACCTTGATATGCATGTAGGCATCCTGCATATCTAGGGAGCACTGCCAGTCCCCTTGCTGAAGCAGGGGAAAGAGACCTGCTAGAGTGACCATCCAAAACCTCAGGTATTTTACTGAGAGGTTGAGCTGGCTGAGGTCCAGAATTGGACGAAGGTCTCCCATTTTCTTTGGGACCAGGAAGAATTGGGAGTAATAACCTTTCCCTTTCTGGGCATGTGAAACCTTTTGTATGGTTCTTTTCTCTAGGAGCTGTTGAATCTCGGCTTCTAGGAGAAGACTGTGATCCGATGGACAACATGCAGGGGGGGGGCAGTTGTCCGGTGGGATAGAGATGAACTCTATCGTATATGCTTTCCAAATGGTGTTCAAAACCCATTGGTCTGCAGGGATACTGGACCATTCGAGTGGGTGAAGCGCAAACTGACCTCCTACCTTCTCACTGTGCCTGTCCACTAGGGGAGGAGGGCAGCAGAAGGAGTCAGGCTGAGGGGGTGGAGGGGACCTGGGACCTAGGAGTTTAGGGCTGCTTGGGGCCCAGGGAATCTTGAGGGGCAGGGTGCCTCCACCTCTTGAATCCCTTACCGTGGGACTGCTTATTCACCTGACTCTGCCCTTGATCTCTACGAAAAGGGTGCTGGTGGGGTTTCTGAGGCTGGGATTTGTACATGTAGTGCAAGTCAGCCACTGCTTTCCCTGACTCCTGTAGTTGTTTTATCATTTGCTCAACCTGAGAGCTGAACAAAACGGGACCCTGAAAAGGGGAATCCAGGATGGGCTATTGTAGGTCCGGCTGGAAACCCATGAGCGGAGCCAAGACTGCTGTTTCATTCAGACTCCTGAGGCAGTGTTCGTATGGCATCGTGCGAACACCAGAGCACGTGTTTGTCCACATCCAAACCCGACTGGGCACACGCTTGAATTTCCTGTTTGGAGTCAGAGTCAGGTATGGCTTCCATGAGGTCCATTGTCCTTCTCCACGGTGACTGTTGATATGTGATCATGTGGGCCATAAAGTTCAGTGGCCTGATTGCCCCAGTGGCTGAGAAGAAGACTTTACGACCCCAGCCATCAAACTGCTTGGCGACGGGATCAGAAGGTTGTGAACTCAAGTGTTTTGTTTGAGACTCCCTGCCGTGGGCAGCTGTGAGGACCAACGAATTGGCTTTTGGCTATTCGGCCAGGAAGGGTTCGGACTTTGGAGGCTTATAGAGTCTGTCCGCCGTCCTAGGGACTGCCGGGATGGAGGATGGTGTCCTCCAGGTTAGGCGTGTTACATCTTGAAACGGTTCCACAAACGGTGGAATCACCAAGGGCTTGGGTTCCCTTCTCCCCGAGGAACTTGCCCAGGCATTTATGCTCTGGATCCAGATCCTCTGTATCCCACTCATATATGGTCTGGATGTGCCGCATGATAACCAAGAATGAGGGATCATCCGGGGGGGGGACCTAAGGGAATCTTTAGGTTCCAGGGAGGGAGGACAGAATTCCCCATCTGAAAAGTCTGAATCCACACCGTCATCATCCGAGGAGGATGTGAGGGGAGGAAGGAGATGGAGATGAAGGCCGTTTCCCTCTCTTCCCCTTGGGATGTGGACTCGGGTGCTCACCCTGGTTCCCCTGAGGCTCTGGGGAGGTGGGGGACCCATAGGTGGCAGAGGAGGGACCGTGTCTGGGGGTCTGTACAGAAGGTCCCCTTTCGTGGTATTCTTCCAATGTCTGCCACTGGGACGACCGCAGGGGCCGGCGCCGGGTCTGAAGGGCCAGGCATCGGGTCTTTAGGAGCGGGTGTCTGGGGGTCTGGCTCATTGGGCATCGGGTCCGGGACCCTGGCGTCAGTAGGCCGATGATCAGTATTGCCTTCGCCTGGTGGGGTATCCGGTGTGGCCTTATCAGGCATCTGGTCCCTCGGAGGAGGGGCAGACGACTGGTCCTCATCCAGCGACCGCCCTGTGTCTGGCGTCGGGGAGCAGATCGACGGGGTAGGCAACCGACTAGGCTGGCTCTGGTCTGGAGGCGGGCACACCTTACCCTGAGGGGTGGCGTCCGAGCCCGGGTGACCTCCTGTCTACCGGAGGGTTCTTCTGCCCTTTTGCATTTCTCAGAAGAACTAGGCCTGTCCTGAGCTCTAGACAGGCTTTTCTTGGTTGACCCTGTGGATTTTAGAGGTCGATGAGCCAGGGAAGTGTGATGGTGTCCCGACGAGGCAGACTCCTGGTGTTTTCCCTGGGAAGAGGCAGGAGTGGACTTAGTCGTGCGGGAGGATTCGGACGGCTGGGCCAGAACCGAACTGGCTCTCTTACCGGAGGATGATGAAGACGACACCTGCTTTGCTGGTGACCTGGGGCGGGATTCAGACCTGGCCCAAACCTTTTTCTTGTGGTGATGCTTCCCCCTGATGACCTGTCCTTGGGTGGAGAATCCCTGGTGGGACAGGATGAACTGGCCCCCTGATCCTCGCTGCATGGCCACAGGTTTCTTCTCCAGAAGGAAGGTCTTGAGAGAGCGTGGGCCCTTCTGGTGCATCTTCTGGTTGAAATTTTGACAATGTGTGCAGGCGTCGGGCTGGTGTTCCGAGCCTAGGCAGAGGAGGCAGGCCTCGTGGCCGTCTTTGGCCAGGATCTGCTTCCCGCAAGCACACTTCGACTTTGGCCATGGTGGTGAGGGCGATGACATAAACGAGGTGATAATAAAGATTTTGAAGAATAAACGTGACCTAACGTTCGATGGCTGTCAACTGCTGAGAGAGGCGTCCATGGAGCCAAACTATGTGGATCAACGGCGGGAAAAGAACTGAGGTGGTACCAGGGGACTGCCCCCTTTATAACCCTTCTGACGTCGGGCGGGGCCAATGTCGGGGGCGGTCCCCTGCCTCAGACTGCTAGCGACAAGTTTTCCGTGGGGTCCTGATGCCTGATGGCTTCAGTCCTAATGGTATTACCTGCTGCAAGAGCTCCACCCTCAAAGACAGATTCTTTAGTTTTGGAGTGTGAAAGAAAATCTCTGGTGGGTGTCAAGAGAATGTTGCCCACAGAGTGCTTTAGTTTACTGCACGTGGTGCATTCTGATGAATACAGAAGGTACATTTCATACTGCAGTAATCCTTCCATTATTTTATTCCCTGGAACTGAGTCAAACTTTTCATTAAATTTACAAACTGTGTTTCTGTGAAACCCAGACCCTACATGTGACCATGTTGTTTTACAATTTAAAGGGATTTTCTTAATCCTTGCACCCTAACTCAGGCCTTGTCTAGTCCCTTTTAGTTAAAGCAGGGAATGATTAAATGCAAAATTTAGTTCTGCAGAAAGAGAACAGTCGCAAGGCAAAATCCCAAGAACAAAAAGCATATCTGACAGACAAGCTAAGTTATACCTCGTATATGATTCACTGGAGGCAATACATGCAGATTACAAGATGGAAAATAAGATGAGGGCTTCAAACAGCCTGTGAGACACTTTTGGAAAGTAAGCATAGTTCTAGTTGTGCTTCTTCCATTGCCTTTTTGTACCTCCCTACTACTAAAGCAATCTGTGTGGAAACAAGATCCTTGCCCTTGGCACTTCATCTGGTCTCGCTGCCCGTCTGCACATGATCGCATAATGTCTTCCTTGTGACATAAAAATCATTGCCACAGCAACCAACTGTGATTCATAAACAGAGGATCATGACATCACATGTAGACATGAAAACAGGAACACAAAGTCTGAGGGACAGGGACTCAACTTTGAAAATGCTGCCCTCAGTAAGCAGTTAGTAATAAAGAAGGAGAGATTAATACAGAAAATATTTGAAATACAAGCAGAATTATGTGTAAATATTTTATTTTTCAAAGTTTTTCCCAGAGATTCCTCAGGCTCTAGTGCTGTTGGATGGCTCCACAAACTGGAAAGACAAACAGCAAACCACAGACATGTACACTGTCCTGATTCATAAATGTGGCTACACCATGATTTGCACAGGCCACCCATGATGCTTTGCATTAGGACAAGGTGCTATTTTGCAAATTCAGTTCTATGGGATTTTTTTGTTTTCTATTTCATAATTAACCGTCTTGTGCCATTTCAGCATGCGTCCACGGTAACAGTGCTTGTATCGTCAGTTGCACCAAAGGGCCAAATCAGATGCACTGAGCATGCCCACACTGCTGCTGTGCCAGAAAAATGGTTGCAGGGATACAAAATGTAATTTAAGCGGCAGTAGGAAAAAAATGTGCATCATTCTGCAAGTAAGTTTGTGATAAGCAACTGTCAAACACATTCTGATAGAAGCACATGATTTTCTGCTCATAAGCAATTTTTTTTTTATGCTCCCTCCCAGCTCCAGGCCGGACTCCCCTTCAGGCCACCTATGTTGATGGCGCTGATGCACATGCCATCTTGTTGTCCTTTACAGACAGTCTTAAATGGCTTTTGCCTCCCCTGCTACACCTGGAGGTCTGTCAACGGGGTTCATCATTCAAACCCCCTGTGCTAACACCAACCAGGGTTATACCCACTTAAGCGCCGCCGGATCAGCCACCTCTTCATCCCCCATATAAGTAGCCCCCTGGTGACCCCGGACGTAACCCTTTGCCGGCGGGTCCCCCCTCCTCCAAGGGGACAGCGTTGAGTAAAGGCGACCAGCGTAAACCTGCTCCGGGGTGCTTCTGGGAATGGATGCGCACCTGTCCTCCGGACTCCTGCCACGGAGCTGGCTGCACCGTCATCCAGTTGGCTACGGGGTCTTTCCCGCTTGCTCCCCGGGGCATGAAAAGCTATAACGCAGGCTGACGCCAGTGTTCACTACGCCCTTAGTGAGGAGCCCACGATTGCCATGCCCCCAGCCTCCGCTAGGGGTCAGCATGCGCCGGGTTGTGTCCTTGCCCTCCCCCCAAGAGAAGGTGAGCTGTCAGCCGACGCTCAAGCCCTCTCTCCCTGACCGGCCCTCCAGCACCTGAGTCCGTTCTCGAACCCGGGTCGCTGGCGTCGCAAGCAGAAATCCAACTGCAGCGCCGGCTATAAACAATTTTGGCAGCAGCCTATGAAAATTGAGTCATTTTTTTGCCATGTTACAGCAAGTAAATCGTTCCCTGCTGGTGTATAAACAATGCTGGCTCTACATATTAAAAAAAAATGTTTGGAAAAAGCAAACAGAAAGCTAAACTCCATTACACTGTGATATGAGCTCCCCATTTTAGTTAATATGGAGCTTAAACTGGCCTGCTGAGGGGAGGCTATGTCTCTCTAAAGGTCTGTAGGTGCAGTTCCTTCAATAAACATGGGCTTCCCGAATGCCACAAGTGGGTTTGGTGCAGGAAAAACACTTTAAACCAATAGACTGCAAATGCTGAATAGTCTCACCGGCCAGGAGTAGACAGTGCAATCATTTCTGTCCACGAGGATTTCCCCTTCGTATGGACCAAATATGCAGCCCCGTGGGATGATGGGGAGGGTGCACCAGATGCCAAAGCCGCTCTGTGGGCGCTCCTTCACAACCAGCCCTTCTGGCAGAGATAGCAGCGCCCGGGATGGCACATTGTCCAGTACCGGCGTGTCCAAGATGAACGTCGGCGTCCCGTGTTGAGGGCAGGAATCTCTAAAGTACAACCGGCAGTCCTCACAAACTAGGAGACAGAAAATAATACAAAGAAAACCATTCAAAAAAAAAAATGCTATAGTCATTTCTGACTGAACTTTAAAATACTCAGGCAAAACAAGCTACTCTTAAGTACAGCACCGGTTCTTATGTCAGGCACGTGTGGATTAAGTTTAAACAGTAGTCTAGATTTCGGGGGCTTTCTTGTGTAAAGCAGCAGCAATGCTCATGTAAGCAGCTGCACTACTGTTTTATTTAATGTTCAGGGCCTCTTAACTGAAGTCAGCAAGGCTGTTCATCCCCTTTTCAGTTTTTATTTTTGTTTAACTCCCTTGTACCCCAAGCACCTTGCTCATTTGATGTCACCTAAGCCCCAAAAGAGGTAAAACACTGCCGACCTCTTGGAACCTTCTTCAGATACCCCCTGTTGTTCTATCAAATGGTCTGCTTTATCCTGGCGCAGGCGTTGGGGTGGGGGGGGAGTTGAACTTATAACTGCCATCATCTTTGTGCCTAGCTGGTGGATTTTGTTCCTGTTCTGCAATTCACCCCCCCCCCCCCAGACTCTGCAGTGTCTCCTAGCACTACAGCCTGTGAATGGGGCCCACTAGACGGCATGTGGTCACCCACACCATCAATACCATGTTGCCAGCTGCTGTAAGAAGCGCTGATATAGTGAGCCCCCTCCCACCCTCTCTCTGGGCTCTCACCTCTCCCTGAACTCTCAATATGCTATCTCTGCAGCTTGACCAAGACTCCACTAGTGGTTCAAGCTTTGAACACAGAACTCCCACCATGGTAGAACAATGCTCTACTGGGTCAGAGCTCCCTTTTTTGTTAGCAATAGTTACTTACTTTTATTTCATCCCTGGACCTCAACTATCATGGACTGTCATTTAAAAAATGCAGCCAATACTTTTTTT
Organism: Neoceratodus forsteri; assembly: GCA_016271365.2. NCBI lineage: Eukaryota > Metazoa > Chordata > Ceratodontiformes > Ceratodontidae > Neoceratodus > Neoceratodus forsteri. The sequence continues at coordinate 833,078,967 of CM028133.1, forward strand.
TAAATAAATCTAGAGCGCTCTGTAAGAACAGGGCTAATGAAAAAACAGGGCTAGCGAAAATACAGGGCCAGCTTTATACAGCATCTCACAAAACAATCACAGAACAAAGCAGTACACTGTCTAGCGAGAATGGGGCTATTTAAAACAGGGACAGCTTTACATCCCAGACACTTCACGGCAAACACAGAGCTGCGGTCAGTGCCCCACTGCCTGCATTAAGAACAGTGCCAGGGAAAAACTATGCTTGCTGCACATCATAGGCTGCAAACCCTGAACAAAGTGGTTAAGGCTAGTGAAAATGGAGCATGATTTATACAACACTGAAATGTAGAAACACAGAACTCAGTAACATAATATCAGGATCATTATGTCTACATTACCTCCTTCACAAGTAGGAGGGAAATAAGTGTGCTGTGCAAATGAGTAGTGATTATGATGTAGAACATAGAATCTGTCCACTGAAAAAGGCCCACTGGCCCATCATGTTTGCCCATTCTTACCTAAGTAATCCCGAGCAAGAGGAGCCCCAGAGGTTCCTCACTCCTCTCCCCCGGTCTGGTGTGGTCTTTACTAAGCCCTTTTATCTGTCCCCCTCTCTGAATCCCCTTCTCTTTGAATCCCCCACTGATTTCTCACAGACCACCTCCTCTGGCAGACTATTCCACCCTTCCACCACATTCTTTGTACTTCCTGGTAACTTTCTTAAACTTACTCCCTCTAGCTCAGGGGGTGGCTCCTGATGCTTATGTTCCCATTCAGTCTGAACAACTCCCCCCCCATTCCCTTTACTTAACCCATGGAGGTATTCGGTTCAATCACATCCTCTTTCTCTCTCTCCTCAAGCATGCACATGTTCTGATCTGATAACCTCTCCTGATAATACATTGCCTGTTGTCCCTGAATCATCTTAGTTACCCCTCTGCACTGAGGAGCCCAGAGTATTAATGTAAACAACAGTCTTTCCTTTATCTGGCTGTGAAGCCATTTTTTTTTATAAATGTGCTAAACTAGGCTGTTTAGTTATCCTTTAACATCTTGCATACCTAGCAATCCAAGACAACTGGGTTGCTTGGCTCAACTTTATTCCTTACCTAGCTATCAATATTTGTTAGCACTGTTACCATGGGAACCTTGATCAGCGCTCCACCCATTACTGATCTCAGCCAGGGCCTGATCTATATGATTTCTTAATCCTTCCCTACACACCTAGCACATGTATCTCCCAAAGGCCAGGATCTCTCAATAACATAAACACTAGAACAGCACTGCCATAGTGTAATTACTGAGCACAGAAAAATCCCACTGTCTAGAGGACCACCTTCCAGACAGAGGGAGTTCTGTTTCTAGCTTTCATTTGCAGACAGAATCACATATATACTCCTGAACACAAGTACACACACACACCAAAAAAAAAAAAAAAAAATCACACGCACACACACACAAAAAAAAAATCACACGTGTTCCTGTACGCACACACACACACACACACACACATATGACAACGACAGGTACATACTGGCTGCTGACATGATATGCTTATGTCTATTTACATGCACTCCTATACCCAAAATCCTATAAGGGGATGGGCCAGGGTAAGGGGGAAGGTCACTGGGGGAGGGGCAGCTGCAGTATAAAGACTGCTAGCTGCACAATCGAGCAGACTTGATAGAAACATAGAATCTGATGGCAGATAAGGACTGCTTGGCACACCTAGTCTGCCCATTTCCCTACCTAATGGATAAGCTGCAGATCCTAGTTAACCAACAGCTTACTCCCCCTCCACTAGAATTGCCTTATGTCTGTCCCATGCATTCTTGAATTCCTCCACTGTGTTTGACTCCACGACCTCCTCAGGAAGGCTGTTCCATGCATCCACAACCCTCTCTGTGAAAAAATGCTTCTTCACATTACCTCTGAGCCACCCCTCCCCTATCTTCAAATTGTGCCCTCTTGTTCTTGCACATCTCTTTTTCTGAAAGATACTATCCTCTTGGACTTTGTTGATTCCCTTGATAGACCATAAGGCCTTTAGTTGCTGGTAATTTCATATATTCGCATGTTCGTTTACCCATGTGTAAGCCCTCCTTGGGAGCTTACTAGTTAATTAGTGTAGCCGCGTTGTCTGGAGCTGGGGCCCTGCCTGCTGGCAGGGGGGGGGCCTCAGCCGGGAGGGATAAAAGGGGGAGCCTTTTGGCGTATGGGGAGGTTCCGAGGGAGAAAGGAGGAGAGAAGAGCTGACTCATGTGATTTTCGGCCGTATGGGCCAAGGTTCAGGGCCAGAATGGGCCACTTGCCACCCCGACCCACCGCCCTTAAAGACCAGCACATGCAGTTATATACCCACTTTTCTTGCTGAATGACCCTGAGCAAGTCACTTAACCTCTCAGTGCTTCAGTCCACCCAGCAGTAAAAATGAGAAAATGCTGAACCCCCCCCCACTCCCATTACCACTGAGAAATGAGATACTGTGTCTCAGCTGAGCTATCCTGGGGAAATAAAATATTAACTTTATAATATATTGGCAAGGGTTACAAATGCTGTTCTATGTTAAACCCAGATTTCAGCACCTTAATAATGCAGCCATCTCTGAACAGATTAACCTACACTTTTTTTTGTATTATTATTTGGTAACCAGATAAGGCTCATTAGGGACTAGTGCCTGTTTTCAGGGGCAACCAGGAAGCACTGCAGAAGTTAAGTGATTTGCTCCGAGTCCCACAGGATGCAAGTGGAGGTTGTGGGAATCAAACCCAGGTCTGCTGGACATACCAAACTCATTCGCAGCTCGTTACTCTAACCTCTAGGCTATACTGCCGGCCCAAAATCTATCTGTCAAGCATGGGATTTGAACGCCTGCTAGAAAGTGTAACACTGTAGACCCAGGCATTTGCGTGTTCAGCCACAAAGCTAGGGCCATATTTGGCATGTGCATAGTCAGCACCAGGCTCTCGAGATCCTGACAATTTGGCAATGATCACTTAAATGGTATCAAAGGGAATTAAAATCAAAATTTAGTGAGGTTATACAGAGTGTTTTGATTTGTAGTAGTCCTAGTGTGCTCTTCCCTTTGTTTTTTTTGTTTTGTTTTGCTGCTAGGTTTATGAGTTATGAGCCCTGGAGATCTCCATGTTCACATTGTTATAGCTCTTCTCGTTCCTACAATGTCTCCTGTTCCATGCGACAGTGATGCGTCCTGGACCATTGATTCAGAGAGTAATAACTGTTGCAGCAGCAACCTCTTGTTAGGAGCCTGATATTCTGGCTTCAACTATTTTATTTAGTTTTTGTTGACTGAGAAAGGAAGACTACACAATTCTGCTTATTTTCAGCCTCGTCCTGGGAGAGGGGGATACAGATGGATGCCAACTGACACTGAACTAGATTAAACCGTTGGTGGTATTTTAGTGAATGTGTGAACCAAATAATTCTTTCTAAGCCATACTTTCTGTTTTCTAGGTATGTGTCTAGATCTAGCCGGCAGGGGTGAATGTTTTCTTTTTAAAGCTTTTCATTTTTTAAACAACACACAACCATAAAAAACAAGCATTTGTCAATACCAAATCTTGGCTTGCTGACATTGGCATTGGTAGTGCAGGAGTTAGAGAGATGCATAATGGGAATGGCAGTGAAGAATTGAACTGAAGCCAACCCCACCCTGCAAAGACTGACAGGCATTGGGGGTGTGCCTTTGGGTCGTCTGCCATAATGCTCACGTCATTTCACCTCACCCTACCCTGCAGACACTGACAGGTGTCGTGGTATGCCTTCAGGTCTTCGGGCCTTATACTCACCCCATTCCATAAGGAAATATGCTGAGATGGGTGCAGTATAGAGGTATGGGGTGAACACTGGGGCCGAAGACCTCAAGGCACACCTCGATGCCTGTCACTGGCTGCAGGTGGGGGTGGAATGGCATGAGCATTATGGCCGACGATCCCAAGTGACACCCCCGATGCCTGTCAATCTCTACAGAGTAGGGCACTGTGGTTGGAAACCATAACGCCCCGGCCGTTTGTTGATATTTTCACTCCAAATTTTCAAATTGGGATTTTTGTGACCCCACCTCATGAACAGTGACACTACCACTTCGTTACTCAATCCCAAAAGGTGGTTTTGCACAGCGACTGGCCATTTGGCGCCACAAGTGTGAAAACACATTTCTGGCAAGATGTGAAAATGACAGCTATACTGTTCATGAGGTGGTGTGAAAAAATGTCAATGTTGAAAATCTAGAGTGAAAATATGAAAAATTGGCAAAGTTACAAATGTGCGTACAAACTACACAACGCACGCCTGTAACGTAATCAGTTTTTGGAATTTTTTCACCAAGTTTCAACATGGGCATTTTTGAGCCTGTCCTCATGAATAGTTGCACTGTGATTTTGTTACTCTGTCCCGAAAGTTGATTTCCCACAGCGACAGTGCCATTCTGTGCCACAGGTGTGAAAACACATTTCAGGACAGATGTGAAAAATGACAGGTATACTGTTCATAAGGAGGTGTAAAAAAATGGCAATGTTGAAAATCTGGAGAGAAAAGATTAAAAATTGGCGAAGTTACGCGTGTGCGTAGAAACTGCAGAAAGCATGCTCGTAACACAGTCATTTTTTTGAATTTGTTCACCAAATTTGCAACATGTGCTTTTTGGGACCTCCCCTCATGAACAGTGACACTGTCATTTCATTAATCAGTCCCGAAAGGTGATTCCACGCAGTGACCGCGAAATCACCTTTCAGGACTGAGAAACTAAATGATAGTGACATGTTCACGAGGTGGGGTCCCAAGAACCCCATGTTGAAAATTCGGGGCCAAAATTAAAAAAATGGCTGCGATAACAACCTAAGTTGAACCCCCTTCCCCACTGCCTCCCATTATAAAGTTTATCGCCATTTCTCCAGTTCGCAGTTCGGCTTTGAAGAGTGCAGACGTGTCTGGTTCAGAGAAGATCGCGGCTGCTGACCTCTGGAGAGTAAGTATGGGTGCAGGGAGGTGGGTGTGCAGAGGGAGGGAGGGTGGGGATGGGGAGGGGATGAGGGAGACAACGGTGGACTGTTTTCTTGTTTGCAGGAAAAAAATAAAGACTCGAGGGAAGGTTTTCTTCATTTACAGGTTACACACAAAAAAAAAACCAACATAGGCACACTGGGGTGGGCTCCCAGTGTGCCACAATTCTGGGGGAGGGGGGATGCCAACATGGGGATCGGGCACCCTGATGTCGGCAAGGTGTACAGATGGGGGGGGTGCGCATCCAACACCGAGAGTGGGCATCCCGGTGTTAGACAGGAAAGGGGAAACTGTTTAACCAGGAGGAAAGACACACTAAGAGGGGGGATGCTGACACCGGGATTAGGCACCCTGATGTTGGCTTTTCGGGAGTGTGTGGCGGGCAGCAGGAGCCACCATGTTACGGTGTGCCACATAATGTGGGGGGGCATGCCGACACAAGGATTGGGCACCCCGATGTCGGTTTTCTGGGGATTGTGTGGCCGACGGCAGGAGCTGAAATATTTATTGAAATGTTTCACCAGGAAAGGCATGTAATGGAGGCATGTCATCTGCCGCTGCAATGACGAGCCTGTCTCTGATTGCAGTGGCAGATTCGTTTCAACTCTGTGGCTCTCTCTCAAACTGCTGTCATCAGCAGCATTCTCACTGGTTGGCGGCTGAGGGATGCACCCACTAAAGCATCCCCTGTATTCGCCACAACACTGATACACCTCTGAAATGTGCTACTACCACAAGATGCTGCTTGTGCATGCACGCAAGCCAATATAAAAAGTACACACATCACCCCTGGTCATTAATGCTGTAATTAGTGAAGACTCTGTTTTCTTACAGAAAAGCCCACTCAATTATCCCTCAGGTGTTTGTCATCTGTAAATTTAGCCTTCATTATAGCTTCCTAGATAAGGAGAGTTACTTAAAATGACAGCTGTACTGCAGTAAACTTAAGACAGATCTTGTTGAATAAAAGCTCCCAGACACATCACTGTCACATGGGGCAGGAGGTACTGCAGGGAAGAAGAGCCATATAAAATGTGAACATGGAGATCCCAGGGGCCAAAAAACTACCAAACATATTTAAAAAAAAATTCCTTATAGCAAATTAACACTACACCTACAAATCAAAACACTCTGTACCTTGTCTTTGTAATTTTTGACTTTAGTTCCTCTTTAAATGTTCTAGAAGGTTGAAATTTGTGCGCATGCACAGTTAATTTTTTTTAAGAATATTTAATAAGGTACATTTCGAGACGATGGTACTTTCTGTTTTCATAAGTTAAGACTTCCATTACTGTAAGTTTAAACTGTAATGAACGTCAGTAAAAATAGGGAAAACTTTGCACATCAAAAACAAAACAAATGCCTGGATCTGTAGTCTGAAACATACATGGTTGACAGAGTGGGGTGGTAAGAGTGATGGTTTAAATGTTGCTGTTCTGAAAAAAGCAATACTTTTAAAAATATTACTGAAATTGTTCCAATTATCTAACAACCTGGAGGACAAATAGTCACTTCCCCGAGAGAAATCGTTAATTGTTTCCAAGAATATTACAAAAATTTGTATTCCTATGTTTCTCACCCTTTTTGCCCGGAAATGCTAGAACAGTTCCTGCAGCCACTGCAGCTCCCGCAGCTTAACACATGTCAAGCGAATTTACTCAAAGCCCCAATCTCTCAGGAAGAAATTAAGCAGGCCATTGATTCCCTTCCTATAGACAAATCCCCAGGCCCAGATGGGTTTACTGCAGAATTTTACAAACTTTTCAGAGAGCAAATAGTGCCAGTCCTCTTAGATACTTACAATTATATGTTTGAACAAGGTATCTCAGACTCTACTTTATTCGAGGCTACAGTCGTGGTTATCCCAAAGCCTGATAGAGATCCCCTTCAAGTTGTCAATTACCGTCCAATTTCCCTAATTAATGTTGACATAAAGATATTGGCAAAAATTTTGGCCACTCGGCTATCCAGTGTCTGGCAATGCCTCATAAGCTGCGAGCAAGTTGGCTTTGTTGCCGGCAGGGTCTCATCTGATCATATGCGTAAGTTGGCCTATTTGATCTCCGCATCCAGGGAGTCCCGAATTCCAGCTGCTTTGGTCTCCCTGGATGTAGAGAAAGCGTTCGATAGGGTTTCATGGAAATACCTATTCCACTTGTTGCAACTTTACAACATCCCAACACGGTATATAAAATGGATCAGGATATTATATACTTGTCCATCTGCACGCATATTATGCAATGGGCACCTATCTCAATCCTTTCAGTTACAACAAGGAACTCGACAGGGATGCCCACTTTCTCCCTTTTTGTTCGACTTATACTTGGAGCCGCTTGTTAGATGTATCAACTATTCACCAAATATCTCTGGTAGATCTTTAGGGCCTAATCAATATAAAATTTTCTGTTTATGCCGATGATATCTTACTTCATATAACATAACATATCCTCTAAAATCGGTCCCTGCTGCACTTGAAATTATTAAAACATTTGGTAAATTCTCCAATTATAAACTTAACATTACAAAAACAGAAATGATGCCCTTAAATGTTCATACATTTCAAGCTGAAGTTGCTCACTTTGGGTTTCGCTGGACTACGGCCAAACTAAAATATCAGGGTATATACCTTTCCTCTTCAGAAGTCAAAATGAAACAATACAACGTAGATAAAATTTTTACTCAGATTAAAATAGATCTTTCCCACTGGGCCATGCTACCACTTACTCTTTGGGGACGGGTAAATGTTCTGAAAATGAATGTTCTTCCACGAATCCTGTACCCCTTGCAGATGACACATTTTTTCTTACCCAAAACATGGTTCACTCAGATTAATAAACTTATGTCCAATTTTCTATGGGGTGGTAAGACACCCCGGTGAGCTCTCTTCAAGCTGCAGCGGAGTAGTAATAATGGAGGCTTACAACTCCCAGATTTGCTTCTTTATCAGTTCTCCATTACTTGCTCAGTCCTTGCACACTGGTTGAAGGATGTCTCATACAAGGAACAAGCTCAATACGTCCCCTTGTGGTACCAAATTGAGCAGAATCTACTCTCTCTGCACAATATATCCCTTAATACTCTCATTTTTTCCCCCTCTCAAAAAATTGCCTAAGGGTTTCAGGACCCTTCCCATAGGAACAACACTTCGGGTACATGCCCAGATGTGCAACTTTTTCCAGATATCTCTGGTGAAGGGTGTTTCCCAGCCTATAAGTGCGAACCTTAATTTTAGAATTGGCGGAATGCCCCTATCGCACAATTTCTGGCCTGGAAATACTCAATTGAGAGTCGTAGATCTACTTCATGAACACAAACTGATACCGATTCAAACGGCCAGTTTATTGTTTAATCTCCCTAACTCTTTTTGTTTCAAGTACCTTCAATTACAACACATGCTGCTATGACACTTTGGAACGGGGTACTGGACACAGTATTTAGCTGGCCCCTTCTTACCGGCTATCGCTAACTTACCCTCCTCTCATACCATTTCCTATTTTTACCGTCTCCTCAGGGATGCAATAGAGGGAATATGAGGAGTGCCGTATTATGTTTGGGACCAGGCACTACCTGGCTTCAAACACTTCAACTCCACGATTATGGTCTAAAATTTGGTTGCACCTGTATCAAGATGTGAAATGGATTAGATATTGCATTTTACAGTTTTATGTAATAAATGACTTATGTTATACTCCGGCCAGGCTTTACCAAATGGGGAAACTTTCCTCAAATTTATGTTCTCACTGCAAACAGGAGCCTGGCACTCTGTTGCACATACTATGGGAATGTGATAAAGTTACACCCTTTTGGGATAGTATTAGGTCCAACTTAGATCCACTACTAGGGCTATCTGCAGCCTTTAGCCCGGAAATTTGTATAATAGGAGATTATGGGGAGATTTTAAGAGGCACTCCATGAAAATACATGACATTAATATCTATATGTGATAAAAAAGTGGTCATGCGCCACCGGTTAGACCAAAATATCCCAACATATGCAGAATGGCTAAAAGAGATACTTTTAGCTTTACAAGCTGAAAACACGATCGCTTCACATGACAAAGAGGCCACAATATTATCAGAAAGTATGGGCGCCTTTACATACCTTACTAACCATTTAGTGGCCCGTAGTATACTGATCAACATTGTAATGAGGAAAAGGGGAGGAACCGTACTGTAATGGATATACTAACTTGATCCTCTCCGATCACTATACCTGGGCTAATGGAAATATAGGCAATTGTCACGCGATACCTGATAGGGATGGGGGAATTTTGGGGGGGGGGAGGTAGGAAGAGGAATATGGGTAGGTCTCTGTAGATTGATGAGAAGTCAGTATGTGAATAAGACTAAGATCACGTCCTTATTGAACATTTTTTTTTATTCCGTTAAGGGATCCAGAGCAAGCATTGTAACAGGACCTTATACAATGTGTGCCTATGTAAAGCCAGTATGTATTTTTCTCTGTCTAATGTCTGCTACATACGATTTGTCAACTCTTCCTACAAATAAAATATATTTAATTTGAAGAAAAAAAAATATTACTGAAATTGGTTTGTTGCCTGTCATAAAACAGACTATTTTTGTTACTGAAAAAACTATTTTCTTGGCTACAAAACCTGTTTTCATGACTGCCAAACCTATTTGCGTGGCTGTTAGAGGTCATGGAATTGGGGACAATAAGAGAAACATTTGTGCATTAAAAACCAAAAACTGCCTGGAGCTGTATTCTGAAACGTGCGTGGTCGACATAGTGGGGTGAAAGGGTGATTCTTCAGCTACTGTTTTATTGAGCAAAACGCTTTTTAAATTATTAATGAAACTGGGTAGCTTTGTGTCACAAAAAAGTTTGTTTTCATGACTCAAAAACATGTTTCTCCGACTCACAAACCTATTTTCATGAGATACACCTTCTGCTTTCTTAACATTTTGCCTCAAAATGAGAGAAACATACAGTTGGCTTTGCATGGATATGTCCAAAGCAAGCTGCACGTCTGGGGCAATGTGAGTGATGATGCAACTCTTTTGCAGGTAGCCTACAGGGCCACTTGCTAAGTCCAGTACAGATCTGGTACCATATGTGATGATGCAACTGCTTCGTGAATAGCCTGCACGTTCACTCACAAAGCAAGCAACAGGTCTGGTGTAGAGTGCGCCAGTACGACATGTTTATTATTGATAATATAGACGTTAGACTTATTAAGATGGGAATTAATGACTTGGCCTCCCCTATAGCATATTTATTTAATTACTCTTTGTGCAATGGGTTTTTCCCAAAGATTGGAAACTTGCAACTATAAAGCCCATATTTAAATCTGGCAATAGGGAATGTGTTTCCAACTACTGCCTGATTTCTTTACTGGCTCCTTTATCAAAATTAGCCCAACCCAAGTGGATAAATGACCTACCCCCTCGACCTCACTGAATTCAATAAGGTCGGTAAATTCAAAGCTGGTCTCCAATCACACCTAGCTCTCTTTTATATATGTGAGTGCCCAAACACAACCTATCCATATTACAAACACTCGAAGTCCCTGAACGCCCTAAATTCAAACACTAGGAAAGTCCTTTAACCTCCCCTTCCAACCTCCCTACGTAAGACTAACATAGGTTTATCCATCTCCCCACCTTTTCTTTCCTTCCCCCTTTGCCTCCCCTAGCCCCCCATATTTACCACCCTTTTCTACCCCCACACACCCTTTTTTACTGTCCTCTCCTTAATCCTCTCCCCACCACGTACCACCCTCCCTTCCCACTCTCTTAACCTCATCTTCACCCTGTGCTTACCACCCCTTTATACCTTCTCACCCTCTCCTACCACCCCCTTCTACTGCCCTCTCCTAAATCTTCTCCCCCACCACTTACCACACTCCCTTCCCACCCTCCTAACCTCATCTCCGCCCACCACCCTTATCTCTTCCTCCCCCCTTCACCTACTACCCCAGCGACCACCCCCTCCTTATACTTCCTATCCACCTTTCTCTCACCTTTGACCCCTCCCACCTCCCAGGACAAAGGCTCCCCAGGCTACCACTCTTACACATCCTGAACAAAGCCTCTCTCTGGCTGCCTTACTCTACCTACCCACGTGTCCCTGATATCCCTTGCTGTCCGGGGAACTTAGCACAGGGCAGCCTACTCCTGCAAACAGTCTATAATACTTGCCTACTTGTTGAACTGACGATGAAATCTCCTTGCAAATTTCTTAGCAGTTGGTAACTAAAGTGTAACTTACCTAATAAGAGGAATAACCTCTATTAAGTAACCTGAGCAACTTTGAAACCTAAGGAATCTTATGTGTGCAAATGTAATCTCGCACATTCATTGTATCTGTTTGTAATCATGTATACACTGTTGTTGTTGGTTTATCTGCCTTGTACTATGTCTGACTTGGAACCTTTGTAAACAAGCCTTTGGCTCAAAGGTATTTAATCCCAAACTGAAATAAATAAATAAATAAATAAAGGGAGAGGATTATTTTTGATCAAATAATTGACTATTTAGAAAAATATGATTTAATGACAAGTTCACAATATGGTTTTAGATCAAATCACAACACAGAGACGGCCATGGTGAGGTTGACAAGCTGCGTGCTACAGTGCCCTTGATAAGGGGCACTCTGCTGCAGCAGCATTTGTGGACCTCACCAAGGACTTCGACCTTGTAGATCATGGCCTGTTGTTAGACTCTCTTTTGGAATTAAATTTTTTGAATGATGTTATAGAGTGGTTTGATAACTATTTGGGTAACAGAATGCACAGAACAAAAATCTTAGAAAGCATCTCAGATTCTCTGCAGATTAAATGTGGGGTGCCACAGGGCTCAATTTTGGGCCCTCTTCCTTTTTTTTATTTGTGAATTCTTCCCCCCTTACTTGTAAATAATCTGAGATGACCCTATATGCAGATGATGCAGCTATATTTAATGCTGCGACACAGTCCAAGGATGCTCTGAGGACTGTGCAAAATGATTTCAGTTCTTTTCAGGAATGGCGTCTCTCAAGGCGTATGGCATTAAATACTAAAAAAAAAAAAAAACAAAGACCATGGTCTTTTATGGACCACATAAAAAAAGTGAACTGAATCCCTTGATAGTAGATTTAAAAGGAAAACCTACTGAAGTAGCTGAAAGTTTTACATTTTGGACAATAACCTATCCTTTGAACTTCATGTAAAAAAATTTTATCAAATTGGTTCATCAGAGATTAGGGCTTTTGTTTAGAGTATGAACCCATCTTGTCCCCGAGTCTTGTAGACTATTATCACACAGTTTTTTTATTTCGTGTTTTGATATGGGCTGAGTGTGTATTCGGCTGCTAGCAGCAAAATGTTTGATAAGTTAAAAGTTGCATATAACAGTGCTCTAAGATTTATGACTAATTTGCCAAGTAGGACCCATCACTGTAATTTATTAAAGGATGCTGGTTGTTTACCTCTTGAAAATAAAGCCAATTTAAAGATGGGTACCATGTTACATAAAGGAACATTAGGTCAGTTACTTAGACAGTCCTATCATTGTTTCCCAGAGTTATGAATTCACAAGGGACTAGATCCCAGAGTAAAAATGTGTATAAAATTCCTTTTTTTTTAAAAAAGTGATTGGGCAAAAGTCAGTATTATATAGGGCAACTAGATTTTATAACTCTATACCAAATGAAATTGCCAATTGCAAAAACATTAGAACACTCGATACTAAACTTAAACATTGGTTGTTGTTAAGGAATGAATATACATGCATTAATTGTTTGTTGTTTGTTTAATTAGTATTGACATAATTTTTATACTGTGTCTTTTTTGGGTCTGTACTGTATTGTTTTGTATTCATGTTATATGGCCTTTTTTTTTTTAAACATCACTTGTGAAAACAGGCAAAATTGCTCATCAGCTAACAAGTATAAAAAATAAAAATGAAATGAAATGAGAATGAAATTATGGGGGGTAAGAAAGGCGTAAGCTAAATGTGTCAGTGGTTATATATCTTTATTCAAAAAGTAAGGACATTAATTGTAAAAAAAAAACTATGTTAATGAATTTATTAGGGTTTGTGACAGGGTTGAATAAGGCCCTGTTCCATTTGTTATGCAGAAAGAGTTAAATGCAAGGATCTGTTCTTTCTGCTCCTTTTCTGTCTCTTGTCTGTCTGGTTGCGCAACCAAATTTTCTTGTGAGATCTAGGAACTGATCACTCCGACGGTTTCGAAATTCTCCACCTCTCGCTATCTCTCTTCCTTCCCTTGCTATTTCTGTCTTTTCTTCCCCCTTGCATATCTGTGGTTATACAAATATATGCGCATCTCTGTGTAAAACTATGTGATACTGGGATCCCTTTGTTTGAAAATGTATATAGTTAGACTGTTGAAATGAATGCAAAAAGCTGTTTGGAACTCAAGTGGTTAACCTGAGACGCAGTTTTTTAAGGCCTTTGCAGAGCTGTAAACAAGAGGTCAGTTCTGGGTCACTATGTACTGTTTTGCTGCACCTGCAAGGAATGAAACTTACAAGAACATTCTGTAAACTTACAAGAACATTCTGTGAGAAGCAGGCTCTCTTAATGAGTTCCCAGACAAAGACTTATAAAAAAAGCAGCAATGCTTTTGCTAGAGAGACAAGAAAAGTGAGAAACTTGGAATTAAGAGATACCCTCAGAAGGACTTTGTTTTCTCTGTTTGTACTGCCTTTGTAAATAGTTATACTGAATAATTTTTATTTATTTTGCTGTTATTTGGAAAAATAAAATGCTATTTGCGAATTCTGAAACTGCTCCTGGTTTTTCTATGCTTCCTGACCTGTGCCTCAATGACAGGGTTACAGTGCCCAAAGTAAGGAAATGAAAAATTAGGGTAGGAAGTCCCTGGAGCTATCGAGAATGGGTGCTGTGATGAACAATCATGCGACACAGAGTTGGCATCAGCCTAATATTGACATTGTCTTGTTACACTAAGTAAATAACACAGTAATGCTTGCACAGAGATAGGGTAACACCAACATTGCGAAGCAGGATCGTTTAAACCCCGAAGAATGCCACACCACCCATCTGCCTAAGTTCCATGGATGGTTTACTTTAATTTTTCATTTCCATACGTTGTGCTTTGTAACCCTAATAGATGTTTTAGTGTAGGTTTTTTGCATATGTATATGTTACAGTGGCACAGTATACCACTACTACTAGGGTTGAGTAGGCATGTCTATAGTAAACCATTTATTGCACCTGAAAAGCGCAGCCATCCCTGGACAGAATAACCTGGAATTCGGCATGCATGTAGTCAGTGCCAGAATCTCTGCAGCCTGTAAATTTGGTATCAGTTGGCAGGGTGGTTAGAAGGTTCTAGAAGGTTGAAAACACATAAACATGTTTTTTTTTTAAGACAACGTTTTTCTCACTGACAGCACAAAAATGACTGCAAGCTGAAACATAAAACCAACAGGTTCATTAGTGTTTGCCTCAAAAACGATACTTCAACAGGCGGCTTTACTAATAAAGGTGTAGACTTAAAATTATTAAGAAAACAGAATGCTATTTTCAGGCATGCGCAGTTCATGTTTTCATGAATTTTTCATAACTTCTTTTTGTGCATCACTAAAGAATGTCACTTTCATGAGTAGGAACTCCCTTTCATGAGATAAGACTCATTTATGTGAGCCTTAGCAGTCATGAAAGTGGGAAAAAAGAGAGAAATCTTTGCTCATCATAAACAAGAAAAATGTTTGAAGTTAAGTCTGAAACTTAAGTGGTGGAAGTTTGATTCTTCAAACTCTTTTTAACACACAGTTTTTAAAATATTAATAAAACTGTTGTGAGTCACGAAAAGCAGATGCTTTCATCAAGTAAGAACCTGTTTTCATGATTCACAAATCCACGCTATGTCTTGCCAGTCAAGAAAGTGGGGGAAATAACAGAAAACCATGCAGTTTACGAGAACAAGTGCCCTTTAGGGCACAAACTGGAGTAAGTCACATAAAAATTAAATATCGTCACATAGCCTGGGTGAAAAAGAAGCCTTCACAGTGCAAACTGCAGCCACAGAGTGCAAAACCCAAGTGGCTTGCTAAATGTTACCCCACCACCCTCCTTTCTGAGAATGTGACCCACAACAAGCTGACAGATATCAAATTCAATAAAAAATATTTTTTAAATAGCCACCAAGAGCCCATTTCTGTGCCCATCAGTGTCAGACCAACTCCTCTCCACCAGCCAATATAATGCATGTGCCCAGACCTGGTGGCTCCTAAATGTACCCCCTCCCAGTGTCAGCCAATGAATAATAAAAATAAATAAATATATATATATATATATATATATATATATATATATATATATACATACACACACACGATATATACACACATACATACACGCACACTATTGCCTGTATATTAGGGCTAAGTAAGCACTTTATTGTTAAACCCCAGTTTCTATACCTTAATAACTTTGCCCCCATTCAACAGAGTTACTTGAAATAGGTAAAAGACAGACGTGGTGCCAGGAACTCTGGATCCTGAAAATGTTGTGGTAATCTATTCACCAGGGGCAAAGTAACGGGGAGGGGACAAAATTACATCAATTAAGACCTTATTTTGTTCCCCAATAACTAGAACACTAGGAGGATTTGAAATCTGCAACTTGCAGGTTTTATAGAGTTTGGTGCGTGTTTTTGTGGTTTCTGTCTCCCAAACTAAAGTAGTTTTTAACATATTTAAGCAAAACAGTTCCGTTTCTGAGCATGCACCACTAGAAAAATCAGTGTTCTAAGAATAAGTGTATTTTTATGACCACTTCCTTACCTTAATGTGGTCATTTTACAAGAATGTGTTTCATCTTCCTGGGGGCAAGGTTCTCTAGACACTGCAAACAGTGTCTGTATCCCTTTCTGAAGTGTTCACTCTGCAGAGGCAGGGATACAAGTCTTTTCTGGCCCTTCAGTGGTCTAACTGTATTTAAACTGGACATTGGGGTGCCCAGTCCTGGTGTCAGTTAAACTGTATATTCTGATACCAGGGTGCCCACCCCTAGTGCCAGTTCAATCCCCACCAATAATGATTACCCCCACCCTGCCCGTGACTCCAATATCCCAAAATAGGGGTGTCCAATCGTTAGTGTCGGCTCAGACCATCACCCGACCCAAATATCTGCAACACTGGGGTGCCCACACCTGATATCATCAAACATCTAGCAGACACTAGGGTGCCCAATCCTCGGTGCCAGCACCTGTAATAATAACAGTCCCTCAACGTTTTTTCCCTTTTTTTAAACCTGTAATAAAGAAAATGGTCCATCGACTGTTGCACCACTGTTCCCTCCACCCTCACTCCATCCAGCCCCCAACTCAACACCCACCACTCCTCACCTCTCACTCACCTAAATTAGGTCCAACATAGAATGTTTGAATTTGACAGCAGATAAGGACTGCTTGTCCCATCCAGTCTGCCCACTTCTCCCTATGTACACTATCACCAAACAGTGCCCGATCTACAGCTGTTTCTCCCTCCCCCTTCCTTTCCACTATGATTCCCTTGTGCTTAACCCATGTATTCTTGAACCCCAACACTGTTTTTGGCCCCATCACTTCTGCTGGAAGGCTGTTCCAGGAATCCACCATTCTTTCTGCAAAGAAGTACTTTCTTACTGCTGAATCAACTCCCCCCCCCTCCAGCTTCATAGCATTAACCCTTGTTCTTCAGAACCTTTTCTTCTGAAAGATACTTCCCTCCTGTACCTTATTTAGCCCTGTGATCTATTTAAAGATCTCTATTGCATCCTCCCTTTCTCTTCTCTTCCAGGGTGTACATATTAAGGTCCTTTAGGCTCTCCTTATAGGGCATTTGATGCAGATTCTGCAACATTTTAGTTGCCCTCCTCTGGACTGCCTCTGCTCTGTCTATGTCCTTCCAGAGATGTACTCTCCAGAACTAGACACAGTACTCTAGGTGAGGTCTGATCAGCAGTCTATACAGAGACAACACCACTTCCCTCTCTCTGCTGATGATACCCCTCCTTATGCATCCCAACATTTTACTAACCCTCCCTACAGCCTTGTTTCACTACCTGGCCACCTTTAGGTCATCCAACATGATTATCCCCAGGTCTCTTTCCTGCTTGATGTTCGTTAATATTACTCTACCCATTTTGTACTTCACCCCTGGGTTTCTGTGCCCTAAGTGCATTATCTTGCACTTTTTTCTTCATACTGAAACCCACCTGCCCCACTCTAAACCACTCCTCTACTTTTATCAGGTCTCTGCTCATCCTTTCCACCCCCACACCCATAATAAATGACACACTAAGCAGATACTTATTTCCAGCTACATCCTGAAAGTACAGGGATGTTATGTGACTTACTCAGAGTCAAAGAGCATGCAAGTGGTCAATGTGGGTTTCAAATCCAGGTATGTTAGGTCTCCAGATTAATAGCATGGTGCTTTAACCCTCTAGGCTATACTCCCTCCTTTCTGTACACCATAATCCTCTCTGGACCAGAGGCACATCTTTACTCTTCAATGCCACACCAGGAACTGAGGACGTTAAGTAAGTGTGGTTAATGTATTTAAATACATTTTTAATTTTTATTCATAACCTGGTCATTTTTTAATATTTTTCTCCCACATTTTCAACATGGCTTTTTAGGGACTCTGCCTCAGAACAAGGTAGGTAAAATTTTTCAAATCTGCCCTGAAAAGTGATTTTGCAGCTGCTCCGAAAAACCATCTTTTGGGCAGGATCTGAAAATGATAACCTACTGGGTTCATGAGGTGGGGTCATTAGAAGATTATGTTGAAAATATGGGGTTTAAATATTAAAAAAACAAGTTATGAATATATATAGCTTTCATAGATTACATAGAAACATAGAATTTGACGGCAGATAAGGACCGCTTGGCCCACCCAGTCTGCCCATTTCCCTACCTGATGGATAAGCTGCAGGTCCTAGTTAACCAGCAGCCTACTTCTTCCTACCCCAACCCCCTAGAATTGCCTTATGACTGTCCCATGCATGCTTGAATTCCACCAGTTTTTGACTCCACAACCTCCTCTGGAAGGCCGTTCCATACATCCACAACCCTCTCTGTGAAAAATACTTCCTTAAATTACCTCTGAGCCGCCCTTCTATCTTCAAATTGTGCCCCTTGTTCTTGTACACCTCTTTTTGAAAGATGCTACCCTCTTGGACTTCGTTGATTCCTTGAGGTACTTGAAAGTTTCTATCATGTCTCCCTCCCTCCTTTCCTCGAGGCTGCTATATATTAAGCTCCTTAAGTCTCTCTTCATATGTCTCTCCGGTGCAGACCCTGCACCATTTTAGTTGCCCTCCTCTGGACAGCTCCCATCCTGTCTATGTCTTTATGGAGATTGGGTCTCCAGAACTGCATGCAGTACTCCAGATGGGGTCTCACTAGCTGTCTGTACAGAGGTATAATAACTTCCTGTTTTCTACTGGTGATGCCTCTTCCTAGCATCCAGTATCCCCAACCCTCCTTGCTGCCTCTCCACATTGCTTGCCCACCTTTAGGTCATCTGATATGACTACCCCCAGGTCCCTTTCCATTTTTGTTGTTAGTAGCTCACCCCCCATTGTGTACTCTTCCCCTGGGTTTTTGTTTCCCAGGTGCATTACCTTGCACTTCTTAGCATTGAATCTAAGCTGCCATACATTTGACCATTCCTCTAACCTTGCCAAGTCCCTTCTCATCCTTTCCACTCCACCTTGTGCATCAACTCTGTTGCAGATCTTTGTGTCATCTGCAAAGAGACATACTTTTCCTTCCAGTCCTCTGCAATGTCGCTTATAAAGACATTGAAGAGGACCGGTCCAATACTGAACCCTCGTGCACTTCTACTACTAACCCCCTTTTTCAGAGTGGACTCCATTTACTATTACTCTCTGTGACCTATTCTCCAGCCAATTCTTTACCCAGGCTGTCATCTTGGGACCCACTCCCAGGCTGGCTAACTTGTATATTAATATTTTGTGTGGGACTGTGTCAAATGCCTTGCTAAAGTCTAGGTAGACCATGTCCACAGCCCCTCCCTGATCAACTACTTTGGTCACCCAGTCAAAGAAATCTATCAGATTTGTCTGGCATGACCTTCCCACTGTGAATCCATGCTGCCTTGGGTCCTGTGCCCCTCTGGCCTCTAGATACTCAACAATTCTTTCCTTCAGTATGATTCCATCATTTTCCTACCACTGAGGTTAAACTAACAGGTCTGTAGTTTCCTGCTTCTGCCTTGCTCCCACTTTGTGAAGGGGAATCACATCTGCCCTCCTCCAGTCCTCGGGTACCACCCCATCCTCCATGATTTGTTAAAGAGGGTAGTCAGTGATGTCACTAGTTCTACCCTTAGTTCTTTAGAATTCTGGGATGAATCCCATCAGGCCCCATTGCTTTGTCGCCTTCAGTTTTAAGAGTTCTTTCAGAACCCTTTCTTCTGTAAATGGGCTGGTATCAACTTCTGTATCCAGAGTGTTTCTACTGTTTGTTTTAGGTACCTCCCCTCTTCCTTTGTAAATACTGAGCAAAATATTTGTTTAGTATCTCTGCCTTTTCACAGTCACCCTCTGCCCACCCTCCCTCCCTTTATTAAGCCTCACTATCCCTCCTTGGTCTTCCTTAGCTCCCTGATGTACCTATAAAGGTTTTATCCCCTTCTTAACTGGAGTTGGCTATCTTTTCCTGGTTTGGGCCTTTGCTTGTTCTGACTGCCTTCCCAGCTTCCTTTTGCTTTAACTGATACAGTTCTCTGTCCTGTTCCTTCTGTGATTCCTTGTACTTCCTGAATGCTTTTTTCTCTTGAACCTTCACTGCCACTTCCTTTGAGAACCATAGTGGTTTCTTACCTCGTTTCGTTTTGTTTATTTGCTTTACACAAAGGCTTGTTACCTCTGTGATGGCAGTTTTTATTATTCCCCATTGTTCTTCCACCCCTCCTTCCTGCCCATTTGCTAGTGCATTCCTTAGGCACTCACCCATTTTGACAAAGTCAGCCCTCCTAAAATCCAGTACCTTTGTCTTTGCATGGCTTGACTCTATTGCTGTGTTTATTGTGAACCATACTGTTCGATGGTCGTTAGTTCCCAGATGGCTACCCACTTCTACATCTGTGATCCTCTCTTCATCTCCATTTGAGAGAACCAGGTCTAAGATTGTTCCCTCTCGAGTGGGCTCCAATACTAGTTGTCTAAGGCATGCCCAAGCTTAAGCTTGACTTTCATCCTTGATGTACTTACCAGTATACAATTTACATAATTTTGTATTTGTTCGAGATATAAGTATCTAGTCGTAGTTTGAAAAGTTTGATTGTATTACTAGTAAGCACCTCACTGGGTAGTTTATTCCACAAGGGGACCACCCTTTGACTAAACCAGAACTTTCTTTTAAGTAAATTCCATTTCCCATGGTTAGTTTTAGAGGATGGCCTCTAGTTTGGTATATTCCTTTTTTTTTTTTTTTAAAACACCAGACCAAAACCAGCCACTAAGGTAGCATCTTGTAGTGCTCTGTATACCATGCACATATCCCCCCTTGTCCTTCTATACTGAAGGGTGAATAAATCCAGAGTTTCCAGTCTATCAGTATAAGTGAGTGTTCTACATCGAGTGGATGCTTTTGTAGCTCTTTTTTGGATTTTTTCTAATCTAATAATATCACCCTTTTTATAGTGTGACCACACCTGGGCCCCATATTCTAAATGGGGCCTAACCAATGAACGATATAGAAGGATTATCACTTCCCTATCTCTACTGCTGATGTTACGCAGAATACAGTTTAAGTTTTGATTTGCTTTCCTTGCTACTCTGTCACAGTGTGTACTAAATTGAAGGTTAGATGTAACTGTTATCCCGAGAGATCTCTTTCCTCAGTAGTGACTGGTAGGTCCTTGTTGCCCATAGTATATACTATATTTAAACTTTCTCTGCCCAAATGCATAATGGAACACTTATCAACATTTAATTTTAATTTATATTTAACTGTCCATACATAGATTTCACTTAGGGCTGCTTGCAGAACCTCTCCGTCTTTAACTGTATTTGCTATTGCCCCTATTCTACAGTCATCAGCAAATTTTGTGATCCAGATATTAGGGCGAGAGAAGTTTAGTAAGGTCACATAGATATTAAAGAGACACGGTCCCAATACGGAGCCCTGTGGTAGAGACACGGTCCCAATACGGAGCCCTGTGGTACTCCACCTGTCACCCCCGCCCACTCCGAGAGGACTCCATTCACAGTCACCCGCTGTCTTCTGTTGCTCAGCCAACCCTTTACCCAATTTATGATGTTTAAGTCCAAACTGCATTGTTCCAGAACTCGTCTAAGTTCATCATGCGGTAATTTATCAAATGCCTTAGAGAAGTCCAAACAGGCTATGTCCACTGCATTCCTCTGGTCTAAGGCCTTACTTGTTTTTTTGTAAAACACTAACATATTAGTCTGGCAGGATTT
Organism: Neoceratodus forsteri; assembly: GCA_016271365.2. Lineage (NCBI taxonomy): Eukaryota > Metazoa > Chordata > Ceratodontiformes > Ceratodontidae > Neoceratodus > Neoceratodus forsteri. The sequence continues at coordinate 833,100,404 of CM028133.1, forward strand.
TGTTTGACACACGTTGACATTTTTAAACATTCCCCCGTAACTTTGGTAATTTTCAATATTTTGACCCCAAATTTTCAACACAGTCATTTTTTTCACACTACCTCATGAACATGCCAGTTGCTTTTTTTTCAAATCCTGGCCAAAATGTGTTTTCACACTTCACTCGGTATCACTCGGTGTGTTAGGCAAGAAGGCAATTGAGACTGCCTCCCACCCTCAGTAGGTGTATTATACCCTAAAATGAGAATTATGAAGGTAGTGGTCCAACTCAACCTTGAATTTATCGAAGCTGGTAATACTGATTAAGTACTGTGGTAGAGAGTTCCATAACTTCAAGGCCCTTATAGCATAAAAATTATCCTGCTTGTTAGTGTTGGCTTTGTGAATTTTAAGTTGCCGATTATGGGATCTCAAATTTGCCTTCCTGTCCCTAGTTCCTATATCGCACTGTATAGTGAGATCTGCAGCATGCAATATTTTAAACAATAATAGCAAGTCACCCCTTTTACTTCTTTCCTCCAAACTGTAAAGTTCCAGGTTCCCTAATCTTTCACCATAAGGCAGATCTTTTAACCTTGGGACCATCTGGATGGTAGTTCTCTGCACACTGTCAATTAAGCTGCTGTCCCTTTTTAAATAGGGCGACCAGAAGGGGGACTCATAGTCCACATGAGGCCTCACGTATGTTCTGTAAAGCGGTATCAAGTATCCCTCATTTCTTGACACAAATATCCTTCTTCTACAGCCCAACCTATTTGTGGTCTGTGTTACCTTTGTTCAGTGATCAGTAGAAGTAAGGTTATTTAGGATAATACCCAAATCATGTTCTTGTGCTACTGGTTTTAAAGGGACACTATTTAGATGGTAAGGCATTTCAGGGTTATTTTTGCCTCGATGGAGAACGGTACCACTGTTGGCATTAAATTCCATTCTGTTAATTCTTGTCCATAATTCTATATAAAACAGGTAATTGAGTAAGGACTGATATTTTGCATCAGTATCTATCTCACCACTGATTTTTGTGTTGTCTGCGAATTTGGAAATATTATTGGCTACATCATGGTGCATATCGCTAATGAATAAACTGAACAAGGCTGGGCCCAGGACAGAACCCTATGGCACCCCACTGATAACTTGACACAAAAATTGCTGCAGTAGTAAACTCGGACCTGGGGGTAGAATCATTAAAAAAAGATCTTGCCAGTCTCGAGGAATGGGCAAGGATAAATGGCATATCATTCAACACTGAAAAATGTGTTGTTATGCATCTAGGGGAGTCCAACAGTTGCTTTGTTCATTTGGGAACATAAGCAGGAGGCTGGTAAGGACAGAGGTCTGGGGTTATATTCTGTTTTAACTGAAATATTTGAATAGTTTTGTACGTGAAATTAGTTCTATGTGTTAAAAATTACTACTTTGAGCTAGAACTGTTACTTGGGCTGTGATATTGTAACTTTTGAGGCTTGGGAACACTTGTTTGGCAGTGATAATTAGAGTGAAATTTAAATGTGATGTTTGCCTGGTGTTAGGGAGGGAATTAACTGCAATCACCTTGTCTTTCATTGTTCACTTGGGAACATAAGCAGGAGGCTAGTAAGGACAGAGGTCTGGGGTTATATTCTGTTTTAACTGAAATATTTGAATAGTTTTGTACGTGAAATTAGTTCTATGTGTTAAAAATTACTACTTTGAGCTAGAACTGTTACTTGGGCTGTGATATTGTAACTTTTGAGGCTTGGGAACACTTGTTTGGCAGTGATAATTAGAGTGAAATTTAAATGTGATGTTTGCCTGATGTTTCTTACATACTGAAAAGCCACTGGGGGTTGGGATTGAAGGGCTGTGTATTTCTGTTTGGGACTGAAATTTGAAGCAACAGGAACTAGTGGGCCTGTGACATCATACGGTACCTGATGTCTGCATGCAAACACTGTTAGTGGGACTGGACTGTATGTGTTTGTGAGACTTGGGAACTTTATTGGTGGGGTTGAAATTGGGTTTGTAAATAACTGCAGTCAGTATAGAGAGAAACTGTATTCCAAGGGGAAGGGACTGAGAAAAGGGGGTGTGCCATTATAAACAGAGGGGGACAAACAGGGTGGCCATATTCCACCATGGCAGGCATCTTCGGAAGGGTTGTAGGCTGCACAGGCTGTGGGATGGCAATAATTCTCAATTGAGCCTGGAGAGAGGGAGGCTGCCCACTTTGTAGACAGCTGTCTTGTATCAGGAGTGAGGTATATTGGCTAAGGAGTAGGCTGGGGGGGGGTTGTCCAAGGATAAGGGGTGTGGATATGGGCAGCAGAAGGGTGGGGCTGAGGGGAGGCTGAGGCAGCGCTCTGAAATTACAGGACGTTATGCTACAGCAAGCAGGAGGGGGGATATTAGGGACAGAGGACCCTTGGATAGGGATGTTGATGCTAAGGGGAAAGCGTACGGGGTGAACATTCTGAATACAAAGAGAGTGGAGGGGGAAGAGTCAGGAGGGGCTGTTGTGGGAAGCCTAGTAGAGCAGACATTGAGAAGGGAGGGGCTGTTGTGGGAAGCCTAAAACAGCAGACTGTGTGAAGGGCTCCTAAGGAGAACAGAGCAAGAGGGAAGAAGAGGGCAGTTGAGGTGCAGTCAGGGAAACTCGGGTTACTTGATGGAGGCTGACATAGAGTGTCACAATAAATTTGAGCTACTAAGCAACCTAGAGGGGGAGGAAGGGGTTGGTGGAAATGAGGAAACTGATACAGATGCCGGGGGGAAGGAGTCGGATAACCATAGGGCATCACAGACCGGCAATGGAAAGGATAGAAATAGTCCCAGAGGGAGAAGGGGAAACATAAACGTTAACCAGATGTGGGAGATGCAACATATTGCAGACATGAGGGAGAAGAGCATGACTGGAGAGAAACTGGGAGACAAGGAGGTGGGAGAGGAGCCCCCCTTCAGCAGGGGGGTCAGTACCAAGGATGAGGCCCTAGCTAAAGGGGATCCACAGAGAGCCTCTGGAGGCAGGGGTACTATTACAAGGGGGGAAGATGGCGGTGTTGGGGAAGGGGAAACCGTCAGGGCCAGGATAAATGGTTTGGATAAGAGAGGGTTAAAGGGGACACCTATTCAGAGGGGGTCTGAGTTAAGTGGGCAAAATAACGAGGGAGGCAGAAAGGGGAGGGTGACAAGGGGGTCTCTAATAAGGCAGGAAGACTCCCATGGAATTGAAATCACGAATAAAGGGGGATGGGGGGGCTGGAGGGCATAGTGGAGGTAACCATAAGGATGATGGCGGTGTTAAGGTTCTGTTATTGGGAGACTCGATGATTAGGGGTATCCAGTGGGAGGGACAGGGGGGTGGATGCCATAGCCAGGTGAAGGTAGTGAGTATCTCTGGGCTGACAGTGCACAGAGCAAAGTTCATGGTGTATGAACTGGTTAGGGATTGTGGAGGGAAACCGGATGTCCTGCTGCATTTGGGAACTAATGATCTAGAGGGAAATAGTGTTTTGGAAATCCAGCAAGGTTCCAAGAACTTGCCAGAGTCTGTCGGGATAATGGATGCAACATTTCCTTTTCGGAGATATTACCAGTACCAAAGGCCTCAGTGGAAAAAAAAAATGAAGATCACAGAGGTTAGACTGGCTCAGGAAGTGGGATGAAGAGAGTGGGTTGGGGGTGTTAGGGAACTGGAAAGGAGTTTGGGAGGATAAGGGACTGTATGCCAAGGACAGGCTTCATCTTGCCCCATTAGGGAAGGAAGTCCTTAAACAAGGGATGGCTGACTACATTCAAGAAAGGTGGGGTTTAAACTTGTGAGGGGGGGAAGGGATGAGGGAGGGGCTGACCAGAGCCCTCTCCTCCAGATGAGGAGTAGCCTTCAAACCCAAGGGGAGGGGAAACAGACTGGGGTGGAGGTTTCAGGAGGAGCAGAGGAGGATGGAAGTATAAGGAACCTGGGGGGTTCAACTAAGGGGATCAGGGATAAGGGTGGGGTTGGTGTTAGGTAAATGCCAGGAGCTTGGGAAACAAGTTGCCAGAGTTCCAGGCCATGCTGTTCGAAGGGGGTGGAGGTGTCGGTCATGGAGCGTGGCCAAAAAACCATGACTGGGACCCAACGCGCGGGGGTACACTATGGCTTAGGAAGGATAGAAAGGAGGCAGAGGGGGTGGAGTGGCTATGTTCATTAGAGATGACATAGAAATTGCTAGGGTAGAAGAGGCAGAGGGAAACGTGGAGGCCTTATGGGTCACCTTACGATCCCCAGCAGGAGATAAGGTCAAGCTGGGTGTAGTATATAGGCCCCCCGGGATGAGTGATGTTCTAGAGGATGGTTTGCTGGACATCATTGCCCAGTGTGGACCAAAAGGGGAAGGAGTGGTGTTGATGGGGGACCTTAATATGCCAGGTACACCTCTAAGGTGGCCAAGGAGCAGAGGCTGCTGGACGGCTTCCAGGATGTGTTCTTAACACAGCATGTGATGGAGCCCACAAGGGAGGGGCATGTCCTGGACATGGTTCTGGCAGATGGGGATCTGGTAAGGGACCTGGTTGTAGAGGACCCCTGACTGGGAGCGACCACAATACTGTCTGGTTTCAAATAAGCATGGGGAGGGGAGATCTAGGACACTGGCAGTGGACTCTGGGGAAGACTTTGTGGGCATGGGAAATATTCTGAAGGATCACTTGAAGGGATTACATCAATGACAAGTGTGGAAGGGAGATGGGAGGTCATAAAACGGGGACTACATGAGGCAGTCAGGATCTGCGCTAAGTTGAAACGTAAGGGAGCAAGGTCACATAAACCATGCTGGTGGTCCAGTGAGGTACAGGTAGCAGTCAGAGAAAAGAAGGTGGCCTATAAAAAATATAAAACAACAACAGGGGATAGGGATAAGGAAATGTACCATCTTGCATCTAGAAAAGTCACCCAGATGGTGAGGGGAGCAAATTCCAGTAAACAGCAGCGGCTGGCACGGGAAGTACCAGGTAACTATAGACCCATCAGTTTGACCTCGGTGGTGGGAAAATTATTGGAGGGTATACTAAAGGAACGATTGGGGGTGTACTTGGAGGAGGTGGGAGGTCTGGATAGTCGGCAACATGGGTTTGTGCCAGGTAGATCATGTCAAACCAATCTTGTGGAGTTCTACGAATGGGTAACATCAGAACTGGACAGGGAAAGCCTGTGGATGTATTATTCTTGACTTCAGCAAGGCGTTTGACTCTGTCCCCACAACGGTCTGGTGGAGAAACTGATGAGTTAGGAGTAGGCCCTTTGATGGTCAGATGGATTGAAAACTGGCTAGCTGGACGCACCCAGAGAGTAGTGGTCTGCGGGAGCTCTCGAACCCAGAGAGGTTGGTAGTGGGGCACCGGAGGGCACGGTCCTGGGTCCGATCCTGTTTAATGCATACATATCAGACATCAGGAGGGTATAGGGTGTGAAATGAGTCTCTTCGCTGATGACTCAAGATGGGAAGACAGTAGTTGAGGGAGAAGAGGAAGTGAACCTGCAAGGGGACCTGGACACCCTGGAAAGCTGGGCTCACATATGGAAATTAAATTTCAATATCACCAAGTGCAAGGTGTTGCATCTTGGGTGAGGAAACCCTAAACACAGGTACACCCTGGCAGGGGAGGCGCTGAAGGCCTCAATAGGGGAAAAAGACCTAGGGGTCATGGTGGATGCATGTATGAATAACTCTGAGCATTGCAGAAGAGTGGCTAGCAAGGCAAACAGTATGTTGGGATGCATCGTAAGGGGGATCACCTCTAGGAGCAAGGAAGTTATTCTGCCGCTGTACAATGGACTGGTTACACCACACCTTGAGTACTGTGTACAGTACTGGAGACCACACTTGAAGAGGGACATACAGCTCCTGGAGAGGGTACAGAGGAGTGCAACTAAGATGATACGAGGGCTAGGATTTGGCGATGAGGACAGACTTTAGGAGCTCTACCTGTTTTCATTGGAGGAGAGGAGAGACAGGGGGACATGATTGAGGTCTTCAAGTACCTCAAGGAATAAATAGGGTAAACATGGAGGGATCTTTAGACTAAAGCAGGAGGTATCACCAGAGGCATGGTTTGAAGTTGGAAGGTGGAAGGGTGAGGGGAAAAGAGGAGGAGTTTTTCACTGAGAGGTGGTGGACCCTTGGAATGCACTGCCTGGCGAGCTGGTTCAGAGATCCACAGTGGAGGGCTTCAAGAGAGGGTGGGACAGACACAGAAAGTGGATGTATCAGATGATGGCCTGTCCCGGGGGGGTGGGGATAGATGATAGGGGTTTCTGGAACACGAGGGAGGGGAGGGCCTCAGCACCCAACTAGGGATCTGAGGTTCGAGCAGACTCGATAGACCGTAAGGCCTAATCTGCTGGCAAATAGTATGTTAGTTGCAATAAATACCACTGATCGGGAAGCCATTGAAATCAGTGGACAGCGAAAAAGACTTAGGGATAATTATTACCAAAGATTTCAAACTCAGTAACCAATGCAATGAGGTCATCAAAAAATCCAATATGATTACAGGATGCATAAAAAGGTCGTTTTCATCCAGAAATAGGGCATGTATCCTTCCACTGTACAGGGCATATGTGAGGCCCCACCTGGACTATTGCTCACTACTATGGAGTTCATACCTACGAAGGGATGTCAAGAGAGTGGAGGGTGTCCAGAGGAGAGTAACTAGACTGGTGGACTGACTGCACAATATGAATTATGAATAAAGGCTTACTGAACTAAATCTATACAAGCTGGAACTCGGGCGAACCAGGGGGATTTATTGCATGTACCACACATCTAAGAACAAACAACTACTTGCGGATTTAAGACTGACCGAAAACCAAAGGGAAATCTCCCTTAGAAGTCATAGTCATCAGTTACTGTTAACCTTTCCCAAGAGAAATAGTAGAAGATTCTTCTATACTCAACAGATAGTACCGTTACGGTACTCTCTGCCCAGAGAAGTGGTAGAAGTGGATTCTTTTACTACCTTTAAATTAAAATTAGATCAACATCTACTAACTCTTTTGGTATCTAATAACCCACATGGCGGGAGATGTACCACAATGGACAAATAGCCTTCTGTACATCTATAAACTCCTAGTATAACTCTGAGTATAACAAACCCACTCATCTGATAAATATACACTGATTCTAACAAGCTGAATTCTGTCAGTCAGCCATTCTTTGACCCATTCGATATATGAATTCAGTCCCATACTACTTAGTTTTGTCATCAGTTCGAAATGAGATATGGTATAGAAGGCTTCCTTAATATCTTAAAATATCACATCAACAGGAATTCCATTGTCCAGACTTGTACTAACTCTATCATAAGGGGAAAGGGGAAATTGTTTAACAGGAAAGGCACACTAAGCTGAAGCTTGTTTTGTTTCCAGGTGAGACCCGGGAGCAAAGGAAGTTGTGACTTGTTCAGGGTCACATAGTATGCAAGTGGGAGCTGTGGGATTCAAACCCAGGTCTCCAGGTTTGCAGCTCTGAGCCCTAAACCTCTACGCTATACTGCCTCCTAATAAAAGGTAATCAAGTTGGTGGAGCAGGACCTTCCAGGGATGAAACCATGTTGGGTTATGTCATGTTTTCCCTTAGCTTTTTCCTCTTGGTCTAAATGTATTTTGATTACTGTCTCCATCACCTTACATGGTACAGAGGTGAGACTTCTAGGTCTATAGTTACCTACCAATACCTTGCTACTCTTTCTGTGGGTGGGGGAAAATGAGGATAGAGGTGGTCAGGTGCAGAAGATGCCCTGGGTTGATGGGTTATAGAAAGACCAAACATGTTTGGTTCCCGTCCCCAGGGTTTCCATGAGATCGAGTGGACAGGTAGCCAGAAGGGCTGCACTGTCCACCAATCCTCTGAGACTGGTGCTGTGCAATGCCAGATCCATCAGAAGTAAAACCACAATTATTGCGGATCTGGTTTCGTCGGTAGATCTGGCATGCATTACGGAGACCTGGATAGGGGACAATGCTGGGCCGGTTCTAGAGGCTGCCCCCCAGGTTCTCCATTGTGCACTGCCCCAGAATGGAACACAGGGGTGGGTGTGTGGCCATCTGTTTTAGATCTGAGCTAGGCTTCACCACACACCCAGTGAGAACACCGAGTTAATTCGAATGTGTGGCCATCCGTGGTGGTCCGGGCGCAGGTTGCAGGATTCTCCTGATTCAGAGAGTTCCTGCAGGAAGTAGCCGACTTTGTCATCAGTGAAACATTGGAGGCCCCCAGGTGTTTAGTTCTGGGGGATTTTAATGTTTGGGCTGACGATGAATCATCTAGGCTGGGTGATCACTTCCTCCAGATGATGGCATCTCTGGGCCTGTTGCAAGAGGTTTCTACCATGACTCACCAGGGTGGTCACATGCTGGACTTGGTCTTCTTGCTGGGGCTTGAGATTGATAATCTTAAGACTGATCGGGTCGCTTGGTCCGACTATTGCACAGTGGGTTCTCGCTCTGGGCTCCCCTGTGTTCCCTCCCCCTGCAGAGATGGTAAGCTATAGCCCTTTAAGGGGTTTGACCCCGGAAGATTTTCTGGTGGTGGTTGACCTATCTAGTGTGGGTAGTGCATGCACAGGGGTGTGGGTAAGCAATTGCCGCCTATAATGAGGCGATGTCTGGGGCACTCAACTCCCTTGCACCGGTCCGTGTATGAGCCAGATCCTCTCACATGAGGTCCCCTTGGTTTGATGGGAAGCTCAAGGCGATAAAGATCAAGGGTCAGAGGTTAGAGCGCTGCTGGCGGAGGACCGGACTGGAGATGGACAGACTGGCCCAGTGTGCACACTATGTTGTGTACCAGGGGGCAATCAATCGTAAGAAGGCAGTGTTCCTGTCCAGGAAGATTGCTGCCAGGAAGAGCCGACCAGCCATGCTTTTTCAAACTGTGGACAGGCTATTACATCCAGCTTGTCTACAGCCGAACAAAGCGTTTTCTGATGCTTTATGCAATGAGTTTGTTCGGTTCTTCTTGGACAGAGAGTCCGCCATCAGCCAGGGAATTCCACCAGTTAGCCACAGTGTGGCCGACAGTGGTCGCCCGGATTGTCCAAGACGCACGCTGCCTGGTTGGGGAGAGTTTAAACCAGTGGAGGTGGTCGAGGTCATTCAGGTTGTCTCGAGGCTGAAGCACACATATTGTGAATGGGACCCGGTGCCAACTCGTTTCTTAATGGGATGTGTTGACACTGTAGGCCTGGTGTTCGCCTTCATTGTCCAGTGTTCTTTGTCGGAGGGGATCTTCCCAGATGCCTTGAAAGAGGCACTGGTGAGACCTCTTCTGAAGAAACCATCTTTAGACCCTGATGTAAAGATGAATTACCATCCTGTCTCCATCCTTCCAGTTTTGGGAAAGGTTGTAGAGAAGATTGTGGCACAGCAGCTTGGAGAACACCTCGTGGCCTTTGATATCTATGAGCCGCTCCAGTCTGGGTTTTGTGCCGGGTACTGTATGGAAACCGCATTAGTTCGGGTGCATAATGATCTCTTCAGGGCAAGAGATCGAGAAGAGGGGACAATTCTTGTTCTCCTTGATCTCTCCTCAGCTTTTGACACAGTGGGCCACTGTGTGCTACTCGACCACTTGAGGGAATTCTGTGGACTCGTCACCACTGTCATCTGCTGGTTTGAGTTCTACCTCACAAACAGGAGGCAAAGGGTTGTGATGGGGAAGTTCTCCTCCTCCCCATGCCTTCTGTCTTGTGGAGTACCTCAGGGTTCGGTCTTGTCACCAATGTTGTTTGCCGAGTATATGCTGCCCCTGGGTGGGATCATTAGGAAGTACAGTTTGGAGTTTCAGTGCTATACCAATGATACCCAGCTGTATCTATCCTTTGCCCAGGGACATCCAATGTGGTGGATGTACTGAACAACTGTCTGGTCGAGATTAATGACTGGATGGCCTCTAGTTGGTTGCGACTGAACCCTGATAAGATGGAGGTATGGTGGTGGAGCCGAACAGGAGGCATGATAGGATGGCCTCTGATGCAGAGACTGGATTGTTTCTGGGATCTGTGCCATTGAAGGCCTCCACTAGGGTGCACGATCTTGGTGTTTTCCTTGACAGCAGATTGACATTTGAATCTCAGGTGTCGTCCGTTGTCCAGTCCAGCTTTTTCCACCTATGGAATATCGCTAGGATCAAACACCTGGTTCCGCCCCGGACTTCCCCACCTTGGTACATGCATTCGTGACATCTAGGCTTGACTACTGTACTGCACTCTACCTTGGGGTTTCTGGAGGCACCCTCCATTGACTGTAGCTAGTGCAGAACGCAGCTGCCAGGCTGCTGATGGGACAGTCTAAATACTGTCACGTCACCCCAGTGCTGCGTGAGTTGCACTGGCTGCCTGTTCGATGGAGGGCTCTCTTTAAGGTAGGCTTGCTCACCTTTAAGGCCCTTCATGGACTAGGCCCTGGCTACCTGTCGGACCTTCTAACACCTGCTGCCCCGGTCCGCTCCCTCTGATCCTCCTCTAGAGGCCTCCTTGTGATTCCCAGGATGAGGTTAAAAACTGCTAGCGACAGAGCCTTTAGTGTCGCCGGCCCCATCCTGTGGAATTTGCTTCCTCTATCAGTAAGGGAGGCCCCTTCAGTTGAGGCATTCAAAGCCCACCTCAAGACCTTTTTATACAGCTGGGCATTCCCAGACACTGTCCTTTAGACAATGCCTCAGATATTTTCAGAATGGCACCTTAACATTCTGCTGGCAATTTAGCACCTCATTTTAGTATTCTGATTTTAAGTATTTATTGGAATGTTTATATTTTATCTATTGTGCTTAACTGTTTCTGATGTTTTTGATTGTACGGCGCCCAGAGCCTCTGGGATTGGGCGCCTGAAAAATAAAATTTGCGTTGCCTTTTTCCAATCTGATGGTACCTCACTTAGTGCTAATGACTTACTAAATAGAGAATTGTAAAGGGGACGCACAAAGATATTGCAAGTTCTTTTAAAAATGCCGATGGATTCTGTCAGGGCGTGGTGGTGATTTTGATTTTATTTATTTTATTTAAAAGTTGATAACCGGGAAAAGCACTAATGAGCAGAGACTCGTTTCCAGATGCGACTCAGGGAAAGGCAACATAGGAAAATAGTACGTTTACATATGACAAAAAAACATATCAGTAACACGAAATAAGGGTCACAGTTACAAGGCCCAGCAGACAACACCTCATCTGGGGAGATAATAAAAGGTTCCATTCTAGGAGTATTTTCTGTGGCCCTGCCAGCTGTCTTTATATTAGCAACTGCAAAAATAGTTATTTAGGGTTATTGCTATTGTCCGAGGTCCCTAATAGTTTCATCATTATCAATTAGTGGCCCTACAGTTCTATCATTACTCTTGTTATTGCTGATATAGGAAAAAAAAGATTTCTGGTTGTCCCTAGAATGTGCTATCTTAAATTCCGACTTAGGGCATTCTTTCACAATTGTTTTGTGGTTTTTTGTTCTGCCCTGTATTTCAATATGTTAGGGTCAGAGGATTTATTTTAAGGGCAGCATAGGCTCTCTCCTTTTTCTGTACCAGTTTTCTTATTTTGGTAGTTAACCATGCTAGGAGTTTGAGGCTGGCAGTATAGCCTAGAGGTTAGAGGAACGAGGTGTGAACGAGCTTGATACATCCAGCAGGGCAGACCTGAGTTTGATTCTTACAATTTCCACCTGCATACTGTGCGACTCTGAGCAAGTCACTTAACCCCGCCCAGTGCTCCCAGGTCGCCTCTGAAAACAGGCAGTTGTGCCTAGTGGGCCTTACCCGGTTACCAAAAACTAAAAAAAAAAAACATGCTAGGGGTTTGCCTTTGCTTTTATATTTTTTTCCTCTGTGGGACATAGTTGTCTTCTAATTCCATAATTTTGTTTTTCATAAAAACCCAGCAGTCTTCCACAGAAAGGTCTTTAATTACTACTTTCCAGTTAATGGACTCTGGGCATCTTTTGATGTCTGAATTTTGGGCCTTTGCATATAGGCATGTTATGATTGTTAATACTTAGATATGCTTCTAGACTAAAACATAAAATGCTGTGGTCACTAGTACCCAAATTTCCATGTACCGTTATGTTGTTCAAGTCTGACTGCATATTAGTAATAATTAGGTCCAGTGTTTTGTTTTTTTTTCTCCAGGAGGCTCTGTAACTTTCTGTTCTAGACGATGTTGTAATAAGGTATTGATAAACTGTGTTTCTAATTAATTGGATCCAAGTAAATTATCTCAATCTATTCCTGGGAAATTGAAGTCACCCAGTATCATTACATCCTTCGAATTAGAGATTATAACTGATTCCTTTAATAAGTTTTCGTTGTATTTACAAAATTTGCCAGCAGATAAAGGCCTAGAGATCTATCAAGTCTGCTCGAATGTGCAGCTAGCACCCCTTATTCTGCAGCTGCCCCTCCCTTCCACCCTTCCCCTTCATTGACCCTCCCCCTTTGTCCTGTCCCATCCCCTTTTAAAGCAGTCCACTGTTCTACTGGATACCACTTCTGCAGGTAACGCATTCCACCCAGCCACCACCCTCTCTGTAAAAAAGTGTCTCCTCATTTCCCTCCTGAACCTTCCTCCCTCCAGTCTCATATCATGGCCCCTGGTGTCCCTCCCCTCCCTTACTTTGAACAGCCCCTCTGTACCTGTCTTGTTTATTCCTTTCATGTATTTAAAGGTTTCAATCATGTCCCCTGTCCCTCCTCTCCTCCAGTGAGTACATGTTCAACTCCCTCAACCTCCTCTCGTATGATAAGTCCCCCAGCCCCTTGATCATCTTTGTCACCCTGCGCTGCACCCCTCCAGTAACTTAATGTCCCTCTTCAGATATGGGTGCCAGTACTGCACGCAGTACTCAGGTGTGGTCTAACTAATGACCTATACAGTGGCAGAATCACCTCCTCCTCCTCGAGGATATACCTCCTTGCAATACAACCCAGCATTTTGTTGGCCTTTGCAGCTGCCTTCCTACATTGTGCTAAGTTGTTCATTGACCATGTGATCCCCCAGATCCTTCTCCTCCTCTGTCTAGGCTAGCTGCACTCCCCCAGCTGTAACTCCTCCTTGGGTTCTTCATCCCAAAATGCAGCACCTGCACTTTTGGCTAAACCCCAGTTGCCAGGTGTCTGACCAGGTTTCAAGCTTTGCCAGATCATCCTGCAACCCCTGCCATCCCTAGGCCATCCACCACCGCTCCTACCTTGGTATCATCAGCAAACAGACTGATCTTGCTCTTGATGTCCCATGATATGTCTGCAATGAATATCCCAAACAACACTGGTCCCAACATCGAGCCCTGTGGAACACCGCTCGTCACTACTCTTGGGTGTGAGAGCTCCCCACCACCACCCTCTGTTACCTTCCCTGAAGCCAGTTTCCTACCCATCTCACCAGCTTGTACCCGCCCTGTGCCTACTAACTTACTTCCCGGCTTCATGCGGCACCGAGTCGAATGCCTTACTGAAGTCTAGATACAGGACATCCACTGCATGGCCCCTGTCCAGTTGCCTAGTTACCCAGTCATAGAACTCCACCAGGTTGGTTTGGCAGGATCTGCCCGTGTATGAAGCCATGCTGCCTGCTGTCCTGTAGTCCTTTGGCCTCTGGGAGGCCACCAGCCTCTCCTTCAGGATAGTCTCCATTAGCTTACCCACGATGGATGTGAGGCTCACTGGTCTGTAGTTTCCTGTGTTCATCCTTGGGGCCACTCTTGTGGAGGGGCACCACATGAGCCATCCTCCAGCCCTGAAGTACACACCCCGAATGTAATGAGGCATTAAATAGGTTTGTCAAAGGTCCTGCAAGGACCTCTGCCAGCTCCTTCAGTACCCTGGGGTTGATGCCATCTGGGCCTGGCGCCTTGTCCACCCTCAGTGCCTTCAATCCCTCCTGAACTTTGCCCTCCATGATTTCCCCATCTGTCACCCCTTTCCCCCCCGTTTCTGCCATTTCTACCCCCTTGGGTGTCACCCCGCTCTTCTCTTTAGTAAATACTGAGCAGAAGTACTCATTTGGTGCTTCTGCCTTGCTCGCACCCTACTTCCACCCAACCCCCTCCTTCCTAATCCTTCTATGTGGTCCTTACAGCTCCTTTTCTCCCTGATGTACCTAAAGAGTCCTTCTCCCCTTCTTAATGCCTTGTGCCAGCCTGAGTTCCGTGAGATGCTTTTGGCTCCCCTTACTGCCCTTGTCACCTCCTTGATTCTGTCAAGTACTCCTCCCTGTCCTCCCCTCTATTTTCTTGTACTTCTAAAGGCAGCTCTTTTTCTCTTACCTTTTCCATGACCTCCTTGCTCAACCAGCTGGGTTTCTTAGCTAACTTCTTGCTCTGGGCCTTGCAGCAGGTTTGGTTGCCTCCACTATCCCCCAGCTTTATGAGCTCCCACCTCTGGTTAGTGTTCGTACTAGATTGAATTCTGGCCAGATACCCTTTTACCACTTTCCCCATCCTCCCAAAGTTGGCCCTCCTGAAGTCCAGCACTCTTCTGCCCGATTCCACTCCTTCCTTGCCCATATCCAATGTGAGCCATACTGAGTGGTGGTCACTCCCTGACAGCGGTTTCTCCACTGTAAGTTCTCTCACAAAGTCCCCATTTGCCAGCACAAGGTCAAGGGTATTTCCTAACCTAGTTGGTTCACTGACCATTTGCAGCAGGAAGCTGTCCTGGAAGGCATCCAGCAGTACCTGCTCCCTTCTGTTTCTGGTTGTTGGGGTACTCCAGTCCACTCCTGGTGTGTTGAAGTCCCCCACAATCACCACACTACCCTTCTTGCAGGTCCTCCTGATCTGTTCTGCTAGTTTCCTGTCTAACTCCTCTGTCTGAGATGGTGGCCTGTACACCACTCCCATTCTAAGAATCCTATTCTTGGAATCCTGGATTTGCATCCAAATTGACTCTGTACTACCCTCTCCCCTTCCTCCCTTACACACTTCAGTCCTTCCTTCATATATAGTGCCACACCCCCTCCTTTCCCAATCACCCTGTCCCTAAGAAATAACCTGTACCCTGGTACAGACAGGTCCCAGATCATTGTACTGGGTGGCCCATGTTCTGTGATGGCTGCAATGTCCACCTCTCCTCTGCCATGAGCACCTGTAACTCTGCAGTTTTCTCTCTCCAAGGCTCCTAGCATTAAGGGTAACCACCTTCCACCCTCCCCATCCTGCCCTCCTTTCCTAGCATCACCAATAGTACTTGCCATTTGTCCTTTGTCACTGTTATGGGGGGTAAGCTCATATGGTTTTCCAACCTGTGGTCTCTGCATATCTCTTGCCCAATTGCCACCCTCCACTCCTAGTTTAAATTCCCTACTTCCTCTATGTACTCCTCCATCCTCTGTTTCAACACTTTCTTTCCCTCCTCACTCAAGTGTAGTCTGTCCTTGGCATAGAGACTACTGTCCTCCCAGGTCCCTCCCCACCCCCAACAGCCACCCTTTAGCACAACACCAGGTTCTTAGCCATCTGTTAAATACCTCTATTCTCAGCTTTCTTGTTGTGCTTGCCTTTGGCACCGGAAGTATCTCGGAAAAAGTTACTGATCTTCCTGCCCCCTCACATAATTGTGCTAGTTCCTCAAACCTCCTCTGGACTATATCTACTGCCTTGTCAGCCAGGTCGTTTGTACCAACATGTACAATTAAATGAGGCTTGTCCCTACCCCTTCTAGCATATTTCAGAACAGATTTGTTGGTACATGCGGGGCGGGGGGTCTGCAACAGTTTCCAGTTTTAATCTTTTTATTGGTCTTAGTTTGCAGTAGGAGCTGTATGCTTTCTACATTCTCACAGGAATCTCCTGTATTGTTTATTTCAATGCATTCAAATTCTGATTTTATGTATATGCATACCCCGCCACCTTTCCTGTTTTTAAAAAACAACTTGTAAATTTGGGATTTCTCATGCCTAATTGCTAGTACCATTCCACCATGTTTCTTTTAATGTTGCTACATCAATGTCATGTGCAAAGAGAAAAAATTCCAACTCTGATTTTTTTACATGTGTTCAAGCTCCTTGAGTTAGCTGACAGAAATGTATACACTTGGGTTGACTTGGAATTCTTTGGCTCAGTCTTTTTTTTTTTTTTGTATTTTCTACGCAAGACCCCAACAGTTCAGTTTAAAGTTAATGAGATGTGCTTTTCAATTTTTTTTCTTTTTTTGCCTAATCGTGCACTACCTCTCTTACTAAGATGCAAGCCATCCCAACTGTAGTGGCAAAAATTGTTTTCAATGGTTTCCCAATGTGTTAGACAGGTTAGTCCCTTAGTAAACATCTATTTCCTGAACCATTCGTTAATTGTCTCAATTTTGTTGTTTTTTCTCCAGTTGGCCCTTGGCACTGGTAGTAATTCAGAAAAACAAATTTCAGAACCACATTTTTCAAGGTTATTATTCAGTTCAATAAAATATATTTTGATTTCTTCCATATCAGAGCACCCAATATCATTAGTACTAACATGCACAACTACAAGGGGAGTATCTCCTGCACTTTTTAATATATTATCTGACATTTTTTGTGATATTGGAGATTCTAGCTTCCCAAAAAGTACTACAGGTGCTGTTTTGTTTGTCCGGATTGAATATGTGTCTATCACTGAATTTGAGAAGAGAATTCCCCAGTATGTAGCTTTGCCGTGAAACAGTAGTGTCTTTATTTGTTATCATTTTGGGAAGTTTGTGAGTTACTCATTTGTTCATTATTTAGCACCACTTGTGGTGCTAAATAAATAATGTTTCAGCTTTGATTTGAACATTTTTACCTGCCGAATTCATGAGGTCGGGTCATAAGAAGACTATGTTGAAAATCTGGGGTCAAAATATTCAAAAAAAACAGAGTTATGAAGGTGCGTTGTAATTTTTCAAAGCTCACTGATAACTTTGGTACTTCTTATGTTGCTTGCACGCATGTGCAAGAAACATAGTGCCATCATCCGAGTTTTCGGAGGTGTGTCAGCCCATCTTCCAATGTAGCCAGTGTGTTTGCAGGCGCAGCCCCAGTTCCCCAATCACTGCTTCAGCTGTCTATGACAAGCTGAAAATGCAGTGGCATACAGTTGAAAGGGAGAGCTCCGCTTGAGTGAGCAGAGCTCTCCCCACCCCACACACACATTACGCGCCGCGACGCACGCACACCGCGCGGCTCATGCACCTTCCTCAACTGTACGGTCGACGGGTGCCCAATCCCCGCTGGCCATGCCCCCCAAAGCATCCAGGTGCCACGCTGGGAGCCCACCCCAGCATGGCAAAATCATGTTATGGTCGATGGGGTGCCCAATCTCTGTTGGCTCCACTGTCTCCCCCAACACAGGGTGCCATGCTGGGAGCCCACCCCAGTGTGGCAACAGATGCCATGGCCGACGGAGTGCCCAATCCCCGTCGGCTCCACGCCTCCAGCCATCCTTCTGCCATGCTGGGAGCTCACCCCAGCGTGGCAAACGCCCCGCTGCCATTTAAAAAACCTGTAAAGAAAAACGTCCCACGCAGTCTCCTGCCCCCACAACCCGCACTCCACCCACCGCGCACTTGCCTCTCCACACCCCTCACCCCATACTTACATCCGAGTCCGCGCGACAATCTCGTGGACCAGGAACATCGCCTGCACTCTTCAAAGCTGACCGTGAACTGAGGAAATGCCGGTAAGCTGTATAATGGGATAGATAGGGTTTTTTCAACTTTGTTGCATATCTCAGGCATTTTTGGGAATTTCTGCACCAAATTTTCAACATGGGGTTTTTGGGACCCTCCTCATGAATTCTTGCACTGTCATGGCGTTACTCGGGCGGGTGATTTCGCAGCCACTGTGCGAAATCACCTTTCAGAATGATTAACAAAACAACACTGCCAGTGTTCATAAGGTGGGCTCTCAAAAGCCTATTTTGAAAATTTGGTGGAAAAATTCCTAAAAATGACTGTTTTACGAGCGTGCGATGCGCAGTTCCTATGCATGCTCATAAGTTTGCGAATTTTCAATATTTTCACTCCAGATTTTCAACATTGCCATTTTACCACACCTCCTTATGAGCAGTACAGCTGTCATTTTTCACATCTTACCGAAAATGTGTTTCTGCCCATGTAGCGCACAATGGCGCAGTCGGTGTGTGAAATCAATGTATGGGACACATTAAGAAAATCACAGTGACACTGTTCATGAGCAGAGGTCTTAAAATTGCTATGTTGAAAATTTGGTGAAAAAAGTCCTAAAAATGACTGTTTTACGAGCGTGCATTGCGCTGTTCCTACGCACGCTCGTAAGTTCGCGAATTTTCAATATTTGCACTCCAATGACTTCCAAATTCCTAAACAGCACATAGAAGCCAAGCAATATTCAGCATTGACAAATGCTTGTTAGTATTAGGACAGCAAATTTTCAATGTGGCCATTTTTTCATGCCACCTCGTGAATGAATGTGTCAGTGCTGTTTTTCAAATCCTGGCTAAAATGTATTTTTGCACTTGTGGCTCAAAATGATGTTTTGGACAGTCTTTTATCAATGACAATTGCCATGTTTAGCAAGTGGGGGTCAGAAAATGACTGTAGAAATGTTGGTGTCAAATGCCACAAAAACATTTTATGAAGTAACACTGTTGGCAGAAATGGCTGCTGGCCCAGTAAGGACCATGCTGCCTTCCTGTGCCAGTGACTGGAGTCTGGGTGTGAGCTCAGGGAGCCGGCTATATGGGCTGAGACTGGGGGAACGGCGCTGTGGTGTGTAGCACTGGCCCCAGCCTGGAGAGGGACACAGCAGTGTTCTGGCACACAGACACCTTGTGGCAGGCCAGGAAGCTTTCCCTCATAAGGGGTTAATGTGCGTCTCGAGGCCCAATGGGCTCATGCACTGTGGTGGGAATTATCTCTACTACTCTGTTTATTTCATTGGGACCGGCATGAATGAGGATACGATTTGACTATCAGTAAAAGAAACAATATTCATTATAAAAAAAACATGTTACTGCAGACATTAGAGCTGAAAAACACAATGCACAAAGCACATAAAGTAAGGAAATTAAAAAAAATATTAGGGTTTTGGGTCTCCGGAGTCTTGGCAAAACTGTGGTGGGGTCCTCCTTGGGGTTGTCCACTTAGTGGGCAGAGACATCTCTCTTATAAAATGGGATGGATCACACAAGCAATATGACTGGTCAAAATCAATCACATGACTGCACCGTCATTTCACATGCTGCACAGTTCAGATTTTACTTTCTTTTTTCTAGAGTTAATAACTTTTAAAACCATTTTAAAAGCACAATAAAACACACCACAGTAAGCAGGTAATGCAATAAATTACTCTTCCCAGGTGTTTGGAGGCACTCGGCTGTGCTTCGTGCCTGACAACAAACCTGGGTTGTGTGGTTATTTTGCATTACCGTACACCCTGTCATGTGTTATTGCTTACTGAAAGCACACCACAAACAATAATGCCTGCACACACACATGCCCCATGTAAACACATTCCCAAATACCACCTCCCATGAACACACACAAACAAGCCTCACACATGCACAAAGACGTGTCCATATACCTGCCATCCCAATATTTTAACATTTTCAAGTATACAGGTAACTATTTAAAATATTCAGAACATGAATACTGCCTATTTTCAGTGTTGTCCTGAAGCTATTACAATAAATACAATATGACATGTAGTACATTTACAGACAACCTGATTATGTCTAACATACATCTTAAAGGGGAACTGTAATAAGAGCCTCACACCCAAGTGTAAGGCTGATCCCAAATTGCAGTTTGTGTACAAAAACATTTTTATGTTTGCGTGCACGCATGTACAAGAAACATTATGTGGCAGCCTAGGAGAGAAGCGGGTTTTGGAGGTGCGGCACCATGGCGGCCAATGCCGTCACTGCATTTTTGGGCTTGGCCCTCTCTACCCAATGCAGTGGCATGCTGCTGCTGACACTAGTTTAGCAAGCGTGCCACCAACTTGAAATGAATTAGCTGTTGCAATGAGGGAGCGACCTGTCATTGCAGGGCGGTGTCTTGCCTGGTGTAACATTTCAATAAACATGGTGGCACCTGTCACCGTTTGCCTCTCACAGTCCCCATGAAAGCCGACGAGGGTGCCCAATCCCCCTGTCGGCATGCCCCCTACCCAGTTCATCTGCCAACAGGGAGCCTAATCCCCATCTGCATAATGTCCCTCCGCTCTCAAGACTGGCTAAGGGGTCCAATCCTCAGCTCTTGTGCCCCCAAACACAGATACATTGTATGTGCCAAGGGTGCCCAATCCTCACGTTCCAGCCCCCACAAACCCAGGTGGCAGCGTGCCCAATGTCCCTGTAAACTGAAAAACCGTCCCGATGTCTTTTTTTTTTAAGCTGTAAAAAACAGAAGATTATCCCTCGTTGACTCTGGTGCCCCCTCACCCCATACTTACCTCCGGGGTCCAGCATGACGATCTTCGGTGGAGCGGAAACATGTCTGCACTCTTCAAAGCCAACCGCAAATTGAAGTAAGCTATATAATGGCATAAATGTTTTTTTGTTTTTTTCAACTTAGGTGGATATCTCTGCCATTTTTGTGAATTTTGGCACCAAATTTTCAACATGGGGTTCTTGGGCCCCATCTCATGAATGCAGTCACTGCCATCTGGTTATTCAGTCCCGGAAGGTGATTTCGGGGTCACTGCGCGGAATCACCTTTCAGGACCGATTAACAAAATGACAGTGTCACTGTTCATGAGGTGGGCTCCCAAAAAGCCTATGTTGCAAAGCTGGTGAAAAAATTCCACAAAATGACTGTGTTACGAGTGTGTGTTGTGCAGTTTCCACGCACACTCGTAACTTCAAGAATCTGTAATATTTTCACTCCAGATTTTCAACATTGGCATTTTTTCATACTTCCTTATGAACAGTGCAGCTGTCATTTTTCACATCCTGGCCAAAACGTGGTTTTGCACATCCGGCGCACAATGGCTCGGTCGCTGTGGGAAATCCATGTTTGGGACAGAGTAACAAAATCACAGTGACACTGTTCATGAACAGAGGTCCCAAAATGCCTATGTTGCAAATCTGGTGACAAAAGTCCACAAAATGACTATGTTACAAGCGTGCATTGCACAGTTTCTACGCACACTCGTAACTTCGAGAATTTGTAATATTTTCACTCCAGATTTTTAACACTGCCATTTTTTGCACACCTTCTTATGAACAGTATAGCTGTCACTTTTCACAACCTGCCTGAAATGTGTTTTGGCACATCTGGTGCACAATGGCGCAGTCACTGTGGGAAATCAACATTCAGGACAGATTCACAAAATCACAGTGCCACTGTTCATGAGCAGAGGTCCCAAATGCTTTCATGAGGTGGGGGTCACAAAAAGGCCATGTTGAAAATTTGTAGTGCAAATACCAACAAACGCCCGGGGTGTTAGGGTATCTAACCATAACATCCTACCCTCTATAGACTGACAGGCGTCAGGGGTGTGCCTTTGGACTGCCGGCTGTAATGCTCATAGTGACAGGCATCAAGGTGTGCCTTGGACTCTTCAGTCCCAGAGTTCACCTCATTCTCCTATACTGCATCCATTTCAGCGCATGTCTTTATGGAATGGGGTGACTGTAAAGCCAAACACCCCAAGGCACACCACAACACTTGCTGGTGTCTGCAGGATAGGGTGAGGTGAAATGGTGTGAGCGTTATGGGTGATGACCCAAATGGGTTTGGCATGAAGTTCAATACTTCACTGCCATTCCTATTCTGTATCTGTTTAACTCCTGCACTTCCAATGCCAATACCAGCAAGCAAACATTCGGCATTGACAAATGCTTGTTTTACTTACTGTTTACTGCAGCAAAGTAGAATGTATTAGGCTAATTCTGCTGACTTCTAAGACACCGTTTTGTGTAACCAGACATCCCAGAATCCTCTGCAACTGACATCAGAGGAGGGCTGCAGAGCTGGGAGATTCAATAGCCTTCAATAGCCTGCAGCATACATAAAGATTTTGGAAGCCAAAATCAGAGGTTTGCTGGTCCTGTTGTGCTCACGGGGTTTAGTACCGTCTTCTGTGACTGCACCTAGCCCTAGGAGAACAGCAGACCAGCAAACAGAAGATTACAGCATGTAAGCCCCACAAATGGGCTTACCTTGTACGACTATGCTCCCCTCGCCCCCTTGGCAGTGTCCCTACGGTGGTTCTGGACCTGATGGTCCCGTGAATGCCTCTGCAGCTGCAAGCCACCTGATTCTATGTCTCAACCCCTGTGTAGATGGGGGGCTGAGCTCCAGTAATGTACTTGCATCTCCGGGTGCAGGGGTGGTTTGCTTTGGGGTCCCAGAGGTGGCATGAGTCCTATACGAAAATGTATGCTCTACTGAGTATGTGAGACCATCAAGAGGCAAAATTTAAAGGAGCCATGGCTCCTGTTATGGTGTGGGCAATTCAGCCACTATTAAGTGGTATCCTGGGCTCCTGGAAAGGCATGTGAGCCAGGGACCAAGTGAAATAGAAACTGGAAAGTCTTCAGTTCAGGGGAAAACTGTTTGCAGCCCTTTTCAGGGGCATATGTATTTAGATTTAAGAACTGAATGGTTGTGGAGTTTATGTGCACTAATATGGTAGCCTGCACTAAAAGACTACAGAACGGGGGCTGCTGGGTAAAGGTGGAAGGGCACAGATTTTGCCCAGGACTATAACAGCCTATCAGTGAAGGGCTGGAGAAAGGCTATAAATAGAATGGGCAGCCTGCCAAAAGGGGAGTCTAACCAAAGGGGCGGTGCAGTACAGCTGAGTGGGGGGCTTCACAGCCCCATAACCTGCACTCAGGCCCCCACAGCCTAAAGAATAAAAATATACTGTAAAAGACAGTATACAGTGAGCTCAGAGTTTGCAGCAGGAAACAGAGCAAGGTTTTGGAAGTGGTTGCAGAGGACTTGGTGCCAGAGTTTTCTGCCAGAAGAGAGAAAAGTGAGCTGCAAGCTGCAGAAGGAGCTGAGAGACATGTGTAATGATGAGCTGAGAGACTTGTGTAATGCTGTTTTTTTTTCTGGCAGGAGAGAAAACAGCTGAAAGCTGCAGAAAGAGCTGAGAGACTTGAGTAATGCTGTTTTTTTTTCTGTCAGAAGAGAGAAAAGTAAGCTGCAAGCTGCAGAAGGAGCTGAGAGACTTGTGCAATGCTGTTTTTTTTCTGGCAGAAGAGAGAAAAGTGAGCTGAAAGCTGCAGAAGGAGCTGAGAGACTTGTGTAATGCTGTTTTTATGTTGGCTCACGCATGCGCAGCCAACAAATTGCGGTAGTAGCAGATTTGGAGGCACGGTCACTGTTGGGCGAATGCAGGGCACGCATCAGTAGGTGTGTCCCTCATTCCCCAATAAGCCTGCATGCTGGCAACACACCATGCATACATAATGTGGTGAGCATCTAAGGAAAGGTCTGCTGCAATGCGAACAAAGCTCATTATACGCAACAGACCTCCCGACGTGCTTTCCCTGGTGAGAAAACAAATTTAACATGGCGGAACACTGCCTGCCATAATGCCGACTTCAGGGGTGCCCAATCCCCCTGTCGGCGTGCCCTGCCTCAATGTATGTGCCGACGGGGGAGCCCACTCCCCGTCGGCATAATGCACCCCCCCATTTGTTATGTGCTGACGGGGGTGCCCAATCCCCTGTCGGCTACAGCATCCTCCCCCAAAACACTTAGGTGGCACGCTGGGAGCCCACCCCAGCATGCCAAATCCCCTGAAAATAAAACCACCCCGCAACTTTTTTTGTAACCTGTAAAGAAAACAGTCCCTCACGGTCTCCCCTGCCCCTCCCACAACCCATGCTCCACCTCTGTGCATCCTGCCTCCCACACCCCTTCATCCCATACTTACCTCCGGAGTCCGTGCAATGATCTTTGCGGACTGGGAACACGCCTGCACTCTTCAAAGCCGACCGCCGAACTGAAAAATGACGTAAGCTGTATAATGGCATAAATAGGGTTTTTGAGCTTGGTGCATATCTCGGCATCGCTTGGAATTTTTGCACCAGATTTTCAACATGGGGTTACTGGGACCCTCCTCATGAATTCAGTCACTGTCATGGCGTTATTCGTCCCGAAAGGTGATTTCGAGGTCACTGCGCCGAATCACCTTTCAGGACCGAGTAAACAAATGACAGTGCCACTGTTCATGAGGGGGCTCTCAAAAACTTATGTTGCAAATCTGGTGAAAAAATCCCAAAATGGCTGTTTTACGAAGCCGCGCTATGATGTTTCACGCGATGCTTGTAACTTCGCGGAATCTGTAATATTTTCAATCCAGATTTTCAAAACTGCCATTTTTCCACACCTCCTGATGAACAGTACAGCTGTCATTTTACATATCCTGGCCGAAATGTGTTTTCGCATGTCCAGTGCAGAACAGCGCGGTCGCTGTGCAAAATCAGTTTTTGGGACAGTTTTCGGAAATGACAGTGACACTGTTCATGAGCAGAGGTCCTAAAATGCCTATGTTGAAAATTTGGTGCCGAAAGTCCATAAAATGACTGTGTTACAAGCATGAGTTGCGCAGTTTCTACCCACCCTTGTAACTTCGCAAATTTGCAATATTTCCATGCCAGATTTTCAACACTGCCATTTTTTCACACCTCCTTATGAACAGTACAGCTGTTATTTTTCACATCCTGCCCAAAATGTGTTTCCGCACCTGTAGCGCCACAATGGTATGGTCGCTGTGGGAAATCAACTTTTGGGACAGATTAACAAAATCACTGCACCACTGTTCATGAGGGGAGATCCCAAAATGCCTATGTTAACAATGTGGCTAACAAACTCCCCAAAATAATTGGGTTACGGATGTATGTTGCGCAGTTTCTATGCATGCTCATGACTTCACCAATTTTTCATATTTTCACTCCAGATTTTCAACATTGACATTTTTTTACGCCTCCTCATGAACAATACAGTTGTCATTTTCCACATCCTGCCCAAAATGTGTTTTTGTCCCTGTGTCGCCAAATGGCATAGCCGCTGTGCAAAACCACCTTTTAGCTAACAAACTGATTGTGCCGCTTTTCATGAGGTGGGCTCACAAAAAGCCCTTGTTGAAAATTTGGAGTGAAAATACCAACACACGCCTACGGTGTTAGGGTTTCCAACTGTAGCACCCCACCCTGTAGAGACTGACAGGCGTCAGGGGTGTGACTTGGGATCATCGACTGTAATGCTCACGCCATTCCATCCCCACTCCCACCCTTTCGCCAGTGACAGGCATCGTGGTGTGCCTTGCACTGTTCGGCCACAAAGTTCACCCCATTCTCCACCTCAGCGTATTCCCTTATGGAATGGGGTAAGTATAACGCCCAAAGACCCCAAAGCACACCACAACACTTGTCAGTGTCTACAGGGTAGGGTGAGGTACAATGGCATGAGCGTTATAGCTGACAACCCAAAGGCAGACCCCAATGCCTGTCGGTCTCCACAGGGTGGGGGTTGGGTTGGCATCACTTCAATACTTCACTGCCATTCCTATTATGTGTCTAACTCCGGTATTACCAATGCCAATGCCAGCGAGACAACATTCGGCATTGACAAATGTTTGTTTTTTTCTGGCAGAAGAGAGAAAAGTGAGCTGCAAGCTGCAGAAGGAACTGAGAGACTAGTGTAATGCTGTTTTTTTTTCTGGCAGAAGAGAGAAAAGTGAGCTGAAAGCTGCAGAAGTAGCCGAGAGACTTGTTTGATGTTGTTTGATTGTTCCAGCTGGTAAACCTTGCCTTAGAGACTGAGTGTTCCCTCCTCGGAGGAGTATTTCTTTGAAAGCATTTCAGCAAGGGAAGTCTCTGAGAGTGCTGGTGGCCAGAGACAGTGAAGGGACCAACCTTCTAGAGACAGAAAAGAGAAGTGTAGAGAGCTGGGTGCCGAGACTGTGTAAACCCTATCTGTAAGTTATTTGTCCAGTGTGTGTGTGTGTGTGTGTGTGTGTGTGTGTGTAACAGAGAGGGCCTAGGGGACCATGAGTCAATTCGCACTCTTAGGCTGAAGACTGGGTCGGACAGCATCAGCATTGGACGACAACAGGCCTGCCTGGTGAAGTCAGTCCACAAAGGCCTGCCGGCAAAGTTGGAAAGGCCGAGCAGGTGAAGATCAACTGTTCCCTTTTCTACAGTGCTTTTGCATAGATACTGCCTCATTGAGGAACTCCACGGTACCATGTATCTGCAATTTGATCAGCTGCAACGCCCTTCTGTGGACTGCAAAACTATGAGTACCCCAAGCTGCAGCTTTGGGGAGTTTCTTGTAGTTAGCTAGCTAGTTAGGTTTCTGGGGGAAGTGTTTAAAAAAGGTTGTGTTGCTATCTACCTCCTGCATTCCTTTTCCCCAAATAAACCAAAACATTGACTACATGTTAATTCTTGTGGCTGTAAATTTGTGTACTCCAGTTACTCTGTGTGTGTGTGGGGGGGGAGGTGGGATTGTTACAGTGTGGGTAAGTGTACTAGGGGGCAGATATTATTTCCTGGAGGGTGGTAACCTGCAGATTGTCCACAGGTATTCCCTGCCACTGCCCCAGGTGGAGGCACCACGCCAACTTACCATCCAGATACAGAACCCAAGCCTGGCCCCTCAAGAGTGTGTACCAGGTGGATCTGAGGGCCCTGGAGCAGCCAAGATGAGTCAAAGGGCTGTTACATAAAAACCTCTGACATTCACTGCAGGCTATTGAATCTCCCACTGCTGTAAGCCCTCCTCTGATGTCAGCTGCAGGGGGTCTGGCACATCTGGTTACAGGAAATGTCAGCGTACAAGTCAATGAAATTAGCCTGATACAATCTACTAAACTGTAGTCATCAGTAAGTAAAAAAAAAGTGTTTCTGCACACAAAGGGCTAATTAGGATCTGACTCACACTTGGGTGTGAGGCTCTTCTTGCTGACAGTTCCTCTTTAAGAAATCAATAATTCACCATCAACACTCAGTGAAAGGACTCAGACCTATACAAAATCCAGAGTCAACCAAGTGTATAGATGTTTGGGAAATTCTGATACCTGGGTGAATTTTATTCTAAGTTCTAGCTGTACTGAATTGTAAGCACACATAATTTAGTGTCTCTTCATTACTATTCTGCTGGGCATATTTATGTGAATACAGGATCTTTGTCCCCCAGAATTCACCTGTGCTCCTGCTTTTTCCTCAATTAAAGTCATAATTCGTAGTTTGAACATCACAGTCTGTTGCTGTGGAAGTTACAGTGATGTCACAGAGCGAGGATTATGACTTTAGGCGAAGACAAGCAGCCAGGACTTCTAAGGCACATAATCCCAGTTTCCTGCAAATGAGCTCAAAAGTACAGAATGAAGAGAGAAACATAGAAATCATATTTGAAATAAAAGCAGAGTTGTGTCCAAGTGTACATAGACACACACACACACACACACACACACACACACACACATTGAATACATATACACAGATACCAACATCCTCATAAAACATTTTAGATCATGGCACTGCTTCCGATCAATCAGACTGCTCCTTTCCCTTGTGAGTAAGACACTTATTCGATAAAGACTGCCATACGTACAAGTGCCCTGAAAAATGGGCTCGTCTGTAATAACTGCCACAGAGAACGCCACTCTTGTGGTTTTAAGAGTGGTTTCACTTACATTCTTAGGATATCATATACCCTACAAATAGGCAGAAGACTGCTCTTAAAACCACAAGAGTGGTCTCCTTGGCAGTTTTACCATACATTATAAATCACTCATGTGATTTCACCCACTCAGCGTTTGGAACCACAAAGCTTCCTATCCACTGAACAGCTGTTTTGTGTAGGAATGTTAAAGTGGTGTGATCCACTTATGAGGATGTGAGAGGAGTGCTACATGCGCTAAACTAAGAAAATAGTAATGTAAAACATATCATAAATCCAATCGGTCTATTTTGCTACCAGTCCTCTAAGCCCACACTGTAAGATATGACACACATATACTATAAGACATTTCATACACATCTCACACAACACATATAAACTTAGAATAACAAACACACACAAACTCATCCAAATAAAAATATACTGGATGAGAACTGTAAGGTCTGTGTGAGTGTTCTGCATCCTTAGGGTTTCTACTGCATCTTTTGCTGTGCTTGCACTGCCGTTTTGCACAAATAAATACAATTTTACCCACTTTAATACCTCTGTTGTTCATGTGGGTACCGTGTGCCTCCTCTTTTGTATTCTTCTAGTGGTACTGTCGGAGAGGAGAACACCAATGCAGCCTTTATGTCTTTTTTTGTTGTTTTACATGTACAGTACTTTCAGTTCTCTGCCCACTTCCTAACCACACAGATGCCAAAGCCTCAAACTCAAGACCAAATACAGTATCATGTCAGCCCCAACTCTGAAACAAACTCTGGTCAGAGCCGATAGGGCAGCAGAAGAGGAATCTGGGTTAAAAATATTGAAAATTATTTTTATTTTTATATTTTAACACCTACTTTTCAACACAGCCTTGTGCTGAACCTACCTCATAAAGAGGGGCAGCGAAAATGTTCAACTCCTGGCCTAAAGGTGATGTCATGCAGGGACTGCAAAATCAACTTTTGTGCTGTAAATACACATTTTGAGCAGGAGCTGAAAAATGACAGATGTCACATTAATGAGTCGCCGTACCAAAATGGCTATGTTGAAATGTTGTGGTAAAAATACTGAATATTTACCAAAGTTATGAGCCTGCATTTGCAAAATTCAGCATAGCCTCATAACTTAAAGCAGCAGTGCAACAATTGGTGAAAATTTTGACCTATACTTTTTATGCTATTTTAGATTGCCACTTACCTCCTGACTTGTATGATACCCTTCTTTACACAATTTGAGTCTGCTTGAGGACCTTTTTTCACGTCTGAAATAATAAAAGGAGCACTCCTCTTGATGCAACTCGGACCAGGTTTTCATCAGTATTTGTTGCTGTTTTTGGACAACTATTGTTCTGCCAGGTCAGAGAGCTCTGCCTGCTGCATAACAGTTCATTTTAGTCACAACAGAAGTGATATATAAACAACAGATGGTCAAAAACAGCTGAAAATGCTGATGAGGACCTGGTTTGCACTATATTAACCCTTAGGCTGCCGAAAGAATTATTAGAACATATAGGAATTTTGAACTGATATATCAGTCCATGGCATAGCAATGGTTAAAAGAAGTGCTCCTTTTATTATTTCAGACATGAAAGAAGTACTAAAGCAGACTCAGACTGTGGAAAGGGTATCATCCAAGTCAGAAGGTAAGTGGCAATCTAAAATAGCATAAAAAAGCATTGGTCAAAATTTTAACCAGATTATTGCACTGCTGTTTTAAGAGATGAACATACTAGAATCATACAACACAAGAATGTGCACAGTATAACACCACCCCTTATGAAATTTATTCAAAGTCAGGGAATACATTGCTATTTTTTTTTTGCAGTGGAAAGTATAACTGGATCCACAGGGAGTGACATTTGGATACAGCTTTACTCAATCAAGCCCTACTACAGGGAGGACAGCG
Organism: Neoceratodus forsteri; assembly: GCA_016271365.2. Classification (NCBI taxonomy): domain Eukaryota; kingdom Metazoa; phylum Chordata; order Ceratodontiformes; family Ceratodontidae; genus Neoceratodus; species Neoceratodus forsteri. The sequence continues at coordinate 833,129,875 of CM028133.1, forward strand.
TCCACCCCAGGAAAGGAGAGCTGCCAACAGGCAGCTCAATCCTGCTCCTACCCCCCCATCCGGCTCCCCGACGACCCGAGGTTGTTCCCGAACCTGGGTCACTGGCGTGACACTAGGTAAGACTAGATGCCTCAACCCTCTGCGCCATCGGGTCGGCAGGTGATGGCCTTCTAAACTGACCTGTCAATTGAGACTGTGGACATGAAGACAGTAGAGCAGTCCCCAGTGTTGCCCATCCCTTAGCTTTTGCCAGCACTGAGCCGATATGGTTGTGGAGAGCTTTCAGGAGTGGCAAGAGCGTTGAAAAGAATACAAGGTGCTCTTGCCACACCAGAGTCAGATGTAACTGATACTGCTGCTATTACAGAACTGTGCATGTGGGATACTCGCGCATGCGCAGTTTGCCTCGCAGTCAGCCACAACATGGCAGCACTGACATGACTACATATGCTCCATACTCCCATTGCATAGTTTAAGTCAGCACTGGTAAAAGTAAGACCCCACTGAAAATGAGATACTGCATCTTATCCAGGCTAATGTGTATCATCAGTACATTGCAGAAGTGGGTAAAATTAGGAACCCTCTGAAAATGAGATCCTGCATCTCATCAAGCTATCCTGTGTCAGTACATTGCCAAAATGGATAAAAGTATGACCCACTGAATATGGCATACTACATCTCAGCCAGGCTATCCAGCTGTGTCAGTACATTATAACAACGCTATAATACCATCAAGAGGTTCTGGAGACATATGAACATTGAGAGCAAAGCTTGAGAAATGTCAACATTTTTCCAGAGCCTCTGTAATATGTTTCAGGTGAATTTTACCATTTAAAATAAATAAAAAAGAGCCTTAACATTTGTTATAGTGAATTTACTGACAAGCATAATGAAGTCAGTTGCATACATGTATTGATTTGACCATAAAGGAAAATGTATAGGAGCTTTGTCCCAGTTTTACATGAAAAATACAGGGGAAGGACGGTGCCCTACAGGGAAATGCTTTGTTCAATCTGGGAACACTGCAGTTGACACCGCTATCAGTCTTTGTAATTCCCTCCCTAAAACATTAGCTGCCTAGTATTTAAAACCCTTCCTACATCCAATGCCACTAATTGGGTCCAGAAAAAGGGTTAACATAAATCAACTATTCAGAGGAAATGCTGTAAATCATTCACACACACACACACTCACTCATTCACTGGAAAAGTTGACTGACTGTAATTTGACACTACTCTGCAGTTAGATGCTGTTATCTGCTGGATGTCATGTCAGTAAATCATTAGTCTCCAAAGATAGCAAGTCACATTGCAATTAAAAAAAAGCTGAGAAAACAGTGTTGGAATTGGTCTACTCAACAGCCCTCTTGCATTAGCTCTAAAAATGTTGTTTACCAAGTTGGATTCAAAAGAAAACACGTTTCTTGAATTCAGTGAAGCACTACAAGGTTGGGGAGGAGAGGTGATTTTGTCCAGAGCATTTGTGTCTTAATCCCTAGGCTGCTGAAAGAACTAAAATGAATCTATTTGATTGAGCCTTGGACAGATGTTCAGTCTGCAGCACTGCAAGGATTAAATTGAAGATTTGCAAAGACATGGAAAGATCATTCAAAAACTTCAAAGAAAGTGTTCTATGGTCTGAATCCGGTAACTCATTTTTAGAGCTGGTGCAAGATGGCTGCAGGCTCTGCCTACCTGCAGCCCTTAAAACTGCATTCACTCCACTTCACAGTACCACACAGGACATGCAGTATGCAAGAAGAGCAGAGTGCAGGACCCTTGAAATAATACAGAGACTGAACATATCTCCAGAACTGACTGCTTTCTGCATCTCTCTCTCCTAGTCACATGCATGCATGCACTCTTAAAGTCTCAAACCCAGTTTTAAGCATCATGGGTAGCAATACAGAAACCCCTGTACTGTACATGGCAATCTGATATAGCTTCATCAGAACAAAAACTGTCTTAGCTGTATATTAATAATATATTATTAGCCTCACCTGCTTTGGGTTTAACTCAACTAGTGGGTGTCAGATTTTTAATTTGACTGTCAATGTCGACAATGGCTCTGACATGATAACTAGAGAAACTAATGGGCCTCTTGCCCGAGTATCCTAATAAGCCAGCACTGGTCTGCAACTGGAAACAGTGTAATGTTGATCACCTACTGCAGCAGTTACAAGACAGCACAACAAATATTTATTAAAATGTAGGCGATGTCACGTCTGTTTCGTGATGCTACAATACTTGCCACCTTTAACTTTTAATATATCTAATATCTCAAAGGTTCTCACAATAACCATTTTGAATAGCTCCCTGCCACTTGTGTAATGTTTTACAGCTTTTTCTTTGTTTAAAATTCATTTTGGCACATTGACATTGAGCACACATGGGCTTCTGGGCTTAAATGCATGAGGTTTTTGATTCATTGTGGATGTATTTAAAGGGGGACTACAATCAAAATCTACAAAAAAAAAACCATTTGCAAGCATTTTGATTTGTGGAGGTAGTCCTATTGTGTCCCTCTTTTTGTTTGCTGTTAAGAGTTTTTTTGATAAATTTGCCTGCTAGTTTCATGGCCCCTGGGATCACCGTGTTTGAATTTTTTTTGCTCTTCTCTTTCCTAATGCCTCATGTGTCCCATATGACAGTAATGCATCTGTGACCACTAATTCAGCAAAACTGCTGGTTAAAAGTGTCACATTTACAGCAGCAAAACTATGATTTTTAAGTAACTCACCACAGCCAGTGAACACTAACAAAGGTTACATTCACAGATGGCAAACACCACAGGGATAATTGAATAGGCTATTCCATAAGGAAACACGTAGAATTTTCACACATTGCAGCACTGATGACCTGGGGTAATATGTGTGCTTTTTAATGACTGTGTGTAGTATGATGAAATGAAAAGTTTGAAATACAAAACAGTTACTCCATCTGGTTATATCTAGACACATATCTCGAAAACAAAAAGATTGGATTATGAAGGGTTATTTACTTGCAACCAGAATATCAGGCTCCTAACAGCAGACTGCTGCTGCAGCAGATACAAATCGCTCAATCAATGGTCATGAACACATCATTGTCACATGGCAAAGAAGGCATTGTAGAAAAAATAAGAACAATAAAAAATTCAAACATGGAGATCCCCAGGGGCCATAAAACTAGTAGGCAAATCCAGAAAAAAAAAAAAAACAGCAAACAAAGGGAATGACACACTAGGACTACACACACACAAATCAAAATGCTCTGCACAGTATATGTTTTTGCAAATTTTGACTGCAGTTCTCGGCACCTTGTGAAAACAGCACTACTCCCAGTAGAAGCTTTAGTATAAAGCAAAACATTGCGGTGGTGATCTTTCCTTCATGCAAGCACTCTTTGAAGTGTGGTGGTATGTATTGTTCCAATTCTTCTAAATATTTAATAAGTTTATCACATATGCACTTTGAGCTTTGTGTGCACCTTTTTCTCCATCTCACAGCGGCTGTCTGAAAACAAGCCTCTAACATTTCTTCCAGTTTAGACCGACAGCAGCAAACTACAGACCCTATGTTTCATCCTTTCTGGAATCCTCAAAGTAGTGTAGTTACTAGCTCAGCCAAGTACTAGGTTAGTCTCTGAGGAAAACATGCATTTAGTATATTCAGAAATACAAACCCACTCTCGCTCACAAAAATACAAAAGAGCACACACACTTACAAACACACACATACTGAACATGTAAAGAAAAAACAGACACATAAGTACTGACAGAAAATCACACTTGTTTTTCTACACATGAATACAATTCAGAGAACACACTTGTACACAACAGTAACAAGCACAGACATAATCCTACATATAAAAACACATACATATACAAACACACACAGACACACTTGGACTCATAAAAATAAAACATCCACTTGTATACGTTAATACAAATACACAAAAATGCATATAATGCATAAATGAGAAATCTATTAACACATGTTGGGGGTTGTTTATTAATATGATGGGGGTGCGGGAGGCAAAGCTCCCAAGCACACTTCTTCAAAAGTGGTCCATCTGATCAGGGGCAAGCAAGGACCTTTGCTATGACTGGATCCCATCTGGTTTCCTGGCAAGCTACAGGTAGCTTCACAATGTGCGAAATTTGAAATCTTGCCCCATTACATTCCATCTCCAAATTTCTGCATGGCAGTCATAACGGTGCATGTGCATTGCCCTGAGAGCATTGATATTCTATACTGTAACTGTATGCTGATAAAATCAGGCCCCAGCGCTGCGTACTCCGTGCTGTAAGCATCAATAGTCCCACCTTTGGCCCCAGAATGGCCAGTACAAACTTGTGATTCATTAGCAAGATGAATTTCCATCCAAAAAGTTGCTTTTGGAATTACTTGACTCCAAAGATTAAGCTTAAATCCTGCATCTTGAAGTCAGCATAAGACCCTCCATTCGGAGACAAGGTCCATGATGGGAAAGCAGTTGGGTGTTCTTTTCCTAATGGCAACACATGAGAGATGACTGCACCTACCCCATACGGGGATGTATCACACACCAGTCTTATACGTTTTGCTACATCTTAGTGTGCTAGCCACCTCCTGTTCAATGGCCACTGTTAGCAAGACTGGAATGCTACATCACACATCACTGACCAAGTTCACATCATGTCTTTTTGCAGCAAGTCATGCAGTTGTTGCAACTATGTGGACAAGTTAGCCAAGGAATGTTGGTAATAAATCAGCTGGCCCAAAAATAACTGCAAATCAGTTACATCTGTTGGCCTCTGTGATTGACAATTGCTGCCACCTTGCTCTATGGTGGGTTCAGTACCTGGCCATCAATCCCAACACCCCAAGTACACAACAGAATCCTGGAGAAACTGACAAGTGCCAGGCTTCACTCTCATACCATACCACAGCAGTCTAAACACAAACTGGTCCGAGATTGTAACATGCTTTTCTACTATGGGCAGTGTTGCCAAGATATCATCCATGAAGCACACTACATGGCCCAAACCTGAAGCATCCAGTCCACCATCTGCTGGAAAATTGCTGGCACTGTAGAAACTCCATAAGCTGGGTGATAATACCAGTAAAGTCCCTTGGGTCTGACTCAGGCTCTAATTCCAACTGCTGGGTTGCAAAATATAAGTCCAGTTTACTGAAGAACTGTCCACCCGCCAGTGTGGCAGACATGTCCTACGTATTTGGAAATTATTGTGGTTCCATAAAACAGTACATTGCAACTTTGTAGTCATCATACAGCCTCCTTGCTTTGTCCCACGAGACATAATATCAGATGATTCAGTCCATACTGAGCTGTTTCTTTTAAGGCACAGAGCACAGGTCAAGGTTTGTGGATGATAGAAGCAGCACCTGTTCTTATCTGGATCTTTGCCCTGAAACAACAAATGGAGTCATAGCCTTCCTGGAAACTAGGATTGTGTTTGTCCAACATTATTCTCACTGTGCCTTGCGGTGCCACTGTCACAGCACCGAAGATGAAATACTAATTCAACTTGATATTCCTCATCCAGTTCCTTCACAGTACTGCAAGTCTCTCACACCATGCACCACAAGCAGCAAGATCCACTCTCCTCTCTTGAAGGTAAGTGGTGCCCGAATCTTCCCCAGCAGAGGAATTCAGTCTCTGGTGTAGGAAGTAAGCAGGATAGTTGCAGTGGGCACTTGGTGAGACACTTGTTGCAGATGTGCTCAAGAGATACTGATACTTCGACTTCAAGCTGCTGCTGAACGGTTTACCCACCTACCCAATCCAGAGGCAAATTCCCTCTCCATTACCTTCCCCCATTATGCCTCTTTCACAGTGTCCTGCCATATACTGCTCTCTGGCCATTCATGATGCACTTCTACAAATTTGCAGGCAATTTTGTTATCCCCATCAAGTCTCGGCAAGTGCCACCAAGCCCTTGCCTTTGCAGTGCATAAGGTTCTCCAGCAGAATACGGAGGTACCCTTAAAAGCTCAGAAGCAGTAAATAAAGGAGTTATATTAGAAGAAACTTCTGACAGAGGGTAGTGAATCTATGGAACAACCTACCAACACAGACAGTGAACATGAAAACAGTACAGGCCTTCAAGGCAAGCCATGACAGATTTCTGTTTACCAAGTGAGTCACAAGGTACCCTAAGTAATGAAGTTAGTAGGGAACTCCCAATAAAGTTGTTCATGTTTGCACAGCAGATTTATTCATCCCTGCTTATAAACCGGGGAAGGGAGCCAGACATAATGGACCTAGAATGCCTAATGACCTTATATTACCATGTTACCTGTACTCATAAATAAATCATGCACAATATATATACACTACACAGAAACAAAACACACACACTCATGTATGAAAGACACATATTTCCCCATACTTATGCACATAAATGCAAAGACACTTGCACGCAGAAACACACACCATAAAAACACAGACACACAAATTCACACACATGACTGCAAACCCCGGAAACACTCATAAATACACACACTCATACTTGTCCGCAGATATAAAACATACATACTTGGGTGGTGGACCCTTGGAATGCGCTGCCTGGCGAGTTGGTTCAGAGATCCATAGTGGAGGGCTTCAAGAGAGGGTGAGACAGACACAGAAAGCGGATGTATCAGATGATGGCTTGGCCCAGGGGGGTGGGGATGGATGATAGGGGTTTCTGGAACACAAGGGGGGAGGGCCTCGGCACCCAACTAGGGATCTGAGGTTCAAGCAGACTCAATAGACCGTGAGGCCTAATCTGCTGGCAGTTAGTATGTTAGTACACATGGATATAAAAGAAGCAGAGACATGCGCATATATGTATGTATGTATGTGTATATATATATACATATATATATATAAAATATAAGCAAACATACTTTTGCAGAACCAGAAATACACACTTATGCTAGCACACACAAATAAAACACGTTGACCAACTCTTACATGAAAAACAAACACACTAGATGAAATAACTTTAGAGATGTCTGTACTCCTGGCAGGCAAACAACTCTGTCACAGGCAGTGACAAGCCACAGTGAGTTGAGTGGCGTCCGTGGCTCTTAACAATTTATTTAAAAGAATGGCAACAGCATGATTGAATATGTAAAAGTCTTTATTTCATTGCTCACAAGGAATCAAAAAAAGAATAAATAGTACAGGCACTGATGGAATGAAAAGATTTCTATTGATTGAGAAGTTGCTGATACGTTTAAATATGCAAAGAATGTGCACATTTGCACTTTTAATAATAGCTGCACTTCATTACATTACAATGCACCTAGTCTGAATCCCCATGAGCAATGAAGAGTAAAGACTTTTACAAATATGAACATGCACTTATAAATTAATAAGCATTTGGCAATGCCAAATGTTTGCACGTCGTGTCAGGTAGGTTTTGATTATGTTGAAGACAATGATGAGGGCAGAGTACTATTGTAGTAAGAGCTTTTGCACTGAAGTCAGGGAGTAGTAATGTTTGTCTTATGTGTTTTCCTTTCTGAAGCAAGATACAGGATTTTGAAGGTTTTAAAGAGCAACTGCTATGCTCCAGGCAGGCAACTCATACTACGGAGCTAATCTAGCCACCATTAGAAATTTTTGGTGCAGTAATAAAGGTAAAACTTAGATTTGCACAGCAGGTTCGTATCTTCCAAGTACAAGCCAAGTGGCTGCCAAGCGCTGCAGCTCCACCCCTAAAAATAGCACTCTGATGACATGAAGTAGGAGACAGGGCTGCCATCTGATATTGTGTGTGTGTGCGCGCGCACGTGTGTATGTGTGTGTGTCTCTGTGAGTGTACTGTGCGTACTATGCCATAGGTACTATCAGGATATTATGGGCAAAATAAAATACAAAAAAAATGTATTATACTAGTTGTCTCTCTTTCTCTTCCCCTCCCCCCTCATTTCAACATCTCTGACTTTTGCTCCTTGGTGAAATGAATGCAAAAATCTAAAATGCCCCCTCCTCAAACCCCACAAGGGTCAGTCATACCCTCCTGGGCCTTTCCCATTACCACTAGTAGAGCCACTGCTTATGTAACTGTCCACTAACAAGGTCTAACCTGGATAGGCTAACCAAAGTTGCCATCTTAAAACAGTCACAAGCACAATAAGCAAACCTCAAATCTCATTTACAGTTTTTCCAACGCTTATCTGACAAAGTAAAAGTGACTGGCACTGGAGAACTTCATGTTAATACAGAAAAATGATAAATACTGTATACAAGTTCTGTACAACATGCATCTCCAATCCACAGAGACCTGCTTAGTATAAGATGCGAAAGGTGCATTCTAATTGTATCATAAGAAGTTCACAAGCCTTTTCTAAACTGTCTCACTGTGTAGCAAGGCTCTGAAAAGCTATCTTTTTAAAGTTTCAAGTTACCATGAAAAATTTCAACGCACTTTCAGAACTTTGGTGTTTCTTTAAGATACTGACCCCACATTTTCAACCTATTCCTTTTATGACCCCACTTCATGAACCTGGTAGGTGAAAGTTTTCAAATCCTGCCCAAAACATGATTTTCACAGAGTGACTGTGAAATCACATTTTGGCCCACATTTTAACAATTTCACCTACTGTACCCTGTCCATGAGGTTGTGTCCCAGAAGGCCATGTTGAAAGTTTGGGAGAAAAGTATTGAAAAATAGATAAGTTATGAGTGAATGTTGAAATATTTCAACAACCACTCATAACTTGGTCATTTTCCCATATTTTTCATCAAATTTTCAATACAGTCTTCTTATGACCCCATCTCATTAACCTAGTAGCTGAAAAGTTTTAAAACTCACACGCAAGGTGATTTTGTGGAGCATCTGCAAAATCACCTTTCAGGCTGGATTTGAAACATTTCATCTACCTTGTTCATGAGGTGGGGTCCAAAAAAGGCTATGTTGAAAATTTGGTGAAAAAATATTAATAAATTACAACATTATGAGTAAAAGTTCAAAGCACACTGAAAATACATTGATCGCACTTACCTTGTTTCTTCAGTTCCCAGTTGCTGGTGAAGAAGAAGGGTGTGTTTACTTTGCAGAGTGGATTTTCAACACTGGACATTTTTTTTAAGTGAGTGAGGGGTGTAGGTGGGGGTGTGGAGTGGGGGTTCTGAAAGGGGGATGGGTTTGGTCAGGAAAGCCGCAAAAGACATTGATGAACAGTTTTCTACTTTTTAGGTTTAAAATAATAAAAAAGGCATTGTAATGACATAAGGGTGATACTGGGGATTGGGCACCCCAGTGTCACAATAGTGTGCGGGACGAATATCAGACTGGGGGGTCTCAGAAGGGACACTCAGCCGCAGAAGATATCGATGGATGGTTTTCTGCTTTTCAGGTTTAAAATAAAAAAAAGGTACTGTGACACAAGGGTGACACTGAGGACTTGGCACCCCAGTGTCACGTTGGTGGTGGGGATGGGGGGGAATGATGACACATATAAGACTGGGAGGGGGGTCTCTCAGAATGGCTGCTCAGCCCAGGATGGGCTTTTCATTTATTTCGTTATTTAAATTCAAGTATTTATGCGCCTCCTGGCCAAGGCAGGCTGGGCTCCCTTCAGTCCTGTTACCACTGTCTATCACCTCTCCAGGCTTACCTGCATAGTTCAGGAAACCCCAATGGATTCCACCCCCCTTTCATGGTAGGGTCAGGAGGGAGAGGGCTGCCCCCCCAAGACAAAAATCCAGAAATCAAGCAGGCAAGGTCCTGGCAGTGGAGTAGGCTGGGGATCAGCATGCAGAGCATCCTGTGTCCCTGCTTTACCAGCGCACATGCCAGCGCGCACTGCACATTCCCACAGCGCACATGCCAGCGCGCACTGCACATTCCCACAGCGCACATGCCAGCGCGCACTGCACATTCCCACAGCGCACATGCCAGCGCGCACTGCACATTCCCACAGCTCTCTCCCATCTTTGCCGCTCCAGTTCCACACTGCCACCAGGCCTCAACCTAATGGTAACCCTCACTCCCAGAGAAAAGAGAGCAGTCTGTTGGATGCTCAATCCTCTGCCCCCCTATCCTGCCCCAAGCAACCAGATATCATCCCCGATCCTGGGTCGTTGGTGTGGTGGGCTGAAATATTGCCGTGCCACTTAGCTTGCCTTTTTATTTGGTTTATTATTTATTAAATTTCCACTTGGAGCAGGTCTCAGCTCAGAAGGGCTTCTCATTATGTGAATTCCTCATTCCAAATGGGGTTGAGCCCAAGATGGGCACTGGCATCTAATATCAGAAAAGTGTGTGTGGGGGGGACACTGGCCAGGATATTTACCAGCTGGATTCTTTAGGCGTATGACCTAAAAAAAAATAGGAGGACTGAACAGAAGGAGCAGCTGTAGTGCCAAGAGGAGGGGGTGGGGTTGGTTGTGGATGACATTTACCAGCTGGATTCTCTGGGTACTAAAGAACTGTAATCAGTGCCAATAATTGTTTATTCAGTTACTATAAAGTAGCATGTGGCTACACTACCTAGCTACACTCACTGACAGTGATGAAACTCAGCTGCTTGCTGGACGGTGTCATGTAGATGACATGATCCAGTTGCCATGTGATAGGAGTGACTAGCTCCTTTCAACTATATTAAGTTTCTGCCCATCAAGCAGCAGAACATCATCATAGTCAGCCTTGCTGACCACTTGTCTCTCACTGTCGAGCCCCCTGCAGCCTGAGCTGCATTAGATGGCACAGTGACATACCTCTGAAGGCCGCTAATCTAACAATATGTTTGCTTCGCGTATACGCACAAGCAAACATAAAAGCACACAGGCATATTCATATCTGTGCACTTAAGTTCAGCGCCACACACACACACACACACACTCTGTCACTGGTACACATGCTTACAAACACACAGACACAAAAATACACTTGGACCATTAAAAGATACACTCATACTTGTAAACATAAATACATACACATACAGACACTCATATTCATGCACCAAAATAAACACAGACACTCGTACTTGTAACAAAATACACATAAGACACACATACTCATGCACATGCATAGAAACAATCATACACATTAATCTGCATACAGACACACTCGTACTAGTACTCACAAATACAAACGCAGACACAAATAAAAACACAGATGAAAAGTTTTCTCAATCACTAATGGGAAAGAAATAACTGTTCTCTGTGTTGGTGGTGAGGTTCTATGTTTGGTGTTTTGGGTGTCACAGGGAACTGATAAACCTTCTGGGAACACGAAATCTGTTGTTCATTTGTGACTCTTCAGTGTTGTCAGACAGGTAAATAAAGTGAACACATTAATAGAAAACACAAAAAAACTGTTATAACCCCAGGAATTCTTCAATATGCTTAACTCTTGCAGTCAGCCTCCTGTGTTTGCCCCAGAGAAGATGGAACACTCATTGACTCATGCCACCATTCCAACTGCTGCCCTTACCAACTGCTGCATACAGATTTCTTTCTTTACCTGCCTAGTCAAGACGCCTCAGAGAGCTCTCCTCAGAAGTCACTGAATTTCATTTTTCCTGTAAAAACAAGTAATCTCTCTCATTTTATTTCACCTGCTGCCTCTACTATCGTCTGTATAGTTAGTGCTAGTTTAATTTGTAATTTTACTTCAGTTTTGCGTTTCCTCTTCGATTGTGAAAAACCGTTGAGGAACCGCTGTTCATTTAAATTCATTTACTTTTTATTTTTTTACCTCAAACTTAGTTTGGATCTCTAATGTTACTTTTGGGGTATTTCTTTTACTATATAGCGTTTTGCTTCTGTTGGAAAGTGACCGCTAGAAACCGTAAATGGTTTCAAGAACCAGCATTGGAGATTTTTTTCTGATTCTCTGCAGTTCAGGATTCGGCTAAGAAAAACCCTTTTTTGCTTGGGTTATTAAATAATGTCAGAAAGGTCCAAAAAGAAAAATGGGCCCCACTAGTCTTAAAAAACTGTACTAAGTGCAGCAAAGTGTTTGCAAAAGACGACAAACACGATTTATGTTTGGTCCGTTTGGGTGAGCCCCACTTCACTTCAGAGTGTGACATTTGCAAAACCATTCCTCCTAAAACTATTGAGAAAAGGTTGAAAGATTCAAAAAGAGAACGGCTTCTCCATTGATTCCGGGGGATCAGGGCTCTTACCAGCCCAGTCCTCCCTCTTCTGCAAAAAAAAGATAAAACTAAAGAAAATGAACCAACACCTACAAAAAAAGGAGAGCCATCAAAACCAAAAAGAACCAGGGAACTGGCTCCAGCAAAGAGTTAAAGCATACAGAACCTCCTGCTGAAAATACAAAGGAGACTTACGTTCCTAAAATACTGATGCCTTCAGCAGAGATTGTGGCCCAAGTTCTGCAGGTTCTTCAAGCTCTGCAGACAGCAACAAATCGGGGACTTTTACCAGTTCCAGTCCAAACGGTTCCAGTTATTCCTGCAGTTCTGTCCGCGGTTCTGCAACCGACAGTTGTCCCAGTATCAGGTTTGGTTCCTCTCACACAGGATCCAGACTATGATCCTTATGATGAGGATGATGATGAAGGGGATCCCACTGAACCTGCAGTGTCCCCAGACCATGAGTTTTATTCTCCTCCTCGGTTACCTGAAGACTACTACTCACACTTTATATTTGCAAAGCAAATGGTGGAGGCACTAGGTATAACTAATAATGAAACAGTAGAGGATGAGGAGGAGGCAGATTTCTTGGAAATGATGGGCCTAGCACCCACATAAAGGCTTTACTGCCCATAAATAAGTCTCTGAAAAAACAGATAATGAAGGTTTTAGACTCCTAACTCAGTTACCCCTGTGGACAAAAAATCAGATAAGAAATTTCAACTTGAGAGGTCAGGAGATTAATTTTTGTTTTCCCATCCTGACCATTAGGGGGTGGTACAAACTGCAGCATGTGACAGGACCAGGGTGCCCATATCCTCACATCCTCCAGACAAGGATTCTAGAAAGATTCACAGCATGGCCAAGAAGGGCTATCTTGCAGCTTCTCTATCCATAAGACAAGCCAATTATATGGCAGATACAGCCCAGTACCAAACATCTCTGTGGCAATCTATCTTAGCCATGGTGGACAAGGTTCCTCCAGAGGTAGTGGCAGACCTGTCCGAGACAGCAAGGTGTGGCTTGGAAGACACCAAATACCAGTTCCACATGGCAGTGGATGCAGACACTGCTGCCAGGTGGATGGCACTCACAATGGCTTTACAGAGATTTGCTCGGCTGAGGGCAACTAATTTGTCCCAAGATACACAAGCAAAACCAATGGCTTTCCCTTCTGAGAACAACTCACTATTTGGGGATAAGACAAAGGCTTATATGAAAAAGGCAGACGAGTACAAAACCACCTATAAAAGTAATACAGCCAAAGAGAAGTCCTCAACCTCGTACAGACCATATGGAAGGGGAGGCAGAGGTGGGTCAGCTTATGGCAGACCTTTCTTCCAGGTCCAGGCCACCCCACAGCATCCTCAGCAAGACTACTTTAGGGGCAGGGGCAGAAGGGGTTCCAGGCATGGAAGCCAAGCCAGTCAAACTCAGTCACAACCCAAGCAGAATCTCTGACGTGCTTGCCAGGGTCGACGCCCCTACTCCAGTAGGGGGCAGGCTGGCTCACTATTTTCAGGCTTGGACAAACATCACCACAGACAAGTGGGTCCTGGAAGTAGTGAGTCAGGGTCTGTCCCTCAGTTTCAAGTCCTTTCCAAAATTAAGGTCAAGGGTTTTCAGACCAGCTTCCCCCTCAGAAAGGAAACTTCTGGAGGGAGAAGTGGCAAACCTTCTGACATCAAGAGCTATAGAGCCTGTCCCCTTGCTCCAAAGGGGGAAGGGGTTCTAGTCAAGGTACTTCCTGATCTTAAAGAGAAATGGGGAATGGCAACCCATTCTAGACCCAAGAGTTCTGAACAAGCTTCTGGCAAAACCAAAGTTCAGGATGGTAACTCTAGCCATGATTCTACCCACACTCCAAAAAGGAACCTGGTTAGCACCTCTAGATCTAATGGATGCTTATTTCCACATCCCCATAAGGGAGTCTCACAGAAAGTACCCAAGATTCAGATTACATTCAGGTTATTTTCAGTTCTCAGCTCTGCCATTCAGCCTCACGTTGGCTCCAATGGCATTCACAAAGTGCCTGGCAGTGGTAGTTGCATACCTAAGAACAGTATTTCCCTATCTAGATGACTGGCTAGTGGTGGGGAAATCACCACAACAGGTAAGGGATGCCCTGAAGTACACCCAGGGCCTGTCGGAGTCTCTAGGGTTTCTGATCAACACCAAAAAGTCAGTCCTACAGTCTGATCAGGTATTGAACTTCATAGGTGTGGAGCTGGATACCCTAAGGGGAAGAGCCTTTCTCCCTTATGAAAGGGTGGACAGTATCCTTCAGATAGCCAGTACTTTCAGTCTGACTGCCCAAAGGCTGGCAAGGCACTTCCTGCAGCTGCTGGGACACATGGCTGCAACCACAGGCACAGTCTCAGGTGCCAGGTTCCAAATGAGAGACATTCAGTTCCATCTCGGGCACACTGGTGTCAAAGATGACACAGTCTCTCAAAGCTGATACCAGTAACACAAACACTACTGCAGGCCTTGCAATTTTGGCAGGACAAAGACAACCTCAGGGAAGGTGTCCCATTCCAGCAGGAGCCTCCCTCCTTGGTTCTAACCACAGATGCTTCCCTCCTAGGTTGGGGAGCACATCTAGGAGAACACATTGTGCATGACATTTGGTCCACAGCAGAGTCACTCCAGCCCATAAATCTGCTGGGGCTCACAGCAGTACTTCTGGCACTGAAAGCTTTTGCTTCCCTGGTACAGGGCAAGGTGGTACAGGTCAGAACAGGCAATACCACCACCATGTGTTACATCAACAAACAGGGAGAGACAAGGTCCAGTCCCCTGTGCACAGAGGCAATGCGGGTGTGAAGTCTGGCTTACTTGTAACCCGACTACAAATGGGGTTCCTATAATGTCTTCCTGGGCTGCCTAATGCCCACTGTCAGGATGGTGTCCTGTGTCCAGCAGTCCTAATCGTCTGAATGAGAGTGCTCCAGTAAGCCTCCATGTCTGTCTCTTTAAGAGAACATCTGTGCTGTATTAGAAAATTAGTCTGGGCAGGGTCCAAGTGATTTAAGGCTCGCAATCAGCCAGACAATCTGTATTTCTACTCCATTCTGCAGTCGCTATTTGCACAGAGGGAGTCCTGTTAGGAAAAGTGATTATTTACTGTTTATCTACTATAATAATAACGATAGAGGAGTTTGTCTAACCTGCTTTGAATTGCAGCTTGAATTTTTGAAAAGAGCCACCGTTTTGGTTCTGGACTACCAGTGTTAGACCAATCGAACCTCAGGAGACCTAAAATGGAGACTGTCTCCAGAGGTCTTGTGGGACTGAAATTCTGTAGGAATTGTAGTTTTAAGGGTCTGGTGCCTAAATGGACCTGGAGGGGAGTCCTTTCTGTGCCAGACAGTTCCCTCAGCCAACCGAACCTTTTGAATTACTGGGAAACCCCCAGAACTGCCTGAAGCAGTGTGTCAGTTGAGAGTTGGAGTTTGAAGAGTAAACAACTCGAGCCATCGAGCAGCTGCTCCTGCTAGGAGCACAGAAGAATCATCGGGAAGATCCTGCTGGCCTGCCTGTCACACCTTCCAGTGTGAAGTATTGCCTCGAATGTGAAAGTCAGACTTATCCGATTACCAGATCTAGACCTGCATCTGAAGAAAGAAAGTGTGTTAGTGCTACTTGAGAGTGGACCCAAGACTTCCTCCAGAAGCAATCGGCCCGCCTGATGACCAAAGTGAGCCTCAGATCAAAGGGTACGCGCAGAGAAGCTGCGATCCGCAAGTTGACTTTATCAGAACTATGACTAAACAAGCTAAGTGTTATAGATGGGCTGAATGTGTTTCGTGGGTCACGATTTGGTTCCCCATGGCAAGTTCTGTCACGCCAGCTGGAAGCTTTTGCAGCGCTACATCACAGACTTCATCCAAACTGTCTGCTCTATCTGGGCCCTGCCATCTCGGCCTAGGCCACTGCTGCCGATTTAGAGACATTCTCAGCAAAAGACCCACTTGGGGATTCAGCCCCCTGCTCAACACCACTGAACAGGTAGCAACCACCAGAAGGTGAGTCGTGTAGGCCCTGCATCCCTTGGCAATCCAGTACAACACCACAAGGTCTTCATCTCGCCTGTCCTGCATCCTGGTCTGGATTGCGCGAGTACAAAACAGGGTAGCTCCCTGCAACAAAGCTGCGATCATCTGTGTGCATCATCTGATTTTCTTGTTTGAGTTTATTGCAATGGACTGAGCCATCCGCCTCCAAATTACAAATATTTGGGTTGAGTGCATGTTAATTGTTTTCCTTCTTAAGGGCCCCAACAACCGCTGCAATGCTGGCCCACCCTGGGCAATGCTTCAGGCTAGCCTGCTTAACATACTGGGTACCCAGGGTTGTGGGACTGTATCAATGGGACTCACAGTGCATGCTTGATCAACCTGAATTAAATCAGAACTGCCAATCACTTGCTAGATTTACGCCCCACCCTTGTTCACATCCCTCCGAATAAATCAGATTGTTGGTTTTTCATGTTTAACCTGGCTAGTGTATACCTTCTTGGTGGGGATACAGTACTGCTATTGCATTGTTGCATCACTGGTCTTATTTTCCAGGGGTCTCCAGGGCAGTTGCAGAAGATCTAGCCTTGGTGGTAAGTGTAAAGAGAGTGAGCATGTTATTACTGTTATATGGTAAATGCGAATGTTCTGTTGCTGAACTATTTAGGCCACTAGAAGGGTTGGTGGGGGGTTATAGCATCCCGGAGGGTTATACCAGCAGCAGCTAAGCTACTTCGAAACCATTCCTCCGGGTGAAGGCACCCATTTACCAAGCTCAGGTCCCTCAACCTGTGCATAGTCACACAGGCAGGGGTAGTAGCCCATAGGATAGCACCACCTAGGGGTTACATCTTGGAGGCACCACTGGGATTTGCGCTCTCTAGTGGTCAAAAATGGAAACTACAGCCCAGTATAAAATTGAAACAGAAACCGAAGCAGGCACTTACTATGCCCAAGTGGAAAATTGCTCCCAACAAGCTGGTCGTGCACTGTATGATGGGGTGGAGTGAGGCCGAGGGGGTGGATCCCCAGCACGTCATATTGCTACTTGATATCCCTCTGGGGACCACTAATGACAGAAGAAACTGTGGGGAAGGTTGAAGTACAGGAGCAGGACTCAGATCTGTTTGATCAAACCTTGGTGGCCCTCCTTTCTCGTAGCCTCCCTATAGACCCCGAAAAGGTACCCCTGTTATCATGCCCGAAGGGTCCCAGAAGGGGGGGTGGAGAGTTATACATTTACATAGTGACCCCTCTTCCCCTGTGGGGGTCCCCGAGGGTGGAAGGGTTCAAGGACAAACTGTTAAGGCTGCTGGCTACTGAAGGCCTGACAGCCAAGGAACTGTTAGATTCTAGACGTTTTGGAGGAGACCACTTTCATACAGTCTCCTCAGGCCTCTCTGTCTACTCCCAGGGCATCCCCTGTTGTGGCCTCCCCATCGTGATACCTTCTGTAAACCTGGACTCCTAGCACAGGCTCAGACTGTTCTCTGGTGCAGTTCCTGTTCCAGTGGGGGAGGACGACTTGGAAACGTGGATGGACTATGTTACTCCACTGGTCCAAGAGTGGCAATGCTCAGAGGGGGAGAAGAGAAAAAGACTTATGGAAAGTTTAAGGGGTCCACTAGAAGCAATCCAGTTCCTCCGATCCACCAACCCGGAGGCAGTATAGCGCAATGGTTTAAGGCTCTGAGCTACAGCTCTGGTGATATCCAGCAGACCAGACCTGGGTTTGACTCCCACAGCTTCCACTTGCATACTCTGCGACCCTAAGCAAGTCACTTAACTTCCCTGTGCTCCCAGGTTGCACCGGTAAAAAAGCTTTCGGCTTAGGGTGTCTCACCTGGTTAAACAACTAAATAAATAAAAAATAAATAAAACCCAGAAGCCACTGCAGCTGAGTACCTCTGTCTTAGAAGGGGTGTTTGGCAGCGCAGAATCTGGGGAAGACTTAATGTGGAAGTTTAAGTTTGCTAAACAATGGAAGAATGAAAAATGGTCTGCTTTTGTCTCTCGAATTGAATGGGCCTTGCAGAGGGCCCATAGGAAAGGGTGAGTCCCTGCTAGTGAACTGAACTAAGGCTGGAGCATATTCTCAAATCTGCCCAGTATTCTAGTGTACTGATGCTGAAATTGAAGTTTCAGGACAGGAAAACTAACCTTCCCGAATACTGCTGGCTAATGAAGGAGATTCCAGAGGCTGAGAATGATGAGGACGGATGGGAGCCCTATGCCGGGGTAGCCCGCACCAGCCAAGTCTCAGATCGATTCAAAGAAAAGGAGAAGTCTACTGAAATCCACCAAGTTAAAGAACTGCTCAAAGAGATAAAAGAGATGCAAGCTAGTCAACAAGCCACAGCTGAGGTGGCCAAAAGCTCCCACCCTTGCCCGTTGCCAACTGAGACTAGAAGTGAGGTTCCCCCAGGGGCATGGGGGCCCATGCCATTGCTCCCAAATCCCAGGTTGAGTCCCAGCTAGTGAAAGAATGAGAGAGCTGAGAGCTTTAGTGGGGGACCTCATACATGCCACCAGCACTTCTGCCCACTGGGGAGGTGGCGGAAACAGAAAACCTGAATTAAAATCAAAGAAAAACAGTAGAACTTCTTCTTCCAACCGGCACAAAGTTTGGGAAGAACCTAGCCACTCCAATGATTCCAGGGGACAGGTGTTCTGCTACCGGTGTGGAGAAGATGGATATACTCGATGGGCTGTACCTTTCCGGAAAACCTGCAGAAAGTCACGGCCAGATTGTTAAACGTAGTTCATCAGAGCAATATAAAGCTCCAGCCGGGCCCACCGAAAATATCTTACTCCTCCAAAACTGCTGTGAGACAGTCTGCCAAACCAACCTCCCTGGACTGGTCCAAGATGCTGGGCCCCTCCATGGAGACTAGTGACAGTCAATGGCATTTTCACTCACATTGCGTTGGACAGTGGCTCGCAAGTCACCATTATATTTCGAGATTTCTATGACCAGCACTTGTCTGACCTCCCACTCCAACCCCTCGAAGGACTACATAGAGGGGGTAGAGTGAGAAATCCTATCCTTATCTAGGGTATGTACGAATTTGGTTGTCCTTCTCTACTGCTGTAGCGGGTGTGGATAAGCAAGTGGAGACCCTGGCCTTGGTGTGCCCGCCAAATGGACTGTATGACGGTGTCCCTCTACTAATTGGTACCAATGTGCATATGTTCGGGTGGTTAGCTCAGATGTGTCAGTAAAAGCAAGTCAAGCAGACTGGACGGGCCCTGCGCATTCCGGCCCTAGTACAGCAAGCCTACGACTTACAGATGCGAACATAGGAGACTGAAAAGGATGAACCCATGGGGGGTGGTCTGGAAAAAGGATCATGACTCACTGGTACTACCGCCCAATGCTCAGTGAACCATCAGCAGTAAGGTGCGCCTAAAGACAGATATTAAAAATAAGAGCCTTATGCTGGACACCCCAGAAGAGGGGAAACTGCCTGAGGGACTGTTGGTCAAGCCTAGCATTCTACCTGCTCGGGCCCATGCCTACGCTCAGCAGGTAGTGGTGTAATTCCAGAATATGTCAGATTGAGAGGTTCCGGTGAATCGAGGGTGCACCCTAGCCACTGTGTAATTTGCGGATACTGCTGTGCTGCCCAACAAGAAGTGCCCCGGCAAGGATGATGAGGTGACCCCTGACCTGTTTGATTTTGGAGAATCCCCCCCCCTTCCTGCCGAATGGAAAGCCAGGATCAGCCAGAAGTTGTCTCAGAGAGGCCAAGTATTCTCCTTGAAGGAGTGGGACATAGGTTGTGTCACTGGGGCTGAACACTACATCCGACTTCATGATGAGAGGCCATTCAGAGAGAGAAAGATCCTTTCGCCTTGCACCGGCGGACATCAACGATGTTAGATGTCACCTTCAGGAAATGCTGGCCACAGGAATTATTCAAGAGTCTTGAAACCCTTATGCCTCCCTGATTGTGGCAGTCCGAAAAAAAAATGGATCGGTGAGGATGTGTGTGGACTACCGGACGTTAAATTGGCAAACTGTCCTGGACCAGTACACCATGCCCAGTATCCAGGATGCCCCTGACTGCCTCAACAGAAGCGAGTGGTTCTCAGTACTCGACTTTCGGAGCAGGTACTGTCAAATCCCGATGGCCCAGGATTATCATGAAAAAAACAGCCTTCATTTGCCCCCTGGGCTTCTATGAGTTTCTACGTATGCCTCAAGGTATTTCGAGTGCCCCCGCCACTTTCCAGTAGCTGATGGAACGAGCAGTGGGAGATATGAACTTATTAGAATGCTTTGTGTATCTTGATGACATCATCGTGTTAGGCTAGACTCTGGAGGAATATGAATCTCGCCTGTTCAAGGTTCTTCACCGATTAGAGGACTTTGGACTAATGCTATCAATAGACAAGTGTCAGTTTTTTCCAATATCTGTGAAATATGTTGGCCACATAGTGTCAGCTGATGGGATTCAGACAGACCTGAGCAAAGGGGAGTCCTTGACCACCTGGCCTCAGCCTCACAACCTAAAAGAGCTGCTAAGATTTTTGGGGTTCTGCGGTTACTACCGTTGGTTCATAAAAGATTACTCCAAAGTCATTTGTCCTTTGGTCAACCTAATTCAAGGCTATCCCCCTACCAACAAGAAATATAAAAAAAGCGCAGTTAAGGAGGAAGACAAGGTTTACTTTCAAACACATGAACTGTTTGGAGCCAGGTGGACTTCTGAGTGTGAAGCTGCCTTCTATGGTATCATTCATCAACTCACCCATGCCCCTGTGCTTGCTATGCTGTGCCTACCAGACCCTATGTGTTACACACTGACACCAGCTTGAAGGGACTTGGTGCCATTCTGTATCAAGAATATGAAGAAGGTAGCCAGCCCAGTGGCGTTGAGGTGCTGGACGCCACACCTCACACCACTCTGGCGACCCGGGTTCAGGAACGAGCCTGGAATGCCGCGGGTCAGCAGGGGGAGAGAAGATCGAGTGTCTGGAGGACTACTCTCCTCTCCTCTCCTCTCTCGGGGGGATCCAGGGTTTGTCCTGCATTGCAGTGGCCCCCGGTGGTGACCAGAGGCACTGCACTGCTCCAGGGCACGCTTAGAGGGCATGCAGAGCCGCAACAGATGTCCCTAGCGTCATCGCACATTCGGGCTCTGCACGGGGGGAGGTGTAACCACAAGCAAGAAAATCCCCATGCCAGGGGATAGGTGACGGCACCACCTCCCACAGCCACCCTCCACTAGCCAGACTCTCTCCTATTACCCATCTTATAAATTGAGTCAACTGTTCCAAGGTAATCCCATGTATAATTTCGGAGATAAAGCTGGACCTTCAGGACTGCCTAACCATCCAGCCTTCTCCACAAATCCTGTGCCCCCCGAAAGCAAGGTGCAAAGTGTGACTTCTGAGGTAGCTGACTCTTTGTGTCTGGTGGAGCTTTCTGAATTGCAAGAAAGAGAGCCTACAACAGAAAGCACTTCTGGTAATATACCATAAAATACAGAGCTGTGTGAAAGTAATGATCCAGAACATGTTATGACAAATGGCAACAATGAAGTGAATGATGTTGAGAGTGTTAACCAAGTGTTGCAAGACTTAAATTCCATGGAATTCCCACAGATGATGAATCTAGGCTTCTTTCAGACCCCAGTACTGATAGCCATGTTGCTGAACCAGAGTTAACAGAACAAGGAGCCGAAAGGGCTTCCAATATAGAACCAACAACCAGTACAGAGGTACCCCTCTCTACAAAAGCAGACTCCAATGCAAATGTTGAAAACACTGAGCCTGTTCGTTCCTCCAAGAAAGTCTGGAAGAACCACTAAACCAGTGATACGCCTCAGTTGCGACTCCCCGGGGAGGCCTGTGGATCTTCCCTTACATGTTTTGCATAAAGGAGTCTACATTTCTGAAAGTTCTCTTCCCAAATTGAGCTATTCTGCTACTTCCAAGTTAATAGTCAAGCGCTCAAACCCTGGTGCCCCTGCCCCATGCAGCCCTGAAATAGCTGATAGTGATGGGCCTCCAGCCATATTAGTTAAAGTACAGGAAGTTGTACAGACCTGAATGGTCAGAGTAATGTGGTTATCTGTTTGAACTGTTTTGAATATAGAGAATACTGGATGGGCAACTATGCAGAACCAGTGTGTTCTGCCACAGAGGGATTCTGATTCCCTGTGACATCAAGAGGTCCATGGGAGTCAGAACCACGAGGTGGCAAAACACACTGGTTCCGCATAGAGCTGCTCATCCTGTATTTTTTATAGTGCATAGTACTGTGTGAAAAATGTGTTTTGTGAGTTATTTTGCTTTAAAGATGAAACTGACTCATGCAGTCTCTAGAGGTTCTAGAATGCTGTTCTACCACAGTAGGGTAGAACAGCATTCCATGACCTTGGAACTGTGGTACAAAAGCATTTTGAAAGGGATGGAATTCTATACAGAACATTCCACTATACACTATATGTTGATATGTGTATGATAAAAGTATGAAAACTGTATCCTTACAGAAATTATCATGAAAAAGTAAAGTAATGCTTAATACCTATTTACTAGTACTGATGCATCAATTTTCTTTTCTTTGTGGTATACCAAATAAAACATGTGTGTATTTTCGTATAATGTTTTCTATACAGAGTATTATAGTATAGTAAAGACTTGACGCAGATGCCAAGTTTTTCCAGGCAGGGAACAGTGTAAACCCCCCCCCCCCACAAATAGGGGTTCCTATAATGTCTTCCTGGGCTGCTTAATGCCCACTGACAGGATGGTGTCCAGTAGTCCTATCATCTGCATGAGACTGCTCCAGTAAGCCTCCATGCCTGTCTCTTTAAGACAACTACTATGCTGTATTAGAAAATTAGTCTGGGCAGAGTCTGAGTGATTTAAGGCTCGCAACCAGCCAGACAATCTGCATTTCTGCTCCATTCTGCAGTCGCTATTTGCACAGAGGGAGCTCTCTTAGGAAAAGTGATTATTTACTGTTTATCTGCTATAATAATATGAATAGAGGAGTTTGTCTAACCTGCTTTGAATTGCAGCTTGAACTTTTTGAATAGAGCCACCATTTTGGTTCTGGACTGCCAGTGTTGGACCAATCGAACCTCAGGGGACCTAAAATGGAGACTGCATCCAGAGGTCTTGTGGGACTGAAATTCTGTAGGAATTGTAGTTTTAAGGGCTTGGTGCCTAAATGGACCTGAAGAGGGAGCCCTTTCTGTGCCAGACAGTTCCCTCAGTCAGCCGAACCTTTTGGATTATTGGGAAACCACCAGAACTGCCTGAAGCAGTGTGTCAGTTGAGAGTTGGAGTTTGGCAAGTAAACAGCTCGAACCATCGAGCAGCTGCTCCTGCTAGGAGCACAGAAGAATTGTCAGGAAGATCCTGTGGCTTGCCTGTCACACCTTCCGGTGAGAAGTATTGCCTTGAGTGTGAAAGTTGGACTTATCCGATTACCGGATCTAGACCTGCATCTGAAGAGAGAAAGTGTGCTAGTGCTACTTGAGAGTGGACCCAAGACTTGCTCCAGAAGCGATCGGCCCACCTGATGACCGAGTGAGCCTAAGATCGAAGGGTTTGCACAGAGAAGCTGCGATCAGCAAACTGATTTTATTCGAATTGTGCCTAAACAAGCTAAGTGTTATAGATGTGCTGAATGTGTTTCGTGGGTCACAATTTGGTTCCCTACGGAAAGCTCTGTCATGCCAACTGGAAGTTTTTCCAGCACTGCATCATGGACTTCATCCAAACTGTCTGCTCTACCTGGGCCCTGCCATCTCAGCCTAGGCACTGCTCCCGATTCAGAGACATTCTCGGCGAAAGACCCGCTCAGGGATTCAGACCCCTGCTCAACACCACCGAACAGGTAGCGACCACCAGGAGGTGAGTCATGTAGACCCTGCTTCCCCTGGCAATCCAGCACGACTCCACAAGGTCTTCATCTCGCCTGTCCTGCATCCTGATCTGGGTAGCATGAGTACAGAACAGGGTAGCTCCCCTGCAACAAAGTTGCAGTCATCTGTGTGTGTCATCTGATTTTCTTGTTTGGGTTTACTGCAACGGACTGAGCCATCCGGCTCTGGATTACAAATATTTGGGTTGAGTGCATGTTAATTGTTTTCCTTCTTAAGGGTCCCAACAACAGCTGCAATGCCGGTCTACCCTGGGCAACGCTTCAGGCTAGCCTGCTTAACATACTGGGTACCCAGGGTTGTGGGACTGTGTCAAAGGGACTCACAGTGCATGCTTGATCAACCTGAATTAAATCAGAACTGCCAATCACTTGCTAGATTTATGCCCCACCCTTGTTCACATCCCCCTGAATAAATCAGATTGCTGTTTTTTCACGTTTAACCTAGCTAGTGTGTACCTTCTTGGTTGGGATACAGTACTGCTATTGTATTGTTGCATCACTGGTCTTATTTTCCAGGGGGTCTCCCGGGCAGTTGCAGAAGATCTAGCACTGGTGGTAAGTGCAAAGAGTGTGAGCATAATATTACTGTTCTATGGTAAATGTGAATGTTCTGTTGCTGAACTGTTTAGGCCACTAGAAGGGTTGGTGGGGGGGTTATAGCATCCCAGAGGGCTATACCAGCAGCAGCTACGCTACCCCAAAACCATTCCTCTGGGTGAAGGCACCTGTTTACCGAGCTCAGGCCCCTCAACCTGTGCATAGTCACGCAGGCAGGGGTAGTAGCCCATAGGATAGCACCACCTACGAGTTACCTACTCCATGCAGGTTTTCCTGGTAGCCATTCACTTGCCAGGAAAGGATATCTTGGCAGACGTACTCAGCAGAATCAACCAGAACCACCACGAATAGTCTCTAAACAGACAGGTGCTAGAGGTGGTATTCAGGAGATGGGGCACCCCAGAGATAGATCTCTTCGCCTCTCAGGACAACCATCAGTTGCCCAAATTCTGCTGCAGGCCACCAGCAAAGGGGTCAGTGCCCTTGGATGCCCTGGTGTTGGACTGGTCAGGGAGGAAACTGTATACTTTTCCTCTATTTCCATTGAATCACAAGGTCCTGAGCAAGCTCAGGTCCCAGCCAGCCTCAATGATTCTGATAGTTTCAGACTGGGCCAGGCAGCCATGGTAGTGGTACTCACTGCTGCATTCCCTATCAGTAGCCCACCCATACACCTCCCTCAGAGGAACAGTCTTCTAACATCCTCATTGGAGAGGATCCTGTACCCGAACCTCAGGTCCCTCAAGCTCAAGGCCTGGCTCCTGAGGACAGAGAGTATGCCGACTTACATTTCTCCGGAACTGTTCTTCATGTACTAAGAGAGTCTAGAAAGCCCTCTACCAAGAAAACGTGTGCTTCCATTTAGAAGAAGTTTTCCATATAGTGCTCGGATAATGACGTAGTACCTTTACAGGTGGGATTGCCAGCCTTGCTGGACTACCTCACCCATCTTCACTTCCTAGGCTTACAGCCCACCACTCTCAAGGTTCACCTGGCTTCAGTCTCAGCTTACACTTTGGCTGGTAAAGGCATTTCCATGGCATCCAACCCTATTTTTAAGAAGTTTTTCAAGGCGTTGGCCCATTTACACTCTCCTCACAAGGAACCGGTGCCAGCATGGACCTCAATGTCTGCTTTTCCAAACTCATGGAACCTCCAAATGAGCCTCCAGCTACAGCACATCTGAAATTTGTAACCTGGAAAGTTGTCGTCCTGGTTCCTATCACTTCAGCCAGGCAGATTAGTGAACTACAGGCCCTGTGTACAGAACATAATTATATTTCCTTCCACAGGGATAAGGTGGTCCTCAGGACTAACAGAAAGTTCCTACCAAAAGTAGTCTCTGACTTCCACCTGAACCAATCACTTTGCCAGTTTTCTTTACTGAGCACTCCAGTTCAGTTGAGCGCAGGCTGCATAGCCTGGACGTCAAAAGAACTCTCAACTACTATATTAACCATACGAAGACCCACAGACAGGACAGACAGCAGCTGTTCCTGACTTATGGGGATGTGGAAAAAGGAAAGCCAGCCACAAAAAGGACTATATCACACTGGATAGTGCAGTGTATCCAGTTCTGTTACAGTAAGGCTGGTAAGGAACCCCCAGTAGGCCGATGGGCCCATTCCACAAAGGGTACAGCTGCTACAATCGCAGCAGCTAAAGACATTCCTCTGTTGGAAATCTGTAAAGCAGCTACATGGAGAACAGTACACACTTTTACAAAGCACTACTGCTTGGATATTTAGTCCAGGAGTGATGCCAGGTTTGGCACAGCACTGCTGCAGAACCTGTTTCATAAGTAGGTCCTATATCCTCCTCCAAAGGCACTGCTTCATAGTCTGCAAGAGTTAAGCATATTGAAGAATTCCTGGGGTTAGAAGAAAAAAATTACTCACCTTAGTAATCTTGTTTCTTCCAAGGTATTCTTCAATATGCTCAAAGGAAATTTCCGATATAAATACCTTATATCGTCCTGAGCTGACTGGTGGCAAGATTTCAATTTTAAAGTGCTTACTTTTTGCTGTGGAAGGGATCGTAACTGGCATCAAAGCCTTGGCCAGCCAATCCCTTTCTAGCTTCTCGTGGGTACCTGCCAAGTCTCAGAATTTGTGACATGTGGCTAGGAGAATGTATAGTCCTAATACGTCTGTGGAGGGCTATTTTTAAATTTGTTTTTAGTCATTTTAAACCATCCTAGAGAAAACAAAAGCAGTCGCTAACTAAGAGGGACCCTATTAGTTAAAGAGATTCACCATCTTAGTTTCATGCACCACACAGTTCGGTGCTCTGCTCAACTGAATGCCATGCAGTTTATAGCTGTTCATAGTAAAACTGAACATTCACTACATCATCTCATTAGACAGGCACTTCTCAGTTCCGCGATCCACCCCGCGCTGTCCTGCGCTCAGCCATCTTTATGATGTGATCATAGAGGAGCGTTGACGCCGCCTCCATTATATTTGTGAGGGCACTTTCATGACCTTTTATTTTATAATGGCCATTTGGTAATGAACCTGGCACTGGTCAACTAACAACATCTCGTTAGTTCAACCCATGCCATTTCATTATCAAATGGCCATTATAAGATTAAAAAAAATTGTGAAAGGTGCCCATAGACTATAATGGAGCCGTCCCTGTACTCTCCCTGTGATCACGTCTTAGAGTTGGCTGAGCAAGGGGCCGCACC
This sequence comes from Neoceratodus forsteri, assembly GCA_016271365.2. NCBI lineage: Eukaryota > Metazoa > Chordata > Ceratodontiformes > Ceratodontidae > Neoceratodus > Neoceratodus forsteri. The sequence goes on from CM028133.1 coordinate 833,157,126, forward strand.
GCGGTAGATCTTAGAACCGGGAAGTGCCTGTGTCCCTGCAGGGATGATTTTCCAAGTGATTTTTCTTGAAAATTTATGGATATTTTTTGAACTGCTATAGAGCAGAAGCATTTGCAAGGCACTGAACTGTGTGGTGCACATCAACAAGCTTATAGATTGGTGCATCTCTTTAAGCGACTGCTTTAGTTTTTCTCTAGAACTGTTTAAAATGACGAAAAGCGTTTTAAAAATAGCCCCATAGACTTGTATGGGGCTTGTCTCACGCCTCCCCTGCCACACGTCACTAATGCTGAGGAGCACAGGGCACCAGGAAGAGGAAGGACAGGGTGGTAGGGAAGGGGGGGGGTGGTGCTGTATGTAAAGAAGGGTATAAAAGTGATGGAAACCCGGAGAAGAAAGGTTTTGCAGGTACTGTGGGTCACCCTCGAGACAGGAGCTAGAGTTACTACTCATATCGGGGGGTTCTACAGATCTGCAATGCAGGTAAAGGAACAGGATAAGAAACTAGGGAAAGCCATCCGTGCAATGGCAAGAAAAGGGGAGGTGCTACTGGTAGGGGACTTCAGTCTGCTGGATATAGACCGGAGCCTCCCAGCCGCGACTTCAGTCAGAAGCAGGGTCATCCTACATTCCCTGCAGGAGGCATTTCTCAGGCAACTAGTTAGGCAGCCCACTCATGATAGGACAATACCCGACCTGGTATTCACAAACAGAGACAAGTGCTGCAGACGTCAAGGTGGGAGGCCATCTCAAAACCTATGACCACCGTACAGCGTGGTTCAACATAAGGATGGAAGCAGAAACAAAATCACACAAGGATGAGGGTCCTGGACTTCTGGAGGGCAGATACATAAAAAAATGAGTGAATGCCTCAAAGACGACCTAGCAGGGATGGACGGGGTGGAGGAACAGTAGGCTAGGTTAAGAGATGGCATAGCGTAGGCAACAAACCTCTGTGCAAAAGATGTGAGTAAAAACAGGAGAGAAAAGACACCACTATGGTTCTCAAGAGAGGTGGCTGAAAAGATTAAGGCCAAATGAGCTGCATTCAGGAGGTACAAGGTGACACAGAGAAAGAGGAAAAGGAGGTGTACCAGGAGGAACAGAGGGAAATAGGGAAAGAGGTGAAGAGTGCATAGGTGCAAATGGAGGAAAGGATAGCCTAAGGGGTAAGTAAAGGGGACCAGGCCTTTTTTAGATACATAAGTGAGGAGAAGACGACAAGGGGAAGGTTCATGAGGTTTAAAAGGGCAGGGGTAATTGTGTAGAGAAGGATCAGAAAATGAAGATATTCTGAACAGATATTTCTTTTCAAGTCTTCAGAGGATGGGGAAGAGGATGAACCACATAAAAGCAGCAGGAACATTGGTGGGGGCACAGGGGGTAGGCAGACACAAGCCAGTACTGAAAGGATTTTCAAATCTGAAAGTGGAGAAAGCTAAGGGACCAGACAGGGTACACCCAAGGATGTTGAGGGAGCTCAGGGAGGTACTGGCTGCTCCTCTGAAAGCCCTGTTTCACAACTTACTGGAAATAGGGAGAGGTTCAAGAGGACTGGAGGAGGGCAGATGTAGTCCCACTTCATAAAAACAGTCCAGGAAGGAGGTTGGCAACTATAGGCTGATCAGGCTGACAACAGAGATGGGGAAGCTAATGGAGTCGCTTTTGAAAGAAATGACTGGGGAGTATCTTGAATGCAGCAGGTTCCAAGACCCAAGGCAGCATGGATTCACAGAAGGGAGGTCATTGTCAGACGTAGCTGATAGATTTATTTGACTAGGTCATCAGGGAAACAAATCGGGGGGGATGGTGGATGTGGCCTACGCAGGCTTCAACAAGGCCTTCAATACCATACCACATAGAAAGCTCATTAGGAAACTGGGCAGTTTGGGGTGAGTCCAAAGGTGGTAAAATGGCTACGAGATTGGTTGATGGATAGGGAGCAGAGGGTGGTGGTAAATGGAATTCACTTGGGGGAAGGGAAAGTGACCAGCATGGTACCTTGGGGCCCAGTACTGGGTCCAGCCCTCTTTAATGTTTTTATCAGTGACACTGCAGAAGAGCTGGAAGGGAAGGGAAGGCATGCCTCTTTGCAGAAGGTAAAAAAAAATTGGCAACAGGACAGACACCTTAGAGGGGGTGGAGAGAATGTGCTGAGACCTAAGAAAATGATACAAAGCTCTACAACAGGGTGGACACTCAAGAAGGTGTCTTGGGAATGGAGGAAGATCTTAGAAAGCTAAAGGAATGGTCCAGGAACTGGCAGTTGAGATTCAATGCCAAAAAGTGCAAGGTAATGCACTTGTGTAAGAGGAACCCAGGAAATAAATATGTCCTGGAAGGGCAGCAACTGAAAGAGACAAAGTTGGAATGGGATCTAGGAGTTCTCATATCTGAAGATTTAAAAGGTAGGAAAGCAATGCGAAAAAGCAGCCTCCCTGGATGCACAGGCAGGAGTATAACCAGCAGAAAGCACAAGGTAATCATCCCACTCTATAGGTCCTTGGTGAGGCCATACTTGGAGTACTGTGTGCAGTTCTGGTGGCCTCACCTAAAAAAGGACATAGACTGTCTGGAATCCGTGGAGAAGAGAGCCACCAAGATGTTGCAGGGTCTGTACCATGAACCTTACGAAAACAGGCTCAGCCAATTGAATCTATTTTCCCTTGAGCACAGAAAAAATAGAGGGAACGTGATAGAAACTTTTAAGTATGTCAAAGGGATAAATGCAGTACAAATCGAAAATCTCTTCCATGAAAATAGGACTGCGCGCACAAGATAGCACAATTTAAGCCTGGTATGCGGAAAGTTCAGAGCCAATGTCAGAAGTACTTCTTTGCAGATGGGGTCATGGACCCGTGGAACAGCTGCCATTGGAGGTGGTGGCAACTAAGTCAGTCAGTGAATTCAAATGGGCATGGGACAATAACTGTGGTTATCTCCGCAAAAGCAGTAGATTGGGGGGGGGGTAGACATCTTGGGCAGACTAGATGGACGGCATGGTCTCCATCTGCCAGCAAATTCTTATGTAAAACTCAAGCAGTGGTCAACAGCATGGCAGCTGAGTTTCAATGGAAAACAGTGCAAAATCATGCACCTAGGGCACAGAAACCCAGAGGCAGAGTATAATATGGGGGAAGATGTATTCATGGTCTCCAAACAGGAAAGAGACCTGGGAATAATCATATGTGATAGCATAAAGGTGGCAAAGCAGAGCAACAAGGCAGTATGCAGGGCCAGTGGCATGCTGGGGTGCATAGGGACAGGTATCACCAGCAGAAGGGAGGTGGTAGTGCCACTGTATAGATCGTTGGTGAGACCCCAGCTGGAGTACTATGTTCAGTTCTGGAAACCAAATCTCAAGAAGAACATAGACAGGGGGAAGGCTGTCTAGAGGAAGGCAACTAAAATGGTGCAGGGGCTGCATCAGAAGCCCCATAAAGCGAGCATAAGGGATCTCAATATGTACACCCTGGAAGAAAAAAAACAGAGATGGGGATATGTCAGATACATTTAAATACCACACAGGGTTGAAACAGGTATAGGAGGGGAGTATTTTTCAGAGAAGATACATGAGAACAAGGGGACATGCAATGAAGCTGAAAGGGGGGAAATTTAGGAGGGATGTGAGGAAGTACTTTTTCACTGAAAGAGTGGTGGATGCCTGGAACACTCTTCCAGGGGAGGTAGTGGGGGGAAAACAGTGGTGGGTTTCAAGCATGCATGACAGCCAGGCACAAGGAAGTACAGACAGGGAAAAATGGGCAGACTGGGTGGGCCATGCACTCATCTGCCAACAAATTCTATGTTGCTATGTTTCAGACACTTGTACTTGTATGCAAACACATGCACACATACCTGTACTTACAAATACATGGACTCACTCATATTAAATCAAAAACTTCAACACACTCGTAATGGTAGACATTAATTCAAACACACCAACACACTCATACTGTACATATCAATACAAACATACACAGACATCTTCATACTCATTAACGTACACACATATACATGCACGTGTCTATGCATACATGGACCAGTTTTGCCCAATGAGAGTGATGGTGGTCCATGTTTGCATTATTGTGCATGCCCGCCCCCACCTTCTACACTTAGGATGACAGCAGAACATTACTGTACTTCTGTGCTACTTCCAGTACAACAGTTTTAAATTTTGATGTATGGATTTAAACAAAAAAGCTCTAATTAAAAGGAGGAAAAAACTAAAGGCTTTCCTTACAGAGCAACTCGTCTTCAAGTTGGGCACAAGCCTCTTCTGCCGCCTGCATCTTTCTCAAGAGGTTCCCCTGTGCTGACAACAGAAACCGAGGTTATGATTACATATCAATGTATGTCAATGCAGCACTACCTCACGAGGAGGCCCCTCTAATACAATGAGGCTCAGGGCTACAGCGCCACTGGCACTTTTACAGCCACTGTCCAGCAGGGCTAGAGTCTGAGAAAATCCACTGTCTTCTACAAGGTTCCACTGGTCAGCTGGTGTACGCATTATTATGTCCTTCAATGCAGGCCAGCAGGGCTACTTAGAGGAAAAAGTTTCTGGCCTGATTATTTAACAAAAAACAAAACACATCAGTATTTGGCCTGCAGAGTGCCACCAATGTCAACCTCTGGCTCTAAGTGAAGAGCAGTGATCTAGCATTCACGGGCACCAATTATTCAAATTCAACCCACACCAGCATTTTCCTTTCAGTTATTGAAAGTATTTAAGCAACACAGGTATTTACTACTGGAATTGACCTCCCACATACACCTTTCATGTGTGCCCAAACCCCACTTCTCCCCCATTTTACCATTGTTTTTAATAAACTTTATGAGTTATTCAACATGTAGTGTAAGACTTGGCAAGTATAGCAATGGCATACTAAAATTTGCAACTGTTTTGTGTATACAGGAACTCACGATGAGAAGGAAAGTGCAGTATCACAATCTTGGACTGTACTCTGCACAAGATCAAAGCTAATCAAAGGATTATGGTGAAATGGCAGGCACTACATGTAGACTCATGGAAGGCCCATGTAGAATGATATATTTTTACACAGCTGAGGTTTGTAATGACCTCCCAAGACCCTAGATTAGTGATTTTTATGGGGTCATCACAAACACAAGGCTTTTTCCTCATTTATTATATTATTATGTATTGTTATGATTTATTATATGCCCAGGGACATCTTTCCCTCAACGACCCTGGGGAACCAGAGCAGGGACTTGGCAGGAGGTAAGGAGAAAGGGTAGGTGGATGAAGGAAACAGTACAAGGAGGAAGGGGAAAAGAACAGGGAGGGATGGAGGGAGAACAGAGGGATGTTCTGATACGGGGGGGAGGGCTTCTTCGAACAGGTTCACAGTACTGGCCAATTCAGAAGGAGCAGGGGGCAGGTGGGGAGACAGAGGACAGAGATAACACAGAGGCCAAAGATAGTGGCATGGGGGTGAGAGGGGAAGTAAGGGGGGAGGCAACGAGGATGGAGAGTAGGAGGGAGTGGAAGGAGAGTCCGGAGGGATGGAGGAAAGAGGGCCAAAGGGAGGCACAACACAGGGGAGATAAAGGGGGACAGGGGAAGTTGGACATGCGAGAAGGGAGGGGTCTCGGAGAGAAATGGAAGTAACAAGGGGACCTGTGTAGCAGGGAAGGCAGAGTGTGTGGGGGGGGGAGAAAGGAAGGAGGATCATTATCCTGGGAGATTCAATAGTGAAGGGTGTGAGATGAAGAGGTATGGGGGAAAGGTCTAGCCATAGGTGGGTGGAGTGTATGCCAGGCATTATGGCCGGGAGGGGCCTTTTATAACCAACAGTGTAGAGCAGGTAGAAGAGAAACCTCGCATTATAGTACACCTGGGTACACATGATCTTGAAGGGAGTGGGGTAGAGGTGGTGCAGGAGAGATTTAGGGAGGTAGGGAAAATCTGTAGCGAAGCAGGAAGGTCAGTACCCTTCTCTGAAGTGCTCCTAGTCCCTAGGGCTAGTACTGTAAGGAAACAGAGAATTGAAGAATTTAACAGTTGGTTAAGGGGGTGGTGAGAGTCAAATGGGTACGGGCTGGTGGGGGAGTGGGACTTGAGACAATAAGAACCTATATGCACTAGATAGACTGCATTTAAGTAGAGAGGGCACCAGAGTTTGACAGGATAAGCTGAAGGATTACATGCATGGCTCAAGATTTTTTTGGATGAGTACTGTACTCCTCATTTTGAAAGTGAGGTGAGTAAAACCAAAAATTCAGATGTGCACAAATGTCTGGATGGAGTAAAGTGAGGAGTAAATTTTTAAAAACAATGCAGTTTCTTTATAGGTAAAATTTATTGGGTGCCAACAATGGTTCTGATAATGTTGGCAGGTAGTAGTAGTTTACTCACCAGTTTTAAAATACAGCGAGTAAAACAAAATTGGGATATACAAACATACGAAGAAGTCAGTAGAAGAAGGCCATTTGGTCTGGCCAATTATGTTATGATGCACTATTCTATGGTGTGTGGAGTATTTACGAATGTTGGGTGAATATTGGTACTCATTACAAAATTTCCTGAAGAGTATTTCCAAAAATGAGGTGAGTAAAATAGGCCAGTACTTCACTTATCTGGAGCCCTGATTACACCGACCTTGAGGCTTGGACCCTGCTCTACAAGCCTGACATATTAGCAGTGACGGAGATGTGGCTAAAGCCCCACATCCTCCCTCATGAAGTTGATTTGACTGGCTATCAGACCATAAGAAAGGATAGAACTGGGAAAAAAGGGGGGTACTTATCTACCTCAACTCCTCCTTAAATGCCTCCCTGATTGATCTCCCAACATCCAATGGATCCCAGGGTGAGGTATTACTTCTCAAACTACTCCTCGGAGATACCAAACCTCTCTATATCGGGTGTGTCTACCTCCCACCCCAAACCGCCACCCCCTCCTTAGAATCCCTCACAAATGCCATCTTCAAGCTCTTCCTGGGGGAGATGATCCTCCTCTGGGACTTCAACCTAAACTGGCTTGCCCCAAATACCTCCCGAATCAAGAACCTAATATTGGATGCATCACTTACTCAAGTGATTGACATGCCAACCAGGCACAACACCAAATCTGGCAACCACTCACTACTCGATTGGGTGCTCGCCTCAAACCCCGATCGGATACAGACTGCTGGGATTATGTCCGACTCCCTGAGCGACCACTGCCCTATCTTCTGTATCTGGTCCAATAAACCCCCTAAGGTCACCGCCAGAGTGATTGTAACGAGGAATTTCTGCCGATTCGTACCAGCTGACCTCTGCTCTGACCTCCTGAAGGTGGAATGGGGCCCCATTGTCTCCCTCCCCACAATTGACGAGGCTATGGATTATTTCACCAAGACGTTCTTGGCCATAGCAAACCAACATGCCCCCTGGAAAAAACTCAGAGTACAGGGAAAATGCCACAAATAGCTAAACCCTAAACTAAAACACACCATGCGGCTCCAGGACAAGGCATGGGGGCTCTACAAATCCTCTGGGTGCAAACCGGACTGGGAGAAGTATCGGTGCCTGAGGAACCAATGCAAAAAAGCCAAAAAAAAAGACCAAATCAAAATTCCTCAGGGACCTCCAAACAGGCAATCTAAGAGACCCAAAGAAATTCTGGGGCCACATAAACTCTCTCCTTAAAGGCCACTCAAAGGAACACGATGCTGCGCTCCTAGTTGGGAACTCATTTACCGACGACCCCACTAAAGTGGCTGAAGCGTCCTGCGGTATCCTTTACAAACCCCACTGGCTGCCTCCCAGCAGTGCCTGGGACCCCCCTACTCCCCCGCCCAGACACAGTGCTTCCTCGCCCCTTATTCCACCAGAAACTAGTTGATCCCAGCACAGTACTGCCCCTCCTGCACAAAATAAACCCCGACTCCTCTTCTGGGAATGACCTGCTAGAACCCCGGCTGCTGAGGGCTGCAGCACCGGCCATCACCTACCCCAATACCCTGCTTATCAATAGATCCCTCCAAGAAGGGACGGTCCCCAGTTAATGGAAAGTTGCCACCACAGTCCCAGTCCACAAAAAAGGAACTCAGGACAGAGTGGAGAACTACAGGCCCATCTCTCTTCTCTGCCCCCTGGGAAAAATTCAAGAAAGACTTGTCTATGATCAACTTCAAGACTACCTGGAACAACACCTACTCCTCTCCAAAGTCCAGCATGGCTTTCGGAAAGGCCACGGCACCGACACTGCCCTCATCCGGCTAACGTCGAACATACTAAATGCCATGGACCAAGGCACCCCAACGGGTGCACTATTCATTGACCCATCCAAGGCTTTTGACTTGGTTAATCATGAGCTTCCCCTTGCTAAGCTTCATCGGCTTGGCATGGACCAGCTCTCTCTCTCCTGGACCACGAGCTACCTGACTAACCGATCCCAAAAAGTCCGCTGGCAGGGAGCCCAATACAACCCTAGGCTTGTGACCTCTGGGTTTCCCCAGGGCTCCATCCTGGGCCCCCTACTATTCTCACTATTTCTGAATGACCTTGAAGAGGATTGTGCGCCTGCAACCCTATCCTCTATGCAGATGACACTGTAATCTACTTTAGTGACCCCCAACCCTCTGTTATCTCAGCCAAACTCCAAGTCAGCCTCACAATGCTTGAAGCATGGTTCACTGCTAACCACCTTAAACTAAACGAAGAAAAAACAAAAGCAGTCCTCTTTGGGACCCGACGGCTGGGCTATGACCGTAGCGGGCTACTCCAACTCCCGTCAGCCCAAGGAAGACCAGCAGAAGTCACCGACCAATTCAGGTACCTTGGGTTTATCCTTGACCAAGAGCTAACCTACAAACCCCATATAGATGCCTTAACCAGATCCATACACCAGAGGCTGGGCCTCTTATACCGCTTGGGAAACTCCCTTTCTGGAGAAGCACGATGGGTCATTGCAAACTGCAACCTCCTTCCCTCATTGCTATATGGCTCTCCACTACTTCAATCCCTCAGAAAGTCTGAGCTAAACAAGCTCACCACCCTATACCATCGCATTGCTCGCTTCGGAACCAACTCCCCTCCAAGGAGACATCACTGTGAGGCTCTTAAAGACCTACACTGGCCGACACCAAGGCATAAATTATCCTATGCCTCTGCCTGCTTTACCTATAAATTCTCCTCCATTGGCCACCCGCCTCACCTTAGCGGCCTGCTCACCCCTAAAGTCTCCATCTGAAACCTTCAGTCTACTACCAGTCGGCTCCTGAACATCCCCCGTATCCAGACCAACCAAGTAAAGCGCTCCTTTCAGTACATTGCCCCTCACTTCTGGAACTCGCTCCCAGCAAGCTTGCTTGACAAGCCCTCCCTCTCCTCGTTCAAAGCCAGTCTTAAAGCATACCTTATTGAGCTGAGCCTCTGCGGCTGTAACCGCTAGATCATGTACTCAACCTAATCCCTCTTAATTGACAACTGACTAAAATCTCGCTCCCCTTGGACTAGCTAAAAGCTAACACTAATGTCACTGCAGACCTGTTGCAATGTAACTGTACTCTCCACCCCTGTCTAAATGTACCCTACTGACAGTGTATGTATTCCGAAACTGTCTTACTGTATCCTCACCTAATGTACTGACTGTGTATGTACTATGTAACTGTCTTACTGTAACCTCACCTAATGTAAAGTGGTTGGTGTACTCAACCCCGGGTCGCCCCTGAAAAAGGGATCTCTGGTCTCAGAGGGCTTACCTGGTCAACAAAATCTAAATAAATAAATAAATGTCAACAAACCTTAATTTACACTAAAGGAGGGGGGGTTGATAGAGTGTTCTGCAACCGTAGTCACTAGGTGTGGGAGTCCGACAGGCCTCCCCCCATTAAGTCAGAAAGTGGAAGTAAGAGTGAAGAGCAGGGGTGAGGGAGAGATGATGGGGTAAGGGGAGACAAAAAGGCTGGTCAGTGGTAATGGTGTACAGGGGTCACGGTGGATGGTGGTGTCACTGAATGCAAGAAGCCTGGCAAACAAGATGGTGGATCTTCAGGCACCGATGGCCGAGGGAGAGGTAGACATAGCGGCCATCATAGAGATGTGGGCCACCCAATACCATGACTGGGACCTCATGATCCCTGGGTACAGAATTTTCCAAAAGGACAGAGAGACAGGGAGAGGGTGGGGAGTAGCTTTATTTGAGAGAGAAGGGATGACATGCACCAGGGAGGAGGAGGCTGAGGCTAAGACTGAAGCCTTGTGGGTATAGCTTTAGACTATGAAGGGGAGAAAGGTTTGAATGGAAGCGGTTTATAGACCACCTTCGCAGGACAAGGAGTTGGACAGAGTGCTAGAGGAGCAGATTAGAATGGTATGTAGTAGAGATAACATAGTCATAACAGGTGATTTCAACCTACCTGGAGTGGACTGGAGGACTCCAGCTACCTCCTGCTCCAGGGAACAGGTCCTCCTGGAGGCTTTTCAGGATAGTTTCCTGGTGCAGGGAGTAACACAGCCTACCAGAGATGGAGCCATACTGGATCTAGTACTGTCCAACAGTGGGTATGTCCAAGAATTAAAACTGGAAGACCCTCTTGCAGGCAGCACGACCACTGCATGGGGTGGTTCTACCTACATCTGGGCAAGGAAATGGCCAGGTCTAAGATGAGGGAAGTGGACTTCAGAAGGGCTGATTTTGGAAAAATGGGTGAACTCCTAGAGGGGCATCTTGCCAAAATCAGTCCGGAGATGAAAGTGGAGCAGAAATGGTCCATTATAAAGATGGGTCTGATTGAGACCACTAAAGTGTGTACAAGGCCCAGAGCAAGAAAGCCAGGATCAAAGAAACAAGCTGGTTCGGAAAAAGAGGTGGCATCAAAAGTGAAGGAAAAGACAGCAGCCTTTCATAAGTACAAACGTACTCGGAGGGATGCAGACAGGGAGGTTTACCAGAGAAGTCAAGAGGCAAGCAGAGCAGTCAGAGCAGCAAAGGCCACGAGGAAACTAAAGCTAGCTCAGGTGATAAAAGTAGGGGGAAAGGACTTTTGTAAATACATAAGGGAGAAAAGGAGTACCAAGAATGGAACTGTTAGAGTAAAGCAGGAGGGGAGGATGGGCAGAAAGTAGTGAGGAACAGGCAGAGGCACTAAATGAGTACTTCTAGGGAGAAGGATGGACCTGTGCCACAGGGAAAAATAGGGGTTCAGAAGGAGATGGAGCAATTCAGGAGGACAAAGGTTTTAAAGGGCCTTAGGGTAGACAAAGCTCCTGGACTAGATAGCGTGCATGTGAGAGTTCTGAGGGAACTAGTAAAGTCCTGGCTAGCCCCCTAGCAGACCTGTTTTAAGACCTCGCTAGAGACAGGGTGCATGCCTCAGGACTGGAGATGGCACATGTGATGCCTTTTCACAAGAGTGGACCCAGGGATGCACCAGATAACTACAGACCAGTCAGCCTTACTTCCATTGTAGGCAAATTAATGGAGACCATACTAAAGGAGAGACTAGTGGACTTTCTGGAGGTTAATGGTCCCTAGAATGAAAGGCAACATGGGTTTTGTCTTAGGGAGGTTCTTTCAGACCAACCTGATAAGCCTTTTTTGACTGGGTCACAGGGACTGTGGACAAGGGCCAGGCAGTTGATGTCCTGGATCTGGACTTCAGCAAGGCTTTCAACTCTGTGCCCATGGGAGACTGCTTAGTAAGCTGCAGGATCTGGGAGTTGGGAAGAAGCTGGTGGGTTGGGTCAAAAGCTTGCTACAGGAGAGAAACTAGAGGGTGGTGGTGGTGGGGGGGCTCCTGAAGCCTAGGCCTGTAACCAGTGGGGTCACACAGGGCTCAGTGCTTGGCCCAGTGTTGTTTAATATCTTTATTGGTGACATAGCAGATGGGATCAAAGGTAAAATTTGCCTTTCCACAGATAACACTAAGCTCTGTGGGAGAGTGGAGACAGAGGAGGGGAGACAGGAGCTCAGGAAGGACCTGGCTAGGCTCCAAAAGAGGTCAGGTATCTGGCAGCTGGGGTTCAATGCCAAGAAATGCAAGGTCATGCACCTGGGAACTAAGAACCCAGAGGCCAATTACTGGTTGGGAGGGGTACAAGAGTCCAGTTCTGAGGAGGAAAAGGACCTAGGGGTAATCATCACAAGGGACCTGAGGTACTCTGCAAATTGCCGTAAAGCAGTAGCCAAAGCCAACAGGATATTGGGATGCACTGCCAGATAAATCACCTCCAGGAAAGGGGAAGTCATCCTGACATTGTACAGGTCATTGATGAAACCGCTTTTGGGGCACTGTGTGCAGTTCTGGGGCCCAAATCTGAAAAAGGGCATCAAATTACTGGAGGGGGTGCAGCGTAGAGCAACTAAGATGATACAGGACCTGTGGGACAAACCCTATGAAGAGAGGCTGCAGGAGTTCAAGATGCATTCCCTGGAGGACAGAAGAGAGGTGGGGGGAACATGACTGAAACCTTCAAGTACCTTACAGGTATAAACAAGGTTAGTACAGATGGCATATTCAATCTCAGGGGGAATGGGTCCAGTAGGAGGCACAGTCTAAAATTAGTGGGGGGACAATTCAAAAGGGAAATGAGAAGGCATTTTTTCCACAGAAAGTGTGGTGTCCAAGTGGAACAAAATGCCAGAGGAGATGGTATCACTGAAACCAGTGACAGCTTTAAAAGGGGTTGGGACAGAGTGAAAGGGAGAGTCACAACAGATGGGAAGAAGAGTAGGGGGAATGCGAGGGAGGGAGGGAGGGAGGAAGACTCTATGTGGAAAAGGAGGGAGCAGCTCCAGTAAATTTGTCGGACAGCTGCAAACTAGATAGACTGAAATGGCCTGCTTCTGCTGCCCTTTTGGTGTGTTCATATTATCTGTTTCTGCTCCTCCATCCCTTGGCCCCTGTGGCACATCCCAAGCAAAGTCAACAACCTTTTCATGGACTTACCAGTTATCAACCACATGCCCAGCACCATACATGGTGGTGGGTGGCCCACTATGTCAGTTGTGCCGTGCCTGCAAAGCGGTGGGAGGGGCGCTGGACAGGGTAGGGCATTTTTCCTCAAGTTTGTCTCCCAGGACGGTGGCATGCAATGACGCAAGTGCACACTGATGTACTGTACATGCGTGCTGGCACTGTCGGCAGCCCCTTCCCATCATAGGTGCAGTGGCAGTCTTGTAGTGTAATGAAGAGTCCCCCCAATTGGAGGGAGGAGAGCTATCCCAGGGGTGCTAAATTCTACGTCTCCCGGCCAAATGCCACTGACTCATGCTTGTTCCTAAAGCCAGGCCACTGGCATTGCAAGCAGTAATTCTACTGCTGCACCAACAAATGAGGGAAACAAACCAAAGATTTCTTAAAAGAAAAACTTAAAAAAAAAAAAAGTTTAACTGCACACCATATTTCACTGTATAGAACAATTGGGGCCTTATACACAGTTATAAGTGATTGTCGCCAAGTGGCAGCAATGATCACATGGCAACCGCCCCTTGATATGAGACAAACTGTGCCATGCACATACAGGATTGCAGCCCATCCTGCCTGATTGCTAATCACAGTGCAGCCACATGGGACATGGGTTTGCCTTTCCCAAAGCATGGCGATCCTTGCTTACACCATCGACAAATTTTGCAACATCACCTGCTATACAACTATTTAGATAGGTGATAGGAGAGTCACAACACTGTAACAGTGTTTACAGGTTCCAGCGCAGAAGAGATCATTATTGGACCAGGACTTTCAGATGGTGCACAGGGAAACCAGGCAAGAAAGGGGCATTACACCTGACACCACAGAAGAATGAAAATCAGAGAGGTGGGAACCACTGAGTCACCAGACAAGGACAGAAGTCAGGAAAAACTGAAGAGCTGATGGCCAAAAAGGCTGCCTATATGCAAGGGTCAGAAGAAAAAGGGAGAACACTACAGCAGCTGTGCTGTTCGCCCTGGGCTCTGGCTATGGTACAGCTGCATTCGAATGCTGCTGGGGCATGGTCAGACCTCCATGGCTGTCACAAGCCGGCACGTCAGCCAGTGCAAACCCCATTTGCTCCCACTAACATTTGATCTGGTGATCTGCATTTTGACTTAGTCACAGGGGAGACTCCTTCCCCCAGCAACTAGGCCAGTCCTCTGTGTATGGCAATCTTGGTGGCAGTATGACAGAAAGCCTCTTTGCACCCTGAATCTGCTTCACCCCCAACTTCAAATAAACATTATATCTTTGTTTTTTTCAAAGTTTAACAAAAAGAAATGTAACTAAATCATATTCATACACCACAACGTATTTGAGATGCATATAGCTGATGGGTTGGGAACATTTAATGTCAGATTTGAAGGGAAAGGGGGCAGAGGAGGAGAAAGAAATAAAAAGCAGCAGGCATTTTTTAACATGACATGAATCCTGTTCTATACTTGTTGGTTACGATAGCAGCAGGCATAAGACCATCCTTTATACACAAGAATGGCATCATACCTGTTTATAACAGAATTTGCATCTACAGCTCTTGAAAGCAAGTTAGAATCATACTGAAGCAGTTTCTATGGGACAAACCTGCAAACTGCATATTTACATTGAATAGTAACAAAAAGTTTAATCTGATTTGTGCTAACAAGAAAAAGGAACTAAAGATGGATGTGAGCCCTGCAGCTAAAACTGGGATGCATGTGAAGCAAAAAGAAAATTCTAGGAGTATGTTACAGACCCCCAGGTAGTACAGTAAAACTTGACTTAGAAAAAGAAAATATGGCTGGCACACTGGCACAGCGGTAGCACTACCACTCATGATGCTGGCCACCTGGGTTTGGTAGCGAGCTTGGGCCGCTAGAGGGCCAGCCAGGGGGAGAAGGACTGAGTACCCGGTTGGCTGCTCTCCTTCTCCGGGAGGGGTGGGCTGCAGTCCTCACTGTGATATCGCCCCTCTGCAGAGTACGAGGGAGGGGCGGGCGCCAGCAGAGGACCTGAGCACAGGCACATTCCAGTGTGCCTCTGTCTCACTGGCCCTCCCCGAGTGCTTACGTCTGCAGGGAACGGGCCAGAAAACTAGGAAATGCCCCATGTCCGGGCCAGGCGAAGGGCTCCTGCATTGGCGACCGTGGGATCCAAGGGGGCAGCTTCAGGTGCACGTTCCCCTGAAGACTCAGAGAAGAAGAGGGGGACTCCTCCGTCCCACCCGGGGTCATCCAGTGGATAACTGGCAAGCACAGAGCGGGGCACTAACTGGAAGCGAGCCCCCCAGTCCCGGTGGCGCAGCCTGTAAGGTGCATTGGGAGACCCGGAGGGTCCGGACGTGGAGATGAAGAGGGCATAAAAAGTAAGTTAAAAAAAAAAAGAAACAGAAAATGATGTTAAATGGACAACAGCTAGGAGCACTTGGTTCTCTTGGGGAACTTCAATCTACCTGATATTTACAAGTAGGTGGAAGCAAGCTAGCAAGCAAAACTTTATTTGTAAAAAGCGCCTTTCTCACAACCAAGGCGCTTGTACAATACAATAAATAATTAAAACAGATCAATAAAAATACAAACAAAGTGACCAAGTAAATGCAAGGAGGGATTTCTTGACAGCTGAGATGTAGTGTTTATTTCTTCAGCATGCCAGACACAGGACAAGAGGGGATATGCTACTGAGTAGCGGAAAGAACAAGGCAAGTGTTGGAAGCCAGTGGGCAACAGTGACCATAATAGAGCCATAACTGGAGGTAACAGGAAGGGAGGAAGCTACAGTACTTAACCAAAAATTAGACGAGAATGCCAAAAATTTCAGAAGAGCTGGTTTTGATAAGCTGGGAGAAATGGTTATGGCTAATCTGATGAATACACCACTGAGCGGGAGTGCAAATGCCAAGTATGAGGCTCCAAAGCAACATACAGTGGAGGTGGTTATAAGAAGTGTCCCTGAAGGCAACAAGGGCAAGAGCATTAAGCTCAGACATCTGTAGTTGTTCAGGGAACTTCAGGGAAGTTAAAGAAGACAAAGTGAGTGTATGATAAGTGGGAGAACTCCGGAGACAGAGCTAGGGAATTAAAGTACAGGGCATTACAGAAGAAATGCAGGGCCATGACTGTAACGGTCTGGAAGACAGCACTGTGCAGGGGGTCAAGGGGAATAATAAACTCTTTTTTCAATACACAGTGAACAAAAGTAGAGCCAGTGATAAGGTCAAAATAAGCAGTGGGGTCTAGTGGGTAGAGCACCAGCTTGGAAACTAGGAGATCGTAGGTTCAAACCCCGCTAGTGCTAACTACTCACTGTGTGGCCTTGGGCAAGTCACTTAACCTCGCAGTGCTCCAGTCCACCCAGCTGCTGAAATGGGCAGAATCAGGACCCCACTGGAAACAAGATGCTGAACCTCAGCTGGGCTTATCCTGGGTAAATGAAGTGTAAAATAAAAAAATTACTTGAAGGGGGGGACAAGTCTAAGAGTGAGGCATGGGTAATAGTAGAGGCAAGTCTACTTTTTGTCAGTACTCAGCCAGCAAGTTGGAAGCTATGGCCACGTGGGTGTGGAAGTTATGGGTAAAGTGCAAGCCAAACAGGAGACAGCACTAATCACACCAGAAACAGTAGGTGAGTATTTAGAAGGTGTCAGTTCGAGAAAAAGCAAGAGACCCAATGATATCCACTCGAGTAAAAGGAGTCAAACGGGGTTCTGGCTGGGACCTTACTGATATCTTTCTGAATGCCTTACAGGACTGAAACATATCCAATGTCATCCCCCAGTTCAAGAATGAGACAATGTTAGATACAGATAACTGCAGACCTGGGAGCCTTGTCTCAATGCTAGGCAAAATCCTTGAGTCCATCATTAAAGATGCCGTGGTTTAGGACATGGAAGAGAACAGACTTTTCTCTGGCACTCAACGAGGTGTGACAAAAGACAGATCCTGCAACCCCAACCTGACTGCTTTCTTCGAGGAGGTAACTGGGGAGGGGGATAGTGGTCAGGTGGTAGATGTCGTCTGTCTGAACTTTAGAAAGGCCTTGGACTCTGTACTGCATGGAAAACTCATGGAGAGATAGCACAGCATAGTGATTGAGAGCAGTGAGCTGCAAACCTGGAAAACTGGGCTGGAATCTCACGGCCCCCACTTGCATACTGTGTGACCATCAGCAAGACACTTAACTTCCTTGTGCTCCCTGGCCACATCTGGAAACAAGTCTTGGCTTAGTGAGTCTATCCTTGCCTAAAGTTGTAAATATAATAAAGTAGCACAATATGGAGACCCACAGTGGCTAGAACGTAGCTAGGAAAATGGAGGAAAACTAGAAAACGGTGGTGGATGGTCACTATTCAGAAAGGAGGGATGTTCTGAATGAAGTACTCCAGGTGTCTTTGTTGGGTCCTTCATTTCCCTTTGAAGCAATTCTGTTACATTTGAGAAAACTTTGAAAACCATAATATTTACACACATTTTATCTCACAATGTATATATCTGTCTGCATTTGTCTTCCCTTTGTTCTTCATTACGTGGTTAATTTACATAGGAAGAGGATCTGTGTCCCCTTGAGTTTATCTTTTTCTGCTGCTTAATCCTTTGCTGAAAACATAATCCTCTCAGACATCACAGTTAGCTGATGTGAAGATGATTATGTCACAAACCAACTATTGTGACTTCAGGAAAGGATTAAACTGTGCAAGTAGAATTGATCATTCATTAAATTTATTGAGAGAGTAGCAGAAAAACCTTGAGCCAATCTCATTTATAAAGGCATCCAATGAAGTGCAGGTACAACTTTATATTTCTGCAACAGGCACCGCCAGGATGTTTTGTTAACAGTTAAAGACAAGCAACAGATACAAAAACAGCCCAAGCCATACAGGTATCAAAATAACTAGCAACCTATTGTGGCTTCTCAACAGCAGTTACAAAAAGCACTCAACTGACTGGTACAGAAGTGAGATTAAGGGGAAACGGCCTCTTCTAACCCCAGTAATGCTCAGTATATTCATAACTTTATGTAGTAAGCCTGAGGGATTGGACTGCCCGGAGAGATGGAACACATGAAAATGATGGAACACTTTGCATGTGAGCATCTTTCAAACACTGCCTCTACTAACTGCCTGTGTTCTAACCTCTTCAGATCTTTCTCTCCGCCTGAATAGTCTGTTCACTCGGAGTGCCGTTCATCCATTTTCTCCTGCATAAAGAAAACGACAAATACTGACCTTAAGTATATTTTGTTTTCATTTACTGCCTCTACTAGTTGTTTTGTATAATTAATCTTATTTACATTTAAATTTATTGTTTTTCTCAGTTCCTCTCCGTTCGGGATAACCGTGGGGGTACTGGGATAGTTTTAGCTGAGGGTTCTTTAACTAAAGAACCGCCTTATTTACACTTTAAAAAGTTAATTTTACTTAATTTTTGTAACCGATAAAACTCGGTTACTGAACCGCTAACTCGGTTCCGTATTTTGTAAACGGTCCGGTTCCATCGGTTCCAGAACTGATTAAAAAAAAAAAGTTTTTTTTTCCCTTAGCGGTTGCTTGTTTTTGAATTATGTTGGAAAAACTCAAAAAGAAAACCGGTGAACCAAGTTTCAAAAACTGTACTCAATGTGGAGAGGTGTTTGGAAAAGCAGACAAACACACACTTTGTGTAGTTTTGTCTGGGCTTTGATAATTTAAAAGAGGAATGTGATTTATGTAAAACATTCCCTGAGAAGACCATTGAGAAACACCTTGAAAGGCTTAAAAAGAAAATTCCAAGGGGTCTCTCTGGCTCTAACCAGCCAATACCTCAAGATACTGTGGCTGAACCCACATCTTTGTCTGTTCCTGTCCCTGAATTGGGCTCAAAGGGAACAAAAAGAGTTACTGAACCAGCTGACTCCCCGGTTTCTGCTAAAAGAAGCAAAAGACTGAAGCACACAGAACCCTCGCCTGCTAAACTGGCGACTTCTGTGACTGCTTTGCTCAAGCCTTTAAAATAATTCAGTCTCTACAGGCAATAGTTCTTTCTCAACAGCCTCCTGCCCCCCACCCCCAAGGTCCCCAGGTTGGCAGTAACATACATCCTCTCCCTCAAGAAGGAGTAGATACTTTTGGTGATGACGATGATGATTATGATGAGGAGGAGGGACCAAAAGAGCCAGAAGTGTCCCCTGAACAGGACTTTGATTCTCCTCCAAGGGTGTCTGAGGATTTTTCATCCCATTTTACTTTTGTCAGGAGGATGGCAGATGCACTGGACATCTCCATCACTGAACAAATTGAAGATGAGGAGGAGGTAGAGTACCTAGAGATGATGGGGTTAACACCCACAAAGGCTCTCCTCCTCCTCCCTGTCTATAAATTCTTTAAAAAAGATGCATTAAAGATTTTGCAGGCACCAAATTCCACTCCTCCCATAGACAGGAGGATAGACAAAAAGTACCAGCTGAAAAGGGAGGGAGCTGATTTTCTCTTCTCCCATCCCGACCACCAGGGGGTCATACAGCAAGCTGCCTGTGACAAGGGTAGGGTCCCTCTGTCCTCACATCCTCTGGACAAGGACTCTAGAAAAATCAAAAGTATGGCCAAAAAAGGTACCGGTCAGCCTCTCTGGCTATGCGTCAGGCTACCTTCCAGGCATACGCTGCCCAGTACCAAAAATCCCTGTGGCAGTCAGTCCTGGCCATGTCTCAGAAAGCTCCCTCGCCCTTGTCAGATGACCTGGCTGAAACTGCCAGGTTTGGGTTAGAGGCAGCTAAGTACCAGTTCCAGATGGCTGCTGACACTAATGACACTGCAGCTAGATGGATGGTGAATACTGTGGCACAGAGGAGGTTTACTTGGCTCAGAGCTACAAACCTCACTCAGGATACACAATCAAAGGCTTTGGATTTTCCCCTAGAGGGAAATTCCCTCTTTGGGGAGTCCACTGTGGCATACATGAAGAAGGTGGATAAATACAAGGCCACTTACAGAGGCAACTCTGCCAAAGAGAGATCTTCTCCATCCACCAGGCCTGATGGAATGGGAGGCAGGGGCAGGTCCTTTTACACCGGGCCCTTCTTCCAACCAGTGGCCTTACCCCAGTACCAGCAGTATCCACAGCAGGGATACTCCAGGGGCAGGGGCAGAAGGGGCTTGAGGCGAGGATCCCATACTCAGCCTCAGTCACAGACCAAACAGATCCCCTGAACCACAGGCCGCCTCCTCCCTACCTGTCGGAGGCAGACTGTCCCACTTCCTCCAGGCTTGGCTGAACATCACCACAGACAATTGGGTTCTGGAGGTGGTGGGTCAGGGTCTGTCTCTGGAATTCAAGTCCTTTCCTCATCTAAAGTCCAGAGTTTTCAGTTCTCCCTCCCTAGCAGAAAAGATGCTCTTGGAAGCAGAGGTTCGAAACCTGCTACAGTTGAGAGCACTGGAACCTGTTCCAAAATCTCTGAGGGAAAGGGCTTCTATTCCAGATACTTCCTAACCACAAAGAAAAGCGGAGAGTGGTGGCCTATATTGGATCTAAGAGCTCTAAACAAGATCTTGAAAAAAACAAAGTTAAAAATGGCAACGTTGGCTCTGATTCTGCCAACACTTCAAAAAGAAGACTGATTGGCATCATTGGACTTGAAAGACGCCTATTTCCACATCCCCATAAATGAGTCTTACCGAAAATACCTCAGATTCAGACTCCCTTCCGGTCACTACCAATTTTCAACCCTACCTTTTGGCCTTTCCTCTGACCCAAAGGTGTTCACAAAGTGCCTGGCAGATGTAGTGGCACATCTTCAAAGACAGGGAATATCTGTTTTTCCTTACCTGGATGACTGGCTGGTCGTGGGAAAATCTCCCCTGCAAGTGCAGCAAGATTTGAAGGTCACACAGGACCTCCTAGAGTCTCTAGGATTCCTGATCAATTATAAAAAGTCAGTCAGTCTTCACTCCTGCACAGGTTATTGCAGTTCATAGGAGCAGAGATCAATACCTTACGAGCCAGAGTATATCTGCCTGTGGAGAGGGTAAAGAGCATTCAGTTAATAGCAAGCTCTTTCAGGCTGCACAACTTAAAAACTGCAAGACAGTTTCTCCAGCTACTGGGCCACATGGCTGCTTCCACAGACACAGTGCTGGGGTCCAGATTCCACATGAGAGACATCCAATCCCACCTCAGGTCTCATTGGTGTCAGAGAAAAGATCCCTTTTCAAAGCTTAGTCCAGTAACAAGGGCACTGCTGCGGGCCCTCCTGTGGTGGAAGGAGGAATCCAATTTAAGGCAAGGAGTTCCTTTTCAGAAAGAGAATCCTTCACTGGTTCTCACAACAGATGCATCCCTTTTGGGCTGGGATGCCCATACAGGGGAACACACAACCCAGGGCACTTGGTCAGCCACAGAGTCCCTTCAGCACATAAATCTACTGGAACTCAGAGCAGTTTTGCTAGCTCTAAAAACATTTTCTTCCCTAGTCCAGGGCAGGGTGGTACAGGTCAGAACAGACACTACCACCACAATGTATTACATAAACAAGCAGGGAGGCACAAAGTCAGGCTTTCTCTGCACAGAAGCCATAAAGATTTGGACTCTGGCCTACTCGTTGGGAGTATCTCTGCAGGCAGTTCATTTGCCAGGGAAGGACAATACCCTGGCAGATGCATTGAGTTGAATAAATCAGGCCCATCACGAATGGACCCTAAACAGACAAGTGGTACAAGTTGTTTTCAGAAGGTGGGGCACTCCAGAGATATACTTGTTTGCATCCCACCAGAACCACCACCCACCACAGTATTGTTGCAGACCACCAGATCAGGGAATGTTTCCTCTGGATGCTCGGAATCTAGATTGGTCAGGAAGGTTCCTTTATGCTTTCCCTCTAATCTACAGAGTACTGGTCAAGCTCAGATCCCATGCAGCATCACTGATCTTGATAGCTCCAGACTGGCCGAGACAGCCATGGTACTCTTCTGCTCTCAATGTCTGTTGAGAACCCAATACATCTCCCTCGGAGGCACAACCTACTGAGCTCCAACCAGGGAACTCGGTTGTACCTGAATCTCAAAGCTTGGCTTTTGAGGACTTAGAATATGCTAATTTAAAACTTTCTGAACCTGTCTTAAATATTCTAAGAGGTTACACAAAACCTCCTACTACATAAATCTATTCTTCCAAATGGAAGAAATTTTCTATCTGGTGTTCAGGCAAGACTCTGGTACCAGCCCAGTCTGGATTGCCAGTGGTATTGGATTATCTCACCCATTTCCATTCTCTGGGTCTACAGCCCAGTTCTTTGAAGGTTCACCTTGCAGCAGTGTCTGCTTACCTTTCTGCTGGGAAAAAGGTAACATTAGCTTCAGACTCTATTTTCAAAGGTTCTTTAATGGCCTGAATCATTTGCATCCCCCTCACAGGCCACCAGTGCCAGTTTGGGACCCGAATGTGTGTATAGCTAAGCTCACATCTGCTCCGTTTGAGCCCATGGCTACAGCTCATCTAAAATATGTCACTTGGAAAACTGTTTTTCTAGTGGCAATGACTTCTGCAAGAAGAATCATTGAGCTTCAGGCTCTCGGTATAGTTCAGGACTATATCTCTTTACATAGGGATAAAGTAGTCCTTAGAACAAACAGAACATTTCTCCCCAAGGAGGTCTCTGATTTTGATTTAAATCAATCCATCACTCTCCCTGTCTTTTTCACCGATCATGCCACTTCTGGTGAAAGGAGGCTTCACAGTTTGGATGAGAAGAGGGCCCTCAGTTATTACAGGAGAGCCACTAAAGACCTCAGACAGGATAGAAAGCAATTATTCCTGACTTATGGGGATGTAGGAAAAGGTAATCCAGCCTCAAAAAGATCCACTTCTCGATGGATAGTCCAGTGTATCCAATTCTGTTACACTAATGCTGGTAGGCAGCCCCCATCAGGATTGAGGGCTCATTCTACAAGAGGGACAGCTGCTACTTTAGCAGCTGCCAGGGATGTCCCATTGGTGGATATATGTAAAGCAGCTACCTGGAAAATAGTACACACCGTTACAAAACACTACAACCTGGATATTTTATCCAGAAGTGATGCTAGGTTTGCACAGCAGTCCTGCAAAGTCTGCTTCCAAAATAGAATCCTGTGCCCATCTCCAGGGGTACTGCTTGGTAGTCTGCATAAAGTTATGAATATATTGAGCATTACTGGGGTTAGAAGAAACAAGCATTTGTCAATGCCGAATGTTTGCTTACTGGCATTGGCAGTGGTAGTGTAGAAGTTACAGAGCTGCGTAATAGGAATGGCAGTGAAGTATTGAACTGAAGCCAACCCCACCACCACCCTGCAGAGAGTGACAGGCATTGGGGTGTGCATTTGGGTCGTCAGGCATAACGGCCACGCCATTTCACCACCCCACTCTGCAGAGACTGACAAGTGTCACGGGTTCCTTGAGTCTTTGGCCTTTATACACCCCATTTCCATTAGGAAATACGGTGAGATGGTTGCGATATAGGAGAATGGGGTGAAGTTTGTGGCTAAGAGTCCAAGGCATACCTCGATGCCTCTCAGTGACTGCAGGGTGTGGAATGGTATGAGCATCACAGGCAAGAATCCCAAGTCACACCCTGATTCCTGTCATTCTCTATAGGGTTGGGCGATTTAGTTGAAAAGCCTAATACCTCAGGCATTTGTTGGTATTTTAACTCCAAATTTTCAACATGTTTGTTTTGTGACCCCACCTCATGAACAGGGGGAATATCAGTTTGGTAGCCGAAAGCTGCTTATGCACAGTGACTACGGGATTTAGCACCACAGGTGCAAAAATATTCCGAACAGGATGTAAAAAATGACAGCTGTACTCTTTCATAGGGAGGTGGCTATGTTGCAAATGTGTAGTAAAAATATTTTAAAAAATGGTGAAGTCACGAGCGTACATAGAAACTGTGCAACGCACACCCGTTATATAAGTAGGTTGGGGATATTTTATAGCAGATTGTCAACTCAGGCATTTTGGTGCCTCCGATCATGAACAGTGTCACTGTGATTTTTCTTTATCCTGTGCGAACAATGATTTGTGACACGCATCTCTGCACTGAAAGTGTGAAAACACACCGCCGTGTTGTGAAAAAATGGCAGCTGTACTGTTCATAAGGAGTGTTGAAAATGGCACTAGTGAAAATCTGGACTGAAAATATTACAAAGTCATGAACTAATGAGGATGCGTGGAAACTGCACAATGCTCACTCATAACACAGTCATCTTATGGACTTTTGTCACCAAATTTTCAACATAGCCATTTTAAGATCTCTGCTCATGAACAGTGTAACTGTGATTTTCTTAATCTGTCCTAAACATTGCTTTCACACACCAACAGCACCATTGTGCGCTACATGTGCGATAACACATTTTGGGTGACATATGAAAAATTGCAGCTGTACTGTTCATAAGGAAGTTTAATAACATGGACATGTTAATGTTTAATAACATGGACAAGTGCAAGGTGTTGCATCTTGGTCGGGAAACCCTAAACACAGGTACACCCTGGGAGGGGAGGTGCTGGAAGCCTCAACAGGGGAAAAAGACCTAGGGGTCATGGTGGATACATGTATGAATAACACTGAGCAGTGCAGGAGAGCAGCTAGCAAGGCAAACAGGATGTTGGGATGCATCGCAAGGGGGATCACCTCTAGGAGCAAGGAAGTGATTCTGCCACTGTACAATGGACTGGTTAGACCACACCTTGAGTACTGTGTACAGTACTGGAGACCACACTTGAAGAGGGACATACAGCTCCTGGAGAGGGTACAGAGGAGGGCAACAAAGATGATACGAGGGCTAGGGGATTTGACTTACGAGGACAGACTTGAGGAGCTCTGCCTGTTTTCATTGGAGGAGAGGAGAGACAGGGGGACATGATTGAGGTCTTCAAGTACCTCAAGGGAATAAATAGGGTAAACATGGAGGGGATCTTTAGACTAAAGCAGGAGGCATCACCAGAGGCATGGTTTGAAGTTGGAAGGTGGAAGGGTGAGGGGGAAAAGAGGAGGAGGTTTTCACTGAGAGGGTGGTGGACCCTTGGAATGCTCTGCCTGGTGAGCTGGTTCAGAGATCCACAGTGGAGAGCTTTAAGAGAGGGTGGGACAGACACAGAAAGTGGATGTATCAGATGATGGCCTGTCCCGGGGTGGGATGGATGATGGGGTTTCTGGAGCACAAGGGATGGAGGGTCTCGGCACCCAACTAAGGATCTAGGTTCGAGCAGACTTGATAGACCATAAGGCCTAATCTGCTGGCAAATAGTATGTTAGTATGTATGTTAGTATGTTGAAAATCTAGAGTGAAAATATTAAATTTGCAAACTTACGAGCATGCATAGGAACTGTGCAACGCATGCTCGTAAAAGTCATTTTTAGGCATTTTTTCACCAAATTTTCAACATAGCCATTTTAAGACCTCTGCTCATGAACAGTGTCACTGTGGTTTTGTTAATGTGTCCCATACATTGAGTTTGCACACCGACTGCGCCATTGTGCGCTACATGGGCGGAAACACGTTTTGGGTAGGATGTGAAAAATGACAGCTGTACTGCTCATAAGGAGGTGTGGAAAAATGGCAATGTTGAAATCTGGAGTGGAATATTGAAAATTCAAACCTACGAAATATATGGGAACTGTGCAACGACACTCGTCAGAAACAGTCATTTTTAGGAATTCCTGTCACCAAATTTTCAACATTGCCATTTTAAGATCTCTGCTCATGAACAGTGACACTGTGATTTTCTTAATGTGTCCCATACACTGAGTTCGCAGACAACCATCGCGCCATTGTGCGCTACATGGGCGGAAACACGCTTTGGGTGAGATGAAAATGACAGCTGTACTACTCATAAGAAGGTGTGGAAATGGCAATGTTGAAAATCTGGAGTGGAATATTGAAAATTAAGAACCCATGAGCGCATGTGAACCGCGCAACTATCGCCGAAAACAGTCATTTTAGGAATTTTTTCACTAAATTTTCAACATAGCCATTTCAAGACCTCTGCTCATGAACAGTGTCACTGTGATTTTCTTAATTTGTCCCGTACATTGATTTCAAGACACCGATCGCGCCATTCTGCGCCACAAGGCGGAAACACATTTTGGGTGAGATGTGAAAATGACAGCTGTACTTCTCATAAGACGGTGTGGTGAAATGGCAATGTTGAAAATCTGGAGTGAAAATATTAAAATTTCGTGAACTTACGAGCCTGCGTAGGAACTGCGCAACGCACGCTTGTTAAACAGTCATTTTTTGGAATTTTGGCACCAAATTTTCAACATGGGGGTTTTGGGCCCCCTTCTCATGAATGATGTCACTGTCATGGCGGTATTCGGTCCCGAAGGGTGATTTCGCAGTCACTGCACAGTCACTGCGCGAAATCACCCTTCGAGCCCGAATAACGCCATGACAGTGACATCATTCATGAGAAGGGGTCCCAAAAACCCCATGTTGAAAATTTGGTGCCAAAATTCCCAAAAATGCCTGAGATATGCAATAAAGTTGAACCCCTCCTATCTAGCCCATTATACAGCTTACCGGCATTTCTCAGTTCGCGGTCGGCTTTGAAGAGTGCAGACGTGTTCCCAGTCCACTCAAGATCGCCTGCTACGGAGTCCGAGGTAAGTATGGGGTGAGGGGGTGGGAGGCTGAGTGCGAGTGGTGGGTGCGGGTTGTGAGGGGGGTTCGGGAGACACGCTCAGGGACTGCTTTTTGTTTTACAGGTTAAAACAAAAAAAAAAGACTTCAGATCGCTTGCCACGCTTGGGCTGGGCTCCCAGCGCAGCACAAGGACTTGGGCTTCAGCCGACGGGGATTGGCCACCCCGCCGGCAAAAACAATATAAAACCTCCTGAGACGCTTTGGCCACTTGGGGTGGGCTCCCCAGCGTGGCACAAGGACTTTGGGGCTGCCCAGCCGACAGGATTGGGGCAACTTCTGCCGGCAAAATGACTGATTGCCACGCTAGTGGGCTCCTCAGCGGCATCAACTACTGGGAGGGGGGAACGAGACGATGCAGCTCAGCCGATGATTGGCACTTGTCGGCTATACGGGCCATGCAAGGGCGCAAGACGCTTCGCGGGTTGGTGGGGGAGCTGTTCGTGAGCAGCTTCTTATCGCTGTTCACTCAAGCGTAGTTCTTCAATCAGATGTTACTGCATTTTGAGCGTGTCATAGACAGCTCCAAAATGCATTGGCTTACAGGGGCCGAGCCTGCCAGCACAGTGCCTGAATTGGAGGAGGAGGTGACACACCTCCGAAATCTCCGATGATGGCACTATGTTTCTTGCACATGCGTGCAAGCAAACATAAAAATTATCTACCATAGTAATTTTGTTTCTTCCTAGCGATGCTCAGATATTCATAACTTCCCTCTTTACCTCCCCTTCCAGAACTTCAGCCTCTGCACTCCGCATACTGGTGCCACCATGTCACAATACACCCTTGGAGTGAAATTCTTTCTTCTGCACCTGTATTAATTAGGTGAACAGAATTTCATTGTGTTTATCTTTTTGGTATTTTCTGGCACGTTGTTCTAACTTTACTTTTTTGGTAAATCCATATCGTTGGGTAACCCCAATTTCAATGATAAAACATTTTTAGTACTGCATTATTCTGGGCCTACCTTTTCAGGCTCCTTTATAAAATCTGAAGAGGTTAGAACACAGGCAGTTAGTAGAGGCAGTGTTTGAAAGATGCTCACGTGCAAAGTGTTCAATCATTTGTATGTATTCCATCTCTCCAGGCAGTCCAACCCCTCAGGCTTACTGCATAAAGTTATGAATTTCTGAGCATCACTGGGAAGAAACACAATTACTATGGTAAGTAATTTTTTCTTCTGGGACACAAACTGACTGGCAAGGAGTTCCAGGCGGTGGGCACAGCAAATGAGAATTACTGACCAAAATTGCTTTTTCCTGCAGGGGCTGCGAGCTCAGGGCTGGCAGCAAAGCTTAGCTCAGAGCACGGGGTCTTTGTTACAAGTAGGCTGCACAGGTAAGGAAGGGCAGCTCCCTTTACACATCTGTGTGCAAGCAACAGTAGGTGTAGGCATCT
This sequence comes from Neoceratodus forsteri, assembly GCA_016271365.2. Classification (NCBI taxonomy): domain Eukaryota; kingdom Metazoa; phylum Chordata; order Ceratodontiformes; family Ceratodontidae; genus Neoceratodus; species Neoceratodus forsteri. Next base: position 833,185,071 of record CM028133.1, read on the forward strand.
CTGGCCAGCCAGTAAGGTCCACAGTAGCTGTCTGTACATATTGCAATAAGGAGAGTGCCTCAGAACAGCCAGTATAAATCGAGCCAGGATGTTATACAGGATGTCAAGTTTGTGCAGTGGGGCATTAGTTGCCTGTCCATAGAGGGTGTCCTCAAAGTTGAAGATGGGAATAATCATGGAGTTAAATAGGTCAGCCTGGTGACCGCAGAGATGTGCTGGGTCTGACTTGACTAATAATTTTATTAATAGAGGTCTCCCACTTTAAGCAGAGGTCCAGTCAAACACCTTGGTATTTGTGGGATGTGGCTACTGACAGCTGGGTACCACGCAGAGTGGTCAGAATTACGAAAATACAAAAATGCTGGCAGAAAAGGCCTAAAGGTCAATCGTGTCTGCCAGAGTGTGCAGCTCGCAGTCTACTTTTACTGCAGCAGCCCCCCCAGTCCCCTCCCATCATCCCTACATTCCCCCCCCCCCCAGATTCAGATTTACCTATGCCGAATCTACAACACTGTTGTCGATTTCGGCACAGCCAGATCCCAGTGTCGACAGGTGAAATTTCACCTGTCCCACATTGAGTGTTTCTCTCCGGGTGCTGTGCCCCTGCCCCCTTCTAAAGATTATTAACTCTGAGTCGGACTTGATTTGAAAGGGGGGGGTCACATGCGGTGGAAGGGTGAAATTTCGCCCTCAGGTGCCCCACAGCTACAATTTTGAAACCTGTCGAAATTGTCGCTGTGGGGGATTTCGCCATATAGGTTTTGTTGTTCGGTCAGCACACCCCAGATCCCTCCAATTTATCTGTATTTACCTTCCCTTGAGTCTATCCCACCCCTTTTAAACTGTCCACTGTCTTCAATGCGATCAACTCCTCCAGTAGTTCGTTCCACCCAGCCATCACCCTTTCTGTAAAGTAGTGCCTCCTCATCTCCCTCCTAAATCTACCCCCTTCCAACTTTAGACTGTGCTCCCTCTTGACCCTCCCTCCCTTTAAGCAGAATAATCCTCATATTTTGACCGTGTTTGTGCCTTTTAAGTACCTGAAGGTCTCTATCCTCCAGGGAATACATGTTGAGCTCCCTCAATCTTTCCTCATAGGGTTTATCCCCCAGACCTAGGATCATCTTCGTCACCCTACGCTGCAAACCTTCCAGGAATCTTATGTCCTTTTTTAGGTAAGGGCACCAGATTTGCACACAACACTCCAAGTGCGGCCTCACCAGTGATCTGAATAGTGTCAGGATAACCTCCTCTCTTCTAGAGGTGATACCCCTGGCAAGGCACCAGCATTTGACTGGTCTTTGCTGCCACTCTTCAGCACTGTGACAATACCTTCATGTCCCCTGTGACTAGCACCCCTAGGTCCTTCTCTTCCTCAGAAATAGATACATGCACTCCCCCAGCCAATAGCTGGTTCTTTGGTTTCTGGCTCCGAGGTGCATGACCTTGCACTTTTTAGCGTTAAACCCCAACTGCCACACACCTAACCAGTGCTTATGTTTTGCTAGATCTTCCCCGAGTTCTTGCCTCCCTTCCTGACTGTTCACTGTTGCACATATCTTTGTGTCATCGGCGAACAGACTGATCTTACTCTTGACCCCTTCCTCTATGTCCCCGATAAATATATTGAATAAAACGGGGCCTAGCACTGAGCCCTGTGGTACCCCACTGGTCATGGGTCTTGGCTTGGAAGTCCCCCCTCCACAATAACCCTCTGCTGTCTGTTCTGCAGCCAGCTCCTAACCCACCCTAGTTTCTCCCCAGCTCCCTGGTTCCTCAGCTTGCCAAGCAACCTTCCATGAGGCACTGAGTCAAAGGCCTTACCAAAGTCCAAATACAGGACATCCACAACATGGCCCCGTCAACTACCCTTGTGACCCAATCGAAGAAGTCAATTAGGTTAGTCTGACATGATCTTCATGAGACAAACCAGTGCTGTCTTTCATGCTGGACACCATTATTATCCAGAAGGATTATCAATCTCTCCTGTAGAATGGTCTCCATTAGCTTCCCCACAATGGAAGTCTAGCTTACCGGTCTATAGTTACCTAGTTTGTCCCCAGGACCACTCTTGTGGAGGGGCACTACGTGAGCCATCCTCCAGTCCATGGGCACGTTCCCTGTCTCCAATGAGGTGTTAAATAGGTCTGCCAGTGGGCCTGCCAAGACCCACAGAATTAAGATGATCAGACTCTTTTCTAAGGGTAGCTGAGGAACCAAAGCCAAATACGTTGAGAGATTTATTTATTTTTTTGTTGGCAGTATGGCCACCCACTTTTGCTGTAGGAAGTTCTGAATCCTGAAAAAGTCATTCTGCAAGCTAGTTTGAATGCTGCTTATGCCTTTAGTGCTGGAGTGCACAATGGGGTCATCTGCATATAAATGATCTTTTGAGTGTAATGGTTGTTAATCCAAGTCATTGATATAGATCTAAAATAGCAGAGGTCCCAAATCATTGGTCTGGGGTCTCCAGTATGGACACAAGAGGGACCGGACTCAGAAGCCCTGATGGCAACAAACTGTTGATGGTCACATAAATAGCCTGAAACCACTGCACAGTGGCAGGGGCACTTAGATGGATGCTGTGATCCAGTGTCGAAGGATTTGCTTAGGTTGGGAAAGACAGCCACGATCATTAATCCTAGATTCAGGCCAGCCATCTGAGCAGCGGTAGTACTACCATTTGCGATGCCGTGACCAGGGTGAGCCAGACTGCTTAAGGACAGATTCTGTACTGGGTTTTAGAGGGACAGGTGAGCCCTGGGATACAGCATGCTTTTATAAGGATGGCAACAGGAATTTGTTTTAGCGACTGCAGACTGCAAAACCTGAGTAATGAACAGAGACCAAAGTGTGTTGCAAGTACTGCAGGCTAACTCTCACTTGAGAATCAGCGGAGTTGGCCTCATGAGAAGCTTTGCAGCCAAAAGATCATAAATTAATTAAATATAGACCACAAAAATACAGATTATCAGGTAGGATTGGGGCATCTTAGGACAGAGGGCATTGAGAAAATGTGTTAAACAATTTTTGCACACGTACACATATGCGTATGCCAGAGGAGGGAGTACAATCAGAAGGTTATCAACTATAAGTAAAAGGCTAAAAAAAGCTGTGAAACAGATAGTTATTGACTAGTAGCATACTGTTCCTTAATACATTAGATGGTGCTAAGTGGGGGACTGGCATGTAATCACAACTGTACATTAAGTGCAAAAATGTACAGTTTATTGTAGGTCCGACTACAACTGGAGAGAGAACTGCCTGCATACCTGTAGATGCCGCCAACATAACACCCCTGGAATATGCCCTCCTGCTGTATGGCCCTCATGCAGGAGTAGAAGCAGGAGGCAGCTGTAAAGCAAACAAGGTAAGGTGGAAATGCAGAGGTATGGGCCTAGTGGAGAACTGATCTGAAGTTTAGTTTCAGGTAATACAATGAAAAAGAGTTCTGCTAGCCAGAGGGTGAGCCAGCAAGCAGGTACAAGTCTTGCACTGTTGGCACCAGGAAACTTGCGAGAAACATTTTTGTGGTCTTGGTGAAGTAAGTTAGTCACAGTCCTACTGGTGGATAGTACAGTCCCACAGGTAACTGTATTGCTGGCAGGATGAAAAGGATGTTACAGTATGGGGATGAGGCAGCAGATCCAGGAACGGCAAAGAAACACCAGACAGGAGCAGCAGTCCAGTAACAGAACCAACCAACCAAACCAAAAACACTGGTAACTGCGTGCACAGAGAGTACAGCTGGTGCCAGACAAAACAAAGCTGATTATGAAAACACACAAAGTCTTTACTCATTCAGAAAATAAAACAATAAATGTATATTGAAAAAACTCATGGTTTAATACTGCAAACAGGAGAGTGCAGCTCAAATAACCCCGGTGCTTTAGGACTGATGAAGGGACACATCAGTCCCAAAGTACCGGGATTTTGAGCAGCACTCCCATTTGCACTAATAAAGCATGAGTTTTTTCAATATACATTTATTGTTTTACTTTCTGAATGAGTGCAGACGTTGTGTGTTTCAGTAACAGTACCAGGCAGCTCCAACGTGTCTAGCTTGGTAGATACTGTATTTAGAAGAGAAGTGATACCCTGCCACCACAACCCAGTTAGGAGGAGAAGATAGTACTCTTTCCCTCCACTACGGCCCAAAACTCCTGTGATGCTGGGCCCCCCCAGGTGAAGTTTGATGAAGCAAGGGTGATAAACAGTCCAGAGCCGTAGACCCAAAAGGTACTAAAACTACCTATCAAGGAGGAGATCCAAGCTGAGAGGTTCAGAGTTAGTACAGATGTGGTTTAGCTTCCCAGCTGTCCAAAGGGAAGCAAGTTGAGGAAGTTCCCAGGGCAACAGAATTCTGGAGAAACTGAGAGGAGGAGTTGCCAGCTCACTTAACAACAGAAAATTGTCTAAGAGGATGCTATACTGCCCCAGAATAGGAGCGTCCAGGGTATTTGCCCATAGAGTGAAGAAGTTCCCAGCACCTGACCATTCTGTGTATTCTGTGTTAATGTCTCTCGGTCCTAGTACAGCTGAAGTATCTTATTTCCAGTGTGCTGAATGATAGTTTTTCTTGTTTTCTTTGGGATTGCTTCCAAAAAGTTGATTTTAAATAAAATGTTATCTGGTGCTGATGTTTTGCAGGAATTTTGTCCAGGAGACTTTCAAAAATGATGTGTGCAAAATGGTATAGGTGCTCGAAGCAAAAAATATGAAAATCCACAAAAACTTAACAACAGACGCAAACAACCACCCAAATAAATCAAATAGGCAAGGTAGAGCATCTGCATGAGGCAAGAATTAATTTTCCATGTTAAAAAAACTCGTAATGAAGAACAAAATGAATAAAACTGTTGTCTAAATGCCCTCTGTTGTTACCTCCAGGGTCGCACCTGAAAATAGGCAGCCTTGCTGTCTAGTGTGCCTACCTGGTCAACAAAAACTTAAACTATATATATCACTGTATCTATGTATATGTATATATGTGTCTATACAACACCTTTGGGTCTCTGTTCAGGAAGATAATAGAGATATCTCACAGATCACATGTGAGATAGCATTGCTATCTTCTATGTCACAGTGGAAATCTTTTCATGCTGGGTATGTCACAAAAAGGTTCAGAACTTATTTAGAATGTTCAGCCTTGCCAGCCCGGTAGCGCTAAGTGCTGAGGCACTGGAAGCCTTACCTCACACTACACCGGCAACCCGTGTTCAGGAATGAGCATGGGCTGCCAGGGGTTGACAGGGGAGGAGGAGAAGGATCGAGTGTCCGAGGGACTGCTCTCCTTCTCCTGGGAGGGGGGATTTCAGTGGTTGGTTCTAGACTGGCCCCTAGTGGAGGATGGGAGGCAGTGCACCGACACTGCAGTAAGAGGGGCGGAGATGGGCAGATGCCTGGAGGGAGCAATGTGGACGTGTGCGTGCTTCCCTTCCCCCGTCGGCGTCACTGCATGCCACATCTACAGGTCAATTCGAAAAACTAGGAAAAAACGGTCCCTAGTCCCAGCTGAGTGAACAGCCACCCACCGCAGGCCCAGATTCTGAATGGCGCTTCCCCAGATGCTGGATCCTGTTCAGGTGAGTCGAGCTGGGGGCTCCTCACCGCCCTGCCACGGAGGGGAAACCGTGAGGGAAGATGGGGATAGCCTGCCTGATGTCGGGGTGCGGTGCTGGATGGGTGTCGACTGGGGGACCAAGAAGAAATAAATCGACTAAAGAAAAAAATTAATGTTCAGCCTCAGTAGCAGTACTAACTGTATTCAAATACAAATCACTTTAAAATGAAAAATGACAGTATGGTACTGTAAGCACAAATGTTATTCAGCACAAAAATATCTACAAAATCAGTGGTGTTTCATTTACAGCTACCTTTTTTATAATTAGCAAAAAAATGGCAGAAAATTTAATTTTTTTCATTTTTCAACAGACCATTGCGAATAATTTTAAAACAAAAAAATGACAGCACACTACTGTAAGCAGAAATTTGTTCAGCACAAAAATATCTACAAAATCAGTGGTGACGTAAACATACCAGGATACACTATCTACAGGAGGGACAGGGAGGGTAAAAGAGGAGGAGGAGTAGCTCTTTACATAAGGGAAGGAATCAAAGCAACAGAACAAAAGGGTAAACAGGGAGGAGAAGAAGCACTGTGGGTAAATTTGGAGACAGGCAATGGCACCACAATCCGCACAGGGGTTATATACAGACCCCCTCTCAGGGGGAGGAAATGGACAAGGAAATGATAGAAAGTATACTTAGAATGGCAGAAAAAGGGGAGATATTGCTGATGGGTGATCTGAATATGCCAGATGTTAACTGGAGTGCAGTTGAAGCAGCCACTTCGGAGAGTGGGGTTATTCTAGATGCCCTACAGGGGGCATGCCTTAGACAACTAGTATTGGAGCCCACTCGAGAGGGAGCAATCTTAGACCTGGTTCTCTCAAATGGAGATGGAGAGAGGATCACAGATGTAGAAGTGGTAGCCATCTGGGAACTAGCCACCATCGAACAGTATGGTTCACAATAAACACAGCAATAGAGTCAAGTCATACAAAGGCAAAAGTACTGGACTTTGGGAGGGCTGACTTTGCCAAATGGGTGAGTGCCTAAGGAATGCACTAGCAAATGGGCTGGAAGGAGGGGTGGAAGAACAATGGGGAATAATAAAAACTGCCATCACAGAGGTAACAAGCCTTTGTGTGAAGCAAATAAACAAAACAAAACGATGTAAGAAACCACTATGGTTCTCAAAGGAAGTGGCTGTGAAGATTCAAGAGAAAAAGAAAGCATTCAGGAAGTACAAGGAATCACAGAAGGAGCAGGACAGAGAACTGCATCAGTTAAAGCAAAAGGAAGCTGTCAAGGCAGTCAGAACAGCAAAGGCCCAAACCGAGAAAAAGACAGCCAACTCAGTTAAGAAGGGGGATAAAACCTTTTATAGGTACATCAGAGCAAGGAAGACCAAGGGAGGAGGTAGTGAGGCTTAATAAAAGGGAGGAGGGTGGGCAGAGGTGACTTGAAAAGGCAGAGATACTAAACAAATATTTTTGCTCAGTATTTACAAATGAAGATGGGGAGGTATCTAAAACAAACAGTAGAAACACTCTGGATACAGAAGTTGATACCAGCCCATTTACAGAAGAAAGGGTTCTGAAAGAACTCTTAAAACTGAAGGTGGACAAAGCAATGGGGCCTGATGGGATTCATCCCAGAATTCTAAAAGAACTAAGGTTAGAACTACTGACACCACTGACTACCCTCTTTAACAAATCATGGGAGGATGGGGTGGTACCCGAGGATTGGAGGAGGGCAGATGTGATTCCCCTTCACAAAAGTGGGAGCAAGGCAGAAGCAGAAACTACAGACCTGTTAGTTTAACCTCAGTGATAGGAAAATGATGGAATCACCTGAAGGAAAGAATTGTCGAGTATCTAGAGGCCAGAGGGCACAGGACCCAAGGCAGCATTGATTCACGGGAAGGTCATGCCAGACAATCTGATAGATTTCTTTGACTGGGTGACCAAAGTAGTAGATCAGGAGGGGCTGTGGACATGGCCTACCTAGACTTTAGCAAGGCATTTGACACAGTCCCACACAAAAGATTAATATACAAGTTAGCCAGCCTGGGAGTGAGTCCCAAGATGACAGCCTGGGTAAAGAATTGGCTGGAGAATAGGACACAGAGAGTAATAGTAAATGGAGTCCACTCTGAAGAAAGGGGGGTTACTAGTGGGGTACCGCAGGGTTCAGTATTAGGACCGGTCCTCTTCAATGTCTTTATAAGCGACATTGTAGAGGGACTGGAAGGAAAAGTATGTCTCTTTGCAGATGACACAAAGATCTGCAACAGAGTTGATGCACAAGGTGGGGTGGAAAGGATGAGAAGGGACTTGGCAAGGTTAGAGGAATGGTCAAATGTATGGCAGCTTAGATTCAATGCTAAGAAGTGCAGTAATGCACCTGGGAAACAAAAACCCAGGGGAAGAGTACACAATGGGGGGTGAGATACTAACAACAACAACAATGGAAAGGGACCTGGAGGTAGTCATATCAGATGACCTAAAGGTGGGCAAGCAATGTGAGAGGGCAGCAAGGAGGGCTGGGGGGATACTGGGATGCATAGGGAGAGGCATCACCAGTAGAAAACAGGAAGTTATTATCCCTCTGTACAGACAGCTGGTGAGACCTCATCTGAGTACTGGCAGTACTGAGACCCAATCTCCGCAAAAGACATAGACAGGATGGAAGCTGTCCAGAGGAGGGCAACTAAAATGGTGCAGGGTCTGCACAGGAAGACATATGAAGAGAGACTTAAGGAGCTTAATATGTATAGCCTCGTGGAAAGGAGGGAGAGGGGGACATGATAGAAACTTTCAAGTACCTCAAGGGAATCAACAAAGTCCAAGAAGGTAGCATCTTTCAAAAAAAGAGGTGTGCAAGAACAAGGGGGCACAATTTGAAGATAGAGGGGAGCGGCTCAGAGGTAATTTAAGGAATATTTTTCACAGAAAGAGTTGTGGATGCATGGAACGGCCTTCCGGAGGAGGTTGTGGAGTCAAAAACAGTGGTGGAATTCAAGCATGCATGGGACAGTCATAAGACAATTCTAGGGGGTTGGGGTAAGAAGAAGTAGGCTGCTGGTTAACTAGGATCTGCAGCTTATCCATTAGGTAGGGAAATGGGCAGACTGGGTGGGCCAAGCAGTCCTTATCTGCTGTCAAATTCTATGTTTCTATGTTTCATTTACAGGTGTTTTTTTTTTATAACTGGCAAAAAAAAACAGCAGAAAATTTTTATTTTTTTTTACTTTTTTTGGCAAATAAATGTGAATAACATGAAAAATTATAGCATGGTACTGTAAGAACGAAATTTTTCCAGCACACAAAGATCTACAAAATGAGTGGTGTCTCATTTACAGATATCTTAGTTTTTTTATAACTAGCAAAACAACTGCAGAAAATTCCCCACTTTTTGCAACAAACAAATGCAAATAACCTTAAAACAGAAAAAAAAGAGACCCACACTTGCTATACAAATTGAATATGACATGAGTGTGAGTGAGACAGTAGAAATATTTCCACTCACAGTCATTGAACCCTAGCTAGATATCAAGAGTTTAATGGCAGTTTGTGGAGATATTTCTGCTCACTCTCACCCATGTCATATCCCATATATGTATCTATATCTAGATCTACATCTACCCACACACACAAGTAAGAAAAATCAAAGAAAATCCTGCTCTGTGGTTGGACAAAACACCACTTGACTGTGCATTATTCCACAATGACCACATGCCTGCACTTCTTTCTAGCTCCCCAGAACCTGCTCACTGACTGGCCAGACTGGGAAATCACTCCACACTTCCTGCACACAAACTGCCACCCTGGGAAAAAAGTGAATACAAGTTAAAAATAATTTTCTTTGCTACGTGCCGGCCTCAAGACATATTCCAACCCCAAAGATACCACTGTTATATTAATTCATCACTTGTCTGGCTGATCCTGCCATTTGTCTTGTCCCCACAGTTCTGCGTCTTGTACTTTCATGTTTAATAAGCCACGTTGAACAGCATCTGTTCATGAAAACGAGAGTCAAAATATTATTTAGAACACTCATTTTGCTCCATTTCACACAATACTGAACTTATCTTGTGCCATAGATAACTGAAAATATCAAAATGTGCTTCCAATTCTATAGCAAAATAGAGCGAGTGCATTGGCAGCTTCAGTACTGCAGACAGTGACACGCGCAAGTGCTGCTATAGCAACCCGCTCTCCTGCGTTTTTTTCACGTTTATTTCATGGAGAGCCGCTCAATCTGGCTCATTAAAAGTGAAAGTACAATATGCAGAAGCGGAGGGACAAGACAAATGGCAGAATCAGTCAGCTAAGTGATTAATTTACATAATAGTTGTATCTTGGGGTCGGGATATGTGGAAAAAAAGGATTTTTAGCCTATATTCACTTTTTTAGCACTTATATTTTAACCCCCCCAAAGAGTGACTATTTTATAAGACAGATAACCAACTACAGGGTGTGTAGTCATGCTCTGATATACGCACACCTTAGCTGGTTGAATGCACTCAGCCTGCGGCCTTGTGTCTCATAACACGCTCCAAGGCGTGTGTACATCACAGCATGACCGCACACCCTGCAGTGGATTATCGGTTGCTTGTAATGTTATGTTTTTCAAAGTTGTCTCAAAAGCAACAAACTTGCTTCAGTATATTTATTAATGACCTGGCCAGGATGCTGAAGTTTGCTGATGACACTAAATTGGCAAGAGGAGTGGACACAGCAGACAGCACACCTGAAGGAAAAAAGATCTCTGGGTAATTATGGACAGTAAGCTATAGCCAGTCAGGTAAAGTGCTGACTCTGTCAGGTCAGCAGATACAATGCTGGAATACATTTGGATGGGGTAAGGAGCAGGCCAAGGGAGCGGATCCTCCCTCTGTACAAGGCCTTGGTTAAACCACACCTGGAGCTCTCTGACCATTTCTGGTCACCACAGTATACATAAGACACTGATGAGAGGGAAAGCGTCTTGCACAGGGCCACCAGGCTGATTAACGGCTTAGGGGGCAAGAGCTACAATGAGGGACTCGACATTCTCAAATTATTCAGTCTAGACAAAAGAAGGCTGAGTGGGGACATGATCGTAGTGTTCTGAATACTAAGTAGGACAATCTAAATATAAAATTTTCAAAGTTTTCCCAAAAGTCAAACTCATTTTAAGTTCAGATTTTAGCTGATCAATTATAACTACAGTTATATGGAGGTGTAAAGGACAAGGAGAAGAAAAACTCTTGTGTTTTATGTGTTGTACTTGTGTTTCCCAGCACCTCTCCCTTAGTCCCGCATAAATGAAAACCACCACTCAAATAACAAGAGCCATATTAGTTGAACGGAGGCTTTTATTTGTGCTATAAATAATAAAGTGATCATTAAAATTGCCTCATTTACTTCAGTGGAGAGTATCCCCGCACTCTCCCTGCTTACACACCCTCACATATCTGAGCAGAAGACAGGGTGGGACACAGGAAGCAGAAGGGATCACCTGCCCACCTCATCAGGGCTAAATTATGATTATGATCCCTTCCCTCCTAAGGGGTAGTTTTTAATTTATTTTTATTTTATTGCCAGTTAGCTGCCACAAAGATCATGGAGCTCATATAGCATCGTGTATATTATGACATATACTATAATTAAAACAAATACTTTAGAACAGTGTGGGGGGGGGGCGCTAATGAGCAGCCAGCGGTAAAGACATGGATTCCCGCAGCTCCCAAACCTGTTAAAGATAAAATATTGAATTTAACAACATCTGAGTTGAAAATTTCGCTGAACGATAAAAGAAGTGACGGTGAATATAGGATGGAGGAATATTTGCTCCCAACTCTGGGGAAAAGGCCAGCGATCAGCTCCCAAAGGTCAAGGGAAACGGACAGCAGCAAAACCCCCTGAGGCCATGGGCCCGATCTCGCTGTCAGTGACCGAAATGGCGGTTTTAGGCCGCAAGGTTTCTGCGCAAGTTATGGAGGCACTAGAAGGAAAATGGAATAAATTAGAGGAGAATATAGACGCTGGAATGCAGAACATGGTGGAGCAAATGGCAGCACAAGCAAGCAGAGTTACAGAGGCAGAGGAACGCATCTCTAAAACAGAAGACGAAATGGATCCGTTGGTAACTCGAGTTGCTAATCTGGAGCAAGAGCTTGAGGAGCTGACCGAGCAACACGACTATCAAGAAAAGTATGCCCAGCATTTGAATCTGAGACTTCAGGGAGTACCAGAAGGGAAAGAAGGGCCAGATATCTTGTCCTTCTGTTCGGAAAAGCTGCAGAGTCTGCTGGGCATGAAACTTAAAAAAGGGAAGTTGAAACTGGAACGAGCTCATAGAGCAGTGGTGGCGCGACCACCGACGGGGCAACCTCCGAGGCAGATAATCTTTAGATTCCACAATTATCAGGACTGGGAGGAGATGCTGCGTGCCTATCGGAGCATGAATGAATTTAAGTACGAGGGAGTGAGGCTTTATTTACTCCAGGATTACTCAAATAGAATTTAAAAAAAGAGAAGAGCCTTCAGCCCTATGCTGGCACAGCTAAAAGATCTCAAGGTGAACTGCTTCATGCTCTTTCCTGCGATCCTCAAGATAAAGTATGAGAGGGCTACATTTTCATTTTGGGAGCCAGAGAGAGCTGCAGCCTTCGTAGACGACTTAAAGAAAAAGGCATGTTGAGAATGGTCAGCAGGAAGAACCCAGTTTAAGACAGTTTGTTATGACTACAGAAGTTGCTTGAAATTTTAAATAGTTTGATCTGCTGTCGGGAACTTGAGAAATAATAGTTTTACTTTCTGGAACACTACCGAGTGGGTTTGATAGCTCCCCTTTCATGTGCTACCCTGGAACGGCTACCGGAATGGGAAAGTGTTGCATGGAAGAGACGTATGGTGCACTGGGGAAGGAATATGTGGTGGGTGAGAGAGCGGCTATACGCACAATCGAGTGGAAGAAGTGGTGCAGTAGAAGATGGAAGTCTTATGGCGGAGTTTTGCCAGATGATGGACTTAATTGTACTCGAAATGCCCAGGCTGGATTTCTGAGGACAGTGCATCACCCATGAATGGTTAAGTGGGGGTTTTGAGGGTGGGCTGCCGCTGCGTACGTTTCCTGAGCAGCGATGGCACCCTTGGGACCTCTGTAACCTTTGAAAGATTCCTGGTAGACTGCAGTGAGGGAAGAATAGCTGACATGCCTGGTTTAACTCTCTGCATAACAGAAAGATCGAGGTGGCTGCTTCGGGGGTTATTATTGTGTGTTATCAGAACTTAATTTTTAATTGTTTACTGTTTCAGGATGTTGGTTAATCAGAAATCTGGGGAAAGCTTATTCTTAAAGGATGGATGGATGTTGTGCTAAATGTAGTTAAGCAGGAGGGGGTGGGGATTGGAGCGTCTGCAATACACAACATAGGGCCATTATTGGAGTTGAATGGCAGGTGGAAGTTAGAATATAAGTATTGTAAATATGTTAAGAGATTTATCTGCTGAGTGGTAATGGGGGGGTGGGGAGGAGAGTTTTGTTAGGGAATGGGTATGTTGCATTAGTGTTTTTTATCTGTCTGCAGAACTGGAAATGTCTCTCATTTGTACTAATAGTGAAGGCTGTAATACTACTGCATGTCTCAGTAACCACCGATAAGCTGGAAACGTTGGGAATATTGTTTAGTGTGAGAATAAGAGGGGGCGTAAAGGGAAAGGTATGTTGGCCACATGGCTAAACCCAAGTCACTGGGGGTTACTTCATCGAATGTGAAGGGGATTTCATTGCCGATTAAGTGAACTGGTATACTGACAGCACTGCGCTGACAGGGCACTCAGGTGGCCTTATTACAAGAAACACATCTGACCACTTCGGAGCATCAGAAATTAGTGAAGGGTTGGGTGGGTAAGTGCTATGCATCACCCTATTAATTCCTACAAGAGAGGGGTTGCAGTATTAATAGGTAAGACTCTCCCATTCACCTGTACGATAGTGGTTACGAACAAAGGGGAGGGGAGGAATGTCTTTGTAGAGGGGTCGCTTTTTGGAGAAAAGATAACTTTTGGCAGTATTCATGCCCCCTCGGTTTTCAATCCGGCCTTTTATCAGGAGGTACTGGATGTTTTAATAAGGGAACAATTTGAAGGCTTAATCATTGGGGATTTAATGTCGCTATGCAAGGGGACCTGGACCACTCAGAAGGGAAGAGTAGACTGGGAGATAGGTTGAAACATTGGCAGGAGGGAATCCTGGATATGGATATGATTGATTGTTGGAGAACCCTACACCCAGGGGAAAAGGGGTTTACTTTTTACTTGAACCCACATAAAATATGGACTAGGATAGATTATATCTATATGCTCTGGTCTTGGTTAAGCAGAGTTAAAAAGGTGAAGCATAGTCCCATTCTCCTCTCGGACCATGCTATGGTCCAGATGGACTTTGAGGTAAACGAATAGAGGGAGGGTCCTCCACCCTGGAAGTTCCCAAAGTACTTATTGGGCAAAAAAGAATTTATAGAATATCTTGAGCAACAGTGGCTGTTTTATAAGGAGACTAATGAGGAGTTGGTGGAATCCTTGGGAGTTTTTTTGGAAGCAGGGAAGGTTTTTATTAGGGGATCCATTATTAGGTTTGTCGCTCAGTATAAAAAAGGCAAAGAGGCCACTCGAGTGGAATTAGAGGGCAGGGTGAAGATGCTGGAGAGGGCAGTAGTGGAAAGAGCAACATAGGTGAGGGTGCAAAGTTTGAAGGTTGCAAGGGAGGCACTTAACGCTTTCCTCCTGGGAGTGGCAAGAGTGGCGGGGCTGTTTGCCAAAAGCGGCTTGTTTGAGTGGGGGAACAGATCTGGCCCATTAATGGTCTGGCTAATAAAGGGAAGGAGACTATATACGCATATAGCAGAAGTTAGAGACAAGGAAGGGAAGATAATGAGGGATAAAATCTTAATAAGGGACAGATTTGAACAATTCTACCAGCAGCTCTATCAGCAGAGTGTGTCGGTACAGGGGACATGGCAAAGCAATTTCTAAATGAGGTAAGGATGCCCACAATAACTGACCAGCAATGGAAACAGCTGGGGGGGGGGAGATCACACACTTGGAAATTAGGCAAGCAATACAATGTCTGAGGCAGGGGAAAGCCAGTGGGCCAGATGGCTTTTCTATAGAATTTTATAAGGCACTGAAGGAACACGTGGTGGAACCCCTGTATCAAGTGTTTGCAGAGGTTAGGGGGGGGAAGCCTCCCAGTTTCGTTCCGGGAAGCAGTCATTTGTTTGGTTCCAAAGCCAGGGAAGGATGGGCAGGAGTGCTCTTCGTACCGGCCGATTTCTTTGTTGAATTGCGATGCCAAAATCCTAGCTAAGGTATTGGCCAGGAGGCTGGACCAGCTCCTTCCGGGACTGGTTCACCTGGACCAGACAGGCTTTGTCTCAGGGAGGAGCTCATATCATAATATGAGAAAACTACTTAACGCAGTATGGAGAGCCTTCCACGGTCAAAAGAATATTGCGGTTTTAACAATGGAAGCCGAGAAGGCATTTGACCATACAGAGTGGGAATATTTGTTTGAGGTCCTCCGGAAATATGGGTTGGGAGATGGATTTATAGGTTGAGTTAAAAGTATGTACAGAGCCCCAGTTGCGAGGGTATTAGTGAACGGAAACCTAACAAAAAAATTTACTCTTCATAGGGATACTAGACAAGGTTGCCCCCCTCGCCACTTTTATTTGCTCTGGCTATAGAGCCCCTAGCGATTGCAATTACGAACCTAGCAGAAATTAAGGGAGTGATAGGGAGGTCGGGAAAAGAGCATAAGGTTACATTATACGCAGATGATATGTTATTATATGTTCAGGACCCGGCTAGATCGGTTCCCCCATTGCTAGAAGTGATGAAGAAGTTTGCGGCATTTTCTGGGTATAAAATAAACATTCTCAAATCAGAAATAATGTTGTGGGGAGAGTCCAAAAGAGAATTTGAGGACACAGCCTGGGGCCTTAAAAAAGTAAAAAAGGAATTTACGTATTTGGGGATTCGAATTGGCCATGAATTGAGTCAACTATATAAGTTAAAGTACAGCCCAATGGTGCAGAATATAGAGGAAGAGTTGAGGAGGTAGAGGGACCTGCCTATCTCATGGTTAGGCCGCATAAATCTTATAAAAATGAATACCCTGCCTCGGATCTTATATCTGATGCAAATGCTGCCGATGGACTTAAGTAGGAAAGATTTGAGAAGGTAGATAAAGCCTTCTCTGTTTTTTTATGAAAAGGGAAAAGACCTAGGGTGAGCCTCCATAGGCTGCAGGCAGATGGGGACAAGGGAGGTCTAAATTTACCCAATTTAAGAAATTATGCTTTTGCCATGCATTATAGATTTATGGGAGACTGGGTAAATAAACCACCAGAGGCAGGTTGGTTAGACCTAGAGGAAGGGGGAGGGAATGGTAAGGGTTTCGGCATACTTGGGGAGAGGAGGAAGAAAAGCATACAGTAGACAGGCAAACCCAAACCCATTAGTGGTAGCAGTTTTAGAAGGTTGGGAACAGTTGTTGAGATGGTTTGGTGTGGAGCCGAGGGAAGAGACATTACTGCTTCCACTCAGGGGAAACCCAGGATTTGTGGTGGGGTTGGAAGATAAAAGGTTTCTGGCATGGGAGGGAAGGGGTGTAAAATGTGTAAAAGATCTGTGGAAGAAAGGGAAGTTAATATCGGGAGAGGAGCTTGGGGAGTGCCTGGGGTCGGGAATGTTTTGAATCCTTCAAGCGAGTAATTATGCTAAAACAATCAGCAGAAACCGAATGGAAGAGTCTCCCATACAGCAGGTACAGCTCATGGTACTTAGTACCCAGGCGGGATAGAAGGGAATAATAGGACGGGCGGCAAGAATTGGGTGACAATATTTACCCGATTATACAAGCAAAACTAGGAGATTGTGGAATAGCGATCTAAGGAAATACCAGATCAGGGTTGGGATCTACTACTACAATTACATAAAGGGCTACTAGTTTGCAATAAGTATCAGGAATCTATTATAAATTTTTACATAGGCTTTATTGCCCCCCAAGTATGGTTCATAGATTTCGCCCTGAGATTTCCCCCTTATGTGGGAGTTGTAAGTTAGAGGAGGGTACGTACATACACTGCTTTTGGGAGTGTGCGGCCCTAAAACAGTTCTGGGATGGCATTGCCAGTGAAGTTGGTAGGGTGTGGGGGAGGCGAATGGAATGGAACCCAGTGGTCATGTTGTTTGGGGTGGATCATTCAGAGGAAGAGGACTGGAGACCCCTTCCTAGATGGGTGAGGATTCTGATTGTACTGGCCAGACACTGCATATTAAAATACGTGGGTCTCAAGTGAAACTCCCACTATTCAACAATGGAAAAACCTATGTATCAGGTTCTGGGCCTGGAAAGGCTATACTATGTGTCTAAAAACAGGGAGGACCAGTTCTAGACAGTATGGGGAGCATTCATGACCTCGCTGCCACCAGGAGAGATGGATAAGAAAAGGGTTGCAAGAATGAAATGGGACTGGCTGAGTAATTGGGGGAGGGGGAGCTGATGCAAATGAGGAACCAAGGAAGATGAGCTGTCAAGCTGGGACAGATAGGGTGGAAAATAATTAATATGAGAGACAACCTCTTTTTAAGTTATTAACAGTCTGCACAATTAATAAGTTTTTGTCATTATTGTTATGTTTTCTAGTTTTTGGGTTTTTGTCCCTTAAATGGGACCTTTGAACAGGTGTGGTATGTTCTCTAGGGGTTGTGGGGGATGGGGATAATTTAATAAGTTTTAGTAATGATGGGGGAGGTTACATGTATGTTGGTTTCATGCGGTTATTGTCTTTTACAGTACATGTCTGATTTTGTTTTTTTGTATATATTTGTAGAAAAACTCAATAAACATGTTACACAAAAAAAAAAAAACTACTTTTGCTCTGTGTTCACAATGAGGGATAGAGGGCCCTTGCTCTGTGTTCGCAATGAGGGATACAGGGCCCTTGCTCTGTGTTCACAATGAGGGATACAGGGCCCTTACTCTGTGTTCACATTGAGGGATACAGGGCCCTTGCTCTGTGTTCGCATTTGGGATACAGGGCTCTTGCCTGAAAGCAGCATAAAGGCTGCTGCAAGAGGAATCCCTGAAATGGGGCAGGTGTTTTTTTTTTTAGGGAGAGGGACAGAAAAGGGCTAGAAGCCCTGAAAATAGATAAGGTTCCAGGGCCAAATGGGATGCACCGATGGTGCTCAGGGAACTGGCAGCGGAACTGACTGAACCCCTGGTAGGGCTATTCAATAGCTCCCTACAGTCAGGGGTGGTTCCGAAAGACTAGAGTGTAGCAGACATAGTTTGCTCCATAAGGGAGGAGATAAAGGGCAACCAGGAAACTAAAGATCCACTAGTCTTACCTCCATAGCAGGTAAATTAATGGAGACACTAGTCAAAGAGGACCTAGGACTACTTGGAGAGAAATGGGTTCCAAGATAGTACGCGCACTACGGGTTTGTGGCAGGGAGTTCTTGCCAGGCCAACCTGATGGTGTTCTCTGACTGGGTAACTAGAGCAATGGACAAGGAAAAAGCAGTGGATTTGCTCTGTTTGAACATCAGCAAGGCATTCAACTCTGTGCCGCAGAGGGGGTGCCAGAAGAAGTTAGAGGATCAGGAAACAATGAAGGATCTAGTTACATGGGTGTGAATCTGACTTGGGACAGCAGAGGGTGGTGTTAAATGACAAGTGACAAAGTCATTACTGCATATATCTGCCTAAACTGTGACCGCAATGATGTAAAAAGCTGTAATCTACAATGATGTAACTAAATGTTGTACTGTGTTTGTCCTCTTTATGACGAGGTACTTTTGGAAATGAGCCTCTGGCTCAAAGGTTGTAAACTGATGTACAAATAAATAAATAAATAGGGTCAAGTTAAGGGAAAGGAAGAGCACAAGTGGGGTACCACAGGGTTCGGTCTTGGGGCTGGTCCATCTCAATATGTTCATCAGTAACACGGGAGGAAGAATAAAAGGCAAGCTGTGCCTCTTTGCAGATGACACTAAACTCTGTGACTGGGCAGAGAAACAGGATGAGATTAGGGAGCTGCAGAAGGACCAGCAAAGATTACAGATGTGGTCCAAAGTTTGGCAGCTGAAATTCAACATCAAAAAGTGCACGGTGATGCACATAGGAAACAAGAGTCCCAGGATAGAATACTGGACGGGAGGGGCTAAGTTGGACACTGCCACTGAGGAAACGGACCCGGAAGTCATCATCAGTGAATCCCTAAAACAATGTAGACAATGTATCAAGGCCTACCAGCAAGGCAACCAGGATGTTGGGGTGTATCAGGAAGGGGTTTGATAGCAAGAGGAAGGAGGTGATAATGCCTCCCTACAGATTACTGGTGAGGCAGCATCTAGAATACAGTGCCCAGTTCTGGAGCCCACACTAAGAAAAAACCAAGACAGGATAGAGACAGTACAGTGTAGGGTAACCAAAATGATGCAAGGCCAGCAGGGCAAATCCTACGAGGCTTGGCTTAAGGCCTTGGACTCATATACACTGGAGATCAGAAGGAAAAGGTGAGACATGACTGAGATCTTCAGATTCTTGAACCTGGTGCTTACAAACTGGTACGGTATTGCAGATGTCATAGTGGACAGTTCCCTAGGTACCAGTGATCACCATACAGTGTGGCTGAACAATAATCTGGGAAAAGAGGCAAACCACACAAAGACTAGGGTCCTGAACTTTAGGAGGGCAGATTTTAAAGAAATGGGAGACTGCCTTAGAAACTGCCTTATTGGTGGGGAATTGCCAGGGAAAAAAAGAGGCCATTATGGTTCTCTAGGGAACCGGCCAAGGAGGTGAGGGAAAAAAGAGTGGCATTCAGGCGGTACAGTATAAGGAAATACAGAGGGAAGAAGACAGGGAGGTATACCAAGTAAAACAGAGGGAAGCAGGAAAGACAGTGAAGGAAACAGAGGTGCAAACAGAGAATAGGATAGCAAAAAGGGTAGCCAAAGGGGATAAGACTTTCTTCAAGTACATAAGTGAACAAGTAACAAACAAGGTGGTGAAAAAGATAACGTCCGGAGCCAAGGCACCAACTTCAACTATGCATGCAAGAATAGCCCAGCTAACAGACGGTAAACACAATAAAAGACCAGGGCTTGGTCACAGGATGAAAAGGCAATTTATCACAAACAGTAGTAACACATCACCGTGAAAAAATGCTGAACAGTTTCGCACATGCGCTGTGTGCTTTCTCTGGGCAAGGACTACTCACCAGAGTCTGTTAGCTGGGCGTTTCTAGTATGCATGGGCACATACCTGTCAGTGAGAAGAGGAAACTAAAGGGAGGGATAGTGAGCTTAAGGAGAGCAGCAGGGAAGGAGAGAGAGCACAGAAGAGGACCAAGGAAAAGCAGGCATTCCGAAATGGTACTTCTGCTTAGTCTTCACAGTGGGGGGGACAGACCACTAGAGAGCAGCAAAACAAGGGAGGGACTGGATACAAGTCCCTTTTCAGAAGAAACAGTCCTGAAGGGACTTGCAGCTCGGAAAGTGAACAAGGCTATGGGACCAAATGGGATACACACAAAGGTATTAAAGGAACGCAGGGAGGTACTGGCTGCCCCACTGATGGCCTCATTCAACAGCTCACTGGGCACAGTTCCGGAGGACTGGAGAAGACCAGACATGGTTCCTCTCCAAAAGAGCAGCAGGGTGGAGGCTAGCGACTAAAGGTCAGTCAGTCTCACATTAGTGGTAGGGAAATTAGTGGAAACCCTGCTAAAGGAAAGGTTGGTAGAGTATCTTGAATCCAGTGGACTACAAGAAAGGCAGGAAGGATTCATGGGGGGTCATGCTAGATGAATCTGACTGACTTCTTCAACTGCGGGACCAGGGAAATAGACCAGGGGAGGACAGTGGACGTGGCCTATCTGGACTTTAGCAAGGCCTTTGACACCGTGTCACAGAGACTGATAAAGAAATTGAGCAGCCTAGAGGTAGGATCCAGAGTGGAGAAATGGTTAAGCAACTGGTTACCAGACAGGCAACAGAGTATGGTGGTTAACGGCACTCACTCTAATGGGGGGAGAGTGACTAGCTGAGCACCCCAGGGCTCAATACTGGGACGGTTCCCTGCAGTGTCTTCTTAAGTGATACTGCAGAAGAACTGTAAGGGAAGATATCCCTTTTTGAAGATTACACCAAAATCTGTAATAGGGTGGACACCAGGATGAGGTGGAGTGAATGGGTAGGGACTCTGGGAAACTCGAAGGAGTTGTCAAGAGCATGGCAGTTGAGGTTCAATGCCCCTAGGGCACAGAAACCCAGGAGTTGAGTACAGTATGGTGGAGGGGGTTACTAACAGTCACTGAACAGGAAAGGGAGCTTAAGATTATGATATCAGATGACCTTAAAGTGTCAGGGAACTGTAACAAAGCAGTGGGTAGGGCCAGTGGGATGCTGGGATGCACAGGGAAAGTATCTCCAGCAGAAGGAGGGAGCTGGTGCTGCCAATGTATCACTTGCTTGTGAGACCCCATCTCGAGTACTGTGGTCAGTTCTGGAAGTCAAAAAGCATATATGCAGAGTGAGGCAATCTAGAAGAGGGAAAATGGAAACTAAAATTCAATGCGAGGAAGTGCAAGGTTCTGTACCTGGGAGTCAGAAATCCAGGCCAGGGGTATACCCTGGGAGGAGACATGATTCAAGTTGCGGAGGGTGAGAGGGACTTGGGGGTAGTGGTAGATGTCAAAATGAATAACTCAAGAGACCTGTAGGAGGTCAGCGGCAAGGGCAAATAGGATGCTGGGATGCATCGCCAGGGAGATTACCTCCAGAAAGGCAGAAGTGATCCTTCCACTGTACAACTGCTTGGTTAGGCCACACCTCGAGTATTGTGTACAGTTTTGGAGACCACATTTAAAGAGGGACATTACACTCCTAGAAGAGGGTCCAAAGGAGGGCAACCAAAATGATCTGGGGCCTGGGGGAGAGGACCTATGATGAGAGGCTCAAGGAGCTCGACATGTACACCATGGAGGAGAGGAGGGATGGGGGGACATGACAGAGGTTTTTAAGTACATGAAAGGGATCAATAAAGGAGGCCCAGGCAGGGTGCTCCAAAGGAGGGTAGAGCAACAAGTGGTCACGGGTGTAAGCTGGAAGTGGGCAAGCTCATAGGAGACAGGAGAAGTTATTTCACTGAAAGGGTGGTGGAGCCATGGAATGCACTGCCCAGGGAGCTGGTAGAGGTGGAGACTGTGAACGGGTTTAAGAAGCGATGGGACAGGTACAAGGGGAAGGTAAATCTGACCAGGCCCAATTCAGGTGGAACATCTGGGACTGGGGACAGTATAACCCAAGGGGAAGGGGGACACCAAAATCGGCCCTCAGTGCAGGTGCTGAAAATCGAGCAGACTCGAGAGACCGTTAGGCCTATTCTGCTGGCAGTTTAGTATGTTAACCAAACTGGTGCAGGGGCCCGAAGGCATACAATGAAGCTGGAGGATGGGCGGGGGTTAAAAGGATGGAGGAAGTACTTACCATTGAACGAATGGTAGACGCTTGAAATAGACTGCCCCAGCAGTGGTGGAGGCAAAAACAGTAGGTGGCTTCAAGCATGCATGGGACAGACATAGGGGAATATTAGTGAACAGGCAAGGAGGATGGGTCACCAGACACCAGTTTGTGTCTGTGGAGACAGACTAGACAGGGCCATCCGGGCAGACTGGGTGTGCCAAGTGTTCCTTTCTGCATACTGTTTCTATGTTTCCAAGGTAGAGGGTGAGGAACTATTTAGCAGGACTGGTGAATCAAGAACACAGAGGTGCAAGTAGAATATGGCAGGGAGAAGATTCAGGCGGGATGTGAGAATGTTTTTATTTTACAGAAAAAGTGCTTGACTCATGGAACAACCTACCAGAAGTTGTGTTGTGTGCAAGAACCATTAATGGTTTCAAATACAGCTGAGACCGAGTAAAAGGCTTAACAGTTACACCGGGGGAAAAGCAGTAGGACAAGGGAGAGGGGTAAGAACAATAATCCGACTAAACATTAAGTTCAGGGGTAGAACAGCTTAATACAGGGCAGAATGGATAGACCTATGGTCTTTTTCTGCCAATATTTTTTATGTTCCAAAAACAATGAAAGTCATACTGTATTTTTAATACAAAAAAGTGTGAAAATTCCACTTTTGCCTGCAGTAAATTGTCAGTTGAGAGTATGATAACCAAGAATCACACACATCCAGAAGATTAGGAGGGTAATCCCTCTCTGTAGTAAAAGGTGTGCCTGTACCAAGCTTTTGAGGGCAGCTGAGCCAGTGTCACCCGGCCCAGTGAGTGAAAGGTCCAAAGGAATCCATGGTCAACTGGAGTTCTAAAACACCAGCTGACAAGACAAGAGTACCCAGCACTTTGATGCTTTAAATCCATGTGGCTAGCACAGTGTTGTGAGCGACTCAAACTGTCAGAAGGAATGTGCCAATAATAACACATCAGGCTGAGGGTCTGTTTAAATATGATGGAGCGTGTTTCAAACATACAACTGTGTCATTGGAGAAAAAAAATATGCCCTCGAACTCCCATAGTTAATAAAACAGTGTTAGTTTGCTTTTTTATGTTACCTATGGACAAGGCTTCCGCTATATTGCTGAAAGTGTCATACTTCTGAAGTTGTCCTTATTTGCTTACATGTAGCGGATGCTAGGAGTCATGCTTCCATTGCTGAAATACAAAAGAATTGAAAAAAAAATAACTGTCTCCATATGTCACACAACCTCAAACAGTCCCACCCCGAAAGTGTAGACCAGCATCCAGCACCGCCCTCTAGCTGTAAACCCCACCCACTTCTGCGCAGAGCGCGCGCCCGACTGTCACGCGAGCGAGGGAACAGGAGCGTGAGTATCGATTTTATCGATTTTTTTTCTCCAGCGGCGGGACCGCGCACCGTGATTGATAAGCGCACTCCCGCCCTTCTCCCTTGACAGTGAAGGGAGAACCCACCGAGCAGTTCTTTATTTTATATAGTTGGTTCAACAAAAGGAGAAATACTTCCCTCGCACTTTTGCCTCGTATACAGTGGGGAGGGCGAGCAGGACCCCTCAGGCTGAGCGCCAGCCTACGGTTCCCGCGTATCGAAACCGATTAATCGCTGCTGCAGTTCCCTCTGTAGCTCTTCTACCATACGCACAAGCACGGCACTGCCAAATCAAAATGCAGAAGGGACACCACCCTACAGTATCGGCTGCATATCGGATTCGGCTCGGCGCTTACCTTGGAAAAATAGTACTGTGGCGATACCAATCGATATCTACGGACTGTGGCTTCCCGGTCCGCTGGTTCTGGTGCAAGTATCGGTTCGGTATCGGTTTAAAGCATGGCTGCTTGGTATCGCGATATCTTTATGTTTATTTTTTTATTGTTTTTAAAATAAACGTCTCACCCTCCCGACTCCGATTCTCTTCAGCCGAGCAAAACCTGATACCGTGGCGCAAGCACCGCCCATCGCATCTACCGATTGGACATATCGATTGGTAATCAGCCGCTGACTGACGGCGCGAGAAGCCAATCGGAATCGCAGCTCGTTGTTTGCCCCACATGCTCTGCGCTTGAGTGACAGCTTGCGGGCCAATCAAATCCAAACAAGGGGTGGTTATCCCGGCACAGGGCTGCCTTGATTGACGAGCTTAAACACCATTAACACATTTCGAGTTGTTGCGTTCCCGCCCACTGCAGTTTTGACAGGCACTGCAGACGTTTCCACCTAAGCTGCTAGAAGGGAATGATCTAATATTCGGTACTGTAGAGTGGCCTTATAAGTTCTGCATTTAAAGGCGCAGTTTCTGCTAGAGCATGTGAACACTGAACAGTCTGTTGAGACTGCTGCAACCCCTTATCCCTCACGGACCCTCCTCTGGTCTTACTCCAGCATGTCCCTGATAGTGATTACTATACTCGCTCTGCTCTTCCCTATGCTAACTCCCCCCAACTATCCCTCGGTTGCATCTCCCCAACAGTGTTGAAAACATACATCTGCCTGATTGGCAGCCTCCACACACCAGTCCACCCATTGCGCCTCGTGTCGCCACCTGTATACCACTTGTGCTGTGCAGCACCAGCAAGTTACCTAGTGTCAAACTCAACACTTGCACCCTCACAAAAAAATGGGATTCTCACCAGGGATGGGTACAGCAACCTCTGCCTGTTATCACTTCTACCCCCATCCGTTACCCCACTTCCCCCTTTCCCTCCACTCACCACCTGCACACTCAACCCACCTTATCTCCCTCCGCACCCCCCGCCAACACCCACTCCCACTCCCCTGTCTCCTGGAGCAGGGTGGGCTCACCTCATCCCAGCTCATACCTGCCCTTAGCTCCTACCCATCCCCTGCACCTTGCCCCAGATCCTCACATCTGCCCAGGCATATTTACCACAATCGCCAGAGCCACTACTCCGACTTGTCACCTTACTTCTTTCTGCTCTCTGGGAACGCTCCACCCAAATCCTGGTCCTGGACATTCTACCCCCCCCCCGCCTCGTCTGCCGATGGGCATGGCCTCTGCATTGCCTGTATGAATAACTGCAGTCTCCCAAAGAAAACTGCTGCACTCCAGTGCTGGGTCACCCAATACAGGCCCAACATCCTTGCCATAGTGGAGACCTGGCTCTCCACTTTAACCCCCGACTCAGCTGTCTCCCTCCCCGGTTTCACCCTTTTCAGAGAGGATCGTGTGGGTAAGCGTGGTGGCGGATATGCAGTCTACTTGTGTGACTCCCTCCTGGGCCTTGCACTCCCTGCCCCCAAGCTTGATCATGGTGCCCAAGCCATCACCTTAAAAATCTCCCCTGACCCGGGCAGGGGCCCTCTCTATCTTACAACCACTTACATAACACCACAGGCCCAAGGTCCAGCTATCCACTTCCTCACTATCTCTCCAACCTGCCCCACAAGGCTGAACAGCTCGTCCTAGGTGACCTCAATGTCAACTGGCTTGGCTCCCCTGCAGTACGCCTAAAGGACTCCTTCACTGCCCTTGACTTAATTCAACTAGTCACCCGTCCTACCAGATTTAACCAGGCCAGTGGAACCAGCTCCCTCTTTGACATAATACTCTCCAATCGCCCCCACAAAATCAAACCTGTCAGTGTCCTGGCAATTCCCTTAACTACCACTCCCTATACTCTGCTTCTGGTCCTCCCCACCTCAAACCCACATGCAAAGTCACCTACCGCAGCTCGCCTGGGGCCTAAAACTTAAAGCAATACCAAACCCAGCTGGACTGGTCCCCATCTCCCTTGCAACTGATATAGACACGCGCTAGCCTACCTCACCAGTGCTTTCTGCAAGGCCTGTGAAATTTTCGCACCTGTCACCAGTACGCACCAAAAACACAATGCCGCCTGATTCCCCGATCCAGCAACTGAAGCAGCGAGACAACTTATGGCGGATCGGGGTCGAGTCAGGCAGGACAGTAGACAGACAAACCTATAATGCTGCTTCGCAACCAATGCACCTGGGCCATAAGGCAAGCCAAGGCCAGATACTGCCAAACCACCCTGGCCTCCTCCTGGGGCTCTGCACGAGCTTTCTGGGATAATATCAAAGAGCTTAATGGGAAATCTCGCTACCCCCCCAGATGCTTGTTAATGGCACTATTACCACTGACCTCCCGCTTGTTGCCGACTGCCTCAATGCGGCCTTTTCAGACCTAAGTGCAGTCCTTCCTATCCACTTCTTTGACCCTATCCATGCCCCCAACCCCCCGCCATGAATCGCCTCCCATTTCTCCTCCACACCATATCCCCCCACGACGCCAAACCTCTCCTACTAAAAGCTCTTTCCAGCCACAACCCCAGTTGTGACCCCCTTGATTCCAGGATTCTCTGCCTAACTCTTGATGTCATGCTAGCCCCTCTCACTCACGTTTTTAACCGGTCTCTATGCCTCGGCCAATTCCCAAGTGCATGGAAATCAGCTGAAATTACCCCAATACATAAAAATGGAGACCACACATTACCAAACAACTACAGACCAATCTCCATCCTCCTCCCACTCTCTAAAACCCTGGAAAAGATAGTATCCATCCAACTCATGGATTACCTATCCAAGTATAACATACTATGCCCCGAACATCATGGCTTCTGTCCTGAACACAGTGCCACTTCAGCCCTACTGGAGTTCTCCCAACAAATACACTCTGCACTTGACACTGGGGATATCGCCGGGGCAGTGTTCATTGACCTATCAAAGGCCTTTGACACTGTGTGTCACCCTCTATTGCTTGACTCCCTTCGTCAACTTGGTTTTTCATCTGGTCCCCTGGCCTGGTTCTCCAGCTACCTCCATGCCAGATCCCAATGGATCAAAATCAATGGTACCCTGTCAACTGCCCGACCTGTATGCTCTGGTGTCCCTCAGGGCTCCATCCTGGGCCCTACATTATTCAGTCTCTTTCTAAACCTCCTTCCCAACTCCTGCTCAGGCAGAATGCTCCTATACGCCAACGATGTGGTCCTCGTCGCCTCTCACCACGACCCACTCACCCTCCAGAGCTCCCTGCAACTCTCCTTCAGCCAAGCTGAGAAATGGTTTCTCAACCATCGTCTGGTTCTGAACCCCAAAAAAACAAAATCTATGATTTTTGCCCACTGCCAAAGTAACTCTAGAAATGCCCCCCTCCTCATCCTCCCCCACACACTACACCCCCTTGAACAGGTATCAGAATACAAATACCTGGGCATCACCTTTGACTCAGCTCTCTCCTTCCACTCCCATCTTAACTCCCTGTCCTCTGCCATGAACGCCCGAATTGGACTCCTCTACCGCCACAAAGACTGCCTCCCTGAGTATGCCCTCCGGCTGGCTATCACCTCCTCCATCCTGTCTTTCGTTGATTATGGGCTCCCAATCTATGCAGCTGCTGACCCCACTGCCCTCTCCAAAGTCCAGACCTCAATCAACAAGGCTTGCAGGCTCCTGACAGGTGCTCCCAGCAGAATGCACACATACCAACTTTACTCCACCTCGAACCTACTCACCTTTGAAGAGCGCCTCCGATACCACACATGTATACTGGCCAAAAAAACACTACTTGTGCTTTCCCTGCCAGGGGTTACCTCATCCCTAAAACAGGCCACTCACTCGGTCACCACCCGAAATGCAACCAAAGCCACCTTCCAGGTGACAAGAGCAAGGACCTCCCTTGCCCAAAGATCTTTCCACTCCAGAGCCCCCTCCTGGTATAATTCCCTTCCCGGTCAGATCACAAACATCCCCAAAATTGGCCCTTTCAAAATCGCCCTCCGAAAACACCTCACTGACGCTCGGAGCTGCAAATGCCCATGACGGGGCCATACCTAAAGCTCTGCCTGACCCAATCCACAGACAAAGTCTCCCCGGTCCCCCACCCTTCCCAGCAGCTACCCCTCCTCACCCCCCCCAGGTACTCATACCCAGTATCTGTAGGGGTCCCATAGTATTATATGTATATTAGTTTAGTTAGACTAGCTTAATTGAGGCCTGTACACCTCAGTTGGAAACCTGTGTGCTTCACTGGAATTGCTTTGAATGTCCGTTTGCTCTGCATTATATGCTCTTTTTTGTATCTCACCTGTAATGTTCTCCATTGTTGTACTCCACC
This sequence comes from Neoceratodus forsteri, assembly GCA_016271365.2. Lineage (NCBI taxonomy): Eukaryota > Metazoa > Chordata > Ceratodontiformes > Ceratodontidae > Neoceratodus > Neoceratodus forsteri. The sequence continues at coordinate 833,213,292 of CM028133.1, forward strand.
AAAATGTCTACCCTCCCCGTGACAAGGTGCCTTTGTAAATGAGTCTTTGACTCAAAGGTTGTAAATCCGAATTGTGAATAAATAAATAAATAAATAAATGGGAAGGGCACCTGGCAAACTGGCATGCGGGTACTTTGCCTGGGAGTTAAAAAAAAAAAAACAGTACCAGCAACTTTATTTTAGAGTCTGTGCTCAGTAAGTAGTGCAGCAGCACTACTGTTGCTTTACTTAATCTAATTTCCTTTGCTGTTTTACCCCAGTCTAACTTACGGGGGAAGATACTGGTGCCAGTCTATCCCAATACCTGGGCATTTTTACTTTCACATTTGCAAGGTTTGGGACTATTTTTTTCCTTTAAAAAGTAAAATTTCTCTGAAATAAAACCTCAAATTAGCTGTTATTTTTTTTAGTTTGTATACATTCTTTTATTTAATGTAACTCCAGGGTGTAAGTTTGTATGAGATAACTGCACTTCATGCAGTTGGCAACTTGAGTTCAATACCAAGAAGTGCAGTAATGCACTTGGGAGCCAGGAACCCCAGAAATAGTTACTGGTTGGGTGGGGGTGGAGTGCAGTTATCCAGGTCAAAGGAGGAGAAGGATCTGGGAGTACTAGTTACAGGGGAAATGAACCTTTCAGCCCAGTGCAGGAAGGCAGCGGCAAAGGCGAACAGAATGCTGGGGTGCATTGCAAAGGGAATTACCTATAGGAGAGGGGAAGTCATCCTGCCCCTGTACAGGTCCCTGGTGAGGTCGCACGTGGAGTACTGCGAGCAGTACTGGCACCCCTACTTGAAAAAGGACATCAAACTATTGGAAGGGGTACAACGCAGGGTAATGAAAATAATCCTGGGAATGGGAGATAAACTTTATGAGGAGCGACAGAGAGAGCTCAAAATGTATTCCCTGAAGGATAGAAGGGAGAGAGGGGATAAGATTGAGACCTTCCAGTACCTGAAGGGTATGAACAGATTAAGCACCGGAAGTATTTTGAAATTAAAAGGTGGAAGGGAAACCAGGGGGCACAGTCTGATGTTGGAAGGAGGCAGATTCAGGAGGGAAATGAGGAGGCACTGTTTTACTGAAAGGGTGGTGGCAGGGTGGAACACGCTGCCGGAGGAGGTGATATCACTGCGTACGGTGGGCAGCTTCAAAATGGGGTGGGATAGGTTTAGAGGGAGGGTTCAAACTGTGGGGGTGGGCAGGGGTGGGAGTGAAGGATACATAGGCAAAATCAATGGGGGGGCAAGGGGAAGTGCTGCTCACTCGACCGGACTAGATAGACCGACAGGCCTGTATCTGCTGGCAATTTCGTATGTTCATATGTACTTCCGGGGAATGTAAGGCCCTCTGTGGCATGGAGCCTCACCATGCTCCCTAGCAGTAGAGATGGGCAAGCTAGAAATTTTTCACCTAGAGCCAAGCCAGAGCAGAACCTGCGGTCTGGCTTGACTGTATGAGTTAAAACACCAGCTGAGGCCTGGCTACTGCAGGCTTTTCTCTAAACAGGAGTTGAACATTTCAGACACTATGCTGATTATTCAGGCTGAAAAAAATGGTTACTTTGTGCATAACTGGCTTGGCTTGACCTTAGCTGTTAATTGCCTATAGAGGTTGAGCTGAGTCAGGCACTAAGCTTGAGCTAGGCTAAAGCCTGTTCTTGGTTGCCCACTTCGGCAATAGTGGAGAGAGTTGGACCACCCGATGTTGCATAGTGTAAACGCGACCTGAATGACATGTGCGTTCATGCTGACGCAACTCATGAGGTGAAGAGAGTCGTCAAGTGAGCTAACGGTGGCAAGAGGCACGCGTCAACATTTTCTGTTATCGGGCCCCCCCCACATTTTCTTCATGGAACACGTTTATTAGTAGCATACTTAAAATAGTTAAAAAAAAACATTACCAACACTGACCAACAAACAATACAACATCAAAGTTGATGGTAATTTCCAGTCATGTAACATATTACGTAATTCTTGCGCAGCGTCGCTTACACATTAAATGTATCCCTAAGAGTGGTCAGACACACTGCACTATCTCCCTAACTTCTACCTAGCAGTGGGGTTATCTTAGCCTAGCTCACACCCTGTCATGTCTTATTGCTTCGGTAAACTACAGTGGAGTCCGGATTACCCAAATCTCCATATTTTAACGTTTATTCCCCATTGTTGTTGGATTATATTTCTGTATCGCTCCACGTTGTCAGTGAGGAGTTAATACATATGGGTAATGAGACCCCCCAAATTAATACATATGGGTTACTGAGATCCCCCGCTATTGGTACAGCCCAAAGCTGTTTATCAGCACAGAACCCTGGGCACATGCGGATACTGAGAGCAGCATTTATTCTTTACTGTACCAACTGAAGGGTAGATGGGATAGAGCTCGCTTGAAGACATCCACTAATTTTTATTTTTTCGGGTTAGGATTGTGCAACTGGAGGTAGGTTGGTGCTACCTGGTGACAGGGAGGGCCCTCAGATTAAACTGACTAACCTGCTGCCTAACTCTGTTCAGTACATGAATTTGGGACCCCGTGTCTTTTGTTTATACAGTGTGCAACAGCTGTCTCCAATCCTTAGCCACAACCTGGTGTCCCAGGTAAGTTTCCTATTTAAGGGGGGAAGGCATAGTTAATTAGTAAGGTGGGGGACCTGTATATCTTTACTAATTTTCTTTCTTTTTCTCCCCAGCGTTCTTTGATGATGACCACCCCCCTTCCTGTTTGCGTGGCTTACTATAGATAGCTACCAGAGTAGTGAACAGGAACTGAGCAGTTGATTGATTTTTTTCCCCTGTTGGGTTTCTGCAGTTTAGTACAGCTTGCTGTTTCTGTCTAGGGACCCAAGCTGTGCAGGGACTGTTCTTAGTACAGTACTAACTTTTGCTTGTTGCAGTGTGGGCATTTTTGTATGTTGAAGTTTAGATTGATGGTCATTTTTGTGTGTGTAAGTTTAGATTGCTGAAGAGTATTTGTCTTGAATGAGGTAACTCATTGAACAACATATGCATCCCTCATTGTGTGTAAAGCATTAAACTCCTGGGTTACTGCTTTGGGCAGCTACAGTATGTTCCTCCAGAGTCAGAGAGGGTGAACATTTTGTAACTTGGGTCCATGGCTTCCGCCTTACTAGAGGATGCAGCAGTGCACAGTCAGGAACTGGTAGCCCCCTGAACAAGACTTGTTCAGAGTCAAAGTGCTGGGGTCTGCAGCATTACACAGTATCTTGTGCAGTGAGCCTTGATGTCTACCTTTAATAAAAAGAGGTGATACAACATTTATCTTTATCATTTTCATCTGTTGGCTCTGTGTGCTACCAATTCTCGACCGTGCACTTGGTGCCTGGGGCTGGCCTCCCCTTTCTTGGTAAACTCCAACCCTCACAAGTGGGTCACAGTGAGCCTTTGTTCGGATTTGGGATGCAGCAGTGGACAGTTTGCGGATGTCAGCCTGATCCACTTATCATAGTGGGCAGCTATACAGAACGTCTGACTTCAACATTGGGTGGTGGACCCAGGTATCCAAGTCAAAGCTGTTTAACCTGTCCTTTGTTGGAGGATTGTTATTCAGGCCGGAGATGGACGATATTCTGAAAAACATCCAGGACAAGAAGAAAAAATTACTCACCTTAGTAATGTTGTTTCTTCTAATGGAGTCTTGCTATATTATGACATATGCAGTGAGTCCCAACCTTCGAACTGCTCCGGAGGTGAAAGAGTTAACTTTCCATGCCAGGCATGGAACCTTGAGCGCCGAGTCGTTGAAAACTCTGTCTGTTGTTCTTCAAACTCAAACTGTCAGATCTTTCTGAGCAAAACTCACTAAGGTTCTGTGTGGAAGCTGTAAACCTACACTAGCCAACTGGCCACTAAATATATGAACACATTTTTTGGTCCCCAAACAAAGACTCAAGTCAGGGATCCAAAAAATGAAAAACACAACACCCAATCACCCCAAAAAGGAGGGGTGAAAAAAACAAAGGTGGGCATCTACTAAGTGCCAACACTGCACTGCCCACCCACATCCCAAAAGCAGAGGTTCTGAGAGGGCCAGGCGGGGGGGAGGTCATAATATAGCAAGACTCCATTGGTTAAGGTGAGTAATTTTTTCTTCAAACAACATGAAGTCTTGCTATAGTATGACATATGCAGACTACACAGCAGTACCTCCATGGAGGAGGGACAGAACCTACTTAGGAAATAGGCTCTGAAGCACAGCTGTGCCAAACCGAGCATCCCTCCTAGCCTGGATGTCCAGGGAGTAATGCTTGGTAAAAGTGTGAACTGTTTTCCAGGTAGCTGCTTGACATATCTCTAGGATAGGGATGTCCCTGGCAGCAGCCAGAGAGCAGCTGTACCTCTGGTAGAGTGAGCCCTCAGGCCTGAGGGAGGAACCATACCCAGTTTTTCATAGCAAAATTGGATACAAGAGACAATCCACCTGGCAATGGATCTTTTAGTGGCAGGTTTCCCTTTACCAACCTCACCGTAAGTGAGGAACAGTTGGAGGGAGTCAAACCTGTGACCCTTGGTTCGTTCTATGCAGCAACTAAGGGCTCTTTTGACATCTAAACTGTGCAGTCTCCTCTTGCCATAGGAGGAATGGTCAGTGAAGTACACAGGGAGAGACATAGATTGATTAAGGTGGAAGTCTGAAACCACCTTAGGCAAGAATTTTCTGTTAGTCCTGAGGACCACCTTATCTTTATGAAAGGAGATAAAATCAGGCTCCACTGACAATGCTTGTAATTCACTTATGTGCCTGGCAGAAGTGATGGCTACCAAAAATACAGTTTTCCAAGTCAAGTACTTAAGCTCTGCTGAAGACAAGGGCTCAAAGGGGGTTGCATAAGCTGGGCAATGCAAATATTAAGATCCCAGGCAGGGGCAGGGGCCCTGAATGGGGGGTTGGTGTGAAGCAACCCCTTGAAAAACTTGGAGAATACAGGATGAGCTGAAAGAGAAGAGGGTTTACCTGCTGATAAGAAAGCAGACATGGCTGCCGGGTGAACTTTTAGGGTAGCTAGTCTCAGCCCCAGAGTATTCAAATGCACCATATAATCCAGGACTGTGGGTAAGTCAGCAGATTCTGGGGAGATATGCTTGTCAGAGCACCATATGGAAAATCTCTTCCATTTGGAATTATAAGTAGCCCTGGTGGAAGGCTTCCTAGAAGCCTTCAAGATATCCAATACACCTTGGGAGAGGTGTAGGTCAGCAAACTCTAACTCTTCAAGAGCCAGGCCTTGAGATTGAGAGATTTGAGGTTCAGGTACCAAACTCTCCCCTGAGCACAGGTTAACAGGTTGTGATTCCTGGGAAGACACAGGGGAAGGTGGACTGCTAAGGACATAAGGAGTGGGTACCAGGGCTGTCTGGCCCAATCTGAAGCAATCAGGATCATCTTGCAGAGTTGAGATCTGATTTTGACTAGCACCTTGAACAGAAGAGGGAAGGGGGGGGAGCATAGAGAAACTTCCCTTCCCAACTGAGAAGGAAGGCATCCAGAGGGCCTGAGCCCAACACTGGGGGCCTGCAGCAAAAAAGGGGAAGTTGGTGATTGTCTGGGGCTGCAAAAAGATCTATTTGCAGGGTGCCCCATCTGGCAAATACTACCTCCAGTACTAGGGGATCCAGTGACCATTCGTGATGGCCCTGGGAAATCCTGCTGAGAGCATCTGCCAGGACATTGTCCTTGCCTGGGAGGTGAACTGCAATAAGGAAGGTGTTCAGAGAGTAAGCCAGAGACCACAACTTCATTGCTTCGGTGCACAAGGCCATAGACCGAGTGCCCCCTTGCTTGTTGATGTACCACATTGTGGTGGTATTGTCTGTTCTGACCTGAACAACTTTGTTCTGAACAGATTTGGAAAAAACTTGAAGTGCTAGAAAAACTGCTCTGAGTTCCAACAGATTGATGTGGAGCAGAGATTCCTGAGGGGACCACAATCCCTGGGTAGCGAGGTCGCCCATGTGAGCTCCCCACCCCAAGAGGGATGCATCTGTAGTAAGGATTAAGCAGTGAGACTGAGGGGTGAAGGGGACCCCCTGTCTCAAATTGCTCTGGTCCTGCCAACACTGAAGGGCTTGGATCAGGGTTCGAGTCACTGGGATCAATTTGGATAGAGGGTCTCTCCTTTGAGACCAAAAGGCTCTCAAATGGAACTGGATGTCCCTCATCTGAAATCTTGCTCCCTGCACTACTGCTGTAGAAGCAGCCATGTGCCCTAGGAGCTGCAGAAAATGCCTTGCTGGTCGAGAGACTTGCAGGGTGAAAGAGGAGGCCAGAGAGACCAGGGTCCTTGCTCTTTCCAGAGGAAGGAAGGCTCTGGCCTCTTTTGTGTTCAGTTCTGCACCTATGAAGGTGAGAACCTGGACAGGCTATAGAACTGACTTTGGAAGATTGAGAAGGAAACCTAGAGATGTGAGCAGTTGCTGAGTTACCTGAAGATGTAATTTGACTTGGTCTAGAGACTGGCCTACTATGAGCCAGTCGTCCAGGTAAGGAAAGATGGCAATCTTTTGCCTTCTTAAGTGAGCAACTGCTACTGCCAGGCATTTTGTGAATACCCTCGGGGCAGAGGTGAGGCCAAAGGGCATTGCTCTGAACTGGTAATGGCCTGAGGGCAGTTCGTGTGAGGTACTTTGATGGGGAGCTTCTGATAAGAACATGGAAGTAGGCATCCTTGAGGTCCAGGGACGCAAGCCAGTCCCCTGGCCTTAGAGAGGGTAAAATAATTCCCAGAGTCACCATTTTGAATTTTGGTTTTAAAAGGTGCTTGTTTAGGTATCTGAGATCCAGGATGGGCCGCCATTCTCCTGTCTTTTGGGGTAAGGAAGTACCTGGAGTACAACCCTTGCCCTGGTGTAGGGGTGGAACCCTTTTCCACAGCTCTGAGAGCCAGGAGGGTAGAAACTTCTGTCTCTAGGGCAAGTGCCTCTGATGGATTTGCAGGTGGAAAGGACCTGGTTCTCATCTTTGGAAATTTTTTGAAGTTGAGAACCAGTCCCTGGCTTACTACTTCCAGGACCCACTTGTCTGATGTTAAAGACATCCAGTCCTGGACAAAGTAAGCCAGCCTGCCCCCTACAGGTAGTGGAGAATCGGCCCTGGCCACCCCATCAGGGTGCCTGCTTGGCAGGGGCTTTAGGCTGAGGGGTAGAAGCAGGTCTGCTTGTACCCCGTCTGCCTCTCCCTCTAAAGAACCCCCTCTGGGCGTAAGCTGAAGAGGAGGCCTGGGCTTGGTAAAAAGGCCTATGAAAAGGCCTGCCCCTGCCCCTGGAAGGCTGCCTTTGAGGAGTGGCCTGCCTTCCTGGCCTGTGCACTCCTATAGGTGGTCCTATACTCATCCATTTTTCATGTACCTCTGTCTGCTCCCAAACAGAGAATTACCCACAACAGGAAAATCCATGGCCTTAGTCTGGGTATCCTGTGACAGGCTAGTACATCTGAGCCAAGCCATTCTGCTAAGTGCCACAGATGTAGCCATGACTCTTGATGACACATCAATAGAGTCCACTGCAGCATGGAATTGCACCTAGATGCCTCAATACCATCAACAGCCACCTGCTCCAGCTCCTTGGCAAGCTGGCCAGGGACCTGTTTTGCTAGAGCCATAACAGTATCCCATCTGGATTTCTGGTATCTAGCAACATAAGCCATATAATTTGCCTGTCTGAGTCCCAAGGATGATGCCATGTACTGTTTCTTTGCCATGGCATCAATCCTCCTGAGTCCTTGTCAGGGTGTGTGAAGCCAAGGGAATATTTGCTTTGTCACAGGCTGCAGCCTGCACTCACCCCAACATGGCTGCATTGTTGTGTAAGGAACTCCGTGATTAGAGCCTGACAATGTGTACCTCTTGTCCATTCTTTTATCCACAGGAGGTATAGTGTGAGGAGTTTTTAGAATTTTTACTGTCTGTTTCCCAAAAGATTTATGCAAAGGAATAGACAGTCTCCTAGACTCTGGGATATCCATCATTTCTACATAGTCAGGCTCCTCTTGATCATCCACAGCTTCCTCCATAGGGAGCTGGAGGGTTTCAGCCACTTTTATAAAATATAAATGAGAGGGGACTCAGAAAGTTTAGGGGGAGACACTCCCTAAGGTTTGTCTGGGGAGATGTCCGTTCAATAGGCACATCCAGACTTTCAATCCACATTCACTCTCCTCATACTCTCTTCCCTCCTCTGGTTCATAAAATTCCTCTAAATCATATTCTTGAACTGTGGAACCGACTCAAACCGGTACGCTTTTTACTCTTGATGTGCCGGGTTCGGTCGGAACCGGGAAAGCGCGACTGGACAATTTTAATCGCTTAAGTTATTTCTTCAGCGGTTGGAGAAATTTTGGCTCCAAACCTGCTGATTTTCTAGTCCTTTTGCTGGAACCGACTCCTCTGAGTGGCTCTCTTTACTTGAGGAAGTCGCCCTGGTCAGAGGGCAACACCATCCGTTCGGTTACAACTGAACCGGCTGGCCATCTGGGTCAGCTGACTTCTTGTTCTCCCTTTCCCTGAGCCTACCAACTCTTATCCAGGGTAGCTGCAGGAAATTTTTGCAAATCTGGCAGTCTGCATTGAGGTGGTCAACCCCAGACAATAAACACAGGTGGGGGGTCAGCCTTGGCAAAGGCTTCCCACAAACACTGCAGTGTTGAAACCCAGTGGGCCCGGTTTTCTTTTGGTTTCTCAGACATAGTGCCAGCCTAACCAAAAACTTGCCTGTTTATGGCAATCCGCTAAGAAGACTCTTATCGGTTCCCAAATCGTGTCATGGTCGTGGAAAAAACGTAATGAAACTGGCTTTTTTAGAACCGATAAGAACCGGAACTGCACTGTAAAAGACAGATTAATATATTTACAACAACCTGATCGGTTCAAACCGAACAGATAATACCGCTTACAAGTTCCACACAGAAAGTAAATGTAAAACCTATCTAGTACTTACAATACCACAGACAGAGCTTGAACCGACCGGTTCAGAGTTTAAATTCGGTTAAAAACTGAAAATAAATACTTTAACCGGTTTAAATGAACCGAGTAGAAGGAGAAATCTCCGGAGCGACTGTTCAGTAAGGCGGAGTAAAGAATCTGACAGTTTGAGTTTGAAGAACAACAGACAGAGTTTTCAACCGAGCTCTCGCTCAAGGTTCCATGCCTGGCATGGAAAGTTAACTCTTTCACCTCCGGAGCAGTTCGAAGGTTGGGACTCACTGCATATGTCATAATATAGCAAGACTTCATGTTGTTTGAAGGGACAGCTATCAATATCCAGACACCGAGAGGAGGCAAACGCAGCCTCGATAGGGCATGTATCTGGCTGGCAGTGACTGGCCAGAGGTGGTTTTCAACCCTTTCAGAATTTTGGAAACCAGATGAATAGGGGAGCCTATTCTGGATTCAAGGGTAACAGTGAAAGAGGATCCTTTGCCCTTAGAAGTAGTAGAGCTGCAGGAAAAAGAGGAGGTGCCTTCCTATGATGGTACATGGGCCCATCTGTGTCCCCGTCCCTTCATGGAAGATGCAGCATTTTTACCAGCGATGAGTCAACTAACGTTGGATGCACGTGTGTTGGGAGATTCTGACTATGGGCTACACCATGGTACCCAGGAGAGGTAGTTTCCTACACTCTCTGGTACCACAAAATCAAGTGAAAAGGCAGACGGTGAGTCAGACCTTAGAACACTTGAAGCAGATCGAAACAATTGTTCCAGCTCTACCAAATGAGGAGAGTCTGGTGTTGTACTCTTATTTATTTCATAGTCCTCAAGAAATCATGGGGGGGGGAGGCTTCTGACCAGTTCTGGACCTGTTACATTTAAACAGGTTTCTCACTGCATTCAAGATGGAGTCCTTGTAGCCCGTCATCAGAGTGGGACCTATATCCACATTCTCATCCATCAGTTGCACCAGAAGTTCCTGAGGTTCGTGATTCAGGGACAGCATTTCTAGTACCGGGCACTCCTATTTGACTTGGCAACAGTGTCCTGGGTATTTTCCAAGATTCAATTGTACTGGTGGCACAGCTAAGGCAGGAAGGGTATCATGTATACCCCTACCTGGGAGACTTGCTCATCTAGGCTCTGACTGCATGCCTGGCAATGAGGTCAGTGACAAGGACCTTGGAATTTCTGGAGTCGCATTGTGGGTCATCCATTGGGAAAAAAGCGCCCTGATACCATCTCAGAGGCTGGAGCACCTGGGGCTGTTGTCCTAGACTGACGACAGAAAGGTGTTCCTATCCTTATCCAGGAAGGAAACTTTAAGATGAGAGATTCAGTGGCTGAGAACCCGGTCAGTAAGCTCTGCTTACAAGCTTCTCCAGATTCTAGGCCTGATGACTGCAGCCATTGAACTGGTGCTGTGGGTATGTTTTCATATGCGCCCTCTTCAGAATCGGATGCTGGAGGTTGATTGCTAGCCTTGGAGGACTACCAGGCTCTGATCCTGCTATTTCACTTGGTGCTGCAGTCGCTAGCATGGTGGGTGAACCCTGAGAACCTTGGCAAAGGGACCTTCCTGGAAGCCCCACAAAAACTGATTCCAACCTTCTGTCTCTAGTTGCAGTTCACCTAGCTGGGGAGCTGAATATGTGGGCTGATTGGCTAAGCTGGAAAAGAGTTCATCCAGGGGAGTGGATCCTGAACCCAGAGGTGTTCAAGCTCCTGTGCAGAATGTTCAGTTGACCGCAGATCGTCATTTTTGTGTCAAAGGAAAATGCTTAAGTACTGAGGATCTTCAGTTGGTATCAGTGTCCTCAAACAGAGGTGATGGATGTCCTGTTCTTGCAAGGGGACCAGAGCTTATTTGTTTTACTGGTTCCCACTAGTTCCCAAGGTTATTCAAAAGATAAGGTAAAGGTCAAAACATAGCTTTCTCCTGATAGCTCCATTCTGGCCAAAAAGGATGTGGCTCTCAGAGCTGGTGAACTTAGCTCATCAAGCTCCATTTTGACTCCTGCTTTTCAGGGACTTCCTCAGTCAAGGTCCCATTCTGCATCAGAACCCAGAGGCGATGCAGCAGGCAGCCTGGCTTCTGAAAGTAGAGGACTATTAAAACAGGGCTTCTCTAAGAAAGTGGTAGATACCTTAATGGCATCCAGGAAAGTTTTCATGTCTGGAGCTTATGACCGTATGTAGAATACATTCTCTGGGGTCGGTCCAATGGCATGGAGGTTGAGGCATTGCTGCCTTACCTCCTGCCATGCCAGCGACCCGTGTTCATGGTGTGAGCGGGTTGGCCAGGGAGGGAGAGGATCGAGCATCTGAGAGGGAGAGGATTGAGCATCTAGAGGACAGCCCTCCTCTCCCAGGGAGGGTGGGTTGGCCATCCCACCGAATGACTGCCTCCAGGTGGAGGCCTGAGGGCAGAATGGGTCTGAAACACCAATTGAAAGGAGAGTGCTGCAGGACTCCTCAACATGCGTGCGCCTCCATGCATGCACGTTGATGTGACGCGCCCCAGCAACGGGGGGAGGGACAGAAAATGGTCAACCATCAGGATAATACCAGTTCCCCACAGGCGCCGCACCTGGCTAGCTGGGCACCTCAGTGCCATCCAGGTAGGTCCCCTTGGGGGCTGGGGGGACCAGTGGAAGGGGGCCGGTCGACCCTGAGGAGAAACTGTAGATAGGAAAAAAAAAGAATACATTCTCCAATTGGGCCAGAGACAGAGGTGTCAGGCTATCCAAGGCTGTGGTCTCCCAGATCTCGAGTTTTCTGCAGGCAGGGGTAGACAAGGGTCTAGCATTGAGTGCCTGTGAGGCAAGTGTCTGCTCTCCCTGAGGACCAATTTGAATGTTATCCATTTTCTCAGGGCAGTTAGCAGGGTTCGGCTGTCATTTCAGCCCTTGGTGCCTCCATGGGACTTGAATTTAGTGTTGCATGCCCTGTGTAGAAGATCTTTCAAACCACTGTCCGCAGTGCCTTTAGACATTTTGTTCTACAAGGTGTGCTTCTTGATTGCTATCTTTTCAGTGAGAAGGACTGGTGAGCTTCAGGCACTTTCCCATAAGGAACCTTACCTTTTAATGCATAAGGAGAGAGTGGTATTACAGATGGTTCCATCCATTCTGCCTAAGGTTCCTACAGATTTTCATGTAAATCAGGAGGTTTGTCTGTCATCTTTCTGTCCCAAACCACTGAATCCGAAAGACAAAGTTTCTCATATTGGATTTGTGCAGGGCAGTTAAGACATATCTAAAGAGGATGGAGGAGTTTTGAAAAATCCAAGAGTTGATTCTGTTTGGAGTGGCAAAAAAGGGTCTAAAGGCTTCTATGGCCACCTTAGCTAGGTGGGTGAGGGTTTGTATCACCAAGGCATATGTAGCTGGACAGAAAAAAGCTCCTGCACTGATCAGAACTCACTCTTCCAGGGCTGTTGCCATAGCCTGGTTGGAGAGAGGAGAGGCCTTAGTTTTGGAGCTATGCAAGGCGGCAACATGGTCTTAGTTCACACATTCACTGAGTACTGCAGATTGGATGTCCAGAGCTCTGCTAATACAGTCTTCAGGCGCAGAGTTTTATAGGCGGTGGTTAGCAGGTTAGGCTTATGCTTGGTCCATACTGGTTATATGTGGGACAATATTCTTCCCCACCCAGATTGGAATGGATACTGCTTGTTAGAACCCATATGTTTAAACCCTCCATTGATAACGTGGAGTGATGCAGAAAGGAGAAATTCCTCTATACTTACCGTCATCTCTTTTTCTCTTAGTTCTGACATTGTCAATGGGGCCTCTTCCAGGAGCCACTGGCTACTATTGAAGAATATTAACCAGTATAGCTAACGAATTTGGATTTCAGCAAAGATAAATTGTCAGTGATTAAAGGTGGATATCAGAAAGTGTCTGCTAACCATGGACATCTTTAATTTGTTTTTTGGGATTTACTAAGTGGATAGGTTAACAAGTTGCATTTTTTGAGTATTGATTGGCGTGTCATCATTTCAGGTTAGTGTCTTATTTGTTCTCTGCAGTTATGTTCAAGGTTGAATTATGTCTACACTGCTTTATGATACAAGGGTTGTTTACGGTGAACCTACAAGGTCAGGGGACTGATGATCTGATGCTCAAAAAATATCCCAGAAGAGTTACTCAGCAAGTCCACTTCTGACAGCTCTGCAAATGAGGTATATCATTCGTCATTTTTATCATGTGATAATTTCCTTGCATGTCAGAGAGCTATTTTATAATGACAGAGAGAGAGTTGCTTGACCAAGGCCACACGGAGACTGGCAGTTAAATAGGCACGTACGGGTACTGTGTGGACAAAGGTGGCTGAGTAACTGCTGCTGCCAGAATCCTCATGTGCCCAGGGTTCTATGCTGATTGACTGGTTTGGGCTGCACCACTACCCTAGTGGGGGGCGCTCACTACCCATATGTATTAATTCCCCATTGACAATGTTGGAACTAACAGAAAAGGAAATTACAGTAAGTGTGAAGGAATTTCTCCTTTCTGCTCCCATCCCTGCCTGCACCCTATTTTGCTGTATATATTGGTAGTACAAATTTTTACTGTATATTTTTGCCCATGCCATTCTCTGTATAAAATACATATGCATGCTATTTTTTCCTCTGTATACGTTTTGTTCCTGTACATATATTTTTGTACAATATTTGTTGTACAAATTGCCAGTACAAATTACTGTTGCATATTCTTGCTGTACCTTCCTCTATATTTTTTGCCTGTATCATTCTTTGTATAAATTGTTATTCCTGTACCCCTCCCCCGAGCCTTGGCTCAGTGTTCCTTTCCCAGTTTTCAATAAATAAATAAATGTACCATTCCTGACAAAACCCTTGTGAGTGAAAATGCATGTGTGTTAGCAATCAGTCTTGACAAGACTGGTTATTCAGCTGTCGCTGTGCTGCTGTGCTACTCCATTGGAAGGGACTCTAGGTCCATTGTGGCATGCAAAATGGGTCACAAGCCTTTTCCTGCAATGTTGCTAGTGACATTGTGAACATATAGGAAAGGGACAGTGTCACCATGCAAATGACTCACAGGACCATTCACAAAGCATAACTTCCCTCTCAGAGGTGGACACATAATTTTGTTACACCCTGCCTGTAAAATTACTTAAGCCAGGCAGCAGGGGGTAAAAAGCTGCAACTGCCTCACTTGAAGCCAGCGAGGGACATGGGTCATTGTTTGACCAAAAAGTATTGAAGCTCTATAGGGCTTGGGAGGGGGAGCCTCACCATGTATTTTGTCCTTAAGATTCAGGTTTCTAAGAACCAGCTGAACCCACCAGGACACCCTATAATTCCGGGCAATGGTTCCCTTACTGAGAACATCTCAGTATGTGTTACAAACATGCGAAAGAGCCAGCAGAAGAAGGTAATTAGTCTATCAAGTCTGCTTGTTATTGCAGGGTCCCTAGCATGCGCCATTGACCCTGCCCCCCTCCCCAGTCATCCCTTCCTCCCTGTCTTCCCCCTCTACAGTCCAGTGGGTTCCCCTTATGCTTATCCCAGGCCCTCTTAAAGCCACCCACTGTTTTATCTGAGACCACTTCCTCCAGCAGTTCATTCCATGTGGCCACCACCCTCTCCGTAAAGAAATTTTTTCTAACCTCTCTCCTGAACGCACCCCCCCCCAGCCTGAAACTATGCGCACTCATGTTTTGGTTGTCTCTTAGCTTGAACAGACCTTCCCTATTCACTCTAGTTATCCTTTTCAAGTATTTAAAGGTCTCTATCATATCTCCTGTCTCCCTTCTCTCCTCCAGAGAGTACATTCTTAGGGCTTCCAGCCTCTCCTTGTAAGACTTCCCCTGCTAACCCATAATCATCTTGGTTGTCCTCCTTTGCACTTTCTTTAGTAAGCTGATGTCTTTCTTAAGGTATGGACAGCAGTATCTTACCCATATGCTAGATGCAGTCTCACCAGCAACCCTTCCAAGGGCAGTATGACCTTGCTCCGCCTACTGCTGATTCCCCTGGCTGTACACACCAGCATCCTGTTTGCATTTGCCACTGCCTTTTTGCACTGTGAGAAGTGCTTCAGATCGCTAGTAATCATTACTCCCAGATCCTTTTCTTCCTCCACTGTTGCTACCTGCCCCCCCCCCACAGGTAGTCCTTGGTCCTAGGATTCTGTCTTCCCGCAGATCCTGTATCCCTACCACTATGTCCATCCTCCCACAGAGTTTGGTCTCATGCGTAAACAGGCCTGTCTTGCCCTTAATGCCCTCCCCAATGTTGTTTATGAAGACATTGAACAACACTGGTCCCGGCACTGATCCCTATGGGACCCCACTGGTGACCTCCTTGGTACTGGATAACTCTACCCCCACCACCACTCTCTGGTTTCTGTCCCTCAGTCAGCTTTCTACCCATCTGGTTATTTTCTCCCCAACCCCTGGATCCGCCAGTTTCCTAAATCAACCTCTTATGGGGCACTGAATTGAAGGCCTTGCTGAAGTCTGGGTAAATGATGTCCACAGCCTGGCCTCCATTCACTGCCCTGGTGACCTAGTCAAAGAAGTCAATCAGGTTCATTTGATATGATCTTCCTCCCACAAATCCATGCTGCCTCTCATCCTGGAGACCATTCTCTTCCATGTACCTTACCAGCTTTGTCTTAAGTATGGTCTGCATGAGTTTGCACACAAATAAGGTCAGACTGACTGGCCTGTAGTTCCTGGGTCATCCCTGGGTCCACTGTTGTGGAGAGGCACCGCATGTGCCATTCTCCAATCTTGCGGCATCACGCCCGACTCCAGGGAACTATTAAAGAGGCCTGCTAGTGGCCCTGCAAGCTCCTCCACTACCTCCTTTAGCACCCTTGGGTGTATGCCATCCAGTTGTGGGGACTTGTCTATTTTCAGTGCCAGCAGCCCCTCCTTCACTCTGTCCACTTCTGCCACTGTGTCTGTGTTCCCTCCCCCCTCACCTTCTCCCCCCAGGTGGCATCAGACCTTCTTTTTCCCTAGTAAAGACAGAGCAGAAGTAATCATTCTGTACCTGCACCTTGTCCCCTTCTTCCTCCACCCATACATCCCACTTCTTAAGCCTAACTATCCCATCCTTCTTATCCCTGTTCTCGCTTATGTGGCCAAAGAAGGTCTCTCCCCCTCTTAATCCCTTCAGCTATTTGTAGTTCCTTCTGTGCCTTAGCTTGCTGCATCAACTTGCCTGCCACTTTAGCCAACCTTATGTAGTATTCTGTATCCACCTCTCTCATACTCCTCCTGTATTTCCTGTAGGCTGCCCTCTTGTCCCTCACCACCCTGGCAACCTCAGAGTTGAACCAGGTGGGCGATTTGGCCCCTGATTTCTTCACTCTAAGCCTAACACACTCTGTTGTGACAGACAGTGTTGCATTCTTGGTGATGGTTCATTTGTGGTCCACCCCCATTATTAGTCACTTTTGCAGAGAATAGTCAAAACAGTTCCTTCTCCCCTCCAAGATACAGTTGATGTTATTCACAGTCTTGATGGGTTTACCTTGTCCAACAAATATGTTTGGATGCTATTGCTGTATCAGTTTGTACATTCATAAAACATCAGCTGGCTATTGAAGCAGTATAGCATTTATTGAACAAGGCTATGAATTGTGATGACTCCTCTGATTTTGTTTTGGAGGCCTTATTATTTTTCTTTTGGGAGTAAATTCTACTGACAGACCTGTGGGACTACCATGGGGATCACTATGGCCCCCTCCTACACCAACCTCTTTTT
Source organism: Neoceratodus forsteri (assembly GCA_016271365.2). NCBI lineage: Eukaryota > Metazoa > Chordata > Ceratodontiformes > Ceratodontidae > Neoceratodus > Neoceratodus forsteri. The sequence continues at coordinate 833,229,982 of CM028133.1, forward strand.
CAATTGGTGGGAGAAGGGGACTGTCTTTGATCCCCATGCAAATTCCTTTTTGTTATTATATTATTTTCTGGGGGTACTTTATTGACAATATTTTGGATGTGTGGTGGGGCTTATGTGACTAGGGTTATACTTTTGTCAAATTTTTAAGCCTCAGTAACTTGAATCTTAAATTTACTTATTCATGTGACACCAAAAGCATAACTTTCCTGGATCTCTGACTCATGGCCATAAATGGTCAGATAGTACAAACTAAGACATATACAGTACCGTCCGCCAGAACCAAGCGCTCTGTGTAAGATCCCACAGTACTGTGTGACAAATTGGAGTAAATGCACCTCTTTGAATTATTTTATTCTTTTTATTTGACTATTATAATTAGTAATGTGTTCAGGTTGTACCCTAATAAAAATATGGATATTTCCTACTATAGGTTGCTAATCATTGAAGTGTGCTGCATCCTCTCCCGCTGTTCCAGAGGGAGGGACGGGGTTGAGAGAGGCTTGATCAAGACATGCAGGTGGCAAAAAAATCCTATAATCATAACTGAAAGTCAGTTTGCACCCCTGAAGAGGTGCAGGCACCTGACTCTCCCAGGGAAGGCTGTGAGTCTGTCATAAGGTAGAGACAAATTTAAAAGGCAACACCCAGGAGAGGGTACAGGAAAAAGCAGACACAACAGCAGGCAGGTTACTGGTGGTAGGGGATTCAATGATTAGGGGCATAGAGAAGGTGTTGAGTGAGGAAAGCAAGGGAGAAGAGTGGTTGGATGCCCTCCAGGGGCCTCAACTGGAAGGGACACAGAATTGAGGGACAACTAAGATGATTGGTGTGGAGGTTGGAGGTGTTAGTACACTTAGGAAATACTATCTTGACAAACAGGAGGTGGAGGTAGTAATTTCAAACCTCCAAAAGTTGTGGTGTAGCATGAGAGAGACAGTAGCAGTGCTGGCCTTCACAGGGGTCCTTTCATTGTGTGTGGGGAGGGAAGGGTGAGGAAGGAAAAAATAGAGGCCTTCAGGGAACTGTTGAGGGGCGGTGTCAGGAAGAGAACTTTAGGTTTGTGGGAGTGAGGGTCACTTCTGGGACAGAAGGCTCTTAAATGGAAATGGCCTTCATCTTGTGAAGGAGGAAAAAAGTGCACTTGCACAGAAGTTTGATGTCTACATATAGTAGGTAGCCATTTAAACTGAATAAAGGGCAGACTGGAGCTAGAGGAGCTCTTGGAAGGGGGTGGATAAAGGGAACCTAGCTAGTAGTCCCCCAGAAATGGGCAGGAGGCAGTGGAGAGCTAGGGACTGCATAAGCAGGAAGAGGACTGGATCGGAGGGGGTGAAAGGCAGGAAGGGGAGAGGATCAGAAGAAAGTAATGGGCAGGGACAATGAGAGGGGACAAAAGAGAGATGCTGGCAAAGGATGGCGTACAGGAACTGAAAGGGGTATCAAGAAGAGTGGATGGAATGTGTTTTGCCTGAACACTAGGAGCCTGGGAAACAAAATGAGTGAGCTCCAAGCTATGGTGGCAGACACTGGCTAGACAGAGTGGCCATAACAGGGACATGAGTAACAGGAAATAAATGGTATCTGGCTATACAGAAGGTCCGTCCCCTGACGAAGACCCGGATAGGGTTGAAGTACCAGGACTCAAGACTCTAGTCAGCTTCTTTGAACCTGCCACATTAAAGTACATTTAAAATTGTGTTATGCCTAACCGTGTTTGGATTGTGTGAAGTGCTAGATATCTGATCAAAAATTGATGAAGTGTGCTGGCTGCCTTTCTAAGCACCGCTCCTGAGGTTCTTGTGTGTAACTGATTTCTTCTCTTTCTTTTCAATACAGAATATAGCCTGTTCAGGAGGCATATTGGTAAGGTGGGAAGTGTAGTCCTTTACAGTACATTAAGGCAGGCATAGAGGTCACTAAGGATGTTGCTGTTAAAGGGGAAGGGGAGGAGGTGGTAGAAGGGGTAATGGTAAGAGAGTTCAACAAGTCCCACCAGGTACATTTCTGTGGTTCAAACCAACGTTGTTATAGGTGGTGACTTATCTGGACAACCATCAAGTAGATCCACAACTTAAAGACAGCCACAGATGTGGCTGTCTTTTAAAGAGCAGCAGACACCTTTAGGAGAATTTTAACCAAACATACTATTTAGATACAGTTCAGCTTATATTTCACATTAGTTCGGTATTTCTCCTCTCCATTATTTATTACTGAGGTCATTTGCATAACAACAGGATCTTTGCTCCTGAACAGTTCATCTATTCCTGTTGCTTTCTCCCTACCTGAGGTCATAATGAACTGCTTGTGACTTCACAGTTACTCCCACGGCAACAGATTGTGGTGTCACAACAGAGGATTATGACATGAAATAGGGAGTAAGCTATAGAGGCAGATGAACTCTAACAGAACTCTAAGGGCTAAAGATCTTGTATTCATGCAGATTTTCTCAGTAATAAACTGGGAGGAGAACTATATAGAATATATATTCATGGCAAAAAACTCAGTTTAATGCATCAGTTAGGGTTGTTCCACAGTGACAAAAGTGAGGAGCTTGATGTTAGGTTGAAAACCTCTTGCACCCCCCACCCATCCCACTCCCAACGCAGTTGGCATAGTCATCGGTCCTAACTCACCCCATCCCATGTGTAAACAAGCCAAGATGGTGAAGTATAGGAGAATGGGGTGAGAGTTAGGATCGACGACTCCCAACGTACACCCTGATGCCAGTTGGGGGGCAGGATGGAGAGGTGCAAGGGGGGATTTCAACCCTAACATCGAATTTCCTTACTTTTGTCACTGTGGAACAACCCTAACTGATGCATTAAACAGAGTTTTTTGCCATGAATTTCCCTTCTTTTTGAGAATGAGGACTATAAATAGTGAAAGGAATGTGGTGGGAGCGCAGGCCCTTCAGACCCTATGCTCCCATCACGTGATTTGTGGTCACATAGTAACAGTAAGTGCAATGCAAATGCAAGCACAAACAGCAACGCACATGGTGACGCAAACGTAAATGGTAACGCAAACGGTAATAGAAATGCAAGCGCACAGTGATGCCAAAGAGAACAGTAATGGAAACGGAGATGCAAGCGCATACAGAAATGTAACTGGTAATGCGCACAGTCACGGTACCACAATTGGAAATGCAAATGGTAACAGTAACAATAACGCTAAAGGAAACAGAAACGGAAACGCAAATGCAAGCGCATATGGAAATGCAAACCATAACGTGCACGGTCACAGTACCACAACTGCAAATGCAAATGGTAACGGTAACAGCAACAATAATGCCAAAGGAAACAAAAACGCAAATGCAAGTGCGTACAGAAATGCAATCCATAACGCGCACGGTCACGGTAATGCAATGGGAACAGCAAATGGTACTGGTAACAGTAACGCCAAAGGAACGAGAAACGGAAATGCAAACGCATACAGAAACACAAACCATAACACGCACGGTCACGGTAACGCAATTGGAAACACAAATGGTAATGGTAACAGCAACGATGATGCCAAACGAAAGACAAACGTAAACAGAAGAGTGGTCGCAAGCGCAAATTAAAATACACACGGTGACGCAAATGGAAATGCAAACACAAATGGTAGTTAAAATGCAAACTGTAACAGTAACGCAAGCGCAAACGAAAACACAAAGGGTAACGCACATGGTGGTGTACACGGGAATGCTAACACAAACGGGTACAGAAACGCAAGTGGAAACGCTAAGTGTAACAGTAACGGGAGCGCTCACCCTGGTTTTCCCCAACAGCTACATAGAGAAACACAGTGAGTACAAACAATGTATGCATAGTAATGGGCCTTGGACCACAAAAAGAGCACTTGGAATACTAAATTGCTTATATCTCAGGAACCGTAAGATGTAGAAAAAAAATTAAAATTTCATATTATTTATGACTTTCCTGGCTAGGTTTGCACTTAGCCCCTTGGGCTAAGCATTTTTCGTATTGAAAGTCCGTGATCTCTGGCACATGATACGGGTTTTGTTATGTGCAGACGCGTAGTGTTAGTCTATGGAAAAGTATCAACTTAGAGCACTGTAGCTTTAATCCATGCAATATTTTGTCACCAACCCACCAAAGGCACATCTGTGGATGTTGGCTTTCTTCCTCCAAATTTCAGCCCAAAAGACCAAACCAGTGTTTTGCAGCAGGGTGGCAAAGAATTCCTGTTATTTTTCCCATAGTAACAAATAGTAATAATGAAATCACCACACTTTCGCCAAAAAAATTACGAAAGTGTCGCAGGTGCAACACTACTTTGCGACACTGCTTTTCCCAAAAATTTCAAAAACATATTTCTGCGGTGTTTAACCCCAAAATAAAGACATGCCTAGCATCCTCAGGGTCCGACTAGGTAAACACAAAAAGAATTGTGTCCCTAGAGGATCCCAATTTTAAATGCCATGCATTTCTGTGATCAGTAACTGAAAACAAAATTACAGATCTGCGACACTACTGGGGTCATTTGCAACACTAAAGTCCGCATTTGCGACACTGTCAAACTTTTTGTTAACTTTTCCCATTGACTATAATGGGAAACTTGTTTTTTGAATAACTTTTGAACCATTCAATATTTTTTCACAAAATCTTCAAAATGCACATTGGGGACCCCGGCCGCATGTTTTCTGAAGTTTTTGGACCACAAACCATGCAACCTGTAGGCGGCGGCAAAGAACGCGCAAAAAAGCGTAAATGCGCTATGGAATGTTGCTTAATAACTCTGCAACCGTACATCCAACTGATACAAAACTTGGCAGATCCCAAGATCTATGCTACCGCTCCTTGCCTGCCAAATTTCAGGCAAATCTGTCATACGGTGGCAAAGTTATTAAGGTGCAGCATTTCACACTTTAACCTTAAATGGGGTACTCAACCCTAACTATAGTGGCACTACCGTGCCACTGTAATGTAATACCAGCAGAATTGTACATAATTATTTTGTTTTTTAAAGATTTCTTTGAGCTGTCAGTAGCTCTTTAAGTTGTTTATCTACGTAACAGGAGAGAACAACTAGAATCTGGTGACCACAACTCTGTGTGGTTTGAATTTCTCATGGGTAATTGCAGACCTTCGCTGAAGGCCCTAATCATGGACCTTAAAGACAGATGTTGGCAGAATGAGAGTCAGTGTCAAGGAAAACCTGGAGGGATAGAGGGGATCCGTGTGGTAGAAGAAGAATGGGTGTAATAAAAAGGACCATGTTTGAGATAACTTGATTTGTATAGGAGGAAGATCACCAAGAAGAACTAATGCAAAGGGCCAGCATGGTTTCCCTGGGGAGTGGAGGAGGTGGTGAGGACCAAATGGAGGACCTTCGGGCTATATAAAAAAAGTCAAGGGGAACAGTAATGGGAAGAATATCGGTGTGGCGAAGGGGCGTGGTGTGCGCTGTTAGATATGTGCAGGAGCTAGCAGCAGGTGTGTGCAGCCCAGTTGGCCTGGTAAACTCACTACAAGGATCTGCATTGCAGAACCAGAGAAACAACATTATAGACATTGTGGCTGAGAAAGAATGCTACTATTTCCCTGTGCTATATAGAGAGAAATGATGAACACTTAACGTTCAAGATTCCCCAACAAATAAGGAATGAAGCTTATGCCCTGAGCTTATGCACCGGGGCTCCTAACAGATCATTGAAGAAGAGAGATAGCAGCCAGGGTTACATCCTCTAACATATCCGTGAAACCCATGTCTTGAAACTGCTTAGGATCTGCAAGAGTATAAAACAACAAGCTAAGGGATGCAGTAAGTAATCCATGCTGGTCCGTATACTGAATATCTGTACCAAGGACATATGAGTGAACCAACTTTCCTCAACTTCACTGTGAAATATAAAAAGAATTAAAAACTAAGTTTGGACTTTCAGTGATGTCACAAGCATTGGAACAGAGTAATCCTGTTCTCTCCCATAGCTGCTGTAATAGCTCTAAATCCACTTTTAGTCAGCATTCATCTTGGTGGTAACTCACCCAGCATTGAAGACGAGATATCCATAAAGGTGAGAAAACCCAAATCTGGAAAAGCAGGCAGTTGTTGGTGAAAGTGGGACCAGAGAGACTGACAGGCCGTGCAGCCTCCTCCCACTGCAGATCTTAGTTGATCTCCTTGCTCGATATGGATCTTGAGGAGGAAGAAAGGCTGGCTCGAACAGAATAAAATCAAATCATATATAGTGGGCTTTACCTCTGGAGCTGCGACAAGAAAAAAGTTACCACAAACAAGGTAAAGGTGAGGCAGGTGGCAGAAGCACAAGAAGTCCATGATTACCTCCTCCACCATTTACTGAAAAGGAACAGAGAACTGCAGTCTTGAATGGAGGAGGATGGCAATAGTTCTCACTGAAACAGTTTTAGAATCCATGGGCTAAAGGAGAGGAGGTCTTTGCGCCTCCCCCCCCCACCCAGACTTTATTCAGCATGTACTCTAGACCACCCTGGCATTTCCAGCAGACACTCCCCTGGACATGGAGTGAGCCCATTGCTCCCTGGGGCCCAAGTCCTTGGACCCAGAGTCGCACCCCACTAGTGGATTTTCAGAATGCTCAGCTTTCAAATAAAGGAACAAATCCTGGCAGAAGTGTGGCATTTGAAGGAAGTACAGTTTGAAAAAACAAAAAAATATGCTTTGGCTTCTCATCTGAACTGCAGGCTAAAATACAACAGGTTCATGCAGCAGTCCACAAAATCAAAGAAAAAGCTGGAGTGAAGGCTCAGGTGAATTACCCAGCAAAGTTAAATGCTCATATCGAATCTGTGGTAAAGATACATCACACCCTGCTGAAGGCCCTCCCACAACTGAAACAGTGGAAAATAGCCCTGCCAAACATGCTCCTTGAAGACCTGGAGGAGAAACTTCTACACACAGTCTGGGGGTTGGCAGGCCGAAACAGAAACTGAAACAGACCCAAAGCAGCTCTCTGAAGCACCTTGTTCTGGTGCTAGCTGTTATTATCAAAAGGCTACAGAAAAGAGACAAGGACAAAGACTTCACCCAAGCTAGTCAACAGTCCACAGCAAAGAGATGAACAGTACCCCAGCTTGCTGCTCTAACTAATTAGACACTAAACACTTTAGACCACCATCCTGCAACCCGTGTGGGTGGGTGAGGCTGAACTGTTAATGAACTGAAAACATAAAAGAAATGGATTCCATTTCTGATGGTACAATAAAGGTGAGTTTTGCATTGCTGAGCAAAACAGGGTAGAAACAAAAACAGGATGGTCTGCTGAGCCTGGGGTATGGTTATAGTGGGAGGAGCAGAGGGCATTATGGCAGGGGTCTTGAGATGGCCATCTGGAGGCATGATTCATATTTACAAAATCAATTTAGAGCCAGGGCTCGTGACTAGTGATGGGCGAAGTGGTTCTAGTCTACTCCATGAAGTGATTTGGTAGAGTGAAGGCACCATGGAGGTGCTCCACAATGCGTAAACGGAGTACTTCAGATTATAATGGGTAACGCTAAGTCCATTGAAAAACAATGACTTTGCATTACTCCGCTTTCCACTCGCCTACTCGCCTTTGTTTTAAGCTCCAAAGGCGCACTTGCAGTGATTCATGGGATTTCAGGTCACATGGGCTCTAGATTGTTCTACACAGCCTCAGTTTGGGGTAGTGTGTGTAGGAAGCTGTAGGAGACAATCTGCTCTGACAGCTCTCTGTTATTCAAACCTTCAAAAAGCTGTTAAAAAAGCCTTTTTGAGTCATTTTTTTGCTGACACTTTAGTTCATCGATTATAGGAAACCCTCCTGTGCTCATATCATCGAGTGTTTATTGTTTGTGTATGGATTTTGAATGTTAATGTACAACATTCAGTCTGTGTACTGAGAGGCAGTGGAAGTGTGCTTTGGGGGAGGGGTGTATCTGTGGTATAGGTAGATTATGTTGGAGAAAAAGAACATGCTTTCTGTTTTGGTGATATTTATTTTGTTTAACTGTGTTAATGTACACACAGTAATATTTTCAATATTTCTTGCCTTTTTTTTGCTGATTTTTGTGGTGCAGCAGTGCATAATTTTAGTTTGTTTAAAATATGTGGTTATATTACTGAAGTTTTCAAGTTGCTATGCATTACTTAGTGTGTGTGTGAGGATGTGTGTGACGCATGTCATCAAATCAGACACCTTTTATTGTGCCTCATAATGATTTCAGCAATGTGTGAAGCTGCTATCCACTGCAGCTGTGTGATTATTGTACTTCTTTGTGGTATCTTTACTGGTACTAGTACTAGTGACTGTTACTGCCGCAGTGCATAATTTTAGTTTGTTTAAATTTTATGGTTATATTACTGAAGTTTTCAATTTGCTATGCATTACTTTGTGTGTGTGTGTGTGTGTGTGTGTGTGAGTATGTCTGTGACGCTTGTCATCAAATCAGACACCTTTTATTGTGCCACATAATAATTTCAGCAATGTAAAGCTGCAATCCACTGCAGCCGTGTGATTTTTGTGCTTCTTTGTGGTATCTTTACTGGTACTAGTACTAGTGACTGTTACTGCAGCAGTATAGTACACTGCCCCCACCCCGCGTGGCCCGCCCCAACCGGCAAAGGTATTCTTTTCCAGATTTGAATTTCTAATGGTGAGCACTGGTTAGGTGTTGTGCCTTTGTGTCTGCATCTCTTCAGTGCACAGCGCAATCTTAATCTGTCTGTGCATTTGCATCTCTTTAGGGCCCAATCTCCGTCTGTAACTTAAGTCACAGTTGTTTCTTTGGCTTCCCTTCAGAGCACTGGACAGGTGTGGTGCTTAATTCTGCATGAACATTGTACTCATTAATATGCGTTTTTAAGTCAGGACCATCATCACGAGTCACTCGTGATACAAATCACGTTCTTTATCATCACGGTCACAAATGTAGTCACAAATCACGATTCACGATCTTTCACGTTACGAATCACAACATTTATTTTTTTTCTAGTTACTTGGATGTATTGTAAGCCTGTTTTGTAGTATCTTTCTAGGCTTCACCACCCCACCATTGTACTCATTGATACATGTTTTTAAGTCTGGGAGTTTTAAGCTGCAGCTCATCAGGGAAGTACAGCCGTAGGCGGTAGGCATTCACGTTTCTTCATCATCATGGTCACAAATGCAGTCACAAATCACGATTCACGAATCACGATCATTCACGTTACAAATCACAACATTAATTTTTTTCTAGTTACTTGGATGTATTGTAAGCCTGTTTTGTAGTATCTCTCCAGGCTTCACCACCCCACCATTGTACTCATTGATACATGTTTTTAAGTCTGTGAGTTTTAAGCTACAGCTCATCGGGGCCCGGGGAAGAACAGCCATAGGCATTCACGTTTCTTCATCATCATGGTCACAAATGCAGTCACAAATCACGATTTACGATCACGTCATAAATCACAACATTAATTTTTTTTAATAGTTACTTGGATGTATTGTAAGCCTGCTGGTCACGGTGCTGAACAGGGATGGGATCCACACCTGGGCCCGGGGCAACAGGCACATCCTGCTCCAGAGGACCTGTTGCTGGACTTGGTGGTGGTGGTGGTTCAACTGCCTCAGAGTCAGGACAGGAGGCGATGCTGGTCCTGCTTCGGGGGGGGCACTCACAAGTTTTGAGCGGTCCAACAGGAATGGGCACCCATGCCCTCCACACATGTACACGGTACAATGCTTACCACTACTACGCTCTCCAAGAGCTGCCCCGTCTCAGACATTCCCTCACCCTGGTCCATCTCTCCTATTGAACTCCCTCAGTCCGAGCAATCACTATTCACACTGTCACACAACACACACACACAGTCACACAGACAAACAACTATCTACTTATAAAGGTAAGAAAAATACAATTTACAGAAAGAACAAATTAAGTAAAAAAAAGAGTACAGAAAAGACAAAAAGCATGTAGCTTTTAAAAAAACTGTTGGGTCTAAATCAAAGTTTAAATCTCCTCGCTCTGATCTAAAAGTATCAGCAGTCACAAAACACACTACTCTCTCTCCATCTGCACAGGAGAAAGTAAAAAGTGTCTGTTTGTATGACTCACTTTCTTCCTGCCAAGCTAAAGAACATGTGACTTACAGTACTGTAAGCCATGTGATGTGTGGGGGGCTGCAAAATCTGAAACACCAAGTGGATCACTTCGAATCATAATGAGGAACATGAAGTCCATTAAAAACAATGACTTCGCCTTACTTCACATTGCCATTCCGCCTTAACGTGAAGTGGTAATGACAAGGCGGAGTAAGCACTTTGCATTGCCCACTCTGCAACGCGAAGTGCCCACTTTGCGTTCACTTTGCCGGCAGAATTTAAATTCGCTGCATCTCTACTCATGACTTGGGGGGGTACTTTTCTTTTGGGCAAAAGTAGTAGTGGTATATGTTCTGGCTGGGAGGTGCTGCTTGCTGACTGGCACCATCCAAGTAGAGGGCAGGGAAACTGAGATTGCACCTTGTAACCAGGCTGGAATGCACGGCCTTAAGCAGTTCCCCCAAGTAATGGCAACTTGACTTCATGGGTGGTATTTGAGGTATCGATCACCACACAGGCTGCAGTGATGATGCTCTGTGGGCTCAGGCTAATGCGATGGGGAGCCAAGAAGTTCCCTGCTACCGGGGGGGGTGTCATGGAAAGCTGAGACACATGGAGGTGTTATGGTGATTCTGCATGATCACCCCATGCACAGCGTAGCAATACAGAGTGGCTCAGCAAAAGTCAGAAGTGACTATGGCTCTCGCAGAAATGGCAATTAGGATTGAGCACATATAGCTTCAGAAGCTCTAAACAGAAATGGGGGTGCTGCAGGGAAAAACAGTGTTGCAAGACAAGGAGGGGAGAACAAAACCTTCTTTAGGTACTTTGGAGAAAGGAGGAGGCACAGCATGGGATTGGAAGGTTAAGGGGGAAGGTGGAACAGTACTGGAAGGGGATTTCAAAAAAGCAGAGGCTTTAAATAGCTATTTCACTTCAGTCTTCACGGAGGAGAGCAAGGGCAGAGGACCAGGATGGGGTGGGGAGGGAGACAGCCACAGGCAGGTAGATTTGGCAGAATTAACAGCTGACGGAGTAAGGGAAGAGCTGGGTAGACTTAGGGTGGACAAGGCAATGGGGCCTGATGGACTGCACCCAAGGCTTCTCAAGGAGGTGAGGGATGAACTGGTGCCGCATCTGGTGAGGTTGTTTAACTTGTCCTTGGCCACAGGTGTGGTGCCAATGGACTGGAAGAGGGCAGAGGTGGTTGCACTACATAAGGGGGGAGGAAGGACGAGGTAAACAACTACCGTCCGTTAGTCTTACCTCGGTGGTGGGGAAGGTAATAGAAACACTACTTAAGATCAGGTTGATAGAATACTTGGAGATAAATGACAGGCAGCATGGCTTCACCAAGGGAAGGTCCTGCCAGACTAACCTGATTGAGTTTTTTGATGGGGTGACACAGATAGTGGACCAGGGAGGAGCGGTGAACATGGCCTATCTGGATTTCAGTAAGGCCTTTGACACCGTCCCGCATAGTAGGCTAGTGTATAAGCTGGACAGACTGGGGGTAGACCACAGGATCACCAGGTGGGAGGAGAACTGGCTGAAGGGAAGGAGTCAGACGGTGGTGGTAAATGGGACACATTCCAGGGAACGGGCAGTGACCAGTGGAGTGCCACAGGGGTCAGCGCTAGGACCAATACTCTTTAACATCTATATTAGTGACCTAGTGGAAGGTCTGGAGGGATGGGTGTGCCTGTTCGCAGATGATACAAGGGTCTGCAGTAGGGTGGATTCACCTAGCGGGGTGCAAGCCATGAGGCGGGACCTGGAAAGGCTGGAGAGGTGGTCTGACACCTGGAAATTGAAGTTTAATGCACAAAAGTGCTCGATGATGCACCTGGGGAGGAGGAATAGGAGGGAAACTTACTCCCTTGGGGGGTGGCGATTAAGGAGAAGGAAACAGAAAGGGACCTGGGGGTTATGCTATCACGGGACCTTAAGTTGGACAGCCAGTGTAGCAGGGCGGTGGGCAAGGCAAATGGTATGTTGGACTGCATTGCAAGGGGTTTTACTAGCAGGAAAAGGGAGGTGCTAATGCCATTATACAGAACCATGATCAGGCTGCATCGGGAATAGGGGGTGCAATTCTAGAGTCCTCACCTACGCAGAGATATTGAGATGATGGCGCGGGTCTAGAGAAGGGCAACCAAATGGTATGAGGGATGTGGGATGTACCCCATGAGCAAAGATTGAGAGGGCTGAATTTATACCCTCTGGAGACTAGGAGGGAGAGGGGGGACATGACTGAAACTTTTAAGTATTTGAAGGAAATAAATAAAGTGGAGGGTAGTAGCTTGTTCAAATTGAAGAAGGGAGCAAACACAAGGGGACATAGCCTCAAACTGGAAGGTGGGAAATACAGAGGTAATGTCAGGGGGCAGTTTTGTATGGAGAGGGTGGTGGAGGCCTGGAACAAGCTGCCGGAGGAGGTAGTGGCAGCTGAAATGGTGGAGGGTTTCAAGAGGGCTTGGGATAGATTTAAGGGGTCGGGGAAAAAAGCTAGAAGCATAAGAGAAGGGGGGGTAGGGTATTGGGCAGACTGGATGGGCCATGGGGCCTTAATCTGCCATCACATTTCTGTGTAAAAGAGCCATACGGTGTAGCCGGGTAGTGTCACGCACACAGGCCAATGCCCTCTTGAGGTAGGACTGGGGTGGTGGCCATTCATAGGCCAGCTTCATTCTGTTAGTAATAAATGACAGTCTGGGGTGTGCTACAGCTGGCTGATGACCTGAAAACGCATGGCACTGCAGAGGTACATTAGGCAATTGCTGCATGATACAGGAGCTGTAATACAGTTTTTACTTGAAAGTACCCATGCTCTCTGGGGTGGCTGGCCTGGGACCATGGCCCTTGATGAAAAATACCCCAGGCACACATCCAAACTATTGCTCTCAATGTGTAACCACCTGATGTGCCTTGTGGTGGCTGTGGAGAGAAGGGGGTTGTCACTGAGTATTGTAGGTTTCCTTCACCCATAGGAACCTGTACTAGTGATTTCTGACTTTGCTCACCTTCTGCACTAGGGAGGAGGAAGTACTGCTCTAAGTGACATCTGAAGCAAAAGGGGAGACTGCCCCCACTTTTCTACTTAGACAACACGTTACTAACCCATACAGTACCAGGTTGGTACAGTTACCTAGGATGTATGCAAACCACGAACTGTAGCTCTGGGCAGGTGGTGGGGCATCACATCTGAGACAGAAAAAAGCAGGTACAGCTATAATAGTTAAAAGGGGTTGTCCAGGGGGCGCTGATGAGCAACTAAGAAGTAAGATGCATTCTCCTCGAGCTCCACACCCCAGAGACCTAAGTATAATATTTTTTTTATAAAACTAAGAAAAAGAGACTCGGATTCCACTGTATTATTGTCCGGAGATGTAAAATGATGGATGAGTATGTCGCAAATGCAACAGGGAAGCCCGCTAGAAACGCTGGGAAAAACCTAAAGAAACAACCAGCTGGGCCCACAGCGGAGCCTATAGGCCCAATTTCCTTCTTGGCGGCAGAATTAGCTGTACTGGGGCGAGAGGTGACAACGCAAGTGCTGGCTGCCCTGAATCCCCGCTTTGAAAAACTGGAGAATCAGATCGAAGCAAAGTTGCAGGAAATAGCGGAGAGAACTGCGGCGCATGGCGAAAGATTAACGGAGGTTGAGGAGCATACAGCTAGAGTTGAAGATGTAATACAGCCTTTGCCGGAGAAAATAATGGCTTTAGAAAAGGAGCTGGAGGATCTGAGAGAAGCTTTTGATTACCAGGAGAACTATGTCAGGCGTACCAATCTTCGCTCACGAGGGCTCCCTGAAGGGAAGGAGGGCCCAGACATATTGAAATTCTGTGCTGAGAAATTGCCAAAAATCCTGAAACTGCAACCTAAAGGGGGAAAGCATAAGATCAAAAGGGTGCATAGAGCAGTACTCCCAAAGCCAGGTCCGGGCCAACCCCTGAGAAGTATTGTTATCCGGTACCATAACTTCCAGGGCAGGGAGGCAGTGATAAAAGCCTTTAAGGTAAACCAACCTGTTGAAATCGATGGAGTGAGAATCCATGTTACGCAAGATTACTCAAACAGACTACTTAAGAAGAGGCGGGTGTTTGCTACTGCGATGGCTCAGCTAAGAGAGATGCAAGTGGAGCATTACATGATCTACCCTGCGATCCTTAAAATAAAGCATGAAGGTGCGGTGTACTCATTTTGGGAGGTGGAGAAGGTGAACACCTTTATAAAGGAACTCAAGAAGAAAGTGGGCTGAAGGGAGTTGCGACACGATGGGAGAAGCGAGAAGGACTTGAGACACTAACTGTCTTTTCTAGAAGGGGGTAAATCCCCAGTTATAAGTTTGACTGTTCATGTTTAATCTTGTAAATTTTTGAACTCAGAAGGCCTATGGTTAAATCGGTGGATAGTGAAGGCCGAATGAGACTGTTTGTTGGTGGAATATATGCTGAGGTTTCGAAACTGTGGAGGAGAAGGCTCGCAGATGCTGGAGAAAGTGCTGGAGGATCTCCTGTGGAGAAGGTGGGCTGGGAGGAGTGACTGGTGGCCTGGGCCTAGCATGTGAGGATGTTTAAAATCACGTGGCCTACCCCACTGGCCTCCGACCGGGTCAACCGATGAAAAGGAAGCCTTATAATTGAAAGAGACTGAACATGGAGCTATGGGGTTGGTTTGTGAAAGGGAGAAGGGAGGGCTATGATGGAGGGTAGAAATCACTGTGACTCGGTACGGACTGACGGGGATTAGATTGAAGTGGTTCCAGCTCTACAATGCATATATGTTACGATGGTATGTTATGAATCAGATAGGCCAGCACAGGCCACAGTTGAAGGGGTCTCGGGGAGGTAGCTGCTCAAATAGCAGATCTTGGGAGGTGCTGCCGTGATGGCAGGAATAAGCAATGAGGAGCAATGGCTGATATGCTGGAAAGAGGAGTGCTGGGAGGAAAGGAAACAGTTTGGGATGTTTGGGAATGGAAGTAGTGTGGGGAAGAGGGGGGTAAAAAGGGGATTTATAGTAGCTTTAAGGGGAAGAGCTAAGAGCTATCGAGATTCACATCCAGGGGAGAAGGGTAAGAGGGCATGTATGGATTGTAGGGTTACTGATATGGTTGCTGGGATGTTGGTATCTGGGCTTGGGCAAAATATGGGAGGAGATGGAGGGGGAGTAAGAGGAATGCCGGAGGCGGGAAGTGTTTGGAAGGACAGAGGAAAAGGGATAATGGAAAGAGACAATGGTGGGAGGTGATCTGGTAATACAATCCTGGAATGTTCATGGTCTCTCTTCTCCGATTAAGCGGAGTGCAGTGTTAACGGTATTAAAGAGAGCACAAGTGCAGGTGGCTCTCTTGCAGGAAGCACACCTGACATCAGGGGAGCATGTAAAACTTAAAAGGGGATGGGTGGGTGCGTGTTATGCTGCCTCTTTTAGCCCACGTAAACAAGGAGTGGCAGTTCTGTGCATAAAATTCTACCATTTCAGATCACAAAAGTCCTTGCAGATCCAAAGGAAGGTAGATATGTGTTTGTTGCAGGGTCTCCATGGCCTGAAAGTCACGCTTGGGGAGCGTATGCACCAACTAATTTGGACCCGGGGTTCTATAACAACATTTTGTCCATATTAATGAGGGAACAGTTTGAGAACCTGATTCTGGGAGGGGACTTTAACTGCACACCTGATGCTGCCCTTGATCACTCGGAGGGGAAGGGACGCAGAGATCCTTGTATTAGAAAATGGAGGGAAGGGTTGGCAGAACTGAATCTAGTGGATGCCTGGAGAACAGCGCACCCTCAAGATAGAGAATATACTTTTTATTCAAACCCACACAAAACGTGGTTGAGGATTGATCATGTCTATGTAACGCTGGATTGGTATGAGAAACTCAGGAAGGTGGCACATGGTCCTATACATATCTCAGACCATGCAGGAGTAGTGGCGTCCTTTCGATCTCCGAGTGAGAGGGGGGAAATGCAGACATGGAGATTCCCTACTTATATGCTAGGCTCGCAGGAGTTTCAGGAATATGTGAAGGAGCAATTTAAATTCTATATGGATGTAAATGCACCGACTGCCACGTCTAAACAAATGTTATGGGACGCGGGCAAGGCATACATGAGGGGAGCAATCATAGGGTATATGGCAAAATATAAAAAAAATAGATTGGAAAGACAGAAAACTCTTCAACAAGAATTAAGAATACTGGAGGGGAGGGTAGCAAGGGGGGAAGGAGGTGAACAGGCGAGACAGGAGCTGGTAACAACCAGACAGGCGCTTAACACTTTATTGATGGACGAGGCTTGGAAAAAACTGTTCTACCTGAAACATAGAGTATATGAATGGGGGAACAAGCCAGGGCCATTGCTGATAAACCTTGTAAAGGGTAGGAAAAATGTGGTGCACATCCTGGGGATCAAAAATAAAAAGGGGCAGACGGTTACTAAGTATGTGGAGATAAGGGACACATTTAAGAAATATTATGAGGATTTATACAGGGCAAGTGGAGAGGGAAGTGAAAAAGAAATGCTTGATTTCCTGGCGAAGCATAAGCTGCTCCAAATAACAAAACACCAACAGGAGCTGTTAGATAAAGAGATCACAAGGGAGGAAATCCTTCGGGCCATCATCATGATGAAGACCGGAAAGGCATGCAGCCCAGATGGCCTGCCTGCAGAGTATTATAAACTGCTGAAGGAGGAGGTAAAGGAGGTAATGTGGGAAGTATTTAGGGAGGGAAGAGAGAAAGGGGAACTGCCAGATACAAGTGGCTGCGCCCTGGTGTGTGTGATTCCGAAACTGAATAAGGACCTAATGGAATGCTAATCATATAGACCAATATCCCTGTTAAATTGTGATGCTAAGGTGTTTGCTAAAATTCTAGCTAGTAGATTGGAGGGTATCCTTCCAGAGTTGATCCATCCAGATCAAACGGGTTTTATAAAAGGTAGGCACTCGTATCATAATATTAGGAAGGTCCTTAATGTTTTGGAACAGGCCAAGAAATCGGGAGGGCGGACGGCTGTATTGTCAATGGACGCCGAAAAAGCATTTGACAGGATTGAGTGGCCATATCTGTTCACAGTCTTGGAACGCTTTGGTTTAGGGGAAAGCTTCATTAAAATGGTACGAGCATTGTATCAAGCACCCAAGGCTGCAGTTCTGGTTAATGGGAACATAACTGAACAATTTATGCTCCACAGGGGACAAGGCAGGGATGCCCCCTCTGCCCTCTGCTATTTGCAGTGGCGGTAGAACCGCTGGCTATAGCCATCAGAGAGGACCCAAGAATACAAGGGATAAAGGGGAAAAGTGGAGGACAGCATAAAATTACACTGTATGCTGACGACATGATGTTATATGTGAGGAGCCTTTCACAGTCTATGCCTGCCTTGCTGGAAATCATAGGTCAATTTGCCACATTCTCGGGATATAAATTGAATCTGAGGAAGTCCGAAATTATGCTTCTGGGAGAAGAGAAGGGGGACGTGGGTGGTACATGGGGTTTGAAGAGGGTAGGTACGCACCTCACATGTTTAGGGATCAAGATAGGTAGGGATTTGAGATCACTTTATAGGCTGAACTATACCCGACTATTCAAATTAAGAGAAGACATGGACAGATGGAGAAACCTGCCTGTATCATGGATAGGATGTATTAATCTACTTAATATGAACATTCTTCCTAGAATCTTATACCCATTACAGATGTTACCAATAGGACTGACAGGGAAAGGTATAAAGGCATTTGAAAAGGACTGTTCCAGATTTATATGGCAAGGGAAGAAGCCCAGGGCTAGTTTAAATAAGTTAAAAGCTGACCAATCTAAAGGAGGGCTGAACTACCCAGATATGAAGTTATATTTTTGGGGGGCACAATTGAGGATTATTAAAGACTGGGTGTATAGGCCAAAAGAGGCCAGTTGGATGGACTTGGAGGAGGAAGGATTTGGGGTTTGAATCTCGGCTCTGTTAGTAGAAGCAAGTAGAAGGGGGCTGTGGGATAAGTGGGTTTCGAGTATTTTAGTGAAGGAGGTAATAGATAGCTGGGACCAAATTAAGAAGGTGATAGGGCATCAAAAGGGGGAACCTTTTATTCTACCACTGGCTGGGAACCCATTTTTTATCCTCGGAGTAGGAGACCCAATATTTCAGAGTTGGGAAGAGAGGGGGGTAATGTGCCTTAATGATTTAAGGAAAAAGGGAGTGACTCGCCCATTAAATGAGCTTAGGGAAGACCTGGGCCTGCCTGCACATCACATGTTTAGATATTTCCAGGCGAGGAAATATGTGCAGGGTATTGAGAAGCAGAGAGCCCCTGGTGCCTGGATACAGATTGTGGAAGGATTGACAGCAAGTTAAACAGAAACCTGTAGGTATTGTCAGGAAGGCTACGCTTTCCCATGCTCCAGTGGCCAGATATGACAAGTAAACTAAACACCTGTGGAAAGAGATCTGTGAGTTATACTCTCTGAGGAGCAGTGGGCTTTAATGAAAGGGACGCATCAGGGCTTATTACTTTGTAATAAGTATAAAGAGGTAGCATATAAATTTGTCCACAGGCTGTATACCCCACCTGTTGCAGTGAACAGGTACAACCCGACAATTTCGGCTATCTGTCAGAGATGTGGGTTGGCCCTGGGTACCTACCTGCACTCGTTTTGGACATGCCCGACACTCCAAGCTTTCTGGGGCGATGTGGCTAAGGAGTTGACAAACATGAAGGGGCAGCAGGTTAGAGTAGAACCGCTTATAATGTTGTTTGGTGTGGATGGCACACACCAGGATGAATGGGAGATGCTAGAGAGATGGATGAGAATACTTCTGGTATTGGCAAAGCAGTGTATTCTGAATACATGGGTTTCGGGGGATAAGCCTACAACTAGGCAGTGGAAGAATCTTGCATGGGATGCGCTGCAATTAGAAAGCTTGACGTATAAGGCTAGGGGGAGAGAAAATCAGTTTGTGAACATGTGGGCACCCTACTTACATTCTATGCAGCCCTTGGAACAGGAGATATTAAGATGTGGATAAAGTTGAAAGGTATGGATATCCATATAGAATGAAGTGAATTCTCGATTAGCTGGGGGTGGGGGAAGGGGAGGGTGATATGGGAGGGAGGAGGGGGAAGGGGAAGGGATTTTTCTGTCTCTTTTCTATTTCTGTCTTTTGTTCTTTTCTCTCTCTCTTCTTTGTTTTTCTTCTTTTATTATATCTCCACCAGGATGTGCATCCTAAGAATAAAACATAGAGACATGTACTTAATCTGAGATGGATGTATAAGGTCTATAAGAATGGTACTTGAATGAACTGTTGATATCTGATGGATGTAGCGGGAGAGGTCTGTAAGACATGTACAAGACTAGTAAGTGCCGGTGGAGATGTATACCTTTGTTCTGCTGTAGTACGAAAAGATAAACTAATAAAAAGATTATGCAAAAAAAAAAAAAGGGGGTTGTCCAATTAAAATTGTTTCATCGGGCTCTGGCATGAAAGGAAGGCTGGTAATCCTGGCTGGCAGAGGTAAGGCAAGTAAAAATACCCAAAAGGGGTGGGGAGTCTTAGACAATACCAGACCACTCAGGGGCGAAATGAGGCCCGACGCCACAGGCAGAGGGCCTTATAGCCCCTGGAAGGTCCGGTATTGCCCAATACCATCCACCCTATCAGGTATTATTACGCTTAGAAAATGGGCTACTAAATAAAAGATGAAGATTAAAAAAAACTAATAATATTTACAATGTTTTTTCTTTAATGTTTGCTGGTGTAGGTATAGGTTTACAAAAAAGTCCACACTTTCTGTTTTGGCCACTAGATGGTGCTCCAGTGTACACTGCCCTCTGTTTCCCTCCGTGATGTTTTTCTTGTCTTCCAAGAGACAGGTCTGTGTTTGTCCCTCAGCCATTCTCTTCTGCTGCTCCTTCTCAATCAATGAAAAAGAAACTGTTCTTCTGCTAGGGAGGGGTGAACAGAAGAACAGTTTATTTTGCATTGATTTGTTTTATTATCTTTTTAATTTTCATTTTATACAGACTGCGGGTTGACGGTGAGTGGGCAGCTAAGTGGAGGAGGGGGCACAAGACAACAAATGTCTCTGCCAGACTTGTGCAACAGAATGTTGTTGAAGTTACTTACCTTCCTTGTGCTCCCAGGTCGCACCTGTAAATAAGCTTTCAGCTTAGTGTGTCTGTCCCAGTTAAAAAAAAAAGAATTACTTGACTGGATTTAACTGCACCCATTTGAAAAGGGAAGTAATTTCGATCGACTACAGCTTGATGTCTGGTGGTGCCATGGTGTGGATCAATCGGCAGCAACACAGATGGGACTGTTCAGAGAGAAAGGAATGTACTGTTAAAAAAAAATGTAAAAAAGCAATGAGAACATGAGACAGAATGAGTTCTTGGTGGGTGTGCTGGGGCTGACTTGCTTTTTGCGCTTTCCTCTTGGGAGGGGTGTGTGACAGAAATGAAAGGTGAGCCACTTTATATCAGCGCAATCTGTGCTAGCACTGCAGATCACAGGCAGGTTAATTTTCAGGAGCGAGTGGACGCCGGCTGGAGGAGGGAGGAGCGAGCGTGCGGTCAGCTCTCTGAGAGTCCCACTGTGGATAATCACAGGACATGGGACAAGAGGTAAAAAAAAAGGTATGGAGACATTAGCCAAGTGGAGGTTGATGTGTGGTTTCATCAGGCAGCTGGCACTGAACTAGAGAGCATTGGGGGGGCCAATATCTCTTGTTAAGCAAGAGGAAAAAAATGGCCATTTCAAATTCAGTGTGGTGCTTTCATCCAATGAGCAAGCAGGGTAGGCACTAGGGTACTTGAGTGGGTGAAGGGGTACATGGGTTGGTACTTTTTATTTCCCGGGCATGTATTGTAAGTTAATGTACCCCCCTGCAAGGGTTCCAGCCAGTCAGATGCCAGGAAATAAAAAGCCCATTTTCGAAGTTGAAATAATTAACTGTCTAAATATATATGCCCTGAATGATTGTGCAGGCCCATTCTTTGAAGAGGTCTGTGGTAAGGTGGCCAGGCTGCAGGGAGGGCATATCATTTTGGGTGGGTATTTTAACTGTGCCCTATCACTGGTGGAGGACTGCTCCTCCAGGCACTTGGGGACAAATAGGGTTGCAGCTGTAGCAAAAAAAAACATGAACAGAGGAACTGGTGCTCATGGAAATGAGGCATATGCACAAAGGAGAAATACATTTTACATTTTATTCACAGCCACTCTGCTTATTCTAGAACTGATTTATGTTTTACATAGAAAACACATATATACAGTATTAATGCTTCAGATATATTTTGCATTACACAATCTGATCATGCTCTAGTTTCAGCAGTATTGTAGTTAGGGATGGGAGACAGGAAATCTATTTGAAGACTTAACACATCCCTATTAAATGATCCTAATTTTAAAACACAAGTCAGTCAGTGCCTCATGGAAACATATGACCTTGGCCCAGACCCCACAGTCACTGAGGCTGTAATATGAGCTATGGTGAGTGCAGTAACCTGAGACCAAATCATAGGAGATGCCTCAGACAAAAATAAAACAAGGCAGCCCTAGAGAAACTAGTAGGGTCAATAGTAGAGTTGGAAAGACAACATAAAGCTAACCATGGGTGTAAAAGAGTACTTGGGACCCCTGTCCAAAGCCCATTACAAATTAAAAGAAAAGGAGAAGAAGAAGAAAGCAGAAGGATATCTAAGATATGCAAACCATAAATGCTATGAGAGAGGTGGGAAGGCCACAAAGCTTTTAGCCTATAGGTGGAATATTAGAAGCCAAGAATGGAAAGACACCAGGACCAGACAAGCTTCAATACCAAATTTTACAAACCATTTCAGGGAGAATTGACCCCAGTGCTAAAAAAAGACTTTAATGATAGTATGAAGGACAGAAAGACACATGCGTTATGGCAGGAAGCTCTGCTTACAGTCATTCCTAAGCTGGGAAGAGGGAGAGATACTTGTGCAGCCTTTTGGCCAATCTCCCTTTTGAGCCAGGACATGAAGCTCTTTAGCAAAGTCATGGCCAACAGGCTCAAAACTTGCATGGGAACCCTCATACACCCAGATCAAACGTGACTTATCCCTAAGAGACATCTGCACAACAACATTTGGCACCTTCTAAATATACTGTCTAGTCATGCAACTGTTACTCTTGCACAACTTGCACATTTTCTGGACACCGAAAAAGCATTTGATCACTTAAACTGAACATACTTAGAGATGGTAATGCAAACCATGGGTTTCAGGCAGAGCTTCATGTCCTGGGCAGAAACGTTTTACTCCCATCCAACTGGGATATTCAGAGTTAAAGGTACCACTGTCAGAGATCTGAGACAGTGATGCCCCTGTCTCCCCTCCTCTTCGTGCTTGGCATTGAGCTCCATGCAGCAGTGGTGTGACAAGCAGAGGCCTTTCAAGGCATAAAAATTAATGGATACGATAACCGGATATCACTGCATACAAATGATTCCCTTATCTTATATGGATAACCCCAATAATCTGTCCCAACACTGCTAGACATATTACAGAAATGTGGGGATGCCTCAGGTTTCAAAATAAACTCTGACAAAATGGAAACCCTAATTATCAGTGGGTCAGTAACAGACCAGTTGAAAGCTATGCTTCCTTTGAGTCAGGGACAAAGTATGTTATCTAAGCATACAAATCCCAACATGCCTGAACCAATCGTACTACGTGAATTACAGTATACCCCATTTAAACAGACGGTGTATTCGGTCAAACTTAAATAGGTGGAGTTTATTACCCTTAACTTTCTCAGACAGGCTGGAAACAGTCAAAATGGATGTGTTACCAAGGTTTTTATTTTGTTGTGCTACACTATCTATTTAAGTACCCTCTCCAAATATATTTGGGGGGGCAGATGATCCCATATCCATTGCGATATACTCACCGAGCATAAGCACAATGATGGTAAGGGATTACCCAGCTTCCCACAATATTAAGATACCCAATTAGTACATTTAGCTGAACAGCTATGACTTTCTGTGTCTGTCACTGTATGTTGTTGTTAACACAGTATATTTTGTATTTCTCAACTCTGTTGTATCTGACTTGTGTAACTCTTGTTGTACCTGACCCTAAACCCTTTGAAAATAGGCACTGACAAAAGGTTTTATGTGAAATAAGAACTAAAACTAAACTAAGAGGAGAATGGCTGGACAAATCTGGAGCAAAGGATGCATGTGTCCACACTCCTGAGATATCTGACATAGCTAATTGGTCAGAGACCTTATGAACATTTCCATTGTGTGGACATAGAACAGCATGAATATATGGCTTAAAATTGTTTTAAAAAGTGGCAAACGCCAATGTATATTTGGCAAAGACTATCATTACAATGCCCACTACAATTCCTCACTGCTATGTGGGATGCCAGGTTCCCTGGGTGAAGGAGAAATGGGCCGCAGTATCTAATACAATTTATCACAGACAATAGGGAGATTAAAAGTTTTCAACAGATGCTGGACGAGTTTGGCCTGCATCAGAGGGACTTCTACACAGATACACAGAAGGTGACAGCAGATAAGGTCCGTGTGGCCAACCTAGTCTGCCCCTTTTCCCTACCTAGTGCTTTACTGCAGACCCTAGTTGATCTGCGGCTTACCCTCTCTTCCCTATTGCTAGAGTACACATGTCTGTCCCATGCATTCTTGAATTCCCCTACTGTTTTTTCCCCCACCACCTCTGCAGGGAGGCTGTTCAAAGCATCCACTACTTTTTCTGTGAAAAAGTACTTCCTCATGTTGCCCCTGAGCCTGTGCCCCATTAGCCTCATATCATGCCCCCTTGTTCTTGTACACTTTCTTTTCTGAAAGATACTACCCTCCTGTACTTTGTTTATACCCCTGAGGTACTTGAATGTCTCTAGCATATCCCTCTCTCTCTCTCTCTCTCTCTCTCTATCCCCTCTCCTCTCCTCCAGGGACTACATATTGAGGTCCTCTAGTCTTTCCTCATAAGACTTTTGGTGCAGTCCTTGAACTATTTTTGTTGCCCTTCTCTGGACTGCCTCTATTTTGTCTATGTCCTTCCAGAGATGTGGCCTCCAGAAATGGACACAGTACTCTAGATGAGGTCTCACTAGTGATCTGTACAGTGGCATAACCACCTCCTTTTTGCTGCTGGTAATACCTCTCCGTATGCACCCTAGCATCCCACTGGCTCTCCCCACAGCCTTCTCACATTATTTGGTTACCTTTAAGTCATCAGATAAGATTACTCCCAGGTCCCTTTCTTGACTGGTGGCTGTCAGTACCTCCCCCATATCTTGTATTCCTCCCTTGGATTTCTGTGCCCCAAGTGCATGATTTTGCACTTCTTTGCATTGAATCTTAGCTGCCACGCTCTCGACCACTCCTCATAGAAACATAGAATTTGATGGCAGATAAGGACCGCTTGGCCCACCTAGTCTGCCCATTTCTCTACCTAATGGATAAGCTGCAGATCCTAGTTAACCAACAGCCTACTTCCTCCTAACCCCACTAGAATTGCCTTATGTCTGTCCCATGCATTTTTGAATTCCTCAAGCATATTTAGGTCATTTCTCATTTTTTTCCACCCCCAGAGTGTCAACCCTGTTGCAGATCTTGGTGTCATCTGCAAAGAGGCCTACCTTCCCCTCCAGCCCCCTCTGCAATGTCACTTATGAAGACATTAAAGAGGAATGACCCCAGCATGGATCCCTGTGGCACCCCGCTGGTCACCCCCCTCTCCTCGGATTGAATGCCATTTACCACCACCCTCTGTGTTCTGTCACTCAACCAGTTTCTGACCCAGTTTACCATCTTGGGGCCCACTCTCAGGCTGCCAACTTATTTATCAACCTCCTATGTGGGACGGTATCGAAGGCCATGCTGATATCTAGGTAGGCCACATCCACCACCCCTCCCATATCTACCTCCCTGGTCACCCAGTCAAAGAGATCTATCAGATTTGTTTGACAAGACCTTCCCACAGTGAATCCATGCTGCCTTGGATCCTGTGCTCCACTGGATTCAAGAAATATCACAATCCTTTTCTTTAGCAGTGACTCCATTAATTTCCCCACCACTGGGGTCAGGCTGACTGGCCTGTAGTTGCCAGCTTCCTCCATGTTCCCACTTTTGTGGAGAGGGACTATATTTGCCCTCCTCCATTCCCCTGGAACCACCCCTGTCTCTATCGATTTGTTGAATAGGGCTGTTAGTGGTGCTGCCAGCACCTCTCTAACTTCATTTGAATATTCTGGGATGTATCCCATCCAGCCCCATAGCCTTGTCCCCTTTCAGATTCTCAAGTTCCTTTAGGATTCTTTCCTCCATAAATCGGGTGGTGTCCACCTCTCTCCCACTGGTGCTCTTACTCCCCAATAGTGATCCTTCTCCTTCCCCTTCTTCTGTGAATACTAAACAAAAATATTTGTTCAGGATTGTTGCTTTTTCTAGGACCCCCTCCACTGCTTTTTAGCCTCACAATCCCACCCCTGGTCTTCTTTCTATCTCTAATGTACCTGTAAAAAGTCTTGTCTCCTTTCTTAATTGCCTGGGCTATTTTTTCCTCAGTTTGCATCTTTGCACTCCTCACTGCTTTCCCCACCTCCCTCTGCTTTTCCAGATACAGTTCCCTGTCCCCCCCCTCCGTGTTTCCTTGTACCTCCTGAAAGCTAGCCTTTTCTCTCTTACCCTTCTGGTCACATCCTTTGAGAAGCATAGTGTTTTTTTCTCTCTCTCTCTTTGTTTTGCTTACTTTCCTTATACAAAGGCTTGTTGCCTCTGCTATGACTCCCTTAAGGTTAGCCCATTGTTTCTCTACATCCCCCATTCTTCTTCCCTTGCCAGGGCTTCCTTGAGACATTCTCTCATTTTTGCAAAGTCAACCTGTCTGAAATCCAGGAACCTTGCTTTCATGTGGTTTGACTCCTCCACTGTTCTCACATTGAACCACACCATATGATGATCACTGGACCCCCACAGATCACTGGACCTATCCATAGATAAATGCAGTGCAGAGACTGCTTTCTGAAAGAACCAGGGATAGAAGACTACAGGCCAAGTTACAACAAGAGGTGGTGTTCTTCTGGTGCAGATCACAGCAACTTGAACAGAGTGGGTTTGTTTCCTAAGCATACAATTTTCTGATGGGGGATGGGGGCATATCATCTATAGCAAGACTACAAATGGTGTGGGGAGAGTAAGCAGCCATACTGCTTACCCCTGAGCACTGGTCAAATATATGGCAAGGGATACATTGCATGACAGCATCATTATCTTGGAGAGAATTCTGATGGAAAATAGTGACACAGTACTTTATTACACCTGTAGTATCCAAACACTATGCAACAAGGGCCACCGACCTTTGTTGGAGGGGCTTTGAACTGAGAGGAACACAGTTCAATATCTTTTGGGAATGCCTCTTGCTGAGACCCTCTTGGCAGGAGGTCATGCAGGCAATACAGCAAATACTAGAACTCCCACTGTCTCTCACATTTGAAAATCTTGTCTTAGGTTTACCACCCAGAGAGCTTGCACATCTCAGAAAAGTAACCTTTTTTCTTATTTTAATAGTGACTGCAGGGAAGGCCGTAACACAGCATTGGTTAATTACCACTTCTGCAGTTACCCAGTGGCATACTAATGTCCAGAAAATTAAAAACATGTAAGGCATTACAGCTTTGCTCCAACTGCAAGAAGAAAAATGTAATACAAAATGACTGCCCTACTTCCATTTTATAGAGAAGCTATGAATATACCAGTCATGGAACAATGCCTGGGTTCAGCACATTCTATATAAACTATTATATTTGGTTCCCTTGTAGTGTTAAAATTGATGACAGGATGGACAGAGCACAATGTTCTTGTTGAACTGGTTATGTTTTTATTCACATTGTTAATGTAACAGTTCAGTTTTATGCAATGCACCTGGATATGGATAGAATGACACTGCAAAGATTGTTGTTCTATTGATTCTACTCCAGGTTACAGAAAGCACCTAGGACAACAAACTAAAATTAGTTTATCATCATTCAGTGATGAGATCATTACACTGTGAAATCACCGAACTCTAGAGACTTCAGAACTATGCATAGTACAGTAGGATTTTTGAAATGTACAGATCTCTGTACTGTTAGAGATTAAACATTTGTAAACCCATTGGTGGTGTAACCTGTATTTATGCTCAATAACATCTGCAATTTAAAAAAAAAACAGTTTATGTACAAAAGTTGATCTTGTAAAGAAAAAAGGAATTTTGAATATTATGAGATTGACAGTATAAGCCTGTTTAGTAACCCAGTAAATAAAGCAGACATAGTGATTAAACGTATTGAGTAAAGATACATAAAGTGCAAATGTGGTACTGATTGTAACAAAACAGTGTCTTTATTTTTTGCTCCACAGCCTGGACCTAAAAGTTGGATACTAGCATTATTGATAACACTGAGATTTCAACTAGTGGAGGCGGGCAAAGATAATGAAAATATAGAGCCAAATCCAGCAGAATCAGGAGAACAGAGTATTAGACACAAAAGAAAAGCTATCAACAAGACCCCATATAAACAGTCTAACAAAAGACTGAATAAACTGTTTAACACAAGTGAAATTAACTTTGAATTTAAAGACAAACAAGCAAATACAAGAAGAAAGACAAGATAGTACAGCTAAAGGGATAAATAAGAAAGTGCAAGAAAGACCTAGACAGCATTAAAATGTCAAAAAACACAACCTTGATAAGTGGCCAATCACAGGGCCAAAGATTCCATCCGTGGCGGATAACAAGGATCTCAAGGAGGTCAATAAAGGAAAAGGAACTGCAGAAGAGAAGGAATAAAAACACTTAATGATAAATTGGACTTTGATCAAGAATCCAAAGATTCTTCCCAAAACACGAAAAAAGTTACCCCTGAGGTAAATGAGAAAACTGCCTTCTATTCGAGAACAAGCACCACCACATTGAGTGAGGCAGTTGATAGCAGGGATGGAAAACATTACAAAAAGAGTTGGAAAAGCTAAAAAGTTACCAGACTACATACAGCAAATGCAGACAATGTTAGAGAAATTGGAGATTAAAGTGGACCAGGAGGTTACAAGGTTAAAAGAACTAGAACTAAGACAATCAGAAATAGAAGATAAACCCATAAATCCATTAGAAAGAGAAATTCAACCCCCCCCAAAAAAAAACAACTGATGAAAAAACAAGTAAGAGGAATGGAAAATCACTCCAGAAGAAAAATATGAGGATTTTTTAGATTTTATGAAAATTGGGAGAAAGCTAAAGACCTGGTAGATATTTTAAAAGAACTTTTCAAAAATCTGCCAAGGACAGAACAAGAGATAACTGAAACTGACAGAGCATATTGGACAGAAGCATAAATGTGCTACGACATGTGCTAGGAGTCAGGTAATCCTGGAAGGACTACAGACTGGGTTCCTGACTCAGGGCATCACTGAACCAACAAGAGCTGAGGAAATTCTTGATCTGGTGCTCACAAATGGGCAGTATGTACAGGAAATAATGGTCAGGGAGCCACTGGGAGGAAGTGACCATTGCCCAGTGTGGTTCCAGTTGGATATGGGCAGGGAAAGCATCCCAACTAAGACCAAAATCTTAGATTTCCGGAGGGCAGACTTCAGGAAAATGGGTAAAGTGCTAAGGAGCCATCTGGTAGGCATCAGAGCAGATATGGGGGTCGACCAAAGGTGGTCCATCATTAAGGAAGGAATACTGGTTGCCACAGATGAGTGTGTTAGGCTAAGGAGTAAGAACACAAGAGCCAAAGCACCCAGCTGGTTCAGTTCTGGGGTTGCCCAGGCAGTAAGGGAAAAGAGGTTGGCCTATAGAAAATTCAGGAAGACCAAGAGAGAGGTGGGTAAGGAAAATTACCTAAGGTTGGGTATTGAGGCAAGTAAGAAAGTCAGGCGAGCAAAGGCACAGAAGGAGCTGCAGATAGTTGAAGAAATTAAGAAAGGGGAGAAGGCTTTCTTTCGCTATATAAGTGAGAAAAGGGACAAGAAGGAAGGGATTGTTAGGCTTAAGAAGGGGGTGGAGTGGGTGGAGGATAATTGGGGAAAATCAGAGATACTAAATGAATACTTCTGTTCTACCTTCACCAGGGAGAAGGATAGACCAGTGCCTTCAGGAGGGAAAAGAGGAGTGAGGGGAGGGGACCACAGATGTAGTGATAGAGAAGGATAGAGTGAGGGAGCAGCTGCTGACATTGAAGGTGAACAAATCACCAGGCCCGGATGGAGTACATCCAAGGGTACTAAAGGAACTGGCTGAGGAACTGGCACACCTATTTAATAGTTCACTAGAGACAGATGTAGTACCGTAGGACTGGAGAACAGCACATGTAGTGCTGCTCCACAAAAGTGGTTCCAAGGATGACCCAAGGAATTACAGAATGGTTAGTCTGACCGCCATTGTGGGCAAGCTGATAGAGACCATGCTAAAGGAAAGGTTTGTGGAATATCTAGAGGAACGGGACAGAGAACTGTACCAGTTAAGGCAGAAGGAAGCAGGGAGGGTAGTCAGAATAGCAAAGGCCCAAACTGAAGAAAAGATAGCCAACGTGGTTAAGAAGGGGGATAAAACCTTTTATAGGTATATCAGAGAGCATAGAAAGACAAAGGGAGGGATAGTGAAGCTGAATAGAATGGATGGTGGGTGGGCAGAGAGGGACAGTGAAAAAGCAGGGATACTGAATGAATACTTCTGTTCGGTATTCACAAAAGAGGAGGTGGGTGAAGTGCCTAATCCAGTTAACAGAAGCACTCTGGATAGGGGGGTCGATCCCAGTCCTTTCACAGAAGAAAGGGTTCTGAAAGAACTCTTAAAACTGAAGGTGGACAAAGCAATGGGACCAGATGGAGTTCACCCCAGAATTCTAAAAGAATTAAGCAGTGAACTAGTGACATCACTGACTACCCTTTTTAACAAATCATGGGAGGATGGTGTGGTACCTGAGGACTGGAGGAAGGCAGATGTGATTCCCCTTCACAAAAGTGGGACCAAGACAGATGCAGGAAACTACAAACCTGTCAGTTTGACCTCTGTGGTAGGGAAAGTGATGGAATCACTTCTGAAGGAAAGAATTGTTGAGTTCCTAGAGGCCAGTGGGGCCCAGGACTCAAGGCAGCATGGGTTCACAGTGGGAAGGTCATGTCAGACAAATCTAATTGATTTCTTTGACTGGGTGACCAAAGTAGTAGACCATGGAGCGACTGTGGACATGGCCTACCTAGACTTTAGCAAGGCATTTGACACAGTCCTACACAAAAGATTAATAGTCAAATTAACCAGCTTGGGAGTTGGTCCCAGGGTGGTAGCCTGGGTAAAACATTGGCTGGACAACAGGACACGGAAAGTATTTGTAAATGGAGTCCATTCTGAAGAAAGAGGGGTTACTAGTGGGGTACCGCAGGGTTCAGTACTGGGTCCAGTCCTTTTTAATGTCTTTATAAGTGACATTGCAGAGGGACTGGAAGGAAAAGTATGCCTCTTTGCAGATGACACAAAGATCTGCAACAGGGTTGATACACAAGGAGGCATGGAAAGGATGAGAAGGGACTTGACAAGGTTGGAGGAATAGTCAGAAGTATGGTAGCTTGGATTCAATGCAAAGAAGTGCAAAATAATGCACCTGGGAAACAAAAACCGGGAAGATTACACAATGGGGGGGTAGTAACAACAACAAAAATGGAAAGGGACCTGGGGGTAATCATATCAGATGACCCGTGAGGTTGGCAAGTAATGTGAGAAGGCGGTAGGGAGGGTGGGGATACTGGGATGTATGAGAGAGACATCACCAGCAGAAAACAGGAAGTTGTTATCCCCCTGTACAGACAGTTGGTGAGACCCCATCTGGAGTACTGCTTCCAGTTCTGGAGACCCCATCTCCACAAGGACATAGACAGGATGGAGGCAGTTCAGAGGAGGGCAGCTAAAATGGTGCAGGGTCTGCAAGAGAACCCATACGAGGACAGACTAAATGAGCTTAATATGTATACCCTTGAGGAAAGGAGGGAGAGGGGGGACATGATAGAAATGTTTAAGTACCTCAGTGGAATCAACAAAGTCCAAGAGGGTAGCATCTTTCAGAAAAAGAGATGTGCAAGAACAAGGGGACACAATTTGAAGATAGAGGGGACAGCTCAGAGGCAATGTGAGGAAGTATTTTTTCACAGAGAGGGTGGTGGATGCATGGAACATCCTTCCTGAGGAGGTTGTGGGGTCTAAAACTGTGGGAGAATTCAAGAATGCATGGGACAGACATAAGGCAATTTTTGTGGGGGGTAGGAAGAAATAGGCTGTTGGTTAAATAGGATCTGCAGCTTATCCTCTAGGTAGGAAAATGGGCAGACTAGGTGGGCCAAGTGGTCCTTATCTGCCATCAAAGTCTATGTTTCTATGGTCTTTGGGATGCGAAGCAGCATGGGTTCATGGAGGGGGGAGATCTTGTCAAACAAATCTGATTGACTTCTTTGACAGTGTCACTAAGACAGTAGACAGGGGCCAAGCAGTAGACATCTTCTGTCTTGATTTCAGCAAGGCCTTTGACTCTGTGCCCCACAAAAGGTTGATCAGGAGGTTGGTGGATCTCGGGATTGGGGATAAGATGGCTAGATGGGTGGAAAACTGGCTGAAGGACAGAACCCAGAGGGTGTTTGTGGGGGGAGAGTTATCTGGCACAAGACAGGTAACCAGTGGAGTCCTGCAGGGCTCAATGCTGGGGCTGGTGTTATTCAATGTCTTCAGCAATGACATTGGAGATGGCATTAAGGGCAAAATGTGCCTATTTGCAGATGACACCAAGCTCTGTGGGAGAGTGGACACAGCTGAAGGGATACAGGACCTGCAGGAAGATCTGGAAAAGCTAGGGAGGTGGTCCAGGATCTGGCAGCTTGGCTTCATTGCCAAGAAATGCAAAGTTATGCATATTGGAGCCAAGAATCCTAGGACAGAGTACTACCTGGATGGAGTCCGCATATCTGCATCACAGGAGGAGAAGTACCTGGGAGTGATGATCATTAGTGACCTGAAGCACTCCACGCAGTACAAGAAAGCAGCAGCAAAGGCAAACAAGATGCTGGGATGCATATCTAGGGGGATCAGTAGTAGGAGAAATGAGGTTATACTGCCCTTGTACAGGTCACTGGTGTGGCCACATCTAGAGTATGGAGTTCAGTACTGGTGCCCACACCTCAGAAATGACATTAACCTGCTGGAGAAGGTCCAGAGGAGGGCTACAAAGATGACAGCTGGTCAGCAGGGTAAGACATATGAGGAGAGGTTCACGGCACTGAACATGTACTCCCTAGAAGACAGGAGAGAGAGGGGACATGATTGGGACCTTCAAGTACTTGAAAGGGATAAATAAGGTTGATAAGGAGAGTCTCTTTAAGCTGAGTGGCAACCATAACACAAGGGGGCACAATCTTAAGCTGGACGGTGGGAGGTTTAGGAGGGAGGTCAGGAAGCGCTTCTTCACAGAGAGGGTGGTGAACACTTGGAATGTGCTGCCAGAGGAGGTAATCTCATTAAAGACAGTGGGCAGCTTTAAAAGAGGCTGGGACAGGTATAGGGGGAGGGTAAGGGTCTTGGGTAGGGAGGATGGGAGGAGTAGGGAGAGGGGGCAGGGACATTAGTTCAAGCTGTGGACCCTGCAACATGAGCAGACTTGATAGACCAAATGGTATTCTTCTGCTGGCCTCTTTGTATGTTCATATAAATGCATGACACTGTCACAAATAAAATGAAACCAGGGATTGTTAAACTACTGAGGAGCAAAGATAAAACCAAAATCATTAAAGCTATTCAGCCATATAGAGGGGATAAATTCAGAGAACAAGTCATCTCTATCAGATAAGATTTATCACCTGAACTATGGAGACAAAGACAATATTCTGAAATCTGATACATCTTATGGCAGGAAAAACATTAAAACAATTGTGATTATAGCCATCTAAACTAACGTTGTTTTTGAACAACCAGACACTTTTCTGTAATAACGAAGATGGAGCCTACAAAGACTTACATCTGAGATTACCTCAGTTGTTTACATAATCTAGGTAACATAAATGTCTCTTAATTGTTGCTTTCTGCCCCTTCTTACAAACTAGGTAATGATATAATATGGTTGTTAAATAAGAATGTCAGTGTGGGATGGATGGTGAACAGGGGAAATGATTGTACTTCTGATGAAACTGGAACATAGTAAGTATAGTAGGGTCCACAGATGATCGGGGGGGGGCAGTACCTTGGCCTACTGCCAACATGCTAAGGGGTACCTTAAAGGATGCATGGACTTTCTTCCATTGGAATCACAGGGCGGAGAAGGTTATTTTTTGTAAAGTGAGATATGTCGGGGGGGGGGGGACAGGGTAAAATGAATGTTTTTCACTTGTACAATAGAAGACTGTCAGTGTTTAGCCAAAACAAATGACTAGAGAAAGTACACTGTGATATCCAAAATAGTCTCTTTCCCTATCAGCTGAATCTATATAATAAGATTCTGTGGGTTTAGCAATTAACAGTATCACCTGGAACATAAATGGAATAAATTCTCCTACTAAAAGATATAGGGTCCAAGATTAAAAAAATGTGCAAAGTGAAGTGCAAAGTTTTGTGCTTCACATGCCCATTGCCCAGGACCCTGAGTGAACTTGTGCTATCCGACTGAATATAGGAGCATGTCCGCATATTGCTAAGCCAAACAGCACTGTCCTGACATAGATCCCAGCAGTGCTGGGAATAGTGCCCCCAGACCTGACAGCACTGGTAGCTCCTGGGATGTGCCGACAGCACTTTGAAACCCTTACATTGATGGCAATGTGGGTGCTGCAACCTGGAGGTGATTATATTATTTTTTCCGGTGTGTGGGGGAGAAGCCCCCTGTGGTGGGGTGCAGTGGGTGAAGCCGCCCCCAAACAGCTGGGATGTATCCTGCTGCTTTGCCGTGATGATGGTCGGACAGCATGATTGCCAAGTGGTATGGTCGCCATTTGCATTTTGTTGTCGCTGTGGTGTTGGTTGATGTGATGGATGTTGAACCAACATAGTGGAACCAGCTCCTGGCAAGATATTCAGAATTCCCCATGCAAATGAGCCAATTGGGCAAGCAAGGCACAAAGGGGCCATTTGTATGCCCATTATCGGCTCATCTACATAGGAAGCAGTGGCAGGTTTGTGCCCTTGTGACCAATCCCATCCCCACACCGAGTGCCAAGTCCCTGGTGCCTAGTGCCCCCCCCCATCCTCTGATCACCATCTTGTAAAGTAGTAAATATTTATCTGATGTCCAGTGACCCCCCCCCCACTCTCTGATCACTGTCCCATATATCTGTAAATAGTTCTCTGGCATTCTATGGTCCCTCCTGGCCCCATACAAATAATCATATTCCCTGACATCCAGTGGACCCCTCCGCTATATAGATATGTATAGTCCCTGGCATCCAGTGGTTCCTCCCATCTTTGATCCCCAACCCCATAGTAATGATCATATTCCCTGGCATCTAGTGGCACCCCCAACCCACTGATCCCCATCCTGTACCATCATACCCTTCCCTGGTGTCTAGCAGCCCCCCCCCGCACTGTGAGGAACCAGCAAACCCACCCTGCCTTGCACATGAATCATTGGTGTCACAGTTCCCATGCAGGTGACCCCGTATGGAGCATCAGGAAGCATGAGTCCTATGTATTGTACAGTACAAAGGACATGCACCCTGTGCCCCTCTCCCCTTTATTGTAACATGTATTGTTCTACTAATAGCCGGTGCTGGCACACATTCGGCTTGCAGCTATAATTTTCTTTTTTTTATTTATTTATTTATGATTCCTCAGCTGGGGGGAGGTTATGTCTTTGGTTCCTCCCCCCTACATCTAGCCAGCTAGGCAGAGCTCTAACCTCCCCATCACTACCCTTGCCTGGTAACTCTGCAGCGGGTACTTACCCCACCACCATGGAGACCAGGAGGGTGGACTCAGGAGAGAGATAACTTGCATGGGACCACGGCAACACTAGCGAGCAGCCTTCATGCTGCTAGGAGTTGTTTTCCTTGGTGTGGTTCCCCTGCGGAAGGAGGCGTGCAATGATGCCAATGGAAGGAGCATGCACACTCTCAGGCGCGCTCATCCCTGCATCTGCCTCCTCCCACCCACATTCGGAGCATGGTGCTGCCCCCCAGTTTCCACCAGGAGGCAGCTGCATGCCGACTGCTGATATCCCCCCCCCCCGGAGAAGGAGAGCAGTTCTACGGATGTGCAATCCTTCTCCAAGCCTGCCATGGGTCACCGGCGTAGCATGAGGTAACGTGTCCCATGCCTCAGCCCTCAGCACCACCAGGTTGGTTGCAGCTATAATTTTCAATGCAGTGGTGCATGCTTTACGAGTTCTCACACTGTTTATCTGTTTATTCATTTGCATGGGTTAAATCCATGTACACAATTTACTGTACATAGCTGCTTTTGTACTTACGTTTTTCCCTGCTGTTTACAGTTGTAACGTTGTTTTTGACTCTGTATTTTCAAGTGTACTCCCCTTTCTCTTCTCCCCAGGATGCATCTGGAAACCAGCTCTGGTTAGTTCAGTATGTCTTTCCTGGTGAAACTGTCTGGATGATCCAGAGTTAGACAAATCATCCCCATTGAAAGGACAGGAAAAATACAAATCGCGTATTCTCAGTAATTGCATTTCCAGTAATTTACTTATAGACTATTGGAAAGAACTACATCCACTGGAGAAAGATTTTACACATTCCCTCCATGCTTTAAAACTTCTGCAAGGATAGATTATTTTCTTGTATCTAGAAACATAAATACCTTCAGTCTCATAGTCATGCTTCCTGTGTTTTGGACCATAAACCAGATTCTTTAAATCTGGTTCTCAGTGTGGAAAAATCTGAGCTTCAATTCTGGAGATACAACAACAATCTTTTTAAAGAGCTAGTGGAGCCAAAACAGGCAGGCAGGAAATAATACAAATGTTAAGTAGTAGTCAGTTGTAACTTTTTACTTCTGAAGTATTTTTCCTTTTGCTCATCAGAAAGTCTTCTATGTGATAATATGCTGGATGTGTGGAATAACTCTTAGCCTGGCAGCAGACATACAGTATCTAACTCTACTGCCCCACACTACATCATCAGCATTATGATCTCACTGACAGCGACATCACAGGTGAATGACCTGGCATGTCCCTAAGTAGCAGTGATGTCATAGTGAGGTCACAAAGCTGATGATGTAGTGTGGGGCAGTACAGCAAGATATGTCAGCTGCCAGGCTAAGAGCTGTTCCACACATCTCACCTGTTAGCATCAGGTAAACAATCTTCTGATTAAACAAAGGGAAAAGAAAAAGTACCTCAGATATAAAAGGTAATGGTTAGCTGCTTTTAAAATCTAATATTAGTTTTAGGTTGTATACTAGCTCTTTAATAGTAAACAAGTGGTGAGTCATTTCAGGAAGCAATTCTGAATTTTTTGCATTAACAAATCATAAGAAGGTAATATTATTGATATGTTAGATGCTTTTAGAACAACTTTTAGGAGGTTATAATATCAAAAGCAACTTGGTTGAATAAAAAAATTCAAGATATTGAAACAAAATTCAAATCTTTAGAAATGGTGATAAGAAATGGTGATTTATTAAAAAAAGAAATATGTATTTTTTTTAAAATTTGGATTTCAGATACAGAAATTTTACAGATAAAGGCAAATTAGACAACAATTAAATGAAATGGAGGTTACATAGTGAACAAGCAGGAACACTTCTGGCTAAAAGATTTAAAAAGGAACAAGGCTGGCTCACCATTGCAGTGGTCGGATTTCTGCCTGTGACACTGAAGACCCGGGACGGGAACAGACTCAGGTGTCGGAGGGCTGGCTGGGGGGGAGAGATGGCTCAAGCATCTGACTTCTCACCTTCTCCTAGGAGGGAGGGGGGTTCATGGCTCAGCGGTTGCTGGCCCCTGGCAGAGGCCGATAGCACGGCAACACGTTGGGTCACACCATGGGGGAGAGCATGGTGGATGTCGACGTATGCCTTGACATCATGTGGCACATCATGCTCCACCAGAAAAAATAGGAAACTGACCCTGGTCTGACCAGATAATGGCCTCCGGTCCCTGCCATGCCGCATTAGCTGGGATATCCCTATGCTGACCACCCTGCCACCAATCCCATGGGCTAATTGGTTGTGCCTGCAGGCACTTCTCCCCAGAGGGGGGAGACCTACCCAATGAAGGGATATGTTGGGCCACACTGGGGGACCCATTGACAGATGTGGAGGGCAGCGGATGGTGACCAGAGGAGGAGGGTGGCCGTGGGATCCTAGGTGGCCCGAAGGAGTGGCCGGCCAGGGGTTGTGGAGGAGCAAAAAAAAAAAAATAAACTGCAAACAAAATTGCTACAATAATAGATGGTGATAACACACTCAAACAACAAAACTCAGAAATAAAGAATTGCTTTCTAAACATTTTTAGTGACTTATATAAATCAGACTGTTCGCCAACAGCACCAGAGATACCAATACATTTGTAATCCAATAGATTACACAGAATAACAAGAAGTATTTCTTACTCCCATGTTGGAAGATGAAATAAGAGATACTTTAAGGTCTATCCAGGTTTGGATGACTTCACAATAGAATTTTACTCTGACTTCTTAAAAAGTATTATTCCACACTTGCAATCCCTATACAGGATGAAAAATGAACACCAGAGTCATTTAAAAAAGCATTTATTCATTGATACAGAAACCAGCAAAGGATCACAGAAAGTAGAACATTATAGGCTCTTAACTATTTTCAACAAACTCTGGTCAAGGCCAATACAGCTGTGGAGAGCTTTTAGGAGTGGCAAGAGCGCTGAAAAGAATATACGGTGCTCTCACCACACCAGAGTCGGACGTAACTGATACTTCTGCAATTACAGAACTGTGCATGCCTGATACTCACGCATCGCGGTTACTAAATAAGTCAACCCGTGAAGTAACATGGCAACACTGACATGACTGCATATGCCCGATACTCACATATACAGTTTAAGTCAAGCGCTGCCGTGTTGCACAGTGACCATCAATATCTCAACAAAAGTTATCCTGTGTCAGTACATTGCACACAGATGTAAACATGGGTAAAGTAAGCCCCACTGAAAATGAGATACTGCATCTCAGCCAGGCTAACTTGTCTCAGTACATTGTAAAAATGGCTACAATTAGGACCCCCTGAAAATGAGATACTGCATCTCAGCAAAGCTATCCTGTGTCAGTACATTGCCAAAATGGATAAAAGTATGACCCCACTGAATATGAGATACTGCATCTCAGCCAGGCTATCCTGGGCCTGATTCCAGAAGATGGGTGCAGCACAAAGTTTGATGCAACTGCGTCAAAGCCCTTTGATGCAACTCTGAGCCATTCCAGAAGGGTTGGCGCAGTTGTAACAATTTTCTCACTTTACGGCAGCGTGTGTCAAATGATTGGTGTAAGTCCCATAGTAAAGGTACCCCTACGGACGCAAAGTTAGACCATCGGGGAGATGGTCTAACTTTGCGGTGTCAGGGACTTGTGGTATCGGTTTCTAGAATACCAAGTTTGTCACAAGTCAGCACTTGTGTGAAACAGCCTGCCACAAATCCCCTGCAGTGATCGCAGCTACTTTTAGAATCGGACCCCCTGTGTCAGTACATTGTAACTGGGCTATAATTCCATCAAGAGGTTCTGGGGATATGTGAATCTTGAGAGCAAAGCTTGAGAGATTCCAACATTTTTCCAGAGCCTCTGTGATATGTTGCAGGTGACTTTTGCCACTTAAAATAGATAAGAACACATAAAACAGCCTTAACATTTGTTACAGTGATTTTGCCGACAGGCATAATGAAGTCAGTTGCGTACATATGTTGATTTGAGCATACAGGAAAATGTACAGGAGTTTTGTCCCAGTTTTACATGGAAAACCCAAGGAAAATGAGGGTGCCCTACAGGGAAATGATTTGTTCAATCTGGGAAGACTGCAGATGATACCGGTATGATTTCTTTGTAATTCCCTATGATGCCCCTTGCAACCTCTGAAAATCCCTAAAATATTAGCTGCCTAGCATTTATCCTTCCTACAAGTATAAAACCATGAGAGTTCCAATGCCACTAATTAGATAGGTCCCGAAAGGGTTAACATAAATCAACTCTTCAGAGGAAATACTGAAAATCATTGCTACACAGATACACACATTGGGAGAGATTAGCGAGAATGTAATTTGAAACTGCTTTGCAGTTAGATGCTGTATCTTCTGCTGAAAGTGAAACATGGGTAAAGGTAAGACCCCACTGAAAATGAGATATTGCTTCTTAACCAGACTAACCTGTATCAGTACATTGAAGAAATGGGTAAAATTAGGACCCTCCTGAAAATGAGATCCTGCATTTCAGCAAAACTATCCCATGTCAGTACATTGCCAAAATGGATAAAAGTATGACCCAACTGAATATGAAATACTGCATCTCATCCAGGCTACTCTGTGTCAGTACATTGTAACAATGCTGTAATACCATCAAGAGATTCTAGAGATGTATGAACATTGACAGCAAAGCTTGAAAGATTCCAACATTTTTCCAGAGACCTCTGTGATATGTTGCAGGTGAGTTTTACCATTTAAAATCAATAAGAACATATAAAATGGCCTTAACATTTGTTATAGTGATTTTACCGACGGGCATAATGAAGTCAGTTGCGTACATGTATTGATTTGAGCACACAGGAAAATGTACAGGAGGTTTTTGTCTGTTTTACATGGAAAATACTGGGAAAAGGAGGGTACCCTGCAGGGAAATGCTTTGTTCAATCTTGGAACACTGCAGTTGACACCGATATGATTTCTTTGTAATACCCTATGATGCCCCTTGCAACCTCTGAAAAACCCTAAAACATTAGCTGCCTAGCATTTACCCTTCCTACAGGTATAAAGCCATATGAGTTCTAGTGTCACTAATTAGATAGGTCACGAAAGGGTTAACATAAATCAACTCTTCAAAGGAGATACTGTGAATCATTGCAACACACATACACACATTGGGAGAGATGACCAAGAATGTAATTTGAAACTGCTCTGCAGTTAAATGCTGTTATCTGTTGGAAGTCATGTCAGTAAATTATTAGTCTCCAAGGATAGTAAGTCACATTGTAATAATAAATAAGCTGAACAAATAGTGTTGGAATTGATCTACTCAACACAGATAAGAAAGTATTTTATTTAACTGGCAAGTTGGGGAAGGATACACTGAAAACTCCAAAAATGTGTGCCACGGTACTCCATTTTTCCAGCTATAGACAGCAAGATGGCTGTAGGCTCTGCCCACAGCCATAAAAATGACTATACAATCTTTCCAGAAGTAATAAACAACAGAATATTGAAATTTCTGCCTGACATGATCTACTCAAATCAAGTAGGGTTCATACTAAGCACATTAATCCATTCTGGGATTCACAAAATACAGTTTATTACAGGATATTTAAATGCTTTAGATACAGAAGCAATCTGCATGTCATTATGTGCTAGCAAAGCATTTGCTATGTCAGAATTGCCCTTTTTAGGGCTGTGGGCGGAGACTACAGCTGTTATGGGATCACTCAGTAGCTCTAAAAACGGCCGATCATGGAACCTTCCATTGGACTTTTGGAAGTATCCTTCTGAAAGCCCAATGGAGCTTAAAATCCTCCACTACGATCGGCTGCCATGGAATAACAGCTGCACTTTTTCGGCTGTTACTTCCGCATTCTGTGGCATGAACTGTGCATGCGTGACTTGTGCACATATGCAGTTCTGCTGGTGCCATCTTGCTGTGAATGGCAAAATGCCCTTCACACTTAACTGTGCAGCGTAATGTGGCGGCGCATGCGGTTGTGTCGCCCACCATCCCAGCACCGGTAACAAAGATAATGCACCATCAGGTCCTGAATCCCTGTGCCAGCGTTATGTAGCCCCCCAGTAATGTGGCACACTGGGAGCCCACCCCAGTGTGCCCAAATGTCTGCATTTTGTTTTAGTTACCTGTAAATAAAGAAAACAGTCCCTTAACATGTTTTTCCGTATTTTTTCATCTGTAAAAATGAAAACTGTCCCTCGTCATCACCCCAGTCCCCCTTCCCCATCCCCACCCTCCCACTGGGCACCCACTTCCCCACAACCCCCCCCCATTCCATACTTACCTGCGGAGGTCGGCGCTGTCATCTTCTCTGGACCAGGAAACGTCTGCACTCTTCAAAGCCGAACCACAAACTGAAGAATCAAAGTGCATGCTACAATGCAATTCAATGAGGTTTTCAACTTATTTTGATAAATAAGCCATTTTTTGGAATTTTGGTCCCAAATTTTCAACATGGGGTTATTGGGACCCCACCTCATGAAAATTTTCACTGTCATTTTGTTACTTGGTCCCGAAAGGTGATTTTGCAGTTACTGCATGGAATCACTTTTGGGACCAATTCATGAAATGACAGTGGCACAGTTCATGGTGGGGTCCCAAAACATGTTGCAAATTATTGGAAAATTCAAAAATAACTATTAAGTGCGCAT
This sequence comes from Neoceratodus forsteri, assembly GCA_016271365.2. NCBI lineage: Eukaryota > Metazoa > Chordata > Ceratodontiformes > Ceratodontidae > Neoceratodus > Neoceratodus forsteri. Next base: position 833,271,580 of record CM028133.1, read on the forward strand.
TGTGCAGTTTCTATGCATGCTCCTAACTTTGCCAATTTTTATATTTTCCCTCCACATTTTCAACATTGCCATTTTTGCACACCTCCTTTTAAACAGTATAGCTGTCATTTATCACATCCTGCCTGAAATGTGTTTTCACACCTGTGGCAAAGAATGGTGTGGTCGCTCTGTGAAATCACCTTTCGGGACAAGTGAACAGCATGACACTGGCACGCTTCATGAGGAGGGGTCCCAAAAAGGCCATTTTGAAAATTTGGGGCAACACCTCCTAAAAATGGCCAAGTTACACCCAGGCGTTCAATAATTTCTACGCACATGTGTAACATTGCTCACTTGGTAGCTCGTCGTAGCCCTATCGGCTCTGGCCAGATTTTGTTATTTTATGTTTTACAACAATGGGGATTTCCTCGCCGGTTTGCTAAGGTGTCAAAAGATTTATACAATTCATCAAAATCATCTCTAAAAGTTTATAATCACATTAATAAATAATTTACAATTTATATAGGAGTCAGACGGGGCTGCTGTCTATCGCCAACTTTGTTTTAGGATTAGAAGTTCTGCTACAAGAAATAAGATTAAATACAAATATAAAAGGCATTCAAATTGATTATACAGGAATTAAGATCTTATGCTGATGACATTATTATATTACTAAGTTTGCCAAAAAATAGTATAATAGAGCTTAAAAAAGTAGGTTCACATTTCTCCAAAGTGGTAGGCAATCAAGTAAATGAACAAAATGCAGAAGTCTTGGGCCCAGATATTCAAAAGGATTGCGCATGGCGCAACAGTGTTGCACCATGCACAACCCACTGATGCACCCTGGCGCGATATTCAAAAGGGAAAAGTGCGCCGCACAAATCCCGATGCGCTGGAGCGCATCAGTAATGTATGCAGGCACAGGTAGGGGGGGCATGCCCATGCATAACCTGCACAGCCTGATATTCAGCCTGGAATGTGCACAATCATGCATGCACAACCCCTACCTGTGCCTGCACAAAGTTAAGCCCAAAAAAAAAGGAACAAATGATGGCCATCCACAGGTGAGCTGCTGCATTGCAGGGCGCAACACGGCAGTGGCCACCCAAGTTCCTGCCACACCTGGCGGCACTCCCCCATGCCCCATCACAGGCATCCATGTAAAGACACCCCCTCTCCAATATCCCTGGTGGTCCAGTGGACCGATCGCGGGCATCTTTTGAAATCACCCCTGGCCAATATACCTGGTGGTCCAGTGGACCGCACTCTGCCCGATCGCGGGCATCTGTAAAACATAGAACAGTCCTATTACCCTGGTGGTCTAGTGTACCCCCCCTCCCCACCCGCCCCTACATCCCGCCCGCTCCCCGGTCAGCGGTGGCGGCAACACCCACACCGCCCGCCACCCGCCGACTGACAGCTCAGTAGGGCTGCACGCCCATTAGTTCTGGCGTGAGCCAATGGGCGTGCAACTACTACTACTCAGTCCAGATATGTGAATGATTCATTCACATATCTGGACTGTGTGCTCGAGCGTACAGCCACGTCTCTCACGCTGCGAACCAATAGTGGCAGCTGTCGGTTGGTGGGCGGGTGGGGTGCTGCCACCCGGCGGACGGGGGAGGCCGGCAGTGCTCAGTGAGTGGGCCAAGGTAAATAGAGACTATGACTACAGACCATGGCAGTCGTCCTGGACCACAAACATTGAAATGAATGCCGTGGGCAGTGGTCACTGGACCAGAGACAACAGAGAAAATTAAAATTCAAGATCGGTCACTGGACCACCAGGGAGATTGGTGGGGGTGTATTATACCAATGCCCACGATCGGGCACATAGCGGTTCACCGGACCACCAGAGATATTGGACGAGGATTATATTTTAGACAAATGCCTGTGATCAGGCTGCAGGGGCATCGGTCCCCGACGGCTGCCACCTGGCAGGGCGCCAGGCACAAATCATCGGGGATCGGCGCACCTGCATGCTAATGGGATGCAAATGGGGTCATAATGACATGCAAATGGCCCCATGTCGCTTCTTACTCAATGTATTGTTGCATGTCCCCTTTTGGAATATACGCAGGTGCTGTGCATGGCGCAATGGCACTGCGCTGCGCACATCTCCATGCTCCACTCTGGCCACTTGCGCTGGCACAGTGCCACTGCGCCATGCACAGTGGGGGTGGCCAGGGTGCGATATTCAAACCTGCTGCGCCGTAGCGCAGCTCTGTTGAATATCTCCCAGGCCAAACCCCTGTGCAGCAAAGTTGAGCTACAGCCAGGCTTGCGCCACAGCCTGGCACAGTTTGAATATCCAGGCCTTGGTATCTAATATAGTAGACAAATCTATTTTCTAAGAAAATTGAAATGTCAAAATTCAAGCGAAATGTACAGTATGCATTATTTAGGAATTAAACTAACAAATAAAAATGAAAACATGAGCTGGCTCTGTGGCACTGAATGAAGGGGTTCGCTCGGCACACTGGCAACCCAGATTCACACCCTGAGCCCAGGCACCAGGAGTGGAGACCGGCAGGGAGGGGGATTCAAAGCATCCATTGGACACTTCCCTCACGGGGGTGGTGCAAGCCTTGGCACCTGTGAGCAGACTGGGTGACGTGCTTGGGGGACGTGATGCCTCGACACGCCCCCTGCACATCCCTGCCCAGGCAGCCTGTGCTTATGCAAGGCCAGGAACTGTTGTGGACGGGGAAGAAAATGGAAAAAGAGCTCTCCGCCCGACCGGATGACAAGTGCCGGCTCCTGCCACCACAAAGCCCCAAAAAAAGCCTGGACTAGCCCTACAGCTCTGGGATGCGAAGTTCACCGGTAAGGCACTTCCCCCCAGAAGAGAGGGATTCTCCTGATGAAGGGCTACGTCAGGCTACCTGGTAAGCTGCAGTAGGGGTTAGTGGATGGTGGTAGGGGTCGGATGGGCTCCAGAGACCTTGGCACTCTGAAGTTGTGGCTGGACAGGGGTGCCATGTGGGTGGAGCAAAAATAGAAAATACAAAAAAAAAAGAAAAAATGCTTAAATGTAATTATACACCATTATTGAAAAGAATGAAACTTAAATTTCATTGCTGGAATAAAATACCTTTATCCCTTTGTGGGAAAGTGCAAATTATTAAGATGTTGGTAGTGCCATCAATATCCTATTTATTACAGGCTTTGTTAGTACCTATTATGAAAGACTGGCATGTCAAAATTAACAAATTATTCAAAAACTATATCTGAAATTTAAAAAAAAGCTGGAATCTCTTGGGAGAAATTATGTTTATCTAAAGAAGAGGGAGGGCTTTCCTGTCCCGATATTGCCTACTATGAATTAGTATATAAAGTAAAAACAGCTTTAAATTAGGCCTATGATGATGACATGGACTTAACAATAGAAAATAACTGTAAATGCAAAAGACAATCAAATTTGTCAGTTGAATAACATATGGTTCAACCCAGAGTATTGCAGTAAAAGCAAAAGCACAATAACATAAAACTTTAACAAAGCAATTAAAAAATATGTCGGCACAGTAAACTGGAACACAAAACCTTTTTTTCTACTCCATTATGGAATAACGCAAATATAAAAATTATTGGTAAATGTATCTACTTGAAGCAATATAAACAGAATGGTATACAAAGGTAGAAGGGCATAATGGAGGGATCGAAAATACAATCTTGGAAGCATATTCAAATTAAATATGATTTACTAATATGGGACAATTTTAAATATACAAAAATAAAGAATATTTTTGAGAAAGATTTCAAATGATGGAAAAGAGCACCAGAGCACAAAAAAATTGGAAGAACCCCTGTTAAAAAAAGATGGAAAAGAAAAAGGGTTTATTTGCATGACTGTATAGCTTCTTAGTTAATGAATCTAGTACACTAAATAAGACGCTTAAGGAAAAATGGAACAAAACTCTACAGTTGTCACTTACAAATAATCACTGGGTAAATATTCCATCAATGATACTGAGCTACAAAACAAGATATTAGACCATTCGATGCAAAATTATTAATGGTGCACATTTTACCCCAAGTAGGCTATACAGAGCCAAGATGGCTACTAGGTTGAAATGCTGGCACTGTATCTTACACAGAGCTGACTCTTACATGTTTTGGAGTTTTGAAAATGGTAGCACCATGGTGGGAAGAGATGCAGGTCATTCTAGGAATGTTAGGTATCCATTTACAAAATGCTGGCTGTACTGGTAAATATTAGAGATTTTTGATAAAAGACAGCTTTCTAAATTACAGTTATCAATAGTTTCAACCATGATCACAGCAACTAAGTGTATTATTTTGAAATGTTGGAGAAAAGAAAACAAAAATACAGTGTTCCCAAGTAGACAATGGCTGTGGTTAACACTTTCCTCTCTTTCTGATCGGTGTTTTTTCCCAACTGTGGCAAATTATTGATCCATTTATCTGTTCATTAGAGGACATGTGGTATGTCCTTTCTGTTCTAGAAAATTAGGTGCCTGTAATTCAGTATTTAATAATAATAATAATAAGCTTTATTTATACAGCACAAATTCACAAATATCAAAGCACTTTACAAAAGAAGTATCACAATCAATATAAAAAACATAAATAATTAAAATACAGGTAATAACATCTAAAATCCACCTTATTTGATATTAAAAAGCAAGACTAAATAAATAAGCTTTCAGTGTGGCTTTGAAGCTCTCCAGCATCAGGCACTCCTGAACCCGATGAAGTAGAGAGTTCCACGAGGTAGGGACTACATAAGCAAAAGCTCGAGCACCAGATGACTTCAAATGATCACTGGGAATCTCTAGCAATCCCTTTTCAGTGGAGTGGAGTGGGAGGGAGGGACAATAGGGGTGCAGAAGCTCTTGCAGCTAGTATGGTCCCTGTCCATGGAGGGCTTTATAGGTCAATAAGCCAACCTTGAAGGTGATCCTTCACCGGACTGGCAGCCAGTGCAGCTTACACAACACAGGTGTAATATGGCTAGACCAAGAAAGCCCAGTTAGTAACCTGGCTGCCGCATTCTGCACTAGCTGCAGCTGGTGGATTTCCACCCCTGGCAACCCTAGGTAAAGGGAGTTACAGTAATCCAGGTGGGAGGTCACAAAGGCATGGACAAATGTCAGTAGGTTGTTGGATGGAACCAGGTGTTTAATCCAGGCGATATTCCTCAGATGGTAAAATGAGGTATTGACAACAGACAACAGCTGAGATGGTGGCAGAGGTCTGGTGGGTGCCAGGGACCTTGGCCAAGATTTCACCAAGAATAACGCCCGCCCAGACTCTGCACCCATTCAGAGGTCATCAGCTGGCAGCCTCCTAGTACAAGACCGGTTGCCTGTCCTGCCGAAGACCCCTCTACTCGATGACCCAGGTCCACAACCAACACCTCAGTCTTGTCTGAATTCAGTTTCAGCCAGTTGGCACTCATCCAGTCTTGGATCTCGGAGAGGCAGTTGTTAAATACTGAGGCCACTGTATCCTGTTTGAGTACAAAGGACATGTACAGCTTAGTATCACCTGCATAGCAGTGAAATCTCCGCCTGTACTGCCTTACAGTGTCTCCCAGTGGCAACATGTACACTGTGAACAACATGGGGGACAGCACAGAGCCCTGTGGTACTCAACAAGGCAGGGAGAATGGGTCAGAGGAATACATCCCCTGACACTACTCTCTGAAACCTGCCAGTGACAAAGGATTGAAACCATCTGAGGACTGTACCTGACAGTCCACAGATCAACCACAGGCACTGTAGCAATATCCCATAGTCCATGGTGTCAAATGCCATGGAAAGATCAAGGAGGACTAGGATGGAATGACTCCTCCGATCTCTCACTATAAGGAGGTCACTGAGCACCCAAACAAGGCCAGTCTCAGTACTATGCCTCTTCCTAAATCCTGACTGGAAGGGATCACAGATGAACCATGATTAAGCCTGACCACTTCAGCAAAGTGACCACCTCCATCAGTCAGTCAGGTAAAAGGCATCACATTTTAACTTGCCATATCAGAGCTGAGGTCTCCCTGCTTTCTCTATTTTTATTGAAGAGACCACTCTCCTGGCTTCATTACTTATATAGTGTGCTCTGGCCAATGAAAGGCTCACAGGTGATTAATGAGGAGTGCACCAATCAAAAGAAGACCACAATTCTGCTACATTCAGATCGGTATAAGGGTTTAACAAGCTCAACCCCTGCATTTACAATGCAACTTAGTAAAATTAGTGGAGTGGCACCTGGTGTGTGACCAAACAGAAGTGTATAAAGTACCAGGGCTCTCCCATTTTGCTGCACCAAAGCCTGCAATTTTTTAAAATAACTCCAATGTTCTTACTTGTCATACATTTCAGAGGGGTTCTTGGTCTCATTATTCAGCTGAACCATGATTAAGCCTGACCACTTCAGCAAAGTGACCACCTCCATCAGTCAGGTAAAAAACATCACATTTTAATTTGCCATATCAGAGCTGAGGTCTCCCTGCTTTCTCTATTCTTAATGACGAGACCACTCTCCTGGCTTCATTACTTATATAGTGTGCTCTGGCCAATGAAAGGCTCACAGATGTTAAATAGGGAGCTCAACAATCAGGAGAAGGCCACAGTTCTCCTACATTCAAATCAGTATAAAGGGTTTGGCAAGCTCAACCCCTTTAATAAAATTAGTGGGGTGGCACCTGGTGTGTGACCAAACAGAAGCATATAGTTAAAGTACCAGGGATTGAGCTTGCCAAACCCTTTATACTGATTTGAATGTAGGAGAATTGTGGTCTTTTTTTTTTTAATTCAAGTTTATTGAATATAAAGACATAACAACTCAATTCATCATCCATTTTACAGGCAGTGTCTACTACATTCAAGCAACAATCTATTTTGATCAGGCATTGTACATCTTCAATAGTGCAAATATTCGCTAATTAATTATGTCTTCTTCATCCTCTCAAAAGTCCTATCCTTTCCCCAGTCACAGGGGACCCATGCCATGCCCACTGCCTATCTGGAAATTACTTATCTGTTGGGGTTCCCAATTAGAGTTTCCCCATCCTTTCCCAGCATCTCCCCTCTTACTACCTACAGTGGGTTTTGTTCAATCTCTTCTAGTTGGTCCAGGTCTCCTTCACTCCCCAGCCACATAGTCCATCTGGTCCATCTATTTATGTATACTGAGGGTTTGAAATTTATTTTGTGTGTTAGCTCCTCCATGTCCTGAATCCCAGCAACCACCTTGCACCAGTGGACCAGGGTCTGGGGAGCCGGCTGAAGCCATTTCCTGGTTATTGCTTTGTGGGCGGCAGCCAGCAATATGTTCCAAAGATAAATTTAGTCTCTGCCTTTCACCCCTCTGGGAATTAGGCCCAAGACCAGGTGCTTAGAGTGTAGGGATTCTTCTAAAGTGAAGATATTTCCCAGGGCTTCCTCTGCTCCCCTCCAGAACTGGGCCAGCTCTGTGCAGAGTCCCAGGACATGGAGGTGCATGGCCCATTGTTCTCCACACCCCCTCCAGAATCCTGGACTATGTCCTGCATCCCATTTATTCTGCGTTACTGGGGTGATGAAAAACTTGACCCTTATCCTCCACTCAAAGTCCCTCCATCTACGTGGTTCGATGGGCCTGGGAGAAAAACAGACTGTCAGTCCTCCTCTGAAAGCAGTTCCCCTAGCTCCAGCACCCACTTTTTTTTGAGGGGGGCAGCGCTCCCACCTCCTCTGCTCCTGAGTGCCCCGTATATAGAAGAAATTTGTCCCTTCTTTTTTTGGGAGTCCAAGATCTCTACCACCATTCCCTGGAGCTTGGATTGTTCCACTAGCACTCCATATTTTTTTTTGAATGTTTTGTATATGATTTCTGAGTTGTAGATATCTATAGTGGTCAGAATGCCTCAATTGAAATTGCAGTTTCACATCAGCAGATTCTCTGATTGTGTTCCCATTTAGTAGTTGTCTAAGGGTACTCAGTCCCAGCCTACTCCATCTCTGGAAGATGAGAGCTTCACTGGCCGATTCAAACTCAAAGTCCCAGGCAAACCGTCTGTGTGTCCAGAGTTCCCCTTGATATCTGTGTTTGACCCATAATCTATGGACTTCCACTAGTGTGTTCCGTACTGAGTACAGTATTGTATTTGTTTCGCTAACTAGGGGTCTGGGAGTAAAAACTCTTGCGTCCAAAGGGGCACCCTCAGTATCAGCCCTTCCTATATCTTTCCAAAGGGCATCATACCCTGCTGTTGACCAGAGGAAGGCGTGTCTCAAGTGGGAAGCTAAGTAATAATCCTCCAGGTTGGGTACAGCTCTTCCGCCATGTGCTTTTTTGACTTAGAGGACTGAACTCTTGATCCGTGCTTTCTTGTTGGCCCAAATTAACTTCATTATTGTTCTTTGCCAAGTTTTAAATTGTTCTACTGGCATCTTAACTGGGAGACGCTGGAAGAGATATAGATACCTAGGGAGGACATTCATGGTGATCGATTCTATATGGGAGTATTGGGGTAAATTCAGGAGCTCCCGCTTTCTAATATCTTGTTGAATTTATGTGTATAAAGGGACAAAGTTGTGCATGAAAAGTTGGTTTAAGTTCTTTGAGATATGGGTTCCCAAATATTTAATTTTGGGGGAGTTCCACTTCAGGGGGAGAAGTTATTTTATTGGGTCCGAGAAGGTGTAAAAGAATTTGAGAATTTCAGTCTTGTTTTTGTTTAGGGAGTATCCAGATATTCTGCCGAATCTATTTAAGAGGTCCCATAATCTGGGCAAGGATTCTTCTGGGTTTGTCACGTAGAGTAGGACGTCATCTGCATATAATGACATTTTGTGTTTCTTCTCACATGCGACCAAGCCTTTGATGGTGGGGTCCACTCTTATTGCCTGTGCTAGGAGCTCAATATAGATGGCAAACAGTATTGGGGACATTGGACAGCCTTGTCTGGTGCCTCTGCCCAGTGAGAGCCTCTGGGAGACTCCTCCGTTGACCCTGACATAAGCCTGGGGATTAGCATAGAAGGATCTAACAGCTGCCAGAAAGGGGCCTGGGAAGTCCATCCTCTTCAGGAACATGAACAGAAATCTCCAGTCAACTCTGTCAAATGCCTTCTCTTCATCTAATGTGAGAAGGCACGCAGGGATGTGGTGTTTATTTATTAAATCAATTATATTGATTGTTTGTCTAACCCCCTCTTGAGCCTGTCTCCCTTCGACAAATCCTGTCTGGTCTGTTTTTATTATCTGAGCCAAAAGAGAATTTATTCTGGCTGCCAATATTGAAGTAAATATCTTGTAATCTATGTTTAGAAGAGAGATGGGTCTATAGGAGCTACAGTCGTTAGGGTCTTTCCCCTCTTTTGGTATTACTGTTATGGTGGCATAGTTCCATGATGGTGGGAGGGGTCTTCCTCCAGTCAAATTGGGTTAAATGCCCCTCGCAAGAGTGGTGTTACCTCTGGGGCAAAAGTTTTGTAGAACTCCCCACAGAACCCATCAGGGCCTGGACATTTCTCAGGCTTAAGGATTTTAATTGTAGTAATGATTTCAGTTATTACAATTGGAGCCATCAGGGATTATGCCTGGGCTTTCCCCAATCTCGGAAGCCCCAGGCCTCTCAGGAATTCTGTCATGTCCGCAAGGGGTGACCTGTTCTGCTTTGTACAGGGTTCTATAGTATGTTACAAAGGACTCTGATATCTGTTCCCATTTATGATTAAGTGTGCCCGAGACTGGGTCCTTTATACTTGTGATGGTTGCTGTGGCAGCCCTTTGGCGTAGGTGAAATGGCAGTTGTTTGGCAGCCATACCCCCGTAATATGATTGTTTTAGATAGCGTAATGCTTTTTCTGTTTCTAAATTATTTAGTTTCTGAATTTTATTTTTGACTATCTTAATTTTGTTGTCCCTTTCTTTTCCCCAGTGTTGTTTTTGTTGCATTTCCAGGGATCTCAGGTGCAGTATGAGATCCTGTTTTTGATTTTGCCTTTCTTTTTTCCTATAGCTAGCGATGGATATTAATTTCCCTCTAACCATGGTCTTAACAGTATCCCAGAGGATTTGAGCAGTAGTCCCTGGTCTATCATTTGTTTCAATAGTCTGTGTTATTACTCTTTTGATCTCTTTTTTGATTTCTTCATCTTTTAGTAGATTTGTGTTTAATCTCCAATGTGTGGGTTTCCTGGGGAGCTGGAGGTCCTGGTCAAGGTATATGGGCTGGTGATCTGACAGTGTGGCCGTTCCCACCCACAAAGAGTGGCAAAGGGGTATGTCCTTATTGCTAATAAAAAACATATCCAATCTAGAATATATTTTATGTGTGGGGGAGAAATAGGTGTAGTCTCTCACCCTCAGATACTTTTCCCCCATATGTCTACCATCCCACAGTCGAGTAGTAATCTGGAGAACTGAGTGGCCACCCTGTATTCTGAAGTGGGGATACCCGTGGTTGAGTCTGATTTCCTGTTCAGGACCAGGTTCCAGTCATCCCCCACTATCAGGATCCCCCTAGCCTTGAGGACCACTTGTTGTGGTAGCTCTGAGTAGAAGGTAATCAGGGAATTGGATGGAGCATATACATTAACTAAGGTAATCTATGAGTCCTGAACTCTCCCCACCACTATCAAGTATCGGGCGCCCTCATCTGTAATTACCTCTGTCTCCTTGAAGGGGAGGTGTTCAGATAGTACTATAACAACCCCTCTTTTCTGTCCTTTTTCTAAAGAGGCCTGGTAGAGGACAGGGAAGCCTTTGGTCCTGAGTTTAAGCGCTTCTTTAGGAAATAAAAAATTACTCACCTTAGTAATTGTGTTTCTTCTAATGGAGTCTTGCTGTATTCTGACAATTTGCAGTTAGCTCCAGCTTTTGAATTGCCCTGGAGAGTGAAGGGTTAAAATTCTATGCCAGGCATAGAACGTTGGGCTCGAGCTCGGTTGAAAACTCTGTGTCCTTTTGAAACCAAACCGTCAGATTCTTATGAGCTAAACTCACTGACTATATAATGTGGAAATTGTAAAACTCCTAGTAGCCAATTGGCAACAAAGACTTTGGATTCCCTAAAAGACTGAAGTCAGGAAACCCAAAGAACAAAAACCAGGTAATAAGAACTAAAAACTCTTAATTAAACAAATACAAAGCACCCAACACAACAGGACTGGGCTAAAGATGCCCCTGGGGTGCAACACTGTACCTGCCCACCCACTTCCCAAAACAGGTTCTGAGAGGGGAGGCAGGGAGGGAGGTCAGAATACAGCAAGACTCCATTGGAAGAAACACAGTTACTAATGTAATTTTTTCTTCAAACAACATGAAGTCTTGCTGTATTCTGACAATTTGCAGACTACCAAGCAGTACCTCCAAGGAGGAGGGTCAGAACCTACTTTGGGAATAGGCTCTGAAGTATTGCTGTGCCAAACCTAGCATCACTCCTAGCCTGGATATCCAGAGAGTAATGCTTGGTGAAGGTATGAACTGTTTTCCAGGTGGCTGTGACAGATTTCTAACAAGGGATATCCTAGCTGCAGCCAGAGATGCAGCTGTACCTCTAGTGGAATAGAGCCTCAGGCCTGAGGCTGCAGTTTTTCCCAGTTTTCATAGCAGAATTGAATACAGGACACAATCCACCTGGCAATGGTTCTCTTGGTGGCAGGTTTTCCTTACCTACTTCCCATAAGTGAGGAACAACTGGAGAGTCAAACCTGTGACCCTTTTCGTGCTATGTAGTAACTAAGGGCCCTTTAACATCTAAACTGTGTAGCCTCCATTCCCTGAGGAGGTCGATCAGTGAAGAACACAGGAAGAGACATAGATTGGTTTAAGTGGAAATCAGAAACCACTTTAGGTAGGAACCTTCTATTGGTTCTAAGGACCACCTTATCTCTATGGAAAGAAATGAAGTCAGGCTCCACTGACAGGGCTTGCAATTCACTGATACGTCTAGCAGAAGTAATAGCAACCAAAAACACAGTTTTCTAAGTCAAGTACTTGAGCTCTTCTGAGGACAAAGGCTCGAAGGGGGGTTGCATCAGCTGAGCAATACAAACATTCAAATCCCAGGCAGGAGCAGGATCCCTAAAAGGGGGATTGGTATGAAGCAATCCTTTGAAAAATTTACAGACTACAGGGTAAGATGACAGAGAGGAAGATTTCTCCACTGACAGGAAAGCAGAAATAGCTGACAAATGAACTTTGAGAGCAGCTGGTTTGAGGCGTAGGCCATTAAGGTAAACCATGTAATCCAGAACTGTAGACAACTCAGCAGTGTCTGGGGAAATGTGCTTCTTGGCGCACCAAATACTGAACCGTTTCCATTTGGAGTTGTAGGTTTTTCTTGTGGCAGGCTTTCGAGAAGCCTTGAGGATATCCAGAACCCCTTGGGACAGATGTAAATCTGCATACTCTAAGTCTTCAAGAGCCATGCCTTGAGATTGAGTGACTGGAGATTGGGGTAACAAATCCTCCCCTGAGAGAAGGTTAGCAGATTGTAATTCCTGGGAAGAGACAGGGGAAGATAGACTGCTAAGGACAGCAACAAGGGGTACCAAGGCTTCCTGGCCTAGTCTGGAGCAATCAGAATCACTTTGCATGATTGTGACCTTACCTTGACTAGAACCTTGAACAATAGAGGAAAAGGAGGGAAGGCATAAAGAAACTTCCCTTCCCAGTTCAAAATCAGAGCATCCAGAGGGACTGAGCCCAAGACTGGGGGTCTGCAACAAAACAAAGGAAGTTGGTGATTGGGGCTGCAAAGAGATCTATCTCCAGAGTGCCCCATCTTGAGAAGATAACCTTCGACACCAAAGGATCCAGAGACCATTCGTGATGGCCCTGGGAAATCCTGCTCGATGCATCTGCTATCACATTGTCCTTGCCTGGGAGGTGGACCGCTACTAGAGAGGTCTGCAGGGAAAAGCCAGGGACCATACTTTCATGGCCTCCATGCACAAGGGCGTGGACTGAGTGCCTCCCTGCTTGTTGATAGAACACATGGTGGTAGTGTAGTCCATCCTGACCTGAACCACCTTGTTCTGTATTGACTGAAAGAAAGCTTGTAGGGCAAGAAGTACTGCCCTGAGCTCCAGGAGGTTGATGTGAAGAAGGGATTCCCAAGGGGACCACAGTCCCTGGGCCGTGAGAGCCCCCAGATGGGCTCCCCACCCCAAAAGGGAAGCATCTGTGGTAAGAACCACAGAGTGAGTCTGAGAGACAAATGGAACACCTTGCGTCAGATTGTCCAGGTCCTGCCACCACTGAAGGGCCTGAATTAAGGTCTGAGTGATGAACTAGCTTGGTAAGAGGATCTTTCCTTTGGGACCAAAAGGTTCTCAGATGGAACTGAATGTCCCTCATCTGAAACCTGGCCCCTTGGACCACTGCTGTGGAACCTGCCATGTGGCCCAGAAGCTGCAAAAAATGCCTTGCTGGTCAAGAAACCAGAGGGAGAAAGGAAGAGGCCAGCTGAGAGATGGCTTTTGCCCTTTCTAAAGGAAGGAAGGCTCTTGCCTTGAGGGTGTCCAGCTCTGCTCCTATAAAAGTGAGGAGCTGTACTGGTTCGAGAACTAACTTGGGAAGACTGAGAAGGAACCCCAGGGAAGTGAGAACTTGCTGGGTGACCTGCAGATCTGACTTGACTTGGTCTGGAGACTGGTCCACCAGAAGCCAATCGTCCAGGTATGGAAAAATAGAAATCCTTTTCCTTCTTAAAAAGGCCACCACTACTGCTAGGCACTTTGTAAACACCCTTGGAGCTGAGGTTAGACCGAAGGGCATTGCTCTGAACTGATAATGGCCTGAGGGCAATTCAAACCTGAGGTACTTTCTGTGGGAGCACCTGGGAATGTGAAAATAGGCATCCTTGAGGTCCAGTGAGGCTAGCCAATCCCCTGGCCACAGAGAGGGAAGAATTGTTCCCAGAGTCACCATTTTGAATTTTGGCTTTATTAGGTGCTTGTTTAGGTATCTTAGATCTAGGATGGGTCTCCACTCCCTGTCTTTTGGGATAAGGAAGTACCTGGAGTACAGGCGTTGCCCTGTATGGAGTAGGAACTCTCTCTATGGCCTTTAAGGCCAGTAGAGACGAAACCTCTGCCTCTAGAGCAAGGGTTTCTGAAGTATTTGCAGGTGGAAAGGATGTGGGTCTCAGTTTTGGAAAATTTTTGAAACTGAGAACCAGCCCCTGGCTTACAACCTCTAGGACCCACTTGTCTGAGGTAACAGACATCTAGTCTTGGACAAAGTAAGCCAGTCTGCCTCCTACTGGAATGGGGGAGTCGACCCGGGCTGACACATCAGAGTGTGTTTAGTTTAGTTTAGCTTTTGTTTACCGGGTAAGTACACTAGACAAGTATTATGCCTATTTTCAGGAATGACCCGGGAGAGTACAACATGAGGAACAACAGTCAAGGAGACATGGCAAAGAGAGTACAGTTTTTTGTCACAGTAAACAAATGTGGGAAATACATCATTTGACGCTAGGGGAAACATATAGTAGTAAGCACATTTCAGATTATACACTCTAGACTAGCTAGTTCAACTGACAGATATATACAGGTCATCATACATAGGAGTGAAGCATAGCTCAAGGACTGGATTGGTCATAATATAACTTATAACATTGTTATATACACCCCCTAGGCTAGTTGGATTGCGGACAGGTACTGTATATACAGCTCATCACATTTTTCAAAATATGCACATGTTAGACAGAAACAGAAACACTTGGTAGTACAAGTTTCTACCAAGTGACCAAGGTGCAATATGTCATGGTTAACCTATGACCATGGAGCAATAATGGGTGTAAAAATGCCCAAGGCTTTTTAGGCAGGAGTAGTCAGAAGTCATTGATACAGTGGGGAAAATATCTCCAGGAATTCAATGGAGACACCCTGGGGAGGTTCAAACAAAACAATTTGACACTTTAGGGAGGTTTGGGGCAGTCAGGAGTCTTAGGCTGAGGGGTGGATGCAGACTTGCTCATCCCTCTTCTGCCTCTCCCTCTGAAGAACCCCCTCTGAGAAAAGGAAGAAGAGGCCTGTGCCTGGTAGAAAGGCATGTGAAAAGGCCTGCCCCTGCCCCAAGCTTGCTGCCTTTGAGGAGTTGCCTGCCTCTTCTTGGCCTGGGCACTCCTATAAGTGGTCCTGTGCTCATCCATTTTCTTCATGTAATTCTCTGTCTGCTCCCCAAACAGAGAATTACCCACTACAGGAAAATCGATGGTATTAGCTTGGGTGTCCTGTAAAAGGCTAGCACATCTGAGCCAAGCCATTCTCCAAAGAGCCACAAATGTAGCCATGACTCTTGATGACACACCATTGGAGTCCACAGCAGCATGAAATTGCACCTTTGATGCCTCAATCCCATCAGCAGCCACCTCCTCCAGCTCCTTGGCTAGCTGGGGGGAGGCCTGTTTAGCCAGTGCCAGTACAGTGTCCCAACTGGACTTCTGGTACCTGACTGCATAGGCCATATAGTTAGCCTGCCTGAATCCCAAAGATGATGCCAAGTACTGTTTCTTTGCCATGGCATCTATCTTCCTGGAATCTTTGTCTGGGGGATGTGAAGCCAAGGGGATGTTTGCCTTGTCACAGGCAGCAGCCTGCACTACCCCAACATGGCTGCATTGCTAATAAAGAAATTCCGTATCTGAGCCTGACAAGGTGTACCTCTTGTCCATTTTCTTGTCAACAGGAGGTACAGAGTTGAGAGACCTAAGAATTTTTTGTGTCTGTTTCCCAAATGACCTATGAAGGGGAATAGACAGTCTCTTAGACTCTGGGATGTCCATCATCTCTATGTAGTCAGGCTCCTCTTGATCCTCTACAGCCTCCTCAATAGGAAGCTGGAGGGTTTGAGCCACTTTTCTGTAGAACAGAAAGTGGGGAAGGGACTCAGAAAGCCTAGGAGGGGAAACACCAGAAGGTCTGTCTGGGGAGATGTTCCGGTTCCACAGGCACATCCAGACTTTCCCTGTCGTAATCGTCCTCTTCAAAATCCCCCTCCTCATCAAACTCCAGTTCGTAAAAATCTTCAGGGGAATAATCCTGAACTGAGAGAACCGACTGAACCGAACCCCTACCAGAAAGCGCCGGATCAGTCGGAACCGGACGAAGCGATTCCACAATCCGAATCACTTTGGCTATTTCTTCAGCGGTCAAAACATGCAGTTCTGGATCCAAACCGGCTGATTTATCCTTTCATTTTCTTTTTGTAGGAACCAATCCCTCAGGATCGGCTCTCCTCTTGCCTGAAGAAGTATCGCCCTGGTCGGAGGGCACTCCTTCTGGTTCGGTAGGAACCGAACCAGGCTGGCCTTCTGGGTCAGCGGATTTCTCGGCCTCCTTATCCCTAGGTCTACCTAACCTTTTTTCCAGAAAGACTTAGGGAAATTTTTGAAAATTTGGCAGTCTGAATTGAGGTGGTCAAACCCCAGACAGTAAACACAGGTGGTGTGGGGATCAGCCTTAGCAAAGACCACACTGCAGTGTTGAAACCCAGTGGGCCCATTTTTTTTCTTGGGTTTCTCAGACATGACCAACCTAACCAACTTACCCTTTATATGGCAACCACCAGGCAAGACTCCCCTATCGGTTTCTCTCCGTCTCACGGGTGATGGAAAAAAAGTTCAAATCACGGTTTTTTTTTAAACCGATACGGACCGGTAACCACACACTAACTTTTTTTACAAGGATTTTACTACAGGATTGGTTCAGCTGAACCGATCGAAAAAATTTACAATTTCCACACAATAACTGTCCACAATGCTAATCTAAGTATTTATGGTACCACAGACAGAATCTCGAACTGAAAAATGGAATGAAAAATCAGACTAAAACCAACACTTTAACCACGTATGAACCGAGCAGAAGGAGAAATCTCCGGAACGACTTTTCAGTGAGGCGGAGTAAAGAATCTGATGGTTTGGTTTCAAAAGGAGACAGACAGAGTTTTCAATCGAGCTCGAGCCCAACATTCTATGCCTGGCATAGAATTTTAACCCTTCACTCTCTGGGGCAGTTCAAGAGCTGGAGCTAACTGCAAATTGTCAGAATACAGCAAGACTTCATGTTGTTTGAAGAGATGTGTCTCCTGCAGGAAATTTATGTCACAGTTTTGAACCTGCTTCCTTTTAATGGGGTGGTTAACCCCATTAATGTTATATGATAACATTTTAGTCCTGATTGTGGCCATTTTTGTAGCCCAAGAAAATATCTCTCTCCTCTGGCGGTCGCCCGGGCCTCTTTTTCACTATACCTCCTTACTGTAGTGTAGTCAGTTAAGATAGAATTGCCTGTCTCTGAGGCTCTAGAAGTACTTGCCTTTTTTGTTGTTGGAACATCAGAAAACATGAGCATCTAATAACTCTATATAGAAATAACATTAAAACAACAAGAGATAACCAACTTTCCCCACTAGGTGGGAGTACATAGATACATAGATACATAGACAGTGTTGGCAGATAAGGGCCTATGGCCCACCCAGTCTGCCCATTTGAGCTTGTAAGTTCAGTTTGTTTTCCTAGAAGTCTGTTGCCCCTTACCCCTGACCTCTAGAATTCCTTTATGTCTATCCCATGCATTCTTAAATCCCGTGATTGTTTCAGCCCCCACCACTTCCTCTGGCAGGGTGTTCCACTTGTCCACCACCCATTCTGTGAAGAAATTCTTTCTCATGTTTCCTCTGAATCGTCCTCCTCCAACTTCATCCCATGCCTCTAGTCCTGGAACATCTTTTGCTTAAAAAATAGTGTTTTCCTGCACCCTGTTCCTCCCTGTAAGATACATGTATGTCTCTATCATATCCCTCTCTCCTCCTCTCCTCCAGGAGTACATGTTCAGTTTCTTCAACCTGTCTTCATAGGGACTTGTGATGCAATCCATGCACCATCTTTGTTGCCCTCCTCTGAACCTTCTCTACCCTGTCTATGTCCTTACGTAGGTATGGTCTCCAGAACTGTACACTGTACTCCAGGTGGGGCCCTCACTAGTGTCTTGTATAGCGGAATTATGACCTCCTTTCCTGCTGGTGATGCCCCTGCCCATACATCCCAGCATCCTATTTGCTTTACCTGCTGCCTTGTCACACTGTTTCCTACCTTGAGGTCATCAGAGATGACAACCCCAAGATCCTTCCTGCTTGGTGCATGCTATATCCTCACCCCCAACTGATATATTGTGCCAGGGTTTTGTGCCCCATATGCATTATCTTGCACTTCTTTGCATTGAATTTCAACTGACAAACCCTTGACCATTCTTCAAGTTTTTGCAGGTCGGCTTTCATTCTGTCTACACCCTCTGTGTGTCTACTCTGTTACAGAGCTTTGTGTCATCAGCGAACAGTGAAAGTCTGCCTTCTAGATCCTGCTAATGTCACTGTGAAAATGTTGAATAGGACCGGTCCCAGCACTGATCCCTGTGGTACCCACTGGTCACTCTTCCCTCTGTGGAGTGACAGCCATTTACCACCACCCTCTGTGTCCTGCCACCCAGCCAGTTACCTACCCACCACCTACTGTCCTGCCCACACCCATATTTCCCAGTTTGTGTAATAGTCTTCTATGTGGCACAGTGTCAAAGGCCTTGCTGAAGTCCAGATAGGCCATGTCCACTGCCTCCTGATCCACCTCCTAGTCACCCAGTCAAAAAATTCAACCAGGTTGGTCTGACATGACCTCCCCCTGGTGAAACCATGCTGCCTTGGGTCCTGTAGTCCATTGACAACCAGATGTTCCACCAATCTCTCCTTCAGTAGTGCTTCCATGATCTTCCCCACTACCGAGGTGAGGATGACTGGTCTGTAGTTCCCTGCTTCCTCTTTGTTCCCACTTTTGTATAAGGGGACTACATCTGCTGTCCTCCAGTCTTTGGGTACCTCCCCTGTTTCCAGTGATCGGCTAAACAGGATAGCCAGAGGTTCAGCCACCACCTTAGTTCTTTAAGGACCCTGGGGTGCACCCTGTCTGGCCCCATTGCTTTATCAACTCTTATTACTTCCAGTTCCTTCAGGACCCTTTCTCGTGTAAAGGGACTTGTGTCCATTTCTGCACCTTTCTCACCCCTTGTACTCCCTTCAGACCCTTGAGGACAGTCATGAACTGTTTATGTAACAGAATCACAACAGCCAATAACACAGCTGAAGAAGTGAACCAACATTTCCAGTTTATTTCATTTGTTAGGGACTACTGCCGCCCCATCCCCAAAGGGGGGGGAGCACCCAGCATCCCCTCGTGGAACTTTTTTGGCTTTTCCTTTTCCGTTGTGAAGTGGTTTCCCACTTCTAGGGTAGTGTGAAGTTTGGTGGGAGTTTACCCCACCTGAGAAGTGGTGACTTCCTTGGTCATCAGGGTAGATTAATTCCCTGTTGGGTTTAGTCTCCTTCGAGACCCATGGCCTTAAGTGTTGTATAAGGCCTTGCCAGTGTATGGGGAATATCTTGGGTGGGTGCCCAGCCCCTAGGAAAATGGCCCACATCAGTGGTAGGAGCAAATCCAGCACATGGTTTGCTGATTGGCTATTCCCAGGCCCCGTGATGCCCCCTATAGATTTGTTTAAAGTGGAGGGGAATAGTAAAGTAGGTGTAAGGGGCGCTCTCATTTTCGGTTCAGGTCTCCCCTCCAATACTGTGCATCCAAAGCCTGTAAACTTATTGAGTATGCTATGAGTTATTAATACCTCTGCATTTAATTATGAACAAGTCTGATTTAACCCACCAGCCTTCACTCCTCAGCTGACTATGTAAAGTGATTTAGAGTAAACGTTGAGCAAACTTTCCCACTATTTTATCCTATGCACTGCATTCGCGCATTTTTTCAGTAGCATGCCCCCACCCAGAGGCCCGTGTGAGCCTGCAAACAGAGCTCTAAGCATAGAACTTCCCCTTGCTATTTTAAATTGTCTTTGATAGCATGGCAGTTTTAAAGAAGTGTCAAAACAGACAAACAGAGGTCCACAAATGACCCTCAGCTAGGTTGTTGGGGTGAGGAGTGTGAAATTTCCCCAGTTCCCAAGATCCGTTGAGTCAGTTTTGTCTCCCCCTTCCCCATTGTTACTCACATTACTTGTTATAGTGCTGGACTGAGGGGCTGGTAAGTCCTGAATGCTTCGGTGGGAGGAAGGTTTCACCGGAGCTTTCATCTTCAGGTTCTGCGTCTAGTTCAGGGCACTGAGGCAGACGAGCTGGCCCTGACTTCAGGTGGGCTGTGTGGAGTTACTCTCTTTTCTCTTGCCATGATCATGTCAATCTGCACTGCTGAACCGTATTGTCTGAGGGTGTTGCAGACATCTGCTCGCAGGGTTGATGAGGTATTTTCAGTGTTATGGTTTGCAGATCTGGATCCTTTTCTGGCCACCACCCAGGCTGATTAGATTAACTCTTTTTCAAGCTTTTCCTTGGTGAGGTGAGGCACAGTGACTCCCATGCTTTCCAGGCATTGTGATGCAGCTGCTAAATCCTCAAAAACTTTGGTGCCTCCCTCCATCTCCATTCTTATGTGGGCTGGGTAAAGTATTTGGGCTTTCATATTTTTAGCCCTGAGCTGCTTCATGTTGGGCCAGAGTACTATTCTGCTGTCCTGTACCAGGGTGGTATAGTCATTGTCCAGTTGTAGTCGATGGCCCTGATATGTAAGTGTGTTCTTTCTCCAAGCCCTCTTGAGAATTTCTTCTTTTGTGGCATATGATGTTAATTTAGCCACGAAGGATCGGGGCCCTAGCTCCAGGGTTTGTGGGCCACCGAACCAATGAGCAGTGCGCTCTGTCCATGGAGAGATTGTAGTCCTGGGGGGAGGTTTAGGGCCTCCCAGAGAACTGCCTGCAGAAAGGAGACCGGATCTTTAGCCCCCTTCCTGGAGTTCTCTGGCACACCATAAACATGGATGGTCTGTCGGCGACTATGGCCCTCTGTATCGTCACTCTTGACGGTCAGCTCCTTCTCTCTCGCCAACAGGTACAGGAGCAGGTGGTCATGGTAGTTGGCCTGCTCAGAGACGTTAGTCTAATTTCTATCTGGTCCACCTGGTATTCTATTTTATTAATATCTTCCCGTAGTTCATTGAGGGTGCCGTCGCTTCTTTTGACTGTGTGGGCGGTCTGCATAATCGATGCTATGAGCTGGGAGCATTCCTCTGTCTCCACAGCAGTCATCTCCATCTGACTCATCACCTGCACTCTCCACATTCGACCCCTTTTTTTTGAGTTGCAGCATGGTATGAAGCTTCTGAACCAGGGCTTGTGGATTCTTAGTAAGTAGCCCTCTTGAGCGTGTTGACTTTGCAGGGAATTGCATTCTGTAGGCTAAGGATGCCATTAGATTTGTTTCAGGGCAGTGTGGAGCTCAGGGAGAAGCCACCATTCAGCTGCTGATGTCACCAGAAGTCAGTGGCCTTCTTCTGATTGGTGAGCTCCCTATTTAACACCTGTGAGCCTTTCATTGGCCAGAGCACACTATATAAGTAACAAAGCCAGGAGAGTGGTCTCTCCATTAAAAATAGAGAAAGCAGGGAGACCTTAACTCTGATATGGCAAGTTAAAATGTGATGCTTTTTACCTCACTGATGGAGGTGGTCACTTTGCCAAAGTGGTCAGGCTTAATCATGGTTCAGCTGGATAATGAGACCAAGAACCCCTTCGAAATGTATGACAAGTAAGAACACTGGAGTCATTTTAAAAAAATTACAGTCTTTGATGCAGCAAAATTGAGGGGGGGGGCCTGGTACTTTTAACTATATGTTTCTGTTTGGTCACACACACCAGGTGCCACCCCACTAATTTTACTAAGTTGCATTGTAAATGCAGGGGTTGAGCTTGACAAACCCTTTATACTGATATGAATGTAGGAGAATTGTGGCTTTCTTCTGATTGAGCTCCCCATTAAACACCTGTGAGCCTTTCATTGGCTAGAGCACACTATATAAGTAATGAAGCCAGGAAAGTGGTCTCTTCATTAAAAATACAGAAAGCAGGGAGACCTCAGCTCTGATATGGTAAGTTAAAATGTGATGCTTTTTACCTGACCGATGGAGATGGTCACTTTGCCAAAGTGGTCAGGCTTAATCACGGTTCAGCTGGATATGAGACCAAGAACCCTTCCGAAATGTATGACGAGTAAGAACATTGGAGTTATTTTTAAAAATTGCAGGCTTTGATGAGGCAAAATTGGGGGGGGGGTCCTGGTACTTTAACTATATGCTTCTGTTTGGTCACACACCAGGTACCACCCCACTAATTTTACTAAGTTGCATTGTAAATACAGGGGTTGAGCTTGCCAAACCCTTTATACTGAAAGGGGTCATAGATGTCATGGATGGCAAGATAGTCCTCCAGCTACAGTGTGACCACCTTCTCAGTAACCTTCCCCGAAAAAGGAAGGTTAGAGACCAAGCTGAAGTTAGCCAGACAGTCCGGGTCAAGAGAAGGTTTCTTAAGGAGCGGAATCTCCGCTGCCTCCTTCAGGGAGTCAGGATACTCCTCGGTCTCTTATGAACACCGGACAATCTCAGCTAAGACTGGGCCAATAACCTCCACATATCCCACCAGGAGACATGGTGGGCCCAGATCCACACCATAGTAGGTCAGACACATGTTCTGGATGATCATCATGACATCTGAGATTGCCACCTGGTCAGAAGCCGACCAACTAGCCTGAGGTGTTGTGACCTCCCACCGATCATCGCCACTCGAATTGGAACAGGCTGAGCTGATCTCGGATCTGATGTCAGCAATCTAATCTGCAAAGATGCAAGCAAACTCATCACATTTCTCCTGTGACAAAGCTCACTGTAACTGTAGACAGGCTGGATTGCACAGTATGTCCACAGTTCTGAAAAGCTGGGCCAGTTGGTTCCATGCAGCCGTAATCTCACCGGACAAGAACTCTGCATTCTTACATAAGATCACCAATTGATAGTCTACATAATTTACCATTAATCTAATCTTGTCAGCATCAAGGCCAGATTTCCACCAGCGATGCTCCAACCTTTGCCCAACCCTCCTCATCTGCCTCAAGACCTCCACAAACCATAGGGAATGGGGAAGAGTGGAGAGAGGGTGAACACGGACTAGAGCAATGGAATACAGAGCCTCCACCATGGCTTCGTTATAGACCTGAAGTAGGTTCTCTGGATCCGAGCTTGCACTCGGAAACCCCGATAGGTCCAGGACCGCCATCAGGCCTTCTGGGGTCAAACTGCTTAATGGGCACTACCAGACCATCTCCAAAGGGGCAGGCCTATGAGGGGGTGCCTGGACATTGAACCTGATAGTGCAATCGTCAGACCATCTGAACAGTTCCACCACCTGGTCGGTGCTCTCCATACCCAGTAGGAAGACCAGGTCCAATGAGTGACCCCAAATATGGGTCACAGAGGAAACTACCTGTACAAAGCCCAGTGAATACATCAATTGGAGGAAATCTTGGCCAAAGTGTGAGAGTTCATCGTCGATCCAGGCACTGAAGTCACCCAGCACTATCACTCTGGGGGACTCCAGTACCATGTCGACAACAAAGTCCATGATTTCCTGCAAAAATTGGTTCCCATCCCCGGGTGGACGGAAGATGAGAAGAATTTTGCACCCCATAGCTGCACCCAGGATACACTCAAAGGACCAGGTTTCCCCCACTGGTACATCTACCAGGCCCAATTCCATTTTAAAACAAATGACAACACCCTTGCCCCAACGATCCAACCTTGAGCTGTGTACCATGAGAACTCAACCAAAACTGCCGCCTCCAAAACTGGACCAGCATTCTCGTCCAGCCAGGTCTCAGTGATGCAAGCCAGGTCCGCTGACCCAACAAGATTGGCAATCAATACTGTCTTGTTCTTAATGGACCTAGCATTGCACAACACCACCCGAGTTGAATGGGACTCTGAGGCAGTTCACACCACCTGCCCACTCAAGGTGGAAGCCTTGGGTGTGGGGACCAGACAAGGAGGACCCCTCTTCCATCTCCATTTCATTCCAGGGCATCTTCTTGCCCCCAGTATCCCTATTCGGCCATCCTAATTATCTCCTCCCTGAGGTCCTGTCCCCCACGACTTCTTCCTATTATCCTTCAATGCCCAACAATGACCATAAACATCAGCAGATAAAGGAGGACAGTTAAAGGGGCAGAGACCCCGGAGCTCGGCGGAGGAGTAGCACCTGACAAGGAGAGCTGCCTGCCAACACATGATCCCCTACCAACCCAAAGAGCCAGCCCACCACTAACTTAATAATAAACAAAATAAACAATTCCCCCGTCCTAGTAAAACCAACACTCCCACCCAACAACTCAAAAAGCTGTTATCAGACCCACTAACCCACCCCACCATAACCCTACTAAATCCCACCCACCAGATAAATACAATAAAATAAGCTTAAAAAATGTCCCAAATATTCCACAATGTAGGGCCAGTGGCCAGGTACAAGATGTATGCCAAAACTTCTGGGAAAGTGTTTTAAGGTGAGTGAGGCTTTCACCTTCACTCAATCCTTACGATCACAGTCTGGAAATTCTCCGCTACCAGCAATACTAATTTTTAATTCAGTTCAAACAATCTTCGGAGGTACTCTCACTACCTCCCCAGTGGTAACCAGGGTTCTGCCACCAGAAAGAAAACGAGTCACCAGACAGCGATCTCTGATACAGACCAAGTGTTTTTTAACAGTCCATGCCACTTTGCCTGAATCTCCCCATTCGCCACCTCAGGGCTGCATATCTCACCCCTTAGAGTAGCAACCAGCCCCAACCATGATCAGCAACTCACAGGTCACTGAGGAAAGCCCACCGGCTCTTACAACGGTGAACCCTTAGGCCCTTTGAAGCCGCACACCCTCTCTGGTTAGTGCTCCTCTGGTGCCTTCTTTGAATCACTGACCAGTCCTGGCCGCAACCCCAGGTATAGCGCTGTGGCATCAAGTGGCAAGTACTGCCCTTGTCCTTTCCCCTGGAGCAATCACAGGTAGATGTAGGCTGACAACAAGCTGCCCAGGACAGGAGGCAACTGAAAATCTAGTCGCCCACCAACGGCCATAATTGACCCACCCTAAACAATACCAGGGGGTCAACCATCCGGTCAAAAAGCCCCTAGTACAGTCCTCCCCAAGAAGCCTGCCACAACCTGCACCCCTGGAATCACCCCAAGGGAAGAACCAGCAAGTACCTGATTACAAGGGAGAAATAACAGAGCCAAGCAAAGCCCACCTTGCTGTTAAGACCCTGGTCATGCTCACACCACACCAGCAAGTGACTATATCTTCTGTCACTGCCTCTCCAGCAAACACCTCCATCAAGCTTACTCCCACCTCTGACTGCTCTTCTCTCCAATAGCCCCAGTCAACACCAGACTAAGGATCCAGGTCAGCAATCCAGCAGCTCATGACAAACTTCACGGCTCACAACTATAATCAGAGAGCCGATCACAGCCTCCCAGTGAAACAGCCCACCATGACTTACCAAGTGAAAAATGAAAAAAGACTAAAGGCTCCCACTTTCAAACTTGCACATAGTGGGAGCAAATAAATGGCATTCTGAAGCAAAGTGAATGCTAGCAGTACTACATGGGGTTTTGCTAGCAGTTTGGCATCCCAGGCACATCCCCACTGCAGTATTAAATGCCAAACAGAGACCCCTATCTACAGACCCGAAAAAACACTACTTCTACCTACCTCACTATTAGCCCTAACTATATCTAAATTATAAACTAACTAAGAAAGTAATCAAACAAAGCAAAAACAGACAAAACAAAAAATAAACTAAAAACAAGGATGGCTCTGCTAAAACTCAGGCAGCTCATACACAGCCACCATCTTGTCCATGATCATAGATGAGCTGTGGTAGAGAACACCCACAATGCTCATGTCAGCATAACTATCCCTTAAGTAAGCAATAAGGCACTCAGTGGTGTGTGTAAACCATATTTTACAACATGGCCAGGGCAGTAGTTAGGCACAAGGCTGAAGGCCGAGTGACTTCAGCTGCTGGCTGTGCTGTAAAATGTGATTTACACACACCCCTGAGTGCCCTATTGTGCTTATAAAATTAGCTCCTTTTTTTGTTTACTTTTGACTATTGGGAAAAGCATGTTTATATGTAGAAAAATAGATTTATTTGTGTGCATTTGTGATAAACATAGAAACATAGAATTTGATGGCAGATAAGGACCGCTTGGCCCACCTAGTCTACCCAGTTCCCTACCTAATGGATAAGCTGAAGATCCTAGTTAACCAACAGCATACTTCCTCCTACCCCCCACTAGAATTGCCTTATGTCTGTCCCATGCATTCTTGAATTCTCCCACTGTCTTTGACTACACGACCTCCTCAGGAAGGCTGTTCCATGCATTTACAACCCTCTCCATGAAAAAATATTTCCTCACATTACCTCTGAGCTGTCCCCCCTCTATCTTCAAATTGTGCCCCCTTGTTCTTGCATGTCTCTTTTTCTGAAAGATGCTACCCTCTTAGACTGTTGATTCCCTTGAGGTACTTGAAAGTTTCTATCATGTCCCCCCTCTCCCTCCTTTCCTCGAGGCTATATGTATTAAAGAGCTACTGATGCTGCAAAGAAAACTTTGAAAAACATAATAATTAGGTAAAATTCTACTTGCATTCCATATATATTCTAGATTTCTCCTCCCTGTTATTTATTAATGAGAAAATGTGCATGAATACATTATCACTTGCAGTCACTTTAAAGTTAATCTGCCTCTATAGCTTACTCCCTACTTCAAGTCATAATGCTGTGTTGTGACATCACAATCTGTTGCCACGAGAGTAACTGTGATGTCACAAGCAGTGCATTATGACCTCAGGTAGGGAGACAGCAACAGAAATAGATGAACTCTTCAGGAGTAAAAATCCTGTTTTCATGCAAATGACTTCAGCAATAAATAATGGGGAGGAGGAATAAAGAACTAATGTGAAATACAAGCTGAACTTTATCTAAATATTATGTTTTGTTAAAGTTCTCTTGAATGTGTCAGCTGCTCTTTATGCTCCTTTAGTCTTTCTTCATATGTCTTCTGGTGTACTTCCGTCCACTGCAAATGATGTCATTGATGATATAATTGTATTATTGCCCACTTTCTTCTTCCTGTTTTTTTTCTCTGTTGTTCTCCACATTTAAGATATGGAATGTTTATCATGGAATGTTTACCACGGAATTCAAAATTCTTCTCAGTTCCACTGGCACCCAACACATTGTACACACAGACAACAAAGGCCTTTGTTACAGCCAGAGACTCAGTTATTTTTACTGTCAGGGCAAGAAGAAGAGAGTTCCCTGATAAGCAGATAAAGATAGAAGGGGGATTTTTCACTGTCAGCAAAGAAACAGTTGTAGTGAAAGCCATAAACATAGAGTATACTGGATGGGTAACCATGCAGAACAAGTGTGTTCTGCCACAGAGAGGTCTGATTCCTGTGACCTCAAAGAGTGAAGCTTTCGAGGAATTCATAGGGAATCAGACCCTGAGTGTGCAGAACACACTGATTCCACATGGAGTTACCCATCCTGTATTTTTTACAGTGTGTGGTGCCCCACAAATTATTTTAATTACATTTTTTAGGCTTAGAAAAATTATTTAACTCATAGACAAGGGAAATTGTTGTCTCACAGCACTAGGACATGAAGTCATGTGGTTGCTAGGGACCGGGCGTCCATACATTAGCAGCGCACACTCTGATTGATTGCCACTCTACTGTGGGAGGGATTTAGAAAAGAAAACATGGCGACTGGATGTCTCGATTAGCGAAGAAAGAAATGGTCCAGAGTCCAGAACTTGTATGTAAAAACCTTTTTACAGCTCAAATCTGGTTGTTACAGCTTTCCCATTATGTATAATTAACTGATCCCTTGTCTGAAAACCACCGTGGCCATTTTCCTTTTTTGTTTAATATATTTATTGATTGACAGTTTTCAATGTACAATGCATATCAACCTTCCATAAAAGTACAATCCAGTGTGTACATACAGTGATATCATAGTCATCCATAGTTTGACCGAATTACATGGCATCCAATAAACCAGTTAATTTCTACTATTTCTGTCATTTTATTTTATCCTATCCCTCCCAACTAGATCTATCAATAGCCACTACCAAGATGAAAATAATTATCATAGTAGTCACCATGATTTACAAACAAGAAGAGGAAAAAGAGAAAGTAGAAAAAGACCCCCAGAAGTAGAACAGTTTTCCGGTCCCCCTCCCTCCCTCCCCCTTCCCCTTTAACAAATAAAAAAAAAAATCAACAAAGCTGGTGAACTCCAGCAACTAACTTGGTCTGTATCTGACTCCTATTAACTATCCTATATTAAGAATCAAAACAAAATTTCAAGTTTGGGCCTTTGAATTGCTGAGCTCCTAAAATCCTATTTCCCTATGCTCTCCCCCTCTTTCCCCACATCAGTTTCTTTCAATGAATTAATCCACCACCCTCCAATAACATTCTGTCCCCAACATTTAAAGCACCTAAGTATTCAGTGCAGGCTCGTTCGAACTTCTCTTCTGCCCCCTTCAGGCAATAAGTCAGCTTATCGACTGCCAGCACTTTCAACATAAGCTCTTTCCATTGTCCCACTGTGGGGCCCAGAGCAGTGGTCCAGACATTTTGTATTCCCAGTCTGGCTACTGTAAGTAGAATTCTAATCCACCTGGGGTACAAAACCCAGTTCCCATTTTCTTCTCCTTCCACCCCCAACAGCAATGATTTCTGTGAAAACTCAAGGGGTTTCCCTCTCACAGTTTCAATTTCTCTGGCTATTCCCTTCCAATAGGAGGCAATCAATGGGCAATCCCAGTAATAATGCTTATATGTACCCTCATCTATTTTGCATTTACTGCAAAGTGGTGTAACCCCCGGGCAAATCCTGTGCACCATAGCTAGAGGGTAATATACTCTTTGAATATACTTGAATTGAGCTTCCTTGTACCTATTACATACTAGCAGCCCCTGCTGGGATGCTAACATTAATTGCCAGTTAGCCTCGCTAATTTCCTCTCCAATGTCCCTTTCCCACTAAACCTTCATCATCTGGGGAGGCTTTTGAAAGAATTTTCTGTCCAATTTCACTGCTCTCCCAACTAGCCCTTTCTCACTTCTACTTGCCCCCAGTATCTCCCTCTCAACTTCATCTATCTGTCCTAAAGTTCCTCTAGCTCCACACAGTTGCTTATAATAGTCTTTTGCTTAGAAATATCTATAAATATGGGAAGTAGGCAGATTCAGTCTCTCTTTCAATTCCTGAAATGTACATATTCCCCCTTCCGAGGTTAAATTTGCCATACATCTCACTCCTTTAGCTTGCCACAGTTTAAATCCCTCATCTTCCAAGCCTGGCAGGAATTCTGGATTTCCTGCCACTGGAGTCAGCAAAGTATGGTGTGGATCCATGCCTTGTCTCTTTTTAATTTTCCCCCATGCTTATAAACCCACCACCACCACAGGGCTAGGTGTTTTCAACCTTCTATGATGTTTAATGCCTTCCCCACCCAAGTAACTTAATATTCTCACTGGAGCCCCTTCCTTTTCCAACTCCACCCAACTGGCTACCTCCTGCCTATGTACCCAGTTTTGAAGGTACCTGTACTGTGTTGCCAGGGAATACCCCATCACATCTGGGAAATTCAGTCCCCCCCGTACTACAGGTGCTTTCAACCATTTCAGGCTGATTCTAGGGTGCTTACCCCTCTAAATGAAGGTTGTAAATGCCTTCTCCAGCTTCTTACCATCCTGTATTACTGGGCTGAAGGGGATCATCTGCATAGTATACAAATGTCTGGGCAGAACATTCATTTTAAGGAGATTAATCCTTCCCATCCAAGAAATCGGCAACTCCTTCCATCTACTCAGGTCATGTAAAATTTCCTTGATTAGAGGTTTGTAATTAGCCTCATACAGAGTCCCCTAGATGCTTTCCTACCTTAATACCCAAATATGTTAATGTGTTATGGACTATCTTCAACCCCCATGCATCCCTCCTTCTGCCCCCACCCAAAAAACATTATCTCCAATTTCTGCAAGTTAATTTTATAGCCTGAAAATATTGCAAACTGTTCTATCATTAGTAGTACCCTTGGAGTCGACAATTCTGGTTCTGATAGCAACAGGAGAATGTCATCTACATATAAGGTTATAACATGTTTCCCTCCCTGTCTTCCGTGAATGCCCTTTATAGTGGGATCACTTCTGATTTTAATTGCTAGGGGTTCTATTGCTAGAGCAAATAACAAAGGGGATAAAGGGCACCCCTGTCTTGTTCCCCTGTGTAACCTAAATTCCAGAGATGCAACTCCATTAATTAAAATCTGAGCCCTCTGATTTTTATAGAATGCCCCCTCCATGTTTACAAAATTTTCCCTAGACCATATCGCTGCATAATTTGCAAGAGATATTCCCACTCAATTCTATCAAAGGCTTTCTCAGCATCTACAGATAGAACGCAAGCCTCCCCTGGATGTCCCGCCCCCCACCAGATAATGTTTAATAATCTTCTCACATTATGTTAGGAGTTTCTCCCCTTCACAAACCCGGTCTGATCAGGGCTGACCAGTAGTGGGAGTACTTCCTCCAGCCTTCTTGCCAGCACTTTTGTCATGATTTTGCAATCCTGGTTCAGGAGGGTTATCAGTCTAAATTACCTGCATTCCTCCAAATTCTTACCTGCTTTAGGGAGAACTGTGATGAGGGCCTGGCAACACATAGAAACATAGACTTTGACGGCAGATAAGGACCACTTGGCCCACCCAGTCTGCCCATTTCCCTACCTACTGGATAAGCTGCAGATTCTAGTTAACCAACAGCCTACTTCCTGCCACCCCCCACTACAATTGCCTTATGTCTGTCCCATGCATGTTTGAATTCCCCCACTGTTTTAGACCCAACAACCTCCCCAGGAAGGCGGTTCCATGCATCCACCACTCTTTCCATTAAAAACAATTTCCTCACATTGCCCCTGAGCCATCCCCCTTCTATCTTTAAATTGTGCCCCCTTGTTCTTACATATCTCTTTTTCTGAAATATGCTACCCTCCTGGACTTTGTTGATTCCCTTGAGGTACTTCAATGTTTCTATCATGTCCCCCCTGTCCCTCCTTTCATCAAGGGTATACATATTAAGCTCTCTCAGTCTCTCTTCATATGGTTTGTGATGCAGACCCTGCACCATTTAGTTTCCCTCTCTGGACACTGCTTCCATCCTGTCTATGTCCTTGCATAGATGAGATCTCCAAAACTGCACACAGTATTCCAGATGGGCTCTCACCAACTGTCTGTACAGAGGGATAACCACTTCCCTTTTTCTACTTGTGATGCCTCTTCCTATGCATCCCAGTATCCCCCTGGCTCTCCTTACTGACTTCTCACATTGCTTACCAACTTTAGATCATCTGATATGAACACCCCCAGGTCCCTTTCCATTTTTGTTGTTGTTAGTACCTCCCTTGCGTACTCTTCTCCTGGGTTTTTGTTTCCCAGGTGCATTACTTTGCACTTCTTTGCATTGAATCTAAGTTGCCATATGTCTGACCATTCCTCCAACCTTGACAAGTCCCTTCTTATCCTTTCTACCCCCCCTTGTGTATCAACTCTGTTACAGATCTTTGTGTCATCTGCAAAGAGGCATACCTTTTCCTCCAGACCCTCTGCAATGTCACCTATAAAGATGTTAAAGAGGACTGGACTCAATACTGAGCCCTGAGGTACTCCACTAGTGACCCCCCCTTTCTTCAGAATGTGTTCCATTCACTATTACCTTCTGTGTCCTGTTTTGCAGCCAGTTTGCTACCCAGACTACCACCCTGGGACCCACTCCCAGGCTGGCTAACTTGATTATTAATCTTTTGTGCGGGACTGTGTCAAATGCCTTGCTAAAGTCTAGGTAGGCCATATCCACAGCCCCTCCCTGGTCTATTAATTTTGTCACCCAGTCAAAGAAATCTATTATATTCATCTGACATGACCTTCCTGCTGTAAATCCATGCTGCTTTGGGTCCTGTGCCCCGTTGGCCTCTAGGTACTCAACAATTTTTTCTTTCAGAAGTGATTCCATCATTTTCCCTACCACTGAGGTCAAACTTACAGGTCTGTAGTTTCCTGCTTCTGCCTTGCTCCCACTTTTGTGAAGGGGGATCACATCTGCCCTCCTCCAGTCCTCGGGTACCACCCCATCCTCCCATGATTTGTTAAAAAGTGTGGTCAGTGGTGTCACTAGGTCCTCCCTTAGTTCTTTTAGGATTCTGGGGTGAATCCCATCAGGCCCCATTGCTTTGTCCACCTTGAGTTTTAGGAGTCCTTTCAGGACTCTTTCTTCTGTAAATGGACTGGTGTCAACCCCCCTACCCAGAGTGCTTCTATTGTCTGGTTTAGGTAACTCCTCCTCATCTTCTTTTGTGAATACTGAGCAAAAGTATTCATTCAGTATTTCTGCCTTTTCACTGTCTCCCTCTGCCCACCTTCCCTCTCCCTTATTAATCTTCGCTATTCCTCCCTTAACCTTTCTATGCCCCCTAATGTACCTATAAAAGGTTTTATCCCCCTTCTTAACTGAATTGGCTATTTTTTCCTCGGTTTGGGCACGTATGAGGAATCTCTCCACCTTCCTTGGTTTCTTCCATAATGTTACAAATTGTACCTGCTACTTCTTCTTTCAGCAGTTTATAAAATTCCACCCCTAGCCCATCTAGCCCAGCCACTTTTGCATTCTTTAGCTGACTTATGGCATTCTTTACTTCCACTAAATTAATTTTTGCCCCAAGCTTTTTCATCTGTTCTTCATTCACATTTGGTATATTAAGCTCTTTCAAAAATCTGTCCCTCTCACTTTCTTTCCCTTGGCACTCTGCCCTGTATAATTCTTCATAGTACTCTTTAAATCTATTATGAATTCCCATTTCCTCTTTGATTATTTTCCCCCCTTGTCTCTAATTTGAATTATCTTGTGACTGCTTTTCCTTCCCTTCATACTCCTGACCAGTAGGGGACCCAGTTTATTGCCCCACTCATACATCCTCTGCTTTGCAAAGAAAATATTAGTATTGACTTCCTTACCCAAGTTAGCATTGAGCATCTCCCTTGCCACCCTTAGCTCTCTTTGCTTTTCTTCCCCTCCTCCCTGAAGGGTCTCTCTCTCTCTCTTTCTCTCTATCCCTAATTTTAACTTCCAAGTCCCTCTGTTTTTGCTTCATGTCCTTTTTTTGCTTGGCTGCAAAACCAATTATAACCCCTCGCATAAATGCTTTACCTGCTTTCCAATATGTGCCCTCAGCTTCCACCGTGCCTTTATTTGTCTCCTCATAAAATTTCCATTGTTCTTTTATAAATTCCCTAAATTCCTCCTTAATCAGCATATATGTAGAAAATCGCCAACGTCCCCTCGGAGCATCATTCTGCAATAAATCCAGTTCCATTTCCACCATAGCATGGTCAGAAAGGAATATTGAACTGCGACCCATTACCCTTGTGTATTGATATAATTCCCTCTGAATATAGACATAGTTCAGCCATGACCAGGAGCGATGTGGGTTGGAGAAAAATGTGTATTCTTTTGGCCCTGGGTTGGCCATTTGCCATCCATCAATAAGGCCTAACTCTGTTAGCCCAAGAAGCCACTGTTGAATGTCTCCATCTGTTCTATCTCTGTTACCTAATCCATCTTGGGGTCAACCACAGAATTAACCCCCCCCCCATTATCAGATTTTGGAAGTGCTCTTTTACCAGGACATCCAGTACCATCTGATAAAAGCTCTTATCCCTGTCTGCCGGTGCATATAGGTTTCCAAATGTGATCTTTTACCCCAGCTTCCTCGATGAAGACATACCTCAATGGGTCCTTCACACCGGTGGACTTTAAAGGGGAAATGCTTGTTAATGAGAATTGCCACTTCTCTCTTATGTGAGCTAAAAGCTGCTGCATGGTATTCTCCTACCCACCATCGTATTAACTTTTTATGTTCAGAATTTGACAGGTGCGTCTCCTGTAACATAGCCACTGATACATTTCGTCTCTTAAGAGCCACCAAAATTTTCACCATTTTAGCAGGTGACGTGAAGCCCTTTACATTCCAGGAGACTATTTTAACCCCCAAAGAAAGTACAGGCCTATTATGAGCCATCTTCCTCAACCTCTCGTCCTCTCGTAATGCCCTGATTACAGCATAGACATCACCCACACTAGGAAAACGTATTACACAGACCATTTTGAAAAAAAAGCCCTACAAATGAACAGATTAGTAACAGTAAACCTTGCAACAACATCCCCAACTTTGCCCCTTCCCCACTTGAATCTGTAAATAGTTTGTAAAGCCTTTAACTCCCAATCCCCCTTGTTGCCCCTTCCTCTCCCCTAACCCCAACTGTTCCCCCTTTTCGAACATACCACAAATCTCAGTATGAAACCACTCCCCCATACACCATACTCCTGTTCCACACCTTCCTTCTCGTAACTGCATACGTGCTTCATAACTTAAGTTTCCACCTAATCAGTGAACATGTTATGTTCCCCAGAATCAATTTCTGCACCTCCATTCTTTACCAATCCTCCTCCCTCGCTCCCCCCCTACATTTTCCATTGCTGTTCCAGTTCCATTCCCTCTTCCCTTTTGAGGTTTCCAGAAACCTTCTATAGGCACCACCCCCCTTACATCTCCGGAGAACCATGCCCCTTCAGCCTGTTCGGTACATTATCACAGTTTTCCAAATCACAGCCTTCTGCATTTGTGTGGTGTCCCCTCTTTGCATTATACCAAAAGTTCAGCTTCCTGTTCCCAGCTTTAATGGTTGTGATCCATTCGGCTGAATCAATTCAAATGGTTCCTTATAAACCACCTACGCCCAACCATCCCATATCTCCCATAAAGGGTTCGCCCCATGGTGCAATGTGCCCCTTTCAGGGAAAAAGTTCTGTCTGTAATCCACACCTATGGGGCCTCCAGATGCTATTTCTCACCAACCATTTCTTTCCAGTCTATTACTCACCACCACAGTCCATGCACTTTTCCTGCACACCTAAGGCGGGGGCCATACCACTGTACCAAAGTGGCACTAACGCTTCCAGGTAGGCCTCCTGCGCTCTTCTTTCCTTAACCCTACTCCGGCCTGTAGTCTCCCCCTGAAAGTGCCTGACCACTTCCTTTTATATTGCCTCTCGCTCCTTCTCTTCCTGAGGCCACCCTCCAGCCCAGTCATCCTTACGGCTCCACAGTCCCCCCAACCTGGTGTCCCCACTTGCCCTCCTCTCCTACCATCCTCCTGTGCCCAAAAGCTGTCCCCCTCCTTCTCCACTATTACCTTGCACTCTATCCTACCACACCCACCCCCTACTCCCCATCCAGCCCCATCCTTCCACACCTACCTGCAACTTATCACTCTAGCCTGCCCTGTCTGCACCTCCCTGCCTACCCCATCCATCTTGAAGCTCCCCTACAC
Source organism: Neoceratodus forsteri (assembly GCA_016271365.2). Classification (NCBI taxonomy): domain Eukaryota; kingdom Metazoa; phylum Chordata; order Ceratodontiformes; family Ceratodontidae; genus Neoceratodus; species Neoceratodus forsteri. The sequence continues at coordinate 833,306,917 of CM028133.1, forward strand.
CTCCCTTACTGCCCGACATAAGTTCGCCTTCCACTGTCCTCGGTCACGGGCTGTACTTATCTTCCTTCTCCTGTCTGGGAATATTCATCCCAACCCTGGCCCAGCCCACAATAGCTCATCAACTGCTACCCCTGGGCTTCTTGTGGCATCTATGAATATCTGTAGCCTCCTGAAGAAATTTGATTCATTTCAATGCTGGGTCACAGTACATAAACCAGACATTATCTCTAGTAGAAACCTGGCTGTCCAGACTCACCGCTGACTCCCTTTGTCTCACTCTCGGTTACTCCCTTTATCGAGAAGATAGAGTTGGACCATGGGTGGGGCTAAAGCATCTACATCAAAGACTCTTACAGGCCTAGCCCTCCCAGCCCCTGTCCTGATTTCAGGGCACAGGCCCTAACCCTAAAATTGACCACTGATCCCTCTAGGGTCCCTCTTTCTAACTACCGCTATGTACCTCCAAAAATTAAACCCCAGCCCTGGTCTGCTAACTGAGTATCTTACCTCTCTACCCCCTCCTCTGCTCAACTCCTTGTGGGCGATCTAAATATTAACTGGCTCAGCCCACATCCTCAGCTACCTGTGACCTTTTGCATCCATTGACCTAACACAACTTGTTGCCCAGCCAACCAGAGTGAATCCTAGAACAGGATCTAGCACTCTTCTTGATGTGGTCCTTGCCAACCGGCCCAGCCAAATTTGCAACATTCAAGTCCTTCAGATAGACTTAGTGACCACTCCCATACTTCTCCACTGGTCCAGCCACCCTACCCAAATCCACAACACGCCCACACTACAGGCGCCCGATTACGACCAGGGGGCTGAGAAGCTAAGCAACTCCTTGCCCAAATTGACTGGTCTCCCACTGAGACCGCCCAATATTGACTCGCCCAGCCTTTTTCACCTCAATGTTCAACAAAGCCTGTGACATTTTCACACCTTTAACTGCACCGCCTCCAAAGCACGGCATGCTCCTGGCTCTCACCCGCCCTGCTCCAACTTCTTAAGGATAGGGATAACTTATGGCACCTTGCTTTGCAAACTGGTCACCCTGTAGATAGGCAGGCTTATGCAGCTGCCCAGAACAAGTGTACCTGGGCCATACGCAAGGCCAAGGCTGAGCACTATCAGGCTTCACTCACCTCATCCTGGGGGAATGCCAGAACCTTCTGGGACAATATCAAGCAACTAAATGGGGGTGTACGTCCACCACCACCCTCCCAAATCTATATTGAAGGCTCCATCTCCACGGACCCCCCCCATTGCCAACTCTCTCAATAAATCCTTCGCTGACCTTAGCCCTGTTCTCCCTTGCAACTTCTTTGACCCCCCCCTCTGTACCAGAGCCCACTCTCACCCACCCTTGGTTCCACCTACATCGGGTTACCATCCACAAAGTCCGACTGTATCTACTCAAGGCCATAAAGGGCAATACCACTGGCAGTGACTCCTTGGACCCCGTCTCCTTTGCCAGGTACTTGACTTGGTCATTGTCCCAATTACTAGTCTCTTTAATAAATCTCTCTGCCTAGGACAATTTCCCTCTGCCTGGAAAATCGCTACTGTCACACCCATACATAAGGGTGGTGATAGGACCGCACCTGGTAATTATCGTCCAATCTCTATCCTCTCACCACTCTCAAAAGCCCTAGAAAAAATAGTATCCACCCAAATCTCAGAGTACCTAACCAAATACAGCATACTCTGCCCTGAGCAGCATGGCTTCCGGGCTGGGCACAGTACCGCCACCACCCTCCTTGAGTTCTCTAACTTTCTTCACTCCTCCCTGGACTCTGGCTGTCTAGTGGGTGCAGTGTTCATTGACTTGTCTAAAGCCTTTGACACTGTATCCCATCCCCTCCTGCTGAAGGCACTCAGCCACGTTGGCTTTGCTGCTGGTCCAGTCTCCTGGTGCACCAGCTACCTGTCTGACCAGTCCCAGCAAGTTAAAATTAATGTGACTCTCTCAAACACCTGCCCAATCAGCTCTGGTGTTCCCCAGGGCTCCATTCTTGGGCCCTTGCTCTTTTACCTATATCTCAACTCCCTATCTTGCACCTGTGCTGGTAATCTCCTGCTTTATGCAGATGATGCTGTCATCTTTGCCTCTGACCAGAACCCTACTACCCTCCAGGCCACCTTGCAAGCCTCTTATAATGAAGTTGACACTTGGTTCAACGAGCATAGACTAGTAATTAATCTTAAAAAACTAAAGCCATGCTCTTTGCCCATCCCAAAACAAGGCAAGTAATTTCCACTACAGGTCCTTGCCAGTTCCGAGTTCCCACTTGAGCTGGTCCACACTTATAAGTACCTTGGGGTTACTTTTGACACTGCCTCACATTCCATTCCCCATCTCTGCCCTAGCCTCTGCCACCAATATTCGGCTGGGTATCCTTTATCGACACAAAAACTGTCTTCCCCCTGATGCTCTCTGACTCACTGTCATGTCCTCTATATTGTCCCTAGTTGACTACAGTTTGCCTGTCTATGGGGCTGCTGACCAGACTGCACTAAACAAAATCCGGCTCACCTTAAATAAGGCCTGTAGGCTAATCACTGGGGCTCCCAGACTCACTCATACCTGCCTTCTTTATGCCCAGGCTATGATGCTTGATCTTGGCAGAATGGCAGGTATCAAATCTGCCTCCTAATAATAAACTCTCCTTGGTTTATCCCGCCTGGGCTGTGCCCTCCTATCCACCATGCTAAACCTCTAGTGCATACAGATCCTCCTGCAAATCCGCGTTGGTAGTTCTTGGGCCAGGACCATGCAAGGCCAAAGGCCTTCTATACCGGCCCCTTCCTGGCATAACTCCTCCCCTCAAGTATCGCTGATGCACCCTCCATCTCTCGTTTCAAAACCCCCGCGTAACCACCTGCTTACTACGCGCAGCTGTTGCTGCTTGTAATTCTCCCCTGCTCTTCTCGATGACAAAGTTCCCTGAGTGGCTGCTCCCATCCCACTACCCCCCCCCTTATTTTGTCCTAACCACTATTCCGCTTGTCTCAGCGGTAATGTCTTTCCATAAGCTAAGTTAATCCAAATTGTATCTGGCTACTGTATCATCATAACCACCTGGTTGTTACAATTGTTCTGCTCCAATTTGCTATGCACTATTATTTTTTTTTTTTTGTTATTTGCTTGTTATTATTGTTTTGTTCTCTTTGTGACGAGGTACCTTTGCAAATGAGCCTCTGGCTCAAAGGTTGTAAACTGATGTTTTAATAAATAAATAAAATGAAATAAATCCTGTCAGGCCTACCTCATATTTTTAACCTGATTAATTGGGAATGAGGAGGGAGACAACAAAAAAAAACAGTGGCCCCAACAGAACAAACTTATTACTTCTTGTGTATCTTCATTCTGGAATTTGCTCCCCCGGTAGGTGCAGCCACTGACCTGGCCATTTCCCAACAAGCAGGCCAAAATCCCTGTCTTCACATGCAAATAACTTGGCCCATCTCAGGTTTTCCTATTCTTCCTGTCCCAGTCATCCATAAATGTTTGCAGCTTTTCTGACTCCCAAAATGAATAGGTAGCCCCCTCTATTTTCACTTTAACTGTGGCCGGGTATACCATAAAGAAATCGAGCCCTTGCTGCCACAGGCCATCCATCTGGGCATTAAACTGCTGCCTCTTTTTTTGTATTCTTTGTGACATGTCCTGGTGCAAAGTAAGCTTATGGTCTTCATACGCTAATTCTTTCTTATTTTGAAAAGCCTCCAGCAATGCCTGTCTATCCTGATAGTGATGCAGGTGGAAAATTACCTGGCGAGGAGGTTGCCCATTCTGGGGTCTCGGGGCAAGGGCCCTGTGTGAGCTCTCAATTTTGAGTTTTAGCTTGTCCATTTCCATATCCAGCAAACTCGGCAAAGTCTCTGCACAAAACTCCAGGAGATTCCTGCCCTCCACACCTTCTGGCAGGCCTCTTATACTGAGATTATTTCTCCTACTATAATTTTCTTGATAATCTAAGGTTTCCTTGAGCTCTTCGACTTCTTTTTGTAATCGCTGTGTTTTATTAGGAATCTCATTAGTTTGGTCCTCAAGATCTGAGATTCGTTGCTCCACATCGCCAATTTGAGGCAGTATAGCGCAGTGGTTTAAGGCTCTGAGCTGCAAATCTGGTGACATCCAGCAGACCGGACCTGGGTTTGAATCCCACAGCTTCCACTCGCATACTGTGTGACCCTGAGCAAGTCGCTTAACTTCCCTGTGCTCCCAGGTCGCTCCTGTAAAAAAGCTTTCAGCTTAGTGTGCTACTCCTGGTTAAACAACTAAAAAAAAAAAATTTGCCTTGTATGCAGCTTCAATTCCTGTGCCAGCTCCTTTAGTGTGTTGTCCAGACTGTCCCAGCATGGCTTAAATTAAGCCAGGATCTAATCAGAGACCACTCTGCTGATTGCAGCAACCTCCGCTGCTGATAGAGAAATTGGGCCTTGCTCTCCGCCTGCACCTCCCTCGTGCATCGGGGTTTTCTTTGCATTTTTGGCTGATTGTTGAGCCGATTTGCCTGAGGTAATATACTCATCCATTTTTCCTGATGTTCGAGCGACTATTTTGGTGGAATTAGTTGTAAAATAGTAAGTTTAAAGCACTTTTATTTCTTTAAAGACATGGAGCTCTGGAGAAGTGCAACCAGTCGGTTTAGCTACTCATTAGCGCCCCCCACCACAGCCATTTTCAGTGTGTTTAAAGTTACACTAACACGTAGCAGTTTTCTGTTTGTGCTTTGAACAGACGTCTCGAGCTTCTCAGTCTAAATGAATGGAATGCTGTTCAGCATGTATGGTCAGTACAGCATTCCATTCATTATTATAGTGTATAGTGGAATGCTATTATGCATGGAATTCCATGCCTGCAGTATACTTGTTCTGCTGCAGTAGAGATGTCAATATGTTGTTCTGCTGCCTACTGCAGCCGAACAACTTGGAATGCTGCCATATACTTGATTTACCCTATCCAATTAACCTGCAAGTTATTGTTCTTAAAACTTGAACTTGCAGAAACTTCTGCAGCATTCTGTGTCAGTAATTTGAGCCTACCACCAACCCTCAAGTGCCCCCCCAACCACCAGTTCACTGAAGCAGAGTGCAATGTACGAAATAGGCATGGATGCCCCTACACTACATAGAATAGCAGATCGGCAACTCTGTGCACAACCAGTGTGTTGTGCCACCTCGGGGATCTGATTCCAATGGACCTCTCGAGGTCATCAGGAATCAGAACACCTCGGTGGCACAGTACACTGGTTGTGCATAGTTGCCCATCCACTATCCTATGCATTACTGTGGCTGAACAAAGATTTCATGTGGTGGCAAATCGAGTTAATATAGCGTTCCATCATACACTATAATACTTTTTGTTTCTAATTTGTTTACATATGTAAGGAAAATGTGACAGTCAGGAAAACAGCATTTAATTCCTTTTTTTTTTTTTGTATTTAAGGTATTTTTATTTTTATGGCCCAGCTGAAGATTTTTTTTACAGTGTAAAGGTAGCAGCCATGTTTGTGGTGGAAGATCAGTTCTGGCTGTAGGGGGCTAACTGAAATGCCTGTGTTCCAAATGCCCATTGATCTGTGTTGCAGACACTTCACTGCTGAGCAGTCCTTTTTTTAAACCATGTGTAAACCATATTTTGCACATAAATAAGAGCCAATCAGATTACACAATTTTACCCTGCCATTTTATAAGGTGGTAATAATGGGTCTTCATTATGCTCTGTTATCAATATTTGTATTTCTGTACCTAAATTCAATATCACAGCCATTATTGTACTTATGAACTGTGTAATATGTACATTGTTTATGACATATAACACAACTTATCATAAAAAGGGAGGAATATGAGGGGAAGTTAAGGGAGGGAAAAGATGTGGTCAGGAAGATAAAAGCAGGGAGTGAGTTGCACATAGCCAAGTGTATTTAAGAGGGGAACGGTGTTTTTATATAGGGGAAACAAGACAAAAGGGGGAATTGTTCAGCTAAGTGAGGTAGTGGATGACAGGCAGAAGGCAAATGTTTTAAACAATTACTTCTGCTCAGTATTCACAGTGGTGGATGAGATGCCATTACCAACAAGTGGTAGAAAGGCTTCCAGTGGTGGTTGTAAAAAAAGGAGGGTGGTTAGTGGTCACAGTTGATAGAGTGAAGAAGGGGTTTGCAGCATTTATGGTAAATAAGGCACCTGGATTATATGGACTATGCCCATGGGTGCTCAGAGAGTTATGATCAAAGCTGGCTGAGCCCCTGGTCAGTTCAATTTCTTATTAGAGACAGGTGAGGCACCAGAGGATTGATGATCTGCAGATGTGGTTATACCTCATAAGGGGAAGATAAGGAAGACCCGGGAAATTACAAACCAGTCGGTCTTACTTCCATTATAGATAAACTGACTGAGACTCTGGGCAAGGAAAGCATAGTAACCTTTCTGGAGCTAATGGGTTGCAGGACTATAAGCAGCATAGATTTATGGCAGGAAGATCATGCCAGACCAGCCTGTTAGTATTATTTAACTGTGTCACAAAGGAAATAGAGGGCAGGCGGTAGATTTACTCTACTATGATTTCGGGAAAGCCTTTGACTCAGTAATATACACAGGAGTCTGCAGAAGAACTGGATGATTGGGGAGTGGTGAATGGATTAGTTACTGTAGATGGGTAAGGAACTGGTTGGGGGAGAAACATGTTGGGTTGGGATTCTAGAATGTTCATTGTGAAGAATGGCTACATTCATTTGCTATCAGCTTGTACTCCTCTACTAATTTTACTTTCAGTTGAAATTTTTTTTTTTTATTTTTGTCTAAAAACCCTTTGAATGGATTATTTTTTTGTTTATCATTTTGTCACCTTTTTTGGATGATTTTGTTACAGAAAAGTACCTGTTTGTGGCTATTTTCACTGACTTCTGTCTAGCTGGAGGCTGAAATATTGTGGGCTGTTTGTAACCACCTGACTGCTGATTTTCCTATGTGGAGTGTGACTTGAGGCCAGCAGTAGCTTTGTATATCCAAATCCATGGTATTTCTGCAGGTTTAATTTTGCTCATTCAAGGACTTGGTTACTAACCCTGCCCGTCTGCAGTTTTTACTGAGTTTTATTGGTATTTTTGGTCTGTGTTTGTTGATCATCGTCTGGTACTTTCTGAAGCTTGGATTCCTCTGTACTGCTATCATATCATTGGAGAGTCTAACTTTTTGGAAATCAATTGTTTGATTTCTGCTTTGTACATGTTCAAATTTTAAAAACAAAAACTTTTTTTCTGTGTTGTAAAGAAACATCCTAGGCATCATGTTTGGAATCTTCTGACAGCAGTTCATAGCAACCAGTTGTTCACAATAAAACAAGAAAAGCCAGACATAATTTGAAATCTTCTGAGAAGCTAAGTTCTAAACATTCCTTCTATTATATTGTTTTGGGTACTGTATTCGCTTAATTATTATAAAGCATTTCTTTTTCCTTTGTCATGGAAAGATCAGTCAATCAATCTTTATTTAACCAGGCGAAACACCATTGAGATGCACTCATTTACATGGTGGACCTGGGAGAGGTTACAGAAGCAAGTATAATTTAATATATACATAGACAAAGGAATTATGTAACAGTACATGAATTACAAAGCAGTTAAGAAAAGAAAGAAATAAACAAACTATAGTTCTCTGAGAATATCAAGTATAATCTATATACAATATATACAGTTGCGCAGTCCCCATAGGGTTAAGATAGGCTGAAGAAGATAGTCAGGAGTGACAAGACAGGTAAAGGAAGGAAAGCCAAGTTAAGGCTTAAGATCTTAGAAGTTTTTGTTAAAGAGGAATTAGAAAACTACTTAAGCAATAACAAACTGTTAGATGACAGACAACATAGGTTCGGGAAGTAAGATTCTGCCAAACAAACCTAATTAGGTTTTTCAAACCTGTTACTAAGGCACTTGACAGGGGGCCTACCTGTAGATATAATGAGCCTGATTCTGAAACGTACTGAGAATGCCATAAGCCCAGTGTGCGCTGACCATATGGCACAAGGGGCTTGTGGCATTCCCCGGACTGTGATTGGGATTCTTGATCTCATGCACCAACTGCTGCAAGATAGACAAGCTTTTTCTGGTCTACCTTTTGGCAATTTCAGGTACCCTTTTTATGGGGCTTGTGCCAAATATTTGGCTGTAAATTGGGAAAAAACTGTTGCAAATGCATCCGATCTTCTTGAATCGGGCACATTCTGTCACTGGATTTGCTGCAGGGCTTGATGCATGCCCTACATCACCCTTCGTGAATCCCACCCAGTATTTCTGGGTTATAGCAAGGCCTTCAATACGATGCCACATGAGGAGTTTGTATCAGTACTGAATAAATTAAACTGTAATAAAAGACTTACTAGGTGGGTTGTATCTGAGATGTCCAAAAAAAACCCCATAAAGCTTATATTTCCTCTGCTGAGGGTGAGGTGACAAGTGAGGTCCTCCAGGGCTCAGTATTGGTACCTATCCTCTTTCATACCTATGTAATCGGTATGCAGCCACAGGATGGGGTGTGGATCTGTAAGTTTGCAAATGACACCACAATGGGTATGGCGGTAGACACTGATGAAAGGGTTAGCACCCTAAGAAAGAACATTCAAGCAAGGCTGGGACATAATGAAGGGGACCGTGGTTACTGGGAGGGGGGGGCGACAGGACCAAGGAGGAGGAGAATAAAGAGAGAGGACAGGGAGGGTTAGTACTCTGGAGGAACAGTAGGTTCCAGGGATTACAGGGAACTGACCACTGGTCTTTTTCTGCCGTCATTGCCTGTGTTACGGAACAATAGGAAAATAGGTCTAACTCATATTCAACACTGATAAGTGCACCGTACCGCATCTGGATGCAAGGAACAAAAGGCACAGTTATAAATTATGTGGGGGTGGAACTCAAGAATACTACAGAGGGGAAGGATTTAGGAATTAGAATTGTAAGTCATCTAAAATTTGAGAGTCAAAGCAGATTACTTACTAGAAAGGGGTACAAAATTCTTGGAGGCATGGGGAGGAACATTACAACTAGAAATAGAGGTGATAATGCCCCTGTATAATTCTTTGGTAATTTATTTATTCAAAAGATTCGGTAGGAAGTCATACTGAGCCATTTAGCTAATTTCCAGAACATCCTGGGGGAAGGGGATGTGGAGCACATTAGTACATAAAAGTATAGTAAATGTAGTACACTTGTTGCAAATACAATGGACAGTATACTTAGTGAAATACAGTAATCACAAATAGTGCATTAGAAAATCAAAATTAGTGCATCAGGTCCTGTGACATTAGTGGCACCCAGTGGAGACTGGGAGCACTGCATTCAGGGACTAAGCGAGGGGCCATCAGACGGCTGTCCTGTGGGCATGGGCGGGAGCATGCACGTCCAGTGCTGGATGGCATTGCACATCCTGTATCAGGGGATGGGGACAGAAAAGCGGAAAGTGCCCTAGCACCAGGGAGGCGACAATGGAGCCCCAGTAACTAAGCCCACATGCCCAATGCTGGCCCTGAACCCAGTTTGACTCTCCGAGAACCCCACCTACTCCAGTAAGGGGTCACTGAGAGAGGGGGGGACCCAGCACCCAATCCCTCAACTGGGGGAAGGATTCAGGCAGACAGTGGAGGCAAGATTGAGAGGGTCCATCAAAGAGATGCCTCGGTCACCGGAGAAAGGGGAATAAAAGAAAGTTAACAAAAAAAAATATACAATAATAGGGAGTTGCAGGGAAGAGACTATGAAGAGGAGTGCAGTGAAAACAAGCAGTGAAGACCAGGGGATAGGTGCACTAGCTGATTAGAGCAACAAGGGACTATATCTAGGTAATCCTAGACAAGGCAGTCAAACAAAGGCTTGGGATTTGGAGGGGGGTAGGGCAACTGATGGGTGAAAGGATGAAGGGAACTGGCAGGATGAGGTAGGCTTTGTGACATCACTTAGAAGGGAGGAGAGGGAGTAGGAAGAGGTGGCATTGCGGATGGAGGCAAGGAGGGCTTTCCAAATTTTGGGGCAGTGAAAGCAGAAAGCTGATTGTCTAGAGGAAGTAAAATGGTGGGGATTGAGAATGATCGAAGATCAGAGTTACGGAGGGAATAAGTGTGTTGGGGGGTGGCACAAACGACAGAAGAAAAGTAGGAGGGGAGATTGCCAGACCAGAATTTTGCCATGAAAGTAGCAGTGTGAGAAAGACATCTAGATTTGAGTGATGGGAAAGACAGCGCTTTATACAGTTTGCAGTGGTGAGTATGAAGAGGACAGGAAAATACAAAATGACAGAAAGAGTTGAAGAGGGTGTCCAGTCTAGTTAGGGTGGATTTGGGGGTGGCACTGTAGACTATATCCACATAGTCAAAAGTAGGGAGGATCATTTTTTGCACCAGAGCACAATGTGCCAATTGAGGGATACAATCCTTGTTTCTAAATAAGGCACCAAACTTAGGGTGTAAGTGCTTTTGAATTGCATACACATGGGCAGAGAAGTCCAAATGGGCATCTAACCAGACCGCAAGGTATCTAAAGGTGGCAACATTTTTGATGGGGGAGCCATCAAAGGTATAGAAGGTGGGTAGAGATTTAAGTTTAGCAAGTCTCTGTCTTCTGCCAAAGGACATGGAGACTGTCTTTATGGTATTGAGGAACAACTGGTTGGACAGGAACCATTGTTGGACCTTTTTGAAATCGTGCTGCAGTCTGGCCTCAGCATCAGTGGGTGAGGTGCTAGATGTGTAGAGGACAGTGTCATCCTCATACAGGCGGATTTGGGAAGAGGAGCAGACTGAAGGGAGATCATTGAGGAAAATAGAAAATAATATAGGGCCAAGTACAGAGCCCTGTGGGAGACCAGTAGTGATGGGAAGAGGAAGGGGAGGGGAGACAGAGGAGGCAATCTTAACAGATTGGGTTCTACCAGAAAGATAAGATTTAAACCACGCTGTGGCTGAGCAGTTTAACCCAGCAGCTGTGAGATTTTGGAGGAGGAGGGAATGGGATACAGTTCTGAAGGCTTTCACCAGATCAACAGATATGGCAGAGCTAATGTGACCCTGATCCATACTGGAGTATATAGAGTCAGTGAAACACAGGAGGGAGGTAGTGATGGAGTGGGACTTGTGGAAGCCAGATTGGAATGGGGTGAAAAATGAGGTGGAGTCGAGTTAAGAGGTGAGCTGAGTGAGGACAGTACGTTCTTGGAGCTTGGCTAAGATAGGAAGAAGGGAGATTGGGCGGTAGTTACCAGGGGCAGAGGAATGGCCACCCTTGGGGAGTAAGATGACTGTGTAGTGTTTCCAGATAGAGGGACATGAGGATAGGGTCAAGGATAGGTTGAGAAGAGAAGCCAGGGGGGGAAGCTATAGCCTGAGTGGAGATCAAGGACAGGAGTGCCTTTAGAGCATCATTTGTCATGATGGGAGAGAAGGAGAAAGGCAGGGGAGTGGAAGGGGAGGGATTGGGGAGGTGAACCAGAGGAGGTAGTAGGCATGCATGTGGGAAGGGAGGAAAGGAGCACAGAGGCACAAGATGTAAAGAAAGTGTTGAATATAGCAGCCATAGATGGTGGGTCAGAGAGTGTACCATTACCATGGGTGAGAATTGGGATGGGAGCGGGAGAGAAGAGGGACTTGACAACATGCCAGACCTTAGAGGGATGGCTTAAGTTAGTGTTGAACGAGGTAGAGAAGTATTCAGACTTTGCAAGTCTGGAGGCCCTTGTACATGTATTTCTAAGTTGTCTATAGCAAACAAGCAAATCTTTATTTCTTAAGCACTATTCTGATGATCATAGCACTTCTCATGTTACAGCAATAAAATCCATAGACTAAGTATAAAAAAATGTAAAAATATTCAATCTTAAAATAACAAACAAAAGATGGTGGTAGGCCAACCAATACTACTATTAGGAAATGCAAGGGAAAATAAACATGTTTTTAGGGCAGATTTAAAACCCTCCATGATCAGGCACTCTCTAATCCGGTGAGGTAGAGAATTCCACAAGGTCGGGGATGCATAAGCAAAATAGTGAGCCCCTGAGGTCTTCAGCCGAACCCTGGGAACCTCAAGCAATCCCTCATTGGCAGAACGGAGTGAGCGGGGGAGCAGTAGGGGTGAAGATGATCTTGCAAGTAGTGTGGTTCCTGCCCATGTAGGGATTTATAGGTCAGTAGCCTGATCTTGAAGGTGATCTGCTAATGTATAGGCAACCAGTGCAGTTCGTGGAGCACAGGAGTGACATGGCAAGATCTAGGTAAACCAGTCAACAACTTGGCTGCCACATCCTGCACTAGCTGCAGTCAGCAGATATCAACCCCCGGTAGCCTCAGGTAAAGGGCATTGCAGTAATCAAGGTACGAGGTAACAAAGTGGTGGACCAATGTTGGAAGATCACCAGGTGGGATCAGGTGCTTGATCCAGACGATGTTCCTCAAATGGTAAATTTTAATGACAGCGAACCCCTGAGATTTTAATGTCAGGCAGCTGTCAAACACTAGGCCTAGATTTTGCACCTAATCAGAGGTAAGCAGCTGGTCATACCTAGCCAAAGCCCGGAGGGTAGGCCTGCCACCAACCCCACGCTTTGGTGACCAGGGTCCACCACCAGCACCTAAGTTTTGACCGGGTTCAACCTTAGCCAGTTGGTACTCATCCAACCCCGGATCTCATAGAGGTAGCTGTTAAAAGCTGAGATTGCATCACCCTGTTCAGACACAAAGGACATGTAGAGTTGAGTGTCATCTGCACAGCAGTGAAAGCTCAGCCCATATCACCTTATAATGTCTCCCAATGGCAATAAGTACACTGCAGACAATATGGGGAACAGCACACAGCCCTGCAGAACACCAAATGATGGGGAGAGGGGCCAAGGAATAAATTTCTGACACCACTCTCTGAGTCCTGCCAGTGAGGAATGATTGAAACCATCTGAGGACAGTACCAGACAGTCTACAGAATATCCGCAGGTGCTCCAGCAGCACCCCATGATCTACAGTGTCAAACGCCACAGAGAGATCAAGGAGAACCAAGATGGAACGGCTTCCCTGATCTCTCGCTGTCAGAAGATCATTAAGTACCCGAACCAGAGCAGTCTCAGTACTATGCCTCTTTCTGAATCTGGATCAGAGAGATCGTAGACATCGTGAAATGTCAAATGGTCATCCAGCTGCACTGCAACCACCTTCTCAATAACGTTACCCAAAAAGGGCAGGTTAGAGACAGGTCTGTAGTTAGCTAAGATGTGCGGGTCGAGGGAAGCTTTCTTTAGAAGAGGCATTATTACTGCCTCCTTCAGGGGGTCCAGAAACACACCTGAATCCAACGAGCACCAGACAATCTCTGCAAGGACTGGGCCAATGACATCAATGCACCCCACCAGGAGGTGCGTTCTGCCTGTGTCCAAGGTACAGAAGGTTAGGCACATACCCTTGATGATCCACACAATGTCCTCAATCACCGGCCAGCCAAAGTCAGACTAAGCAGGCCAAGGGCCTGCAACCTCATGCCAATCACCGCAATACCCATTTGAGAGCACTGAACTGATTTCCGACCTGATCATGAGAATCTTGTCAGTGAAGAATCAAGCAAACTCATCGCACTTAACTTGCAAAAAATGCTCCTCGTGGCTGAAGGCAGGCTGGACTGCATGAGCTATCAACAGTCCAGAAGAGCTGGGCAGGTCAATTCCTCACTGCAGCAATCTCTTTGGGCAGGAATTCTGCCTTCTTACAAGAGATTGCTGATTGATAGTCCTTATAATGAGCTATCAATTTAAGTTTATCAGCAACCAGGACAGATTTCCACCAGCACCACTCCAACCTTCAGCCCCTGCACCTCAACTCCTTCACAGTCCCATCAAACCAAGGGGACTTCAGGCAAAGAGTGAGGGGAAAGTACACAGACAGGAGCCAGGGAGTCGAGGGCACACATCACTGCTTCATTATAGGCTAGTATCAGTTCCCTCAGCTCCCCGCTTACCTTCGGCAAACTTGATAGGTCCAGCTCTGCCAAAAGACCATCTGGAGTCAAACCCATTAAAAGATGGTACTGGACCATCTCTGTGGGGGTCTATTGGGGGGGCCTAGAATCTGAACCTTATAGTATGATGGTCCGACCATCTGACCGATTCCACCATCAGATCATTGCACTCCATCCCAAGAAGGGAAGACCAAATTCAATGATTGTCAATGACTATGGGTAGCAGTGGTAACTAGCTGTGTCAGGCCCAATGAGCTCATCAGTGGGAGGAAGTTTTATCCAAAATACAAGAGTTCATCATTGACCCAGGCATTGAAATCTCCCAGAATTATCCATCTAGGGGATTCAAATACCAGGTCAATGAGGAAGTCTGCTACTTCCTGCAGGAATTACTTCTCATCACTGGGTGGACGGTAGATGAGAAGTATCCTGCAACCTGCACCTGCACCCACAACATACTCAAAGGATCTGGTTATTCCCATGGGGATGTCTATGAGGCCCAGATCCAATTTAAAACAACCTCCCCGTCCCTACGATCCACTCTCGAGTAGTGTATCACTGAGTACCTGGCCGGAATGGCTGATTCCAGTACTGGGCCAGCATTATCATCCAGCCAGGTTTCAGTGATGCAAGCCTGATCAGCTGACCCAACAAGATCAGCAATAATTGTTGTCTTGTTTTTAATTGCTCTGGTGTGCACAACACCGCTTGAGTAGGATAGGAAGCCAATGTAGACTGAACTGCTTGCCTACTCGGTGTGGAAGCCTTGAGTATGGGAACCAGACAGGGAGGTCCCCTTTCCTGGACCCATTTCACCCTAGGGCATCTCCTTGTCCCCACCACCTCAATCTGCCCACTCCACTCCACTGTCCCACCATGCCCAGGTCCAGATGCTCGCCATTTCTTCCCCCTCCTGGCTATCCCCAATGCCCGACAACACTCGTATACCTCTGCAGGCAAAGGGGGATGGTCAAAAGGGTGGAAATCCCTGAGCCTGGTTGGAGAGTAGTGCCTGACAACTGGCAACCCCTGCTGACACATAATAATCCTATCTAACAGCGAACAGCAATTAAGAAATAAAAACAACAAAACAAGCCAAAACATACAATAAATACACACTCACCCACCTGAATTATGAACCTGATGATGCAAAGTAAAATTCCATAAAACACACCCCAACTAAAATCCTTAACCCCCCACCAACCAACCACTGTACAGCTACAAAGAAATAGACAACATACAAAATTACATAAATGACTAATTATACATCAATAACTAAACTGTAGACTTTATAAAAC
Source organism: Neoceratodus forsteri (assembly GCA_016271365.2). Classification (NCBI taxonomy): domain Eukaryota; kingdom Metazoa; phylum Chordata; order Ceratodontiformes; family Ceratodontidae; genus Neoceratodus; species Neoceratodus forsteri. The sequence goes on from CM028133.1 coordinate 833,322,197, forward strand.
TGGATGTAAACCCACCCAGTAAACAGATGGAAATTAATTCAGAATGAAAAGTAAGGTCCAAATGTTTATGAATTTGTATGGGTCAAAAGGGCTCCCACCCTCCCAGACCATAAAATCCACCCTCTTCAAACACTCGAAGCTCCCACCTCTGAAGCCAAGAGGAATAATGTTTTAAATGAAGTTGAACAGATGTACCCAGGAGCTCACACCACCCAGGAAAACACAGTGCCACTGATCAGCTTCTCCATGGGCCCTCACCACCATGTGAGGCCAGTAAGTCAGAAACACTGTCCCAATACTTTACAGGATGGTCTCACAGCTGAAGATAATAATTTAAGTTCAAAACACTGCTGCTGGATAGAATATGGAAGGACTGTAAATTACTCACAGCACTGATTATGACCAAACTCCTGCTGCAAAGCTGTTCTTATTCTCAATGGTTCCACAGTCATAAGGAGAGACAGGCAGCAGATCCACCAAAGAAACAGTTCCCCTTTGCCAGGACTCCAGGAGTAAATCTCCACATAGGCTGCAGATTAGAGTGACAGGTACCTCATTCAAGGCCCAAGGACTAAAAGAGCTCAGAAGGCACCACCCAGACACCAAACCTCTCCCCGGACCCCACCGCTGTAGTGGCCACTCATCAGCCACCACCCAGTGGCACAGAAGTGCCACAGGTGCAGTTACCCACCAGTACCAGTAGAAGGAGGGAGTGAGATTTGGATCTCATATAAGACTTTCAGGTCTGGTCCCTGTCATGCATGCATGCAGGCCACCAGTTCTGCATTAATCCAGGGAAGGTGTCTGTCTTTAACTATGGTCAGTTTGGAGGGAGTGTGCAGATCCCAGATCTCCAGGAATTTAGTCCAGAAGTAGTTGAGGACAGTATCAGTGGAGGATGCTGAAGAAATGGGGGCCCAATTGGTGTGGTATAAGTCATTTAGAAGGGGATCTAAGTTCAGAGAATGGAATGAGTGCAGAGGAATCAATTTTGGAGGGGCTTTCATCTGAGGGACTTTACAGATGCAGTAGGTCATATGGTGATCACTAAGGGAGTCTGGTAGAATACCAGGATCAGTTATGCGATGGGAGTGGGTTGTGAGGGCCCAGTCTAACAGAGTATGTTTGAGGGATGTATGATTAAGAAGAGCTGAAGTAAAGATTAGTTGTGATAAATTTAGGGAGTTTACTTTGGTGCAGATTTTGGAGTTGGTAAGAGAGATCCAGTCCATATTTAGATCACCTAAGAAGTAAAGCTCACCGTCGGTGGAATGTGAGGTTATGATGGTGAGGAGCTCTAATAAGGTAGATGTAGGGAGACCTGGGTGACAATAAGTGATGGCTATAAAAATAGGTAATGAAAATGGGAGAGATAACTTGAATGTAAGACGCTCATATTAGTAAGACATCATACTGAATACTGTAGTCAGTTCAGGGCACCTCAAACCTGGAGAAACATAGGAGTAGTGGAGAGTGTCCAGAAGAGGGCAACACAAATGACAGGAGGAATGAGGGGCAAGAGTTATAAGGAAAGATTGAGATGAATATGTAGGATCTGGAACTTCAGAGGCTAAGGGGGGGATATGTGCCTAGTCTTTAAGGCTTTTCAAACTCAGGATTTATGGGTCTGCCTAGACCTGGAATCTAAAGACAGCTCATATGAAGGTAGAAGGCATAATAAACAATTAAAGGGAGACCACTTTAAAACCACAAAAAGAGCAGTCTGATTCAAGTAGAGAGTAGTTATCTTGTAGAATTCTCTTCCAGAAGCTGCAATAACATGTCAAACTATAGATGATTTTAAAACTCTCATCTACATAGGTATTTGAATGCAAGCCGCATTAATGGATTTATCCCTTGAGAAATGGTGGGTGTATAATGGACTCCAAGATTTCTTAGCCTAGTATTACATCCTACTAAGTAATTTACCCTAAGACATATAGCAAAGGCATTTAACTGACTGGAATGGAGCATTGTGTGTGGTGGGGTAGTTAACTATAGGGATTGCGGGGCAGTCATCTCTAAGGTTATGATTTGGATAAGGGGCACTGCCTTATTTGCAGGACCATCAGGGCACTCCATGCTCAGCTGACATCTGCTAGAGAGGAAATATTTCAGCTGCAACTCCAGCTACGCTTTTGCAGTCACCCCGCATGTCCACTAGCTCAGAAGCCAACTGGCTCAGAGGCACCTGTGAGGAAACAGCGTGTGACACAACACGCTGAATCAAAGATGGCCAGGTGAAGGAGAAGCAAGCACAGTTGGAGTCCTGCTAGGCATCGCTTGTTGAATCTGGCTGGAGATGCAAGCTCGAAGTCAAACTGCATGGCTTGTTGGTTAGAAGGAACAGGAAGGCAAATCTAAAGAATGCTGTGGTTCAACATGTCAACAACCGAAGCTAAATAGAACCTCCTTTTCTTTCAAATTTTACTGTGTTATCAAAATAACGCTACTCATTTACCGTGGGTGCTTTTGGACAACAAGCCTAAGTGAGGGGGAAGAAAAAATATACATCTGATTTTTTTTGTGTCTGATATGCGCAAAACATGCCGAGGTGGGTACTTTTACAACAGGAACACAAAAATATAGAAACACAGAAGTTGGCAGCAGATAAGGACCGCAAGGCCCATCCAGTCTGCCCATTTCTTTTTCTGCCTTATGAATGTGCCATCGGCCTTTGCTCTGTCAATGGCCTATCTATTCATACTCATCTGTATTGCTCCCTTATGCCTATCCCATGCCTGTTTGAAGCCCTGCACTGTATTCAATGGTGAGGCAGTAAGAGAGAAAGTGGCACAAAAGGCACCAGAGTAAAATGTACTCGACTTTGAAGCAAAAGAAGGGGGGGGGGTGCTTTTCCAACGGTAAATGCCTTTATTTAACTTCTCAATGTTACTATCGGCTCAATCAAACAGGGTACTTGTTGGTAATGCTAAAGAGCATTCACTCAACAAAGGAATTATCAAAATGGTATTTTTTGGATAAAAAAACATTTTCAGAAGAGAGCGTTTTTAACCCTGGAAAAAAGCCTAATAAGAGCTTTGATTTTTCAAAAGAACTACCATCTGAGAAGTTGAGGCAGAGCCATAATAATCCAGAAGTAACAAAACTTGGTAAGAGGAAATTAGTGGTTGTAAGAGATCTGTTAGTTAAAAAGCTGAAAACTACTAACTACCACCCCCCATGTGCTACAATAGAGGATACTGATATGTCCCCTAAAACAGATAAAACCAGAGCTGAAGCATCAGATTCAGGGCAAACCTCTATGAAGAAGCACCTAACTAAGAGCAGTGACTATCAAAGAAATGTAAAAAATGTTATAGGTCAAAAAGAAGGAACAACTGCAATGGAAACCAATGTTACCCCTAGGGCAGAGCTTGAAACAGATAGAGATCGGGAAGAAAATAATCAAACTGTACTAGCAGCAATTAAAGAGATAAAAGAAGATATGGCACGCACTTTGGGAGAAATGAAGGTCTCGATTAGGGAGATTACAAATTCTGTTTCAGAATTAACATAGAGAATGGACGGCCTAACCATACAATCAGCAGATACAGTCAATTCCGCTTGTATGCCCATCAACTGGACTGCAGTAATTATGGCATACAATCGGGAGAAGTTGTTGCGCATTAAAATGTGGTAGCAGTGAATAAACCAACATCACGCAGATGTAAACATTCAGAAAAAGTTAATAATGACATTTATTACACTATAACACAAACCACCCAAATTTCAATGTTAAAAAGTCCAGCTTTTACATTTCAGTAACCGTCACTGATAGGGGTGTCAGCTTCAGTTGTAGTGAGCAATAATGTGAAACTTTGACTGGTAGCAGCATCATTTTGAAATAAAATGTCTGGCAAAGTTTCTGTTTCAGAGGGAAAACTTAAAAAAAAACTTTCACTCACATCATTGGCAGACTGGCCTTTCTCCTCGCTCTCCAGTGTTAACCAGCTCTCCAGTGTAAGCTGCTTTTTTCCACGACATGCTAAACGTTCAACCTGTTTTTCGAAAGCATAGAACCAGTCGTACTCTTTTAGTTCCCTTGCTGCCACATAACACCTGATTTTTCCCATCATATTCCATACCTCTGAAGTGGAAGGGACAGGCTTCTCAGGCTCATCTTCGTCCTCTTCATCCTCAGCTCCCGTGTTTCAATTCAGGATGTCCTCACGGATCTCAGCTTCTGTTAAACCACCAGATGTTGGCTTCTCAGCTTCCACACTGACGTAGCTGGTAAATTCAGTTTCCTGCATTCCTACTGGTGCAACAACACTTTCCACTGTCTCCACTTCCTCCCCTGCTATGATACCAGCTTTGATGTAACAGTTCACTATTGTCTGTGGCTTTACCTCCTTCCAACCATAATGGACTAAGTGGATGCCATCCTGAATTGACATCTTGTTTGCCTTCTCATTAAACATTTCATTTGAACCATCAATGTCATCCAGAAGCCTACTGGCAACTGATTTTCTATAGTGCACTTTTAAACTGTGGATGACCCCCGATCCATGGGTTGAATAAGGGCAGGGCAGTTGGGGGGGGGATGAGTTTAATGTGTGACAGTGTGATTGGCTTGTGAGCGGATCAACTGTCAACCAACATTGTAATTTTTCTTCTCCAGATTCTCATTCGCTTATTGAGATCTTTTAACCATTCATGAAAAAGTTCAGCTGTCATCCAGGCATTGGAATTGCTATGGTACTGGACTGGTAGTGCATCAATGTTAATGTTTTTAAAGCATCTAGGCTTGTTGGATTTACTGATCACTAGCAGAGGTAAGTTATCGTTTCCAGTTACATTAGCACAAACCATTATTGACACCATGTCTTTTGCTTTCTTGTAACCAGCAGGTGTTTGGCATTGGAATGATAGGGTCCCATCTGGGGTGGCTTGAAAAAACAAGGCAGTTTCATCGCCATTAAATATATCAGGTGGTGCATAGTCATTTATCATTGTGGGCAGTACACTCCTTATTCACTCCTCAGCTGCAGTGGTGTCATTTCTGCCTTCTTGCCATGTATCCATTAAAGGCTTCGGGCTTTCGCCATCAAAATATTACCCAATATTGGAACTCCTCTATCTCTGGAGGCAGAGAACCACCAGAGCAGAGCCTCCTATACTTGTGGGTCTTTACCCTCCCTTTTTCTTTTCCTGCTTGTGTTCCCACTCGTGCACCATTCATCCAGGATCTTTTCCTGACTTCTCAGAAACCTGCCAACTCTCGAGATGACAACCCCAAATTCTAAGGCGAGTTCTTTTTGGGACACAACTGGAACACTAGCCTTTTCAACCAGCTCAACTTCTTTAGCTAGAGACAGCACATTCCTCCTGCTTTTGTACATTTTGAAGCATTCTAAGTGTTTGGAGCAGACAGAGCTTACTGAGTATTGAGCTAATGTTCAGGTGTTAGGTAATGCTGTTTATTAGGCAAAAGCTATCAATTAGCACATCGTTATAACAACTGCACGGAGCTGACAATCACTTAAATGCTCAGTTTGGGGCTGAAAAAATGGCATACATCTGAAAAACACAAGGCATACAAACGGAATGAATAACATTAATCAGATAGTGAAAAAAATGGGACCAGTGAGAAAGAGGCATGTAAATGGAAAAGGCATACAACTGAAAGGCATACAAGTGGAATTAACTGTATGCAAAATAGAATTTCAAAGGTAGAGGATGAGCTCACACTTACTGCAAAAGTTGAAATTTTACATGAAAAACAATTACAGATTTTAATACAAAAGTTAGCAGAACAATGGGATCGAGCAAGAAGGGGGAAATTTAAGTCTCTGTAAAATACCTGAAGACGTGGAGAGAGCACAAGAGCAGCTTAAATTCTTTGAGAAATTCATTACAGAAGAAGTAGGAAGGAAGTATCTGGAAGACAAAATTTCATTAGGTAGGGCACACAGTGGTGGGAACAGATTTTTGGCACCCAATCTAAGTATACCTCGGACAGTGTTTATAAAATCACACAATTTCCAGCATCGAGAGGAAATTCTGTTTAAAGCCAGAACGGAGAAAGGCCTCAAAGTGGATGGCATCCACTTCAATGTTTACCCAGATTTATCACAGGAAACAAGAAGAAGAGGAAAGCTTTTTAATCCCTTAAAAGCCAAGTTGTATGCAAAGGGAATCAGCACATCTATGATATACCTGGCAAAAATTTGATTTACAGTAAATGGTAAGCTTCAAACCTTTGGATGATCCCTGGGAAGCCCAGGAGGTGTACGAGAAGTACTACTCTGAATCTGCCACTTCAAGCACACAGAGCAACATATATCAGCATTCTCCCAGAACAGCTCTGTATCCTGAGGAGACCCCAGGCACTAGTACAGAAAAAGAGCCTACTAATATTTAAAACAGCATGAAGAGGGAAAAGTGAATGAAAAGTAGCCCCCCCGATGTGGTTTTGTACACAGTGGAAGAGGAGAAATGGATATGGGAAGAAATAAGGACATACTATGCCAAGAAAAATTAAGAGAGAATAAACCTTTTTTCCCCTCTCTCTTTTATTTTATTTCCTTCTCTTTACTCCTTATCTTTTGGCAATCAGTTTAATAGAAAAATAATGACAGAAGTGAAAAAGAAGGAGAGAAGGAGTATCCAATTGATTGAAGTAAATTACAGAATTAAGGAATGAGGACTGGTAGGGAGGGAGGGGTAGAGAGAGAAAGAAGGATGGAATGGGGCAGTATTGGTTTTTTGTACCTCCCTCTCCCCATCCTATTTCTTACCCTTGCACTACTTATGTGTTGCGGGGGGGGGAAGAGTTATGGGAGAAAGGATTATTAAAAGCTACTTTTGGCTTTGAGGGATGTGCTCTGGCAATAAATTAAAAATTTGTTTGGATAAGAAGATGCCAGGATGCAATAGTTTGTGCAACATGCAATAGATGGCGCTTGAAGCCATCTATAGGAATAGTAAAGGGTGAGGGGAGAACTGGATTCTCCCAACACAGGGAGGGGGGAAGGAAAGTAATTATAAAACATTTAAGAGGACATGTATTAACTGTATCAACTGCATCCAATGTGTGTTCATCAGAAATACTAATACATTATGTCTTTCTTATTATACAAGGGTCCACAGAAGGGAGAAAAATGTATGAATCAAGAAGTCTAATAAAAATGATTATTATAAATGGCTGAAGGTTTGAGAATTGCATCCTGGAAATCAAGGAGCTAAAAAGTAGAGAAAAAATATATAAAGTTATTAAATATTTAGATATGTATAAAATAAACTGTTTTCAAGAAACACATTTCAACAAGCAGGATTCAGAATGGTTCTCTAGGTGCTGGGGGACTGGGGTCTTTTCATTTTATCAAAATAATTCAAGAGGAGTAGCAATACTTTTTATAAAGAGAAGTTTAAAACCAGATATAATGAAAATATACAGATCAAGCTGGTCGATACATAATTATAGAAACTCAATTACTTAAACAACAACTCGCTATGGCCATGTTGTATGCACCCAATGAAAACTCATCAGGTTTTTTTTAATGAGTTTTTTACAATTAACCACTTACCCTCCACCTTATATAATTACAGGTGATTTTAATTTAACACTAAATAAGAATGATCGTGCTTTAGGTACAACCTCCATCTTTAAGTCAATAAAAGTAATAAAAAAACTTTCAAACAGACTTAAATTTAATAGATCCATGGATTCAACTTCACCCAGATAAAATAATTTTCTTCTTTTATTCACATGTACATATGACTTATTCCAGAATGTATTACTTTTTGTGCTCAGAATCATTGCTGTACCTGGTAGGGAAAGTGGAATACCCTGGAAAACACATTTCAGATCACTCACCATGTATTCTATCTCTAAAGCAGGACCAAGTATACTATTCTTATAACAGGCAATTGGATACATCTCTGTTACAAAAAAAGGACTTGACAGCAATAATGGAACAGGAAATTAGGGCATTTTTTAAACAATGACAATGAAGAAACAACATTAGATAATCTATGGGGAGCCTTCAAAATTTGGGTCAGAGATTTATTTCAAATTAAGGAAAAAATGAAAATACATGGGGATTAAAAAAAAGCAAGTAGCACAGCAAATTAGTGATTTACAGACTCTACATAGTGCACATTTGGACTCTCAGGTATTTAAGGATCTGATACAAAAGACAACAGAGTATGGAAAATATTATCTGAGCAAGTGGAGAAATTAATATTACAAACCAGTACTAATTATTATTTATATTCTGATAAACCATTGAAATTGTTATTGTGGCAATTAAACAAAGAAAAAGAGCAAAAAGCTATTTATACAATAGAGTAGGAAGATGGGTCAGTTACAACGGACCCAAAGGAGATAAATAAGTAGTTTTCAGAATACCATAAAAAAATTATACAAATCACAATTACAAATTATTGATGAAAAAGTTAAGGACTTTGTTAGAAGAGTACCTGTGAGAACAGTACCTGATCATCTCAGGGAATCTCAAAATACTGAGATTAAGAAAGAAGAACTTATAGCAGTTATAAATCAGTTACCTAGGAATACAGTCCCAGGACCAGATGGGTTGCCCACAGATTTTTATGAAAAAAATTTGGATATAATTTCTCCAATATTGCCAAAATTATACAATTCATTTAATATGGTTTCCTCGATTCCTTGATCATTTAATGAAGCAACAATCCATTTGATACACAAAAAAAGGAAAGGATCCACAAAAACCTCAGTCATACCATCCTATTTCTTTATTAAATGTTGATTACAAACTATTTACAAAAATATTAGCCACAAGATTACAATTAGTTATGGATTATTTGGTACAGATAGATCAAAATGGTTTCATAAAAGGTCATAAAATAAATGATAACATCCAAAGAACCATTAATATTATTGATGCAAATGCACAATCAAATGCTTTTCTTCTCTCTACAGATGCAGAAAAAATGTTCGATAAAATTGAGTGGCAATTTATCTTCCAAACATTAGAAAAGGTGAAAATTGGTCAAAGTTATATGATTTGGATTAAATTAGTATATCAGCTACCAGAAGTAATGGTAAAAATAAATAATATATTATCAGAAAGTTTTGGTTTATCTAGGGGAACATGTCAGGGATGTCCATTGTCCCCCTTAATTTTTACCCTAATTATGGAACCACTGACTTGCTTAGTAAGAAATAATCAGAATATTAAGAGCATAAAAATTAATCAGACAGAACACAAAATAAGTCTGCACATGGATGATATGTTGTTCTATTTGTCAGATTTAAAACAGTCCTGGGAAGAGTTATATAGGGTAATGAGGGCGTTTGGTGCAGTATCAGGTTATATTGTAAACTGGCAGAAATATTATGTCTTCAAAGATCAAGATTTTGGTGGATTTACCTATTTCTTGTAGGTGTAGTATAACACAAAATATACCATACTTAGGAATAAATATCTCTAATAATTTAAAGGAAATCAATCAAGCAAATTATGACTCATTAATACAAAGTACAGTAATGGTTCTGAACAGATGGCATACACTACCATTAACAAACATAGGTTGAATTAATATTATAAAAATTAATGTTTTGCCCAAATTTATATACTTATTCCAGAGCATTTCACTACAACTCCCAGACACATATTTTGTGAAAATAAAATGGATGATGACTAAATTTGTGTGGCTAAACAAACAACCAAGAACAGCATGTAACACTTTAATTAGATCTAAGGACCAAGGAGGTATGGCACTTCTGGATTTTTATAAATATTATATAGCTGCACAATGCTGTATAATTTGGTAATGATTAAAATATAACTCAGTTAAAACTTTATCTAGCAGAATGGAACAAGAGCTTTGTAAAATAGCATTACAAATGTTTTTGTTTATACCATACACTAGGCATGCAGATTTAACAATCAATAAATATATAAAGAATCAAGCAACAGTTACAGCAATAAATGCATGGTATAAAGCACTTAAAATTATCAATTGCAAAATAGGGGATATCTCAGGATATGCCAATTTATGGTAATCCTGCACATAATACAATGTTAATGGATAAAAGTACAAAAGTTGGTATGAAAAAGACGTAATTCACTTTGGTCATTTATTTAAGGAAGGGGAAATTAAATATTTTACTCGAATAAGAGCGGAATACCAATTGCACAAAGGCAACATATTTCAATATATACAGCTCAAAAGTCACATTAATCAGTGGTAAACTGTCACTACAGCACAATTCACCATTGTTTCATGGTTTTGTTAATAAATCTAGCATTAATAAGTCAATTGCTACAATTTATAGGATGTTAAGAGATAGAGCAGAAGGGGATTTAATGAAATTAAAAAACTAAATGGGAACAAAAATTGGGGATTAATATTAGTGAAACTTTATGGTCAGAAATTCTGAAAACACCATTCATAAACATAAAGATATCCAAATTACAGCAGATACAGTACAACACAGTACATAGAGTGTACTTTACCCCATCAAAACTTCTTGTGATTAACTCTACAGTTAGCTCTAGTTGTCCACGATGTGGATGCACATCTGGTACTTTAATACATTTAATTCATTCCTGTCCAAATTTATCAAATTTTTGGCCAAAAATATTTCAGTGTCTAAACAGGACTACTAAATAGAATGTACAAAATACACCCATGGCAACTGCATTATTAATATTTAGTTTCATTGACACACAGATAAACTATGTAAGAATATTATATACAGTGGCAATAATCATTGCACGAAAGTACATTCTATTAAAGTGGAAGGACCCCGATCCCCCAGCGCTACAGACATGGATTAATTATATGAAGGATGTGATTATACTGGAATGAATACATTATATAAGAAATGGTCAAACTGACATCTTTAATTTGATATGGGTCCCATTTCAGGGCACAATAAATAATTTTAACATAAATTAGATAAAGTTTAATTTAGACTGTAACTTTTGGACACCTTAGATAGGTAGGTAGGTATGTCGGATGATGATGGGAATTCAGCATAATCCATATTGACTGAAAAATCATGGAAGGATACAGCTGACAAAACCTATATTGAGCCAAACTGGGGGGAAAAAAAGAAGCTAACAGGCTCAGTGGGGGTGGGGGTGGGGAGGCGATCGGTTGGCAGGGCCAGTCACACAAAAGTCAGCTTTTCCCATGAGGTACCAATGGCAAACTGCTTTGTGCACCATGGGTCAATTGATCCTGGCAAGAAGGGAGATTTGGTGATGCTCGGGAGCAAGGGGGCAGAAATTAGCAAGGATGATTCTAGTGATAGGAGATTCTATGGTTAGAGGAGTGAAGAGGGTGGTAGGTAAGGGGTTAAGGAGAAGGGGTGGTTAGATGCCTTCCTAGATCATTAACTATCTGAGATTAGGATGGGAATAGGGAGGAAAGTACATGAGGGGGACAAGGAGTACTAGTACACCTTGGTAGTAACAATGTGACAAAAAGGCTGTTGGAGATGGTGGAGAGCAGCTTCCAAGGTTCTTCCTGTCTGGAGTGGAGAGAATGGGGAGGATAGAGTAATGGAGTTAGCGATTGAGGAGTTCAACATGTGTTTGACAGGGTGGTATCCAGAACAGGGGTACCACTTTATAGGGGATTGGGAGGCTTTTGGGACAGAAGGCCTTCAAAGGTGATGGCCTTCACCTGACAAGAAAGGGAACTTGTGCATCATGGCAGAAGTTTGACATCTACATTGGCAAATAGCTAAACTCTCTGCAGGGGAGGCTGAGGCAGGAAATGTCTGTGTAGCAGGAAGAACAGTAAGGAACCTAGTCTGGACTACTCCTGGTATGGGGGTAAGATGATCAGGGAATAATAGGAGGAGAGAAACAAGAGGACAGGGCAGAGTAGACACAATAGACATCAAAGAAAGGGGAAACATAAGATGCTAAAGTTATTATAGAAGGGTGATGGCGGAGGGCAAGTGAGAACCAATAGAGGTGCAGGTTCATGTTTAAGGGTAGCATGCCTCAATGCCTGGAGTCTGGGTAAAAAGATTAATAAGATCCAGGCTTTGGTGGCAGACTGTAGCTGTTACAGAAGCTTGGGCCAGTGTGAACAATGATTGGGGCAAAGTGTTACTACACCTTATATAGGCATGAAAGAAAGACAGGTAGAGGCGGAGTTGTGGCCACCTACATCAGAGAAGGGACTGATGCAGCAGAGGATGCCAGAGTTGAGGGTAAAGGGGAGGTAAAATCACTGTGAGTTCAGCTCACAGAGTTGTCAGGCAGGAAGTCTCATATAGAGGAAGTTCATAGGCCACTGGGAAAGGGAGAAGAGAGAGAGATAAGGAACTGGGTGCTGAAGTAGAGAGGTGGGTGGCAAAGGGGTGGTTGTAATAGTAGGAGATCTCAACTTGCTAGACATTGACTGGGACATCCCAGTGGCCAGGAACAGCAAAAGCCATGCCCTGCTTGATGTCTTGCAGGACTGCATGTTGGCACAATTAGTCAGAGATCCCACTAGACAGTCAGCCATTCTAGGTTTGGTACTCAGCAACTCGGATAAAATAGGGGGAGTTTGGGTACAGGAACTACTGGGGTCCAGCAATCACAATACTATATGGTTAGAGGTAGTCCTGGGCACCTATCAGCCCTTATCTAAGGCTGACATGCTACATTTCAGGAAGGCGTATTTCAACCATATGAGGGAAATTGTGCTGGACAGGTTAGCTGAGGTAGACAGCATCAGAGGATTGAAGAAAAGATAGTGGTTTGTAAAAGGGGCCATTCTCGAGGCAACAAAAACATGCACAAGAACAGTTATCAAGAGAAACAAGTATAAGAGAGCAATTTAGTTCTCTGAAAAGGTCAGGGAGGCAGTGAGAACTAAAAAGAGGGCCTTTATAAGGTACAAGGAAAAGCAGGAGAATAAAGAATGGGACAAGCACCAGGAGAAAACTAGAGAGGCCAAGAGGGAAGTCAGGATTGCAAAAGTAGACACAGAACTGCATACTGCAGAGGGGGTCAAGGGAGGGGGGAAAACAGTTCATTAGATGTATAAGAGAAAAAGAAAGATGGGAGGGGAAATTGTCAGGCTAATAAGAGGGGAACAGTGTAGTACAGGAGAATGGGCAAAAACTATAGTGCCTCAGAGTTAGGAGCTGCCACAAAAACAGATGGGGACCCTATCGAAAAAGGGAGGTGACTAGCAGTGTACCACAGGAATCGGTACTGGGCCCCATCCTATTCAATATTTTTGTCAGTGACATATCTGTGGGTCTGGAAGGCAAAATGAGTCTTTCTAAAGATAACACAAAGATATGCAATAGGGTGGACACTTCCAGTGGAGTGGAAAGGATGATGGCTGACCTTAGAAAGCTGTTCACACATATGGCAACTCAATTTCAACACTAAAAAGTGTAAAATCACATACATAGGGAAGAGTAATCCAGACACAGAATACCTTCTAGGATAAGTCAAATTAGAATCAAGAAAGCAGGAAAGAGATCTGGGAGTAATCATATCACATGATCTGAAAACATTCAAACAATGCGAGAAAACAGCATTAAAGGCAAATGGAATGCTGGGCTGCATAGGGAAGGACATTACTAGCAGAAAAAGAGAGGTTATCATACCACTTTATAGATCTTTGGTGAGACTGCATCTGGAGTACAGTGTACAGTTCCGGAGACCACACCTCAAAAAGGATACAGACAGACTTGAGACAGACAGACAGTGCAGAGGAAATGTACAAAAATGACACATGATATAAACTACGAGAAGCAACTGCAAGAACTCAACATGTATTCCCTTGAACAATGAAGAGAGGGGAGACATGATAGAAACATTCAAATACATGAAAAGAATAAACAAGGTACAGGTGCAAGACCATTTATTTATTTATTCATTTATTTTTTGGATTACAAAGCCAGAGGCTCTTTTACAAAGGTCCCACGTCAGGTAAAAGACAAACGCAGTTACATAGTAGTTACAAGAAAACAGATAAAGTGAACAGTGCATGACAGACAAAAATTAAGTGCAAACTTAAGGAGAATACAGAATAACAATGCAGCCAGGCAAAGGCTATGTCATGATAGAGGGGGTAGAATAAGAGCAGGGGGGAGTATGGGAAGAGGGGGATAAGACAGACAGAATAGGGAAGCTTAGATCACTGGGAATGGGGATAGAGGGAGGGGGGAGGAGAAATAGAGGTCCAAGGGGATAGTGGAGCTGGAACCATTCTAAAAGTGGGAGGGACAAGGGCTGGGGTGGTGGTAGCGGGGGGTAGCCCCCCACAGCTATTCCCACAAGTGTGTAGCAACAGTTCAGAGGAAAAATAATAAAGAAATGCTGTTCAAACACAGACAAACACAACTGGTTGATGGAGAAGCATAGATCCTTATGTACAAGTTAAGTTACAAGTTAACATTATCAAATATTTCCAAAAAAGTCACGGTGTGTGTCACTGGCAAAACAAAAGTTCCATAAAATGTTTGTAAGATCCATAGAATTCTGAGATGTTTGTGAATATGGAGGAAGAGAAGATGGTTTAGACGCTTTTCAGTCCTGGTCGATCTTAGATATGATTTCAGCCATCAAAGGCATGAGAAGCTGCACTCAGCCATAGCATTAGACATTGGGACAGTAAAGTAGATTCGCAAAAGTTTGTCAACTTCTGAAAAAAGGCAGCACATCTCCGGTCATTCTGCTAAGATCTCTATGATGATTCCAATTTTTGTTACCCTTTTGATGCGTACCATAGGATATGATGTATTGTGAGTTTTCAAGAGATCTGGCAGCGTGTTTAGCTGTATTAAAAGTCTGTCAAATGCAATGTCACCAGAGTACATATCACATATCTGTTGAGGTATTGATTACAAGGCTGACCATTGATAGCATTGAGGAGTCCTTTTTTTTTTACTTATGAGAAGTAACAAAGTGGGCTGGTCAAACCTTCGGTTCAGTTCAGCCATGACCAAGTCAATCAGCTCATAAAATTGGCTTCTAAAGTACTCTTCAGGAGTTGCCCACTGAGACTCTGCACTGTCATCATAGTGACATGGTGTTCTTTGTCTTGGGGGCATGGTAGGAGCCTGTATCAATCCACCATCAACAGTTTGCTGTACATTTTCTAAGATTGTGTGGAAATCATCTGAGTCTCTCATTTTCATTAGATGAGTCTGCAGCATTTCAATAGTAGAAGTTAACAGCCTCTGATGTAACATCCTTTGACTGCAGTACCTGGGCCACTTCTTCAGCTGCTGAGAACATTTTCAATGACACCTTCAGCCCCCAAAAAACATCAAAGTGAGTAATCAGAGCTCGAAGTCCAGGTGCTTTCTTCACGGATTCTGTGTTACTACCAGCAGCAATTATTTCCTCTAAAGTGTTGTAAATGGCTTCATAATTGAATAGTACTAACTCAATTGCCTGAGTTCTTGCCGTCCAGTGAGTGGGACAGATAGGCTTCAAGGAATGTTGTAAACCTGATGGGGAGGATGAGTAATAGGAGTCACGAATATTCTCAAACATTTCCAGTCTTTTGGGCGATGCCTGAATAATTATGTGAAGTTCCTGTAGTAAGCTCAAAGCACTTTGAATCATGGAACAATTGGTACCAGCTTCCTGCAGAATAAGATTCAAACTGTGGTTCATACAATGAACTGAAACAGCCTTTCGATTAACATCTTTGATTCATTTAGCTATGCCTGTCATCTGATCCTGAAGGACCGATGCACCATCGTAAGTTTGTCCTCACATGCAACTGATATCTAAACTGCAACATTGTAAATTACCCATGATCATAAGGAAAATGGATTCTGCATCAGTTTTTGGACAGTCACACACTCCTATAAAGTGTTCACCTATGATATAGTCATGTAACACCCATCATATTGACAGAGATAGCTGCTCATGACCACTTACATCTCTTGTTTTATCAACAATAATGGAGTATATTTCTGCCTCCCTAATCTGTGACAGAAGATGATTGAGGCACTCTCTATACATTTCCTTGATCAGCTCATTCAGAATATCATGTGATGTATACTTTGCATTAAAGGTTTGTAACTCAGGGTTATTCTGTAACACTAGGTCAAGTAGCTTCTGGAAGTTACTGTCTTCATCAGTATGACCTCTAACAGTGAGACCCTGCCTGACCAGAAATTGCAAACACCGTAACTGTTCTAAAAGGCACCACTGGTTCTTTTCTTGCTCAGCCCTCTTTTGATGAACAACTTGTGAATCCACAGGTACTTGTTTCAAGAGAGCATTGCGTTTAAGCAAACAATCCCTATAAAAATGTGAATTTTCATGCAAATCAAAATTTGCTGGACAGTTTTTCCAGTCATTTATTCCAACTTTAACAAATGCATCATCTCCGCATTATGAGAAAGTCAGAAGATTTTGGGATACCGCAAAATGACAAACTGTGCAAAAAGTTCTCATTTGACTTTTGCACAGAACAAGCCAATCTCTGGTTTTGTACCACTCATGGTTGAACTATCTTTCTCGCACCTTTTCAACTTTTCCATATACTCTAGCAGTATGTTTCTTATCAATTAATTTGCTGTACCTGAGTTATTGCTGGTACAGCATGGTCCATTACATTCCAGTTCCATTCCACCGCTACCTGCGTTAGGCAATTGTTCTCCTTGCTCACCCCTATTCTGAAAATCTGCCATCGGTGCCAGGTCCAGAGATGTAGGCCTTGTTGTGGAAGTGGAACTTGTGGATGGATCAGTCGCACCAGTTGCATTGCTTGGCGATAGCAGTGTCAGTGGCTCAGTAGATAGCACACTCGCCTCTGAGGCTGGTAGATCAGAGGACTGTGGGTTCAGTTCCCACATCTGGCACTAGGGTTAATATCCCAGTATTGACACCGTAGTGCAGCATGAGAGAGGTGCTGCACTTCTGAGGTGCCATCTTTCGGATGAGACGTTAAACCGAGGTCCCATCTGCCTGGATTGGTGGTAGTTCAGGTGGATGTTAAAGATACCATGGTGCTTATCGAAAAGAGTAGGGGAATTTCCCCAATGTCCTGGCCAAATTTCCCGCATTCACTAAAAATACCACCAACAGCTTAATCTGGTTCAAGGTCAGCTGGTATTCATCTGTTTCCCCCTCCGCCGGGTCGTGCCTGAAAATAGGCAGGATTTGTCTAGTGCACTTACCCGGTCAACAAAAACTAAATAAATAAATGAACCAAAATTCAACTTTGCCTGAATCAGCTTTCGCTTACGTGGTGCTGGTCCACCACCTGCTTGTTCTTGTTCACTCATTGCTGCTGAGTTAAGTGCACTTCACCCAGACCAGAAGAAACTGTAGGCATTTTTTTATCACCTGATCTCCCCTTCACACCAAACAATGCCCACTTGCACACAGACAGTATGCAAAGTGTGTTTTTATGTTACCTTTTTTTTATTTGCTTCAGTTCAGCACCACAGTGCTTCTCCCTATCCTTAAGTCTCCTGGGCTCTTGAACTTACTAGTAGGCTTTGGTGGCTGGAAGGTTAAGATAAGGGAGAGAGACAAGAAAGAGTTTTCTTTTCTTATACAAAGCTGTTTCCTTTATTGCCCCTGAAATTCCCTGGAACTTGAAGCCAAGTTCACCCTGACCCTAATGAATTGCTTATGTCCCTGCCTGGCTAAGCACTACAGTAGTCCTCAGACACAGTGTAATCTGTTGGTGCATCCTGAGTTTTTTTTTTTATTTACCCACAGGCCACAGACCCCAAGAAGAAGAAAGAATTAAGTCAACTCAAGTTACTGTTGTTATTACAACACAGACTTACAGTAACTGCAGAGTCTTTGGACAGACTCGGTCAGGAAAAAAAAGCCCTCAAAATAATGTTTTTTTTTATCCCCACTGGGTCTGGCTGGCCCCCTGACAATCAGTCGGCACTGAACACCCCTTAAAGTCCTGACCTAAATATAGTCTACACTGTCTGTCACTCAGTCAAAAGAAAAAAACAAGTTCTTCAAGTCAAACTAATGTTTTTATTTTGCCAACTGACTCTGGGCCACGACAATCAAGACACCACTGTAAAACTCCTGATCTGACCCTGCCTGAGGCTGCAGCAGGCTAAGTAACTTTAAGACAGAAGTAAGCACAGATCAGTGTCAATGAAGATTAACTTGGGTGGCATAGGTGCCGAGTGGAGGAACTTGTTAGAAACACAGAAACATAGAATTTGACTGCAGATAAGGACCCCTTGGCCCTCCTAGTCTGCCCATTTTCCTACCTAACAGATAAGCTGCAGATCCTAGTTAACCAACAGCTTACTTCCTCCTACCCCCCCACTAGGACTGCCTTATGCCTGTCCCATGCATTCTTGAAGTCTCCCACTGTTCTTGACTCCACGACCTCCTCAGGGAGGCTGTTCCATGCATCCACAACCCTCTCAGTGAAAAAATACTTCCTCACATTACCTCTGAGCTGTCCCCCCTCTATCTTCAAATTGTGCCCCCTTGTTCTTGCACATCTCTTTTTCTGGAAGATGCTACCCTCTTGGACTTTGTTAATCCCCTTGAGGTACTTGAAAGTTTCTATCATGTCCCCTCTCTCCCTTCTTTCCTCAAGGGTATACATATTAAGCTCCTTTAGTCTTTCTTCATATGTCTTCTGGTGCAGACCCTGCACCATTTTGGTTGCCCTCCTCTGGACAGCCTCCACTCTGTCTATGTCTTTGTGGAGATGGGGTCTCCAGAACTGCACACAGTACTCCAGATGGGGTCTCACCAACTGTCTGTACAGAGGGATAACAACTTCCTGTTTTCTACTATTGATGCCTCTTCCTATGCATCCCAGTATCCCCAGCCTTCCTTACTGCCTTCTCACATTGCTTGCCCACCCTTAGGTCATTTGATATAATTACCCCCAGGTCCCTTTCTATTTTACTGTTGTCAGTATCTCACCCCCATTGTGTATGCTTCCCCTGGGTTTTTGTTTCCCAGGTGCATTACCTTGCACTTCTTTGCATTGAATCTGAGCTGCCATACATTTGACCATTCCTCCAACCTTGCCAAGTCCCTTCTCATCCTTTCCATTCCATCTTGTATATCAACCCTGTTGCAGATCTTTGTGTCATCTGCAAAGAGACATACTTTTCCTTCCAGTTCCTCTGCAATGTCACTTATAAAGACATTAAAAAGGACCGGTCCCAGTACTGAACCCTGCGGTACCCCGCTAGTAACCCTCCTTTCTTCACTGTGTACTCCATTTACTACTGCCCTTTGCGTCCTGTTGTCTAGCCAATTTTTTATCTAGATTACCACCTTGGGACCCACTCCAAGGCTGGCTATCTTGTGTATTAATCTTTTGTGTGGGACTGTATCAAATGCCTTGCTAAAATCTAGGTAGGCCATGTTCACAGCCCCTCCCTGGTCTACTACTTTGGTCACTCAGTCAAAGAAATCTATTAGATTCATCTGACACGACCTTCCCATCGTGAATCCATGCTGCCTTGGGTCCTGTGCCCCACTGGCCTCTAGGTACTCAACAATTCTTTCCTTCAGAAGTGATTCCATCATTTTCCCTACCACTGAGGTCAAACTTACTGGTCTGTAGTTTCCTGCCTCTGTCCTGCTCTTACTTTTGTGAAGAGGAATGACATCTGCCCTCCTCCAGTCCTTGGGTACCACCCCATCCTCCCATGATTTGTTAAAGAGAGTAGTCAGCGGTGTCACTAGTTCTACCCTTAGTTCTTTTAGAATTCTTGGGTGAATCCCATCAGGCCCCATTGCTTTGTCCACCTTCAATTTTATTAGTTCTTTCAGAACCCTTTCTTCTGTAAATGGACTGGTATCAACCCCCGTCTTCAGAGGGTTTCTCTTGTTGGGTTTAGGTAACT
Organism: Neoceratodus forsteri; assembly: GCA_016271365.2. Lineage (NCBI taxonomy): Eukaryota > Metazoa > Chordata > Ceratodontiformes > Ceratodontidae > Neoceratodus > Neoceratodus forsteri. The sequence goes on from CM028133.1 coordinate 833,341,974, forward strand.
CTCCCTCCTCTTCCTTTGTGAATACTGAGCAGAAATATTCGTTTAGTATCCCTGCTTTTTCACTGTCACCCTCTACCCACATTCCCTCCCCTTTATTAAGCTTCAGTATCCCTCCTTTGGTCTTTCTTCACTCCCTAATGTACCTATAAAAGGTCTTATCCCCCTTCTTAACAGAATTGGCTATCCTTTCCTCGGTTTGGGCCTTTGCTATTCTGACTGCCTTCCCAGCCTCTTTCTGCTTTAACTGATAAAGTTCTCTGTCCTGCTCCTTCTGTGTTTCCTTATATTTCCTGATTGCTGTCCTTTTCTCCTTAACCTTCCCTTCCACCTCTTTTGAGAACCATAGCGTTTTTTCCTTCATTGTGTTTTATTGATTTGCTTTACACAAAGGCTTGTTGCCTCTGTGATGGCTGTTTTGATCACTCCCCATTGTTCCTCCACCCCTCCTTCTTGCCTGTTTGCTAGTGCTTTTCTGAGGCACTCTCTCATTTTCCCAAAGTCAGCCCTCCTAAAGTCCAGTACTCTTGCTTTTGTATGGCTTGATTGTATGGCTGTGTTTATGTGAACCACACTGTTTAGTGGTCGCTTGTTCCCAGATGGCTACCCACTTCTAAATCTGAGATTCTCTCCATCCCCATTTGAGAGTACCAGGTCTAAGATTGCTCCCTCCCGAGTGGGTTCCAATACTAGCTGTCTGAGGCATGCCCCCTGTAGGGCATCAAGAATGACCCTGCTCTTGGCTGTGCCTGCAGCAAAGGTGCTCCAGTTAACATCTAGTGTTCAGGTCCCCATCAACAATAGCTCCCTTTTTGCCATTCTAAGAAGCCTTCTATCATTTCCTTGTCCATTCCCTCCCCTGAGATGGGGTCTGTATACAATCCCATGCGGATTGTGGTGCCATTCCTGTCTCCAGGGTGACCCAAAGTGCTTCATCTGCTCCCTGTTTACCCTTTAGTTCTGTTGCTTTGATCCCTTCCTTTACATAAAGAGCTACTCCTCCTCCTCCTCTTTTACCCTCCTGTCCCTCCTGTAGATTGTATCCTGGTATGTTGACATCCCAGTCATGGTTCTCTGTGTACCATGTTTCTGTGACTGCCACAATATCCAGGCAACCCTCTTCCATCAAGGCCAGTAGTTCAGGGAGCTTGTTACACAGACTCAGACATTGGTACTCATCACCTCCACTTTTGATAGCCTTACCCTTTTAGCCCCATTTCTGTCCTTCTGCCTTTGCCTTTTTACATTTAAATCTGTTCTGCTCCCTAATAACTTCTGTACCTTGGTGTTTACCTCACTAATCACCATGTTTTGTGGGGGGAGGCTCAGTTCCCTGCTCCTTTTCAGTGCCTCCCCCCTTGGCTAGTTTAAATGCTTGCCAATGAAGCATTTAAACCTCTCATCTAGGATCCTGGTTCTCCCCCTGGACAGATGCAGACCATCGCACCAGTATAGGTCTGCATCCCTCCAGGTGGCTCCCCAGTCCCCAATGAAGCCAAAACCCTGAGCTCCACACCAGTTTTTCAACCACTCATTGAATTCCCTGGTGAGAAGTGCCCTAGCATCTCCCTTGCCATAGACAGGCAGCACTGCCTGCTTGATTGAACAAAAACTAAATTCAGCAGGATAAAGAAGAAAGAAAAGGAACTTTAAAGGTTATTTTTTTATAACTATTCATTTTCCTTCACTTTCAGTTCAGTCAGTGATTGAACTCAAAGAAACAATTAGGCAAAACTAAACTACTGTAAAAACATTTTATTTTTCATTTTGCTTTTCAAATTCAGTTGCATCCACTCAGAACTTATTATTTGCCCACTGGTTCTGGCTGGCCCGGTGGCCCCTGACAAATCAATCATTACACCCCAAGTCCTGACCTGACCCTGCCTGAGGCTGCAGCATCCAGGGGGCTAGTAACTAGTAAGTAACTTAAGACAGTCACAGAAGTTAAGTACAGATCAGTTTGAACTTAGATTAACGTGGGTGGGTGGAGGAACTTGTTGCCAGATTGAAGTTCTAAATTAAGCAGGGACAGGGTAAAGAAGAAAGGAAGGATTAAGGTGTTTTTTTTAATACTCCTTGTTTTTTTTTCCTTTACTTCATTTCATGCAGTGTAGTGAACAAACTCAAAGAATTAGACAAGGCAAGTACTTAAAAATAAATCATTTTCCATTTTGCTTTTTCAATTAAGTGCCAAGAAAGAAAATAAATCTTATCTTTTTCTTTCACTTCACTTTATGCAGTGTAGTGAACGAACTCAAAGTATTAGGCAAGGCAAGTACCTAAAAAACTTATTTTCCTTTTGGCTTTTCAATTAAGTGCAAAAAAAGAATGAACAAAAGGAAATCTTTTTCCTTCACTTCACTTCATGTAGTGTAGTGACTAGTGAATGAACTCAAAGTCTCAAAGAATTAGGCAACACAAGGCAAGTACTTAAAAACGTATTTTCTTTTTGACTTTTTTTTCAATTAAGTGCAAAAAAAGAAAGAAAGAAAAGAAATCAGGAGGAGCACAGTCACCCAACAACCCACGGACAGCCGTGCATTAAAACGAGGCCTCTGATTCGCTCAAGAGATCCTGCCTTGGTGGTTTGGTTTTGTTAAAAAAAATAAAAGGCTGTGGACTGGTACTAACTGACTTTTACATTTTTTTTTTTTAAGCACAGAACACAAACAATGACTGATGGTCAGGCTTGATTAAGATCCAGTTGTAGAGTCAAAAACATCTAGACAATGAGTAAGCTGCTACTGCTTCTCTCTCGCTGGTCTGACTGACTGGCACTGTGCAACAACTCTCTAGAGAAGCAGCTTACACAACACCACATGACCATGTCTGTCCAATCAGTGTGAGTGCAGGCAGTATGGACAGACATGGTCATGTGATCTCATTCAGCAGCTTGCAGCTCCGTGAAGGACCCCCGCAAGCTGGCTGTGTGATGGGCCTGCCCTCCTATATGCCTGTGATGAGTGACAACGTGTGTGACTACTCTTGTCACTGTCTTGATGTCCACAGTCTGCCTGTTTGTTGCAACTTGCAATGTCAAGCTGCCAACTTGCATTTGCAAACATGTAAAATTTATTTAAGCAACAAGCAGCAAACTGCTGCTGCAGCCACTCCGACTCTCCCCCATTGTACTGTTGTATTTCCTTCTGTCTGTTCCCAGTCAGACCCGTCATAACCCGACCTCTCACCTGTGTGACCCACCTGGCCCTCAGGCTGCCTGCCCCTCACCTCACCTCACCTTTCTTAGTTCATCATGCCCGGTTCAACTTCACCCCTCGCCCTTCCCCACCAGACCTCCTCCTCCAGTCCTGCCGGTCGGTCCTGACCCGGTCACCCCCCCGACCAGCCATTCAAGGCCATGAGGCCAGCCAAGTTCCAACCTGAGTCTGACTCCAACTCCCTCTCCTGTCCCACTCCCTTCCCAGTCCAAACCCGGTGGCGCAGTGTCAGTGTGTGTGAGCCAGAGGAGGCAGAGCCACAGAGAGGAGAGAGCCAGCCATCGAGAGACTCACTGAGACAGAGAGCTGACACCTCAGACAACAGGATGGACAGAAGGACTGCAGAGGACAACACAAAAGCAAGCAGCACAAGGTCAGTTGGAACAGGGGAACTTACTAGTAAGCAAGCAGCAGACAGAAACCCATCCCATTCCCAGCAAGCAAGCAGCACCAGCCCAGCAACAACAAATGAGGAAGAAATCAGGATAGGTCAGGACTCAGTGCTGTCATTGATGTCACTACTAGAGACTCTAGTCCTGCTGTCAAGACTCAAAATAATTCAGGTCAGGAAAAATAAAAATCAAATCAGACTGGGTAAATAATGACGAGGGCACTCGGGGAGTTGGCCAGTCAGGAGGAGGTATGAATGACGGCATCACGGATGAGTGTAGAGTGGGGTAGTAATAATAATGCTGAACCTGCCCTGAGTGCTTGCTTGCTGCACTGTAGTCAAGTGAGTCATGCTGATGAGTGTGTGTCCTGATGATATTGACAACTGACAGCTGTCAGCTGGCTGGCTTCCTCCCTGCTGTAGACTGGACTGCTTGTTGTGTGTGAGGTATCTGTTATTGGTCTTTCTCTGCTGCCACCTGCCGGTCACTGCGCTGCACCATGCCCAGCCTCAGATTTTGGCCAGAATGGCATTTTTTACATTTTTTTAATTACCTGCAATAAAAAGTCTGGGGGCATGGCCCTCAGTTTTAAAAGTAGGGGGGCCATGGCCCCAGCACCAGTGCAAGGGGGGGTCAGTTTCACGACAAATGGTGGGGGGATAACTTACATCAGACAATCACACCTGCACTGTGTTGCAAGATGCTGGCATTCAAGAGTCACACAAGAATCAGAAGTTACAGCATGGAAATAGAAGGAAGCAAATTTAAGGGCAACGTAAGAAAGTTCTTCTTTACGGGGGGGGGTTGCTGCCTGCCACCCAAGGTGGTGGAAGAAAAAACAGTTGAAACATTCAAAAAGGCTTTGGATAGGTAGAAAAGAATCATAACACTTAAAAGCAGTTGGGGGGGTAGGCTTATGGGCAGACTAGATGGATATGGAGGTTCCCTTCTGCCATCACTTTCTATGTTTCCCCTGACACGGGGATTTTGATTTTTTTTCTTTCCTAGTCCATTTCCTGTTCTCTCCCCTCCCACCTGCCATGCCTACAGATCCTTCCCCATCCTTTATCCAGATGTGTGCCATTGGCACAGTGAGAGAACAAGGGCAGGACTCAGCCCTGGCCACAGACCTCCCTTTAAGACTCACAAGGCCCAATCCCACAGCCACCAGGCAGGACATCCTCTGCCCTACAAAAGGGCCTAGGGAGTGGCATGAGGGGCAGTTTTTATGGCTTGGCTGGCAGAGTGTAAGATGCATAGAGCATGGACACCTAAAACATACCTCAGGGGAGCCTGTGGCTCCTCTGACATTGCTTCTCTCCAGCTTGAGCCAAGTGGCAGCAGCATCCATCCACCAGGTGGAAGCGATGACTCCCTGACATGGTCTGTTGCTCTTCCAAGTCCTGAGTAGTGGTAGCTGGGACAGTTCTCCAGGACAGACCCAGGTGCGTGGTAGTGATTTTGGTCTGGATGGCAACAAGCATCCTGGTCCCTGTAGTTCCACTTGCACAGTCCCAGCAGCAGCCAAGCAGCAACCCCCGCAGCAGTAACAATCCCAGCCCATGGTGGTTAGTGGGCTGTGTGCCAGAGCTTGTCATAATCTCATACCATGAGTGCTGGAAGGGGAGGTTGGTAAAGGAAAGCGAGTGGGCTAGATGTCCCATTGGGTTGTTTTGGATACCTGTGTGATGTAGACAGCCAGTTCTGAGTGCTGGATAATATTTTTTTATATAAAATGTATTATGACTGTCATGATCCCCTTGCCTATAGTGGAAAAGCCATTCCAGAGGGTGGGAATGGATATTGTGGGGCCTGTAAATACCCCCAGCTCCTCAGGGAAGAGATTTATCCTGACTGTGGTGGATTATTCCACCTGGTACCCAGAAGCAGTCACCCTATCCTCACTGAGGACAGACAAAGTGGCAGATGCTATACTTGGGATTTTCTCCTGTGTTGGGTTTCCACAGGAGGTAATCACCGATCGAGGGGGTTCCTTCATGTTGGACCTGATGAAGTGTTTATGGGAGAAGTGTGGGGTGGTGCAGAGATGCACGACACCATATCACCCATAAGCCAATGGGCTTGTGGAACATTTCAATGGTACCCTAAAGTCAATGCTCTGGGCGTTTGCTGAACAGCATGGGAGGGACTGGGAGAAATACCTTCCCCACCTGTTGTTTGCATACAGGGAGGTGCCCCAAGAGTCAACAGGACTCTTATATGGACACCGGGTACATGGGCCCCTAGACTTAATCCAGGAGGACTGGGAAGGCAAGCATGCCACCCAGGGAACTCCCATTGTGGATTATGTCCTTAGGTTTAGGGAAAGGCTGAAGGAGCTTATGGGGACAGCCCAAAGCAACCTGCCAGCTGCCCAACAGAGACAAAAGGTGTAGTACGACCACAGAGCCAGAGCTCGCTCGTACATGGTGGGTCAGGAAGTCATGGTCCTTATTCCGGTCCGGAAAGACAAGCTGCAAGCTGAGTGGGCAGGACCATAAAAAGTGGTTAGGAAGGTAAATTATGAAGCCATATGCAAACAGGGCTGACATGCTGTTCGCAGTATGTAGTCATGAGGAGGGGACGGACGAAGGAGATCCCCTTCTGGACTTGCTGGAAGAGAGTAAGTGGGAGTCCTCTGTGGAGGCAGTAAAATTGTCTCCCCAGCTGACCCTGGGCCAGATCCAGAAAGTGAGGGAGGTTTTAGCAGACTTTTCCCCCTTGTTTAGTGCCAAGTCTGGACTAACCCCCTTAGCAACACACAATGTGGAGACAGGGACACAGACGCCCACACGGCAGACAGCATATCGGGTGTCGGAGGCTGTCCAAAAGGACATTAGGAGGGAAGTGGAGGAGATGCTGGATTTAGGGGTAATCCAGAGATCCCACAGTCCCTGGGCCTTACCCGTAGTCCTTGTACCCAAGCCAGATGGCTCAACTCATTTCTGTGTGGACTATTGTGGACTGAATGCAGTCATGAAGTCCGACGCCCACCCAATGCCCCGGACAGATGAACTCCTGGACAAGTTGGGAGGAGTGACCTACCTTATGACCATTGACCTGACCAAGGGGTATTGGCAAGTAGAATTGACAGACAGAGCTAGGGAAAGGTCGGCCTGCATCACTCCGATAGGCTTATTTGAGTTTAAAGTAATGCCTTTTGGAATGAAGAACGCGCCGGCTACTTTCCAAAGGTTGGTGAACCAGGTGTTGAATGATGCTGAGGAGTACGCCGTAGCATACCTGAATGACATTGCCATCTTCAGCACCAGCTGGGAGGAACACCTTTCACACCTTAGGGAAGTGCTGGGCAGGATACAGAGGGCCGGGCTCACTGTCAAAGCCGAGAAGTGCCAGGTGGCCATGGGGAAGTGGCATACCTCGGGCACGTGGTAGGCCGGGGACAGCTCTGTCCTAACCAAATAAAGATAGAGGTGGTTCAGGCGTGGCCCAGACCAGAAACCCAGAAGCAGGTCAGAAGCTTTCTAGGGACAGCAGGGTACTACAGAAGAAAAAATTACTCACCTTAGTAATGTTGTTTCTTCTAATGGAGTCTTGCTATATTATGACAGATGCAGTTTGTCCCACCATTAGAACTGCTCCGGAGGTGAAAGAGTTAACTTCCATGCAGAGCATGGAACTTAGAGTGTGAGCTCGGTTAGAGAAGCTCTGTTAGGGTGGTTTCAAACCGAAACCGTCAGATTCTTTACTCCGCCTCACTGAACAGTCGCTCCGGAGATTCCTCGAGCAAAACTCACTAAGGCTCTGTGTGGAAGCTGTAACCTACACTAGCCAACTGGCTACTAAAATATTCACACATTTTCCTGGTCCCAACACCAAGACTCAAGTCAGGGGACCAGAAAAATAAGATAAAATAACTAAATAAAACACAACACCCAAACAAAAAAGGGGGCATCAATAAGTGCCAACAGTGGACTGCCCACCCCATACCCGAAGTAGAAGTTCTGAGAGGGGCAGGCTGGGGGGGAGGTCATAATATAGCAAGACTCCATTAGAAGAAACAACATTACTAAGGTGAGTAATTTTTTCTTCAAACAACATGAGGTCTTGCTATGTTATGACAGATGCAGACTACACAGCAGTACCTCCATGGAGGAGGGACAGAACCTACTTAGGGAATAGGCTCTGAAGCACGGCTGTGCCAAACCGAGCATCCCTCCTGGCCTGGATATCCAGGGAGTAATGCTTGGTGAAAGTGTGTACTGTTTTCCAAGTAGCTGCTTGACATATCTCCAAGATAGGGATGTCTCTAGCAGCAGCTAGAGATGCAGCTGTACCTCTGGTAGAGTGAGCCCTCAGGCCTGAGGGGGAACCTACCCAGTTTTGATAGCAAAATTGGATACAAGAGACGATCCACCTGGCAATGGATCTCTTAGTGGCAGGTCTCCTTTCCCAACCTCACCATAAGTGAGAAATAGTTGGAGGAGTCAAACCTGTGACCCTTGTACGCTCTATGTAGTAACTTAGGGCCCTCTTAACATCTAAGCTGTGCAGCCTCCTCTCACCAGAGGAGGAATGGTCAGTGAAGAACACTGGAAGTGAAATAGATTGGTTAAGGTGGAAATCTGAAACCACCTTAGGCAAAAACTTCCTGTTAGTCCTGAGGACTACCTTATCCCTGTGAAAGGAAAAAGTCAGTCTCCACTGATAAAGCCTGTAACTCACTTATGCGCCTAGCAGAAGTGATGGCTACTAGAAATACAGTTTTCCAAGTCAAATACTTAAGCTCTGCCGAAGACAGAGGTTCAAAGGGGGGTTGCATCAGCTGAGCAATGCAAACATTAAGATCCCAAGCAGGGCAGGGTCCCTGAATGGAGGATTGGTATGAAGCAATCCCTTAAAAACTTGGAAAATACAGGGTGAGCAGAAAGAGAAGAGGGCTTCCTGCTGAAATGAAAGCAGAGACAGCTGCCAAGTGCACTTTCAGGGTAGCTGGTCTCAGTCCCAAAAATTAAGATGGACCATATAATCCAATACAGTGGGTAAATCAGCAGATTCCGGGGAAATATGCTTCCCAGAACACCATATGGAAAACCTTTTCCACTTGGAGTTATAGGTAGCCCTATGGAAGGCTTCCTAGCAGCTTTCAAGATTTCGAGAACACTTTGAGAAAGTTGCAGATCAGCAAACTCTAACTGCTCAAGAGCCAGGCCTTGAGGTTGAAGGATTTGAGATTCGGATACCAAACTCTCCCCTGAGCACAGGTTAACAGATTGTGGTTCCTGGGGAGACACAGGGGAAAATGGACTGCTAAGGACAGAAGGAGTGGGTACCAGGGCTGCCTGGCCCAGTCTGGAGCAATCAGGATCATCTTGCAGGGCTGAGACCTGATTTTGACTAGCACCTTGAACAGGAGAGGAAAGGGGGGAAAGGCATAGAGAAACTTACCTTCCCAATCAAGGAGAAAGGCATCCAGGGGGACTGAGCCCAACACTGGGGGCCTGCAACAAAAAAGTGGAAGTTGATGATTGTCTGGGGCTGCAAAAAGATCTATCTGAGGAGTGCCCCATCTGGCAAAAACTATCCCCAGTACTAGGGGATCCAGTGACCATTCGTGATGGCCCTGGGAAATCCTGCTGAGAGCATCTTCCAGGACATTGTCCTTGCCTGGGAGGTGAACTGCTATGAGGGAAGTGTTCAGGAATAAGCCAGAGACCACAACTTCATCGCCTGCACAAGGTCAAGACCGAGTGCCCCCTTGTTTGTTGATGTACCACATTGTAGTGGTGTTGTCTGTTCTGACCTGTACCACCTTGTTCTGAACAGATTCAGAAAAAACCTGAAGTGCTAGAAAAACAGCTCTGAGTTCCAACAGATTGATGTGGAGCAGAGAATCCTGAGGGGACCATAACCCCTGGGTGGAGAGGTCGCCCATGTGAGCTCCCCATCCCAAGAGGGACGCATCTGTAGTAAGGGTCAAGGAGTGGGGCAGAGGGATGAAAGGCACCCCTTGTCTTAGATTGCTCTGATCCTGCCACCACTGCAGGGTCTGGATCAGGGTTCGAGTCACTGGGATTAACTTGGATAGGGGATCTCTTCTTTGAGACCAGAAAGCTCTCAAATGGAACTGAATGTCCCTCATCTGAAATCTTGCTCCTTGCACTACAGCTGTGGAAGCAGCCATGTGTCCTAGGAGCTGCAGGAAATGCCTTGCTGGTCGAGAGACCTGCAGAGTGAAGGACGAGGCCAGGGCCACCAAGTCCGTGACCCTTTCCAGGGAAGGAAGGCTCTGGCCTGCTTTTGTGTCAGTTCTGCGCCTATAAAGGTGAGTACCTGGACAGGTTCCAAAACTGACTTTGGAAGATTGGAAGAAAGCCCAGAGAGGTAAGCAGCTGCTGGGTAATTAGCAGGTGTGATTTGACCTGGTCTGGGGACTGACCCACAATGAGCCAGTCGTCCAGGTAGGGAAAAATGGCAATCCTTTGCCTTCTTAGATGAGCAACTGTTACTGCCAGACATTTTGTGAACACCCTTGGGGCAGAGGTAAGGCCGAAGGGCATTGCTCTGAACTGATAATGGCCTGAGGGCAGTTCGAATCTGAGGTGCTTTCGATGGGAGCTTCTGATAAGAACATGGAAGTAGGCATCCTTGAGGTCCAGGGAAGATAGCCAGTCCCCTGGCCTTAGGGAGGGTAAAATCATTCCCAGAGTCACCATTTTGAATTTTGGTTTTAAAAGGTGCTTGTTCAGATATCTTAGATCCAGGATAGGCCGCCATTCTCTTGTCTTTTTGGGGTAAGGAAGTACCTGGAGTACAGACCCTTGCCCTGGTGTAGGGGAGAAACCCTTTCTACAGCTCTGAGAGCCAGGAGGGTTGAGACTTCTGTTTCCAAAGCAAGAGTCTCTAAAGGGTTTGCAGGTGGAAAAGATCTGGCTCTCATCTTTGGAAATTTTTTGAAGCTGAGAACCAGACCCTGGCTCACTACTTCCAGGACCCACCTGTCTGATGTTAAAGACTCCCAGTCCTGGATGAAGTAAGCCAGCCTGCCCCCACAGGTAATGGAGAGCCGACCCTGGGCATCCCATCAGGTGCCTGTTTGCAGGGGCTTTAGGCTGAGGGGTGGGAGCAGGCCTGCTCATACCGTCTGCCTCTCCCTCTGAAGAACCCCTCTGAGCATAGGCTGAAGGGAGGCCTGGGTCTGGTAAAAGGCCTGTGAAAAGGCCTGCCCCTACCCTGGGGGCTGCCTCTGAGGTGGCTTGCCGCTCCCTGGCTTGTGCACTCCTATAAGTGGTTCTATAGTCATCATTTTCTTCATGTAATTCTCTGTCTGCTCCCCAAACAGAGAATTTCCCACCACAGGAAAATCCATAGCCTTAGACTGGGTATCCTGTGACAAAGTAGTACACCTGAGCCAGGCCAATCTACGAAAAGCCACAGATGTAGCCATGACTCTAGAGGATACATCATTAGAATCCACTGCAGCATGGAATTGCACCTTAGATTATAAAACCAAAAATGAGAAGGGGACTCAGCAAGCCTAGGGGGAGATTCACCTAAAGGTCTGTCTGGGGAGATGTCCGGTTCAATGGGCACATCCAGACTTTCAAAGTCACATTCACACTGATCATAATCATCCTCCCCCTCCTCTGGTTCATAAAACTCTTCTATATCATATTCCTGAACCGGTGGAACCGACCGAACCGACCTTTTGCCAGATAGTGGTGGTTCGGAGGGAACCGGGGACAGTGACTGGACAATCTGTATTGCCCTGGCTATCTCTGCAGCAGATGGAGAAGGATTTTGGACTCCACACCTGGTGACTTTCTAGTTCTCTTTGCTGGAACTGGCTCCTCAGAGTCAGCTTTACGTTTGCCCGAGGAAGTCTGGCCCTGGTCAGAGGGCACTCCCTCCAGTTCGACTGGCACCGAACTGGGCTGGCCATCCGGGTCAGCGGACTTTTTGGCCTCTCGTTCCCTGAGCCTACCAACCTCTTATCTAGGGTGGCTGCAGGAAATTCTTGCAAATCTGGCGTCTGCATTGAGGTGGTCAAACCCCAGACAATAAATACATGGTGTGTGGTCAGTTTTGGCAAAGGCTTCCACAGACACTACAGTGTTGAAACCCAGTGGGCCCGGTTTTTCTTTTGGGTTTCTCAGACATAATGCCAGCCTAACCAAAAACTTGCCCTTTTGATGGCAGTGCCAGGCAAGACACCCTTATCGGTTCCCAACCGTGTCACGGGTCGTGGAAAAAACCGTAATGAAATCCGTTGTTTTTAGAACTGATAAGAACCGGGAACCGCACTCTAACAAACCTTAAAAGGCTTCAAAACAAAGTTTAAATACAATTCGATCGGTTCAAACCAAACCGATAAACATTTACAAGTTCCACACAGAAAACCTGTCTATTACTTACAATACCATAGACAGAGCTTGAACCGATCGGTTTGCGGTTAAAATAAATAATATCATGGTTAAATTTAACCGAGAAAAGACGCTTTAAACCGAGGAAATGAACCGAGCAGCAGGAGGAATCTCCGGAGTGACTGTTCAGTGAGGCGGAGTAAAGAATCTGACGGTTTCGGTTTGAAACCACCCTAACAGAGCTTCTCTAACCGAGCTCGTGCTCTAAGTTCCATGCTCTGCATGGAAGTTAACTCTTTCACCTCCAGAGCAGTTCTAATGGTGGGACAAACTGCATCTGTCATAATATAACAAGACTTCATGTTGTTTGAAAGTTTGCACCTAATTACGGTGCCCTGGATGCTCCCCTATCTGACCTGACAAAGAAAAAGATGCCAAGGAAAATTACCTGGGGCCCAGCCTGTGAGGATGCCTTTACCAGACTGAAGGAGGCACTGTGCAATGCTCCTGTTTTGACAAGTCCGGACTATAGCAAAACCTTTATAGTCCAGACGGATGCCTCAGACATGGGTATTGGGGCAGTACTTAGCCATAGTACTTAGCCAGATGTCTAGCCAAGGGACAGACCACCCAGTTGTGTACTTGAGCAGGAAGCTTATCCCCAGGGAGCAAGCGTACTCCACGGTGGAAAAGGAGTGCCCTGCCATAGTGTGGGCCCTGAAGAAATTAGAGTCATACTTGTACGAGCAGCATTTTGTGGTGCAGACTGACCACAACCCCCTGGTTTGGCTGACGCAGATGGGAAAGAGCAATGGGAGACTGCTAAGATGGGGTCTTGCTTTACAAGGGTATGATCTAAAAATTGTACATCGGGCTGAAGCAAGGAACAAGAACTCCGATGGGCTGTCTAGGGTCTATGAGGAGTGAACTGATTTGGGAAGCTCATCCCATATAGGGGATAGATCCCCCAAATTCAGTCTAGGTGGGGAAGAGTGTGATGTAGACAGCCAGTTCTGAGTGCTGGATAATATTTTTTTATATAAAATGTATTATGACTGTCTGTGCTGAAAATCAAATGCTCTAGGAATGACCTCTCTCATCCGCCCCCCCCCCCAGATTTTAGCTGACAGATGCAAGCCAAGAGAACTGCTGACAGTATGTATCACACACTCAGTTTTTTAGAGACAATGTGTTACTGGAAGACTTTTATTAAGGATCCTGTTTCTCTGAGCTAATCACAGAGTTGTTAAGTTAATTTTGTTAAGAGAGAAATCATAAACTAGGTTTATGACGTTAAAATAAGGGAAGCTATGATGTTACATAGAGGTGTAAGGTTGTAAATGACCCTATGAAGCCTGTGTGAAGAGGGTACAGCATGAGATCAAAAGAGGTGTCATTGAAACTTGAGTTATGCTAAGGTTGCAGAATTAATATTTGAAATTACATCCTGTGGTTGTATAAAAATATATTTTTGTTAGATATTTGACCAGAGGAGGGGCTGGATGACTTCATCCAAAAGGGGTTGGCCAATACTGCTTGAAAAGATTATTCTCTTTCACTATAGATATGCATTTGTATCTGACAGTGACCAAGAAAACATCTGAGTACTGAAAAGAGGTATTTAGAAAGCTAGACAAATCTAAATATAGTTGTATGAAATGCACTGTTTTAAACCTTGTTTTGTTTAAAGATATGTATGTCTTGTGATATAAGAGTTCTGTATTGTATGTTTGGCATAGTATTATATATTTTAGTAAAGACTCTAATTTTAGAGAAAACCTGGTCTGTCTTTGAATTGCTTTCTTTTGCTAAGAAATATTTATGGTTCAGCAGACATATGGCTTGTATGGTGGTATCAAACTGGAAACATAAGAGTTTTAAATCTGAGGTCTTTATAAAAGTTTTAAAGGGTTCATCTTTGAATACATGGTTAGGTTTCCGTAGGCAAAGATATCTGGCCCCCTGAAGACAGATATATCTGAGCCTGTGAATTGAGTATGCTAGCAAGAGATTAACAGTTTGAATCCCTCCAGAACGGAAACCAAAGGTTGATCTGAACTCACAAAAACAGACAAGAGGGTTACCTTGTCTGTTACACTGTTCACAAGACTGCGCTCAGAGGTTGGCACTTTGCTAGTAGAGGTCCTGACCTGCTGAGTGAATCTGTGACAATCTGTAGTGCCAAAAAAAAAAGAAGCTGGCCAAGAGCCCGAGCAGAGACAAGCGGCACAGTGGGCTAAGAGCCCTGCAGTTCCAGTTTGCACCAGTCAGTGCCAAGCAAATCTGAGGAATGGGCCAACAGCATGGGTCCCAGCTCCCATGCATGTTATTTAGAGGGCAGGGCTAGAGAAGGCCCTACCCAAGGGCAAGGCAGAAGCCCCTATTAATATGCATAAGGGAGGTAGGACAAGGGTATAGAGGCCCAACTGGGAAAAGGGCAGGTTCAGCAAACCAAGGCCCTATTAGCATTCATGAGGAAGGCAGGACCAGGACAGAGAGCCCCAAAGAACCAAGCAGATGAGGTTTATTAATATTAATGAAGGGGGTGGCTCTAGAGACAGCCTGAGGAGGGAAAGATCCTTAAAGGCACAGCACCGTCTTGGGAGGGAGGAGGAATTGTCTAATGGCTCTAGGTTGCCCAGAGTTACGTGGATGCATCCTGAGTCTCACCTGAACTGAACTGTGCTGTAGCCTGTCTTGTGCCCCTTGGAGATGGAACCCTGTTTTAAGAACTGAACTGCATTGCTTGCAGCCCAAACTGTTATTGGACTGTGTCCCTTGTGAATCTGATTTCCAGCTTTGCCTCAGTTGCCAGGACCAGTTTCTTCAGTGCTTGATGTCAACCTAAGGAGGTCCCCAATCACCCCTCCATCTTCAGCAAACCTGCCTCCAATTATTTTGAGCCACTTCAAATGTCCACCACTATGGTCCCGCATCAGTCCCATGATGGTAAGTTGTAGAGAGCTGCTAGTTAAGTATCCAGAAGTGAGTCAGCTTAGGAGCCACCCCAGCTCAAGAGTGAGGGACCACAGTTGATGTGCATGACCATTTTCTTATTTTGTCATCTGTCTGTAAGTGTGCGCATACCAGTACCACTCCATAGAGGCTGGGCTGAGGATCACATCGCCAGTAGTCTTCTTGTTGGGTGGTGGCCTGGGTGCCAGGGACCTACCAGTGGTCAGTGCTTCAGATAGTCCAGAGAATCATCTGCTCAACCAGGAGACTTCAGCTTCTCACCAAGAGTCACAGAGGATCACCAAGTTCTTCATCATCCTGCTAGCAGCATTCTCCTTCTTTGTTTTCTGTTCTTCCGGGTGATACCCCATTATGGCCTGTTTATAAAAAGCACTTTCTGGGGTCAATTCCCACTTGCTGATCAGCTAACACATCGCAAAGCCCAAGCTTGGTTCATCATTTGTCTTGTCATCTCGGGAAAGTGCACACAGGACTTGGACTGAAAGGGATTAACCCCCTGTTATTGGTTCAACCAATTGCTGGTCTCGATTGTATTGTTTTGTTGCTTGTTCTATTATCTTGTAGCATTGTAGAAAAACAATTATCTTGTAGTAGTAGTAACATTTTTTATTCATCATTCATGAACAGGAGACTCAATTGAGAGAGGTTCATTTCCAATGAAGTCCTTAAAGGCACAAGTAATCACTTAAGGTTTCAGAAACACAACATTGTATAAATATCAGACAATTCAATATTACGATACGAAAACATGTAGATTGCTACAATTTATGTATGATCTTGTTCTTCTTGTGCCATATATATAAACCTCTTGCATCCTGGTCCCTGAGTAAGCTTTCTGCCTCTTCTTACCGATTTGTCTGGCCTATCCTGAATTTTTGGGGAGGTACGAACCCCAGAGCTTCAGCCCCCTACAAACAAAACTTGGCTTAGTCAGCAGGACCAGAAGCATCAAGGAGTACAAAGCTTGAAGCTACCTATACCAAGATGCCTGCAAGAGGAGAAAACTGCCCTGGAAGAGGAGGAGAAGAAGGATCATCCAAAGAAGTCTGGAACCTGCTGTGGATGATGATTGCCTATTATTACAGAGCACCATGGCTTCCATGCTGTACAGGAGAAGAAATGGATCCAAACACTGACAGGCTGCATGTGTTCACCAATAAGATGAAAGCCTCCTTCCGAAGGTATGGCCTGCCTGAAGCTCAGAGGTTCGAGATCCAGATAGGGCATCTCTGAGGTTCGGCCCATCAGGAGGCATCATCCTGGCCAAGTGAAAACAACTGCAGAACCAATTTTTGGAAAACTGAATTGTATCTTCGGCCCCAAGTGTCTGTCGATGCCGATGGTTCAATTCTTCTCCAGGGTACAAGGAGAGAACGAGGCTCTCTGTGACTATGCCCTCAGCCTGCAAGAGGATCTCCGTACAATTCTGTGGGTCAATCCTGAAGTGTTCCCCAATCCTGATGGACAGATTCATCAAAGGGGTTAGAAGTGGGACCATCTGAAGCAAACTCTGCATGTTATAAGAGCAATAACCTGAGGTAGCGTTTCCTGTTTTTAAAGAGAAGGCCATCAGGGTAATTCCTCAGTGACTTGGAAGCAGTGGTTCAGCACGGCAGCAAAGCACATCAAGTAAGAGGCAAGGGGTGGTCCAGTTCCCATGTGGAAGTCCCCTGCTGCAGTCAGGGTGCTGGTTGTCCCCAACAGAAATGGGATTCCCACTGTGAAATGCAAGAGGAGCTGACACAGTTGGCATGTCATGTATGGGAGCTGGCGGCATTCATGGCAGAGATGAAACAAAAGACCCAGTTCTAGGTTGTGCAGTGTCCATGCAGGCCCAAGAGGAGAAGGAACAGAGGCTGAAGACACATGAATCAACTGTGCAATTGTGCAGTAAGGCAGGCCCATGTTCCCAAGCGAAGGAACCATTGGGCCCGTTCAGCAGCCATGTCAAGGGAGTGATGCTAGAAGCAGTGAGATCAAAAGAGCTATGCCAGCTGTATGAGGACACTAAGAGGGAAATGGAGAAGATTAAGCAGAGCAACCAAGCTGTTGTGGCACCTCTGGGAAGTATGTCAAGGGTTCTGGACACCAGAGCTGAGGAGCATGCCTATATGGCAAATGCTCGTGCCTGTGATATGAGCCAGCAAGTTACAGATCAGAGTGCCTGAAGGGAGGCCCAGTATCAGAAGCTTACACAGCAGGTTGCAGAGTATGCAAAGCAGAAGACTGAACTGTAGAAAGAATGTGGCACATTCTTCTTCTTTGTTTTCTGTTCGTCCAGGGGATGTTCGGTTATGGCCTGCTTATAAAAAGTATTTTGTGTGGTCAGTTCCCACCTGCTGATCAGACAACGCATCACAAAGCCCAAACTTGGTTCATCAGTTGTCTCGTCATCTCAACAAAGTATACATAGGACTTGGACTGAAAAGGGTTAACCCCCTGTTAGTGGTTTGACCAATTGTTGGCCCTGATTGTATTGTTTTGTTTGTTTTATTTCTTGTTCTGTTATCTTGTGGCATTGTAGAAAATCAGTTATCTTGTTCTTCTTGTCACTCGTAAATAAACAAATGCTTCTGTCTCATTCACCAGTTACCTGCTGGTCAGGCAGCAATTCGTTACATTTGGCAATGCCTCCTCTAATCTAGCCCCAATCAACCAATTGATCCCCCAGGACTCTATCCTTGGGTCAGTTCTTTTCTCCATTTTCATCAACAGCCTCTCATTTGTCTCTACCTCCTGCTCAGCTGTTATGTAAGCTGACAATACTGCCCTATAACATAGCTTCCCCCACCTCTCCCTCCTAAATACTCAACTCAACCTCGACTTCTCCCACATTCAGACCTGGCATATTAACAGTACACTGGTACTCAATGCCCCCAAAACCCAAGCCATGTTGTTTGGGTAAAAAGCATGCAAACTCACAAGTTCTAACCCCTATCCATTTAGTGCTCCAATGGTTCTTATCTCTTACTTGTGGATGAGTTCAAATACCTTGGCATCACCCTTGACTCGGCCTTTGACTTCACACTTCTACTATCTGCATCAGCATCATATTAAGAAAAAATCTACCATCAGCAAATTTGCTTATTTGAGGCTTGGCCTGCCTATCATCTTCACCACTTCCTCACTCTCAAAGCAAGGCTAGCCATTTCCCAAGGTGTTCTCCTTGCCTTCAATACAGTTCACTTGTTCACTCAAGTGCCCCAAAAACACAACTCACAAAAATGGGATGTGGCATATAATAATATCTGCCAGTTTGCTGTGTCAGCCCCAGCTTAACTCATTACTGCACACCCTATTCCTCCTTGGGTTTGCTGTCCACCTCTGTCTCTTGTTCCTACACACTGGGGTGCTTTATCTTCAAATTACTTAGGTCAGCCTCCCTATCCCAATCTCTGTGATATAAAATGCTCAACAATCTTATTTACTCATGTCTGTTGATGCTACCACCTTCATTATCCCCATTGTGCTACCAGAAGGGATGATCAGGCATTTTCCTTGTTTACCCCTAGGCTCTGGAAATCGCTCCTCTATCAATACACAATTCACCCGCTGAGTTATCCTTTAAGAGTGCGCCAAAGAAACAACTCATTATATTTTCTGTCTGTAACTACTCCTACCCTATACCATGTCCCTTGTGGTGTAGCATCTGTTCCCCTACTGGGTGACAACAAGGGTGTACCTTTTCTATGTCACTGATCTCTCACTACACTTTGTTGGTAAATTGCCTGAGTTGTAATCTTTAATTATATTCAAGCCTAAATTGCTTGGTATCTACTATAACATTCACTTATCTGCTTTGAAACATAGAAACATAGGCTTTGATGGCAGATAAGGACCGCTTGGCCCACCTAGTCTGCCCATTTCCCTACCTAGAGGATAAGCTGCAGATCCTATTTAACCAACAGCCTATTTCTTCCTACCCCCCCACAAAAATTTCCTTATGTCTGTCCCATGCATTCTTGAATTCTCCCACAGTTTTGGACCCCACAACCTCCTCAGGAAGGCTGTTCCATGCATCCACCACTCTCTGTGTGAAAAAATACTTCCTCACATTGCCCCTGAGCCGTCCCCCCTCTATCTTCAAATTGTGTCCCCTTGTTCTTGCACATCTCTTTTTCTGAAAGATGCTACCCTCTTGGACTTTGTTGATTCCACTGAGGTACTTAAACATTTCTGTCATGTCCCCCCTCACCCTCCTTTCCTCAAGGGTATACATATTAAGCTCCTTTAGTCTCTCCTCATATGGCTTCTCTTGCGGACCCTGCACCATTTTAGTTGCCCTCCTCTGAACTGCCTCCATCCTGTCTATGTCCTTGCGGAGATGGGGTCTCCAGAACAGGATGCAGTACTCCAGATGGGGTCTCACTAACCGTCTGTATAAGGGGATAACAACTTCCTGTTTTCTGCTGGTGATGCCTCTCCCTATACATCCCAGTATCACCCTAGCCCTCCCTACCACCTCCTCACATTGCTTGCCAACCTTAAGGTCATCTGATATGATTACCCCCAGGTACCTTTCCATTTTTGTTGTTGTTACTACCTCCCCCCATTGTGTAATCTTCCCCTGTGTTTTTGTTTCCCAGGTACATTATTTTGCACTTCTTTGCATTGAATCCAAGCTGCCATACTTCTGACCATTCCTTCAGCCTTTCTAAGTCCCTTCTCATACTTTCTATGCCTCCTTGTGTATCAACCCTGTGCAGATCTTTGTGTCATCTGCAAAGAGGCATACTTTTCATTCCAGTACCTCTGCAATGTCACTAATAAAGACATTAAGAAGGACTGCACCCAGTACTGAACCCTGCGGTACCCCACTAGTAACCCCTCTTTCTTCAGAGTGGACTCTATTTACAATTACCTTCTGTGTCCTGTTGTCCAGCCAATGTTTTTCCCAGGCTACCACCCTGGGACCCACTCCCAGCTGGGTTAATTTGACTATTAATCTTTTGTGTGGGACTGTGTCAAATGCCTTGCTAAAGTTTAGGTAGGCCATGTCCACAGCCCCTCCCTGGTCTACAACTTTGGTCACCCAGTCAAAGAAATCAATTAGATTCATCTGACATGACCTTCCTGTTGTGAACCCATGCTGCCTTGGGTCCTGTGCCCCACTGGCCTCTAGGTACTCAACAGTTCTTTCCTTCAGAAGAGATTCCATCACTTTCCCTACCACAGAGGTCAAACTGACAGGTCTGTAGTTTCCTGCCTCTGTCTTAGTCCCACTTTTGTGAAGAGGAATTACATCTGCCTTCCTCCAGTCCTCAGGTACCACACCATCCTCCCATGATTTGTTAAAAAGGGTAGTCAGTGGTGTCACTAGTTCTCTGCTTAATTCTTTTAGAATTCTGGGGTGAATTCCATCTGGCCCCATTGCTTTGTCCACCTTCAGTTTTAGGAGTTCTTTCAGAACCTTTTCTTCTGTGAAAGGACTGGGATTGACCCCCATCCAGAGTGTTTCTGTTAATTGGATTAGGCACCTTCCCCACCTCCTCTTTTGTGAATACTGACAAGTATTCATTCAGTATCCCTGCTTTTCACTGTCCTCTCTGCCCACCCACCATCCATTCTATTCAGCCTCACTATCCCTCCTTTGTTTTTCAAGCTCCTTGATATACCTATAAAGGTTTATCCCCTTCTTAACGAGTTGGCTATCTTTTCCTCAGTTTGGGCCTTTGCTATTCTGACTACCCTCCCTGCTTCCTTCGGCCTTAACTGGTACAGTTCTCTGTCCTGCTCCTTATGTGTTTCCTTATACTTCCTAAATGCTATCTTTTTCTCCCTAACCTTCACCGCCACCTCTTTTGAGAACCATAGTGGCTTTTTCTTTCATTTTGATTTGTTTATTTGCTTCACACAAAGGCTTGTTGCCTCTGTGATGGCAGTGTTGATATTTCTCCATTGTTGCTCCACCCCTTCTTCTAGCCTGTCTGCTAGTGCTTTTCTAAGGCACTCTCCCATCTTGCCAAAGTCAGCCCTCCTGAAGTCCAGAACCCTCACTTTTGTATGGCTTGACTCCGTAGCTGAGTTTATCATGAACCACACTGTTTGGTGGTCATTTGTTCTCAAATGGCTACCCACTTCTAGATCTAAGATCCTCTCACTGTCCCCATTTGAGAGTACGAGGTCTAAGATTGCTCCCGCACGAGTAGGTTTCAAAACTAGCTGTCTGAGACATACCACCTGAAGGGCATCAAGAATGGCCCTGCTTTTGGATGTGGCTGCAGCAAAGGTGCTCCAGTTAACATCTGGCATATTAAGGTCCTCCATCAACAGTATATCCCCTTTCTCTGCCATCCTATGTATGCCTTCTATCATATCCTTGTCCATTCCCTCCCCCTGACATGGGGGTCTGTATACAACTCCTGTGCGGATTGTGGTGCCATTTCCAGTCTCTAAGGTGAACCACAGTGTCTCCTCTCCTCCCTGTTTACTCTTTTGTTCAGTTGCTTTTATCCCTTCCCTTCCCTGTCAGTGTCAGTGGCTCAGTAGGTAGCACACTCGCCTCTGAGGCTGGGAGATCAGAGGGCTGTGGGTTCAGTTCCCACATCTGGCACTTGGGTTAATATCCCAATACTGACACTGTAGTGCAGCATGAGAGGGGTGCTGCACCTGTGAGGTGCCGTCTTTTGGATGAGACGTTAAACCGAGGTCCCATCTGCCTGGATTGGTGGTAGTTCAGGTGGATGTTAAAGATCCCATAGCACTTCTCAAAAAGAGTAGGGGAATTTCCCCAGCGTCCTGGCCAAATTTCCCTCATTCACTAAAAATACCACCAACAGCTTAATCTGGTTCAAGGTCAGTTGGCATTCATCTGTATACCCCTCCCCTGGGTCATGCCTGAAAATAGGCAGGATTTGTCTAGTGCACTTACCCGGTCAACAAAAACTAAATAAAAAATAAATAAATAAATAAATAAATAAATAGACAGTTACTCTGCCCCCTTCCCTCCCTGTCTGTCCTGTAGGTTGTGTACCCTGGTATGTTAACATCCCAGTCATGGTTCTCTGTGTACCATGTTTCTGTGACTGCTATGATATCCAGGCATCCCTCTTCCATCAAAGCCACCAGTTCAGGGAGCATGTTGCCCGTACTATGGGCATTGGTACTCATTACCCTCCATTTCTTGATGGCCTTACCTATTTTTGCCCCATCCCTGTCCTTATTGCGTTTGTCACTTTCTCCATTTACCCCATGCTTCTCCCTATCGACATCTCTATGTTGGTGTCTATCTCACTCTGTACCCTGATTTTTTGGGGGGGGGGCTAGGATTTCCCTGCTCCTCTCCAGTGCCTTCCCCCTTGACTAGTTTAAATGCTTGCCAATGAAATATTTAAACCTATCACCTAGGATCCGGGTTCCCCTCCTGGATAGATGCAGACCATCACGCCAGTATAGGTCTGCATCCCTCCAGGTGGACCCCCAGTCCCCAATGAAGCCAAATCCCTGAGCTCTGCACCAGTGTTTCAACCACTGATTGAATCCCATGGTGTGGAGCACCCTAGCCTCACCTGTACCATAGACAGGCAGCACCTCAGAGAAGGTTACCATGTGTGCTATATGTCTAAGGCCCCTCCCCATCTCCACAAGCACTTCTTGTACTGCTCTGATCCCTTTCTTAGCCAGGTCATTTGTCCCTAGGTGGACAATGGCATCCAGCTCCCTCTCCTGTGCAGCTGCTCCTGTGATCCTGAGGATTCGCTCCCTGTCCCTCCAAGCCATGGCACCAGGCAGGCACCTTACCTCCCTCTCCCCTTCCTCCCCCAGTTCTACCTTCCTAACAATGGAGTCCCCCACCAGGAGTTGTTTCCTTCTCCTGTGGGGTCCTATGCCACCCTCCTGTGGGTCTCCTTTGTGGAGGTTCCAATCCTCCTCCTTGGTCTCCACTCTGGGTGCCTCCATAGAGGAACCACACTTTTCCAGAATGGCATAGAAATTGTGGAGAGGTACAGCTGGAGGGATGTGCCTCTGTTCCATCACCCTTACCCTCCCTGACCCAACTGTGGTCCAACCGCTCCTCTTTCTTGGCAACCTCTGAGGCAATGGCAGTGACCCTGGTGGTCCCTGGGTGGGACAGGAGGTCCCACAAATCTTGGCCTACTCAGCCTGGAGATGAGCAACCTCCTCCCTCAGCCCAGAGAGATGCCTGCAGATGGGACAACACCGCATCCTCCAGAACATCTCCCAGAAGACTGCTGCTCCACAGACACTGCACCACTCCCATCATGTCTTATTTCTGGCCCCCTAACTGTTGTTTGAAATACTTACTCTTTCCTCTGTTTTTTTTTCTCTCCCTACTTACTGCCTCTGTGCCCTTTTAGCTCCTGATCTTCCTGTTCTGAGACAAGAAGTTCCTATATTTCTCGGTAGTCTCCTTACTTGCTCAGAGTCAGATCTCCAGCAGCTAAGGGGGGACGGAGAGCTACTCTTGCCCTTCTAGGATGGTGAGTCTTTACCTAATGATATTTGTTATTCTCACTGTAGTTCAGCATTAACATTTCCTTTACATCATATTTGGTTTTGATCAATAATCATATTTATTTCCAGTTTGTCTTGCATCTCCTGTTATAGTCATATAACTTCTTTGCCTAAATGTTATTTGTTATTCATGCTATGATTCTGCATTCAAGGCTTCTTATATTGTAATTGATATTGTTTGTCTAATGCCTGCATTTTTACTCTCCCAGGATGTACCTATAAATAGGCATTTAACTGTCTAGTGGACTTACCCAGATAACAACAACAACAAAAAAAATAAATAATTGATTGATTTTATTTATTAGGAGACCTGCTTAGCCCATGAGCAGATGCCTGCCCATCCTTATGGATGGCCAGGGAGAAAAATACAAAAGAGATAAAATGCATACTGTAGAACTCAAAATTTCTGCGGTCAATATATTTTCGCTATATAAGTGCCAGTAGTTGAAGCAGGGAAAATATATTGACCACATAAATAACTTTAAGCTTAAAAACCTAACAGTGGTATTAAATGGCACCTTGTCATTTCAAAGAAGAACATAACATTTTGATTTGACCATTTAAATAAATGAGTGCAGGTAAACACTTCAAATTTTAAAATTAGGTACAACCCCCCCCACCCAAGTCACCGTCCTGATCAGTGACAGTCCAAATGTAGCTATAGGGCAACTACTGGCAGTGTCTTCATTAAAATCTGGACATTACAGTAATTTTCCTTGATTCAAGCCTCACAACACAGCTCATAGTCTGAATCAGCAGCATCATTAAGACAGTCCATTTGCACTTGCGAGATGCCAGCCAGGCAGCCAGAGTAAACCCTTGAATACAGCCTTCTGTCCTACCAGTGATAGCATTGAAACTTGATACCAGCCACTGAGCATATTTATTTTTAAAGTTGTTTAGGTGTTGTGCTTGGATTTTCGTTTCTTTGCAGGGGAAGATGCTGAAAGCTCGTTTACCACCAACTCAGCCCCCAACAAAGATACAGAGCCTGTCTGGTTGAGCTTCTCTGGATCTACATTAGCAAGATCTCTCTTCAGAGTCTTTTGCTGGAGCCATGAAATGGGGACATAATAACTGGTATGATTTGCTAACTGTGGCAGACAAAAAGTGCAATCTGGTGAGGGATTTCATGGAAAGGATAATGAACCATGAATTGGAACAGATTCTTTCAGCCAGGTGATTGTGATTATCGGGTGATTAGCATTACTTGGGTTGCATGGCAGTTGACATTTGGAAGACAATCACCTGCTGAATGAAATTGACTCACTATTCAGTATTTGTTGTACTAGCATATGTACAGAGAGAGCCACATAACACACTACCGTAAAACCACAAATATAATTTGCCGCTAAAGAGCTAGTCGGGCTCTAACCGTGAAACATGATTTGCGTGGAAATTTTGAGTTCTGCAGTAAACAACAGTATACAACAATACAAAAACATTAACAGACCCAATAATTAAACAAAGCATTGACAGCTTTCTGGGATGCATCGCTAGAGGGATCACCTCCAGAAGGAGGGAAGTGATACTCCCTCTGTATAACTGCTTGGTGAGGCCGCACCTGGAGTACTGCGTGCAGTTTTGGAGGCCGCACTTAAAGAGGGACATTAACCTCCTGGAGAGGGTCCAGAGGAGGGCAACCAAAATGATTTGGGGCTTGGGGGACAGGACCTATGAGGAGAGGCTCGAAGAGCTAAATATGTACACTTTGGAAGAGAGAAGGGACGGGGGGACATGATAGAGGTCTTCAGGTACATGAAGAGGGTAAATAGGGGAGGAACAGTGAGGGTGCTTCGAAGGAAGGAGGAGGGGGCCACTAGAGGCATGGGTGGGAAGCTGGAGGGAAGATTCAGGGAGAAAGGAGGAGGTGCTACTTCACTGAGAGGGTGGTAGAGCCATGGAATGCACTACCTGGGGGCTGGTGGAGGCAGAGACAGTGGAGGGGTTCAAGAGGGGTGGGACAGGTACAGGGAAGGTTCAGGAAGCAAATCCAATGCAGCAAGAATATCCGGAACTGGGAAGGGAGAAGCCAGAGAAGGCGAGGGGGACAGCAAGGTCAGCACCCAGGGTGGGGGCTGACCAAACGAGCAGACACGAAAGACCATTAGGCCTATTCTGCTGGCATTTTAGTATGTTAGTATGTTAGTATTTCACTTGTTAACAAATGTGTTCTCAAACAAATATAAATCCATGAATTGATGAATGATTAAACAAATCCACTGGCAATGCATTAAAAGTGGATGGAGCTAAAAAAAATAACACAGCAAACTCTGGCCCTTATTAGTATGCATAAATAATGTTTCAAAGAGAGTTCTACTTGAGAAATGAGTGACTACAGAAGGCTGGGCTAATGGAAACAGATCAATGACATTCCCGCGGAAACAGTTAGAATAAGCTTTAAACACAAGACAAACCATCAGATAGCTATGCCTCTGCCTCACAGAAAAACAGTGCCCAATATTTAGTAGTTGAGAATAATGGGTACTTCTAGGAAGTTGTGTAACAAAACATAATGGGCCCAATTCTAGAAGCACCCCATGCATGTTGCAAGTTGCAACATGCAAGAGGTGCAGTTGCGCCAAGGACCCTGTGCCCAATTCTGTAAGGGGCAGGGTCCCCGTGGGCTAAGTCCTGCAACTTGCGACATTCCTACAGGTACGCCAAATGAAGGGAGTACCTGAGGGGCATGTCGCAAGCCACATCCAGAGTTCTATAGGGCACAAGTTCCCCCCCAGCCCCAGTCCCCTAGCCTGAAAAGCCCCACAGGGCTATCAGACCCCCCTGCCCCCAGTCCCCCAATGTGTAAACACAAAAGCCACTCTGGGGTATCGGAGAATCCCCAAGTCCCGAACCCCATAATGTAACAGCCCCCAGCCCCGATCCCCAAACCCACATCCTGGTGCTGTCGCAAACTGTACTAAAATGAAAAATCACCATTATTCCTGGTAGTCTAATGGCCCCTCACTTGGCAGTGCCAGACCACTCTGCTCCCCCCACCTCATCTCCAGCCGGCAACTGGAACAACTCACCTCTCACCACCACGGCCAGCCACCGAATGAGCTCCATCTGAGTACATACTGTATATAGTATGTGCTCAATGAATGAATGACAGTTCATTCATTGAGCACATACTATATACAGTACATGCTCAGACAGAGCTCAGTTGGCAGCTGGCCATGGTGGTGAAAGGTGGGTTGTGCCAGTCACCAGCTGGGTGGCGGGAGTGCGAGGTGGTCTGGCACTGCTGGGTGGGGAGCCACTGGACTACCAGGGATTATGGGTTAGGGATTTGTATATTTATTTCTCTTTATACAGGATGTGCCATTTGCGGGCAGCTGACATCAGGGATGGGGCTTGGGGGAGCCATAAGTAGCCCTGCAGGGCTAATTTACAAGTACTGGGGGTCGGGGCATGCAGCAGCCCTGTGGGGCTATTTAACAAGTACTGGGGTCAGGGGCATGCAGTAGCCCTGTGAGGATATTTAACAAGTACTGGGGTCAGGGGCATGCAGCAGCCCTGTGAGGATATTTAACAAGTACTGGGGGTCAGGGGCATGCAGCAGCCCTGTGAGGATATTTAACAAGTACTGGGGGTCGGGACATGCAGCAGCCCTGTGGGGCTATTTAACAAGTACTGGGGGTCGGGGCATGCAGCAGCCCTGTGGGGCTATTTAACAAGTACTGGGGTCAGGGGCATGCAGCAGCCCTGTGGGGCTATTTAACAAGTACTGGGGTCAGGGCATGCAGCAGCCCCTGTGGGGCTATTTAACAAGTACTGGGGGTCAGGGGCATGCAGCAGCCCTGTGAGGATATTTAACAAGTACTGGGGTCAGGGGCATGCAGCAGCCCTGTGAGGATATTTAACAAGTACTGGGGTCAGGGGCATGCAGCAGCCCTGTGAGGATATTTAACAAGTACTGGGGGTCAGGACATGCAGCAGCCCTGTGAGGATATTTAACAAGGACTGGGGGTCAGGGGCATGCAGCAGCCCTGTGAGGATATTTAACAAGTACTGGGGTCAGGGGCATGCAGCAGCCCTGTGAGGATATTTAACAAGTACTGGGGTCAGGGGCATGCAGCAGCCCTGTGAGGATATTTAACAAGTACTGGGGTCAGGGGCATGCAGCAGCCCTGTGAGGATATTTAACAAGTACTGGGGGTCGGGGCATGCAGCAGCCCTGTGGGGCTATTTAACAAGTACTGGGGGTCGGGGCATGCAGCAGCCCTGTGGGGCTATTTAACAAGTACTGGGGTCAGGGGCATGCAGCAGCCCTGTGGGGCTATTTAACAAGTACTGGGGTCAGGGGCATGCAGCAGCCCTGTGAGGCTATTTAACAAGTACTGGGGGTCAGGGGCATGCAGCAGCCCTGTGAGGATATTTAACAAGTACTGGGGGTCAGGACATGCAGCAGCCCTGTGAGGATATTTAACAAGTACTGGGGTCAGGGGCATGCAGCAGCCCTGTGAGGATATTTAACAAGTACTGGGGTCAGGGGCATGCAGCAGCCCTGTGAGGATATTTAACAAGTACTGGGGTCAGGGGCATGCAGCAGCCCTGTGAGGATATTAACAAGTACTGGGGTCAGGGCATGCAGCAGCCCTGTGAGGATATTTAACAAGTACTGGGGTCAGGGGCATGCAGCAGCCTGTGAGGATATTTAACAAGTACTGGGGTCAGGGGCATGCAGCAGCCTGTGAGGATATTTAACAAGTACTGGGGTCAGGGGCATACAGCAGCCTGTGGGAGCTGTTAACAAGTACTGGGGGTCAGGGGCATGCAGCAGCCCTGTGAGGATATTTAACAAGTACTGGGGTCAGGGGCATGCAGCAGCCCTGTGAGGATATTTAACAAGTACTGGGGGTCAGGACATGCAGCAGCCCTGTGAGGATATTTAACAAGTACTGGGGTCAGGGGCATGTAGCAGCCCTGTGAGGATATTTAACAAGTACTGGGGTCAGGGGCATGCAGCAGCCCTGTGAGGATATTTAACAAGTATTGGGGGTCAGGGGCATGCAGCAGCCCTGTGAGGATATTTAACAAGTACTGGGGGTCGGGACATGCAGCAGCCCTGTGGGGCTATTTAACAAGTACTGGGGGTCGGGACATGCAGCAGCCCTGTGGGGCTATTTGGTATTGGGGGCATGGATAGCCCTACGGGGCATTCCCATACTGTTACTGGGTTGGGGCATTGTGGAGGGGGCCAGAACTAGCCCTGCGGGGCTTTTGTGTTTTGGGATCAGGGCAGTGTTAGGGGAGAGGGTGGCATACCATTGGGGAGATGGGCAGGCTGCACATACAGGCAATCTCTGGGGGCATAAGTACAGTTATGCCAGCTATATGCTGGTGTAACTTACATTGATGGTTTTCTCCCAGAGGTTGTTGGAGAATAGCGCCCTGTGGGACTTTGTTGCTGCCCTTACAGAATAGAGCACAACTGTTGCCATAAACTTCCTAGCACCATGTCGCAGGGGGTTTAAGGTATGACTGGTGGTGTAAGTCCACTTTGGTGCAAGCAGCCTGTGACACGTTGCAGACCACTTTGCAGAACACCGCTATGTTGAAACTGCTGGCGTAACTTGCTACTTGCATCATTTTTTTGGTGCAAGTCAAGTTATGCCAAATGTAACCTTTTGAGAATCAGGCCCATAGCATTTTATTTAACAGAATATCCACTTTATCCAGCGTTGTCTTAGAAGCAGAACCATAACAATGTTTGCCATAATCTACTACTAATAACATAAAGCTCTGTGCTAGGATCTTATGAGTTTCTAAGAAGGGCTTCAGTGACACTGTACAGAAGACCCAGATGAGTGTGAGTGGTTCTAGTTAACTGGTCAACGTATAGTTCACATGACAAAGAAAAATCAAAGACTAAACCAAAGTATTAAAATTTCTCCACCAACTCCAATGTACTTCCATCTATGATACTTAAAGCAAATTCCTCAGACTGGTCATTTTTTTCTTGCTTTTCTGAAGGCCATGGTTTTCATTTTCTTAGCATTCAAAGTTAAACAACAGTCAACAAACCAAGATGGGAGGTTGTCAAAGCTTTTTTATGACTCAGTTTTTAAATGCATTAAATTCGTCCCTTCACAATAAAGAACCACATCATCTACATACAGAATCATGTTTATAGGGAATAGGCTCAGGGAAAGGAGTTTAAAAAAAGTCTGGAAATAATTGCCCTAGGATGGATCCCTGGGGAACACCCTAAATATATTGTTAACAAGCATTTGCCAATGCTGAATGTTCACCATTGGCATTACTGTCATACCAGGTCTTGCTTGTACACATTTTTACTCTATATTTAACCAGGATAGAGCAGATGAGATGCAATCTCTCATTTTCTTTGAGTGGTTTCCTCCTTTTACACATTGTTAGATTGTAATTACCCAGGATGGGGCAGCTGAGAGGCAATATCTAATTTTCAGTGGGCTCTCACATTTTGACCTTAAATTTCCAGCAGTTTTTTATGATCTGACATTATGATCAAAACAGTTGGAATTTTTAAAATCCCATTTGAAAGGTGAGTTAGTTGAGCAGCGTTAAAAACAACGTTCAAAGAGGATTTGAAAAATAACGCCTGCCATGTTCAGGAGGTGGTTTAACACAAGGGATATGTTGAACATTACCGGGTCAAAATCTGCAAAACATAAAGTTATGAGCAAATGCTTGAACAATTCAATATTTCTTTATAACTCAGTCGTTTTTTTTCATGTTTGTACCCTCAAATGTTCAGCACATGGGGCGCAAAAGCCCAGGAACAACATATCAGCTGGGGGGTATAGAATGCTCCAAGCAGGAAAGGGGCCTAGGGGCCATCATCTCTGATGACCTCATGGTAGGGAGTCAGTGCGTCAAGGTAGCAGGAAAAGTAAACAGGATGCTGGGATGCATAAGCGGTCATAATTCCTCTATAGAGGACATTAGTAAGGCCACACCTAGAATACAGTGTCCAGCTCTGAAGGCCTTACCTGTTAAAGGATACAGACAGGGTGGAGGCAGTTCAGATGAGGGCAGTTAAGATGGTGCAAGGATTGTACCACAAGCCCTACAAGGACAGGCTGAAAGATTTAAATATGTACTCCCTGGAGGAGAGGAAAGAGAGGGGAGGTATATGACTGAGACACATAAGTATCTCACAGGGAAGAACAAGGTGCAGGAAAACACACTTTTTCACAGAAAAGGATACTCCAGGACTAGGGGACATAGGATGAAACAAGAGGATGTGAGGTTCAGAGGGAACTTGAGGAAGTACTTCTTCATGGAGAGAGTGGTGGACAAATGGAACAGCCTGCTGATAGAGGTGGTGGGGGCACATACTATTAAAGGATTTAAGAATGCATGGAATAGGCATAAGGGGATCCTGGTAGTGGTGGGGGAAGGGACAACCTAGTTCTAGGGAAGTTTAAAGAAGAAGGGAAAAAAAAAGTTAATTGCGCTCATGTGCAGACTAGGTGGGCCAAAGGCCCTTATCTGCCGACAACTTATATGTATCCATGTAGACTTTTTGTGTCCTTCTGAACATGACAGATTTCAATTATGAAATAGTGGCTAAAACATCATTTTGTGCCACAAGTGTAGAAACACATTTTGTCTAGGATTTGAGAAATGACAGCTGTCACATTCATGTGATGGTATGAAAAAATGACTGCTGAAAATCAGGGGTCAAAATACTGAAAAATAACATAACAAGGTTATGAGCATGTGTTGAAAAATGTTAATGTGCACTCATAGCATTGTTGTTTTTAATATTTTTAACCCAGACCTCAACATAGCCTTATGATCCCACATAGCTTTCTTAAGGCTCCACCTCATATACAAGAGCAGTGAAAATTTGCAGGTCCTACCTAAAAGGTGATTTCATGGCACAAGTGCAAAAACACATTTTGGGCAGGATTTGAAAAAATAGCAGCTGTCACATGCATGAGGTGGTGTGAAAAAATGGCTGTGTTGAAAAGTTGAGGTCAAAATACTGAAAAGTACCAAAGTTGAGTGTGCATTGAAAACTTTCAACGTAAACTCATAACTTTGTTTTTTTCATATTTTTACCCCAGATTTTCAATATAGCTTTCTTATGACCCCACCTTATGAACAAGGACAGAGAAATTTTCAAATGTTGCCCAAAGATGATTTCATGTAGTGACTAAAAAAATCATCTTTCAGGGCAGATTTGCATAATATCATTGTCACTGTTCATGAGCTGGGGTCCCAAAAAAGCCACGTTGAAAATTTTGGGGAAAAAATATTAAAAAATGACCAAGTTATGATGACAAGTTCAAAACCCTTTAAAATATATCAAACCTTATACTAGATTTCCTTAGTTCGTGGCTTGGCATTGAAGAGTGAAGACATGTCTCTGGTCCAGAGAGAATTATGGCGTTGGACCTCCACTAGGTAAGTAAGGTTGGGAGTGTGGGGTGGTGGGTGCTAAGTGGTAAGGGCAGAGTGGGGGGACAGTAACGGCAGCAACAGCAACAGACATCGATGAATGTTCTTTTTTACAGGGTGTATTTAAAAAAAACTATGAGGGACAGTTTTCATTATTTCAGGTACCAACACTGAGGATTGGGAACACCAGTGTTGGTGTTGTATGTGTCGGCACTGGGGGTGGGCTTCACAGTGTCACACAGTGAAAACAGGCAGGGTGGAGTGTAGTGGAAATGTAACATGGAAGTGGCGGGAGGGATTGAGGGAGAATTTACTAATGTTTGGTGGCACCGGGGGTGGACTCCCTGGTGTTGCACTGTGAAAGCAGGCAGGGCATGGGTAGTAGCCAGTATTGCAATATTTTAATAATGGATTTTTAAATATAAACCAATTACCTTATGCCAGTAGTCTTTTCAGGCAACAAAATAATGTTTTCCCTAAGTCTACTATGGGAGGGAAGGGGATGTCTGAGTGCAGGGGTGGGCCAGCAGACCGGGAACTAGAAAGGATTGACTGGCAGTCGGTTGGACACAATTTTTGATTCCTTCGCTCCTATAGTGGACTTAAGGGAAACATTCCTTTGTTACTTGAAAAGACTATCGCCAGCATCAGGCAAAAGGTTAATATTTTTAAAAACCCATTATTAAAATGTTTGAACTTTCCTTTCAGTTTAGGTGAGGGGGATCACAGCAGGCTGACCATGACGTGATCAGCTATGCTTGCTGGGTGGCATTATACAGATGAAAGAAAAAAGTTGCTCTGTGATTGTGCTGGCTCTCTCCTTTGAACTATGCAGAATTTCTGCCCAGCAAGCCAGAAAAGTGTAATAATCTGCCTGGCCAATGGCTGGTGTGTCACTGTCTAGAAACTTGCAGACTGCCCTGCCTGCGTTGGACCATATAGACATACCTCTCAAAACCCAGCATCATAACAATATGTTTGCTCGTGCGTGCACATGGCAAACATAAAAATGAAGAATAAATATCCCCTATTCATACTCTCTGCTTTTGAGAGGTGAGGTAATGTCTGAACCATTCACATACATCTGTCAAGTCTTTGCACAATCTCCAGGGATAAACTGTCATGTACTAAATTGAAGGCATTAGTGAGGTCCACAAAGAGCACTGCAGCCATCTTTTCTATATCCAATACATTCTGCACATCTTGTGTGAACCTCACGAACGCCGCCGTAGTACTATGGTTGGATCTGAACCCATGCTGGCATTCTGTAAGTGTCCCCTTGATCAAAGAAATTACACAATTGAGCAAAATTAATCCTCTCAAGGAGCTTTGCCAAGGAAGCAATAGTACAATTGGGCAATAATTATTTCATTTAGCTCACCGGATTTAAAAATAAGGGAAATATTAGCCTGTTTTAAGGCAGAAGCGTAGTGCTGGTACAGAGCGAGAGATTGTACAGTTTGCACAGAGGAGCAGCAGCGCTGTCAGCAACCAGTTTCACCACAGCAGCATCTGTGCCATCATTGCCTACCTTGGGACTTGGATTTATTTTCTTCAGTTATGTTGCCACTTCCTGTACATATAGAATTTTAAGCTAAAATCTTGGTTGGTTAGAATCCTTCAGGGACATGTGTTGATACTCACTAATTGCTCTCTGGGGGCCTGGTAATAAGCATAATGAGATAAATTGCAGAAAAATACATAAACGTTTTCAACTTTTTCTTGGACATAAGCACAAATGTCATCACTTGATCTGAGATTGCCTATATTTGCATGTTTATTCTTCATTCAAAGAATTTCAAGTCTGATGAGGATTTTTACCAAAGGCATTTTGTTGATCCTCCTTATAATAATTTGATTTAGCATTCCTGACCTCATTTGTATAGAAGTTTCTTGCTTCTTTGAATGCCAGTAAAAGTGTGCCTTATATTTACGGTAGGATTCCCAGATCTTATCCCCTTTCCTCATATATTTAAACAGCTGAGGACTAATCCAAGGCTATTTGTCTCCCTTAATCCTAATAAATGTTTTTGGGGAAAAAAAAGAAAATCACAAAGCTGTTGGAACTTAGACTACAATAAATGAAGAGTCAAGTAACTGTCATCACTTTTGTCAGTCATGGACCAGTCCGCAGCTGATAAGCTAGAGTCAAAGGAAGTCACACAAACATGCTTATAGTTTCTGTATGTTAAAAATCAGGGGTTGGGGGGCACCTTTTTCCGTTGACTGGCCATGTGCAAAAAATTTGTACAGTGACCATGACTGGAAGTACACTGGAACAAATGATTTTGTTAGAGCCTGTGGTCATCATCCGACCAATACAAGATTTGTAGCCCATTTTGTAATTATACCTTGTGGGTTCTAAAATGATTTACTGTAAGCTTAGATCATCAGCAGTGCTTATTTTACTAGCTACCTTGCTCAACCAGTTCAAATCAAAATCATCAATGACTATCTATTCAGAATTTTTAGGACATTTGTCATAAATGTCGATATCCTTCATGCCAAGATCATAAGTACTCGGTGGGAAGTAAGCAACAGTTATTAAGTATTTTGCTTTGCCAAGAAAAATGTTTATAGTGAGCAAATCAATATCCCGACATAACCGCTTGTATTCAAGACAGCAAGCAGTCAAATTATTCCTTATGTACATCAGACAACCTCCTCTTCTTTTATTTACTCTGTCCTTTCAAAAACATTGTGTAACCTAGGAGGTTTATCTCATTGTCTGTTAGCTCTGAATTTAACCATGTTACAGTAATGGCAAGTGTGTCCCACTTGTGTTGAATTACCCAAACATTGAAAAGACCCAATTTAGCTAGTAAACTATTAGTGTTTAGATGCTCTATATTCAGTACATTCCTACTGAAATTAAGTGTATTAAGTTGCTTAGGCCCTAGAGAGGAGAATATTTCCTGCAATTAGTAGTAGAAAATAAATACAGAAAGCAATTAAGTACAAGTCCCACTTCTTCTGCAAAAATAACTTTTTACCATCAGAAGTGGTGGAGCACAACAGATGCTTACATAGTGAAAAATCATTAATTTAGGCAACAGAAATCCATCAATGAGATGCATTAAACATGTATTTGTTTATCTTAAAAGTTTCACCAGGAAATGCATACTGAGCAGTGTTGCTCATTTCCAGTTGTGTCCTGGGGGAGAATAGAAGAGGGTAACAAGCAAGCAATACAGGAATTAAATGGGCAGACCAGGTGAGCCAAGTGGTCTTTATCTGCTGTCAAATTCTATGTTTCTAAACATAGCTAACAATCATATGCTAGAGAGTAATAGGGTACAGTATTTTACTACATTAAGTGCAATTTGATAGAGAGGCTGGTAACTATTGAATAGGTTCCAGCATAAGAACAAGCTGAACAGATTGCATATACAGTGATCTAGGTAGACACAGAGACAAAAGGTAATGCTCACATTGCATCAGTTCACAGAAGTGCACTGCCCCAATGATAGAACTTTATGCCAGTTATAGAATTTAGAAAGCCAAAGTCTGGCTCAGTCAACCTCAGTAAAAAAACAAACATTTGTCAATGCCGAAGGTTTGATGAGTTGTACCAGCAAATCCTCAGATGTTACATGGGCACTTGGGATGCCAGTGCAAGGAATGTTGGGTGCAGCAAACAGCTGTCTTACAGGATGCTAAGGAGAACATTGAGTGCACGGGATTCACTTTGGGGGTTAAAATCTATTTAGTTTTTTTACACCTAGACAGATATCAAGGATACTGAATTGACAGGGCATTTAGGAGGAGAATAATAACTGTCTTGAGGTTAAGAGAGAGCTGGTGCAGCAGATCACCATGGACAGAAAGTAAATACTGGAATCACTGCAGGAAGGATGGCAAGGAAAATAGTTGTGCACAAGAAAAAAGAGAATACATGTAGGCATCTGCCAGTTATTCTTTTTACTGAATTTCAATATATGTAATATCATAACCATGTTAAGATCTATACATCACTCAGATCATAGCAGGTCTTGGTATATATGCAAGAGTTAAAAAGGGAGTGGTAAGAGTAGCATACAGGGGAAGGGTATGGATGTCTAGGGCATGGGGAGGGGAACATAAGAGTTATGGGAAGAGGGGTGATGAAAAAGGAAATAACGGGGGAGGGGGCAGGAGAGGATTGAAAAAGTTGGTGACATCCATATACCCACAGTTCTATAAGTGTGGGTTCACCTTTCAAATGGCATTCATATAATATAGACACAAAAAAGTTTAGAATGAATATGTGTTTTTGCCTAGGTTAACATTGTTTGCAATATACTGTACACTTGCTGGTGCAGAGAAATGGAGGTATATTATTATTATTTTTTCCCTATATTTAACAGTTGCCATAGTAAGGAGGCTAACTTCCATACTACAGAGAGGTAGGCAGGGTTAATTTTTCTTCAGGAGACTTTCTAGTTTAGGGGGGAAAAAGGCTGTAATTTGAGACATCATGGCCAGTTTCAAATTGCCTTCAGACTAGGCAGAAGAAGCAGGAAAACTTTAAACAGTAATAAAATAATAAAGACTGGCACAACACAGTTCAAATTTTCTGTAGATCTCCCCATATATTTTCTGATGTAGTCTGGTTACATTGTCATTGCTGCTGATTTTAATGACAGGACGCTGGTGCTGACAGCCCATCAGCTGCTTGTTGAATAGCTTCATGTTACAATATCGATATGAAACACAAATCCACATACAACCCGCCCAAAGGGAGGAATCTCAACATTAAGGCATACATTAACCAGGTCCTTTTGGATGTAGAAACAATACTTATGGAGACACCAAATCCAAAACCAAAATATAATCTAAGTAAGGTTGAAGCACAGGCCCTACAAGAATTAAAACAGAATTAGGAAATAGTCATCAAATCAGCAGACAAAAGGGGGTGGAATTGTTGTCATGGATCATGGAAAGTATATCAGAATGTGTGAAGACTGATTAAACGTTACAGCAAACTAGGAAAGGTTATCTGGGGACCCCACTAACAGAATCTCTGAAAGCCTTACTGAGATCCTGAAAACAGGAATGGACTTGGGACACTTACAAGAATGGCAAGCAAACTAGAATCTATACTGAGTTTCCTTAGTGTTGGGTGTTTAAAGAGATTTTCCAACTTAGATGAAGGTAGCTACAACTCACATACTGTGGTAGCTACCCTCAACGTTAGTTATTCTAGCCAGGATTGAAGTAAAAATAGCAGCCCATACCTTAGTTATATCCTTCTTAACTTTTATTTATGAATGGGCTGCCCAATCATTTCTGAGTCTCCCAGTCCTGCTGACATGCCCCCCATGCTCAAGCATGTAATGACGTGTTACCAGGGAGAGTGTGTGGTGCACCCCATTGAAATGAATGGGGCTTGATTTGCCTTCCATTTTTCAGCTCATGAATGGCTTTTTAATGATTAATGAAGGGCACCACTCGACTAATAAGGCCCTTGGGACAGATTCAAGAGGAAGGTACAAACTGGGAGGGGGTGCAAGATGAGGGGGGCATATGAGGGAGGGGGGCAGCTGCAGTCTAATGGACTGAAGTGTTGCAGACTGGATAGACTGAACAGCCTGTATCTGCTGGCAATTTCGTATGTTTATATAGATATATATAATATATATTAGAGGCAAAAAACTCCGTTTAATGCATCAGTTAGGGTTGTTCCACAGCGACAAAGCAAGAAATTCGATGTGGGGTTTGAAACCCCTTTGCACCCCTCAGCCCACCCCCAACTGGAATCGGGGTGCATAAAGCCAAGATCATATTCTAACTGTCACCCATCACATGTGGAAAGAAGCTGAGGAATAGGAGAATGGGGTGACAGTTAGCACCGATGATTCCCAATCGCACCCGATTCCAGTTGGGAGGGTGGGCTGGAGGTGCAAAGGGGGTTTTAACCCTAACATCAAATTTTCTCGCTTTTGTTGCTGTGGAACAACCCTAACTGATGCATTAAATGGATTTTTTTGCCTCTAATTTCCCTTCTTTTTGAGAACGATAATGAGAAATAGTAAATGTAATGTGGCGGCGGGAGCGCAGGGCCCTCCCGCCACGTGATGTCTTGTCACATAGTAACATTGTGCCCGCAAACACAAATCGTAATGCGCATGGTGATGCAAAGTGAAACAGAAAGAGAAACAGTACTGTAGACAGAAAAGTTAAAAACAACGCAAACACAACCGCAAATGAAAACGCAAAGGGTAACGCACATGGTGGCATAAACGTGAACGGTAAGTGAAACGGGTATGGAACCGCAAGCAGAAACGGTAATGGTAACAGTAATGTAAGCGCACAGGCTGGTTTTCTCCAAAATCTGTATAGATAAAGACAGTGAGTACAAAGAATGTATGCAAAATAATGACTCTCGGAACACAAAAATGAGGACTTGGAACAGTAAATTGCTTATATCTCAGTAACCGTTCGACATAGAAAAAGAATTCAAAAGTCATATGAATTATCACTTTCCTGGCTAGTTTTATACTTAGCTCCTGTTAGCAGGCTAAGAAATTTTTTGACAGAAAGTCTGTATCTCGCACCGTTTTTGAGATATGGGCCCTGAAAGGCGCGGCGAACGCTGTAATATTATCCTATGGGAAAAAAACAGAAGTTCAGACTGCCATAACTTTGCCTCCCTGTAATATTTTTTCACCAAACTAATGAAAGGCACATCTGTGGGATGTTGGCTGTGTTCCCTGCAAATTTCAGCCCAAAAGACCAAACCGTTATTTGGCAGCAGGGCGCCAAACGATTGCTGCAATTCGTCATACGCCATAATGTTATCCTATGGGAAAAAGCATCAACTTTGGAGTACTGTAACTTTGTCGCTGTGTAATATTTTTTCAACAAAACACAGAAAGGCACATCTGTGAGATGTTGGCTGCGTTCCCTCCAAATTTCAGCCCAAAACTCCAAACCGTTCTTTTGCAGCGGGGTGCCAAATAATTACTGTTATTTTGGGCATAGTGTCGCAAAGTAGTGTCATGATTTGCGAAAGCTTTCACAAAAATTTGCGACACTTTCATGAGTACGACACTACTTTGCGAAATTACTTTTTTCCAGAAATCTGAAAAACATATTTCTGGGGTGTTTTACCCCAAAATAAAGACATGGCTAGCATCCTCAGGGCCCGACTAAGTGAATACCAAAAGAATTAGGTTGCTAGAGGGTCTCAATTTTAAATGCCAAGCATTTTTTTGATCACTAACTGAAAACAAAATGGTGGATTTGCGACAGTAAAAGGGCCATTTGCGACAGTAAAAAGTGCATTTGCGACACTGTCGAACTTTTTAACTTTTCCCATTGACTTATAATGGGAAATTGTTTTTTGAATAACTTTTGAACCATTTAATATTTTTTCACGAAATCTTCAAAAGGCACGCCGGGGACCCGGCTGCACGTTCCCTGAAGATTTTGGGCCGGTCACGCAAACCGTGTGACCGTAGAATTCCAAAAAAAGCATAAACGCATACGCAAATCACGCTTAATAACTCCGCAGCTGTGTATCCGACCAGTACAAAACTTGGCAGATCCCAAGGCGTATGGGTCTTGATCATGTATTCCAAATTTTAGGCAAATCCATCAAACAGTTGTAAAGTTATTAAGGTACAAAATTTGGAGTTTAACATGTAAATGGCTCCTCAAGCCCAACTATGGTAGCACTACTGTGCTACCATAATATATCTCTGTATGTAATTATGTAATATATATCCACCCAGGTCACCATTGTCAAGGGCCTCATGAACATAGCTGGTGTATTCCAACAGCGCAGTATTGGTGCTGTGAAGCTTCTGAAAGCCACATTGGACGCTGTATTTTTTTGAGATACATGACAAGATGGTCAAAGACTATTCTCTCAAGAGCCTTGAACAGGGGGGAGAGAACAGAAATTGACCTCTAACTGGCTACATAAGAGCGAGCACCACTTTTGAATATTGGTGTAACCAGTGCAGATTTCCACTTCTCAGAGAATTGCCAGTAATGCAGGAAAAGCTGAACAATTTAAAGATGGAATAGGAACATTCCCCTATCATGAGGGCAAATAGTTATCAAGCGAGTCACTCCCAATAGCTTTTCCAAGCACCCTACTGATATATTTCGAGGTTTCCTTGACTGATATAGCCTTACAGTAACTCAGTTCAGGACCCCACATCTGGGTGGCTTCAGGACCAGATCCCCCGCTGGGGGTCTGGGCAGGCTCAGAACCTAGGCCAGTAAAGGTTGAATTTAAATAACTACCAATTTCAATAGGTTCAAGGACCTCATGACCTTCGATCAAAAGCATGCTAGGTGAAATTGTTTCTCCATTGCCAAAGAGCTCTGAGATTTTGTCCCAGAATTTTTTGCCATTGCTCCAGTTCTGGGTCTGCTGGTCCTTGCGGGAGTCAGATTTGGCCATTTGAATCATACTGGTGTACTTACTGTGGGCTTCCTTGTATTTTTGCAGGTGACTGGGAGACCCAGTTTCTTTGGCCAGTGCCCAAAAATTGTCCCTTCTCTTTTGTGCCAGCTAAGAGTTCTGGGATGATCCATCCAGATGGTGTACTTCTTGCCTTGCACTTTTTTGAAGGGTGCAAATTTATCACAGATGTGTGAACTCAGAGACAAAACATTTTAGGGTTGAATTAAAATTAATGAAACATAGAAACATAGACCATGACGGCAGAGAAAGACCAATAGTCCACCCAGTCTGCCTGAGCTCTCTATCTAACTCTGGGGCCTACTATCCATCTATGGTCATTGCCCTCCTCCTCCTCTCCCCATTCTCCTCCCTGATTCCATCACCCTAAGTGACCACTATACACTTCACTGTTCCAACTGTGCTTGAAAATACCAACTGTTTTAGTGTCCACTACCTGGGCTGGTAGACTGTTCCATGGCTCCACCACTCTTTCTGTAAAATAATACTTCCTCATGTCCCTCCTGAACATACCTCCTATCAGTTTTTATTAATGCCCCTATGACCTCGAACTAGCATTCTAGCTAAAAAGTTCCTCACAGTTCACCTTGTTTATTCCGTTTAGAAATTTGAATGTCTCTATCACATCTACCTTGTCCCTTATGGTCTCCAACGAGTAGATGGTCAGTACCTTGAGGTGCTCCTCGTAAGACTGGCTCTGTTGGCCCTGAATCATTTTTGTTACTTTGCGCTGCACTGTTTCCAGCCCATCTCTATCCTTCCTGAGGAGATGGCATCCAGGAAGCTCCAGTCAGTTTGGGCCAAGTGAAATTTTAATTCAGTCTCCTTTCTGTTTAGGATCCATCTGATTGTGATGGGGGGGGGGTCTGGGCTGTTTAACTGCCCATAGACACTGCACTGGGAAATGGTCACTTAGGGTATCTGGCAGAACTTTGACAACTTTAACCCAATCTGGGTGTATAACCAGTACCCAGTCGAGTAGCATCATAGTGCCTGTTTTGTGATTGGTCCTGGTGTGCTCAGTGCCATTTGAGTGAGAAATACACCAGACAGCTTATCTCCATGAGCTGTGCTGGACGTAGCAGTCCAATTAATCATGAAATCCCCAGTAAGAATGTATTCCCAGGTCTTACTGAGATGCATGAAGTAGTGACTGTGTGATTCTATGACTGGATTCTGTTTAGCAGGTGGGATATATACAGAAAGGAGGATAAGAGATTTGTCACCTCGCTCTAGCAACAGCTTTATTGCTGCTGTAGGTCTTCACAGCCCCTGGTTAGGCCTTTGAGCACAATTTTGGAGGCTTGCAGGTTAGAGCTGAGGCCGATAAGGCAGCTCCCACCTTGCTTTCCTATTCTATCCTCCCTGAAGATATTGAAACCTGGCAGTGAGATAGTGGCATCAGGTATGTTGGGGTTGAGCCAAGTTTCAGTTAAAATATAACATCAGACAGAAGTAATGCAACCCAGGCTTCAAACAGGGCAAATTTAGGTAGCAGACTACTGAAATTTAGGGAGACAATATTCCAGTGCCCTTGACTGCAAGTGCCAAACCCAGAGCTACCAGCAAGGCTTGGGTTGGGGTGGACATTGCCGGACAACAGGAATAGCATTATTGCAAGGCCCCTAGAGGATCTAAGGTAGTGCTTCAGTCTCCAGGTTTATAATTGTTTATATTTTATTACATTTTATAGGTTCTGTATTTTATTATATTATCATTTGTTATATTACTGGTAGTTTTTGATAAGTCTGCGTTAGGGTGTTCATTTAATATTTTAATAATTTTTTGTGGTTTCTCCAGTTCATTATTTATTCCCAGGAACCGGAGAAGGCTACATTATAATGCAGTTCCCACCTGGAGGGAACTGACCATATTTTTACCGAAAACTTTAAACTGCTTATTTTTTACTCACTTATAAGTGGTTTTCACATATTCTGAGATAAAAATATTTTATTTTTAATGTATTTGTGACTGGGAAAAGAATACTTCACAGGTCTTACCAGTGTTTAGCATGACTAATAAACCTAAAAAGACTTCAGGACCCACAGGTTTTAAAAACTGCACAAATTGCTTTCAGCTCCTGACAAAGACAGACTGCCACAAGCTTTGTTTAAAGTTCCTAGGTCGAGATCACGCCTTTATTAAACCTTGCTGTGCTGTGGACTGACATATCATTCCAGAATTCCTATACATTCTAATTCTGTTGGCAGCCTAAGGGTCAATTGTGAACTTATTAAGAAGTTTTATTCTAAAACACAGAACAAAAGGACTTTAAAAAGAGAAGAATTTATGGCTTCTCAGTCTGCCTCTATGACAGCAAAGCACAGTAGAGGCTCAGAGGGAGTTCCTAATGATGGTGGAAAGCATGCATCAGAGGTAGTCTGTGGGCTAGCACTACCCCTTCCCCCATAGGCAATTTTCAAGACATTGCTTTCTTAGAAGCTTACACTGTAATAGTTTAGAATTTACTTGTTTGCCATTTGGCAATGGTATCTTTGTTTGCTACAGGCTAACATGTGTGACCACTGTATATCAGAAAAGAAAACACAACAAAGATGGGGTAGAGGTTGTTTTTGTTGGTTTAAAGTCTACATATGTAAGTCAAATAATACAAAATGGGTAGAAACATAGAGACATAGAATTTGACAGCAGATAAGGACCACTTGGCCCACCCAGTCTGCCCATTTCCCTACCTAATGGATAAGCTGCAGATCCTAGTTAACCAGCAGCCTACTTCTTCCTACCCCAACCCCCTAGAATTGCCTTATGACTGTCCCATGCATGCTTGAATTCCACCACTGTTTTTGACTCCACAACCTCCTCTGGAAGACTGTTCCATGCATTCACAACCCTCTCTGTGAAAAAATACTTCCTTAAATTACCTCTGAGCCACCCCCATCTTCAAATTGTGCCCCCTTGTTCTTGCACACCTCTTTTTTTGAAAGATGCTACCCTCTTGGACTTTGTTGATTCCCTTGAGGTACTTGAAAGTTTCTATCATGTCCCCCCTCTCCCTCCTTTCCTCGAAGCTATACATATTAAGCTCCTTAAGTCTCTCTTCATATGTCTTCCAGTGCAGACCCTGCACCATTTTAGTTGCCCTCCTCTGGACAGCTTCCATCCTGTCTATGTCTTTGCGGAGATTGGGTCTCCAGAACTGCATGCAGTACTCCAGATGGGGTCTGACCAGCTGTCTGTACAGAGGAATGATAACGTCCTGTTTTCTACTGGTGATGCCTCTCCCTATGCATCCCAGTATCCCCCCAGCCCTCCTTGCTGCCCTCTCACATTGTTTGCCCACCTTTAGGTCATCTGATATGACTACCCCCAGGTCCCTTTCCATTTTTGTTTTTAGTTAGTATCTCACCCCCAATTGTGTACTCTTCCCCTGG
Organism: Neoceratodus forsteri; assembly: GCA_016271365.2. Classification (NCBI taxonomy): domain Eukaryota; kingdom Metazoa; phylum Chordata; order Ceratodontiformes; family Ceratodontidae; genus Neoceratodus; species Neoceratodus forsteri. Next base: position 833,385,558 of record CM028133.1, read on the forward strand.
GTTTTTGTTTCCCAGGTGCATTACCTTGCACTTCTTAGCATTGAATCTAAGCTGCCATACATTTGACCATTCCTCTAACCTTGCCAAGTCCCTTCTCATCCTTTCCACCCCACCTTGTGCATCAACTCTGTTGCAGATCTTTGTGTCATCTGCAAAGAGGCATACTTTTCCTTCCAGTCCCTCTGCAATGTCACTTATAAAGACATTGAAGAGGACCGGTCCTAATACTGAACCCTGCGGTACTTCACTAGTAACCGCCTTTCTTCAGAGTGACTCCATTTACTATTACCCTGTGTCCTATTCTCCAGCCAATCTTTTACCCAGGCTGTCATCTTGGGACCCACTCCCAGGCTGGCTAACTTGTATATTAATCTTTGTGGGACTGTGTCAAATGCCTTGCTAAAGTCTAGGTAGGCCATGTCCACAGCCCCTCCTGATCTACTACTTTGGTCACCCAGTCAAAGAAATCTATCAGATTTGTCTGGCATGACCTTCCCGCTGTGAATCCATGTTGCCTTGGGTCCTGTGCCCCTCTAGCCTCTAGATACTCGACAATTCTTTCCTTCAGAAGTGATTCCATCATTTTCCCTACCACTGAGGTTAAACTAACAGGTCTGTAGTTTCCTGCTTCTGCCTTGCTCCCACTTTTGTGGAGGGGAATCACATCTGCCCTCCTCCAGTCCTCAGGTACCACCCCATCCTCCCATGATTTGTTGAAGAGGGTAGTCAGTGGTGTCACTAGTTCTACCCTTAGTTCTTTTAGAATTCTGGGATGAATCCCATCAGGCCCCATTGCTTTGTCCACCTTCAGTTTTAAGAGTTCTTTCAGATCAACCAATAAAAATGTTACGTACTCATCTATGATTATTATAATTAGAAAGGATTCAACTCAATGGTAATATCAGCAATGATGTCATATTGATGTATACATGAGCAGCTTGCAATGTCATTTAAACTATGGAAATTGGTGGTATCATAATATTTAGTTATAACAATATTTGTCGCATAAGTTTATGATTAACTTGATACTCTGTAACAGTAATATCTTTGCCATTATAATTTAGTTGTCATCTTCATCCTCACTGTTTTCATCCTCAGCATCAAAGATCTCATCTGCCAGACTGGCAGAAAGAATGTCAAGTCATTTTCCTCATCCGACTGATTCAGGGTTTCCTCCTGGGACAAAATGTCCAGTTCCTGTACTATAATGTGACATGACACCAGTCATACTCCAGGATTCCTGTTTCACCAAGTTTCCACCCATATATTTCAGGACTTGGGATGTTAGGGTGTGACACATGGGCATTTTTGCAGACAAGGGCTTGGTAATACACTCTCAGTACATGCATTCTCAATGTTGACCTACATGAAGGCAGTAGACTTAGATCAATGCCATCATAGTTTCATAATAGTTGGCTGCTTCCTGTGTGAAATTTCTGCCTTGCAATGTCATAGAGAAGTTTGTTGATATCAGTATTTGATGGCTGCCCATACAAGCAGCAGACAAATCTTTCAAGGTCAGCATGGATGGTATCCAATACATGTTCTGTGTACCAAGTGCTTGGAAAGTTGCCATAATACTCATTTTGTTTTCATAGATTGTTGTAGGGTTTGATTTTCCCTTTCCTAACAAATGCACTTGTGCTGTCACATCCTGAAAATGCATGCAGTGCAATCAGTGCACCACACATCTCAACACCATGAATCTGGGTAAGAGTTTTGATGTTCAAAAGCTGATATTTATTTGCCACTCCTGTGTCAAAGTAGATGTTCTTCTGTATTTGACCACCATAGTACAGCAGCAGCAGAAATACATCTGTGTCTGGTGATCTGATGATGATGATGATGTCAGTTGAGGATGTTGTCACCGCTGCATGAAAGCAGTAAAGCAATATTTGCATATCTGCTTTTTCCTGAGATGAAGAAAGCTCTGGTACAGGGCGGCTCTGTGTTGTGATTCCATCAAGGCTTGTCAAAGAGATACAGTTTTCCTCACAGACAAAAAAGATTTGATGATCCATTAGTCTTTGCACATATGTTTCCTTTGGCCACTCATTGAGAAGAAGCTTGATCAAATGTGTCTTGTCACTGTTTGTGAGAAAGGATTTCCAATGTCTTGGCACCTTTGTGGATGGACCTTTCACCAATTCAGAATATGATGATCCTCATCTTCTGCGTTCAGCTGACTTTACAGAAATATATTTGTAGGTGTCTTTTACAAAGTTCAACCTTTGTACCTTTGGTAATGCACTGAAGATCTTTTCAGCTAGCTCTCCAAATGTCTGTGGTAGACCAGTCATTGACTGGAGAAGTGCATTGCCATTACAGATGTAAACTTTGTCTTCATCTTAATTCATTGTACTGAGTTCTATCTCATCCTCAAGTTTGTGAAGAAGGGTGGATTTCTCTGTCTTCACTAGTAGGCCACCTGAAGTTGCTAATGACCATGGTAGTGGACTCAATACGAGAGAGCCTTGTCCATGCTGAGGTTATTCTGAAAGCATTAGCAGTTGCCCAAAGAGGTTTCCTTGTGCAATCACCTAAACAATCTTCTTTTGTGAGGATCTGAGTCTTTGACTGTTGAAGGGAAGCAAATGTCTTTGGTGACTCCTTTTTTAAGGGTGCATGAAAGGGAACTGTTTTTATCAACAAGCCTTGTCACCACAAATTGTTAAAAGGCTTATTTTCACCATTTTCCAGCACTGAGCAAGTCATTTTCAACATCTCCTGGGGCTCGTGCACCTGATGAGAGACAGAATAGTGCCTCTTTGACTCCTATCTCAAAAGGATTGATGAAGTTTCAGAATGCATTGATGACTTCTGCTCATCCTTTTCACTCCATACCATCACTGCAGGCCTAGCATCTTTGTGAAGGACTGCTCCGAGTCTACCATTCCTGCAGTTTCAATTGCAGCAGTCACATAGCTTGCTCAGGCATACCTTGTTACACTCCACCAGTAATAGACTGGATAATGTCTGCTGAATCCAACAATACCTCCACTGGACTTGGCATGTCAATTGACTGTTCAATGGTCAGATCAACAGCATTTCTTGATGCTGGCACATCGGATCTACACACACTGAAGCCATCATTCTGCAGCAAGGCATCAGCTCCAGGATGAGTATGTTCTAGGTTGAGAAGTGTCAGAAAATAGACAGCTAGATACCTTGTGTAACCCCTCACCCCTGCCTTTTTAGCAAAATGACAGGTGGCATGCTGTTGAAGCTGACAGCAATACCTGGTGGGAACCGGGTTCGGGGAAGATGAGGTTACTCTGCACAGGGGACCTAGGTTTGGCTACTCTGCACAGGGGCACCCAAGTAAATCTGAACACTTGAAGCAATAACTGTATTGTCCAGAACCAGGAATGGGATTCTCCAGTGTGGCTTTTATTCACATCCAAGCTGAACAAACAAAGCATAGACAGACCCCCACAGGGCTACATTCCTGGTAATGCAGATTAGAGACAACAGAACACTTTATCACTATTTCCAGCCCTCAGGCTCTAAACCCAAGCACACAGCCCGGACTTGCACGCAGCTTTGGGTACACAGCCCGACTTGTACACTACTTGGGTTTTCCCCACTGGCCCAGCTCCCCCGCCGGCCACTTGATCCATGGTCCATTTTGGGAATGAACCAATTATCCATGTTGTGGCTCCCCAAACCACACTAGAGCCTTCGACTCCTAGAGAGAATTTTCCTTCCAATCCCATGTCTGGGTACTTCTCTCATCACTGGCCAAGTGCCTGAGGTAAAGTAGAAATCCACAGAGCAAATCCATAAAGGTGGACCTGGTCACTAAAGATGGGGGGTCTCCCACCTCCAGCTCCCACAGCCCATACCCGGCCATTTCTCTGGAAACTAAACAATTCCTTTACTGAAAACTTGCAAATGTAGATTCTTGGGTAGACGTTTGTCACATCTCCTCTATATATCATTTTCATCCCAATAAGCTCTGGACTTGAACCTACTTTTACTTGTTGCTTAGCCCATTACTCTAGGCTTCTGACTTTTTTAGTAGTTTAATCCCCACATTGTCACACAAGTCCCAGGGTGAAAAACATAGGCCCTTTCAGGAAGAGCAGACACTCACCCTCTGGTTGCAGGTGCTCCACAGGTGACTCACAAGTCTTCTTGTTCTCCCAAATAAACTCTGGAACACATAGGCAGCTTCTCCATTAGTAGCAGAACTAGGGGGTTGCCCCAGGAATCTGCAGGGAACCCTTTCCTGCCCCCATCCTTGAAGGGAGGGGGCACTGAGACCCGAAAACAGCAGTTTCCACCACTTCAATTATCTTCTGTGTCTCTCTTTTGGTGGAGACACACACCCTTTATACCTAAAAGTAGCCCTCTGTCAGGGCTGAGGCTCCTAGAGCCTAACTGAGCTGCTGAGCTGCTTTCTCAGCAAGCTCCCAACACCAACTCCACACTGAACTGACTGACTCTGTTCAAAACTCCCAATGTTCTATACCAGCTCCCTTGCTGCAGATTCCAATGTGGCTCATGCAGCTGCGATAGTTCTATTGGTGATGTCATCCCTCAGTCTCAGCTGAGACTGAGAACAGAGTGAGACAGTGTGAAACCCATTTAACTGGAGTTTCACAAGCTGACTTCCCTGCCTACCACTAGGTCTTACTGGGATTCTAGTAACCCCGGGTAACAAGGGGGTTACACTTGCATAGTCTTGGTGATCCAGGCTAAAAAGCAGATAGCAAAGTTGTTCAACACATGCTAGGTGCAGGTCAAAGTTGTTCTCCTTGGTAGCATGCAGAAACCTAAGCACCAACAAGATTCTGTCTGTGTACTGAATCCAAAACTGTTCTGTCTTCCCAAGTTTGCTATGCCTCACTTTCTCTTTAAACCTGAAGTACTTTTTGCAAAGTTGGTGACAACAGTCACTGGCAACTGCCTCATGTAATGTGTCAGACCCTGGTCTTTCCACTAGCATTTTCACCTCTTCTTTGGCCTCTTCTACCAATGTGTGTACATCAGTGCTGTTCTGGAATGATTGAAAAAGAAGGCGTTCAAGTGCCTCAAGGGTAAGCTTATGCACCCACATGGTCCTGTTCTAGTGTTTTCCACTCAATACTTTTTCAATAGAGCCACTGGCACACAGCTCTGACTCAATGATGATGTCGACAAAGTCAGTACCATGTAGCAATCTCCCAAGGGTTCCTAAGTATGAGTAAATTGTGTGGAAAACATCAAGTCGCACAATGGCATCACTGAACTGGTGTGCATTCTGCCACACAATAGCATATGCCTTTTTTGCAACAGCAAAATCAAAAGTAACAATGATGTACTGTTGGCCAACCTCTCTGGTACCATTTTGTGATACCTGAAGTACATGTTGAAGAGTGGCGTTCTCCGTAACAGAAGAGTTGATTGGTGCCATGTAGTCAACATTTGTTTATCTTTGCACTAATCCTGACTAGTCTCTCATGGAAGATACCCAGCCTGTCCACCCAGGAACAGATTGCGTTCCATCATACATTTGATCACTACAGAAAAAACACATGAAATCTGATACACAAGCTTGGGTTACAATCTCTGGAACAGAGGTGGCAGTCTAAACTACACTGAGGTTTGATTCAACATGTTGCTTAAATCATGACTCCAGCTCTTGTGACTTTATGACTAGGTTACTATTAACTTCATGAACCTCTAGATTATATTTATATGATAGAAAAATAAAACATATTTTTACTGATACCCAATTTGCCATTATTGTTAGTCACATACTTAGATTTACTACATGAAAAACTATCCCTACCTCTTCGTCATCGCCCTTCAGTTCCTATGAAAATTGATGACATATATGACCCTGTACCAAACAGAAGCTACCATCAGTAAATGGCAAACAAGTAAATTCCAAATTGCTATGATACAAACTTTTCTAAATCATAGTCTTGAAAATTCCCTTGGAGGGCATCACTATCTAGCCCACAGACTAAGGGGTTGTTTCCTCATAAGCAGCAGCCCCTGTCAAAGGGAAGAAACAAAAAAGATAATGCTACTCAGTCATCAGATAAGCATGGTAATGATGGTAAAAAATACCAGGGCATTCATAAGGGGAGCCCTGATTCCACTGATGGCAAAAATACAAACACAAGAGCCTCAGAGCAGATACCAGAACCAATGTCAGCAAAGAAAAAAGGAAAGAAAATCCTGTCCATGCCACTCCTTCTATAAAGAAAGAGGTATTGGCTGTGGATCAGAAAAGAAAATGCCCCCAGCAGAAGACATGGCTAAGGTATGCCAGTTTTTCCAGGCTTTACAGGCTATGGGAAATTTCTTTAATATGTCTGCACCCCCCAGCTCTGGTTCTGGATGACTAGTCTGTAGAGGAGGGAGTGTGTATTAAGAAGAGGAGGAGGAGGAAGGCGAACCCATAGAACCTAATGACTCACCTGACTAAAAGTCTGGTTCCCCTCCTATACCCACAGAGAATTATACCTCTTAGACAGATGGCCAACACCCGCATCTCTCTCGTAAAATAGGAGGAAATGGAGTTCATACAGATGATGGAGCTAGCCCCCACAAGAAGACTACTAGTTCTCATCCACAAGGCACTCCAAAAGGCTACATTGAAAAATATCATGTCAGCACTCAGTTCAGCAGCTGGCATTGATACAAAATCTTGGGAAAAGTATCAGGTGGACAGACAGGATGGAATACTTGTATGCCCACCCTGATCATTAAGGAGTGGTACATACAGCTGCTTATGAGAAGGCATGGGCGTCTCTCTCCACACAGCCTCCTGAAATGAATTCAAGGAAACAGAACACTATGGGCAAAAAAAGTGCACACAGAAGCTTTCCTGCTCCTGAGGTAGGCCCTTATTTGGCATACACAGCCCAGTACCAGAAAGCATTGTGGCATGCAGTGCTGACACTGGATGCTAAGGTGGATAGTGAAGTGGCATGGATCTGGCTGCCACAAGAAGGTCAGCCCTGGCTGCCCCTAAATACCAGTTCCATATGGCTGTAGACTCAAATGACTCTGCTTCATGTGTCTTGGCTCAAGCAGTGGCATAGAGGAGGTTTGCCTGGCTAAGGACTACCATCCTTACCCAGGGCACTCAGGCTAAAGTCATTGATTTACTCTTTGTGGGAAACTCCCAATTTCATAGCAAAACAGAGGTATACATGAAAAAAGTGGATACAAGTCCACTTTTGTAAATAACACTGACAGAGAAAAGGTCTCCACTTAGGCAGGGGTTACTATCCTAGACCGTATGCTGCCTATGAATACCAATCTCAAAGAGGTTATTAAAGAGATAGGAGGGGATCCAGGTGTGCTGCAGTATCATCCCCCAATCCACAGCCAAAACAAAACCTCTGACAATTCTGAACAGGTCATCAGTCAGCCATTGCCAGTCTGATCCACTGGAATGGGCAAACATTACCACAGACAAGTGGGTTTCAGGTGTAGTCATAATTGCCCCTATGCACTACTGGAGCAGAGGTATGTGGAATCAGTGCATACCCTGCCCGCATAACTGCACACCCATGAACAGGTGCGCTTCGGCTGGTATTCACTACTGGCTGCCACCTGTCTGTGGCCCCATCCCCCCAGCATGTAGGACTCTGCAGGGTGGGCAGGGACATGGACCCGACCAGGCATCCAATCAGATGCCCAGACCAGGACACAGAGTGTATACCCTATGTGGTGGGGCATGTGTTGGCAGTGGGCTCCACGGTAGACCTATAGCCGGTGGCCGTGATGTGAGAGGAGGGCAAAGCCGCTAGCCCTCCCACTATGTGACCCTGGAGCAGGTCACAGTGACTGGATGGGGGGTCTGTTAGCGGTGCTGGGGGGGCACTATACTCCAGCACACACCAGAGAGGACCAGCAGCAGTGTGTGGATATGGTGGAGGGTGCCTGACAGCCATGGGGAGGTCTGGCCACAGTGGTTCTGGTGGCAGTGGGCTATTTGCCCAGTCCAGGTGGTGTCCAGTTGTGTACATGGGGTGTGTAGGGGCTTACAGCAGGGTTCTCCCTGTTGTACCGTGCCCTCCTCTGCACCCCCACAGCTAGCAACATGTGCCATTGTGCATGGCATGTTTGCTGGCACACTCCTAGCCTGCCCTCTGTATGGTGTAGTCCGTGGCGGTGGGGGATCGGGAATGTTGTATCTGCACCTCCCTTGTGCATCACACTTGGGGGGTGCAGTGGGTGCAGAGTGGCTACATGCCGCAGATACACGGGGCATAGCCACTCTACCCATTAGTGCATAGGGCCCAATGTGAGCATCATCATTGTAGATCTTGTAATCATACAAAAGCAAAATAAAGGTTCTTTCCATGGTGACACACAGGGACAACATTGATAATGCAAGTTAAACTAGAACATTAATAAAATCATAGAGACAATAGTATTGTTTCTCTGCAGGTCAGACAAGTGGTCAACAGCAGAAGAAAGAACTGAGGAGCAATGGAGCCACCCACATTTTACAGGCTCTAATCCTGCACACCATCTAGCAAACATTTCCCAGTGGTTCTGACTCCGATGGGTTACAGTTCCAAAGGTATCAGTTTGCAGCTCTTCCCTTCAATCTTACTTCAGTGCTACAAAGTGCCTGGCTGTAGTGGCAGCTCATCTAAGAAAACAAGGTGTGGTGTTTTTTCCTACCTAGATGACTGACTAGTCTCAGGGAAAACAAAACAAAATATCTGATTTTTTTTCTCCACTGTTAAATTGCCTAAACATTCGGATGAGGATAAGATGGATCCAGACAACCACATCTCCCAATAAGAAATCTCTTTAGCTATCAGCTCCTTTGCCTCTAGTGAAGCATCAGGACCTGATGGTCTCTTTAGTGAAGTCTATAAACTTCTACATCCACCTATAACTAACCATCTACACTGGGTCTATTAGGAATCCTTTCATGATGGATCTCTCATCACTTTCATGAATGAATGATGCCTTTATCTCTTTATTGCTTAATAAGTACAAAGATCCAGGGTTGACCCAGTGGTGCGAAGGGCTAAGGTGTTTACTCCTTACCTCCTGCCATGCCTGCAACCCAGGTTTGGGAATGGACTTGAGATGTTGAGGATTGACCAGAGTGGAAGAGGATTCAGCATCTAAAGGACTGCTCTACTTTCCTGGGGTAGGAAGGCATGTTTGCCCAGCCTACGCTGCCCACAGGTGGAGGCCTGGTGGCAGAGCAGCATGTGGGCAGCAACATAAGGGAGGAGACTTTGGAGAAGACTGGACGGGTGCATTTTCATGCATGGGTCCAGCACTCCACAGCTGGGAGGGGAGCAAACACAAAATGGAGTGTGGGTGGGCTTAATGAAGCCCAGCCCAGCTGCTACTCAGCTCATGACCATGTCCCCCTTAGATTATGGTATTGGGGGGACAATGGCCCTCCCCTCTCTGGCCCCACCATGTGGGGGAATTTGTGGGCAGATGGACTACCAGGTATGTGAATTCCAAGGGAGGTCAGGGAGTTGGCTTGGGAAACTGAGGACTAAGCTGAGTAGCCACCCCCCGGACACAGGAGAATAAAATATGTGTGTGTGTGTGTGTGTGTGTGTGTATGTATATGTATATATATATATATATATATGTACGTGTGTGTGTGTGTGTATATATATATATATATGTATATCTGGGTGGGATATTCAAAAGGTTTGCGCCATGTGCAATAGGGTTGCGCCTGCGCAAGTCCAAAAGTGCGCCATTCTGCGATATTCAGCAGGAGGCAGTTGCACCACCGAAAACATGCTGAGCAACAGCGCAATGCAAATGACGGCATGCGCAACCGAAGGGGGTGGATCCATGCATAAAGAGCGCAATGCGATATCCAAAGACTTGCGCAATGTGCAACAGCGGACCAGCCGGAAGTTGCGCCCCAGCGGAAATGAGCCAAAATAAAAAGGCTCAAGGAAGCAGCGCAAGAATGCCACAGGGATGCCAAGGGGAAGAGAAAGAGAGAAAGACAGTGACAGCCAGGGCAGAGGGAAGCAGTGGGGGCCATAGGCTGCAGAGGCCAGTGGAGAGGTGCCGTGCAGTGGAGTAGCAGTCAGGACAGCGGGGTAACAGAGCAACATCAGCGGGGGCACAAGCCAGGGAGATGGACAGTGGCAGCTTCCACATGGAAGCTGTAATGAGGGGGTGAATGCAAGGTGCAGGGGAATGGCCGTGGATGGGCCCGTCGGTGATGCGCCCCAACAGGCAGTACCGTGCCGCATCAGCTTTGAGTTGTACACAGATGTGAGTCGTGGGCGGTACCGCCTGAACAGGGCAATACTGAGGCGGCTCTGTGAGCTGTGCAGGATGTGATGCAGGCACCCTCACAACGGAGTCATGCTCTGTCAGTGGAGACCAAGGTGACAGCCTGCATGTGCCTGCTCGCCACGGGCACCTTCCAGAGGCCAACAGGGGACACCACAGGCATCACACAGTCGCCACCGCCATGCATCCTCACCCAATTCCTCAGCGTACTGCTGCCACATGCTGCGGAGCACATCCATTTCCCCAGCACCGCCGCAGAGCGTGAGCAGCAAACATGCAGGCGCTCTACAGGGTAGCACGCATGCCTGGCATGCTAGGGGCTACAGACTGCACCCATGTGGCCATTCGCGACGCCACCTGGCCCCTGATGGGGCTGCATACAGGAATAGAAGGGCTTCCCAGTGTCAACTGCCAGGTGGTGTGTGATGCCACTGGGCGTATAATCATGTCTGTGCACACACCCTGGCGGACACATGATGCCTTTATATGGCATCAGTCCGCACTGTGCCATCGATTGAGAGGGGACATCCCCACAGGCCATCTAGTGGGTGAGTACGCATGTAGGAAATGCAAACTCGGGCAAGGGTGGATGCAACAGGTGCCATGGTAGTGGCACACAGGGATATGGGCAACATGGACCTGAACATGAGACTGATCTCCACTATCTCCACACAGGTGACAGCGGATACCCACTCCGTCCCCTGGCTGCTCACACTGCACCGGGCGCCCCATGACCCCATCACAGCAACGCTATAATGAGGCACATGCCGCCACACGCAACATCATTGGGCGGGTGTTTGGGATGCTCAAGGCACGCTTCCGATGTTGAACACCTCGGTGCTGCCTACAGTACAGCCCTCAAAGGCTTGTGGGATATTCCTGGCCTGTTGTATCCTGCACAACATGGCCAATGACTGTGGGATAGCCGTACAGGTTGAAGAGGGGGACAGCGATGGGGACGCCAGCGGCGCCAGTGTTGATGGTGATGAGCAGCCCCCCCTTGGACGGCGGGACCCCCGACTGATCCGGCAGGCCCAGTTGCACCAGGACACCATCACGGAGGAGCATTATGCACAACACAGGTAAGTCAAGGGGCCATGTGCAAACAACACTGTCCTGGCACAACCCACAGGCACACAGAGTAACACACCAGGGGTGCATGACGGCAAGGGGTGGAAGGGACCAGGCACACAAACACACCATCAGGGAAGGGCGAACAGTCATATGGACACACACACACACACACACACACAACACACACCAGGCACAAAGCGTACATGGCAGGTGCACAGCAGCAGGAACAGACATGGCAACACACAGATCCACAGACCACACCCACCACCTGTACTGTCCAAGCACATGTGTCAGATGCTGGGCACCTTGCACCTTGGTGTATAGTACAATGCAGGCATCATCATGCACACGCACCTGTGGACAGCAGTGGGATGGTGTGCAGGTGGTCAGTATGTCGGCATGATGGGCAGGGCACCCACCAGTGCCACTGACCACCAGACGCCACAGTGCACACAGAGCAGCAGCAGACAGGGCCCGCACTGGGAGACAGGTCAGTCATGTTGCACCATTCCACGGCCACCGCAGATGCATGGGCAGCCCGCCGTGACCCAACAGCACTGGCAGGCTGAGTGAGGGCCACATCGTGGTGGCACCAATGGACCTGATCACCAGGGGTCCCACTGCGCAATCGCGACCTTGTCCGCATTGGGGTCTGTAGGATGCCAAACATACCTGCACCAGGGGTGCTCGGGATGCCCACAGCAGAACCCGGTGTCGACAGACCTGGTGTCGCATCACACCGGGAACCAGGAGTGGAGAGCGTACTGTGTGGGGTGCATGGTACAGGAGCACCTGCGTGTGTGCCCAATGCAGCCACGACAGCGACCAATGCCTGGGTCTGCCTGTCAATGGCGGCGGTCACATCCATCCGCATATGGACCATCTCTACACGGTCCAGAGCACACTCCCTGCTGTGCCGCTCCACAGCCGCACACAGTGCCTCCACAGATGTTGCAACCCGCCTTTGCTGCTGTACTGATTCCCGCAGCAGGCGGGTGTGCTCGTCCAATGGGTACTCTGCCACAACGGCATCCTGTCCCCCAGGGTGTGGAAGGTCCTGATGCACAACACCCCTTGAGGGTGGGCGCTGTTTGCCAGGACCAGGAATGGGCATATCAAAGGGTGGCGGGCATGTGCCACCGCTGGACACTGTACCCCCAGACCTGGTGGGTGACTGCTGCTGCTGCCCCTCCAACCACTGTGCCCCAGGGACCACTCGTTCCACCGCTGTGGCCGCAACAGTGCCAGACACCTGCACAGCCACTGGTGCTGCCCCACCAGTGCTGACAGGCACAGCCTGGGACTGTGCCGACATGCTGGCACACAAGTTGGAACCAGCAAGGCCCTGGGGCATGTGCTGGCCTGCTGTGTGTCTGTCATGGGACACACACATGTCACTGCCCATTGCAGTCCTTGCATCATCAATGGTGCAGGTACATGCTACAGCCATAGTCACAGCGTTCTGGCATGCTTGCATGCCAGACTGCTGAGACACAGGCTGTGCACCCCCCACGCCCGACTCACCGACACCAGAGTTGGCAGCCCAGCGTGCATGCTGGTGCAGTGCATGCTGGCTGGTGACAGAGGTGGATGGACCCTCCTCCATGTCCAGCAGGTCATCCTCACTGCCTGGACCCACCACCACCCCCTGAAGATGAACAGGATCTGTAACAGAAAGAGAGGACATGTGAGTGCATGTGAACAACCTTCCCCCAACACCACCACCATGTCATACCCGTTGCAGTGATGGGCTTCCACCTGTCTGGAATCCACCTCCTGGTGCGCCCTCAATAGCACTGCGCTGCATTGCAGCCAGTCGTCCTCAGCTGGGGTCAGCTCCACCACCGCTGGCTGGCCTCGCCAGTGCCAGCACGCCACCCTGAGGGCTGCCACCTCTCCTTCACCCTCCCGCGGTCTGTCCCAATCTTCTTTGCATTCCTGCACGGAGCGCTGGTGGCCTGCAGGTTCACTGCCTGGGCTACCCTCCCATGCAGGCCGTGACGTGGCCTGAGGGGTGCCCCGCCATCCACTCAGTAGTGCCTCCTCCTCCAGGTAGCCTGCAAGAGGGCCTCAGTCTCTGCCGGTGGTGAAGTTCCTCCTCCTCCTCCTTCGCCCACCATCCTCACCTCACCTTGGCTCTGCTCGGTCATGGCGATCTGTATGGGTGGAAGTGGACACCTGTCACTGTGCAGTCTACAGCGTTATCCCATGCCCATTGTCCAGAACATCCCACAGCATGCAACTCACCTCTCACCTGCAGTAACCAGAATCTGCCAGCGCAGCCACTGTCGCACTTTATGAGCGCAATGCATGCAAATTAGGTGGAGCAACTGTAATGAGATGCAATCGCGCCACCGCGCCTTTGAATGGCTGATCGGATGATTCTGCATGTTCGGCTGAATATCGTCATTGCGCTTTCTGTAACACGGTTGAGCTGGCTGAGCCAATAGCGCAGATCTGTGACTGTGCGGTACACTGCATTGCGCATGCCCTGGGTAGCTTACGCAGGCGCCTGCCGCACTGATGGACGTGCTGTGCGCGATCGCAATTCAGGCCAATGTCACCATTGTGCCAGTGGCGCTCAGCACTGGGCACTATATGGCGCTGTGGCACTACTGCGCAATAGTCCACTGTGGCACTGGGCACGAGGTGGTCATCCGCAGGATGTAGAGACGCCAGATGGCGCTGTGCACGGCCTGCGCCATAGACCCTGACCTGGTGTCCGACCTTGCCCCTGGCGCTGTTCGGCTGCCATGTGTGGCCCCATTGCGCTGTCTGGTGACAGCGCTATATGTGATCGACGGCGCTGTACGAACAGTGCGATGGAACCTATGGTGGTCTATTGCTAACATTTCCGCGATGGGGTTGCGGCGCTGTGGGCGCCATATTGCCTGCTGTAAAGTTGGAACAATGGCACGCGGGAGGAGGCACTCAATGGAGCAGTGGAGATGGCCAACCTGGTGGCCCTGGTCAGAGCCAGCACTATGGGGCACTGCTTGTAAGGAGAACCCTCACCATGGCTCGAACCCAGGTCTGGCTGCAGTGGCCAATGACCTGGTGGGGGTCACTGGGTGGCGCGGTCTGCCGAGCAGTGCCGGCACAGGTACAGTGACCTCCGCAGGAGGGAGCCGGACTTGCTTAAGAGGCTACGGTCACGTGCCAGGAGGGGCATTGTGCCTAGGCCAGGTGGATGTACCATCTATGCACCTGTAATCTCCGTAGGGGTGTGAGTGTGTTTTGGTGGCTGTACATGGGTGATGGCTCTGACCTGATTGGCTGTGTCAGTGTGTGCAGGTGTGAGATGCATGGGTCTGGCTGTGTGGGCAGGCACTCTCACTGGGGCAGGGGGCAGTCTGCTTTGAGTCACACTGATGTTTTTCTCAACATTTGTCTCCCACAGGCCAGGCAGAGAGGATGCAGGCACGGGATGAGGAGGGCCGTGGCAGGGCCCCGGTTGCGGTCGGTGGTGCTGCGAGGGGTAGGCCACAGCAGCAGCAGCAGCAGCCACAGCTGCTTGCGGAGTGTGAGTATCATTACATCATGGATGCTACTGCATGCTGGAGGGGGTGGGCATGACCACCTGCCATGCACAACACAACCATACATGACACAGGCAACATTCATCACTGTCCAGTGTCACTGCACGTCTGTGTGTGCGTCACTGGTGGTCCATGCATGCACTGGGCACATGGCTGTGGAACTGGCATCGCACCACGTTGCCACGTCACTTGACAGCCTTGTTTGTGCTGTGATGGACATGGGCAGTGTGTGTGTGCAGTGGTGCACATAGCTGGTGCCGCCTGGTTGGGCTTGCCAGGTGCATGGTCACTGTGGGTGGGTGCATACCATCACAGGTGAAGGACATTGGGCTATATGGCTTGCAGGTTGGGTGGTGTTCAGGGTTGTGGTCAGTCACAGCCATTGACTGTGTTCCCTTTTCCTAGGCCTCATTGTGCTCCGCAGAATTGAGCGGGCACTGCAACAGCTGACCCAGGTGTCCATGGAAAACAGGACCATCCTCCAGGATATACAGTGCCATGGGCTACGGAGGAGGCACAGCCAGGACGCAGCGGCACCAGGCAGCGGAAGACCAGCCTGCTGGGCCTTAGGCTGGCTTCCCTTCCCACTTCACCCATCCCTCCCACCTGCCTTCCCTCTCCAAGTTGTTCATCCCTACCCCTTGCCCCACCTACCTTGTACCCCTACCCCCCTCTTGTAAATAGTTTTGTTGTTGTTCATTTTGTACTTTACATTTTCTAATATATATATATTTTGATATGAATACTGTGTTGGTCTCTGATTTGCAACTGGCTATGTTGCTCAGTTGCAGTGAGTGCATGCCATCTGGGGTGGTATGGTCCTGGAGTATATAATATGTGTGTGTGTGTGTGTGTGTGTGTGTGCGTGTGTGTGCATGGGAGGTGTCTCCAGTGCAGCGAGACTTTCTGTTGGTCTTGCCATCTGCTGCCACCACTGCTGGGTGCACAGGGTGGGTCTTGGCTTATGGTTCTCTGCTACATGAGGTTGGCGTGTGCGGGGGATGCATGGTGTTTCCTGCAGTGCCAGTCACTGCACATGGAGTGGTGTCTTGGGGTCACAGTGTGGGTGTGCTGTGCATCACAGGGGCTGATGTGCACTGTGGTTGTCAACCCCTGTGTGTGGCAGTCTCAGCCTGCCAGGTGGTTGTGCTGGGGAGTCATGGCCCTGCTGTGCTGTTCAGCTTGTCCCCATGGGCCAGCAGATCATCCGTCCACCCCAGTGATACTGTGCTTGGGGTGTGCATGTGTCTTGTTAGTTCTGCAGTGTGTTCACTGTCCCATGTGTGGCATGGCTGGCGGTGGGCACCAGCCTGCCTCCCTGGTTGTGCAGTTCCATTGTGCTCTGCTGAGGGGGCTCTGCTTGCGCTATGGCACCTCTGGGCTGCTCCAGCTGGGCTGGCCTTGTTAGCTATAGGCGCAGCAACACCTGCTCAACTTCCCCTTCCTGGTTTGTGCTATGAGCAGTTTGATATACCGCGATATTCAGGCGTTGGCTGCAGCAATTTGTTTTGCTCCCATGTTTGAACATGTCGTGTCCCACTGCGCATGTCGCAATTGAATTATCTTACTCATACTGTGCACACATTTTGAGGCAGTTGAATATCGGGCCCTGTATATATACAGGTTTATATATTGGGCTGGATATTTAAACTACAACCAAAAAGTGATACAGTAGCAAGCACAATCCATTGCACCCATACGCAATAAAAGCGATATTCAAAAAGAACAGCCAAATGCCAACAGTAACGCCTGAATATAGCCAACCTATACCATAGCAACCGGGAAGAGGAAGCTGGCAGATACGATCACCATGGTGCAACAAGGATATAAGCTGAGCAGCCCAGAACCGCATAACACAAGCAGGAGCCCCCGGCAGCAGAGGCACGGGACTGCACAACAGAGAAGTAGGTAGGGCCCACCCATGCCAGATGGGCACAGGAACACAAGCAGCAGACAGACAATGCAACCCTACACCCCAAGCACAGCACAACTGGGGAGGCTGGAATATCCACCGGCCCATGGGACAAGCAAACAAAGCACAGCTGACCACATGTCAGTAGGACACCCTACCCACGAAGCTGAGACTGCCACACAAGGAGGGTGGACTCACCCCGCCACACCAGCCCTCCCAGTGCACAGCACACCCTGCACTGTGACCCTCAGACACCCCCCATGAGCAGTGACCACCACTGCAGGAAACCCATGCATACCACCACCCCCACTGTCACACTGCAACCTCATGTACCACAGAACCATACAAGCCAGCCCCACCATGAGCACCCAGCAGTGGGTGGCAGCACACGGCAATGCAACAACGGCAGACACAGTGCCAACATGCAATCCCCTGAGGCACAGCTGAGACACGACCATGCGTCGGCACAAGAGAGTACCCACACAGGAAGGGCATGCCCTGACACCACCACCACTGATACAGCACCCTGCACAGTAGACAAGTGACACATCCCAACCCACCACTAGCCACAGCAGCCAGCACAGACACCACAGTGGTGCATGGAAGCATGCATCAACCGGATGCAACACAGTGAGGGGCAAGACACACACACCATACACGGGACAATAACACAGGGACGCAGTAGTGTTGGCAGCCAAGCCCCCAGTGTGGGCCCATGAAAACTGAGCACACACAGCACTGGTCCTCCATGGCACAGGAGTGACACCACCCTGTGCATGCACTGTGGTCCCGTACGCCACCATCATATGCCTGGAGCACAAGTCACAGACAGTGGTGCACAGCCCCTGCAACACACACAAGCCACAGCATGGAGGTGGGACATCAACTGTGGAGGCCACAGTGTCACCCGAGGCAAACATGCACCACACCAGTGAAAGGAGGCAACCCAGCATTGTGACGGTTACAGTAGATGACCTGCATGGACAGCCACCACTGACATGGCAGCAGACCTTGCAGGCCACAGACTTGCAAGGGTGTCAGCTGCACAGGCCAAAGATGGGTTGGCAGGGGCACAATGGACACAGAGCATGCACCATGGACCACTGCACACATTAATGCAATGCACAGGGAACAACACACACACTACAGACACCGACTGATAGCCAATCCCACACCATAGACACTTCCCCACGCACACACACACATACCCATGACTGCACCACCCCAGATGCCATGCACACCACTGCAGCTGAGCACCTATAGCCAGCTGCAAATCAGAGACCACCACAGTATTCATACCAAAATATTTCTATTGCAATATATAAAACACAACTATATACAGAAAACTATCTACAAATGGGGGGAAGGACAGAAACCAGGTGGGGTGGGTAAGGGGCAGGGGTGAACATATGGGAGAAGGAAGGCGGGGTGTGAGGGTTGGTCAAAGGGGAGAAGGTGTTGGTAGGTGCATGTGGACATTAGTGGCTGGCCTGGTCCTCCTCCGCTTGGGGCTGTCGTCTGGCCCGTCTCCTCCTCCTGACCCCATGCTGGTGTATGTCCCTCAAGATGTGCAGGGACTCCCTTTCTACCTGCAGCAGCTCTTGCACAGCCTTCTGGATCCGCAGGAGTAGCCGTTCACCTAGGACAAGGGATCAGAGTCAATAGGTGTAACTGTCCATCCCCCTGCAGCCCACCCATTATGCATGGCATACAGCCATGTGCCACGCTCCTGTGAATGTGTGCACCCACCCACAGTGACCGTGTCCACAAGACATGCCCAACCAGGCAGCAACAGCCATGTGGACCACTGTACACACCTTCCGCCCATGTCCTGCACAGCACCACCAAGGCCATACAGTAACGTGGCTATGTGGTGTGCAGGCAGTGCCACAGCCAGGTGCCCAGTGCATGCATGGACCACCACTGACGCACTCCCAGACATGCAGTGCCACTGGACAGTGCTGACTGTCACAAGTCACGTGCATGGCAGTGGTGCCCATGGATGGTGGCCATGCCCTGCTCCCACCCTGTTATACACATGCATAGTAATCGTGGTGCCATGGCACTCACCCTCATCGGGCCGTTGTTGTCGGTGGTGGTGGTCTCCCGACACGCCTGTGTGCTTTCGTCCTCCACCCTCTGCTGCCGCCCCCATCCGCCGCTACTCGTCCATGCCTGTGGGAGAAAAAGGAGAAAAACATCAGTACAATCCCAAAGCAAATTCCCCTGCCCCAATGTGTGTGCCCACCCACCCACCCAGCCAGACCCACCACCCCATACGCTGTAAACACATCACAGCCAACCCTAGACTATCCCTCCCCTATGTGCTGGACACATAAGACAGTGTTACCCATATGGACAATACAAGTGTGTAAACGTATCACCCACCTGGATGAGGCACCATGCCCCTCCTGGCATGCGACCACAGATGGGCAAGTAGCTCTGGCTCCCTCCTCCTGAGGTCCCCATAACGGTGCCCGCACTGCTCCGATGTCCTCCTGCATCCAGTGGCCGCCTCCAGGTCAGTGGCCACCTCCTGCCAGACCTGGGTCCTGGCCCTGTCCAGTGCCTCATTTCCAAACAGTGGGCCATAGTGTGGCTCTACAATGGCCACAAGGTTGGCTAGCTCAATGGCACTCCATTGTGGGGCTCTCCTGTGTGCCATCTCAACCGCTATAGTAGGCAATATGGTGATGCAGCCTGCGGTACCTTACGTGGAAATGCTGCAGCGGTACAACGCCATTCCCTATTAGCTGTTACGAACAGCGTGATGAGATGCGCAGCCATGCGGACGTATGGCACCAAGGGGCAAAGGTCACGGGCACAGGGTCATGGGTCTCTGGCGCAGAACACGCACAGCACCATTGGGCGTGTGTCGTCTAGTGTGATTAGTTGCCTGTGTGCCAGCGCCACAGCGAACTACCGCGCGGTTGTGCCACAGCGCCATGTAGTGACCCTCGCTATAGCGCCACTGGTACAATGGTGGCCGTGCCCTGCATTGCCTACCATGCACAGCACGTCATCAGCACGGCAGATGCCTGCGTAAGCTACCTGGGCATGCGCAGTGAGGTGTACTATGCATGCCACAGAACTGCGCCATTGGCTCAGCACGTTCAACACAATTGCACAAAGCGCAATGGCGTGATATTCAGCCGTCATATGCTAATCATCTGATCAGCCATTCAATGGCACAGCAGCGCGATTTGCATCTAATTAAAGTTGCTCCTCACCTAATTTGCATGGATTGCGCTATATAGATGCGACAATGTTCTGCAGTGGCCATATTCGGTTACTGCAGTTTATTGGTGAGTTGCATGCTGTGTGGGGGTCTGGACTGTGGTATCAGGGACTTTCTTTGTACTGTACAGTCACAGGTAACCACGGTCATCCTTACATGCTGAGTAATGACCGAGCAAGGTCTGGGTGAGGAGGACTACGATGGTGGGTGGAAGAGGAGGCCCAATTTCACAAAGGCCGAGACGGAGGCACTCTTCGAGGCCTACCTGGATCAGGAGCCACTGCTCAGTGGATGGCAGGGCACCCCTCAGCCCCGTGCTGCTGCATGGAAGGAGGTGGCATGTGCCGTCAACCTGCACGGCAGCCACCAGCGCTCCGTGCAGGAGTGTAAGAAGAAGATGGGTACTGACAGGAGGAGGGTGAAGGAGAAGGTGGCTGCCATTAGGGCAGCACGTGCTGCAACAGGCGGGGACCAGCCGGAGGTGGTGCAGCTCACACCGGCAGAGGACAGTCTTGCTGCAAGCATGCAGCGCAGTGCCATAGAGGGCGTTCCAGGAGGTAGCTTCCAGACAGGTGGTAGCTCATCACTGCATGGTAAGTCATAGTCTGTCGGAGGGAGTAGGGTAGATCACATGCAGTAACGTGACTTTACTTTCTGTTACAGATCCTGCGCATCTGCAGGGATCAGCGGTGGAGGGCCTGTCCACTGCGGACAGTCATCTGGAGTTGGAGGAGGGACCATCCACCTCCACAGGTATACGTCGAGCATTGCAACAGTGGGTCCACCTGGCTGTCCACACTGATGTCGTTGAGACAGGTGTGGGGTAGGCCCTTCCTGTGTCTCAGCATTCTGGCATCCAAGGATGCCAACATGCTGTGGCTGTGGCTGTGGCAGAGACCTGCACCAATGATGAAGACATGACCGTCATGGGCAGTGACGTGTGTGCCATGGAATGGACATGCAGCAGGCCAGCTCATGCCCATGGACCTGGCTGGTTCTGACATGTGTGCCAGCGTGTCAGCACAGTCCCAGGCTGTGCCTGTCAGCACCAGTAGGGCAGCGCCAGTGGCTGGTCAGGACAGTGGGACTGTTGCAGCCACAGCGGCCGAACAACTGATCCCTTGGGCACAGCAGGTGGAGGGGCGGCAGCAGCAGTCACCCACCGGGACTGGGGGTTCAGGGTTCAGCGGTGGTGTCTGTGCACTGCCTGTGGACTTGCTCATACCTGGTCCTGGTGAGCAGTGCCCACCCTCAAGGGGTGCTGAACATCAGGCCCTTGCATACCCTGAGGGACGGGATGCCGGGGTGGCAGATGACCTCTTTGACTGAGCACACCTGCCTACGCAGGCATCAGTACAGCAGCAGATGCGGCTTGCAGCGTCCATGGAGGCACTGTGTGTGGCTCTGGAGTGGGCCAAGGAGCGATGCAGCAGGGACACCGATAGGACCATGTCACGGATTGACCATTTGCGGGAGGATGTGACCGCTGCCATTGACAGGCAAACACAGACGTTCATCGCTGTCATGGCCACAATGGGCACACAGTCAGGTGCCAATGTGTCGCTCACACTGCACAGTTCACTATCCACTCCCCATTCCCGGCGTGATGCGACACCCACCCTGTCAATGCGGGTTCAGCTGTGGCATCCCGAGCACTCCTGGTGTAGAGTATGTTCGATTGTCTTGCAGACCCCTGTGCAGGCAGTCGGCGTTAGCGCAGTGGAACCCCTGGTGGACCATCGGTGCCACCCCATGAGGCCCGTGGTCAGCCTGCCAGTGCTGGTGGGTCTCGGCGGGGCCGCCCATGAATCCGGAGCGGACGTGGCACTGTGCTGCAAGACTGACCTGTCTCCCAGCGCGGGCACTGACTGGTGCTGCCCTGTGTGCATTGTGTGTTTCAGTGGGCAGTGCACGGGTGGGTGTCCGGCCCTGCATGCAAACACACGGTCCACCTGAACACCCTCCCGGCTGCTGTCCACAGGTGCGTGTGCATGATGATGCCTGCATTGCGCTGTATACCAAAGTGCGATGGTGCCCAGCATCTGACACATGCGCATGGACAGTCAGTGGATGTGGTGGCCTGTGGACATGTGTGTTGCTAGTGTTTGCATTCCAGCTCGGTTTTGCATCTGACCCCTGTGCACTTTGTGCCTATTGTGTGTGCGTGTGTCTGTGTGTCCGTCCATGTGGTGTGTTACTGTTCACCCCTTCCTGGTTGTATGTGTGTGCTTCTGTGCCCTGCCACATCTCTTGCCAGCATGCACCCCTGGTGTGTTTCCATGCATGTATGTGGGTTGTGCCCTAGCCACTGGTGGTTGCACGTAGCACCATGACTTACCTGTGTTGGCTGAAGTGCTCCTCTGTGATGGTGTCCCGGTGCAGCTGTGCCAGCCGGAGCAGTCGGGGTTCCCGTCAGCCAAGGGGGGGCTGCCCATCCCCATCGTCACCGGCATCACCGTTGTCCCCATCACTGTCCCCCTCTTTGACCTGTACAGCTATCCCACAGTCTTTGGCCATGTTGTTCAGGATGCAACAGGCCAGGAATATCCCACAGGCCTTTGAGGGGCTATACTGTAGGGCACTGCCAGAGGTGTCCAGGCAACGGAAACACGCCTTCAGCATCCCAAACACCCGCTCAATGACGTTGCGTGTGGTGGCATGTGCCTCATTGAAGCGTTGCTGCGAAGGGGTCATGGGCTGCCGGTAGGGTGTGAGCAGCCAGGGATGGAGTGGGTGTCCACTGTCACCTGTGTGAAGATAGTGGAGGTTAGTGTCTTGTTCAGCCTCAGACTGCCCCAAGCCCTGTGGGCCACACCCATGGCACCTCTGGACATACCCCCCCTTGCCCACGATATGTCAGTTCTACATGCATACTCACCCACTAGATGACCTGTGGGGATGTCCCCACTCTCGAATCGGTGGCACAGTGCTGACTGGTGCCAGATGAAGGAATCATGTGCTCCCCCAGGGTGCGTGGCACAGACATCGATGATGCACCCACTGGCATCGCACACCACCTGGCAGTTGACACTGGCATATCCCACAGGTTCATGTAGGCAGCCCCATCGGGGCAGGGCGGGTGTGTGTATTGGCCAATGGGTGCAGTCTATCACCCTAGCATGCCAGGCATCGTGCTACTCTGTGGAACTCCTGTATGTTTGGCTGCGCTTCACTGCGTGCTGGGGAAATGGATGTACTTACAGCATGTGGCAGCAGTGCGCTGAGGAACTGGGTGAGGGTGCATGACATGGCTGACTGTGTTATGCCTGTGGTGTCCCCTGTTGGTCTCTGGAAGGTACCCGTGGCGAGCAAGCACATGCGGGCTGTTACCTTTGTCTCCACTGACAGAGCATGACTCCGTTGTGTGGGTGCCTGCATCACATCACTGCACAGCTCACAGAGCCGCCTCAGTATTGCCCTGTTCAGGCAGTACTGGCCCACAATCTCGGTATCTGTGTACAGCTCAAAGCTGGTGCGGGCTCGGTACTGCCTGTTGGGGGCATACCGCTGACGGGCCCTTCCACGGCCATGTCCCCCTGCAGCATGCCTTCTCACCCCCCTCATTACGGCATCCATGTGGAAGGTGGCACTGGCCATGTCCCTGGCTTGCGTTCCTCCCCCAGCAGCTGTTGCTTTGTTCCCCCCGCTGTCCTGACTGCTACCTCCCCTGCACCGGGTACACCTACTGGCCTCTCCTTTCTGTGGCCCCATACGCCTTCCCTTGCCCCTCTTGTGTAGTGTGGTTTCCCTGGCCTGCCCTCTTTTGTGCTGTTTTCCTGTGCCTGTCTCTGCCTCTGTCTCATGTGGCTTCCCTGTAGCATTCTTGCGCCTCTTTCTTGCTCCTTTTTATTTTGGCTCATTTCCGCTATGGCGCAACTTCCGCCTGCTCCACTGTTGTGCATTGTGCAAGTCTTTGAACATCGCACTGCGCCCTTTATGCATGGTTCCTCCCCCTTTGGTTGCGCATGCCTTTATTATCATTGCGCTGTTGCTCAGCATGTTTTCAGTGGTGCAACTGCCTCCTGCTGAATATCGCAGAATGGCACATTTTCTGACTTGCGCTGGCGCAACCCTATTGCACATTGCACAACCGTTTTGAATATCCAGACCATGTATGTGTGTGTGTGTGTGTGTGTATATATACATATATACATATATATATATATATATATATATATATATATAGATAGATATATAGATATATATATATATATCATATATATCTATCTATATATATATATATACACACACACACATTTTATTCTCTCTCATATATATATGAGAGAGAATACTGGATGGGCAACTATCCACAACCAGTGTGCTCTGCCACAGAGGGTTCTGATTCCCTCTGACCTCGAGAGTGAAGCTTGAGAGGTCCATGGGAATCAGAACCCTGATGTGGCAGAACACACTGGTTGTGCATAGAGTTGCTCATCCTGTATTTTTTTATAATGTATAGTACTTTGTTATATATGTGTGCATGAGTTCTTTTGCTTTCAAAATGAAATTGACTCATGCAGTCTCTAGAGGTTCTAGAATGCTGTTCTACTGCAGTTGGGTAGAATCACATTCCATGACCTCTGGAACTCGGGTACAACAGCATATCGCGCTCTATAGTTAGGGTTCAATGGTCACTGCTATGTTAAACCCACATTTTTCACTTTAATAACTTTGCTACTGTTCAACCAATTCACAAGAACTTTTGCATCCACCATCAGGGATTTGATGTGATGAAGTTTGCACCGGTCGGATGTGTGGGTGTGGAGAAGCGGAGTGTCCAAAAATTTGAAAATTATCATTTTTGTGTAAATTCTTTGTTACACCATTTCTCAGAAAGCTTGCGGGTTTGGTCTGACATTTTTAGGTATATCAGGCTTGGGTTGCAGATGTGCCTTTTGAAGGTTTAGTGAAAAAATATTAATCCATTCAAAAGTTATTAAATATCAAAGTTTCCCATTATTTCCTGTGGGAAAAGTTAGATGCCCCATGCAAAACTGTGTTTCTCTTTCATGAAAGTGTCATTCTCTTTTTCAAATGGGGAATGCTCTTTCATGCTGCCACCATCTTGTTTTCAGTTAGCAAGGCAAACAAACTTAAATATTTCAACAAATACTGCTCCTTGGTAAACACCAACCGTTGTGTTTACCTATTTGGGGCCCGAGAAATCAGATTATATTGTCAGTTTGCCAAACAAATGATCAGAAATACATTCATTTTATCCGCAGACATTTTACTGCTGCAAATTGCAGCACTATTTTTGTGAAAGAAGGTGGGGCTTTGCTGCAAATTGCAGCAAAAGTACTCAGTGTTTCACAAAACATTCTTTTCCTGCAGTTTGCACAACACCATGTTTTAATAAATAATCTTTTTGTCACTTCACAACAAGTACAGAGCTTGGACTTTTGGGCTGACATTTTCAGGGTATAAAGGGCTCCCATCACAGATGTGCCTTTTGCTGCATTGGTGAAACTATATTACTTTCTTCTACAGTTATGCTGCTTTTACATTGTAACGGGTGGTGTGAACTGTGCCGCCTGAAGAAGATGCAGCTTGCGGCAAATTAGTGCACTGTCCCTACATCAGCGCCCCACCCCAGTTCCCCGTCTGTATGTGTAAACCTCCCATCGCCACTGTCATTTACTTTTTTATATTATGTTTTTTTTTATACTGCATTTATATTTATAATATTTTCTTGGTGGTCTAGTGGCCCTCCCTCTCCTAGTCCTACTTACTGAATTATAGGGTTCCTGGTGGTCTAGTGGCCCTTCCTCGCTGATCCCCGATGCACTTCTGTGCATTTCATTGGTGGCTAGTGGTATTCCCTCCAACCTTCCATGTTGATTTCAGGCTGAAAATAAGAAAACCATCCCTCAATGTCTTTTTAACCTTTTTTTTACCTGTTAAAAAAAAAGAACATTGTAAATCACACTTGCATCCCCCACGCAGCCTCCCACTGTGCACGCACCTCCCCACACCCCTCCTTGACACCCCAACACACCCTCACTCACCTGAAGAGGTCCCAGGTTCAATATTGCTCTCCTGATTGAAGACACATCTTGCAGCCAGAACCTGCAACTACAATATGAGAAACTAAGGTAAATGCAGTTCAATGTATTTCAATGGGGGCTTCAACTTTTATGCATAACTCAACCATTTTTTGACATTTTTGCCCCAAATTTTCAACGTGGCCTTTTGGGGATTCCAACCTATGAACAATATGACTGTCAGTTCACATCTTCTGCCTGAAAGGTGATTTTGTGGTTGCTTGGTGAATTCACCTTTTGGACAGGATTTCCATAATGACAGTCATATTGTTCCTGAGGTGGGGTCTCCAAAAGGGCAAGTTGAAAATGTGGGGTCAAAATTTTAAAAAATGGCAGAGTTATGACCATTTGTTGCAATTTCGCTATACACGCTCATAACTTCGGAAATTGAAAATATTTTGACCCAAACATTTCAACATAGACTTGTTATTACTCCACTAACAGTATGTTACAGCTATCATTTTTCAAATCCTGACCAAAATGTTTTTTCATATCTGTGGCATGGAATGGTGTTGCTGTTGTGAAGAATTATGTTTTGGTAGGGATTTGAAAATTTTCGTGCCGGGTGACACAAACCCACTCAGCAGGTCAGCCCTCTACTCCCAAAGTGCCAACCTCCAAGCGCAGTCTTGTGAACAGTTAACAGAAACAGAGTAACCCTCCTGTCTGTTTTGGGGATTCGAATCAACCTTTGGTCTCAAGTCTTGGAGGGATTCAAACTGTGAACCTCTTGTTAGCATACCCAATGTACA
This sequence comes from Neoceratodus forsteri, assembly GCA_016271365.2. Taxonomy (NCBI): domain Eukaryota; kingdom Metazoa; phylum Chordata; order Ceratodontiformes; family Ceratodontidae; genus Neoceratodus; species Neoceratodus forsteri. The sequence goes on from CM028133.1 coordinate 833,412,365, forward strand.
GGCTCAGATAATTCTGTCTTCAGGGGGCCAGATATCTTTGACAAGGGCACCTAACCAGCTGTACAGAAATGAACCCTTAATAACTGTAATAAAATACCTCAAATTTAAAACGCTTACCTTTTTACAGTTTGGTATCACCATTCAAGCTTATGTACAGTGTCTGCTTTAACCATATATACTCCACTTGTAAAAAAAAAAACAGAAATCAAAGACAGACCAACTAGGCTCTAAAAATAAAGTTTTACTAAAATAGATAAAAAATATGTAAAACATAAAATACAGAACTGTTATATCACAAGACATACAACTCTATTAAAAAAACAAGGTTTTAACAGCATAACTTCTACTACAATACTTAGATTTGTCTCTCTCTCTCTCTCTCTCTCTCTAAATACCTGCTTAAAGTGTTCAAAGATGTTTCATTGTCAGAGTCTAGAAAAAAGTGTGCCCTCAGAAGGAAAACAGAATATTGTTTAAAAGCTGGCTTTGCCCACCTCTTTGCATAAGGTCACCTAGCTCCTCCCTGTCAGAATATAAAAAATAAATATATCTATACAAAACCAGGTTGTCTTTTCTTGAAGGCAAATTAATATTCTGTGATCTCGGAACAACTCATTTTCTTTTTCAAATTACATTTCTTTGATCTTTAAGCAGATATTCTCTCTCACATGGACATCAAAGCATTTATGTCTTTCTCTCAGATCTCACGGAGCTGCAACATGCTTTGTATCACCATGTTAAAATTTAACTGTGTTTCCTCTGAACGTCATAAACGTTTATGATTTCCCTCTTAGCAACTACAGCTATAATTAACTCAGACAAACAGGAGTTCCTTGATTAAGGCCTGGTCTGTAATTAGCTCATGGCTTTCCTCTTTTTGCTGAGATCTGTGGGGGGTGAGTGAGGTCATTCCAAGAGCACCAGATTTTTCAGCAGAGACAACCAGTAATACATTTTCATATTACAAAAAATAATACAGTGATCAGAACCAGCTGTCCAAGTGTCACAATTCCTCCCCACCTAGAATGAATTTGGGGGCTCTATCCCCTGCATGGGATGAGCTCCCAAATCAGTTCCCTCCTCATAGACCCTAGATAGCCCATCTGAGTTCTGACTTTTTGGCTCCAGCTCTATGTACGACTGACATATCATACCCTTGCAAAGCAAGACTCCATCTTAGCAATCGACCATTGTTCTTTCCCATCTGCGTCAGCCAAACCAGGGGGTTGTGGTCAGTCGACACCACAAAATGCTGCTCATATAAGTATGGGTCTAATTTCTTTAGGGCCCACACTATGGCAAGACACTCCTTTTCCACCGTGGAGTAAGTCTGCTCCCTGGGAAGTAACCTTTTACTCAAGTAGGCTATTGGGTGATCCCTCCCTTGGCTGGATGTCTGACTCAGTACTGCCCCAATACCCATGTCTGAGGCGTCAGTCTTAACTATAAAGGTTTTGCTATAGTCAGGACTTGGCAAAACAGGAGCACTGCACAGTGCCTCCTTTAGTTTGGAAAAGGCTTCCTCACAGGCTGGGCCCCAGGTAATTTTCATGGGCATCCTTTTCTTTGTCAGGTCAGATAGGGGAGCAGCCAGGGCACTGTAATTTGGTAAAAATGTCCTGTAGTACCCTGCTGTCCCTAGAAAACTCCTGACCTGCTTCTTTGTTTCTGGTCTGGGCCATGCCTGGATTATGGTTAGGATGGAGCTGTCCCCGGCTTACCACATGCCCGATGTATGCCACTTCTCCCATGGCCACCTGGCACTTCCCGGCTTTGTCAGTGAGCCCAGCCCTCTGTATCCTGCCCAGTACTTCCCTAAGGTGGGACAGGTATTCCTTCCAGCTGGTACTAAAGATGGCAATGTCATCCAGCTATGCCATGGTGTACTCCTTGGCACCATTTAACACCTGGTTCACCAACCGTTGGAAAGTGGCCGAGGCGGTCTTCATTCTGAAAGGCATTACTTTAAACTCAAATAAGCCTATCAGAGTGATGAAGGCTGACCTCTCCCTAGCTCTGTTTGTCAACTCTACCTGCCAATACCCCTTTGTCAAGTCAATGGTCGCCAGGTAGGTCACTCCTCCCAACTTGTCCAGGAGTTCATCCGTCCGGGGCATCGGGTGGGCGTCGGACTTCATGACTGCACTCAGTCCATGATAGTCCACTCAGAAATGAGTAGAGCCATCTGGTTTAGGCACAAAGACTATGGATCAGGCCCAGGGGCTGTGGGATCTCTGGATTACCCCTAAATCCAGCATCTCCTCCACTTCCCTCCTAATGTCTTTTTGGACAGCCTCTGACACCCGATATGCTGTCCACTGTATGGGTGTCTGTGTCCCTGTCTCCACATCGTGCATTGCTAAGGGGGTTAGTCCAGGTGTGATGCTAAACAATGGGGCAAAGTGTGCTAAAACCTCCCTTACTTTCTGGATCTTGTCCAGGGCCATCTGGGGAGACAATTTTACTGCCCCCACAAAGGATTACCACTTACTTTCCTCCAGCAAGTCCAGAAGAGGTCTCCTTCATCTGCCCACTCCCCATGACTACACACTACAAACACGTCAGCCCTATTTGCATATGGCTTCATCATGTTGATATGGTACATCCTTTCTGTCTATCTTCTGTCAGGTAATTCCACAACGTAGTTCACATCATTTACCTTCCTAACCACTTTGTATGGTCCTGCTCACTCAGCCTGCAGCTTGTCTTTCCAGACCAGAATAAGGACCATGACTTCCTGACCCTCCATGTATGAGCGAGCCCTGGCTCTGCAGTCATACCACACTTTTTGTTTCTGTTGGGCAGCTGCCAGGTTGCTCTGGGCTGTTCCCATAAGCTCCTTTAGCCTTTCCCTAAACCTAAGGATGTAATCCACAATGGGAATTCCCTGGGTGGCATGCTTGCCTTCCCAGTCCTCTGGGATCAAGTCTAGAGGTCCACGTACCTGGCGTCCATATAAGAGTTCGAAGGGGGAAAATCCTGTCGACTCTTTGGGCACCTCCCTGTATGCAAACAACAGGTGGGGAAGGTATTTCTCCCAGTCCCTCCCATGCTGTTCAGTAAACGCCCGGAGCATTGACTTTAGGCTACCATTGAATCTTTCCACAAAACCATTGGCTTGTGGATGACACGGTGTCATGCATCTCTGCACCACCCCACACTTCTCCCATAAACATTTCATCAGGTCTGACATGAAGGAACCCCCTTGATTGGTGATAACCTCCTGCAGAAACCCAACATGGGAGAAAATCCCAAGTAAGGCATCTGCCACCTTGTCTGTCCTTAGACATGTTAGGGTGACTGCCACTGGGTAGCGGGTGGCATAATCCACCACAGTCAGGATGAACCTCTCCCCTGAGGAGCTGGGGGTATTTAAAGGCCCAACAATATCCATTCCCACTCTCTGGAATGGCTCCTCCACTATGGGCAAGGGGATCAGGGCTGCTTGGGTTTTCTTGCCCGCCTTCCCTATTTCTTGGCACCAGTGACAAGACCTGCAATACTCTTTCACCTGCTGGGTGAAGTTAGGCCAGTAGAAATTCTGGGCCAACTGCTGCATCGTGCATGATTCCCAGATGACCAGACCAGGGAATATCATGAGCAGTCTGAAGCAACTGCTCACGATACCCCTGAGGAATGACAAACTGCCTGCCTATTACCCCTCCCTCTGTCTGTATTGCCTGAGTATACAAAAGCCCATTTTACCAATAAACCTTATGTCTGCCGTCACTTTCCTGTGTGCCGTCTGAGTCTGTCCAAGCCCTCAGCTTCTCTAAACTAGGATTACCCCTCTGAGCAGCTGCAAACCCCTCACACATTCCCAAGGCATGGGACAGGTCCCCTTCAGTCACTAAACTAGGGTCCCTAGCACTAGTGTCAGGGCCCTCAGGATCACTGTCAATCCCAACCCTCTGACAATGGGTCACCCCTCCCTCTTCGGAGTAACCTTCTGTAGCTGTGTGGTCACTTGCTACCGGGGAAATTTCTACCCCTTTTTTTATCAATCTCCATATCAGAAGACACAGGCTAGGGAACCAGCCTCTCAGTGGTTTTCACAATGGCTTCTGTGGGGTTCAGGGAACTACAATTTTCCCTTGCCACTTGGCTATGGGTAACTGCACATACCATCCCCTGTTGGAGATTGTTACCCAAGATCACATCCACTGCTAAAGTTTTGGCTACAGCCACTTGTTGCACCCCAGTCTAGGAGAACACTAGCCAGTGGCAATGTTTTCACTTCACCAGTAAACCCTTGTACAGTGACATATTTATTGGGTATAGGCTGACCAGGCTGTACCAGATCCCCTTTCACCAATGTCAGGGATGCCTCAGTGTCCCTTAACCCTTGTGTCTGCACACCATTTACCATGACTGGGTGCCTGTGTTCCCTCATGTTCACTGGCATGCTCCCAGGGACACACAAACAACCCACTTCTTTTCTAGCACCCTGTTGTGTATTATTGCTCACCTTTTTGGGACACTGTCTGGCAATATGCCCAGTTTCTTTACACAGCCAACATGCATTTCTTATTTCAGAGAAATCTTTTCTCTGAATCCTGGGGCTAACTGGTTTCAGTGGAAGCAGTGAGGGTTTTAGCTGCCCTGAAGGTGCGCTTTCCCCTTTCTGTGCTGCCACACCTGCCCCATTCACTCTCAGAGCAGGTCTGCTCTTGGCATAGAGGTCTGAGAGTTCAGCAGCCTCTTGCACTGTTTTTGGATCTCGGTCCTCTAGCCAGGTTTTTAGCTCGGCTGGGCATGCCCAATAAAACTGTTCTAATAAAATCACATTTTCAATGTTATCAACAGAGTTTGCCTCAATTCGTTCCCACCAACATTTTAAAAACTAAAGTTGTTTCGTGGCTAGCTCCTCATAGCTCATGTCAGGACTTCTGAGCTTACGGAATTTTGCTCTGTATGATTCAGCAGTTAATTCAATTTTTTTTAACAGTGCAGCTTTAAGTTTGCTGTAATCACTGTCCTTGTTGTCCATTTGACCCAATGCATCCCGAGCTTTCCCGGTAAGTAGCAGGGATAGCTGGAAGCTCCAGGACTCTCTAGGAATTTTAGCCTGAATACAAACTTTTTCAAAAGAATTTAAAAAAGTGTCCATATCTTCCCCCTCCTTAAATTCAGCTATTAATTTGGAGTTCAATTTGTAACTCATTCCTGCAGTCCCAGTTAAACCCAAGCCATTTACCTGCTCTGGTGCCGCTGGTTGGAGTTGTAGCTTCTCCAGTTCGTGTTGCCTCTGGTGCTCCTCTCTCTTCTCCTCTGCAACTCGCTGGTGCTCATGCTCCTCACTGTCTGAATCTCACTGTTCCCACTCTGCCTCTCTGCATTCTCGCTCTGCATAATGGTGTTCTCGCTCTGCCTCACGGTCCACCTCTCGCTTCTCTCACTCTGCCTCTTGGCATTCTCAGACTGCCTCATGGTCTGCCTCTCATTTCTCTCACTCTTTCTCTTGGCGTTCTCGCTCTGCCTCATGGTCCACCTCCCTCTGTTCTCGCTGTGCCTCCAGTTCCATCCTGCGTAACTCAGTTTGCAGCCTGAATACCTCTGGATTCAGGATACTGGTGACCTTCCCCTGCTGCTGTGGCCCTTCACTGACAGTGGCCCTGCTGTCCTCCTCATCAGCTCTGGACCCTTCACTGGCTGCTAGCCCTTCCATACTTGAGGTTTAGTCCTTTCCAGTCAATGTTGGTGACTCACTGCTCTGGGTATCTGCTATCATCACGGCATCTATGATGCTCTGCTTGCTTGCTTTCACCTCGAACAGGACTCCCCTGTCCCTGCACAACTGCCTTAAGTAATCTACAGTGTGCCTGCTGTAGTTAGAAGTCATCTTTCCTGACTACTGCTACTCTGACTGCACTTCAGGGAAAAAAATAAAATGGGTAGGAACTTGACTGTACCCAAGTGATATATAGTTCTGTTTCCTTTTTAAAATAAAACTCTGTCTTTTTCTTTCTTTGTAATAGAGCTTACGGTCTCAGCTGACACAGAACAATAAAAGCTTATGATACCAAAATTATGCCACCGCTGCCAACCTATCTGTCACAAACCCACTCAGCAGGTCAGGCCCTCTACTCCCAAAGTGCCAACCTCTGAGCGCAGTCTTGTGAACAGTTTAATAGAACAAGGCAACCCTCTTGTCTGTTTTGTGAGTTCAGATCAACCTTTGGTCTCAAGTTCTGGAGGGATTCAAACTGTTAACCTCTTGCTAGCGTACCCAATGTACAGACTCAGATATTTCTGTGTTCGGGGGGCCAGATATCTTTGCCTATGGGCACCTAACCAGGTATACAGAGATGAACCCTTAAAAACTTTAATAAAGACCTCAGAGTTAAAATGCTTCTCTTTCCAGTTTGGTATCACCATTCAAGCTTATGTTTAGTATCCGCAATAACCATATACTTTTCTTACAACTAAAAAGAAGTCAAAGACAGACCAAGTAAGTTTTAAAAAGAATTTTACTAAACTAGTTAAAAATATGTAAAACACAAAATACAGAACTCTTATATCACAAAACATACATATCTTTTTAAAAGAACAAGGTTTAAACAGTGCAAATTCCTACTTACAATACTTAGATTTGACTCTCTTTCTAAATACTTGTTTAAAAGTGCTCACAGATCTTTCCTGGTCAGAGTCTAGGTCAAAATATGTCTCTGTGTAGTAAAACAGAATATTTCTTAAGCATGCTATATTGGCCAACCACTTTTTGTGTGAGGTCAACTAGCTCCTCCTCTGTCAGATTATATATAAAAAATATATATCTTATACAAAAAAGGGATGTCTTTTCAGTATTAATTTTGCAATCCTCAGCATGACTCATGTTTCAAATGACATCTCTTTTGATCCATGCTGCATCTTCCCTCACACAGGCTTCACAGGAGCATTTACAACCTTGCACCTTTGTACAACAACCTAGGTTCCTCTCCAACATCATAAAATGGATATGATGTAGCAACTATGGCTATAATAAACTCAGATAAACAGGATCCTTGATTAAAGCCTTCCATTTAACACATTGTCTCTAAAAACTGAGTGTGTGTGAACTCACATGCTGTCAGCATTTTTTTCTGGCTTGCATCTTTCAGCTGAAACCTGGGGGGGGTGAAGTCACTCCTAGAGCATCAGATTTTCACCAGAGACAGTCAGTAATACATTTTATATTAAAAAAAATGATACAGCACTCAGAACTGGCTGTCTACATCACAACAGGCACCTAACCAGGTGCACAGAAATGAACCCTTAAAAACTGTAATAAAAGACCTTAGATTTAAAACGCTTACCTTTTTCCAGTTTGGTATCACCACTCAAGCATATGTACAGTGTCTGCTTTAACAATATATACTCCACTTGTAAAAGAAAAGAAATCAAAGACAGATCAAGTAGGCTCTAAAAATAGAGTTTTACTAAAATAGATAAAAAATATGTAAAACATAAAATACAGAACTATTATATCACAAGACATACAACTCTATTAAAAGAACAAGGTTTTAACAGTACAATTTCTACTACAATACTTTGATTTGTCTCTTTCTCTCTAAATACCTGCTTAAAGTGCTCAAAGATGTTTCTTTGTCAGAGTCTAGATGAAAGTATGTCCTCTGAAGGAAAACAGAATATTGTTTAAAAGCTGGCTTTGCCCACCTCCTTGCATGAGGTCACCTAGCTCCTCCCTGTCAGAATATATGAAATAAATATATCTATACAAAAACAGGTTATCTTTTCCAGAAGGTAAATTAATATTCTGTGATCTCAGCACAACTCATTTTCTTTTTCAAATGACATTTCTTTGATCTTTAAGCAGTATCCTCTCTCACACATACATCAAAGCATTGATGTCTTTCTCCCAGATCTCACAGAGGTGCAACATGCTTTGTATCACCATGTGAAAATTTAACTGTGTTTCCTCTGAACTTCATAAACGTTTATGATTTCCCACTTAGCAACTTGAGCTATAATTAACTCAGGCAAACAGGAGATCCTTGATTAAGGCCTGATCTTTAATTAGCTCATGGCTTTTCTGTTTTTTCTGAGACTGGAGGGTGAGTGAGATCATTCCAAGAGCACCAGATTTCTCAGCAGAGACAACCAGTAATACATTTTTATATTACAAAAAATGATACAGTGATCAGAGCCAGCTGTCCAAGTGTCACACTGGGTACATCAAGTGGGGTAATAACATGACTATGCCAACAATTTTTTTTGTTTATTGATTTCATAATTCTTATTTACAACCTTTGAGTCAAAGACTCATTTACAAAGACACCTTGTCGCAGGGAGGGTAGACAACAATTGGTGGTGGAGTACGACAATGGAGAACATTACAGGTGAGATACAGTAAAAGAACACACAAAGCAATTTTAGTAATACAAAGGTGTACAAAGGCTTCAATTAGTTACAATTAGTCTAGTGTATATAAATAATAAGGTACCACTAGGGGTTGTAGGGAGCAATACTTGGGGGGAAGGGGTGCTTGCATTCTGTCACAGTTGTTGTAAAAATGTAAGCACAGGGTCTGGAGGGCCCTGCACTTACAGACCTACATATATACGCATGTATGGCGCACACACACAAATACAGATACCATTAAGGAGTAATGGGAGAGCAGGGCCCAGAAGGCACTGCACTCCCACATGTAAAAATGCATAGTACTATGCAGTGGTGGGAGTGAAATAAGGATACAATTACACTCTGTGAAGAATTAGTGATGGTTGGGAGTGCAGGGCCCAGAGGGCCTTGTACTCCCACAATAAAATTAGACTCCGATTATACTTTCTCAAAAAGTAAGGAAATTCTTGGCAAAAAACTTAATTAATGCATCAGATAGGGTTCATATTAAGGTGACAAAAGTATGGAAATGCAATATTAGGGTTTCCAATCCTACCATCCCGCCCCCATCATCCACACACCAACAGGCGTTGGTGTTTCTTGGGGTCATCAGCTCTAACACTCACCCCACACTCCTATACTGTGCCATCTCAGCTTCCTTACACATGGAATGGTGTGAGCATTAGGGCTGATAACCCCAAGGCAAACCCACAATGCCTATTGGTGTATGGAGGGTGGGGGTGGTAGGTTTGGAGACCCTAACACCACATTCCCATACTTTTGTTGCTTTAATATGAATCCTAACTGATGCATTAATGAAGTTTTTTACCAAGAATCAATATATTATATATATATCTACAGTGAAGCCCACCAGGATGAAGCACGGTATCACAGGTTTACTGCATGACAAATAGAGAATAATGGCTAGATAAGTGTGTGTTATGAATTTATTTCACACACTCGAGGTGTGTGATGACCGATAAACCTCGAGAGCGGAGCTTGAGAGGTTTATGAGATCATCACACACCAAGGGTGTGTGAAAAAAATCCATAACATCAAACTTACCTATCCTTTATTTTTTATAATTGTTGGTGTGGAGGTTTAGACTGTATTTCTAGCAGCTTGAAAGAAAAAGAAGTTTTTAGCTAGAGTGCTAAGATCATTTGGAGACTCTTCATGTTGGCAGATAAGACAACCACTGTGAGTACCCACTTTCAGTGTCACGCACATCGAGGGTCAGATGCATTGTTTCTATGGGGATTGTCATATCAACTGGATTTTAGGTTATTATGAAGTGCCATATCAACTGGATTGTGGGTTATTATTGCCTTTGGAGCATAATAACCTGAAAGCCAGTTGTTATGCATTTTTAACAAAACAGTAATCCGGTTGATATGTATGGTCACCAGTTACTATAAGGGATTAACTACCATTTCAATTGCATTGTTAGCTTCAGTAACTCCACTGGTGCTCTGCTTCATCCCGGTAGGCTTCACTGTGTGTGTGTGTGTGTGTATGTGTATGTATATATACTGTATATATATAATATATATATATATTCATTGCAAAAAACGTAATGCATCAGTTAGGGTTGATAGTACAGTGAAAAAAGTCTGGAAATGTGATGTTAGGGTTACCACCCCTACCACCCCACCTCACCCCATTTCACCCTCCACACAACAGACATTGGGGTGTACCATAAGGTCATCAGACCCAACTCTCACCCCATTCCATGTGTAAACAAGCTGACATGCTACAGTATAGGAGAATGGGGTGAGAGTTAGACCTGATGACCCCATGGCACACCCTGTCTATTATTGTGTGGAGGGTGGAGATAGTGGGGGTGGGGTGGTAGAAGTGGTAACCCTAACATCATACTTTTGTTGCTGTGCTATCAACCCTAACTGATGCATTAACAAAGAATTTTTGGCAATGAATTTCCATTCTTTTTGAGAAAGTGTAATGTAACAGGTAAATTACATGTGTCTGTGAGGGCGCGGGCCCTCCAGACTCTGTGCTCCCTTCACACTGCCCATTTTTTATGTAATGGTATGTGTAAGTGGAAGCATGGGCCCTCTGAGCCCGCGCTCCCACTTACACATAAATACGCAGCCATACAGCAGCCTCATAGTACTGAAAAGAAACCCTTGTAACATTTAGCAATATCTCAGTAACTGTAACAACTATAGAAAAAAAGTCTACTGCAGTTGTAATCATGACTTCGAAACCTCCACACATGCTTAAGCTGTGGGTAGTGAAAAATCCATACCTCAAAGCGTTTTCAAGATATGGGCGCCCAAAGACACTGTGGGTGCCACAGTGTTATCCTATGGTAAATTTCTCAACTTCAGAATGCTGTAACTATAGGCCCATTGAATGTTTTGGGACCAAACCACCAAAAGGTATGTCTGTGGGACCAGGGCTTGCCACCCTGCAAATTTCAGCCCAAAAGCACAATCCACCTTGGCACAATGAAGTGACAAAGAAAACACAACATGGAAAATGTTTTCGAACATTGTTTTCCTGAAAACAAAAATGTTTTCATGACACCCTTATACCTTATAATGAAATCTCTTCATGCACAAAAAAATTGTGAGCCACCTTTTATTTTGTGCGTGATCACTGTCGCACACACACAAAATATTTTCATGAAAACAAAACGACAAAATGGTGGAAACATTTTGAAAAACATATTTCCAGGCTACCTGCACAAAAAACGATGCCAGGGTCATGTTCTTCAGGGCCCGATTAGGTAAACACAAGTGTTGGTGTTTACCAAGGGTCAGTATTTTTTGATTTACAACATTTTATGTCTCTCACTAACTGAAAGCAAAATGGCGGTAGCAAGAAAACAAAAATCCAGAGCACAAAAACAAAAATACTGTCACAAAAGTTTTCACATTGCACATATAAATTTTCCCATAGCCTAAAATGGAACATGAAAAACTTGCATAACTTTTGAACGGATTAGTATTTTTTTCACCAAAAGGCACCACTTTGACCCAGGCCACATATACACATGCACATTTGAGTCCAAACAGACATATATTTTAGTCTGTTAAGCCTGATGAAAAAATGAACAAAAGTTGAGGATTTTTCACATTTGTGACACTCTGCAGTTCCGCAACCATACATATGGCCAAAACAAATCTTTTCAGAGCCACAGATCTATGGTTGGACACTGTGCATGCAACATTTCAAGCAAACTGGACAAATGGTTGCAAAGTTATTAAAGTCCAAACTTTGGGGTTTAACATAGAAGTGGCCCACCAACCCTAACTATAGCTGCACTACTGTGCAGCTATAATATATATTTATATATTTTAAAAAAGCACAAAGATCCAATGGAATGTTCCAGTTATAGGCCAATTCTCTGCTCAGCATAGATTATAAAATCTTAGCTAAGGTTCTGGCTATTAGATTCCAAAAATTAACACAACTATTGATAGGGAAAGAGTAGGCTGGTTTTATGAAAGACAGGAATTCCTCGTATAATATGAGCAGACTCTTCTCCATTATATGGGCATCCAAAAAACTTAAGGTGACCTCTGCACTTCTATCTTTAGATATAAGCAAAGCTTTTGATACCCTTGAATGGCCATTCCTTTTTAAAATTTTACAGCAATATAATTTTGGCCCTAACATTTGTTTCTGGATCAAAACTCTCTAAAGTATGCCTAGCTCTGTCATAATAGCCAATGGTATTGCCTCAAACACTTTTAACCTTGGTTGAGGAACAAGGCAAGGCTTTCAAATTTCTCTGTTTCTTCTTATCCTGTCAGTACAGCCCCTAATTCAGAAAATTATAGATGTCACTAATATACACAAAATTGTAGTAGGTAATAAATTGTGCTGGTTATTTCATGTACTTGGAAGGATATTCATTTTATTTCTCAGAAAATATTTGGTCAGAAATTACCTTACTCTCCCTCAGTTTTTACTCTGGGAAAATACGTTTCATACACACCCCCTTGTGTCTTATTTCTTACATAACACACATCCTGCCATGCCTTACTGCTTAATTCTACTCTATTCTGCATTCAGAATAAACTCTTGGCAGCTTTGCTATGACATTCCTAAGACACTGTGCAGAATTCTATGCACATTTGTACACATTCCAAACAAATCTAAACAGTGCTCCCAGATTGGCCAAAGCATTTTCCTGTAGATTACCCTCATTTTCATGTATTTTCCCTGTAAAACCTTGGTAAAATTTCTGTAGATTTTTCTGTATGCTCAAACCAATTTATTTTTGTAATTTACATCATATAGTTGTCAATAAAATCACTACAACACATGTTATGGCTGTTTTAAGTGTTCTTGTTTACTTTAAGAACCAAAACTGACCTAAAAACATATCATCACACTACAACTAAAACGTATTTACAAGTAACACGAAAACAACACACAATGGTGGGGGAAGAACTGACATAGAAGGGAAACACTGATACTGAATGGTGGTATAAAGAGATAAACAGGCATATTATAGTATAAAGTCTTAAAATGGACACCCAAGGGGTCTTGTGCACGTGATGTGCAAAGTTACTGTTATGATCCATTCGCTATGCAAATGTGTGCACCCTTAATATTTGTCCTTGGTTTAACACCATTCTAGCATTGTCTTAGTTGGCTTAAATTTAAAGCAGTCATCTTCTGTTTTATTGAAGGAAACATGCAGCAGTGCACTAAGTGTATTTCTTTTCAAACAGCTTCTGTCCTTTGTTTTCGTACGGTTGACCTCGCTAAATAAGCCCTCCATGTCGACATTTCCATGGGGGCAGGATTAACAGTGCAGATGTAAGCCTGCCAAGCAGGGGGAACCTTAAGTCACTTGGAGTCCTGGGATTCTTCAAGTTCCTGATGTACTGCCACTACTCGTCAATTGCCACGGTAGTCTTTTCCTCTGGGAAGGTCATCATTTCGTATTCCAGTACTTCATCATCAAGTTGATCCCTGACTTCATCAATGGTTCCAACAATGTTGGGGAAGCAGTCTGCCAAGGCTTTGAATTTAGAACTCGAAACATGTTGTTTCTCTGGGTTCAGTGCCTCTAGATTTTTATAGATGCCACCACTATAGTCCACAAATGGCATTCTCCTTTTCATTTGCTGGTATGCCTCCATCCAGAAGTGCTTTGCTAGTGAAAGAAACTGTAGAATGGTTTCTTCTTCTCCTTCCTCTTCCAGCTGCTGTACAAGTGATTTGCAATCCAATTTTCCAAATGTAACTTGGTCCAATGAAAGGTGGTAGTCTGTGTTTGTGACATCAGTATCTTGAACAAGTGCAGCTTCTTGAATAGTGGCAGTGGTTATGAATTTTGACAGACGTTTTTTGTACAGAACCTCTAGCTCATGGAGAACATTGTGAATATTTGGCTTTTCCTGCTGGAAAAGAAGACTGAACTCTAGAATGAGTGGGAATTCATAGTCCAGGAACATGAAGCACAGCTTTACTAGACTGGAATGTAAAGCAGTCCAGATTCCCAAAACTAGATACATAGATACGTAGACAGTGTCGGCAGATAAGGGCCTATGGCCCACCCAGTCTGCCCATTTGAGCTTGTAAGTTCAGTTTATGTTTTCCAAGAAGTCTGCTATCCCTTACCCCTGACCTCCAGAATTCCTTTATGTCTATCCCATGCATTCTTAAATCCCATGATTGTTTCAGTCCCCACCACTTCCTCTGGCAGGGTGTTCCACTTGTCCATCACCCATTCTGTGAAGAAATTCTTCCTCACGTTTCCTCTGAATCGTCCTCCCTCCAACTTCATCCCATGCCCTCTAGTCCTGGAACATCTTTTTCACTTAAAAATAGTGTATTCCTGCACCCTGTTCCTCCCTGTAAGATACTTGTATGTCTCTATCATAGCCCCTCTCTCCCTCCTCTCCTCCAGGGAGTACATATTCAGTTCCTTCAACCTGTCCTCATAGGACTTGTGATGCAATCCATGTACCATCTTTGTTGCCCTCCTCTGAACCTTCTCTACCCTGTCTATGTCCTTACATAGGTAAGGTCTCCAGAACTGTACACTGTACTCAAGGTGAGGCCTCACTAGTGTCTTGTATAGTGGAGTTATGACCTCCCTTTTCCTGCTGGTGATGCCCCTGTCTATGCATCCCAGCATCCTATTTGCTTTACCTGCTGCCTTGTCACACTGTTTCCCTACCTTGAGGTCATCAGAGATGATAACCCCAAGATCCCTTTCCTGCTTGATGCATGCTATATCCTCACCCCTCAACTGATATATTGTGTCAGGGCTTTTGTGCACTTCTTTCACTTGAACTGTCAAAATAAGATTTAATGTCTGAAATTGTTCCACAATTCTTCCAGCCACTTGCTGCAGACTGAGCCATCTGGTCTGACATGGTTACAGAATCCTGTGTGGTTTTGTGTTCGTGAAGTCCTGAAAGGTCTGAAAGGTTTGCATTCGTTTAGCGCTTTTCTTAAAGTAGTACCAGATGTCTAAAAGCAGGCTCTGTACCTCATCAGAGAACACTTTGCAAGCATCATTTGCTACAAGGTGGGCAACATGGCAGATGCAATGAATATTGAAGATGTACAGCAGCTCCTTTTTCAGTCTGGAGAGAACACTATTTTTTACCCCATCATCACATTGGCTCCATCAGACCCAAACCCTACAATGTGTTTTAGGGGGATTTCATCCTTTCAGAGTTCTTCAGTAATGGCATCGTATAAGGTTCCTGCATCAAATGTGACTCCAGATGCAGAAGGTGTTCCCTGGACTTCAATCAGCTTGTAAAAGCATGACCTCACCCATTCCTCTGCATCCAGGATACAAGCAAGTAGAGCCAACTGCTTTGCAGCAGTCTGATCATTGCTTTCATTGATGAGGAGACTGAAATGTTTTTTTCTTATTTGCTCAACAACAGATAGCTTGAGCTCTTCTCCAATGATGTTCACCAACAGGTGATTTTGTTTTGCTCTCCTTACAGACAAACTTCTCTGCAAACTTGGAGTCCTTGAACATCACTGGGAACATCTCACTCATGTGATTTGCCAGTGCAAATGGCAAGTGATGCTCTGCCACAGCCCTTGCCCACAACAATTCTGCTGATGCCACATCAGCATCCAGGGAATGTGCAAACAACTTGCTGACTGTTGCGTTTGATGAGAGTGATGTTAGCAGCTTCCTATGTTTTTCTCTCCGACTATGATCGTGAAGATCACTCTTCCCTCCAGTGGCAACCTTGATGTGTTTGTTACAAGGACTACAGAGAGAGAGAGAGAGAGAGAGAGAGAGAGAAAAAGAAAAAGATAGGATTAGTTTAGTAATTTACAACAAAACACAATCTCCTCCACTCACCCAAAATCCTGACTGAGTACTACACTGTTAGCACCATGTCTTACACTAGTTAGCACCCCTGGCTTACACTAGTCATCTGTTTTAATAACAGTGCATGTACTCCAATACTTCTGTGCACCACCTCACACTTTTTGCAGTGCCCCCATTCCAAAATGCATCTCTTAGAATTGTGTATAAATACTCACACAGAATGCACGTTCTTCCCCTTTGCCACTCTTCTGGAGCCATCCTTTGAATTCTAGTTCAAGTTCCCAGTCTTTTCTGTAGCTCTGACGATACCTAATTTTCTTTGCAGGGGTGGAAGGCGATGACAGAGATCCAGATCAGATTCTTGCAAAAGACATGTCAACCAGTGGAATTCTGTTGCTGCTGCTGGTTCTGTTAAATACATAAAAAAAAGGTGTCAGTTGTGTGTTTCATAAATCTCAAAAGGAGTAAATGTTTTCTTAAGCATGTGTCCCTACTCTAAACTGCATCAGTCTCAAATAGCTTACCTTTATATAAGGTGCATCAGGCCAAAATCTGCTTAATCAAGGTTTGGGTCCCCGGCCAAAGTGAAGGTAACTGGTTGGGAGCTAACTAATAATCAATCATGAGAAAGCCATACTTCAGTTACAAATATTAGCAGCTCACCTTTGCTCATTCACAAATCATGAGTGTGCTACTGTATATAGCATACATTAAAAAAAAAGTCAGAGCAAGGACACCCTGCCTCCCCCACTCCCAGAAAAGGAAAATGTAACATTAAGCATATTTTTCCAGCCTGAATTGGCAACGTACTAATCTGATTTCAAAAGGAGTGGTGGTCTCTTGGTATTCACCTCAGGGCCCTGCTACGAAGTCACCCAGCTTGAAGTTGAGGTTGACCACCCGTGTAAGTAATTTACTGACCACTCAGCCACCACTCAAGGGAAAAAGGGGTTTTGCCAAGTCCCCCTTCTCCAACCCACAATCCCTTTACTCTGCTTTTGCTTTTATATTTTTTTCTTTCATTGTTTTTCTTCTAAACAACTTATTTTCTCAGATTTCTCCCCCCCCCCACATGTCTGACAGGACAAGGGCACCCACCTTATCAGATAAGTATAATTTTATATTTACTCCTGTCCCTTCCATCCTTTATTTACTTTAAGAGCTGTGGATCCTTGGAGACCCCTTTGCTATCTTTTATTTTACAAGGGCATGTATGCCACCTCTTTGGACTACTACAGAAGGGCTCATGTGATCCCGCTCCACAAGAGTGGTAGCAGGGAGGAGGCATGGAACTACAGACCAGTCAGTCTTACCTCAGTAGTGGGCAAGATTATGGAGGCACTCCTTAAGGAAAGGATAGTGCAACACCTGGAATCCATAGGGGGACAGGATCCAAGACAGCATGGGTTTACAAAGGAAGGTCCTGTCAAACTAATCTCATAGATTTTATTGACTGGGTAACCAGAGTGGTGGACCAAGGGGGAGCAGTTGATGTCACCTACCTTGACTTCAGCAAAGCTTTCGATGCTGTTCCACATAGAAGATTGATAAATAAGCTGGGTAGGCTCAGGGTGGGTCAGAAGTTGGTCAACTGGGTGGCAAACTGGTTGATGGGCAGAATACAGAGAGTGGTGGTAAATGGTATACAGTCAGAAGAGATGCAAGTCACAAGTGGGGTACCTCAGGGATCAGTTCTGGGGCCAGTCCTCTTCAATATCTTCATTAGTGACATTACAGATGGACTAGAGGGTAAGGCTTGTCTGTTTGCAGATGCCACCAAGATCAGCAACAGAGTAGATGATCCAGAAGGGGTGGGAAAAATGAGAAGACATCTGGATAAACTAGCAAAATGGTCAGAAGAGTGGCAACTGGGATTTAATGCAAAGAAGTGCAAGATCATGCACATAGGGAAGAGAAACCCTGAAGCCACCTATAGGCTGGGAGGGGAGTTGCTGGCAGTCACAAAGGAAGAAAGAGACTTGGGCATCATCATCATCACCGATGACCTGAAATCATCCAAGCAGACTTCTAAAGCAGTAGGTAAGGCTAGTGGGGGTGTTAGGGTGTATTAGTAGGAGTATCACAAGTCATAAGAGAGGTAATAATCCCTCTTTACAAGACACTGGTTAGGCCCCATCTGGAGTACTGCATGCAGTACTGGAGGCCACACCTTCACAAGGACCTTAACCAAATTGAGGCAGTCCAGAGAAGGGTAACCAAAATGGTGCAGGGACTGCATCAGAAGACATAGGAGGACAGATTAACGGAGCTCAATATGTATACCCTTGAGCACAGGAGAGAGAGAGGTGATATGATCGAAACATTCAAACACCTTAAGGGCATTAACAAGGTGAAAGAGTCTAACATGTTTAAATATAAAAAAAATAGCAGGACAAGAGGACACAGCATGAGATTAGAGGGAGGCTGATTAAGGGGGAATAAGAGGAAATTCTTTTTCACAGAAAGAGTGCTGGATGCATGGAATGGCCTACCTCAGGAAGTAGGGTTACCACCTTTTAAGAAA
Source organism: Neoceratodus forsteri (assembly GCA_016271365.2). Taxonomy (NCBI): domain Eukaryota; kingdom Metazoa; phylum Chordata; order Ceratodontiformes; family Ceratodontidae; genus Neoceratodus; species Neoceratodus forsteri. The sequence goes on from CM028133.1 coordinate 833,430,523, forward strand.
CCCAAAGTGGGACATTTCTTACTGAAACATGATTTTTTGCAGGACAATATGTAACCTCAACCAACACAACAGATTTTTTCTCTAAATAATCAGAATTAAGATGTAAGTGTTGCAGTTTTTTAGGTGTTTCCTAGTGTTTCTTATCATTTTAAGGTATTTTAGTTAAGGTAATATAGTTTTTGCAACATTTACAGGAAAGTGTAAAAATATTTTTTTCTACTATAATGTCAGGACAGTTAGTATTTTTCATGTTTTTTCGCAGAACACAGCTGCCTAAATCAGGACTGTCCTGCGAAAATAGGGACAGGTGGTAACCCTAGCAGGAAGTGGTGGCTATGAATACAGTGCAGGGCTTCAAACAGGCATGGGATATGCATAAGAGAGCAATACAGAAGAGTATGAATAGATAGGCCACTGACAGAGCAAAGGCCGATGGAACATTTGTAAGGTAGAAAAAGAAATGAGCAGAGTGGATGGGCCTTGCGGTCCTTATCTGCCATCAATCTCTATGTTTCTATGTTTCTAAAAAACTTCTGATCATAGGTGACTCCATGATTCGGGGAGTTGATATGTATCTCCAGCCAGGGGTAATGGTCAGATGTCTCCCAGGTACATCAGTGTAGAGAGACACTGACCGCATTGCTAAAATTGTTCAGGAAGCAGAAGAAAAGATTGATGTCCTGGTACACGATCTCACCAGCTGGTCAGTTGTGGAGACCAAAGAACACCTGACTAGGCTGGATGACAAACTATCATCCATTTCATCTGGCATCTCCTTCTCTGAGATCCTGTCATTCTGGGAGAGGGGGACAGATGGATGGAAGGTCAGAGAAGGGGAGATAGGGGAGCTAAACATGTGGCTCAAGGGCTGGTGCCAGGAAAAAGGACACAAATTTGTAGGGAACTGGCAACAGTTTGGGGAGTGAAAGTTCTTTAAATTTGATGGACTGCATCTGACTAAGGAGGGAGTCAGTGCATCGGGGCAGAAGTTTGATGTCTTTGCAGAATAGTTAAACTAGCAAATGGGGAGAGGGGTGCAGCACCCAGAATATCGAATGGGAAGAATGCCCCTCCCCCCTCAGCTAGTGGTCAAACAGGAGTTCAGCATGTTTGTAGTTCATTTGCATCACCAGGTAAAGAAATAGGTCTGGCTCCCCATATGATGCACAGGGGAAACGCCGGACGTCATCCAACAACTAACACATCGAAGTCTGACCAGTGGAAAATCATGCACACAAATGCTCACAGTCTGGGAAACAAGATCCCAGACCTGCAGGCAATAATGACAGAGGCTAAACTGGACATAGTAGCCATTATCAAGACATGGTTTACCAGTAACCACACTTGGGAGACTTCAGTACTTGGCTATGTACTGTTCAGAAGAACCGAGGTGCATATGCGGGGGTGAGTGGCCCTTTATGTCAATGAAAATATCAAAGCTACAGAAATTCAAAATACACATAAGGAGCCAGAAGAACTGTGGTTCACCCTGGAAACAGGAAATGTGACAGCCATACAAACTGGGGTTGAGTACAGGCCTCCAGACCAGGAGGAGGACATAGACACGTTACTGTTAGAAGATATACAAACATGACAGCTAAAGGGGAGGTTCTGATAATGAAAGACTTCAACATGCCAGCTACAGATTGGTCAATACAAGCAGGGACATCTGCCAGAACTAGACACATGGTGGATTCCCTGCAGGGGGAGGGCCTCAAACAACTGGTACAACAACCCACTAGAGACATGGCTATCCTAGATCTAGTACTGACTAACAGGGAAAAGATCACAGATCTCCAGGTAGAAGGTCAGCTGGGGGCCAGTGACCATCACATGGTATGGTACAATTTGACCACTAGAACAAAATCATCCCATTCCAAGGCAAAAATATGGGACTTCAGAGGAGCTGACTTTGATAAGATGGCCAACAGAGTTAAGCTAGCCCCAGCAAAAAGAAATACAGGTGAGGGGGTACAGGCAAAGTGGGCAAGCATTAAAGATGCAATACTTGAAGCAACATCCCATTGCGTTAGTGAGAAAAGAAAGTGCAAAAGAAGAAGGAAACCACTTTGGCTCTCAAACACAGTAGCAGAAAAGGCCAGAGCCAAAAGGTTGGCCTTCAGGAAATATAAGGAAACGCAGCAGGATGAAGATAGTGAGGCATACCAAACTTCCCTAAGGGAAGCAGGGAAGGCAGTAAGGCAGGCAAAGGCCCAAACTGAGGAAACACTAGCAGGAACAGTAAAAGAAGGTGACAAGACTTTCTATAGATACATTAGTGAAAGGATAAAGTCCAGAGGGTGTATTGCTAAGATCAAAGGGGATAAGGGGGCATTTGAGGAGGAGGACCATGTAAAAGCATCTATCCTAAATAGATACTTTTGCTCAGTATTTACTGAAGAGAAGGTAGGGCAGTGCCCACAGCTCTGCACCATGGAAACAGGGGGGAGGGAGGTGTGCACTAGTCCCTTCACAAAAGAAAGGGTCCTTCAAGAGCTCGATAAGCTCAGGGTGGACAAGGCAATGGGACCTGATGGCATACATCCCAGGGTACTAAAGGAGCTAAGGGTGGAAGTAGCAGAGTCATTATCAGAACTGTTTAGTGAGTTTCTGAGCACAGGAGAGGTCCCAGAAGACTGGAGAAGGGCTCATGTGATCCCGCTCCACAAGAGTGGTAGCAGGGAGGAGGCAGGGAACTACAGACCAGTCAGTCCTACCTCAGCAGTGGGCAAGATTATGGAGACGCTCCTTAAGGAAAGGATAGTGCAACACCTGGAATCCATAGGAGCACAGGATCAAAGACAGCATGGGTTTACAAAAGGAAGGTCCTGTTAAACTAATCTCATAGATTTCTTTGACTGGGTAACCAGAGTGGTGGACCAAGGGGGAGCAGTTGATGTCACCTACATTGACTTCAGCAAAGCTTTCAATAATGTTCCACATAGAAGATTGATTAATAAGCTAGGTAGGCTCAGGGTGGGTCAGACATTGGTTAACTGGGTGGCAAACTGGTTGATGGCCAGAAAACAGAGTGGTGGTAAATGGTATACAGTCAGAACAGATGCAAGTCACAAGTGGGGTACCACAAGAATCACTCCTGAGTCCAGTCCTCTTCAATGTCTTCATCAGTGACATTGCAGATGGACTGGAGGGTAAGGTTTGTCTGTTTGCAGATGACACCAAGATCTGCAACAGAGTAGATGATCCAGATGGCAGAATGAGAAGAGATCTGGATAAACTAGCAAAATGGTCAGAAGAGTGGCAACTGGGATTTAATGCAAAGAGGTGTACGATCATGCACATAGGGAAGAGAAACCCTGAAGCTACCTATAAGCTGGGAGGGGAGTTGTTGGCAGTCACAATAGAAGGAAGAGACTTGGGCATCATCATCACCGATGACCTGAAATCATCCAAGCAGACCTCTAAAGCAGTAGTTAAGGCTAGAGGGATGTTGGGGTGTATTAGTAGGGGTATCACAAGTCAGAAGAGGGAGGTAATAATCCCTCTTTACAATACACTGGTTAGGCCCCATCTGGAGTACTGCGTGCAGTACTGGAGGCCACAGCTTCACAAGGGGTATTAACCAAATTGAGGCAGTCCAGAGAAGGGCAACCAAAATGGTACAGGGACTGCATCAGAAAATATATGACAGATTAACTCAACTCAATATGTATACCCTAAAGCAAAGAAGGGAGAGGGGATGATATAATTGAAACATTCAAACTCTTTAAGGGCATTAACAAGGTGAAAGAGTCTAACATATTTCAATATAAGAAAAATAGCAGGACAAGAGGACACTGCATGAGATTAGAGAGAGGCCGATGAAGGGGTAATGTGAGGAATTTCTTTTCTCACAGAAAGGGTGGTGGATGCGTGGAATGGCCTACCTCAGGAAGTGGTGGATATGAATACAGTGCAGGGCTTCAAACAGGCATGGAATTGGCATAAGGGAGCAATACAGATGAGTATGAATAGATAGGCCATTGACAGAGCAAAGGCCTATGGCACATTCATAAGGTAGAAAAAGAAATGGGCAGACTGGATGGGCCTTGCGATCCTTATCTGCTGTCAACGTCTGTGTTTCTGTTCATGCATGGTGCACTTAAGACTGTACGTTTCCTTGCCCCATGCCATCCTCAACTGCATGGCTTTACCTACATGCCCCTAAGGGGTGCTTCTGCACTAGGGATGACCAGCATCCCAAGAAAAAGTGCACAATGAGCATCTTGAGGGATGCTCAAACCTCCTTCCCCTGCTGGCTCTTCAGCTTTCTGGGCTTGTTTCTGAACTTGGGTCCTTACCATTCCAAACAGCAGCCCAGCTACAGCACAGACATGCCAGCTGCTATTAGAAACTTTTAATTTTTTAATTTTCTAAAATGGTTTTACTTTTAGGAGCTGCTAGATTCTTGTAACAACCACTGAAACAGACAGAATGATATTAGAACCTTCATGCATTAATGACAGTGTTGTCTGAGTTGCAGGGTACTTTAGAGTTTTGGGGATAAGCCCCCCCTGTATAACTGCAACAGAACACAACCAACCCTCCCTGTCCACAGTAAACGTACCCCCTCGAGAGTTGAGAATACAGTTTGTATGAAAGGTGATAAATAGACAAAAATGTCTGTCTTGTCTTTAAGTACTGCATCTGTGATCATAAAATATTCTGTGTCAAATCGCTATGACTCCCAGATTTGTCATGATAGATTCTGTAGAAGATATCCCTAGCAGTCCTGGATCTATGACCACAATGGATTTTGTTTCTGTTACTTGCTACTGTGAAAGTGAGCCGACATGGAAAACCAGATTCTTGACCCCAGCTAATGAAAACAGCACATTGTTGGGAATCATTTCTGAGGTACTCCATCTTCCTTACACCTGGGTTTTGTGTCCACCTGATAGGTTGCTGATGCACATGTGACTTTCAAGAAGAAAGTCCGTCCCCTCTTCCCTGTGATGCTGCCCCTCCTGTATCAGTTCGAATTGTGCATCTGATCTGGTTGCAATGCATCACAACAGCTCTCCAGCAGTTTTGAAATTCATCATAAATACTTAAGGTAAGCTCATTTTCTGAAGTTTGGAAACTCCCACTAGACACTGTTATGTAGCAATTATAAATTCAGGCATCTATTGTGGTTAGATCACATGATTTTCTAGTACTTTATTGAGAGTTCTGTTCAGCCTGTTTTATAGGACAATAATTTATTTTCCTTGGGGGACTCTGCCCCAGACCTTTGGGCACCATTTGCTGTTATTTTGGTTACTGACTAGCCCCCAGGAACAGTGCTATTCTTTAGTTTTTTCTTTGCTTAACATTGTGCCTGTTAGCAGCTCACTTGGGTCTCCTGCCAGCAGACCCAGGTTTGTGCACTGGATGGGAGTGCAGCTGCAGGGTGCTAATTGAGACTCCTGCTAGCAGTCTCATGATGCCCCTTCCTCCCCCCCCCATCTTCCACTGTGCCTTCTTGGGGGGAGTCTTTTCCAGGGCTTCCTGTGGCTCCTGCTAGTGGCCACAGGACTGCTTCCTGGCTATATATATATAATTTTTGAGCTCTGATGTTTATTATAAAGAACAACTTCATTACTAAGGTAAGAAGCCACCTGGCTAAGCCATTTATTTATATCCTACAACAAAGATCAAACAAGACCACAAGAGTATGTTTCTGCAGATATGCAACTATTTGAAAAATTGCAAAACTGGCAGGCTTAGAAATGTTAGCACTGCAGCTTTTACTAGCGTCGGTTGTCTAGGAAAATGTTAGCTGAGAAATTGCCAGCACAGTATTCAAATTATGAACATTATTGCATTGTACAACTATAGAGATTATTAGCTACCTGAACACCCCTGCTAGCGGTGCCAGGAACTAAAATAATGTCTGCCCCACATAATTGAACACAGAATCTATGCAGTGATTTACAAGAGGTAATATAATAAATAATCAGCCTGGTTCCTGAGTTGTATTAATCACCAACAAGAATCTGGTGATCCTACTAGCCTCACTAACTTGTAAAAAAGTACTCTCAAACTCACCCAGATAAGCTTTCTTGCACTGGAAAATGTTTCAAATGCCTGAGCTGGATTCAGACATTTCTGGAGTTCAGTGGCACTAAATCAAAGCACCCGCAACCACCTTGTGTTATTTTCTACATAAAAAGTCCCACAGAGAAAAAGAAGTTCTGTGGACCAAAATGGAACCATCCAAATGTTTTTTTTAATGGCCCCAGTTTCTCATTCAACTGCTGCTAGCAGCATGACCATCCCCCTTACTTCTCTCTAGTTTGCAAATCTCCTGCTACATGAGAGCTGCAAGCTGTCTGGCTCTCAGGTCTCGAGAGATTTCGGCCACCGTCTTAGATGAGGATAAACAAAATTTGACTAAATCCAACATATCTTGCAGTGGAGAATGGAGCTAGCAATTGCTGCAGCTTCTCAAGGCAAAGTCCCCTAGCTTACTGACCATGAGAGAGAACTGAAGAAATAATGTTTTACAGAAAAAAAGCAAAAAAAAAAGCTTCTGCCCCAAACTGTATCCTATTACAATAGCAGCCAGCAATGCAGATGATCCCTCTCTTTACCACAGCCAAGGCAAGAGTTAACTAAATCAGCCTGCTCCCCCCCAGCACATGCCTACTTTATCCCAGAGATAATCAAGGCATACAAATAGGGCCAAAAATGATACACAGCACCGTGCTATATTGGGTGAACATACAAGGAGGTTCAATTAAAATAACTATTTGGGAAATAGTGAACTTTAATAGTCATTTCTTTCACTAATATTCAGTTAATTTTTCTTTCTTAAAGGCACAATCACATATTAATTAAGGAGCTGCTACTATGCACTGTGCATGACAAATGTAATGCATACCAATGTGAATGCATGACTTTGTCCTATTAATTTAATAAAAAAGGTCTGGAACAAGATAATGTATCACATTTTTGAAATTTAAAGGATGCTAAATTTAAAGGATGCTAACAGAGCCATGTATTATTTTTGATCTGTCACAGATGACCAAACAGATTCCACAGCCACATTCACTTGGAAACCCCTACCAGCGGTCCCAGGAGCTCAGTACGTCAGGGGCTACTACATAAATAAAGGCTCTCATTCCTCACTTGGGCATATTATCTGAGTTCCCCTATGTGCTGTTCAGAACAAGCATACCACCTTACTAAGATGCCTGATGACCTGGAGCCCAGCCAGCGGCTTCAGAGTCTATACATTGTTAAATAATCAAGTGGCTACTTTAGAACATCCGGAGTACCCTACCAGCATCCCAGACTTCTAAAATACTAACTAATGTGCCACAGTTCCCCATTACCAGCATAGTAGCACCTGAAGTGCTCACTCAAGACATCACTACACAACAGCCTCTAAAGCAATCTCTCTGTCATCTACCTGACCAAAACTGCATAAACAAGTAGGTCTCATGAGGAGGAGGAGCACTGAGAAACTAACCTAACTTGCCTATACAGATCGGCAGCCACAAGAAAGAATATCGCGAGACTTGCTGCTGTGATCTCGGAAAAGCTCTCCACTCACCCCTTACCAATGAGGGATTAAGGGTGTAAGTGGCTGCCAGACAGGAGATTGACTGAGAGTCACTGCTGCCATCTTGCAGAGAGTGTAACTACGCTCATAAACATTCAACTAGCACAGAGCACATTTGTTAAAAGCATGAACCAATCTGCAACAGCGGATCACAATGTGAATAATTAAATGTAAGGGCAATGACTTGAAAATCAACTAACAGTGGGGAAAATACATTGGGGCAGCACCATTACCACAGCTGTGGGCAAGGCAGCATAACACTGAGCCCCTCACTCACTCTAATCGCATTTAAAGGGACAGTGCACACTTTTATGCACAAGCTCAGCAATAGCCTGCACAGTGCAGAACATTATTGGTTACTGTGCAGGGGAAGAAGAAGAGGGAAAAAAATACACCCTCTCATTGTACTTTCTCAGCTTACTGCAGGGCCAAAACAAAGAGCCGCAGCTGAACCAAGGTTGCAGCATACCCTACATCTCCAGCATATTTAACCAGATCTAGAGGCAATGATAAAACTCATATTTCAGTATAAACCATACATACAATACTTATAGGACAACTGGCACTAAATACAGGATGCTATCAAAATCCAGCATTCTGGTTATCAGTCTGTGCTTATACCACTAGAATATACCAGGCAAAAAGTATAGAAAACTAATGCATGATGTATGGCTTCTGAGTATATCACAACATCAGTTTACAAGGCTTTTAAGTAGAACAGTGCAACTTACAAGTAAGGAGACTGACCACCTGGAATCCCCTGCTAGCGGTTCCAGGAGCAAACTACCATAAAGTATACACTGGCCCTTATAATCTAAGGAAAATGACTACCTGGATACCCCTGCTAGCGGTTCCAGGAGCAAACATCCATAAAGTATTCACTGGCCCTTATAATGTATGGAGATTTGACTACCTGGATACCCCTGCTAGCGGTTCCAGGAGCTAATGTCCATAAAGTATCCATTGGCCCTTATAATGTAAGGAGATTTGACTACCTGGATACCCCTGCTAGCGGTTCCAGGAGCTAATGTCCATAAAGTATCCATTGGCCCTTATAATGTAAGGAGATTTGACTACCTGGATACCCTTGCTAGTGGTTCCAGGAGCAAATGTCCATAAAGTATTCACTGGCCCTTATAATGTAAGGAGATTTGACTACCTGGATACCACTGCTAGCGGTCCCAGGAGCAAACATCCATAAAGTATCCACTGGGCCTTATAATGTAAGGAGATTTACTAACTGGATACCTCTGCTAGTGGTTACAGGAGCAAACGCTTAAAAAAAAAAAAAAAAAAAGCTCATCAAATTACCCATACAAGGACAGAAAGGCAAATACCAACCTGGTACCCCTTACAGCAGTGTCTCAGTGCAGGACAGTGGCCCTACTTCCATTCCAGGTATCCCAATCTCTGTGGCATGTCACCACATTGCCTCTAGCTCCATGGTGGAACCTGACTGAAACGCGGCTTTCCGTGACCTCAACACTACTGGTATACCCCATACAGAGTATTTAAGGCTGCAGACTGACGTGGAGCTGACCAAAATGTTTTTTGATGGCCCCCAGGTTCGTAGAAATGCCCAAATGACTCGCTCCTCTTCTCCTCCTCTCTTCCGATCTGAGACCTCACTCAACGTGGAGCTAAACACTGCAGCGGATTGGCTCAGTCGACAAATGATACACCCAGGAGAGTGGATGCTTCACCCACAGATTTTTCAGATCCATCAACAACTGTTGGGGCCCAGTGGAGTTAAATCTAATGGCATCCCACAAAAACAACCTGTGCCCCAGGTTCTACTCCCGGTTTCGGGAACACAAAGTCATGGCACTGGACAAGCTCTCAGCAATGTGGAACTTCCACATTACCTACATATTCCTGCCCCTTCCTTTGATTCCCCAGGTTCTGATAAAGATATGCAGAACCAGATTGAGGGTGATACTCATTGCACTTTACTGGCCCAGGAGAAGCTGGTTCGCCACCATCGTGGCGATGGCGCTAGATCACCCATGGACCCTTCCCTACAGACACAACATGCTCAGTCAGGGCCCGATTTATCACCCCAACCCAACAAGCCTCAAGCTGATGGCCTGGCTCCTGAAAAGGAGAGATTGTTAAGAGCAGGCTACCACCCCTTGGTCGTCAACCCCATGGCTAACTCCAGAAGGAACTCCACAACCCTGACATACCAAAGACACTGGAAGAATTTTCAGAAGTGGTGCATGAATAAAGGGGTGGACCCGTTGACCGCATCGGTGCCACATATTCTACTTTTCTTGCAAGAAGGCCTGGATAAGGGCTTATCTCCAGCATCATTACGAGTTCAGGTAGCTGCAGTTGGGGTGACCAGGGGCCCCATAGCGGGGATGACTCTGGGGGCACACAGAGATATCATAACATTCCTTAAGGCAACAAACAATATCTGTCCAAAAATCAAGCAGTGGACCATGCCATTGGACCTGACCCTGGTACTCAAGGCAATGACGACCACAACTTTTGAACCATTAGACACTGTATCTTTACAATGGTTAAAACTAAAGACTGTACTTCTGGTCACTTTCTCCTCAACCAGGCGTATCAGTGAATTGCAAGCATTATCATGTAGAACACCATTCCTCATGTTCCACGAAGACAAGATCACATTCAGACCAATTCCATCTTTCATACCTAAGGTTCACACGACATTTCATGCAAACCAGAACATCAACATCCCAGCAGAAATTCCAGCAGAAGAAGTAGACCAAGAGCCACAACTCAAACTACTAGGAATGAGGAGGTTATTATAGACATAGCTCACCAGAACAGAGGACATCAGAAAAACAGATCGACTTATTGTTATTACACAGGGACACAGGAAGGGACAGGTGGCAACTAGTTCCACCATAGCCACCTGGCTTAAGTCTGCAATCACAGAAGCATGTAAGGCGACAAATCTAGATTCGCCCACAGGCATTAAAGCCCATTCCACTAGGGCTATAGCCACTGTGTGGGCAGAAGGACACGTGGCATCGGTGGATGAGATTTGTGCAGCTGCCACTTGAGCATCCCCACACACGTTTACTAGACAATATAGGGTAGACGCGTCTAGGGAGGCCAGCACCAACTTTGCCAGGGCAGTACTACTAGCCACTAAGGCAGACACGAAGATAAATATGGACTGACTACCCACCCTATTGCCAGGTACTGCTAGTTAAATCGTTACCCAGGTGTAAGGAAGTTGGAGTGCCTCAGAGATTATCCCCCACAATGGTAGTTTACTCACCTGGTAAAGGTGCTTGTGGGGGTATACATCTCTGAGGCACTACACAACCCATCCTGATAGTCAGAACAATTTGAATGGCGTTAAATGCATATAGTTTTCCACCGGCATGCCGTATGGTCCGGCTTACATTAGTGTGTATAAAATAGGTAATAAATGGACTACCTGTCAAGTTTTTTTCTTGATAACCATAACAGTTGTGTGATCTCTTTTGCGTATTGATGATATGATCATGTTTAATTGATGTTACAGAAATAGGGAGGAATAACGGGTCATCAGACAAATAAGTTATTTTAATAAGTACAGCTTTGGAAGACATCAAACTGATACAGGAGGGGCAGCATCACAGGGAAGAGGGGATTGACTTTCTTCTTGAAAGTCACATGTGCATCAGCAACCTATCAGGTGGACACAATACCCAGGTGTAAGGAAGGTGGAGTGCCTCAGAGATGTATACCCCCACAATCACCTTTACCAGGTAAGTAAATTACCACTACATTTAATGTTTACCACTGACAAAATTGGCTGGGATGTCCGCATTTTGCTGCAGAGTGAGAGGCACACTTTAAAAAGAAGTTTTGTAGTAAAAAAAGAAAGTTCAGCAGAAAGCCATCTTTTCTACACTATGCACCAGCAGTCTGAAGTTTAACAGAACATAAAACCATAATCCATAGTAATCCATCCAATGTGGTCCATGAGCTGAAAAATGCACCCCTTGCACATCCCATAATAAGGTGCCTTCCCACTTGACTGGACCACATTATTTTAAGATTAAAAACTTTGCAGTATTTGAAAAACAAAATATAAAAGACAAGTTGTTGGAAAGATTGTCTGGGGGTAGGCAGTGGAATGGGGAAGAGATTACTTTTATAAAAATATTCTGCACTGCAATTTTTTATTTTAATAACCAGATAAATGATCATTTTCCCCAAAAACATAAGAGGATGAATAGGATGCCATATGCCAGTCACTGATGTCTAGTCTCAGGATGGCTAATACTTTTACAAAAAAGACTTTCTAATATGTCAGTTAATTGCAGTAACTAAGCATCTTCAATGCATCCTCAAAATAACTCCACTCCTCCAACTAAACCAATGCAACAATGAGCAACTCTTAAATGAAAAATGAGTGGAGATCTGAAAATGACTCACCTTTATAAACAAATAAGTAAAGAAGTCTATTTTAAACATTGGAACTCCTGGGCATATTCTCCAAGTCATGTTATGACTAAGCAGCAGCTACCCAATTCAATCTATAAAAGAGCATTTAATTTCCACCCACCCACCAACAGACTGCTTTCCCATGTTACAGACGGTCACAAAAAGTGAGTTTAGAATCTCATCACTCAGGGAACATTAGCCAAATGGTGGGGGAGGATGAGAGGTGAGGGCACATTAAATCTATAAACAACAGCTCAGCCAGTGCAAAGGAAAGAGTCATATGACTCAATGCAGGAAAATCCCACAGTGCTGGCAGAGTGTGGATAACATAGAAACATAGACTTTGACAGCAGATAAGGACCACTTGGCCCACCCAGTCTGCCCATTTCCCTACCAATTGGATAAGCTGCAGATTCTAGTTAACCAACAGCCTACTTCCTTCAACCCCCACTATAATTGCCTTATGTCTGTCCCATGCACATTTGAATTCCCCCACTGTTTTAGACCCCACAACCTCTCCAGGAAGGTGGTTCCATGCGTCCACCACTCTCTCCGTGAAAAATAATTTCCTCACATTACCCCTGAGCCGTCCCTCCTCTAACTTTAAATTGTGCCCCCTTGTTCTTACACAGCTCTTTTTCTGAAAGATGCTACCCTCCTGGACTTTGTTGATTCCCTTGAGGTACTTAAAAGTTTCTATCATGTTCCCCCTTGTCCCTCCTTTCATCAAGGGTATACTTGGTTGCAAAGGACAAAAGAAAGCTACTGCCCATCGAGATTGTCCCCCACCACATTGGTGGGATAACTATACCTTGAAGTTGTTAAACTCGAGATAACAATCCAGCCTTTTTTTGAAGACTAGATTAGAGCTGCTGTCCACTAAGTATTGTGGAAGAAGATTCCACAATTTGGGTGTTCGTACTGTAAAGTAGTTTAACCTTTTTGTTGTTTTAGTTTTAGATACAAATATCTGTTTGTTATGATACCGTGGGGAAGTCCAACTGGTAGAGAAATGTAAGCCACAGTGGTGCATTAACTCCTGAGAATTCTGGATTTTGTACAAGAGGAGAAAGTCGCCTCTGGTACGTCTTGTGCAGAGTGAGTGTAACCCTGTAACCCTTAATCTTTCCTCGTAGTCTAGTTTGGATAAATAAGGACAATTTTGTGGCTTCTCTGCACCCTCTCAATTCCGTCAATGTCCTGTCCCAAGTAGGGACTCCAGCAGGGGGATCCATAGTCCAGATGGGGCCTAACATAAGCTCTGTACAAGGGGATTACGCATTCCTGTGTCCTAGACACAAACGAGCGTTGGATTCGAGTAAGCAAGGCATTGGATTTCCTAGCTATCATCTTGCAATGATCATTGGATGATAATTTATTGTCAATGATAACCCCGAGATCTCGTTCTAATGGTGACACATGAAGGTATACATATTAAGCTCTCTCAGTCTCTCTTCATATGGTTTCTGATGTAGACCCTGCACCATTTTAGTTGCCCTCCTCTGGACTGCTTCCATCCTGTCTATGTCCTTGCATAGATGAGGTCTCCAAAACTGCAGGCAGTACTCCAGATGGGATCTCACCAACTGTCTGTATAGAGGGATAACCACTTCCCATTTTCTACTTGTGATGCCCCTCCCTATGCATCCCAGTATCCCCTGGCTCTCCTTACTGACTTACCATGCTGCCAGGACTGAGGGATGCAGGACTGAACTATCACTACCTTCCATGCCACGGTGTGCTGAATGGTGCAGAGGAAGCAGTGGCAGCCCTAGTGTAAGTCATTTGCATGCCCCTGGGTGCCTGCTAGTGAGGTCAGCAGTACCCACTTCAGTCGGGCTTGGTGCATCCCACATGAGACTAAGACAGGCTTGGAATGGACATATAGTGGGAAGGCAATAAAGCATTTCAAACAGGTGCAGTAACTAAGTCTCTGTCTCTTTTTCACATTGCCCAGTGCCCCATTAACTGTGTGTGACTCCAGAACTGGTGCAGGGGCTAGAAAATCATAACCTAAATATCAGCCAGTCACTACTGCTATCTTAAAATGATGATAATATCCAGCCCTGGGTACCATTTTGAGGCTGAAATGGAATGTGGCCTGCATATCACCACAGACTGCATAAGGGCATTAACGACGCCTGTACTGGAGTATCTGCATGGTTCACCTGGAATGTATGTGCTGACAACCCTAGACCTGCATAGGTAACACTGCCTACTACTGTGCTATGTTGTGCAGGAGGCACTGTTTGAATTCCACTTCATGAACTCTGGCAACTAGGGGGGCCCATACGGGCCCTACATTTAAACTCCCCCCCCATTAAAAGTTAATGGCAGTGATGTATGAGCTTACTAGGGCTAACTTCAGTAGCAGGGCAACTGAGCCCTGGCAAGCCCAAGGTAATTCCAAGTCTAGCAAGTAGGCTTCTGTAACAAGCACATACAGAAGTTATGCCTAACTATTTTACTCTGTCCCTCCTAAAACTGTTGTTTCTATATGTGAATTACAAAATAACATCTAATTCTTCCTCTTCATAAACTTTTTTGTCACAAACACTGAGTCATTTATTCTTACAGCTCCCCAAGGAGCTGCCCAGCTACCTGGGTTGCAGAACTTTGGAGTTCAACAATTACTGGTTTATCTTCTTGTCTACACTTCCCCAGTTAGGAATTGATGCAACCCTGAGTGTGTGAAGCCTTTAGGAAAACAAAGTGGCATCATTCTATTCCAGGAAACAAACATACTGTAACACTGGACTGAGTCAGTTGCTCCCATTTTAAAGTGTGCTCTGGGAAACTAAACTTTCCAAGCTGTTTGGAGCCTCCCAGGAGTTTGTCTATTTCAGCGCTCGCTCAGCCTTTTCAACTGGTTCAAAATCTGCTTTGGACACTGAATAAAAAGCGTTTTGAAGGCATAACTTTAGCAAGTTGTTGGTAACCAGGTCAGACAACAATGCAATGGACAATCTCTCTAGGCCAGCTTACCTGATGGATGATGGTGTGGTCAGAGTAGTGGTACCGCGCGGCGCCATGACCAGAAAATCTGGACCGCTCCTCCCTGCCACAGAGACACCGACGCTGAAACAGAGAACCAGGGCGCCGGTGAAAAAAACTTGGTTGGACCTGCTGACTCTCTGGTGAATCTCTCCCACTGCTAGCTTGCTGCTGAGTGCTCAAAATGCCAGCGATCCTCCTCCTCAATGTCTTCTCTTGGTAAATTCAAACAACCTCAGTCCTCTCTCTCCCAAATGGAATTAAACTTCCCAGGCACACTGAGCAGGGTTTTTATAGGGAGAGGGTTCACCTGGCTAGCCTATTAGGGGCACTAATCTGTACATGAGAGTCTAGCAGCCGAGCCATGAGGGTGTGCGTGGCTTTAATCCATCAGTCTATCAGGGCCATATCCCAATGCGTGATCAGAGCTTCAAGCAGTCTCCAGGAGAACGTGATCACAGCATGTTGGGTCGGAGGCACCAATCAAGAGTCTCTTGCTCTAAGAGTCTCAGTGGGCATTTTAAATGTTCATCACTGTTGAACAGTGTTCCCCCTGTAACGCCGGCAACAATCCCTGTGGATTTGCTAAAATAATGATTTTCTCCCTGTAGCCCATTTTCAGCCTTAAAGACCCATAAAATACATGAATCCCCGTAGATATGGGAGCACTGTCTAAATATCTTGAAAACTTAACAAGCTACACAAAAGCACCCAGCAGCTAAGTTGTGCATGACAAGAAGACCTTTACAATGACGGTAGTCACTAAGCCGAACTCTGTATACAAACATACGTACAAACATACAACGAAGCCAGCAGAAGAAGGCCATTTGGTCTATCAAGTCTTCTCATGCTCCAGTCCACCTTCAGGAGGTTGAAGTCCCCCACAATTACCACCTCTTCTTTCCCCGTAACTTCCAATGTTTGTGAACTCAGTTCCCTGTCCCTCTCCTCATTCTGATTGGGTGGCCTGTAAGCCACCCCCAACCTTTCTCACTCAATTGGATCTTAACTGAACCTATAATGCCTCCACCGGCCCTTCCTCTGACTCCTCCCTCGTGCAAGTTATTTCCTCCCTGATATAAACTGCCACCCCTCCCCCCTTCCCGACTACCCTGTCCCTTCTGTATAGTTTATATCCAAGGATCACAAGGTCCCAGTCATGGTGTGATGTTGCCCAAGTCTCGGTTATTGCAGCTATGTCCACCTTCCTGTCTGCTAATAGTGCCTGCAGGTCATCCATCTTGTTTCCAAGATTCCATGCATTCAGAGACACCACTCTCCACCTAGAATCTGACCTTCCTTATCTTCCCTCCTTTCACATTTATTCCCTCTGTGTGCACCCCTCTCCGTATCCTTGTTATGTGTTCCTCACCCCCTCCACCGTGCAGTGTTCTCGCCCCTTCCATCTCCTCCCTCCAGACCTCTTCCATCACTGTAGGGTGGAGGTTCACTAACCTCCTCCTCTTGGAGTCTGTGGGCCTGCATGCCCACTGCCCCACCACTTCAGTAGTTTAAATTAAGTGTAGTGGTTATGTATTCCCCAGTTTGTTCCTTAGTACCCTCAAACCCTCCCTACTGAGGTGTAGCCTGTCTAGTGAAAAAAGTGCTTTGTTTGACCAGGTCTCCTCCCAGTCCACAATACAGATAAACATCTCCTCCCTGCACCATTTCCTCAGCCAGTCATTAAAATCCTCTATTCTTCTTTTCCTGGCAGTGCTGGCCCTTGGCACTGGTATCACCTCTGAGAAGGCCAGCAAACTTCCTTCCTCCCTGCAGATCTTCCCTAACTCCCTGAACCTACTTTGCACTACCTCAACCTCCTTCCCAGCTGGGTCATTGGTTCCCAAATGAATAACTAAATTAGGTTTTCCTCCAACCCCCTTACTATTTTCCTTATTCTTGGGCCCACCTTCCCTGCTATCATCCCTGGCATTCAAACCACCCTCCTGCTTGCATTTGGGTCCCCTTTCCTTCCCCAGTGAATACCCCTAATTATGGAGTCCCCTATGATTGCTACCCTTCCATCCCTGTATCAGTGCTCCCAGTCCTCCCTTTCTTATCTTCGGTACTAGCTGCTTCCCTACTTAACTGCTCCCTGGTAAACTTATCTCCACATCCACAATTTATCCCCTTAATTGTTTTTCCATCTCCCACTCTACCCCTCCCCTTCTGACTATCTGTATCTGCTTTCAGTTTTCCCCTCCCCTCTTTCTTTCCTTTCCTCTCCCTCCCCACTGTCCTCCACTCCATTTTGCCTGCCTCCTCTTCCCTGCCCACCCTGATTTTAAAATATAGCCATCTAATTAACCACATTTCTATTTTTTTTACCAAATTTCCCACATTGGATGGCAAATATTTTAAAAACTGTAAGGAGTTCAGCTTAGCGACTACCCTCATTGTAACAATACTTTTGTCCTGAACAACTTTGCTGCTTGTTGTTTTTATATAACTTGTATAGTTTTCAAGATATTTGGATTTGTTGGCATGTGTGCAGATGCATTTACAAACAGCAGATGCTTTTTTATTTCCAAGAGAACACTCAATTAGACATGCCAAACAAATGTAAATATCTTGAAAAACCATACAAGTTACACATACACAACCAGTGTCAAAACTGTTCACAATAAAAAGACCTTTACAATGAGAGTAGTCACTAAGCTGAACTCTGCATAGTTTTTAAAATATAGTCATCTCTGCTGTTGTATTGTAAAGCAGTGCTTGTTGTTGAATCTATGGGCTCGGCTACATCACTGTCACATGAGACAAGATGCATTGTAGGAACAAGGAAAGCAATAAACTTAGCTGAGATGGAGATCCCCAGGGGTCG
This sequence comes from Neoceratodus forsteri, assembly GCA_016271365.2. NCBI lineage: Eukaryota > Metazoa > Chordata > Ceratodontiformes > Ceratodontidae > Neoceratodus > Neoceratodus forsteri. The sequence goes on from CM028133.1 coordinate 833,448,309, forward strand.
TAAAACTACCATAATGCAAGCAGGCTAATTTAGGTAAAACTCCTGATAGCAGAGGGAAGGACACCCTAGGACTTCACACACAAATCAAAACACTCTGCACAACATATGTTTTTACAAATTCTGGGTGTACTACTCCTTTAACGGAGACACGGATTCCCAAACATATGTGGGACATAGTATGGCTCACTAGTTATGGGTGTGTAGGGGTTAGGGATAATCATAAACACAAACAACTTACGGAACAATACTGCCCTAGGGATACTTGCAATTTAGTTTTGGAAACTCAAGAACATGTATTTTTTTCCTGCCCTGTTAGCGTCATCTTTTGGACGGTTTTGGCACAAGCTTTGAACTGGATATAATTCCAGTTGATCTCTTATGAGGTTTTAATTCTTGGTGTATATACTGGTCAATGGTCTAAGTACCACCCTAGCACCTTGAGGGTAATATGTGGGATTTTGAAATATTATATTTGGCAGGCTTGGTGTCAATTGGTTCTGCAACAGAAATATTTAGGAGAGAAAAAAATTATTTTTGTTCAAAATCAAGTGACAGCTGTTTATTTGCAAGAAAAAAATCATTTACCTACATATCGAATGCAAGATTTATGGAAACATGCTTTAAGTTGGATTAAGTAGGAATTTCACAGAAGGTGGTAATGGGTGTGGGTAAAGTTGTGTTTCCTCCTTTCCCAATAGTGTTTATGGGTTTTGAAGGATATCTGTGATTTTTCTTTGTCTTCATGTGATGTATGATTTCTTTCAATAAAAATCTCCCCTACTCTTTTCAAGAGGTGCCATGTGATCTTTAAAATCATTAAAAAGCATGTACAGGCACTAGTACTGCCAGCTTTTACCCATCTTGGGCTAGATCCAGTGGTAAGGATCACATATTCATAAAGTGACCCAGAATGGTAAACATTCCATTTAAAGTGCACCAATGCCAGCCAACCCATGGCAACTACATAGGGCCTGCACTGGCTCAACACCTGAGGTACCCAAGGACTGCGTGTGTGAGGGAGCTCACATTAAGCATAAGGGGAATATCCTGGTACTAGATGGGAAGAGGGTAGCAACCTCCATTACAAGTGAACCAATAAATGCCTATGCTGTTTTGCTGTGTGGGTCTGGATGGGGTGGAAGGCTGCACCTAGCTAGGCTTGACTAAAAATAGCCAGAGTAGCTGTCATTTTGCTGATCCTGTCTGAGTATGTTCAAAGAAGGCCACATACAGAGAGAGAGAGAGTGGTTTCAGAGACAGCTCACTAAGCTCAGGGTGGATAAGGCAATGGGACCTGATGGCATACATCCCAGGGTACTTAAGGAGCTAAGGGTGGAACTAGCAAAGCCATTAGCAGAACTGTTTAGTGAGTCTCTGAGCACAGGAGAGGTCCCAGAAGACTGGATAAGGGCTCGTGTGATCCCACTCCACAAGAGTGGTAGCAGGGAGGAGGCAGGGAACTATAGACCAGTCAGTCTTACCTCAGTAGTGGGCAAGATTATGGAGGCACTCCTTAAGGAAAGGATAGTGCAACACCGGGAATCCACAGGGGCACAGGATCCAAGACAGCATGGGTTTACAAAAGGAAGGTCCTGTCAAACTAATCTCATACATTTCTTTAACTGGGTAACCAGAGTGGTGGACCAAGGGGGAGCAGTTGATGTTGCCTACTTTGACTTCAGCAAAGCTTTTGACACTGTTCCACATAGAAGATTGATAAATAAGCTGGGTAGGCCGGGGGTGGGTCAGAAGTTGGTCAACTGGGTGGCAAACTGGTTGATGGGCAGAAAACAGAGAGTGGTGGTAAATGGTATACAGTCAGAAGAGATGCAAGTCACAACTGGGGTATCTCAGGGATCAGTCCTGGGGCCAGTCCTCTTCAATATCTTCATTAGTGACCTTGTAGATGGACTAGAGGGTAAGGCTTGCCTGTTTGCAGATGACACCAAGATCTGCAACAGAGTAGATGATCCAGATGGGGTGGGCAGAATGAGAAGAGATCTGGATAAACTAGAAAAATGGTCAGAAGAGTGGCAACTGGGACTTAATGCAAAGAAGTGCAAGATCATGCACATAGGGAAGAGAAATCCTGAAGCCACCTATAGGCTGGGAAGGGAGTTGCTGGCAGTCACATAGGAAGAAAGAGACTTGGGCATCATCATCACTGATGACCTGAAATAATCCAAGTAGACCTCTAAAGCAGTAGGTAAGGCTAGGGGGATGTTAGGGTGTATTAGTAGGGGTATCACAAGTCGTAAGAGGGAGGTAATAATCCCTCTTAACAAGACAGTGGTTAGCCCCATCTGGAGTACTGCATGCAGTACTGGAGGCCACACCTTCACAAGGACATGAACCAAATTGAGGCAGTCCAGAGAAGGGCAACCAAAATGGTGCAGGGACTGCATCAGAAGACATATGAGGACAGATTAACGGAGCTCAATATGTATACCCTTGAGCAAAGGAGGGAGAGAGGTGACATGATCGAGACATTCAAACACCTTAAGGGCATTAACAAGGTGAAAGAGTCTAACATGTTTAAACATAAGAAAAATAGCAGGACAAGAGGACACAGCATGATATTAGAGGGAGGCCAGTTAAGGGGGAATGTGAGGAAATTCATTTTCACAGAAAGGGTGGTGGATACATGGAATGGCCTACCTCAGGAAGTGGTGGCTATGAATACAGTGCAGGGCTTCAAACAGGCATGGGATAGGCATAAGGCAGCAATACAGATGAGTATGAATAGATAGGCCACTGACAGAGCAAAGGCCGATGGCACATTTATAAAGTAGAAAAAGAAATGGGCAGACTGGATGGGCCTTGCGGTCCTTACCTGCCGTCAGCTTCTATGTTTCTATGTAACCCTGCCTATCTGGGAAACTAAGGGGGTGGGGTCACTGATCAGGCCCACCTAGAAAGGCGCCTAAGACTGGCCACATTAAAAAGTGGTCGCACTAATCTTTTTTCCCCTTTTCAGGCAGTTTGCCCTGGAAATAAAGTTGTGTTAACTGCTAAGTCATTTCATTTTCATTTTATTCATATTAGGAAGACCATTGAGCTCCAGTCCTTTGCCAAAGGTATCCCAGTCAGAACATAGTACACAATACAATACAATAAATAACACACAGTGGTACAACAGGCAGCATATAAGTAATGAGCAGTACTGTATAAGATTATTAAAGGGGAACAGCCAGAACAAAGAGCCCCAAACTCAAATGTGGGACTGGTCACAAAGTGTACTTCACATGCAAAAACATTTTTGTTTACTTACTGTTTACTGTAGTATAGGTGGACTTTATCCAACTAATTTTGCATAGTTGCAAGGCTGACATCTTTTGTTACTACAAATCTCAGAGTCCCCTGCAACTGACATCAGAGCAGTATCAGAGTAGTAGGCAGCAGAGGGAGATTCAATAACCTGCAGTACATATGCACATTGGGACCAGCCTCACACTTCAGTGTGGGGCCCTTGGTGCTGACTGTTCTCATTTAAATAGTGTGATAATGAGACAAGCTCAGTTTAATTAAACCTACACATTTCATCATAAAAGTAAGACCTTGCATGTTTTTTAAAGGAAAATAGGGAAAGAATTTCACAAAAGTTGGTAGGTAGTGAGTTCCATACTTTGATGGCTCTGTACTTGAAAAGCAGCTGCCCAAAGACTGTCCTCAACAGTGTTTGAAGCCTGCCATTGCATACTGCAAGCATAGTGCACCCATTCATTAGAAAGGTAAAGAACTTTTGAATGCCAATTGGCATGAGTCCTAGTACAGCCTCTTTCTACAACAGAGCAATTGAAATGGCACTCGGTGGTAGAAGGGCAACCAATTTAAGTTAATGTACAGATCACACATATGAGCATCAAACCTGAGATCAAGAGCAAATTTATAAGCCTGATTAAAAGTCATTGATTGTAATAACACTGTGTCTGCTAAGTGGAGAAACTGTTGTGTATGTGTGTAGTCTCTATGTGAGTTGTGACCACAGTGGGAAGGAGGGCAGGTGCAGCATCCCAGAGGGTTGTAGGGACGTGTTGCCCAGCCTACTCAAATATTTTGCTAGCTGGAGGCTCTGAGCATTTCTTTACTTTCAGACACACAACCCCCTTCACTACTGAGTGAGAAAAGAATCCAGCAGCCACCACAACCACCTATGGCAACCTGGTGACAGGTAGAGGCACCTCAACCCCTAAGCCATATGTGAGGGGCATCTGCCCTCCAATGACCTTACATCTTGGGGGAGTGATCTCACTTAGACATTCAGTAATAAACACCACAGTTTCATTAACTCACTCCTTGCTTTATTTCTACTGCCCAATAAATGACAACTTCCTGCACACAGTCCCGAGTTATGGAAGTGCAGTTGTACAGCATTTCTTGTGACCCAGAGGACTCCAAAAAACTACACCAGATACAATCACTAGGTGGCAGTATAACATTAACCTTTTTTATGTTTGCTTGCACGCATGTGCAAGAAACATAGTGCCACCATACGAGAATTCGTAGGTGTGCCTCCCCCACTTCCAGTGCACTGCTGCCTTTTGAAGACACGGCCACACCCCACTAATGAATGTCTGAGCTGTCTATGACAGCCCTTCAGATGCAGTGGCGTACAGTTGAAGGCAAAAAAATGCTGCAATCAGCGGTGGTAACATGTAGGCAATTTGCATACTGCCACATCGGCAGTATGCAAAGTGCCTACACATCGGCATTGCACTGAATCAACTGTCATAGACAGCTCTGTCCCATAACAAGTAGCATGCTGGGAGCCCACCCCAGCATGCTTATGCACTCCCCCTCACACACACTGTATGGCTGATGGGGGTGCCCAATCCCCCGTCAGCTCCACTCCTCCCCAACAGAGTTCCAGGTGCCACGCTGGGAGCCCACCCCAGCATGGCAACATTTCCGTAAGGCCGACAGGGGTGCCCAGTCCCCATCGACTCCACTGTATCCCCCCAAAAGACTTCCAGGTGCCACACTGGGAGCCCACCCCAGCATGGCAACAGTCCATATGGCCGACAGAGGTGCTCAATCCCCCCAGTTCCACTGCCCCCAAACAGTTTCAGCTGCCACACTGGGAGCTCACCCCAGTGTGGCAAAGTCCTGTGTCGTCTTTTAAAAACATGCTCTGTAAGAAAAAAAACAGTCCCTCGCTGACTGTCTTGACCCCCCACCCCCCACCCTCTGCACACCCTGCCTCCCACACCCCACACTTACCTCTGAGGCTGGCGTGATGATCTTTGGTGGACCGGGAACAAGTCTGCACTCTTCAAAGCTGACCGTGAAGTGAGGAAATGCTGGTAAGCTGTATAATAAGAGTAAATAGGGTTTTTTTAACTTTGATGCATATATCAGACATTTGTTTGAATCTTGGCATCAAATTTTCAACATGGGGTTTTTGGGACCCCTCCTCATGAATTCTGGCTCTATCACGGCATTAATCGGCCGCAAAAGGTGATTTCACAGTCACTGCCCGGAACCACCTTTTGGGACAGATTTATGAAACGACAGTGTCACATATAATGAGGTAGGCCCCCAAAAACCCATGTTGAAAATTTGGTTAAAAAATTCCCAAAAATGACTGATTCACAAGCGTACATTGCGCAGTTCCTACGCATGCTCGTAAGTTTGCGAATTTTTTATATTTTCACTCCAGATTTTCAACATTGCCATTTTACCACACCTTCTTATGAGCAGTACAACTGTCGTTTTTCATATCTTGCTCAAAATGTGTTTCTCAGTTGGTGTACAAAATCAATGTTCGGGACAGATTAAGAAAATCACAGTGACACTGTTCATGAGCAGAGGTCTTAAAATGGCTATGTTAAAAATTTGGTGACAAAAGTCCATAAAATGACTGTGTTATGAGCGAGCATTGTGCAGTTTCCACGCACCCTCATAAGTTTATGAATCTGTAATATTTTCAGTCCAGATTTTCACCACTGGCATTTTTCCACACTTCCTTATGAATAGGACAGCTGTCATTTTTCACACCATGGCCGAAATGTGTTTTCGCACTTCCAGTGAAAATCACAGTGACACTGTTCATGAGCGGCAGTCCCAAAATGCCTGTGTTGATAATCTGCTGTAAAAAATCCCCAAACTAATTACATTATGGATGTGCGTTGCGCAGTTTCTACGCATGCTCGTGACTTCACCAGTTTTTTTTATATTTTCACTGCAGATTTTCAACATTGCCATTTTTTTACACCTCCCTATGAACAGTACAGCTGTCATTTTTCACATCCTGTTTGAAATGTGTTTTCGCACCTGTGGTGCCAAATTGCTTTGCAAAAATCAGCTTTCAGCTAACAAACTGATATTGCCACTGTTCATAAGGTGGGGATCACAAAAAACACATGTTGAAAATTTGAAGTGAAAATACCAACGAACGCCTGAGGCGTTAGGGTTTCCGACCATAACACCCCACCCTGTAGAGACTGACAGGCATCAGGGATGTGGCTTGGGATTGTCGCCTGTAATGCTCATACCATTCCACACCCATCCACACCCTGCAGCCAGTGAGAGGCATTGAGGTGTGCCTTGGACTCTTTAGCCCCAAAGTTCACCCCATTCTCCTATACTGCATCCATCTCACCATATTTCCTAATGGAATGGGGTGAACATAAGGGCCAAAGACCCCAAGGCACACCGTGACACTTGTCGGTGTCTGCAGGGTAGGGTGTGGTGAAATGGCGTGGCCATTTTGCCTGACGACCCAAAGGCACACCCCAATGTCTGTCAATATCTGCAGGGTGGTAGTGGGGTTGGCTTCAGTTCTATACTTCACTGCCATTCCTATTATGCAGCTCTGTAACTCCTACACTACCAATGCCAATGCCAGCAAGCAAACATTCGGCATTGACAAATACTTGTTTTAAATTACAACTGGAACACATCTTCATTCTCTCCTCCCTAGAGTGCCTCCTCCAACCACTCAGAGTTATACTGTTCCTCCACCTCATTTACGGGGGAAAGAGGAGGAGTTCTAGACCGCTACAATTTATAACAATGAGGACGCACTGGGCAGACCTTTAAACTTGGCATTTGCCTCAAACAGAGCAACCAGCCCAGGCAAACATAAAAAAACATCAGGGAGGCTGCACACATTTCCCATGTAAATGGCAGCCAGTTGGCCTGAGAAGAGTTAACAATACTCATTAGGACCACCAGGGTATATATAAACTTGTTTTAAATCTGTAGACAGGCAAAAATATAAAATTCCATTGCAAAAAGGGGACTTCACAACATTTTGCAGATATAACTCCCCCCCCCGATGGAGCAGAAGTTAGGTTTAAGTATAGTTGGTCCCGCGGATGACAGTTACTTAAGGGTTCCACTTTGTAAGGTGTGCAACCAGCCAGGGTTCTTGATTGTGTCCAGGCACTGGGGGCTAAAAGGAGGTTCCATAAAACTACTAGCTATAATAGCTATTTAGACAGATACAGAAGCACCTGTCCACTCAGAGTAGAGTCAAGCACAAATTACATATATTTTACAGGCACACACGCTCAAGGCGAGGGTTAACCTAAAATCCATTACATTTCACAAAAAGCACACAAAACACTAGGGGCAGGATTCACGAAGGGAAAATGTTAAAGTTTCTCTCCGCAACTGCCATTGATGACTGGAATCGTCCGCAGCTACAGCGGTACCGATTCATAGCCATGGCAGTTGCGGAGGGTGCTACGGCCGGTTCCACTCCCCGTAGCAGTCTCCCGCAGCTGTGGTGCTGTCCATGACAACAGCATCCGCAAGCTGCCATATTCCATGGAGCCGGTCATACTCTGGCTCCACCTACGTGAATACCTGCAGCTGCAGATGACCTGCGACTTTGCCAGTGGTTTCCCACTAGCGCCAAGGTTTTCCAGCAGCTGCGGGTCTTTCTCCCCCCTTCATGAATCCTGCCCTAGAGTTGCAGCTGTGGGATCCCTGCAAATATTATACCCCTCTATATCCCTCTGTGTATGGGAAAATTCAGGGCTGCACCAGGATGAAGAGAGAGCCTGCTGCTAAATTATTTTAGTTACTTACCCTCTGGTGTAACATGGGGGCTGGTGGTATTACTGTCCACTGAGAGACCTCACTTAAATGGGGTGAGTCTTCCCAAGCTTCCTCACAACTTACTCTTGGCACTTCGCTCATACAGCTTAGTCAGGGGGCATGATTTTGTCATTAGATGACTGTTTAATACCCCAAATCAATCATGTGAGATTGACCATGCTACAATTCCACCAGTTCACAATAACATCACGTTTATAATTATTAGATTGGTTGCAGATATAAAATACAATATACTTTAATAAGGTGCTACTCATGGTGAACACAATGGGGAAATTTGCATGAAAATGAATCTCTAAAGACTAGTTTGACTACTTAATATATTCCCAAAGACAGTCATTGTAGCATTAATAAATGAGTCTTGTATTAAAATATTGGCAGAGAGGCTTGAAATACATGTGACTCCCCAGTCCAGTTTCATGAAAAGATTATCCAACAGAAAACGCATTTTTGATTTCCAATTCTGATGCATATAACTTCAGACCGTAATAACTACAGATTATAAAATAAAATTATTCATTTACAATGCTGACATTAGAAGACACAAATGAAGGTCAAGGCTCAGCTAAAAATTACACAAAATATATTTGTAGATATAATGATAACTGGAGGTATGTTGGCAATGCTAAAGACTTGAGCATTTGACAACAGACATGCTTATTGAGGCCAAAAGTAAAAATGCTGAAAAATATATAAAGTTCAAAAGCCCTTATCATACAGACATTTCAAATGGCTTTCGAAACCATCCTAGAAACATAAAAACACATCCAATTTTTTGTGCTGTACAGAAAAGTTTTAAACACCAAGTACGTCTGTTGACAAAAAGCTTACCATTCATTTGTGCATTTAAGGAAATCAATGTTCAAAGACATAATTAATACAAACAATAAAAACTTATTGAGAAAAAAAAGAAACACAAAAAGTCCAGATCTTATTGGTTCCACCCCCCCGAATAGGATGGAAGCCAGGCAATATCCATCCTTAGACAGAAAGAAAAGCAACTGAGGAAAACTTCCAATGCTCATATTCTTTTCAGAAATTTTGATCAGATGGGAAAGTATCCATTTAAAGTTGGAAAACTATGTCCTGTATCAACCTCCTCCAGCGATGGAAATAACAACATATTCTGCCAAGACTGCTGCAGTGACATACATATAAACATACGAATTTGCCAGCAGATAAAGGCCTTATGGTCTATCGAGTCTGCTTGAGTGTGCAGCTAGCAACCCTTATACTGCAGCTGCCCCTTCCCCTTACCCTATCCCATCCCCTTCTGAAGCAGTTCACTATTCTACAGGATACCACTTCTGCAGGCAATGCGTTCCACCCAGACACCACTCTCCATAAAAAAGTGTCTTCTCATTTCCCTCCTGAACCTTCCCCCCTCCAATCTGAGATTGTGACCTCGAGTGACCCTACCCCCTTAACTTGAATAGACCCTCTGTGCCAGTCTTGTTTGTTCCCTTCATGTACTTGAAAGTTTCAATCATATCCCCCTGTCTCTCCTCTCCTTCAGTGAGTACATGTTCAACTCTTTCAGCATGCTCACGTATGGTATGTCCCCTAGTCCATGGATCATCTTTGTTGGCCTACACTGTACCCCCTCCAATGACTTAATGTCCGTCTTAAGGTATGGACACCAGTACTGCATGCAGTAATCCAGGTGTGGCCTAAGCCCTAACCAGAGACCTATACAATGGCAGGATCACCTCCCCCCTCCTTGAAGATATATCCATGGCAATACAACCCAGCATTTTGTTGGCCTTTGCAGTTGTCGTCCTGCATTGTGCTGAGTTACTCATTGAAACCATTATAATCACCCCAGATCTTTCTCCTCCTCCTCCTCCTCCTCCTCTGTCAAGGCTAGCTGAACCCTCCCCCCCCCCCAGTTGGTAGCACCTTCTTGGGGTTTTCGGCTCAAATGTGGCACCTTACACTTTTTGACAATGAACCTCAACTGCCAGGTGTCCAACCAGGTCTCCAATTTTGGCATATCATCCTGCAACCCATGCCATCCTCCTTGGTCATCCACTACTGCTCTCATTTTGGCGTCATCTGCAAATAAACTGATCTTGCTCTTGATGCACATTGAGATGTCTGATATGAACAACCCAAACACCGTTCCCAGCACCGAGCCCTGCAGTACTCTGCTTGTCACTGCCCTCAGAGATGAGAGTTCCACTCCCACCACTACCCTCTGCTGCCTTCCCTATAACCACTACGCATCCCACCACTTTCGCCTCTGCACCTGTACCTGCCAGCTTACTACCCAGCCTCCCACACGGCACCGAGTCGAATGCCTTACTGAAGTAGAGAAACAGAACATCCACTACATGGCACTTGTCCAACTGTCTAGTTATCCAGTCATAGTAATCCACCAGGTTGGTCTGACAGGATATGCCCATGCTGCCAACGTCCTGCAGCCCACTGGTCTCCAGAAGGGACACCAGCCTCTCCTTCAGGACTGTCTCCATCAGTTTTCCCATGATGGATGTGAGGCTTACTGGCCTGTAGTTTCCTGGTTCATTTTTGGGACCACTCTTATGGAGGGGTACCATGCAAGCCATCCTTCAGTCATGTGGTACACTTCCTGAGACCAGGGAGGCATTGAACAGGTCTGCCAAGGGCCCCACCAGGATTTCTGCCAGCTCTCTCAGTATCCTAGGGTGAATGCCATCCGGCCCTGGCACCCTGTCTACCCTCAGTGCCCTCAGTCCCTCCAGTACCCTGCCCTCTGGGATTCTCCCATCTGTTACCTCCTCTCCCCCTAAGCATGACCTCACAACCCCCCTTGGTAGCACCCCTTTCTCTCTAGTAAACACAGAGCAGAAGTATTCATTAAGCACTTCTGCCTGCTCTGCCCATTTCCACCCACCCCATCCCTCTTAATCCTTACTATTTTGTCCCTACAACTCCTTTTCTCCCTGATGTACCTGAAGAATTTCTTCTCCCCCTTCTTGATGCCTTGTGCCAGCCTGAGCTCCTGAGATGCCTTGGCTGTCCTTACTGCCTTCATCACCTCCTTCAATTCCTTCAGGTAATCTTCTCTGTCCTCCCCCTCCCTGTTTTTTTAAACCTCCTAAAGATGGTTCTTTGATTTCTTACTTTCTCCTTGACTCCCTTGCTCAACCAGCTCAGTTTCTTGGCACTTGCTCTCTTACTCTGGACCCTGATGCAGGTTTTGGTTGCCTCCTCAATCCCCAGTTTTATGGCCTCTTAACTCTGGTTAGTGTCCATATTAGTTTGGATTCTGTATTGACAAAGGCAAAAATAGCCTACAAGAAACAATACTGACAAAGGCAAATTGACAGAAGTCAAAAACAGCCTACAAGAAACAATACTGACAAAGGCAAATTGACAAACGTCAAAAACAACCTACAAAAAAACAAAAGGCATGTGTATTTAAAACACTGACAGAAGTGACAGAAGTGAAACAATTTTATCTGGGTGTAAATTTCAGGTGACTGAAAGGACTTAACTGCTGTGAGGTTTAAATTACTTGTAGAAAGATCTGGTAAGTAGGGGGAGTGGCTTAGCTAGAAGGAAGCTACATTTAAAGACTGCCTTAGAAAGTTTCTGCTAATAGCTTGGCAGAAGACACCAGGAGAAAGGACTGCTGCGTGAATGGACTTCTCTGCTGGGACTATATTGCCCTCCTTCCCTCCCCTCCACCCCCTCACCCAAAGCTAGTTCTAGTTTTATAGGCACAGGATTTGACTGACAATAGGAACTTCCTGTTTAGGGGCAGGAAGTGAGTGATCACAGAACCACCAAGGACCCACCATCCTAGAAGGGCAAGAGTAGCTCTCCGGCCCCCTCTAGCTGCTGGAGGTCTGCCTCTGAGCAAGTAAGTGGTCTACTGCGAAATATAGGATATTCTTGTCTCAAAACAGGACAATCAGGAGATTAAAGGGCACACAGGCAGAAAGTAAGGAGAGAGAGAGAAAAAAACAGAGGAAAGAGTAAGGATTGCAAACAGTTAAGAGGCCAGAAATAAGACATGATTGGAGTGGTGCAGTGCAGTGGCTGTGGAGCAGCAGTCTTCCAGGAGATGTTCTGGAGGATGCGGTGGTGTCCCATCTGCAGGCGCCTCTGGGCTGAGGGAGGAGGTTGCTCATCTCCAGGCTGAGTTGGCCAGGATTTGTGGGACCTCCTCTTCCATCCAGGGACCATCAGTGCCACGTGCTGCCTCAGAGGTTGCCAAGAAAGAGGAGCGGTTGGACCACAGTGGGCTCAGGGAGGGTGAGGGTGGTGGAACAGAGGAACATCCCTCCCATTGTACCTCTCCACAATTCCTATGCCATTCTGGCAAAGTGTGGTTCCTCTATGGAGGCACCCACAGTGGAGACCAAGGAGGATGCTGGGAACCTCCACAAAGGAGACCCACAGGAGGGTGGCAGGGGACCCTGCAGGGGAAGGAAACAACTCCTGGTGGGGGACTCCATTGTTAGGAAGGTAGAACTGGGGAGGAAGGGAGAGGAGGTAGGTGCCTGCCTGGCGCTGGCTTGCAGGGACAGGAAGCGAATCCTCAGGATTGCCGAGCAGCTGCACAGGGGAGGGAGCTGATGTCATTGTCCACCTAGGGACAAATGACCTGGCTAAGAAAAGGATTAGAGAAGTGCAGGAAGAGTTTGTGGAATTGGGGAGGGGCCTTAGTCAAGTAGCATGCACGGTAACCTTCTCGGAGGTGCTACCCATCTATGGCATAGGAGAGGCTAGGGTGTTCCGCACCATGGGATTCAGTGGTTGAAAAACTGATGTGGAGCTCAGGGATTTGGCTTCATTGGGGACTGGGGGTCCACCTGGAGTGATGCAAGCCTATACTGGCATGATGGGCTGCATCTGTCCGGGAGGGGAACCAGGATCCTAGGTGATAGGTTTAAATGCTTCATTGGCAAGCTTTAAACTAGCCAAGGGGAGGCACTGGAAGGAGCAGGAAAATCCTAGCCCCCAAATAATCATGGTAGTAAGTCGCAAACACCAACATAGAGGTGTCGATAGGGAGAAGGGCTGGGGTAAATGGAGAAAGTGACAAAGGCAAGAAGGACAGGGATGGGGCAAAAGGGAGTAAGGCCATCAGGAAATGGAGGGTAATGAGTACCAATGCCCGTAGTCTGGGCAACACGCTCCCTGAGCTGATGGCCTTATGGAACAGGGATGCCTGGATATCGTAGCAGTCACAGAAACATGGTACACAGAGAACCATGACTGGGATGTTAACATACCAGGGTACATAACCTACAGGAGAGACAGGCAGGGGAGAAGGGGAGGAGTAGCTCTCTATGTAAAGGAAGGGATAAAAGCAACTGAACAAAAGAGTAAACAGGGAGGAGAGGAGGCACTGTGGGTCACCTTGAGACTGGAAAGGGCACCACAATCCCATAGGAGTTGTGTACAGACCCCATGTCAGGGAAGGAATGGACAAGGATATGATAGAAGGCATTCTTAGAATGGCAAAGAAAGGGAGATACTGTTGATGGGAGACCTGAATATGCCAGATGTTAACTGGAGCACATTTGCTGCAGCCACATCCAAGAGCAGGGCCATTCTTGATGCCCTACAGGTGGCAGGCATTAGACAGCTAGTTTCGAACCCACTCGTGAGGGAGCAATCTTAGACCTCGACTCTCAAACAGGGGCAGTGAGAGGATCTCAGATCTAGAAGTGGGTTGCCATCTGGGGACAAGTGACCATCAAACAGTGTGGTTCATGTTAAACTCGCTACAGAGTCAAGCCACAAAAGTGAGGGTACTGGACTTTAGAGGGCTGACTTTGGCAAGATGGGAGAGTGCCTCAGAAAAGCACTAGCAAACAGGCTAGAAGGAGGTGTGGAGCAACAATGGGGAATTATCAAACTGCCATCCAGAGGCAACAAGCCTTTGTGTGAAGCAAATAAAAATCAAAATGAAAGAAAAAGCCACTATGATTCTCAAAAGAGGTGGCTGTGAAAGTCAGGAAGAAAAAGATAGCATTCTGGAAGTATAAGGAACACAGAAGGAGCAGGACAGAGAGCTGTACCAGTTAAGGCAGAAGGAAGCAGGGAGGGAAGTCAGAATAGCAAAGGCCCAAACTGAGGAAAAGATAGCCAACTCAAGAAGGGGGATAAAACCTTTTATAGGTACATCAGCGAGCATAGAAAGACAAAGGGAGGGATAGTGAGGCTAAATAGAATGAACGGTGGGTGGGCAGAGGGGGACAGTGAAAAAGCAGGAATACTGAATGAATATCTCTGCTCAGTATTCACAAAAGAGGAGGGGGAAGTGCCTAATCCAATTAACAGAAGCACTCTTGACAGGGGGGTCGATCCCAGTCCTTTTACAGAAGAAAGGGTTCTGCAAGAACTCCTAAAAGTGAAGGTGGACAAAGCAATGGGTTCTGATGGAATTCACCCCAGAATTCAAAAGAATTAAGGAGGAACTAGTGAAACCACTGGCTCCTCTTTTAATAAATCATGGGAGGATGGTGTGGTACCGAGGACTGTAGGAAGCGGATGTGATTCCCTTCACAAAGTGGGTCCAAGACAGAGGCAGGAAACTACAGACCTGTCAGTCTGACCTCTGTGGTAGGGAAAGTGATGGAGTCACTTCTGAAGGAAAGAATAGTCGAGTACCTAGAGGCCAGTAGAGCACAGGACCCAAGGCAGCATGGGTTCACAGCGGAAGGTCATGTCCGACTTAATCTAATAGATTTCTTTGACTTGGTGACCAAAGTAGTAGACCAGGGAGGGCTGTGGACATGGCCTACCTAGACTTTAGCAAGGCATTTGACACAGTCCCACACAAGATTAATAGTCAAATTAACCAGCCTGGAGTGGGACCCAGGGTGGTAGCCGATAAAACATTGGCTGGACAACAGGACACAGAAGGTAATTGTAAATGGAGTCCACTTGAAGAAAGGGGGTTACTAGTGGGGTACTGCAGGGTTCAGATTGGGTCCAGTCCTTTTAATGTCTTCATCAGTGACATTGCAGAGGACTGAAAGAAAAGTATGCCTTTTGCAGATGACACAAAGATCTGCAACAGGGTTGATACACAAGGAGGGTGGAAAGGATGAAATGGACTTGGCAAGGTTGGAGGAATGGTCAGAAGTATGGCAGCTAGGATTCAATGCAAAGAAGTGCAAAATAATGCACCTGAAACAAGAACCCAGGGAAGAATACACAATGGGTGGGAGGTAGTAACAGCAACAAAAAGGAAAGGGACCTGGGGGCAATCATATCAGATGATCTAAGGTTAGTAAGCAATGTAGAAGGCAGTAGGGAGGGCTGGGGGGTATACTGGGATGTATAGGAGGCATCAGCAGAGAAAGCAGGAAGTTGTTATCCCTCTGTACAGACAGCTGGGTGAGACCCCATCTGGAGTACTGTGTCCAGTTCTGGAGACCCCATCTCCGCAAGGATACAGACAGGATAGAGGCAGTCCAGAGGAGGGCACTAAAATGGTGCAGGGTCTGAAGAGAAGCGTGATGAGGAGAGACTAAAGAAGCTTAATATGTATACCCTTGAGGAAAGAAGGGAGAGGGGGACATGATAGAAACTTTAAGTACCTCAGTGGAATCAACAAAGTCCAAGAGGGTAGCATCTTTCAGAAAAAGAGACTTGCAAGAACAAGGGGACACAATTTAAAGATAGAAGGAGGGCGGTCTAGGGCAATGTGAGGAAGTATTATTTCACAGAGAGGTAGTGGATGCATGGAACAGCCTTCCTGAGGAGGTTGTGGGGTCTAAAACTGTGGGAGAATTCAAGAATGCATGGGACAGACATAAGGCAATTCTGGTGGGGGTAGGAAGAAATAGGCTGTTGGTTAACTAGGATCTGCGGCCTATCCTGTAGGTAGGGAAATGGGCAGACTAGATGGGCCTAGCGGTCCTTATCTGCCATCAAAGTCTATGTTTCTATGTTTCTATGTTATATACATGATAATGACTGTAAACTTAGGGAGAAAACTCATTCCACTAGAATGACTTAAATATTAACGGTGTATCTGAAAAAATACCAATTCTCCAAAAAGCAAAAAAAAAAAAAGATTTAAAGCTCAAAACGCCAAATCAGAAAAAGGGGAGAGCCAAGATGGGGTCATATAATACTGTACCATAACCCAACAGGTAAAACAGTGCACGAGATAGTAAAGTTAGCAGGGAGACTGAAATTAGTTTCCGGCGGGGGAGAGAGTAAGAGCGGAGCTCAAAGTATAGAAACAGTTTGAAATCTAAGATATCACTGAGGCTTTTGAGTTTGAGACTCTGCAGTCTCCAGATCCACTGGGTTTCATTTTGGAGCATCCACTCTACTCTACTGCCCCTTCTAGGGTGCTGACTCACTTGTTCTAACCCCATAAAGCAGAAGCCATTCACATCACTGTTTTGATACATGGCAAAATATTGGCCCATTGGGGTTTTGTGATCCCCATTCATTACACTTCTGATGTGCGCCTGGATCTGTCTCTTGAGTGGTCTGATGATATGACCAACATACAGGAGATCACAGGGACATGTCAGACAGTGATACTGAACTGGGAATTACAATGAACTCCTGGAATTTGAATGTTTGGGTAGTACTACTGTAGTTACAAGGTGGATAAATCCATTGCTTTAAAAGTCAAACAGGTAAATATTACATCTCTTACAGACATACAAATCTTTTGGCATTTGTCAACCACTGCATCCCCTTATTTCTATCATCTCCTTGATATATACTGTACACAGTGAGGTCCCTTGTACTTGGTGCTCTTCTACATGACCCTTGGTTTTTTCCCTCATCTGTTGGGTCATTTATCAAACTTGGCCAGTATTTAGGTATGACTGACCCAATTCTGCCTACTATAGAATTGCATTCAGTGGTAACAGTCACAGGTTGGGTAATGATTTTCTTTAGAAATTGGTACAAGCAACTCCCTCCTATTGATCTGACTTGCTCTCGCTCTCTCTCTCTGTCTAGCCATGTTCACTGTATGGCAACTATACCCCAGTTCTCTGAACCTAGTAGCCAGGTCCTCAGTGTGTTCTAAATAATCCTTCACCTCATTACAATTTTCTTTCATGCAGAGCATCTGAAAATATGGTATTGATTGCTTAAGGGACTTGTGTGTACTAGCTGTGAGAAGACAAATATTAGTAGAAGTCAGCCTCATAAACATCTTAATGACCACCATTTGGCCCCGAATACCTAATAAGGTCAAGTAAAAAAAAAGTAAATCTGCCTTTTGTCAGTGTGATACATAAATTTCAGTTCTAGTGGATTTTCATTAACCCAATACAGATATCAAGGAATATCAGACTCGCTGCCTCTCCAAACACTGATGACATCTACAACATACCTGTACCATATCACTAGCAACCAAAAAGAGTCAATCTTCTGTTGCTTGATTGGTAACTTGTGACACATGTTACCAGTCATGCAGTAGGGCAAGTGATGTAACAATAAGTGAGATCACATTCTTATGATGTAGTGGGAGCAACAGAACTAGGTAAGTCTGCTTCCAGGTAAAGCACTGCCTTTCACATCACAACCAATACTATTAGGTACATTTCAGAAATAAAACATAACAACGAACTACTTTTAAAAAATTACTAACATTTTCTTTCTGCTATTTTTTGGCACATGTATTCATGACTACTCTATTATAGTAAACAATTACACCAGTAAAAAACAAACTCTGATCAGAGCCAAAATGCCTGCTATACATTAACCTGTTAAGGGTATAGAATTGATGCCTGGTTTGGATTGTAATGAACAGTCAGAGGACAAATGGCACAAGTTAGGAAGTTTATTTGTGGGAAAGTGTTACCATGAACAGATTGTTATGAGACGGGGAAAGGAACAAGGAGAAAAGGAGTCAGAAACACATAAAGGACAGATGGTTACAGGAACACGACAGGAGAGATGGGAAAGATAATCTTTGACCTGATTAATACCATTGCACAGTAGGAATAAAACAAGCATTTGTAAGTGCTGAATGTTTGCTTGCTTGTATTTCATGTGAAGGTGTTTGGTATTGATAGTGCAGAAACAATCATTAATAAATTAATAACATGAGTTACAACAGTGACATTGTCATGACTGGGGAATGAACAGGTTCATACATAACATTATTTTTGTAGAGTGTGCCCTTGAATTTTCAAAATACTAAGTTTTTTTTTTTGGCCTAGCATATGAAGATGA
Organism: Neoceratodus forsteri; assembly: GCA_016271365.2. Taxonomy (NCBI): domain Eukaryota; kingdom Metazoa; phylum Chordata; order Ceratodontiformes; family Ceratodontidae; genus Neoceratodus; species Neoceratodus forsteri. The sequence goes on from CM028133.1 coordinate 833,466,531, forward strand.
CAGGTGTCATTTATGAAATGCGACCCAAAACATTCTTTTGTGGATCAACTGCAAAAACAGGTTTTGGAAGGGGATTTGATAATGACACCTGCCATGTTCATTCATTCAATGGGGGTTAAAAACATGAGTATGTTGAAAATATGGGTTCAAAAGTAAAAATATTGCAAAGTTATGAGTAAATGTTGAAAAATGTCAATGTTTATTCATAACTTTTTTTTCCAATTTTGATCTCAAATGTTCACATGGTCTTTTTTATTACACCACCATATGAACATGACAGATCTTAATTATGAAAGCCTGTCTAAAATATAATTTTGTGGCACAAGAGTGAAAAGATGTTTGGTGCAGGATTTTGAAAAATGACACATTATGTTCATGACACGGTATAAAAATGAATATATTACAAATGCAGGGTCACAGTCTGAAATAGCAAAGCCAAGAGTAAATTTGAAAGCATTTCAATGTTTCTTCATAATTTTGTCAATTCTTGAGATTTTGACCCAAAATTTTCAACATAGTCTTATTATTACCTTGCCTTATGATCAGGACAAATGGGATTTTTAAAATCTAGTCTGAATGGTGAGTTCATGGAGCAAATGGGAAAACATGTTTTTAAGTGGATTAGAAAAATTACATCTGCCTTGTTCATGAGGTTGTGTAAAAAAAAATGCTATGCTGAAAACCTGGAGATACAATCTAGAAAAATTGTAATGTTATGAGTAAACGTTGAAGAATTTCAACACTGCTTCATAACTTCATTGGTTTTTAAGATTTTGACCCTAAATGTTCAACATAGTCTTCTTATTACTCCCACCTTATGATCATGACAGGTGAATTTCTTTAAAATCCTGTCAGAAACATGATTTTGTAGTACGACTGTGAAAACATGTTTGGGGAGGATTTAAAAAATTTCACCTACCTGCTTCATGAGGTGGGAATAAAAAGGCCATGTTGAAAATCTGGGATGGAAATGTTTAAAAATGGCAAAGTTATGAGAAAAAGTTAAAAACACATTAAAAACATATTAGCTGAACTTATCTCTTCACTCCCTTCCCAGCTGAGCTTAGAAGAAGCAGGGCATTCGAGAAGGAGCAGTGCTAGACTAGGCAGGAGGTAAAGTATGAGGGGTAGGGTGTGCTGAAGGGGGGGGGTTGGGGCCAGAAGTCATTGCTGGACTGTTTTCTTGTTTTACAGATTTATAGGCTGGGCATGGTGAAGGACTGGGAGGTGGCGGTATACTTGTCAGTGGGAGGATATATTTGTTTTCTACATACAGGGCACTAAGAAGGATCAGAGGTGCACAGGTTACTTGGCAGCTGAAGGGTGTTTATTTTTATGGACAGGACACTGGGGGAAGGATTGGAAGATGGACAGGATACTTGGCAGTGTGAGGGTGTTTATATTTATGGACAGGGCACCAGAGGAAGGCTCAGCAGATGGGCGGGATACTTGGCCGAGAGAGAGAGAGAGCGAGGAAGCGCAGACTCATGCATTCTCATTATGTGCTTCAACTCCACTGTGCAGAGCAAATATTTGTGATTCATTTGGAATCCAGTCATGTCCAGACTCCCTGTATTCTTTCCTCCTCCCTTTGCAATACACCAACATAGCTCTTGCTATACAGCCATTAAAAGAGAAAGCAAGTTAAAGTAAATAAAGCTGTACAGTGCTTGACAGGCAAGCTTGTGCCCCTCCCCCAGCAAATATGAAAATAAATTCATCTCTTTTCATTTCCTTCGTTCACCGGTCCATAAGACTGCTTATCTACTTGACTGGTTGACTGGTACCTGCAAGAAAAACATGGCTGAGATGGATTTTAAATACCTTGCATAATTAAGACTGCATCAGCTTTGTATTAATCCCAATTAAATGTTTTTTTATAAAATTAAAATAATTCAGCTTGATTACAAATACAGAATGCGTCCATAGCAAATAACTTTTGTAAGCCAGTAAAATGCAAAAAAAGTTCAGCGTTGGTTCATAAACCACAATGCCTTTTACACTTGTATACTCTATGATATCATGTAACCCACTTGATAACATAAAGCAATTCCAAAAGTGTCTACAGAAAATTTCTACAGTACCTGTAAATATATAAACCCTTCCAGCATTGACATTACCTAATACAGTACTTTTAAACCAGTTCCCTGTAGGGACAAAAACCCTTAGAAGGTTTAAAATGTCTTTGCATTAGCAGAAGTCAGTAAAAAAAATACATTTACTGTAACCACTGGGAATCCTGTGGGTCTCTGAAATTCAAGTCTTGAAGAAACTTGTAAATGCTGAAAAGTAGGAAAATACGTTTATTTGCTAAACCTGAGCCAGATGACCATTTCTCCCTATTCAACAAATATGGAGACAAGGATGACAGCGTGCCGTCAGCTCTGGCCTCCTGCAACAGGCAATGTTCTAGGGCATGTAAAACAAGCTGCTTGAACAAAGTGAAAGTGATATTCCTGTATGCTATTAGTACAGGTATGTTGAATCATTGTTTTAGAAAAGCCAAGTTTACTGCAAATTGCTAGTGTTACCTGTTGCACATAACTGCCTCAATTTTTTTTTTTAAAGCTAAAGAGTTGGGGGTATTCCTTTAAGGTTTTAGAGCTCCTGCTGCCTATGCTCTTATGCATGTGCAGGGGGAGGGAGCTGGTGTACTATGAACTGTATTTGCCATCAGGGGAGAACCAATTAGATTTAGTCAGTTAATTAGTTTCATGTTGCAGTGGGAATTCAGAGGAAAGCCAAATGTACCAGAATGTGAAAGAGGTCCCCTGTTCTTGCTCCTCTCATGATACCCATGATGCAGTCTGCTCTTCAGTGAAGGGGCAGAAGCTGTTAGGATTTGTACAGTTATCAGCGAGTACCTGTGAGGAGTGCCTGCATGATGCCAGAACGCTCCAAGATGGCCAGGTGAACAGAACACAAGCTCAGTACTGGCATCCTCTGTGGCAAAACTTAAAACAAACAGGCTTGGAAACACAATGTAACTTTTCTCTTTTTTAGAATAATTTCTGGCAGAACCACAGTACCAAGCAAAAATGGCATGTCCAAAGCAGTATGGAGAGCAAAAGAAACATCGGTTTTGCATTTTTCAGACAAAAGACAGAATAAGGGAACATGGAGAGAACTCTCCCTGATTGTCCCACTATCCCAGAGCCTCCCGGATTTCAGACAGCTGGCTAAACAATCTCTTTCACCGCTGCAGAAAACTCCTCTGAGGAAGAAGCGGAACATCTCGGCAGGTAACATTTAAATTACTTTATGGGCTCTGTGCAAAGAAGGGGTTAAAACGGGAAGGCAGATAACACAGCCATTCAGAGTGAACCCCTTCTCCATAAAAAAAGGAGTTATTATTAATAAAGATAACTCAGAACTAATAGCAAAAACACAAATAATGCTGAGAAAAGCTGTATTAAAAAGTACAGAGGAAAATAAAAGTATGGATCAGCAGGGTACTGAACTGACTCACAGCAATCTAGCTGGAGTGGAGCAAACAGTTGAACAGGTGACTGAGGGCATAGCAAACACAAAAAGTACCTTTACCTCAGAGAAAGCAACTGAAAATGCTAAAAAGAAAAATTATGGAACTAGTCAGGGGCAAAATGAAGAGATAATTGCTGCAGCAAATAATATGAGCTCAGATATATAACAGGCACTCGGGGATATTAAAAATTCAATAAAAGGAGCCATGGACACATTGGGGCAGCTGACAAATAAGTATGAGAATCTCTCATTAAGAACAGATGAACTAGAAACAAGGGTCTCCAAGCTAGAAGATTCAACTAATCCTTTGGTAAAGACAGAAATGCAGCATGATAAGCAACTACAGATACTGATGCAAGAAATAGCTAAACAGGAAGATCACTCCAGAAGGGGCAATTTGTGACTTTGTAAAATACCAGAAGGGATAGAAGGCGTAAGAGACCCATTGCCCTTTTTTGAGAGATTATTCCAATGGCAGTGGATAGAAAATTCCCAGAAGAAAAGACTTTCAGGCATATGGCAAATAATTCCATTTTTCCCTGAAAGCAAAAAGCAAGGACCGGAAAAGGACTCAAATATGAAACTATTCACTTTGATGCTTATCCAGATTTATCAATGGAAACTACAGCAAAATGGAAACTATTTAACCCATTAAAGAAGAAACTGTATCAAAAAGGAATCAGGTTTACAATGATGTACCCTGCAAAAATATGATTTTTGATAAATGGCAAGCTCCAAACTTTCGATGACCCAGAGAAAGCACAGGCAGCATCTGAAGAAACATATGGGGAAGTGAACAGAGAACTCAGTTTGAAAAAACTAGATCAAACCACTATTCTTGAGCCTTAGAAACATAGAAACATAGAATTTGATGGCAGATAAGGACCGCTTGGCCCACCCAGTCTGCCCATTTCCCTACCTGATGGATAAGCTGCAGATCCTAGTTAACCAGCAGCCTATTTCTTTCTACCCCCACCCCCTAGAATTGCCTTATGACTGTCCTATGCATGCTTGAATTCCACCACTGTTTTTGACTCCACAACCTCCTCTGGAAGGCTGTTCCATGCATCCACAACCCTCTCTGTGAAAAAATACTTCCTTAAATTACCTCTGAGCCGCCCCTTCTATCTCTCAAATTGTGCCCCTTGTTCTTGCACACCTCTTTTTTGAAAGATGTTACCCTCTTGGACTTTGTTGATTCCCTTGAGGTACTTGAAAGTTTCTATCATGTCCCCCTCTCCCTCCTTTCTCGAGGCTATACATATTAAGCTCCTTAAGTCTCACTTCATATGTCTTCCGGTGCAGACCCTGCACCATTTTAGTTGCCCTCCTGACAGCTTCCATCCTGTCTATGTCTTTAGTGGAGATTGGGTCTCCAGAACTGCACGCAGTACTCCAGATGTGGTCTCACCAGCTGTCTGTACAGAGGATAATAACTTCTTGTTTTCTGCTGGTGATGCTCTCCCTATGCATCCCAGTATCCCCCAGCCCTCCTTGCTGCCCTCTCACATTGCTTGCCCACCTTTAGGTCATCTGATATGACTACCCCCAGGTCCCTTTCCATTTTTGTTGTTGTTAGTATCTCACCCCCCATTGTGTACTCTTCCCCTGGGTTTTTGTTTCCCAGGTGCATTACCTTGCACTTCTTAGCATTGAATCTAAGCTGCCATACATTTGACCATTCCTCTAACCTTGCCAAGTCCCTTCTCATCCTTTCCATCCTTGAAATCATCTACCTCAGCTACAGAAGACCAAGAGACTTAAAGGAAGAATAAGTCTCTAATCGTGAACTTCAGAATTAGCCATTCCATTTGCAGCAGAACAAGAGACCCAATTAAAGGAAGAAAAACACACAAAAAAATATGCAATGGAAAAAAAATGCTAATGAGCTACCACAGTTAGAGATTTAGATTGTCAGAGGGAGGTCCGGGGGGAATAAAATGGTAAATGTTCTTGCTTATAAGTAAGTGCAGCATAAAGTCCACTTGGACATGCTATGAGATATCAGGCACAAATAAAGCTGTATATACTTCTCATTTAACTAACAAAAAATCCAAAAAAAGAGAAAGGCCTGATGTACAGCATAAAAGGAATGGCCAGGCTAGAAGCATCGATGAAAAATAGATGATGACTTTAGTAGTCTTTATCACTTGGGGGGAGGGTAGGAAGCCTGGAAGACTTCTGGAAGGTACACAAGAGGGGGGAGAGGATTTTTAGGGTTTTCTTTTTTTGTATAATAGTATTAGTAGAGGCCAAACAAAAAGTGCAAGATATGAAAAAATGGTAAGAAAGGGGTATAGGAACCACTAAACAAAAGAAAAATTAAAAATAAATCTAAGAATATAGTAGACAGGGATCTAAGAAATAATAAGGGTAAGTAGTAGTATTAGATGGGCAACATAAAAATGTTAAAGGCCTGAGAAACGGAACCAAAATAAATAAAATGATACACTATTTAGATAGAAAGAACATCAATTGTATAATAATGCAAGAAACTCATTTCTTAGAAAAAGATTTTGAATTATTCAAAAACCAGTGGGGACCAGACATTTACTCATCATATCAAGATAACTCAAGAAGTGTTGCCATCTTTTTTAGAAAGTCAAAAATAAATCCCATCTTATGTAATACCATTACTGACCCACAAGACAGATATATTATTACAGAAATCCAAATACAAGAACAAAATATACAATCTCAGTCCAAATGAACATAATCCAAAATTCTATACAGATTATTTTTTACAACTGGCAACCTATAATGCTCCCTTTTTGATAGGAGATTTTAATGTAATCCTATATCAACATGACAAATTAGCTGGCATAAATAAGACACATAAAACAGCTAGAACAGTTTTAAGCAAGTTTATGCAGGAACTGGGATTGGTGGACCCATGGAAGAAAATTAATAGAGATGAGAAAAAAAAATTCTTATTTTCAGTGGTCCACCAATCCTATTCAAGGACAGATTATTTTTTACTATCAAACACTTTAGCATATCGAGCATTGAAAGTAGAGTACCCAGATATAGCTATTTCAGACCATTCTCCTTACATTTTAACACCAAAAGACAGCAACCATAAAAATAAGAATAATATTTGGTGAATGGACCAAACTATTCTAAATAGCCCTAGTACAGCTGCACAGCTAGAAAAAGAAATATATGATTTTTTTTTTCCAGCAAAATACTACAGTGAATAGTTCAATATTAACTGTATGGGAAACATTTAAAGTTTGAATATGAGGGAGACTCCATGCATTAAACATTATCCAAAAAAAAAAAAGAAAGAAAGAAAACACTAACAATTAGAAGAGGAAATTCAAAACTTGGAGCAAATCCACAGTGCTCCTTTAATAAAGCTATATACAAGAAACTGATTCAAAAAAGAGAAAATATGAGGGGCTGGATATTCAAACTGCGCTATTTTGTGGCGCAATCCCTTGCGCTGCACAAAATAGTTGTGCAGGGGTGTGTCCAGAGCGATATTCAAAGGAGTTGCGCCCTTGAGCAACTCCTTTGAATATCACCCCCCCGGCCACAGCCACTGTGCATGGCGCAGTGGAACTTATGCCACCGCAAGTTGTCAGAGTGAAGCATACAACTTGCGGTGGCGCATGTACCATTGCGTCATGTGCAAAATCTTGATATTCAAAAGGTGACATGCAAATGGGGCCATAATTCATGCAAGGTGCAGGGGGTGCCATTTGCATCTGATTATGGCTCCATTGCATGCCATTAGCATGCAGGTGCGCCGATCCCCGAGGACTTGCACCTGGTGCCCTGGCAGGCAGCAGCTGTTGGGGACCGACGCCCCCTGCAGCCAGATCGTGGGCAAAACAGTGTAGAATCTCCACCAACCACCACTCCCCACTGGCCTGATTGCGGGCATAGTTTAATTCCCCCTCCCACCAGCCCGATTGCGAGCAGCAATGTGGCTCCCCGAACTATCCCTGGTGGTCCAGTGGACCCGTACATCCCATCGTGAGGATGGTATTAGAACCTCCGTAACACATCCCTGGTGTCTAGTGTCCCCACCCCACCCACCCATTAAGCCCCACCACCCCGCTCCCCCTGGCAGCCGGTGGCGGCAGCATCCACCCACCCGCCGTCCGCCACCGACTGCCCAGTAGGGCTGCATGCCCATTGGCTCTTGCACTGCACCAATGCGGCAGCCCTACTGGGCAGTCAGTCGGCGGGCAGCTGGCAGGTGGATGCTGCCACCCGCTGGCCGCCAGGGGGAGCGGGTGGTAGGCACGGGGTGGTGGGTGGGGACACTAGACACCAGGGATGTGTCTCAGGGGTTTCACTACCATCCCGCGATCGGGATGTATGGTCCACTGACCACCAGGATATGGTTCGGTGGGGGTTATTTATTACCATCCCACGATCGGATGTACGGTCCACTGGACCACCAGGGATATGTTCGGGTTTATTATTACCATCCCGCGATCGGGATGTACGTCCACTGGACCACCAAGGATACGCTCGAGGGGAGCTACATTGCTGCCCGCGATCGGGCTGGTGGGGGAATTAAACCATGCCCCGATCGGGCCAGTGGGGGTGGTGGGAGGATTCTACACTGTTTTGCCCATGATTGGGCTGCAGGGGGGGCACAGGGAGTGGGTGGGGGGCCAGCCACAGGTGGCAGCTGCTTGTTGTGCCCTGCAATGCAGAAACTCACCTGTGGGTGGCCCTCAAGTTGATCCTTTTTTTGTTTTGCTCAAAGTGGTGCAGGCGCTGGTTGGGGGTTGCGCCTGCACAACTCTGGCTGAATATCGGGCTGTGCAGTTTATGCATGGTTCCTCCCCCTCCAGTTCAGCATGGATTCATTTGCATTGCGCTGTTGCTCAGCCTGTTTTCAGTGGCACAACTGCCTCCTGCTGAATATCGCAGAATGGTGCAAGTTCGGACTTGTGCAGGCGCAACCCTATTGCGCATGGCGCAACCCTTTTGAATATCTGGGCTGATGTGTGTAATGATAGGGCAGAGAGTCAAATTCTAAGAACAAGGTCTAAATATTATGATATGTCTGACAAACCCTTAAAATTATTAGCAAGGCAGCTGAAAAATGAGCAAAAACAAAACACTATAGTAAGTATAACAGATCAGACATGAAAAAGTACAGAACAACCGGAGGATATTCATAATCAGTTTGCATAATTCTGTCAAAATATATACTACATGAGCCTGCCCACTTGCGCAGTGGTTAGCACTACCGCTTGTGATGACAATGACCGTGGGTCGGGAGCGACCTTGGATTATCAGAGGGTTGGCTAGAGGGAGGAGGATTGAGCATCCCACAGACTGCTCTCCTCCTCCTCCTCCTCCAGGGAGGGGGAGACCAATGGCCAGTGCAGTACTGACCTCTGGCAGTGGTTGGGGGGTCAGTGCAGGTGCTGTCACATATGGGGCATGGCATGGGCAGCAGTCCAATGTGACATGCACAGGAGTTTGTGCAACGCCGTCATTGATAGCATAGCATGTCCATGCCAGTGGTGAAAACCAAGGAAAAACTCAATCCACCGGTGCAATGAAGTCTGGCTCTGCAGTCCCACACTTGGCACACCAGAGCTGCTCCTCTGGCCTGGACTTGGTCTTCTGCAATGTGCATGCTACCCATCATGATGTGGCCTTCAGAATGGGTAGAAGTTTGAGCACCAGAGCTGTAACCAGTGCGGAAGCTGCTGAGGCCAGGTGGAAGAAGGGGAACCATAGGTACAACCCCCAGCTGAGGAGGTAAGAAACAAAATAAGTAAAAAAAAAATCTATACACTACACAATTGGAAAAACAGATGAAACACAAAGAAATACTTAAAAATCATTATTATTCCTGAGTTATCACAATCAATGAAAAATGCTTTAGAAAAAACAATAACTATACAAGAAACAGAAAATGCAATACAAGCACTCTCAAATGGAAAATCCCCTGGCCCGGACGGTATAGTAACTGAATTCTATAAGCAATTTAAATCAATACTGGCATACTGGTTAGCAATAATATTTAATAAATGTAGCCAAATACACAAAATGCCAGATTCACTTAAAGAAGCTATAATACATGCATTTCATGAAAAAGATAAGGATCCACTGAGCTGTGCATCACACAGACCAATATTACTACTTAACATTGACTATAAAGCATTTGCAAAGATGTTAGCAAAAAGACTGGAACAGATCCTACCAGCTTTAATAGTATCAGACCAAAATGGCTTCATAAAGGGAAGGCGAATCTCTGAGAATATTTATTTATTTATTTGTAATTTGGAAAACACCTTTGAGCACAAGTGCTCTTTTCAAAGGTTCCACGTCAGGATAGGACAAAGGGCAAGTTAATACAACAAACATTCACCAGTTCAAGGGAAGCCCGGTCTGCTAAAGACTATTAGGGTTACAACCAAGGAATTACTGAGGAAAATCAGACAGATCGTCAGTCATGAAGTTTCATTGAACAGGAGGGAAAAAATTCATTAAAATAACCAGACAGATTTCTTAGGGAGTTCATTTTTTAGGTAATTCTTAAATGGGATAATTTTGAGGAGTCCCACTAGGGATTCTTTAAGTTCATCCAACCGTTCGGCGCTTGTATTGCAAATGAGCGCCTACCCAGCCTAGTTTTATTAAAGAGGACATCAAGTGCATGTTTGGACATACTCCTAGTGGTGTAGTTTTTGTTGTCTGGGCTGAAGAGGTCACTGATTTTGTTGGAGGGTGAGGCCTAGAAGGGTTTTTTTTTGCCATCAGACCTGACTGATATTTTAGTCTGTCTTGTAACAGAAGCCAGTTGGTGATTGCATACAGGGAGCAGGTGTGTGTGTGTGTGTGTGTGAGTCTATCAGCCCCACTAGCAAAATGACAAGGACCATTCTAACACTACTGAGGACTAATTCACAGGCAGCCCGGTATATCGGAAGTCCATAGTCAATGAGCGGGAGAGTCATGCTGGAGACTGCCAAGCATCTACCCTTAGCTGTAAAGTTTTGTCTTTGCCTGAAGAGAGCACCTAGTTGGCCATGTTTGCAAGGTAGTCCACATGTGTAGCATATGATAGGGTGTCATCCAGGGTGGCACCCAAGAATTTAAAAGATTTGACCTGTTCAAGGGTAGCATCAAGTGCATTTTTGATAACCAGGGGAGAGACCTTTTTCTTAAAGTGAGGCCCAGCAAACAGCATAGTCTTGGTCTTTTTATAATTAAGGACAAGTGTATTGCTATCAAACCAATCCTACAGTGTCTTAAAGCTACTTTGCAGAGCATGTGACTGATCTCCAAGCTGAGAACTACTGTTAAAGATCACTGCATCATCAGCATACAGTAGCATCTTTGATAGCAGACAAGCTTCTGGGGGGTTGTTTATGAATTGCCCAAACAGGAGCAGGCCAAGTATAGACCACTGAGGGACACCAGCTGTGACACTTCTAGTGTTAATCAGCACTCCACTGACCCTTACTCTGTGTGTCTGCCCTGAGAGTCAGCACCTGAACCATGCTAGAGTTTCTAAGGAGAGGCCCAGGGCAAAGAGTTTATCCAGCAGAAGAGGGTGGTTTATGAGGTAAATGGAGAAGTATGGCTTTCTTTTTTAACTAGCTCCCCACCAGTTACCAGCACATTGGCTGGGGATCACTCCTTAATTAAGCCAATTTTAGGCTGATGCACACTATAAAAGTAAGCCATTGAGGCAGCTACAGTTTAGAGTAGGGACCCAGCTGATTGGTGGTCTACCTCAATGTTGGTAGCTGGGTGACTTCACAGCAGGACCCTGAAGTGAATACCAAGAGACCCCTACTCCTTTTGAAATCAAATCAGTAAGTTGCCAATCCAGGCTGAAATAATATGTTTATTGCTACATTTACCTTTGTTTGGGGGGGGGTCAGGGTGTGCTCTGACTTGTTTTTGTTGGTTTATGCGGTCGAAGGCTTTTGTCAGGTCTATACAGGTGGCTCCAGCCAGATGCCCTTTTGTCAAGGGCCACATGTAAATGGTTGGTATATTCAATAAGAGCTGTACTGGTGCTGTGAAGTTTCCTAAAGCCATGTTGTTGCTTACACATAAGGTTATACTTATCTAAGTAAGCGACTAGTTGGTTAGACTATTTTTTCTTTGGACAGAGGGGGGGGAGGATTGAGATCAGCCTATAGTTGGCCACATTGGTGCGGTCCCCACTTTTAAGCACTGGGGTAACTATAGTGGCCTTCCATATTTCAGTGAACTGTGAGTACTGAAGGGACATGTTGTAAAACTTAGTCAGGGGAGCTGGTAGCTCATCAAGAGCTAGGGCCAGAAACTTTATGTCAACCATGTCCCCACCCATTCGCATTTTCCTCAAGACTCTTTTTACATAGTTGATGGTTTCCTTTATGGTAACATGCTTAAAGTAAAATTTGAGGTGATCCACATTGGGGCTGTGTTGGTTGCTTTGTCATGTGGAGTCATCGTCTTTGAAAAACAGGTGACTTAGCAGGGGGAGGACTGAGCTCAGGTCAGTGAAGGCCTCATTGAAGTAATTTGCTACTTACATTGGTGCTGTTGAGATCTTCCTTTGTGTAAAGCATTTTTGGGGATGTTTTAATATTGCTGTCGAGGAGGTCTTTTAAGTTGTGCCAAAATTTCTACCTATTGCTCTGGTTTTTGTTCTGTTGTTCCTTGTAGAAGTCATCTTTTGCTTTTCTTACCTTCCGGGTGCACTTGTTGGGCTTCTTTATATCTTTGTAGGTCTGCAGGCAATCCAGTATCCCTTGCACGATTCCAAAGATTATCCTTGCCTCACTGTTGAGTTAGTAGAGTTGGAGTAATCCACTCAGCTGAAGTCCCTTTTATTTTGCTTCTTTTTAGTGAGGCAAATTTGTTGCAAGCTTTGGTAAAATGGGTAATGAAGTAGTCAGCTGCTGTACTGATGTCAGGGATGGGGTCCAAAAAAATCCAATCTATTTGGGCCAGGTGAGCCTTGAAGGCACCAGTTCAGCCCTTCTGTAGGACTCTGCTACTGATTGTTTTAGGAGGAGTCTTAGATGTCTGGGCAGACCATTCGCATAGGACTGGTGAGTGGTCACTGATGGTATCAAATAGGACCTCAACCTTGAATAGTATTTCGGGGTGTGAAATTAAGATCCAGTCTATTAGGGTTTTGGTCCCCATTCTATAGTTAACTCTGGTACAATCTTTAACCACCTGAGAAAGGAATAGGCTGGATACCAGGTCCTTGTGGGTGAAGCAGGATTTGGCTGCTCAATTAATATTAAAGTCTCCAGTGACTATAGTTTACCCTTTTAAGCAAGATTAGTTAGAGTAACTGGAAAAGATTTCAATGCCAGTTTGTTTTCCAGGTGGGATATAGACTGATAGTATGTAGAGAGATTTGTTACCACTCCCCATTTGAATTTTAACAGCCAGGCACTCACATTCACTAGAGGGGTTATCCATGGTCAGTTTGTGGCCAATCAAGTTGGTTCGTAGGTATATACCCCTTTTGCCTTGTTGATCCTCCCTAAATAGATTTTACCCCTTTAAGGCAGTAGTGGAATTAGGTATTTTAGGAGTGAGCCATGTTTCAGTGAGGGCAATTAGGTCAGGATGAACAAGAGCAACCCAAGCATCTAACTGAGGGGAATTTTGGGAGCAGGCTTTCAATATTTAGAGAAACTACATTCAGGTTTCCTTTGCGGTCTAGGTCCCACTGTTCCCAGGTGGACCCAGATTGGGGTGGATATTTCATGATAGAAGAAGGAGAATATATAGCAGTGTTTTACAAACCCTACTCACATAAGCAATTGACTTGGTCTTAGTAGATCGTGAGCATCCTTTTTTGACTCTAACATATTTATTTATTTCATTGTTTGGAAAAAAACTTTGAGCGAAAGCTCTTTTGCAAAAGTTGCATGTCAAATACATGGCATATACAGTACAACAGAAGGGGAATTGCCCCCTCTGCAGTTCACACTTCATGGGAAGTTGTGTACACAATAAGAACAACTCGGAACATTTAAATGAACAGTTCAATGGTAATGCTAACAGACATAATGTGGAATATAAGTACAGAATAACAGGTAATCAGCTACTGCCAAAAACCTTAAACAGAGTATGACTATGAGCTTACGGGGAACACAGAGACAAGGACCTCAGCAGCCCATAGTACAGGCTTTGTCCTGGTAACAGGGAAGGGGATTGAAAATAGCAGACCTGGGGGGAAGGTGGGCTATAAGGGGAGGGGAGTCAGCTAGTACCAGGCATGTCCTCCAGTAGGAAAGTAAGCACTAAAACAGAGCAGAGTGCAAGCCTGTAGAGGAAAGATCCAAGTCAGGCCCACCTAATTGTAGGGGCATTTATTGGGGAGGGCAGGTGAGGAAAACAGAAATTACATTCTTACCGTAATTATGATCTTTCTGTGTATCTTCACCATTCATCACAGATGGGTACTGGCCAGAGATCAGGACCCCACGGGAACCTTTTTTTTTTTTTTAAAAGGATAGGCGGAGCCGATGCAGCATTGGCGCCGCCCTCGAGGCCGACGTACTACATGGCGCTCGAGGATTAGCCGTTAAGCTGTGTCGACTCCACCTGCCTACCAGTTCTGAGTCGCCGGAGCGGTAAGAGGAAGGGATGGAGGGTGGGACAAGAGAGTCCAAGGGACAGAAAAAGGAAGAGAAACTGAACTAAAAGGAGAAATAACGACTGAAAGGACAGCATAGAAGAAGTAAAAACTAAAGGATTGGGTAGGGGCCCCAATCTCTGGAAAAGGAAGGGGGGGGGAGAGAATTTAGGAGAGAGTGAGAGGTAACAAGAATCCAGGACCCTTGTCCATCACCAGACTGTATAGGAACTGCAAGGAGTGGCAAAGCTCACCTGCCAGAATTCAAGGCACAGAATAACTGGCAAACCCCAAAAGCAGAGTCGGCTATTCTGGAGAAGGACAGGGTACAGGGAGTCAGTACTCTCTCTGTAAAGACATTTGGTGACAAAAAAAGGGTTCTCTTTTTTTTTTTTTTAAAAGGAAGGATAACAGAAGGAGGGCAACCATCAGTTCTCACCCTGTAGGGGTGTAGATAATTAGTAGAGAAGAAGTACCACTCGAACTGTACCCTTTGGGAAGAAATGTACCCCCCTGTGTCCCAACTTTACCCCACTCAAAAGAGGGCTAGGCACAGAGGGAGGAGGATCCAGAGACTGGAGCCCCAGGGGGATGGCGGGTGGGATTGTGATGAATAGTGAAGATACACAGAAAGATCATAATTACGGTAAGAATGTAATTTCTATATCTTATCTGTGTCAATCTTCACCATTCATCACAGATGGGTGAGTACCAAGCACTCCCAAAGGGGTTGACTAAGTGCACCCTAAGGAACAGAGTCCCTTAGCCCTCAGTGGGTGACACACTAAGGGGGGGAACCTTCTGGGCCTGAGGAGGCCGGAGAGTGGGGAGAGCGAGATGGGGTCCCCCCCTCCGGGAAAGGAATTTGCCACAACAGACGTCGTCTCACCCTACGGGAAAAGAGATAGGTTCCCTGGTGAGCAGAGCAGATCACCCTACGCCAGGCCAAGGGTGACAACCGGGAAAGGCAAAGCCACGCCGATCTTCTGGTGCAGATCACTGTCCCTACTACCCTGGTAACTACCTCATTGGCATCGTAAGATGCCCTTGCTTGGTGCCTTGCTAGCTCCAGGCCACATGCAGAGAGAGCGATGGCTTGCCTGGTTTGCTCTGAGTCAGGCAAAGCAGCTAGGAATTGACCCAGCGCTGTCCACAAGAACCTGTTGTAGGCTGCATAGTGGGCCTGATGAGCGGAGATGGAGAGAAGCAACCCTGCCGAGTAGAAAGTCCTCCTCCCCCAGAAATCAAAATCCGAAGAGTCCTGATCTGGGGGCCAGTCATGGTGGAGGGCGCGAAGCCCATCAGGAGTGTCCAGGTGCGTAAATCCGGACTGTGGATGAGGCATAGAACCTGGAGACTTGGGAGGAGCGCAATACCTCTGGCTGAGGTCCCTAGGGGCAGGAACTCCAGAGAAGGGCCTCTGCCAGAAACGCATGGACGCCTCCCGAATGGGAGCAGGCCAGGGGGACACCACAAGGGTGGCCACCCGAAATCGCCTAGAAAGATGTGCGCCGCATGCTCTGGATTGCTCGCAGATAGGGGGGAAAGGTGAAGGTCCTCCAACATCCTCGCGAGGAAACGCTGATACTGGAGAGATCAGCAGCAGGAGAGATGTGGACAGATGGTTCCTCTCCCCCAGAAGAGGGGGATGAGGAGCTGGAGGTCACCATATGCTCCGAGGGTGGCTGCTCAGGGGAAGGTTGAAAAACCTGACTGTCCAAGGCCCTAACATAGGCAGGGAACCGAGAAGCCACCGCTCTGAACTGCTCCCAGGTGAGAGGCCCGGTAGGACCAAGAATGCCCGGGAGCGCTGGAGAATGCGGCAGAGGGGTAGGGGCAGAGCCGAGGGGAGGAATCAGCCGACCTCTGCCAGGGCCAGGGAGCGGACCATGGACACCCAGGGAAGGTGTCCCGGGAAGACTCCGCAGCCGACAGCTGTACAACCACATTGGTACTGCCTAAGCTGCACCCAGAAGAATCCCCCCAGTGAGGCGACCGGGGCCATATGGGTCCAGAAGGACGATCCCCTGCCTCCAAAGAATGGGACCCTCTCAAGGACCCGGAAGGGAAGGACGGAAGTCCGCACTCCGGCTTCTTCCAGGACCCGGGTGGACCCCAGAGAAAGGCCTACGCAGGGACCCCACACCCCTCAATCACTTAGAGTCCAAGAGAGTCCTGGTTCTCGGGAGGGTCAGCCTAGGTAGCTGGCAGCCCTGGGATGTCCCCGAGGGGGAAATCCAGGGTGCAGCACCCTTCCCACCCGTAGGCTTCTCGATAGGCCCCAAAGTTGGGTGATCAAGACACACCAAGGGAGGGGGTACACCTGCTGAGGGGTCCAGGAACCCCCCCCAGGCCAGGTTGCATGGCTATAGTGGCACGCACCATAGCCTGCTGGTCAGTGCCACTGACTCCGACCTGGAGGGGAACCTGACGCTCCTCAAGAGGGCGCTGACTCAGACTCATCGAAGAGACCACTGGTTCACCCTCCTGTGCAGACAACCCTGAAGGGTGTGACTGCTCGTCTGACTCTGAGCCCGACTCCGACCCTGAAGAGGTGGAATCCGAGGCCCTAAGCCAGGCGGTAGGAAGGCGAGGAAAAGCGACCTTCGCGAAGGGCCCAGAAGTCGTGGCAGTGGTTGAGGCGGCACCCGCACCCTCCACGGCCCCAGGGGCGGGGCTGGCAGAAGGTGGCAGGACGGCCGGGACCAGAGGTCCGAGGCTAGGGCCAGCCGCAGCGCCGTCAAGTCCACTAGCACCGGAAGTGGCACCGGGGACAGAAACAGCGCCGGCAGCAGCCCCAGCGGTGGTCCCAGAGCCGCAGACACCGCCAGGCCCCCCGGCGCCGCGAACGGCACCGAGGGCCAAAGCGGCGCCGACCACTCCGAGAGCAGGCTCGATGCCGACGACACCGGCCCCGGGCGCCACAAGTGGTGCCAAATACCGGCTTAGCGCCGACGGCTCGAAAATGGACCTGGCGCCAAAGGCAGCACTCCAGGCTCCCCAGTGCAGCGGTGCCGAGGCAGAGGCGGCACGAAGACAGCATCGACCAATGACCCAGCAGTGCATCGTGCCCAACCTCGCGCCAGAGGCGCTCGAGGCGACATAGCAAAGGCGGCGCCAACCAGGGTCGCGCGCCGCGAGCAGTACTGGTGCCGCAAGCGGCGTCGACATAGCCCACGGTGCCCAGAGATGAGATGGCGCCGACGTCAGCACCGACAAGGCCCTCGGCACCGCGGATGGCACCGGAGGCCTTGACGGCACCAACCAACGGCGTCGAGGACGGCGTCGACCCGGGCATTCCGAACCGCAGGAGCGACACCGGTGGGGCCTTCACTCCCGAAGGGGTGATTGCCATAGCAGCGCCTCCCGCCTGCTCCCGGAAGGAAGCGGGATGGGCCTCCTGCGCCGCGGGAGGAGTCTCAACCAAGGCTAGGTTACGAGGGGTTGAGACTCCCTTCTCCACGGTCCATATAGAACCAGGAGGGGACCCGGAGGAAAGGCCGAGAGAACGCGGCTTGGCCCAACGAGTGCGGATCCTACCTCCAAAAGTCGGCGGAGCTCGTCCAACTTTCCACACGCGCTGTTCGATAACACGGTGGTCCATCGAGAAGCAGGTGTTGCACGAATCCATGTCGTGAAGTGGACCAAGACACAAGAGACACCGGTCATGCTGGTCGGTCACGGAGAAATTGCGGCCACACGGGCACCGATGCATAGGGGGCCGCCCCGGCTTAGATAATTTCTTGCCCTCCGACCGCCGGCACCATGACCCATGAAAACACCAAAAATAGACCACGTCGCCAAAATTAAAAATAATGGAAAGATCTTACCAGCAACGTCGAGTAGGGCAGACTAGAACTAGTAGACCAACGAACTATCGACGAATAAGGGCTAAGGCCTAAAATTTTCTTCAAAACACTTCTTCAAGGCTTCCCACAAGGAGACCTCGACGGCGGGAGATGAAGAACTGGTAGGCAGGCGGAGTCGACACAGCTTAACGGCTAATCCTCGAGCGCCACGTAGTATGTCGGCCTCGAGGGTGGCGCCAATGCTGCGTCAGCTCCGCCTATCCTTTAAAAAAAAAAAAGGCTCCCGTGGGGTCCTGATCTCCGGCCAGTACCCATCTGTGATGAATGGTGAAGATTGACACAGATAAGATCTCTGCCCACTGCTAAGGCCAGCTACAACAGTTACAATGCGGGGCCGGTATGGAAGGGGGGAGGGGTATCAATACTCACACATAATAGGAGGTGGGTAGAGATGGACTGGTAGTACAACATCTATCTGCAACAACAGGCCCGGGATGCATAAAGGTGCTGTTTCAATTTCCGACTTAAATGTGGGGAGGCTGTCAGTAAATAATAGGTGAGCAGGGATCTCGTTTAGCCACAAGAGAGCCCTATAGGCAAAGGACCGCTGTCCAAGAGACATTTTCCTAAATGGGACAGCCAATGAGCCCTGAGTCTGGCCCCTGGCCTGGTATCCTGAAGAACCAGTATGGAGCAATTCACTGAGACACGGAGGAGCTTTGCCTATTAGTGAGTTCTTGCCTAACAGGCATGTCTGGAATTTAATCCTATTGGTGAGCATGAGCCAGTTGGTTTGCTCATAAAAGGAGCAGGACTGGGTGAGTCGGTCAGCTCCAAGTGTCAGCCTATAGGCCTTATTGAGGGCTGTGAACACACATTTGAGTGCTGTGTCCGAGGCTGCTCTGTAAATTACAAGGCCATAGTCTATAACTGACAGGATGGAGGAAGAAACAGAGAGTCATAAGGCAGTAGGTGTGAGATAAAGCCTATGTCTATAAAGGACTCCCAGCTTAGTGTGAACCACCTTTATGACCAGGTTGACATGTTGCACAAAGGTGAGGGTGTCATCAATGATGACCCCCAAGGTACTTAAATGATTGAACCTGCTCTAGCGTGTTGCCCATTTTATTGGTGATAGTCAAGGCCAGGATGGATTTCTTTAGCTGACAACTGGATAATAGCATCGTCTTCATCTTTTTGTAATTAAGTAACAGTTTCTGGGAGCTGAACCAGTCCTGCAAGTGTTGGAAGGAGCACTGTAGCTCGTCCTGCAGCAGATGCAGCTGGGCGCTACTATTAAGGATAATCGCATCATTGGCATAAAGGATGACTTTGCTATTGCAAGCTTCAGGGAGATGGTTAATAAACAGATTGAAAAAGAGAGGGACCAATGTGGACCCTTGTGGGACCCCAAGCTTTATTTTCCTTAGAGGAAGAAATCGCTGTCCCGATTTTTACGCTCTGGACTCTGCTGGATAGGTAGTCCTTAAACCAGAGGACAGCTTCGAGGGCAAGACCTATATCAAGAAGCTAATCCAGCAAGATGAGGTGGTTGACTGTGTCAAAGGCTTTAGTGAGATCTATGAAAACAGATCCCGCTAAATTACCACCACCCAAGTATAGTAGGGTTGCTGGCGTGGTGACGGGATTCTCCATAAGTTCAGAGCTCCTACCATGGCTAAATGTCAGGCTGAGATGGTTTGGGTCTAAGCAGAAGGCAATGAGCACCTTCAAACTTAGGGCTATGTTCCAGGACAGTGAAGTTGCTAGCTTCAGAGAGTTGTCTAGTTTCCACCCCTTGCAGACAAGGCAGCACAAGAGTTAAGAATATTGAGAGAACAGGTAGCTTGGCAAGGGGAGGTCCAGGCATTTCAAGCTGCAGCTGGATATTTAAGCAGGAGCCTAGCATTTTATTGCAATGCAGACCTTGGGAGTTCCCACCCAATGTACTGACAGCCTTGCATGGTGGGTGGGGGAACAAGTTAACTGGCTGCCCAGTGCTGAGGAGAAGGTAACAAAGACAATAGATTGCCCCCCTATTAGAGTACAAAGCCAGCCCTCCTGATTGCCCCTCCTGATTAGAGTGCATAGCCAGACATCAACCAGCAACAGCAAGTTAGAACAAGTGTTGACCCATACATGAACCAGGTCTTGCAGCATCAGTATACTCTGACAATATAGATAACACACAGTATAATTCCCTTATAATTGAGCTGTTTCAGCAGTGTTTCTCAGATTAAAGCACTTACCCCAAATGGTACACAAACTGTTAAATGGTTGGACATTAAGTAGTTAGTAGATCATTGCTACCAAGAGGATGTATGTCAATCACAGTGTCCTGCTTCCTGTGACAATCAAGTGGGAGGTCCTTTAACTGTCTGGGAGGGCATGGGTGGGTGGAAGGGCCAAAACCTCTGTAGACTTGTTGCTGGTCAGTGCTGCAAGCAAGGACAGGAGCAAGACTCTTGTATAAAAGTTTAACAGAGGTTTATCGCAACCAATAAAACAAAAGAATATCAGACATACCATTAATGTATTTGCTAACAATAAAACAAAAGATGCAACATTATTAGCTATTGATGCCGAAAATGGCCCCGTACTGTATACTGATATACATAATCAGATAAATTATGAGCCTCACTATTTATCTGATCCCCTCCAAAAAGGATTTATACAGCTATCAAATGTCTGCCCAGCAGGGTCAAACTACAGCAGTACATGTGAGTAGTTTGGACCTTCTTCTGGAGTCTGCCAGAACTGCTGCTGCAACCATGGACTGTCTGATAGTGTGAGACTGTTTCTTGCTGTTTACTTCTGTCATCGTCTATCACCAGAGATGTGGAGTAACACATTTATTGAAGCTAGTGAAATGCAAAATTTCTTTCTAAGTTTGCTGCTGCAAGGACTGGGGCATATTAATCAAAGTCTATGTTATTTGGGTCCAGTTTGTTATTGAGCAGGAATTTGTCTTTGTTGATTCATGAAGTCTCTGGTAAGGAAATTGAGCAGGTTTTCAAATTTAAATATCCAAGTGTCTTACTCCAGCCAATGTTGTCCCTTAGGGATCATATTGAAGCTACGTGCAAAAATGTTCATCAGAAGCTCAGTGTTATCTACAAACCAAAACAAGCATTTGTCAATGCCAGACGTTTGATGTGTATTAAACAATTTGTTTTTTTTTGTTGTTTTGACCACAAAAAGTTTTGAATATACTTATTTTAGGATTCATCTTATAGACATGATATGTACCATTTATAGTATATTGTCCAAAATGTAATTTCATACCAGAGGTGCAAAACCGCATCTCGTCCGGGTTTTCAACCAATCAGGTTTTACTAGGAGCAAGAACATCACAACATTCATTCACACTGTTACTAAGATGGACAGTGAACAGAGCTGACACTCTCCACCAGGAGACCCTTTTCTTTATTACATTATTTTTTTGTCTGGGTGCTGGTGGTGGTGGGGGGGGAGGGTAGTGGAGGATGGGGGGTTGTGACAGTTGATGACTTACTGAGTGGAACACAGGTGGGGGGAAGTGGAGGAGTATCTGGCATGTGCATGGGAGAAAGGTAGGGTATTTGAACATTAATTCAGACTAACTGTCTTGGAGTCGTCCAATTCCATCCAACTTTATTTTACTTTGCTACTGCAATTTATCATGACAGCAGAAAGGGAAGGAGGCAGCAGTGTGACAGTGGGGGTGAGAGGGAGTTATAGCATAAATAAATGTGGTTTGGGAAGTGGGGTGGCCATGCATTACAGACAAAATATGTGTCATTTTTTGCAAGCAAATTGACCAAACTTGCAGCTATCTATGCAAACTGCATAATTTGCCCCCAAAATTGGGAATTTGCATAGATTCTGCATGTCAATTTGGCTCACTCACTAGGTGAATAATGACATGAATTGCTGTCATTGGTGAAGAGAAGTTACTGAAATTTGTGGATTATAACAGTATGTAATTCTTGTTGTATAATAAAGATGTATATTTGGTTATGTAAACTCCTTTGTACTTAATTTTGTTTCACAGTGTTTTTTGTTTCTCCTGACAGGTTTATATTACTGTCATCTGAGAATAATTGTTCTTCACTTTTATCAAGACTAACACTTCTCGAAAGTGTGCATTTTGAACTGCAATGGGCTCAGCAGTGACCCCCTTCCCAAAATTCCCTTTCACTGTAAGCAAAACGTTTGGTGTGCAAACGCATCAAATGTAAAAAATGGAAATTTCGTACCTACCGTAATTCTTGATCTTCTTGGACGAGTCTCCACCACTCATTCACACTAATGGGAATAGCGCCGGAGGCACTAGGACCCAGCGGGAGCAAACTTTTTTGCTTGATGGTCGGCCCCGCGAGCCTCCGCTCATGCAGTAATGACTATCTCGGCGTCGACCCTCCAACCACCTCAGTACCTTTTTTTCCGAGGAGGTGCAGCGTAACTAACCTAGAAGGATAGCCTAACCAAAAACCGGACATAAGATAGTCCGGAAGACCCGTATAAGAAGGGTCAACGAAGAAGTCTTCACAGCCTAAAGATTGAGGGAGTGAAGACCAACAACAGAGGTGAGCTCAGGGGATGGAGGGTGGGCATGTGAATGAGTGATGGAGACTCATCCAAGAAGATCAAGAATTATGGTAGGTACGTAATTTCCATATCTTCCTGGACATAAGTCTCCACCACTCATTCACACTAATGGGAGAGTACCGAGCTAATAATCCCCCCCGAGAGGGTGGCAGGAGAGACCAAGAGCTCACAGTTTTAAGACAGAAGTCCATTAAGGATGGTTCTGCCAAAGGAAAGATGTCATCTGGCATGGACATCCAGGGCATAGTGTTTAACAAAAGTATGCACTGAGCTCCAGGTAGCCGCATTGCAAATATCTGCAATGGGTACGTTGCAGATTTCTGCCAGAGAAGCCGCGACCGCCCTAGTACAGTGAGCATACACTCTGCCCTCCAGCTTAACCTGCGCCATGGAATAACAGTGGCAAAGGCATGCCACTAGCCATGCTGAGATACATCTGATAGCGACAGGTTGACCCAGCCGGGGTCTCGCTGAAGGAAACAAACAGTTGTTGAGCTTTACGAAAATCTTTTGTTCTATCTAGATAGAAATGCAAAGCTCTCTTGACATCCAAGGAATGAAGAGAACGTTCTCCTTTATTTTGGAAGTCTGCAAAGTAAGAGGGAAGGACCAAAGGTTGGTTTAGATGGAATTCCAAAACAACCTTAGGAAGAAATTTAGGATGGGTTCTAAGGACTACTTTGTCTTTATGGAACACAGTATACAGAGGGTCTGTGACCAAGGCATGTATCTCAGAGACCCTGTGGGCTGAGGTAATGGCCACCAGGAAGGCCATTTTCCGGGAGAGAAATTTTAGCTCACAGGTAGCCAGAGGTTTGAAAGGTTTCAAGTGAGCATGTCTAGCACAAGATTAATGTCCCAGGCTGCGACTGGACATCTTATAGGAGGTCTGGTATGCAGACTTCCCTTAAGAAACTTCTTAACCACAGGTAACTGAGCCAGTGACAAGGAAAATACCGGCTCATGATAAGCTGAAATGGCACAAAGGTGAACTTTGACTGTACAGTACTGCAGACCTGAATTTGAGAGGTCTAAGAGGTACTCCAAAACGTTATCTGGTGGGCAGGAAAAGGGGATTTAAAGAGGATTGCACACACCAGAGCGAAAAACGCTTCCATTTGGCTGTGTAAGTTTTCATAGTGGCTGGCTTCCGCGCAGCCAGAATATCTGAAACCCTGCAAGAAACATTGAACCTGTTCACTTCTATCTCTTCAGGAGCCAAGCTTGAAGGTGAAGCTACCTCAGATTGGGATGAACAACAGGCCTCTGAGTCAAGAGGTTCATCTGAAGGGGAAGTGGTTTCGGCGGAGCTGCCGACATACTGTTGAGTAGTGGAAACCACACCTGTCGAGGCCAGAAGGGAGCAATGAGGATCATTTTGTCCCCCTGGGATTCGAACTTGAGAAGTACCCTCTGAATTAGAGGAAGAGGCCGAAAGGCGTATAGAAAACGTTTTGTCCACTGCAGCCTGAACGCATCCTGACAGAAAATGCCAGGCCCTGGATTTCTGGAACAGAAGAGAGGCAGTTTTGTGTTGAGTGGGGATGCAAAAAGGTCCAGGTCTGGAGTTCCCCACTCTGCAAATATTGACTGAACTACGGCTGAGTCGAGAGATCATTCGTGAGGATCTGTCTCTGTTCTGCTGAGGTGATCTGTCAATTCGTTCTGCACTCCTGGCAGGTAGACTGCTTGAATTAGAGACTTGTGCTGCAAGCACCATTCCCACACTCTCATCTCTTCTCTGCATAAGGGGTAAGAGTGAGCACCGCCCTGTTTGTTGATGTAATACATCACTGCTTTGTTGTCCGTTTGAAGGAGAATGTTCTTGAAACAGAGAATGTCCTTCAAAGCCCAGACCGCATAAAGGATGGCTTTCATTTCTAAGACATTTATGTGAAGCTGGGACTCAACCTGAGTCCACGTACCTTGAGTGTGGAGAGCCTGACAGTGAGCTCCCCACCTCATCAGGGACGCGTCTGTGGTAATGGAAATCTGATGATCCAGAGGAGCAAAGGGATACCCTTCTAGGAGATTGTTCTCTTGCGACCACCAGGTGAGTGACCTCTTTAGAGGTTCCGTCACCTTGATGAGAAAGGACTGCAGGTGAGTGGTTGGGGACCACTGGGTACTGAGCATCCACTGAGAAGTTCTCATGTGAAGGCATGCTAAGAGTACAGTGAACACCGGGGATGCCATGAGACCTAGCATCCGTTGCATCGAGAGAGCTGGAACCGAGTTGCTCTCCCCGATGTGACGGGCCATCTGAAGGATATCACTCCCCCTGTCCTCTGGAAGAAAAGCCTATGCACAGGAGGTGTCCAGAAGAGTTCCTATAAAAAGGAGCCTCTGGGAGGGCTGCAGGTATGATTTTTTTGAGGTTTAGCAGGACTCCCATGGACGTGAGAAAGCGTGAAGCCGTGGCTACGGCGTCCAGAGTTCCCTACCGGGAAGAACTTGCCAGAAGCCAATTGTCCAGATAAGGGAACACCTGTATTCCGATCTTTCTGAGATGCACTGCAAGAACTGCACAACACTTTGTAAAAACTTGTGGCGCTGAGGATAACCCAAAGAGTAGGACTCTGAACTGATAATGCTGTCCCAGAGCCACAAACCTAAGGAATTTGTGATGCTTTGGGTGAATAGAAATGTGCTGGTAAGCATCCTGCATGTCTAGGGAGGCTAACCAGTCATGTTGATGAAGCAAAGGTAACAGGGTTCCTAGTAAGATCATTTTGAATTTCTCCTTGGACAGAAATTTGTTTAGTTTTCTGAGGTCCAAAATGGGGCGCATGCCCCTGGTTTTCTTTGGAACCAGAAAGTAATGGGAGTAGAACCCTGTGTTCCATTGATGCAGTGGAACTACTTCTACTGCCCTGTTGTTCAGAAGGCCCTGTATCTCGGCAGCGAGAACGTCTGACTGAAGGGTTGACAGCTTGGGCTGTCGTTTGGGAGGACGATCTGGAGGGGTCTCCACAAGATTGAGTGAATACCCCTCGCGGATTATCTGGAGGACCCATTTGTCTGAGGTTATGGACTTCCATTGATTGAAGAAGTGCGTCAGATGACCTCCCACTGCTGAGGAAGAGTCCACCTCGGGCAGCTGAGGTGGGACTTGGGTCAACAATTCAGAAGGCAGCGCTGGGCACTTTGGGTCCTTGTGCCTTCTGTTGTGTTTTGAGGCTGGGGGGCTTGGTTTTTATGAAAACTTCTTCTGCCTTTGCCTCGAAAGGACTGACGGTTATGGAACTGGCGTTTATTAACACCCCCTCAAGAGGGGACAGGAGGAGGTCAAGCCAACTTAATGGCTGACCTAGTCTTTTGTGTAGCTTCTAGAGCCTGTTCTACTTGAGGGCCAAAGAGATACACACCATCAAAGGGGAATGCCATTACCTGCTGCTGTGCATCATTCGTGAAACCTGAAGTGCGCAGCCAGGAATGACGGCGGGTACAAATGCCAGCCACCGCCACTCGGGAAGCAGTATCGAAAGCATCCATAGCTGCTTTAACCTGCTGGTTGTTGGATTCGATACCCCTGGTAATGGTTTGAAGTAGCTCTGACTTTGTGTCCGATTCCAGTAGAGCTTCAACCATTTGTTTGAGTGAGTGCCAAAAGATATACTCATATTGAGAGAAATAGCCTTGGTAGCTGGCAATACGCATACCCAGGGTGGAGGCAGCAAAGACTCTCTTACCTAAAGTGTCTGTCTTATGAGATTCTTTGTTAATAGGTCAAGCTGTAGTAGTCTGGGGAAGGATGACCTTATCATTCTCTGCCAAAACTACAATAGGATCCGCAAAGGCTTGGGATGCCAAAATGGGTCAATCCCTGGGGGCTGAGTATTTCCTATCTATGGATTTAGCTACCGAAGGAATGAGAGCAGGATTATTCCATACCATTTGAGACAGCGTCTCAAAGGAGGGCTGTACTGGATGAGTCAAATCCATAGGGACTTACGGAACATGGAGGTATTAGAGTCTTAGCAATTTCCCAGGATTGATGTCTGTAGTTTGGAGAGAAAGAGTGGAAATCAAGTTTTTCAGCAGAGACTTAAAAGACAGGTCCTCGACCACAGGCTCTGCAGTGGGAATAGATCCTGTTCCTTCCACTTCATCACCCAGTCTAAGGTCTGGGTCAGGCTCAATGTCATCTCCTGACAGTCCAGGAGGGACTGCATGGACAGGAAAGGAGTAAAAATCAGAGGGAAATGAGGAAGGAAAAGAGTTAAAGGAGGAGTCCTGAAAGGTGGATGACGCCCTAAGAACCCCCGGTGCCGCAGAAATGCACAGTGCTGAAAAAAACGCACGGTGCCAAGGATGGCGCCAAGAAGCCACATGGCGCCCACAAAGCGCATGGCACTGAGAAGCGACAAGGCGCACGGTGCTGAGGAACTACACGGCGTCAAAGATGGCGCTGAGGGGCAGGACGGAGCCGCGACACCACGCAGTGCCGAGGATGGTGCTGATGATGCGCACGGTGCCAAGTAACTCAACAGCACCAAGGACGGTGCCGACAAATGCATCGGTGCCGAAGACGGCGCTGTGCATGCCATTGACAGCGAGGGGGTCAAAAACACCCCAAGACTCCGAAAAACAGTATTTGAGGAGAAGGGAGGAAGAAGAGCAGGAGATAGAGGCATCGGTGTGGCACCCTGCGCCGCAGCCATATGAGGGGGGGAACACCTAAGCGTGAAGTCGATGGCATCGAAGACGGTGCTGCGCAACCACGGAGGCTCAACCGCCCTACCTGGTCTCCCAAGAAGCCTGAAGGCCCCCGGGTGACCGGGCCAGGCAGCTGGACCAACCTCCGAGCCCATTGCTCCATAAGAGCAGCCCACTGATGAACTGCTCATCTGAAGACCCACCAGAGGGCGGGGTAGGGCTCTGATGTCGAAGACGTCGGCTACCAGAAACAGAAGCTGGTGACTCTGAAGGAGGAGACTGGCAACTAGCTCCAATAACTGACCGTCTATGCGCAGACATATCAGAGGGTGACCTCGAATGATGCCTTCTCTTTTTTGACTTGTGGGCTGAAGAAGAGCTTGAGGCCGAACGGTGCCGAGAATGCGACCATTTATTTTTATGCTTTCGAGGGGACTGCCCGCCCCCTCGGGCATTGGACTGACCATTGTCAGACCCCCCCCCCTCCGGAGAAGGCGGCAGACCGGACCCAGCCTGGCTGACTAAATAGCTTTCATAATAAATCTCCCTACCGTCACCTGACCCGCTCATGGTTGACTCCGTCAAAATAGGCTGAGACTTCTTTGTAAATAAGAATAAACTAAGTGATACTTATTCGAGCTATTACTACAAAACAACAAAACTGAAAACTATGCTGCTAGTTTGAAGTTTGACTCCCGGCGGGCGAGTGATGTCGTCACTGAAGCGCACTCGACGGCGGGAAAAAAGGAACTGAGGCGGTTGGAGGGTCGATGCCGAGACAGTCATTACCGCACGAGCGGAGGCTCGCAGTGCCGCTCCTCGTGGCTCCATCTCTGGTGCTGACCCTCCAGCAAAAAAGTTTGCTCCCACTGGGTCCTAGTGCCTCCGGTGCTATTCCCATTAGTGTGAATGAGTGGTGGAGACTTATGTCCAGATAGATTTAGAGAAACAAAGCAGAGCTTGCACCACGGGGACATGGTGCTGCTGAAGTAAATGAGTAGTTACAATCATTCATTCAAAGCATCTGTGAACCAGAGGGAATCCAGGAAGGCAAAAGTTTAGTGCAGAAACTTTATTTATTTATTTATTTAGCCTTTGTTTACCAGGTAAGTACACTAGACAAGTATTATGCCTATTTTCAGGAACGACCCGGGAGAATACAACATGAGGAACAACAGTCAAGGAGACATGGCAAAGAGAGTACAGTTTTTTGTCACAGTAAACAAACGTGGGAAATACATCATTTGACGCTAGGGGAAACATTTAGTAGTAAGCATATTTCAGATTATACACTCTAGACTAGCTAGTTCAACTGACAGATATATACAGGTCATCATACATAGGAGTGGAGCATAGCTCAAGGACTGGATTGGTCATAATATAACTTATAACATTGTCGTATACACCCCCTAGGCTAGTTGGATCGCGGACAGGTATATACAGCTCATCACATTTTTTCTAAATATGCACGTGTTAGACAGAAACAGAAACACTAGGTGGTACAAGTTTCTACCAAGTGACCAAGGTGCAATATGTCATGGTTAGCCTATGACCATGGAGCAATAATGGGTGTAAAAATGCCCAAGGCTTTTTAGGCAGGAGTAGTCAGAAGTCATTGATACAGTGGGGAAAAATATCTCCAGGAATTATTCCACCAGTGTCTTAGATACAAATGAAAAAGCAAGCTCCACAGAGACGTAAGCTGCCGAACGTGTTTCACACTTTAGCAGTGCCTTTGATAAAGCATTGCTAAAGTGTGAAACGCATTAGGCAGCCTGCATCTCGGTGGAGCTTGCTTTTTATTATGTTTGATGAGCATCTGCACACCAGAAATTTTGCTACATTGAAAGGGGATTAAATGGGTGTGTCACAGCCAAGCCCATTGCAGCTGAAAATAGCAGCGGCTTGGCAGTCTAGGCCAATGACCACGTACTGTGGTCTTGACATCACTCGCTGCTTGCTGGGCGGAAACCATGTATTTCAAGGGACTTGAAGCTGCTCCAATCAAAGGGCTTCAGTCGTTTGATTTGCATGAAGCTGGCTGGTCATTTAGCAGCTAATCGGCTGTCAACACCAGCAGCCTGTCTTTGTTACTGCAGAGTTGGATCACTGTACCCAAGTTCAGTTAAATATCTTTTTAGGTATTAGAAAGAAAGCTGAACTCGGTAATCTAGTTAGTTTTTTTTTTTTGGAATGAGGGCTAAAATGTACTGTAACCACACTCCAAAAGTGGAGCAATGATACTGGGTATGCGCCTACGCATATAATATGCACACTCGCACACCCAGTGTCATGACTCCACTTTTGGAGCATGATTACAGTACTTTTTAGCCCTTGTTTCAAAACAGTAACTAGTTTCCTGAGTTCAGCTTTCTTGCTCTTACCTAAAAACATATTTAGCTGAACTTGGGATATATATATATATATATATATATATATATATATATATTTATAAACTGGACAATAAATGTCCTTGATCCTGATTGGCTGACAGCCTCTGTCAGCCATGTCCTTATCAGGACATAATTAAACAACCTGCACTACATGTGCCAAGTGAAACGCACCACACTCTGAAATCAGTGCGTGCCACCACTATCCCGTTGCAGCTCAAGTGGCATCTGATGGAACTGGGAGAGCAATGGTTCCAGCACACAACTCCCCCCCCAAAAAAAACATTGAATGTGCATCTCTCACTCCCTCCTGCTGCTTCATGGTATACCAGAGAAAATCCAATTCAGTGTAGTCAAGCTCCCCTTTCCACAAAAGCTGTTACTCTTATGAAGATTTTCTTTTGTTTACTGCCCATCTCTTGCTCTCGGTCCCACTACTCAGGAGTCTCATAGTAACATCTCCACACTTGACCCCCCCTTCCTTGGTCCTCTCCTAAAAATGCGAGCCGTGACAACCCACATGCTAAAAATGCACTGCATTACAGTACTGTCAACAAAAAAGGTGGAAGGAGTTTGCTTTTCTACCGCTCTGACTTGTGGTTTCAGAACCGCGAAGCAGGAAACTACTGTTTACAGTGGCCAGTGTGGGACACACTCGCTCCCACTCAGGGCAGCCATTTAATGAAAATAAAAATTAATTTAAGGAGCGAAAGCTTTAAAAAAAATAAGCAAAAGTGAAAAATGGTTTGTGTACCTTATGGGGGTGGGGGGGCACAATCATACTAAACACATAACCAGACATGAGATATAATTAGTCCCAGCCACTGTAA
Organism: Neoceratodus forsteri; assembly: GCA_016271365.2. Classification (NCBI taxonomy): domain Eukaryota; kingdom Metazoa; phylum Chordata; order Ceratodontiformes; family Ceratodontidae; genus Neoceratodus; species Neoceratodus forsteri. Next base: position 833,496,874 of record CM028133.1, read on the forward strand.
GTGAAATTGGGTGGGCAAACTAACAAATATAAATTAAAGAAAAAAAATCATGCTTTTGAGTCTTTGTGTGTGCCTGGGGAGTGTACACACAGACAAACACCACCTTTCTCTAGTGACTAAAGAGCTCCACTCCAACTCAATGACAGGGACTACTTTTTGTTTTTTTCCACTTACAATTATTGAGTTTTTTATGTATGGTTTGTATGTCAATATTTTCTTTATTAACTTCTTTACTGGGGGGCCCATTTTATAAGTGCAATAAGACACCCGAGGTGTAGGTTATGGGCTGATAAGAGCACTTCCCAAGTGATAAAGGCATTTAGAGAAAGCGCCTCATAATGCACATAGGGCATGCTCTTATGAGCCATAACCCACACCTTATTGTGTCTTTACTGGTATATATATATATATATATATATATATATATATATATACACACACACACTCTGTTATGCACCAGTTAGGGTTGATTCCACACCAACAAAATTCTGAGATTCAATATTAGGGTTACACCCCCCCCCACCATCCACAGATCAACAGGTGCCAGGGTGTGCCTTGGGGTCATCAACTTCAACTTCAACTTTATTTTATTTATAAAGTGCAAGTCAGCAAGTATCCAAACACTTGTACAATAGGTAAAATAATAAATAAATAAAACGATAAAATATCTAAACTGTGGTACAGTTTGTTACACATAATCTGGGAAGGTCAGATTGAATAAATAGGCCTTTAAGGCTGATTTAAAACTCTCCACAGTCAAGCACTCTCTTACTCAATGATGTAGAGAATTCCACAGGGTCAGGACTGCGAAACAAAATGATTGGGCCTCAGATGTCTTTAGGCGGACCCTGGGTCTCTCTAGCAATCCCTCGTCAGTGGAATGGAGTGGGCAGATGAGGTGGTAGGAGGCCAGGAGATTTAGCAGGTAAGCCAGACCCTGCCCATGTAGGGCTTTATAGGTCAGTAACCCAACCTTGAAGGTGATACACCACTGAACAAGCAGCCAGTGCAGGCTGCAAAGCACAGGTGTGATATGGCAAGCTTGAGGTAGGCCAGTCAACAACCTGGCAGCCACATTCTGTACTAGCTGCAGGTGGTAGATATCAACCCCCGGTAGCCCTAGGTACAGTGAATTGCAACAGTCGAGGCAGGAGGTCACAAAGGCATGGACCAAGGTAGGGAGGTCGTCTGGGGGCACCAGGTGCTTGATCCAGGCAAGATTCCTCAGACTGTAAAATGAGGACTTGACCACGGATGACACCAGAGTCTTAAGGGTCAGTCCATCGTCATGAATCACGCCGAGATTTCACACCCGGTTAGAGGACACTAGCTGACTGCCACCAAGCCAAAGCCCAATCGGCTGTCCAGACCATTCCCCTTCCACTCCACTTGGCAGCCCAGGTCCACTACCAGCACCTCAGTCTTATCTAGGTTCAACCTCAACCAGCTGGCATTCATCCAGTCCAGGATTTTGGCAAGGCAACTGTTAAACACCAAGATTGGGTCTTCTTGATTGGGTACTAAGGACAGAAAGAGCTAAGTATTATCTGCATAGCGGTGAAAACTCAGCCCATACCACCTTACAATGTCTAATGGCAGCATGTATACCATGAACAGCATGAGTGAGAGCACAGAGCCCTGAAGTACCCCCACAGGGTAGGGAGATGGCTCTAACTCTCAACCCATTCCATGTGTAAACAAGCTGAGATGGTACAGTATAGGAGAATGGGGTGAGAGTTATACCCGATGACCCCAAGGCACACCCCAGTGCTTGTTGGTCTGTGGATGGTGGGTGTGTGTGTGTGTGGTGGGGTAGGGTTGGTAACCCTAATATCAAATTTTGAGACTTTCGTTGGTGTGGCATCCACCCTAACTGATGCATTAATGGAGTTTTTTGCGATGAATTTCTCTTCCTTTTGAGAAAGTGAAATGTTACTCATATGGTATCTATAGGTGGGAGCGCAGGTCCTCCAGGCCCTGCTCCCACCCACCCCAACAGTGTAGATGCATAGTGCAAGGGGGCCCTGTGCACCCAGTTTTGCATAATGGGATGCATATTTGGGAGCATGGGCCCTCTGGGCCCTGCGCTCCCACCCAACTATAAGTGTAGAGACATAGCAACTGAGGTCCCTGTGCTCCCAGTATTGCAAAATGGCATCCATGGGTGGGTGTGCGGGCCCTCTGGGCCCTGCGCTCCCACCTACAAGTACAGAAACATAGAGCAGGAGGGCCCTGTACTTTTAGTTTTCAGAATCGTATTCATAGGTGGGAACTCAGGCCCGCCCATGCTCTCACCCACCCATAACTGTAGAGACATAGTGTAGGAGGGCCCAGTGCTCCCAGTTTAGCATAAATAGTATGCAAAGGTGGGAAACGTGGTCCCTCTGGGCCCTGCGCTCTAACCTACACATAAGTACAGACACACAGCACAGGCATAGAGGCATTCCAAGTAACTCTTGTAATGCATATTTGGCAACATCTCAGTAACCATAGCAACTGTGGAAAAAATTATTTTGCAGTTGTATTCACGACCTAGCCACCTCCATGCATGCTTAGCTATGTTTAGTGAAAAATCCATATCTCAAACCATTTTCAAGATATAGGCGCTGAAAGCTGGCACGGCTGCCACAATGTTATCCTATGGGAATATTTGCAACTTCAGAGTGTTGTAACTCTGGAACTGGTAATTACAGTGCTAACTGGTGGCTATTATCAGTTAAATACAGGTGAATGCTGGCACTTATTCAGAGTATAGCTCTGTTTAGCAGTGCTACTGTTCAAAAGGGATTCTGCTGCAGTATATGCAATTGTAACGTCAGTGATGTCCAAAAGAAAGTGTACTGTGCTCACAATAGTCCAGAAGCTGCGAACTGTGGAAAGATTAGAGAACGGAGAGAAAGCTGTGTCCTTAGCAGCCGAGCATGGTGTGGGAAAGTCCACCATCTTCGATATCCAGGAGGCCAAAGAAAAGTTGAGAGAGTTTGCAAGCTCAATGGAGTCTGATCGAATCCAGCTGCTTTGATTCTCGATCAGGTGGCTGGGTGCTCAGGTGTTTGGGCCTCTATGAACGGTCGTGAGCTGCTGAAATCACCACAGAGTCCGCAGCAGGTAGTTCAGCCAGGAAAGGATGGTACAAAGGTGCCCAGTATAGCTGATGAGCCTTCTTGGGAATGGCAGAGGAAGAATGAGGGCTCTTCCAGGTCACACAGGTGACATCCTGAAAGGTGATAACAACTGGCTTGGGGTCTTTTTGGTGGAGGTATTTAGCCAACTGCAAACACTTGGGTCCAGGGCCTCAGTGTCCCACCCCATGTTGGCCTGGATGTGCCTCATCACCTCCATGAAGCTGGGATCATCCGGAGGGTATTTGGGAAGGCCCTCTGTGTCTCCTAGGTCTGGCTCTGTGTAGGCATCAGAGGACTCAGAGTCTGAGTCTATGTAGGAGCCTGGAGAGGAAGAGGGTGAAGGACTGCGTCTCTTCATCTTGCATCTCTTCATCTTGCGCCTCTTGTATGGTAATGGAGAGGGTGAGCAGAAGGAACTCTGAGACCTATGCCTCCTAGACTTTTTGTAGTGCTTCCTAGGAGGGGACTCCCCTTCCACCCCACTGCCCACCGGTTCAACATTAATAGGGTCAGGAACTGGTACCGGCGTAGGAGGGGGCACGCCCGTTGGAAGGTCCTTTTTAATGGTATCCCATCAGTGGGAAAAAAGCTCCTTCACCTGTGACAGGTTTAACTTGGGGGAACCTGGAGGAGGAGGAGGAGGTAGAGGAGTACCTGAGCCTGAGCCAGCATCGGTACGGTCGTCCGATGGTACCAGTGTTGGGTCCACACCCTTATCGACCGGCGTCGGCCGAAGGGGGGACATTGGGGTGGCATCAGTGCCACCATCGTCGGGGTCCAGCGACAGCCAAACTGGTGAATGGGGAGCTGGGGTGCCAGAGCTGATGTCAGGTGGAGCCGGGGTGACCGGCGTATGAACCACAACCGGCAGAGGAATAACCGCCATCGGGCCAGGGACCGGGACGGCCACAGGCAGATGAGGATCTGGCGTCTGCTTCTCCTTAGGTGCCAATGGACGTCCATGGGAGGCATGAGCCTTAGGACAGTCAGCTTTGTGGCCAATGTACTTTTCAGCCGAGCACCGTTCAGTCACCGGAGGCTGGCGTCGGTCGGAATCCTTGTGTTTTGGCGGCAAGGAAGAGGCCCTGCTGCCCGAAGACCCATAAGCCTTGCTCAACTTCTGGGAGTTGGCCTTCGATGAAGAGGCTGAGCAGGAGGAGCCCTTACCTGATTCCAATGTTTTTCAGGGACTGAGAGACCCTCAGAGGCTGGAGGGTGGAACCAGAAGACTTGGAGACAGAGGAGGGCTTAAGGGCCGTGAGGCACGATTCATGCCCCGATGACCTGAACTTCAAGCCCGAAGACCTGTGCTTTGAGAGCGACCGACCCCTGTCTTGTTCCCGGTGCTTGTGGGACTTGTGGGTGGGAGGTGGATCAGATTCCCTGGAGGAGGAGGCCCTATCCATGGCGACAAGTTTTGTCTCAGCGAGGAAGGCTGCGAGTGACTTCTGATGCTGGAGTCACATCCGCGAGTTGAAGGTCTGACAGTGGGGGCAGGCGCCGGTGTCATCGTCAGGCCCCAGGCAGTAGAGACACGATGAATGGCCATCCTTAGCGGGAATCTGTCGTCCACAAGCGCACTTGTTGAGGTGAGAAGTTGACATAGAAGCTCTGAGAGTGGTAGATACAGAATTCTAGGTGGAGAAGAAGCGATCGGTACTGAGCCGTAACCGAGTGAACTAACCCTGACCGTGCGGCGGGAAAGAACTGGAGCACATGGTGAACTCCTCCCTTATATAGGGTGACATCAGGGGTGAAGCCGACATCGGCGGGGGGCGTTCCCACGTCAGTAATGCTAAAGAAAAAGTTGCCAGAATCGCCGCCAGATGGCGTCAGTCCTCAGTGTGGAACCTGCTGCAAGAGCTTCTCCTCGAAGTAAGATCTGGAGGTGATGGCCGTAAAAATATGCAGTCTTGTGCAGATGATGAGAGGGATGCTGCCATCTATGTCTGGTTCAGGCAGGAGAGGGAGAAGGGTACCCCAATATCTGGACCCTTATTAAAGGAGAAAGCCCTGTAAATGTCATCAAAAGTTGGGGCATACATCTACATTTACTGCCAGTGATGGGTGGCTGGACAGATTCAAGAAAAGGCATGGCATCAGGTAACTGCAGTTGTGTGGTGATGAGTGTGGTGGAGGAGGGAATCTTTTCTTTCATTAAAAAAATACAGGACATCATAGTGGAACAGGGTCTCACAGCACATCAAATTTACAATGCTGATGAGATCGGTCTCTTTTGGAGTTGTTTGCCAGAAAAGGCACTAGCCCATGGTGCCGAGTGTGATACTCCAAGGTTTAAAAAACAAAGAGAGCATGTCACAATTCTTGCCAGCACAAATGCCAGGAAGCACCCATCTCGCACACAGAAGCAACAGCCTGCTTTGAGAAATGCCTTCATTACTTTGAGTGACGGTCAGACACCAGCACTGTGGACTTAATGCTGATTAGAAACTTGCAAGCACTGGCAAGCAAAAAAAACCTCTGCCATGAAGCAAAAATCAATGACTGATTTATTTAACACTGGGATTTAAAATGACAGTAACTTTAACTACACTGCAGCACAGTATTTTAAATGTGTTTAAGGAAGATTTAATGTGTGATTTTGTTGTACTGTCCAGCACCATGGTATTAAGAAAGTGCTTTTAACAAACATTTACTGGGTACTCCCGTCTGTTGGCAAGCAAATCTCATTTACACAGACTCCCGTTTATCCAATCTAATCTGATGTCCCTCAAGCGGTTTGGATGAACAGGATTCTACTGTATTTACACAGAGTGGGATACACACCCTGCTTCTTTCTTACCATCCCCTCCAGGTGGCTTGCCCACCCACCCTTTCTCAACTTTATATATACAGTATGTAATCAGAGCAGGGTGCCCACCCCCGCTAATGTCTCTTTCTCCCATCCCCTCCAAGTGGCTCTCCTGCCCACCCCTACCCATCTGTATAGATATAGATTTTAATTTAAGCAGAGCAGGGTACCCACCTCTACTACCACTTCTCTTGACACACACCTCTTCCAGGTCACCCATCACCATGACCAATTCCAGTGTCTTAATGCAGTCCATCCTTCAATGTTTTTTTTTAACACTGTAAAAAAGAAAAACATCCACTGATGTTCTTTGAACTGTAAATTCTCCCCGCCCGATCCTCCCAATCAGTACCCATCACCCCACACATCCCCAAGTCCTTACTTATCCACTGGGAGTCCACGGCAGTAATCCTCTCTGGACCACAGTCATGTCTTCATTCTTCAAAGCTGGACTGTAAACTGAGGAAATCAGGTATGTGGTTCAATATTTTTTTATGGGGTTTTGAACTTAGTGGCATAACTTGGCCATTTTTGGATATTTTTGCCCCATATTTTCAGCATGCCTTTTTTGGGACCATACCTCATTGACAATGGCAGCCTGTTTCAGACAGAAGCCTATCTCTTCAAGTGGTGTAACAGGCTGTGCTTTGAAACAACTGAGAAGCTGCATGGGATATACTATATTGGACTAGAAATCTGCAACTGATCTCTCTTACTTACATCTGAAGGAAGTTTTCCTTACTTTACAGTCTTACATTGGTATTGCTTTGTGTTTAATTTCATTTTTAAATCAGGAAGGGGGTTTTCAAAACTACTTATTTTGTGAGCAACTTCAGAAGGGTTGAAATAACTGCATATTTGATTTTTCTTTGTGGCTAACTGGATTGTCTACTAGTATTCTGTAACAGTTTGCATCAAATTACTTTTAAATAGTTGACAAATCAGTTACTAGAGATTAGCTGAATTACTATAAAGGGCAGTACTCACCAGGGTGGTGGAGCAGTGGTGTATTTGATTGTTTCTAACAGTCACCAGTGGTTGTGGACTACCCACCCCACCCTTTCCCACACCCCACCTCCCCAGGCATGACGTTTCCTTTATAGCCAAGGTTCTGACATCACTTCCTCAACAGGTCTTGGGGCAGAACTGTCATATTCTTAATAACCCAGCACAGTGCATAAAGGGTAAGAACACACCACACAAAAGAAGAGAAAAAATATACACTACCGGACAAAAGTTTTAGAACACCCCCATTTTTCCAGTTTTTATTGAAATTTAAGCAATTCAAGTCCAGTGAATAACCTGAAATGGTACAAAGGTAAGCGGTAAACTGCTAGAGGTTAAAAAAAAAGTTTAGGTTAGCAAAAACTGAAAAATAATGTAAATTTCAGAGTTATAAAAAAAGGCCTTCTTCAGGGAACAAGTAATGGGTTAATAACTTACAGCTGTTCTGCAGCAATGGAAGTAAATTAAGCCTTGAAAGTTGATGCAAACAATTCCTACAGGTGTCCCAACTTTTGTTGATTACTTGATTACAAACCCCCTGTATGTATAAAAGCAGTGTTGGAACAGACTGTTATTACACCCTCTGAAGCATTATTTGGACAATATTGCACTGCAGGAAGTAGTATACTGCTACCATAATGGTGAGAAAAAGGCAATTAACAAAGGAAGACAGACAGACCATTATAACCCTTAAAAGTGTAGGTCTTTCCTTTAGAGAAATTGCAAAGAAAGCCAAGGTGTCAGTGAGTACAGTTTCCTACACCATCAAAAGGCACTTGAAAACTGGAGGAAAATCTGACAGGAAGAGGTCTGCAGACCTAAAGCCACAACAGAATCAGAAGACAAGTTTCTGAGAGTCAACAGCTTGCGTGATAAGCTGACTCACAGGACAACAGCTTCAAGCACAGCTTAACACTGGTCGAAGTAAGCAAGTCTCAGTTTCAACTGTGAAGAGAAGACTTCAAGCTGCAGGTTTGACAGGTCGAGTGGCAGTAAGAAAGCCATTGCTAAGATGGCAAAATAAGAAAAAGAGGCTTGCCTGGGCCATGAAGCACCACCAGTGGACTACTGAAGACTTGACCGATGAATCAAAATTTGAAATCTTCGGTTCATCACGCAGGGTTTTTGTACGCCGTTGAGTAGGTGAAAGGATGGTTCCTCAGTGTGTGACACCAACTGTCAAACATGGAGGAGGAAGTGTGATGGTCTGGGGCTCTTTTGCTGGATCCAGAGTCGGCGACTTGCACAGAGTGACTGGCACCCTGAACCAAAAGGGCTACCACAGCATTTTGCAGCGCCATGCAATACCCTCTGGTCTACGCCTAGTTGGTCAGGGGTTCATCCTACAGCGAGATAATGACCCAAAACATACCTCCAGGCTATGTCAGAACTACCTTCGAGGAAGAGAACAAGACGGTAGGCTTCAAATCATGGAATGGCCAGCACAGTCTCCAGACTTAAACCCCATCGAGCTGGTTTGGGATGAACTGGACAGAAGGGTGAAAGCAAAGCAACCTACAAGTGCAACACATTTGTGGAAACTTCTGCAACAGTGTTGGGAAGAACTTCCCAAACAATATTTGATGTCCATTGTAGGAAGAATGCCACGAGTGTGTTCGGCGGTTCTATCTGCAAAAGGTGGCTACTTTGATGAGTCAAAAATTTAGATTAAATTTTGTTAAACAAAATGATTCTATGATTTCTTTTTTATCTCCAATTGTTTATTTGTTCTATGCTTTAATTTCAGAGTACATTGAGACATTAAACTGCGTACATTTCAATAAAAACTGGAAAAATGGGGGTGTTCTAAAACTTTTGTCCGTAGTGTATATATATTACACATTGTATATTATAAGGGAGAGGGACATGTGGGGAGTGGTGCAATGCACTGGCTGTGGGGCAGCAGTTTTCCGGGAGACATTCTGGAAACTGCGTTGCTGTTCTATCTGCAGGCAACTGTCAGCTCTGAGGGAGGAGGTAGCCCACCTCCAGGCTGAACTGGCAAGGACTAAGGAGGCCTCCCCCACCCAAAGAGCACCACTGCCACAGAGGCTGCAAGTATGAAGAGCAGTTGGACCACAGTGGGTTCTGGGAGGTACGGGTGGTGGAACAGGGTGAAGCCCCTAGTTGTACCTCTACACAAACCATATGCCAGTCTGGCAGAGCAAGGTTCCTCTATGATGGCACCCCAGTGGAGACCAAGAAGAATGCTGAGGACACCCACAAGGAGACCCACAGAAGGGTGGCAAGGGACACCACAGGGGAAGGAACAGCTTCTGATAGGGGACTCAATTGTTAGAGGGTAGACCTGGGGAAGGGAGAGGAGAGGAGTAGGTGCCTGCCTGGTGCCATGGCTTGGAGGGACAAGAAGCGAATCCTCAGGATTGCAGAAGCAGCATCACAGGAGAGGGAACTAGATATAATTGTCCACCTTGGGACAAATGACCTAGCTAGGCATGGGATCAGTGCAGTGCAGGATGAAATTGTGGAGTTGGGGACGGGCCTCAGAGAGGTAGCAAGCACAGTTACCTTCTCAGAGGTGCTGCCAGTCCATGGCAGGGGTGAGGCTAGGGTACTACACACCATGCAGTTTAATGAATGGTTGCAAAACTGGTGTAGAGCACAGGGCTTTGGCTTCATTGGGGACTGGGGTACACCTGGAGAGATGAAGGTTTATACTGGCATGATGGTCTGCATCTGTCCATGAAGGGAACCAAGATCCTAAGTGACAGGTTTAAATGCTTCCTTGGCAAGCTTTTAAACTAGCCATGGGGGGAGGTGCTAATATGAGGCAGGAAATGTCAAGCCTCCCCCCACAAAACATGATGGGTAGTAAGGTAAACACTGAGGTACAGTGCTCAACAGAGGGCAGGACAGCGGTAAATGGAAAAATAGACAAGGGCAAAAAGAGCAGGCATGGGGGAAAAAGGGATAAAGCCAACATTAAATGGAGGGCAATGAGTACCAATGCCCGTAGTCTGGGAAACAAGCTTCCTGAGCTAGTAGCCTTGATGGAAGATGAACACTTGGATATTGTGGCAGTCACAGAAACATGGTACACGGAAACCATGACTGGGATGTCAACATACCGGGTACACAGTCTGATAGAAGGGACAGGGAGGGGAAAGAGGAGGTGGAGTAGCTCTACATAAGGGAAGGGATCAAAGCTACAGAACTAAAAAGAGAAGAGGGAGGACAAGAGGCACTCTGGGTCACCTTGGAGACAGAGAATGGCATCACAATCCGCACAGAGGTTGTATACAGACCCCCATCTCAAGGGGAGGAAATGGACAAGAAAATGATAGAGGATATTCTCAAAATGGCTGAAAAAGGGGAGATACTGTTAATGGGGGACCTGAATATGCCAGATGTTAACTGGATGACATATACTGCAGCCACATCCGAGAGCATGATCATTCTCGATGCCCTGCAGGGGGCAGGCCTTAGACAGCTAGTGTTGGAACCCACTTGGGAGGAAGCAATACTAGACCTGGTACTCTCAAATGGAGAGAGGATCACAAATTTAGAAGTCGGTAGACATCTGGGAACAAGCGACCACTACACAGTGTGCTTCACAATAAGCACAACCATGGAGACAAGCCAACAAAAACAAGCATACTGGACTTTAGAAGGGCTGACTTTGGCAAAATGCGTGAATACCTGAGGAATACACTAGCAAATGGGCAAAAAGGAGGGGTGGAAGAACAATGGAGAAAAATCAAAACTGCCATCATAGAGGCAACAAGCCTTTGTGTGAATCAGATAAAGAAAACAAAGCGGAGTAAAAAAACACTATGGTTCTCAAAAGAGGTGGCAGGGAAGGTTAAGGAGAAAAAAGCTGCATTCAAAAAGTATAAGGCATCACAGAAGGAGCATGACAGGGAACTGTGTCAATTAAAGCAGAAAGAAGTGGGGAAGGCAGTTAGAATAGCAAAAGCCCAAACTGAGGAAAAAATAGCCAAGTCAGTTAAGAAGGGGGATAAAACCTTTTATAGGTACATTAGGGAGCAGAGAAAGGTTAAGGGAGGAATAGTGAAGATTAATAAGGGAGAGGGGAGGTGGGCAGAGGGAGACAGTGAAAAGGCAGAGATACTGAATGAATACTTTTGCTCTGTATTCACAAAAGAAGATGAGGAGGAGTTACCTAAACCAGACAATAGAAGCACTCTGGGTAGGGGGGTTGACACCAGGCCATTTACAGAAGAAAGAGTCCTGAAAGAACTCCTAAAACTCAAGGTGGACAAAGCAATGGGGCCTGATGGGATTCACCCCAGAATCCTAAAAGAACTAAGGGAGGACCTAGTGACACCACTGACCACACTTTTTAACAAATCATGGGAGGATGGGGTGGTACCTGAGGACTGGAGGAGGGCAGATGTGATTCCCCTTCACAAAAGTGGGAGCAAGGCAGAAGCAGGAAACTACAGACCTGTAAGTTTGACCTCAGTGGTAAGGAAAATGATGGAATCACTTCTGAAAGAAAGAATTGTTGAGTACCTAGAGGCCAGCAGGGCACAGGACCCAAAGCAGCATGGATTTACAGCAGGAAGGTCATGTCAGACGAATCTAATCAATTTCTTTGACTGGGTGACCAAAGTAATAAACCAGGGAGGGGCTGTGGATATGGCCTACCTAGACTTTAGCAAGGCATTTGACACAGTCCCGCACAAAAGATTAATAATCAAGTTAGCCAGTTTGGGAGTGGGTCCCAGGGTGGTAGCCTGGGTTGCAAACTGGCTGCACAACAGGACACAGAAGGTAATAGTGAGTGGAATACATTCTGAAGAAAGAGGGGTCACTAGTGGAGTACCTCAGGGCTCAGTACTGGGTCCAGTCCTCTTTAACATCTTTATAGGTGACATTGCAGAGGGTCTGGAGGGAAAGGTATGCCTCTTTGAGATGGTACAAAGATCTGTAACAGAGTTGATACACAAGGGGGGTAGAAAGGATAAGAAGTGACTTGGCAAGGCTGGAGGAATGGTCAGACATATGGCAACTTAGATTCAATGCAAAGAAGTGCAAAGTAATGCACCTGGGAAACAAAAACCCAGGAGAAGAGTACACAATAGCAGGGGGAGGTACTAACAACAACAAAAATTGAACGGGACTTGGGGATAGTCATATCAGATTATCTAAAGGTGGGTAAGCAATGTGAGAAGTCAGTGAAGAGAGCCAGGGGGATACTGGGATGCATAGGAAGGGGCATCACAAGTAGAAAAAGGGAAGTGGTTATCCCTCTGTACAGACAGTTGGTGAGACCCCATCTGGAGTACTGTGTGCAGTTTTGGAGACCTCATCTACGCAAGGACATAGGATGGAAGCAGTCCAGAGGAGGGCAACTAAAATGGTGTAGGGTCTGCATCAGAAATCATATGAAGAGAGACTGAGAGAGCTTAATATGTATACCCTTGATGAAAGGAGGGAGAGGGGGGGACATGATAGAAACGTTCAAGTACCTCAAGGGAATGAACAAAGTCCAGGAGGGTAGCATCATTCAGAAAAAGAGATGTGTAAGAACAAGGGGACACAATTTAAAGATGGGGGGGCCAGCTCAGGGGTAATATGAGGAAATATTTTTTCACGGAGAGAGAGTGGTGGATGCGTGGAACTGCCTTCCTGGGGAGGTTGTTAGGGCTAAAACAGTGGGGGAATTCAAACATGCATGGGACAGACACAAGGCAGTTGTAGTGGGGGGGTGGCAGGAAGTAGGCTGTTGGTTAACTAGAATCTGCAGCTTATCCAGTAGGTAGGGAAATGGGCAGACTGGGTGGGCCAAGTGGTCCTTATCTGCCATCAAAGTCTGTGTTTCTATGTAATTTAGGCCAATCTGTCTCCCAAAGGTGATTTTGTGGTCGCTGCACAAAAATCACCTTTCAGGCAGGGGTTGAACATTTTCTCCACCCTTGTTCAGGAGGTGGGGTCATAAGAAGGCTATGCAGAAGATCTGGCATAAAAATATTAAAAAACAACAAAGTTCTGAGCTTACATTGAAGTTTACAAAAAACAGGCTTGTAACTTTGATCATTTTCAATATTTTGACCCCAAATTTTCAAAATAGCCATTCTTCACAGCATCTCATCAATGCAACAGCTGTCATTATTCAAATCCTGGACAAAAATGTGTTTTCATGCCTATGGTGCAGAATGATGTTTTGGTGATGTGGAATGACATTTTTTTTGGGGGGGGGGGGGTATTTGAAAATTGTCACCTACAGGGTTCATTACATGGGGTAATAAGAAGGCATTGCTAAACAGTTGGTGTGCAAATATGGTACAATGCCCAGGTCATGACTGAAAGTTACACTATTTCGGTGTTCATGCATAACTTCATTCATTTTCAATATTTTGACTCCAAACTTTCAACGTAGCCATTTTTTCCATACCACCTCATAAAACGTGACCTGTGTCATTTTCAAAATCCTGAATGAGATGTGTTTTCACACCTCTGATGTGAAATGACATTTCGACCAATATACTATAAATGGTACATGTCATGTCTATAAGGTGAATCCTAAAACACATATCTTCCACACTTGTGGTCAAAATTAAAAAAAAAAAAAAAAAGTTTAACTTGCATCAAATGTCCAGCATTGACAAATGCTTATTTGTACTGAGACACTGCAGGAATAAAGTTTCTGCATTAAGCTTTTTGCTTTCCTGGATTTCCTCCGGCTCAAGGGTGCTTTAACACTAATTATTTAAAGACACAAGAACATTGTAACTGGCTCATTACTTCTGCTTTTTGATAATATATTACATTTATTTTTTGAATTTTGGATCCAGAGAACATCATATGCTTACTGTAACTTACAATAATATCTGCTGATTTGTTTTGCTTGTCCCTTCATGCACTCATCATTGCTCTTTCTACCTTGGTCTTTGGTGGTTATCTCCCACTCTTAAGATTTAAATACTTTTTTGGTTGGCAACTTTTTAAAGCTATATATTCTCCTAGTTTTTCTGCCTTGAGTTAACACAGAAACATTGACTTTGATGGCAGATAAGGACCGCTTGGCCCACCCAGTCTGCCCATTTCCCTACTTATTGGATAAGCTGCAGATCCTAGTTAACCAACAGCCTACTTCTTCCTACACCTCCCCAGAATTGCCTTATGTCTGTCCCATGCATTCTTGAATTCCCCCACTGTTTTTGACTCCACGACCTCCTCGGGAAGGCTGTTCCATGCATCCACCACCCTCTCCATGAAAAAAATTCTTCCTCATGTTGCCTTGAGCCGGAACCCCATCTTCAAATTGTGTCCCCTTGTTCTTGCACATCTCTTTTTCTGAAAGGTGCTACCCTCCTGGACTTTGTTGATTCCCTTGAGGTACTTGAAAGTTTCTATCATGTCCCCCCTCTTCCTCCTTTCCTTGGGTGTATACATATTAAGCTCCTTTAGTCTCTCTTCATATGGCTTCTGGTGCAGACTCTGCACCATTTTAGTTGCTCTCCTCTGGACTGCCTCAGTCCTGTCTATATCCTTGCGGAGATGGGGTCTCCAGAACTGCATGCAGTACTCCAAATTGGGTCTCACCAACTGCCTGTACAGAGGGATACCAGCTTCCTGTTTTTTACTAGTGATGCCTCTTCCTATTTGTTTTATTTATGTATTTATTGAATACAATCAGAATGAATACCTTTGAGTCAGAGACTCCTTTACAAAGGCTCCATGTCATAGAAAACAGTACAGAGCATACAGTATACAGACATCACAGTATAAATATCAGTATGGGAAATAACACACCTTACGAATGATACATGGTAAAGTACAACAGGTGGATGTGGTATAGGATAATTACAACAGTCATAGACAATGCAGTACAGTGGCAAAATACAATAAATACAGTAACTACAGGGGCAATCATACAGTACAGTAGTTGTTGTAGAGAAGTATTCATGACTGGAATGTGCAAGCAGCACAGTCCAGTGAGTGTCAGCTAGTCTGAGGCTCAGGTAAGACCAAAACCAGGGACAGGCACTCTAGAAGCAGGACCAAGTGGGTCCACTGTCATGGCATTTTTTGGTCGTGAGTAGGTAAGGTATAGTCACAGGTGGAGTCACGTAAGATACTGCTACGGAGAAGGGATTTGAACAGTCCCAGGGTAGGAGCCAGAAGGACTTGTATGGGCAGTGAGTTCAATCAATTGGGGGCGCGGTATCTTAAAGTTCTTTGCCCCATGGAGGTTTTACAGCGGGGAACCTGGTAGGGCGATTTCTCAGCGTGACGTGTGCATCTGGTGCTGTTGGGGGGGGGGAGCAGCATCACAAAAGCAGGAGGTGTGAGGCCAGTCATGTTTTTCTTCATAAGGAGACAGGTCTGGTACTTTAGGCGATCATTGAAATTAAGCCAGTTTGTACTGGTATACAGCATACAGGTGTGCGTAAGCCGGTCACATCCTGTGGCCAGTCTACAGGCTTTATTCAGGGAAACCCTAATTTTGTTGAGGGAGGTGTTGTCAGCAACACCATAGAAAATAATCCCATAATCAATGAGTGACAGGACGAAGGAGGAGATGGCTAGCTGTAGGGCTTCAGGGGGGAGACAGTGCTTGTAGCAGTGGAGCAGACCAATGCGCACATTTACAGCTGTATTAAATTGGCGGATATGTTCATGGTAGGTTAGTCCTGAGTCTAGGGTAACCCCTAAATATTTAAAGGTAGAAACTTGTTCCAGGGTCTCATTATGGGAGTTATGGATGAGCATAGGGTGGTTACTGAACTTGTTTTGGGCATGGGCAAACAGCATAGACATTGTAATCATCCCAGTTTCTCCCTAGCCCTCCTTACTGCCTTCTCACATTGCTTGCTTACCTTTAGGTCATCTGATATGCCTACCCCCACGTCCCTTGCCATTTTTGTTGTGAGTGATGTTGTTTCTGCCCGTTCTCACAACAGCAATCTTAATATGGGATACAGTATTTATCTGGAATATAATCTCTGTAAGACTAGTTTGGGGAATAATCTTCCTGTTTTACCGCACAAGTTCCAGTCTCACATCTCCTTTAAATAGCATTTTCATCAATATTAATCTGAATTCTATGCTTGTGTCTGAATTGTGAATATGATATATGTATGCAACGTTTTCTTAAATTGTGCCTTTGGGCCCTTGTTGAGCCTGAAAAAGGACTTTTAATCCAGTGCTTCTAACCAGATTCTAAAGAAATAATAAAAAATATGTATTTATTTATTTTGTTTTAGATAACTAGGTAAGTGCACTAGACATAAACTGCCTATTTTCAGGCACAACCTGGGAGAGTACAAAACATGCAGGTAGTACATTTCAGTATTAAAAGTACAGTACAGAAAACAAGCAGATTACAATAGGGATAACAGTGAACATATAATAAGTTGAGTACAACAGTTTAAAAACATAGGCAGCAAAGACTGGGATTAAAAAGTGGTCATTTCAAAAAACAAGCAGAAACTTGGCTAGAACATAGCATGAAAACAATAAGAACAGGTATTACTAATTTTAAAATTAGTTTTTAACAAGAATTAGCAAACATTAAAGTTTAGAATTCAAAATTCAGACAGTTCCGCTATTGTTGGAGCAAGTTCAGCAATAGGAAAAGAGAGGAGCGTAGGGAAGAAAGTTACAGGCAGTTTGGAGGGATCAATAAATATATTAAGTCTGCACAGAGATTCAGTAGAATTTCAAAGAGTGGGACTGGTTGGAGAGAGTCAGATGGCAGAAAAGTCACAGGGGATGAAAACAAGTGCAGGGGTCAGAGGCTAGAAGGTGTGTATGAAGCATCCTTTTGAAACTTTCATAAGTAAGGGATTGACCGGTAGCAGTATAGAGTTCCAATACTAAGCAGTCATATGGGAAAAGGCCTGGGACCCCATATTAGTTTTGTATCTAGGGACATGTAGGAGGCTTTGATCCCCTGAATGCAGGTTATAGTGAGTGCATGGCTGTCAGCATACAGGCAAGTGAGCAAGGGAGACCAGAGCAAATTATTCCATCAATCAGTGTGCCTAGTGAGAGGAGGTGGTTAGCCGCTGCAGAGGGCCATTTTAAATCCCTGTGTAGTTGGCAATGATGAGTGAGGTGATGCGATGCTAAGACAAAACTGCAGATTCTGTTATAAGCACAGTCCCAATTCAGGAGACAGGATTTTGCAGCTCCCACATAAGTAACAGTATCATAGGTAAGGGCTGGCAGCAGTATGCCCTGAGCAATAGAAATTCAATCAATCAATCAATCAAGTCTTTATTTAACCAGGCGTTCATCATTGAGCAGAAGCTCATTTGCAAGATGGACCTGGGTGGAGCATGAACAATTGTATATACAGGTCAACACAGGTATTTACAAGGCAATACAGATAATACTGTTTACAGAGAGGAAGAAAAAGAAGTTCATATGTACATAGAGTTATACAGATATTGTACAGATTACAGAGTATTTACATACATAGAAGTGTCTATAGGAAGATAAAGCAGGTTATCTAAGGTTGCAGGAGGAAGTAGCGGAAGAAAAAAAAATATATACACCAGGTAGAGGCGAAGGTAGGGGGAGAAGGGAGGGAGGTAGGGGGAGAAAGGCTAGGAGGGCACGGTGCACAGAGAAGAGTTGGTAAAATGGGATGTAGAGAAGGTGGATGGAGAAAAGGAGTATGTGTGAGCCCCGGGATTGAATGCTATAAAGTACGGGGCATGGTAGGATGTCACAACCCAGGGGTAGTGAACTCCTATCCGAGGTTGGAAAAGGAAGGATAAGAGGATGGATGGGCCTAGTGTTGATAAGACAGGGGGATAAGAGAGAGAGAACAATTAGGCCTGTGAGGAGCAAATTCTAGCTGAATTCTAGCTGAAGGCGTTAGAACATAGCTGGTTTTGTATGCAAGACCTATTTTGGAATTTACAAATTTACATATGATGGAACTATGCAGTTTGAACTCAAGAGAGGGATCTAGCATAACCCCTATGTATTTGAAGCTGCAAACATAACCAAGGAAGGAGCCATTATAAACATTTTTTAGTTTCCTAGGACAGTTTCTTAATCTAGCAGCAGTGCCAAATAGCATGGACTGTGTCTTGATTTTACTGAGGACCAGTTTGTAACACAAAAGCCAGGTTTGAATGTTGACAAAGTCCACAGAGAGGGTAGAGTTAAGGTCAATGTTGGCCTTTGAGCTGTAATAAAGGCCAAGGTCATCTGCGTAAAATAAGGACAAACAATTTGTGGCATCAAGAGTAATATCATTGATGAAAATAGTAAATAGAAGGGGGCAAATTACTGGCCCTTCAGGGACACCAATGTTTATCATGACAAGGTCTGAGACTGCAGTTTAAAATTTAATCAACTGCTGCCTATCCACTAAAAAGCTGCTAAACCAGGCAACGATGTTGGAAGAGAAACCTAAAGACTTAATTTTAGATAAGAGGATGGTCAACAAGGTCAAATGCCTTAGTTATGACTATAAAGGCAGCACCAGTTAGAAGACCATTATCCATAGCAGTTTTTGTGTCATTTGGAAATTTTAGCAGGACAGTGGTGGTGCTATGACCCTTTTTAAAACCATGCTGGGAGTCAGAGAGAAGATTCTGGGTGAGTAGAAATGTAGTTTGTAAGGACACAAGTTTTTCAAAGATCTTGCTTAGAACAGAGAGGATAGCTATGGGATGGTATTTTCAGGTGAGTTTTGGGTTACCTTTCTTGAAGACAGGGACAACTCTAGCAATCTTCCAGATGTTAGGAATGATGCCAGAGCAGAGGGATAAGAAGCAGTGCGGCAAGGAGAGGGGCAGCCAGTTTGAGGAGCCGATGTTCCAATCCAGGCCATCAGCACCAGTACTGGAACAGTCCGATATAGATTTGAGTAACTTGAGGACCTCCTGTTTAGTAATAACACAGAAATGAAAAGGAGGGGATTTGTAGTGAGTATCAGCATTGTGGTCTTGAACAGAGGCAGTAGTTGAAGAGAAAGAGGCTGTATATTTGGAAAGGTCAGCAAAGTGTTTGTTGAAAAAGTTTGCGATGGTGACAGGATTATTGAAGTGCACACCATCAAGCACCAAATCATTTGTATGCTGGGTGTTTTTAGCTGCCAGAAAGGACTTAATATGGATCCAAAATATTTTGGGGCTACCAGTGGCAGTAGTGAGTAGATGCTTACAGTAAGAGCTCTTGGCAATGCAAATAGTCCTTTTACATGTATTCCTCTTAGCTCCATAGTTGCATAAGTCAGATAGGCCTGATGCCTTGTACTGAGCCCAGCTTTGTTCCCTAGATTTCATTTGCACAAGCAGGTCCTTCTTAATCCATCTTGTAGGAGTGCCATAGATTCTATGAGATATGATGGGGGCATGCAGGTTTTGAATGGAACGGAATTGCACTAGGAAATAATCAAGTACCTCCTGGACATTATTTGTAGTGTAGATATAGGACCAGTCAACCCTTAATAGATTACTCAGGAATGCAGATGTGTTTAGATTGGCAAAGTTACGATAGGAAATTAATTTGAGTGGTGGGGGGACACCAGCCTCCAGACTCAGTAAATGGGGGAGTGATTGGCAATGCCAGCTGCAGCAATTCTGTCACATCTACTGACTACAGCCCAATAAATTAAAGTAAAATTGACTTACTTTGGAACAGAAACCAAGTTCTAACTGATATTGCTGCTATTCAAAACTATGTTGCAAGAACAGCTCAAGACTTCCCTTGTAAAGATTACTTATATTTAGTGCGGAGGATACATAACAGTCATACTATGCACATGAATAAAAATGGATCAGCTCTTATTATAAAATCAATATTTTCTTTATTGTATCATTGTGACATTTTGTGGCAAGTTTAGCATTTTCTTCTTCACGTGCTATTCAAAACTGTCATTGCATTATCCTCAACAAAAACTATAATGTTCACTGTTTACCTCCAGCCTAAAATATTGCTTTTATTGTGGTGTGGGTTACCCCATAGAGATCCTTACCAGCTGTCATGGATGGTGGCAGGAGGGCAGAGGACTGTCTCACCACCCGTGAGGATCTGAAGCTCACTCTACTGCTGTAGCAGCACTCACAAGTTCTGTTCCTCCTGAATAAGTTAAAGGATTGAGGTGTTAAATGTCCCGATAGGCCTGAAACATCCCATCACATGTTTGCAGTTATGGCAAAGTCACACCACCCACATTTCTATCTATTTACTATATGCAGCTACCTCAGTTACTAGCCAGGACTGTCATACTGTATGAACCATTACTATTTTATTAATGAATTGTATGTAGTGAGTAATTGTTATATGTTATTTGTTATTGTTCTTATTGTCTTGCACAGGGCTTACCTTGAAAACAGAAATATAATTTCTAAAGTTTGTACCTGTATAAAAAATTATTTTTTATCAATCAGTCAATACTCTGCTCCACAACTGTCGGGTGCCCAAACACCCAAGGTGAACATCACTATAACAAATTGTTTATACAGTACTTCATTTTGGACCAATCACTAATACTGTGTGTGCTTTTATTTTTTTATTTCCTGTTCCCTCTCCTCGGGTTGTACCTGGAAATGAGCCTCGGTTCAGTGTGCCTCTCCCATTACCAATTTCAAATGTAATGAGAGAGTTTTTCCTTTGATCCCAGATGACCACATAGAAACTGCTACACAGCTCATTGATGGGGCAGTAGTAGCCGCACTCAGCCTTTGTTTACGGTTTCCTACTTCAGTCTCTTGAAACACAGAAACACACAGATCTAAATGGACTAAGTGAATGACTTACACAGAAATGAATCAACAGACATTTCCAATTTACATACCAGTTTCCTGGATTGCAGTTGTCATTGTGCAGGGGGTAGGAGAGATTACAGACCATTTTTTCCATTAAGACCATTTAGATGATTCCACATTAGGGCTCTCTCTCATGGCCTTCTTCAGCTGCCTCAGATGCCACTGCTCCCACTGGAGATTTTTCCAGCACCTCCCCTGGCACAAATTCTGATTTCTCGATCCTAGGAGATGTTACTGCAGAATCAGTCAACTCTGATTATAGAACCACTATCTCAGTGGCAACAATTAGCCTTT
This sequence comes from Neoceratodus forsteri, assembly GCA_016271365.2. Classification (NCBI taxonomy): domain Eukaryota; kingdom Metazoa; phylum Chordata; order Ceratodontiformes; family Ceratodontidae; genus Neoceratodus; species Neoceratodus forsteri. The sequence continues at coordinate 833,517,834 of CM028133.1, forward strand.
CCATCACATGGTATTGTCTCCTGGAAGCCATTACTGGTATACAGTTATCCATACCTCCTTGGAGTGGTGACTTGCTTATACCTGTAAAGGACAGAGTCATTGAAACATAGAAACACAGAAGCTGACGGCAGTTAAGGACCGCAAGGCCCATCCAGTCTGCCCATTTTTTCTACCTTATGAATATGTCATAAGCCTTTACTCCGTCAATGGCCTGTCTATTCATACTCATCTGTATTGCTCCCTTATGCCTATCCCATGCCTGTCTGAAGCCCAGCACTGTATTCATATCCACCACTTTCTGAGGTAGGCCGTTCCATGCATCCACCACCCTTTCTGTGAGAAAGAACTTCCTCATATTACCCCTTAATTAGCCTCCCTCTAAACTCATGCTGTGTCCTCTTGTCCTGCTATTTTTCTTATATTAAAACATTTTAGACTCTTTCACCTTGTTAATGCCCGTAAGATGTTTGAATGCTTCGATCATATCACTTCTCTCCCTCTTTGGCTCTAGTGTATACATATTGAGCTCTGTTAATCTGTCCTCATATGTTTTCTGATGTAGTCCCTGCACCATTTTGGTTGCCCTTCTCTGGACTGCCTCTATTTTGTTAATGTCCTTGTGCAGGTGTGGCCTCCAGTACTGCACACAGTACTCCAGATGGGGCTTAACCAGTGTCTTGTAAAGAGGGATTATTACCTTCCCTTCCTCTTGAAAGCTGCTAACTTGGATTCAAGTGTCCACCATGCTTTACTCCTGCTGATACCTATCTGTATGTGAACAAAACAACCTGAAGTTGGTGTGGACGTTTACATATGTAATCGTTATTGCAATTAATGGTGCCTGGTTCCTCACTGGTTCCAGTGTCCCAGAACCAAGATTCCATCTTAATAAAAATATAAATGCATTTACTTGTGAGGGGACAGGACTTTCCTGCTCCATCACTTGTGGTCCCCTTACACATGAAGATAATTGCATATTTGGTGTCAGGCCATTGCATGCCCCTATTCCTACTTTGCACAGGATATAAAGGAAAATCTATTTATTTATTTGAGTTTTGTTAACTGGGTTGGCCCATTGAGACTGAAAAATTTCCTTTTTCAGGGGTAGCACGGATTACTTACAGTGAGAGCTTAGAGAAAATACAGTGTGCAAGAAACTGGAATTACATTCAAGCTAGAACAGAATCACACATACTGTAGATCTGAGACACAGGTTAGATACATTTGAGGTTTTACAATAACATGAGAACTGGCAAAAAAAAAAAACAGACATGTCTAGACAAGGAAAGCATTCAAGATTGCATGATGATAACAGAACTGGCAAAAACAGAAGGTCATAACAAGCCAATAAAAGCAGTGAACACAAGTTACGGCTACAGGTGCATTGGCTGTGTTCTAGTATGTGGATCTGTATCCCTTTCTTAAAGCCTCCAAGGAAGGAATAATTTTGTAACTCCAGTGGGAGGGTGTTCCACAAGGAGGGGCATAGGTGGTAAAGGATCTCTTACCCAAGCTTGACTTAAACCTCAGCATCTCTAGTATTAACCAATGAACTACAGCTAGCACAAAACTGTTCTGTATTGATAAGCAGTAAGAACACTGCGCAGAAATGGACACTGGAACACTAATAACAGAAGAACAGAACTGAACTTTTATTGTACAAACTCCATCTTCTCCACTTCACAACTGCAACTCTGAAGAGAATGTACATTTATCTATATGCATTTGCAGACTATAGTGACATCTAGTGGCAGTAAGTGGTATTGTCTCATATTAGTAATAGAAACACAACATCCTTCTCCTTTTTAAAGCATTTGTACTAACCTTTTGCAATGCAGGAATACCTGTAAACTAACTAAGCAATAATGCCCAACAGGGTGGGTGGTGTTGGGCAATACTAGATTACCTAGAAGTGTAATAGAGGCACATAGGCGCCGGAAACGGGCGGGAGGGGCAGCCGCCCACCACCTTTTTGTGCAGTCTAGAGAGTGCCCCATTATACTTCTGTGAAGGGTAGCGGAGCCGACTGGCTGCCCACGGGTTTGTTTTCGCGGTTTTCCAGCAGCGCTTATTCCCTTCCCGACCCTAGCCACTAAGAAGCATTTTCATTTTTTTTAAGGTGGGGGGCGGGGTCTAAACATATGCCAACGTGCACCAGCCAGCGGACCTGATTGAGATCGCAAACATATCTCTCAATCAGGTCCGCTTTAAGAAATGAAGGCGTGACTTCAGTTAGGGGCGGGTCGCGCTGGCTCTTTAAATGCCCACAGATTTCCTCCACTTTTCTATTCCTGGCTGTTCCCTTTCTGACTACTTGGAAAGTGGTGACCTGTGAGACGTGGACTGTGCACAGCGGTCGAGCGGAGGACGAGGATGGGCTACTTAACTTGAGGAAGAGCGCAGAGCGGTGGTGGAGACTTAAGTAATTGCTGTTGTGGAGCAGGCGGCAGCGTAACTTGGAACTACTCAACTGGCGTCGGTCCAGGGGCAGTGCAGCGGCTAGCGAGCGACTAAGCGAGGCAGCATTACTACCAGCGGCGAGTCGCGACCGGTGCACCTCTTGAGGCTCTTTGTCTGTTTTGTAGGCTGCAGCAGCAACTTGGCGCGGGCGTGCTAGTCGGAGAGGAGCGGTAGGATCCAGCTTCCAACTAGGCCTCAGGCCTGCTAGTATTGCTTGCTACTTTGCGAGAAGCCTTGCCCTTAGTTAGCCAGCCTGAGCTTCCCTAAAGAGGAGGAAGCTACTCTGGGACTCGGTAGTTGCCTAGTCGCCTAGTCGGAGATGGAGAGGAGCCTGAAGAGTACTGGAGATCGAGGAAGCATTAAGCTACTGGGCCTGGGCTGGACTGAGTGGAGTCTGTTGGGATAGGGATTCCGGATTCGAGAAGGAGAATCAGCTGCAGATCGGCAGCAGAGCAACTTCACGGACTGTACCAGATACATCACTAGCAAAGAAGTAAGTCACTCACTGTCTTATTTTCCTGAAGGTACTATGTTATATGATGGCTGGGCCTGGCTGTGATTTTGAGGAGTTCAGTTCTACTATGGAACCACATGCAGGGCTTACTTTCCCGGGGATCAGACTGGGAAATAAACACATGCCTTATGACCTTAGGGATCTTGGCTTTATCCTAACCTGTATCACTAACATTAGTCAAAGTGCTGAGTGCATGGCAATTGGCAAGAAAGTTTGTTTATTAGGTGGTTGTCTGGGATCAGTGGTTCAGGGCTGATAAATGTTTTATGTATTAAACCATGAGTGTGAGGAGTTGGCAATGGCTTGGCAGGGTTTTTTGATTGTTTCAAGTGCCCTTGCTTGTTAAAGAAGGGACCCAGGATCATGTGTAGAGGTGGAGGAGCAGGGGATCAACCCAGCAGCCTGTGTGGAGTTACGGTTGTGATGGAGAGGGGCTCCACTTGCAACAACACAGTGGCCAAACCAGTACCACACAGACTGCAGCTGAGTGAGGAGGGCTACCTGCTGTAGTGCAAGGTCAGGGAAAAGCAAAACAAAACATCCAGGCTGTCTTCAGGCTGGTGTAGCACCCTTGCAGTCTCCTCCTCCTCCGTCTCTCTGGACTGTACCCTTTTTCCCAGGCTATGGCTCTTCTTATAACAGCCCATTGATCCCCCCCACCTGACTGGCCAGTCAAGTCAGTTCTTGTGCTCAGCAAGCTGCCCTCACCTCTCATCCTTTCCCAGGGTCCTCTGTGGCAGGGGAATCGATGGGGACCACCACATTCGTTTACTTGATGCTTCCCTGGCTATGGCGGCCCATTCCTGGGCTACTAACTATATGCATACCTCTTGCCCCATAAATCAAGGATGGTGCTTAAAATCTGGTACAAAGACCCCAAAACAGGGACACATCTTAAAAATCGGTAATATTATTCACCCAGAAAGATGTTAAGATAAGGGGATTAGTATAAGATGCATTTTCTGAATAACAAGTCTAACTTTAATGTTTGACATTATTTTGTGCTTACAATCTCCATTGTTCAGTCATAAAAACACATTTTAAGAGGGACACTGGAAAATGTTGAGGCAAAATCAGGATGTGCGTCCCTGAAAATCAGGGACAGTTGAGAGGTATGACTATATGTCCTAGCCTGCTTACTCTGGGTCCAGGAAAACCCTCCTTTACTTGTATGGGGCTCCAGAAACAAGAGGCACCCAGTTCATGCCTTCCTGCTTACCAGTGTACATGTGCACCTTGCTTTCACCATTCGGTCCCTCTGCCTATTTGGGGGGTTTCCTGGTCCCCAATCAGGTGCCTAGAGGTGAGAAGTACTTAATTTCCTGCTCTGCTGCCTGCCCTGGAGCCAGGTAACTTTTTAAACTGTGGCCACATGGCCAAGCTATTACTTTGGAGCCGTAGCTCCTTTAAGGTTCAAGGCCACAGACATCTGCATGCTGGCCATAGTTGTTTACAATCTGGTCCATTTCCCCAGGCTATCCCTGGACCAGCCAGTGTCCCCAAATGCCCAGAGGTGCTTATTGCACAGTGGATCTGGGACACCCCCCCCCACCATGGGGTCAAGAAGTAGGAAGATGACCCTTAAATATGGACAAGGGCAGTGCTGAAAGAATAGTGTCAGGGTGGTTATGTTAAAGTCTACGGGAGTCTCCACCATAAAGGCTCATCTAGTAACTTTAAACTGACAGATACAGCAACTAGCAGCTTCTACTCAGACAATCTGCTGTTGTGACAAACTGCTATTATAAAGACAGAAGTAACATTGGCAATGTCATCCAGAGCATTTGTCTGAATGTCTTTGGAGAGATTACCTGCCAGATTAGAAAATACACCCCTCCCCAACCTTGCACTATTAGACAGTAGCAAAGTGTTATACTACTACCCTGTTATAGCTGTGCTGGACGAGTGCACACTAGACAAAAGACTATCATGTCACACTGTCTCAGATGTTTGCCTCAATGCAGTATTCTAGCTAAATCACACTTTCTTCATTATTTAAAGCTATCAACAGTCCCTATTTTCCCAGGACAGTTCCTATTTTAGGCATCATGTCCCACTATCGCCACACATTTTGCAAAATGTAACATTTGTCCTGATTTTGTCCCTTGTATTTTTTAATTTTTTTGCTGACTGCTAATCCATGAGTGACAGTTTTCAGCACTACTGTGGCACTGCTTGTGCTGGACAACAGTTTGCAACTTCAATCCCTGCACCTGTGTTGCACCACAAGCATGTCAGCAGGAGCACGGAAAAGTGTGTTCCTTCCTGTTAGGTTAGACTAGTTGTGCAGACAACTGCATCTGGTCATCTGTCTGCCAGCAGCGGAGAGGGACTCCAGACAGAAGAGACCGGCAGCAGTGAACTAAGGTACCTGAACCTGATCAGCTGCAGGGAGGTGTGTGAAAACAATCCGGTGTGGTTGTGGGAGTCACTGAAGTGAAGTGAGGTTTGCTCAGCAACTGAGGTGAGTGTAAGCAGGCTGGGATGGGACTGTCAGGAGGAGGAGCAATGCATGTAGCTCGAATGTCTGAACACAATGTAATGCAGGTTTGCTTCTAATGAATTTTCTGTACATCATGATTTTAAACTTGCTGCAGCAGAATGCTGCATTTTAATCTGGATGTTTGCTACTGGTGTTAATGTGGGCCAGCATGGCCAGAGCAAGCACACTATTTTAACTGTGTGCAGCATACTCTGTGGTGGTACCCATGGGAGTGACATGGTCTTGGAGAGGACATGGTCAAGATGGACCATGTCCCAGTTTTAGGCCTCGGAAAGTTGGTAATTTTATCATTATTGGCAATAATGGCAAATATAATGACCTCCTTCCTGTTGAGGGGAAATGTATATTGGGGCAAGTTACACAGAATAAAACTCAAAATAAATGTGCTAACTAGTGAAGCAGCACTATGTTCTCATAACACTGTAGTTGTTTAAAGTACACTGTAACTGCAATGAATTTATAATGCAGTTATGTAACAAACTAATACGTAATTTCCTGTGTTGCAAGCATTGGTTACCTACCCATAGGCGCCCGGGTTGTATGGGCCCATGGGACACTGAGCCCCAGCAATATTTTGCCCAAGCTGCCTTTTTAAGACATTTCTCCCCGATTTCTCTGCGCCTGCCCTCTGTTGCTGAGTGTGACACATGCCCGCAACCCCCTCGCAGCACTACCGCTGTTTAATTAGGCAGGCCGCAGCTGGCATTATTTAAAACTAGCACCTTTATCTTGTTACCTCCCTCCCTTCCCCTTCGTTTTTGCTTGCCCCTGAGAAAATCATTAGGGTTCACTGTTCAATCACAGTGCAATTTTTCAGCATGCTGCACTGTGATTGTCCAGGAGGAAGGCTTGTATTGGGCGCGATATGCATGCATGCATGCATTGGGGCACTTCTGTGTTTGAAGGGGACTGTTTTGTGGCGGTGGGTCACAGTGGTCTGTGGGGATGGGTGGGGGGACTGGTCTGTCTTTGCAGCAGTGTGTGACTCATCTTATTGGCACGGGTGAACTCTGTTTGTGGCAGCTCTGCAGTGTCTGATGCATTTGGGGGGGATACCCTGACTGGGCCCTGGGAAGCTTCAGGACTGGAACCAAGAGCTAGCCTACTGGTTGGCTTGCTAGCATGCTTGCTGTCTTGCTGAAGCCTTCAAATCGGTTAGCAAGCTAGCCAGTAGGCTAGGTCTTGGTTCCTGTCCTAAAGGCCTTGTCATGGGGTAAGCACTGCAGTAAGCAAAACGGGTAATAAGGTGTCTGTGGTGGCCTGTGGGGATGGGTGGGATGCTGGTCTGTCTCTGCAGCAGTGTGCGACTCATCTTATGGGCATGAGGGTGAACTCTGTCTCTGCCAGCTCTGCAGTGTTGCATGATGGGGGGGGGGCATGGGACATTTCAGGATGGGTGGGAGGGAGGAGTAAGAGATCCCCAAGAGGTTAAAACAAGGTGAAGAAGACCTAGGGGAAAAATAAGCAAGTTAGTGAAAGGAGCCTAAAGACAAAGAATGGTTTATTCATTTATTTTATAAATTTTAACATGACAGTCCCTTGAGCAAAATCTCGTTTTGAAGGTAGACGTCACCAAAATAGTCAAAGCGTAATGGTGTGAAAAGCAAACACTTTTTTTTGTAACATCTTTGCTGGTCCAATAAAAGGTATCATACCACCATTTACTTCTGGATCTACCTCAAAGTAAACAACTTAAATCCTTTATTGGTCAATTATGTGCTGAATATGAAATACAGAGCATGGGTGCCATTTGTATTCAGTTATACAAAAATGAGATGACAGCAGCTTGTTTTATGGTGTGTCCTGGGCGGGAAATTGAGATGCATATTTCGCAGAAAACTGCAGTGCATGGTTTTTAACCCTAGTTCTTGTGTAAAAATGAGTTCTGGCTTAGTTTGCTGTATAAAATGCAAATCAGTCATAACTATTCCCCCTGACTGGTCTATGTCTCTGTTTAAATACAGCCGTATCTATAGATCTGGCATCTGGGAGCACTAGGTTTGACAGACCAATATAGCATCATTTTCATTCTAGCACCATTTGGTGTGTGTGTGTGTGTGTGTGTGTGTGTGTGTGTGTTTGTTTTTTTTTATAACTGATCAGCCACACTAGGCTAAAGACTTATTGATGTGTGCCATCAAAACGGACAATAAACAGTTCATGCTGGCTGACGCAGCCTATAAATACTGCCAGTTTATGTACAAATATGTACAAATATTTGCATGGCTGAAACTGATTAAAATCTTCCAGTTAAAAACAAAGCAAAGCATTTACTAAGATTGTGCAAGTAACTGTAATTGTTCTAATAGCTTGGATTGCCAGGACTGACATTTCAAATCTAGGGAGCACTTGCATTACAAAGTAGTGATGTACAAATGTGTAAAGTGAGCTGGGTGTGGATGAGGCAGCTGTAAGAGTGCTTAGAATGATTAATGATGCATGTCTTACATATTGTGGCACTGGCAGACAATGCCATGGAATCTACCTTGCATGTTGGACTGGATTGGAGTATGGCACTGGTGTGTTCAGGGGTGGTAAATGAAGTTGGCACTTTGCATGACTTGTGTGAAACCACTGTGTGGTATAGGGAGCATTAAAAAGCAGTACCACTATGTCAAAGTTCTCCCTATGGGCACCGTGTATAAAACTGAGGTTTGATGTGATTCTCGTATAAAAACAATTCAATGTTGGGTGGATAGTGTATAGTGCTTGCATGCACTGACCTTTGGCCTCTGTCCCCACCCTTGGTTGAAGAGCCAGGCAGTGATGGGGAATTGCTTACTCCCCTTGCTGATGGGTCATCTCGGAGAAGGAAGAGTTGGGGAAGTTGGGGGCATTTGAAAATTCTGAGTTTCAGCTGCTGGGAGAGGTTGGCTCATATGTGACATGGGGCGGGAGGGGAGGAGGAGGCAAATTTCACAATACCGAAATCATGGACATACAATGGCAGGGCTTTTGTTAACAGTTGGGCAGCTGAGTAACAGTGGCATACAATAGTTTCATTGTCAGTACCAGCGTCACACTCATGAGTCCACCTAGTTCCAAAAGGTTAATTTGGTTAATAGAAAATCATTTTTGATCTCCATGAGAATCCAGTTGACTGGCTGGACATCAAATCATACCTCCAATCCCTTATTAGAGCCGGTAGATGTGTCCATTCTGAGGAGTATGTAGCTTATTTGAGCGTAATTTACAACATTTTATACTCCCTCTCGTCTTACTACCCATCGCTTTACTGACCAAATCTCCTTTAAGTAGAATACGTCTCTATTTTTTTTCAGTTATCATTTTTCCCTTCCTGCACTGCCGGCATGTCTTCAGGAGGGCACCCCCAGTCCTGTACCCGGTGTCTACAAGCCAAAGCTCCTAAAATGTTATTGGACTCTCGTCTTGTACACTGGTGGTGCAGTCACAAGCATTTTGATGCATGGATCACTAGCCAAGAATATCTAAAGTAGGCCCAGTAGTTGCGGATTGAACTATTGACAAAGATGGGGGGATATAAAATGTTTGCCATAGAAATTCTATTGCTAGCATGCTTAATGTTCATGCTGCAGTACCTTATCAGAAGATGGTAATCGGATGGGTTCACTAAACTGTATACACAATTCTTTCTCAGAGCTTGCACGGTCTCATTGAATTCAAATATGCCACGGTCTGAGAGACGAAACACAGATGGAGAAACAACTCATTGATATTGCTGCCAAGATGCCAAGAAAACTAAATTACTGGTTTGGGAGTGCCAAGATGCCAATATCTTCAGAGCATGCAAGGGACATCGCTGCCAGGAATAATACCACTGACACTGCCACAAGCACTGCAGCTGTCAGCTGTACCAGTATTGTAAGTGCCAATGTAACTGTACATACCACTTCGCTGCCAATGGCTTTGACAGAGTCAAATGCAGCCACGTGTTCAAATGCTGCATCAGTGCTAGAACCAACAACCACCTTGCCTGATTGTCCTGCAGCTGCTATTCCAGTGCCCCTGAATGGTAAGGCCTACTCTTTCTCTGATACAGAAAACAGAGCTGCAGAGCTGTTCCCCATGAACAGCAACAGTGATGGCAACATCGTGCATGTCTCTGAGAATACCCAGCTCACAGCAGTTGAACCAACCGTGCCTGAATCTGCTGTCTCTTTGTCTCTCCCCTCCTGTTCTGAGAAAGCATGGGTAACTGCAGTTGAACCAACCGTGCCTGAATCTGCTGTCTCTTTGTCTCTCCCCTCCAGTTCTGAGAAAGCATGGGTAACTGCAGTTGAACCAACCATGCCTGAATCTGCTGTCTCTTTGTCTCTCCCCTCCTGTTCTGAGAAAGCATGGGTAACTGCAGTTGAACCAACCATGCCTGAATCTGCTGTCTCTTTGTCTCTCCCCACCTGTTCTGAGAAAGCCTGGGTAACTGCAGTTGAACCAACCGTGTCTGAATCTGCTGTCTCTTTGTCTCTCCCCTCCTGCTCTTCTGTTTGTTGCCACAATATTAACAGTGTTTTTCAACCAAGCAGTGTTATAGACACTTTGATCAAACAAGTCATTCTGCGAACCAATGGGAGAAGTGAAACAAGAACTTGTCAAACACGGTGGTTTTCATCTTTCAACTGGCTAACATACTGTGTTTCAAAAGGATGTGTGTTCTGCTACTGTCGGGCAGCAGTGGAAAGAAAACTAATCACAGGCAGTCGTGGTGAAACTACCTTCATTTCAGCAGGATTTAGTGATTGGAAGAAAGCAATTGACAAATTCAAGAAACATCAGACATCATTATTCCACCATGAAGCTGTTGAGAAGTATACTGCATTCAACAACACAAGGATGAACGTTGGTGCTCAGCTCAGCCAGCATCTTGCACAGGAACAGGCGAGAAACAGAGACCGGTTCCTGAAACAGGTAAATGCAATAAAGCTTCTAGTTCGGCAAGGACTAGCAATTCGTGGCCATGAAGAACAGGAAAGCAACCTGAGGCAGGAAATGCTGAGTAGGGCAGTTGACATGCCAGAACTACAGGGATGGATCCAGGAAGGGAAGTATCAGAGTTCAGATGTTGTGAATGAAGTCATGGAAATCATGGCACATCAGCTGCTGAGGAACCTTCTGGAAGAGATACGCAATGAATCAAAGCTGTATGCAATCATCGCAGATGAATCACGGGATATTAGCCAACATGAACAGATGACAATATGTATCCGATGGGTTTCCCTGCCCCATTTTGTTATACATGAAGATTTTATTGGATGTATGAAATGGCGAAGACTGATGCCGAATCCATCACCAGTGCCATTAAGAATGTTCTAGTAAGATGCAACTTACCAATCAACAACTTGAGGGGACAGGCGTATGATGGAGCAGCAAATATGAGTGGATGCATTTCTGGAACTGCAACAAGAATTAAGAGAGAGAATCCACTAGCATTGAATGTCCATTGTGCAAGTCATTCCTTGGACCTGGTGTTGCAAAGCAGTGATGCCATTGACGATGCCCTCAGCTTTGTCCAGAATTTAAGTGTGTTGATTCGGGGATCCCCACAGAGGCTGGCTCTTTATGAAAATATTGCAGTGAATGACAGTGACGACCCTTACATGACGGTAGAAGGCCTGCACTTACTTTGTCCAACAAGATGGACAGCAAGAACAAAGAGTATCAAGTCGGTTCTCAAAAACTATGGCGCACTCCATGACACCTTAGAGGAGCTGAAACGAGACAAAGCTACAGATGTATGAACTAAGGTCAAAGGCCTGATGTCAGTGATGAAAACATTTCGGACCTATTTTGGACTGGTTGTATCATACAACATATTCAGCGTATCAGAACAAGTGGCGTCAATCCTGCAAACAAAAACACTGACAGGAGAAACTACAATGATGAGCATAAACTCCCTGAAGAAGAATTTACAACGCCAGCGCGATGACTTTGACCAGGTCTATGAAGGCATCAATGAGAGAGCGCAACTACTGAAAAAAGTGAAGGAGCCAAAACTTCCCAGACAGCACTATGTGCCAGCAAGGCTGCAACATGGTAGTGCACCGCATCACCATCCCGAATCTGCTAAGGACTGGTATCGACAGATGTACTATGAAGCCATTGATGCTTGTCTTGTTGAAATTTACTGATGTTTTGATCAAGAAACCTACGCTTTGCTGTCATCCATGGAGAATTTGTTGCTTCAAGCAGCCAATGCAAAGATGTTTTCAGTTCCTCCTCAGATCACACAGTTGTATGGAGATAAGGACTTGGACATTGACATTCTGAATGCACAACTGAACTTGCTCCCAGGACTTGTGCAGCAGGTTCTGCCAGAGGTGAGGGCAGTAACTTCAATCAAAACCATTATTGATGCCTTAGTGGGAAAAGACTGCCAGCAGCAGATACTGTATTCAGAAGTTGTGAAGCTCATTCAAATGTACCTACTCGTCCCAATGAGTACAGCAACTGGGGAGAGATCTTTTTCAACTCAGCGGATGATAAAGTCTTACTTAAGAAGCACCATGACAGAGAAGATGTACAATCACCTAATGCTGTTGCACATTCACAAAGAGAGAACGGACAACTTGGATCAGACACTAATTGTTCAGGAGTTTGTGCAATGAAACGAGAGACGACTTAACTTTTTTGGAAAAATCTGATACAGAAATTCTGTACTTTAGAGATTCATATGGTGGTAAATTTGTTGCTTGGTAGTGGTGGCCACCAGGGCTTGGTGGAGGTTTGCAAGGCTTACCAGCCTGAAGTGGTGACCAGAGCATTCATGGGATGATTTGGTGGCCACCAGGGCTTGGTGGAGGCTTGCAAGGCTTACCATCCTGAAGTGGTGACCAGAGCATCAAGGATTACTTCATGGCAGAAGTGTAGATGTGATGGTAAATTGGTTGATTTTTGGTGGCCACCAGAGCCTAGTGGAGGCTTGCAGAGGCTTAACATCCTGAAGTGGTGACCAGAGCATTCATGGGATGATTTGGTGGCCACCAGGGCTTGGTGGAGGCTTGCAAGGCTTACCAGCCTGAAGTGGTGACCAGAGCATTCATGGGATGATTTGGTGGCCACCAGGGCTTGGTGGAGGCTTGCAAGGCTTACCAGCCTGAAGTGGCTCCCAGAGCATTCATGGGATGATTTGGTGGCCACCAGGGCTTGGTGGAGGCTTGAAAGGCTTACCAGCCTGAAGTGGCTCCCAGAGCATTCATGGGATGATTTGGTGGCCACCAGGGCTTGGTGGAGGCTTGAAGGCTTACCAGCCTGAAGTGGCTCCCAGAGCATTCATGGGATGATTTGGTGGCCACCAGGGCTTGGTGGAGGCTTGCAAGGCTTACCAACCTGAAGTGGTGACCAGAGCATCAAGGATTAATTCATGGCAGGAGTATAGATGTGATGGTAAATTGGTTGGTTGGGTGAGTCTGTGGTATGCAGTAGCAACAGTACAGGAATGAATGAGCAGATGTCTTTCCTCTATTGAATTCTTTGGAACATTGGCCCATTTCCAAATGTATCCCACCTCCATCCATCCATCCAGACTTTGCTGTAAAATCTGTTTATACCCCTGTTGTTGTACAATATTGTTTACTGTCATTGTATACTATGACTCATTAATGAATACACTTTACGATGTACATTGTGATTCCTTAATAAATAAGCTGAGTAAACTTAATGGCTCTGTCATTATTTCCCCAGCCTCAGGAGTTTACCTTGTCGCTGGTGGTTGGGCTTAACTGCTCACTTAATGCATAGCAGAAGTATAGATGTGATGGTAAATTGGTTGGTTTTGGTGGCCACCAGGGCCTAGTGGAGGCTTGCAGAGGCTTAACATCCTGAAGTGGTGACCAGAGCATCAAGGATTACTTCATGGCAGAAGTGTAGATGTGATGGTAAATTGGTTGATTTTGATGGCCACCAGGGCTTGGTGGAGGCGTGCAAGGCTTACTAGCCTGAAGTGGTGACCAGAGCATTCATGGGATGATTTGGTGGCCACCAGGGCTTAGTGGAGGCTTGCAAGGCTTACCAGCCTGAAGTGGTGACCAGAGCATTCATGGGATGATTTGGTGGCCACCAGGGCTTGGTGGAGGCTTACAAGGCTTACCAGCCTGAAGTGGTGACCAGAGCATTCATGGGATGATTTGGTGGCCACCAGGGCTTAGTGGAGGCTTGCAAGGCTTACCAGCCTGAAGTGGCTCCCAGAGCATTCATGGGATGATTTGGTGGCCACCAGGACTTGGTGGAGGCTTGCAAGGCTTACCATCCTGAAGTGGTGACCAGAGCATCAAGGATTACTTCATGGCAGAAGTGTAGATGTGATGGTAAATTGGTTGATTTTTGGTGGCCACCAGGGCCTAGTGGAGGCTTGCAAGGCTTACCAGCCTGAAGTGGCTCCCAGAGCATTCATGGGATGATTTGGTGGCCACCAGGGCTTGGTGGAGGCTTGCAAGGCTTACCATCCTGAAGTGGTGACCAGAGCATCAAGGATTACTTCATGGCAGAAGAGTAGATGTGATGGTAAATTGGTTGATTTTTGGTGGCCACCAGGGCCTAGTGGAGGCTTGCAGAGGCTTAACATCCTGAAGTGCTGACCAGAGCATTCATGGGATGATTTGGTGGCCAACAGGGCTTGGTGGAGGCTTGCAAGGCTTACCAGCCTGAAGTGGTGACCAGAGCATTCATGGGATGATTTGGTGGCCACGGAGCTGGTAGAGCTTGCAAGGCTACCAGCCTGAAGTGGCTCCCAGAGCATTCATGGGATGATTTGGTGGCCACCAGGGCTTGGTGGAGGCTTGCAAGGCTTACCAGCCTGAAGTGGTGACCAGAGCATTCATGGGATGATTTGGTGGCCACCAGGGCTTGGTGGAGGCTTGCAAGGCTTACCAGCCTGAAGTGGTGACCAGAGCATCAAGGATTAATTCATGGCAGGAGTATAGATGTGATGGTAAATTGGTTGGTTGGGTGAGTTTGTGGTATGCAGTAGCAACAGTACAGGAATGAAGGAGCAGATGCCTTTCCTCTATTGAATTCTGTGGAACATTGGCCCATTTCCAAATGTATCCCACTCCTCCATCCATCCAGACTTTGCTGTAAAAATCTGTTTATACCCCTGTCATTATACAATATTGTTTACTGTCATTGTACACTATGATTCATTAATAAATACACTTTACGATGTACACTGTGATTCATTAATAAATAAGCTGTGTAAACATAATGGCTCTGTGTCTTTATTTCCCCAACCTCAGGAGTTTACCTTGTCGCTGGTGGTTGGGCTTAACCGCTAACTTCTATCTTGAAGTTAGTGGAACCAAAAACTCCTAACTCATTAGTGTGAAGACTGCATGCTTGGGACTAGTGATGCACATTACTATGGCATCTCTCTGTTGCACCTCGACAACCACTGTAACAGGTTAAGGATGTGAGGTTCAAAGCGTCATATGGAGCTATTGAAGGAATGGGTCGTGGCTGCTTTCTTAATATAACTGTACACATGAGGGTGGTCTTTTGCTGGCACCTTTGTATGCCGTTGCATAATTAGTCCTAAATGGGACTGCATTCTTAACATTATGATGTGTGTACATGATTTATTGTATTTTTGTATGGCAAAAACTAGTGTCAAAAGTGCCCTTTTGACACTTAAAAGTGCCCCTCTGATCCTCCGCCCCCTCAGTTTTTACCATTTCCGGCACCCCTGATGAGGCATGACACTGCAGGTGGAGGGCCTTATAGCCATTGGAAGGTCTGGTATTGCCCATACCCCATCCCTGGAGGGTATTAAAGGGTTTAGAAAATGGGTTACAGGAAACATATTTACAAAATAAAAAAAATTAAGTAGAAATTCATTTTAAGTTACTGTTCTTGTTTGTGTTAAAGTAGTCCCTCTGCTGGGATGCTTGCCAGTAGACAGCAGTGTTGTGTTTCTGAGTCTTTTTCTTTTAACTTTTTATTTGTAGCATTCAGTACATAAGCATACAAAATACTGAATTGCTGAATAGGGATACATAGTACAGACACAGCAGTACATAACTTAGGATTGAGACCATCTATTCGGTTGGAACAGCATCGGGGGATAAGACCACTAAGGTGGAAGTAGGAATGGTTCATCTATTTCAGAAGCTATAATGCAGCCAATGCCCAAGTTAAATTATTTCATAATAAGGTGTTAAAACAGAGTAAACCGACCAAGGGTCGTTTTTGAACGTTAATATCATCATGTTCACTGAGAGAACTCTGCTCTGGAGTGCCCACTAGTGGTAAAGAGGGAGTAAAAATGGTGCTGCCTGCAACAGTTTGGAAAATAAGCCCACGTAATGTGAAAGTAAAGTAACGTGTCTGGTGCCTATAAGAGAAACCTTCCTCTCACACCGAGACCAGCTCGTGCCTTAAGATTGATTTAATACAGGCACCCAAATAGAGGAGAACATGTCTCCAGGGCTCCCAAAACTAGCTGCAATAACACTCACTCTAAACTCCGAGTAGGCAAAAAGCACCTCCCTCCCCTAGTAATAATTCAGAGCATAGGACTTTTAAATTGTTAAACGATTAACCCAAAGGTAATAACAGTATAATCACTGATAACGAAGAGTATCTGGCACATGCACATTTCAAGGATTAACTGTCCCAAGGCACTGGAGTCATTTTTAAGTGTTCTAATCATTCAATAAGCAAAATTAGCAAAAAGACTCTATTGTCAGTGCTTTACAGATGGGAAACTACAGAGATTAACTTCATAAAATAAAATAGTGCAGTCCAGATATTTAAATCAACAAGGCTCACTGTCCCTTAGAACACATCAGTCCTCTTCTGATTCTTATCCTTCCAAGGAAGGTTCCTCATGGTGTCGTTTAGCAATCAGTCTCTCTACACAGTCCCCTGCTTCTTTAGGATCGGTGAAGCGGTATTGACGGCAGTCCACCGTGAAACACAATCTGGCTGGAAAGGCAAGGGAATAGGAGATATCCAGTTCTCTAAGGCGTTGCTTCATGCCATTGAAGGCCTTCCTTCTCATATGGGTGGCGTAGGACACATCAGGAAAAAACGGAATCTGGGCCTCATCTAGATGGACTGGACCCCTATTTCTCAGGGCACCCAACAACTGATCCATTTCTTCTGGTGAGCGCAATGTAAAGAGGATGGTGCGAGGGTTGGACAGTCCACTGGAGGGTCGTCTAGGCATGATACAGTAGGCTTTGGTAATTTTAAAGTCTGAGATCTCAGTCAGACCCTCCAGCCAAGACTGTAGATAAAGTAGTAAGGAATCACCTTCAGTTTCTTCTGGCATACCAAGTACCCTAACATGGCAGCTCACACAGAGTTTTCAGGTTGTTCCATGTGGCTTCTCAGGGCTGTTTGTTCCTTCAGAGATGTGGCCATGGCAGCAAGAGCCTTTCCGGCTGTTGCCTCCGCCGACTTAGTGGTTTCCCCCATGGTGTCCAATCTATGTTCAGAGAGAAACTTTTCAGAAAAATTATCCAGTTTCTGGTCCATTTGCTGGACTGTTTTGGTAAGTACTTGTACTGATATTTGTAGCGACATCAAGGTAGCTGCAATTGAGTCGGGACTCAGCATTTGAGACGAGCCTGGTAGCTCATCTGGCAGTTTAGTAGTCAAGGAGCACGGCAGAAAGAAGTCTTGCCTAGTTGTTTTTGAGCACCCCATTTCAGCTTAAATTTCAGTACTCTGGATGCAGGATCTCCTCCTGTATCAGTGCCTTGCTATAAGTAGCAGCTCTAGGCTCAGAACTATATTTTATATTAGTTCAAATAGCATATGAACAGGGAGCTCCAGGAAACTGCTGCTGCTGGCTGGGCTGCTAGCTCCACCCCTGTTTCTGAGTCTTTTTGATCAGAATGTGTTGTTGTCTGTTGGTGGTGCTTAACCCACCCATGATGTTGGTAAGTTTGGAAAACTACAATAAATAATGTGAGACTGTGTGAGGGAAGCAGTAGTTTTTTGTATCCTCTACTGTAGATGAAGACACGCCACCAGCATGCAGCACTAGAGAGAGTGAGCAGGCTGACGGAGGATGGCAGTAAAGGAGTGGGGTGCTTTTTGGAGGAGCAAATGGTCAGGAGCATAATCAGCCTGGAAGCTGGGGTGAGAGCCTCTTTTACTACAGTACGTGACATGAGGTACTGTGAAGTTTCACTGTTTCTGTTTCTTCCTGTTGGGAGCAGGGTGATTCGCAAATGCTGACAGAAAGCCACCTGACAATGTAGCGTGAGTCTGCAGCACACTCAGCTGGGGGGGGTAATGTAGTGTGAGTGTACAGCACTCTCAGTTGTGGGGCAGTGTAACGGGAGAGTTCAGCAGTTTCAGTTGGGGGGTAACGTAGCATGACCGTGCAGCACTTTCAGTTGTGGGGCAGTGTAGCATAGGTGTTCAGCCCTCTCTGTTGGGGTGGTTGTGGTGACAATAATACTGTAAGTTTTGCTGTGTTGTTGAATTACACAAACTGCTATAGCTGGGGGGGGGCAGCTCTCGCTACGCGCGTTAAAAAAAATGGCGGCTGTTTAAAACTGAATTCCAAGTGGGCACGGTGATACCAACTGATAATGGGGCACTTGGCAGTGGGACTTGTTATTTCCCAATCTCTGTTGCTACATAAATGCCCAGCTTGGCAAGGATCTTGGCCAATCAGACCCAGGAAATCCATTTTTCTAAAACTGTAATATGCATAGTAACCAAAAGAAGCTGTATTGTTAACTCTTTCTAGTGTCCAATATCTAATGTTATATTATAACTTCCTACAGATCTTATGTCCCCATTGTATAGTCCTTAGACCATATAGGTGGTTTTCTTATAAGCACACTTCTAAGTGAGGCAACAGGGGCCACTGGATTAGTAACCTGAGGGTGTAGCTCATCTGTCACTTTACTGGTATCAATGTGGGGCACCATTTCAGGTGAGGCAGAAAGGTAGGAAGCATTCCAAAGTTTTCTATCATCCAGCAAGTAAGTACTGGAACCTTTTTTTCCTAACTACAACTCTTGATTCAAAATATTTAGATTCACCCTTTCTGGTTTTTAAGGTTTCTTTATCTGAACAGAATCTCCAGTCCTAAATTTAGGACTAGAGCACCACACCCATCTTCTATATACTACTTGGTTTTCTCTTGTTTGTGTTTCACTTTAGCACGTATTTCTTCATGAGTATGACTAGGTATAATCGTTTTAACTATGCTCAGCTTGGTACGCATTTGTTTATTATGGAGTTATTGGGGAGGCGAAACTCTAGCAGCAGCATGACGTGTTGCTTTATAGTCCATTAAGAATTTTGGAACAAATAACTTCCATGGTTATCTTTCAATGGAAGCTGTTTGCAAGCAGTCCTTGAGTACATGGTTAAATCTCTCAACTTCTCCATTTATATGAAGGAAGTACACAGAAGATCTTGGGTGTTTAATTACACTTTCATTGCAAAAATTCAGTGAATTGTCTAGAAGTAAACTGTGACCCATTATCTGAAACAAGCTCACAAGGATTCCCTTCTCTGCTGAAAATTTAAGTCAGAAATTTATAAACAGCAGAGGTATCAACTCGAGAAGCAAAAGCAATGCCAGGCCATTTACTGTAATAGTCCACCAGAGTTATAGCATAATGACAGACAGGTGGGGCTAACTCAAAAGGGCCAACAATGTCTAGTGCAACTTTGTCTGGCAAGGGCAATGGGCAGAATGGTGCATCGTGAGTTACTGCAGTTTTGTCATGCTTTCTGCAAGTAGCAGTCTTTAATAGTAGCTTCAATCTGGGAGTCCATTTCTGGCCACCAGTACAGTTCACGAAGTCTTTGTTTAGTTCTTACAGTACCTTGATGACTCTCATAGGGCAAGGTCAGTGACTCTCATTTGCAGAGACATTGAAACATAGAAACATAGACTTTGACGGCAGATAAGGACCGCTAGGCCCATCTAGTCTGCCCATTTCCCTAACTACAGGATAGGCCGCAGATCCTAGTTAACCAACAGCCTATATCTTCCTGCCCCCCACAAGAATTGCCTTTTGTCTGTCCCATGCATTCTTGAATTCTCCCACAGTTTTAGACCCCACAACTTCCTCAGGAAGGCTGTTCCATGCATCCACTACCCTCTCTGTGAAATAATACTTCCTCACATTGCCCTGAACCGCCCTCCTTCTATCTTTAAATTGTGTCCCTTGTTCTTGCAAGTCTCTTTTCTGAAAGATGCTACCCTCTTGGACTTTGTTGATTCCTTGAGGTACTTGAAAGTTTCTATCATGTCCCCCTCTCCCTTCTTTCCTCAAGGGTATACATATTAAGCTCCTTTAGTCTCTCCTCATACGGCTTCTCTTGCAGACCCTGCACCATTTTAGTTGCCCTCCTCTGGACTGCCTCTATCCTGTCTATGTCCTTGCGGAGATGGGGTCTCCAGAACTGGACACAGTATTCAGATGGGGTCTCACCAACTGTCTGTACAGAGGGATAACAACTTCCTGTTTTCTGCTGCTGATGCCTCTCCTATACATCCCAGTATACCCCGGCCCTCCCTACTGCCTTCTCACATTGCTTGCTAACCTTAAGGTCATCTGATATGATTACCCCAGGTCCCTTTCCTGTTTTGTTGTTTACTACCTCCCACCCATTGTGTATTCTTCCCTGGGTTCTTGT
This sequence comes from Neoceratodus forsteri, assembly GCA_016271365.2. Classification (NCBI taxonomy): domain Eukaryota; kingdom Metazoa; phylum Chordata; order Ceratodontiformes; family Ceratodontidae; genus Neoceratodus; species Neoceratodus forsteri. Next base: position 833,537,900 of record CM028133.1, read on the forward strand.
TTCCCAGGTGCATTATTTTGCACTTTTTGCATTGAATCCTAGCTGCCATATGTCTGACCATTCCTCCAACCTTGCCAAGTCCCTTTTCATCCTTTCCACGCCTCCTTGTGTATCAACCCTGTTGCAGATCTTTGTGTCATCTGCAAAAAGGCATACTTTTCCTTCCAGTCCCTCTGCAATGTCACTGATGAAGACATTAAAAAGGACTGGACCCAATACTGAACCTCTGCGGTACCCCACTAGTAACCGCCTCTTTCTTCAGAGTGGACCCATTTCAATTACCTTCTGTGTCCTGTTGTCCAGCCAATGTTTTACCTAGGTAACCACCCTGGGACCCACTCCCAGGCTGGTTAATTTGACTATTAATCTTTGTGTGGGACTGTGTCAAATGCCTTGCTAAAGTCTAGGTAGGCCATGCCCACAGCCCCTCCCTGGTCTACTACTTTGGTCACCCAGTCAAAGAAATATATTAGATCGTCTGACATGACCTTCCGCTGTGAACCCATGCTGCCTTGGATCCTGTGCTCCACTGACCTCTAGGTACTCAACTATTCTTTCCTTCAGAAGTGACTCCATCACTTTCCCTACCACAGAGGTCAGACTGACAGGTCTGTAGTTTCCTGCCTCTGTCTTGGTCCCACTTTTGTGAAGGGAATCACATCTGCCTTCCTCCAGTCCTCGGGTACCACACCATCCTCCCATGATTTATTAAAAGAGTAGCCAGTGGTTTCACTAGTTCCTTCCTTAATTCTTTTAGAATTCTGGGGTGAATTCCATCAGGACCCATTGCTTTGTCCACCTTCAGTTTTAGGAGTTCTTGCAGAACCCTTTCTTCTGTGAAAGGACTGGGATCGACCCCCTATCAAGAGTGCTTCTGTTAATTGGATTAGGCACTTCCCCCTCCTCTTTTGTGAATACTGAGCAGAAATATTCATTCAGTATTCCTGCTTTTTCACTGTCCCCCTCTGCCCACCCACCGTTCATTCTATTCAGCCTCACTATCCCTCCCTTTGTCTTTCTACGCTCGCTGATGTACCTATAAAAGGTTTTATCCCCCTTGGTACTACAGTACGATGGGCAACTTGAACAACAAAACAGTCTATTATTGCAAGCTCATTTTGGATATTGTTATTGTAACAGAAATGGGAAGGAAGGAGTTAATAGGTTGAATTTTTTCTAGCCTTCTAAAAAAAACAAAAAAAAACCACTGGAATTCTACTGCCTCGCAGCATCGAGATAAGGCAATGGTCTGAGTAATAAATCTCAGCCAGAATGACGACGAGGGGGAGCGCATGCACGCACGCACACACACAGTCTGAAAGGATTGGACCACTCAAATATAAACTGGATACCAAACTAATCTAATTGGAGATCTATAGGGCTGTTTAACTGATTGGAACAATTAAACAGATACATGGTAAATGGTTGGTGCATTCAAAGGGCACAAGAATTACATATTCAAAGGGGGACTATAAGATGCTATAAGACAGTTACATCAGGGCAGTGTTCTGCTGGAGTTACCATCAGAGAGGAGCAGCTTTGAGCCTACTGTTCTAACTACATCTGTGGGAACTGAGAGATAGCATAGGGATTCAGTCTCTCCAAGTGTAGTAGAGGGGTATCAAACATAGCTTAACTCAGATATAGCCCTTTTCTTTTTGTCATTTGTCATTTAAAACCATTTGTTTAGTTTTCCTGTAACAGTGTTCTCTTGTGTTAGACATATATGTACTGTATATACAGTGAAGCTTGCCAAGTAGAAACCCAATTCTGCAGCATTTTGCAGTAGAGTTACTGTAGAAAACAATGTAATTTCAATTAGTCCCTTTTGTCATGCAGGAAACTGTGGCATTCACTTCATCCTGGCAGTGTCACATTTTCATGCATGACAAAAGGGATTAGTTCCCATTGAAATTACATTGTTTACTGCAGCAACTCTGCTGCAGCATACTGCAGAATGCCTTAGAAGTGGGTTTCATCCTGCCACGCTTCACTGCATATACACTGTAATGCAGCTTTTGACCTTCTTTTAAGCAAAAAAAGATTATTTACACAACAGTTGTGGTTGTATTTTAAATTATTTCTAAGGTATTTTATGGTTTCCACTGGCAAAAGAAAACTACGCTACCCGGAAGGCACACTACCAGAATTTAATCTGTGCAATTGCATGTTTGACCTTCCAGCTCTGTGCAGGGCGGAGGGTAATTTTGTTGGTGGAACCAGCTGGTGGCAGAGAAAAACAGAGACAGACACCCTTCTAAAAGCAGTTACAGCCCAGAGACAGAGGTGGTTTGTCACAAATTGGTAGGTAGTAGCTAGCACATTAAGAGACAGTTTGCCAGTGGAACTATTTTACCTTAGCAGTCACGAAACGGGATATACAAGAGAGTACACTTGTACAATAGTTTTTTATGTTTCTAGTTAGCACAGTTTAGTGTAGCTTGGGAGAATGCGCTCCACAGACTATGACTCACTTACCTGACAAGTGCCAAGAAAAGGGGGTCCAGCTTGAGGGTCTAAGACAGAAGAAAAAGGCTCACCTCATAGCCGCCCTGGTGGCTCATGACCAGAAGCAGAAGGTCCCTGGGGGCGAGTCAGGAGCTGGTGCAGCAGACCTCCAAAATCCGCAAGGACCTGGAGGTGAAAAGACTGGACTTTGAGGCAAAAAAGCTGGAGGCAGAGGCCAGGAAGCTGGAAGCAGAGATGAAAAGACTGGAAGCAGACACAGAGGTGAAAAGAATGGAGGACAGAGAAAAAGAATGTCAGGAAAGAGAAAAAGAATGTCAGGAAATGGAAGGAGAATGTCAGCACAAAGTCCAAAGACATCAGCACGAGGAGATGGTGTCACTATGCCAACAAAACGTAAGTAATGGGGGGGGAAGGGGCTCATCTCATGAAGTTAAAATTAATTCTAAATTGTTTCTACAATATAGAGAGGCAGATGTATTTTTAAAGGCATTTGAAAGAATATGCTCTCAGTTCCAAATAGAAATAACTTTATGGATGGTCCATCTTACCCCCTTACTTACGGGGCATGCTTTGCAGGCAGTGAATAAAATGAACAATTTGGATTGTGTTAACTATGATAAGGTTAAGACTGTGTTATTAAAATGCTTTGAATTAACTCCTGAAGCTTACAGAGAGAAATTTAGGGAGTTAAAGAAAAGCACAGAAGACAGTTACACAGAATTGCATGTTCAGCTATGCATTTATCTTGACCAGTGGGTAGATGGGGCAAAAGCAGACACCATGGAATTGATAGAAAGGAAGATTTAATGGTAAAGGAACAATTTCTGAGAATTGTACCTGAGGAATTATGCATATGGTTGCTAGACAAGGCATGCAGCTCCTCAAAGGAGGTGGCAGAAAACGCTGACCTGTACATGGCTAGCAGACCCAGTATGCAATCAAAGACCCATGGGGGGCAGTACATGGTTCTAAAGGGTACCATGGGGGCAGCCCAAAGGTAACCTGCATACCACTGAGCCCAAAGCAGAACCCTACAGTTCTAAAGGGAACCAAGAGCTGGGGCCCAAGAAATGTCATATTTGTAATCAAGTGGGGGCATTTGAGGTATAACTGCCCTCAGAAAATGGTTAAGGGGCACAGGCCTGGTGGAGTGATCAAAATAGTACCGGTCTGATGGTAGGGTGTGTGCAACCTGAAGAACCACATGCCTTCTCCAAGCATATGCACCCTGTTGTAGTTAACGGGACAGTAACCCAGGGATTGCAGGACACAGGTACTTCCATCTCCCTGGTAAGGCAGGATCTAATCCAGGCAGAGCAAATGCGGCCAGGGCAATACTACAAGGTTCGAATCACAGGGCCAGCAGTTAAAATACCAATGGCTTGAGTCTTCCCAAGCTGGGAGGGTGGCCATGGAGAAAAGGAAGTGGGAGTTATAAAGGATCTCCCTGTAAATGTGAGCATGGGGAATGATTTTGACCACAGGGACTCTCTGGTGTGTGTCACAACCTGCAGCCAGGCAAAAGGGCAAGCTTCTGAGGATGAAGAGGGGTGACTCAGTCGGGACCAGACCCTCCCTCAGCAGCTGAGGAAGTGGCTAGCAGCAAAAGGGGCTGGCTAGAAGCAGCAGTCCTGAGCCCCAGTCACAAATGAAGGAGCCCACAGGACTTCCTTCTGAAGGGGAGCTGGGAAGGGTCAGATGAGGATAGCTAGGGCTGCACAGTGGGCTAATCCTACCTTGCAAAAACTGAGGGAAATAGTTAACAGGGCTGAAGGCAATCAGGGGGGTAAAGAGTCAGTTTACTGGGACAATGGGCTGTTGTACAGTGAATGTACAGCAGGGAAAGGGCCAGATGGAGAGGTGCTCCAGCAGCTGGTAGTCCTTAAGGTTCACTGCTGGCAGCTTTTGGCCCTTGCCCATGCTATCCCTTTTTCAGGCCACTTTCATGTGAGGTGCACAAAAAAGTGTCTGACCAACAATTTCTTCTGGCCTGGTACTGGCAAGGATGTGGCAGATTACTGTAGGACTTGTCCACAGTGCCAGAGGGTGGGGAAAATGGGGGACAAGGCCAAGGCAGCTTTGGTGCCCCTGCCCATGATTGATGAACCCTTCAAGAGGGTAGCTGTGGACATGGTGGGGCCACTAGGCACCCCAAGTAGCACTGGCTAACGGTGCATCCTGGTGGTAGCTGATTATGCCACAAGATACCCAGAGGCCGCTGATGTACTGTTGGGGATATTTAACTGGTTGGGCTTTCCCCAGGATATATTGACAGATCAGGGTGCCAATTTCATGTCTGAGTTAATGAGCAGTTTGTGAGAGAAATGTGGGATAAAGCAGCTCAAAACACCCCCATACCATCCCCAGATGAATGGTGCGGCTGAGCGATTTAATTTGTCCCTCAAGACCATGTTAAGGACTTTTGATGACCAGCACAAGGAGTGGGACAAATATTTGCCTCATCTCCTAGTTGCATACAGGGAAGTCCCACAGGAGTCCACAGGGTTCTCACCTTTCGAGCTTCAGTTTGGCCATAGGGTGAGGGGGCCCTTAGATTTGGTTTGGGATGAATGGGAGGGTAACCATGCCTCCCATGGGAGTCTGTTGTGGAGTATGTCCTGAACTTCAGGACCCACCTTAAGGAGCTCATGGGGCTTGCTCAGGAGCACTTGGACACTGTGCAACAGTGGCAGAAAGTCTGGTTTGACCGCAGGGCCCGAGCCAGAGAACATGAGGTGGCACAGCGAGTAATGGCACTCATCCCTATCCAACAAAATAAACTACAGGCAGCACGGGAGGGGCCATTATCCATTGTCCAAAAAGTTAGTGATGTCAATTACATGATAGAGCTATCTGGCAGGAGATGCAGGCAAAAGGTGTATCATGTGTGTCATGTTATTCCCTTTTGCAGTTTATATTTGCTGGCCACTAGGAGGAGCTAGTGGGACAACTGATTACTTTGAAATTGAGGTCTCTTACTCTCCTACACTGCTTACACAGTAATAGAATTGTGGTCCCAAACCCAATAATTATAGGTGCCCCACCTGGGGCTTGAACCAGGGACCTTCTGCATCCAGGGTGGGAACACAACCACTTCCCCAGTGAGGCAGACCTGCTTTGAACTAGGGCACTGAAGTGTTCATCCAAATAAGGATTCACAGGAAGTAAACCAATCCCAGGGTAGCTCCATAGGTGACCACAACCCTCACACTAAGGTGCCTTGTTGCAACTGTATGTAATAAAATTGCAACAAGCTGCATTTATAATTGCAAGTATATATAGTAATCTAATTCACTTCCACACTTCAGGGAGCCCCCTCCTTCAGAGAAATGCTCTAGTGTTTGCTGTAGAAACAAAGCTCTTGTGAGTAAACGTTAATAGAGATTATACAAGGGCATTCTCATACACCCGTAACAATACTTATAGCTCTCTGGGGGATAAGCATTAAACTGGCTCAAATGGAGAAGAACCTCTGGCATGGAGAGGAGTCCAGGAGTTAGCCCCAGGAGTAGGCAGGGGCTAAGAAGAGGGGCATCAACCCAGGGGTAGGAGGAAAACAGAAGGAAGGGATTGTAGACAGGGAGGTTATGGGGGGAAGGGGCAACAGGGGAACCAGCAGGGGGTGGAATTAGTTCAAGAAAGGGGGAGGACAAGGTCCTGATTGCCGGGGACTGCACTGTCAGAGGCATTAGCTGGAATAGGGGAAGGGTGCTAGGATCTGGGTTAGATGTTTGCTAGGTATAACAGCAGCAGAAGTAATTCATCACATCCCATCCCGGGGGAAGCAGCAGGATGAAAAAAACCCACCTGGTGTTCCACTTGGGAACAAATGACTTAGCAGAGCACAGTTTATTGGAGTTGTAGGGTAGGTCTGAAGCATTTACAAGGTTCTGTAGCAACCTGAGTTTTAGAACGGTGGTGTTCTCCGAGGTGCTGCCTGTACCGAGAGCTAGCTCAGAGAGAAAGCAGAGAATAAAGGAGTTCAACTGCTGGCTTCCTGGATGGTGTGCTAGGAAGAGATTTGGGCTGGTGGGGGGGATTGGGGGACCACTTGGCAAGATGAAAGTCATTTCGCACCGGACAGGCTACACCTAAACAGGGAAGGGAAGGATGTACTGATGTGCAAACTGGAGTAGTTAGTTGAAAAGAAAATAGATTTAAACTGAGTTGGGGGGATGTTGCAAGCAAATCCCAAGCATGGTGCAACAGGCAAGGGGGGCATCAGCCCCCTCCCTCACAAAACAAGTATCCCAGCAGGGGCTACAGGAGGGAGGGTGAGGAAGGTGAGAGGTCTTAGGACAAGGGAGGGTATTAGGGTGGTGGGTGGGTGGAAGGCTATGTGTACAAATGCCATAAACTTGGGCAATAAGGTCTTGGACCTGGCAGCAGCCATGGCCGAAGAAGACTTAGACCTGGTGTGAATAACAGAATCATGGTGCCACGAAGGGCAAGAGTGGGGAAATGAATATACCAGGGTGCAAGTTGTTTAAGAAGGACAGGGTCAGTGGGGGGGTGTGGCATTATATGTTAAGGAGGGGGATTCAGGCAACAGAAATACAGGGCAGGTGGGGGACACAGAGGCTTTATGGGTCTCACTGTCCACAGAGAGGGGAGAGGTGGTGAGCCTGTGTTTAAGTCTGACAGCTGTTAAGGGCTTTAATGTGTTACTAATCTTGCAAAAAGGTAAGAATATACCTAGGTCTCATATTGAGTCATAAGGGTACATTTTGGAAACCTGGCTGGGTGTCACTGGGCGAAGGACTGTACTGCATTCCCGAAGAGGGTACATATCTGAGCCAGTTAACTGGGTGCGCTAGTATAAGGTAAACATTTGACCCCCAGGACTCGAGGCTGGTAGGTGATGTGGACCCAAAACAGACAGAAAGGTTACCCTGTCTGTCTCCTGTTCACACTATTGCACTTCGAGGTTGGCACTGTGGGAACAGAGGGCTTGACCGGCAGAGCACATTTGTGACACTAGTGATCACAACACTGTATGGTTCATGGTACGTACGTCAGCCACCATAAATCGGACCAAGGTGAAGGTGCTTGACTTCAGACGAGCAGATTGCCACAAGATGGGGGAATATGTCCAGCTGGCACTGGCAGAAGTGGGGAAGCTGGAGGGTGTGGAGGACATGTGGTCCTTAATAAAGGGGGCTATTTTAGGAGCTACAGACCTTTGCATGAGGAGGGTGAGCAAAAATAGGAGGAAAAGGAAGCCACTGTGGTATACCAGAGAAGTGGCAGAAAGCATCAAAGCTAAAAGGAGAGCCTTGAGGAGGTTTAAAACAATGCAGGGGAAGGGGGATTGGGAAGAATATCAGGTAAGGCAGAGGGAGGTGGTGGGGGGGTCAGACGAGCAAAGGCAAGGATGGATGTGCAGATTGCAAAGGCAGTCAAAAAGGAGGACAACACTATTTTTAGGTATATAGGGGAAAGGAGGAAAACAGAGAAGGGGCTAACCAGGCTGAAGAATGGGGCAGGGGAGAGGGTGGTGGGGGACCAGAAGGCTGAGCTGTTAAATAGTTACTTCTGTTCAGCATTTACGAAAGAAGAGGAATGGAAGATGAGTAGCTCTAGGTTGGCAGGGGTGGGGGTGGCTATGAGTCCATTTTTGGAAGAGGAGATCCTAAGGGAGCTTAAGGACTTGAAGGTGGACAAAGTTATGTGTCCAGATAAGGTGCACCCAAGAGTTTTGAGGGAAGTGAGGGAGGTACTGGCAACTCCCATAACCACCCTATTCAATAACTCCTTAAGCTCAGGGGTGGTACCTAAGGATTGGAAACGTGCAGATGTAATACCACTGCACAAGGGAGGGAGGGGACGAGGTGAGCAACTATAGGTCAGTCAGCTTGACATCTGTGGTAGGCAAGCTCATGGAGAAACTGCTCAAGTACAGAATCAACAGCTACCTGGAAGCAAATGGCCTTCAAGACCCAGGGCAGCGCAAGTTCACTGAGGGCAGATCCTGTAAAACGAACCTGATAGAGTTCTCTGACTGGGTCACGGAGGTAGTAGATCAAGGTGGTTTGGTGGACATGACATACCTTAATTTCAAAAGGCATTTTACTCAGTGCCACACATAAAGCTACTTCACAAGATGGGTCACCTGGGATTGGGGGAGGTGGTAGTAAAGTGGGTGAGTTGCTGGCCAGAGGGTATAACCCAGAGAGTATTAGTCAATGGGACACCCTTGGAGGAGTCCATGGTCATCAGTGGGGTTTCCCAAGGGTCAGTGTTAGGCCCTCTACTGTTTAACATCTTTATAGGAGACATTGGGGAGGGACTCAAAGGGAGGAGGAGCCTTTTTGCAGATGATGCTAAGGTCTGCAACAGAGTGGACGCACAGGAGGGATTGGAGATGATGCACAGAGATCTGGGGAGGTTGGGGGCCTGGTCCAAGAAGTGGCATTTGTTCAGTATGGCGAAGTGTAAGATCATGCACTTAGGCAGGAAAAATGGGAAGGTGGAATACAGGATGGGAGGTGGATTCCTGCAGGTAACAGAAGAAGAAAGGGAACTAGGCATTATCTTCTCAAAGGACTTGAAGGTAGCTAGGCAGTGTGGGGGGGCAGCAGCAAGAGCCAGCAGGATGTTAGATTGCATAGAGACGCGGGATCTCCAGCAGGAGAAAAGAGGCCATAGTTCCCATATACACTCAGCTGGTCAGGCCACACCTAGAGTATAGGGTTCAGTTCTGGAGGCCGTACCTCAGGAAGGATATAGGAGAGGGTTGAGAGGGTCCAGAGGAGAGCAACAAAAATGGTGAGGTGGCTAGAACACTTGCCATATGAAGGGAGGCTAAGGGAATTAGGTATGTACTCACTGGAACAGAAGAGAAGAGGGAGAGGGGAGACATGATCAAGACCTTTAAATACACAAAGAGGATCAACAAGGTGCCAGTGGAGACCCTTTTCCAGCTAAAGGAGAGACCTAGAGTAAGGGGGCACCAGTACCAAATTATGGGTGGGGGATTTAGGGGTAACGCCAGGAAGTACTTCTTCACTGAGAGGGTGATGGGCAACTGGAATGGGCTGCCGAGGGAGACAGTGGAGGAGAGGACAGTGGGGGGGGTTCAAGAGGGCATGGGATAAACATAGGGGGTTGGGACATCGGTGGGATGACTATGGTAAAGTCCTAGTGGAAAGCTAGGCAAACTGGGCAGACTGGGTGGGCCTGGAGGTCCTTTTCTGCCATCACATTCCTATGTTAACATGATAAAGCCCTACCATGACAGGGAGGAATTGGTCCTCGCTGTATGCAGCACCCCAGAAGAGGAAAAGTACAGTTACGTAAGAACTTACCGTGACAGTAGATCTTCGAGAACAGCTCTTGCAGCAGGTTACACCATTAGGACTGAAGCCGGCAGACGTCAGGACCCCACGGAAAAATTCTAGCTAGCTATCTTCAGTGGGGACCGCCCCCGACGTCGGTCCCGCCTCCGACGTCAGGCGTGGTACAAAAGGGGGGCGGTCCTGCCCGATTCCCCCAGTTCTCCTGCCGGAAAATTCCGGTCGCAGGTTGATACCGAAAAAGGGAAGACCGAGGATCCACCGTCAGAAGTTAACAGTCATAAAAAATTAGCCTGCAGACAAAGGCTCAAGACGCACCTCCTCCAAGGGGGAAGGTGGGTGGGAAGGTACCTGCTGCAAGAGCTGTTCTCGAAGATCTACTGTTACGGTAAGTTCTTACGTAACTGTACTATCTTACTTCGAGATACAGCTCTTGCAGCAGGTTACACCATTAGGACTGATTTCCAAGCAGTATCCCTTGCACCTACTGTGGGTGGAGGAACATTAGAAAAAGCATACCAGATCCTGAATCTAGGACAGGAGACCCAGAGCACTGCTGTGGCCAAAGCCTGGTTTCTGCGCCGAGAAGCGATGTCCAGGCTATAATGCCTGATAAAGGTATGAAAAGAGCTCCAAGTGGCAGCAGCACAAATGGTCGAGGTAGAGACATTCCTGAGCGCTGAAAAAGAGGTGGCCACTCCTCTAGTGGAATGGCCCTGGACTGCTCCCGGGAGGGGTTTTTGCTTGGTATCATAGCAGTAAGATATGCACTGGACAAGCCAGCGAGACAAGGATTGTTTGGAGACAGGCTGTCCCATCAATCTTTCCACAAAGGAAACAAAAGTTGATCCGATTTGATGAAACTGCTTGGTTCTACTCAGTAGAACCTTAGGCTGTGTGAACATCCAGGGTGTGAAGCAACGCCTCCTCTGTTAGAGTAGTTAGGGGAAGTAGACCGCAGGTCAATATCCTGATTGAGCGTGAGTGAGGACACCACCTTAGGCAAAAATTTTGGATTCGTCCTCAGGGATACTCTGTCCCGATGGAAAATTAAATAAGGCTTTTTGCACATCAGAGCCTGAAGCTCAGAAACTCTTCTGGCTGAAGTAACAGCAACCAAAAATAACGTTTTCCAAGACAGAAAACGAAGCTCGTAATCCACGGCAGGTTCAAAGGGTGGGAGCGTGAGTTGCTCCAGGACAAAGAGCAAATCCCATGGAGGCACCGGGTCCTTAATGGGGGGCCTAAGGTGTAACACCCCTCTCAAAAAGTCTCGGCAGACATCTAATTGTGCCACTGTGCGCTGTCCCACCGGGAGGTGATAAGCTGAAATGGCACACAGGTGCACCTTAATAGAGGAGTAGGTGAGGCCCGAGTGGAAAAGAGAGAGCAAGTAGTCTAATACCGCTTTCACAGGACAACCTCAAGGGGAAAGGTCGCGAGCTTATGCATTATAGACAAAAACGGCGCGCCATTTCATGGCGACGTTGTATGCGTGAAATAGCTTCTGGCTGCAGCAAGAACATCCGCAACCTCTATGCAGACCCTCGACGCAAGATGGCTATGTCTCTAGGAGCCATGCATGCAGGTTCAGAGAACATAAGCCCGGATGGACCAGAGAACCTTTCTCCTGAGACAAGAGATGGGAGCTGAATGGCAACGGGAGCGGAGGTTCCCGGGATAGCTGCATCAGCAAGGGGAACCAGATCTGTCTGGGCCAAAAGGGGGCCACTAGGATCATTGTAGCATGCTCTCCGCGCAGTTTGAGAAGAACTCTCTGGATCAACGGGAATGGAGGGAAAGCGAGAGGAATCTGTCCGCAGGAGAGGATACACAATGCGTTCGCCAGAAAACACCAGGCCCTGGATCTAGCGAGCAAAATTGGGCAGTTTTATGCTGATGAGGAAGCAACAAGTCCAAATCTGGAGTTCCCCATCGAAGAAACAGATCCTCTGCTACCTCCTGAAGCAGTTCCCACTCGTGGACTCTGGCCTGAGAACGACTCAGGCGCTCATGATTGTGTTGTCCACTCCGGGAACATGTACTGTGATCAGGTTTGGCGCCGTGTCGGATTACCCAATCCCACACCTCATAGCTTCCTGCAAAGGGGTAAGAGGTGCGCCCTGTTTGTTGAGGTAATACATCACCGCCGTGTTGTCCGGCCAAGCAGGAGAGTGCACAGCGGATCTCCGACTGAAATGCCTGCAGGGCATAAAGGACTGCCTCATCTCTAACACGTTGATATGGAGATGAACCTCCAGAGGGGTCCACGTACCCTGGGACTTCACCCCGTCCAGGTGTGCTCCCCACCCAAGGCCTGAGGCATCCGTGGTGAGGATCACCTCCGGGGACGGCGCTGTAAATGGGACACCCGTGGAGAGTGACCCTGGGTCTAGCCACCACTGCCAGTCTCGAATCACGGGGCTCGTGATTCTGACCGGATGCTGTATATGGTCTTGCCTTTGATCCCATTGCACCTTGAGCATCCACTGAGTTATCCGCATGTGGAGCCTTGCGAAAGGAATGGTAGGAATGGCCGCAGCCATGTGTCCGAGCAAGCGAAGGACCGACCTGGCAGGGGCGGTCTTGTTCGTCAAAAGTTCCCTGATGAGGGCTCTGATGCACTCCGCTCTGTCGCCTGGAAGAAAAGCTCTTCCCTGAACAGTGTCCAGTACTGCACCTATAAATTGCAGTTTCTGCAACGGGACCAGGAGAGACTTCTCGTGGTTGATAAGGATGCCCAGAGACCAAAACAAGTCCTGAGTGCTCTGGATCGCCCGTAACAATGCCTCTCTGGAGGCAGCCATGAGAAGCCAATCATCCAGGTACGGGAACACGTAATGGCCCTGTCTCCTTAGAGACGCTGCCACGACTGCCATGCATTTGGTAAAAACCCTGGGTGCTGATGACAGCCCGAATGGAAGGGCTCAGAACTGAAGGTGGTGGTCGAGAAACTCAAAGCGCAGGAACCTCCTGTGCGCCTGACCTATAGGGATGTGCAGGTAAGCATCCTGCATGTCTAGAGACGCTAAAAAGGCGTCTTGTTTTAGCATGGGAATAAGACCCAGAAGATTCACCATGCGGAATCTCTTGTAAGCGACCGACACGTTCAGGTCGCTGAGGTCCAGAATTGGACGGAGGTCCCCTGTTTTCTTTGGAACCAGGAAGAAGTGAGAATAATATCCTTGTCCTCTCTGGTTCTCCGGGACATACTCTATTGCTCCCTTTTGCAGGAGCGCGAGTACCTCTTGCCAGATCAGAGACTTGTGCTGACCCGAGTACCGGGAGAGCAAAGGAGGCCTCGAGGGTGGACTTTCTGCGAATTCTATAAAGTGGCCTTTTCCCACTAACTGAAGGACCCACCTGTCGGTGGTTGTGGCCTGCCATCCCGGCAGAAAATTTGCAATGCGACCCCCGACCGTGATTCCCCATTGATCCTGAGGGGCGGGGGCTGGGAAGGAGTCAGGCTGTGGCAGCTGAGGGTCCCGCTGGCTGGACCGGCTTAGCAGTGCGCTGGGTACGGCCTGCGGGTTGCTTCCCCTGGGCTCTACGAAAGCCAGAGCCCCTCTGTTGAGGGGCGGGGCGAGACTGCTGTCTCTGCGTCCGTCCCCTGAAATGGCTTTGGTTCCTGGCGAAAGAACTAAGCCTAGGTCGGTACATGGCCTGAATCGACCTCACCGCCTTCCCGGCATCTTGAAGTCTGGTAATAATCTCCTCTGAGGGCTTACCAAACAAGACTGCTCCCTCGAATGGAGCGTCCATGATGTTCTTCTGGACGTCAGGGGTAAAACCGAGACGCGTAACCAGGAGTGTCTCCGGATGCATACGCCTGAAGCTGCTGCTCGGGCCGAGGAGTCCGCGGAGTCGTACGCGGCTTGTAGCACCTGGGTTCCCACATCCAACCCGTACGAAGGAGCTGAAGCATCTCCTCCTTCTGCTCACCTTCCAGCAGTTTCTCAGCTGCATCCAGACCCTGTTCCCACAAGGCGTTTTGGAACTGTACCATGTGGGTTAAGTAATTCAGGGAAATGATGGCGCAGGTAGTGGAAGCATATGTGCACCTACCCATTGCGTCCAACTGCTTGGACTCTGGGTCCGGTGGCAGGGTGCTCATATGTTGCAGTCTCTGGGACCGGTCATGTGAGGCTGTTATGACCAGAGAGTCGGCCTGAGGTTGCTGAATCAAGTACTGGTCCTCCCTAGGAGCCTTGTACAAGCGATCAGCCTTCTTCGGCAGTGCCGGGAGCGAATGTGGACGCTTCCACGCTGCCTTGGTGACGTCCACTAAAGTGTCTACCAAGGGTGGTACCACCACAGGCTTGGGGTCCTTCTGCCGAAGATACTTCGCAAGGCACAGCCTTTCGGGGTCTAACTCTTCCGCATCCCATCCCATGTTTTCCTGGATATGTCTCATAATATCCGCAAACGAAGGGTCATCCGGAGGAGACTTAGGCATGTCATGTGGATCCGGAGAAGGGATGGAGAGGGGAGATGGGGATCTGGACGTTGAGAGCTCTGATCCCGTGTCCTCCGTCGAAGGCAATTGTCGGCGTCTTCTAGGTCTCTTGGGGCTGGGTGACCTGGAAGAAGATTTGGACGGAGGTCTCTGTTTATCATATCTCCCCCTTGGAGGTGTTCTATGCTCCCGGGGAGGAAGAAGCCGGCCTGCCGACCCCAATGGAGAGGGGGGCGCAGGAACTGGAGGAGTAGTCGGTGTGGGGGGAGGAGGAGGCAGAGTGGGAACCATGTCCTTCTTGATGGTGTCCCACCAGTAAGTGAATAGCTCCTTCACTTCGACAAGAGAAAGGCCCGACGACGGTCCAGGCGCCGGTGGGCTGTCGCCGGGTCCCGCGCCTTCCACAGGGGCTCGGGTAATGGCAAGGGTTCCTGGGCAACTCGACTGACTGGCCTGCCTGGTCTTCGGTTGAGCCGTTCCTCCTCAGTTACGGGTCTCCTGACCGACGCCGGGTCGGAGGCGCTGGGGGTCCTCTTTCTCCGTGGGGACGGGCGCCGGACGGCTCCAGGGATCCATGACAGGAGGATGACGACGGGCGTACCGGCGTCGGGTCCTGCGGCCTCTTAAGGAAGGTAAGCTCCATGGTCTTGCGAGGAGGCAAGGAAGCAGACCTGATGTCGGGTTCAAAAAGGCGGGAACCCGACTTACGATGATGGTGGCGATCCCCGGACTTAACCAGAGCCCTGGAGGATGAGGAAGGCCTGGCAGACTTGGCCTGGGAAGAGGACTTCTTGACCGTAGCCGTGGGAGGTTGAGAGTTGGCCTGGGAAGGAGAACGTTCAGACCTGGATGAACTACGTGAATCTGAGGCCCTAGAAGGGGACCTGGAAGGAGCTTTCTCCCGGTGCTTCTCCACATGCTTGTGGGTCTTCCTGGACGAGTCCCCCTTAGAAGACATGGCCTTCAGCTGTTCTTCCAATAAAAAAGCCTGAAGGGCCTTCTGGCGGCGGATCCGGGTTCTACTGTTAAACCCCTGGCAAAAGGAGCAGGCCCGGGTGTCTTGGTCTGGGCCTAAGCACCGGACGCAAGCCGAGTGAGGATCCTTAAAAGGGATCTGCTTCCCACAAGCACACTTAGATGAATGACCGGAGGTCGGAGAGGACATCAGAAAACAGTTTGATTGAAGAAATCTTCTTTTTCCCGTAGGAAAGAACTTAACCACGCGTCACGCGCTAGACACTGAACCGGAGGGTCAGACAAGCAAGTTGTGGTGGGAAAGAACAAGGAATTGGGCGGGACCGCCCCCTTTTGTACCACGCCTGACGTCGGAGGCGGGACTGATGTCGGGGGCGGTCCCCGCTGAAGATAGCTAGCTAGAATTTTTCCGTGGGGTCCTGACGCCTGCCGGCTTCAGTCCTAATGGTGTAACCTGCTGCAAGAGCTGTATCTCGAAGTAAGATCTGAGGCTGACCCACTGGTGGACCATCTCAGTGAGGCCTGGGTCGGATCCTCCATGGACAACTTTACCCTCTCCGACCAGCTGACACCAGCCCAGGTGCAAGAGATTTGGGATGTGTTGAAAGAATTTGAGGACATGTTCACAGGGAAACCAGGGTACACACCATGCTGACCGAGCACGACACAGATACCTGGACCCAGGTCCCCCTAAAACAGTCTCCCTATAGGGTACCCAAGCAGGTTAAGCAGACCATGAAAGAGGAGCTCAAGAAGATGCTGGAACTTGGAGTAATCCTGGAATCCAGTAGCCCCTGGGCCTCGACCGTGGTACTGATCCCCAAGGGTGGTACCACCCGATTTTGTGTCGACTACCACAGGCTCAACAGCTGCACAGAATCAGATGCATATTCCATGCCCAGAACAGAAGAGACCCTGGAGCGACTGGGGGGAGCTAAGTATCTGACCACAATAGACCTAACAAAAGGCTACTGACAGGTATCTCTGACCCCTGCAGCCAGGGAGAGATCAGTTTTTGTCACTCCATTTAGCTTATATGAATTTTAGGTAATGCCCTTTGGAATGAAGAATGTACCTGCAACCTTTCAATGGCTTGTTTATCGCATTCTGTCTGGAGTAGGTGAGTTTGCACTGACATATATGGATGACAGTCATATACAGCCAGACCTGGAAGGATCACATCAAGAATGTGCGGGAGATGTTCCACAGGCTAAAGGACGCAGGTCTGACAGTCAAAGTGGAAAACTGCCGGATAGGTATGGTAGAAGTGTCCTACCTTGGATACTGGGTGAGCAGTGGATGCATCCACCCAGAGTCTGCCATGGTTGATGCCATCTTGGCCTGGCCCACTCCTACCACCAAGAAACAGGTTAAGGATATTTCTGGGGACAGCGAGGTACTACCGGAGGTTTGTCCCTCACTACAGTGAACTGGCCAAGCCTCTGACAGACCTAACCAAAAAGGGAAAGACAGATAAGGTGCAGTGGACAGAGGGCTGTGAGGCTGCTTTTCAGGAGCTAAAGAAGGCCTTAAGCAGGCCAGCTGTATTGGCCAGCCCCAATTACAGTCTAAAGTTCACTGTACATGTTGACACCTCCGACCATGGGCTTGGTGCCGTGATAAGCCAGGTTACCCATCAGGAAGAGGAGCACCATGTCATGTACCTCAGCAGGAGGCTTCTGCCCAGGGAGGAGACCTATGCCACAATTGAGAAGGAGTGCTTGGGAATAGTGTGGGCCCTTCAGAAGCTGCAGCCTTATCTATATGGGAGAGAATTTACTGTGGTCACAGATCATAATCCCCTGATCTGGCTTCATAGGTCAAGTGGGCAAAATGGAAAACTACTATGCTGGAACTTGGTACTGCAGACGTACAACATGACCATCCAGCACCACAACAGTAAAGAAATTGGCAACATAGATGGGCTATCTAGGCAGGTCTAACAGCATGGCTGGATACTTTGGGCACTTCCCAGCAGTTGCATGAACAGCTGTGTCACTTGGGGTGGCCCAAAGGACACGACTTCATCACCTGGAGAGAGATGTAGCAAAAATGGGAAGGATGGAGTTAATGGCTTGGATTTTTCTGGCCTTCTGGAAAAAAAAAACATTGGGATTCCACTGCCTAGTAGCATCAAGATAAGGCAATGGTCTGAGTAATAAATCTCAGCCATAATGATGAAGAGGGGGAGCGGGCATACATACAAACACACACACACACACACACACACACACACACACACACACACACAGAGTTTGAAAGGATTGGACTACTCAGATATAAACTGGATATTACACTGATCTAATTGGATATCTGCAGGGCTGTTTAAACTGACTGGAACAACTAAACAGGTACATAGTAAATGGTTGGTGCATTCAAAGGGCACAAGAATTACCTATTCAAAGGGGGACTATAAGATGCTGTAAGACAGTTACATCAGGGCAGTGTTCTGCTGGAGTTACCATCGGAGAGGAGAAGTTTCGAGCCTACTGCTCCAACTACGTCTGTGGAAGATGACAAATAGCGAAGGGAGTTAGTCTCTCCAAGTGTAGTAGAGGGGTAAGCAAAATAGTTTAACTTAGGAATAGCCTTCTTTTTGCCATCTGTCATTCAAAACCATTTTTCCTTTAACAGTGTTCTTTCTTAGAATATATTTAAATATATATATATATATATATATATATATATATATATATACACACACACATATACCCTGTAATGCAGCTTTCAACCTTCTTTAAGTAAAAGATTATTTATTTACACAACAATTGTGGTTGTGTTTTAAATTATTATAAGGTATTTTATGGTTTCCACTGGCAAAGGAAAACTCTGTTAGCATCCTCCATCAGAAAGGCATACTAGCAGACTTTAATCTGTGCAACTGCATGTATGACCTCCCAACTCTGCGAAGGGAGGAGGGTGATTTTGCTGGTGGAACCAGCTGGTGGCAGTGAAAAAGGAGACAGAGACCTTTCTGAAAGATGTTACAGCCCAGAGAGAGGTGTATTTTCACAGTTATAAGGAGCCAAGTCAGTGTCCAATTGTTTTCTTGCATGCCAGCATTTTCACATCTGTGTGTGCAGCTTTGTAAGTACTGGGCATGAGATACAAGCACCCCTGAAAATCCTCCTCTGAAATAGCATCAAACTCCTTATAAACTGTAGCAATGGTTTCTAAAGTATCTTGTAGGGTAGTATCAGTAACTAGGAAGGGCGATCTAAGTAAGCAGTCAGCAACAGAGTTCAAAGATCCAGATCTGTACTGAACATTGTAGTCAAACTCTAGTAGTGAGCAGACCATCTTACAATGTGCATTTCATCTTGACTGTTTCCTTTAGTGCACAGAGTAGTCAAGGCTTGGTGATCAGTTCTTAAGGTAAAATGTTTACCCCATAGCCACGTATGCCATTTATCAACTACCCAAACACATGTTGGGCTTCTTTTTCAGTGACAGAGTATTTAGTTTCAGTGCCTGATAAGGTTTGTGAAGCAAGAGCAACTGTATACTCGCATTCGTTCTCTCAAAGTTGTGTAAGAACAGTGCCTACTCCACAATCAGAAGCATCAGTAGGTACAATTGTTGGCAATGCTGGATTGAAAAGGTTTAAGGCAGGACTGTTTACTTGTTATGTGAGTAGGGGACCCACACCAGAAACAGTGAGAAGTTTCTGCTCTGTTTTATCTGGATTACAGTGTGCTTTAATTTTTCCTGGGCTGACTTTTTGAATTGGACTTTTGATGGACAACATTCACAGTGAGCTAATCACTATCCATTATCACTTTTGCTTCCGCCATTGCAGCTTCAATTTGTCTGGCAATTGTTAATGCTTTATCAAGAGTTAAATCAGTTTCAAGAAGTAATCTTTCCCGAATGTGAGGAATGCATGTTTGTTCAACAATTTGATCTTGTATCATTTCATCAGTCATTGGCCCAAGCTCACATGTAGCAACAAGTTCCTGTAAAGCAGCTACATAATGGTTGCTGATTCTCCCACACATTGAATGTGTTGTCTGAACCAATAGTGTTCGGCTGCAGAATTCACTTTAGGAGCAAAGAAAGCTTTCAGAGCAAGGTCAGTACTTCCGTAATTGTCTGCAGGCAATGGCAGTGCATAATAAATCCTCTGTCTCTCCATTCCAAGGCAGTGAATAGCAACACCTGTTTCCTTTCATCAGAAACTCATGGTCATCTACAGCAAGCAAGTAGGTTTCAAACATTCACATTCAGGAGTTAAATGCAACTTTTGGTTCGCGTGGGCATTCCAGGAAAGAAACTGGAAGTTGTAGAGAAACAGTCGCCATCCTCATCACCAATGTGTTGTGTACTGATAAGTAGTAAGAACACCAGGTAAGAATGGACCCAGAACACTATTAACAGAAGAACAAAACAGAACCTTAATTGTGCAAACTCCTCCTTCTCAACTTCACAAACACTACACTGAAGAGAATGTGCATTTATCTATATGCATCTGCAGACTATAGTGGCATCTAGTAGCAGTAACTGGTATTGTCTCATAGTAGCATTAGACAACACAGCAAATGCCTGGTGAAATGACAATGGCCTCAGCTGCACTCAAAACAGCACAGTGAAATATGAAACAAATGGTTAAAATATCCATAACAATAACTAATTCCAAAGCTTTACAAATGTGACTACAATGTTTAGATTGGACACACAAGGATCTGACTTACAAAATGCTATTTATCTTCATAAGGGAGGGGACAGGTCAGGAAAGAAAAACAGGTTACTTACCTGCAACAGTAGTTCTAGGAGTGATATATGTTGTTCATCCACATTGTTTGGCATGTCCTTTCCTCTTTAAATCTTGCCGGAAGGTTTTAAAGCTGGCTCCTCCCACCCATCCAGGTGGTATAACCCTTGGCTCCACCCCATGATGCCAAATCTTTGCCCACTGGAAGCTCAGGTTGTGCGTCAAAGCTGGGGAGGTCAGCTGAGTTAGTGTGGATGAACAACATATACCACTCCTAGAACTATTGTTACAGGTGAGTAACCTGTTTTTCTAGGAACGTGGATATGTTGTTCTATCCACACTGTTTGGCAGACTCCAAGCAGTTCTCTGGGAGGAGGGAGGCAAGGCACACACACCCTACTTTGGAAACAGAGATTGGAGAACTGAGGGCCCCAAAACCGGCATCCCGGCATGACTCTAGGTCGATGTGGTAGTGAGTAATGAAGGTGTTTGCTGTCTTTCAGGTAGCAGCCCAACAGATTTCCTGGATAGGGATGTCCCTGGAAGCAGTCACCAATGCAGTGGTATGGCAGGTATAAAGAGCTCTTATCCTTCTGGGAGGCTCCTTGCCCGCCAACCTATAACAGAGATCGATACACAATGTAATCCATCTACCAATTGTCCGCTTTGCTGCAGGTGTGGCTTCAGCATAGGTGATAAACAGCTGGCGAACCTCTCCCCAAATTTCTGCCCTTCTCTCCTTATAATAGGAAAGCGCTCGTCTCAGGTCCAGAGTATGGAGCCTGTACTCGGTGTCCAAGGTGTAGTTCGAGTAAAACACAGGCAGAGTCAATACCTGGTTAAGATGGAACTCTGACACAACCTTCGGCAGGAATTTCATGTGGGGACACAGGACAACCTTGTCCCTGTGGAAGACGAGGTAAGAACACCCCACGAAAGCACCTGGAGCTCCCCAGTCCTTCTGGCTGATGTGATAGCCACCAGGAAGGTGGTTTTTCATGACAAATGTGACATCTCACACTTGTGCATTGGTTAGAATTGCTTGCCCATGAGTTTTGCCAAAACCAGCAGTAAATCCCACGGAGGTGGAGGTTCACGCACTGGAGGGGATATGTGATCAAAGCCTTTGAAGAAACGCCAGACCACCTTCTCCTGCGCCACCATCTGCTGACCGGCCCGCACCCAGCAAGCAGAGATGGCTGCCAGGTGCTCCTTAAGGGTTGTAGACCGAAGACTCCCTTTGGACAGAGACCAAAGGTAGTCTAGGATGCTAGCTACTGGACAGGACAGAGGGTCCAGGCCCTTGCCCTGGCACCAAATGGAAAAACGCTTCCATCTGAAGGCATAGCACCTCCTGGTCGACTCCTTTCTGGATGCTTCCACAACTGTGAGCACATCCTCAGAGAAACCCAAAGCCTGGAACTCTAGCCACTCAGAAAGTAGGCTGTCAGGTGCAGGGATTGAAGGTCCAGATGGAATACCTTCCCCTGACTGACAGATAGTAGGTCTGGGCATATTGGAAGATGATGCGGAGTCCTGGAGCTGAGGCTGAGGAGATCTGAATACCAGAGCTGACGTGGCCAGTTTGGGCCTAACAGGATCACCTGCGCCTTGTCCCTTCTCACCTTCAGAAGCACCCTGTGGATCAAGGGACATGGAGGGAAGGCGTAAAAAAGGCCTGGGGTCCATGGCCTTGAGAAGGCATCCCCCTGCAGTGAGCACTGCTGAGGGAAGCGGGCATGAAACAACCTCAGCTTGGTGTTCTCCCTAGAGGCGAACAGGTCCACCAGCAGTTTGCCCCAGTGGGAGAACAGGCTGTGAACTACCTCTTGATGGAGAGACCACCCGTGGGATGTCTCGCCCACACAGCAGAGAGCATCCACCAGTTGATTCAAGGTTCCTGCCACATGGATGGCTATGGGATCTAACGCCAGCCGGCTCACGAGGGTCCAGATGCACAGCACTTCCCTGCACAGCAGCCAGGAGTGCGTGCTGCCCTGTCTGTTGAGGTAGTACATGGTCGAGGTATTGTCTGTCTGGACTTGTACCACTTGACCCCGAAGGAGTGGAGCAAATGCTGACAGCGCCAGTCTGACTGCTCTGAGCTCCAGCAGGCTGATATGGTATTGGGATTCCTCGGGCATCCAGAACCCGTGGGCTCTGTGGTTCCCCATGTGGGCTCCCCAGCCCATGAGAGAGGCATCAACCATAAGAACGACCATCAGCTCAGGACAGACAAATGGGATTCCTTCCTGCAAGTGATCCAGGACAGTCCACTACTGGAGAGCTTCCCACATCTTCTGAGTTACAGTGGCCAGCTGGTCGAAGTGACTATGATGCTGGGTCCACTGGCCGGCCAGCTCCCATTGCAGGGGGCGCATATGCCACCGGGCCCATTGGACCACAGTGGTGCAGGTCACCATGTACCCCAGAAGGCACAGAAAGTCCCAGGCAGAGCACACGTGCCCAACCAGAAATGACTGGGCAAAGGAGGAGAGAACCTCTGCCATGTCCATCGGGAGCCGGGCTCTGGCTCGGCAGGACTCGAGCTCTGCCCCGATGAAGCATATCACCTGCGAAGGTACGAGTTACAACTTGGCCTCATTGATCAGGAGACCAAGTTCGGTGCAGGTCTGGAGGGCCAGCTCCCTGGACATCTCCACCTTTTACTGGGTGGAACCTGCCAAGAGACAATCATCGAGGTAGGGGTAGACTCTGACCCCACAATGCTGAAAATGGACGGCTACCACTGTAATGCATTTGGTGAAGACCTGTGGGGCCGATGGCAGGCCGAATGGCATGGCTCGGAACTCAAAGAGGGCTCTTGGTGAGATGGACGGATTGAGACTTGAAAGAACATGTCCTGGAGATCCAGAGAGCAGAACTTCATGTTCTGCTCAAGGGGTTGTATGATCTGAGGCAGAGTTACCATCCAAAAGGTGCATGACCTAAGGAACTGGTTCAGGTCATGCAAATCCAGAATGGGGCGGCAGCCCCCCATCCGCTTCAGAACTAGGAAGTACCTGGAAACGAATCCTGGGTTTACTGGTGGGTCCGTGACTCTGGCCACAACTTCCCTGTGGAGGAGTTAGGCAATGTCGTCTCGGACAGCCAACCGAGTAAGAATCTCCTCCCGTCGAGTGCGAGCTTGGCTGGGGGGGGTACTGCTCGAACTCTTGAGGCAGACCCTGGCCGACCATTTCTATAACCCACCTGTCTGTGGTAACAGCAGACCAGGCGGAAAGGAAGTCGTGAAGCCAATCCCCCACGGGAGGACCCAGAGTTGGCGTGACAGGTATAGGTGTGGCAGCCCCTATCCCATCACTGGGCAGGCTTGGAGGAAGAGGGTCCAGATTGGGGACCACCTGTACCCCGACCTCTAGGTTTAACAGGCTGCCAGAGGCCCGGGCTTGTGCCGAGAGTGCCAAGACTGTGCCTGCTGTTGCTGTCCTGCCTGGAAGTGGGACTGCTTGGCTGCAGGAGCAGGGTGCCAAAATACAGGTTACTCACCTGTAACAGGAGTTCTAGGAGTGGTATATGTTGTTCATCCACACTTATTGGCAGGTTCCTTGCCGCTTTAAATGTTGTGGAAGGTCTTCAAGCTGGCTCCTCCCACTCACCTGGGTGGCAAAACCCTCGGCTCCATCCCATGATGCCAGATCTAGCCCGCTGGAAGCCAGGTTGCGCGTCGAAGCTGGGGAGGTTGGGTGGGTCGTGTGGATGAACATATACCACTCCTAGAACTCCTGTTACAGGTGAGTAACCTGCATTTCTAGGGACGTGGATATGTTGTTCAATCCACACTTATTGGCAGATTCCTAGCAGTTCTCCAGGAGGAGGGAGGCAAGGCACGCACCCCCTACTTAGGGAATAAGGACTGGAGAACCGAGGTCCCAAAACCAGCATCCCAGCATGACTAAGTCAATGTGGTAATGGCAAATAAAGGTGTGTGCTGACTTCCAGGTAGCAGCCCTGCAGATTTCCTGGATAGGGACATCCCTAGAAGCAGCCACTGAAGCAGCAGTATGGCGGGTAGAATGAGCTCTTATCCCTTTGGGAGGCTCCATGCCCACCAACCTATAGCAGAGATCTATGCAGGAGATGACCCACCTGCCTATTGTCCACTTGGCTGCAGGTCTGCCTGGTGCGGCTTCAGCGTAGGTGACAAACAGCTGGCAAACCTCTCCCCGAACTTCAGCCATCCGCTCCTTATAATAAGAGAGCGCTTTTCTAGGGTCCAAAGTATGGAGCCTATATTCGGCCACCGAGGTGTGACTGTGGTAGAACACCGGCAGAGTCAACACCTGGTTAAGGTGAAACTCCAACACCACCTTCGGAAGGAATTTCAGGTGGCAGCGAAGGACAACCTTGTCCCTATGGAAGACCAGATAAGGAGACTTGCTGGAAAGCACCTGGAGCTCTCCCATCCTTCTGGCTGACGTAATAGCAACCAAGAAGGTGGTCTTCCACAACAGGTGAGAGATGTCACACCTGTGCATCGGTTCGAATGGCTTGCCCATGAGCTTAGGCAATACCAGCAGTAGATCCCACAGAGGTGGAGGTTCTCTCACTGGAGGGGATATGTGATCAAGGCCTTTGAAAAAGTGCCCGACCACCTTCTCCTGCACCACCGACTACTTGCCGGCGCACACCCGGTAAGCAGAGATGGCTGCTAAGTGCACCTTGAGGGTCGTCGACCGAAGCCCTAGCTGAGAAAGGGACCACAGGTAGTCCAGAATGCTAGCCAAGGAACAGGAAGAAGGGTCCAAACCCCTTGACCTGACACCAAATGGAGAATCTCTTCCATTTGAAGGCATAGCATTTTCTGGTCGACTCCTTACTGGATGCCTCAACGACGTTGAGGACCTCATCGAAAAGACCCTAGGCCTGGAACTCTAGCCACTCAGGAACCAGGCCGTTAGGTGCAGGGATTGAAGGTCCAGGTGGAGTACCTTCCCCTTGTTGACTGAGATCAGGTCCAGGCAGGCTGGAAGCTGCCTCAGGAGCCTGGAGCTGAGGCTGAGTAGATCTGGATACCAGAACTGGCTGGGCCAGTCTGGGGCTACCAGAATCACCTGCGCCTTGTCCCTCTTCACCTTGAGAAGCACCTTGTGGGTCAAGGGAAATGGAGGGAAGGCACAGAAGAGGCCCGGGGTCCATGGCCTCGAGAAGGCATCTTCCTGCAGCGAGCTCTGCTGAGGGGGGCGGGCATGAAACAGCCTCAGCTTCGCATTCTCCCTGGAGGCAAACAGGTCCACCTGAGGGGTGCCCCAATAGGAGAACAGATCTTGTACTACCTCCGGCAGGAGAGAACACTCATGAGATGCAGCTCCTATCTGGCTGAGGGCATCGGCCAGACTGTTGAAGGCTCCTACCACATGAATGGCTAGGAGATCCACCTCCAGGCTGATCACGAGAGACCAAGTGTGGAGAGCTTCCTTTCACAGGGGTAAGGAGTGCGTCCCGTCCTGTCGGTTGAGGTAGCACCCAGTCGTGGTGTTGTCCATCTGGACCTGGACCACTTGACCCTGTACAAATGGAGCGAAGGTGGTGAGGGCTAGTTGGACTGCTCAAAGCTCCTGCAGGTTGATGTGGCATCAAGACTCCTGAGGGGACCAGAGGCCGTGGGCTCTGAGCTCCCCCAGATGGGCACCTCTACCCATCAGAGAGGAGTCAGTCGTCAGAGTGATCGTCGACTTGGGGCAGACAAACGGGATACTCTCCTGCAGATGAGCTGGAATGAGCCACCACTGTAGGCCGTCCCACATCTCTTGGGTCACCGCCACTGGCTAGTCCAGAGGACCGGAGCGCTGTGACCATTGGCGGGCCAGCCCCCATTGTAGGGGACACAAATGCCAGCGGGCCCAATGGACCACACTGGTGTAGGCCGCCATGAGGACCAGGAGGCACAGAAAGTCCCAGGCAGGGTGCAATTGCCCAATCAGAAATGATTGGGCAAAGGAGGAAAGGACTTCGGCCCTGTCCGCTGGGAGCCGGGCTCTGGCTTGAAGAGAGTCAAGCACTGTCCCGATGAACTGAATCGCCTGTGATGGCACGAGTTCCGACTTGGCCTCATTGATGAGGAGGCCAATCTGAGAGCAGACCTGGAGGGCCAAATCCCTGGACTGCTCCACCTCCAACCTGGAGGGGGCTGCAATCAGCCAGTCATCCAGGTCAGGGTACACCCGGACCCCTCAGAACCGCAGAAATGCTGTCACCACTGCCATGCATTTGGTGAAGACCTTGGGAGCTGGAGAGAGGCCGAAGGGCATGGCCCGGAACTCGAAAAGAGATCCCACTGCTCGAAAGTGGAGGAATCGCTGATGAGATGGAGGGATTGGGACGTGAAAGAATGCGTCCTGAAGGTCCAGAGAACAAAACCACACGCCTAGTTCCAAGGATGAAATGATCTGAGCCAGAGTGACCATCCTGAAGGTGTGCTGCCTTAGGAACTTGTTCAGATCGTGTAGGTCGAGAATGGGGCGCCAGCCCCACATCCGTTTTGGGACCAGGAAGTACCTGGACACAAACCCTGGGTCTGGAGGAGGATCTGCCACCTCCTTCTGGAGGAGCAAAGCAATGTCAGCTCGACGAGCCGACAGAGAGGCTGCGGACCCTGTTGCCCCCCATGGGGTGACAGCCCAATAGGGAGGGAACTGCTCGAATTCCAGAGGCAGACCCCAGCTCACCTCTTCTAGCACCCAGCGGTCTGTGGTGATAGCGGACCAGGCAGAAAGGAAGTGGCGGAGCCATCCCCCCTCGGGGGAACCCGGGGAGAAGTGATGAGGTTGGGGGCGACACACCTCAACCCGTCACTGGGCAGGCTTGGAGGAAGGGCCCACTGAGGGACCTCCTGGACCCTTGCCTCCAGGCTTCCTACTGGAGGAAGCGGCAGACTTGGCCTTAGGGCGCCAAGTGTGTGCCTGCTGGCCCTGGTGCTGGTGCTGCTGGGCTGGACGTGCCACAGCGGTGGAAAGGTGAAAGGGCTTACGCTGTTGCTGGCGGCCTTTGTCCTTCTAGGCAGACATGACCGAGTCCAAGGTGGCATTGGACTCCTCGATCCTCTGGAGATGGCCTTCCACCCCCGGCCCGAACAAGTCGGTGCCCAGGAAGGGAACGTCTGCCAGCTTGTGCTGGGTGTCCGCCGTGAAGGTGGAGATTTGCAGCCAAGCTCTGTGGTGCATGGCCACTGTGGCCGCTACTGATCGGGCAAAAGTATCACCAATGTCCAACGAAGTTTGGAGCTGTTGTTTTGCCACCGCCCTTCCCTGATCCCGCACCTGCTTGACCATCGTCTGAAGGTCAGCGGGGAGATGAGGAATCACCTCATCCAGGGAGTCCATGAGGGCATATGAGAAATGTGCCATCAGAAGTGCCGAGCTAGCCAGATGAAGGCCTAGGGAGGAAGCAGCATAAACCTTCCGCCCCACATAATCCAGCTTCTTGGATTCCTTATTGGGTGGTTTGTCCACTTCCTGAGCGTTCCCAGAGTGCCGGAAAACACGGTCGGTCACTAACTCATCCGCAGAGGGGTGCTCTAAGACAACGGAGAGTGAGCCAGTAGGGACTGCGTACTTTCCGGCCATCCTGGCCGAAGGCACGGGACAAGATGCTGGCCGTTGCCACAACGCCAGGGCCGGGCCAACAATGGCTTCGGCCACAGGAACGGCCTTCGTAGGGGAATCCCCTCGGTCCAGTATCTCAATGAGGGGATACTTTGTCTGTTTCGAAATGGGTTTGAGCTGCATCCCGGTGGACTCCGAGATGAGCCGAAGCAAACCTAAAAATGAGGATGGGCTCTCATCCATCGACTGACCCCCCCCCCCGCAGACTCCAGGTCAAGCAGCCTGGAGGACAGGGAGAAGTCGTCATCAGACTCCAAGGAGTCCGCAAACAGCTGCCGGGCGCCTGAGCCACCTTCCACCTGCCAAGGTCGATTGGGAGTGAGGGTGACTGACAACCTGTGGGGCAAACCCTGACCCGACCGAGAATACTTGGTCGGGGGCCCCAGTTTTCAGTTGTGGAGGCGGGGGTTCCACCACAATGGGCGGAGCAGCCGGCTTCGGCCAAACAGCCGGTGCTGGAGTCGGCTCCTCGACCACTACAAGGGGTTATTTCGGCCGCTCCGGTGACAGCCACTTAATGGCCACAGAAGGCGACGGAGTCAGCTTATTCCTGGACAATAAGAGCTGTTGCCACATTAAATCCTCGTAGCACCGACGCAACTTGCACTGGAACCTATCCTCAGAAGAGGACGACGAGGATGAGCGGCGACGCCGCTTTCCATGGTGCTGAGACCGCCGACGTCGGTGGGACCGGCTGGACCTGGAAGAGGACCGAGACCTTCGGGGTTTCCGAGGGTGGGTCAGAGAGGGAACGGGGGAAACCCACCCTTCCTTCAGTTCAGGGACCTTAACCAGGGACTCTGGCACAGAAGGCACAGGCAAGTCCTCGGTAATCACCGGGGGAACTGGTGAAGTAGGGTTGTCGGCATCACCAGTCGACAAACCGTCTGACGGGTCGAGAAAAATCTCGACCACGTCGACGGCTGTCTCAGCCTGCTGACCTGAAGGGGACACTGTGAAGCCAGCTGCCTTAGCCGCAACCTCGACCGAAGTCAAAAGTCGACGGTCCGGAGAAGGGGATATCTCCCGCTCCCATGAACGTCAACGGGGGGACTTAACTTTTGAGTCCTTCTTGTTGGACTGACTGGAATGTCCCGATGGCCGTTCTCCCTTGGTGGAGAGGGACTGGCAAAGCTCCTTAAATGAAGTCGTGCAAGAGGAGCCCAAAGAGAGCGGGATAAATGCTGCAGCCGAGGAGGAAGAAGAAGCATCCTGGGACGCCTCCTCCTCGAGGGCGATCATCTGCTCCAACTGTTCTGCGGAGCCCACTGCCACGGACACCGCCCAATGGGCCTCCTTTGACTTGACCAACGGATATCGTTTTTCAGGGCGCCCAAGAAGAAGTCGAGCAGCGTCCTCCGCCATTCGGGCCGAGACGGAGCCGCACACTTGAAGCCTGCGACCGTGACCAAGCCCCAAGCAGTAGATGCATGTGGAGTGTGGATCGGTCCGGGACATCTTCTGCCCACAAGGGCACAGACAAAAGCCGGGAGTCGATTTTTCCATTGCAGCCGTGACAGAAGATGAAGACCGAAGTTTTGTAAACTTTAAAATTAGTTCTGGGTTAATCGAAGAGTTTGGATCCAGGCCTAAAACGCAGAGTGCTAAGGAGGGAACCTGAGCTTCCAAGCGGTAAGGAAGATCTGGCATCATGGGGTGGAGCCGAGGGTTTTACCACCCGGGTGGGTGGGAGGAGTCAGCTTGAAGACCTTCCGGCAACATTTAAAGCGGCAAGGAACCTGCCAATAAGTGTGGATTGAACAACATATCCACATCCCTAGAAATGGCTTTTTCTTCAGCTTTTTGGAACCCTGGGATTCCCGCTGAGCAGAAGTGAGAAAGTCCAAGGTGGCGCTGGATATCTCGATGTGTTGGAGGTGACCGTCCACACCTCGGCCAAAAAGGTTGGTGCCCAGGAAAGGGACATCCATAAGCTTGTGCTGAGAGTCTGCCGTGAAGGTGGAGAGCCTCAGCCAAGCCCTGCAGCACATGGCAACCGCAGCCGCCACCAAGCGGGCGCACAAGTCCCAGAGCCATCTGTCTGGAGTTGCTGCTTCGCAACAGCCTGACCCTGGTCCTGGACCTGCTTGACCGTGGTCTGAAGGTCTGCGGGGAGATGAGGAAGGATCTTATCCAGGGAGCCCAGAACAGCATGGGAGAAATGCGCCATGACGACAGCCAAACTTGTCTGACGGAGTCAGAGCCAAGAGGTGGCATAGACTTTTCAGGCAGAGTGGTCCAACTTTGTGGATTCCTTGTCCAGAGGTCTATCTGTATCTGCCAAACTACTTGAGTGTCTGAACACAGATTCGGTCACCAGACCCTCTGCAGAGGGATGCTCTGTGAACCCTGAAAGGGACCCTATAGGCACCGCGTACTTGTGAGCACCCTGCCTCCTGCCCTGTGTTGCCAAAGCTCCAAAGCCAGACCAATAATGGCCTTGGCCGCCAGGAAGGCTTCCATTGGTGAGTACCCTCTCTTAAGGATATCCATGAGGGGGTATTCAGCCTGTTTTTGAACAGGCTCGAGAGGCATCCCTGTGGATTTGGAGATCAGATGGAGGATGCCCAGAAAGGAAGAAAGGCCTTCGTCCGTCGAGAGACTGTAGACCAATCCATTGTCGAGGGGACGAGAATGCAGGTCGGAGTCATCAGACTCCGAAGAGTCCTGGTAAATCGGCTGGCCACCTAAATCTCCCTCAAACCACCTGGGGCGATCACGCATGAGGGTGACTGAGAGCCTACGAGGGAGGCCCGGAATGGTCCAAGACTCTTTAGTAGGAGCCCCTCCCAAGGGCTGCTGAGGTGGCAGTTCCACCACTATTGGTGAAGAGGTCGATTTTGGCCGAACCAGGACTGTTTCAACCGGCTCTGTGGGTGGAGGGATGGTTTTGACCAGCTCCAAGGGATTCAGCTTCAGCCTGGGAGGTGAGAGACAAGTGATGGCTAGTGTGGAAACCGTAGTCGGCTTCTGACCAGACAAAATCAGCTGTTGCCACATTAAATCTTCGTAGTGTCGACGGACTTTCCGCCGAAGCCTCTCCTCATCTGAGGAAGACAAAGAAGAATTTTGGCACTGCCTCTTTTTAGAGCACTAATGCGCCTTCCTCAGCCTATCGGTCGAAGGGGTCCGAGACCTCGATTGTTGGGGGGACCAACTGGGTCACTTGGGAGACACTGGAGGGACTGGCAATTTTTCTGGGTTTAGAACCGGTTCCTCAATGGGATCACCAGTGGGCTAGGTCTCCTCATCGGGGACTGGCAGGACCGGGGTACTGATGAGTGTGTTGTCAGCCTCCTCGGGAGACAACAGGTCGACAGGGTCAAGGATAATCTCAACCTCGTCTACGACTGAAGTCTCAGCTGGCTGACCTGATAGTGGGACCAAAAAGCCAGTGGCCAAGGCCACAATCTCGACCGAGGTCCAGACTGGAGATTCCTGGGACCAAGATCTCTCATGATCCCAAGAACGTCTTCGCTGAGATGAAGAATGTCTCGGTTCCTTGTCCTTTTTACGGGACCAGGAGACATGTGAGCATGAAGGTCCCTCACCCTTAGTGGGGACAGTCTGGCACATCTCCCGAAAAAAAAGCCTGAGAATGTTGAGCCCAAATTGAGCAGGACAAAGAAGGGCCTCGAGGAATGATCAATGGCCCGAGCCGCCTCTTCCTCGAAGGCCTGCATCTGTTCGAGCTGCTTGGCAGTCCCCACAGCCATGGAGACCATCCATCGGGCTTCTTTAGATTTGAGAGGTGGATTCCGTTTCTCCAGGCTGCCCAATTTCAAACATGCGAGACAGTCGTCAAGGACATCAGGATGGAAGGCGAGACACATCTTGCAGTCCTGAGTGTCATGGCCAACACCCAGTCAGTAAACGCACGTGGCATGTGGGTCTGTGCGTAACATCTTTTGCCCACACAGGCAGCGGCAGAAACCGGGAGAAGATTTTTCTTCCATGACGGTCGAAATCGCAAAGTAATGACTGGTAACTCTGCTGAGATTAATTTTCTACAAATCCGAAGATTTAGAAGCCAAGGCCTACTGAGTGCGAGAGAGGTAATCAGGCAACCTGTATCTTCCAGCGGAAAGGAAGATCTGGCGTCATGGAGCGGAGCTGAGGGTTATACCACCCAGGTGGGTGGGAGGAGCCAGCTTTAAGTCCTTCCGGCAAGATTTAAAGAGGAAAGAACATGCCAAACACTGTGGCTAGAACAACATATCCACATCCCTAGAACAGTTACTTACCATACCAGTAGATCTTTGAGAGAATCTCCTCCATTTGGGCCACATCTTTGCAACTGTAAGCCACCAGTGTCAGGACCACTCAAAAACCTTTGCTAGGCAGGATCCTCCCACCATGACATGCAGTGTTGTTGCCTATACAATGTGGGTGGCCCCATTACTCCTTTTTTCCCTGCTGGAGAACAACTTGGAAGGCCTTTTATTGTAAGGAATCAGGACACCAAACCATTATCAGACACACAGTAAGAGGCATGGGACTGGCGCACAGTATACATACATACATAAGGCACTCATGAACACTTCCAAACAAGTCAGTGGACAAACCTTCCAGCAGATACTTCAGAAGAAGGGGGATATGCGTAGTAAAAGTATGTACAGTGTTCCATGTGGCAGCAGCACATATATTTTAGCTGCAGAAAGCAACAGAAGTGGTCATACCACTTGCAGAGTGGTCACACAGAGCACCAAGAAGTTCCTTATGTTACTTCCTATTATAACAAAGTTCAATACAGTGTGCCAGTCATTTGGATAGTCACTGTTTAGTAACAGGTGCACCCTCTCTCCCACAGGTAAATGAGACACGTTGCTGAGAAGGATATTCTGCAGGCCTTAGTGCAATCAAGACAGAAATGCAGGGTTCTGTGTACATCTAGTGCATGAAGCAATGCTTCACCTTTATTAGCATGCTCAGGGTAAGATACAGAAAGACTGATAGTCTGAAGCAAAGTGAAAGCATAGACAACCTTTGGTAAGAACCTTGGATTGACACAGAAGGACACTCTGTCCTTGTGAAAAATCAAGCAAGGAGGCTCATGTAAATGGGTCCTCAGTATGGGAAGCACACTGTATGGAAAACACTTCAACTACAAGGAACAGGTGTGCCTTGTAGAAGGCATTCTAACCACCAGCAAGGCATCAGCTACTTGGGGAGAAACCCCCAAACAGGCAATGGCCACATCCTCAGGAGCCATGCATGCAGATGCAGCGATCACAGGTCCAGATGGACAAGGGCCCCATGTCCAGCAACATTAAACTCCAACACAGGGGTAGCCAAATGGGCAGCTCCACTGCCAAATGCTGCAGCAGTGAAAACCATATCTGGCAAGGCCAGGAGGGGACCACCAGTATCCTGGTGGCCCCCTCTGTCCACAACTTGAGGAGAACCCTCTGAATGTGAGGTATTGGAGGGAATTCATAAAGAAGCCTCCCTATCCAAGAAAGGGACATGTCTTGCCAAAAAAACTCCATCCCTGTAGCAAGCAAGCAGAAATATGCCAGTTTTGCCTTCTGTGGGGATGCTCCAACTCTGAACGACCCCATCTTGAAGATAGGCAGTTCCCACTCACGTATCTGGGACAGAGACCAACTTAGCCTGTCTGGTAAGATGTTTTGGACACCTTGGAGAAACACAGCTGAAGGCCATGAGACAGTGCCCAGAACCATACTCTCATTGCTTCACTGCACATGGGGTAAGAGTGAGTGCCCCCTTGCTTGCTGACGTATAGCATCACACTGACAGTGTCTGTTCTGATCAACAGCGGACCTAGATGGAGCTGTTCTGTGAAGGCCTGGAGACCAAGCAGAACAGCCCTCATCTCTAGAACTGCTGATGTTGAGTACCGAGTCCAGGTCGGCCCTCAACTCCTGGTCTGAAAACTACCCAGGTGGGCACCCCATACTGACTCCAGTGCATCTGTTGTGTGGATTTGCACCAGAATCAGGGAGAAGAATGGGATGCCCTGCAACAGGTGCTGAGGTTCCATTCACCATATCAATGACTTGAGAAGAGGAGATGTGATGAGAACCATCCATTCCAGCTCATCCATCAACTGATCCCACTGTATCTTAAGTATCCATTATGGGATTCGCATATGGAGGCAGACCAATGGGACTATTAAGATGGCAGCAGCCAAAAGTCCCAGGAGACAGAGCATTGTCTGGGTGGACACATAATGACTCGTGTGTGCCAACCAGGCTTGGGCAGCTAGGACCTTGGCCTTGTCTGCAGACAGAAATGTACTGCTCACTGCCATGTCCAGCACTGCACCAATGTACTAGAGGCCATGAAGGTTGGAGCACCCTGCAGTCCCCAGTTAGACTCTCTCTCTCTCAGGTCTTTGCCACTGAGGCCATCTGGACCACCATCACCACTGTCAAGGTCCCCTCTTTAGCAAGAGCTCAGACCCTTGTGCTCTGATGGCCCTTTTCCACCATCTTCTACCCTTTAGACTTCCTACAGCGAAGGTCTCTGCTCTAAGTAGGACACACTCTACTCTCTCAGAGACCTTTAACTATGTACCCCTTTTATCCATTCACCCTTCCCTCAGAGATGCCATCACAATATTACTCCAGTCTTTAGAAAAATTATTTATCAAACACTGGTTGTGTAACTACAACAGTAATAATCAGGTATAACACTATTTATACATAGTAAAACTACAGTACACTTACAAGATTATCAGGACTAGCTTTAGGGTTTGGGGGCCCCATAGCAGGATTAGTGAAATCATGAGGCCCACCTTCACCTCATGTGTTTGACTGTAGCCCATACCTGCATCACTTTATGTTCGACACAACCAGTGGTATATTTAAGTGCTTTAGGGGAGACATCAGTGTTAGTCCTTGGGGCTGTTCTTCATATACCATCCATGGCTGCCCATCTGCCTCTTACTGACTGGGTCATAGCTTGGTGATGCAAATTCATGACATCATGATACCATATCAGGAGCTGCACAGCCCTTTATTGCTGTTTTAAGAAGATAATAAGATACACAAAAAAATTAATAAGGTAAACTGCTCTGCTTGGGGGGGGCGCAGTGAGCTGAGGGCCTCCAGTGACCACAGGGTTCACTGATAGGGTTACCACCTTTTAAGAAGCCCCAATTGGGACATTTCTTACTGAAACATGATTTTTTGCAGGACAATATGTAACCTCAACCACTTCAACAGACCTGTTTTCTCCAAATAATCAGAATTATGACTAAGTAATGTGGTGTTTTAGTTGTTTCTAGTGTTCTTATCATTTTAAGGTATTTTAGTTAAGATATTATAGTTTTTTTGCAACATTTAGAGAAAAATCAGAGAATACTTCTTCTACTACAATGTCAGGACATGTAGTATTTTTCATGTTTTTTTACAGGACACAGCTGCCCAAATCAGGACTGTCCTGCGAAAATCGGGACAGATGGTAACCCTAATCACTGATGCCTAAAACTAGCCATGAGGATTATAAAAGAAAGCTTGCACATGGAGCAGATAAAAGCTTCTATCTTTCCTATAAGTTACAGAGACATTTTACCTATCCACTAGCCTTGTTACCGCAACCTCTCTCTGCAGACTCACAGTCTGGTTCCCTCCTTGGACATACAGGAATCAGAGCAAAAAATAACTGTGTTGAAGCATTTATACCCTTTCCCTCTTTCTCCCCCGGTGCTTTGGTCAAGTGAGGCAGTGACACCACTTCCCTGTACTCAGGTTCATCCGACTGGCTGAAACCACTTCAGGCCTGGAATTTTGGGTGACACCTACCTTGTGATATTATCTGTCCTCTGTGTCTCAGGGATCCAACTTCCTCTCAGAATATTTAGCATCTGAATTTATTTATTTATTTATTAAATTCTCGGATTACAAATACCTTTGAGCAGAAACTGCTCATTTACAAAGGTTCCACGTCAAAGGATGAGGGTCAACATACATACAGAGGTAGTAAAACAATGCACAATAAACAACCAAAACAACTAAAAGAAAAAATAAAGATACTCAGTTATAACATACTTTGAGATAATATTCATATAACGAGCAGCTTGAGTAGGCAGCTGGCTGCAGTAACAATAAGAGATAGAGGGCACCATAGGCAGTTAGTATTGCAGGCGTGCGACTGGGAGAGGAAGTTGGCAGGCTAATGGGCCACTGTCCGATGGTGTTGGAAAATGTCTTGTACCAGTGGAGATGCGAAGCAGGAAAGGAGTCACAAGGAAGGCCCCGTGCACAGAGGGAATGAGACTGAAAAGGCAGGCTGTGAGACATGAGTGAGCTAGGAGGTGTTTAGAGAGATCTCTGTTCAGAGAAGCAGTCATCATTGAGTGGTAGAGGTGAGGTAAAGTTTGAGATTCCTTTGAAGGGTCCAAGTGTAGTAGAGGAAAGTGCTTCTTTATTGAGGGAATTGAACCATTGAGTGGCTCTATAGATAAAGGACCGCTGACCCATGGAGGATCGACATCTGAGAACCGAAAGGTTAGAGAATGGGCACCATGTGTTTGTTGAGTGCCACTGTAGGTAGTAAGGTGGAGCTAACACCAGGTGGCATGAGACGAGGAGAATCTTTTGGTAAGTAAACAGGTCTGGTATTGTATTCTGCTGAGCAGGGTAGGCCAGCTGGCCTGTGCATAGAGGTCACAGGTGTGAGTTTGTCGGGCCGCACCTGCTAGTAGTCTACAGGCTTTGTTGAGAGAAACTGAGATCCTGCGGAGGGCACTTGTTGAGGCAGAGCCATAGATGGCAAGGCTGTAGTCAATGATAGAGGTGACAGAGCTGTAGATGGCTAGTTTAAGGGCATCCGCAGGCATACAGTGCTTGTGTTTGTGTAGTAGTCCAATCCGTATATTGGCGGTCTTGGCAATAGTGTCAATATGTCGAGTGTAGGAGAATGTATGTGTTTAGATGCCACTGAGAGAGTATATCTCTGAGCCTTTTGTGTACTAACGTACCTATCCCCCTTCAGGAACCCAGTACAGTGAAAGTCCACATCACTTAAGAAACCCTGCTACGTTGCTGAGAATTTCTGAAATAAGGCAGTTTTCTCACCTTTGATCAATGTCTCCTGACCCCCACTGCTACAACAGGTACTAGCATTTAACAAAACATTTCAGACTACCAGAAAACGTTGTCTAGTCTTCATATACCTCCCCCTTTATTTTTATAAGGTTGCATATTCATGAGGTCCACAAACAGCTACTTCATGTGGGCTATCTGGCAAAATGGTTACTCATAACAGCGAGACGGGTCCATCTGCATTAGCAGTTTCCTCTCCACTGCAATGCTGTATGGCGAAACTGTTTGGCATTTTGCTTACTCATTCTGTTCAACTATTGCAATTGACTGTGGTCTGTGACCCCTGTGAATGACCTTCCACACAGAGTCTGCTGTGACTCCTTGGGCTTAGTGGCCACACTGTCTGGTACAGGTCTGAGGTTATGAACAGGGTCAGATCTTGCCTCCCTCCAGTCTTCCCATTTACCACTACCTGTCCCAGTCATCAAGCTTGACCATGAGTTACAGCACAGACCATGTTTTACTCTCCTTCCTCACCCCATTTCCTAGCAAAACATTTGCACACAACCCCAAACAACCACAACTTCCTTCTCATCTTCACACATCCTC
The DNA here is from genome assembly GCA_016271365.2 of Neoceratodus forsteri. NCBI lineage: Eukaryota > Metazoa > Chordata > Ceratodontiformes > Ceratodontidae > Neoceratodus > Neoceratodus forsteri. Next base: position 833,575,051 of record CM028133.1, read on the forward strand.
CCACTTCAGGAGTAGGAGAAACAGAAAATGATGGAAGAAAAAGACCCATGATCCATCCAGTCTGCCCAAGTTCCCTATTTAGCACTGGGATCTATTGTCCCTCTAAGGTCCTAGTCCTCCCCAACCACCCCCTGGTACTCTGGCCATTGGAACTGTGACTCAGGATAAGGATCAAATTTAATTGCAACACCCTTCCCAGGAAGCATGTGATGTGACTGTACCAACTCCTGTTGGATGACTGTGACACTGGCCTGGGTGGCTCTCAATCCTTGTGTAAAGATGTTTATCCAGACTGGTCTCAGGTGCTTCTGAGTATTCCTGGGACTAGCACTTGAGACACAGTATATCATGTGTTGCTCTTCTGTGGCCTCCTCAGTGAGTTAAAGGTTAACCATGTTGGGTCCCATAGTGGGGCAGTGATCTCCCCCTTGCCATGGCTTAGTTTCTGTTGCCTGAGGGCAAATATTGGCATACATAACACTTCTGACTTTCTGCTCTATTACTTTTATGATGTGTCAGGGTATTTCTCCTAGGTTCAAAGAGCTACTGAGTTTTAGGGCCCCCTTGTGTCCCACCCATCCTTTTGTTAACAAACCCCCTTCCCCATATACCTTCTTGAATGCATCAGGGCAGCTGGCTGCATATGATCATCCCATTCAGTAGCATCTGCCACGGTGCTAGGATTCTTATCTGTTAACCATATTTTAAGATCAGCATGCATACATTTTAAAAACTGTTAAGCGAACATCACTTCATACATTTCTTCAGCAGTTACAGCTTTCTTCTCATTTAACAATCTCCCCAGCAAAGTACTGAACTGCATGCTCAGTTCTTTATTATTCTCCAGTCTTACATTTGAATCTGTATGCCTCAGGGGTTAACTCATAATGTTTTCAAACGGCATCCACAATTTTCACATAGTCCCTGCTATCCTTAGGGTCCAAGCGTGAAAACGCTTGCCCTGCTTTCCCAATAAGCAGTGTCGTCAGATGGGCTGGCCAGTTCTCCTGTGCCATTCATATTGCAAACACAATTTCTGAACTGAATTAAGAAAATCATCAATATCCATATCTTCTTAATTTTGGAAACAATTTGCACCCAATTTTTGAGCTGTGGCTACTCACGTCAACCCTACCATTACTCACCTGGTCAGGAATCTGCCTCTGCTGAAGTGTTGCCATCCAGAGTTTGGGCCTCTCATCTCCAGCTGTCTGCATTCTTTCTCCCTTTCATCTGCTCCGGCTGCCTCTGCCTCTTGCTGCTTTTGCTTCTCCTTTGCTCTAGTTTAGCTGCTTCAACTTTTAACCTGGCAAGTTCTATCTCCCTGTCCTTCTGCTTTTCTGCAATGCAAGTTAATTCCAACTCAACTTACTGGGCTGCCTCAGACTTCTCACTTAAGCCACTAGAGTCAATCAGGGCTCCTTGGGCAGCTGCTTCCAGAGCCTGAGATCAGGTTAGCCCTATTCATGCATTACGCCTCTCTCCTCTCACAGTTGCTGGAGCTCAAGCAATTTCACTGCATTGTATTTGCCTGGCATTTCTATCTTTAAACTTTGTAAACCTGGATAGAAAATAGAATTAAAATATTAGATGTGAGAGAAGATAGTTGTAGCACTTACTATTGTATACCTGTTAACGCCACTTAACTCTGTGACTGCCCTTTAGGTACTGGACAAACAAACTGTGCTTTGTGCAAGTCACTTTCTCATTCTCACTGATGCCACCATATGGATAATCTGAGCACCCTGCAGTTCCCAGTGAGCCTCTTTCGCTCTCTCTCAGGCCTTTGCCATTGAGACTGTCTGGACCAGCATCACCGCTATCAAGGTCTCCTCTTTAGCAAGAGCTCATACCCCAGTGTTCTGATGGCCCTTTTCTACCACCTTCTGTTCTTTAGACTCACACAGTGTCTCTGCAGACACACAGTCTAGTTGCATTCTTGGACACACAGGAATTCCAGTGAAAAAGAGCCAGAAAATAACTGTACTGTAGCATTTATACCCCCCCCCACTGACTTGGTCAAGGGAGGCAGTGATGTCACTTGCCTGTATCCAGGTTCATCCGATTGACTGAAACTGCTTCAGGTCTGGAAATTTGGGTAAGGATAATGGCTACCTTGTGATATTATCTGTCCTCTGTGTCTCAGGGACCCGACTTCCTCTCACAGATTATACGAACATACGAAGTAGCCAGTAGAATTAGGCTTTTTGATCGATCTAGTCTGCTCATTGTGCAGGATTCACAGCTCAAGCTGCTGGCCCTGCTCCCCATCCCAGAATTTTCCATCCCTTTCCTCCTCTCTTTCCATGACATTTTTCCTCCCCCTACATCTCTCCCAGCGTCTCTTGAAGTTGCTCTCCAACCTCACCGAGATCACCTTTTCTGGCAGCATGTTCCACTTGATCACCACGCTGTGAAGAAATATCTCCTACCCTCCCTCCTAAACACCCCCTCCAAATTAAGGCTCTGTCCCCTCATAGTCTTGCTGCAGCTCTGCCTGAAGAGACCCCCCTTGTTCACCCTATTTATCCCTTTCAAGTACTTGAAGGTCTCAATCATGACTCCCCTCTCCCTCCTATCCTCCAGGGAGTACATATTCAGGGTCTTCCATCTCTCTCTTCATACAATCTACTTTGCTGCCCTGTAGTCATCTTTGTAGCCTTTCTCTGGTCTGTCTCCATCAGGTTATCCTTTTTAAGGTGAGGGCACCAGAACTGCACTGCATATTCCAGATGCGGCCTCACTAGTGACCTGTACAAGGTCAATACCAGGAAAAGGGAGGTCATAATTCCGCTATACAAGACACTAGTGAGGCCCCACCTGGAGTACAGTGTACAGTTCTGGAGACCATACCTACGTAAGGACATAGACAGGGTAGAGAAGGTTCAGAGGAGGGCAACAAAGATTGTGCATGGGTTGCATCACAAGTCCTATGAAGACAGGCTGAAGGAACTGAACATGTACTCCCTGGAGGAGAGGAGGGAGAGAGGGGATATGATAGAGACATACAAGTATCTTACAGGGAGGAACAGGGTGCAGGAAAACACTATTTTTAGCGAAAAGATGTTTCAGGACTAGAGGGCATGGGATGAAGTTGGAGGAGGACGATTCAGAGGAAACATGAGAAAGAATTTCTTCACAGAACGGGTGGTGGACAAGTGGAACACCCTGCCAGAGGAAGTGGTGGGAGCTGAAACAATCACGGGATTTAAGAATGCATGGGATAGACATAAAGGAATTCTAGAGGTCAGGGGTAAGGGGAAATAGACTTCTAGGAAAACAAACTGAACTTACAAGCTCAAATGGGCAGACTAGGTGGGCCATAGGCCCTTATCTGCCGACACTGTCTATGTATCTATGTAATACCACCTCTAGTCGCCTACAGCTGATCCCACTGGCTATGCACTCCAACATCCTGTTTGCCTTTACCACTGCCTTCTTGCACGGTGTAGTGTGTTTCAGGTAACTAGATATCATCACTCCCACATCTTTCTCCTCCTCTACGTGAGATACCCGGTCCCCTCACCCCAGGTGGCATGCGGTCAAAACAGCTAAAACAAAAACAGCGTGGTCAAATACACTGCAGCAAAAACAGCTTAAACAAATATAGCACTTCATAAAAACAAGCGCTAAAACCGCTGTCATCAACCAAAAAAAAAAAACTGTTTGTGGTGTGCTCTGCCCCAGCAACCCCCCAAATACAGGGGACTGCGCTCCTCGACCCCCCCAACTTAAAATGACTATCTCCAGGGGAGGCAACTCTGGGACAGGGAGAAACCTTGGTTGGGAGGGGAATTGTCTGAGGGGACAGTGAACCAGCAAGACGGGGCGGGGTAAAGGTGCAAGGTGGGAGACAGACGCACACAGAGGGTACATCAGGAGGTGGGGGATACAACACCCACAACAAAAAAAATGTGATCCGGGACCAGGAATCGCACCCTAGTCCACCAATGCTCTACCACTCTCTGTGAGTTATCCTCTGAGCCATGGCAGCTGCTCAGCCAGCACACCCCACAGCAGAAGCTTTCCCCCTATCCCCTGGGAAGCTACAGGGACAGCGCTATCTATACCATAGCTATTACCTTCGCTATTGTGTCCCTGTAGCGGTTTTATCTTTAGCTGTTTTGACCCATGCTATTATGCTTTCAAGATTTTAACCCAGTACCCACCTGGCAAGTACTCTGCCCTGGGATTTTTGGGTCTGATGTGCATAACCTTGTACTTCTTGGCACTGAAGCCCAGTTGCCAAATCCCGGACCACCAATCAAGTCTTTTTAGGTCCTCAAGATACCCTATCCCTTCTGCTGAGTCCACTCTCCTACAGAGTTTGGTGTCATCCACCGACAGACACATTTTGCCCCTGACGTTGTCCCCAATGTCATTAATGAAAACACTGAATAGCATCGGCCCTAGCACCGAGGCCTGCGGGATGCCACTTGTGACCACCATGGTACTAGACAACTCTCCTCCCACTATCACATTTTGGGACCTGTTCTCTAACCAGTTTTCCACCCATCTAACCATCTTCTCTCCAACTCCAAGGTCTGCTAGCTTCCTGATCAGCCTCCTATGGGGTACAGAGTAAAAGGCCTTGCTGAAATACAGGTAGAGGATTGTCCATGGCTTGGCCCCTCTCTACCATTTTGGTTTTCCCAGTCAAAGAAGTTGATCCCTGGGTACTTTTGACCAAAATGATAGACAAGAAGAAAAATCCAGGCGTCATTAGATTTTTGTTTTGGGAAACTCCATAACAAAACATATTGAGTACATTATCTGTAACCCAGATAAAATAAATTGTATTTCTAGTAGTTACAGAGGGGCCAGAATTTTGGACCTGACAATAATGATTAACACAATTCTGAAAAATGCAGGAGAAAGACCACTAGTAGTTCTACATATTGGTACAAATAACAAACACTACCAGTGTAGAAGAAATTAAAAAGGATTTTACCATACTGAGTGAATTTCTAGTAGCCAAGGGATGTGATATTACATTTTCTGAGATTCTCCCTGTACCTAGGGCCACAACATCAATGACCATAAAAATTAAAAAAATAAATAACTGGCTTAGAGAATGGTGTCTCATCCGAGGGTTTACGTGCTTAGCACACTGGGAACATTTTGAAAATCACCCCCACTTGTATTGTTGGGATGGTTTATACCTCAGTAAAAGAGAAAGTAACTTGTTAGGAAAAATAATTGCAGCTCATATAAAAAATCATTTAAACCAGACAGTACGGGAGAGGGGTTAAAACGTGGTACCCAAGCTAAGGATACTATGTTTTCACACTCAGTGCATAATAAACAGTCAAAACTGTGTTATAATATTTTATTAACTAACGCTAGACGACTTAACGTTGTTAAGAAAAGTGAACTAGAAACATGCATACAACAGTATGATATTCTTGTGGTTGCAATAACCGAAACATGGTGGGATAATTCATCTGATTGGATAAGGAATATACCTGGGTTTAAGTTGTATAACAAAGATAGGAAACACAGGATAGGGTGTGGTGTATGTATATATGTTTCAACTCAATTTCCTCTCATACAGTGCAGCAATTTAAGCTGTCTACAAATAACGTAGATACAATATGGGTTAAACTGAAACTTCCAGGTCAACAGTCTATTTTGTTAGGAAACTGTTATAGGCTTCCAGGATCTTGTGCAGATGATACCATTGCTTTGTGTCAAGAGATGGCTCAAGCATCAGAACAGGGAAATACAATTATTATGGGAGATTTCAACTTTTCTGGAATTGACTGGGTAAATTTAAAAGCAAACGCTGAACAAGAGTCTAACTTCCTGGACATGACTATAAATATAAATTGTGGCCTAGAGCAGATGGTTTACAAACCAACTAGAGGTAGTAATGCCCTTTATTTAATATTAACTAATGTTAGTAATATCTTACACAATGTTTCCATTTTACCACCACTAGGAAATAGTAACCATAAAATGATTACTTGCTCATTACAGCAACATAATATTAAATCTACGAAAATAAATACCAAAATAAGAAAGTATAATAAAGCCAACTTAAATCGTATTGTAAATCATCTCCAAAGTATTGACTGGGATAAATTACTTCATAATTTAGAGACAGAAGAGGCATGGATAAGTTTCAAGGAAACTGTAACCTCTGTACTGGATAAACAAGTATCATTAAAAAATAAATACAACAAAGGGGGTAAAGCACCTAACTGGATGACTTCAGGAATTAGAAAACAACCAAAGCATATAGGAAGTTCAAACTAAATCCATCAGCATCAAATAAGATAAATTACATGAAAGTACAACAATTACTAAAAAATATGATCAAAAGGGCAAGATACAAAACTTAATTAAAAACTGCACACAGCAAGGATATTAAACTACTACATTCATACATTAACACAAACAAATCGTCAGCCCAGATTATAGAATCTATTCACCATAACAGTAATATCATAAGCGACTACACTAAAATAGCAGATTGTTGCAATGACTATTTCTGTTCGTTTTTTGTTCCAAAGGTTGTTAGTTCAGATATTATATTTAGTGTTAATAACAGTGTCTGTTATAATTTGCCAAGAAGGTGGAACAAGAATTGCAAAAAGTTAAAACATCCACTAGACTAGACTAGACTTGGTTTGCTGGCCAAGGCACCTAGCTTCACCTGAGCTCTTTCCTTCTAAGACTGCTTGAAAGGCAGAGTAGAGAAACTTACCAGAGCAAGGGAGAAGGATTAAGACTTAGTTTGGCTAAGCAGATTTACTGTGTGGTGGTGTTTTTATTTTTTACTCACAGGGATTGCTACTGTTTGTTGTTAACATTTCATTGCTTTATTTTTTCTCTGATTCAAATTGTTGTTGCTGGTATACCTTCTTCTGCATTATTACAAGGTGTGCCTACAGGTGTGTGCTAACAGATTACTGCTGTAATCTTCTGATTCAAATTGACTTTTGCAAGGTATATCTTCTGTTACTGCTTTATTTTCTCTGGAGCAAAGTGTTTCTTACAGGTATATCTTCTCTGAAATTATTACAGGTGGTGCTTTACAGGTTTTACAGTTTTATCTAACATTAGGATAAGCTTTCAGGGTTACTGCATTTGTTGTTGACTGATTGTTTCTGCTCTTACCTCCTTGTTCTTTCGTCCGTGGTTCTTCTTTTTAGGCAGGGAAGGGCCAGCCACCCACCCCCATCCCCAACCACCCCACGCTACACTCCTTTTATAGGGTACCACAGTTGTGACATTTCCTGTGACAGAGCAGGAAGGGGCGATCAGTGGGGCCTCCACAAGGTGATCTCATTTACAGGGCACTAGTAATTTAACTTGTTATAACAAGTTAAACAAAGCACAATTAAACCATTACTTGCATTTTTTTCCTTCTAATTACTCTGACTAGGTTACAAACCCAGCAACTTATTTGTAATGGATTTCATTAACTGCAGGTACTGTGGAACAATTTTCAGAAGGACAGTCTTACAGGATTTAGGACACTGTCCTACATGCTGGAGCCTTTGGAGATCTTAGGTCTCAGCTCCGGGCAGCATGGGCAGAGATTGCACGCCTCAATTTCATATTGAAGAGGAAATACATTATAAGAACCACCGCCATTTCCCCAGCATCCAACAGAAAAACTCGACCGAGAGGGTAGTTGGTCCAGGAGGTTGGCAGGTGTTAGAGGAGCAAATCAGGTGCCCCATCACTCTCTGCTCTCCAACACATTACCTCCAAAACCATATAAACACTACAAACAGGTATCTGCCTCTATCTCTGAAATCAAATAAAGAGGCAGAAGACACTGCAGAGCAGGACATCGTGCACAGGAGCTGGCACAACAATACTCACCCAAATCAGGAACCAAAACTAAACAAGCACAAAGGAAATCAAAACTTCTGATCATAGGAGACTCCATGATTCGGGGAGTTGATACCCATCTCCAGCCAAGGGGGTGATGGTCAGATGTCTCCCAGGTACATCAGCATGGAGAGACACTGACCGCATTGCTAAAATTGTTCACAAAGCAGGAGAAAACATTGATGTCCTAGTACACATAGGGACTATCGATCTCGCCAGCCGGGTCAGTTGTGGAGACCAAGGAACACCTGACTAGGCTGGGTGACAAACTATCATCTATTTCGTCTGGCATCTCCTTCTCTGAGATCCTGCCAGTCTGGGAGAAGGGAGCAGATGGACGGAAGGTCAGAGAAGGGAGCTAAACACGTGGCTCAAGGACTGGTGCCAGAAAAAAGGACACAGATTTGTAGGGAACTGGCAACAGTTCTGGGAGCGAAGGTTCTTTAAATTTGATGGACTGCATCTGACTAAGAGAGTCAGTGCATTGGGGCAGAAGTTTGGCGTCTTTGCAGAATATTTAAACTAGCAAATGGGAGAGGGTGCAGCACCCCATCGTCGAATGGGAAGAACACCCTCCCCTCAGCTAGTGGTCAAACAGGAATTCAGCATGTTTGCCGCTCATTTGCATCACCAGGTAAGAAAAGGTTTGTCTCCCATAATGATGCACAGGGTAATGCCAAACTTCACCCAACAACTAACACACCAAAATCTGGCCAATGGAAAATCATGTACACAAATGCTCACAGCCTGGGAAATAAGATTCCAGACCTGCAGGCAATAATGTCAGAGGCTAAACTGGACATAGTAGCAATTAGTGAGGCGTGGTTTACCAGTAACCACACTTGGGAGACTTCAGTACCTGGCTATGTATTGTTCAGAAGAGACCGAGGTGCAAAAAGGGGGGAGGTGGCCTGTATGTTAATGAAAATATCAAAGCTACAGAAATTCAGAATACACATAATGAGCCAGAAGAACTGTGGGTCACCCTGGAAACAGGAAATGGGACAGCCATAAGAACTGGGGTTGTCTACAGGCCCCAGACCAGAGGGGAGGACATAGACACATTACTGTTAGAAGATATACAAAACATGACAGCTAAAGGAGGTTCTGATAATGGAGACTTCAACATGCCAGATACAGATTGGTCAATACCAGCAGGAACATCGGCCAGAACTAGACACATAGTGGATTCCCTGCAGGGGGAGGGCCTCAAACAACTGGTACAGCAACCCACAAGAGACAGGGCTATCCTAGATCTAGTACTGACTAACAAAGAAGGGATCACAGATCTCCAGGTAGAAGGTCACCTGGGGGCCAGTGACCATCACATGGTATGGTTCAATTTGGCTACTACATCTAAATCATCCCATTCCAAGGCAAAAATATGGGACTTCAGAGGAGCTGACTTTGATAAGATGGCCAACAGAGTTAAGCTAGCCTGGCAAAAAGACACAGGTGAGGAGGTACAGGCAAAGTGGGCAAGCATTAAGGATACAATACTTGAAGCAACATCCCATTGTGTTAGACAGAAAAGGAAGTGTAAAGAAGAAGGAAACCACTTTGGTTCTCAAATACAGTAGCAGAAAAGGTCAGAGCCAAAGGCTGGCCTTCAGAAAATATAAGGGAACACAGCGGGATGAAGATAGGGGCATACCAAACTGCCCTAAGGGAAGCAGGCAGTAAGGCAGGCAAAGTCCCAAACTGAGGAAACACTAGCACGGACAGTAAAGAAGGTGACAAGACTTTCTATAGATACATTAGTGAAAGGAGAAAGTCCAGAGGAGTATTGCTAAGCTTAATGGAGAAAGGGAGCATGTGAGGAGGACCCTGTAAAGGCATCTATCCTAAATAGATACTTTTGCTCAGTATTTACTGAAGAGAAGGTAGGGCAGGCCCACAGCTCAGCATCATGGACACAGGGGGGAGGAGGTGAGCACTACTCCCTTCACAAAAGAAAGGGTCCTACAAGAGCTTGCTAAGCTCAGGGTGGATAAGGCAATGGGACCTGATGGCATACATCCCAGGGTACTTAAGGAGCTAAAGGAGGAACTAGCAGAGCCTTTAGCAGAATTGTTTAGTGAGTCTCTGAGCACAGGAGAGGTCCCAGAAGACTGGAGAAGGGCTCATGTGATCCCACTCCACAAGAGTGGTAGCAGGGAGGAGGCGGGGAACTACAGACCGGTCAGTCTTACCTCAGTAGTGGGCAAGATTATGGAGGCACTCCTAAGGAAAGGATAGTGCAACACCTGGAATCCATAGGGCACAGGATCCAAGACAGCATGGGTTTACAAAGGAAGGTCCTGTCAAACTAATCTCATAGATTTCTTTGACTGGGTAACCAGAGTGGTGGACCAAGGGAGCAGTTGATGTCGCCTACCTTGACTTCAGAAGCTTTGACACTGTTCCACATAGAAGATTGATAAATAAGCTAGGTAGGCTCGGGTGGGTCAGAAGTTGGTCAACTGGGTGGCAAACTGGTTGACTGGCAGAAAACAGAGAGTGGTGGTAAATGGTATACAGTCAGAAGAGATGCAAGTCCAAGTGGGTACCTCAGGGATCAGTCCTGGGCCAGTCCTATTCAACATCTTCATTAGTGACCCTGCAGATGGACTAGAGGGTAAGGCTTGTCTGTTTGCAGATGACACCAAGATCTGAAACAGAGTAGATGATCCAGATGGGTGGGCAGAATGAGAAGAGATCTGGATAAACTAGCAGAATGGTCAGAAGAGTGGCAACTGGGATTTAATGCAAAGAAGTGCAAAATCATGCACATAGGGAAGAGAAACCCTGAAGCCACTTATAGGCTGGGAGGAGTTGCTAGCAGTCACAAAGGAAGAAAGAGACTTGGGATCATCATCACTGATGACCTAAAATCATCCAAGCAGACCTCTAAAGCAGTAGGTAAGGCTAGGGGTGTTAGGGTGTATTAGTAGGGTATCACAAGTCGTAGAGGTAATAATCCCTCTGTACAAGACATTGGTTAGGCCCCATCTGGAGTACTGGCAGTATTGGAGGCCACACCTTCACAAGGACATTAACTCAAATTGAGGCAGTCCAGAGAAGGGCAACTAAAATGGTGCAGGGACTGCATCAGAAGACATATGAGGACAGATTAACGGAGCTCAATATGTATACCCTTGAGCAAAGGAGGAGAGAGGTGATATGATCGAGACATTTAAACACCTTAAGGGCATAAACAAGGTGAAAGAGTCTAACATGTTTAAATATAAGAAAAATAGCAGGACAAGAGGACACAGCATGAGATTAGAGGGAGGCCGATTAAGGGGAATGTGAGGAAATTCTTTTCATAGAAAGGTGGTAGATGCATGGAATGGCTTACCACAAGAAGTGGTGGCTATGAATACAGTGCAGGGCTTCAAACAGGCATGGGATAGGCATAAGGGAGCAATACAAATGACTATGAATAGATAGGTCACTGACAGAGCAAAGGCCGATGGCACATTTATAAGGTAGAAAAAGAAATGGGCAGACTGGATGGGCCTTGCGGTCCTTATCTGCCGTCAACTTCTATGTTTCTATGTAGTCTGGGCCCTGACAATATACATCCTAAACTACTCAAGGCTGCATCACATATATTATTAGCATGTCCCTTGGCAATTATTTATAAAAAATCATTAGAAAGCGGGGTTGTACCACTCTACTGGAGATCTGCCAATGTGATCCCATATTTAAAAAGGGAGATAAAGCCAAAATTGAAAATTATAGGCTGATTAGCCTTACAGGTACTTCTATCCCTTGTAAAATAATGGAAAAACTTTTGAAGACCAGACTAGAAAGTGAAGTTATAAACTTTAATATTGCAGACAATCTACAACATGGGTTTAAGCGAGGAGTATCGTATACAACAAATCTGATGATCTTCTACGAGAAGGTCAGCCATAGTCTCGACAGAGGATGTCCCTCAGATGTGATACTTCTGGATTTTTCCAAGGCCTTTGATAAGATCCCACATTTGACCCTAGTTAATAAACTTCTAACACTAGGTTTTAGTCCTGTACTGGTGTGCTGGATAAACAACTGGTTAAAAGGTCATGTGCAGAGTGTCAAAATAAATGGGTAGGTATCAAATATAAAAGAGGTAACCAGCATAGTCCCTTAGGGCTCAGTATTAGGCCCAACACTATTTAGTATATTTGTTAGTGACATACAAAACGATATCAAAAGCAAATTGGCAAAATTTGCAGAGGACTTAAAACTAAGTGGCAAGGTTGATTCTTTCAACAAACATTTGACATTGGTAAATGACCTAAATACGATAATGGAATGGTCAATACAAAATGGTATGCAGTTTAACACTAATAAATATGTAGTAATTCACTACGGTATTAAAAATCGAAATTTTAACTACATTTTGAGCAATCACATTCTGAGTAAGGCAACATCAGAAACAGATCTTGGGGTCAAAATTAATAATACACTTACATCTTCAGACCATTGTAGATTAATGACCACCAAAGCTAGGGGTCTTGTTAAAAAAATAAAACATTCATTCATTTGCAGCTTAGAACAGTGTATTATCCCTCTATATAACAGTTACATCAGGCCAGTACTTGATTATGGATCTCCAGCCTGGTCTCCGTATTTAATAAAAGACATAAACATGACTGAAGGTGTGCAACGATCAGTAAAATTAATTCCATGCATAAAGAGATTTGTCTTATGATGATCAACTGAAAGAAACTGGTTTGTTTTCTCTGCAACAAAGGCATCAAAGAGATCTATTGCTTCTATACAAATTGTTATAATCTCCAGAACTAATTAGTCAATATGGTCTTGTCTTTAGTAATACTAGAGGTTGTCTTAGATCCCACTGCAAGTAACTTGTTGTACCTAGGGCTCTTGCATCCAAAAAAGACAATTATTTTACAATAAGGACTATAAAGGCTTGGAAAAGGTTACCTAAGGAAGCAGTTGAAGCAACCAGCTTCTTGGAATTCAAAAACACAGACAGAATATTTTATTCGAAGTACCAGATGGTTTAAGCTCATCCACGTGTGGGGGACAATCTAGATGGGCTATAACCCTCCTTTTGTTCATCTATCCTAGTAGTAATCAGATTTGTTTGACAAGACCTCCCACCCATAAATCCATGCTGCCTTGCATCCTGGAGCCCTTGTTTCTCTAGATGCTCTAGCAATCTTTCCTTCAGTATGGTCTCCATAAGCTTGCACACTATCGAAGTGAGACTGGCAAGTCTGTAGTTCCCCGGATCGTTCCTGGGATCACTCTTGTGGAACACACATGTGCCTTTCATCAGTCCTGTGGTACCAAACTGACTCCAGTGAACAACTGAACAGGTCCACCAGTGACTCCACAAGCTTCCCTGCCAGTTTCTTCAGCACCCTAGGGGTGTACTCCATCCGGTCACAATCATTTGTCTATCCTAAATGCTAGCAACCCTTTTTTCACTCTTTCTCCTTCAATTGCCCCATCTGTCACCTTCCCCTCTTCTGGTCCCCCCCCCCCATCAGCAATGATCCATCTATCTCATTCATGAAGACAAAGCAGAAGTATTCGTTCATTACCTCCTCTGTCCCCCAGTCTCCTCATCTTAGTCTAATTATCCTGTCTTTGTCTCTTTTCTCACTTATGTAACAGAAGAAAGCCTTCTCCCTCCTCCTAATACCCTGCTAACTGCAATTCTTTCTGCACCCTTGCTCTCCGAATTGCCATTCCCACCTCCCTCACCAGCCCTTGGTATTCTTCCTTGTCCTTCTCTGTCTTGGCCCCTCTTGAATTTCTTATAGGCCAGCCTTGTTTCTCACTGCCTGGGCTATCTCAGAGCTGAACTAGCTGGGTGCTTTGATCTTTGAGATCTTCTCTTTGTATCTAGCACACTCCTCCGTTGCAGCCCATAATCCTTCCTCAATAATAGTCAATTTCTGGTCCACCTCCATAGTTGCTGTAATTTTCACTAGGTGCTCTTTTAGTACTTCATCCACTCTCCCAAAGTCCAGGATTTTGGTCTCAGTGGGGACACCTTCCCTGCCTCTCTGGATGGGCCCTTCAGTACCTTCCCTGCCCATGTCCGAGCAGTGACCACTTTCATCCAGTGGCTTCCAGACTGTTATATCCTGTATGTGCTCTCCATTTGTGAGCACCACATCAAGGATTGCCTCTTCCCAGGTGGGTTCAGTTACACCTTGAGTCAGGAACCCATTCTGAATCATTTCCAGAATTTTCTGACTCCCGGCACATGTTGTAGCTGGTACACTCCAGTCCACCATGGGCAAGTTGAAGTCCCTCACTATTACCACTTCTCCCTTCTCTGTGGCCTTATTTAGCATCTGAATGTATGTGCTCAGATGCAGTTGAGACAGCCTGTTTCTGAACCTTCTGTGTACTAACGAAATTATCCCCCTTTCTGGAACCCAGTACAATGAAAGTCCACACAACTTAAAGACACCTTGTTGGGCTAAGAATCTCCCAAACAGGGATCAATGCCTCCTGGCCCGCACTGCTACAGAAGGTACTAGCATTTGACAATATTTCAGACTACGTGAAAAAATTGCCTGGTCATCATAAAGACTGACCGGGAATGAGAACAGATTTTAGTACACCAGCCATAACACCAAGGTCCTTAAACAACTGTTATGTTTTGGATAATGGTTGATGGAACTACTTCTCTGGATGGGTCCTTCAGTACCTACTCATCCAGATAAGGAGGGCATAAAGCCCTTCCCTCCGGAGGGCTGCTGCACAACTGTAAAGCATTTGGTAAGTACTTGTGATGCTCAAGATAAGCCAGAAGGCAAGACTCAGAACCGATAGTGGCTGCCCTCCAGGACAAAGTGGAGGTATTGCCTGTGGCATTTTCAAATTTTGACATGTAGGTAAGCAGCTTTCATGTTCAGGGTGAAGAGCCAATCCCCTCTAGCATTAGGGAATGAGAACCTAAACAGCCACCATTCGAAACTTTTTGCATTCAATGAATTTGTTTAGGTCTCTGAGTTCCAGTACATGCCACAAGTCTCCTGTTCACTTGGGAACCAAAAAGTACCCTGAATAGAATCCCTTGTTTTCTTGCTTGGGATGGACAGTTTTGATAACTTTCTTTTGAATAAGTGACTGCACTTTGTCTTACAGAAGGGAAAAGTGTGCTGGAGAATAATGAGAAGTAGGCAGAGGGTGAACTGGATGGTTAGACAGCAACTCCAGAGCATGTCTCTTTTCTATTTCTAGCAACCTCTTGTCCATTGTAATCTCCCTCTATTTTGACAGAGGAAGGGAAATCCGTCCCCCCCCCCCAAACACACACCTGGAGGTAACAGTGAAGGGAGAAGAAGTGGGGAGTTATAAAGTACCTGGGACAGCAGTGTGTGTGTGGGGGGGAGGGGGGATCTGTAAGTAGGCCACCTCCCTGACCACGGGACTGCTGACAGTAGCAAAATCCAACATGGTCTGCTGGTCTATAACATGATCTGAGGCTCAATAATGGCATTGTCAACATCCAATCCAAATAACTTGAAGCCCCTAATAGGGGCATTCAGTACAGCTTGTTGTACATCAATAGCAAACCCCGCCACCCCGAGTCAGGAATATATCCTGAGACAAGTGCCAGAAGCCACAGCCCTGGCAGAAGCATCATATACAGAGCATAACAGATGCTTTTTAGTACCAATACTGGCTGACGCAGCTTTAATTTAAGGAGTTCAGCTTTGGTAGAGCTATTAGGCAATGCCTGAACAGTAGTCATGTCAGGTTTCGACAGACTAGTCTGATATGTACTCACATAAGCCTGATAATTTGCCATTCTTGTCCCCAAGGATGAAGAGACATAAGTTCTCTTGCCAATAGCATCCAGCTTCCTGAATTCCTTGTAAGGAGACAAAGTACAGTACTCATAACTCTAGGGGGCCTAGAGCGATCATGAGTAGCCAGAATTACCACAGAATCAGTTTCTGGCTGGGAAGCATAAGAACAGGTTACTCACCTGTAACAGTAGTTCTAGGAGTGGTATATGTTGTTCATCCACACGCTTTGGCATGCTCCTTTCCACTTTAAATCCAACCGGAAGTCTTAAAGGTGGCTCCTCCCACCCACCCGGGTGGTATCTACCTTGGCTCCGCCTCATGACGCCAGATCTTAGCCCGCTGGAATCCAGGTTGTGTGCATCCGCAGCTGGGGAGGTCAGGTGGGTTCGTGTGGATGAACATATACCACTCCTAGAACTACTGTTACAGGTGAGTAACCTGTTCTTCTAGGAGTGTGGATATGTTGTTCATCCACACTCTTTGGCAGACTCCTAGCAGTTCCCAGGGAGGAGGGAGGCAAGGTGCACACCCCCTACTTAGGGAACACAGATTGGAGAACTGGGACCCCAAAACCAGCTTCCCGGCGTTACTCAAGGTCGATGTGGTAATGGGCAATGAAGGTGTTTGCTGACTTCCAGGTAGCAATCTGGCAGATTTCTTGGATAGGGATGTCTCTGGAAGCAGCCACTGATGCAGCAGTATGGCAGGTAGAATGAGCCCTTATCCCTCTGGGAGGCTCCTTGTCCGCCAACTCATAGCACAGACCTACGCATGATGTAATCCACTTTGCAATAGTCCACTTCACTGCAGGTCTGCCAGAAGTGGCTTCAGCGTAGGTGACAAACAGCTGACGAACCTCTCCCCGAACTTATGCCATCCTCTCATTGTAATAGGAGAGAGCACGTCTCAGGTCCAAAGTATGGAGCCTGTACTCGGCCTCCGAGGTGTAATTAGGGTGGTATACCAGCAGAGTTAACATCTGGTTATGGTGAAACTCTGACACCACCTTCGGAAGGAATTTCCGGTGGGGACATAGGACAACCTTATCCCTGTAGAAGACCAGACAAGGGGAGTCCACCGAAAGTGCCTGGAGCTCCCCTGTCCTTCTAGCAGATGTGATAGCCACCAGGAAGGCCATCTTCCATGACACGTGCGATTGCCACCATGCCCCGAGCGGTGCCTCCTGACTCCGGCGGCATCTCCAGCCACTGCCACTGAGCCCTCGGATGATCACAAGCTGCCCTCCTGGTTCCAGCGCCCGGGCCAAACCTCCCAGATTGCCACCGCACCCTGAGCGGCACCTCCCGCCTCCGGCGGCATCTCCAGCCACTGCAGCTGAGCCCTCGGATGATCACAAGCCACCCTCCTGGTTCCAGCGCCCAGCCAAACCTCCCAGATTGCCACCGCGCCCCAGAGCGGCACCTCCTGACTCCAGCGGCATCTCCAGCCGCTGCCGCCGAGCCTTCAGATGATCACAAGCTGCCCTCCTGGTTCCAGCACCTGGCCAAACCTCCCAGGTACTGCCGCCAAAACTCCCGGAGACACCCAGCTTCCAGCAGCTCTCTCACTGGTCTGCCTGCCGCCTCCTGATTGGCTCGGCGGGTAGCCCTAAGCTCCCGATTTGTGCGCCTCCTTGACCGAGGTATCTAAGCTGCTGTACGGCTTTCTGAAGCCCTGCAACCGAATTGCCTTAGTGGTCGCTACCCCGAGACATTCAAAGTGTACAATCAGCCTGCTTTTTCGGTCTAATGCATGATTTTTTTGGCTTAAATTCTGTAAACATTGTATTTTGCTATATGTAGTCATTTACTGACACACTACTTCAGGCTTAAAAGTGCTGTAACCTTGATAATTTATGTGTCGGTTGTAGTTGTACTGCCTGTTTAAACTCCTAGCTCTACAAAGTGATTACAGCCCTGTTTTTGCTGCTTGTATTCTCTGTTTTTTTTTCTCACCGCCCATGGTCTATGGGAGCCTGCCTTCATTCTTTCTCTAAATCCTGTTAAACTGGCGACTTTTCCCAGACCTCCCCTGCTATTTTTTTTCCCTAACTCCTGCTCTAAGCTCTCGGTAGACAGCCACCCCCCCAGCTTTAAATTTCTCTCTAACTACTCTTAATCACCCTTCCTCTGTCTGTCTAAATCCCCTCCCACTCCTACCTCAATTGCTAATTTTCCTTTGTCCAAGAATTGCACCCCCACCCACTCCTCAAGATCCTGTCTGCCCCCGCCTAACTGTAGTTCCAACTTGATCTGCCTTTTATCTAATGCTGTTCTCCCTCTTTCCTTGCAGATTGCCACCACACCCAGAGCCCAACCTCCCAGGTACTGCTGCCAAAACTCCCGGAGACGCCCAGCTTCCAGCGGCTCTCTCATTTGTCCACCTGCCACTTTGGTGACTCCTGATTGGCCCAGCGGGAGCCTAAGCTCCCAATTGGTGCGCTTCCTTGGCAGAGGTATCTAAGCTGCTGTACGGCTTTCTGAAGCCCTGCAACCGAATTGCCTTACCGGTCGCTACCCAAGGCATTCAAAGCGTACAGCCAGCTTGCTTTTTCGGCCTGCCCCCACCACCCCCTCCCAGGCCTCCTATTAAATAAACTCCTTGCCCAACCCCTTATACTTACTCTACCGCTACTGGTTCCTAGTTTCTTCCCCGCGACTTATCGCCCTCTCATCAGCCGCAAACAACTGCCCCTCTCCCCCCAACATATCTCTGGCATCTTTTCGTGCCCCCTGTGTTCCATCAACCATGGCACAGACAACAAGGAACCTACTCCTCATCATCTCCTTCCTATCCTATGCTCCCACTTTAATTCCTCCTCTAACCTGCTACCCTCCCCCTAAGTTGATTGAACTAACTCATCCTACCCTTGTACCCCACACTGCCACCTCACCCCTCCCAGCCGCCACCTGGACCTTCTTTCCAATGAGCCTCCCCCCTCGCTTTTCACCCTTGCCTGCTCCTTATCGTCCATCCACCAAATTACCCTCTGCGCTACAAATGCTGGATGTCCCAATTCACCTACTAGAAGACACTCTCCCAAATCAAAATGTTTGTACATCCGTTTTCACCATTTAACTATTGCCCTACTGCTCCTTGCCGTGGGGGACATGCACCCAAACCCCAGCTCAGCGCCCTCAACTTCAATGTCTCTTCCCCCTGCCAAGGCCTCCACTATTAACCCGTCTAGCTCCCTCCCCCGGGGGCTACATTTACTCCACCTCAACATTTGTAGTTTAGCCCCTAAGCTTGATCTCCAAGTCTTAGCTGCACAGCGCATCCCTGATATTACCATCCTGAGACCTGGCTAAACCCTAACCTTTTAGACCCAGCCATTGCCATCCCGGGTTTCAATATCACTCGGCAAGACAGACCCACCTGTGGAGGCGGAGTGGCTATCTATACCAAATCAGACCTGCACTTTTCTATCATGCTCAAAAAATCAGAGCCCAAAGCCTATGAACTACTCATCCTAAAACTTCCCCTGCCTTTCTCTCTCCCAATCTATGTGGCTGGTATCTACTGCTGCCCTGGTACCCCGGCCGTGACAGTCACTGACCTCCTAACCCACCTAGCCTCTTTAGCCCTTTCGGGTGAGCTCTATATCATGGGGGACCTAAATCACAACTGGCCATCCTCTGCTTTCAATAAAGCTCGAGCTGAGATTACCGCCCTCAATCTAGCCCAAACCATCTCCGAACCTACACGCTCAAACCCTAAGACTAACAATTACTCCCTGCTTGACTGGACCCTCACCTCTCACCCCCACCAGGTCAAAAGCTCAGGCCTACTTCCAGACTGTATAAGTGACCACCACATCACTTACATAGTCCGCAAAATCCATCGACCCAAATATTCTACTACAAAGGTCATACAAATCTCTAAACCTCGCCCCTCTCCTGGATGACCAAACCCACTCTAGCTGGGACTTCCTCCTTACTAGTAATGATATAGACGAAGCCTTCACACTCTTCCGTAACACCTTCCTCAGTGTCTGGGACAAACATGCCCCCCTGCATCAGGTTAGAGTCTGGGGAGCCCATCTCCCTTGGACTAACTGCGTGCCAGAATGCCAGGGACAAGGCATGGCGTTTATACAAATCTACACTCCTCCCAAGTGACAATATCTCCTACTGTGCACTCCGTAACAAATGTACCAAGGCTACCCGCTTAGCCAAGGCCGAATACTTTAACACCTTAAACGCCAACCTCGATAGGCCCTCTAAATTCTGGAAAGTTATCAACTCCCTTTTCTCCCCTCCATCTACAATTCTCACCCCTTGCCTACTCACATAGGGGACTCTCCTCACAGATCCCCTCGTGGTCGCCTCCGAATTCAACACCTACTTCACCACCTATGCCACAACCCTACTCTCTCTTCCAAAAATAACCTCAGCCTCTCAGTCTGAAACCCTTAAACTGCTAGGACCAAATTACTTCACATACAAACACCTTGCTCCCATTGATATTTTAGATGCCCTACTCTCCCTGAACCCCGAAAAGGGTAAATCACCTGACGGGTTAGACACCAAACTTCTCTTCCTATCTGCCCACGCCATTGCATCTCCCCTTGCCGCCCTCCTAAACCTTTTGTTTGCCGCTGAATCAATTCCCATGGAGTGGAAGCATTCCACTGTTATCCCTCTACCAAAAGGAGGTGACCCCCACCACCGCAGCAAATTACTGTCCCATCTCCCTGCTCCCCACCCTAGCGAAGCTGCAGGAGCACCTCCTACTCTCGCAACTTTCTCACATCCTCTCTGAATCACACTTCCTCATGCCTTTCCAGGCAGGATTTAGAAAAGACCACTCTACTGCCACCTCCCTGCTAAGGCTCACAGATTCCATCCTTACAGGGATGGACAAAGGCCAAATTATGTCAGCCATTTTCGTCAATTTAGCTAAAGCTTTCGACACAGTATCCCACCCTCTATTACTAACTTGCCTATCCGCTACTGGGTTATCCACATCAGCCACTAACTGGTTCAGAGCCTACTTGCAAGATAGAACCCAGTCTGTAAAAATAGCGGGACTCCACCTCACCTCCACTCCCTATCGTCACTGGCATCCCACAGGGCTCCGTTCTTGGCCCCCTTCTTGGTTCCGTCCTACTAAATTACCTGCCAAAAACCTGCTCTACTACCTCTATACACATGTACGCAGATGACACTTTCCTCTTTACCTCCCGGCTGGACCCAAGAAGAAGTCACTTCCACTCTCCAGGCTGACTTCAACAAGGTACAGCTCTGGTTTAACTCCCACCAACTCTCCCTCAATGCAAAAAAGACAGCCTCCATGATGACATTCGGCTCTAGGCAGAGACTATCCAGACTCACTTCACAACTGATTTTCCACACCCTAGATGAAACAATACTAGAGGAAGTGCCCTCCTTTAGGCACCTTGGAGTCTGGCTTGACCATCACCTGTCCTTCTCTGCCCATGTGGACGCTATCCAGAAAAAGCTACGCCCCGAGCTTGACGCTCTCTACAGGAATCGCAGTTGTCTCCCACCCCCGGTGAGACGCGAAATTACTCCGAAAATGATTCTACCTTCCTTTGACTACTGTGACATAGTCTACAGCTCGGCCCCACAGTCCACCCTATCCAGTCTGGACTCACTCTTTAACGCTTTCTGTTGTTTTGTCCTAGATATTCCCCCCACGTACCCACCACTGTGAGCTCTATCACTCACTGGCCCTCCCATCCCTGAGCAACCGTCAGCTACTTCACAGTATCAAATTTGTGTCCAACTTCTGGCTCTGTGCCCTTCCTTCCTACCTCAGCTCTGCCCTCTCCTCCCTACCAACCCCCTCCCATGCCCTTAGGTCTACTGACTCCCGGCTACTGCCAATCCCTCTCCAGCGGACCACTGCAGGTCAATCAGCCTTCTCCTACCATCTCCCTAAGTTATGGAACGACCAACCAGCCCAAATCCGCCACTCCTCCTCTAGACATTCAATATCCTCTGCCCTACTTAACTACTACGCCACAAACTGTTCCTGCTCCTGACCCCCTCCCCCCTTGCGCATACCCCCTGCACTTGTCCCATCTGCACTTCTGCTCAGCCCCCAGTAACTCGTTTATCCCATTGTCTATGTCTATCTTCTATGGGTGCATTCTAAATTCCTGCACTTTCCCCACCCACCCTGTTCTCAACCTCTCCAAAGACAACATGTACGAGCCACCAGTATTACGAATTCTCTGTATCACTTCAGTGAAATTGTGTAAGCATACATGTCTGTAATCTATGCATTCTATGCCACCTTCCCGTCAGTATCTACACTTTGTAAACCTGTATGTAGCAATGTATCAAGATCCTTTATTATTATTATTTAGTTTTTGTTGACTGGGTAAGTGCACTAGACAAATCCTGCCTATTTTCAGGCATGACCCGGGGGAGGGGGATACAGATGAATGCCAACTGACCTTGAACCAGATTAAGCTGTTGGTGGTATTTTTAGTGAATGAGGGAAATTTGGCCAGGACACCGGGGAAATTCCCCTACTCTTTTCGATAAGTGCCATGGGATCTTTAACATCCACCTGAACTACCACCAGTCCAGGCAGATGGGACCTCGGTTTAACGTCTCATCCGAAAGACGGATCCTAATGTATATCTCAACGTTATGTATTCCCTGTACACTCTGTATCATGTACCATGGTCTCCTATGTGTAACTCTATGAAATGTATATGCTATCTCCCATGTAACCCCCCCCCGGTCACACCGTGAGAGGAGTATCTTTTTGCTCAGTGTGCCCTACCTGGTGAAACTCTTCAATAAATAAATAAAGTGACAACTCACACTTGTGCATAGGTTCAAATGGCTCATCCATGAGCTTTGCCAGTACCAGCAGTAGATCCCACAGAGGTGGAGGTTCACGCAACAGAGGGGATATGTGATCCAGGCCTTTGAAAAAGTGCCTGACCACCGTTTCCTGTGCTGTCAGCTGACCGGCCCGCGCCTGGTAAGCAGAGATAGCTACCAGGTGCACCCTAAAGGTCGATGACCAGAGACCTCCTTTGGAGAGAGACCAAAGGTAGTCAAGAATGTTAGCCACTGAACAGGATAAAGGGTCCAGGCCCTCACCCTGACACCAAATAGAAAACCTTTTCCATTTGAAGGCACATTTCCTGGTCGATTCCTTTCTGGATGCCTCCAGCATGGTGTACACATCCTCGGAAAGACCCAAAGCCTGGAGCTCTAGCCACTCAGGTACCAGGCTGTGAGGTTCAGGGATTGAAGGTCTGGATGGAATACCTTCCCCTCATTGAGTGATATCAGGTCCGAGCATGTGCAAAGCCGCTCCAGGTGCCTGCAGCTGAGGCTGAGGAGATCTGGATACCAAAACTGACACAGACAGTCTGGGGCTACCAGGACAACCTTCGCCTTGTCCCTTCTCACCTTGAGAAGTACCTTGTGGATCAAGGGAAATGGAGGGAAGGCGTAGAGGAGGCCTGGGGGTCCACGGCCTCGAGAAGGCATCCCCCTGCAGCAAGCCCTGCTGAGAGGGGCAGGCATGAAACAGCCTCAGCTTGATGTTTACTTGGAGGCAAACAGGTCCACCATAGGTCTGCCCCAACAGGAGAACAGGCTGTAAGCTACCTCTGGATGGAGAGAACACTCATGGGATGTCTGGCCTAAGCGGCTGAGAGCATCCGCCAGATGGTTTGAGGCTAATGCCACACGGATGGCTAGGAAATCTGCCTCCAACTGGCTCATGAGGGTCCTTATGAGGAGCGCTTCCTTGCACAGCAAATGGGAGTGTGTGCCACCCTGTTTGTTGAGGTAGTACATGGTCGTGGTATTGTCGGTCTGGACTTGAACCATTTGACCCCAGAGCTGAGGAGCGAAAGCTGACAGTGCCAGTCTAACTGCTCTGAGCTCCAACAGGTTGATGTGACATCAGACTCCTCAGGGGCCAAGAGCCCATGGGCCTTTTGTCCCTCATGTGGGCTCCCCAGCCCATGAGAGAGGCATTGGTCAGCTCAGGACTGACAAATGGGACCCCTTCCTGCAACCAGTCTGGGATGGTCCACCATTGGAGAGCGTCCCACATCTTCTGGGTTACAGTGACTAGCTGGTCGAAGTGACCGTAGCACTGAGTCCACTGGGCGGCCAGCTCCCACTGAAGGGGGGTGCATGTGCAACTGGGTCAAGCGGACCACTGAGGTGCATGCCGCCATGTGACCCAGAAGGCACAGAAAGTCCTGGGCAAGGCGCAAGTGCCTAACCAGAAATGATTAGGCAAAGGAGGAAAGAACCTCCGCCCTGTCCGCCAGGAGCCGAGCTTTGGCTTGACAAGAGTCTAGTTCTTCCCCGATGAAGCCCATCACCTGAGACAGCATGAGTTCTGACTTGGCCTCGTTGATCAGGAGGCTGAGTTGGAAACAGGTCTGTAGGGCCATGTCCCTGGGCCTCTCCGCCTCCTGTTGGGTGGATCCTGCTAGGAGCCAATTGTCGAGGTAAGGATAAATCCTGACCCTCCCGATGCCCGAGATGGGCTGCCACCACTGCAATGCATTTGGTGAAGACTTGAGGGGCCGATGACAGGCCGAACAGCATGGCTTGGAACTCGTACAGGGTCCTTTCGACCCTGAAGCGGAGGAACCACTGATGGGACGGACAAACTGGGATGTGGAAGAATGCGTCCTGCAGATCCAGTGAACAGAAGAACAGGTTACTCACCTGTAACAGTAGTTCTAGGAGAGGTAAATGCTGTTCATCCACACTCTCTGGCATGTCCCTTTCCCCTTTAAATCTGGCCGTAAGTCTTCAAGCTGGCTCCTCCCACCTACCCGGATGGTAAATACTTTGTCTCTGCCCCATGACGCCAGATCTTAGCCCACTGGAAGCAAGGTTGTGTGCCTAAAGCCGGGGAGGTCGGATGGGTGCATGTGGATGAACAACATATACCACTCCTAGAAATGGAAATTACGTACTTACCGTAATTATTGATCTTCTTGGACAGTCTCCATCACTCATTCACACTAGTGGGATAGTGCCGAGGCACTAGGACCAGCGGGAGCCTAAAATTTTCTGAAGAGTCGGGCCGAGACAGGACCACGCATGCGCGGCACCGCAAGACTAGCTTGCGCCTGTGTAGGCTATCTCAGTGTCAACCCGCCAACCACCTCAGTACCTTTTCGACTGAGGAGGTGCAGCATAACTAATGAGAATAACTCATCCTGAGTTTCTGGGCCTGAGAGGGCCCAGATGGCCTTTGCAAGAAAGGTCAAAGAATAATGTCCTCACAGTCTGAACCACAGGACCATGAAGACCAGGAAAGAAAACGAGTGAACCCAGGGGATGGTGGATGGGCGTGTGAATGAGTGATGGAGACTGTCCAAAAAGATCAATAATTACAGTAAGAATGTAATTTCCATATCTTCCTGGACTAAGTCTCCATCACTCATTCACACTAGTGGGAGAGTACCGAGCTAAAACCAACAACCCTGAGTAGGGTGGTAGGAGATAAGGTTCACTCAGAAAAGTCAGCCAAGGACTGTTCTGCTAATAAAAAGAGCTGTCTTATAAAAAGCATCTAGAAAATAGTGCCTACAAGAAAAGTGCTCGAGTTGTAACTCACCACTTTGCAGACGACTGCAATGGGCACAAAATGAAAGTCTGCCAGGAAGCCGCAACCACTCTAGGAGAGCGGCAAGAACCTGGCCTCACAATTTGGTCTAGGAC
The DNA here is from genome assembly GCA_016271365.2 of Neoceratodus forsteri. Classification (NCBI taxonomy): domain Eukaryota; kingdom Metazoa; phylum Chordata; order Ceratodontiformes; family Ceratodontidae; genus Neoceratodus; species Neoceratodus forsteri. Next base: position 833,600,363 of record CM028133.1, read on the forward strand.
CAAAATTAATAGTGTCAAAGTCATGTACTAATGTAATGTAAAGGGACCTCAGGAACTGAAAGAGTCGGAGGTAAAGTCTACTGGTTCAGGGTAGACCGGAAAATGCAGATGGAATCCCCCACTATCAAGTATGGCTGACCTGTAAACAACAGGTCCAGGAGCACTTGAACCCCTTACTTGGTGAGCAAGGGGGTCCAGGTGGGGTAGCACATGAAGGAGAATGGTCTCCACTTAAGTCACAGGAACCTTCCTGATGGAAGGTCAAGCACGACTTAGAAGCCTCTCGTGGTGGTCTAGTAGAACCAGATCCTACCAACTGCATATTCCAAAAAGGAATCATCTTGCCCCTGTGTGTACACTATAGTAGCAGTCTATGAACTCAGGGAAGAAAGGAAAAAGTATACAGGAGGCTGTGTCCACTGAGGAAGAAAACATTTCGACAGAAAAAAATAGGGGCTGGATTTCTAAGGCAAATAGAGGCAGATGTGCATCAAGAAGGGACGCAGCAGGACCAAGTTAGGGCTAACCCATTTGCTGAAGTGACTCAATGCTGTGAGGCACTACCCACTCTGGCCTCCCTGAAGGGAGTAGGAAAGGATTCTAGTTTGTTTGCTGAAAAACAAACATCACAACTCCATCACGCACTTGAAGAGGATAGCTTCGTGAGCGACTGGCGTGCACTAGTGCGCAGGAACCGAAGGTGTGAATATTTGAGAAGCTACCTCAGAAAAAAGACCTACTAGACCTTCCGTCAAGGAGAAGAAAAACTGCCTGTTAAGTTAAGCAAGCAAGGAAGAAGGAACCTGAGTTCCGACTCGGTGGAGAGTCGCTTCTGTTGCTGTGAGGCTCTGCTCAAGAGAAGAAAGCCTGGTAAAAAGAAAGGGGAATTAACAGACTGGGCAGTCGCCTAGGTATAGGAAATGACTCTGAATGAGAGAAATCTCTCTTGGAGAAAGAGATGACCCATACCGCCGCCAGATCGGACTCCCCCTTGGGGAAGAAGAAGTCAGGTACTCTTTACCATACTCTGGAGACGAGCACCTCAGGGGCTGAGGCGGAACCTGACCAGATCCAAAAAGGGGGTATCGGATAATTTCGGCTAGGCCCTGTGTTGTGATAAAAATTTTTATTTTTTTTGTAGTCCGAGCCTAAAAAGGCTTTCAGGCTGCTATTTTGCAAAGATTGTCTTGATACAAAATGACAAAGATGTTCTCCATCTGAGTGCAGATGGAGCCTGAGCGTCTATACTGAAATCATGACCAGACTAATAATCACAGCTGGAGAGATATTAACCACCTGTGCCGAAGAAGCCACCGAAGGGGCAATATCACAAGGGGGCTATATACCCCTATCAAAGGAGTGAAAGAGCCAGAGTGGCTCCCGACCATTAAATCAGAATGTTCCACAGAGTGTAACTGTCTTGACGATTGAAAACGTCTAGACACAGAAGTGTATGGTCCATGGACGCAGTGAGAAACACTATAGTGGACCCCATTACTGAGGAATTACTGAAAAGATTTTCCATCACGGACCCTGATGATAGAGAGCACGTGCCCTTCAGTATATAAAATGAGTTGTCCGCTGTATTACTGACCAGAAGGACAGGGAAAGACCCATCTACAGGTAGATGCACTTCTACCCCAGAAGGACCTCCAAGAGAGATCTAGGTCAGAGCCACTAGAGACTCCGCCATCAGGAAGGATGTCGAGGAGCTTGGTACCATGTAGGGAGCCGAGAAAGTGCTGAGCAGAATGAGATTCCGCTGGCAGAGTAGTACAGCAGAGTTCCATCAGCAGAAAACCGCTGGATGACACAAGATCCTTCATAGACTGCCACTCTCTAATGTGTGGAAAAAATAATCCGTAGAACAGGAGTTCATTCTGCGATAAACTTCCTGCCACAAGTTCTGTGGAAAGGAAGTCAGAAAAGGAAAAATGTGTCACTAATTCTGCCATACAGCACCCACTAGCACCTGTGGGGCACCAGTATCACTCGAGGCACAGGAGGGCACCAAGCAGTGCCTATGCCAACCTGAGCGATACCCGAGGGCAGCCACGGCAGTACCCGCAGGCACCCCCGGCACCCATGTAGCAATGGCACCCGAGGCACCCATGACACCCATGGTAAGAATGGCACCCATGGGCACCTGTGGTGCCACTCATGGGTGCCCCCAGTGCCACCCATGGCACCAGCAGGCACTCAGGGCACCAACTGCGGCAACCATGGGTGCACCTGGCACCACCCATGGCACCCCCGACACCCACAGGTGCCACCCACGGCACCGCCCACGGGTGCACGGCGCCACCCAGACACCTGCGGCACCACTGACAGTGCCGACAACCAACGGCAGCAACAAGAGCACCCATGGCAATACACAAAGCGATGGCGCAGATTAAGGCACAGCGCTGACCAAGGCACCGAGGCGCGGCACCAACCAAGGCACTGAGCCACGGCACCGATCAAAGCATTGTGCCACGGCTACCGACACAAAGGTAACGGCACTGACCAAGGCACCGAGGCTTGGCACCGACCAAAGCGCCAAACCACGGCGCCGAAGGAAAATGCCAATGGAAATCCTGAGAAGGGGAGAAGGAAAAAGGTGGTGCCCGTGCCGGCCCCTGCGTGGAAAAGGGAGAGGGCAGTAGGCACGAGGGGTCGACACGATGGCAAAGGCACCAAGAGGCCACCTCGCCGATTGTGATCCAATCGACCCGGCTCTGGTCCAACGGCTTTGAGGCCTGGAGGTCCCGAAATCAGGAACAGAGCCAGGAAAAACTGGAAAGTCAAACCCCCTGCTCCATAGGAGTGGCCCAGAGGTGAAACTGCCCACCGGAGCTCCAAAGAGGACAGAGATGGAGCTCAGAGTTGAGAATGCAGCCGTTAGGAGCAGGGCCAAGAGGAATCCACCAAAGTCGGTTCAGGCCCATTGCCCCTCCCGAACAATCCTCATGTAGACGTACCAACAGGCAACCTCGAGCGGCACTGATTCTTCTTCCCCCAACGAGGAAGAAGAGCTTGAGGTTAAGTGGAGCCGGATCCCTGGATCCACTAGATTTGTGCTTCGGAGGACTGTCCTCCCCCTCGAGCACAGGACTGTCCGTAGTCAGACCCCCCCCCCTTAATTAAGAGCAGTGGACTGGACACAGCCCCTCTGCCATAAAAACTTTCAAACGAAGTCCTCCTACCGTCACCGCTACCGTCTAAGGACAACTCTGTTGGCAGGAAAGAATTTCTTTTTCTTCTTCTTCATAAAATAAGAAATTACTACTTAAAATATTAAATTAAAAGCTGCTGTCGTATAGACGAAAACTTAAGACTCTGGCAGACGAGCGACGTCGACATCCAAGTGCACTCGACGGCGGGAGAAAAGGAACTGAGGCGGTTGGAGGGTTGACGCCGAGATAGCTTACATAGGCGCGAGCTAGTCTCATGGTGCTGAGCATGCGTGGTCCTGTCTTGGCACCGATCCTTCAGAAAATTTTAGGCTCCCGCTTGGTCCGAGCGTCTCTGGCGCCATCCCACCAGTGTGAATGATTGATGGAGACTCAGTCAAGGAAGATCTACTGTTACAGGTGAGTAACCTGTTCTTCTAGGAGTGAGGATATGTTGTTCATCCACACTCTCTGGTAGACTCCAAGCAGTTCTCCTGGAGGAGGGAGGCAAGGCACACACACCCTACTTTGGAAATAAAGATTGGAGAACCGAGGCCCCAAAACCAGCATCCTGGCGTGACTCAAGGTCGATGTGGTAGTGGGTAATAAAGGTGTTTGCTGACTTCCAGGTAGCAGCCCGACACAGTTCCTGGATAGGGATGTCCCTGGAAGCAGCCACCGATGCAGCAATATGGCGGGTAGAATGAGCTCTTATCCCTCTGGGAGGCTCCTTGCCCGCCAACTCATAGCACAGACCTATGCATGATGTAATACACCTTTCAATGGTCCATTTGGCTGCAGGTCTGCCAGAAGCAGCTTCAGTGTAGGTGACAAACAGCTGGCGAACCTCTCCATGAATTTCTGCCATTCTCTCCTTATAACAGGAGAGAGCATGTCTCAGGTCCAAAGTATGGAGCCTGTACTCGGCATCTGAGGTGTAATCAGGGTAGTATACCGGCACAGTTAACACCTGGTTAAGATGAAACTCTGACACCACCTTCGGAAGGAATTTCGGGTTGGGGCGCAGGACAACTTTGTCCCTGTGGAAGACCAGATAAGGGGAGTCCACCGAAAGCGCCTGGAGCTCTCCTGTCCTTCTGGCTGACGTGATAGCCACCAGAAAGCTCACACTTGTGCATAGGTTCGAATGGCTTGCCCATGAGCTTTGCCAAAACCAGCAAGAGATCCCACAGAGGTGGAGGTTCATGCACCGGAGGGGATATGTGATCCAGGCCTTTGAAGAAGCGCCCGAACACTGTCTCCTATGCCAATGTCAGCTGACTGGCCCGCACCTGGTAAGCAGAAATGGCTGCCAGGTGCACCCTAAGGGTCGATGACCGTAGACCCCCTTTGGAGAGAGACCAAAGGTAGTCGAGAATGTCAGCCACAGAGCAGGATAAAGGGTCCAGACTCTTACCCTGACACCAAATGGAAAATCTCTTCCATTTGAAGGCATAACATTTCCTGGTCAATTCTTTACAAGATGCCTCCACCACGGTGTAGACATCCTCGGAAAGACCCAGAGCCTGGAATTCTAGTCGTTCAGGTGCCAGGCTGTGAGGTGCAGGGATTGAAGGTCCAGATGGAATACCTTCCCCTGGTTCAGAGATATCAGGTCTGGGCGACAGAGCCGCTCCGGGGGCATGCAGCTGAGGCTAAGGAGATCTGGGTACCAGAACTGGCGCGGCCAGTCTGGGGCTACCAAAATCATCTTTGCCTTGTCCCTCCTCACCTTGAGTAATATCTTGTGGATCAAGGGAAATGGAGGGAAGGCGCAGAGGAGGCCTGGGGTCCACGACCTCGAGAAGGCATCCCCCTGCAGAGAGCCCTGTTGAGGGGGGCGGGCATGAAACAGCCTCAGCTTGTTTTCCCTGGAGGCAAACAGGTCCACCAACAGTTTGCCTCAGCGGGAGAACAAGTTGTGAGCTACCTCTGGATGCAGAGACCACTTCCACGAAAGGAACTTCAAGTCTGCTGAAGCTGCCGGTTCAAAAGGAGGCAGAGTAAGTTTCTCGAGAACAAAGTTCAAGTACCAAGGGGGAACAGGAGTACTTATAGGAGGTCTCAAATGGAGGACCCCCAGAGAAAGGTCTTGGGGACCTCCAGTTGAGCAAATGTCTTGTCTGCAAAGGGGACATGACAGGCCGAGATGGCTGCCATGTGGACTTTCAGAGAAGAATGACTGAGACCCAGGACAAAAAGATTGCGTAGGTACTCCAGCAGAAGCCCCGCTGAGCAGGAAAAGGGTTCCACGTCCTTAGAAGCAGCCCAGATAGTGAACCTTTTCCACTTTATGGCGTAGGTAGAACTAGTGGAGAGTTTTCTAACCTCCACCAAAATCTCCGCCACTTGGGGAGAAACCCCAAAACGCAACTGGGCTAAGTCCGCAGGAGCCATGCATGCAGCTGAAGAGATTTGAGGCCTGGATGGACCAGGGTCCCCTGATCCTGGGTCAGCAAACCTCGTGATAGAAGAAGAGGATGATCCTCTGAGTATTGTTGTAGAAGAGAGAATCAAACTTGCCTGGGCCAGAAAGGAGTGCAATCAGAATCATTTGTGCTCCTTCTGAAGCTAGTTTCTGTAAGACTCGTGGGATAAGTGGAATTGGGGGAAAGGCATAGATGAATCTATCCTTCCAGCCTAGAGACAGAGCGTCCCTCCAGAAAGCGCCTCGCTCTGGAATGAGCGAGCAGAAGACGGGAAGCTTTGCGTTTAGAGGGGATGCGAACAGGTCGACCTGTGGTGTTCCCCAAAGTCGGAAGATACTGTCTAGAACCCATTGGTCCAGTTCCCACTCGTGAGCCAGAGCAGATGAGTGACTTAGCTTGTCTGCCAAGGTGTTATCGACTCCCGGAACATGAATTGCCGTGAGGTGAAGGTCATGTTGTGTTGCCCAATCCCAAACCCTCATTGCTTCCCTGCAAAGAGGGTAGGACCGAGTCCCCCCCCCCATTTATTGATGTACCAAACCACGCACATGTTGTCCGTCTGAACGGCTAGGTGGCCGGGAAGGATGTATTGGTGAAGGGCTTGGAGAGTGTACAACACTGCTCAAAGCTCGAGCATATTGATGTGGAGTGTCTGTTCGAGCTTGGACCAAAAGCCCTGGGTCCGATGGGGACCTAGATGGGCTCCCCAACCTTTGCCCAAGGCGTCTGTGGTTAGAGTCTGGGGGGGGGGAGAAGATGAAAGAAAGGAACTCCCCAAAATAGGTTCTCTTGAACCATCCGCCACTGCAACTAGAACTGGGTGATCTAAGTCGTCCACTAACTGATCCCATTGGGAGCGGAGAGTCCACTGAGACTCTCATGTGAAGCCGAGCATAAGGAACTGTCTGAATAGCAGCCGCCATGAGCCCAAGAAGGCGAAGGACCGACCTTGCACTGACCCGCCTGCGGCTGGACAACAGACTTATTTGAGTCTGGAGGGTGGATGCCCGGTCCGGTGGCAGGAAGGCCCTGCCAATGGTCATGTCTAGAATCGCCCCGATAAACTGTAGTCTCTGAGATGGGATCAAGTGAGACTTGGAATGGTTGATGGTAATACCCAGGCAGGCAAAAACCTGCTGAGTAAGGGTGAGGCAGCGCAGGAGTTCCTCCCTGGACGAGGCCGCCAGGAGCCAATTGTCCAGGTACGGGAAAACCTGCACCCCCCGGGTACGCAGGTAGGCCGTCACCACTGCTAGGCATTTGGTGAGTACTCGGAGCGCTGAGGATAGGCCAAACAGAAGTGCCTTGAACTGGTAGTGGTCCCCCTGGAACGCAAAACTACGATATTTGTGATGAGACGGGCGAATGGCAATGTGCAGGTAAACATCCTGCATATCCAGGGCACACAGCCATTGACCCGACCGGAGGAGGGGCAGAAGGCTCTGCAACGAGAGCATTCTGAACCTTTTGTATTCCACAAAAAGATTCAGGGAACTTAGATCTAGAATAGGTCTGAGATCTCCTGTCTTCTTTGGGACCAGGAAGAAATGGGAATAGTAACCTATCCCTTGAAGATGAAGAGGGATGGGTTCTATTGCTTTTTTCTCTAGCAGAGCTGAAATCTCTTCCTGGACTAAGAGAAGATGTTCCCGTGAATATGACGACTTTGGTAGGGGGTGGCGAGGTGGTTTCTGTAGAAACTCTATCGAGTGTCCTTCCGCGATCAGCTGGAGCACCCAAGAATCTGATGTTATCCTCTCCCATCCCGGAAGGTGGAGGGAAAACCTCCCTCCTACCGGTTCCTCCGGGGAGTCCGGAGGCTGTGGGAGAGGAGAGGAGAGGAGTCAGGTGGTGTGGGGCAGCGCCGCAGCTGAAGCACCCGCTGCTTTTTTGGACAGGGGGGCTTAGCAGCTGTGGGGGCCTGACGTTTTGTGGCCCGCCTTCCCTTGAGTTTCGCCTTGGGCCGATTCCGGCTGGTGGGGGTGGTACATGGAGTCAACGGACTTCAGTGCCATCCCCTTCTCCTGCAAATCAGTGATGATGTCCTTGACATCACCACCGAAAAGCACCGACCCCCGGAAGGGCGCTTCCTGGGACTGCACTTCCGGGACCAACCCTGACACATGGAGCCAAGCATGACGATGTAGGCCTATGGCGAAAGCTGAGCTCTGTCCAGCAGTGTCCAGTGCATCGTAGGTCGCATGAAGCATGTGTCGACTGGCCGAACGTGCAGAGCGGACAAGATCAGCCAACTCCTGCTTGACCTGAGAGTCCGGCAGGGAGTCCAGTTTGGTTTCCACCTGAGTAAGAATGGCCTTCTGGTAGTCCCCCATATGACCAACATAGTTCAGGGCCCTAATCTCCAGCATGGAGGAAGCGAAGATCTTCTTTCCATACTGGTCCAGTAGGCGGGATTCTTTGTCAGGTGGCGACGAGCTGAGATGTTTTGGATTAGTCGACCGGCCGTGAGCGGTGCTAATCATGACCGAGTCAGCACGAGGGTGAGAATCTAAAAAATCAACACCCTTGGGAGCCTGGTATAGCCTATTCGACTTCCGCGGAAGTGGGGCTAGAGCCGACGGCTGCTTCCAGATGGTGGTAACAAGGTCGGCGTGAGGCTCTATCCAGGGTGGCACCAAAGTAGGAGCTCTCACGGGCAGATCCAGATGCTCGGCGAGTTTCAACCGCTGAGGGTCTGGTTCCAAAGAGTGCCACTGATGAACCTCCTGGAATTTTTGTAGCAACTCCGTAAAAGAAGGATCTTCCAGAGGAGACTTCGGAGGAGTCCTTGGCCTGGGCTTCGACGGAGAGCGTGGATTACAGCACCCGTTTTTAAAAAGTGAATTGCGAGTCATACAGGGCTCGGTTTTAAGTTTAAAGTACCAGGAGCCGTTCACGATTTAGTAGTTTATAAGGGCAGCATGTAACTAAAGTAGGCTTGGCAAAAAATGCCACTTCGTGACTGCACTCGGTCCTGGCGTGTGTCCCCGATGGGGGTTATGCTTCCGGTGTCAGTCAATTTATGGAGGGCCTGGCTAAAAAACGACTATGCAAAATATTTATAACACAGGTACTTTTTTTGCACTTTTATATCTATGGGGTTATTCTGCAATACAAATTACTTCGGTGTGTGCCAGAAGGCACACTGCATGGCTATTAACAAAAACGAGGGGGGTAAAGCTGACAGTGCCCATTTAAATAATGTTGTCCTTTAAGCAGCTTTTTCAGAGGAAAACACTCAAGCTGGTTTTCTTGCACAAACCAAGTGTGCAGGATTAATATGGGAGCGGAAAGCAAATGGCTTTCCTTCCTCTGGAACCTATGTGCATATGGACCAAATCTGCAGGTATTCAAGCCCTGCTTTCTCACTCTTAGCACATGTACCTGAATTCAGATAACTACTACACAAGGGTCACCAAAGCAAATGTTTTATTCACATAACAGCCTCTTAGATATGTACAGATATAGAAAGGGGAAGCGAACGGCTTCCATTTCCATAAACAATTTTATTTGGACATTAATGGCACAAAATAGACAAGGCCACAGGGAGTTTGTCATAACACACACTGGAATTACTACTCCTTAAAGGTTGTTTTAGACCAATTTTAGCAAGGACAATAAGAAGAATACAGGGATAGCAGCAGGTGGTCAACCTACTGTTATCATATTTAAAACAAAAACAGACAGCAAAGAGATGTTGTGCAACAGACTTCTGAGAATAAGAAAGAAAAATTAAGTCAGAAAGGAGTGCATTCCAGTATTAAGTCATGAGGGTTGTTTATTCCTAACTATCACAGGGACTACAGATACCGTTGCTGGTAGCGACAGGAACAGGCGAAGTAACATTTCTGAAAATCACACCAGCACAACCTGAGAGTCGATGATGCCCATTAGAGGGTTTGTGACTGCCATCATCACTGGGAAAGAACCCAAAAGAGGCTACACACCATCCATAGTAGGTACAACAAAGAGCCAAGCTCCAACCTTGGTGCCTCAGCGATTGGGGGGGGGGGGGGTGCTGTAGCTGCTGACACCAGAGCAGTCGATGACAAGGACCTACCCTCCTTCAACGGAGACCTCATAATCACCCTCACCAGTGAAGCATTTTTTTTCTCAGTGGGGGGTGGCTTTGACAGCAATCTGTCCTTGTCCTCCTACTCTTCTCCAACTGTTTTTCCAACCATGACGGTGACAGCGCTGCCGACTGCCTGGGAGTATCCTTACTGGTGGTGACCAAATATGATATAGAAGCTGTCTTGGAGCCCATGGTTTTGCCCTTATGTTCCTTAGACTTGAGGGTGATGAAGGTTTCCAGATCCTTTTTACAGCATCTCCGTGTGTCCTGGTTAAATCCCTGGTAGATTCTGCAGCCCTTATACTGTGGGATAAGCCCAAATAGCAAACGCACACAGTGCAAATGTCCCCCTTACAGATTTTGTAACTTCAGGTACAATACTTAAATTACATTTTTTTCAATGGTGGCATACAGGGGACAAGGTTGATAAGAAAATAGAAAACAATAATATTGTAGAAATTATGACATTGTTTCTCTGCAGGTCCAACAAGCAATTGATGGTAGAATAAAGAGCTAAGTAGCAACTGGGCCACTCATGTTATATAGGCACTGATGCTGCACGTCAACATGGGCAACCCCTGGCTAATAAAGGTTTCTGAGTGGTCCTGACACTGCTGACTTACAGTTCCAATGGTATGGCCCAATGGGGGAAGACATCTTTGATGAAGATCACAAGATTCATAACTCATGAGTAGCAAACCAAAATGAAATTCCTGTCCTGTCAGAGTTATAACCATATTAATAAAATGGAAGGGAGAAAAGTATCAATGTGATTGGCCGATCCATATCACAGGACTGTGTGGTAAGATTTGCACTGCATGCCGGCCTGTCACTCAGTCAAACCAACAGTTGCTTGTTAAACACATACAATACCTTGCTGTTTGGAACATTTTCTAACTAAATGAGCACAAACTGCCATTTCTGAATGTGTGGTATGACAGGTCTTACCTTACATCCCTGGTGGATGATGGCACTTGGATGCACCTCATGCCTCACAACCCACCTGACACATATAATAAGCTATAGCTTACAACATACTCTATCCTGGGTTATTGCTTATTAATACCCACTAGTGAGAATAAGACAGTCATAATACTTTTATGGCATTACCACTCTATGAGCTATGAAACTTACCTTCACATGAGAATATGGCTGCCCACAGCATTCCATATAGTGATGAGATCTCGCTGTTTGATTAACTGTTTCTCTAACTGATAGCATCATTAGGCTTTGTGATAAATGCTTTCAAATAGGGCTGGGTCCTAAATGCACTACTGGCCTATTAAACAGCCAAATGTTCAAAGCTGTTCAAAGCAATCTTACCTGTACTGCGCTGAGAAATCAAGGAAAATTGCTCTGGGATAGACTAAGACTCAGAACTCCTGTAATGTTTGAAAAGTAATCATTTTTTAATTTTAGTATTCAAATCCAATAGACTATGCTTCCAAAAAAAAAGAGAATAAGTCGTTTTCTTTTATACATTTTTTATTTCATACATTTACAAATAAGTAATACAGTGTATTAATGGAGGCCACATGTCTGCCTTTCTTTACAAAGACCAATGTGGAGACAGATGGGGCACAATTTGACAAACAATTTAAAATCATAGCAGTAGGTGGGGTTAAAAAATGATGTTGGAACTGAAAAACGACTTTTTCCACACACACTCCAAAAAGACAGTAATTTAGGCTCTGTCAACAGAACTGGGTAGCTAGAGAACGGCAGGATGCTGAAAGCAACAGAAATAAGGTGGAAGTAACAATAAGTAGCCCCCCAACCACCATTTTATAGAAAAACACATGTTCTGGTCTAGATGAAGATAAAAGAATATAAATTTCCTCACTACCAGAGACAGATGTAGCAAAAGGCTGTGTGGTCTAGTGATTAGAGCAATGAAATGTGTATCAAAAGCAGTGGCATAATGTGCATCGGTGAGCACGTCACTTAACCTGCCTGTGCTTCAGTCCTCTCGGCTCTTAAAACTGGGCAGAAGTACTGAACCTCACTGAAAATGAGATGCTGCAACTCAATCAGGTTATTCTGGGTAACTGCCTTCCAAAAGCAAACAACAAAAAATATACCTAGAAGATTTACTGCACCATGGTACCGGAGGCTGTCATGGACCACACAGTAAGTGGGATATTATTTAAGCAATAACACACAGTGTAGTATACTGTAAGACACAAGGTGAAGCAGAGTGCCTTCAACCACTCAAGAAGCTCATATACCCCAGTACAAACACTGAAGTGTGCATCTGTGCTTATAAAATCACTTCTGAATAAAAACTGATAAAACAGAAAAGCCAGCAATCAGGTCCTGGGGCAGGAGTCAAAGAGTGTACACAGCGGGATAATTACGCACATTTGAAATCCTGTTGACTCAGATTACTTCAATTTCCCCAGTCCATAAATAACTGGTTAAATAACAAATCATGCAGTCATACACAGTAATGTACCTCGTGGCCGCAGGATGTCACTATTCTACTATATTTTGACTGGTTTTCTCATTTTGGCTCAAAGGTGGGTGCTAAGAGGGAAAAAAAGGAGACTTGGCATCCATGACGAGGCCAATTCTATAACTGGGGCAACTTGTGCCTGAGCAAAATAATCAGGGAAGGTCATGTCTGCTTGACATTAGTTCTCTACCACAATCCGTGCACAGGCTGCAAATCAATTTACCAGTTCTCCTGTTTGACTCTTACAGGCAACACAAGTCTGCTTTTTTTTCTCCTTGCTAAATGAAAACAGGAAATGTTGGTGTATTGTTTAAATTCCCTGCTAAGCTACTTTTTGAGTTTACATAATTTTTTTGGAGAGGGTGTCCCTTATCTGCTAATGCTGACACTTCAACAGATGTCATCATGCTCTGGAACGGATTGATAATTAACAAACAAAAAAAACTCTCGGTGGGAGGTAGCAGCATAAAGCCTAATAAAAGGATAAAAAAATAAGACTATTTTCAAAATAATGTCACGCCTGATCTGGACAGTCCTGGTTTTTGTAACTACAGCCCGACCAACGGGGGGAAAAATGGGAGATGTCCCGATCAAAGGCCATAAACCCATTTTAAAAAAAAATCTTAATAAATAGCAACAAACCTATGTAGAGGTGAATTAATGAAAATCCATAAAACAAACAAACACTACAATAAGGAGTCCAGGATTTCACTGTTTTAAAAGACAAAGGTTGCTGGATCTGAAAAATCTGCAAAGTTCTCAAGCTCACATGGCTGCCAGAAGGCAGGCACATCACAATGCATCAGCCCCCAGTATCCACTGAGATCTAGTAAACATGGTGGTGTCTAAAAGGAAACTACTGCTTTCCCAAGAGACCCAGGTCTCCACATCATACTGCAGAGACTGGCTCATTATGTGGCCAAGCAAACAGTAAGACATAAGGGTGTCTACAAGAAAACTGCTCTCTCCCAGGAAAACCCAGGTCTGAATCCCACCGCAAACACTGGCTCACTGATTGGCCTTCAGCACATCACTTTATCTCCTTGTGTCTCACTTCTTCCTACTACAAGACAGGGTAAAAGTCACAGGATGTATGTCAAGTGAAGAATGCAGAACATCTCTATTTATTTGAAGCAGTACCGAGCTTTCAGTTTAAAAACAACAGACTCGCAGGTGTAGCACCAGCTCAAGGAGACACACCAACCCCTCAGTGACTTCGAGCCACACTGGTTCTTACTCAAGGGGGGCTCCCCCGAGGAACAGCCAGTATAGTTCGAAGCTATTGGGGTGCTGGCACGTCCTCGATCTGAGAGTTTATTTTTAAACTTACAGCTTGGCACAGCTTCAGAGATGTTCTGCCATCCTACACTTGGCATATATCCACTGAGTAAGTGTGTAGATTTGAGTGCCTTCAATTGTGTCTAAACCCTGGAAAGAAATTACTGTAGCCACTTGAAGAGCACCTACCATTTCACTCAAGTACACCTGACCTTTGCAACCAAGCTCCTCAAGGGATTTACCCTCACCAGTGGGACTGAACAGCCTGGCCACTGATGCTCAAAGGTCACAGTGCCCCATCTGGGGATGGAGGGTCTTTTTCACCCAAACACACACTGTTTTCCCAGTTCTTTCTTGTCCCTCCCAAGTGGGGTCAGAAGCCCCACCCACCCACGATACTTCCACACCACAAAGACTGCCCACACCAAGCTGACTGGACCACCAGGTGAGGAGTTGTGCAACGGACTGCTCCCACACACCACCACCACCTTGGAGCACGGCAGCATGCAGCAAAGCATAAAGGCCTTCTGTTACCAGCCTGATGTGACACGCTGGGCTCAGAATGGAACCCAGATCCCTTGGATTGCAAACAGCTACCCAGTTGATGTGCTACTGAAAACAACCACAACAAAAGCGAAGACTTGGACCAAAGTGTAACGCCACATATATGCAGTTTGTGAGCATGGGATCGCAGCACTAGCCACTTACGCTTCTCGTTCTCCTCAAGGACACTTCGTCATGGGCCTCCTGATGAAGTGTTCTGGGAGAGACACTGTCCCGAGGTAGTAGTGCTGTGGCTTCTGTGCTCACAAACCGCTAAGCATGTGTATGCTATATTTTGGACCGGTGCTCACTTTTGTGTGTTTGTTTCCTGTTTCCAGTTATAGCTTTAGCACCCGCTCGTTCTGTTAGCACACTCGCCTGTGTCTTTTTGATGTGCTGCTGAGCTGGCTATCAACTGTTAGTAGTGACCTAACACCTCATATGTTGTCCCTTCATTGCTCCTGATCTCTACACGTCCCCATCCTCCAAAAACAGTCTATGCACTTCAAAGGAAGATGATTTCTTAAAGACCCATAACCACCCCCAGGCATTCTCACCTCAGCCAGCAGCCTCCATTGAGCATTCACACTAGACTTTACATAAACTGTAAAAAACATTTACATTGCCAGCAGGCAGTCTGAACAGTGCTGTATATACATCTATTGGACAACATAACCCCAATCCCCATGAATGTGTTCCTGGCAATACTTATTCTACAGTAGCAATATTTTCCCTCCCCACCCCTCTCATGCACCCCACTGCAGTAAGGAGCCATTTATCAATCTCACTGCCCCTTTCACCTCCCCCCACCACCAGATCCACCCCCGCCGGCCCCTCCCTGTCCACTGGGATCCTGTGCTCCGGACATCATCAGGAACAAGACGATGGGAATGATGTACATCCACTAGAGAGAGAGAGAGAGAGAACAAAAAGGAAAAAAGAAAATTATTTTATTAGCTCATCTCAGAATCCAGCAAACAATGAGTCAGCAGGTTTAAGCAGCCCCCCACAACCAAACTGGCTACGGTACACTACATTCTGTTGGCCAGTCTTAAGTGGAAAGTCCCATGAACCTTTTTTTCTGTTTGCCAGTGTAGTGTGTAGGCATGAAAAATGAGTCTCTCTCTTGCAACCCCTTAATTTCATCCTAATTTAAATTTAAATGAAGTTGTTTCACTCTGTTCAGCCCTGGTGTGAAAGTCTGTTTGATGCCATTGCAAAGGACAGGACCCCACTCATAAAAGGAAACACAGGACTTGATAATATGTATTTGCACATCACAGGGGCTGGGAGTAAGCAAAGAGTTCCTGCCACATAGGGATTACTCAGTCGAGTAACAAAACTTCACAAGCACCAGTATCCTTCCAAGCACATTTTTCCAACTCAGGCACACTTTAAACAACAGAAAGCATTAGAGAACTTGCCTTGAAAAGTTTGACGGTCAGCACAAGAAAACAGGGATTTCAGAAGACCTACAACAGCACTTCGGCTGACTTGTGCATGTATCACAGGGGTCGAACTTGGCACCGGCCCACTAGACAAATACTGGTGGATTTTAACTAGCCGTGCAGGCTTGTACCGGAGAAGGTAGCATCTCAATAAGTACACCAGCTGGGCCAGTCAAATGGTTTGTGGTGCTAGTGGATTTTCCCAGTCACTAGCCCTGCTGGCTAGTGGCTGCAAAACTTAATGTCAACCCCTGCATCATCAGCTCTCATGAGGCCCTGTATGAGTGGGGTCATGATCTTTGCAATGGTGTCAAACAGATTTTCATATCAGGGCAGAATAGAGTGAAGCAACTTCATTTAAATTAGCATGAAATTAGGGACGTGTAAGAGAGGGAATCATAGTTCATGGCTACAAACTACACAGGTACACAGAAAATAGGTTGAGGGGACTTTCCCCATTTTTCAACAGTCCTCGGTACAATCCTATTCAATGTGTCCTTTAGATCAGAGTCAGCTGGACAGAGGAAACCACAAGGCAGCCTGCTCACAGGAGTCCATGAGGGTAGATTTGTCCTGGGCAGCTGCTACTGGCTGAATCCCCAACTGGGGCAGGGAAGGTTATCACTGGGCAGCTAAACACATTCTAAGGAGAGATGTCTGATACATAACAGCAACAATTTATGGAAGTCCACCCTCAGGTATCAGCCTCCTATATACAGTATTACTGCCAAATGTTCTGTGAATTAGGGGATGCAAGCCATGGAATGTCCACACAACAAATCTTTGACAGTAAGGTGAAGTAAGTTTAAAGAATCCAACTTCCAGAGTGGAATTCCGGATTCAGGGATTTTTAACAATCTTTTCTTGGGAAGTGGGGGCGTAACATTCTACTTTGTTTTCCAACAGGATTACTGCCCTCTCAGATATAGTGCTGCAGGTAAAAGAAGCAAAACTGAGGGAAGGCCCCCCTCATCTGTGTAGCCACCCGCTAGTAGAGCCAGAAGCAGCATGGATGTCAGCTGTGAAGGCAGCCGCTCCCCTGCTCTCCTGGCTAGAAGGGTGTAGCCATGCCAACCCAGATCAAAAGGGTGAGGATGGAGGAGTCATAATGGGACAATAGGAAAAAAAGAATACTAAAGCCAAATGACGTTACTCTGAACAAGTTAAAACACTGCTGGCTTACCAAGGAGGTTAGCTTAATGGGATGCGTCTGACACTCCAGAGAGGTATTAGGATAGGAAATACTGACAAGTAGTCTACACACGAAGGAGGCGTAAATCCTGAGTCTCAAACTTACTCTTGGACTTGAAAACAAAGTACTACTACTACTCTCCACTGTCTACATACTCTCGGCGGGAACCCACACTACTGGGCTACAGCAAGTAATTACCAATCTAAAGCAATATAGGCAAAACTGGGAACACATCATTGTCGGAGACTTTAACATCAATTGGCAGTCCAATGATGCCTTCTCAGTCCGAGATCAGATGTCTGTCCTCCACCTTTCTCAGCTGGTAACTCAATCCACCAGATTTAACTATAAAACTGGCTCAAGTACACTAATTGACTGGCTCCTCACCATCTGCCCAGAGCACTTCACCAAGGTCACAGTCCTACCCAACACCCTTAGTGATCACACCCCAGTAATGTTCTCATGGTCGAAAAAGTTCACCAAAAATGCTTCCCAGGTCCTGAGAAATAGGTCTCTGAGAACTGGCCAGCTCAACACCTTTAGACAATACCTCTTCCTGGTGGACTGGCCACCTCTGGGCAGGGAACATGATGGCAACCAAGCCCTAAACTATTTCATCACAATATTTAATAAAGCATGTGACACATCTGCCCCTATAGAACCAAAAAAGTTAAAGGGGCTACCAACCCATGGCTCACTGGCTCCCTCATTGAGCTCATGCGCCAAAGGGACAACTTGTGGCATAGGGCCAAAGCAACAGGAAAACATCCTGACATTGTTGCCTACAAAACTGCCAGCAACAAATGCACCTAGCTCATTCGACAGGCCAATGCCGCCTATTACAACTACCTCTTGAAAAGGAGCTGGGGCCGTGAAAGAGAGTTTTGGGACTCTGTAAATTCACTTACCAGAAAAGCACCCAGAACTCCTCCTGAATTTATTATTACCCCAGCTGAGACACTCCAGGAGTCAGGTGACATAGTGAATGCTTTTAACCAGGCTTTCACAGATCTCAGTATGGTACTACCCAGGGACTATCTGTCCACCACCCCCGGCACCAAATATGCCTTCAAACATAGCTTCATACGCCACTACTGCTAATGGGACACCCCTTTTCTACTTTAAGCAGCTCTGTAAACATGACACCATAAAATATGTCAGACATGCTCTAGGGAAGACATGGATGGGTAGTGATCTCACTGACATGAAGATAACAGCTCTGGTACTAAACAGGGTAGCTGAACCTCTAACGAAAGTGTTCAATGCCTCACTAAGATCAGGTGTTTTCCCTGACAAGTAGAAGGAAGCACTGGTAACTCCTGTCTTCAAAACAGCAGGCCCATTTCTATTCCTCCCCCCCCCCCCATCTACAGCCCTCGAACGAGTGTTCTCAGACCAGCTCACAGAGTATCTATCCAAGTACAACCTAATACGTGCCCAGCAGCACGGGCTCAGGAGAGATCACCCGACTCTCTCCGCATTGGCAGATTATACCTCCCTAATCTACAATGCCTTTGATGAAGGTCAGGCAGTGGGGTCGGTCTTTATAGACCTCACCAAGGCCTCCGACACTGTCAACCACCAACTCCTACTATAAAACCTCCTTACTATTGGACTGTTAAGTGACATGGTGGAACGGTTCGACAGCTACCTCTTGTGCAGGACCCAGCGCATCAAAATCAAAGGCAAGCTCTCGGAGCCAAGGGTGGTTAGCCTTGGTGTCCCTCAAGGATCAATACTGGGGCCATTCCTCTTCAGTCTCTTTATCAACCCGTTACCCTCAGAGTGCCCTGAGCACATCATGCTATATGCTGATGATGCTGTCATCTCTGTTGAAGGAACAAACATGGCTAAGATCTCTGCTGCACTTCAAGACAATTTCCACAGACTTGAAAAATGGTTTTCCAGTGACAAACTCTTGCTCAACTATAAGAAAAACAAAGAGCATGCTTTTCTCCATCCAGCAAAACACAAAGAAGTTTGGGCAGCAGCAGTTCCAGTGTCTCAAAGGTGACACACTGGAACAAGTTAGCACCATTCAAATATCTTGAGGTCCATCTCGATGACAACCTACCATTCGTAAACCATGTCGATCATGTTGTTAAGACTGCCAATATAAAGCTTGGTGTACTCTACCAGCACAGGCATTCAATGACACTGGAAGCCCTGAAGCTGATCACAAGCTGTTCGGTCTTATCCATCACCGACTATGGCCTCGTTATCTAAGGTGTCGGTACCGATACTGCACTCAAAAGGGTAAAAATCCTAATGAACAAAGCCTGTCACCTAGTTCTGGGGGCTGATCATAGGGCACATACTTGTGCCTTTTATCAAGAAATAGGCTGACTCCCTCTCCACAATAGGGTTCTATACCAAGCGTGCCTACTGACAAAGAAGTCATTGCTAGGACTCACACCTGGCTCAACCTCCTGCCTCTTCAAAACCACCCAACCTACCATTAGGACTCGGAATGAGGTGATAGGGGGGTTGGTAGTGCTGTTTAAGTGAACAGCGCAGGCTCAGAGATCACTTTCCTACCGTCGACCCAAATGGCTCAATGAACTCCCCAAGGAATGGATTGAGCATAGTAAGGTCAGCCAATTCGAATTGGGACTCCATGCCCACCTAGCCCTTGACAATGTCTGCAAATGTACCCACAAACCCCATATTACCAAGCCTGCTGCCTACCATTCCTGGTGGTAGGACACTGGGCAAATTCCACCATTGCTCCCCCCTGCACCTCATGCCACCACTGCCCCCGCCACCAGTTCCCATAACCGCTGACCTACTCCCACACCACTCCCCTCCTCCTGCCACCAGCCTACCCTTCTGCTTGCTACCCATCCCCAATCCCCCTCTCCCTGCTCTCCCCCTTGACAATCCTTCCTCTTTCCATCACCCCCCCCAAAGCTCCCCTCCCTCAGAGAATAGCGTGAACAAAGCCTCCCCCGGCTGCTTCTATATAGAGCAATGCTAAGGATCATTAGACCTCAAGCACTACCCTGCACTTACTCTGTTATTGCCTCACTTTCAATCTGTCCTGCTCAGGATAGTTTCCACAAATTTATTTTTTTTGCAACCATTGTTTATTGTACACCCCTAGGAAACTACAATGTAAACCAACTACGGAATCTGCAGATCCCTATGTAAACTGTAATTTGTTTGTCTTGTGTATCTGTATGACTTGGAACCTTTGTAAACGAGTCTCAGACTCAAAGGTATTAATCCCAATCTTAAATAAATAAAAAAGACAATTTTAGAGTATGACAAAATGGGAAACCTCCCTCCAAGAGTAAATATTAGAGGGTAATAAAAGGGCCTGAATTTTAGTTATAAATTACTTATGTGATTTAAACCAATCAGCCTCAGAGCTGCAGGACCTCATACTTGGTGTACAGCTTGTCAGCTCCTGCAGGATCATTCCACTTCAGAGCTCGTGGGAGTAGGTGGGGGAGGCATCGATACAGTATCTTCTAATACAAAATAAAAAAAAGTTATGTGAAACTTATAAAACATCACTGTAGCAAACTCAGTTGAGTAATAATAAGTTAAAAAGTCTTCCATGGTGTCTCTCTTATGGTGTGAGAGTCCTCATGTGGGGTTTCAACAGGCTTTACCACTCAGTTTCACACTGCAGACCTCAAGCAAACATCATGAGGACTCTTACACCATATGAAATACTCCTCAAAGGACCAACTAACTTATGATAAAACCTGCTGGTATGATGAGTGAGTCCCGCCATCAACATTCCGGGCGCAGGAAAGACACTATTGATACTGTTACTGAACAACATTTGGGATATTGAAGTATTTTGTGACTTCATTCCGGCCCAGAAAAGGTCTCTCTGCCCATTCACAAATGGCCCCTTTCAAGTAATAGCTGCTAGCTGTCCTTAGCTGTGTGAAGGATGCTGCTGTAATGTGGATTAGCGGTCAACTGAGAGCTGAGACCACAGAAACTCATGTCACTTATAACCCAGTGCAGAGCCCTCATCTTTTATACTGTTTATACTATTCACCAACTTACCTTCCCGAACAGTGTTATGTTTCTTGGAAGCAAAAACTGGGATCTCAGCTTATGGAGTGGAGTGACTTTCCCCAGTTAGCACAAAGTCATGCCCTGCTCTACTGCCAAGTGTGAGAGCAGTAACACCACCAAGCACTGGAAGCTTAGGTTGTGCAACTGGCAGCAGAATGTGAAAGGTTTCACTTGGCTAATACAACAGAGGGCACCTGTAAGCACTGTACACTCTTATATAGATGAAGACACACGGTTACAAATAATACACTGTTACAAATAATCACTATGGCAAACCAGTAAAGCCTCCTGTGCCAGTTTTCCACCAATGATTTTGACTCTAAACTACACCACGTGACAGGCAAGAAGAGCAAAGGTAGGACCCCACAGATAACAGTACCAGAAGGCAAAGAGAAGTGAATAATTTGAGACAAGACACTGTAGGTGAAGTGGAAATCACAGAACTTTAATGAATGTCTTGCATGAACATGCTAAGGGCCAGTCTGATGGACCAGCAGCAGAGTGCCTGTTTGCCATAAGAAAAATCTGCCATCAATTCTTGACCCCAGAGCATTAGCTGGGCTGGCAAGAGGCAGAAGGTGGCATTCTATGGGACATGCCAGCCCTCTGGTCACCATGGGGATGGGGACAGGTACATACATGAAACCCCCTCCTTGCGTCTCTGATGCCATCTGACACCTGTCACCACAGTCCACCCAGCACTGGGTTTTAGCTCCCAGTGTTCTGGGCTGATCTGTGCCGCTGGCCCATGTGGGGGACGGTGCTGGTCTCCCAGGTGTCACAGTATCTTGGAGCCAACCAAGTAACTTTGTTTTAACTTGATACGGTCTCCCCTCACCCCTAAATTCTCATCTTGTTCTAAGTGTTTGGGGTAGAAGCTTTCAATGGTTACTGCCCTACTTTTAACATTTTGCTGTACTGTAAGTTTATTTGAGAGAGCAGGCCTTAAACTGGCCACCACCCCACTTGCAACATTAACCTTTCACAGCTATAGCTGTTATAGGAGTGTGTGTTGGGGGCGGGTGAGATACAACTGATAAATGCCTCACTTTTAAAATGTAACTCAGGGGTGTGTGTAGGGATACAAATGGTTGATATCCCTCTTTTAGTATTTATCTCTCTGTTATAAGAGGAGGTGCGGTGGGTGGGTGTGTGGAGACAACTGGTCACTGCCACAACTATAAACATTAACCTGTCAACATTATATGTATATGTGGGGGCTGAGAACAACATCTGGTCACTGGCCCAATTTAAACAATACATTTTATCTGTTATAAAAGTGTATACATGAGGTTAACAGTTCACTGCTTTCCTTCAACATTACACTATGATAGGGAAGGAGCTTTAGCTGGTTACTAAACTCCTTCTGACCACTCCAGAGGGTCTGCACATGCAGGACGATTACTGCACGAGTATAAAGCTCTGGGCTCTTGAGATGGCCTACAAGGTACAAGGGGGACAGGGGGCAAAATAAAAATGGTTCTACAGCCAGCATAGCACAAATACTGAACTGCTGTAAAACCCAGAGCACTCTTGCTCACAGACCAGAGCGTTAATCTGTACTCTAGCCAATGATGGTGGCTTTTTAAACATCAGATAGACACAGAGTGGAAAAGGAGGAACAGCATAAGAGAGGGGGATTAGAAAGACCAACAATTATCAGAATCTTTAGTTAATGGTAGAGGAAGCCATTGGTTAGAAGAGAAAGGTGAGTCCGTGCGAACTGGGCAAAAAACAAAGGGCAAATGACAAGACCATGAGCAAATGCTTACTTCATTTGATTCCCCCTTTCTACTAGCTGTCTTCCTTCCTCCCTGTGGAGAGTGTTGTCTTAGTGACAGGAAGACATTCATTACACAGTGCTTTGGATTATCTGTGTTTAGAGCAGAGACTTACAAATGGATCCACTTGTAACTGGAAACCTAGACAGACAGACACAAATAGAGCTCCACATGCAGATACACAATGGCTCATATGTAGGCACAGAAATGCACACACGCAGACAACAGGCACACAAACGACAAGCATAAGCACACACATGTATGTACACAAACACAGAAACAGACTAACCAAAGACACACAGTCTCTATGTAACCCAGTGTACCACTGTGCCCAGCACAAATTCTCATTAGACAACAAACGCAAAGCAGGCCCAGTCATTTGCACTTTGTTTTGATTGGACTCTGGACCCTTTGCCCAGAGGTCACAGAGGTCAGAGATTAAAGAGTAGGATAAGAATTTACTTCTCCTCAGGCCTGTGGTCCTGGCTCCCTGGGAACTTTCACCGAGTTGGAAACCATGAGAAACACGGCCCCTCCCAGAATTAAATGCCACTGCAGGGAAAGAAAAACCAGCTTGTCATCATCAATGTTACAGTATGTACTCCCTTCTCCCATGGTCACAGCTGAGTACTCACTCCCCTCCTATCTACAGGACTGGGAGTACCCACTCTCCTCTCTCATGGTTAGTGCAGGAGTAAAGTACAGTTACTAATTTATTTAATTTTATTTATTTAAAAGAGTTTCACCAGGAAAGACAACAATGAGCCTAAAGGCTCGTTTCCAATTGCATCCTGGGGAAAAGGGGATGTGGATTACAATAAGCACGAACAACACTACAATATATACAAAATATATACAATGAGAGGCATAAACTTCACAGATTAATCCAATAGCAACATCAACTGTTCATGGATAACTACAGAGTCTGTGCTACACACTGCAGACTATAAAACCAGTTACCAGTAAGGAAGGGAGACGACTGAGGCGAAGAAGGTTTGGAGAGAATTATACCAGTAAGAAATGAAAATTACATACCTACCGTAATTCTGGTCTTTCTGTGTATCCTCACTATTCATCACCTTTGGGTTCTGGCCAGAGGTCACAACCCCGTAAGACTCTTTTTATTGGAGATGGGCAGAGTCGACACACTGTGTGGCGCTCATGAGGTTAGTCGGTGAGTGTTGTCGATCTGACCAGTTCTGAGTCTCCAAAAAGTAAGAAAGGGTTGCGAGGAAGGGGCAAGGAAGTCCAAGGGACAGACGAAGGAAAAGATATATAAACTAAAAGGAAAAATAAACGACTGAGAGAACAGAATAAGTTTGAAAACTAAGGGACTGGGTAGAGGCCCCAATCTCTGGAAGTAGAAAAGGAGGAGGGAGGAGAGGGAGGGGTTAAGGAACTTAGAGATAAGGATGTTTGGGGAGGGAGGAGGAACACACCCTGAAGCCTTGACCTATCCCCAGAATGTATAGGAACTGCGAAGGAGTAGTCAAAAAGGTTAACTGCCAGAATTCAAGGCACAGAATGACTGGCAATAACTCCAGCATAAGCAGAATCGGCTATTCTGGAAGAAAAGACAGGATACAGGGAATATCCCCTCTACCCCAAAAAATAAATTTTTGGTGTAAGAAACCTAGTTTCTTAAATTAAATCGAGGTTGTGTCCAAAGGACAAGGAAATTAAAGCAAGCTGACAGGGAGAAGTGGAGAGGGAACAGAAAGGAGAGCAACTACCAACCCCCACCCCACGGGGTGGAGCCGAGGCACTGAAGGAGTGCCCCCCATCCTGACCACTCTACCCCTAGAGAAAAATATCCCCCCATGTGCCCCAAGTCACCCCACTCCTGACTAACAGAAAGGAAGCGGGTGAGGGAGAGGGCACAGAGAGGACGGGAACCCAGAGATTGAGGCCCCAGGGGGATGGAAGGTGGGATTGTGATGAATGGCGAAGATGCACAGAAAGAGCAGAATTACAGTAGGTACGTCATTTTCATATCTTATCTGTGTCAATCTTCACTATTCATCACCTTTGGGTGAGTGCCGAGCCCCCCAAAGGGGGCCCTAACCCTAAAGGACTAAGTCCCTTAGCTCTCAGTGGATGGCCACCCAGAGAGAGAGAGAGAGAGAGAACCTTCACGAGTCTGGAGAGGCCCGGGAGTGGAGAGAGAGAGATGGGGACTCCTCGGAAGGAGTAGGAAGTTACCCCGACAGATGCCGTCTCAGCCTGCTGGAGAAATAGATGGGTTCTCTGGTAGGAGGAGGAAATCACCCTATGCCAGGCCAAAGGTGACAAACGGCAAAGACGCAGCCATGCTGTCAGCCTAGAGCAGATCACTGCCCCTACGACCCTGGAAGCCTTGCTAGCTCCAGGCCACGTGCAGAGACTGCAATGGCTTGTCTGGTTACCTCTGTGTCATGCAGCGCGGCTAGGCTTTGACCTAGCCTGGACTAAAGGAACCTATCATAGGTAACATAGTGGGCCTGATGTGCTGAAATAGACAGCAGCAACCATGCCGAGTAGAACGTCCTCCCCCCCCAGAAGTCAAAATCCATAGAGTCTTGATCTGAGGGGTGGTCACTGTGAGGGGCGCGCAGCCCATCAGGAGTGTCCAGCTGTGTCAATCCTGACTGAGGATGAGGCACAGAACCTGGAGACTCGGGGGGCGGGTACAATACCTCTGGCAGAGATCCCTAGGGGCTGGGACTCCAGAAAAGGGTCTTTGCCAGAAACACAACAGTGCCTCCCAAAAGGGAGCAGGTCGGTGGGGCACAACAAGGGTGTCCACACTGAAATTGCCTAGAAAGGCGAGCGTTGAGTGCTCTGGATTGTGCTGCATGGGTGGGGTGATGTGCAGGTCCTCCAACATCCTCACAAGGAATCGCTGATACTCTGCTAGATCAGCAGCTGGGGAGATGTGGACAGATGGTTCCCTTCGTCCAGAAGAGGGGGATGAGGGGACCTCAAGCGTTCAGAAGCTGACTGCTCAGGGGGAAGATGAAAAACCTGTCTGTCCATAGCCCTGACATAGGTGGGAAATTGAGCAGCCACAGCTCTGAACTGCTCCCAGGAGAGAGGACCGCTAGGACCAAGAATACCTGGGAGTGCAGGAGAATGTGGCAGAGCCAACAGGAATCGGCTGTCCTCCGCCTGGGCTAGGGAGCGCACCTGGAGCCCCAAGAGAAGAAGGAGCCCCGGAAAACTCCACAGCCGACAGCTGGTCAACCAAACTGGAACTACCTAGGCTGCGCCCTGAAGAATTCCCCTGTGAGGTGACGGGGGCCATGAAAGTCCAGAAGGATGGTCCCCCACCTCCAAAGAACGGGGCCCTCTCGAGTTAACCGAAAGGGAAGGGCAGGGATCTGTGCTATGACATCTCCTGGAGCCCGGATGGGTTACAGAAAAAGGTTGCCGTATCAAACCCATACCCTTGGAATCCGAAAGTGTCCTCCTCCTCCTCGAAAGAGCCAGCCGAGGCAGCTGGCAACCCTGGTCGGCCCCTGAAGGGGTGATCCAGGGAGCAAGCACCCTCCCCCTCCTGTGGGTGCTCCAATCGGCCCCAAAGTTGGGCGATCCAGGCATACCACTACTGAGGGGTCAGAAAACCCGCTGAGACCAGGCTGCAGAGCAATGGTGGCCTGCACCACTGTCTGCTGGTCAGCACCCCTGACCCTGGTTCCGGAAGCAACTGTCCTCTCCTCAGAAGGGGGCTGGTTCCGGGCAGTCGAAGACACTACCAAGGTGTCCAAGTGGGCAACCAACTCCAAAGAATCAGACTGCCTGTCTGATTCAGAATCAGATTCCTCCTCCGAGGAGGTGGAGATCGAAGTTCTGTGCCAAACAGTGCATGGATGCCCCCTGCCATTCCAACTGATAAGGGCACCAGACCAAGTGACTGCACCAGAGTCGGCACCGCAACCGCCAGCTGCATCACGAATGGTGCGGGAAGAAGACACAGCGCCAATGACAGCAGCAGTATCGGAGCCAGAGCCTGTCATGGCACTGTCACGGCACCGAGACCAGAGACGGCACTGACGACGGCTCTGACCGTGCTCTCAGAGCCAAGATCCGAAACCCCCATTGCGATGTGTCCTCGCATGGTGCCGCAAGCGGCTCCAGAGCTGGACATGGCGCCGTGCTCAACCACAGCGCTGTGGGCGGCGCCGAGGCAAGAAACAGCAAAGGACGGTGCCGTACAGCCTCCCACGGCACCATCAGCACCATCGGCACCGCAAATAGAGCCAACAGCAGCAACGACGCCGAGCGACAGACCGGCGCCAACAATGGCACCATCAGGGCCCACGGTGCTGCGAACGGCGCCGAGGCTCAAGACGGCACCGACAGACAGCATCGAGAACGGTGCCGACCCAGGCCTTCCGAGCCGAGGGAAGGACACTGGGGGAGCCTTCACCCCTGTAGGGGCAATTGCCAAGGCGGTGCATCCCACCCGTTCCCCAAGGGGAATGGACTGGGCCTCCTGCACCGCAGAAGGGGCTTCTGCAATGGCGAGGCTACTAGGAGCAACGCTCCCTCCTCCTCGGGTTGTATAGAACCGTAAGAAGACCCGGAGGAAAGGCCGAGAGAATGTGGCTTGGCCCGACGAGTGCGCGCCCGTCTCCCAAAAGTCGGCGGAGCTCATCCAACTTTCCACACCGTTGTTCGATGACACGATGGTCCATGGAGAAGTAGGCGTCGCACGAATCCATGTCGTGTAGCAGGCCAAGACACGCGAGGCAATGGTCATGCTGGTCTGTGATGGAATACTTATGGCCACACAGGGGGTCGTCCTGTCTTTTTAGTTTTCTTGCCCTCCCCGACCGAGACATGACCTACAGAAAAAACACCACCAAACAAGACCCGACGTCTCAAAATAAAAGAAGGAACAGTCTTATCAGGCGACGTCGAGTGGAGCGAAAACTGAACCGGCAGGAAAGATTTGAGTTGATGGAGTCGATGGACTACGATATCGGAGCCGAAGGCTTCAAGAAATTCAACAGGCCTCTCACGCAGTTTTTCAGAGCTACTCACGAGGTGCGACCTCAATGGCGGGAGATGAACTGGTGGGAGGGCGAGTCGACACACCTAACGGGCCAACCTGCTGAAGGCCGCAGTGCTGCCTGAGGGCGGCAACATGATGCATCTACTCCACCCATCCCCCAAAAGGGCTCCCGCAGGGTCATGACCTGCGACCAGAACCCAAAGGTGATGAATGGTGAAGACACACAGATAAGATCAGCAAAGATGATACAAGAAGAGGTGGGATATGTAGTACAAGACAGAAAGTAAGTTAACAAGTATTGAAAGGAAGACAGGGGTGAGAGAGGTATGGAGAGTAGGAGGACCAGGTAGATTAAAAGAACATAGTGGGGAGGTGGAGAGTGGGTAGAGAGGGTAGATCATAAGGGAAGTAACAGGGAAAGAAGAGGCTGCTAATGGCATTGGCAAGACAGAGCAGTGTGGATTCTGAGAAGAGAGGAGAGGGACCAGACCAAACAGTTACAGGAAGGGAGTTCGAGAGATTAGGCAGGAAAAAACAGACTGAACAGCTAAGGACTTACGATAAGGGACTAGAAGGTCAAAGAGCATGAGAAGGGGAAGGATTGGGAGAGAGGACAGACCTGAGGTATGTTGGGAGAAAGGAGGCATAGTGAGCGAGCTGGCAGTCACTTAAGGAAGGGAGCGAGAGCTGAATGTAGAGGGAACAGTGGTGGGTACGCAATGGGCAGGCCAAGATGAAATGACAAAAGGAGTGGAAAAGGGGATCCAGCCGGACGAGTGAGGTTTTAGGGGTAGCACTGTATACAGTATCGCCATAATCAAATATAGGCATGATCATCTTAGAGATAATGTTATGACATACAGTTATTGGGATGCTGCTTTTGTTTCTGAAGAGTGCGCCGAGCCTCGGGTCAAGTTTTTTATAAATGGCATCAATATGCTGAGAAAAGCTAAGGTGACGGTCAAGCCAAACACTGAGGTATTTAAATGAAGGAACATCATCAATAGGACACCCATCTAAGGTGTGGAAAGAAGGGAGGGGACATTTAGAGAGCTTTTGCCAGATTTCAAAGCACAAAGAAACTAAGAACTACTAAGAACTTACCGTAACAGTAGATTTTTAAGAGAATCTCTTGCATCAGGCTACACCTATGGAACTAGAGCAGCCAGGCAACAGGACCACAGTGAAACATTTTAGCTAACAGTCTACTAGGGGCTGCCCATGACGTCATCAGCCAACAATGTCCTTCCTATATAAATGTGGATGGCCCCATATCCTCCTCAGTCCCCCCACCGAAGACTATATACAGAGGATCTCCACCTGGGGAACCGAGGGAGAGACAGAAGTTACTGCCACTAAGCAAGATGAAATAGAAGATAAACCGTCCGAGAGAGAGAGACAGAAACAGGAAGACAGAAGCTCTAAGGTCAAGGGGGACAGAGGGTGGGACGGCATAGCCTGATGCAAGAGATTCCATCAAAGATCTATTGTTACAGTAAATTGTTATGTACAGTAACTGTACTATCTTCATCAGGAATATCTTTTGCATCACGCCACACCTATGGAACGGGCCCGAAGCAGTACTAACAGAAGAGACAGTCTGGGTGGCTGGAGGCTACAGGCCTAAGACAGGAGGCCTTGATGCACAGCCAGGTCGAAGCCTGCCCTTCTCCTAGAGATAATGTCCAGACTGTAGTGTTCAGTGAAAGTGTGGACAGTATTCCAAGTGGCAGCGGCACAGACTTCAGCAGCTGACACATTCCTGACACAGGCAACAGAGGCGGCCATACCTCTGTTGGACTGGCCATGTACCACTCCAGGAAGTTCATTACTGTACTTCCTATAACAGAAAATAATGCAGTTGGCCAACCATTTGGACAGGCACTGCTTAAAAACAGGTAAGCCCTCTTTTGCAGAGACAAAAGAAACAGCTGCAAGGACGTCCTGCAGTCCTCAGTGCGATGAGCATAATATCCGAGTAGTCTATGTACATCTAATGTATGGAGCAAAGCTTCTGTTGGATTGACATGCTACAGAAAATAAACAGGCAAGTGGATGGTTTGATTTAGAGTAAACTCAGACAGTATGTTTGGTAAAAATGTAGGGATGGTATGCAGAGACATCCTGTCTGTGGAAAATCAAATAAGGAGACACACATCAGAGCCTGAGGCTCGGAAATCCTTAGAGCAGAGGTAACAGCAACTAAAAATAACACTTTCCATGACAGAAAGTGTAGCCTGCATGTCGCGTCTGGCTCAAAAGGAGTCAAAGTAAGTTTCTCCAACACAAAATTTAAGTCCCACGGCAGGACTAGATTGGTGGACGAGGGGCTTCAGAAGAAGAAGAATGCCTCTCAAAAATGTACGGGACACCTCCAGCTCTGCTACCATACATCTATCAATGAGCACATGACTGAAATAGCAGCCAGGTGTACTTAAAGGGCAGAGTATTGTAACCCGAATCAGAGAGGGAAAGCAAGAACTTCAGAATCAGATTCACTGGAAAAGTGAAATGACCCAAACGATGAAAAGCCACCCACGGAGCAAAGCACTACCACTTCATGGAATAAATGGCCCGGGTGGAAGGCTTTCTAGCTGCCACCAGGATATTAGCCACCTTTTGAGATACCCCAAATCTAGCCATGACTGTGTCTTCAGAGGCCAGGCACAGAGATGTAGTGACTGGAGGTCCAGATGGACCAAGGTGCCCAGCTACTGTGACAGCAAGTCTCTGCAGGGGCACTAGAGGTCCTACCACCAACTGCTACAGTAAGGGGAACCAGATCTGATGAGGCCAGAAGGGAGCAACAAGGATCATTGTCGCTCCTTCCATCTGAAGCTTGATCAGCACCCTCTGAATTAGCAGGAAGGCGTACAGGAAATACAGGTTACTCACCTGTAACAGGAGTTCTAGGAATGGTATATGTTGTTCATCCACACTCATTGGCAGGTATCCTTGCCGCTTAAATCTTGCCGGAAGGTCTCTAGCTTGCTCCTCCCACCCACCCGGTGGTATAACCCTCGGCTCCGCCCATGACGCCAGATCTGGCCCGCTGGAAGCCTCAGGGTTGTGCGCCGGGCCGGAGAGGGTTGTAATGGATGAACAACATACCATTCCTAGAACTCCTGTTACAGGTGAGTAACCTGTATTTCTAGGGACATGGATATGTTGTTCATCCACACTCATTGGCAGACTCCTAGCAGTTCTCCGGGAGGAGGGAGGCAAGACGACACCCCCAATACT
The DNA here is from genome assembly GCA_016271365.2 of Neoceratodus forsteri. Classification (NCBI taxonomy): domain Eukaryota; kingdom Metazoa; phylum Chordata; order Ceratodontiformes; family Ceratodontidae; genus Neoceratodus; species Neoceratodus forsteri. The sequence goes on from CM028133.1 coordinate 833,630,993, forward strand.
TACTTGGGAAAGAGAGACTGAGAACCGAGGCCCCAAACCAGCATCCCGGGCGTGACTCAAGGTCGATGTGGTAGTGGGTAATGAAGGTGTTTGCTGACTTCCAGGTAGCAGCCCTGCAGATTTCCTGGATAGGGACGCCCCTGAAGCAGCCACTCTGCAGCAGTATGGCGGTAGAATGAGCCTTATCCTCTGGGAGGCTCCATGCCCGCCAACTTATAGCAGAGATCTATGCAGGAGGTTACCCACCTGCTTATCGTCCGCTTGGCTGCAGGTCTGCCAGATGCGGCTTCAGCGAGGTGACAAACAGCTGGCGAACCTCTCTCGATTCTTCAGCCGGCGCTTCCTTATAATAAGCGAAGCCTCTTCTAGGGTCCAGAGTATGTTTCCTATATCTCGCCTCCGAGGTGTGATTGGGGTAGAACACCGCAGAGTCAACACCTGGTTAAGGTGAAACTCCGACACCACCTTCGGAAGGAATTTCGGTGGGGCGAGGACAACCTTGTCCCTGTGGAAGACCAGGTAAGGAGACTCGATGGAGCGCCTGGAGCTCTCCCATCCTTCTGGCTGACGGATAGCCACCAAGAAGGCGGTCTTCCACGACAGGTGAGAGAGAGCACACCTGTGCATAGGTTCGAATGGCTTGCCCATGAGCTTTGCCAGTACCAGCAGTAGATCCCACGGAGGTGGGGGTTCCCGTGACTGAGGGGAAATGTGATCAAGGCCTTTGAAAAGCGCCAGACCACCTTCTCCTGCGCCACCGACTCGCTTCCCGCCCGCGCCTCCGTAAGCAGAGATGGCTGCCAGGTGCACCCTTAGGGTCGTCGACCTAAGCCCTTGACTAGAAAGGGACCATAAATAGTCCAAGATGCTTGCCAAGGAACAGGAGGAAGGGTTCAAGCCCTTGCCCTGACACCAAATGGAAAACCTTTTCCATTTGAAGGCATAGCATTTTCTGGTCGACTCCCTACGGGACGCCTCAACTACATTGAGGACCTCGCCGGAAAGACCCAAGGCCTGGAACTCTAGCCGCCAGGAACCAGGCCGCCAGGTGCAGGGATTGAAGGTCCGATGGAACACCTTCCCTGATTGACTGAGAGCAGGTCCGGGCGAGCTGGAAGCTGCCGGAGTCCTGGAGCTGAGACTGAGGAGATCTGGTACCAGAACTGGCGAGGCCAGTCTGGGGCTATCAGAATCACCGCGCCTTGTCCTCCTCGCCTTGAGAAGCACCTTGTGGATCAAGGGAAATGGGGAAAGGCGAAAGAGGCCCGGGTCCATTGCCTCGAGAAGGCATCCCCTGCAGCGAGCCCTGCTGAGGGGGCGGGCATGGAACAGACTCAGCCTCGCTCTCCATGGAGGCAAACAGGTCCACCTGAGGTGTGCCCCAAAGGGAGAACAGATGCTGTACTACCTCTGGCAGGAGAGACCACTATGGGATGCAGCCCCTATCCGCCTCAGGGCATCGGCCAGGGTGTTGGAGGCCCTGCCACGTGAATGGCTAGGAGATCCGCCTCCAGGCTGCGAACGAGTGACCAAATGCGGAGAGCTTCCTTGCATAGAAGCATGGAGCGCGCCCCGCCTCTGGCGGTTTAGATAGTACATGGTCGTGGTATTGTCCGCCTGACTCGGACCACTTGACCCCGGAGGAACGGAGCAAAGGCGGTGAGAGCTAGGCGGACCGCCGGAGCTCCAGCAGGTTGATGTGGCATCGACTCCTGGGACCAGAGGCCATGAGCCCGGTGTTCCCCAGATGGGCACCCCAACCCATCAGAGAGGCATCGTCGATAGAGAGACCGCCTGCTCGGGCGGACGAACGGGATGCCCTCCTGCAAATGATCTGGAACGGTCCACCACTGGAGAGCGTTCCACATCCCCTGTGTCACCGACACAAGCTGGTCCAAGGGATCGCAGCTGCCAGACCACTGGCTGGCCAGTCCCCACTGAAGGGGACGATGTTCCAGCGGGCCCAACGGACCACGCTGGTGCAGGCCGCCATGAGACCCAGGAGGCGCAGGAAGTCCCGGTAGGGCGCAATTGCCCAACCAGAAATGATCGGGCAAAGGAGGAAAGAACCTCGCCCTGTCCGCCGGGAGCCGGCCTGGCTCGAAGAGAGTCGAGCTGCGCCCGATGAATAGAATCACCTGCTCGCCTCGAGTTCGACTTGGCCTCGCTTGATAAGGAGGCCCAGTTGAGAGCAGACCTGAGGGCCAGATCTCTGACCACTCCGCCTCTTCCTGGAGGGAGCTGCTATCAGCCAGTCGCCCAGGTAAGGGTACACCGACCTCGGCGCCAAGAGGAATGCTGTCACCACTGCCATGCATTTGGTGAAGACCCTGGGAGCTGGAGACAAGTCAAGGGCATGGCTTGAACTCAAGAGGGATCCTTCCGCCGGAAGCGAAGGAATCTCTGGTGAGACGGACGGATAGGGACGTGAAAAACGCGTCCTGCAAGTCCAGAGAGCAGAACCACACGCTGCGTTCCAAGGATGGTATTATCTGAGCCAGAGTGACCATCCTGAAGGTTCGAGACCTTAGGAACTTGTTTAGGTTGTGTAGGTCGAGAATGGGGCGCCAGCCCCCCGTCCGTTTCGGAACCAGGAAGTACCTGGACACAAACCCTGGGTCTGAAGGAGGGTCCACCACCTCTCTTACCACCTCCTTCTGGAGGAGGAGAGCGATGTTGGCTCGACGAGCCGCCAGTGAGGCTGGGGATCCCGAAGCCCCCCGAGGGGCGACGGCTCTGAAGGGTGGTGCCTGCTCGAATTCCAGAGGCAGGCCTCTTCCCACCACCTCCAAGACCCACCTGTCCGTGGTAACAGCGACCAGGCGGAACGGAAGTGCTGGAGCTGCCCCCACGGGGACCTAGGGAAGGTGACGGGATGGGGCGACACCTCAGCCCGCCACTGGGCAGGCTTGGAGGAGGGACCGCCGAGGGACCTCCTGGGCCCTTTCCTCCCTGCCTCCTGTTAGAGGAAGCCGCGGCTTGGGTTTGGGATGCCAAGGCCGAGCCTGCTGGCCCTGACGCTGCTGGGCAAGGCCGGGGCACAGAAGGACGAAAGGGCTTAGGCTGTGGTTTGCGGCCTTGTCCTTCTGAGCGAAGAGACCGAGTCCAAGGTGGCATTGGACTTCTCGATCCTCTGCAGGTGACCTTCCACCCCAGGGTCAAGAGGTCGTCCCACAAAGGGAACATCCGCCAACTTGTGCTGTATCCAAGTAAAGGTGGATATCCTCAGCCAAGCCTCGCCGACGATAGCCACTGCGGCCGCCACCGATCTGGCACATGAGTCCCTATATCCAAAGCAGTCTGAGCTGCTGTTTGGCCACTGCCCTGCCCTGGTCCCGCACCTGCTTAACCGTAGTCTGCAGATCGGCGGGAAGATGAGGGATGACCATCCAGGGAGCCCAACAGGCATGAGAAAATGTGCCATGAGGACGCCTAACTGGCCTGACGAAGGCCGAGAGAGGACGAAGGAGACTTTTCGCCCGACATAGTCCAATTCCCTTGGACCCTTGTCAGGAGGTTTGTCCACATCCCTCGGCGCTGCCGGGCGCTACCGGAAAACGCCGCTTGTCGGTAACCAACCCCTCAGCAGAGGGGTGTTCAAAACCGGACAAGGAACCGTAGGGACCGTGATACTTCCTGGCCATCCTGGCCAAGGCGAGGGCAGGAAGCAGGCGCGCCAAAGCTCCAGTGCCGACCCACTATGGCCTCGCCACCGAAAGGCCTCCGCGGAGAATCCCTGGTCCAGAATCTCCGTGAGGGGATACCTGGCCCGCTTGAACGGGTTCGAGCTCCATCCCGTAGACCCGAGATGAGCCGAAGCAGTCCTAGGAAGGACGACGGGCTATCGCCCATTGACTGACTCTGAAGACTCCAAGTCCAGTCGCTTGAGAAAAAGGAGGAATCATCTTCGACTCGGAAGAGTCCTCAAGAGCTGCTCTGGCCTGAGCCACCCTTCACCTGCCGAGGTCGGCCAGAGTGAGGGTAACTGACAGCCGATGGGGTAGACCTTAGCCGAATCGAGAATCTTGGTCGGAGCCCCAATTGGTGGCTGTGGAGGCGGAGGTCTCCACCGAATCGGTGGAGCAGCTGGTTTTGGCTGAACAACCGCCTGGGTATAGGCCTCGGATAAGTCGAGGGTTTGTCGCTGCCCGTGACAGCTACTTAATGGCCGTAAGGCGACGGGTGGCTTATTCCCGCCAGGAGGAGCTGTTAAAACATAAGGTCTCGCATCAGCCGACGAATTTACGCCGCGCTTCCCCTCATCCGAGGAGGAGGACGAGGACGAGCGGCGACGCCGCATCATGGGCCGAGACCGAGACCGCCCTATGACGGTGGGATCGGCTGGACCGCTGAAGAGGTCCGAGACCGGACCGAGAGTCCCGGAATTTCGAGGTCGGTGCGGGAGGTGTCGGTCGAACCGCACTCCTTCGCTCGATGGTCCATCCGAGGCTCCGGAACCGGAGGCACAGGCGAGCCCATCGGATCTCAACCTCTCCCGGGAACCGGGAGAGGGGAATTCGCCAAGTTAAAGGCGACAGCTCATTCAATGGGTCGAAAAATCTCGACTTCATCGGTGGAGTCTCGGTCAACTGACCTGACGGGACACCGTGAGGCCAGTGGTCGAGCCGAGCGGTCGATCAGCCGACGGCCGACGGCCCGGGAGAGGGACCTTCCCGCCTCCCAAGAGCGCCGACGGAGGGACTTACCCCTGTCCCTCTTTTTGGACCGAGAATAAGGTCCAGCAGACGCAGGCCCTTCTCCTTTAGTGGAGAGGGACAGACAAAGCTCCTTAAAAGAAGCCATGTAGGAAGAACCCAGAGAGAGCGGATAAATGCCGCGCCGAGAAGATACGGCTCGCGCGCCGCCTCTTTCGAGGGCTTACTCATCCGCCGGCTGATCCGCCGAGCCTCGCCGCGGACACCGCCAACCGGGCCTCCTTGACTTCACCGAGGGAAACGCTTCGGACGCCCAGTTGCAATCGGCAGCACGGTCTTCGAGGACGAGGTCGAGAAAGATGAGCACAGGTCGCAAGCCCGCGGGTCGGTCTCAAGGCCTAAGCAGTAGACACACGTGGAGTGTGGATCCGTCCGAGACATCTTCTTCTGCCGCATGGGCATCTCCGAAACCGGAGTCGATTTGTCCATCGCAGCCGCGAGGGATAGAAGACTGAAGTCTTTTGCAAAATTTATTTTAAATCCGCAAACGGAGAAATAGGAACCAGTCTCAAACGCAGAGCGTTAAGGAGGGAACCTGAGCCTGCCGGTAAGGAAGATCTGACGCCATGGGGCGGAGCCGAGAGTTATACCACCCGGTGGGTGGAGGAGCAAGCTTGAAGACCTTCCGCAAGATTTAAAGCGCAAGGATACCTGCCAATGAGTGTGGATGAACAACATATCCATGTCCCTAGAAGAAAAAATTACTCACCTTAGTAATTATGTTTCTTCTAGTGGAGTCTTGCTGTATTCTGACTATTGCAGTTAGGTCCTGCCTTTCAACTGCCCCGGAGAACAGAGGGTTAACTTTTCTATGCCTTGCATAGAACGTTCATCACGAGCTCGGTTGAAGCCCCTGTCTGTTGTTGTTTAAACTGCAACCGTCAGATCTGTACGAACAAAGACTCACTAGATGTTCTGTGTGGAAACTGTAAAATTTTTACTAGCCAACAGGCAAATATATCTATAATGTTTTTGGTTTCAAAGGAAGACTCAAGTCAGGAAACCCAAAAACAAAAACACATCCAAAACACAACATTCCACCCAAATGAAAAAGAGGGTATAAAAAGTATACCCCTAGGGTGCCAACACTGCTCCTGTCCACCCACATCCTAAAAACTAGGTTCTGAGAGGGTAGTGGGGGAGAGTAGAATGCAGCAAGACTCCACTAGAAGAAACATAATTACTAAGGTGAGTAATTTTTTCTTCAAACAACATGAAGTCTTGCTGTATTCTGACTATTGCAGACTACCAACCAGTACCTCCATGGAGGAGGGACAGAACCTACTTTGGGAATAGGCTCTGAAGTACTGCTGTGGCAAACCGAGCATCACTCCTAGCCTAGATATCCAGAGAGTAATGCTTGGTGAAAGTATGGACGGTTTTCCAGGTGGCTGCTTGACAAATTTCTAAGAGAGGAATGTCCCTGGCAGCAGCCAGGGGAAACAACTATACCTCTTGTGGAATGAGCCCTCAGGCCTGAGGGTGGAGTTCTACCCATCTTTTCATAGCAGAATTGTATACAAGAAACAATCCACCTGGCAATAAATCTCTTAGTGGCAGGTTTGCCTTTACCAACTTTTCCATAAGTGAGGAACAACTGAGGATTCAAACCTGTGACCCTTAGTACGCTCTATGTAGTAGCTAAGGGCTCTTTTAAAATCCAAACTGTGTAGCCTCCTCTCTCCCGAGGAGGAATGGTCAGTGAAGAAAACAGGGAGAGGTATAGACTGGTTGAGGTGGAAACCTGAAACCACCTTAGGTAAGAACTTTCTGCAAGTTCTAAGGACCACTTTATCTCTGTGAAAAGAGATGAAATCAGATCCCACTGACGGGGGCTTGCAATTCACTGATACGCCTGGCAGAAGTAATGGCTACCAAAAACACAGTTTTCCAAGTCAAGTACTTAAGCTCTGCTGAGGACAAAGGCTCAAAGGTGGGGTTGCATAAGCTGACCAATGCAAACATTAAGGTCCCCAAGCAGGAGCAGGATCCCTAAAGGGGGGATTGGTGTGAAGCAATCCCTTGAAAAACTTACAGAATACAGGATGGGATGACCGAGAGGAAGACTTGCCTACTGACAGGAAAGCAGAAACAGCTGCCAAGTGTACCTTGAGCGTAGCTGGTCTGAGGCCTAAGCCATTAAGATGGACCATATAATCCAGAACCGTAGGCAATTCAGCAGAGTCTGGGAGAAATATTCTTCTTAGAACACCAAATGCTGAATCTTTTCCATTTGGAGTTGTAAGTCTTTCTGGTGGAAGGCTTTCGAGAAGCCTTAAGGATATCCAGAACCCCCTGGGAAAGATGCAGATCTGCAAACTCTAACTCTTCAAGAGCCAACCCTTGAGATTGAGAGACTGAAGATTCGGGTACCAAATCCTCCCCTGAGAGGATGTTAACAGGTTGTAATTCCTGGGAAGAGACAGGGGAAGGTGGACTGTTAGGACAGCAAATAGGATACCATGGCTGTCTAGCTCAGTCTGGAGCAATCAGAATCACCTGCATGGTTGTGACCTTATCTTGACTAGCACCCTGAACAGGAGAGGGAAGGGGAAAAGCATACAGAAATTTCCCTTCCCAGTTCAGAATCAGAGCATCCAGGGGGACTGAGCCCAAGACTGGGGGTCTGCAACAAAAGAGAGGAAGTTGGTGATTGTCTGGGGCTGCAAAAAGATCTATTTCTGGAGTGCCCCATCTCGAGAAAATCACTTTCAAAACCAGAGAATCCAGGGCCCATTCGTGATGGCCCTGGGATATTCTGCTCAATGCATCTGCTAGGACATTGTCCTTCCCTGGGAGGTGAACTGCTATCAGAAAGGTTTGCAGAGAATAGGCCAGGGACCACAACTTCATTGCTTCTGTGCACAAGGCCGTAGACCGCGTGCCTCCTTGCTTGTTGATGTACCACATGGTGGTGGTGTTGTCTGTTCTGACCTGAACCACCTTGTTGTGTACAGATTTGGAAAAAGCTTGCAGTGCCAGAAACACTGCTCTGAGTTCCAAGAGATTGATGTGAAGCAGAGATTCCTGAGGTGACCAGAGTCCTTGGGTGGTAAGATCCCGCAAATGGGCTCCCCAGCCCAGCAGGGAAGCATCTGTGGTGAGTACCACTGAATGAGACTGAGTGACAAATGGAACCCCTTGTCTCAAATTGTCCTAATCCTGCCACCATTGCAAGGCTTGGATCAGGGTTTGAGTCACTGGGATTAGTTTGGTAAGGGAATCCTTTCTTTGGGACCAAAAGGCTCTTAAGTGGAACTGAATGTCCCTCATTTGGAATAGTGCTCCCTGGACCACTGCTGTAGAGGCTGCCATGTGGCACAGGAGCTGCAGGAAGTGCCTTGCTGGTCGAGACACCTGAAGGGTGAATGAAGAGGCCAGTTCTATAAGGGTCCTTGCCCTTTCCAGGGGAAGGAAGGCTCTTGCATTTACTGTATCCAGTTCTGCACCTATGAAGGTGAGGAGCTGCACTGGTTCGAGAACTGACTTTGGAAGGCTGAGAAGGAATCCTAAGGAAGTGAGCACTTGCTGGGTCACTTGTAGATGTGACTTGACTTGGTCTGGAGACTGACCTACTATGAGCCAGTCGTCCAAGTATGGGAAAATGGAGATCTTTTGTCTTCTTAGGAAGGCAAAAACTACTGCCAGGCACTTTGTGAAGACCCTTGGGGCTGATGTTAGGCCAAAGGGCTTTGCTCTGAATTGATAATGGCCTGAGGGCAACTCAAACCTGAGGTACTTTCTGTGGGAGCACCTGATGGGAATGTGAAAGCAGGCATCTTTGAGGTCCAGGGAGGTTAGCCAGTCCCCTGGCCTTAGAGAGGGAAGGATAATTCCCAGAGTTACCATTTTGAATTTTGGCTTTAAAAGATGTTTGTTCAGATATCTTAGGACCAGAAGGGGTCACTACTCTCCTGTCTTTTTTGGGGTTAGGAAGTACCTGGAGTACAATCCTTTGCCCCTGTGTAAGGTGGGAACTCTCTCTATGGCTCTGAGAGCTAAGAGAGAAGAAACCTCTGCCTCTAGGGCAAGGGTCTCTGAGAGATTTGCAGGTGGAAAAGATCTGGCTCTCATCTTGGGAAATTTTTTGAAGCTGAGAACCAGTCCCTGGCTTACTACTTCCAGGACCCACTTGTCTGATGGAAGAGACATCCAGTCCTGGACAAAGTAAGCCAGCCTGCCCCCTACAGGTATAGGAGAATCGACCCAGGCAGACCCATCAGGGTGTCTGCTTGACAGGGGCTTTAGGCTGAGGGGTGGATGCATGCCTGCTCATCCCCCCTTCTGCCTCTCCCTCTAAAGAATCCCCTCTGCAAAAAGGAAGAAGAGGAGGCCTCAGCTTGGTAAAAAGGCCTTTGGAAAGGCCTGCCCCTGACCCTGGACTGCTGCCTTTGAGGAGTTGCTTGCCTTTCTTTGGCCTGAGCACTCATGTAAGTGGTCCTGTATTCGTCCATTTTCTTCATGTAATTCTCTGTCTGCTCCCCAAACAGAGAATTATCAATTACAGGAAAATCCATGGCCTTAGCCTGGGTATCCTGTGAGAGGCTAGTACATCTGAGCCAAGCCATTCTCCGAAGAGCCACAGATGTAGCCATGACTCTTGATGATACATCATTGGAGTCCACAGCAGCATGAAACTGTACTTTTTCGATGCCTCAATCCCATCTGCAGCCACCTGCTCCAGCTCCTTGGCTAGCTGGGCTGGGGCCTGTTTAGCCAGTGCCAGTACAGTGTCCCACCTGGACTTCTGGTACCTGGCTGTACAGGCCATATAGTTAGCCTGCCTGAGTCCCAAAGATGCTGCCATGTATTGTTTCTTTGCCATGGCATCAATATTCCTGGAGTCCTTGTCTGGGGGGTGTGATGCCAAGGGAATGTTTGCCTTATCACAGGCAGCAGCCTGCACAACCCCAACATGGCTGGATTGATGAGAAAGGAACTCCGTGTCTGAGCCTGAGAGTGTGTACCTCTTGTCCATTCGTCTGTCCACAGGAGGTACAGAATTAGGAGACTTAAGAATTTTTTGTGTCTGTTTCCCAAAGGATTTGTGGAGGGGAATAGACAGTCTCCTGGACTCTGGGATGTCCATCATCTCAACATAATCAGGCTCTTCCTGATCCTCTACTGCTTCCTCCACAGGAAGCTGGAGGGTATCAGCCACCTTTCTGTAGAACATGTAGTGTGAAGGGGACTCAGAAAGCCTAGGAGGAGAAACACCTGAAGGTCTGTCTGGGGAGATGTCCGGGTCAATAGGCACATCCAGACTTTCACCATCACCATAATTATCCTCATACTCTCCCTCCTCCTCAAACTCCGGTTCATAAAATTCTTCCAAAGTGTCATCTGGAACAGGGGGAACCGACCGAACCGAGCCCCTGCCAGATGGTGCCGGTTCGGTCGGAACCAAACTAAGCGGCTGCACAATCCTAATCACCTTGGCTATCTCATCGGCGGTCGGAGTATGAGATTCTGGGTCTGAACCGGTCGATTTGTCTTTTCTTCTTCTTTGTCGGAACCGACCTGAATCGCTCTCCTTTTGCCCGGCGACGCTTCTGGTGAGAGTGGGCATTCTCCTGGTTCGGTCGGAACCGAACTGGCTCTGGCCAACCGGTCAGCGGACTTCTTGGCCTTTCCCTCAGTCTACCTAATCTCTTTCCAGGGTAGATTTGGGAAAATTCTTGCAAATTTGGCAGTCTGAATCGAGGTGGTCAAACCCCAGACAATAAACACAGGTGGTGTGGGGATCAGCCTTAGCAAAGACTTCCCACATACACTACAGTGTTGAAACCCAGTGGGCCTGGTTTTTTTCTTGGGTTTCTCGGACATGGCCAACCTAACCAAAAACTTACCCTTTCTTCGGCAATCCGCCAGGCAAGACTCCCCTATCGGTTCCTGACCGTGTCAGGGTCTTGGAAAACAACACGTAATTAAACTGCTTTTTTAGAACCGGTAATGGACTGGTAACCACACTCTAAAGTAAAGCACAAGTTTTTACCTCAAATTGATCGGTTCAGCCGAACCTATCCACAGTCTACAAGTTCCACACAGAAAACAGTACACAAACCTATCTAGTTCTCACGGTACCACAGACAGAGACTTGAACCGATTATGCGGAAACAACAATTCGGTAGAAAACCGACCGAAAACCGACACTTCAACTGACTTTTGAACCGAGCAGCAGGAGAAATCTCCGGAGCGACTGTTCAGTGAGGCGGAGTAAAGAATCTGACGGTTGCAGTTTAAACAACAACAGACAGGGGCTTCAACCGGGCTTGTGATGAACTTTCTATGCAAGGCATAGAAAAGTTAACCCTTTGTTCTCCGGGGCAGTTGAAAGGCAGGACCTAATTGCAATAGTCAGAATACAGCAAGACTTCATGTTGTTTGAACTTCCCTTTCCAAGACAGGGACAACGTGTCTCACCAGAAAACTCCAGGCTCTGGAGCGAGCAAGCAGAAAAGTTGCAGTTTTGCATCGAGTGGAGATGCAATAAGATCCAAACTCTGGATGGCCCCACCTGTCGAATAGGTCTTCGATGACCAAGGTCATAAGTTCCCACCCATGCAGCCTGGACTGCAACTTGCCTAGTCTGTCTGCTAAGACATTTTGGGTGCCTGGAACATGGATTGTCGACAGTTCTAGACCATGTCCTATAGCCCAGTACCAGACCCTCACTGCTTCCCTGCACAAGGGGTAGGAATGGGTCCCCCTTTGTTTGTTGACGTTATGTACTACAATGATGTTGTCCATCTGCACTAGCAGAGGCCCCAAGGACAGGTAGTCCTGAAAGGTTTGCAGGCTGTATAGGACGGCCCTCATTTCTAGGACCTTTATGTGGAGGGAACAAGTACCCTGAGTCTGGTGAGGGCCCAGGTGTGCTCCTCAGCCTAACCCTGAAGCATCCATAGTAAGAATCTGATGAGCGAGGCAATCAGGAAAGGAACACCTCTAAGTAAATTGCTGGGTTCCATCCACCACTAGAGCACTTTCCTCACTGGTTAAGTTACTAGACCCTTCTATTCTAAAGCATCAATGCATTGATCCAATTGGACTCAAAAGTCCACTGGGTGATCCCTATGTGCAGCCTCGCCAGGGAAACTGTGATAACTGCTGCAGCCATCAAGCCCAACAGCTACAGGAATGTCTTGGCTGTGACATGCCAGTCACTAAAGCCTTCTGCCCTGTCTTGGCGCAGGAAGGCCACACCCTGGACAGTGTCCAGTATGGCCGCTATGTACTGAAGACGCTGGCAGGGGGGTCAAAACTGACTTGGGCAGGCTGATTGTGATCCCGAATGCGTACAACTGTTGTCTGGTATGCGCCATGTTGCAGAGCAGTTGCTCATCAGATTGAGCTTTGAGCAACCAGTCATCCAGGTAAAGGAAGACGTACGGCCCCTCCCTCCTGAGGGCTGCTGCCACCAGTGTCAAGCATTTGATACAGACCTGTGGTGCAGAAGATAAGCCAAGGGGCAATGCCTGGAACTGGTAGTGCTCCCCCTGGAATAGAAACCAGAGGTACTGTCAGGGGGGCACAAATCTTTATATGCGGGTATGCATACTGCATGTCCAGGGAGAAAATCCAGTCTCCTCTGTGCAGCAAAGGCAGAAGGCCCTGAATGGACACCATCCTGAACTTCTTGCACTGGATGCAGAAGTTCAGGTTTCTCAGGTCCAGGATAGGCCACATATCCCCTGTGGATTTGGGAACTAGAAAGAACAGAACCTTCTGTCCCTCTGATCTTCAGGAACTGGCTCTATGGCCCTTTTCTGCAGCAGTGTGTGTGACTTTCCTCCAACAGCACTGGAATGTGTTCTGCAGGGTAGCTGGAAGGAAATGGAGTATATCTGGAGGCCATTCCAGAGGTTCCAGAGTGTGATGCTCTATAAGCTGCAGGATCCAAGCATATGTGGTAATCTCCCTCCATCTGTCCAGGTGGAGGGAGAAATTACCCCCACCCCACCGCCTCCTGTGGTGCTGGAGAGTCAGGGTCTAGCAAGGAGTCATGGTAGAGTAGAACCAGCAGCCAGTGCCACACCCCCACCTCTAGGGTTTGCCTTCCCAGTGGTGGAGGTGGAGGTAGAGGCAGGCAGGGGAGTTCCTGCTTTGTGCTTGCTTGGCTGTCGGGCACCCGCCTTGGGTCTGTGGGAGGCCTAATGAAAAGGCACCTTCTGCCCACTTCTTGGCTGGGTATGATAAAGTGGATCAACTGCAAGGTCATCCCTGAGGCCTGCAGGTCAGAAAGGATGTCCTGTACATCCACCCCAAAGAACCTGTAGCCTCTGAAGGGGGCATTCAGGATGGACTGTTGTACGTCAGTAGCAAAGCCAGACACCCTGAGCCAAGAATGCTGTCTTAAGCAGATGCCAATCACAGTTGTTCTAGCAGAGGCATCTGAGACTTCATAAGCAGACCTCAAAAGGCGTTAACCCACATCTGCCCCGGACTGGAGGGCTTTAAGCAGCTCCTGCCTCTGAGGGCCCTCTGAAGGGCCTGAGCTATAGCTTTGGCCTTTTTCCAGAGAATGATCTGGAATTTGACCATATGGGCAATGTAATTAATCATTCTGAAGGCCAGCATGGCAGAGACTTAGGCCCTCTTGCCCAAAACATCCAGCTTTCTGGACTATTTGTCCAGAGGAAGGCAGATGAGGTTCTGAGGTCTCTTGGATGTATCATGGGCAGCATTTATCACCACCGACTCTGCCTGGGCTTGCCCTGCAAAAAAAATGCTTTCTGAGGGAGTCTGCCTTTCTGGGCATCACAGGGATATTTGGCCTGTACCAGGCAGCCATAGTGGCATCCTCTAATACAGGCAGCATAGCAGGAGTAAATCAGAGGGGGAGAATCTGGTAATTCCAAATATTCAGCTAGATTTCTTCTAGTAATATCCTGCTCCTTAGCATCAAACCCCATAGGTCTTTGCATCTCCTTCATCACTGAGATGAAGGAGGGGTCACTGGCGGGGGGGGGGACCTCAGGGTATATTTGGAGGAGTCCTTTCCCTCTGAGGAAATGGTGGAGGTAGAGTGGAAGGGGCTCCTATCCGCCTCTTCCTCTTCCTGATGTGGGATGAGATCAGGGCTATACTTGTCCTCATCTACAAGCTCTGAACAGGGCACAGAAGTCATCAATAACCGAGAGTGAGCAGGCTGCGTTGACATAGAAGGGGTCAGCATGGAAGCTGGTCTGCTAGGCCCCGGCATCAACGGGCCCAGAGGAGTGGCAATCTGGTGCACGAACTCCCATAAGGAGGAGAGCACAGTCTGGACATCGATGGTGATCAGCGTCACTGGAGCACATTACAGTGCCGATGGAGGGGCTGGATCCCTGGTGTCAGCAGTGCCACCTGAAGTGTCGAAAAGCGAGGCTGAGGTCTTGGCGTCAAGTCGATGGCCTGAGACATCCACAGGAGAGGCAGAAATCCTTGGGTCAACAGGCCATCGCCAGCCAAAGCAGGCCCGGCAGAACTCCCTGTCTGTTGCCCCTGAGCAAGAAGGGATCGGAACAACAGGGGTTTAAGCAGCAGTGGAGGCGCCGGGAAGCCCGACGTCAATGAGCCATCACCAGCTAAAGGACCAGTGGGCTGCCCTGCCAGAGCCGACCCTGTGGAGAAGAGAGTGTGGGTGGTAGTGGGGGTCGCTGCTGAGGATGCGGATGACACAGCAGTGGCTAGCACTCAAAGCAGTGACCAAATGTGCACAAGGGAGGATTTCTCCTTGGGCCTATCCTTCTCCCAGTGCATTTAGTAGCCAATGATTCCTGGCCCTTTGAGGAGTGGGAGCCCATGGATGGAGCTGGCGATGCAGAGGAGCTTCTTGCCTGGAGCTCTTTCTCCATTCTGGTGACCTTCAGTTGCAGGAGGAAGGACTCTAGGACCTTCTGACAGTGTCGCTGGGTAGCCTGATTGAATCTGCAGCAGACTTCGCAGGCCTCAACTTTGTGGTCAGTGCCGAGATAGCGGATGCAGGCATCATGGCTGTCCTTACTGTAGATCTTCTGAGTGCACCCACAGTATCTGAAGAGTTTCTGGGGTTGGTTGGCTAGGCGAAAATCACTTCCAAAAATAAAGTGATAAACGAACTTGGGTAAGAAAGGAAAATAAAAGTAGAAAGAGAAGATTTGGTGGTCAACTGAAGCTGCATTGTCTCTGTGGAGTGTGACACGTGATGGTCGACAGCAGGAAAAGAACTAAGGAGGGCACAGGGCCGCCGCCCATGTTTATAGCAATGATGTCGCTGGCTGATGTTGTTGTAGGTGGTCCATGGTAGACTGCTAGCTAAAAAGTTTCTGCGTGGTCCTAGTGCCTGGTGGCCATAGTTCCACAGGTGTGGCCTGATGCAAGAGATAGCCTCGAAGATCTACTACTCCATGCTCTCATTATCGCATGTAGTTAACTACTCCTTTCTCCATTCTTCAACAGTGGTGTAACCATTTCCTTCCCAGGACAGTGCGGGAGCACCTACTGTCATCTCCCCATGTCAACATTAAACTACCTCCCCCATCATGCTCAACAATGGCTTAGCCTCACTGCAGGGCAAGAGCTGGAGTAAGTATTCCCACCCAAAGTCCTGCTGGCAACACAGAAATAACTATTCTTCCTCTCATCCCCAGTGTTCCAAGTGTGTGGGTCTATCAGTCCTCAGAGTATCCCACTCAATGCATACAAGTGTCTATCAATGGTTAAGACAGTCTGCATATCTATAATCATGAGTAAGTATCTGTGCTGATGGGAGTCTGCAGCTGTATGTTCTTACAATTTAATTACGTGCTTAGAAGTAGACCTGGAATATTTTAAAAACATGCTTAAAAATACAGTTTTTTACTATGTTAAGTGCTTGTGGACCATTGTTTACTATTTAATTAAGTGCTTAGGGGTCTGTTTGTACAATTTAAGTGCTTAGAAGTTCAGCTGGTATATTTAAAAGTGCTTCGATATACAGTTTTTACTATATTTTATTTAGTGCTTGTAGGCCGCTGCTTAGTATTTTGATCAAGTGCTTAGAGGTCCGTTTTATGATTTAATTAAGTCCTAGAGGTCCTTTTTTTACTAACAGTGATGTGTTCTTACACAGTCCATCTACTGTTTAATCTGCAGCTTAGAGGGTAATGCTTAAACTGTGTCTGGTTGAGAGCCGGCTGGGGGGGGCTAATTGAAGCCCGGAGCACAGCTTCATGGAGACGGCCGGCTGCTGCACTTTTTTCTTCCCTATGTAGGCTGGGTTGGGGATGTGCAATGACGTCCAGCGTCCACCCTGCCCCAGAGCAGAGTCCGTGCCAGTGCTGTGCGGCAACCCAGTCTCCGCCAGGTGTCGCGAGTGCATTGAGCACACACCACCATCCCCCCTTGAGAAGGAGAGCAGTCCAAGGGACGCTCAATCCTTCTCCCAGGCTGAAGTTTTCCAACGACCCGGGTCCGCCTCAACCCGGGTCGCCAGCGCTTGCAAACAGAAATTCAACCGCTGCACCAGTTGCAGACTCTTTAAAGTCCCAGACATGTCTCCCATTTGAAACTTTAAATACAGATAGCTTAAAAGAGGCTGATATAACTCTTTTTCCCCACAGCTAAATGTAAAGTCAGATGTACTTTCTCCGTGCACTCTAGTAGGCAAGGTAAGAGGCACGGAGAACAACAGGTTACTCACCTGTAACAGTAGTTCTATGAGTGGTATATGTTGTTCATCCACACTCTCTGGCATGTCCCTTTCCCCTTTAAATCTCATCGGAAAGTCTTCAAGCTGGCTCCTCCCACCCACCCGTGTGGTAAATACCTCTGCTCCGCCCCATGACGCCAGATCTTAGCCCACTGGAAGCAAGGTGGTGCACCCAAAGCCGGGGAGGTCGGGTATGTGTATGTGGATGAACAACATATACCACTCCTAGAATTACTGTTATAGGTGAGTAACCTGTTCTTCTAGGAGTGTGGATATGTTGTTCATCCACACTCTCTGGCAGACTCCAAGCACTTCTCCGGGAGGAGGGAGGCAAGGCACACCCCCCTATTTAGGAAACAGAGACTGGAGAACCGAGGCCCCAAAACCAGCATCCCGGCGTGACTCAAGGTCGATGTGGTAGTGGGCAATGAAGGTGTTTGCTGACTTCCAGATAGCAGCCTGGCAGATTTCCTGGATAGGGATGTCCCTGGAAGCAGCCACCGATGCAGCAGTATGGCAGGTAGAATGAGCTCTTAACCCTCTAGGAGGTTCCTTGCCCGCCAACTTATAGCACAGACCTATGCATGATTTAATTCATCTCACAATGATCTGTTTAGCTGCAGGCCAGCCACAAGCGGGTTCAGCGTAAGTGACAAACAGCTGGTGAACCTCTCCCCGAATTTCTGCCATCCTTTCCTTATAATAGGAAAGGGCACATTTCAGGTCCAGAGTATGGAGCCTGTACTCGGCGTCCGAGGTGTAGTTAGGGTAGTATACCGGCAGAGTCAACATCTGGTTAAGGTGAAACTCTGACACCACCTTTGGAAGGAATTTCGGGTAGGGGCGCAGGACAACTTTGTTCCTGCGAAAGACCAGATAAGGGGAGTCCACCGACAGCGCCTGGAATTCCCATGTCCTTCTGGCCAATATGATAGCCACCAGGAAGACCATCTTCCATGACAAGTGTGACAGCTCACACTTGTGCATGGGTTCAAATGGCTTGCCCATGGGCTTTGCCAAAACCAGCAACAGATCCCATGGAGGTGGAGGTTCACGCACCAGAGGGGATATGTGATTCAGGCTTTTGTAAAAATGCCCAACCACTGTCTCCTGTGCCAATGTCGGCTCACTGGCCCGCGCCCAGTAAGCAGAAATGGCTGTCAGATGCACCCTAAGGGTCGATGACCGTAGACCCCCTTTGGAGAGAGACCAAAGGTAGTCTAAAATGTTAGCCACAGAACAGGATAAGGGGTCCAGACTCTTACCCTGAAACCAAATGGAAAACCTTTTCCATCTGAAGGCAAAACATTTCCTGGTTGATTCCTTACGAGATGCCTCCACCACAGTGTAGACATCCTCAGAAAGAGCCAGTGCCTGGAACTCTAGCTGCTCACGTACCAGGCTGTGAGGTGCAGGGACTGAAGGTCCGGATGGAATACCTTCCCCTGGTTCAATGATATCAGGTTCGGGCGTGTACAAAGCCGCTTCAGGGCCCTGCAGCTGAGGCTGAGGAGATCTGGATACCAGAACTGGCGGGGCCAATCTGGGGCTACCAGAATCACTTTCACCTTGTCCCTCCTCACCTTGAGAAGCACCTTGTGGATCAAGGGAAATGGAGGGAAGATGTAGAGGAGGCCTGGGGTCCACGGCCTCGAGAAGGCATCCCCCTGCAGCGAGCCCTGCTGAGGGGGGCCGGCAAGGTACAGTCTCAGCTTGGTTTTCTCCCTTGAGGCAAACAGGTCCACCAACAGTTTGCCCCAACGGAAGAACAGATTGTAGGCTACCTCTGGATGCAGAGACCACTTGTGGGATGTCTAGCCTATGTGGCTGAGAGCATCCGCCAGTTGGTTCGAGACTCCCGCCACATGGATGGCCAGGAGATCCACCTCCAACCAGCTGATGAGGGTCCAGATTTGGAGCACCTCCTTGCATGGCAGATGGGAGTGCATGCCGCCCTATTTGTTGAGGTAGTACATGGTTGTGGTATTGTCCATATGGACTTGAACCACTTGACCCTGGAGCTGAGGAGCGAAAGCCGACAGTGCCAGTCTGACTGCTCTGAGCTCCAACAGGTTGATGTGGCATCGGGACTCCTTGGGGGTCCAGAACCTGTGGGCCCTGTTGTCCCCCACGTGGGCTCCCCAGCCCATGAGAGAGGCATCGGTAGTCAGGACGACTGTCGACTCAGGGCGGACAAATGGGATCCCTTCCTGCAATTGGTCTGGGACAGTCCACTGTTGGAGAGCGTCCCACATCGTCTGGGTTACAGTGATCAGCTGGTCGAGGTGACCAAATCGCTGAGTCCACTGGGCAGCCAGCTCCCATTGAAGGGGGCACATGTGCCACCTGGCCCAACGGACCACCGAGGTGCAAGTCGCCACTTAGCCCAGAAGGTGCAGAAAGTCCCGGGCAGGGCGCAAGTGCCCAACCAGAAATGATTGGGCAAAGGAGGAGAGAACCTCCGCCCTGTCCGCCGTTGAGCTGAGCTCTGGCTTGGCGAGAGTCGAGCTCTGCCCCAATAAAGCCCATCATCTGAGAGGGCACGAGTTCCGACTTGGTCTCATTGATCAGGAGGCCTAGTTGGGAGCAGGTTCGGAGGGCCAAATCCCTGGACCTCTCCACCTCCTGAAGGGGGAACCCGCTAGGAGCCAGTCATCGAGATAGGGGTATATCTGAAATCCTTGACGCCGGAGATGGGCTGCCACCACTGCAAAGCACTTGGTGAAGGCTCAAGAGGCCAATGACAGGCCAAACGGCATGGTTTGGAACTCATACAGGGTTCCTTCAACCCTGAAGTGGAGGAACTGCTGGTGGGACGGACGGATTGGGACGTGAAAGAACGAGTCCTGTAGATCCAGTGAACAGAACCACATGTTTCGCTCCAGAGATGGTATGATCTGGTTCAGAGTTACCATCCGGAAGGTGCGAGACCTGAGATATTGATTCAGGTCATGGAGATCTAGGATGGGGCGCCAACCCCCCGTCCGCTTGGGCACCAGGAAGTACCTGGACACAAAGCCTGGGTCTGTAGGAGGATCCGGCACTGGAGCTATCGCCTCCTTGCAGAGGAGCTGAGCAATGTCATCCCGAAGGGCCGATTGAGTGCGAGCGGAGATCCTTTCCTCCCAAGGGGTGCGGGCTCGGCTAGGAGGGTACTGCTCGAATTCTAGAGGCAGTCCTTGGCTGACCACTTCCAGAACCCACCTGTCCGAAGGGATACCGGACCAGGCGGAAAGACAGTGGCGGAGCCAGACCCCCACGGGAGGACCGAGAGCTGGCATGACGGGTGTAGGGGTGGCAACCCCTGACCCATCACTGAGCACGCTTAGAAGAGGAGGAGGCTACTGGACAGGCACCTCGGCCTCCTTTACAGGGCTGTTGAGGACTCTGCTTGGGCCTGGGGTGCCAAGCTTGAACCTGCTGCTGCTGCTGCTGCTGACCTCCTTGATAGGATGGCTGTCTAACCGCAGGGGCAGAGTGCTGAAAGGGCTTCTTCTTGCACTTCTGCCGGTTCTTGCCCAAAGGACCCTTTGCAGAGGTAGCATCCAAGGTGGCACTGGACTGCTCTATGCGCTGGAGGTGACCTGCCACTCCCGGACCGAAGAGGTTGGTACCGAGGAAGGGCACGTCAGCTAACTTGTGGTGAGTATCCACAGGGAAGGAGGATAACCTCAGCCAGGCCCTGCGGCGAGTGGCCACCACAGCTGCTAAGGAGCGGGTACAGGAATCTCCAATATCCAGGGTCGTCTGGAGTTGCTGTTTGGCAACAGCACGGCCCTGGTCAAGGACCTGCTTAACCGTGGTCTGCATGTTCACTGGGAGATGAGGGAGGACTTCATCTAGTGATCCCAGAAGGACATGAGAGAAGTGTGCCATGATCACAGCTGAGCTGTCCTGACGAAGGCCCAAGGATGAGGCCGCATAAACCTTCCTGGCAGAATGGTCCACATACTTGGACTCCTTGTCTGGAGGGCGGTCAGTGTCAGCTGAGCTACCCATGCGTCTAAACACAGAGGCAGTCACAAGGCTCTTGGCCAAGGGATGCTCTGTGAAACCCGCTAGGGACCCCAAGGGTACCGTATACTTGCAGGTCATGCGGGCAGACTGAGCTGGGCAAGAGGCAGGGCGTTGCCATAGCTCAAGGCCGGGCCAACAATGGCTTCGGCCACTGGAAAGGCCTCCGTCGGGGTATCACCCCTCTTGAGGATATCCGTCAGGGGGTACTCCGCCTTCCTTTGGATGTGCTCCAAGGGCATTCTGGTCGATTCTGAAATGAGGTAGAGGATGCCCTGAAACGAGAAAGGACCTTTCTCCAAGCCTGCCACTGATGACTCGTCATCCCCTAGATGCGAGTGTAGACCAGTGGCATCCGAGTCCCAAGAATCGATATAGGTCTCTCACCTATGTCTCCCTTGATACGCCGAGGGCGATCGGGGACCACTGTAATGGACAGATAATGGGGAAGGCTGGTGTCTGTCCTATCCTCTTTCGAGAGAGCCCCTCCCTGAGGCTGCTTAGGCGGTGGTTCCACCAAATCGGCGGGGAGACTGAAACAGGCCGAGCTGGAATGTGTACCGGCCCTACTGAAGGAGGAACCAGAATCTTTGGTTCCGGAGGGGTCAGCGTTGGCCTAAGAGGCTGAGGCCAAGTAATGGCCGATGGTGCCAGCGGAACCAGCTTCTGATTGGTCAGAATCAGCTGTTGCCACATGAGATCCTCATAACGTCGATGGAGTTTCCGTCGAAGTTTCTCCTCGTCCGACGAGATGAGGATCGATGGTGCCGCCTCTTTCTAGAGTGCTTGTGACCTTTCTTCGGTTTTTCGACCGAAGGGGTCCTAGTCCTCAATCGAGACTGGTGGGATTGGCTGGTTCGATCGGGAGAAGCCGGAGTCAGTGAGAACCGAGGTTCCAGCACCTTTCCCTCGATCAGGATACCCAAGGGCTGGGTCTCCTCATTGGGGAAGGAAAGGATAGGTGTTCTTTCCAAGGAGTCATTGACAGGAGTCGCCAACAATGGCTCAATTGGGTCGAGGGAAATCTCGGCCGGTTCAGCTGTGTCCTTGGCCTCAGTGCCTTGGCCTGACGGAAGGTCCGAGAAGCCGGCGGCCGAGGAAGCGATCTCGACCGAGGTCGAGACCACAAGATCCTGGGAATTGGACCGTTCTGGGTCCCAGAAACGTCTTCTTCAAGCAGAAGATTTAGGGTCCTTATCCCTTTTCTTATGGCAGGAGTGCGAGCCCGAGGGCGCCTCACCCCTGGTGGGGAGAGACTGGCACAGCTCCCGAAAGGACCCAGAGAAGGTGGAACCCAGGTTAAGCGGCATGAAAAAACTTCAGCTGGCCAAAGCTTGAGCAGCTTCCTCTTCAAAAGCCACTATCTGGTCAAGCTGCTCAGCTGATCCCACGGCCGCTGAAACCGCCCACCTGGCCTCCTTCGATTTCACCCGTGGGTTGCAAAGCTCCGGTCTCCCTAGTTTTAGGCACACCTTGCGGTCATGCAGGTCGTTGGGAAGGAAGGTCAGACAAATGGTGCAAGAAGTGGTGTCATGCACGACACCCAAGCAATAGACGCACGAGAGATGGGATCGGTGCGCGACATTTTCTGTCTGTAGGGACACCGTCGATATCTGGGGGACGACTTGTCCTCCATGTCCAATGTGCCTGAATCAGAATCGAAAACTCTGATGAAGTTTTAAAGAAATTGATTGCGGTGAAAACCATCACTGAGAATCTAGGTCCTACGAACTGCAGAAGTAGCATGAGGGAACCTGACTCTTACAGCGGAAAGGAAGATCTGGTGTCATGGGGCGGAGTCGAGGTATTTACCACCCGAGTGGGTGGGAGGAGCCAGCTTGAAGACTATCCGCAAGATTTAAAAGGAAAAGGGACATGCCAAAGAGTGTGGATGAACAATATATTCATGCTCCTGGAAACTATATTACCGTTAGGTATACTTGTATAGAATTTTCAGAATATACTGTGCCATAGAAAGACTTGTGACAAAATTTGCATTTCTTGGTAAACGAAAAGGGTCTGCGTAAACCACAGTTTCTAACCTGGTGTTATTACGTTAGTCATTTTTATTGATTTTCCATATAAACATATGTATACACACCAGTACAAAACAAAATGAGAACACTAAGGCAAACATGTTGAAAAAGTAGCAGAGCAAAACAAAAGAAAACCATCATGCAAGTATCACCCTTAATATGTGGTGAAACAAAGTGCACATACAGTAGGAAAGGGGTGCCCGGACTAGTAACGGGGGGGGGGGGGGGTCTCCCCAAATGAGCATAAGCAAGAGCTGAAACAGGTGCCAGTTGCTATAGAAGTCATTGCTCACTGCCCAAAAGAAAGGAAAGGGTAA
Organism: Neoceratodus forsteri; assembly: GCA_016271365.2. Taxonomy (NCBI): domain Eukaryota; kingdom Metazoa; phylum Chordata; order Ceratodontiformes; family Ceratodontidae; genus Neoceratodus; species Neoceratodus forsteri. The sequence goes on from CM028133.1 coordinate 833,653,728, forward strand.
CAGGAAGGCTGGTTCTCTGCTACATAACATCAAAGTTCTTAACAATAAAGGAAACAAAAGACTAGGTAGGGGTACATTGCAGATAAGACAGGATTAAGACAACAGATAGCATGGTTAGAGCTGGATCATTGCAAGGGATTACTTGGGGAGTGGTTTGAAGAGAGACCAGCGATGACCGTCTTGGCCTCATCCAATACCCGTCTGTGGTTTCAGATAGGCAAGGAATGGGGCCCAGTAAGTACGGTACAGGTCAAGTACATTAGTTATGACATGAGACATGCGATCCAGTGAGGCTAGCAGCATAAGTGCATGGCACAGCTCCGAGACAGAGGGAATTTCAGTGGTCTCCAACGGCACAAGATAAGGTGCTTGGCAGATATGCTAAGGAGAGTTAGCCAGCGAAGTTGCTGGCTGTTGAGCTGAATACATTGGGGAGGGAGGCCAAGAATCCAGACCAGCGGGTCTAGTTGGATTGTACAGCTGAGGGTTTGAGTGGCCAGCTGGCTTACTTTTTGCCAAAAAGAGGACAACAGGGGGCGTTGCCAAAGGATATGATGCAAGTCCCCCATTTGGGAGTCATATCTCCAGCAGAGGTTGCTGTCAATGAGCTTGGCTTTATGTAAGACATCTGGGGTCCTACACCAGTGGTGTAATATTTTGTTTTGAATGAATCTGTTTTGCATGTCTGGGTAGTTCATGTGGGCCAGCTTCCAACACAGGTTCCAGCTGATCGCATCCAGCTGCAGGTTCAAGGCATTTTCCCACTTTTGCTTTGATTCTTCGAATTGAGAAGGGATACTCTCTTGGATCTCGGGTGTAGATCCTTCTAGCTTGGCCCTTAGATAGCTGGAACCAGCTCTGCAACTTCCAGAGACTAGTTGGGCTAGGTGGGTAGGATTTGAGCTATTCAGTCAGGGAGCTGCGCAGCTGGAGGTCTCTCCAGAAGTCCTCCTTCCCTAACCCCTTGCTTTGGGCTAGCCCTTGAAAGGACTGAATCCTTAGCCCAGGTTCTTCCATAATGTCCCCCAGTGTCTTGATGCCTTTAAGCTCCCAGTGAGGCCAAAGAAAGGGTTTGTTGTCAACCTGGATATGTGCATTCTTAAATATGGGAGTGAGAGACAGGGGTCTAGGATTAGCCTTGATGCTGGCATGCACTTTGCCCCAGATGCGAACCACGGGGTGATTATAGGGTGATCTCTCAGGGTTTTGCGCAAGGGGTTGTACAGCAGGAGAGGGAGGCTGTGCACCTGAGCCAGCGATTTTTCCATGGAGAGCCACTGCGAGGACTCAGGTGTTATCACTGAAAACCACTTCAGAGTTTGTGCTAGAGAGTAGGCCCATGCACAGCCCTCTAGCCACGGCAGACCCCACCTGCCCAGTTTCCAGTGGGAGCATAACGTTTTCCTACTATATCGTTTGTTTTTGTTTTTTCCCAAAGGATGTTACCTATGGTCTTTTCGATGGTGCGGAGCAGCTTTGTTTGGGGGACGAGAGGGATGTGGGAAATAGGATATAAGAGCTTGAGTGTGGCAATCATTTTAAGGGCAGATATTTTGCCAGCTAAGGTAAGGTGAAGTGTTTTCCACCTGTCCAACTCTGCCTTAAGGTCAGCAACTAACGGGTACATATTAAGATCCCATATTTTGGTGAGGTTAGGGGAGATGTGGATACCAAGATAGACAGTGACCCGGTAGTTCATTTGAGCCCAAGAGGGGCCACCATATCCTGGGTACATTTGGCATTGAGAGGGAGCACTTCCATTTTGGATTTATTCATCGAGGACAGACAAATCTGCAAAGTCCGCTAGAAGAGTGAGGATACCTTTGCATCTTTCACTGGGACCAGCAAGTCGTCCTGGTATATAAAAGTAGAATATGAGTGTGGCCCTATGGGAAATCCTCACATGGCAGGGTGCTGCCTGATGGCAGCAGCCAATGGCTCTACTGCTAGGATGAATAGGAGGGGGGATAAGGGGCAACCTTGTCTGGTGCCCCTACCTAGTTGAAAATGGCTGGAGGTCACCATGTTAGTCCGAACACTGGCCAAAGACTGCTGATAGAGGGCATGTATCCAGCACCGAAATCAGATCCCAAAGCCAAAATGCTGTAGCACTTGCCCTAGGAAGTCAAAGACCTTCTCAAAGTCTATAGCCACAGCTGCAGCAGGACTAGGGAGGGACTGGGCGTGATGTATGATGTTTATCAGAGACCTGATATGGTCTCGGCTGAAGCGGCGTGGCACAAAACCTACTTGCGATGAGTGTATAAGAGAAGGAAGGAGCGGATTCAATCTGAGGGCAAAAATCATGCTGTCTGTGCTGATAAGTGATATAGGCCGGAAGCTGGAAGGGAGCGTGGGGTCCTTACCCTTCTTGGGAAATACTAAAATGACTGCTTCTTGTAGGGAAAGGGGAGAAGACACCTTTGTCCAAGGCCTCATTATACACGGAGGAAAGAAGAGGGGCAATGTGAGGGGTGAGGTGTTGCCAGAGCTCTATGGGGAAACCATCGCTACCCAGGCCCTTGCCGACTTTTAAGGCTTTAATGGCATCTGCCACTTCAGATGGTGAAATAGGCCTATCCAGGTCCTCAACTTGGGAGGGCTGAAGGGTGGGGAGATGGAGGGAGGATAGGAAGGGCTCAGCTGAACCAGCACCCTGTCCTCTGTTGGAGGCGTAGAGGTTGGAGTAAAACTGCTTCATAATAAAGCCGAGGGTCCATTCGGATTGTGCCTGACTGGTAACCCAGGCCGGGAATATGGCGGTCCACCTGTTGCTTGCGCAAGAGGTATGACAGCAGCTTACTAGCTTTTTCCCCTCCCTCCCAGTATTGGTGACACAGCCTCAGTATGGCAACCTCTGCTTTGCGAGATAGGAGATCACTGATCTCCATACGGGTCTTAAGAATTTCATTCTTTAGGGCTAGGTTTAGCTGTGGGGGTAGGGGTCTTTTTAACTTGGGGCTCTAGGGTCTTCAGTTGGGATTCTAAGGAAGTTAAGAGATGCTCCCGTTACTTCTGGCGTCTGGAGGCATACCCCATTATTGCACCTCGCAGAGTGGCTTTCAATGCCTCCCTCCTGATGCCTGAAGAGGTATCCTGGGAAGGGTTTTCAGCCAAAAAGTGGGCAGTCTCAGATGAGACTCACTGCACAAAGTCAGGGTCCTTAAGAAGGACTGGGTCCAACTTCCAAGAGGTGGACTTCGGAGAGGGTGGGCCGCATAAGATGGACAGGGGCATGATCGGAGATAATCTTGGGCATAATCTCTGAGCCTACTGCCCTGTGGCAGACCTCCGCCAATACCAGCCAAAGATTCAGAAGGCTGTGAGACCCATGAACTGGCGAGATATAGGAGTAGTCTCTCTCCCCAGGGTGAAAGGTTCTCCAGACGTCAGCCAGTCCCAGCTCTGACATAAGCTGCTGGAGAGCTAACCGAGCCCTAGGGTGCTGCACGGGAGACGAGGCGTGTGGTCTATTTGGGGTACAAGAGCCAGACTGAAATCTCCTCCCAAAATAATAGGTGTGGAGGTAGGGGCAAATGAGCAGAGTTCACAGACTACCTCATGGAAAAAAGCAGGGTCGTCCTCGTTCGGGGCATAGATGCAGCCTAATAGTAGAGGACCATAAGGGGTAGTCATCAAGGCTAGGACCCATCTGCCATGAGGATCTTCTCGGACTTGGGAGGAAGTCCAAACAAGCGATTTGTGGAGCAAGATAGTGACCCCTCATTTCCTAGAGGGAGAGGAGGATGAGAATACTTGTCCCACCCACTCTCTGACTAAATTAGCGTGGTTTTGTTTATCTAGTTTGGTTTCCTGTAGGAAGGCCAGCATGGCCTTCAGCCTCTTAAGATGGGAGAACACCTGTTTATGTTTTACCGGGGTGTTCAGGCCCTGTATGTTCCAGGTGTAAGCATGGAGGTCACTCATGGTCTCAAAGGATAGTGGAAGAGTAAGAGGGGGATATGACAACATACTGAGGTGAGGCTGAGAGTTTTGTTGCCTAGTCCTGCAGGGAGCTCTCATTACAACCTTGCAAATGGGGACAGACAAACCATGCAAGAACAAAGGCAAAAGTACACCTATATTATACCTGGTTACTAACATAGAGACTACATGTAAGCAGGCAAAACGCCTGCGTTAACAACCAACTATTTACAGAGATAACGAACAGCACTGAATATCCTTTATATGGAGGGAGACAGTAAGACCGGTAGCCGACCTGCCAAGTCCGAATGTCTCCCTCTCATGGGGTGGGTGAGAAGAGAGAGACAATAAACCAGCACAAAACAGGCATAGGTGGAGGATTGCCACTGGCAACCAGTCACTCCTCACCCTTCTGCAGGAAAAGAGAAAGCAAGTGTGGGGGGCATAAGAGGGAACAAAAGAAATGAAAGTGCTATGGTCTCTCATGCTGGAAGGAGTGGAGCCCAGATCTCAATAGGGACACCCGAAGCCCAGCTGCCCAAGGTGGAAGGGCAAGCCCCATACCCAGCAGAGCAGAAGGGTAATAGTGAGGGCAGGTTCACAGCTGGTGAGAGGGTACTTCACATTTTGGTCTCTGGCCTCAGGCCAAGAAGAAAGGAAGGAACGAGTGCTGTGGTGCCATTAGGAGAAATCAGGTGTTAGGAAGGGAAGGCAAGTCAAGGGGAAAACATGCTAAAGTCCAAGAACTTCAGTCTTCCAGGCAGAAGAGAGAGAGAGACAGCTGACCCGCAGTACCCCCAGATGGATGCTAGTTAGAGAGTCACATGGTAGGACTGTGATGATCGCTACAGCAGCCCTGTTCGTAAGTACACTGGGGTAGGCGATACAACACAGTCTCTGGGTCAAAAATAAGGCACCAAGCTCAAAACTTGCAGTCTGGTGTAATGGTGCAGCGAGTGTTTCATTCCCGGAGCCAAGGGCAAAATTCAGTACCAGGGATCTCCGAACATCATGCCGGGTGAGAGGGATTTATAGATCAAACGGAGGCAACTAGGGAGTGGGCGGGGGAATCAGGACGAGACACAGCACCAAAACCCCATTACCCTTCAGACAGGAGAGAGAAAAAGTTCACAGTAAATCCACTTATCTATATCTTCGCAGAGGTGCACTTGTCTGCTGAATGAGAGGGGGCTTTTCAGGTGCCTCTTGATCCTGCGTCATCTTCGGGGAAGAGGCGGGAGGGGACCAGGAGCTGGTTCCGGCCTTGCACTTGAGGGGCCTCAGTCACCACCACCGCGGCCCAGGATTTTGTCTTGTCCTGCAATGAGCAGGGGACGGTTAGGCTCCTGCTTTCGAGGCACTGTCTTCCAAGGTGAGAGGCAGGGAAAAACTTATTGGGAGAGTAGAACTGAGTCAGGACATTGGCATCTTGCTCGGGCAGCTCTCTCCCACTTTGCCTATCAGCCGGGTGTTGGCGCTTCTCGTGTCGGTGCAAGGTGTGCCTTTTCCTGGTTCGGGAAGGAAGGGTGGTCTCAAAGATGTGAACTGAAGGTCCCGGGTGACTGCATAGGTGAAAAATGGGGGTGAGACTTCCATGCCGTGCTCTGTATCAAGGGTACTCCTGGAGGTACTGAAAAACTTGGGATCTTTAAAGTCCTTAGGGAATTCACGGAGCAGAAAGTCCATTAGGCTCTCAAGGGTGGAGAAAAGGGTGGGAGCCCCGTTCACGGTCACTCTCATCATTGCAGGGTAGCGCAAAGAGAAGGGGACCTGGCTTGCATGGAGAACATGCCGGCAGGTGGAGTAGGCTTTCCGCCGCTCAGATAATTCCCGTGAGTAGTCTTGAACTACCTGAATTCTGTGTCCGTTCCAGGAGATCGAGCCCTTTGCCCTGGCCACGGCGTTGATCATTTCCTTTTGTCTGAAGTCAAGAAAACGGGCCAGGATAGGGCGCAGGCACTCCCCTGGTTTTGGTGCCAGGGCTAGTGTGCGGTGGGCCCGTTCAATGTGCAGAGCAGCAGCGGATGCTAGGCCAAGGATTTTGGGTACCACTTCTGCAGAAAGGCGGCGGTATCCAGGGAAGCCAATGAACTGCAAATGATTGCAGTGGCTACGGTTTTCTAGATCGTCCACCCTATCTTGGAGCATGCGGATAAGGTGGGCCTGCTCCCTAGTAATCGCCGTGAGGTCCTGAATAGCAGCATCATCATGGGTCTTGAGTTGTCGTTCTGTGTGAAAAAAGACAAGTTTCAATGGCTTGCAGCATTTGTGTGTTGTTGTTCATACAGATTGTCATTTGTGCCATCGGGGCAAGCAGCTGATTAAACATCTGCTCCGTTTTGGCAGAGTTTACTGTTGTTGGGGCTGAAGAAGCCATCTTGCAGGCCACAGAGCTAAGAAAGTCCCGAGTTGAAGCAGTGTCCCCCTCAGTGAAGAAGAAATAAGGGCTCCAAACTGCAGCAGGTGAGTCCCTCTTCTAATTCTTGCAGAGATGTATGATGTTAGAAGCCCCTCTTGTGCTGGATGACTAAGGATGCAGTCCCACAGACAGGGAGCTAAGGAACTAAGCTGCCATCTCAGTCTAAGGCTAAGCCATGCTCCCTAACCTGGTGTTATAACAAAGAGGGAGTTTAAGATTTTGTCATACAATTTTTTTTTTTTAGTGAGGATGGCATCAAATCTGAAAACTGCCAAACTGCATCAAGAAAATGGTGCAGTTTGGAAACTGTACCACAATCATGAAACAACCTCATAACTGCAGCACACAAGAAAGTGTGTCAAAAACTTCTGTAGTTGCAGAAAAGTGAGTTAAATACTCAGCGTGCAGAAAAATCCTGCTGTTAAGGGAACAGCCAAAACAAAAATAACACACACTAAAATCGCACTACAAAATTCCAAAAGTCTGCACTGTGCATCTAAATTCTGCCAGAAAATCAAAACTGTAACATTTTATCATGAGAAATGGTGGGAACAAAACACACAAACTGCTACATCAGTGTAAACACTCGAAACTGTCTTCAAAAACATTCTTTCCCCTCAGAAAAAGATCTGGCGCACTGTGGATGCCTCAAATATAAAATATGTAATAATAAGCCAAGCTGCAAGACACTAAGGGACAGACATGAACACTGAGGAAATAACCTTGGACACCACATTGAAAAGGCAAACCACAACAGCAACATTTTTTACTTATCTGAAGCCCTTCAACTGCTTAAGTCAACAGATCACTTGGCCTCCGATAACTGATGAGCCAAGATTATGAATTGGAAGAAATCAATGTAAAATGTCAAAACAGGAATGATCAGGGTTCTCTGCTGTGAGTTACTATACAAGAAAAACAATGATGAAGAAATACAAAGCTAGCAGGAACCAAGATCAAATGCTGCTTCCACTTTGGCTGACGTATACAAAGCGGCTTTCTAACAGATAGTGGAACACAGAGCGTCACGTTTTGGTGACGATATCATAGCCTTGTTTGTATGTCAGCCTCCATAGCTTGATGATGCCATTACCCTCAGAGAACTAGGATGGCCCTCCACTCCTCATTCCCATAACACAACACAGACTCTGGGAAGGATCTATTCCAAAGCACAGTCATGCAACAAAATAACCCCTGGAACAATGACCCAGTCAGGTTTTTAAGAATTTATTTTGAAATGCTTCAATATACCAGAGTGGGGGTCACCAGAATCACAAGGGTCCTGATTCATAAATCACTTAAGCCAACATTTCGTGATTACACTTATCAATTCCTCTGGGCTGGCCACTGGAAACATGATCACAAAATATATCCATACATTTCTCTATTTTTAATATATGTCAGTACTACATCTCAGACAGCACTGTTAGTATTCTCTGTGGGTGCCAAAGTTGAGATTTGATTTCGCCATATATACTGTAGCATATTAAGGTAAACAGGGATTTTTGTTAAAATTAAATCAGTTGCCTATAACTGATAGTGGACCTAAGTACACATAAGCAGGAATCAACTACACATGAAAAGAGCAATATATGCATACCTCTCAGCTACAGTGAATTTTACACAGCGCTATGCGTTTTACTCTCAGTTTTACCCTTGCTTCAAAAGGTTTACCAATGTTCTTAATAATGTTAAAGCTATTTGTGGTTACACAAACTATAAGATCAATGAACTAATATGACAGAAACATTTCTTAATAACTATATAGAACCCATTATTTATATAGACATTCTTCAAAATAAGAAAATGCTATACATTCTAGCCATTTGCTCTGAATTTTGAAGATGACTGCTATGAATTTTAATGCTAACAGATTGAAAGGTATGCATATATACGTACATATACATTATACAAACATAATCTAGTCTTTGCTAAACATTTTGTTAATGCATCAGTCAGGATAACTTCATGCCAGAAAAGTAGGGACATATGGTGTTAGGGCTTCCACACCCAAGCAGCAAAAGGAAAAAACATAAGGGCTGTGGGTCTCCGGAGCCTTGACGAATCAGTGGTGGGGACTTCATTAATCCTCCCTCCTCAGCCGATTGCCTCCTGTACAAAGCACAAGGTACAGCTCCAAGCCAGTGCCTCATAGGGAAATTGTATTCAAAGGTAGAGAAGTATGTCTCTCTACATGCTGCCAACACAACTTTTTGAAGCTTTCTTGACGTAAGGCCCAGAGATCATGTGTAACACTGTTTGCTCATGTAATGGGGTGGGCCTTAGGGTTGAGAACCCCAAGGAAGACTCCACAAGCGATTCGCTAAGACTCTGGAGACCCAAAACCTAAATGTTTCTTCCCTTTTGCTGCTTGGGAGGTAGGGGTGGGGAGTTAGGGTGGAAGCCCTAACACCACATTTCCCTACTTTTCTGGCATAAAGCTACCCAAACTGGTAGATTAACAAAGTTTTTTTGCAAAGAATTTCCTTTATTTTTGAGATTGTGGAATTGTATCCTCATTCACACAGGTCCCTCTGGGACCTGCACGAACAGGTGCAGATGTGTAGGACACCATGGGAAGACTCCAGCCGCCTAAAGAAGTGCAGGGCCTGGAACATTTGCCCACTCCAAGCCAGGGAAAGCAAGCTGCAGGGCTAGTCCACACTTGCCCAGGGTACCATACAGTGAAGACAACTGTCCTCATTCACTCTTTACACATTCACTCTTTGTTCTTTCAGATCTAAAGAAGCAAAGAGATCTGAAAGAACAAAGAGTGAATGTGTGATGAGTGAATGAGGACAGTTGTCTTCCCGATATGGTAACATGGGCCTGTGCAGCCAACCCCCACTGCCTGCATTTCCTGGCCTGGGGGGAGGGGTCATTGTATAACAGCAGCCTCCCCCATTCCCGCCCCTCCAGCTGGGTCAATGAGCTTACCCCCCAAACAAATTCAGCTCACCGACACAGGATAACAGAGCATACCACTACATACAAAGTTTCTTAACAATTATTGACCCCAAATTTTCAAGACAGTCATTTTATGACTGCCCTTATAAACATGACATGTAGTATTTATAGCATATTGACCGAAATGTCATTTCACACCACAGTACGAAAATACGTCTTGGGCAGGATTTAAAAAATGAAATCCGTCATGTTTATGAGGTGATGCAGAAAAATGGCTATGTTGAAAGTTTAGAGTCGAAGTACTGAACATTTGTGAAGTTAAACGTGAATGCTGGAATACTGTAATGTTCAACTCATAACCTGGGCATTTTACCATATTTGTACAGCATACTTTCAGCACAGCCTCCTTACTACCTCACCTCATGAACCTGGGAGGTATAAATTTTCAAATCCTCACTGAAATGTCACTCACACGCCACCACAATATTATCCCGCGCCACAGGTGCAAAAACACATTTTGGCCAGGATTTTAAAAATGATAACTGTCACATTTATGAGGTGATGTGAACAAATGGCTATGTTGAAAATCTGGGGTCAAAATATTTAGAATTACCAATATTATGAGCAAGCGTAGAAAAATTTCAGCGTACTATCATAACTGTCATTTTTACATATTTTGACCCCAAATGATCAACACAGCCTTCTTATGACCCCACTGTATGAACAAGTGTGGTGAAAATGTTCAAATCCCACCATCATGAGATGGGGTCCCAAAAAGGCCATAATGAAAATTTGGGGGTGAAAATATGGAAAAATGACAAAGTTATACATCAAAGTTCAAAACTCCATTGAAAAACACTGAACCACACTTACCTTAGATTCTCATACTGTAGTTGTCAGTTCCAGCAGCAAGATGAGTCTTCGATCGGAGAGTGGCTCTATGCTGTGAGACATGCTCAGGTGAGTGAGGGTGTGTGGGGGGTGTGGAGTGGGAGGTTGGGGTGGGATGGGTCAGATCAGCGAGGGACCATTTTCTTTATTACAGACTGCACTCTGGCACTAGGGATTGGGCTCCCCAGTGTCGGGCTACTTTACAGCGAACAGAGGCGGGCAACCTGGGGAGGGGTCATGAGAAGTGGTACCAGGGGTGGGCACCTCGATCTGCTTATATTTCATTTTATAAATAAGTAAACAGTGGAAAGGGCAGTCTGGTGACCAGAAGGGGGAGAAAGAAGCAGTACCAGAGGTGGGCATCCCAGTCTGCTTCACAGTTAATTAGTCAGATAGAAAGATAGACTGACAGAGTATGTGCTCGGATTTGAAATGCTGTATGGCACTGTAACAGAAACTTGTTTATTTCACGGAGTCTGTTACCACACAAAAGTGTTGTGTTCAGATTTGAAATGCTGTATGGCACTGTGATCAAAACTGGTTTCTTTCACTGAGTTTGTTATCGGAGAGAGAGAGACTACATATGCAAATGATCTCCCCATCTCTTCTATTCAAATATCTGTCTGTCTACCTCTCTCTCTCTCTCTCTCCTACCTATACTGTAAGCGGTGCCTACCCCTTGTACCGCTGAATTATGCCCCCCTCCCCTCCAGAGCAACCAACCCTTGTGACTGCAGAAGCACAGACAAGTATTGTTGCAACGTAGGTATCATGCTTTCAGCAGAGGATCTAGACATTTTTCAAGGGGGTAGCAGTTTTGTTGCAGGGCATCACTTTCCCCGAAAAAGTATGTTACTTCTGAAAGCTCAGATTAGGTTAAAACAGCTAGTTTTTGTTGGCCTACGTGGACAACAGGTGCTACTTCACTAAACAGCTGGATCCAATCGTGCATGGTTTTCTACATGCAGCTACATAGCTACAGCCCCACAGGGGCCTGCCCTTCTGCAGCCAGAGTCAGTGTGTATGTCTTATAGCTGTGACTGAAGAGGTTCAGGCCACTCAGGGGCCTATGCTTCTGCAGACAGAAGTACTACTGCAATTTTGGTATCATGGAATTTGTGGCAGCTACACTTCTGCAGTCAGAAGTCAGTGTATTATGCCTTACTTCTGCAGCAGAACTGTGTATATGATTTAATGTGTGCATGACTACCTGTGGCTACAGAAGTGCTGGCCCTATAGAGGCCTGTGCTTCTACAGACAAAAAAACTTGTAATTTGGGGATCATTGATTTGTATCTGTGGCTGCAGAACCTGTGCTTTTGCACACAGAAGCAGTGTTCTGACTTTGGTATCATGAATTTCTAGCTATAGTCAGAAGTGACTGCGTATGCCTTGCTGTGCGCTTTACCAGATACAAATCTGTGAAGGGTTTACATCAGAGCTAGTGCATTTGTGTAATCTGGAACCAGCTGCATGTTGTTTGCCTTACCTGATGATGGTTGCCTGTGGTCGCTTCTGTGTTGTCTTTTTGCTGCTTTGGGGTGGGGAGTTCGTGTTGGAAACATTGGCACCACATTTCCCTACTTTTGTGGTATTAAGCTAAACCTTAACTAGTGCACGAACACCATTTTTTGAAAAGTGTGTGTATGTATATACATGCGTGTGTGTGTAAGATATTTCACTACAGGGTGTGTGGTCATGCTCTGAGGTACACCCTTGGTGTGAGTTCTGAGGCACAAGGCCACAGGTCGAGTGCATTCAACCACCCAAGGCATGTGTGGGGGGGGTATCAAAAACAGAAAAGTGCACATGTGCAGTCATAGCGGGATAATGCACAGTTGTGTGGTATGTCTTGTCCAATTAGGAGAAAACATTTTTACTGATTTTTTTCTCACCCATTAAAAAAAATATCCATCTGTCTGTCTAGGATGTATGTGTATATATATATTTTCTTCTAAAAAAAAAAACAAAACTACATTAATGCACCAGTTAGGGTTTAACTTGACACCACAGACACAGGGAAATGTAGCACTAGGGTTTCCAACCTTAACCCCCCCCCCGCCCCATAGCAAAAGGACATGATAATACAAGCAACCACAGACAGCCACCATCAGGCAAGACAAACAACATACAATGGTTTCCAGATGACACAAATACAGGAGTACTGATGCTACCTTTGTGGATTTGCATCTGTGGTATGTATACCACAAGATGAAACAGTCACTTCTGCCTGGAGATAGAAATCCACAATACTAACATCACAACACTGCTTCTGTGTGCAGAAGCACAAGCCCCTGCAGCTAAAGACACAAATCTACAACACCCAAATTACAAGAGTTATTTTGTCTACAGTACAGCAGGCCCCTATGGGGCCGGCACTTCTGTAACCACAGTTAGTCATCCATACTTTAAGACACACACACAGCTCTACCTTTGATAAAGGACTTATATGTATGAAATGTGTCAGGCGGGTAAATCCATTGTTTACATTTTACTATGTTAGCTGTCATTTTAATACATGAACAACGAAGCTTGAATTTTGGAAACTAGTATCTGTCTTTTGAAAAGGTGGTGAGTGCCCGACTTGGGCAACTGAAGTTACAGTTCTATCCATGTAAGTGCTGACCCCCAAGGGGCCTGCATTTTTGCAGTTGCAGGTGCAAGACAAACAACCAGACATCTGACTGAAATGGAGCCGCAATGAAATCCATAATTTATTTATTTATTTATCTGAGCATCAGTTTACAACCTTTGAGCCAGAGGCTCATTTCCAAAGGTACCTCGTCACATTGAGGACAAATACATTACAGGCTCGTTGTTGCATCACATTGAGGACAAATACATTATATTACAGGCTCATTGTTACATCATACGAAAACTGCAATGGTACTTTTGTTTGCAGAAGCACTGGACCCTAAAAAGCCTCTAACTCTTCAGAACAGGTTTAAGACATGCATACCAACTTGTGGCTGCAGACAGGTGGACCCCTGTGGGGCTTGCACTTACCCAGCTGTATACAAAAACCCACGCACTAGCAGATCCAGCTATGTAGCGAGGCAGCACCAGCTACCCTCTTAGGCAAGCAAAAAAGTAGCTGTTTTAACATAATCTGAGCTTTCAACATCACCATTTTACTTTTTTCGGGTGCTATCTCCTTGAAACATTTCTAGATCCACTGCTGCAACCATGATACCTACACTGCAACACTACTTCTATCTGCAATAGTGCTACTGCATTTGTCTAATCTGAAAATGACTGTATGTTACGTCCTACCTGATGATGGCTGTCTGTGGTTGCTTGTGTGGTCCTGTCGTTATGCTGCGGGGGTTGAAACCCTAACACCACATTTTCCTACTTTGTAGAATTAAGATGAACCCCAACTGGTGTCTTAAGGCACGTTTTGAAAAGAATATCCCTTCTTTCTGAGATAGTGGAATTCTGTCCTCATTCACCAGATGAGTCTGACTGTAGAAGTGCAGGGCCCGCAATGGATGTCAAGAAATTGTGGAGCTGTCTAGCAGGTTGAGAAAAAGTGCCGGGTCCAGAGTGTGGCTACAGATACAAACACAAATACACTTCCATGTGGCTACAGATACAAGTATGCAAGGCAAAGAATCCAATCAGCCAAAGCGCAGGGCCCTGTGACACACACACACGGGTTCAGAGAGGCAGGACGCTATGCCAACGGAAGTTTTATCTTCAGTATATGGAACTTGGGCCTGTGTGGCCAACCCTATACCTTCCTATCCCATTACAGTGCCCTCTTTCCAGCCTCGGCCCATACAGCATGCTAAGTAAACCCACTCCCGAACTTAGCAAGGGCTACGTAAAATTACCTCAAGGGTACATTTCTTTTGGAAATGTGAGGTGTGCCGAATACATTTCCTATGCAAAAGTTACTTTCCACACACAAAATGAAAGAAATGTATATTACTGAAGAGCAGTTCAGGAACACAATTTAGATTTTGTCTTCACTCTCTTCCACAGAGAAACAGCACAGCTCAATCTGTAGCTGCAGCAGTGAGGAAAGTCCCTCTGTTCTTGCAGAAAGTAAGTACAGTTACATAACAACTTACCGTAACAGCAGATCTTCGAGAGAGGCTCCTGCTGTAGGTCATAACATCTAAGACTAAAGCTGCCAGGCACCAGGACCACATAGAAATTTTAGCTAGCAGTGTCAGGTGGGGACCGCCCCCGATGTCACATGACCAACGTCAGCGTGACACTATATATTATTTATTTAGCTTTTGACCAGGTAGGTACAATAGACAAGTTGTATGCCTATTTTCAGGTATGACCCGGGAGAGTACAGTGAAAAATACAGGTTCAAACAAGGTACATAACAACAAGAGGGCAATGTACATAGTTACAGGAAAGCAAGATGAACATAGATAGTCTACCGCGAGCAGTAATAGGTAAAAATATACATATACATACAGAATAAACAGACTAAGACATTCAAAAGAAATTACAATGTAGGGGTGACCCTTTTACCAGGGCCACATAATTCATAAGCAGATGGCAAGCAATCACGTGCTTCCCAGAGTTAGAGGACAGTAGATAGTGGATTGGATGAGACCACTTTGGAGACCTGACTAAGATGGCTTAGGACACCCACACACAGAGGACAGTTTCAAGTGCACCCACAGGGAATTCTGGAGATTCAGGTGGGAGGGGGAGGTATGAACGTTGTCTGGAAGGGAGTTCCATAGCCTCGGAGCGCACGTAGCAAAGTTCCTATCCCCCATTAGGGTTCCAGTATAAGGAACTTTGTGCACCCATGGACCTTGAGACCTGAGGGAGTAGGAGGAGGATTCAGCAGTTTTGAGGAGCTGCGCCAGCCCCAGAGAGGTTCCGGTTCTGAGCACCTTTCCTACGAAACAGCCCAACCCATATTTCAAGTGACTGGCCGGGGAAAGCCAGCCCAGTTTATCATATAATTTACAATGATGAGTGAGTCGTGGGGTTGCTAGGGCAAAGTGACAGATGATGTTGTAGTTCGTGTTCCATCGAGCAAGGTGGACCTTGAAGGTGAACAGGAGAAGGCCATAGCTAAGTGAAGGGAGCAGCACACCTCTGGCCAATGCCAAGCGAACTGCAGACGTCAAATTTTTCTTTGCCTTGTAGGCGAGACCCAGTTTACGGCTCTGCAAACATTCAGGATGTGACACTCCATGTCAAGTTGGGGGTCAAGTGTCACTCCAAGGTATTTTATTGAGACCATGGTTATAAGGGGAGAGCCGTCACCACTGATACATAGAGGGACAGGGGAGGCCTTGATCTTGGCTACTGACCCAAAAAGCATGGCCTGAGTTTTCTTTAGGTTGAGGACCAGCTTGTGAGTCATTACCCAGGACTGAATATTCTTTAAGGCCTCACTCAGCTGAAGGTTGGGAATCCCAATGTCCCGGGAGTGTGCAAGGATGACCAGATCATCGGCATAAAGGGTGGCGTTACAGTTTGAAGCAGCAGCAGGGAGGTTGTTAACAAATGCAGAGAAGAGGCCCCAAAACTGATCCCTGTGGGACGCAAGAGGTCACCGGAGTGGGGTCAGAGAGGACCTTGTTGAGTTTAGTCTGCTGTATTCCATCTTGGAGGTAGTTTCCAAGCCAATTAAAGGCAGGAGGGGACAGGCCAAGGGACTGCATCTGTGAGCAAAGTAATGCATGGTCCACAAGGTCAAAGGCCTTGGATAAGTCTATAAAAATGTCCCCAGAGAGGTCTCCCTGGTCCATGGCCGCCCTGATGCTAGTAGAGATCGAGACCTGGGCCGAGGACGTGCCATACCCTTTTCGATAGCCATGCTGCACAGGGGACAGCAACTTATGGGCCTGAATGTATTCTGTGAGCTGTTCGGCCACAGCTTTCTCTAAGAGTTTACTAATGGCCAGTAGGATGGCAATTGGATGATAGTTGTCCAGGACTTTGGGGTTCCCTTGCTTCAGAACGGGGACAATCCTCGCTACTTTCCAAATGTCAGGGATAACACCAGTGGCAAGGGACAGGTAGAAGATATGTGCCAGTGGGATGGCAATGTAGGGGGCACCCAGGTTCAGAAGCTTGGGCTTCATGTTATCATGGCCAGCGCTGGAGTGCGGAGAGAGACCAGAGAGGAGTCTCTGCATCTCCATGACAGACACAGCCCTGAGATAAAATAATGGGCGAGAGGAGTGAACCTCCTGAAAGACAGAGGCCGAGGGGCCACTGATGTTCTCTACAGCAGGGAAAAGGGATGTAAGCACGGACAAGTCAGAAATGTGGGAATTTAAAGCATTAGCAATCATAAGTGGATTATTACAACTCGACCCATCAATGATCATTTCAGATACCCCAGAGTTGGAGGAGCCGCTGACTAAGTTTTTTATGTTCCTCCAGAACCTATGTGGGTCCTTAGCACAGCTAAGCAGGGCAGATTTACAGTGGTCACTTTTTGCTGCCCTGATGGCTTTTTTGCACTCATTTTTGAGCTTTCTATACTGTTGGAAGATGGACTGATCCAGCGTGCTTTTGAAGTGAGCCCAACACTTGTCCCTTGCATGCATGAAGGCTAAGAAGCTCCCATGCAGCCATTTTGTGGCAGATCCCCTTATTCTCCACCTGATACGGGGGGCATGCTTGTCCTGCAGGGCGCCAAAAACAGTGAGAAACTGGGAGACAGCTGTGGATGGGTCATGGGCACTAAGCACCCCTGACCAGTCAGTGGTCCTCAGATCTTCATGAAAAGACCCCAGATCAAACCTAGAGAAATCCCTAATATGAACAATCTTGTGGGGAATTTTTGGTGAAGGGACTTTCCACACACAAAACACCGGGGTGTGATCTGAGACGGAGTCAGGCAGGGTTCCAGCAGAGCTGATCCTATCTGGACAGTTTGATAGGACCCAGTCCAGTAGGGAGCTAGTTGCACCATTAGCAGACCATCTGGTGGGTTCCTGGATAAGCTGAGACAGGACAAGACTTGTTAACAGAGGTTCAGATTGCTTGGGGTTACCTCCAGTCCAGTTTAAGTTCACATCTCCCAGGATCAAGAGTTCATTATCCCCAACATAAGGACCAATGGTATCCAGGAGGTGAGTAAGCCCAGGCAGACCACCCTTGGGGGGATTGTATGTGCATACAACATGCAGCTTCTTTGTATTTCCAAGTAACAACACAGTGTGCAACAGCTCACAGGAAGACAAGGAGGACTACTGATGGATTACCTCAGATACTTTCAGATGATTCTTATAGTAAATTAGGATTCCACCCCCTCGCTTTTTTCCTGGCCGATCATATCTAATGAACTCACAGCCAGGAAGTACACAGGCCAAATCTGGTATTGAGGATTTCAGCCAGGTCTCTGTAATGCCTAGTATGTCTGGCTTACAGTGGACGACCCTGGCAGATAGTTTGTCACGACTGAGTAGTAGACTGCAAATGTTAAGGTGAGCAATTTTTAACCCCTTTCCCAATTTCCAACTTTCCGGGATTGAAGAGGCCTGATAGCCAGGGCCAGGGTTTAGCTCGATGTCACCAGCAAGGGCCAGTATCACTAGGAAGAGCCAGGGGAGAAAAATTCAATTTATACTAGTCCCAAGTGGGGAAGGAGAGGGTCCCAGCGAGGACCAGTCCACACCTCCTACCCCAATGCCGAAATGCCAAATGTTGCAGTCGGGGCTGAAGCCCTGCAATTTAAACTGCTCCAGCAGTTTAATTTTGGCATAGGTCCCCATGCCCATCCTCCAGTTGTCCCGCCGGAGACCTAAGAAAAAGTGACAAGAGAAAGGAGTGGGCTCCTGCAGCCAAAGAAAGGCTTACAGGAAAGGAAGCAACAGAAGCAGCGGGAAGGAGGTGACCTACTGCAGAAGCCTCGCTTGAAGATCTACTGTTAAGGTAAGTTTTTACGTAACTGTATTATCTTACTTCGAGAGGGCTCCTGTAGTACGTCATAACATCTAGGACTGAGCCCCAAGCAGTGTCAGTCAGACAAGGACTAAACACAGGAGGCAGGAAAAGATCTGCAGAAGGAAGCAGGGACTAAGACAAAAGGCCCTGTAGGACAGCTAATTCAAAGCCAGCCCTGTGCCTAGAGGCAATGTCCAGACTGTTATGCTTAGTGAAGGTGTGGACAGAGCTCCAAGTAGCTGTCGCACAAAGCTCAGTGGTAAACATTCCTGAAACAAGCAGTAGATGCAGCCATGTCTCTGGCTGAATGCCCTTTAACATCCCTGGAAGAGGCTTGTTGTACTTCTGGTAACAAAACAGAATACAGTTTGCCAACCATTTTGATAAACATCGTTTCGAAACAGTAGTACCCTCTCTTTTGGGCGCAAAGGAAAAGAAAAGCTGCTCCATTTTACGGACTGACTTTGTTTGATTAGTACAGTAACGCAAAATTCTGTGAACATCCAAGGTATGTAGAATTGCCTCTCCCTGATTATAATGCTCAGGCTAATACACTGACAAGTGTATGGTCTGATTCAAAGTAAATTTGGAAACCACTTTTGGTAAAACCTTAGGACTGGTATATAGAGCCACCCGGTCTCTGTGATAAACGAAATAAGGCTCCTTAAACATCAGGGCCTGAAGCTCGGAAATCCTTCAAGCAGAAGTAATAGCAACTAAAAAGAGCACTTTCCAAGCAAGGTAGCGCAGGTTGCAACTTGTGGCTGGTTCAAAGGAAAGCAAGAAAAAATTACTCACCTTAGTAATGTTGTTTCTTCTAATGGAGTCTTGCTGTATTCTGACTATTGCAGTTAGGTCCTGCCTTTCAACTGCCCCGGAGAACAAAGAGTTAACTTTCCATGGCCAGCATGGAACGTTCAGCGCGAGCTCGGCTGAAGCCCCTGTCTGCTGTTGTTTAAACTCCAACCGTCAGATCTTTATGAGCAATACTCACTAGAAGTTCTGTGTGGAAACTGTAAAACTCACACTAGCCAACTGGCAACTACATTTATTAAAAAAGGGTTTTCTGGTTTCAAAGCAAAGACTCAAGTCAGGAAAGCCAAAAAACAAAACACAACTCACACCCAAAGTAAAGGAGAGTGAAAAAGGGGCACCTCTAGGGTGCCAGCACTGCTCCTGCCCACCCACATTCCAAAAACTGGGTTCTGAGAGGGGAGGCGGGAGGTCAGAATACAGCAAGACTCCATTAGAAGAAACAACATTACTAAGGTGAGTAATTTTTTCTTCAAACAACATGAAGTCTTGCTGTATTCTGACTATTGCAGACTACCAAGCAGTACCTCCATGGAGGAGGGACAGAACCTACTTTGGGAATAGGCTCTGAAGTACTGCTGTGCCAAACTGAGCATCACTCCTAGCCTGGATATCCAGAGAGTAATGCTTGGTGAATGTATGGACTGTTTTCCAGGTGGCGGGTTGGCAAATTTCTAAGACAGGAATATCCCTGGCAGCAGCCAGGGAAGCAGCTGTACCTCTAGTAGAGTGAGCTCTCAGGCCTGAGGGTAGGGTTCTACCCAGCTTTTCATAGCAGAATTGTATACAAGAGACAATCCACCTGGCAATAGATCGCTTAGTAGCAGGTTTGCCCTTACCAACCTCTCCATACATGAGGAACAACTGGAGGGACTCAAACCTCTGACCCTTGGTTTGCTCTATGTAGTAGCTGAGGGCCCTCTTAACATCCAAGCTGTGCAGCCTCCTCTCTCCAGAGGAGGAATGGTCAGTGAAGAAAACAGGGAGAGACACAGACTGATTAAGGTGGAAATCTGAAACCACCTTAGGCAAAAACTTCCTGTTAGTTCTTAGGACTACTTTATCTCTATGTAAAAAGATGAAATCTGGCTCCACTGACAGGGCTTGCAATTCACTGATACCCCTGGCAGAGGTAATGGCTACCAAAAACACAGTTTTCCAAGTCAAGTACTTAAGCTCTGCAGAGGACAAAGGCTCAAAGGGTGGTTGCATAAACTGAGCAATGCAAACATTAAGGTCCCAAGCAGGAGCAGGGTCCCTAAAGGGGGGATTGGTGTGCAGTAACCCCTTGAAGAACTTACAAAACACAGGATGGGCTGACAGAGGAGAGGGCTTGCCTACGAAAAGAAGGCAGAAACAGCTGCCAGATGCACTTTAAGTGTAGCCAGCCTAAGTCCTAAGCCATTAAGATGAACCATATAGTCCAGGACTCTGGGCAACCCAGCAGATTCTGGAGAAATATGCTTATCAGAGCACCAAATAGTGAACCTTTTCCATTTGGAGTTGTAAGTCTTTCTGGTGGAAGGCTTTCGAGAAGCCTTAAGGATATCCAGAACCCCTTGAGAGAGGTGCAGATCAGCAAACTCTAATTCTTCAAGAGCCAGGCCTTGAGATTGAGAGATTTGAGGTTCGGTTACCAAATCCTCCCCGGAGAGGATGTCAACAGGTTGTAATTCCTGGGAAGAGACAGGGGAAGGTGGACTGCTAAGGACAGCAACAGTGGGTACCAGGGCTGTCTGGCCCAGTCTGGAGCAATCAGAATCACTTTGCATGGTTGAGACCTGATCTTGACTAACACCTTGAACAGGGGAGAAGCATACAGAAATCTTCCTTCCCAATTCAGAATCTGAGCATCCAGGGGGACTGAGCCCAAGACTGGGGGTCTGCAACAAAAGAGAGGAAGTTGGTGATTGTCTGGGGCTGCAAAAAGATCTATCTGTGGAGTGCCCCATCTCGAGAAAATCACTTTCAAAACTAGGGGATCTAGGGTCCATTCGTGATGGTCCTGGGATATCCTGCTGAGAGCATCTGCTAGGACATTGTCCTTCCCTGGGAGGTGAACTGCTATCAGAGAGGTTTGCAGGGAATAGGCCAGGGACCACAACTTCATTGCTTCTGTGCACAAGGCCGTAGACCAAGTGCCTCCTTGCTTGTTGATGTACCACACTGTGGTGGTATTGTCTGTTCTGATCTGGACCACCTTGTTCTGTACAGATTTGGAAAAGGCTTGTAGTGCCAGAAACACTGCTCTGAGTTCCAAGAGACTGATCTGAAGCACAGGTTCTTGAGGTGACCACAGCCCTTGGGTGGTAAGATCCCACAGGTGGGCTCCCCAGCCCAGCAGGGAGGCATCTGTGGTATCACTCAATGAGACTGAGTGACAAAAGGAACTCCTTGTCTCAAATTGTCCTGATCCTGCCACCACTGCAAAGCCTGGATCAGGGTTCGAGTCACTGAGACTAGTTTGGTAAGGGAATCCTTTATTTGGGACCAGAAGGCTCTTAAGTGGAACTGAATGTCCCTCATCTGAAATCTTGCTCCCTGGACCACTGCTGTAGAGGCTGCCATGTGGCACAGGAGCTGCAGGAAGTGCCTTGTTGGTCAAGACACCTGAAGGGTGAATGAAGAGGCCAGTTCCATAAGGGTCCTTGCCCGGTCCAGGGGAAGGAAGGCTCTTGCCCTTATTGTATCCAGCTCCGCCCCTATGAAGGTGAGGAGCTGTACTGGCTCAAGAACTGACTTTGGAACGTTGAGGAGGAATCCTAAGGAAGTGAGCACTTGTTGAGTTATTTGCAGATGTGACTTGACTTGGTCTGGAGACTGACCCACTATTAGCCAGTCGTCCAAGTATGGAAAGATTGAGATCTTTTCTCTCTTCTTAGGAAAGCAACCACTACTGCCAGGCACTTTGTGAACACCCTTGGGGCTGATGTTAGGCCAAAGGGCATTGCTCTGAATTGACAGTGGCCTGAGGGCAACTCGAACCTGAGGTACTTTCTGTGGGAGCACCTGATAGGAATGTGAAAATAGGCATCTTTGAGGTCCAAGGAGGCTAGCCAGTCCCCTGACCTTAGAGAGGGCAGAATTATTCCCAGCGTCACCATTTTGAACTTTGGTTTTAAAAGGTGCTTGTTCAAATATCTCAGATCCAGGATGGGCTGCCATTCTCCTGTTTTTTTGGGGGGTTAGGAAGTACCTGGAGTACAATCCTTGCCCATGTGTAGGGTTGGAACCCTTTCTATGGCTCTGAGAGCCAGGAGGGAAGAAACCTCTTCCTCTAGGGCAAGGGTCTCTGATGGATTTGCAGGTGGAAAGGTTCTGGTTCTCATCTTGGGAAATTTTTTGAAGCTGAGAACCAGTCCCTGACTTACTACTTCCAGGACCCACTTGTTTGATATCAGAGACTTCCAGTCCTGGACAAAGTAAGCCAGCCTGCCCCCTACAAGTAGTGGAGAATCGGCCTGGGCAGACCCATCAGGGTGTCTTCTTGGCAGGGGCTTTAGGATGAGGGG
Source organism: Neoceratodus forsteri (assembly GCA_016271365.2). Lineage (NCBI taxonomy): Eukaryota > Metazoa > Chordata > Ceratodontiformes > Ceratodontidae > Neoceratodus > Neoceratodus forsteri. The sequence goes on from CM028133.1 coordinate 833,676,077, forward strand.
TGGAAGCTGGCCTGCTCATTCCCCGTCTGCCTCTCCCTCTGAAGAACCCCCCTCTGAGCATAAGCAGAAGAGGAGGCCTGGGCTTGGTAAAAAGGCCTTTGAAAGGGCCTGCCCCTACCCCTGGAATGCTGTCTCTGAGTGGCTTGCCTTTCTTTGGCCTGAGCACTCCTGTAGGCAGTGACAGTGCCGGAGGGTTTAAAACATGGGTCAGATTGGACCCACTAGTGTAAAAAAATGTGAGTCAAAAGAAGAACATACTGGGTCAAAACATAACCAGTGGCAGATTTTGAACAGTTCACATTCCCTTCCTACAGATATTGTTACAGAGTAGGTGCATCAATTTGGGCCCACCGGCAAAGAAAAGAGGGGTCAGTTTTGGAAAAAATGAAACTTTTGCCCTTTTGGTGCATGCTAGTGCTTTCCCTGCCTGTAGGTGGTCCTGTACTCGTCCATCTTTTTCACGTAATTCTCTGTCTGCTCCCCAAACAGAGAATTACCAATGACAGGGAAATCCATGGCCTTAGCCTGGGTATCCTGTGATAGGCTAGTACATCTGAGCCAAGCCATCTCAAGGGCCACAGATGTAGCCATGACTCTAGATGAAACATCACTGGAGTCCACAGCAGCATGAAACTGCACCTTGATGCCTCAATCCCATCCGCAGCCACCTGCTCCAGCTCCTGGCAAGCTGGTCAGGGCCTGTTTAGCCAGAGCCAGCACAGTGTCCCACCTGGACTTCTGGTATCTAGCTGTGTAGGCCATACAGTTAGCCTGCCTGAGTCCCAAAGATGCTGCCATGTACCGCTTTTCTGCCATGGCATCAATCCTCCTGAGTCCTTATCTGGGTGTGTGATGCCAAGGGAATATTTGCCTTAACACAGGCAGCAGCCTGCACTACCCCAACATGGCTGCATTGCTGAGAAAGGAACACCGTGTCCGAGCCTGAAAGGGTATACCTCTTGTCCATTCGTCTGTCCACAGGAGATATGGAGTTAGGAGTCTTTAGAATTTTAAATGTCTGTTTCCCAAAAGATTTATAGAGGGGAACAGACAGTCTCCTGTTCTCTGGGATGTCCATCATTTCGACAAAATCAGGCTCCTCCTGATCCTCCACTGCTTCTTCCATTGGAAGCTGGAGGGTTTCAGCCACTTTCTTGTAAAACATAAAGTGGGAAGGGGACTCAGAAAGCCTAGAAGGAGAAACACCTGAAGGTCTGTCTGGGGAGATGTCCGGATCAACAGGCACATCCAGACTTTCATAATCACCATCATCATTATCCTCATACTCTCCCTCTTCCTCCGGTTTATAAAATTCTTCTAAAGTATAATCTGGAACCGGGGGAACTGACCGAACCGAGCCCCTGCCAGATGGTACTGGTTCGGTCGGAACCAAAGTTAGCGACTGAACTATCCTTATCGCTTTGACTACTTCGTTAGCGGTTGGAGAAAGAATTTGTGGATCCGAACCAGATGATTTTTCTCTTCTCTTTCTTTTAACCGGAACCGACTCCTCAGAATCGGCTCTCCTTTTGCCCGAAGAAGTTTCGCCCTGGTCAGAGGGCACTCCTTCTGGTTCGGTCAGAACCGAACCGGGCTGGCCATCCGGGTCAGCGGACTTCTCTGCCTCCCTTTCCCTCAGTCTACCTACTCTTTTATCCAGGGTAGCTTTCGGAAAACTTTTACAAATTTGGCAGTCTGAATCGAGGTGGTCAAACCCCAGACAATGAATACAGGTGGTGTGGGGATCAGCCTTAGCAAAGGCTTCCCCACACACACTGCAGTGTTGAAACCCAGTGGGCCCGTCTTTTTTTTTCTTGAGTTTCTCAGACATGGCCAGTCCTATCCAAAACTTACCCTTTTTTCAGCAATCCACCAGGCAAGACACCCCTATCGGTTCCTGACCGTGTTACGGGTCTTGGAAAAAAACGTAATTAAATCTGGTTTTTTTTTTAGAACCGATACAGAGCGGTTACCACACACTAACAAATTCAAAACTTTTTTTAGACCAATCTGATCGGTTCAAACCGAACTGATCCCAAATTTACAAGTTCCGCACAGAAACTAAATGTAAAACCTATCTAGTACTCACGGTACCACAGACAGAGACTTAAACCGACAGATTCGGTAGCAGAAATTGGTAGAAACCGAGATAAAACGACACTTTAACCGACTTTTTCGAACCGAGCAAAGGAGAAATCTCCGGAGCTACTGTTCAGTGAGGCGAAGTAAAGAATCTGACGGTTGGAGTTTAAACAACAACAGACAGGGGCTTCAACCAAGCTCACGCTGAACGTTCCATGCTGGCCATGGAAAGTTAACTCTTTGTTCTCCGGGGCAGTTGAAAGGCAGGACCTAACTGCAATAGTCAGAATACAGCAAGACTTCATGTTGTTTGAAAGTCAGTTTCTCAAGAATGAGGTTCAAGTCCCATGGAGGAACAAGGTTCCTAACTGGAGTTTCATGTGGTGAATCCCTTTCAGAAAAGTTTTGGAAATCTCCAACTGAGCTAGAGTTTTGCAATCCACTGGAATGTGATAGGCAGAAATGGCAGAGAAATGGACCTTCAGAGACGAGTAGCTAAGGCCAGAGTCTAACAGATGCAACAGGTACTCCAAGACCAGTTGAACAGGGCAATAGAAGGGATCTCAACGACTGGAGGATGCCCAAACGGAAAATCTCTTCCATTTCATGGCATATGTGGTCCAAGTGGAAGGCATTCTGGCCTCCACAAGGACCTGAGCAACTCTGGCAGAAACTCCAAAGCATGAAGCAACTATGTCAGATGGTGCCACACATGTAGGTGAAGGGATCTGAGGCCCAGATGGACCAACCTGCCCTGCTCCTGGGTCAGGAGATCCTGACAGAGAGGAAGAGGCACCTGAGGTTCCACCAACAGCTGCTGAAATTGGGGGAACCAAATTTGCAGAGGCCAACACGGGGCAATCAGAATCATGCAAGCCCTGTCTGCCTGAAGCTTCAGAAGCACACTCTGTAGAAGCGGAAAGGGAGGGAAGGTTACAAAAATCTGCCTGTCCAGCAGAGAGACAGCATGACTCACCAGAAAACACCATGCTCATGAACGAGCGAGCAAAACATGGGTCGTTTTGTGCTGGATGGGGAAGCGAACAGATCTAATTCTGGGTGACCACAAAGGGCGAAGATGTCTTCGGCAACTGACTGTCTCAGTTCCCACTCGTGAACCCTGGCTTGAGTGTTGCTGAGACTGTCTACCAGGACATTCTGAATGCCTGGGACAAGCACTGCCGTGAGCTGGAGGTTGCGCTGGACTGCCAAATACCAAACTCACATTGCTTCCCTGCATAGGGGATATGAGCGTGTTTTTCCCTGTTTGTTCAGGTACCAGACTACACACATATTGTTCGTCTGGACCAGAAGTGTGCCTGGAAGGAGGAAGGGCTGGACAACCTTAAGAGCATACAGCACTGCCCTCATCTCTAGCACACTGATGTGTAGGGAGAGCTCCCTCTGCAACCAAGATCCCTTGGTTCTGTGAACCCCCGAGGTGCACTCCCCAACCCTGTCCCGAGGCATCGGTCATCAGAGTCTGGCAGGGAGGGGAGGCTGAAAGGGAACCCCCTGGCAGAGGTGATTGAGATACTGCCACCAGAGGAGATCCCCTTGCATGGGGTTGGACACCATGATTCTGTGATCCAGGCTGTCCAACCTCTGAGTCCACTGGACCCTTAGCATTCACTGCGTGACCCACATGTGAAGCCTGGCCAGGGTAACAGTGGGAATCACTACTGCCATAAGGCCCAAAAGCCGCAGGATGGAATGAGCCAAAGTTAGATGGCTGAAGGCCACTAGTTTCACTTGCTGCCCTGTCCAAAGGGAGGAAGGCCTTTCCCTGTGCAGTGTCCAGCAGTGCTGTAATAGATTGGAGGGATTGAGAGGGAAACAAGGTGAGACTTGGGGTAGTTCACTGCGATACCAAGCTGGTGAAAAAGAGCCAGGGAAGTAGACAGGGAGGTCAGCAGATTGTCCTTTGATGGAGCGGACAAGAGCCAGTCGTCGAGGTATGGAAAGACATAAAGGCCCTGATGGCTCAAGGTCACTGCCACTACCTCAAGGCATTTGATAAAAAACCCTGGGTGCCGAGGACAGGCCAAAGGGAAGAGCCTTGAACTGAAAGTGTTCCCCCTGAAAAACAAACCTCAGGAATCTGCAGTGGGAGATGAAAAATGGGATATGCAGGTAGACATCCTGCATATCCAGAGCGCAGAGCCAATGTCCCTGATGCAGCAGAGGTAACAGGCCCTGAAGGGTTAACATGCAGAATCTCTTGTATTCGACATACAAATTTAGCATGCTTAAGTCCAGTAGCAGCCTTAGGTTGTCAGTTTTTTTGGCACCAGGAAAAAGTGGAAGTAATACCCCCTTCCCACCTGGGTCTGAGGAATGGGCTCTATGGCGGATTTTCTCAGTAGATCCTTGATTTCCTCTTTGATGAGTGGAATGTGGTGCATTGGGTAGTAAGAGTGACCTGGAAGGTTGTCTGGAGGTTTCCCTATAAATTATATGGTGTGGCCTTGAGCTACAAGTTGTAGGACACACAAGTCCGTCGTCATTGCCTCCCACCCTGACAGATGGAAGGCGAATCGGACCCCTACTGGTTCCTCCTGAGTCGGCGGAGGGCCGAGCCGGGAGTCAGGAGGCAATGGGGAGGGAAGAAGCTGCCCCTTTGGAGGCTCGGTGAGATTTAGCCGGGGAGAGGTGGCCGCTGAAGTGGCCAGACGCTTAGTCTGACATCTGGCAGGCTGCCATTTGGTCTGCCTCCTTTGCTGGTGCCAAAATGGCTGCTTGGGCTTGCTGTAGGACCTGTACATATACTGCACAAAGTGTAAGGCCTTACTGCTGTCCTGTAACCCAGTTATGATGGATGTCCTTAGCATCCCCCCAAATGAGGACATCCTGAAGGGGGCATCCTGAATAGCAGACTGCAAATCTGAAGCCAAACCCGAAATGCGTAGCCAGGAGTGCCTACGTAAGCAGATAACTGTGGCCGTGCTCCTGGCAGAGGCATCCACAGCATATGTGGCCATCATATGTGGCCCAGACGGCATGGCGACAGGCGCTGTCCTGATGGCCTGGGAAGCCATTAACTTCAGGTCAGAGTCAGGCAGTGTCTAGCTTAGCCTCCAGCTGCGTCCCAGAATAGATTTCTGGAAGACAACCATGTGGGCCACATAATTCAAGGCCCACAGTGCCAGGGTAGAGGACGAGTAAACCTTACATCTTAACTGATCTAGCTGTCTCGACTCCTTATCGGGAGAAGTACTCATGTGTTTAGGTTTGGCAGTGCAGTTGTGGGCCGCATTAATGACCACTGAATACGCTTTATGATGGGTGCTGAGGTGGTCTTTGCCCTCAGGGTAATGATACAGCCTGTCAGCCTTCTTAGATATGGCTGATACTGACGAAGGCTGTTGCTAGACCCTGGAGGTGAGATCCTCGTGAGGCCCAGTCCAGGGCAGAATAAGCGAAGGGGATAAGTCTGGCATACTCAGATGTTCCGCCAGTCGCTTACTTTGGAGATATTGATCCTCTGACTTCCACCCCTGGGCCTCCTGCATTCTCTTGAGGAGCTCCGTAAAGAAAGGGTCCTCAGGAGGATCACGTGATGCAGCCAGCCAAGTAGCAGCTCGCTCTGAGTACTCCCGCTAGCCCCGCTCCGATTTTAAATTAAATTTGGGATCCCCATTCGCTTTTCGATTAAAAATTGCAGTGACTTGCAATAACTAAGCAACAGAGACTCAATAGGTAAAGAATCACCATCCAGAAGAGCATAAATGGAAGCCGAGATGCGGGCAGCGCTACCCCGTTACACGCCACCACCGACTCCTTAGAAATCAAGCAAAAAGAACAAATCGCAAAGTCAGAGCTGCTACCCGACTCAGTAAAACACCCACCGACCAAAACGTACTCACATTGGAACGATTTCTGGCCAAGTTTACTCCATTTAGAGACGAGTTATGATCCATTACATCTGAACTAAAATCTATGGCCAGGGCCTTGAAACATACCATGAGGCATAGAGGCCTGCACTATCTTGATGGAACGGAAACTGGAGAGACTTGACCTGGACATCACAGCAACAAAACAAAGAATTGGTAAACTGGAATCTAAGGTAGAGTATCTGGAAGGAAGAAGTTGGAGGAATAATGCCATAATAACTGGGCTACCTGAGAAAGAAGAGGGCGCAGATCCTGTACTTTTTACTCAGAAGCTCATAGCCAAACTAGCAGGCCCCTCTCCATTCAGGCCCACCTATGCCACAAAGCGATCCCACTGAGCTCTGCGCCCTATTCCTCCACCGGGTGTGCCGCCTCGAATATTGGTATTTCATTTCCTCAATTACTTGGAGAAACAACAGTTCATGATGAAGACTAGAGAGCTGAAAAAGGTAACATGGGAGGGAACAAAGCTGAAGGTGGTGCAAGATCTACCCCAAACCGTGCACCAATGGAGGGCCTCATTCCACCCTATAGTGACCAAACTTACTGCAGTGGACATCAAGTTCAAGATGGGCTACCCTGCAAGGTTCCAGGTGCTGGTCAGAGGTACATGGATCACCTACAAGGACCCGAAGATGGCAGAAGACGCCCTGAAGGTTGCTTTCCCGGAGTTATTTAAGAACCGCTAAAAAAGATGCAAGCAGGATAGGTTTCAGCTTTGGAAATCCGGTATGTGAATATCAATATTTTTTCTAATGAACTCCTGATTTCTGATAAGGAGAAACTTTCTGGCCCAGACACAGCCTAGAACTGTGACCATCTATTTTCTTTCCCTGGGCCTGTATGTGTGGGGTCTGCTGTATTATAATACAGAGGGACATGGACAGCTGCCCTGCACAAAGAGAACGGCTGGCAACTGGAAAGCCTGGGACTCTACCTGATACAGCTACTTTCTCTCATTAATTGTACACATAACTCAGGGGGGACTTTCCCCGCTTATGGACTTACCCTCAGTGTTTTGTTTTTTTCTGGCATCTGAGTTACTCAAACTCGAGTTAAACACAGTGACACTCTGAGAACTATGCTCAGTGAGGGAAGAACATTATGAGGGGATCAGACTTTTGATTTTTTCCTCCACCACGAGGGGAACTGGCACCAATGTAAAAAGTGATGGACTTAAATATGCATGCAATGTTTCTGATGTCTAGTATCATTGTTAGTTCGATACTAAAATGATTTAAGTAGAGGATCGGACATAGATGGCTTCTCTGAGACAACTCTTATAGGGGGAGTGTCCCATTATACCTATTAGGAGTGGGAGCCCACAAACAACTTCTATATACATATATATATCCTTGTTCACTATATCTGGGTATGGAATTACCTGATTTATTGGAGGGCTAAATGTTAGTAGCCTATGATGATGTAGTTCCTTTTTTTTTTTTTTTTACTTATTCTCGTCATAAGACCACAAGGTAGTAAGCACAGTAGGGGGATTCAAATTAAGGATGTTAGGCCTTATGATTGTACGGGAAGTAATAAGGTCACTAATCTTCTCTGGGGGTCTGTGGGAGAGGTTGCTATGGGAAGGTTTCATCATGTACCAAAGGAATGTTGTGTTGGAGGGTGGGGGGTTGCATTATATATGCTGTTGCTAATACTTCTTTCATTCAAATTGCATCCATACAGGGGATGTTGGTCTTTTCGAGGGTGTTGTACTGTTTAGGGTCTGAGTGCGGGGGGAAGGGGGGATCTGGGTTAGCAATGGCCTTGCTAATATTATGCATTGGGGGACACCGAAGACACGCTGGTCCACTAAAATCTTGGGGCAACAGATAGGTACTTGACTCCTTTCAGAAAATCTAGGAAACAGGAGAATGGTGAATAATAGAAAGTTTACCTCATGGAACGTTAGAGGAGCTAGGAATAAAATCAAAAGATACAAAATTTTTAAACATTTACAGTTGCTTAAGGGGGGATGTCTTATTTTTGCAAGAGAGACACATTTGCTCAAATCGGAAGCTAATCTGTTCGGGAGGCAATATGTGGGGCAGGTGTTACAGCAGGAAACAGCACAAGTAGAGGGGCTGGCCATGCTGCTCTCTAGAAGAACTTTCGTCTGCAAATTTTGCATAACAGATCCCTCAGGACAATATATGTGAAGTTAGTGACTTATTATTGTAAAATAAGACATCCGTTGGAATGAATTGTTATCCAGAAGAGACTGAGGGAGTTCAGTACTTACACACTGGAAGAGGGGACATGATAGAGACCTATAAATACTGTGGGGGAGTGCATAAGATACAGGAGGGGTTATTTTTCAGAACAGAAGATGCATGAGAATAAGGGGGCATGCAATGAAGCTGAAAGGGGAGAAATTTAGTAGGGATGTAAGGAAATACTTCTTTACTGATAGTGTGGTGGACACCTGGACCAGTCTTTCAGCAGAGGTGGTGGGGGTGAAAACAGTGGTGGGCTTCAAGCATGCTGGTGATAGACACAGAGAAATCTGGTTAGGAAGGGGAGGGTGACATAGCTAGAGGTCAGATAGGGTCTGTGGTGAAAGTACAGGAAGGGGAAAAAAATGGGCTGACTGGGCAGACCAAGAAATCCTTATCTGACAACATATTCAATGTTTTATTTATTTATTTTTATTGGTATATTCGGAGTAACACCTTTGGGCAGAACTCATTTACAAAGGTTAACAGACGACAGTAGTATAAAGTTACATTACTGTAAAGAAACATGACAGAAAGGATCATGCAAGATCCGAGATACATTTACAATATACAGAGGATCAAATAAGAGCTATAGTCGGGTCAGTTGCAGGGAAGCAACTTTGTCAATAAGTAATCCAGGCATGTCAGGTAGGACTATGGGAAGGGGGGCATTATTAGTAGGACTTGCCTACTGGTTGCACTGTCATATGTGTTGTAAAGCAAGGTGTTTTTCTCAGAGATGATTTAAATAGACTCAGTTTAGGTACCTCTAACACTGAGGTGGGGAGTTCACTCACCAGGCTGGTGCCCGATACGGGGAAAGGCCTCATGGATTGACTGGTCCAGCATCGTGGAATGTACAGTGCATTTCTTGCACCACTCCTAATAAAGTGGTGGTTTGTGGAGGACTGTAGCAGAGATTGTAGGTGGGGGAGTGAGCCTTAATAGGGCCTTCTTCACAAGTAGACAAGTTTGGAATTGTAATCTGAGGTCAAGTGGGAGCCAGTTTGTATTCTGATAAAGGCTGCATGAGTGTGTGAGCCTCTCCATATCAAGGACGAGGCAGCAGGCCTTATTTAACAGGGTCTTGACTCTGTTAAGGTTGGTATCTGCAGCCACGCTATAGATGACCAGTCCATAACCCACAGAGGAGAGCACTAAAGAGGCTACAACAAGTTCTGTAGTCTCAGGTATCGGACTGCTTGTGTCTGTAAAGAACCCCCAGTTTTTTGTTTACTGTACTGACAACACAGTCTATATGCCAAGTGTATGTTAGTGCGCTGTCAAGGTGTATGCCAAGATATGTGAAGGAGGTTACTTGTTCTAGTACCTCACCATCCTGATTAATGTTGGAAAGGTACAAGAGTTTGTTCTTCCTCCGACGGCTGGTGAATATCGTTGTTTTAGTTTTTTGTGGTTCAGAAGCAGCTTGTTCTGTAGGAACCAGTGCTCAAGGGAGTAGAAATTGTGATGTTTATTTCGTTTTTGTTGACCAGGTAAGTGCACTAGACAAATTCTGCCTATTTTCAGGCATGGGGGAGAGGGATACAGATGAATGCCATTTGACCTTGAACCAGATTAAGCTGTTGATGGTATTTGTAATGAATGGGGGGAAATTTGGCCAGGGCACTGGGGAAATTCCCCTACTCTTTTTGAGATGTGTCAAGGGATCTTTAACATCCACCAGAACAGGCAGATGGGACATCGGTTTAACGTCTCATCTGAAAGACGGCACCTCAGGAGTGCAGCAACCCCCTCATGCTGCACAACAGTGTCAGTACTGGGATTTAACCCAAGTGCCTGGTGTGGGGATAGAACCCACAACCTTCCAATCTCCCAGCCTCAGAGGTGCATGTGTTACCTGCTGAGCCACTGACACCGACGCTGTAGGGTGTGTGTTTCTTTTATGTTATATAAAACTCCCCTCTCAGAACCCACCATTGCTTGCTCCTTTCTTTCCTCAGAATACCTCCCCCCATCCCATCGCTGTTTCAGCCACTCCACTTCTTTTACATCCAAATTTTGGTTCGACCTATTCCCCCCCCCCCCAACCTGGTTGAAAGGCTAACTTCAGCAGCCACTTCTCCATACTCACTGTGCTCGAGGGACCCCCGTTCTTTCTCCCACCCCAAACCACCCTCATCCACTGGCAAATCCGCCTTCACCTACAGACTCCCTTTTTTATGGAACCATCTCATCTCCTAAGAAACTTGCCCTCTCACAACTTCACGAAATATCAAATTCGTCAGCTCCCGCTCCCCACCTGTACCTGTAACTAGCTGTCCCCAGGCCATGCCTTTCACCAAATACCCGATGGTTGTTACCAAATCCTCAGAAATGCATAATTGTATATATTCAACTGAATGTAAATAATTTCTTTTGTAACTACTTATGTGACTGCATATAATGATCTTGCATATCTACTTACCATTATGTATTTTTCTGTTGTTTACTCCGATTCCCCTATTCCCCGGGTTGCACCTGGAAACGAGCCTTGGCTCAGTGTGCATTTCCCAGTTACCAAATGTTTAAATAAATAAATAAAATATATGGTTGGAAACAATTCTATTTAGCAGACGAAAGTTGACAAAGATTTAAAGGTGAATGATTCAAGGTCGCTTTGTGTTTCTGGCAAACATGCACCAACTGAGGTATATTTCAGCAATAATGGGATTATGGAAGAGGGTTTTTAAATGTATAAATAATATCTCTACTTTTTTTGTGAAATAAAAGCTTAATTTCTGAAAAACAGTGAGGAATTACATTAATAACTCTATGATTTTTATAGAAGAACCCAGGAAATATGTTAGTGGTGATATGCTTTTAGTTACTCGCACTCAGTTTAGTGGTGCAGAGTTGGGAATTTTTGTACCAGTATGCACTGGTGTATTATATATAAATGACCGATAATATTACTGAATTTTTTATTATTGAATTTTATGAATGTTATACCAGACACATAAAAAATGAGAATGCGTCTTCATGTGAAGTGTTGGACGTTAAGAATTAAGGAACGTGTTAAGAGGTTATTCCAGGCTAGTATGTATTTTCTGAACCAATATAGTGGTAATAGGAATTATATGTTCTATCTTTTAAAATAACTAAGTTTTATGAAGCGATGGATAAATCGATATATTTTGCGATTGTGTTTCCAATAGTCAGCACTGATAAAGTGATCAATGTAATAAACAAATGCCCTTTCCCAAAATTCTTAAAAACTTTCTCCAGTAAGTCTTAATTCCAAGAGTCAGTTTTGTGATGCAATTACCCAGCAGTTACGACTAATTCCAATGACAACATGGTGGCAAACAGAGAATAAACTATAAAGCCTAATCTTTTCAGCAAAAACTAGAATTACTATTTAAGAGGAATTACAATTTAAAAAAAATTATGAAGTAAGCAGGAACTAACAACAGGGTGTGCATCTATGGTCACAGTCATGGCTGACTTTTTCCGTCCTTCAGAGGATTTCAGCCAATGCCTTCCCCCTACTATTTCTTGTGACCTTCATAATGCCTCAGCATATCAGATAATGTTTTACAACATGGCAGACTCCCACACATTTAAGGCAGTCATTGGGGGTGTTGGTGTAAGCGTTCTAGTTGCCGCATTTCCAGTGACGAAAAGTGTACATTTCCTGGCTAGCTGTGGGTCCAACGGCACAAACCAATGGAAAACAACAAACAAAATCATGGCAAATACCTCAGAGGAGCAACCCTACGTAACCAAAAGGAGATAAAAAAAAAAATCCAGTAACAGACAGCAAAACCACCTAGAAGAAAAACAAGGACAAAGATGGAGTCTCTGAAGGTTCCAATGTTTACTCGATGGCGAGTATAATTAAAATAACCGAAGTGGAGGGGGCTCGTACATGTTACCCAGGAGTTGCTGATGTGTATGTCTTATGCCAGCAGCACAGCAATGTGGGCAACCCCAGTTGGTGATGGCTTACAGTTCAATTTGTATGACTCTATGAAGCAGCTATCCTTTAAGAAGATTAATGGGTAACATTAGTGAACCATGCCCACTATGGTTTGCAAGCCATAAAAAGCTCTTTTCAATGAGGTACTGGGCTTAACTGCAGCTGGCAGAAGTCCATAGATATCAATGGCTATGTCTCCGTATTTGCACTATATTGCCACGATCTGTAGAAACTTCTGATGTCACTGATGATCAAGCTGCGGCTAACCACACTGTAGGCAAGCACAGCTTGATCATCAGTGACATCACAAGGTTCTAAATATGGTGGCCATGTAGTATCAATATAGGACAGACTTGATCACCGATACCTCCGGACTGCTGCAAACTACAGAAGAGCCCAAAGCACAGGAGAGGTCCCAGAAGACTGGAGAAGGGCTCATGTGATCCCGCTCCACAAGAGTGGTAGCAGGGAGGAGGCGGGGAACTACAGACCGGTCAGTCTTACCTCAGTAGTGGGCAAGATTATGGAGGCACTCCTTAAGGAAAGGATAGTGCAACACCTGGAATCCATAGGGGCACAGGATCCAAGACAGCATGGGTTTACAAAGGAAGGTCCTGTCAAACTAATCTCATAGATTTCTTTGACTGGGTAACCAGAGTGGTGGACCAAGGGGAGCAGTTGATGTCGCCACCTTGACTTCAGCAAAGCTTTTGACACTGTTCCACATAGAAGATTGATAAATAAGCTGGGTAGGCTCGGGGTCAGAAGTTGGTCAACTGGGTGGCAAACTGGTTGACTGGCAGAAAACAGAGAGTGGTGGTAAATGGTATACAGTCAGAAGAGATGCAAGTCACAAGTGGGGTACCTCAGGGATCAGTCCTGGGGCCAGTCCTATTCAACATCTTCAATAGTGACCTTGCAGATGGACTAGAGGGTAAGGCTTGTCTGTTTGCAGATGACACCAAGATCTGAAACAGAGTAGATGAGCCAGATGGGGTGGGCAGAATGAGAAGAGATCTGGATAAACTAGCAGAATGGTCAGAAGAGTGGCAACTGGGATTTAATGCAAAGAAGTGCAAAATCATGCACATAGGGAAGAGAAACCCTGAAGCCACTTATAGGCTGGGAGGGGAGTTGCTAGCAGTCACAAAGGAAGAAAGAGACTTGGGCATCATCATCACTGATGACCTAAAATCATCCAAGCAGACCTCTAAAGCAGTAGGTAAGGCTAGGGGGTGTTAGTGTATTAGTAGGGTATCACAAGTCGTAAGAGGGAGGTAATAATCCTCTGTACAAGACATTGGTTAGGCTCTATACTGGAGTACTGCGGCAGTATTGAGGCCACACCTTCACAAGGACATTAACCAAATTGAGGCAGTCCAGAGAAGGGCAACCAAATGGTGCAGGGACTGCATCAGAAGACATATGAGGACAGATTAACGGAGCTCAATATGTATACCCTTGAGCAAAGGAGGGAGAGAGGTGATATGATCGAGGCATTCAAACACCTTAAGGGCATAAACAAGGTGAAAGAGTCTAACATGTTTAAATATAAGAAAAATAGCAGGACAAGAGGACACAGCATGAGATTAGAGGGAGGCCGATTAGGGGGAATGTGAGGAAATTATTTTTCACAGAAAGGGTGGTGGATGCATGGAATGGCTTACCACAAGAAGTGGTGGCTATGAATACAGTGCAGGGCTTCAAACAGGCATGGGATAGGCATAAGGGAGCAATACAAATGACTATGAATAGATAGATCACTGACAGAGCAAAGGCCGATGGCACATTTATAAGGTAGAAAAAGAAATGGGCAGACTGGATGGGCCTTGCGGTCCTTATCTGCCGTCAACTTCTATGTTTCTATAAACCTAATCAGGATACAGGGATTTGCATACCCAGTTTAAGCTATGTTAATACACCCCTGGGTATCTGAAGGCCCTTGAATGAGATTTGGGTCAACCAAGTAGGGTGTGTATTAGTGGACTGCGACATCTCTCACTATGGAGAAAACCTATACACTGGTAGCTGAAGTAAAGGAATAAATATCAGAAGAGGTGTGAGGGACAAAAATTTCAGCATCAGTGTGAAAGTGTTACATTATGAGAGAGGGTAGGGGAGACAATTCTGGGAGGGATGCTGGAGGAAACAATTTCAAATAATATTTGGGTGAAAATTTAAAACAGACACATAATCTGAGAGTGGCAAAAATAATTTTTGGAGGGGGGACCCAGTTTCAGAAGACAGTAGGGGCACAGACATAGAAAGGTCCTGAGTTGCAAATTTCAGGAGTAGTGAAAGGTGAAAATTTTATTAGGCGTGAGGTGCCAAGTTACAAAGCTACAAGTAGTAGGGATGTAAAATTATGATCATTTTCCTATTGTTAACTACACAATGACAAATCAGTCACGCTCAAGCCTTTTGCACCATACAGTTGGGCTGGTAAAGTGACCAGCAGAGAGTTACAATAAGGTACATAAAGCTGCATTTTTTTCATCCCTGCGCTCTACAGCTTTTCATTAGAAGCCTCAACTCCAGTTAATACTGTACATGTATTTCATCCCTACCCATAATTTGCAGATCTGTTTGAATTCAGTTAAAGGTTCCCAGCCCATTCCTAACCCTGATGTATTGCATATGTCTATGGATTCAAAACAAGGTTACCAGCCCATCTCTGATGTATGGATTTGTTTGGATTCACAGAAAGGTTTGCAGTCTATCCCTAGCCCCGATGTACAGATTTGCCTGGATTCAAGAAATAGTTCCCAGCACATCTCTATTCCTAATATACAGATCAGTCTGGATTTACAGAAAGGTTTGCTGCCCTGCCCTGTACCCTGGATGTATGGAGCTGTTAAAATTCACCCAAAGCTTTGTTATCCACCTCTAATTCCAAACTTCAGAATGGTTTAAATGCTCATGACCTTTCACCTGTTATAAATAAAATCCCTGCCTATCCATACCACCAACATTCAGATCTGTTTTCATTCACAGACCAGTTTGCTAGTCTTCCTTAATCCAATATATTTAGATTTAAAGAAATGTTCTCTGCTCACCCACCTCATCATCGCCATATTTGGATTTCACTGCCCATCCCCAGTAACAGGCAAGAAAGTTTGGGCTCTATGACGTCCTTTATTCAGCTAAATTTGGAATACTTAGACGGAACTCCCAGAAAAGCCTGCTGCTAAAAACGGCAGGAACGTTTGCCAACCTCACTGCATTCTCAATTACAGTAATGCAGGATGCTGTTGAGCCTGGATCCTGTCCAGTTAAACCTCAAGGCAGTATACTAAAATTAGCCGCTTCTCTCAAAAGACATCCTAGATGTGTTTAAATTGGTGTGGGGGAGGAGGGAGTGGTTACCTGCTGTGATGAAAACCAAGAACTGGACATCAAAAACCTCTCCTCGGCATCATCCCATATGAGCAAGGCCAACATATGGGAGGGTGGGGTTCGACACCTTATGAAGCTAGGTCAGAGGTTCTCAACTACGTTCACCATGAGGTTTTTTTGCTTCCATGGAGCCTTTCTCACCCAACTGATCACACCACGTGTGTAGGCAACGGTACACATTAGTGTTTGAAGGAATCCTTGATTTCTGAAGGAGTCCTTTGTTTTCAGACCACCATACTGTGTGTGTGTGTCACAAAAGAATCAATCAAATGCCTGGAGCTTCTGGCAATGAGGATGGAGTTTACCATATCATGCTGGCTTCACTCGCAATTAGGTGCATCCTAAGTTGGAGTTCAATCCTTCTTCCTTTTGTCAGTCACGAAGTCTGATACTGGAGGTTAAAACTACAAGGTCTGGGCATACTCAGTATAGCTGGCAGCAGTGAGCAATCAGGGTGTCACAGCTGTGCAGACAAATGGACAGAGAGCGCAGCAACAGCCTTTGGCAGGGGACGCACAGAATAACATCTGAAACAGAGCATAAGAAGGGGTTAAAAACAGAGCTTATTTGAGAATACCAGCTAAGAATTGCAAGTACTACTTGCAGCCAGACCTGTGAAATGGTTTTGATGTCCTTTTATGATTATTCGCTCAGATGGGAATTTTTCAGGGCAAGGCTTCGCTGAGAAGAGTTTGGCAGAAGTGGATGTGTTTGACGGTGGGGGTTCACAGACGTTTCAATCACAGAAGGTCTTCTTTAGTGAATCAGTTTTCAATTTTAATACTGTATGGTCCTCACTTGTTTTACTGGTATGGGGATGTATAGATTATTCTGGGTCACTGATCAATTTGGAACTACTTTCTCTTTCATGGTAGTCACTTGTATGCACTAGGAGGGGGGTGGCAGACCCACTGCAACACATGGGGTTCCTTGTTCTCTGGTGAGGTCCTGTTTGAGTGTAAGAGTGAAATGTGTTCATTGTTGAAGTGAGCAGAGTTTGTTTCTGATTTCTGAGATATCGTTGAACATGGGAAACCCACTTTTTCTATCTGAGAAGACGAAAGCAAAGTTCTTGACCTTTTGGAAACCTGTTTGATGTTTCCACATCTCCTCTTTTTAAAAAAATAGTATGTCCTCTGGGGAAAAAAGGAATACCCTGAAGCAGTTAAAAAACAAAACAAAAAAAACACTCAAAATGCCAGGCATAACAGAATTGGTCTTAAAGGGGCATTGTCAGTGCTGCCCCTCATTTTATGCTCAGTTGCAGCTAGTGGTTCTCTATGCACAAAGCTGTAAAGCTGATAGTACAGAATGCAGCTGCATGAAACTGATAGTTAATAGCTTACCACAGTTTAAAGATTATGCTTTATTTACTTAAGTAGTGGTCCGACTTAAAGTCCCTTCCCCACCAGAAGCTGATCCCGAGCAGAGAACGCGCATCTACGGGAAGGCTCTCCCGACATGCCCATTTTAGCATCTGCATGTCAAAAAAACCTAAATACCATCATGGTGTGTAAATCTAAAGTGCCCTGGTAGTCCTAAAGCAAAACAGAGGACTTGTTCAGCCACCAAAGACTTTTTAAAGAGTCGGTGCCCAGATCCTGCGCATGTGCAGTAGCGGCAGCTACTGCACATGCGCAGGATCTGGGCAACCGACTTTAAAAAGTCTGGTGGCTGAACGCAGTCCTTGGTTTTGCTTTAGTACGGACCACCACTTAAGTAAATAAAGCATAATTTTTGAAATATGGTAAGCTATTAACTATCAGTTTCATGCAGCTGCATTCTGCACTATCAGCTTTACAGCTTTGCGCATAGCTAGCTGCAACTGAGCATAAAACGAGGGGCCAAGCTGACAGTACCCCTTTAACAGGGGAAGCCAGGGCTTTAGAGTAGACAGGGAGGACAAATGTTTCTGCTGCTGTGCCACTGGACAGTGACACTGCATGAGCTTGCCTGTGGCTTTTGCACTTAATAATTGTAATTGTGAAAGCATGACTATCACAGACCAGCGTTGACTTGTTTTTCATATTGCCTTGCACTGAAGAAACTATTGGTTACTCACCTGTAACCATAGTCCTACTAGTGGTATACAGTTAATATTCACAATCTGGTGTTTCTGTGAAGACAGCAGAGTCACCAGACGTCTTCCAGTTAAGCTCCTCCCACCACTTGGGTGGTATCCTCCAGCTCGGACAGCCTTACTCAACAGCTCCCTGGAAACAGAGTGGTTCTAGAGGACTGGGGAGGGCAGATGTAGTCTCACTTCAAAAGAGGAGCAGCAGGGAGAAGGCTGTCGACTATAGATTGGTCTGTCTAATTTCACTGGTGGGGAAGTTAATGGAAACACTATTAAAAGAAAGACTAGTGGAGTATCTTGAATCCAGTAGGTTACAAGACCTGAGACAGCTTAGATTCACAGGAAGAAGGTCATGTTAGACAAACCTGATTGATTTCTTCAGATGTATGACCAAGGAAATCGATCAGGGTGAGGCAGTGTTTGTGGTCTTTCAGTAAGACCTGCAACACCATACCACACAGAAGGCTTAAAAGGAAACTGGGCAGTTTAGGGGTTCAGTGTAGATCATATGCTTAGGCTGCAAGACCGCCATGGGCCTCGAGGTACAACCTTAGAGGTAGGCATCTCCCAAGTCATCTCAGCCAGGGCCACCGACCGAGGTGTGTTCTACCACCTGAGGACTGGGAATACCAAGGCCTGTGAAACTTGGACTCCTCATAAATCTCTACTGACAGCCTATTGATAGGTTCGAGAAAAATCTTGACCTGCTGATATCGAAGTCAAGTAATCTGTCAGGATTACGTGGGAACCTAGACCGAAGGGAGTTTGACCAGGACAGAATGGTCAGGGGAATCAAGAGTGGGAAAAATGAGGTTGTTCCCAGTTCCACGTGATGATGATGGTGCTTCTTGTGCCATCTGTGGTAGGGCAGACTCTCCCGTAGGTCTGGAGGGCAATATATACATTGCAGAAATCATCTGTGTAAAGCCCTCTGACACTGGGCCCAGCTGGGACCAATGCCAAGACTGGTGAAACCACCCAGCTGCTGCTGCCTCCTCTTCTAGGGCTGCAAGCTATGCTGCTGCCAAAGGAGATTTGCAATCCTTAGGCCTATCAAGGAGAAGAAGAGCCTTCCATTCCT
The DNA here is from genome assembly GCA_016271365.2 of Neoceratodus forsteri. Classification (NCBI taxonomy): domain Eukaryota; kingdom Metazoa; phylum Chordata; order Ceratodontiformes; family Ceratodontidae; genus Neoceratodus; species Neoceratodus forsteri. The sequence goes on from CM028133.1 coordinate 833,694,747, forward strand.
CCAACAATGATGGAAGCATGGACAAACAGCAAGGACACTGTCAAATGTTGTGGTGTTCTCCCAAGCAGCAAACACATGTCATGGGTGTCTTTGAGCGACATTTTCTGGTTGCAGTGCATTCCGCGCTTAAAGCCAGGTTTCTGCCATTCCATACTCAAAGCCTGACAACAGAGCTAACCCAGAAGACACAGTAGAGCCAATATTCGCAGAAGATGTTTGCATGAAGTCAAAGTTCACCAAAGAAAGAGCACTTGAATTGGATTAGACATGTCCCTTCCATTGGAAAGAAAGCTCTGCCATCAAGGGGTGGAGCAGGAGAATATTTTTATTTATTTAAAAGTTTTACAAGGAAAGACATACTGAGCAGACTACTTCTCGATTCCAGATGTGTCCTGGGGGTAGAGGGAAGGGGTGAGTACATACAAGTAAACATACAGAAATGATAGAAGAGCAGAATTTACATAGGTTACATACAATATGTACAAGGTTTTATAATTACAATGATAAATAATCTAGAAGTAGTATGTACAGGAGGCAAGAAACAGAGAGTGAACATACCACCCAGGTGGTGGGAGGAGCTTAGCTTGAAGACATCTGGTGTAGGGTTACCATCTGCCCAGTTTCACGTGGGAAAGTCCCATTGTTTGCACTCCTATCCCATTACCCCTATCATGTACAAGTGGGACATCACATGTCCCGCTTTTGCAGAGGCAGATAAACAGGGTTTGAGCTGCACTTACTTAACTCTTTGCAGCTAGAGCCGTCAGCTCAGATCTCCTTCCTGAATCACACAGTTGAGCCCAAGAAATGCAACATTTTCTGTGATTGATGCCAGATACCACACACACACACACTGGTCTTCCCAGTCTGAGAGGAAAGTCTATTGCCCATTTTATTACCTAAAGGTATTTCAATTATGTAAGTAGCGACATCCCCCTGCCCTATGAATGATGACCTGTACATACTGTAGCCATAGCAACAGCAGCAGTGGAACTGAAGGGGTCAGATGTAGATTATAGTGGAGCTTTTGATGTGTGTGGCAGGCGGATTGGGGTGTATATAAAAAGGGGGACCGCCCTACACAGTTTGGAATACCAAAAACTACAGTATGCTGCAATCTATTGTACTTTTAAGACAATACGGAGGTAGCTTTAAAAATATATTTATTCAAAGCATGAAAGCATTTGAATGGGAACAACAACTAGTGAGCTGCCTACCAGCTCATTTTAATAAGGTCCCAGCAACAGGGTAGTGGACTATACAAGGCTACCAAAAAGATACAAATACCTCCAGAGTTTTAAGTACATGTTATCAACATTGTTGAATGGGACCTCTTTTTGGGACTGTATGTATAGCAGTCAAGTGAAAAGCCTGGATTGTTCATGGGGAAGGATATGGTATTCCATTCAAATGGCAGACAGAACTTTTTAGTGCATACAGACTCTGCTTTAAATTCCTGATTTGAAATCCTGTTGGTGGTTACAGTTAGTCATTACATTGGAGTAACTACCGAATAAACCTCATACATATTGAAATATTGTTAGAATGTGTGTAGCAGAAGTGGTATTTAATAAACTGCTGTATATATACCGTGGTTACAGTTAAGTCATTACATATGAGCAACTACTGAACAAACCTCATACATAGTGAAATATTGCTAGAATGTGTGTAGCTGTAGTGGTATTTAATAAACTGCTCCTTATAGTATATATCGTACTCAAGAAGTGTGACACAGTTTATTCGACCAACACAACAGAGGCTGTACATAGCATTTAAACTTTTGGGACAATAATCCCAGGCACCTGATGCTAGGATCTTTGTGGTCTCAGAGCTTGTGCACTGTAACATGCATGTGGTGTAATGGTTAGAGCACTAACTTGGAACCAGGAGACTGCAGGTTCAAACACTGCTAGAGCAAAATATTCTCTGTGTGACCTCAGGCAAATCTCAATCTCTTCATGCTCCAATCCATGCAGGAAATGGGTAGCAGAAAGACTCCACTGGATAAATAAATTGTAATCATACACCACCATCTGTCTAGTACAATTTGTTATAGCCATAATGGGAGGCATCCAATGGTGCAGGACAACATAATGACACTGGGCACTGTAGGGTGGAGCTAGGGGCAGGGTTTGGAGTGTGGTTTACTGTCCCATTTTCACCTCATCCAAAGGTGGCAACCCTAATCTGGTGACTCAGATGTCTCCAGCAGAAACTGTACAGCACATAGATAGTGAAGTGTACCCACATTAAAATTTTCATGGGCTTTAATAAGACTGGTTCTGCAATGACTGTGAGGAGAACTTCAATAGTGATGCAGCCCATCACATCTTATCATAAAATGATCTCTGTTGTGTGTGTGCGTGATGGAGAGGTCACAGCGCATTCCTGTCAATCAGCAACCCCTGTAATATGGTGAGAGGCATTGCAGGTTATAACAGGCAAAAACGTTGTGCCTCCACCAGCACATTTTGGTGGTCACAAATGTTTTGAGTTTCAGAACCACTGACCTTGGCCACTTTAACAAATGCTAGGGGAAGGGCGCTGTCATGAAGATTTGTTTCTTTACTCACATATTTAGCGAAGAAGGATTTCTGTTCTTGGGGGTTTTTGGCCTTCTGCGCCTGTTCCTGTTCCATCCGTTCAATAAAGTAGGCTGTTTCAGGGCTGATGGAGAAAAAGATTCACAGTCAGACCAGAAAGTAGCAGTGAAGCAATGAGGTGGTACTTAGAGCCTCAACCCTTAAGACTACATAAAGTACATTTATCCATCAACACCTACCTGCACTCACACAACCACACATACACGCACATGCTCCCTAGTGTACCCATGTGCACTCACAGGTACCAAGATGTCCACACCATGATACACTCCTTACTGCACCCATATGAACAGGCATACCCAGGGTCATGCTCTCCAGTATACCTATATACATTCCCACATATCCAGGTATATAGTAATTACAGGGCATATAGCACAATGAACAGGGAGATGTCTAAGAGTTAGGGCTCAATAGGAAGTGGTGCATGTGACATCATGCTGGAAGCCACCTGCAGGTTGCCCCAGCACTCAGTGTTGGGACACCTACTATTCAATACTTTTACTGATGACCTGGAGTCAGAATCTCAAATAAGATAATTAAATTTGCAGATGACACAAAGATATTGAAGGTGATAGATTCCAGGGAAATGGAAGACAGTCTTCAGAAATACTAAAATGTATTTGGGGGGGGTGGTCTATGAGTGTCAAATGACATTCAGTGAGGGTTAAGTGTGAAGCACTTCACTTAAGTCCACACAATGTAGGACAAGGGTGCTTTTGAAACAGAAAACTGCACTGGGGTACATTCCCTGACAGCCTCCAATACCACCTGAGGGACAAACCATGGCTCTCTGGAGGGGCAGTGGTGGATGTTGAGATGCGTGTGAGCCAGCCTATACCTTGGGAGTCTGGAGATAAAGGATGCTGGAAATGAAAAGGGGCATAAAAATTAAGTTAAAAAAAAAAACTGCAATGAACCACGATAAAGAGCTGCCAGTCATCAGTGTTGGGAAGCTGAAGCTGTCACAGCACTGTGCAACAGCAGAAGGTAAGGCAACTGAATGCTGGGCTGCATTAAAGGGGGCATAACACATTATGAAACCAATGCCTTTCAGACACTTTATAGGGCACAGTTAAAGCCACATATGCCAGATGAAGAGGCTTGTCATGGCGATACTGCAGTGTGCTGGACCTTCCTGCGCACTTTAGAAATGCTGCCTGTAATACGGCACTTACATGCAGACTAGCTCCACCAACATCTGGTGGCAGCAACAAAGAACTACACCTCGTAAAATGCATAAATAAAAAACAAATTACTTGCAGCAAAAAATAACTGAATGTATTGTAAAAAAATTAAAGCAGCAGCAGCCCAATACACAGAACATTAACAGCAGGCCCCCCCCCAGCATTTTTGTTTACAAGCGGAAATATTTACAGAGTTTTGCAAGGATGTGGAGGGGCGGAGCCCCAAAGTGCACAGAATACCAGCATATTTCAGAGTCTGGCACTCTCAGAGATAAAGCATTGTTAAGCGACCCAATACACAGAACATTAACAGCAGGTCCCCCCTGTTACCGGCAATTCATTTTTTTTTTTTGTTACAAGCAGTGATATTTACAGAACTCTACTGGGTGGGGAAGCCCCCCCAACTGCACAAAATACCACCATATTACAAAGCTCCCAGGGAGGTATCATGCACATAGGGCATAAAGTTAAGCATGTGGAGGAGGTCATTTTCATTTGTTTATTAGATGATGTTTATATTACCAGTGTATTTGGGGGGCTCCGACCCACCACACCTCCCCATCCATTGTATGTGGAATTGTGCATATTTATGTAAGTACATTTGTACATTTATCAATTTATTAGATGTTCATATTACTAGCATATTTGGGGGGGTCACACTCTCCGTCCATTGTATGTTGAATGTAAGTACATTTGTACATTCATACACTGTTTATTAAATATTGATGCTTGTGTGTTGCGATATTTTGCTATATTTATATGTATCGGTTGCACTCTAGTATTTCGGCGTGGCACTATCAGATGTCGGGCGTGAGCAGCATATTACCATAGTTTATTGAACAGCCCAAGGAGCACACTACAGTATCGCCGCTTGTCACCTTGAAGCACCATGACGTTTTCTACAGGTATGTCATATATTCATGTTTAGCGTGCCAGATCTGTAGCTTACAGTGTTGTCACTACTGCCTGATTAAATGTATATTTGAATTTCGAGTGGTGGAGTGCTCCTTTCCTGTGTGTCCTGTTAAGGCCACAACTGGGGGTACTGTGTGCAAGTTTTGTCACTGCAGTATAAAACCAATACTGCAGCAACTGAGAACCAAGATCACAAATGCTATAATTAGTGAAGACACTAGCTGTTTCCTTACAGGGCAACCAAATCAATTATTCCTCAGATATACGCCATCTGTAAATATAGTCTTCATTAGAGTCCTCTGGACAAAGAGTTTCTTAAAATCACAGTTCTAATACTGTAAGTTTGCCAAAAAAACAAACACAGAAACAAACAAAAAGAAAAACCAGCTAAAAGATAGGGTAACCCTCCTGTCTGCTTTGGGTAAAAATACAGAACAAATTATATCACAAATCTCAGTCATCTACAAATAAAACAGGAAAGCTACAGAATACAAACTTCTATCACAAACACTTAATTCTTCTCTAAGTGTTACCTTTCTAAGTGCATTCCAAGTTAGAGAACACTCTCTCTCTCTCTCTCTCTCTCTCTCTGAGTCTAGAATCATATACCACACATTTCCCAGATAGCATTTCATTTTTAACTCCATCTTTCCCCGCCCCTTTGGGTGAGTCAGCTAGCTCCTCCCTTAGATTTAATTCTAACAATGTTCTACCAGGAGGTAATGTGAACATCAGAAAAAAGCCATTTCCTACATATGACAGTCTTTAATCAAACATTTCTCTTTGAGGTTTTACAACCCCACAATCTGTCACTAAGGTGTGAGAAAGCCAAGGGAAATCAGCCAAACTACGTCCTTTCCTGGCGTCATATAATTCATATTCAGTTACCAACATCAAAGCAGCAGCAGTTGATAAGGGACTATAAACTATCCCTCTGGAAGGAAAGTATTAAGTTTTTCCCTGATCAGTTCAACGACATCCTCACTGACACCTTGAAGGTTAAAAGCTAAACTGCTAATTTGTGAGGCAATTTCATACACAGACCATTGATTTATAATACAAATATTATACAATAACCATAAGCAGATGGCAGAGCGTCACAATCCTCCCCACCTAGACTGAATTTGGGGGCTCTATCCCCTGCATGGAATGAGCTCCCTAAGTCAGTTCATGTCTCATATTGACGCAACAAGCCATCAACATTTTCATTAGCTGCCCATGCCATGTGGGAGACCATCATGTCATATCCTTGCAAGGCAAGACTCCATCTTAGTAGTCTACCATTCGTTTTACCCATTTGTACCAGCCAAACCAGGGGGTTGTGGTCAGTTTGTACCTCAAAAAGCTGCCCGTATAAGTATGGCTCTAACTTCTTTAGGGCCCACACCATGGCAAGACACACTTTTTCCACAGTAGAGTAAGCCTGCTCCCTGGGAAGTAACTTTTTACTCAGGTACACTATGGGGTGATCTTTCCCTTGGTTGGATGTCTGACTCAGCACTGCCCCAATACCCACATCTGAGACGTCAGTCTGGACTATAAAGGGTCTGCTATAGTCTGGACTTGTCAGTACAGGAGCACTGCACAGTGCCTCCTTCAGTCTGGTAAAGGTTTTTTCACAGGCTGGTTCCCAAGTAACTTTCTTAGGCGTCCTTTTCTTTACCAGGTCAGATATGAGAGCGGCCAGGGCATTGTAATTGGGTACAAATTTCCTATAGTACCCTGCTGTCCACAGAAAACTCCTAAACTGCTTCTACATTTCTGTTCTGGGCCATGCCTTGATCACCTCTAATTTTGCTTGGTTAGGACGGAGCTGTCCCCGGCCTACAACATGCCCAAGGTATGCCACTTCAGATATGGCCACCTGGCACTTCTCAGCTTTGACAGTGAGCTCGGCCCTCTGTATCCTGCCCAGCACTTCCCTAAGGTGGGACAGGTGTTCCTCCCAGCTGGCACTAAAGATGGCAGTGTCATCCAGGTACACCACGTCACATTCCTCTGCACCATTTAACACCTGGTTCACCAACCTTTGGAAAGTGGCTGGGGTGTTCTTCATTCCGAAAGGCATTACTTCAAATTCAAATAACGTTATCGGAGTGATGAATGCTGACCTCTTCCTAGCACTGGCAGTTAACACTATCTGCCAATACCCTTTTGTCAAGTGAATAGTTTTAAGGTATGTCGCCCCTCCCAACTTGTCCAGGAGTTCATCCATCCATGGCATCGGGTAGGCATCTGACTTAGTGACTGCATTCAGTCCACGACAGTCCACACAAAAATGAGTAGAGCAATCTGGCTTGGGAACAAGGACTACGGGTGAGGCCCACGGGCTATGGAGTTTCTGGATTACCCTTAAATGCAGCATTTCCTCCACCTCCCTCCTAATGTCCTTTTGGACAGCCTCCGACACCCAATATGCTGTCCGCCATATCGTGTGTCACTAAGGCAGTTAGTCCAGGCTTGGCGCTAAACAGTGGGGCAAAGTCCGCTAAAACCTACCTTACTTCCTGGATCTGGTCCGAGGCCAACTGGTGACAATTTAATTGGCCTCCACAGAGGACTCCCACTTGCTTTCTTCCTTCCAGCAAGTCCAGAAGGGGGTCTCCTTCGTCCGTCCCCTCCCCAGAACTACACACTGCAAATACCATGTCAGCTCTATTAGTGTATGGCTGCATCAAGTTGACATGGTACATTCTTTGTTATGCCTTCTGTCAGGTAACTCTATAATATAGTTCACGTCATTTACCTTCCTGACTACTTTGTAGGGTCCTGCCCACTCAGCCTGCAGCTTGTCTTTCCGGACCAGCATTAGGACCATGACTTCCTGACCCACCGTGTACAAGCAAGCTCTGGCTCTGCAGTCATACCACACCTTCTGTTTTTGTTGGGCCGCTACCAGGTTGCTCCGGGCTGTCCCCATAAGCTCCTTCAGCTTTTCCCCTAAACCTAAGGACATAATCCACTACGGGAGTTCCGTGGGTGGCTGCTTGCCTTCCCAGTCCTCCCGGATCAAGTCTAGCGGCCCATGTACCCGGCATCCATATAAGAGCTCGAAGGGGGAAAACCCTGTCGAATCTTGGGGCACCTCCCTGTATGCAAACAACAGGTGGGGAAGATATTTCTCTCAGTCCCTCCCATGCTATTCAGCAAATGCTTGGAGCATTGACTCAAGGGTACCGTTAAATCTTTCCACAAGCCCACTGACTTGCAGGTGATCTCTGCACCACCCCACACTTCTCCCACAAACATTTCATCAGGTCCGACAGGAAGGAACGCCCTCGATCGGTGATAACCTCCTGCGGAAACCCAACACAGGAGAAAATCCCAAGTAAGGCATCTGCCACTTTGTCTGTCCTCAGTGAGGATAGGGCGACTGCCTCTGGATACCGGGTGGCATAATCCACCACAGTCAGGATGAACCTCTTCCCGGAGGAGCTGGGGGTATTTAAAGGCCCCACGATATCCATTCTCACCCTCTAGAATGGCTCCTCCACTACAGGCAATGGAATTAGGGTGGCTTGGGTTTTCCTACCTGCCTTCCCTATTTCTTGCCACCAGTGACGAGACCTGCAGTACTCCTTCACCGGCTGGGTGAAGCTGGGCCAACAGAAATTCTGGGCCAACCACTGCATAGTGCGCATGATTTCCAGATGACCAGGCATGGGAATATTGTGTGCAATCTTGAGCAACTGCTCACGGTACCCCTGGGGAACGACAAGCTGCCTGCCTATCACCCTTCCCTCTGTCTTAGCATCCTGCGTATACATCAGTCCATTGTCCCAAAAAACATTATGTTTCCTGTCACCTCCTTGTGCTCCGTCAGAGTCTGCCCAAGCCCTCAGCTTCTCTAGACTAGGGTCACTTTTCTGAGCAGCTGAAAACTCCTTGCACATTTCCAAGGCATGGAACAGGTCCCCTTCATTGTCTAAACTAGGGTCCCTAGCTCTAGCATCAGGGCACTCAGGATCACTGCCATCCCAACCCACTGACAATGGGTCACCCCTCCTTCCTCAGAGTAACCCTCCATAGCTGTTTGGTTAACTGCTATCAGGGGAATTTCTACCCCACTTTCATTAGTCTCCATCTCAGGAGACCCAGACTGGGGAACCAGCCTCCCAGTAGTTTCCACAGGGGCTTCTACGGGGTACAAGGAACTACAATTTTCCCTTGTCGCTTGGCTATGGGTAACTGCACACACCATCCCGTTTGAGATTGTTGACGAGAATTACATCAACCACTAAAGTTTCAGCTACAGCAACCTGTTGCACAGTTTCCCCTGTCTCACCCCAGTCTAGGAGAACACTAGTGAGTGGCAATGTCTCCTCCTCACCAGTAAACCCCAGTACAGTCACAAACTGATTGGGTATAAGCTGACCAGGCTCTACCAGATCCCCTTTTTACCAAAGTCAGGGATGCCCTCGTTTTCTCTTAACCCTTGTGTCTGTACACCATTCACAGCGACTGGGTGCATGTCTTCCTTCATGTTTATTGGCATGCTTCAGGGACACACGAACAACCCACTTCTTTTCGAGTACCACTTTGTGTACTGCTTGCCCTTTTGGGACACTGTCTGGCCATATGACCAGTTTCTTTGCAAATCCAACATTCATTTCTTCGCTCAGGAAAATCTTTTCTTTGAAACCTGGGGCTACCTGGTTTCGGTGGAAGCAGTGAGGGTTTTAGTTGCCCTGAAGGTGCACGTTTCCCTTTCTGCGCTGTCACGCTAGTCCCATTCACTCTCAGAGAATGTCTGCTCCTGGCATAGTGGTCCGAGAGTTCAGCAGCCTCTTGCAGTGTTTTTGGATCTTGGTCCTCCAGACAGGTTTTCAGCTCTGCAGGGCATGCCCCATAAAACTGCTCTAACAATACAGCATTTTCAATTTTATCTACAGAGTTTGCATCAATTCCTTCCCACCAACGTTTTAAAAACTGATGTTGTTTCATGACTAGCTCCTCATAGCTCATGTCAGGGCTTCTCTTGAGCTTACTGAGTTTAGCTCTGTATGCTTCTGCAGTTAAATCATTTTTAAAAGTGCAGTTTTCAATTTACTGTAGTTACTGCTGTCCTCATTGTCCATGTGACCCAATGCATCTCGTGCTTTCCCAATAAGTAGCAGGGATAGCTGGAAGCTCCAGGACTCTCTAGGAATATTTGCCTGAATACAAACTTTTTCAAAGGAATTTAAAAAGGCATCCATATCCTCTCCCTCTTTAAATTCAGCTATCAATTTGGAATTTAATTTGTAACCCAGTCTTGTAGTTCCAGTTAAACCCAAGCCACTTACCTGCTCTGGTGCTGGGGTTTGGAGTCGTGGTTTCTCCAGTTCAAATCTCCACTGGCGCCCTCTCTCCTCTTGTTCGGCCTCTCGCTGACGCTGTCGCTTTTCTTGCTTGGTCTCCCGCTGTTCTCACTCAGCTTCTCTCTGTTCTTGCTCAGCTTCTTAATCTTCTCGCTCAGCTTCTCGCTGTTCTCGCTCCGCTTCTCACTGAAGTGGTCTCTCTCTTTCCTCTTTTTCCATCTGCAGTTGGAACTTTTTCTGTTCAAACTCCAGCTCCATCCTCTGCAACTCCATCTGCAGCCTGACTGCTTCTGGCTCCAGAATGTTGGTGACCTTCCCCTGCTGCTGTGGCCCTTGGCTTGCACTGGCCCTGCTGTCCTCCTCACTGGATCTGGACACTGCACTGGACTATGGCCCCTATACGCTCAAGGTTTGGTCCTTTTCAGTCACGACTGTGACTTGAGGCTCTAGGCATCAATGGCCACCAGAGCGTCCATGAGGTTCTGCTTGTCGGCTCTCCCCTCGTGCTGGACTCCTTTGTGCTGGCACATCTGCCTCAGGTAGTCTGCAGTGTACCTGCTGTAGTTCGAAGCCATCTTTTTCCCTAACTACGGCTACTCTTAACTTGCACTTTAGAAAAAAATAAAACAGGTAGGAACTTTGACTAAGCAAAGTGATATAGTTCTGTTTACTTTTTAAAAATAAATCACTTCCTTATTTTGCACTTGCGCTGAACAATATTAAGCTGTTGCACTGAACTGTTAAAGCTTGTGTTACCAAATACTTTCAATCGCACCGCTGCCAACCAAATCTGTCACAAACACACTCCGCAGGTCAGGCCCTCTGCTCCCACAATGCAACAGTGTGAACAGGTAACAGACAGGGTAACCCTCCTGTCTGATTTGGGTCCGAATCACCTGTTAGCCTCGAGTTCTGGAGGGATTCAAACTGTGAACCTTATGCCAGCATACCCAATTAACAGACTGATACGTACACTCTTCGGGGAATGCGGTACAATCCTTCGCCCAGGGGCACCTAGCCAGGTTTTCAAAAATGCATCCTTAGAACGCTATATGAGACCTAGGTATTTCTTACCTTTTAAGCAAGCTCAGTAACACAATCAAGCCCTATCAGCGGTCAGCCTTAAATACAGGTTCAGCAATCACATGTAAAATAACAGAAGAGCACAAGTAGTATTTTAAAGAAAATTTTGTTCACTAGAAAAATGGTAAAACAAATGAAATAAAATACAGAACAAATATCACAAGTCATCTACAAATAAAAAAGTAAAGTTACAGAATACAAGCTCCTACCCAAACACTTAATTCTTCTGTAAGTGTCACCTTTCTAGGTGCTTTCCAAGTCAGAGAAATAACAGTTGCGTAAGAACTTACCGTAACAGTAGATCAAGAGAGGTTCCTGCAGTAGGTCTTCACATATAGGACTGCGCCCCCTGGCGTCGGGTTCGTACAGCAAACTTGTAGCTAGCAATCATCAGTGGGGACCGCCCCAGGCTAATGCGGACGTCAGCCTGACTATAAAAGAGGCGGCCCCACACCCGCCCTCCGGTTCTTTTCCACCGGAGACCTAGAGAGAGAATAGCAGAAAGAAAGGAGTAACAACTCCTGAGATCCTGTGCCCTGGCTAGACCCGGGGCCTAGACAGAATAAAAAAGGAAAATTTCCAGGAGCTGGAGGAAGGTGGGTGGAAAACTAGACCTACTGCAGGAACCTCTCTCGAAGATCTACTGTTATGGTAAGTTCTTACGTAACTGCTATATCTTACTTCGAGAAGGTTCCTGCAGTAGATCTTCACATATAGGACTGAATTCCAAGCAGTGTAACAAAAAGAAGGTAGTATAGCGCAGTGGTCTAAGGCTCTGAGCTGCAAATCTGGTGACATCCAGCAGACCAGACCTGGGTTTGAATCCCACAGCTTCCACTTGCATACTGTGTGACCCTGAGCAAGTCACTTCACTTCCTTGTACTCCCAGCTCGCTCCTGGAAAAAAGCTTTCAGCTTAGTGTGCTATTCCTGGTTAAACAACTAAGGAGGAGTCGGAGACGAGTTTCCGGGAGGAGGAAGACGTCTGCCAACTAAGGATCTGCCTTAAGACAGAAGACCTCGCAAAACTGCAAAGCCGAAACCAGCTCCACGCCTAGACACAATGTCCAGACTGTAGTGCTTAGTGAAGGTGTGAATGGAAGACCAAGTGGCCGCTGCATAGATCTCCGCAGTGGACACATTCCTGAAAAAAGTGGTAGAAGTGGCCACGCTTCTGGTGGAGCGGCCTTTGACCGCCCCCAGAAGGGTTTTTCCGTATTTCTGATATGTGTAGTGAATACAGTTAGCCAGCCACCTAGAAATAGTCTGTTTAGAGATGGCCTTACCTTGGCACTGGGAGGCAAAGGCCATAAAAACAGCTGGTTTGACTTTCGAACCTCCTTAGTCCAGGAGGTACAGTACCTCAAAATCTGATGCACATCCAAAGTGTGCAAAAGATATTCCCCCATTGGAATGCTGAGGTAAACAGACCGGCAGTTCAACACTCTGGTTGAGAGTCATCTCCGAAAACACTTTCGGAAGAAAATAAGGATTAGTCCTCAGGACCACCCGGTCCTTGTGGAAAATCAAATAAGGCTCTCTGCAAACAAAGGCCTGAAGCTCTGAGACCCTTCGAGCTGAAGTAACTGCAACCAAAAACAGTGTCTTCCAGAACAGGAAGCGCATATCACAACTTGCTGCCGGTTCAAAACGGGGCAAAGTAAGTTTCTCCAACATAAAATTGAGATCCCAGGGTGGGCAGGAGTTCCAGACTGGTGGTCTGATGTGAAGGATACCATTCAAGAAAGTTTTGGGAACCTAGTTGTGCTAGGGTTTTGCCCTTCATCGGAAGGTGGTAGGCCGACACTGCAGAAAGATGGACCTTAACAGAGGAGTAACTAAGGCCCAACTCAGAAAGATGTAAGAGGTACTCTAACACCTGAGAGGCGAGCAAGAAAAAGGGTCCAAGCATTTGGCTGTGGCCCACATAGAAAATCTCTTCTACTTCATGGCGTAGGTGGATCTGGTAAAGGGTTTTCTGGCTAGCATCAGGACCTGAGCAACCTGAGAGGAAACTCCATAGCGAGAAACTGCCAAGTCCACAGGTGCCACGCATGAAGAAGGAGAGACTAAAGACTCAGATGGACCAGGGTGCCCTGCTCCTGAGACAGAAGGTTGTGAGACAGTGGCGCAAGGACCGGCAGTTCTAGAACTAGTTGCTATAACAGTGGAAACCGACACAGGGGCAATCAAAATCAAGTGGACCCCTTCTGCCTGGAGTTTCAACAGAACCTTATAAATGAGAGGAAAGGGAGGAAATGCATATAGAAACCTCCCTGTTCAAGAGAGAGACTGTGTGTCTCACCAAAAAGCACCATGCCCGGGAACGAGCAAGCAAAAGTTGGGTAGTTTTGTGTTGAACGGGGCAAACAGATCTAGGTCGGGCCGACCCCACCGAAGAAACAGGTCTTTGACTACCTCCAGCTTTAGAACCCACTCGTGAGCCCTGGCTACTGATCGGCTGAGACTGTCCACCAGGACGTTGTGCATGCCTGGTATGTGGACTGCTGTCAGAAACAGGCAGTGCTGAATAGCCCAGTACCACACTCTCACTGCTTCCCTGCAAAGAGGGTACAACCAGATACCTCCCTTTTTGTTGAGGTACCAGACAGTCGCCATGTTTTCTGTCTGGACCAGAAGTGTTCCCAGCAGGAGTAATGATGGGAAGGCCTGGAGAGCGTAGAGAACTGCTCTGGTCTCCAGAATGTTGATGTGAAGATGTGACTCCTGAGGAGACCACAAACCTTGAGTTCTGTGATCCCCCAAATAGGCTCCCCAACCCATATCAGAGGCATCCGAAGTAAGGGTCTGGGAGGGAACCAGAGAGTGGAAGGGGGCTCCCACCAACAAGTTGGTGAGGTCCTGCCACCAGGGGAGGTCTTTCTGAAGGTTACTGGAGATCATGACCAGTTGGTTCATGTCGTCGAACACTGATGCCACTGGACTCGAAGAGACCACTGGGTAACCCTCATGTGCAGTCTGGCCAGAGGGACAGTAGGAATGGCCACTGCCATAAGACCAAAAAGACGGAGCACCGAGTGCGCTGGGGTCCATCAAGCTTTGGCCACCAAAGTGGCCTGAGAAGCCAAGGTCTCGACTCAATCTGATGGTAAGAAGGCCTTGCTCTGGACTGTATCCAGTACTGCTCCAATAAGTTGGAGGCGCTGAGAGGGTACTAGTTGAGACTTGGGGAGATTGACAGAGATGCCCAGCTGGGCAAACAGATCCAGAGTGAAGGAGAGAGACTCCTTCAGGCTGTCCGGGGATGGGGCTCAAAAGAGCCAGTCGTCCAGGTATGGGAACACATACATGCCCCTGCGGCAGAGAAACGCCGCTACCACCGCTAGGCACTTGGTGAAAACCTGGGGCGCTGAGGACAGGCCAAAGGGAAGTGCGTTGAATTGGAAATGGTTCTCCCAGAAGGAGAATCGAAGGAAGCGGCGGTCGGTGAGCTGGGAAGATGGGGATATGAAGGTAAGCAACCTGCATATCCAGGGAGCAACAGCCATGTGTTTGACAGGAGCAGGGGTCCGAAGTCCCTGAAGAGTCAGCATGCAGAACTTCTTGTACTCCACAAAGAGGTTGAGCGTGCTGAGATCCAGGATAGGTCGCAGATTTCCCATCTTTTTTGGGGACTAGGAAGAAATGGGAGTAGAATCCCTTTCCTAGTTGATTTGGAGGGGTGGGTTCTATGGCCGCTTTTTGTAGGAGGGCCTGGATCTCTTGGTTGATGATGGGGATCTGACCCGACAGGTAAAAGGACTTTCCCCAGAGGGTTTGAAGGTGGCATCTCCAGGAACTTGATAGAGTGACCTCTTTGTATGAGCTGAAGAATCAATATATCTGCGGTGATGGACTTCCACCCCTCCAGGTGGAGAACGAACCTCCCTCCTACTGGTTCCTCCGAGGGGGGACGGAGGGAGCGGGAGGAGGGGAAGCTAGTCAGAACACCGAGGGGAGCGGAGCTTTGGTTCCTGAGGCTGCTTTGGTGAACTTAGCCTGAGGAGCTTGGGCTCCAGAGCAAGTGGCGCTTTTTACCTTGACTCTTGTACTGGTTTTTGTTCCATCTTCTCTGGCGACGAAAGGGCCGTTTCTTTTGACCTGTCCGATACATGGATAGTATGTCTCTTAAGAGACCTACTTCTGTCTTGAAGCCCTGTAATAATGTCTTTCGTGTCACTGCCAAAGAGGACGGAGCCCTTGAAAGGTGTGTCCAAAAGGGATGACTTGACATCCTGTGCCAAACCTGCGAGGCACAGCCATGCTAGGCGCCAAAGACAGATTTCCGAGGCCGCAACCTGAGCCACGGAGTCCACAGAATCATAAGTGGCCCGGAGTGTGTGACGGCAGGAAGATTTAGTCATGCAAACCCTGTCCAGCAGTTTAGCCTTGAGGTTTTCATCAGGGATGTTCTGAAGGTCCCTCTCCAGTTCTGTGAGAGAGGACTTCTGAAAAGCCACCATGTGGGACATGCAGTTCAGCAACCGGATGGCGCAGGAGGTGGACGAGTAGATCTTCCTACCAAACTGGTCAGGTTGTCTTGAGTCTTTGTCTGGTGGGGAAGAACTCAAGTGTTTAGGTTGAGCTGAGCGGTCATGCGCGGCCGTGATGACCATAGAGTCAGCTTTTGGGTGTGAAGTCAGATGAGAGATCCCTTCCAGGGGGAAGTAGGTTCTGTCAGCCTTCCTGGCAACAGCTGAGATGGAAAAGGGCTGCAACCATATTGTAGTAATTAGATCCTCGTGCGGGCCCATCCAAAGGGGGATGGGTAGAGGGTCTGTGGTGGAAAAGTCCAAGTTTTCAGCCAGCCTTTTTCACTGAGGATCTATCTCCTTGGAGGGCCAGCCCCCTGCTGTTTGAACAGTTCTCAAGAGATCCCCGAAGGAAGGGCCCGTGGGGGGGGGGGATTTTGGGGATTCTTTTGGATGAAGTTCGACTGGTGAACGAGGTTCAGACAGGTCGATATTGGAATCCGAGGGCTCCGAACCACTGGGAAGGGAAGGATCCATTCCAGTGTTGCCCACTGGAAGAGAACCCGCAGCAAGTCCCAAAGGAACTGGAGGAGGAGGTGGTGCTCTGGGTAGAGGAATTTCTCTGAGCGGCTGGGACTGCCTAAGTTCTGTAAGGAGTTGTGTGCTAGCATCCTGCTACCATGCCGGGACAGATTCGCGATCAGGAGGAGGAGGAGGCTGGTAACCGAAATACCCGACCAAGGCTGGTAAGCAGCATGATGCCAGTAGGGGTACTGGTACCCTGCAAACCCCGAGGAATAACCTAACGGTGGATATCCAGGCATCAGATACCACGGCGTCGGAGGCACCACGCCCGGCATCGGAAGAGAAGGGTCGAGCAGAGGGCCGCCCAGCGGCGGTACATGGGGCTCAGGTCCCAGAAAACCGCCAGAGGGTCCCGCAGGAGGAGCTGAAGGCCTGGCCGGGGGAGGTGCTGAAGGCCCGCTGGGCAGCGGCAAGGGATCAGGCGTAGGGCGCAAGGGTCCCGGGTGGAGCTCCATACCTAAAAGATCCCGGTCCAGCGACGGACCCTAGGAGGGGGATCATGCGGCAGAAAAGAACCGGGCGAAGGGGGAAGCTCTGGAACAGACCCAAACGACAGGTCTGGGAGCGATCCCGATGGAAGGGAAAGGTCGGGAACGGGTGGCAAATCCCTGGGGATAGAGATCGGCAGGGATGAAGTGTCCCCCACAAGAACACTCGTCCCGGCGTCAGGGTCCTCAAAGGAGCCCGACGGGAGAGTAGATGCGGCAGTGCAGTCGACGGAGGGTTTATCATCCGGCTTATCAGTTGTGACCGGGCTGACTGCGGAAAAAGGACCACAATCAAGCATATCAGTCTGGGCCAGGCGCCCGGCAGCAGGGCCGCAGGGTGACTTATCGGCAGTGCTATGAGTGGGAGAACTGATAGATACCTCGAGAGAGGCAACCCCTGGATGCCCACACACCTCGGCAGGAGGGGGAGAAGGCATCCGTCCCGCAGAAGTGGAAGGAGTGCCTGTAAGAGTGGTACGCACAGTTCTGGAAGTGGAGGGTCTCCCTTGCGGTGATGGGCTTCTCTCCCGGCGCTTCTCCTTGTCCTTCTTTTTCATTCTTTTTTCTGGGGCAGGAGACGACGTCCTCTCCCTAAGCTCCTGGAGCTTCTTTTCCATAGAAGCCAGCTGCTGGGTCAGAAGGTGGGCCTTGAGAGTCGCTTGCGTCGGGTCTGTGTGGCCTGGTTGAACCTTTAGCAAATAGCACACTCAGCCGAGTTGCGCTTAGGCCCCAGGCAGAGGAGGCAGTGGGAGTGGTCGTCCCCGTGCGGGATTTGGGTGCTGCACTTGAAACACTTCTTCTTAAGGTGTCAGCGTGGCTCAGTTGGTAGCACATCCGCCTCTGGACCAGAAGGTCGTGGGTTCTTGTCCCACACCGGGATTGGACTTGCACCTCAAAATCGCTGGCATCTGAGTGCAGTATTGGGGGGTGCTGTACTGCAGGGGTGTGCCGTCCTTCAGATGAGACGTTAAACCGAGGTCCCTTCTGCCCATCCTGGTGTTGTCCTGGTGGGTGTCCAGGTGGAAGTAAAAGAACCCAGGGCACTCTTCGCAAAGAGTAGGGAACATTCCCGGTGTCCTGGCCAACATTCCCTTCCCATAAACCGGTTCATGCAATTACCCAGGCTGTGTGTGGGTGATGATGTGCGATATGGCCGCCACCACACATTCAGTCACTTCACTACCAGTCTAGCATTGCTTGTAAAGCGCTTTGGATGTATGAAAAGCGCTATATAAATACAGATTCTTCTTCTTCTTCTTCTTCTTCTTAAGACGAGACGACACACACTCGTTCAAAAAATTTTAAGGAAAAATATAAACAATAAGACAAAAATCGTCGATTACTAAGTGGGCGACTGATCACTGTTCTACCACGTCTGTCGAACAAACTGAAGCTACGGCGGGAAAGAACTGGAGGGCAGGCGCGGGACTGCCCCTTTTATAGTCAGGCTACCGTTGAGTCACCCGACGTCGGGGAGCAGTCCCCACTGATGATTGCTAGCTACAAGTTTGCCGTTTGAACCTGACGCCAGGAGGCGCAGTCCTATATGTGAAGACCTACCGCAGGAACCCTCTCAAAGTAAGATCTATCACTCTCAGAGTCTAGAATCATATACCACACATTTCCCAGATACAGTGTTTCATTTTTGACTCCATCTTTCCCCACCCCCTTTTGGTGAGTCAGCTAGTGCCTCCCTTAGATTTTCTGCTAGGAAGTACTTTAATTAATATAAACATCAGAAAAAGCCATTTCCTACATGACAGTCGTTAATCAAACATTTCTCTTTGAGGTTTTACAACCCCACAATCTGTCACTAAGGTGTGAGAAAGCCAAGGGAAATCAGCCAAATTGCGTCCTTTCCTGGTGTCATAAAATTCATATTCAGGAACCAACGTCAAAGCAGCAGCAGTTGATATGGGGCCATAAACTATCCCTCTGAAAGGAAAGCACTGATTAAGTTTTTCCCTGGTCAGTTTAATGACATCCTCACTGACACCTTGAAGGTTAAAAGCCAAACTGCTAACTTGTGTGAGACAATTTCATACACAGACCACTGATTTATAATACAAATAGTATACAATAACCATAAGCAGATGGCAGAGCATCACAGACGGCTCACAATTTTTTTGTTTGTTATTACATAAAGTTAGGTGCTGCAACTGCATGTATAGTATAAGACTAACACAGTGGACCCTTGGTTGTTCCTTTACTAGCATTTCCAGGGTCCTGTGTTCGTTCACACACACACAGGAATGCATACACCCACACCATCCATGCATCATATCCACTTGCACTCACATCTGCCCAGGTACACAATCTCAAATGCTCCCATGCACACAATACAATTTTATTTTGTACAACATCTTTCAGACAAAAGCATCCTAAAACACTTCACCTTGGGGAAAGATACAGTAACATTAGAAAAGAAATATAAATACACAATTACGGATATATAAGACCAATTAATACTAACATACTAAAATGCCAGCAGAATAGGCCTAACGGTCTTTCGTGTCTGCTCGTTTGGTCAGCCCCTACCCTGGTTGCAACCTTTTCTCGCCATCTCTGGCTTCTCCTTCCCAGTTCCGGATATTCTTGCTGCATTGGATTTTGCTTCCAGAACCCTTCCCTGTACCTGTCCCACCCCATCTTGAACCCTCCACTGTCTCTGCCCACCAGCCCCTAGGCAGCGATTCCATGGGTCCACCACCCTCTCAGTGAAGTATCACCTCCTCCTTCCTCCCTGAATCTTCCCCTCCAGCTCCCACCCATGCCCTCTAGTGGCCCCCTCCTCCTTCCTTCGAAGCACCCTGACTGTTCCTCCCCTATTTACCCTCTTTCTAAAACAAACAGAAGAAAAGAGTGAAACCTGAATGAGCAATACAGTAGTTAGTGCTATAAGCTGTAATACACAGCAACAAAGAAAATTAATCTAAAGTACTTGGCAGGGCTACTGTCAGTAAACAAAGCAACCTTTTAAGGAGCCACTGAAAATAATAACAGCAACAAAAAAATAAAGAAAACTATTCCACAGCTCAGGACTCTGCCATAGTCAGGAAGCAGAATTTAAAGAAGGAAGGGAATGGAGAGACAGAGAGGGGCTGTTCCGGATAGTGAGAGCAAAAGAAGGGATGAGAAAAAAAAAGGTGCTGAGTTAGGGTAACAGAGCATACGGGGTGATAAGTGGCTAGTGAGAGGTCAAAGAAATAGTAGGGCAAGGCCATGAAGAATTTTAAAAACCAATTGGGTAAATATATAGTGATGAAGCACTGATAGGGAGCCAGCAAAGGTGACTCTGGTTGGGGGTGATCTGGTCTCATTTCCAAGACAGCGTGGCAGTCAATCAACTGCATTTTGAACAGTTCAAAGGAAAGAGGAGAGACATGGGCATTCATACAGAAGAGAATTAGCGGAGTCAAAGCAAACTAAAGAAAACTATTCCACAGCTCAGGACTCTGCCATAGTCAGGAAGCAGAATTTAAAGAAGGAAGGGAATGGAGAGACAGAGAGGGGCTGTTCCGGATAGTGAGAGCAAAAGAAGGGATGAGAAAAAAAAAGGTGCTGAGTTAGGGTAACAGAGCATACGGGGTGATAAGTGGCTAGTGAGAGGTCAAAGAAATAGTAGGGCAAGGCCACGAAGAATTTTAAAAACCAATTGGGTAAATATATAGTGATGAAGCACTGATAGGGAGCCAGCAAAGGTGACTCTGGTTGGGAGTGATCTGGTCTCATTTCCAAGACAGCGTGGCAGTCAATCAACTGCATTTTGAACAGTTCAAAGGAAAGAGGAGAGACATGGGCATTCATACAGAAGGGAATTAGCGGAGTCAAAGCAAGCAGTGTTGCAGGAAGAAAACAGTAAAGTGCAGGATTATTACTTCATCTGTGCATAAAACACAAGTACAAAAATACCACTAGGCTGCAAACCCTGTAGCAATCACAATGTCTGCCCTCCCTGACTGGAGGCTTTCTTAAGAGTCCTACTAGATTTGTAGATCTTAGAGATGTTGACTACAAAGGGGAGTTTTGGGTCAAAATGGACACAGATTTTTAATAAGAGGGGGAATAGACAGCGACAGTAGTTTAACTGTGTGAGCAAATACAGTTTGTTGCTGAAGCAGTAGAGGATCAGTATTAGCAACACTACATTGGAAACAACTGGGTCAATTCCAGAAGCTAATATTGTCAAGCCAGAAGAAGAAGGTGGAATACAATTGGGTATCACTGGTGAAGAAGTGATACCTGAGGCTGAAGTTTCAAGATATGCACTCACATGTGCTCAGGCCCTTCCCAGAGGAAGGAAAGGAACATTTTCTCTATTCATCAGAATCACTTCAAGGGAATTATAAATGGAGGATTACTGAGGCAGTCCGGTTCTAGCCCTTTTGGGAGCATGTCCAGATTAAGCTCGGCAACCTGCGAAAGGTCTGAGGTGATGACCATACCCAAGTATCTGATTCGCCTTGGGGACCATTTCAAGTGCCACTCGTTGATCATAGACTCCTCACAGTAGTTGTTCAGTGGAAGGATTTCAGTTTTCCTCCTGGTAACTCTAAGACTGGAAAGAACAGAGAAGGCATTTAAGACCTGCATGGCCCTCAGCAGGCTGGACTCTGGGTTAGAGAGAGTGAGAAGCAGATCATCAGCATATGCCAACACCTTTAGTGAGGCAGAGCCCATTTGGTAGCCTTCAATATCTTTCCAGTTCTTAAGTTTCCTAATCAGGGGCTTTAGGACCAGTAGAACAAAAGTGGGGATGGGGGCATCCTTGCCTAATGGGAAATGTTGGTATGTTAGACCATTAGTTAACAATGTACACAGTGGGACTGCTATACAGCAACTTGATCCAGTGAGTAAAGGTGGGACCTATACCCTTCACTGCCACAGAATGGCAGAGGTAAGACCAATCTATGGAATCAAAATGCTTCTCACGGTCAAGACTCATTAAACATGCAGGAGCATTCTGCTTACTTCCTGCCCATATGGCCCTGATATTATCTGTTACTGTGCAGCCCATTACAAAACCCATCTGGTGATGGTCAGTGAGAGCAGGGATGAGAGACTACAGCCAGGAAGCCAAGATTTGAGAGAACCTTGGTATCAACATTCAGCTAGGAGATGGGATGGTGGTTGGCTACATTCTGGGTATCCTTGCCAGGTTTGGGCAAAATAGCGATTAATGCCTCTGAAAGTGAAGGTGGGAGCTTCCCTACATGCTATATATGCTCAGCAGCTCTAACTGATCGAAGATCATGTGGTAGAATTCGGCACAGAGGCTGTCAGGCCCTGGTGTCTTCCATTTGGGAAGGGCCTGCATAGCTGAGTGGATCCCCTGTACCAAGATTGGTCTGTCGAGATTCCTTACTTGGGCCTGTGTTAAGGAAGAGAGAAGACGGATCTATGAATGAGTCAAGTTGAGGTGGAGTTGGGCCAGCTATAAGGTGTATAGTTTTGTATAGAAATCATGAAAGGCTTTACCGATGGCTGCTTTTTCCATAATCGGGGCCCCTGAGGACTCCTCGATTGAGGGGATGTGCTTATTCGTCTGCCTGGTGCAGTAAGCTAGCAATCTGCCTGTCTCTTCCCCTAATTCCAAGTATTTATCTGCAGTGCACTGGACTGACTCTTGCGCTGCTGAGAAAGTGACGGACTTGATCTGGTATTTAAGTTTCAGTGTCTACCAGTTCAACTAGGGAGGAGGTGGGAAGTCACCTCACTATATTCCTTTTCCTTCTCCTTGAGAGAGAATTTAGCTCTGCAAGGTGGGCATGCCTTTGTTTTTCTAGAGTAAGATGAATAATAATAACTTTATTTATAAAGCACCTTTCTTCAATCAAGGCACTGTACAATTTAAGACAAATAAAACTTGAATAATAAAACATGAAAAATTCAAGTCATAACAGGCAAATAAGATACAAATCTGGCTAGAGCAATTTAAACTACATGTGCAAGATGCCATAAATACATTTTCAGGGCCCTCCTGAAACCTACCTCTCACATATGCCTTAAATGCATCCCACAGCGTGGCCTTCAGCATTTCAGGGATGTTGTTAATGTTGAAAACAGTACGGACCTCTGTTTCTAGCCAGGGTCTGAATTTGGGATCTTGAAACAACGGAGTGTTGAAACACTACCTTGGGTACTGGGAATTGGTCACCTATGCTTAAGGGTAAGGGAAGTGACTGCATGGTCCAAAATCATCAATAGGAGCATCTTGGAGTGTCGCCAGCACTGTGATTCTATAAGCAAACAATGCAGCTTGCTGCTAGAGCTGTGTCTGGCTGAATGGAAAGTAAAGTCCTTATCCATGGGATGCGCGACCCTGCATGAGTCTAGGATTGTGCATTCCATACTAGGTGGTGTAGGGTTTCTCTAGATTGTGTGGGCGACAGTGAGGTATACATGGTCTTGCACAGAACTGGGTCCCATATCTTGTTAAAATCCCCACCTAAAATACGTTTGTCTCCAAGTTTGTGCACTTCAGCTAATGACTGGGCTAGGGTGGGGAAGAAAGATGCTGATTCTTCATTAGGACCAGAAACATTACCCACAAGAAGTAAGCGGGCATTGACATCTAGCTTTAGAACCACCCATCTGCCATCAGTACTGGCTTTTGATTCCAAAAGTTTAACGGGTAGCTTTTATGAACTAGAGCAGCTACCCCTCTTCATTTTGTAGTTCCTGAACAAACCACTAAGCCCAACCATTCCTGTTACACAATTTAACCCTCTCAGCTGGAAGCAGATGCATTTCATGTAGTAGTTCAACATCACAGTGCATTTTCTTTAAATGAGAAAGAACCGGTGTCTGCTTTATAGGGGAATTTATACACTGTTCATTCCAGGAGACCAACTTAATGGCTGAAGTATCGTTAGCCATTTCTGAATAGTGAATAATGAAGGGTTAGTGGTTGAGTTTGCATTAAAGGGAGTATGTATGAACTGTACTTTTGGTTGATTCTTAGCTGTATTGTAGAAAGAGCACAGTAAGGTTACCAAGTAGAATATCTCCTATTAGCACTTTCTGTAGTGATCCTACATCATCAGTACTTTTTGGTGTGTGAATATGACTGGTTGATGAACTATAAAAAACTGTATTACATCTATACAGGAGTCACTGGAAGGTGTGATACCTTTTATTGGACTAACATCGTACTATATTCAGAGTATTGGGTTTCAGGTCCCCTTCGGGGTGAATAGAAGCTACCACCTGAAGAAGGACTGTGAAGCCAAAAGCTTGTGTACTATACCACCTTTATATAAGACATATGTTGGTCTAGTAAAGGTATCAAACCAGCTAGCGACTCTTGTTTTACAAAGAACAATGTGGCTTTTTATCACATTTATACATATTTACAATGTGAATAATACTGCCTACTGTAAATAATAAAGATAAATAACGAAACCTTGTTTCGGGTCTAAAGAATCCATGAAATCTTTAAGGAAAAGTGACAAGCATAGAACCTGAATCAGGTGGAGACTGGTAAAGGTCTGCGCCTGCAAGAGACTATGTCTATTTAGTAGGCATTTCACCAGTTCCTCTGCTGAGCAGCAGAGTCCGCGTCTCTCTCCTCTCGAGCTCTGAGAGAGGAGACATGACTATACAAGCAGGGTTAGAATAACAGTTTCAGCATGAGAGTCTGAACCTTGAGTAAGAATGTTAGATACCTTCCCAAATGTCTGTGTATGTGTGTGCGATGAAGAAGGTGTGTGGGGGAAGGAAGAGATAATGTGATGGGGTGAGTTCAGTTGTGTGCTCCGCTGTACTACCCCCTGAATATTGCCCTGTATTTAATACTTGCTTCTGGCGGGGGCTTGAATAATACATCATCCACAGCCTTAAAGAGTAAATAGTACAGCAAGTAAGTAAAGTCAGCCAGAGAGTAACCATATGGAAGGAAAATGGGGGTGCTGCATCATACATGGGAGGAGACAGTGATACTGAGGAAGGGGGGACCCTTACCAATCGGCGGGTCTGGGGAGAGGGGGAGGCATCACTGGCAGGAGGAGGGGGAAGGCTAAGCAAGGAGAAGAGGTAGCGGAAGTGGAAATCACAGCAGAGAGAGTGAGAGAAGCCCTCAGGTCCCTCAAGACGGAGAAAGCACCAGGGCCGGATAAATTACATCCCAGAGTGCTAAAGGAACTTGCGGATGTCCTGGCGAAACCCCTGGCGGAGCTTTTCACCATCTCTCTGAGGACAGGGCGGGTGCCCCAGGACTGGAAGGTGGCACATATAGTGCCTATCCACAAGGGGGTATCAAGGGAGGTGGCAGAGAACTACAGGCCTGTCAGCCTGACATCGGTGGTGGGCAAGGTGATGGAGGGCATTGTCAAGGAGAGGCTGGGGGACCTGGAAAAGTCAGGGTGCCTGGGTGATAGACAGCATGGATTTGTCCCGGGGAAATCGTGTCAGACAAACCTTGTGGAGTTCTATGACTGGGTGACGAGTGCCTTGGACCTGGGTAGACCAGTGGATGTCCTCTTTCTAGACTTCAGCAAGGCATTTGACTCTGTTCCTCATGTGGGCCTGTTGGATAAGCTGGAAGAAATGGGGGTTGGGAACCAGATGATCAGATGGATAGGAAATTGGCTCCAGAACCGGATCCAGAGGGTCGTAGTTGGCGGGACAGTCTCATCCCCAAGGAGGATCATTAGTGGGGTCCCACAGGGATCAGTCCTTGGGCCCCCCTGTTCAACGCCTACGTCTCTGACATAAGGACAGGTATCAGGAGTGAGATGAGTCTCTTTGCGGATGACTCAAAACTGGGAGCGGTGGTGGATGGGGAGGAGGGAGGAGGGAGGGTGGCCCTACAGGGGACCTGGAGGCTCTGGAAAGATGGTCTAGAAAGTGGAAGCTGAGGTTCAATGCAGGGAAATGCAAGGTACTGCACCTGGAGGCCAGAAACCCGGGCCAAGTGTACACCCGGGGGGAGGAATGCTACAAGTCTCAATGGCTGAGAGGGACCTGGGGGTGGTGGTAGATGTCAAGATGAACAACTCGGAGACTTGTAGGAGGGTAGCAGCCAAGGCCAACAGGATGTTGGGATGCATCGCTAGGGGATCACCTCCAGAAGGAGGGAAGTGATACCCTCTGTATAGCACTACTTGATGAGCCGCACCTCGGTACCGTGCAGTTTTGGAGGCCACACTAAAGAGGGACATTAAACTCCTGGAGAGGGTCCAGAGGAGGGCAACCAAAATGATTTGGGGCTTGGGGACAGGACCTTAAGAAGAGGCTCGAAGAGCTAAATATGTACACATTGGAAGAGAGAGGGGACCGTGGGGACATGATAAAGGTCTTCAGGTACATGAAGGGGGTAAATAGGGGAGGAACAGTCAGGGTGCTTCGAAGGAAGGAGGAGGGGGGCCACTAGAGGGCATAGGTGGAAGCTGGGGGGGAAGATTCAGGGAGAAAGGAGGAGGTGTTACTTCACTGAGGAGGGTGGTGGAGCAGTGGAATGTGCTGCCTAGGGGCTGGTGGAGGCAGAGACGGTGGAGGGGTTCAAGAGTGGGTGGGACAGGTACAGGGAAGGGTTCTGGAAGCAAAATCAATGCAGCGAGAATATCCGAAGTGGGAAGGAGAAGCCAGAGAAGGTGAGGGAGCAAGGTCAGCCCCAGGGTGGGTGGCCACTGGGTCGAGCAGACATGAAAGACCGTCAGGCCTATTCTGCTGGCATTTTAGTATGTTAGTATATGTTGAGTTAGTAGGTTTATATGAGGAGACAGGAGGGAGACTGCTGGCTGGCCCAGGGGTATTGATACACAGAGTTCAAAGAAGAGGCAAAGAGGGGGAAGTTTGCAACCAGTTATAGACAGATCAGGGCAATGTCCAGTGCCACAACAATGAAGGTGCCAAACTAAGTGAGGGCCTGTGGCCCCACTTCTCATGGGCCCTTGATAGTTTAGCCCCTTCTGTTATACTGCTACTCAAGTTCATTCGCGATTTTTGAATGCACTGCGGTACAGCTAGTAGGCGGGTCTGGCAACTGGAACTTTGTGCACAGGTGCTGGGTTAGAGGGAGTCCGTTACTAATGTGCAGCTTAGAAATTCCTCCCCTCCCTTGGTCAGTGTTTGCCTGCTGCTGCCATATGATAGCTTCCTCTAAGAGATATGTAGAACTGCTATTCCAGTACAGTATTCCTACAAAGACAAGGAAGGAACTGTTACTGAAAAATAACCGGAGGACAATTTGACAATACAGAAGGTAAAGAGGAAAATTCCATCAAGCAAAGCAGATGAGTACATCTAATTAGCTTAATAGGTTTGTGGTAGATATGCAAAAAGTGGAGAACAGGAGGAAGGATAATTCATTGAAGGTGGGGCCCATGGAGAATACAAAGACTTAACTTGTAAGGATAAAGGAAGGGAGAAAACATTCACAGACACATGTTCAGCCGAGCACAGCATCCGAACCCACAGCTTCCTACAGTTATGGGTCAATCTCCGTCAGGGAGAGGATACACCGAGTTGGTAGGGAGATTGCCCTGTCAGTTTAATAGTCACCTTTGATCGAGAGAGGGGACTCTACAAGCTCCTAAATTCCATATCTACTAAATGGAGTTGTGGAAAAGTGGGTTGCACAACTGCTGTTCACTTTCAAAGGGGTTTAACAGTTCTCTCGGGTTTAACAGTTCTCTCTGATTTACTCTCCGAGCACCATTCCTTTCTAGAAGGAGAGGTGGGATGCCACTGCAGCAGCCACCTTGTGAACGTACATACATCTGAGCAGACAGAGAGCAAGCATCTGCAGAAGCAACCTTCACCATCGTGCACGTGATTGAGAGTAGTAAAAATGACCTTCATGGATGTAGTCTACTTGAATGAGCATGCTCCCATTGACAGTCTCAGGTTTCTCACCCCTGAGATGAACCAATGGGTAGCTGACACAATCTGACAGTTCTGTCAACTGACATTTTGGGTTGAGTTAGGCCTGTCAGTTTTTTGCCAGTTTCAGCTTAAAGCATCAATACCCGGTTTCTGATCATTACAACCCTCCTTTTGGGTTGTCTCAAGTAACCCTGCAACATTCCCTACAAAACCTCTGTGGATCAAGGAAGGATACTTGGGCTAGTTACAAAGGATATTTGCTGGGGGAATGTAGCTACCACCTCAGCAGTTTGTTTTCCAACAGCCGTGACAAACTGAGGTACTCCTGATGTGGTGTAAACAGGTCCAGCTTGTGAGATAAACATGGTTTTTGAATGGGGTCAGAGGGTAGGGAGGAGAGTGGCTAAAGCTCGATGACTGGTGTTGAGCCACTTTTAATAGGACTCTCAGACCAAGTCTGGCTCTTTACTAAAATTTCACTTATAAGTAACTGTACCTCACTATGTGGCGAACCCAGATCGATTTATTTATTTTTTTTACCTTCCCAGTCCTCATGGATGATCTGGTTCAGGTTGCTTCTCAACAGGAAGGGGGGCACTCCACAACTTACAGGATATCTGGTGTTATGAATCATGACCATCACCCCTGCTACTGGCCTCAATTAGGAGAACTGGAAGTCGCTCTGCAGTGTCAGAGGTAACAGATGACTGGGGGATTTACTTTATCAGTAGCCAACAACCTAGTACTCCAAATTTAGATCCCCCCAGATAACAATAAGCAGTGTAGAGCCTGAAACAGCAGGTACCGGACATCAGAAGCTGGCTATGTCTTCAAGGCAGTTACCCCTCCCCCCAAAAGGCTCAAGGTGCAATGCAGAGATATCGTAGTGGAGTGGTGAAGGAGTGCTGGGGGGGGCATTCAGGGGAGGTATTTGGACCAGAGTATACACAGAATTAAGAGTAGCCTGATATGGTATGGATGCAAACATACTTCTGGGCAGATACATATGACCTTATGCACTGCAGAACAGCTCTGCAAAGTTACAGTCTTTAACATAAAGTCCAAATCCAAAAATCATGGTTCGTGAGTCCTAGAAATTAAGTGTTCTCCTTAGCTACTGCTACGTGATGGTTTTGTTGATGCCGTGGAGGTTCATGGTGTAGATTGTCCACTAAGCGTTTATTCTGTAGTTGTACCATGTCAGCCCAAGATCTTGTAACCTGCTGTGGTTGGCTGTCGTAGGCTTGCTCTCAGTCAGGGATGCTGGAGATCTTTATCCTTCTTTCAGAAACAGCAAGTGAGATCTGTCAGGTGATATGAACATACAAAATTTGCCAGCAGATAAAGGCCTAGAGGTCTATCAAGTCTGCTCGAATGTGCAGCTAGCACCCCTTATTCTGCAGCTGCCCCTCCCTTCCACCCTTCCCCTCCACTGACCCCCCCCTTGTCCTGTCCCATCCCCTTTTGAAGCAGTCCACTGTTCTACCCCATAGCAAGTCAAAGTTTATTGTATAACAAGTTGTGTCGTTACAATTTTAAATACACATTATACAAACAAAATACATTCAGAAATATTTATCCAAGCTTTCTACTTAAAATACAATAGAAATCTAGTATTGCACAGTATTTTGTCACTTGTTGAGGCCGCATTTTTGGTATTTATTATCACCATTGCTTTTTTAGTTATATTTATTATTACCATATCATATTATTACCAAACACCTTCAGAGGTCCATTAAGTAAACTCTATCAATAATGGTCAGAACTATTTCATACATCCACTGGTGATAAATGAATACAGTCATGGAACTTGTATCCTTTTCCTCATTTAACCTATATACGTTCCACACTTTTAGTCAATATCCTTCAATATCATTTTGTTTTCTCATATGGATACATTGCTTATCAACAATTTTAAAATAAGAGATTACTGTCTCAAGTATCCTTACTGACTGAGATTTCATTATTTTTTTCTGTCAAAATCTGAGGGTTCCCTTCCAGGAATTCCAAAATGGGCCCCAATATCTTCATTCTAGCCTTTTTGTATAATGGGCATTCAATCAATATACGAGTTAAATCATCTTCCCCCATATTACATTTACAAATTCCCTTGGTTTCCTTTATTTTCATCAGTCTATTAACTCTTTCACTCATAAAATACTTAAATCTATATTTTATATATAAATTTCTTCTTTCTGGATTCTTAATAAGTTTTAAATCTCTCTACAAAATATCTTATTTACCGCCAACCATTTACTTATTTTATATCTTGAACAGCTCTCCATTTATTTTTGTTTAAATATATCTCTCATTTTAGTCTTTATCCTATTTATTATATCCTCTTGTGGCCTCCTTAATAGTTCTTCTAAGTAATTTAGCAATCCATAAGGTTTTATCCATTTTTCTAGAATGTCAGTAACTGGAAATTTAACATTTCTATCCTGGTAATTGACAGCATCATTAAAACATTGTTTTGGCAATCGCATATCTGACATTGTGTATACCTTGAAGAAATACAAAATAATTCTTTCGTGCACCAGATTTTCTAACGATATCTGTCCTAATTCCACTCTTATTAAAGCTGCCAGTGCTCCCTTTGGTAGTCCCAATATCTTTTTATAAAATGTGTTAATTATCTATTTTTCCATCTATAGTCAGGCCCCAAATTTCCACTCCATACAGTATTTGAGCTCTTATTTTTGCATTAATAACTTTCAATGTACCCTGAATAGAACTTCCTCCATATTTGTAAAAGAATCTGGTAATTATCGGAACAAACTTCTTGATGTTAGTTTTTACTTCTTCAATGTGTTTATTCCAAATTAGGTTTTCACTGATATTCATACCCAAATATTTAAAATACTTTACCTGTTCTGTTTGTATCTTATTATATTAGATATTCCAGATTATTTTGTTATTATCACCAAACACCAACATTTTGGTTTTCTCCGGATTTATAGATAATCTAGCACCTTCGCATTCTTTCTGGAATAAACTAAACAACCTAGTTATTCCTAGTTTGCTTGTTGAAATTAAAACAATGTCGTCAGCAAATGCCAGATAGGGACAGGCCCTCTTTCCTATTTTTGGCATATGGAATTGATCCTTATACATCCTCCCCATCATCTGGTTTAAATATAAATTGAACAGAACAGGGGAGAGAACACATCCTTGTTTGACCCATTACTCCCTTCAAATTCTTCCGTGCACTCTCCTTTGGTATTAAACCTAATCTTAATATGATTGTTTTTGTATAACACTTTAATGATGTCCAATATAGTAGTCTCTTATTTCTTCAAGGCATTTCCACAATAATTCCCGATTAATATTATCAAAACGCCATTTTAAAATCTACAAAAATACAATATAACACTTGCTTTTTGATCTTAGAATATTTATATGTGTAACGACACCCCACCCTGCCTTTTGCAAAATGACAGGTGGTATGCTGTTTGAATCTGACAGCAGTACTAGGTGGGGACTGGGTTCGGAGAGGAATAGGTTACTCAGCACAAGGGCTAGGTTTGGCTACTCTGCACAGGGGCACCCAAGTAATTCCGAACACAGGAAGCAATAACTATAATGTCCAATACCAGGAATAGGATTCTAAAGTGTGGCTTTATTCACATCCAAGCAGAACAAACAAAGCATAGACGGACCACCATGGGGCTACACTTCAGGTAATGCAGATTAAAAAGATCAGAAACACTTCTTCAACACTCCAGCCCTCAAGCTCTGAACCCACCGGGCACACAGCCCGGACTTGCACGATGCTTTGGGTACACAGCACGAACTTGTACACCGTTTGGGATTCCCAGGCTCGGCTCATTTGACGGCCACTCGGACACCTTCCATTTGTCATGGAAACATTTTCTGGTGGCTCACTAAACCACCCAAGAGCACCTCAGCTCTATAAGAGAAACTTCCTTTTAATCCCACGTCTGGGTACTTTCCTCAGGCACTGGCCAAGTACCTGAGAGAAAGTAAAGGTGCCACAAACAAATCCGTGAGAGGTGAATTTGGTTACTACTGATGGGGTCTCCCACCTCTCTTCACAATTCATACCAGCCATTTCTCTGGACATTAGATATCTCTTTCTGTAAAGCTTGGCAATGTAGATTAAGGGTAAATGTATGTTACATTTCCTCTACTTGTCTTGCTTTCCCATTGTGCTGGACTTGAACATACTTTTACTTGGCTTAGCCCATTGCTCTAGGCCTCCCACTGATTTAGCAGTCCAATCCCCACTTTACTTTACTCTTTGTGCTGGACTAGAACATACTTGAATTAACTAGCAATGTCTATTACACTAGACTTCCTACAAATTAAGTAGTCCATTCCCCACTTTCCAACAGTTCAGGTGAAAACATAGACCCTCTGTCAGAGCGAACTCACCCTTTGAGCGCAGGTGCCCCACAGGCGATTCCTCACAGGAATTTCTATCCCACAGCTTCTGGTGCTGCAGCACAACTTGAGATAAGGCAGCTTCTTCCTTAGCCGGAACCAGGAGGGTTGCCCCTGGAAGACAGGCAAACCCTTCCACCCCCATCCCCTCAGGGATGGGGCACATGGACTAGTAACAGTGGTCTCCACCACTTCACAAACAGCTTACTGTGTTCCTCTTTTGGTGGAAACACACACCTCCCCTTACAGTAGCTCTATGACAGAGCTTTAGGCTCCGAGAGCCTGTCCACAGACTGCTGTGCTGCTCCTCTCCAAGACTACACACACTGTTCAAAAATCCCCAACATTCTATCCTAACTTCCAACTGCAGATTCCAGTGTGGCTCATGCAGCTGCGAGAGTTCTATGGTGATGTCATCCCTCAGTCTCAGCTGAGACTGAGAACAGAGTGAGACAGTGTGAAATCCATTTAACTGGAGTTTCACAAGCTGCCTTCCCTGCCTACCACTAGGTCTTACTGGGATTCTAGTAACCCCAGGTAACAGGAGGGTTACATATGCTAGGTGCCCTAGTACAAAAACACTGATCAATCGTGGAGTGCTTTTCTATGAATCCCACCTGTGCTTCTTCTATCAGATTGTTTGCTTTGATCCATTCTAATATTCTCTTGTTAACTATTCTTGTCATTATTTTTTGGATATTATCTATAAGGCTTATGGGCCTATAATAGGCCGGATCCTTTTTTTCTCCTTTTTTGAAGACTGGTACTATTATTTAGTCCATAACTTGGAATCTTCCCTGTATTGCCCACATAATTGAATAATTTTGTCAATATTGGTACCCATAATTCTAAATGATTCATAATAACATCAATCAGGATCCCATTCAGCCCAGGGGCCTTATGCCTTCTAAATTTACCTATTGCTAATATAACTTCCTCTTCTTTTATTTTCTTTTGAAAGGGCATCCATTCCCCTATTATAGTTTCCTAACCCTTTTCTACATTTGTTTAACTTGAAAATGGGCTTGAAGTGGTCTATCCATTCCTGTGGTTCAATATGAGCATCTGTTTCATGATCGTTCCTTCCTAACCCTCTTACCACTATTTTCCAGAATTCTTTGGAATTTTTATCCAGAACTGCTCTTTCCAGCTCTTTCCACAGTTTCTGTCTAAATCTTTCCTTGCTTCTTTTAACTGTATTGTTGTACTCTTTTCTAATTTTATTTCTTTCCCATTATGTTGAGATAGCCTTTTCAACGTATTCCTAGTTTGTTTATTTAATTTCCTTTTCAGTTCTATACAGTTCTTATTAAACCATGATGCTCCTTGTTTTTTTTTTTTGGTAGATCTTCACCTCCTTCTGCACCAAATTAGCAATCCTTGCTGCAATACCCTCATATTTAATAATACATTCCTCCTCCTCGGTATTACTAAAATCTTTCATATTCTGTGTTATACCTTTTATATCCAGTATATCCTGGAAACTCGTTATTAATTTCCTTCCAGTTTACTCCTTTTTTGTTCTTATTAGATTTGAAAGTCCTTCAACAACACATTCTGTCTTTTTCCCTTCATTTTTAGATGGACCACCAAGGGGAAATGATAACTTTCTCCTCTGTTTTCCACTCTCAGGTCCAGAAAATCTGGCACCAAGTTTATATTTATCCAAACCAGAGCTATCAGTGAAACCCCTTTGGTATTCATGAAAGTGTATTCACCCTTTAAGTCAGATTTTGTCCTTCCATTCATTAACATCAAATTTCTATCTCTTAAAGCCTTAGATATTCTTAGACCACAATCACTGAATTTCCCGTCCTTTGAATTTCTGATGTTATTAATACTCTCATTACCCCCATAGCCAAATATTGTTCCATATCTTTCGTAGGTCTTTTTATATTTCCCACTCTAGCATTTACATCCCCCACTACCAATAATCTAATTAATGGGTTATCCTCCACAACATTACCAATCATTTGTCCTAATTTCTTAATCGTATCTTCTCTCACTCTCTTTCCTCTTACAGGGGGTATATATATATATATATATATTAATTATGACTACTGGATTTTCAGGCCCAGAATATTTTCTGAGCTCGCTCCAATAGTTATTGCCTCCAGTCCCAAATTTATCCTTACCCATATTAACAAACCACCCTTCCTCCTCCCCATCCTATTTTTATAGCTGGTAGATTGAATACTTTACTGTATATCCGTTCAACATAACCCCATTACTTTCCCAAGTCTCCTGTAAACAAATACTGTCAAATTTGTTAAAATAGCTCACCAGCTCCTTGTCCCCAGTTATTTCTAATACCTGCAACATTCCAGGACAGGATCTTCAATGTTCTAATATTCGGTCCACCCTCAATCATGTTAGCGTTTGGCTTTTTTTGTGAATTATCCTCTACATCTTCTAAAATGGAAAATTTGTTAATATTTTCCAACATTCTAAGCCATTCAGATTTGGCTTCTGGGTCTTGTAATTACCCTCAACTTCATCATCCACCAACACAAGGATTCCCAATTTATCAAGTTCAGGACTTATGTTTACCAGCTCATCATAGACCAGTTTTTTGTCCAACCATAAGGTTAGCTGACCATTCTTTTCACATCTTATTGCCTTAGTTACTTCCTTCCTTAGATCCTTTATTTTTGTCAAAGGCTCCAAGAAATCTCCTGTTTCGTATTTTATATTTACATTATTCTCATTGGGCAAACAATGCAGACCAAATATAGCCAGCTGATTTGTCAAGGCCCACTGTCCCGTTTTCTTTTGTTTTAATGCGCCTCTTTTGCAAATATTCCAAAAACAAATGTCCTAATATTCCTATTTCACCACACTTTATTCCCACCATTTTTTCCAATTTCTCTTTACTATGTACTACTGTTTGCAAGACAAAAACGGGTCCATCACTAGTAATACTCCTTTTTCATTTTTCACTGGTCTTATACTACTGAAACTGGGTGTTAATGTTTCTTCCATTAATACGACTCATGATGACATTTTCTTGATATCTCTCAAGGAACTCTCATTCTCATCAAGTAATAGTTCAACCTTATACAATGGTAATGCATAATCAGTCTTTTTCGTTTTCTTCATAAATTCGTCAAAGTCTTTATTCATTTCTTTCTTTTCCTTATTCTCCATTCCCTTTTCATTACCATTGCTACATTTGTTCTTACTACCCTCATCTCCACGTTCTCTCATTTCTATCCTGGTTATGTTCGCTTTCTTTATCTTTTCCTTGCTTCCTCCTATAGCCTTCAGGTTCTTACTTTCTTCCTTTATGTTATCCTCCTTAATCTCAATATTCTCAATTTTCCCTTTTTTACCATCCTTGGTTTCTTTTATTTTTCTCTCTTTTTTTTCAACTTCCTCCTTTTCTGTTTTCCTTGTTTTACAGGTTTGTCATTCCGTTGATCCATCTCTAATTCCTTCTCCTCCTCGTTTTCCCTCATTAAACCCTCTTTTTCTTTAACCCTACTTCCTTCTTTTTTACACTTTACTCTCCTTTTCCCTCTCCTCCCCTTCCCTTTCTTCCATAGATCTTGATGTTTCAATTTCCAATCTTCACATATACTAGTATTTCTGAATCTTGGTGAGGGATGCATAATTAATTCTGAATTAGTATCCTGACTCTCCATTTTTAGTTCATTCTCTTGTTCCCATTCTCTATCTGTTCCCTTTCCTTTTCCCCTTATATGTATCTGTAACTCTTGAATTGCTTTTCTATTTTCTAGTAATACTCCTTTTGTAAATTTAAGATCTTGTGAAATTCTGATCAGTTGTTCATAGATGAGAATATCTGCCTGAATTGGGTCCTTTAGCGCCTTCCCCAATTCTCTCGAGAGGCCACCAAAGTCTCCAAAACTGAATTCTTCCTGGCTCATAAACAGAGAATTCTCTTCTTCCTTTGAAGTTTGTGTACTTATATATGATTCATGCAATCTATTAATTTGTTAATTTTTTCCTAGCTTGCACTTACCTCCTTCCCTTTGTTTACTATCAATCTCCTTAAGTCCTTATGTAATGTATAATAAATGATCTCTAATTTAATTCAATCCTGATTTCAAACCATTCCTATCTCTTATTCCCTCCTCTTTTCTTAATTATAGTTCCCCCGTCCCTGTCTTTCTATGCCCTCTATACACCTACTTATACCTATTCTCTCTTCACATTCTTTTTTCCTCTCATTAACTCCTACTAAAACTTCTCCCCATCCCTCGCGCCCTATAGACTTTCTGCTCCAATTATTCTCCTCTCTCATCATCACTACTCTTCCCTCTCCGCAGTGTTGAAACCCATCTCTTCTCTCTATTCACATACATTCCTTTTCCATCCTCTTCTAATTTATGCTCAGTCATATAAGTTGTAATTCTAGATTGTCACAAACTGGTTATTTGTCTGTCCCTTTTTTCATGATTTTTCCTTTTCCCATTCACTTTCTCTTCTCCATTTACTACATCTTTTTTCTTTTCAGGCTGACTTATTTGTGACCTTGCTTTCTGTTTTATTTTCAATTTATTTTGAACCCTCTCTTTTCCCTTTGGAACCACTCCACTTCTTGTTTTAATTGGCATTGTGTCTTTATATCACTGTATCCTTTTACCCACCCTCCTTATAATCTCTAAATTCCCTATTGCTCTAAAATGGGTGATAGAACTTCTAATAGGTCCCAACAGTCCTTACAATCAAGTAATATACAAGAATCATTAATAGGTTAAGTCAAGTTCTGAAGCTCTTAACACACGACTGATCAATAGATGCA
Source organism: Neoceratodus forsteri (assembly GCA_016271365.2). Taxonomy (NCBI): domain Eukaryota; kingdom Metazoa; phylum Chordata; order Ceratodontiformes; family Ceratodontidae; genus Neoceratodus; species Neoceratodus forsteri. The sequence continues at coordinate 833,731,375 of CM028133.1, forward strand.
ATCCCGAACACCCTTTACGAATATAAAATTCCAGTTATTGTTTATAGAATATAGTGCTAAATACTGATGCGCAAAAGTGTCATAAACAGCTGTTTCCTTCTTAGACCACTAGAGAGACTTAGAAACTTAATTAATTTGCCCTTAAAAATTGTTCTGCCTTAGTCCTTGTTGCCTTTTGCTTTTACTTTTACTTTCCTGGTCGACCTTGCTGCACCATTAGGATCCTTGGTGCCCTTTAATGCCAGGATTAACACCACTTTAAAAGTTTCTTGCAGGCCTGCAGGCGTTACTGATTGTCCAGAGCTCTGGATCAAAGTAGCTATCATCCCTCCTCAAACACCAAACAGGCACCCTCATCTGCAAGCAGTGTTAAAGATGGGAAAATCTACTCTACTTTAAAACAGCTTTGTAGAGTCGCTCCACCAAGGTCCGATTAACAGCCTCAGAAGCCCCACACTCTTCACTTTTTCTCAGGATATAATAGGCAAATGCAGTCATACATAAGCAAGTCCCCCATGAATACCCCTCCTTCTCCTTTTCTAAGTTCAGAATAAAGCTCAGATTCTACTAGCCTCGCTAGTATGACTCTGCGGAAGTCGCTACTCGAATCAGAAATTAGTTTGATGATTGCTTCTTACAGCACGGCTTTCTAGTGAGACGACAATGGCGCTTGTTGCACTGTTCTACTGGATACCACTTCTGCAGGTAACACATTCCACCCAGCTACCACCCTCTCTGTAAAAAAGTGTCTCCTCATCTCCCTCCTGAAGCTTCCTCCCTCCAGTCTCATATCATGGCCCCTGGTGTCCCTCCCCTCCCTTACTTTGAACAGCCACTCTGTACCTGTCTTGTTTATTCCTTTAATGTACTTAAAGGTTTCAATCACATCCCCCGTCCCTCCTCTCCTCCAGCGAGTACATGTTCAACTCCCTCAGCCTCCTCTCGTATGAGAAGTCCCCCAGCCCCCTGATCACCTTTGTCACCCTGCACTGCACCCCTTCCAGTAACCTAATGTCCCTCTTCAGATACGGGTGCCAGTACTGCACACAGTACTCCAGGTGCGGTCAAACTAATGACCTATACAATGGCAGAATCACCTCCTTCCTCCTCGAGAATATACCCTTTGCAATGCAACCCAGCATTTTGTTGGCCTTTGCAGCTGCCTTCCTACATGGTGCTAAGTTGTTCATTGGACCTGCTGGCTGAGGAGCTGGCTGCTCATGCTGTGGATCCTCAACTCCTCCTTCTGTGTTGTTGCCTCTGTGGTAGCGGGAGCAACAAGGAATAACTGTCAGATTTCCTGTTTTCTGAGCACTTTCTCTGCCACTGCTCAGGTAGGTCTTGACTCATAGATGGAGCTGGAGAGTAGGAGGTAGTATTCATGATGAAAGGTGCAATCTGATAGTCGGAGTAGGCCAAGAGGGTATGGGGGCCTTGCCTGGGGGGGTACACACTTCCGCTCCCCAGAAGTGCTGAACAAATTCTGTTTCGTGTACCTTGGAAAATTCATGGAAAACACAGTTTCTCTAAATCCTGAAGATGGCCAGACCAGTAAATCATAGAAAACACAATTTCTCTCAATTTTGAAGATTGACGGATGAGTCATTCTGTACTTCACCCCCACTTTTTGTAATGCTTGTCAGATACTTGTGAAAGCAGCTCTTTGTTCATTCGATTTTGCCAAGCAGTCCTGAAACAGAGAGATCCTGTAATCGTGCCAAGTCAGTGGTCCCTTCTCCTGTGCCAGGTGAAACATGTTTTCTTTAACAGTGTACCTTAGGAACAGCACTAAAATAGGTCTAGGTCTGTCTCCTTGTTCTGTCTGGGGCTGATGTCCTGTGTGATTGCTGTATGTCCAGTTGCCTATTAGGTACATTTAGGAGCCCTGCCAATATGTGCTTGATGAAGTCATTCATGTTTTTCCTCTCCGCTCCTTTGGGTGCTCCAGTAACACGAATATTGTTTCTCCTGCCCTAGCACTCCAGGTCATAGTTTGTTTTCCCCACAGCAAAGAGATTTCAGACTTTAGTAGGTGGATCTCGACGTACCTCGAGTCCGTTTGGTCATCAGTCTGACAGAGGGTACTCTCACTTTGTCAAAAACCCACAGGTTCATTTGGTCCATCTGAGATTGCTGGGAATCTATGTTCATTTATTTATATTCACATTGGAATTATAACCCTTTGAGTCAAGGACTCATTTCCAAAGGCTCCTTGTCTTTTAGATTCCAGTTACCTACTCTAGAATTTTGTTAAACATTTGTGCTATAGTCAAGGGGCCTAATGCGAGCAGAGAAGCCAAAACCATGGCTCCCACGTCACCTACCACCGGATTTTCACTTGACAAAATTGACAGAACATTACTTAAATTTTGTTCTAAATGTGGCACAAGTCATTCCCCCTGAACGAAATCAAACAATTCACAAGTTAAAAAGTCCCCATCTGAGGTTAGGAAAGACATTTTTTAAATTAGTGTTGAGCCTGAGGATGAGCTCTTCAGTGAAACATGGCCATCTTCAGGGTTCATTTCAGACATTTACCTTTCTGGGACACTGACCCACTGAGTATGAAAAGCACGGGTCAAATGAAAAAAATAATGGGTCATAATGTTCAATCAAGCAGATGCATAAATCAGCAGTTTAAATCCTTTACAACAGTGAGCAGGTTGTCCCTAAGGGAGAAGAAAAGGTGGGTCAAAATTAAAAACTGTGTGCCAGTTGTCCAAATCCCCCAACCACACATGAACTCAGCATCTTGGTCATGCTCGAACCTGAAGTCTCAATGAAAACACTCCTATGCTTAAAAACTCACCTAAGTAGAATACTTGGCAAAGGAACAACCCTGTTAAACAAATGAAACTCCTATCTACCGAACAGCAGAATTCAATAGTAGCTTGGAATGTTTAATCAGTGAACCAGTTCAATAAACAGGCCACACCATGACAGTACCTACAGTAAAACACTTGCATGAAAATCTGATACAGAAATAAAAACGCACTGCACTGATGATGTGCATGGAAAAACTCCAGTGTAACTACCTGCCTTTCATAAACAGACTGAACTGAATGAGCACAGAGAATGAACTGCCAGAGAGTTGGTCCTCCTGCTCAACATTCGTGCACTAGTAAGTCAGCATGATACCCCTTCACAATGTACAGTACCTGTCTGTGGACCACCAAGAGGTTACAGTTTCCAGTGCTGCAAATCCCTCATCTTTCATGGCACAAAATTCAACCACAGGGGATGTCTTCATTGCACCGGTCCACTTCAAGCCTGGATGGTGCTGGATGGCTAAACACATGAGCCCCATTCTTTTGGATTTATTACATGCAGCTTAGCCTGGGCTGCCGCTTCAGTACAAATGCAAAGAGAAGGTCTCTAGTGCCCGATATCTGGATACTTACAGCCTGCAACAATAGACACCAGTCTCCAAGACCCAGATACTTACACACAGCCAGCATACTGCAACAGCTGACAAGAGAGACGGGTCCTGCATTAGAGTCTGAACACTTACAGCATACAACAACTAACGAGAGAGGGAGCCCCGGCATCAGAGATCCAGATACTTACAGATTTACAAGAGAAAGGGGCTCCCAATGCCAAAGATTTGGATACTTGCACGCAGCTGGCACAGTCTGCAACAACTGACAAAAAGGGGTCACAAGTTTGAGATTTATATAGTTACACTGAAGGTGGCATGGGATGCAACCACAATATGGATGACGAGAAAGCATCCAGAATTCAGTGGTTTACACAGCTGGCATAGGCAGACGAGCTGTACAGGTAGAGAGATGGTATACTAGTGTCTGGGATGTGGATACTTACAAGGCAGCAGGCACAGGCAGAAAAGCTGCTCAGAGAGCAAGTGGTGCACTGATCTCTGATTTGGCTACCTGTACACAGCTGGCAAAAAAGGCACCACAATATGTCTCTGAAATCCAAATACTTACACAGCAGCTGGTACAGGCTGCAGCAGCTGCACTGTGGTGTTGTACAACTCTAGGTCCACGTCCTCAATCTCCGCCCCATTGCAGGATCCTGGGATGGTTACTATGGAAACGCTAATGATATTCCCTGAAACATCCGTGTTGACAGTGATCACATCTGAAAGATGAGACTCAACCAGGGAGCACTAGTAGAGAGAGAGAATAGGAGCATAGGTCATTCATTTTGTTGCCATGTTTCACAAGACAGCACCTTAGAGCCAGCCTGATGTGCAGCTTCAAGGCCAACAACTGATGCCACTGAAACAGCAAAATGATACTATAGTACGGGGGATGGAGCTCTGTGCAGAAGCATAGGGGTGATGCTGCCTTGGACCATGAAAGTGGCAACAGCACTTTTAATAAGCTGTGCTGGCAAACTTCCACTGGTTTGCTTATGCCCAGTGCCCATCTTTCAAGGAACATGGATTCTCACCACTAACAACTCTGGAATAAAGTGCAGTTTTTCCAATAATTATGTGTCATGCTGAGGAATAGATCAGTTTGTTCCCACTGAAATATTTGTGTTAACAACAGACAATGTAGATTGATTTCATGGACTCTGGTACTCATCCTCTCTATAATCTGGATAAAGGAGAGTAGCAGTGCAGCCCAGCAGTTAACGACACAGAACTTTGAACCTGGAGAACTAGGCATGTATCTCTCCAAAGCATTTACAGTACAATGTAAGACGTTCAGCGAGTCCACTAACCAACCTCCCTGTGAAGAACCATCTCTCTCTCACTCAGCTTCTTTGTACCTGACCTCACCCTCCCAATCTGATGCAACACCACTGTGAATCCCAAATAACTACAGCCAGCTGTGCGTGGGCTGCAAGTGCCATGGGGCACAACATAAAACCAAAGTCCTTTCTTAATATGAAATGAAGTGCCTTGCACACCTTTAAGTCGAGTTCCTGTAGGAGCTGTAACCAACACCACTAAAACCACAAGCACCAGCATCAGAACTGGTGTGGGGTTGGGGGTAGGGGAGCTCCCTCTCTTAGTATATGCAGGGCCAAGAGCCCATCAGGATACAGTGGGTAGCTTGATGGGAAGCCCAGTGTTCTCTGGGGGCGGGACAAACAGGTCAGGTTAAAATGCCGTCACTGGTTGCCTAATCCCAACCAGTGGATTCTCTTTTCTAAAGGGTCCTCTTCCACTGATGTCCCAGACTGCCCCTGGCCATGTGAGCACTCTCCTCCTCCCTGCATGCCTCTGCCTCATGAGGGGAGGGTGATCACCTGCCAGGTATAGGTGCAAAGGCAGCAAAATGGTGTGGACCTCTCAGATGTCCACTGAGAAGGGCATTCCAAGGCACCATAGCCACAGCCAGAGGCCAAGCACTGGCTAACCTGCATAAGTAAAGCCATTTTTTCTGTTTTTTTTTTGATAATGACCCAATTCTGCTCATCTTAACAAGGCTTTCTGCTACTTTCAACAGGATTAACATCTTCAGAGAGAAAACTGAACCTGATATTGAAAAGAAAAAACAAAGCAATTTTTAAGAACTGCTATACATGCTCACGCATGCAGTATCAATCACCTGCTGTACATGCTGTATTTATGTCACTTCAATGTGGTCAATACTTGATTCACACAAGGATAGGTGCAAACTGCTACTCTTAGTATTGCATTACTTCCATTATGCACAAAGAAGTTTTGTATTGCAACATTTCTGCTACACAAATATTTTTAAATAAGAATTTCCGTGAACATCTAAGCAAGCGCTTACTGCCCCCCCCCAACAAAAACACACACACACACGGTTTTTCACACTACTGCATTACTCCAGTAAGGTCTTTCAATCAGGATCCTATCCTACACAGGGTAACAAGTGACACGTGTGAATGCTATAGGTCTTGTAGGACAGCTACTATACATCAACAGAAGAACAGCCTGAGGATTATGGCCACTCCCTTTTACCCCTGAAGACAACGTGGGGTCCTCTGGGGCTGCACTGTGGAGTCAGGCTAGTCCTGCCAAAAAGCAAAGGCAGTGAGTAGCGCTTCAAAGCATTAGGGGACATTTGCCCCAAGGCTGTCAAGCCCTCAATCTGCTTCAGCCAGAGGCAAACTTATGTACAGCCATTCCCAAGTTCAAACTGAGAGCCAGCTCCGACACTGCACCATAGTCCTCACACAATGCAAATGGCTGATGCCAGGGTGAGCACACACCAGCCTCAGCACAGCATGCAAAAGCAGAAATACTGGAGAGTGAAGTGCTCAGCTACAGCTGCAGGTCTACTGAAGCATTAGTTATTTTTTACAGCTGTAGGTGGAGCCTACACCTGTTTTGTTTTGTGTCACTGAAAATGGCTGATCGTGGCACATTCTTTTGGACTTTTGGAAGTATCCTTCTGAAAGTGCAACACAGCTTGTAACACTCCGCCACGATCGACTGCTACATAGCAACAGCCGCACTATTTCGGCTGTTACTTTTGTATTCCGGGACAAGAACTGCACATGCACACCTCTCGCACATGCGCAGTTCCACTGGCACCAACGTCTTGCAAATGGTATATTGCCATTCACAACTACACATGTGCCAATCCTGCGCAAGCGCAGTTGCATCACTGCCACCATCTTGCAGATGGCACTCGGCGGTTCTGGCAGTACTAGCTCTCCAGAGCTTTGGAAGCTCGCCACTGCCGTCTCTCGGCTCTGGCTAGGACTTGTTATATTGAAGAGGGGCTGAAAGGGCAGACCTTAGAACATCAGTGCATCAGCCCTACTTCCCAACAAAACTGTAGTCCTGTAAACAACTGCCCACCTGGCCACTGTAATTAAACTCTAGAAGTCTCCAATGATTACTGCATAGAGTTAACCTCTTCAAAGCTAGATATAACAAAACTCCAGAGGCTGGATTTTCCCAAATCCAGCAGAGGCCTCAGGATTCCTCCACAAACTACAGGCTCCATTACTGCAGGGGTTGGAATAAAGTTTCATAGTCTCTAACCGGTAGCACTAGTAACTGAGAAATTCTTCTGGCCAAACAGACATTTTTACTGGCCCAATTAATGTACTTTGTGAATGTTTACCTCCTCCAAAACTAGCCAGCAGAGCTACTTAAAGAAACATTTTACTAGCCAGATGCAAAATCTAAAATTGTCCAGTGCCAACTTCGAATTCTGTGACTGCATAGTTTTGCAGATGAATCCCAAGCAAGTTTCCAAATTTTCCACAATCTATGGGAGATTTTTTTGCCATATAACAATTTTATTGCTGTATGGCTGCTTGCAAAAAGCTCTGGTAAGACATGTTACTTTCACTGCAATCAGTAGTAAGACAAATGTCAATGTTGGAGCCCTGCAGCACTTTTTGTATTCTCTTTTTTCACCTCCTGGATTACTGTACCTGCCTCACTTCGCCTTAGGCCAACCGTGGGTCAGCTCCAGTTGGTAAACCACTACTGGCACTATAGACTTTTGGGGATGCTGGTAGTAGGCCTACACTACAGGAAACCTCCCTCTGCAACAGGACCCTGCCCTTCAGGAAAGCTTATCTGGGATCACATGCTCAAGCAGAGGGGCAGATCTCAGACCTAGTGACATCGGTGCCTGTACAGCAGTCATAATAGACTCATGATAGGCGCTCATGTACTTTCATGTAATTTTGATGTATTCTCTGCCATGATGTTACCTGTCGTTATTCTACCTTTCAAATGCTGTTATGTATCTTGTTGACTTACTGCCAACCTTACAACTTAAAGCCAGTTGTACCATTTTACTGTTCCACCCACTTGTTCGTGGGCCCATATGTTACCCTGACTCTGTATTGTGTTTCTTATGTACTCTGTAACCTCCCGGGTCGCACCTGAAATAGGCACTTGTTGTCTAGTGTGCTTACCCGGTTAACAAAAGCAAATAAATAAATTAATTAATTAATATGACAACCGCCCATGATTCTGTCCTGTCCCCTCCCATCTGCCACATCACGGGTCTGTTCAGGATGGACCTTTGGTGGTGGTGGGGGCATTGTGCGTTGAACTGCCATGTTGACAAGGACAATCCACATCTATCCAAAAAGGGTGCTTGTGTAGGTGCCAGTTAGCACTCTCTTACAAAGGCAGTGCTCGCTAGATTCCTCTAGCCCAGAGGACATAAGGCTTGCAGGGTACACCTGGGTCTCCCACATAGTAGTGCAACACATAGTGGGACAAACCTGGTAGCCAGGTGGCTAATGGCAACTAACTATATTGATCTGGCTACCAGAATTTGAAAGCTAGTGGCTAAACTGATCACTAGCTGACAACGTGATGTGCCCCATTCTGTGCAGCCTGCTGTGTCACTAAGCCAGGCACAGTAGCAGACTTTGAAAGAAAGTTGTGCCCCCACTTGCATACTGTGACACAGAGCAAGTCACGGAACTTCCTTGTGCTCCCAGGTTGCACCTGGAAACAAGTTTCAGCTTAGTGTGCCTTTCCTGTTAAACATTCTCCCCCCCATACCAAGTGGAAAGTTCATCCCCAAATGTTCACCACTGTGTTTAGACAGTTAATGGTTTAATGTTCCTTTCACTTCCAGCCACCAAATTCATACAGTGCAGTATGCACGTAGGCCCCTAACTGTGAAGTCTGGGGTCAGCCACTACAAACTGATAGAAACTCTCCTCCCCTTAGTGAAGAGGGCAGAGATGATCATCAATCATCAGCACCTATCAACAGAGTACTCAATCTTGTAACCCTTGGCACCTGAACAATGAAATCCAAGCCCCTCTGCCACCTGTGGAAGGCAGGGAACTGGCACAGGAACAGCATTCCCTCACTTCAGAAGTCAGCATATCACCCACCAGAAGAAAAAAAATCTTCTCCTCCTCCTCCCCTAATAAAATCCTTCAATGTGACCTTTAGGGAGAGAAGGTTCAGGTGGACTAGCTTCTCTCCAAGCCCACCCCCCAACCGAGCTAAGTAAAATAAGCATTACCAGGCAAAAATTCCTCCAATTTTCCATGCTCTTATTCTACACCAAGATCAATGGTAACTTTTTTCTGGTACTAGTAACATGTTTTGATAATAAAGGGATATTTTTAATTAAAACCAAACATCATTCATAAATACAATGCAAGACTGTGTCAATATGCTTCTCTCATCACTGCTCCTTTCCTGATCTCTTAGCCCCACATTATTCAGATGTCTTTTTTTTTTGTTCCGACTAGCCCTGTAACTACAATATCACGCTGCTTCCCACTGAATGAAATAAATGCACTGAATGCAGAAGGAGCTGCAGATAGCTGAAGGAATTAAAAAGGAGGAGAATGCCTTCCTTCACTATATAAAAGTGAGAAAAGGGACAAGGACTGGATTCAATCAATCAATCAAAATCTTTATTTAACCAGGCAGACACCATTGAGCAGGGCTCATTTTCGAGGGTGGACCTGCGCAGACTACAAGGTCAATATACAGTACATGATACAAAGTCAATATATAATACATATACAAAAATGAATCCAAAGCGAATACAATGAACAAAGTGCTTAGCAACAGCAGTGGCACAGTCAAATATACGTACAGATTTTTAGGTATTTCAAGGAATAGGGACAATATATACAAAACAAAGAGAGTCCAGCCAGAGGAGAGGATCACAAGTATAGGTAAGGCGTACCAGTCGGAACCAGTAGTGTGGAGAAGGGGGGAAGGAGAGGACTGGAAGCATAGGGAGGAGTGGAGGGTAACCATATGAGAAGGAAGAGGCACACATATAATATTGTACTCTACTGTCTATCAGAGACCTGCCTTGCACAGAACTCGCACACAGCGGTATGCTGACTGCCTTTGGTACCACGCCTGTAAATTATGCTGCCTTGTTCTGTTCTCAGTGTCAAGTCTTACGTTGCTATTTGTAAACTATTGTACACCACTGTGCCATGGCGCACCATTCTCACTTGTAATGACTGTACATAGGCTGCTAATGTTGCTATGCCTATGCCAAATTGTTGTACTGTGACTTCTTGTTGTTGTTTAAACAACCAGGTCTATCTTGTAAATGAACCCTGCTTAATGGTGTTCCGCCTGGCTAAATAAAGATATTGAATGATTGATAGATAGATACTGGGAATATATGGCCCAGACAGCGGAAGGCATAGAACTCCAGACAGCGGAAGGCATAGAACTCCAGCCTGGCAAAGGAGAAGGTGAGTATTCATAGGAAGATGGTATACAGTTGATTAGGTTACAGTTCCTGGCATACAGTTTAGAGGCTGGAAGTATGCAGAGATGTTGAGGTACCAAGTGTAGGTGAGGTGAGACCTGGCAGGGTCAAGGGAGGAGAAGGAGTTACCAGGTGAAGATAAGATGAGATCAGGCGAGCCATGAAAGGTCACTGGAATAGCTATGGCATGTCAGAACTGAGGGAAGCAGTTACAAGATTCCTTGTAAGACAAGCATAGAGTGTTCTGAATGCTGCTAAGTTAATAGGGTGAATCAGTTTCATGGTTTTTTGCAACCTATTCCACAACACAGGAAGCATGTAGCTTATGAAAGCCCTACCAAAACGTGATTTGACCTTAGGAACCATCAGAGAAATACAAGAGGTATTTCTCAATGCATACTTGGCTAATAAACTTAGCAGTAGACAATTGGAGATATAATGAGGCGGTTTCTTGGATATGGCTCTGAAAGTCCAGAGTACGGTATTTGTTTGACATCTATAATTAAGGGATGACCATCCCACAGCAGCATACAAGGAAGAAAAAATTACTCACCTCAGTAATGTTGTTTCTTCTAATGGGGTCTTGCTGTATTCTGACAAATTGCAGTGAGGTCCAACCTTCGAACTGCCCCGGAGGTGAAAGAGTTAACTTTCCATGCCAGGCATGGAACGCTGAGCTCGAGCTCGGTTGAGACTCTGTCTGTTGCTGTTTGAACTCAAACTGTCAGATCTTTACGAGCTAAACTCACTGAGTGTCCTGTGTGGAAGCTGTAAACCTACACTAGCCAACTGACTACTAAATATAATAAACAGATTTTTTGGTCCCAAAACAAAGACTCAAGTCAGGAAACCCAAAAAATGAAATAAACACAACACCCACTTACCCAAAGAAAAAGGGGTGATAAAAAGGTGGGGCACCTCTTGAGTGCCAACACTGCTACTGCCCACCCACATCCCAAAAACAAAGGTTCTGAGAGGGGAAGGGCGAGGGGGGGGGGAGGTCAGAATACAGCAAGACTCCATTAGAAGAAACAAAATTACTAAGGTGAGTAATTTTTTCTTCAAACAACATGAAGTCTTGCTGTATTCTGACAAATTGCAGACTACCAAGCAGTACCTCCATGGAGGAGGGACAGAACCTACTTAGGAAATAGGCTCTGAAGCACTGCTGTGCCAAACCGAGCATCACTCCTAGCCTGGATATCCAGGGAGTAATGCTTGGTAAAAGTGTGAACTGTTTTCCAGGTAGCTGCCTTACATATCTCTAAGATAGGAATATCCCTGGCAGCAGCCAGGGAAGCAGCTGTACCTCTGGTAGAGTGAGCCCTCAGGCCTGAAGGTGGAATCCTACCTAGTTTTTCATAGCAAAATTGAATGCAAGAGACAATCCACCTGGCAATGGATCTTTTAGTGGCAGGTTTTCCCTTACCAAACTCACCATAAGTAAGGAACAGTTGGAGGGGAGTCAAACCTGTGACCCTTGGTACGCTCTATGTAGTAGCTAAGGGCTCTTTTCACATCCAAACTGTGCAGCCTCCTCTTACCAGAGGAGAAATGGTCAGTGAAGAACACAGGAAGAGACATAGACTGGTTAAGGTGAAAGTCTGAAACCACCTTGGGGTAAAAACTTCCTGCTAGTCCTGAGGACCACCTTGTCTCTATGGAAAGAGATAAAATCAGGCTACACTGACAGGGCTTGTAACTCACTTATGCGCCTGGTAGAAGTGATGGCCACCAAGAAAACAGTTTTCAAAGTCATGTACTTAAGCTCTGCTGAGGACAAGGGCTCAAAAGGGGGTTGCATAAGCTGAGCAATGCAAACATTAAGGTCCCAAGCAGGGGCAGGGTCCCTGAATGGCGGATTGATATGAAGCAATCCCTTGAAAAACTTGGAGAATACAGGATGAGCTGAAAGGGAAGAAGGCTTACCTGCTGAAAGAAAAGCAGAGACAGCTGCCAGATGCACTCTTAGTGTAGCTGGTCTGAGTCCTAAGCTATTCAGATGAACCATATAATCAAGGACTGTGGGCAGGCCAGCAGACTCTGGAGAAATATGCTTCCCAGAGCACCATATGGAGAATCTTTTCCTCTTGGAATTATAAGTGGTTCTGGTGGAAGGCTTCCGAGAAGCCTTTAGGATATCCATAACACCTTGAGAGAGGTGTAAATCAGCAAACTCTAACTCTTCAAGAGCCAGGCCTTGAGATTGAGAGATTTGAGATTCGGATACCAAACCCTTCCCTGAGCACAGGTTAACAGGTTGTAATTCCTGGGAAGAAACAGGGGAAGGTGGACTGCTAAGGACAACAGGAGAGGGTACCAGGGCTGTCTGGCCCAGTCTGGAGCAATCAGAGTCGCCTTGCAGGGTTGAGACCTGATTTTGACTAGCACTTTGAACAGGAGAGGGAAGGGGAGAAAAGCATACAGAAACTTCCCTTCCCAATTGAGAACCAGGGCATCTAGGGGGACTGAGCCCAACACTGGGGGCCTGCAGCAAAAGAGGGAAGTTGGTGATTGTCTGGGGCTGCAAAAAGATCTATCTGTGGGGTGCCCCATCTGGAGAAGATCACCTTCAAAACCAGGGGATCCAGTGACCATTCATGATGGCCCTGAGATATCCTGCTGAGAGCATCTGCCAGGACACTGTCCTTGCCTGGGAGGTGTACTGCTGTAAGAGAGGTGTTCAGGGAATAGGCCAGAGACCATAACTTCATTGCTTCTGTGCACAAGGCCGTAGACTGAGTGCCCCCTTGCTTGTTGATATATAACATCGTGGTGGTATTGTCTGTCCTGATCTGAACTACTTTGTTCTGAACAGACTTGGAAAAAGCTTGAAGTGCTAGAAACACTGCTCTGAGTTCTAATGGATTGATGTGAAGCAGAGATTCCTGAGGGGACCACAACCCTTGGGTGGTCAGGTCTACCAAGTGGGCTCTCCACCCCAAGAGGGAGGCATCTGTAGTAAGGATTAGAGAGCGAGACTGAGCGACAAAAGGAACTCCTTTGTCTTAGATTGTCCTGATCCTGCCACCACTGCAATGCTTGGATCAGGGTTCAAGTCACTGGGATCAGTTTGGTCAGAGGACCCTTTTTTTTGAGACCAAAAGGCCCTCAAGTGGAACTGAATGTCCCTCATCTGAAATCTTGCTCCCCACACCACTGCTGTAGAAGCAGCCATGTGCCCCAGGAGCTGCAGAAAATGCCTTGCTGGTCGAGACACCTGTAGGGTGAATGAAGAGGCCAGTGTAATAAGGGTTCTTGCCCTGTCCAGGGGAAGGAAGAAAAAATTACTCACCTTAGTAGTGTTGTTTCTTCTAATGGAGTCTTGCTGTATTCTGACAGTAGCAGTGAGTCCCAACCTTCCGAACTGCCCCGGAGATGAAAGAGTTAACTTTCCATGCCAGGCATGGAACGCTGAGCTCGAGCTCAGTTGAGACTCTGACTGTTGCTGTTTAAACTCAAACCGTCAGATCTTTACGAGCAAACTCACTAAGGTCCTGTGTGGAAGCTGTAAACCTACACTAGCCAACTGGCTACTAAAACATAAAAACACATTTTTTGGTCCCAAAACAAAGACTCAAGTCAGGAGACCCAAAAAATGAAAAACACAGCGCCAATTCACCCAAGAAAGGGGGGTGAAAACAACAAGGTGGGCATCTACTGAGTGCCAACACTGCCACTGCCCACCCATATCCCAAAACAGAGGTTCTGAAAGGGGCAGGCAGGGGGGAAGGTCAGAATACAGCAAGACTCCATTAGAAGAAACAACATTAGTAAGGTGAGTAATTTTCTTCAAACAACATGAAGTCGTGCTGTATTCTGACAGTAGCAGACTACCAAGCAGTACCTCCATGGAAGAGGGACAGAACCTACTCAGGAAATAGGCTCTGAAGCACAGCAGTGCCAAACCAAGCATCACTCCTAGCCTGGATATCCAGGGAGCAATGCTTGGTAAAAGTGTGAACTGTTTTCCAGGTAGCTGCTTGACCAATCTCTAGAATAGGGATATTTATTTATTTATTTATTTATTTATTATTGAATTTGATGACCGGGTAGGCCCACTGGGCCCCGGAGGTCCCTTTTTCAGGGGCGACCCAGGTGAAACAACAACATACAGGTAACAGATCAGTACAGTCAGGAGATTGAAAAGGTTTTAACAGTAGGAATACATATGTTTACGGGCAGCAGGTAGGAAGACATGCAGGCTGTAAGGACAAAGAGGTTATACATATTGAGACAATTATACATCACTAGTTAGAAATTAGATAAAAGTGCTCTGGAATGGCGAGCAGAAGCTAAAGACCTAGGGTTAGCTGCTGTGTGGGCAAACCGGAAGGGATAAGTTGGGACATAAGTGCACCCGTCTGGAGGGAGGACCGTTATGCTGCCAGGATGGCGAGGTTGGCAGGGTCTATTGAGCTACCAGAGTGGCTATACGTGGTCAGGTACTGTGGCAAGACATATGCTCCTATTGAGCAGAGTGTCCCTTAAGCGTTGTCGGAAGCTGGTGACGATGTCTCGGCCTCCCGTACCTCCAAGGGAGGTTGTTCCAGATGGAAGAGCGGTGTGCGCAAAGGACCTAGACCCGGCTTTAGTCCTAGTCTTGGGAACCGCGAGTTTGGCCTGATGGCGAAGGCACGTGGGTTGGGTTTCACCCTGACGAGACCATTCAGGCTGGGGAGGCGAGGACCCAGTAGCAGCTGAAAGTAAGACAGAGGGTTGGGTAGGAGAAGCTTCCAGGAGGCGGCCACCCGAGCCTGGATTGGGCCTCACAGTGGTGAGTCCTCAGGTGTGACATGGTGGCAAAGCGGACTATCTTATTGTACATGGTCTGCAGCCTTCCTAACTCCGTCGGCCACGCCCTGGAGAATCGGGCTGCGTATGTGAGGTTTGGGAGAATGCGCTAGTGGCAATGGCTACCTAGCTTCGGGATAATCTGGTCCTTTAGTCTATAGAGGATTCCAAGTTTCCCATGGATGGCTTTGGTGATTTGATCAACGTGATTCTTTAGTGTGAAGCCTTGGTCCAGGGTAAGGCCAAGGTATTTGGTGGAGGTGACCACCTCAAGTTTTACACCCCCCCTGGACTGGAGTTGTAGGAGATGTGACCTCTCAGTTCCCAGGGATCTAGGGCCAAAGAGCATTACCTTCGTTTTGTTGGTGTTTAAAACCATTTTGTTCAGAGTGAGCCAGTCCTCCATCTGATGGATGTCTTCTTGGAGGAGCTGTCTCAACTCTAGTAAGTTAGGGAAGCTCTGTAAATGACCATCGTCCATACTGGATGGCGCTGCTACTCCCGCAGTGTTTATGCAGATCATTTATGAACAGTGTTAAGAGAAGGGGGCAGTTGACCCTTGGGGTACCCCTTCTTTGAGTGGAGCAACTTGGAGACTTTATCCTCCCACTTAACCTCTGGGTGCATCCAGAGATAGCTCTTGAACCATCCCAGTGAGTGGGTGTCAAGGCCAAGTGAGCGCAATTTTTGTAGTAGGAGGTTGTGATTTACCAAGTCGAATGCTTTAGATAGGTCAATGAAGACCGCCCCTGTGCTGACCCCTCCGTCATTATTGCTCAGTACTTCTGCTGAGAATTTAGTTAGATATCCCTGGCAGCAGCCAGGGAAGCAGCTGTACCATGGGTAGAGTGAGCCCTCAGGCCTGAGGGTGGAACCTTACCCAGTTTTTCATAACAAAATTGGATACAAGAGACAATCCACCTGGCAATGGATCTTTTAGTGGCAGGTTTCCCTTTACCAACCTCACCATAAGTGAGGAATAGTTGGAGGGAGTCAAACCTGTGACCCTTGGTACGTTCTATGTAGTAACTAAGGGCTCTTTTCACATCTAAACTGTGGAACCTCCTCTCGCCAGAGGAGGAATGGTCAGTGAAGTACACAGGAAGAGACACAGATTGATTAAGGTGGAAATCTGAAACCACCTTAGGCAAAAACTTCCTGTTAGTCCTGAGGACCACCTTATCTCTATGAAAGGAGATAAAATCAGGCTCCACTGACAAAGCTTGTAACTCACTTGAGCGTCTGGCAGAAGTGATGGCTACCAGAAACACAGTTTTCCAAGTCAAGTACTTAAGCTCTGCTGAAGACAAAGGCTCAAAAGGAGGTTGCATAAGCTGAGCAATGCAAACATTAAGGTCCCAAGCAGGGGCACGGTCCCTGAAAGGAGGGTTGGTGTGAAGCAATCCCTTGAAAAACTTGGAGAATATAGGGTGAGCTGAAAGAGAAAAGAGGGCTTACCTGCTGAAATAAAAGCAGAAACAGCTGCCAGATGCACCTTCAGTGTAGCTGGTCTAAGCCCCAAGCTATTTAAATGGACCATATAATCAAGGACTGTGGGCAGATCAGCAGACTCTGGGGAAATATGCTTTCCAGAGCACCATATGGAAAATCTTTTCCTCGTGGAATTATAAGTAGCCCTGGTGGAAGGTTTCCTAGAAGCCTTCAGAAAATCTATTACGCCTTGGGAGAGGTGTAAATCAGCAAACTCTAACTCTTCAAGAGCCAGGCCTTGAGATTGAGAGATTTGAGATTCGGGTACCAAACCCTCCCCTGAGCACAGGTTAACAGGTTGTGATTCCTGGGAAGACACAAGGGAAGATGGACTGCTAAGGACAGTAGGAGTGGATACCAAGGCTGTCTGGCCCAGTCTGGAGCAATCAGGATCATCCTGCAGGGTTGAGATCTGATATTTGACTAGCACTTTGAACAGGAGAGGGAAGGGGGGGGGAAGCAAATAGGAACCTCCCTTCCCAACTGAGAACTAAGGCATCCAGGGGGACTGAGCCCAACACTGGGGGCCTGCAGCAAAAAAGGGGAAGTTGGTGATTGTCTGGGGCTGCAAAAAGATCTATCTGTGGGGTGCCCCATCTGGAAAATATCACCTCCAAGACCAGGGGATCCAGTGACCATTCGGGATGGCCCTGGGATATCCTGCTGACAGCATTTGCCAGGACATTGTCCTTGCCTGGAAGGTGAACTGCTGTGAGGGAGGTGTTCAGAGAATAAGCCAGAGACCACAACTTCATTGCTTCTGTGCACAAGGCCGTAGACCGAGTGCCTCCTTGCTTGTTGATGTATCACATTGTGGTGGTATTGTCTGTTCTGACCTGGATAACTTTGTTCTGAACAAATTTGGAAAAAGCTTGAAGTGCTAGAAATACTGCTCTGAGTTCCAACAGATTGATGTGAAGCAGAGATTCCTGAGGGGACCACAACCCCTGGGTGGTCAGGTCGCCCAAATGAGCCCCCCACCCCAAGAGGGAGGCATCTGTAGTAAGGATTAAAGAGTGAGACTGAGTGACAAAGGGGACTCCTTGTCTCAGATTGTTCTGATCCTGCCAGCACTGTAGGGCCTGGATCAGGGTTCGAGTTACTGGGATCAATTTGGTCAGAGGATCTTTCTTTTGAGACCAAATCTCAAATGGAACTGAATGTCCCTCATCTGAAATCTTGCTCCCTGCACCAGTGCTGTGGAAGCAGCCATGTGCCCCAGGAGCTGTAGAAAATGCCTTGCCGGTCGAGACACCTGCAGGGTGAATGAGGAGGCCAGAGAGATAAGGGTCCTTGCCCTGTCCAATGGAAGGAAAGCTCTGGCCTTTCCTGTGTCTAGCTCTGTGCCTATGAAGGTGAGGAGCTGGACAGGCTCTAGAACTGACTCTGAAAGATTCAGAAGGAAACCCAAAGAGGTGAGCAGTTGCTGAGTTATCTGTAAGTGTAACTTGACTTGGTCTGGGGACTGACCTACTATAAGCCAGTCATCCATGTAAGGGAAGATGGCAATCCTTTGCCTTCTTAAAGAAGCAACTACAACTGCCAGGCATTTTGTGAATACCCTTGGAGCAGAGGTCAGACCAAAGGGCATTGCTCTGAAATGGTAATGGCCTGAAGGCAGCTCGAACCTGAGGTACTTTCGATGGGAGCTTCTGATGAGAATATAGAAGTAGGCATCCTTGAGGTCCAGGGACACTAGCCAGTCCCCTGGCCTTAGAGAGGGTAGAATAATTCCCAGAGTCACCATTTTGAATTTTGGTTTTAAAAGGTGCTTGTTTAAGTATCTGAGATCCAGGATGGGCCGCCATTCCTGTCTTTTTGAGTAAGGAAGTACCTGGAGTACAACCCTTTGCCCTGGTGTATGGGTGGAACCCTTTCCACAGCTCTGAGAGCCAGGAGGAAGAGACCTCTGCCTCTAGGGCAAGTGCCTCTGAGGGATTTGCAGGTGGAAAGGATCTGGTTCTCAGCTTTGGAAATTTTTGAAGCTGAGAACCAGTCCCTGACTTACTACTTCCAGGACCCACTTATCTGATGTTAGAGACTTCCAGTCCTGGACAAAGTAAGCCAGCCTGCCCCCTACAGGTGGTGGAGAATCGGCCCTGGCAAACCCATCAGGGTGTCTGTTTGGTAGAGGGTTTTGGCTGATGGGTGGAAGCAGGTCTGCTTGTACCCCTTCTGCCTCTCCCTCTAAAGAACTCCCTCTGAGCATAGGCAGAAGAGGAGGCCTGGGCTTGGTAGAAAGGCCTATGAATAGGCCTGCCACTGCCCCTGGGATGCTGCCTTTGAGGAGTGGCCTGCCTTTCCTTGGCCTGGGCACTCCTATAGGTGTTCCTATACTCGTCCATTTTCTTCATGTAATTCTCTGTTTGCTCCCCAAACAAAGAATTACCCATAACAGGAAAATCCATGGCCTTAGTCTGGGTATCCTGTGACAGGCTAGTACATCTGAGCCAAGCCATTCTGCTAAGTGCCACAGATGTAGCCATGACTCTTGATGACGCATCAATGGAGTCCACATCAGCATGAAACTGAACGTTTGATGCCTCAATCCCATCTGCAGCCACCTCCTCCAGCTCCTTGGCTAGCTGGGGAGAGGCCTGTTTAGCCAGTGCCAGTATAGTGTCCTACCTGGACTTCTGGCACCTGGCTGTATAGGCCATATAATTCGCCTGCCTGAGTCCCAAGGAAGATGCCATGTACTGTTTTTTTGCCATGGTATCAATCTTCCTGGAGTCTTTGTCTGGGGGTGTGAAGCCAAGGGAATGTTTGCCTTGTCACAAGCAGTAGCCTGCACAATCCCAACATGGCTGCATTGCAGGTATAAAAACTCTGTATCTGAGCCTGACAGTGTGTACCTCTTGTCCATCCTTCTGTCAACAGGGGGTACAGAATTGGGAGACTTCAGGATTTTTTGTGTCTGTTTCCCAAAGGATTTGTGAAGGGAAACAGACACTCTCCTGGACTCTGGGATGTCCATCATTTCCACATAATCAGGCTCCTTCTGATCCTCCACTGCCTCCTCCATAGGAAGCTGGAAGGTTTCAGCCACTTTTCTGTAAAAAAAAGAAAAAGGGAAGGGGACTCAGAAAGCCTAGGAGGGGATACACCAGAAGGTCCATCTGGGGAGATGTCTGGTTCCACGGGCACATCCAGACTTTCATCATCATCATCACCATCATCTTCAAACTCCCCCTCCTCCACAAACTCCAGTTTCATAAAAATCTTCAGGAGTATAAAAGGTGCCTGATCGGTCGAAACCGGGCAAAGCGATTCCACAATTTGAATCACTCTGGCTATTACTTCGGCGGTCAGAACATGAACCTCTGGATCCGAACTGGTCGATTTTTCTTTGCGTTTCCTTTTTGTAGGAACCGACCCTTCAGGATCGGCTCTCCTCTTGCCCGAATAAGTATCGCCCTGGTCAGAGGGCACTCCTTCTGGTTCAGTCGGAACTGAACCGAGCGGGGCATCTGAGTCAGCGGACTTCTCGGCCTCCTTTTCCCTCAGTCTACCAAGTCTATTTTCAAGGGTAGATTTAGGAACATTTTTACAAATTTGGCAGTCTGAATTGAGGTGTTCAAACCCCACACAACAAATACAGGTGGTGTGGGGGTCAGCCTTAGCAAAGACCTCCCCACACTCACTGCAGTGTTGAAACCCAGTGGGCCTGGTTTTTTTCTTGAGTTTCTCAGACATGGCCAACCTAACCAAACTAACCCTTTTTATGGCAACCGCCAGGCAAGGCTCCCTTATCGGTTCCTAACCGTGTCACGGTGTTAGGAAAAAAACGTTCAAAACACGTTTTTTTTTTTAGAACCGATAAGGACTGGTAACCACACTCTAAAGTAAAACACAAGGATTCAATACAAATGATCGGTTCAGCCGAACCGATCTAATACTTTACAATTTCCACACAGAAAAACAGAACAAAACCTATCTAGTACTCACAGTACCACAGACAGAGACTGAACCGACTGTGCAGAAATAAATTAGGTGAAAACCGACAATTTAACCGATACTTTAACTGACTTTCAAACCGAGCTGAAGGAGAAATCTCCGGAGCGACTGTTCAGTGAGTAAAGAATCTGACAGTTGGATTTCAAAGGGCTCCAGACAGAGATCTCAACCGAGCTCAAGCTCAGCATTCTATGCTCTGCATAGAAAGTTAACCCTTTGTTCTCTGGGGCAGTTTAAAGGCTGGGGCCAACTGCAATAGTCAGAATACAGCAAGACTTCATGTTGTTTGAAAGCCAACAACTCATCTGCATTGAGAGGGTGGGATGTGACAAGCACTGCAGTAACATACAGAGATACCTGTGACCAAGGGCAAAAGAGAGCAGATCCTTATTACCATCACAGCCTCAGGGTAACACGGATGGTGTACAAGTGCCCGAGTAAACTTCCCAGTTCCGAGACAGTGTCCAAGCGCACAAGTTATACGTCGATGCAAAGGGAAACGAAGGATCATAAACACCTGACAAATAAAGTGTTGCCCCTTTAAGGTAAAAATGAGTAAGGGAAGAGTGGTAACAGAGGTCAGCTAATAAGGAAGTGGCTTAGGGGAGAGGGCTGGATTTATGAGCATTTAAAGTGGCCTGGGGAGGGGGTGGGCCGAAAAATGAGGCAGGAATCTAGACAGGCTAGGAGTAGCCGGAGCCACATCCAAGTCCGTACCTGATGCTGTGGTTTGTGGGGCATGTGCAGTAGGCTCCAAGCGCCATGGAGATGCAGTTGCTGCGATCCAAACCACGGTTAGTGGTCTTAGCCCAAGAGGGTGGTAAAAGCGCCTGGAGGAGAAAGGGACAGACATGGGTTAGATAATGCTCAGGATCGGTGGTAGGGTTCACACTAGACAAAAGCGCACAAAAGAGCTGTAACACTGAATGATTTTTTTTAAATGAAGGGGGCAGTCACAGACAGCAAGCAAGGCACCAGTGGAATCTGCAAGACAGTATTGCACAAAAGAGCTGTATCACTAACCAGTTTTAAATTGGGGGTGGTCACAGGCAGCAAGCAAGCAGGGCGCCGACTGAATCTGCAAGGCAGAGGAGCAAAGAAAAGTACAGTTACGTAAGAACATACCATAACAGTAGATCTTCAAGAGAGGCTCTTGCAGTAGGTAATTACATATAGGACAGATGCTGGCAGGCGTCAGGACCCCACAGAAAAATTTCTAGCTAGTAGTCTCTGGCGGGGGATCACCCCCACGTCAGGTGACAGACATCATGTGACGTCAGTATAAACGGGCAGTCCCCCACGCATGCCTTCCAGTTCTTTCCCGCCAAAGGCCAAAAGGCGAGACGAGAGAGAAGCGGATATTTCCCATCCTGGAAGAAGAGCTGAAAAAGCTTAGGGGGATGGAGGGCGGGAAGGTATTACCTACTGCAAGAGCCTCTCTCAAAGATCTAATGTTACGTTAAGTTCTTACGTAACTGTACTATCTTACTTTGAGAGGGCTCTTGCAGTAGGTAATTACATACAGGACTGAGTCCCAAGCAGTCTGGAACAAGGAGAAGCAATGGGAGGAGGAAAGCTACTCAGGAGTAGACCCTCTAGCTGTGAAGCCCTTAGGAAAGGAAGCCTTGCAGAACAGCCAACCCAAAGCCTGCTCTACAGCAAGAGGCAATGTCCAAACTATAATGTTTCGCAAAGGTATGGACGGAAGTCCAAGTGGCAGCTGCACAAATGTCAGCCGCTGATACATTCTTGAAACAAGCTGCAGAGGCAACGTCGTAACAGAAAGTGATGCAATGAGCCAACCATTTAGAGAGGCATTGCTTAGAAACAGCATTGCCTTCTCTTTTGTGAGCAAAAGAGACAAACAGTTGATCAGTCTTCCTGAGATCCTTCATCCTGTTGGTGTATCTCAAAATCTGGTGAACATCTAGAGTATGCAGAAGGTACTCTCCATGATTGGAGTGCTGCGTAAAGAAGGCAGGTAACTCCATGGATTGATTCAGCATAGATTCCGGTACCACTTTGGGGAGAAACTTAGGGTTGGTACGCAGAGCCACATGTTCCTTGTGAAAAATCAAATATGGGATTTTACACATCAGGGCCTGGAGCTCGGAAATTCTTCGAGCAGAAGTAAAGGCCACTAGGAAGAGACTCTTCCAAGAAAGGAACTTTAGGTTTGCTGAGGCTGCCGGCTTGAAAGGGAGCAGAGTAAGCTTCTCCAGGATAAAATTCAGATCCCAAGGAGGGACAGGAACCCGGATACGGGGTCGCAAGTGCAGGACCCCTCTAAGGAAGGTCTTAGAGACCTCCAGCTGAGCAAACGTCCTGTCTGCAAAAGGGACATGGTAGGCTGAAATGGCCACCATGTGAACCTTTAAGGAAGAATGACTGAGACCCAGGTCAAAGAGGTGTCGCAGGTAATCCAGAAGCTGTCCAACACAGCACAAGAATGGCTCGAAATCTTTGGAGGCGGCCCAGATAGTGAACAGTTTCCATTTCATGGCATAAGTAGATCTGGTGGAGGGTTTTCTGTTCTCCACCAGAATCTCTGCTACTCGGGGGCTACGTCTGCAGGAGCCACATGTGCAACTGAAGGGACTTGAGGCCTGGATGGACCAGGGTCCCCTGATCCTGGGTCAGCAAAAGCTGTGACAGAGGAAGAGGAGGTTACTCTGAGTACTGTTGCAGAAGAGAGAACCAAACTTGCCTGGGCCAGAAAGGAGCGATTAGAATCATTCAGGCTCCTTCTGAACAGAGTTTCTGTAAGACCCTCATAATCAATGGAATCGGGGGGGGGGGGCATAGACGAATCTGCCCTTCCAGTCTAGTGACAGAACGTCTCTCAAAAAAATGCCGTGTCCTGGAGCGAGCAAGCATAAGTTAATAAGTTTTACATTTTGTGGGGACGCGAATAGGTTTAACAGTGGTGTTCCCCAACGTAGGAAGATATCGTCTGCGACCCCCTGATCCAGTTCCCACTCGTGAGCTAGAGCAGACGACTGACTAAGGCTGTCTGCCAATTTGTTCTCAACCCCCAGGACGTGAACTGCCGTGAGGTGAAGGTTGTGCTGCACTGCCCAATCCCAGACTCGCATCGCCTCACTGCAAAGAGGGTAGGAACGAGTTCCCCCCTGTTTGTTCCAGACCACACACATATTGTCCGTTTGTACAGTCAAGTGACCGGGAAGCAGATGCAGAGCCTGAAGCGCGTACAACACAGCCCGAAGCTCAAGCACATTGATGTGAAGAGATTTCTCGAGCTTGGACCAAGAGTCCAGGGTCCTGTGAGGCTCGAGATAGGCTCCCCAACCCTCACCCGAGGCATCCGTAGTCAGCGTCCGGGAGGGGGGAGAAAGACAGAAGGGAACTCCCCGGCAAAGGTTCTCCTGAACCATCCACCACTGCAAGTCCCGAGCCATAGGAATGGAGACCAGAACGAGTTGATCTAGGTCGTCCACCAGCTGATCCCACTGAGACCGAAACGTCCACTGGGAGCTTCTCATGTGGAGCCGAGCGCGAGAGACTGTCAGAATCACAGCCGCCATGAGGCTGAGGAGGCGAAGGACCGACCTTGCGCTGACCCGTCTGTGGCTGAACAACAGGCTGACCTGCGTCTGGAGTGTGGCCGCCCTGTCCGGTGGCAGGAATGCCATGCCAGAGGTCGTGTCCAGGATAGCCCCGATAAACTGAAGCCTCTGGGACAGGATCAAGTGGGACTTAGTGTGGTTGATGGTAATACCCAGGCAGGCAAAAACCTGCCGGGTAAGGGAAAGGAAGCGCAGGAGTTCCTCCCTGGATGGGGCCGCCAGGAGCCAATCGTCCAGGTATAGGGAAAACCTGTGCCCCTGGTATGGTAGTGCGCACCACCAAAAGGCTGGTGAACACTGGGCGCCGAGGAAAGACCAAATGGGAGGGCCTTGAACTGGTAGTGGTCCCCCTGGAATGCAAAACGTAGGTATTTGCAGTGGGAAGGGCAGATAGGGATGTGCAGGTAAGCATCCTGCATATCCACTGTCCTGGCTAGAGAAGGGGCAGGAGACTCTGCAGAGAGAGCATCCTGAACCTCTTGTACTCCACGAACAAGTTCAGGGAGCCGAGGTCGAGAATCTGCCTCACGTCCCCTGACTTTTTCGGGACCAGAAAGAAATGTGAATAGTACATTGTCCCCAGAAGAGGAAGGGGGACGGGTTCTATCGCCTCCTTCAAAAGAAGGGTGGAAATTTCTTCCTGAACCAGAAGAAGATGCTCCTGAGAGTACGACAACCTGTTGGGGGGTGGTTTTGAGGAGGTTTCCGAAGAAACTCTATTGAGTGTCCCTCTGCAATCAGCTGGAGCACCCAAGTGTCTGAAGTTATCCTCTCCCAACCCAGAAGATGGAGGGAGAACCTCCCTCCTACCGGTTCCTCTGGAGACCTCAGAGGCTGTGGGAAAAGAAAGGAGTCAGGTGGTGTGAGGCGGCTGAAGCCCCCGCTGCTTTTTTGGGTTGGGGGGACTTGGCAGACGGAGGGGCCCAGTGTTTATGGGCCCACTTTCCCTGAGATTTTGCCTTTTGCCGATTCTGTCTGCAAAAGGGATGATGCTGCGTTTGAGGGGGTTTGTACATGGGAGTCCACAGACTTCAGTGCAGTCCCCTTCTCCTGTAGATCGGTGATAATGTCCTTGACATCACCCCCGAACAGCACCGAACCCCAGAAAGGTGCGTCCTGGATAGCAGACTGCACTTCCGGACCAACGCTGACACACGAAGCCAGGCATGATGCTGTAAACCCACGGCGAAAGCCAAGCTCCTACCAGCAGCACCCACTGCATCGTATGTGGCACGAAGAATGTGCCGACTGGCCGAACATGCAGCTTGGACAAGACCAGCCACTTCCTGTTTCACCTGAGAATCAGGAAAGGAGTCCAACTTGGATTCCACCTCACTAAGAATCGTTTTCTGGTAATCCCCCATATATGACCGACACAATTCAGGGCCCTAATACCCAGAGTGGAAGAAGCAAAGACCTTCTTGCCATAGTGGTCCAGAAGACCGGATTCTTTGTCAGGTGGCGATGAGCTCAAATGCTTCAGGTTAGCTGCTCGACTGTGAGCACCGCTAATCATGACTGAGTCAGCTCGAGGGTGAGAATTAGGGGAGTCTGATATAGCCTATCCGACTTCTGGGGAAGAGGGGCTATTGCCGACAGTTGCTTTCAAATAGTAGAAACAAGGTTGGCACGAGGCTTGATCCAGGGTGGCACTAAGGTCGGAGCAGTCTTGGGCAGATCCAGGTGCGCAGCAAGTTTTTTTATGCTGTGGATCCGGCTCCAAGCAGCACCACTGATGAACCTCCTGGATTTTGCGCAGCAACTCCATGAAGGAAGGATCCTCCGAAGGAGACTTCGGAGGAGTCCTTGGCCTGGGTTTAGCCGGAGAGCGGGGCTCGTCGTCCCGATCGGAACAACCATCGGAGTCATCTGAGGTGTCCAAGGAGGAAATAGAAGACTTCCCTTCCCAGTGCGGGGGAGGAACGGACCCTTTGGGAAGCCCTCCGGGAATCGTATCCTGCCCTGCCCTGGAACTGCAGGGCTCGCCTCTGATATCCCGAGGTGGGGAGGCAGTCACTCGTCTCAGACGTAGGGGAACCGGGATCAGCACCGTCGCCGGGAGATGACTCTCCACCTCTCTGGTGAGCTAAGCTTTGGCCTCAGCCCACCAGGAGGCTAGTCTCTCCTTCAAATTCACTGGTTGCTGAGGGGGCGGTGGAGGAGGAGGGGCATACGGATACTGAGTGTATCCGTATGGCGCGTATTCATAACCGGACGGCAGGTAACCCGGCGTCGGGTAATAAGGCACCGTGTACTGCGGCGTCGGGTAGGCCGTCATCAGGTACTGCGGCACCAGATACTGCGGACCCGGGTATGAGGCGTCGGATACCCAGGAACCGGGGGGTCTGTCGGGGCAGACAGTCCTGCAGGGTGCCCAGCAGGCAGGCCTGGAACCGGAGGTCCGGCGGTCGCAAGGCCCAGTGTGGGGGCGGCACCGGGGAAGGGGATGTCGCCCGGCGTAGGCAGGACCAGTATCGGGGCCGGCGTCCGGGGAACCGACGTCAGGTCATCCGGCCCAGCGGGAAGGAGACCTGACGGGGGTGCAGAAAGATTCTCGGCATCGCCCGGGGCAGGAGGGGAAAAATCCCCAGGATGAGGCTGAGGAGACCCAGGGTCCCCGGAGGGCAGCGAAGGCTGTAGGGAGCTGGGAAGGGCAGACAAAATAGGGTCCGGTGTCGGCTCGGCCACCGCGCAGTCTTCCGGCAGCCAGACGTCCGACTTACCAGCAGAGTCCAAGCGGATGTCGGAGGAGTCGATGTCCAACTTAGCGGACACGTCACCCAAGGCAGGCCGTGAAGGAAGGGTGGTCTGGTCGGGCGGAACAGGGGCAGTGCGCCGCCCTGAAGGGTCGAGCGACTTAGCGGCCATTTCCGGGTAGGCATCAGAGGAGCCGAGGTCTAGCCTACTGGGGCCACTCACTCCAGTAGGCCACCTGCGGTGGCCATACCGGAGTGGGGGCCTTCAATAGTCCGGAGGCGCCTAAGGGCCCAAGCGCTAACCAGACGCAGTGGCCAACACTGCCTTGGAAGACTCCAAGACGGCCGCCACGGGAGCGGTCCTGGGACGTTATCTGTACCACGGCAACTGCAGCCGAAGTCGCTGTGGACAAGAGCCCCGGTCCCAATGCTTCTCCTTATCCTTCTTTCTTAATATGGCCTTCGGAGGAAGTAGAAGCCTGATGGAGCTTTTTCAACTCCTTCTCTATGGAGGTCATTTTCTTTTTAAGGATGTGGGCCTCCAGGGACTGCTGCCTCCGTCTGCGGGTGGCAGTGTTGAATTTCAGGCAATGCTGGCACTTCTCCTCCTAATGATCCAGGCCCAGACAGAAGAGACACTGGGAATGGCCGTCCTTGTGCGGGAGTTGAGCGCCGCATGAGTCGCACTTATTCTTGTGCTCGGAGGGTGTAGGGGACTACATACACCACCGAAAAAGTAAACCATTTATCGAATTAAAATCGAGAAAAAAATGATGGTAGAACTACCGATGACAGGCTGACAAGCGTTGAACTTTACTGCGAGGCGCTGACACGAGCTAACGGTGGGAAAGAACTGGAAGGCGGGCGTGGGGGACAGCCCCTTTATAATGACGTCGCATGACGTCAGTCACCTGACGTGGGGGCGGTCCCCCACCAGAGACTGCTAGCTAGAAATTTTTCTGTGGAGTCCTGCCACCTGCCGGCATCAGTCCTATATGTAATTACCTACTACAAGAGCCTTCTCCAAGTAAGATCAATAGTTGGGGTGGGCAAAACAAGGAAATTAAATTTAACAGGCAACCTAAACTATAACCAACAATTAAGATCTTGCACAATAATAAGTGTAAAACAATCTTAGTTCGGAGTTAGCCTAACATAACAAACTAAGTAAATTACACACAGTAATGCCCCTTTCACAATTAATCAATACAGAATGAAATACAGCAGCCGAATTTCATGAACCGCTGCGGCGTTTTAAATTTCGGCACTTATCGAGAGACTGTTCGCCCACAACCTAACAAAAGCATATGAAATACATAGAAGGGGAGCCCAGCAAAACAGTAATTAGACCAAAAATAATGTAAATAAAAGTCAGGGCTAAGGAGAAAGTTCCAAGTTAAATCCAAGCGATGTAAGAGTTTGAAGATATCAGCAAAAGAGGACCGGCCAATCAGAGAGCACCAAACTGTTTAACAGACAATGAGAGCTTAACCCTGAAATGGCGTCAATGTTTTCAAAAATGAAACAGGAACCCACACAGCCTAAGAGAAGCCAGGGCCACATCCAAGTCCATCCCTGATGCTGTGGTTTGTGGGGCAGGTGCGGCACGCTTGAAGCGCCATGGAGGCGCAGTTGCTCCAATCCAGACCGTGGTCAGCAGTCTTAGCCCAAGTGAGCAGTAAAGGTTCCTGATGCTGTGGTCTGAGGGGCAGGTGCAGCTGGCTCCAAGCGTCGTGGAGGCGCAGTTGCACAGATCCAGACCGTGGTCAGCATTCTTAGCACCAAGTGGGCTGTAAAGGCACCTGATGCTGTGGTTCGTGGACCGGGTGTGGCAGGCTCCAAGCACCGTGGAGGTGCAGTTGCTCCATTCCAGACCATGGTCAGCTGTCTTTGCCCAAGTGGGCTGTAAAGGCACCTGATGCTGTGGTTCATGGGGTGGGAGCTGCAGGCTCCAAGTGCCGCAGAGGCACAGTTGCTCCAATCCAGATCGCAGTTAGCAGTCTTAACCCAAGTAGGCTGTAAAGGCGCCGGGACTGTTAGGCTTGAGAAAGAGGAGGAGGAGTGGGTGGAGGATGGGGCGAGGGAGAGAAGCAGAGATACTAAATGAATATTTCCATTCTGTCTTCACCAGGGAGGACGGACAAGCGCCTTCAGAAGGGAGAAGGTGGGGCACAGATTTAGTGATACAGGAGGACAGAGTGAGGGAGGGGCTGCTAACACTGAAGGTGCAAAAATCACCAGGCTCTGACAGATATACATCCAAGGGTACTATGGGAACTGGCTAAAGGAACTGGCAGGCCTAATTAATTGTTCACTAGAGTCAGGTGTGGTACCGCAGGACTGGAGAACAGCACAGTTCCCAGGAAATCCCATTACATACCACAACCATGCTACGATTAAAAGGCACAGGAGTGGTACTAATGTGCTTGACACTTCTGCTGCATTATTGGCAATCATCAGCCCTCTCTACTTCAAGGTTCCTAATTACCTCCAATCAATGCCCTATCCTCAACAAACATCATAACCCTCTTTGTCTAGAGTATTCACAGCGTCCGTGTCTCCAGTTACTAGCCCTGCAATGTAAAACAGCCCTAACTTCAACTTGAATCAGACAGTGGTGAAAATTACCTTTCTGGCGTACGCCGCCATGCAGTGCCACCTCTACTATGCTGCTATCCAGGGACACTGAACTAAACCATGGGCCGAATTCAGGCCACACCACTAACACCCCCTGTGGAAGTGTACCAAACTCCCTGAGGCAGCTGCCCACTTGGACCAAAACCCCAAGCCTCAAATTAGCTCACATGAATATTCAAAGCATCAGCGGTAAGATGACCGAGCTTGAAGCATGGACCCAGCTTCATAAGCCTGACATCCTATGCATATCTGAAACCTAGCTAAAACCTGACGTCAAATCTCATGAGGTCATCCTTCCTGGATTTTCCATCTTTAGGAAGGACCAGGCTCGTGGAAAATGTGGAGGTGTTGTGATCTATGCCAGGACTGAACTGACTGCTGAAGAAATGGATGACTTGGATATCCACCCTCTTGCTGAGCACATCTTCATCACTATCACTCTTGGTGGGTCCAAGAAACTGGTGTTAGGCTACATTTATCTGCCTCCCAGATACTCATCCTCTTATGAGGAGGTTATCACCAGCCTGGACAACATCCCCAGACATGACACAGTGGTATGTGGTGACTTTAACCTTAACTGGCTTGACTCATAAAACATGCAGTACCACCCTGCTCTGGTGGACATTAATTTCGTGCAGATCATAAAGCAACCCACTAGACTGAACATGAAGTTAGGGAGACATACGTTCCTTGACTGGATCATAACCAGCACGCCAGCTAACATCAAAGCTGCTGGTATCTTCCCAGCCTCCCCGAGTGATTACTCACCCACCTATTGTGTCTGGAACAGCTCTGCACCCCATCCACTCCCCAAAAATAATCAAAAAGTACAGTTACGTAAGAACTTACTCTAACAGTAGATCTTCGAGAACAGTTCTTGCTGCAGGTTACACCATTAGGACTGAAGCCGTCAGGCATCAGGACTCCACGGAAATTTTCTAGCAAGCAGTCTTCAGTGGGGACCGCCTCCAATGTCGGTCCCGCCCCCGACGTCAGGCGTAGTACATAAGGAAGCGGTCCCGCTAGAATCCCCAGTTTCCCTCCGGAGACTCCAGGCCACTTGATGACTTCAGAAGAGGAGACCGAGGATCCGCCATCAGATGGCCAAGACTAAGAACAAATCGTCCATCCCGAAAGATGGATGTTAGGCTATAGCCTACCTCCTCCAAGGGGGAATGGTGGGTGGGAAGGTACCTGCTGCAAGAGCTGTTCTCGAAGATCTACTGCTACGGTAAGTTCTTACGTAACTGTACTATCTTCTTCGAGATACAGCTCTTGCAGCAGGTTACACCATTAGGACTGATTCCCAAGCAATGGCGACATTCTAAAGCCATCGGGAGGAGGGAGAACAGAAAGTACCACCCTGCTTGAGCCTAGGACAGAAGTCCCTGAAGGGCGGCTAGGCCCAAACCAGCCCTTCGCCTCGAAGCAATGTCCAGGCTATAATGCCTAATAAAGGTATGCACCGAGCTCCAGGTGGCTGCAGCACAATAGCTGAAGTGGACACATTCTTCAGCGCTGCAAAGGAGGTGGCCACTCCTCTGGTAGAATGGCCCTTGACCGTGCCTGGCAAGGGTTTGCTGCACTTGTCATAACAAAAGGAGATACACTGACTGAGCCAAAGTGAAAGGGTCTGCTTCGAAACAGGGGCTCCTTTCATCCTCTCAGCAAAGGATACGAACAGCTGATCCGCTTTCCGGTGCTGTTTGGTTCTGGTCAGGTAATATCTAAGACACCTGTGAACATCCAGGGTGTGAAGCAACGCTTCTCCTCAATTGATGTACTTAGGAAAGTACACTGGTAAGTCGATATCCTGATTAAGGGTAAGGGCTGAAACCACCTTAGGCAGGAACTTAGGATTTGTCCTCAGGGATACCCTATCCTGGTGGAAAATTAAATAAGGCTCTTTGCACATGACAGCATGCAATTCGAAGATTCTTCTTGCTGAAGTAATTGCAACTAAAACTAATGTTTTACATGACAGAAAACGTAGCTTGCTATCTGCGGCTGGTTCAAAGGGTGGCAGCGTAAGCTGCTCCAGGACAAAGGGCAAGTCCCAAGGAAGAACCGGATCCTTGATAGGCGGCCTAAGGTGGAGGACCCCCCCTTAAAAAGACACGAGTAGTATCCAATTGAGCCACCATACGGTGACCTATGGGGGCATGATAAGCTGAGACTGCACAAAGATGCACTTTGATCGAGGAGTAAGCTAGCCCAGATTGAAAAAGGGAAAGCAGGTACTCCAGAACCAGCTTCTCAGGACAGTCTAAGGGCGAGAAACCATGTGTTTGAGCCCACAGGCAAAACCTGCGCCACTTCATGGCGTATATTGCCGGTTTTCTAGCGGCAGACAGCACGTCTGCTATCTCTTGCAAGACCCCGTGCCACATCATGGCTATGTCTCTAGGAGCTAGGCATGTAGGTTCAATGAATGTAAGTCTGGGTGGACTAGTGAACCCTCCTCCTGAGACAACAGATGGGAGCTGACTGGCAAAGGAAGCGGAGGTTCCCGAGATAGCTGATGCAGTAGCAGGAACCAGATTTGTCTGGGCCAGAAAAGCGCTATCAAGATCAGCTTCACGTGCTCACTGCGAAGTTAGAGAATAACTCTCTGGATCAACGGGAAAGGAGGGAAGGCATAGAGGAATCTGCCCGCCCAGGAGAGGGAAAACGCGTCTCGCCAGAAAACACCAGGCCCTGGATCTAGCGAGCAAAAATTGGGCAGTTTTGCGTTGGATGGGGATGCGAATAGATCTAATTCTGGAGTGCCCCATCTGTGGAACAGATCCTCTGCCACCTCCTGTAGAAGTTCCCACTCGTGGACTCTGGCCTGGGAACGACTCAGGCTGTCTGCGACGATGTTGTCCACCCCGGGAACGTGAACAGTAACAAGGTTTGCGCCATGTCAAATTACCCAATCTCACACTCTCATTGCTCCCTGCAAAGGGGGTAAGAGAGTGTGCCTCCTTGTTTGTTGAGGTAATACATCACCGCAGTATTGTCTGTTTGCAACAAGTGAGTACTCGGTGGAATCTCCGACTGGAAGCCTTGCAGGGCATAAAGGACCGCCCTCATCTCCAATATGTTGATAGGGAGATGAGATTCCTGGGTAGTCCATGTTCCCTGAGACCTCACCCCGTTCAAGTGTGCTCCCCACCCCAGCCCTGAGGCATCTGTGGAGAGGGTTATAACCAGGGACGGCGCTGTGAAAGGAACCCCCACAGAGAGGGTTCCCAGATCTAGCCACCATTGCCAGTCCCGAACCACGGCCTTCGTGATTCTGACTGGATGCCGCAGATGGTCTTGCCGTTGGTCCCACTGCACCCTTAACATCCACTGGGTTACCACATGTGGAGTCTTGCCATTGGGGCTATAGGAATGGCCGCAGCCATGCGTCCAAGCAGGCGAAGGACCAGTCTGGCTGGGACGGTCTTCTTCGCAGACAGGTCCCTTGTGAGGGATCAAATGCGTTCCGCTCTGTCTTCGGGAAGAAAGGCTTTTCCCTTGACGGTGTCCAGAACTGCCCCAATGAACTGCAGTTTCTGGGACGGTACCAGGAGAGACTTCTCATAGTTGATGAGGATGCCCAGAGACTGAAAAAGGGTCTGGGTACATTGGATGGCTATCAGTAGTGCCTCCTTGGAAAGAGCCATGAGAAGCCAATCATCCAGGTACGGGAACATGTAGTGGCCCTGTCTCCTCAGAGACGCTGCCACAACTGCTGTGCACTTGGTGAAAACCTGAGGTGCTGATGACAGTCCGAAGGGAAGAGCCTGGAACTGATAATGGCAGCCGAGAAACTCGAAGCGCAGGAACCTCCTGTGCGCCTGAGCAATAGGAATCTGCTGGTAAGCGCCCTGCATGTCCAGGGACGCCAAGAAAGCATCCTTCAACATGGGGATTAGCCCCAGAAGGGTCACCATGCGAAAGCGCTTGTAGACAACCGACAGATTGAGGTTGCTGAGGTCCAAGATTGGACGGAGGTCCCTGTTCTTTGGAACCAGGAAGAAGTGCGAATAGTATCCTGCTCCTCACTGGTTCCCTGGAACGTGCTCCAAAGCTTCCTTCTCTAGAAGCGTGAGCAACTCCTGCCGTATAAGCAGGGCATGCTGACCCGAACAGCGGGAAAGCAGAGGAGGCCTTGTGGGCGGGTTGCTGAGGTCTACAAACTCTATATAATGGCTTTTTTCGACCAACTGTAGCACCCACCTGTTGGTGGTGATCAACCGCCACCCTGGCAGGTGGTCCGCGATGCGACCCCCGACCTTCGTTTCCCATTGATCCTGAGGAGGGGCGGGGGCCGGGAAGGAGCCATGCTGTGGCAGCATTGGATCCTGCAGGTTGGGCCGACTTTGTGGCTCATTGGCCTCTGCCTGAGGACGTCTTGGCCTGGGCTTTCCGGGTGAAGGAGCCCCTCTGTTGTTGACTGGAACGAGGTTGTTGCCTTTGGGTCCGGCTGCGAAATCGACTCTGGTTCCTGCGAAAGGAACTAAGCAGAGACCTGTACATAGCATGTACAGATCTAATTAAGAGGCAGTATAGCGCAGTGGTCTAAGGCTCTGAGCTGCAAATTTGGTGACATCCAGCAGACCAGACCTGGGTTTGAATCCCACAGCTTCCACTTGCATACTATGTGACCCCGAGCAAGTCACTTAACCTCCTTGTGCTCCCAGGTCGTTCCTGTAAAAAAAATTTAGTTTAGTGTGCTATACCTGGTTAAACAACTAAATAAAAATAAATAAATAAATCGCCTTCCCGGCTTCCTGCAATTTGGTGATCACCTTCTCTGAGGCTTCACCAAACAGAACTTCGCCATGATAAGGGGCGTCCATAATGTTCTTCTGGACGGCCGGGGTAAACCCGGAGACATGGAGCCATGAGTGTCTCCAGAGACACACGCCTGAAGCCGCAGCTCTGGCCGAAGAGTCCGCAGAGTCGTATGCGGCTCTAAGAACTTGGGTCCCCACGTCTGAACCCGTACGGAGGAGTTGCAACAGCTCCTCCTTCTGGCCGTCTGGCAATTTTTCAGCTAGGTCCTGTCCCTGCTCCCACAATGCGTTCTGGAACTGAACCATGTGGGTGAGGTAATTCAACGACCTCATGGCGCAAGTCGCGGCCGTGTAC
This sequence comes from Neoceratodus forsteri, assembly GCA_016271365.2. Lineage (NCBI taxonomy): Eukaryota > Metazoa > Chordata > Ceratodontiformes > Ceratodontidae > Neoceratodus > Neoceratodus forsteri. The sequence goes on from CM028133.1 coordinate 833,765,788, forward strand.
GTGCGCCTGCCCAGGACTTCCAACTGCTTGGACTCCGGGTCCGGTGGCTGCATGCTCAAGTGCTGCGGTTTCTGAGACCGGTCATGTGAGGCTGTAATGACCAGGGAGTCGGCCAGAGGATGGTTCGCCAGGTACTGGTCCTCCCTTGGGTCCTTCTACAGGCGGTTGGCCTTCTTCGGCATTGCCGGGGTCGAATGTGGACGCTTCCACACAGCCTTGGTGACGTCCACAAAAGTGTCCACCAAGGGTGGCACTACCACAGGCTTGGTGTCTTTTTGCCAAAGGTAGCGGGCAAGGCGTAGTCTTTTGGGGTCAAGCTCTTCAGTGTCCCACCCCATGTTCTCCTAAATATGCCTCATTATCTCGGAGAACGAGGGGTCATCCGGAGGGGACCTGGGAAGGTCACGTGGGTCTGGAGAGGGGACGCTGATTGGAGAAGGAGATCTGGAGCACTCAGAGATGACAGATCTGGAATCCTCCATGGACAGGGTATACCGACGTCTTCTTGGTCTCTTGAGGCTGGGTGACCCTGAAGTGGATCTTGACAGAGGCCTTCTCTTCTCCAAAGATCTGCCCCAGGAGGTGATGCTGGCTCCTTGGGGGACGATGCCCGTCCTGCAGACCCCCTAAGTGGAGGAGGGGATACAGGCGTCGGAGGGGCAGCGGGCACAGGAGGAGGTTGCGAGGTGACCACATCCTTCTTGATGGTGTCCCACCAGAAGGTGAAGAGCTCCTTCAATTCTGCCAGATTTAGGCCCAAAGGACTGGGCGCCGGTGGCCTGTCAACAGGGCCGGGCGTCGGATCCCCGGAGGTCTCTGGTTCCGGAGAGGGTTCATGTGGGGGTTCAACGGGTCCGGGGTCGTCCGCCTGGCCTTCGGGCTGAGTAGACTCCTCCTCCGACGCCTCCCGACCGATGTCGGTAGGCGGCGGTGTGGTCCTCCTTTCTGCGGTAGCGGACACCGGTCTCCCCCGCCAGCATCCTCGGGGGCGAATGCCTGACCGGCGACGGGTGACGGACGGTCTCCGGTTCCTTGGAGTGCCTATGTGCCTTGGCCGGCATCAGGTGGGCCGATGTCCGCTTAAGGGAAGTCAGCTCCTTAGTCTTGTGCTGGGGTGGCGGCGGTTGGGAGACAGACCTGATGTCAGAGGCCGGATGCCGGGAGGACGACTTATGGTGCTCCCCAGACCTGGACGAGGCCTTAGCCGGAGTGGAAGATGCAAGCCTGGAGGTCTTGACAGGCTGCAGAGAGGAGGAACCACTAGCCGATTTGACAAGAACCGGGGGAGGCTGAGAGCGAGCCCTCGACGGAGAGCAGTCCGACCTGGAGCCGGAGCTGCAGGAGTCCGAGGCCCTGGAAGGGGATCTGGGTGTCTCCTTCTCCCGGTGCTTTTCGCGGAGCCTGTGGGACTTCCCTGAAGATTCCCCTCTGGAGGAAGGGTCTCGGTCCATTGCCTTAAGTTTCTCCTCAAGGAGGAAAGCTTGGAGGTCCTTCTGGCGGCGGATCCTCGTGCGGCTGGTAAAGCCTTGGCAGAAGGAGCAGGCCTGGGTGTCGTGGTCCGGGCCCAGGCAGCGGACGCAGGCCGAGTGAGGATCCTTAAAGGGAATCTGTTTGCCACAGGCACACTTAGATGAATGGCCCTCCACAGAGGTTGAAGAGGACATCAGACGAAATCCAATGAAAATAACTGCTGAAATTCTCCTAGTCGTCGCACGCTAGAACTGACCAAGAGGCCGATGCTGCGAAGTCGACGGCGGGAAAAGAATTGGGGATTCTGGCAGGACTGCCTCCTTATGTACTACGCCTGACGTCGGGGGCGGGACCGACGTAGGAGGCGGTCCCCGCTGAAGACTACTAGCTAGAAAATTTCCGTGGGGTCCTGACGCCTGACGGCTTCAGTCCTAATGGTGTAACCTGCTGCAAGAGCTGCATCTCGAAGAAGATCCAGGGATTTGAACAAGTTCAACGAGGAAGAATTCAACAGCTGCCTAGCCTCCATCTACTGGTCACCAATCAGCACCCTCCAAGATATAAAATCAGGCCCTTGACTTTCTAATATCTCAATGTTCACAGCTGCCCTCGACTTTCTTGCCCCATATAAAACCAGAAGATCCAAAGGCTTCTCTGCCTCTTGACTAACTAATGACCTGAGGGGTCTCATGTGCACGTAATAAAGCCTGGAAGAGCTTTAAGAGATCTGGGGAACATACTGACTGGATTATTTATCGTTGGCTCCGCAATTTATGCAAAAATAAAATAAAGATGACCAAAAGAGTCTATCTTATATCTTTACGAGAAACAAACCTTACCGCCCCTAAAAGCTTCTGGCACCAGATGAATACCCTACTAAAAAGGTAGAGAACGCACTGTTTCCCAAACCATAACCGCTAATGGAGTCATTCTCACAACACCTCTGGACATTGACACTGGAATAAACAACTTCTTTACAGACTTTGTTCCCTACAAACACAGTCTCCCCACCCCCCCTTGCTCATACAACAATACCAATCAACATCCACATGAGACCAATCGTCCCTCCTTTCATATAAAAACAACCATCAATTTTGAGGTCCTAAAGTTGCTCAAGAGACTCAAATGTGATAGCTCGCCAGCCTTTGACACCCATGCCCCCTAACTTCCTCTGCACTGGGGCATCAGCGCTTGCCCTGCCTATCTCGATGCTAATCAATCGATCTTTCATAACCCACTCTATCCCTGAAAAATAGAAAACTGTGGTAGTGGTACCTGCCCACAAATCCGGCCCGGTTGATACAGCCCAAAACTACAGACCCATTTCTCTCCTCTGCCCTATTGCAAAAATTTAAGAACGAATCCTCTATGACCAGTTGTACTCATTCCTTGAACAAACATGCATCTTCACTGACTTTCAGCATGGTTTCCATAAACACCATGGAACTGACTCTGCCCTCCTTCGTGTCACCTCTAACTTGTTCAATAACATGGATCTGGGCCAAGCCACCAGCGCAGTCTTTGTAGACCTAACTTAGGCCTTTGACCTTGTTAATCACCCCCTGCTCACAGCTAAACTTCACCATATTGGACTGGATCATAACTCCCTCACGTGGTTTGCAAATTACCTAGCAAATTGTTCTCAATGTGTCAAATGGGCAAACACACTATCCCCTCTAGCACCAATCACTGACAGGGTACCGCAAGGGTCCATATTTGGTCCCCTGCTATTTTCCATATTCATCAATGACCTGCCTCTTAAATGTAGCGGTGCATCAGTACAACTCTACGCGAATGATGCAATACTCTACACATCTTCCAAGGATATCCACACCCTGGCCATGAATCTTGAGCTAGACTTCCACGTCCTAGAACCTTGGTTCTTAAATAACCAACTGGTTCTCAATGAGAAAAAAAAACAAATCTATGTTCTTTCATCACACCTCCTTCAAAACCCCATATGACACACCCTTCCTCTTAAAAACCTCTTCGGTACTCAACTGGAAAATGTCAAATCATTCAAATACCTGGGACTCATGCTTAATGAGAACCTAGTGCTCGAAGCACACAAACACCACCAAAACCACTATTCAAAACTTGGGCTGCTCTACCGCTCAGCACCCTACCTCTCAAAGCATGCCAGAGTGACCACTGCCTCTGCCACCTGACTCCCTGGTCTATTCTATGCGGCACCTGTCATCCACTCGGTTAAGGCTCTGTTACTGAACAAACTAAAAAATACATACCATAGGATAGCTTGCGTTGCCGCCTCAGCCCCCGCCCATACTCACCACTGCCTTGTACTCAACAAACTAAGCTGGCCAACCTTTGACAACAAATTTGACTTCTCCATGCACTGCACCACCTTTAAGTCGATTCATCAGCTCCCCCTCCCAGTCTGATGGGCCTGCTATCCCTAAATTCTACCCCTCGTGTACTAAGTTCTTTTAGCCTACCACTATTGGAGCTCCTGAAGGCCAGGCTAAAGATAGGCCAAAGATCCTATGCCGTCACTGCTCACAGAATTCGGAACAATTTGCCCCACCCTCTACTTTCCTACAAAACCATTAACCAATTCAAAACAACTCTACAAGGATGAGCTCTTCAACCCCCCCCCCAAATGCAGAGCTAACTGTTTAACAAGTAAGGCCACATGTGACTGTTACGAGTCTCTCTCAATCTCCGCACTGGTCACTAACAGCCTCCCTTCTCTCATATCTCAAAGACAAGCTGTTCTTCCCACTTCTCACTCCTCCTCTACATAGAACATCATCGGACTGTAACCTGAACCCCATGTCTCTAACCAAATGCAGTTGAATCTGGCTATTCTTAGTTATCTTGCTGTTTAAAGTGTTGACATCTGGTATGTGAATGACATATATGTCCCTGCACATAGTATAAAATGTTAATCTGCCTCCTGCCTCCCCTGGCTACCTGCAATCCTGAATCCTTTGGTTATTGCCTACTCGGGTACTGTTGTTATTTACCTATGGCTTAACAGTATATTGTGATTCACTGTACCATTCTATGTGTATTATTGTACTATGTTTTGCTCTTCGAATGCTTTATTCCTCGGGTTGTCACTGAAAAAGGGACTTTGTCTCAGTTGACCTACCCGGTCATCAAAATTCAAATAAAAAAAATATTGTGGTGTCCCTCCACAAAAACAGTCCCAGGAATGACCCAGAGAACTACAGACCAGTCAGTCTGACCTCAATCATGTGCAAGCTCATGGAGACCACAGCCGGAGGTAAGGTTAGTAGAATATCTAGAGGAGCATGGTCTCCAGGATGCGAGGCAGCACGGGTTCATGGGGGGCCGGTGAGAATCGTGTCAAATGAACCTGATTGATTTCTTTGACTGGGTCACTAATACAGTAAACAAAGGCCAAGTGGTCAACATCCTCTATCTGGATTTCAGTAAGGCCTTTGACTCTGCCCCACAAAAGGCTGATCAGGAAGTTGGCAGATCTTGGGGTTGTGGATAAGATGTCCAGATGGGTGGAAAACTGGCTGAGGGACAGAACTCAAAGGGTCGTTGTGGGGTGGAATTTATCTGGCACCAGGGAGGTCACCAATGGGGTCCAGCAAGGCTCGGTGCTGGGGCCAGTGTTGTTCAATGTCTTCATCAATGACACTGGGGATGGCATTATGGGCAAATTGTGTCTATTTACGGATGACACCAAACTCTGCAGGAAAGCGGACACAGCTGAAGGGATACAGGACCTACAGGATGATCTAGAAAAGCTGGGGAGGTGGTCCAGGATCTGGCAGCTTGGCTTCAATGCCAAGAAATGCAAAGTTATGCACACTGGAGACAAGAATCCCAGGACAGAGTACTACCTGAGTGGAGTCCAGGTATCTGCATCAGAGGAGAAGAAGGACCTGGAAGTGATGATCACTAGTGACCTGAAGCACTTCACGCAGTGCAAGAAAGCAGCAGCAAATGCAAACAAGATGCTGGGATGCACAGCTAGGAGGATTAGCAGTAGGAGAGAGGAGGGTATACTACTCTTGTATAGGTCACTGGTGAGGCCACATCTACAGTATGAAGTTCAGTACTGGTGCCCACACCTCATAAAGGACATTAACCTGCTGGAGAAGGTCCAGAAGAGGGCTACAAAGATGGTAACGGTTGAGCAGGGTAAGGCATATGAGGAGAGGTTGAGGGCACTGAATAAGTACTCCCTGGAGGAAGGGGGGCGGGGAGAGAGAAGGGGGACATGATTGAGACCTTCAAGTACTTGAAATGGATAAATAAGGTGGCTAAGGAGAGTCTCGTTTTAAGCTGAAAGGCAACCATAACATGAGGGGGCACAGTGTTAAGCTGGAGGGTGGGAGGTTTAAGAAGGAGGTCAGGAAGCACTTCTTCACAGAGAAGGTGGTGGTCATTTGGAATGCACTGCCAGAAGAGATGGTCTCATTGAAGACAGCGGGCTGCTTTAAGAGAGGCTGGTATAGGTATAGGGGGAAGGTAAGGATCATGGGTAGAAAGGATGGAAGGAGTGGGAAGGAGGTAGGGGACAGTAGCTCAAGCTACAGATGGACCCTGCAATATGAGCAGACTAGATAGACTAAATGGCCTTCTTCTGCTGGCTTCTTCATGTGTTCGTATGTTGTAGGGCTGAGGACCTGTGACAGGCACAATAGTACATTTCAACATTATGTTATTTAATGGAGTATTCTGTTTCAAATGCATCTTAACTTCAAAAGAAAAGGTTGCCCAGTGATCCAGCAGCAGTGCTGGTGACCCAGGTTAAGGACCAGACTCGGACGCTGGATTGGATGGCACTGCATGGATGGGACAACACTGCTGCCTCGCAGTATTCCCAGCCAGAGTGGGATGGCACAAAGTTCTGCCACCCAAACTTTCCTAGTGGTAGGTAAAGGTGCTTGAACCTCCCAACTGAGCTGGCTGCACATGTGTGAGGCTGACAGCAGCATGGCACAGCACCACACCTGGGCGGCTGAGGTATTACAGAATGAGTAAAGGGGAAAAGAAACATGGGGTCACGAAGATAGTGGTACTTTCAGGCCCTGCACCATGGACGACAGAGGGGTAGCAGCAGACAAGGCTGGCCATGGGCATGGTGGTCGACGGAATTCTCAGGTCCTGCACTGCGGATGATGGGAGGTTGTGGCAGACAGGGCTGCCCATGGGGATGGCAATTACCATTACTCCACCATGGATGGTGGAGGGCTGAAGTAGACAAGGCTGGGAGGTAGCCAGGGCAAAGCTGCTACCCAAGGACTAGGCAGACAACCACAGAGAAGAATGCCACAGAAGGCCGAATAAAAAACACCAATGAAAACCAAATACATTTTGTGACACAAATGAGCTTTACAGTAAGACTTGCCTCTTAAAATTTTAGAGAGGTTTTCTACAGAATGAGCTGCTTGCACATTTTCATCAGCTACTGATGCCATTTCCTTCACTACTAATTCTTGTGTCGCGTAGTTTATTTCCATAACTACCTTGAAAGAATGAAAATTACATACACACACACACACACACACACACACACAAAAGAACAACTCGTGCCTATGGAAAGTAGCTAAAGCAAGGACAACACTAACATGCACCAAAAGGGCTAAAGTTTTAACCCACCCAGCAATCCCCCACCCCCTTCCCCTTGCCAGTGGGTCCACAGTAATGCACCTGCTCTGTAACAATATCTGAAGAACGAAAAAATTAATTTTAATAAAAATACACTTGCAGGAAATTTTTATCTACAACGCTGTGGAAATATGTGCTTTTGATGCAGTTCTGACATCAGGTTCCAATTTTGACCTTTTTTCTTGTTATGCATCAGTGGGTCTGAATTGACCCATGTTTTATCCCTCCCCCCCCATGTTGTCACAGAACTAAAGCCTGAAACGCCTAAATGTAGGTAATGTTAACCACTGGTGTGCTCTGCATTAACATGCCAAGATATCACCCGTCCATCAGCGCAGTGGTATCGCAACCACTCATGACATCAGCAACCCAGGTTTGGGAATGAGTCTGGTCATGGAGAAGGAGGATCAGGCATCCCAGAAGATATTCTCCTCCTTGGGAGCGGCCGCGATACAACCCTGCTGCAGTACCGCCACCTGGGTGACCACCAGGGTGACCTTGAACACTACAGTCTGGGAGAGGGGGACCTGGCCCTCCCACCCCACCCCCCAGTGATCCCACCCAGGAGAAGACAGTCCAGGGTAAAGGGAAGCTGATAACTGCCAGAAAAGGGAACGAGGGTCTGGGAGGTGGCCTAAGGAGTGGACAGGGGCTGCAGCAGTCAGACGAGCATAAATAATAAACAAACACACAAACACATACAAACAGACCCCAAAAAAAAACCCTAAAAAATAAGCATTTGTCAATATAAATGTTTGCTTGCAGTGTAACAGAGCTTTAAAGAGCCCCTGATGTTGTTGGGACAACTCTGAAAAACATAATATCTAGAAAATTTAGCTTATATTTCACTCTTTTGTTCTATTACTGAGGATATCTGCATGAAAACAGGATTCTCTGCACTATCCGCTGTCTACTTCTGCAGTCACAGTTCTGTTTATGACATTCCAATATGTTGCTATGGAGATAATTATGAAGCCATAAACAGGGCATTTAAAGGAAGCCATAAACAGGGCATTAGGATGTCACATGTAGACAGGCAACCAAAGCTAATAAAGTCCAAGAGACAGTAGTCTAGTTTTTATGTCACTTCGCTCAGTAATAAAGACAAGCATTTGTCAATGCTGAACGTTTCCTTGCATGGTGTATGTGGCAGAGGTGTATTGTGTTAGTTGAATCACAACATGTAGGAATGTGTTGCTTTCAAAACCCCTCAGCTGCCAAAGCACTGTTGGTGGGAGAGAGTCAACTCCAAGTAGAGCAAGAAATGGAACTTGGTGGTTGAGTGGGGTTCATCCATTCATTGGCTGTTCCTGTGAACAGTGCAACATTGTTGGGATGGCAAATGCTTTGGGTGACGCTGCTGCTAGCCCACAGCAGAGATCTGATGACCTGAGCTGAGAAAGCAGGACTCTGAGGCAAGTGTAGAGATGAATGACTTCTGTTTCAAACACTCCAATCTTTAAATGCTTATTGGACTAACTGTAGGAATGTGTTGCTTTCAAAGCCGCTTAGCTGCTTGCCGGCCAGCTTTACGCAAATGAAAGTACTAAAGCGCTCTCTCGGGAGCACTTCAGTCCTTTCAAGTACACAAAGTTTATGCCCATGAAACTGTGACCAACCTCATACTCTGCCTGTGTGGTCACTGGCCTGTCAGGGACAAGCCCAATGCAGATTGCTCTGCATGTATGTGCCACCTAGATGGCCCAGGTCATACCTGTAAATGGTCCCTGGACCAGTGTACCTTCCCAGTCAACAAATACATAAATAAAAAAAATTAAAAAATTAGGCTAGTCCATGACACACCTCTGAAATGCAGTCTCTGAAACAAAATGTTTCTTGTGCTTGCACAAGGAAGCATAAAATGCCATCACTCCCCTCACGACTTGATCACTGTCAAAGCAAAAAAGATAGGCGGGGATGTCAGAAAAACTGCATAACAGTTGCTAGGCTAAGGGGAGGGGGCAATTGCCAACCTCCAAAAGGTGCATTTAATCACCAGTTCACAAAGCTCAAAGTCTAGTTCCTTTTAAAATGTTTGCAAACAGTAATATAAATGTCAGGATTAAAGCACAGGAGGATTACGAATGTGTTTATGCATTGAGGTCCAGGGTTAAAGAATTTGCTCAGGTCTCCACAGCTCAACTGCCTGCTCCCTGCCTCGTACGTATCATTCACCAACACCCCCAGTTCAGCCCTCCTTCTCCTTGCACTCTTGAATGGTTTCGCCAAACACATTTCAGGTTTTTTCTGTTAATGATTACATGGCTCTCAGACTGCAACATATTATGCAGCAGGAGATTACAGGTTTCTGGAATTTTTTTTCATTTTCTGACAGCAGTTTGTGCCTTTTCCCTTTTAAGGGATGTGTTTCCCTAAACATGGAACACTGGCGCCATCTAGCAGCCAAATGCGATGCTAATCTCAGGTCTTGTCAGGAATCCTTCTGTTTTTTAAGGTGAATACTGGCATTTGTAACGTGCAATTGAAACAGAATTCATTTTCTATCAGAAAAATGGTTCCTATATAGATTACACAAATGTATTTTGTGGAGGGATGGTAAATTGTTTAAATTTTATTGTGTTGGAAGTATTGTAAAAACAGTGACTGTACACCAGCCCTGACCAGACTACAAATACTGAATTTTTAGTGAGGCAACACAGCCACCTTTTGAACATAGAATCTAACTGAAAGGAAAGAAAAAAAAACAGTCACTAATTTAAAAGACTTTAGAGAATTCTACTATCTTTAACATATTTGTATATTTGTTCTATACAAACCGCAACAGACACAGACCCCAAAGGTTCTTTTAAAACTGCCAAACTAATAAAGTGGACTGAATAACTCATTCAGCATGTGTGCTGTTTTTAAGGTGGGAAGGGGTCTGGGTGTCATCCCCTAAAAAATCTTTACATTAAAATCTAAACATTTTTCTGAGAAACAGCCAGACCCCCACCCCCACTAGCCCACAGCTAAAGAATGTACGTACAAGTGTGCCAAAGAGGAATATTTTTTCCTGGAAGGGTGAAGAAAAGTGTTTTTTTTGTTTTATTTTTTGGTTACTCTTCAATAAAAGTCACAAGATTGGGTGCTCTGATGCAAGTAATTGTTAGTACTTCTCGCAGATGCAGCCTTTGCTGCAGCATTTCTCCACAGTTATAATCTCATGCAGCTCTTTGTTATGTGACAAATTAACAAAATGATGCTGAGAGTGCCGTGTGTGTGTGTGTGTGTGTGTGTGTGTGTGTGTGTAGAAGGGAGTTAAACAGATTCATAGACACTGAAATCCCTAATGAATGTTTATACACTGCACAATGTATTCAGGATTCACCTTACAGACATGACATGTAGCACTGGCCAAAATGTCATTCTGCACCAGAGGTGCGAAAATGCATCTCGTGCAAGATTTTCAAAATGACACATGTTTCTGAGGTGGTATGGAAAAATGTCTATGTTGAAAGGCTGGAGTGAAAAGATTGCAAATTAGCAGAGTTTTGAATGAGTGAACGTTGAAATAGTTTAATGTTCAGTCATAACCTGAGCATTTTACCATATTTGTACACCAACTTTTCAGCATAGCCCTCTTATTACCCCACCTAAGGAACGTGGTAGGTGAAAATTTTCAAATCACAGACAAAATGTCATTCTACACCACTGAAACATCATTCTGCGCCACAGGTATGAAAGAAAAAATTACTCACCTTAGTAATGTTGTTTCTTCTAATGGAGTCTTGCTATATTATGACATATGCAGTATAACCCCAGGTTAGAACTGCTCCGGAGGTGAAAGAGTTAACTTCTATGCACAGCATGGAATCTTGAGCGCGAGCTCGGATGAACACTCTGTCTGTTGAAGCTCAAACTTAAACTGTCAGATCTTTACGAGCAAAAACTCACTAAGGTTCTGTGTGGAAGCCGTAAACCTACACTAGCCGTTGGCTACTAACTACAAAAACACCTTTTTGATCTTGATCCCAAAACAAAGACTCAAGTCAGGGGATTCAAGAAGAAACTTAAGCATAACACCTAAGCACCCAAGGAGGGTGAAATAAAGTGGGCATCAAAGAAGTGCCAACATTGCATTGCCCACCCACCTCCCAAAAACAGAGGTTCTGAGAGGGGCAGGCTGGGGGGGGGGAGGTCATAATATAGCAAGACTCCATTAGAAGAAACAACATTACTAAGGTGAGTAATTTTTTCTTCAAACAACATGAAGTCTTGCTATATTATGACATATGCAGACTACACAGCAGTACCTCCATGGAGGAGGGACAGAACCTACTTGGGAAATAGGCTCTGAAGCACAGCTGTGCCAACTCGAGCATCACTACTAGCCTGGATATCCAAGGAGTAATGCTTAGTAAAAGTGTGAACTGTTTTCCAGGTAGCTGCTTGACATATCTCTAGGATAGGAATGTCCCTGGCAGCAGCCAGAGACGCAGCTGTACCTCTGGTAGAGTGAGCCCTCAGGCCTGAGGGAGGAACCTTATCCAGTTTTTCGTAACAGAATTGGATACAAGAGACAATCCACCTGGCAATGGATCTTTTAGTGGCAGGTTTCCCCTTTACCAACCTCACCATAAATGAGGAACAATTGGAGGGATTCGAACCTGTGACCCTTGGTACGTTCTATATAGTAACTAAGGGCTCTTTTGACATCTAAACTGTGCAATCTCCTCTCACCAGAGGAGGAATGGTCAGTGAAGTACACAGGAAGAGACATGGATTGATTCAGGTGGAAGTCTGAAACCACCTTAGGCAAAAACTTCCTGTTAGTCCTGAGGACTACCTTATCTCTATGAAAGGAGATAAAATCAGGCTCCACTGACAAGGCTTGTAGCTCACTTATGCGCCTGGCAGAGGTGATGGCTACCAGAAAACACAGTTTTCCAAGTCAAGTACTTTAGCTCTGCTGAAGACAATGGCTCAAAAGGGGGTTGCATAAGCTGAGCGATGCAAATATTAAGATCCCAGGCAGGGGCAGGATCCCTGAACGGGGGATTGGTGTGAAGCAACCCTTTAAAAAACTTGGAGAACACAGGGTGAGCTGATAAAGAAGAGGGCTTACCTGCTGACAAGAAGACAGACACAGCTGCCAAGTGCACCTTTAGGGTAGCTGGCCTCAGCCCCAAGGAATTCAAATGCACCAAATAATCCAGGATCGTGGGCACACCAGCAGATTCTAGGGAAATATGTTTACCAGCACACCATATGGGAAATCTCTTCCATTTTGAATTATAGGTAGCCCTGGTGGAAGGCTTCCTAGAGGCCTTCAAGATATCCAATACACCTTGAGAAAGGTGTAGGTCAGCAAACTCTAACTCTTCAAGAGCCAAGCCTTGAGATTGAGAGATTTGAGGCACGGATACCAAACTCTCCCTGGGCACAGGTTAACAGGTTGTGATTCCTGGGAAGGCATAGGGAGGGTGGACTGCTAAGGACATGAGGAGTGGGTACCAGGGCTGCCTGGCCCAATCTGGAGGCGATCAGGATCATCTTGCAGGATTGAGATCTGATTCTGACTAGCACTTTGAAAAGAAAGGGAAGGGGAAAAGCATAGAGAAACTTCCTTCCCAACTGAGAAGGAAGGCATCCAGAGGACTGAGCCCAACACTGGGGCCTGCAACAAAAAAGGGAAAGTTGGTGATTGTCTGGGGCTGCAAGGAGATCTATTTGCGGAGTGCCCCATCTGGCAAATATTACCTCCAGTACTAGGGGATCCAGTGCCCATTCGTGATGGCCCTGGGAAATCCTGCTGAGAGCATCCGCTAGGACATTGTCCTTGCCTGGGAGGTGAGCTGCCGTAAGGGAGGCATTCAGAGAATATGCCAGAGACCACAACTTCATTGCTTTGATGCACAAGGCCATAGACCGAGTGCCCCCTTGCTTGTTGATGTACCACATTGTAGTGGTATTATCTGTTCTGACCTGAACTACCTTGTTCTGGACAGCTGTGGAGAAAACCTGAAGTGCTAGAAAAACTGATCTGAGCTCCAGCAAATTGATGTGGAGCAGAGATTCCTGAGGGGACCACAGCCCTTGGGTGGAAAGGTCGCCCATGTGAGCTCCCCACCCCAAGAGGGATGCATCTGTAGTAAGGGTCAAGGAATGAGACTGGGAGTAGGGAACCCCTGTCTCAGATTGTTCTGATCCTGTCACCACTGGAGGCCTGGATCAGGGTTCGAGTCACTGGAATCAATTTGGTTAGGGATCCGTCCTTTGAGACCAAAAGGCTCTCAAATGGAACTGAATGTCCCTCATCTGAAATCTCGCTCCTGCACTACTGCTGTAGAAGCAGCCATGTGCCCCAGGAGCTGTAGAAAAGCCTTGCTGGTCGAGAGACCTGCAGGGTGAAAGAGGAGGCCAGAGACACCAGGGTCCTTGCTCTCTCCAGAGGAAGGAAGGCTCTGGCTTCTTTTGTGTTCAGTTCTGCGTCTATAAAGGTGAGAAGCTGGACAGGCTCCAGAACTGACTTTGGAAGATTGAGAAGGAAACCTAGAGATGTAAGCAGGTGCTGGGTTACTTGTCAATGAAGTTTGACCTGTTCTGAAGACTGGCCTACAATGAGCCAGTCGTCCAGATAAGGAAAGATGGCAATCTTTTGCCTTCTTAAATGAGCAACTGCTACTGCCAGGCATTTTGTGAACACCCTTGGAGCCGAGGAGAGGCCGAAGGGCATTGCTCTGAACTGGTAATGGCCTGAGGGCAGTTCGAATCTGAGGTACTTTCGATGGGAGCTTCTGATGAGAACATGGAAGTAGGCATCCTTGAGGTCCAGGGAGGCTAGCCAGTCCCCTGGCCTTAGAGAGGGTAAAATAATCCCCAGGGTCACCATTCTGAACTTTGGTTTTAAAAGCGGCTTATTTAGATACCTGAGATCCAGAATGGGCCGCCATTCTCCTGTCTTTTTTGGGGTAAGGAAGTACCTGGAGTACAACCCTTTGCCCTGGTGTATGGGTAGAACCCTTTCCACGGCTCTGAGAGCCAGGAGGGCAGAAACTTCTGCTTCCAGGGCAAGTGCCTCTGATGGGTTTGCAGGTGGAAAAGATCTGGCTCTCATCTTCAGAAATTTTTTGAAGCTGAGAACCAGTACCTGGCTTACTACTTCCAGGACCCACTTGTCTGATGTTAAAGACTTCCAGTTCTGGACAAGTAGCCAGCCTGCCCCTATCGGTGGTGGAGAATCGGCCCTAGCTGCCCCATCAGGGGAGCCTGTTTTGCAGGGGCTTTGGGTTGAGGGGTAGAAGCAGGCTTACTAGACCTTCTGCCCCTTCCTCTAAAGAACCCCTCTGGGCGTAAGCAGAGAGGAGGCCTGGGCTTGGTAAAGCGGCCTATGAAAAGGCCTGCCCTGCCCCTGACATGCTGCCTTTGAGGAGTGACTTGCCTTTCTTTGGCCTGTGCACTCCTATAGGTGGTCCTATACTCATCCATTTTCTTCATATAATTCTCTGTCTGCTCCCCAAACAGAGAATTTCCCACAACAGGAAATCTATAGCCTTAGACTGGGTATCCTGTGACAGGGCAGTACATCTGAGCCAGGCCATTCTGCGAAGAGACTCAGATGTAGCCATAACTCTAGATGAAACATCATTAGAGTCTACAGCAGCATAAAACTGCACCTTGGATGCCTCAATACCATCCGCAGCCACCTGCTCCAGCTCCCTGGCAAGCTGTTCAGGGGCCTGTTTTGCTAGGGCCAGGACAGTATCCCACCTGGTTTGGTACCTAGCTCGTAAGCCATATAATTTGCCTGTCTGAGTCCCAAAGATGCTGCCATGTACTGCTTTTTTGCCATGGCATCCATCCTCCTGGAATCCTTTTCAGGAGGGTGAGAGGCTAGAGGAATACCTTGTCACAGGCTGCAGCCTGCACTACCCCCACATGGCTGCACTGCTGAGATAGGAACTCTGTATCAGAGCCTGATAAAGCATACCTCTTGTCCATCCTTTTATCCACAGGGAGGATAGAATGAGGAGTTTTCAGAATTTTTACTGTCTGTTTCCTAAAAGATTTATGCAAGGGAATAGACAGTCTCCTAGACTCTGAAATATCCATCATTTCCACAAAATCAGGCTCTTCTTGATCATCAACAGCTTCCTCAACAGGGAGTTGCAGAGTGTCAGCAACTTTCTTGTAAAACAAAAAATAAGAAGGGGACTCAGATAGCCTGGGAGGGGATACCCTGAGGGTCTGTCTGGAGAGATGTCTGGTTCAATGGGCACATCTAGACTGTCAAAATCACACTCACTCTCCTCGTACCCCTCCTCCCCTTCCCCTGGTTCATAAAAATCTTCAAAATCATAATCTTGCACCGAGGGAACCAACCGAACCGGGCGCTTGCCCAATGGTGCCGGTTCGGATGGAACTGGGGAAAGAGACTGGACAATTTGGATAGCTTTGGCTATTTCCTCAGCGGTTGGAGAAAGAACTTTTGGCCCCAAACTAGCTGACCTTCTAGCCCTTTTAGTTGGAACCGGCTCCTCAGAGCTGGCTCTTCGTTCGCCCGAGGAAGCATCGCCCTGGTCAGAGGGCACTCCCTCAGGTTCGGTTGGAACCGAACCGGGCTGGCCATCCGGGTCAGCGGACTTTATGGCCTCCCTTTCCCTGAGCCTACCAACTCTTTTTTCCACGGTGGCAGCAGGAAAATTCTTACAAATCTGGCAGTCTGCATTGAAGTGGTTAACCCCAGACAATATACACAAATGGTGTGTGGGTCAGCCTTGGCAAAGGCTTCCCCACAGAGGCCACAGTGCTGAAACCCAGTGGGTCCGGTTTTGCTTTTGGGTTTCTCAGACATAGTGCCAGTCTAACCAAAACTTGCCCGTTAATGGCAATCCACCAAGCAAGACTCTCTTATCGGTTCCCAACCGTGTCACGGGTCGTGGAAAAAAACGTAATAAAATCCGTTTTTTTAGAACCGATAAGAACCGGGAACTGCACTCTAAAGGGCTAGAAAGTAATTTTAAAACCCTCTGATCGGTTCAAACCGAACCGAAAAAGACGTTTACAAGTTCCACACAGAAGAAAAAATAATAAATAAGCCTATCTATTACTTACAATACCACAGGCAGAGCTTGAACCGACGATTGCGGTTAAATTTCGGTAAAATAAACAGAGAATTACACTTTAAAACCGACAAACAAACCGAGCAGCAGGAGGAATCTCCGGAGCGACTGTTCAGTGAGGCGGAGTAAAGAATCTGACAGTTTAAGTTTGAGCTTCAACAGACAGAGTTTTCATCCGAGCTCACGCTCAAGATTCCATGCTCTGCATGGAAGTTAACTCTTTCACCTCCGGAGCAGTTCTAACCTGGGGTTATACTGCATACGTCATAATATAGCAAGACTTCATGTTGTTTGAAACACATTTGGGTCAGGATATGAAAAATGACAGATGTCACATTCATGAGGTGCTGTGAAGAAATGGCTATGTTGAAAATATGGGGTCAAAATATTTAAAATTACCAAAAGTTACATGCCTGCGTTGCTAAATTTTCAACATAGCCTTCTTATGACTCCACCTCATGATCAAGTGCAGAGAAAATGTTCAACTCCTACCTAACAGGTGATGTCACACAGCCACTGCGAAATCACCTTTTGGGATACAAAAAACACATTTTGGTTAGGATTTGAAAAATGACAATTGTCACATTCATGAGGTGCTGTGAAGAAGTGGCTATTCTGAAAAACTGGTGGCAAAATATTGAAAATTATCCAAGTTGCGAGCCTGCGTCTGCAAACTTCAAACATAGGCTCATAACTGTACTGTTTTTAACATTTTTATGTTAAATTTTCAACATAGCCTTCTTAAGACCCCACCTAATGAACAACAGTAGAGAAAATGTTCAACTCCTGCTCGAAAGGTGAATTTGTGCAGTGACTGTGAAATCACTTTACAAGATTCGAAAACACATCTTGGCTAGGATTTGAAAAATGACAACTGTCACATTCATGAGGTGCTGTGAAGAAATGGCTATTTTGAAAATTTGGGGGTAAAATATTGAAAATTACCAAAACTACGAGCCTGCATTTACAAACTTCAATGTAGGCTCACAACTTTTTTAATTTTATGCCACATTTTCAGCATAGCCTTCTTATGACTGGTTAGACCACACCTTGAGTACTGTGTACAGTACTGGAGACCACACTTGAAGAGGGACATATAGCTCCTGGAGAGGGTACAGAGGAGGGCAACTAAGATGATACGAGGACTAGGAGATTCGACGTATGAGGACAGACTTGAGGAGCTCTACCTGTTTTCATTGGAGGAGAGCAGAGACGGGGGGGGGGGCATGATTGAGGCTTCAAGTACCTCAAGGGAATAAATAGGGTAAACATGGAGGGGATCTTTAGACTAAAGCAGGGAGGTATCACCAGAGGGCATGGTTTGAAGGTGGAAGGGTGAGGGGAAAGAGGAGGAGGTTTTTCACTGAGAGGGTGGTGGACCCTTGGAATGCGCTGCCTGGCGAGCTGGTTCAGAGATCCACAGTGGAGGGCTTCAAGAGAGGGTGGGACAGACACAGAAAGCAGATGTATCAGGTGATGGCCTGGCCCAGGGGGCTGGGGATGGATGATAGGGGTTTCTGGAACACAAGGGGGGGGGGGAGCCTCGGCACCCAACTAGGGATCTGAGGTTCGAGCAGACTCGATAGACCATAAGGCCTAATCTGCTGGCAATTAGTATGTTAGTACGACCCTACCTCATGAACAATGGTGATTTTCAACTCCTGCCTGAAAGGTGATTTCATGCACTGACTGCAAAATCATCTTTCGGGATAGATTTACCAAACGTCACTTGCATTGTTCATGAGGTGGAGTCCCAAAGAAGGTATGTTGAAAATGTGGGGCAAAAATATAGAAAAATGCCCAAGTTACGCTACTAAGTTCAAAACCCCAGTGAAATACATTGAGCTACATACCCGATTTCCTCAGTTTGCAGTCTGGCAGTGAAGATGTGTCTGCGGTCCAGAGAAGATGAAGGTGTTGGACCCCCCCCAGTGGACAAGTAAGGGTTTGGGCAGGTGTGGTGGTAGGCGCTGAGTGAGAGGGTGGGGCTGGCACAACAGACATTGATGGATAGTTTTCTTTTCTACAGGCTTAAAAGGAAAAAAAGAAAAAAGGAAAAAATGGAGGAACGGACTGCTTTCCGACACTTGGATTGGGCACCCCAGTGTCAGCACCTTAGAGAAAGGTGGCGGGCGACCTGGAGGGAAAGGGGGAGGTGTCAAGAGAAATGGTGGCGGGGGTCACCCCGCTCCACTAAAATAAATATTGATGGTTCCAGCCAGTAGCTCTCGGTTGATCCAAGCTGCACTCTCGTGGAAAGGAGGGCGTCAGGACCGAACGGATTACAGACTGCCTCCTCACTGATTGGAAGTCCTTGCGGTCCCCAACACTACCACTGGTGCTCACTGGTCTGCGCTTCTCTCCTGTGACCTGCACCTGATGACAGTGTTAAGAATTTCTCACCCTAAGAAATACTTTTAGAGCGATTATGCAGTCAGGCAGACAGCAGTGCCAAGAATGGACCTGACTCACGCCCTGGGCAGTTCGTGCATCACAGGACAAGTCAAATTAATACTTACTGAGCATACCAATACTGAATAGTTCAATGTTGGTGAGACTTTTCTGTGAAAGAAAAAAAAAAAAGACATGACAAGTCCCAACCATACAGCATCTGTGCCTCAGACAGATCAGCACCACAACCCCATATTATGGTTAATAACAGTGAATGTAGTGTTTTATGAAAGCGCGGGCGACTCTGAAAAGAGCCTTTAGGTTCAGATTCATTGTTCCACTACTGCTAGCCACTGCAGAGATCTGATGACCTGAGCTGAGAAAGCAGGACTCTGAGGCAAGTGCAGAGGGGGTTCAGTGATTGTACTAACTGTAGGAATGGGTTGCTTTCAAAGCCGCTCAGCTGCTTGCCAGCCGGCTTTATGGAAATGAAAGTACTGAAGCACTCTCTCATTGGAGCACTTCATTCCTTTCAAGTACACAAAGTTTACGTCCATGAAACTGTGACCACCATCGTACTCTGCTTGCATGGTCATCAGTCTGTCACAGATGAGCCCAATGTAGACTACTCTACACTGGGCTAGTCTGTGACACCACTGAAATGCCATTCTCTGAAACAAAATGTTTCTTGCCCACGCACAAGGAAACAAAGAAAAGAGGAAAGAATTGCCAAAAACAGTTCTGACTGAATTGTGCTGCAGGTAAAAGCACACAGCTTGTAAAACAGTGGGTTGCAGGTTCAACCCCCCCTCAGGGCCACAAGGAATACTGTCTAAGAAAATATGCACTACAGTAAACTTATAGCCAGGCCAGTGGCATGGAGGGCGGAAGCACTGTACACCTCACCAGCAACCTGGGTTCAGAAATGGACCAAAGTCACTCGATGGCTGGCGGGGGAAGGAGGATTTTGCATTCAACAACGAATCTCCTCCTTCAGGGGATGTGTGTGGGGGGGGGAGAGACAGTGTGTACTACTGTTTGGCTGCCACCTAGGTAAGTAGCATAGCAGCAGTCACCAAACAAAGTTGGAAGCAGGCACTGAAAGAGTGCACTGCCTTAATGATCTACATGTGCGTCATCACACACCACAGGCTCTGACTCAAGGGAGCAACAGGTGGAAAAGAACCCGTCAGCTGGATGATGCTGCAACCATGAAGGGTCTGCATCACCACCATCCACGGTACCCAGTCACACAACAAGGTGAGAAGCAGCTGGGGTAAAGTCCTGTGGAGTGCACAGGCTTTGGGTTGACAGAAGAAGGGAGCCGATGGGGAGAGGAAGGAGGATAAAGTCCGTATGGAAAAAAAAAAAAATTTGTATAAACTGAATTTTGTCACTCACGTTTTCAAAGTTATTCAACGGGTGCCGGGGGCTCTTTCAAGGAAACAAACAATATGTAATTTAAATCAACCATTACTGGTGTTTTCTGTTCATTAACATGTTGTTAACATATTTGGAACCATTATATTTGCATTACACACACACACACACACACACACACACACACACACACACACACTCCGAGACTTCATGTTTATCTTCAAAGCCTGCTGATGTCTGCTAGCTGGCTAATGGGCAGAAAACCACTGTGATTGGTGGGGCTTTATCTTTTTAACTACAAGAAGTTTACATCCATCTGCCAGCTGAACACTGTCATCATCAGCCTACTCAGAATTGCCTTTTGCGAGGCAAGCCTCCTGCATTTCTACTTCAACTGGCTTATATGGTACACACCTACACAGCCCTCCATATTATAGTAACAATAAACATAACATTTTGAGAGTCCCAGGAAAAAAACCTTGTTCTGGTAGTAATTCAGGAGGACATTTAAAACCCCAACAGCACTTCTCGAAAAGATCAGGCAAGGAAATTTCCCCGGTGTCTTCCCCCCCATTCACCAACGAATCCACCTGGTTTAAAAAGCATGCTAACTAGGAAGGTTATGTATCTTTCAGAATTAAGGTTTGTGACATTTTGATGCCATGATAATGATTTGTATGCATTTGTTGATTTACATGTTTCATTATTTTCTTTTTATTTTACTATAACCAAAAAAAAGGATGCAACAGAAGCCTCATACTGTGAAGCCAGAAAATGTTTACAGGCAAAGCAGGCAGTGTATTTTATTAGAAAACTACAAGTCTGTTTACAGATTTTTCTTTAAAGGAATAAAAAATTTCTTCCACCAAAATGTTATCGCTCTAAAGGAGAACAGTCACCACAAAGGGCCCCACACTCAAGGGAAGGGAATGGATTGTAATTTGCCCCTGAGGGTGATCCCTTCAACTTCCTTATTGCTGGCTCTGCCCTTTTGTGACGTCGATATAGGGATGCACACCATTCAAGTCTATGGAGCATGATTTACAAACCTGTTCTCTGGTTGTTTAACTGGATGTGTGGTGAAATCTCAGCCCAGGTTCAACTAACAAGAGTCAAGCCCCCCAAGCTCTCCCCATGCAGACGTCATAAAACGTCGGCAAGCCAGGGATAAGGAAATGGAAGGTAAACCCCCCCGGGGGAAAATTACGATCCCTTCCCTTCCTTGGGGGGCAGTACAGCAAATTATGAAAGTGCCTCAGAGGTGCTCCCATGGAGGTAAGGGAGCTTCCTCTTATTTGTTAGCAGCACCAAAACATTGGTGGTTCAGTTAATTCTGACATCACATTACCAAGAATCCCCCTTTGAAAATTAGGAGTGAGAAAAAAGTACATGAAGTAAAAACAAAACAAAACAAAAAGTAAAAGATTGTAGTCTTTTAAGAAGCTGTCTTTTATAGGGGTGCACTCGACTCTGTTGAATCTGTATGACCGACTGAAACATCTTGGCATTAACTGAGCTATTTTAATCAACAAGGGGAGATGCATCAAATTCCATAACATATGACAAGTATTTTCTTTCTCTGGGTGACCGCAAAGGCTAGCCACAGTAGCCTAACAGCTAATAACAATTAAATATGGCTAACAAAAAAGTACAATATCGCAAATGAAAAATTAGCTGCATTTTTTTTCAGACTACAGGTACTGCAATTTTACAGTACGTGGCACAACCATTTTTCACCTAGAGCTCACCCAGCTTTTGGTAAAAACCTTTGCATCTTACTGCAGACAGAAAACTCAATCTCAATACAGACTGGATAGTTAATTTCCCCTTTTTATCAGAGTTCAGACAGCAGTTTCAGGGACTTGCCCAATGTTCAGTTGCCCATCAGTCTAGTAAGAAATTGTTTTAGTTATTTATTTAAAGGAAAGGCATCTTAATCGCAGAATCCCCCTCCCCACCCAATTAGGGGTTTTGCAAAGAAAACACCTTTTTCAGGTGTTTTTACTTACTGTATTTTATTTATTAATTTTTTTTTAAGGGGCATGCTGCGTGGTTCCATTTCAAGGCAAAGTGTGGCGCTGCACCACTCAGCTTCCATTCACCTCTACCGAGGCGGAGCAGTGCGACACCGCTTTGCCTTGAAATGGAACCGTGCAGCGTGTGCCACTTTGCAGAATCCGTAAGTTTTTAAAACTAAAACACTTTAAATAAAAACACCTGAAAATAGGTGCTTTCTTTGCGAAACCCCTAATGGGGGGGGCGCAACGCATTGGGGGTGAGGATTCTACAATTAAGACAGCTTTCCTTTAAAGGTTTTACAATGTTGCAAAACAGAAGCACCAAGGAAAGAAACACAGTACACATTCAGAAGAACAATCTAGCAGTGTATACCTGGTCACCCCTTGCAATAGTTACAACAGGAGGAGCAAACAAAAACTGATTTTAAATATTCAGTCGGCTGTTGCGTGCAAACCAACCTCAGTACACAGACGTACAGGTAAGAAGCCCTCACGGTATCTGGTTCAGGCTAAACCATGAAGCATACTAGTATCAATACTGTAGGCTCAGGAAGCCCACGATAGTCCAGTTATCTCAGAATACTTACAAACAATCCCAACTAAGGAGACAGAAACTCGAGACTGGACATAACATGTTTTGGTCTTGTGCATTAAACTGCTGTAAGCAACCGTGAATAACAGGCATGCAGATATTGGCACATGGGTCCAGGCAGTTACTTGAAGATGCCTAAGCAGGAACCTTATTGTGCCTTTGTCATTCATATTTCACGAAGTCTAAGCCCACTTATGTGCAATCATTTCAAAAGAATATCTTTTTAGTGCTCCAGAACAAAAAATAAGTTATACTTGAACTCAGAGCCAGTGGTTAATATTTTATTACCATTCTCTTGTAATGCCCCCGTCCCCACCCCCACCAAAGGGGCAGCATTACTCTCCCTTTGTCCAGCCACTGCCAACTCCCCAGACATCAGCTACAGCACACAGCTCCCCTACCCCTGTACCTTCAGCATCCAATGCTAAGTGAGGACTTCTAGGACGATGTCAGGCTACTGAGACATTTTTTTTTTTTTATTTAGTTTTTGTTTACCGGGTAGGTGCACTAGCCAACAACACTATTTTCAGGCACGAACCGGGAGGGTACAGAGACAAACTTCAGGAGAAACATATTTGCACAATACTACAAGTGACATGTAAGTGTTTCAGTAATTAAGTGGTAAAAAAGACAAAACAATACATCATTTAGGTTAACATGTAACAAAATACAATCAGGTACAGACGGCCATAGATGACCAGCAGTACTTTTACTTTTAATTTTTTTTTTTTTTTAACCTCTTCAGGTCAGACAAACCGACCATCTGCCTGGCACTCAAACTCCTGCTCAGACACAGTGCAGGATCTTCAATCTTTCTTCACATGCTGCCCCTCTCTATCCAAACAGATTCATCCCCACAGCAGGACTTCACCTCCTCCAATATCTAACATGGGGTAGGGAGTTCGGAGGCTTGTGCCAGGCCACTGTAGCATGGGGAGGTATGACATCATCCAGCAGGCCAAGCACATTTTATCCCCGTACAACCTCTCCTACCACCTTAACATAAGGCTGCCCATGCCAGACCTTCGAAAGGGGGGGGGGTGCCAAGGTCATGTGGTCACCTACATCAGTACTCCTCTCATAGCAGAGCTAGCATCTCCCTACCCCCCCCCAAGTCATCCAGCCTGGTACATGAGAACTGGGCTCAGTAATGGAACAGACGTCTCTAGCATGGCAGCAAAACACGCTACTACTGGTGCCATCAGGCTGGGTTACAGAAGTATTTTTTTTTCTGATCTATTATTCATCTTTGTCTCTCACAGCAGGCTCTGACCACACAGCCCTCCCAGTCCATTCACCCCAGTCCCCACAACTTAACCTTGTGGTTCCCCCATGATTTACCCCTCGTGGCAGGACCAGAAGAGTTAAGACCTTCCGGAGCAAGATCAAAAGTCTAAAGTGCCTGGTCAGTGGTGCCAAGCCTGTTTGGGGGATGGGGGTATTACCTCATGCTGTCACAGCCGATGGTATTTTCTGTCCATTTTTCCACCCCCATGGGATGTTTGGGGGTACAATGAAGCATAGCGTCTGCAAGCATCCATCCCTTTGCTAAAGCCTCCAGAATGTCACCACACCAAGATTCTTCTACGTGGCAGGCGCACTGCAGGAGGTGCATACCTCAGAGAGCTGTCAAAGAGATACTCAATCATCGCCCCCCCCACCAGACCAGCCACCAATGACTTATATTCCCTCCCAAACCCATGTTGCCAGAGTAGCAAGTGGCAGCGCTACCGCTATGCCGCACAGCCATTCTTTCCAGCTGCATTTAGATTCCTTTCACTTACTAGGTGTGTCGCTTTGGGACTGCTGAGACGACCAGACTCATTCACCACGTGACCCTCCCACAATAAGCACAATGGGATTGTGGGGTCAATCTGCTGACAAGAGTTATGGGGAAGCCTTTGACTTACCGCTCTGACAAAAGATGTCACATATCCAGAAACTGTCCCATCAGCATCTACTTTTCTTGGGATCCTGATACGGTACAATCCATCCAGGTTAGCTACAGTCTGTAAGATTGGAAGAACAGAGAACAGTGAAACCCTGGGGAGTGAAAGCAGCAAAAACCAGAAAAAGACGTGCAGATGTCCACACAGCCAAAAATTAACATATTTCCAGAGTGGATAAAAATAATTTCTTACTGCAGTGCCCCAACAACAATGTCATAAAGGCTAAGGATCTGCTGCATTTACATTGTATATTACTACACAATGGAGATAAAAAAATTCTATGACCATAACACATGGGTAAAGTCCCATCTTACCTGTTTACATAAATAGTTTTGAAATCACTACACTGTGTAAACTTTCTAAAAATTATTTCCGTCACAATTTTGCTTTTTCATGTAACCACTTTAATATACTCCAAAAACTAAGAAGTCAGATGAAAATCTGCCAAGAACACTGCACTTCATATGATCGCGCAAGCCACAGATTCAGATGAATAGCCACCACAACCAGTTCCTGTCCTAAAGCATTCAAAACGCCTGCACAAAATTTCTCTCTCATGTCAGGTCCCAACTGTGCAAAAATACTAACTGCCACCTGACCCTTTCACCCACTCACAAGCCTTTTACACACTGGTGCGTCGTCCTCACTCACGCTCTCTCCCATACCTTGCTCCTTCTCACAGCAGCGGCCACTCTGAATGTGCTCCCTGCTTCCTCCCCCACCCCTGCTGCTGGGCATCTTGATCACTTCTCCCCAACCCAAGGGGGAAGGGAAAAAAAACACATGGGGTGGGGACAAGGCAGAGACTTACTGGGGGGAAGGGTTCTTTAAACAGGCACTTTTTAAAGGATGAAAAATATTTCAAGATATTTCCATAAAAATGTAAAAAAATAAAAATCCATGTAAATGTAACATTTATTTAAAGAAATCATCTTTTTACTCAATTACCAACTGTATAATTACAATAAGGCACTCCATGGCATGCGTAATTGGACGATTCACTCACTTTTCATGTGGCTGAAGTCACTCGGCCTCGGTCTCATGACACACCACGAGGCATGAGTAAATACCCCAATAACCCATGCATGCCCTTGTTATGCCTTGCTGCTTAAATATACGTTCTCTGAAAGAGCCTGGGTAATCTCTGGGAAAACTCTGAAAACATATTCACATACAATTCTGCACGCATTTCACATATATTCTGTATTATCTTCCCCTTCTTATTACTTTGTTTCATATTTGATTATTTTTATCCAATTATCTTTTCTCCTTGCCTACCAACAGGTCCTCGTTCTACCTAACAAAGCTCTTCTGCCAGCTGCTAGAATCCTCAGAGTTCCATACCACTGCTTGCCTCTGTTAGACACATGTCAGAGCCTCTGGCAATAAACTACAGCTTCTCCCCACAGGTGTCCCCCACCCTATTCAAGCTAGGGGGAATATACTCATTAGACTGGAGAGAAACAGCTGGCCAGCAGCAGGAGGAGTAGGTAGGGCGCTTACTATGGCATGGGAGTAGGGCAGCTTACACTTGATGGGGCCACTGGGTTTATTTTTCCCTTCTCAGTCAATTACCTTATCCCTCCCACTAGAGAGTGATCCCGAAAAGCAACCAGGCAACAAAAAATCAGGGACACCAGAAGGATGGGTAAGCCCCTCCTCTTTCGAGATTCCCCTGCCGGCTTATTTGTGAGCGTGTAATGTCTCTGCATCACTCATTAGGCCAACAGGTATGCCCCGACAAAGCCACACCTAAAGGACCATTTTGCTCCTTCCTGCATATCATCCCTACATCACGGCCACCAGGGGGCAGTCATGCAACAGAAGGAGCTGCCCTCCCTCCCCCAGGCAGGGGGCATTCAATGTGAACGCCTGAGCACTGCCTCACAGGTCGGCACCCGACATCTCTGGGTTGGAACCTAAACCAGGGTCACCTGGATGGCACACAGAAGTGATACCCCTGTGCTAGCCGGGCTGCCCTTTCTTTATTACTAAGAAAAGCTGTTTAGCAAAAGGATCGGGGTCCCCATAGCTACTTCTGCATATATTGTCGGTCAACGTGATGTTTCTGAATCACAACTACAGTAGCTGGCAATTAAATAATTATGAAGTTACATGCCAGAGATTATGATTTCACATGCAGACAAGCAGCAGGAGTAAAAGATGTCCAAAGGACAGGGATCCTGGATCTATATAAATTTCCTTAAAACATGATAATAATGGTAATAACAGGAAATACAGCTAAAATGGTGCATTATTTCCAAAGAGGCATCACAGGCTCTACTCTTTACTACCTCTAGTGCTTTTAGAGGTCAGAGTCTTCCATCACTTGACCCGGATATAAAATGGCCAGCTAGGCAACACACAATTACAATGTAAATATTTTTATGAGGCTAAACTTTTCAGCACTGCTTTATTAGCTGGCCAGAAAACAAACAAACAGATTAGCAACAAAATTGAGCACGATAAGTGCTGTGTTTGTTGGGGGGAAAGCACTGAGCGAGACGGAGAAATGCAGCAGTAGTAATGATTCCTGCAAGACAGATCCTGGGACATTACAAGGAAAAACGAAAAATAATTCTGCATATTTTTTGTATTTTTCTTTCACTCTTTCTTTAGTCTAAGGACAGCTGCTTGAAAACAGGATCCTTGTTCTCAGCCTTCAGGCCCCACGTTCAAAGGCGTCCAACTGTGCCAGACATAGAAGAGCACGGCACACTAATTAGCACACTGAGATTACAGAAACAATACTTGTTCATGTACAGCACCCTGTCCAGCATGCACTGCATGTGCAAATATCAACTATGGTAGCGTTACACAAAGTGTAGATGCGCATCACAACACAGACCCCTGGTGGCAACAGACCCCAAAGAGTAAAGGGGGATACCACGTTCCAAATGGGTTAGTGTCTTTTCTCCCAAGGTGCCGTATTCAAACCAAGGTGGGACAAATCACTTTGTGGTGACCAGCATATGTCAAAATCTGGTGGCCAAATTTTTCTGTGTGGCTACTATTTTTACGGCCTATTCACTGCACAAAGGCATGTCCTCTAGTTTCCCCGCTGTCCACACACAGACACAGTGGCTGTGTGTCTCTCTCAACTATATGTCCTTTCTCCATCTCTATATTTGGCAAACTTTTCAATGTTAGTGTTAGTAAAGAGAACATAAGACACAGAAGGAGAGAATGGATAGGACCTCTAGAAGGACCTTTAGAAGGTCATCAGACTTAGAGATGATGATGTAGTCAACCGACTGCTGAATGGCTCCCTCTCGCCACAGACCCACACCCTTATCTCTCTGGACTTTCAACTTTAGGTAACTTTTTTTTTTTTTTTATCTAATAATCAAAAGCGTAGACTGGAACTCCTGTCTCCCTCACTTTCCACTCACGGACTGCCTGTCCCTATTAACTCCTTCAGTCAGATCCAGATATTGTTTTTTTTGGTTTTCTTTACACATTTTGAAACATAGGGTTTTCAAATTCCCTTTAATTTCGCACAGAAAACTATGCTGTCTGATTATATTCACACCCACCATGGCCCAATACAAATACGGAGAACCATCTGCTGTCTCTATCTCCATTTCTGGTGATGTGGCAGACTGCAGCATATTTAAAGCCCCCTTCCATGCAGTTCCCAAGATCAGGACACATGGCCCACGTGGACCACTAAGCTATAGGCTCACATGGTTGGACCTGGGGTTCTCGGACACACTTCCTTTCTCCAGTATTGCACGTCCTGCAACTGAAATAATCAAAATGACAATTAGATGCTGTTTTGCTACACTACTAGCCACTGCTAAGCAACTGAATATTCCTAGCTAGGACACAATATCAGAAAGAAGTGTGTCCAGAGACTAGGTCCAACCAAAACCTAACAAGTGGTTAGAGCATATGGACGGTATTTCTGGGGGCCTGGGTTACATTCCCAGTAGATCACATTATTTCATTCTCACTACATTTTATGATTTAAATTGCTTCGAAATGGCCAATACTGTAAACAAAAAAAAAAACTGTCATCCTGTTTATTCCTAGTTGCAGGATCTGCAATACCAGAGAAAGGAAATGTGTTCAGGAACCTCAGGTCCAACCAGTGAGCCTGTAGCTCAATGGTTAGAGCACTGGGGTGGTATTCCAAGGACCAAGATTCAATTCCCAGGAGGTCACATTCTTTAAGTCACTACAATCTGTGATTTAAATTGCTTTACAGTGTAAATACTGCACCAAAAAACACTATAGAAGTAGAAAGTAATTACTAACAATATCAAAAAACAATAACTGAAATTGTGTTCTATTTAGCAGAAGTAAATACCTGCAGTTTAACATGAAAAGAAGTGGCCAGTATGATTTGCCAGGTTGTATCTGGTGACCTCTCGACCCCATCTGTCGTACCTGTATTCAAACATTGGCATTTGAATGACCATAAAAGGCATACAAGACGCTAAGGAGTCATTTGCATGCCATTATGTGACTATCAGCAGCACTGTGCAATGACTCCATGCCTTTGTAAGCACGGCGGCATTGTGTAGAGCGTCAGCAGTTGCCCCTTCCCTCACCCAATGACTGCTGTAGAAATTGATGTATCCCTGTTAGTCTGGTGGTACCCACCTCCTGCTCCGATCCCAGCTGTTGTAACCTATACATCCCTGGCTGGTAGTCCAGTGGCACCCCCCATAGCCACTCAGCAGCATCCTCCCTCCCCCCAACCCAGCTAAACCAGATAAACCCCCTTTCCCTCCAAGCCACTCAGCGCACACCACCCTCCACCTCCCCAGCTAACACCTGTCCCACCCACAGACATCCGGCAATGATGAGGGGCCAAGACAATGACGATTGACACTGGCCTTCCTCTTACCACTTGTGCCATCTAAATGTATAGGCGTGAGCACATACATACAGTACAGACAGCTGTTTGCGCTGTACACGCATGCTCAGTCCTATTCATTTAGAAAGGGGCCAGTCAAGGGAGTAAGAGGAGGGTCTGTGCCAGTCATGGTCCTCATTTCTGCTCACCAAATGCTGATGGGTATCTTCAGGTGGGTTGGGAGCCAGCCAGGGGTATAGGGTGGTGGGTGAGGAGTGGATGTGGGGTTGTCATGCTTTGCGGAGGGGGGGAGATGCTGTGATGAATGAGTGCAGCAGAGCAGCTATCCAGAGGGCCCACTGGACTACCAGTGATTTATCTATTACAACAACAGGGTCTGGATAATGAAGGGTGGTACCACTAGGCTACCAGGGATACATCAATTTCTACAACAGGAATCAGGGAGGTACCACTAGACTGCCAGAGATATACAGTAGTTAGTTCTACAATATAGTTCAGGTGAGGGAGAAGAAACATTTTATATTTGTTTGACTGGCACCACTGCTGTGAAAGCATTAAAGAGCATTGTGGTGGAAGCCTCTCAGCACTCCCAAAACTATTTCACTATACCACCACACCCAGTATGCAAGGAATTAACGTCACTGGCATTGGCATAGCGGTGTTTTAACATGACTGTGCTAACCACTTAGCATCGAACAAAGTGTATGTTTGACTAAACCAGCAGCTGAGCTAACAGGTTGTGAATCACTCTATAACCCCCATCAGTGTGGTGCTAAGCCCGTTAGCACCATGCTAACAATATGAATAAGGAGCCCTTCATCTGCTTCTGTTGCCTGTCAATATGTGATGTCACAATTCTATGTTTATGAAGCACAGTTTGTTCTCATTGAAATTATGATGCCAAGTTTATTGCAACCATCAAAAAAAGTGCAGGACTGAAAAGTACGAAAGACAAGGAAAAAAAAAATAAATAAAAAATAAAAAAATCACTCACCGCACTAATCTTCTTTCTTCCAAGGGATCCTTTAGCATCAGTAACTTCTTTGCACTTAGCTGGCTAGGTGCAACTGCCCTGGAGGTGTGCCTTTAAGAGATATTTAAATGAGCATAGGGCCAAGCCAATCAAAAGACAGGAGGGGGTGTGAGCCGAGTGAAAGCTGTTGAATGCTTCAGAATTTTTTCAAAGGAAAAACGAGGGTAAATGCCCCGGAAAAGAATCAACAGGATTCAAAAAACATGCAAATATCCACAAAGGTGGAAATAGAAACAACAGCAACGCAAGCTAAAAACTCATCAATAAGAAACTCTAAATTTGATAAAAGGTGACATAAGAGCCCTTCTCCGACATGTGAACCTGGGAGGAAGGGTGGGAGCTTACTGATGCTGAAGGACCTCTTGAAAGAAAGAAGATTACTGCGGTGAATAATTTTTTCTTCTTACTCCAGGAGTCGTTTAGCATCAGTAGCTTTCTTGCCGACTACCCAGCAGTACTAAGTGGGAGGCAGGCAGAGAACCTACTTGGGAAAGAGGCTCTGCAGAACTGCCGTGCCAAATCTGGCATCAGATCTGGTCTGCACATCCAAACTGTAGTGTTTCACAAAGGTGTGCACAGATTTCCAGGTAGCTGTTTTGCAGACATCCAGTAGGGGAATGTCCCTTGCTGCTGCAAGTGAGGCTGCAATGCCCCTGGTGGAATGGGCCCTAAGCCCCACTGGAGGTTTTTGACTAGCTTTCTCATAGCAGAATCTAATACAAGAGACCAACCGACGATATGGTAGCTGGTTTTCCTCTGTCCTCTGCCTACATCCCCGTAAGTGAGAAACAACTGAGTGGAAGAGCCTCTGGACTATCTAGTATGCTCTAGGTAGTGAAAGATGGATCTTTTGACATCCAAGCTGTGGAGTTTTTGCTCGCCAAGAGTGGATGACTCAGTAAAGAAGACAGGCAGAGTAATGGACTGGTTCAAGTGAAACTCTGAAACCACCTTTGGCAGAAATTTCATATTTGTCCTGAGATAAACTTTATCGTTGTGAGGGATGATGCAATTCAGCTCAGAGCACAGGGCCTGTAGCTCTAAAATCCTCCTGGCAGACGTAATGGCTATCAGGAAGATGGTCTTCCAAGTTACAAATTTGATGTGGGCTGTGGACATAGGCTCATGAATCCACCTTTCGAGCCTATCTATGCAAAGGTTCAGGCTCCAAGGAGGAACAGGCTCCCTGTTGGAGGCTGGAGGTGCAAGAGGCCTTTGAAAAACTGTTTAAAAATGTTGTGGGAAAAAACAATTTCTTCCTTCCCACAGAAAGGTGGGCTGAAATTGCCGCCAGCTGTAACTTGAGTGAAGATGGTTTCAAGCCTGACGCCTGTAAGTGTACCAGGTAGTCCAGCAGCTGGAGGGTCTGAAGCTGATAAGGGTTCAACATTTCTGCTCTTGCACCAGAGGGAAAACCTTTTCCATTTGACTGCATAAGTCTTCTTAGTGTTCAGGATTTTTGCCATCCTCAGGATCTTAAGGACCTGTTCAGAGTACTGTGAGGATGGAAACTCTAACTCCTCAAGAACTAGGCCTTGAGGTGAAAAGAGTGTATGTCTGGGTACTGCAATCCCATCTGAGGAAGGGTCATCAGGGAGCGATTTGGAGGCAGGAGAATGGGCCTGTTGCAGGACATTGAGAAAAGGAGATGGTACCAGGCTTGCCTGGGCCAGTCTGGAGCCACTAGGATCACTGATGCAGGCTGCTGTCCGAGTTT
Source organism: Neoceratodus forsteri (assembly GCA_016271365.2). Taxonomy (NCBI): domain Eukaryota; kingdom Metazoa; phylum Chordata; order Ceratodontiformes; family Ceratodontidae; genus Neoceratodus; species Neoceratodus forsteri. The sequence goes on from CM028133.1 coordinate 833,797,841, forward strand.
CAGTAAAACCCTGAATATCAGGGGAAAAGGAGGAAATCCATATAGGAACCTCCCTGACCAGTCCAGAATCAGGGCATCCAGAGGAAGTGTTCCCGGAACTGGGGGCCTGCAACAGTACTGAGGAAGCTGGAAATTGAGAGGAGAGGCAAACAGATCCACGTCTGGTGTGCCCCACCACCTGAACACTGTGGCTAGTACTTGCTTGTTCAGTGTCCATTTGCTCTGACCTTGACTGATGCGGCTTAGAGCATCCGCCAGAGTATTGAGTTTGCCTGGGAGGTGAATAGCAGAGAGGCTGACTCCCAGGGAGAATGCTAGAGACCAGAGCTTCCAAACAGAATATTCCTGATCTGGTATCACCCTGCTTGTTTATGTAGAACACTGCAATGGTGTTATCCGTTCAAACTTGAACAGCCTGCCCTTCTATGCTGGGAGCGAAAGCTTTGAGAGCTAGTAAGACTGCTCTTGAGTTCCAAAATATTTATGTGCAACTGTGACTCTTTGGGAGTCCAGTTGCTGCTTACTGAGACACTGTCTAAATGAGCTTCCCAGCCCAAAAGGGAGGCATCTGTGGTGATCACCTTTGCGGGAAGAGGAGCTTGAAAAGGAACCCCTGCCTGCAAATTTGCAGGGTTCTTCCACCACAGCAAATTTTGGAGGAACTGCTCTGACAAAGGTATCAACTTGGAAAATGTGTTGCTTCTCTGAGACCAGCAAGCTCTGAGGTAGGCTTGCAGGAGTCTCATCCTGTACCTGACCCGTGGGACTATGGCAGTCATAGAGGCCATATGTCCCAGAAGTTTGAAGAAATGTCTGGCTGGTCTTGGCTGTCCCTGGGTGAAAGAATCTGCCACTGAAAGGAAACTCTGAATTATTTCCTGCAGGAGGAAAGCATATCCCTTCTGAGTGTCCAGCTGGGCTCCTATGAAGGTGAGTAGCTGGGCGGGTTCCGAGTGAGATTTCTTTGCATTTACCAGGAAACCCAGGGACTCCAGACTACATTCTGTGAGGGAAAGACATTCCTTGACCTGGCAAGGAGACTTTGCTACTATGAGCCAGTCATCCAGATGGGGTAGAGAGCGACACCCAGTCTCCTGAGATGTGCTACTACCACTGCAAGATACTTGGTAAAGACTCTTGGGACTGGGGACAGACCAAAGGGCACTGCGGTGAACTGATAGTGACCTGAAGGAAGTTTGAACCTAAGAAACTTCCTGTAAGATCTCCTTATGGGTATGTGAAAGTAGGCATCCTTTAAGTCGAGGGAGGCCAGCCGGTCTCCCTGCTGCAAGGACTGTATGATCAGTGACAGAGTGACCATTTAAAATTTGGGTTTTTTCAGATGTTTGTTTAAATATCTGAGATTTAAGATAGGTCGCCACTCCCCAGTTTTCTTTTGTGTCAGAAAAATATCTGGAATAGAGGCCCTTGCCCTTCCCGTGGGTGGGGACTCGCTCCACTGCTCATAAAGCCAGAAGGTGTTGTACCTCCATTTACAACAGCAGTATCGGTGTTGGGGACAGAGGACTTGACATCTGGGTATGCTTGAGGTCTGGCAGCTGCTTGAACTGTAATGACAGACCCTTCTCCACTATCTCCAGCACCCACTTGTCCAATGTGATGAAGGGCCAGTGCTGAAGATAGTGAGAGAGTCTGCCTCCAACCGGAAATGGGGAGGTGACCTGGACACTCACATCAGGACTTAGACTGAGAGGCAGATGCCTGGGTAGAGGTGGCTCTTCTTTGGCCCCTTCTGCCCCAGCCTCTGAAAGACCCCCAGTACTGGATAAAGTCAGACTGGGGATAGGGGCTGTATGTCCTGGGAACAAAACTTCTGCCCCTACCACCCCTGGGACGGGATCTCTGAGAGGTGGCGGGTTTAGGCTTGGAAGAGTGGCTCTGCCAGGAGGCCTTGTACTCATCCACTTTTTTCATGTAGTCAGTGGTTCTATAATCAAACAACATATTCTGATCACAGGAAAATTCCATGGCCTTGTTCAGAGTGTCTGTGGTCCGACTAGTTGTTCTAAGCCAGGCGAAGCGTCTCAGAGAGATGGCATGTGCCATCGCCCTAGAGGCTGCATCATTGTTATCATCTGCCATGTAGGATTGGCACATAGTAGCTTCCAGGGCAGTTTTTGACGTATCCACCAGCTCCTGCACCACAGAATCTGATCCGTTACGGGCGATAGCCTGGACAGATTTCCAAAGGGCTTTCTGATATTTGACTGAATGCCATGTAAGAAGAAAGCCTGAGAAGCAGGGAAGCTGTGGCACACATTTTCTTTGCTATAAAGTCAATTTTCTTGGAATATTTGTCAGGGGGAGTGAGGGCGAAAAGGAGACTCCAGCTTTCTCACAAGCTGCCTGCTGCACTATACTTTCATAGCTAGGGTGTGTAGACAGGAACTCGGTACCATTTTTAGACAATTTATATTTTCTCTCAAGCCGCTTATCAACCCTTGATACTGAAGTGGGGCGTTGAAGCACCTGCATGGTATTTTTTCTAAATGCATTATAGATGGGGACGACCAGGGTCTTTGAGGATGAAAGACCCTTCATCTCCCTATAATCTTCATCTTCATCGACATCCTGGTTGGGCTCCTGCGTAGGGAGGTCTAGGGTATCCAGCATATTTTGTATAAATGTAAATAAAGAGGAAGGAGCCTCATAGTCACCGGGGGGATCCCCAAGGTGAGGCTCCAGGGACTCCTGGGGCTCAAGGCCCTCAAAATCCATGTCAGGGGCATCATAAAATTTATCATCATCTGCATCACCCTCACAGTCTACAGAAGACAGAACTGTGGAAGAGTGCTTGCCAGCCCCAGTAAATCGAAGACCCATCTTTTGAAGGGTCTGAAACAGTTGACATGCTTCTTCCATATCTTGCACTGATGGAAGAACCTGCACAGTTCGTGTTTTGTTTTCTCTGTATGCTTTAAGCTGCTTGTTGTCTCGCTATTGGCTTTCCCAGGAGCAACGGGAGCATATCTGTTTGAGAGTTTCTTTTTAGCCACTTCATCAGAGGCTTGATCAAGCTTCCTTTTTTGTCACTCATTATTTTTCAATTTGTGAGGAACTTCATCTTTGGAAGCTTTATTTTTTGGCTGGTATCTGAAGGGTTCCTCGGCACCTCTGCTTTTGGTATTAGTACTTTTGAATGGCCCCTCGTCAGAAGCCTTTGATTTATCCTCAGCCTTAGTAATCAAAGGTTTGTCTGTTATGTTTGCCAATTTAAGCAAAACAAACTAGTTCTGGACCTACGAACGGAGTGCAGGTTTCTGTGAAAATGCCACTGGCCAGTCCTGCCCCAGTTAGTAAACTCTGTTTATTACTAGTGCCTTTTTTTTTTTTTTGGTTGTAAAACTGGGATCCATAGCAGTGCCAATCTTAATAGAAACCCAGTAATACTCAACTGCGCACAAGTGGCTGCTGGACCCTTACAGACAGTCCTGACACAGATGATACCAAGGTCCAGTAATATAACAAAAAAGGTTTCCTTGTAATTGCCAATCTAGAGAGAAAACCCCAAAGCACTGTTTAAATATGAAATCTACTGCAGGTGCCTCGCGGAAAACCCCACGAGGTCTGAGGTAAAAAACAAGGCAACTGTCCCTAATTTGACAGTTCCCACAAGAATTTGCCCCCAAAATAAAGGAAACCATCGAAAATAAGCACCCGCGATAAAATTAAGCTTTAAACTAAATAGTCGCGGTAAAAATAAAGTTAAAATAGCGCCATTGCACTAAAAATAAAACATTTGCACAGCGCTAATGAAAAAGTAAAACTTTCACTCAGCACATTAAAGAAAATAATTTATGAGAAAAACTTTACCCAGATAAGCACTAGCAGGCTGTCAACAAGTAAGCATTACGCCACAACGAAGGTGGCATCTAATGCTGAATTAATGCATGGTTGGGAGGGCTGTGGCCGGAGGCCGAGGGCGAACAACAGCCCAACCATGCATTAGATGCCACCGGAGTGGCTTAATGCGCTTGTAACATGGACTGCCCGACGACAGAGTCGCGAGGACAGTATTTTGTCTCGTAAGAACAACGTTACACAGGGAGTCGGTGTGTTCGTCAAAGATTTTTACTGCACTTGCAAACCGTCTAACACAACAGCATTAATATGCTGATGCGGTCAAAACACTGAGTAGCTCTACTGAAACAAAACAGTGCAGCTCACATGGCAGTCCAAATACTGTAGTGGTGTACGCGGGTATTTCAGTCATACCGGCCATGGGAGGTCTGCAGTGGACGCCTGCCTCACCACGGTGTGCGACTCACTCAGAAATTAACATGTTGGCTGGGTCACTTCCCCTTGCTTCCCACAGACTCGTCCGATGTCGGCCACTGCATGTGCTGCTGGGTGTGGTGCTGAGTGAGCTATGTATTGCTCCTGCGAGCGCCCCCCCCGTTTCCATCTCTGTCTAGCTAGTCTCCCTGTCCCTGTCCCACACTTCCCTCTCTGACACTCGATACCCACCTCTACCCAGTGCTGCTAACCTAGCTATCTGGCTGCTGGTGGTACTTCAGTTTTCAACACGACAGATATGCTGGATTAATACCCGCTCCAACTCTGCTGCCGTGATGCCCTTCACCGAATCGCAGCTCCCCATTTCGGCATTCCAATTATTGCCATGTTAAAAGGAAAGTTGGGAGACACCTCAGAGGCAATATTGCTCAGTCCAGCAGAGAAAAAATTCTGAAGTATTCAATAGCTCTCACTCAGCTCACATCCCCTCCTGTCTTTTGATTGGCTTGTCCCTTTGCTCATTTAAATATCTCTTAAAGGCACACCTCCGGGGCAGTTGTACCTAGCCAGCTAAGTGCAAAAAAGTTGCTGATGCTAAAGGACTCCTGGGGTAAGAACTCTACCAGTACACTGAAGGACAGCCTCCTATAACATAGCTAGTGTAGCAGGCATGGAAGCTCAGTCCCCGGTTAGTGGCATTCTGACACGAAATACCCCTTGTAGTAGGTTTGGTCCAGGAGTCCAAACACATTCGGGTACCGCTATAAAGTACATTACACATCAAGGCCCAGACAAGAAAGTACTTTTCACCTGTTGGACAGTCACTGAATTATGCTACAAATGCTCAACTTTCCCCTGGGCTAGATTCAATCCTTGCCTGAAGGGCTAAGAAGTATTGAAGACCAGAAGAACTCTACCAGTATGCTTAAGGAGCGGCTCCTCTAGCACAGCTAGTCAGAGTTTGGGTTAGGATCAGCCAGGCTCATTACACTGGGAAGACTGCTGCTCATGGAACCACATCCCAGCCTGGGGACAGCTAACACTGCAAGTGGGCACTGGAGTGGCCTCTTGTGGTGACCCATGGAAAAAACTCCCAAGTAAAGGGCAGGCACTCCAGTAATCACTGCTTCAGCATGTGGCCATGAACGGCTGTGCGTGGTGCCACTGGAGTAAAGGCAGGATCAAAGGGCACTCCAAGAAGAAAATGCAGAGGACAACGACAGCAATCAGAATAAAGACCCTGGTACTCTTAAGCCCCACGACCCCATAAGATCCCCTACTACCTGGGAGAAGGTAAGTGGGGTGACGGGGCTGGCAAGTTGCCAGGGTCTGAAGGGGGGGGGGGGAGGCTGCCAGCCAGCAGATTAAATATCTGAATACAACAACAAATCAAAATTCAAATTGCAGCCATTTTCTTGTTACCTTTCACACTATTTGGACTGAGACACTTTAAATAAAACTAGTGACAATATGCCTTTACCAGGAGTTGGAAAATTTTTTTAGTTATTTAATCTTTTATGTCCACCAGGTCTCTTAGACATAACCAATTTTGAGAGATCCTTAAAAAATATTAAAAGCAATTCCTCAAAAAGGCCTGTAGTACAAGAGCCCAATAGGAGAAAATGGCTGTTGTATTCAGCAACTTTGTCAAAGGTCAAATCACGGTTCCTGTAATAGGAACATATTAATTAGGGTGAAAGGGCGTGGACTGAAATAGAAAGCGAAAGCGTTCCCTTTTCGAGCAGTTTAATAGTAAAAATACAGCACTAATGTATAAATAATGGCAAACAGAGCTTAAGTAATTAAAAAAGCCCAAATTAAAATAGTAAACAGTCAGTGCAGCCTTCGATTCCTAGGGATCAATCAGTAACTAGAAAGACTAAAATTAAAAGAAAATCACTAATTAATGCAGAGTAATCAAAAACGAAGTGTAAATACACTAAATTAAAGATATAAACTAACTGGACAACCAGCTGTTACTGGAGTTCACTACATAGCAACTGCTTTCTTCAGGCAGAGAAACAGATCCAAGTAACCGGGAGTGTGGAGTGCAAATCCAGAGTTTGACCCTACATTCCAAATTCTAAACTTTGTACATGCTCTATTCTCCAGGGCATCACTCTCAACCGAGATGACTGCATAAAGTGTAAACATTAAGTGAGGGATTCCTGGGGTCAGAATAACTGGCCATTTACACTTGAAAAACTGATGGCCAATTATTATAAATAAATATTATAAAAAGGGTCTGAGAAATGGAGCTTTCTGATTGGCTGCAAACATTCTAACAGCCTTATGTTAATCTTTTATTAACATACATGTAGAGCTTAACCATATGCTGAACAAGGTTTAAGACTGTTTAAAAACATTTTTTATTATAATAGCAATAAGGCACTCCCTGGGATTGTGTTAATGGTCAGTTAATCACCCCCTAGGGGCATGTGGCATTCGGCTACACCTCGTGCCACAGTACACCCCAGAAGGTGATTAACAGACCATCAACATAACCCTTGGTCATGCCTTATTGCTTTATTAACCAAGGCTTGGGGAATTTTTTTTTTTTACCCTAATGTCGCATTTCCTTACTTTTGTGGGATTAAGGGGCAACCTTAACGTATACCTAAACATGATAAAATACACATTACTTTATAATGTTGGTAGGATACTTTTAATGGCATGCAGTACCCAGTCAATGTGCCAATCTCCACTCTTACCACTCCTTGTTCCAAACAGCCCCAGTAACACACTGGCATGTCCTCCATCACCCCACCCCTGTACCAAGCAGTCACAGGTGTCCAGTGGCACCCTCATCCTGCACAATGCCCTGTTCAACGTACCTCTGGTGCCCTGTTGTACCCCCTCCCACACGCTGCCCCATGTCCAGGTATCATTGGTGTCCAGTGCTACCCATCTCCCACACTCTGCCCCATGTACAACTATCAAACACACATACTGTACACTCACACTCCAGAGCCAGGAGTATGTTTGTTTTCTCCAGTGAAGTTGGAAAATCCAAAAATGATTTTTATATCCATAGAAGATGCGCTGAAAGTGTTTAATTATCACAACATTCAAAGACACAGCAGGTAAATCTGCTCTCAGGTACCCCAGCACTTTGCCAATTAAGACTTCGTCAGAGGGTGGTAACCGGATGGATAACCGGCTTTTTATATACTGGCAATTAATTAAAATATCATGATGCAACAAAAATCAACCAGTCAGAATACAACAAATGGTTATTAGATGCCAGTAAAAGAACTCATTATAAAACAAAATGATGCTTCATTCACTATTAAGATCAGTGATCAAGTCTGACTAATGAAAATTTAAATCCAAAATAGAAATGTGTAACAGCTAATCAGAACACTCAAATTCAAAAATGTCTAAAAAAAAAAAAATAATAATTTCTATCAGTATTCTGATCCAAATTTCATTCAAATGACTGCAACAGTTACTCTATTGCTAAATCAATTAATCTGATCCAAGAAAATATATATAAAATAAATATATTTTTGAGAAAACTAAAAATAAAGGAATAACCAAATCAGATAACAGGAAAGGTAAATACTATATAACAAATTTCTAGCTAGTCCCTGGTTTGTGATCAGTAAACAATTAAACAACAAACAAGATTAACTAACCCCCACTGTTTCAAAACAACTACTCTAATTATATATTCATTAGCCTCAAGATAATTTAAAAGAATCTATGCCAACATCTGCATATCTAACAGTATATCTTACATGGATCAAGCTTCATTATTAGCAAAAGGTCATTGCACACTCTGGTTAGTATTCAAGACGAAAAAGGAGCAATACATTTCTCACTCCTTGTTCCAAACTGCCCCAGTAATACACTGGCATGTCCTCCATCACCTCAACCCTGTACCAACCCTATACCAAGCAGTTCCTGGACATGGGGCAGAGTGCGCAGCATATGGGTGTGGGCAGGACAGTAGTGTATTGGGTAGGTAACTGGCTGGGCGGCAGGACACAGAGGGTGGTGGTAAATGGCTGTCACTCCACAGAGGGAATAATGACCAGTGGGGTACCACAGGGATCAGTGCTGGGACCGGTCCTGTTCAACATCTTCATCAGTGACATTGCGCAGGACCTAGAAGGCAGCAGTTCACTGTTCGCTGATGACACAAAGCTCTGTAACAGAGTAGACACACCAGAGGGTGTAGACAGAATGAGAAGGGACCTGCAGAAACTTGAAGAATGGTCAGGGGTTTGGCAGTTGAAATTCAATGCAAAGAAGTGCAAGATAATGCATATGGGGCACAAAAACCCTGGCACAATATATATCAGTTGGGAGGTGAGGATACAGCATGCACCAAGCAGGAAAGGGATCTTGGGGTTATCTTCTCTGATCACCTCAAGGTAGGGAAACAGTGTGACAAGGCAGTAGGTAAAGCAAATAGGATGCTGGGATGCATAGGCAGGGGCATCACCAGCAGAAAAAGGGAGGTCATAATTCCACTATACAAGACACTAGGGAGGCCCCACCTGGAGTATGGTGTACAGTTCTGGAGACCTTACTTACGTAAGGACATAGACAGGGTAGAGAAGGTTCAGAGGAGAGCAACAAAGATGGTACATGGATTGCATCACAAGTCCTATGAGGACAGGCTGCAGTAACTGAACATGTGCTCCGTGGAGGAGAAGAGGAAGAGACGGGATATGATAGAGACATACAAGTATCTTAATAGGGAGGAACAGGGTGCAGGAAGACACTATTTTTAAGCAAAAAAGATGTTCCAGGACTAGAGGGCATGGGATGAAGTTGCAGGGTGGACGATTCAGAGGAAACGTGAGGCAGAATTTCTTCACAGAACGGGTGGTGGACAAGTGGAACACCCTGCCAGAGGACGTGGAGGGGGCCGAAACAATCACGGGATTTAAGAATGCATTTGATAGACATGAAGGAATTCTGGAGGTCAGGGTTAGGGGGCAACAGACTTCTAGGAAAACATAAAGTAAATTTACAAGCTCAAATGGGCAGACTGGGTGGGCCATAGGCCCTTATCTGCCGATACTGTCTATGTATCTATGTGTAGGAGGGGGTACAACAGGACACCAGAGATACTCGGAACAGGGCATTGTGCAGGATGGGGGTGCCACTGCCATGCAGTACCCAGTCAATGTGCCAAAAGATCTTCTGTGGATATAAAAATTATTTTTGGATTTTCTGACTTCACTGGAGAATACAACATTTTCCTGGCTCTGGAGTGCGAACAGGGCTCGGTGCTGGGGCTGGTTTTGTTCATCTCTTCATCAATGACATTGGAGATGGCATTAATGGCAAAATGTGCCTATTCACGGATGACACCAAGCTCTGTGGGAGAGTGGACATAGCTGAAGGGACACGGGACCTACAGGAAGATCTGGAAAAGCTAGGGAGGTGGTCCGGGATCTGGCAGCTTGGCTTCAATGCCAAGAAATGCAAAGTTATGCATATTAGAGCCCAGAATCCTACGACAGAGTACTACCTGGTGGCGTCCGAGTATCTGCCATCAGAGGAGAAGAAGGACCTGGGAGTGATGATCACTAGTGACCTGAAGCACTCCATGCAGTGCAAGAAAACAGCAGCAAAGGAAAACAAGATGCTGGGATGCATATCTAGGGGGATCACTAGTAGGAGAGAGGAGATTATACTGCCCTTGTACAGGTCACTGGTAAGGCCGCATCTACAGTATGGAGTTCAGTACTGGTGCCCACACCTCAAAAAAGACATTATCCTGCTGGAGAGATCCAGGGGAGGGCTACAAAGATGACAGCTGGTCAGCAGGGTAAGGCATACAAGGAGAGGTTGAGGGCACTGAACATGTACTCCCTGGAAGACAGGAGAGAGAGAGAGAGAGAGAGAGAGAGAAGAGTGGACATGATTGAGACCTTCAAGTACTTGAAAGGGATAAATAAGGCTGATAAACAGAATCTCTTTAAGCTGAGTGGCAACCATAACACGAGGGGGCACAGTGTTAAGCTGGAGGGTGGAAGGTCTAGGAGGGAGGTCAGGAAGCACTTCTTCACAGACAGGGTGGTGGACACTTAGGATGCGTTGCCAGAAGAGGTAATCTCGTTGAAGACAGTGGGCAGCTTTAAGAGAGGCTGGGACAGGTACAGGGGGAGGGTAAGGGTCATGGGTAGGGAGGATGGGAGGAGTGGGGAAAGGGGGCAGGGACAGTAGCTCAAGCTGTGGACCCTGCAACACAAGCAGACTGGATAGACCAAACTGCCTTCTTCCGCTGGCTTCTTTGTATGTACGTTCATATGTTACAAATAAAAATGTTTCATCTATTATTTATATAGGACTATATTTACCGTAACTATAAAGTCTGTTACTTTATAACCATTATGGGTTATTTTTTGACCATTATGGGTTATCGTACAACAAAACTGTAAAGTATGATGCTGATTATGAATCATAAACGCATCTTCTGTGGATATAAAAATTATTTTTGGATTTTCCGACTTCACTGGAGATCACAACATCCTCCTGGCTCTGGAGTGCGAGTGTACAGTACGTGTTTGTAATGCTTACTCTGGGCTGGCAAGCCCCCACTGTCAGTGCAGCACCCTTTGTCTTTTTTCTATGTCCAAGTATACCTGGTGTTCAGTGGTACTTGCCTCCACACCCTGCCCTATGTCCAACTATACCTGGGATCCAGTGGTACCCCCCCCCCCAGACAGATACTGGGCACCCTACTCCAGTGTCGGACAGAGTAATTTAAAAAAATAAAAACAATGTTTCCTTCCCCACCAACCCACTCACTAACACCTATAGCTCCCTCTTCTTCCTCCAGACCACTCTGCAATATAACCCCCTCCACCAAGCCCACTAGCACCCCATTCTAGCCCTCCTCCCCATACCACCCATAACAACATGCCACCCATATAAAAATGAACAACAGATGGCAACCAGCACAGCCCTTCCATCGCCTTCCTTCTCGGACAGTCAGCTTCCATATGAATAAAAAATGCCATTAGCTGGTTCCGATCACGCTTTATTTCATTCAAAAGGCAGCCAACTGAGTAGGTGAGAGGAGGACAGCAATGGTTGCTGTCTCTTTTTTTAATTATGGGTGGCATGTGGAAGTTTGGCATGGAATTTGCTGCTAATGGACTAGGGGGATGAGGGATTATATTGCTGTGTGATGAGAACATACGAAACTGCAAGCAGATAAAGACATTATGGCCTGTCAAGTCTGCTCAATTGTGCAGCTAGCAGCCCTTACACTACAGCTGCCCCTCCCTCACTACAGTGACCTTCCCCCTTACCCTATCCCATCCCCTTCTGAAGCAGCCCACTGTTCTCCAGGATACCACTTCCTCTGGCAATGTTTTCCACACAGACACCACCTAGTGTCTCCTCCTTTGGCTCCTGAACCTTCCCCTTCCAATTTCAGATCATGTCCTCGAGTGTCCCTCCCCCTCCTTAATTTGACAATTTCCGTGCCCGTCTTATTTATTCCCTTCATGTACTTGAAGGTTTCAATCATGCCCCCCCAACCCTCCTCTCCTCTCCTCCAGGGAGTACATATTCAACTCCCTCATCCTGCTCTCGCAGGGGAAGTCGCCTAGCCCCCAAATCATTTTTTGTTGCCCTGTACTGCACCCCCTCCAGTAACCCAATGTCCTTCCTCAGGTACAGTCATCAGAACTGCATGTATGGTCTATCCAGTGACCTGTATAGCAGCAGGATCACTTTTTGATACTTTTTTTTTTTTTTTTTAATTACTCGATCAAACATCAGGGTTGTGCACCCAGCATCTGAATTGGGGTGAGGAGGGTCTTTAGTGGTACCAGGGATTAACAACTGATGATCAGAAAGTCTTTTTTTTTTTGTTTCCGACATCAGAACTGAGCATCCAGTGTCAAGACCACCTTCTTTTCTTTTTTCAGCAAAATAGAGGCTAGACTACCAGTGTCCGGAATTTTTTCCCCCTATTTTATTACGTTTGACACCAATGGGGGCTCTTTTTCTCGTTCAAATTTGTGTGCGTTTCTGATTCACACTCTGGCTATCAGGTCCATTTTAGAATTCCACAATGTAGTGAAGTCCTTGGTTAACCTCTTACATAACTGCCACAATGCATCCATTTTCTACTACAGAATGCTATGGCTGAGAGGGACATAACCCACATCATACAGTTCTTAAATAGTGCTTACTGCCAGTGTGTAGATCAGCAACACTCACTGAGGTTACTAAAAGGATAGTAAAGAAGGAAAGTAAAGAAGGAACATTAACAGACTTTGAACTAGTGGTGAAAAACAGGTTCTATTAGTTAAAATAACTCACAGGTTCAGTGTTCTCCTTTAATGCTACAACTGTTTTTTTTATTTTTTTAATGAACATTTTCAGTTACAACTTTAACTGTTCTATTGTAGATGAGTTTTCTAGGTTTACAACCTTTAACTTAACTTAACCTTTTTAGAATGCCATCAGCCAATCAGAATTCTCCATTTCTAATCACTGTATTATACACTTTAGTATTTAACTGTACCGCCCATCTCCATTTTATGTTGTATAGTTCTCCCAGATCCCACTTGAAAATTGGTGTTCTCTGACCTAGGGTTCTTAAAAAAGTTAAACTTTTAAAATTAAAAGTCTTGATTAAGCACCCAATAATTTTCTGTGGTTCATTTTTTTCCAGAAAGATTATTTTAAAGTCAACATTTACAGCATTAAAAATAACAGAAGGCAGCTTTCCTGCAGAACTGTAGTTTATTCTAAATGGTTGATGGTATTGTCACAAACCCGCTCAGCAGGTCAGGCCCTCTACTCCCAAAGTGCCAACCTCCGGGCGCAGTCTTGTGAACAGTGTAACAGACAAGGTAACCCTCTTGTCTGTTTTTGCGAGTTCGGATCAACCTTTGGTCTCGAGTTCTGCAGGGATTCAAACTGTTAACCTCTTGTTAGAATACCCAATGCACAGGCTCAGATATATCTGTCTTCGGGGGGCTAGATATCTTTGCCTACGGGCACCTAACCAGGTATACAGAGATGAACCCTTTAAATCTTTAATAAAGACCTCAGATTTAAAACGCTTCTCTTTCCAGTTTGGTACCACCATACAAGCTGATGTTTAGTATCTGCAATAACCATATACTTTTCTTACAACTAAAAAGAAGTCAAAGACAGACCAAGTAAGTTCTAAAAAGGATTTTACTAAAATAATTAAAAATATGTCAAACCACAGAATACAAAACTGTTATATCACAAGACATACAAATCTTTTAAAAGAACATGGTTTTAAACAGTGCAATTCCTACTACAGTACTTAGTCTCTAAATACTTGCTTAAAGTGCTCCAAAGATGTGTCCTTGTCAGAGTCTAGGTAAAAAATGTGTCTCAGTGAAGTAAAACAGACTAAATTAAATGCTGGCTTTTACCCCACCTCTTTTCAGGAGGTCACCTAGCTCCTCCCTGTCAGGATATATAAAAATATATATCTTACACGAAAGTATTACAGTTTGCTACTTCAGCATAATTCATGTCCTTCAAATGACACTTCGTTTGATACCATGCTGTATCCTCCCTCACACAGGCTTCACAGGGACATTTACAACCTTGCACCCCCGTGTAACAACCTAGGTTCCTCTCCATCATCATAAACCTTCTTTATGATTTCTCTCAACAAAATTAACAAACAAGTCTGTAAATAACTCAAAGAAACAGGATCCTTGATTAAAGTGTTCCATGTAACACACTGTCTCTAAAAACTGAGTGTGTGTGAACTCACATGCTGTCAGCATTTTTCTTATGGCTTCCATTTCTCAGCTGAAATCTGGGTGGGGGGGATGAGTAAGGTCACTCCTAGAGCAATTGATTTTCAGCAGGAGACATTCAGTAATACATTTTATATTAAAAAAGAAATGATACAGCACTCACAACTGGCTGTCTACATCACACTCCTCCCCACCTAGACTGAATTTGGGGGATCTATCCCCTACATGGGAGCTTCCCAGATCAGTTTACTCCTCATAGACCCTAGACAGTCCATCCAAGTTCTGGTTCTTCACTCCAGCCCTAAGTACGATTTTTAGATCATACCCTTGTAAAGCAAGACTCCATCTTAGTAGTCTGCCATTGTTCTTTCCCATTTGCGTTAGCCAAACCAGGGAGCTGTGGTCAGTCTGCACCACAAAATGCTGCCCATGCAAGTATGGCTCTAATTTCTTTAGGACCCGCACTATGGCAAAACACTGCTTTTCCACCGTGGAGTTCGCTTGCTCCCTGGGAAGCAGCTTCCTGCTCATGTACACTACTGGGTGATCTGTCCCTTGGCTGGACGTCTGGCTCAGTACTGCCCCAATACCCACGTTTGAGGCGTCCATCGGAACTTTAAAGGTTTTGCTATAATCAGGGCTTGTCAAAACAGGAGCACTGCACAGTGCCTCCTTCAGTCTGGTAAAGGCTTCCTCACAGGCTGGGCCCCAGGTAATTTTCTTTGTCAGATCAGACAGGGGAGCAGCCAGCGCACTGTAATTGGGTACAAATTTCCTGTAGTAGTCTGCTGTCCCTAGAAAGCTCCTGACCTGCTTCTGGGTTTCTGGTCTGGGCCATGCCTGGATCACCTCTATCTTTATTTGGTTAGAACGGAGCTGTCCCTGGCCTACCACATGCCTGAGGTATGCCACTTCTCCTACGGCCACCTGGCATGTCTTGATTTTGACAGTGAGCCCGGACCTCTGTATCCTGCCCAGCACTTCCCTAAGGTGGGAAAGGTGTTCCTCCCAGCTGGTACTAAAGATGGCAATGTCATCCAGGTATGCCACGGCATACTCCTCAGCACCATTTAACACCTGGTTCACCAACCTTTGGAAAGTGGCCGGGGCCTTCTTCATTCCAAAAGGCATTACTTTAAACTCAAATAAGCCTATCGGAGTGATGAAGGCTGACCTCTCCCTAGCTCTGCCTGTCAATTCTACCTGCCAATACCTCTTGGTCAGGTCAACAGTCGTAAGGTAGGTCGCCCCTCCCAACTTGTCCAGGAGTTCATCCGTCCGGGGCATCGGGTCGGCGTCAGACTTTGTGACTGCATTCAGTCCATTGTAGTCCACACAGAAATGAGTTGAGCCATCTGGCTTGGGCACAAGGACTACGGGTCAGGCCCAGAGACTGTGGGATCTCTGGATTACCCCTAAATCCAGCATCTCCTCCACTTCCCTCCTAATGTCCTTTTGGACAGTCTCTGACACCTGATATGCTGTTCGCCATATGGGCGTCTGTTTCCCTGTCTCCACATCATGTGTTGCTAAGGGAGTTAGTCCAGTCTTTGCGCTAAACAAGGGGGCAAAGTCTGCTAAAACCTCTCTTACTTTCTGGACCTGGTCTGGGCCAGCTGGGGAGACAATTTTACTGCCTCTACAGAGGACTCCCGCTTACTTTCTTCCAGCAAATCCAGAAGGGGGTCTCCTTCGTCCGTCCCCTCCCCATGACTACACACTGCAAACACCATGTCAGCCCCATTTGCATATGGCTTCATCATGTTGACATGGTACATCCTTCTGTCAGGTAACTCCACAATGTAGTTCACGTCATTTACCTTTCTAACCACTTTGTACGGTCCTGCCCACTCAGCTTGCAGCTTGTCTTTCCGGACCAGAATAAGGATCATGACTTCCTGACCCACCATGTACGAACGAGCTCTAGCTCTGCGGTCGTATCACACTTTTTGTTTCTGTTGAGCAGCTACCAGGTTGCTCTGGGCTGTCCCCATAAGCTCCTTCAGCCTTTCCCTAAACCTAAGGACGTAATCCAGAATGGGAATTCCCTGGGTGGCGTGCTTGCCTTCCCAGTCCTTCCGGATCAAGTCTAGGGGCCCATGTACCCAGCATCCATATAAGAGTTTGAAGGGGGAAAATCCTGTTGACTCTTGGGGCACCTCCCTGTATGCAAACAACAGGTGGGGAAGGTATTTCTCCCAGTCCCTCCCATGCTGTTCAGCAAATGCCCGAAGCATTGACTTTAGGGTACCATTCAATCATTCCACAAGTCCATTGGTTTGTGGGTGATACGGTGTCATGCATCTCTGCACCACTCCACACTTCTCCCATAAACATTTCATCAGGTCCAACATGAAGGAACCCCCTCGGTTGGTAATTACCTCCTGCGGAAACCCAACACAGGGGAAAATCCCAAGTAAGGCAGCTGCCATTTTTGTCCATCCTCAGTGAGGATAGGGCGACTGCCTCTGGGTACCAGGTGGCATAATCCACCACAGTCAGGATGAATCTCTTCCCTGAGGAGCTGGGGGTATTTAAAGGCCCCACAGTATCCATTCCCACCCTCTGGAATGGCTCCTGCACTATGGGCAATGGAATCAGGGCTGCTTGGGTTTTCTTGCCTGCCTTCCCTATTTCTTGGCACCGGTGACAAGACCTGCAATACTCCTTCACCTGCTGGGTAAAGTTAGGCCAGTAGAAATTATGGGCTAACCGCTGCGTTGTGCGTGCGATTCCCAGATGACTAGGCAAGGGAATATCATGTGCAATGTTGAGCAACTGCTCATGATACCACTGGGGAACGACAAGCTGCCTGCCTAGCATCCCTCCCTCTGTCTGTACTGCCTGAGTATACTTAAGTCCATTTTGCCAATAAACCTTGTCTGCCATCACCTCCGTGTTTCGTCAGAGTCTGCCCAAGCCCTCAGCTTCTCTAAACTAGGGTCACTCCTCTGAGCAGCTGCAAACCCCTCACACATTCCCAAGGCATGGGACTGGTCCCATTCAGTCGCTAAACTAGGGTCCCTAACACTAGCATCAGGGCCCTCAGGATCACTGTCAATCCCAACCCTCGGACAATGGGTCACCCCTCCCTCTTCGGAGTAACCTTCTGTAGCTGTGTGGTCACTTGCTACTGGCGAAATTTCTACCCCTTGTTTATCAATCTCCATATCAGAAGACACAGGCTGGTGAACCAGCCTCTCAGTGATTTCCACAATGGCTTCTGTGGGGTTCAGGGAACTACAATTTTTCCTTGCCACTTGGCTACGGGTAACTGCACATACCATCCCCTGCTGGAGACTGTTACCCAGGATCACATCCACTACTAATGTTTTGGCTACAGCCACCAGTTGTACAGTTCCCCCCCGTTTCACCCCAGTCCAGGAGAACACTAGCGAGTGGCAATGTTTTTTCTTCACCAGTAAACCCTTGTACAGTTACGTATGTATTGGGTATAAGCTGACCAGGCTGTACCAGATCCCCCTTTACCAATGTCAGGGGTGCCCCTGTGTCCCTTAACCCCTGCGTCTGTACACCATTTACTATAACTGGGTGCATGTGTTCCTCATGTTCACTGGCATGCTCTCAGGGACATACAAACAACCCACTTCTTTTCTAGCACCCTGTTGTGTATTTTGGCTCGCCTTTTTTGGGGCACTGCCAGGCAATATGACCAGTTTCCCTACACAGCCAACATGCATTTCTTTCTTCAGATAAATCTTTTCGTTGAAACCTGGGGCTAACTGGTTTCGGTGGAGGTAGTGAGGGTTTTAGCTGCCCTGAAAGCGCGCTTTTCCCTTTCTGTGCTGCCACGCTCGCTCCATTCACTCTCAGAGCAGGTCTGCTCTTGGCATAGTGGTCAGAGAGTTCAGCAGCCTCTTGCACTGTTTTTGGATCTCGGTCCTCTAGCCAGGTTTTTAGCTCTGCTGGGCATGCCCAATAAAACTGTTCTAAAAAAAAAAAAAATCACATTTTCAATTTTATCAACAGAAATTGCCTCAATTTCTACCCATTAACATTTTAAAAACTGATGTTGTTTCGTGGCTAGCTCCTCGTAGCTCATATCAGGGCTTCTCCTGAGCTTACGGAATTTAGCTCTGCATGATTCAGCAGTTAATTCAAATTTTGTTAACAATGCAGCTTTTAACTTGCTGTAATCGTCAATGTCCTCATTGTTCATTTGACCCAATGCATCCCGAGCTTTCTCGGTAAGTGGTGGGGATAGCTGGAAGCTCCAGGACTCTCT
Organism: Neoceratodus forsteri; assembly: GCA_016271365.2. Classification (NCBI taxonomy): domain Eukaryota; kingdom Metazoa; phylum Chordata; order Ceratodontiformes; family Ceratodontidae; genus Neoceratodus; species Neoceratodus forsteri. The sequence continues at coordinate 833,816,072 of CM028133.1, forward strand.
AGAAATTTTAGCCTGAATACAAACTTTTTCAAAAGAATTTAAAAAGGCATCCATGTCCTCCCCTTCCTTAAACCCGGCTATTAATTTGGAGTTCAATTTGTAACCCAGTCCTGCAGTCCCAGTTAAACCCAAGCCACTTACCTGCTCTGGTGTCGCTGGTTGGAGTCATAGCTTCTCCAGTTCATGTTGCCACTGGCTCCTCTCTCTCTCTCCTCTGCCTGTGTTCTCTCTCTTCTCCTCTGCAGCTCGCTGGCACTCATGCTCCTCACGGTCTGCCTCCCTCTGTTGTCACTCTGCCTCCAGTTCCATCCTGCGCAACTCAATTTGCAGTTTGAGTACCTCTGGATTCAGGATACTGGTGACCATCCCCTGCTGCTGTGGCCCTTCACTGACAGTGGCCCTGCTGTCCTTTTCAGTCACAGTCGGTGACTCGCTGCTCTGGGTATCTACTACCATCAGGGCCTCTATGAGGTTCTGCTTTTTGGCTGTCACCTCGAACGGCACTCCTCCGTCCCTGCACAACTGCTTCAAGTACTCTACAGTGTGCCTGCTGTAGTCGGAAGCCATCTTCTTCTTCCCTGACTACGGCTACTCTGACTTGCACTTTAGAAAAAAATAAAATAAAATGGGTAGGAACTGGACTGTACGCCAAGTGATATATATTTCTGTTTCCTTTTTAAAATAAAACTCTGTCTTTTTCTTTCTCTGTAAGACAGCTCACGGTCTCAGCTGACACAGAACAATAAAAGCTTGTGATACCAAAATCATGCCACCGCTGCCAACCAATCTGTCACAAACCCACTCTGCAGGTCAGGCTCTCTACTCCAAAAGTGCCAACCTCTGAGCACAGTCTTGTGAACAGTGTATAGCTTGACAGAAGATACCAATAGAAAGGACTACTGTGTGACTGAACTTCTCTGCTGGGACTAAAGTAGAAGAACTTTTGTATTTGGACCTTTAATTTAGGGTAAAAAACTAACATACAAAACAAAACAAAAAAAAGTGTGTGTTTGGGTTAACTGAACTGAATGGGTAACTGAAAAGTCATCTAGGTGTAAATCTCAGGTGACTGAAAGGACTTAACTGCTGTGAGGTTTAAATTACTTGTAGAAAGATCTGGTAAGTAGGGGAGTGGCTTAGCTGAAGGAAGCTACATTTAAAGACTGCCTTAGAAAGATTCTGCTAATAGCGTGACAGAAGATACCAGGAGAAAGGACTACTGTGTGACTGAACTTCTCTACTGGGACTACATTGCCTCTCCCCAAAGCTAGTTCTATTTTTATAGGCACAGGATTTGACTGACAACAGGAACTTCCTGTTTAGGGGCAGGAAGTGAGTGATCACAGAACCACCAAGGACCCACCATCCTAGAAGGGCAAGAGTAGCTCTCTGGCCCCCTCTAGCTGCTGGAGGTCTGCCTCTGAACAAGTAAGTGGTCTACTGAGAAATATAGGATATTCTTGTCTCAGAACAGGACAATCAGGAGCTTAAAGGGCACACAGGCAGAAAGTAAGGAGAGAGAAAAAAAAAAACAGAGGAAAGAGTAAGGATTGCAAACAGTTAAGGGGCCAGAAATAAGACATGATTGGAGTGGTGCAGTGCAGTGGCTGTGGAGCAGCAGTCTTCCGGGAGATGTTCTGGAGGATGCGGTGTTGTCCCATCTGCAGGCACCTCTCTGGGCTGAGGGAGGAGGTTGCTCATCTCCAGGCTGAGTTGGCCAGGATTTGTGGGACCTCCTCTTCCATCCAGGGACCACCAGTGCCACTGCCATTGCCTCAGAGGTTGCCAAGAAAGAGGAGGCGGTTGGACCACAGTGGGCTCAGGGAGGGTGAGGGTGGTGGAACAGAGGCACATCCCTCCAGTTGTGCACGCTCCACAATCCCTATGCCATTCTGGCAAAGTGTGGTTCCTCTGTGGAGGCTCACAGTGGAGGCCAAGGAGGATGCTGGGAACCTCCACAAGGAGACCCACAGGAGGGCGGCAGGGGACCCTGCAGGGAAGGAAACAACTCCTGGTGGGGGACTCCATTGTTAGGAAGGTAGAACTGGGCAAGGAAGGGGAGCGAGAGGTAAGGTGCCTGCCTGGCGCCATGGCTTGGAGGGACAGGGAGCGAATCCTCAGGATTGCTGGAGTAGCTGCATGCACAGGGGAGGGAGCTGGATGTCATTGTCCACCTAGGGACAAATGACCTGGCTAAGAAAGGGATTAGAGCAGTGCAGGAAGAGTTTGTGGAATTGGGGAGGGGCCTTAGTCAAGTAGCACGACGGTAACCTTCTCGGAGGTGCTACCCATCTATGGCATAGGAGAGGCTAGGGTGTTCCATCCATGGGATTCAATCAGTGGTTGAAAAACTGGTGTGGAGCTCAGGGATTTGGCTTCACTGGGGACTGGGGTCCACCTGGAGTGATGCAAGCCTATACTGGCATGATGGGCTGCATCTGTCCGGAGGGAACCAGGATCCTAGGTGATGGGTTTAAATGCTTCATTGGCAAGCTTTTAAACTAGTCAAGGGAGGCACTGGAAAGGAGCAGGAAAATCCTAGCCCCCAAAATCACGGTAGTAAGTGTGGCAAACACCAACATGGAGGTGTCGATAGGGAGAAGGGCAGGGTAAATGGAGAAAGTGACAAAGGCAAGAAGGACAGGGATGGGGCAAAAGGGGTAAGACCATCAGGAAATGGAGGGTAATGAGTACCAATGCCGTAGTATGGGCAACAAGCTCCCTGAACTGGTGGCCTTAATGGAAGAGGATGCCTGGATATCGTAGCAGTCACAGAAACATGGTACACAGAGAACCATGACTGGGATGTTAACATACCAGGGTACATAACTACAGGAGAGACAGGCGGGGAGAAGAGGGGAGGAGTAGCTCTCTTGTAAAGGAAGGGATACAAGCAACTGAACAAAAGAGTAAACAGGGAGGAGAGGAGGCACTGTGGGTCACCTTGGAGACTGGAAAGGCACCACAATCCGCTTAGGGGTTGTGTACAGACCCCATGTCAGGGGAAGGAATGGACAAGGATATAATGGAAGGCATTCTTAGAATGGCAGAGAAAGGGAGATACTGTTGATGGGAGACCTGAATATGCGGATGTTAACTGGAGCAATTTGCTGCAGCCACATCCAAGAGCAGGGCCATTCTTGATGCCCTACAGGTGGCAAGAATTAGACAGCTAGTTTTGGAACCCACTCGTGAGGAGCAATCTTAGACCTCGTACTCTCAAACGGGGGCAGTGAGAGGATCTCAGATCTAGAAGTGGGTTGCCATCTGGGGACAAGTGACCATCAGACAGTGTGGTTCACGTTAAACTCAGCTACAGAGTCAAGCCATACAAAGTGAGGGTACTGGACTTTAGGAGGCTGACTTTGGCAAGATGGGAGAGTGCCTCAGAAAAGCACTAGCAAATAGGCTAGAAGGAGGTGTGGAGCAACAATGGGGAATTATCAAAACTGCCATCACAGGGCAACAAGCCTTTGTGTGAAGCAAATAAACAAATCAAAGCGAAAGAAAAAGCCACTATGGTTCTCAAGAGGTGGCTGTGAAAGTCAGGAAGAAAAGATAGCATTCGGAGTATAAGGAAACACAGAAGGAGCAGGACAGAGAGCTGTACCAGTTAAGGCAGAAAGAAGCAGGGAGGGAAGTCAGAATAGCAAAGGCCCAAACTGAGGAAAAGATAGCCAACTCAGTTAAGAAGGGGGATAAAACCTTTTATAGGTACATCAGTGAGCGTAGAAAGACAAAGGGAGGGATAGTGAGGCTGAATAGAATGAGCGGTGGGTGGGCAGAGGGGACAGTGAAAAAGCAGGAATACTGAGCGAATATTTCAGCTCAGTATTCACAAAGAGGAGGAAGTGCCTAATCAATTAACAGAAGCACTCTTGATAGAAATTCGATCCAGTCCTTTCACAGAAGAAAGGGTTCTGCAAGAACTCCTAAAACTGAAGGTGGACAAAGCAATGGGTCCTGATGGAATTCACCCAGAATTCTAAAAGAATTAAGGAAGGAACTAGTGAAACCACTGGCTACTCTTTTCAATAAATCATGGGAGGATGGTGTGGTACCGAGGACTGGAGGAAGGGATGATGATTCCCCTTCACAAAAGTGGGGCCAAGACAGAGGCAGGAAACTACAGACCTGTCAGTCTGACCTCTGTGGTAGGGAAAGTGATGGAGTCACTTCTGAAGGAAAGAATAGTTGAGTACCTAGGGGTCAGTGGAGCACAGGATCCAAGGCAGCATGGGTTCACAGCTGGAAGGTCATGTCAGGCAGATCCAATAGATTTCTTTGACTGGGTGACCAAAGTAGTAGACCAGGGAGGGCTGTGGACATGGCCTACCTAGACTTTAGCAAGGCATTTGACACAGTCCCACACAAAGATTATTAGTCAAATTAACCAGCTTGGGAGTGGGTCCCAGGGTGGTAGCCTGGGTAAAACATTGGCTGGACAACAGGACACAGAAGGTAATTGTAAATGGAGTCCACTCTGAAGAAAGGGCGGTTACTAGTGGGGACCGCGAGGGTTCAGATTGGGTCCAGTCCTTTTAATGTCTTCATCAGTGACATTGCAGAGGGACTGGAAGGAAAAGTATGCCTTTTGCAGATGACACAAAGATCTGCAACAGGGTTGATGCACAAGGCGCGTGGAAAGGATGAAAGGGACTTGGCAAGGTTGGAGAAATGGTCAGGCGTATGGCAGCTAAGATTCAATGCAAGAAAGTGCAAAATAATGCACCTGGGAAACAAGAACCCAGGGAAGAATACACAATGGGTGGGAGGTAGTAACAACAACAAAACAGGAAAGGGACCTGGGGTAATCATATCAGATGACCTTACGGTTGTAAACAATGTGAGAAGGCAGTAGGGAGGGCCGGGGTATACTGGGATGTATGGAGAGGCATCAGCAGCAGAAAACAGGAAGTTGTTATCCCTCTGTACAGACAGTTGGTGAGACCCCATCTGGAATACTGTGTCCCGTTCTGGAGACCCCATCTCCATGAGGACATAGACAGGATAGAGGCAGTCAGAGGAGGGCAACTAAAATGGTGCAGGGTCTGCAAGAGAAGCCGTGGGAGGAGACTAAAGGAGCTTAATATGTATACCCTTGAGGAAAGAAGGGAGGCGGGACATGATAGAAACTTTCAAGTACCTCAAAGGAATCAACAAAATCCAAGAGGTAGCATCTTTCAGAAAAAGACTTGCAAGAACAAGGGACACAATTTAAAAGATAGAAGGGCGGTTCAGGGGCAATGTGAGGAAGTATTATTTCACAGAGAGGGTAGTGGATGCATGGAACAGCCTTCCTGAGGAAGTTGTGGGGTCTAAAACTGTGGGAGAATTCAAGAATGCATGGGACAGACATAAGGCAATTCTTGTGGGGGGCAGGAAGATATAGGCTGTTGGTTAACTAGGATCTGCGGCCTATCCTGTAGGTAGGGAAATGGGCAGACTAGATGGGCCTAGCGGTCCTTATCTGCCGTCAAAGTCTATGTTTCTATGTTTCTATGTGTAACAGACAAGGTAACCCTCTTACCTGTTTTTGCGAGTTCGGATCAACCTTTGGTCTCAAGTTCTGCAGGGATTCAAACTGTTAACCTCTTGTTAGCATACCCAATGCACAGGCTCAGATATATCTGTCTTCGGGAGGCCAGATATGTTTGCCTACAGGCACCTAACCAGGTATACAGAGATGAACCCTTTAAAACTTTAATAAAGACCTCAGATTTAAAACGTTTCTCTTTCCAGTTTGGTACCACCATACAAGCTTATGTTTTGCATCTGCAATAACCATACACTTTTCTTACAACTAAAAAGAAGTCAAAGACAGACCAAGTAAGTTCTAAAAAGAATTGTACTAAAATAGTTAAAAATATGTCAAACCACAAAATACAGAACTGTTATATCACAAGACATACAAATTTTTTAAAAGAACATGGTTTTAAACAGTGCAATTCCTACTACAGTACTTAGTCTCTAAATACTTGCTTAAAGTGCTCCAAAGATGTGTCCTTGTCAGAGACTAGGTAAAAAAAATGTCTCTCTGTGAAGTAAAACAGACTAAACTTGATTTTTAGCAGGAGACATTCAGTAATACATTTTATATTAAAAAGAAATGATACAGCACTCAGAACTGGCTGTCTACACCACAGGTACTGTATATCTGCACCTATAATGTGTGGTCTCTGAGCAGGCCAGGTAGTGCAGCAGCAAGGGGTCCACTTACTACTCCAGTGACCCAGGCTAAGGAGCGAGCCCTAGTTGCAAGGGGGCTGGCCTGGGGAAGGAGCAATGAGAATCCTACTGGACAGCTCCCCTCCTTTCAGTCGAGTGGAGAGTTCCATCCTCTGCTGCATCACTACTGCCCAACGGAGGCTAGGAGGCAGCCTGCTTTAGGGGTTGGGAACTGCTGCAGAAGCAGTGTGCCGCACACCACTGCACATGCACATAAAGAAAATAGTGGAAACCCACTGCGGTAGCAATATGGTGACCAGCCCTACCAGGCCCCACACCATCAACCAATTACCCACCTCTGGAGGACTGGATTCTGCTCCTGCAGGGAAAAAACGTACATCAAGGAGAGCCCTGCCATAAGAAAACTTTCAGGTTGGTGTTAGCACCTGGGGATGGGGGAGTCAGTCAGATGAGGACCACCTGGCAGATCTGGAAATAAATAACTGATTGAAAAAGGAGAAGAAGAAAAAAAAATAAAGATTGTCTGTGTCCCTTAAGGAGCAGGTGACATGATTTGGATGGGCAAATAAGTCACACCAGTGTGCTACCTGCTGTGGCCACTAAAAAAGAAAAAAGCAGTTTTCATTTAGTTTCAACCAGTAATTAGATAAAAAGCCTTTTAAAAATTGACTCTAAGTGGTATTTGAAAATGGCTAATTCTATTTTTAAATCCCGTTTTTCCCATTTCCACAGTAAAAAACGTGTACTAATACATGCTACAACCCTGTCCTTCATTTACTATCATCAAAATTCCATTTTGGGGCAGAGTTACAGCTTCAGACACCAAAGCTTACTGAATACCAGCAAGTCATACAAAGCTTTTTATCTCATTAATCGCTCTGTAATAACTAGGGGCCATTTTTTCTCACAGGAGAAATGGGTTATAATTCCGCGTCAACTTCTCCTAAACCCCGTTCACGCTCACTCACTGAAGTGCTCACACTGCCACCGGCCAAATGACAACTACAGAAAAAATGTTCCCCAAAACACCACAGTGACTACATATTCCTCGCTGAAGTGAAAGACAACATGGGATTGCTGGAGAAAAATCTTGGCTTGTCTCAGTAGCGCAGCAAATTCCCAGAGGGCCCGAGTGCAAGGGTATGTTGTAGGGCCCCCAACCAGTGTTGAATTAACATTATGATTTCAGCCACTCAAACCTCATGGGCCCAAGTGCGACTGCACCCTTGTAGCTACGCCCTGGTTTGTCTGCAGTTTGGGATTTTACTGTAGGGCAGTTTACGATCAGGCATACACAGCCCTACTTTCTGTTCTGCCCCGCTTGTACTCAGTCAGCCGTGCTGGTCTAACAAAACCAGCCGTCAGAGAGCATTTCCTGCACGCTCTGGGAATAAAACGCACACAAAAAAACATCTCTGAAGGGTAACTGGTTACATTTATCAAGATTTTTTCAGCTACGGTTCCTCGTCACGGTGAAATGCAAATGAACTACTGAGTTCTGAACTTCATTTGCATATTGCTGTGACAACCACTCGGACCAAAACAAAATCTAAAAAAACACTTGACAGCAAAGTTCTAAAACTTATTTCCACAATATTTTAAACTCCCCACTCTAACAGCTAGATATTTCCTGCTCTAGTATACAATTTTGTGATACAAAAAAAGCATACACAATGTTTTATTAAGATTAGCATTTATTTCAAGAAATCTGGATGGAGAAAAAACGTCCCCCAGCAAATTTAATGCACACTCTTGGTGTGGGATGCTTTGATAAACCGCTCAGGCTTCACCCTCAGGGTTTATGTTGCATCCCACACCTCATTTGTGCATTAAATATACAATAAAGTATGTGTTAGGGTGCGCAATGAGAAGTTTACACACACCTAAGGGGTTAGATGCCACATAAACCCCGTTAGCGAAGCTAGAGGGGTTTATGAACAGCATCTAATCCCGAGAGTGTGAGTAAACTTCGAGTTTACAAACATCAACCCATATTTTATTTTATATAATTACTGGGTCTTCCATTTTGGCCAAAGCAATTACATAAAATTAAAAAAGATGTTCCTGTGCCACCGCAATCCGCTTAGGTTTGAGTGCCCAGTCCACGGTGGTCATTTTATTTCAATTTGTAATTTTTTAAATCATTTACGGTTGTTATGCCCAGAGATGTTTTGTCTGTTTTCATTATTTTTAATTTCGTTGCTGGCAGTGAGTTACCGCCGACTCCGAGTGGTGGTTCCCTGCACTGTGGAAAGTCGAGGTGGTCAGCGGTGGGCACATACACAGAGTGAGGAAAACCGTGCGCATGTTTGCTGTAATAAACACTCCTTTATTATGGCAAATAATGCCACGGTTTTCACTTCGACAAGGAGACCCAGTTAATATATTCTCGTTATGACTCCCCATGTATTACTGTGTGCATGCATGCGTATATATATATATATATATTATTTTTTTTTTTTTTTTGGTAAATATTATTTAAGGTCAACAGAACATTATATGGTGTTATATCACACAAAATTAAAAGGGCATTACAACATTTGCCCTACAGATTATGGATACAAACATAAAGTCACTTAATCAGGTAAACTTTAATACTGTAGTTCTATTTGGATGGTGGGGATAAGAATATCATGGCTTTCAACTGGGGCATCTTAAGTCATAGGAGATTTACTGGTGTTATTGTGCCCTTGCCATATCTTACAATGGCGCCTCTGATACCATAACATGAGCTATATGGTTCCCAATGAAATAGGCTGTCTTCTAATGCCTGGTCTAATTTGCTCCAGATATGGGCAAATTTGTGACCACTGTTAGTAACTGTATTTTGAGCTCTCTCAATCCAAAGAAAGCTCAATAAGTTATTTACCCACTGCTGGATTGTAGGTGGGTTCTCTGAGATCCAGCACTGTACTACAGTGATATGGGCATTCACCAGCGCAGGAGACCACAATGGCAGATCCCTGCCTAACACATATCTATTGGGGTCTGCTCCCAAAATGAACTCCATGGGGGACCTTGGAGGAGCACTTCCCATCACCACTGTCATCTTTTTATGGATGGCATGCCAAAAGGTCAGGATTTGGGGGCACATCAAGGTCATGTGTAGGTAAGTGCCCTCCTCTGCCTGGCATTTAGGGCACAGGCCTGATTTTGTGGGGTCCAAAACATGCCTCTTAACTGGGGTTATATATGTCCTGTGCATGAAATTCAACTGAGTTTAGCAGAGTCTATTACTCTTGGAACATTCATTAAAATGTTAGATTGCTCCCTTCCAGATTTCTGAGAGGAGACGAGTCCCCAGGTCCTCCTTCCATACCCACTATATACGCAGGGTGGGGTCACCCCCCACCAATGTGCCATAGTATACAGACAATGGTCCTGAATTTTGTTGGGGTCTAAACATTTCTTCAATATAAGGGTCCTGTCCCATATTACTGGGAAAGCCTTGTAACAGACCCTGCAGTCTATGTTTAATCTGCAAGTATATGAATAGACAACCTTTCGGGACGTCCCATCTGGCTTGGATCTCTGCAAACATGAGAAATCTGCTCCCTTCATATAACTGTAATAATTATTGTATATGTCAATTTTTTTTTTTTAAACTGTGACTCTATACCCTGAGGGAAGTAGTACTCTGGGGTAACTTGCCTGCCTCAGGTTAAAACGGCACCATCAGCTGTTTAATTTCTAGTCTTCAACATTTTCATATCTCAGATATGAAAAGCAAATGGGGGTGTTGGTTTTTGACCTACCGACAGTTTGTGCCGCTCCTCCTCCGTTAATTGTTTCTGGGAAATTGTGATGGAGTTGTCACCACCCGGATACCACTGTAAAGTACCTCTCTTTTTAAACTGAATACTGTCATCTGGGGAGACAAAGAGTTAGTCAGCTCACCAGTTATCACATCCAAGGCAGTCACAAGCAATAAGTGAACAGCATGCATGAAGTTCTTATTGTAACATGCATTCCCGACAGCTGGCCATACAAGAACACTGGATCTAGGAGGCAGAATGTAACTAGTGATCCATCCTGTTCATCCCCTGCTCTCACAGCAGTCACAGCCATACTATTTCAAAATATGACTGAGAATTGTCTCTCCCCCTTTACCATTTATGCCTAGTATCCAGTGATATACTGCCCCAACAGAAACTCATCTAACCTACTCGCTTCAGCCTTCTCCAGCATGCTACTGAATTCCACAGGCATACAAAACTTCTGAGTGAAAAAAAAAATGTTTTCTGATGTTTTCCCTTATCTTACCACCTTGCTGTCTAAGCTTATACAACCCCAATGATCCGTGCTACAATGCGAACAAGTTAAAATAGTTTCTCTTGGTCCACTGTCAACCATCTTCAAAAGTTTAACTACTACTACCATGTTCTTCATTCCCTTCTCTTCTCAGGTGTGAACATGCCCAGGGGCACCACTCTCTCCTCACAGCTCAACCCCACGAACCCTTAGTGTTGCAGCCCTAAGCGTACTCTCACTAATTCTGCATCTTTCTGTACTGTACGGACCCAAACTGCATGCAGCCTCATTAGTGACCTGGGCAGTGCTATTATCACCTCCCTTGCCCTAGATACGATTTCTCTTTCTAGAAAGCACATGCTTATGGTTGTCTCCAGTTATTAAAATGGGATCTGGCCAATTCTTCCTCTTCACTGGTAGAATGCTCATCGCATGGGGCTGCTTTCACCAACAGATAACTCCGTGCTTGCTTGAGTCAATATATCTGTGCTTGCTTAAGTCAGTATAACCAAAGTCAAAAAAGGCACTATACAGATGAAACAACTGACTTTAACATGCCTTGATACAACAACCCAGGTTTAGGAACAAGTCCAGAATGTTGGAGGGGGCGGGGGACAACCAAACATCCCACAGGATGCTTCCCTCCCCAAGGAGGACGGGCTGTATTCTCCACTGGGATACTGCACGTTGGTAACCACAAATGGTGGTGCCGATCGAGAAGCAGCAGGAATGAGGATGCAGCATGGCTCCGGTGCACAGCCATACAGCAGCATGCACACGCACACCATGGAGTCCTCACGGCTATGTCAGCCGGGAAGAAAACAAAAGGAAAAACCCTGGAGTGTGGCAGCATGCCCTCATAAAGGACACAGTCAGGGTGGAGGAAGTCCAGAGGAGAGCAACTAAAATGGTGCAGAGGTTGCATCAAAAGCCCTACGAAGAAAGACTGTGGGATTTCAGCATTTACACCCTGGTTATCAAAGGTCAAATAAATAAATACGTGTACTAGATAGCCCAGAATTGTAGGCAGCCCCTGCCTGCATTGGGATTATCTTTCTAGGAGCATACCATTATCAGAATCTCTTCCATTTAGAGAACTATGCTTTTCTTATTGCCGATTTTCGGGAAACGTTCAGCACCCTTGCCACCTCTTCTGACAAGCTTAAACTAGAGAATGCTAACTCCTCAAAAACTGAGCTCCTGGACTGTTATTCTGTCTTGAGAGAGAGTCAGCAGGCTGTAGATCACTGACAGATTGACTGGAGTCCTGCTGGACAGAGTATGGAGCGCAGAGTACCCAGCTTGTCTGGCCCAGTCCAGGACTACCAGGATCATTGTTGCTGGCTCTCTCTTAAGCTTTATGAGCACTCTCTGTATAAGTGGGACTGGTGGGAAAGCACACAGGAACCTTCCTGTCCAGAGCCAGGGCACTCACTGGGATTGTACCTCTTGCCGACAACCTGCAACATAACTGTGGGAGCTGACTCTCCTCCTCAAAAGCAAACTGATCTATTTCCAGGGTGCCTCATCTTCTGAAGACTGAGACCAGCACTTGTTGGTTCAAGGTCCACGTGTGGTTTTCCTGGCCGACTCTGCTTAGGGCGTCTGCTAGAATACTGTCCTTGCCAGGCATATGTACATCAGAAAACACTGCATCCAGGGGATATGCTCTATCCCAGATCCTTATTACTTTCATGCAGTTTTGAGAATCTAGTTCCTCCCTGCTTATGCTGTATACTGTTGTGGTATTGTTAACAGACTGGCCTTGTAGCTGAGAGCAGATGGAGTGCGCTGTCAGCAATACTACCCCGAGCTCCAGAAGATGTGATCAAGCCTCTTGTGGGCTCCAGATGCTACTAACTGTGAGGTTCCCAAGGTGGGCACCCCACTCTAGAGTGAAGCAGCTGTTGTGGAGACCCTTGCTGGGGATTGCTGGATGAAAGGGAATACCCTCTCGGAGGTTGCTTCCCTCTTTCTACCACTCTAGGGCCTGCATGATGGTCTTTGTGACTTGAACTAGCTTGGACAGTATATCCCACCTTTGATTTTTGTGGTCACTTAGGTGATTTTGGATATCCCTCATCTGAAATCTGGCTCATGGCACCACAGCTGTTGACAAGGCCATGTGCCCAGCAACTGCAGGAAATCCCATGCAGGTCTTGCTTGGCCCAGTGTGAAGGACTAGCAATCAGGTCCGATACCCTTTCTTGTAGAAGGAAAGCCTTTCCCTGCAGGGTATCCAGCTAGAACACCTATGAAGTCCAGCACCTGAAAAGGTTCCGTTTGGGACCTCTGTACATTTATCAGGAACCCTAGGTTTCCCAGTCTGAACTTGAAGTATTTTCTGTTGGTTGATCTGGCCAGAATGTGAAAAATAGGTGTCTTTCAGATATAATGACCCCAGCCAATCTTCTTATTGTAAGGATAATATCACTGTGACCATCATCAATCTTCTCTTTTTGATATGTTTGTTCTGATATCTTACATCTAAAATAAGTTGCCACTCCCCATTTTTCTTGTGAGTGAGGAAGTGTCCTGAGAAAAGGCCCTTTCCCCACCACGAAGCAGGGACTTTTACTACTGCTTTAGCTTCAAGGAATTTCTTTACTTCCACTTCCAAATAAATTCTTTTTGTTGGTAAATGCGCTAGAAAATGTTGTGGTTTCTGCAATTTTTGGGAACCTCTTGAATTGCAGGGACAATCCCTGACTCACTACTTCCAGAACCCATTTGTCAGTGGTAAGTTTTACCCATTCCTGGGTTCCCTTCCATCCATTAGCAATGGCTGAGGCTTCCCCCCACTGGCAGTGGTTAAGCGACCTGGCCAGAACTGTCAGGGGTTTTGTTCTGGCTGCGGTTTGGGAGCTAGTGCTGAAACAGCACATCTTCAGCCCCTCTTTCCTACATAGTAGCCTCTTTGGGGTTGATATTCATAGGGAATGAAGGGTCATGGTTAGCTGCACCTACCTCTGCCTCCTCTTCCACAGGGTCTGTGGGAGGTGTGGGGACTTTTTCTGTTTTATTTCTGTAAGTGATCTTGTACTTATCCACTTTCTTCATGTACGCCTCTGTTCTGTCGCCAAATAAGGAATTTCCCTCAGTGGAGAAAGCCATGACCTTAGTCTGGGTATCCTGGGGAAGGATGGTAGCTCTCAGCCAGGCAAACCTGCTCAATGTCACTGCATGGGCTATGATCCGTGAAGTAGAGTCACTGGTGTCAACAGCCAGGAGTAACTAGTATTTTGTGGTAGCCAAGTCCTGTGCCACCTCACCATCAACTTTATGAGCCAGTGCCAGGACTGCATTCCACACTGCCTTCTGGTACTGTGCTGTATAAGCCAGAAGCCAGATAGGCTGCCTGCCTCAGAAGCAAGGAAGCTGTGGTACACCTTTCTGGCCACAGTACCCAGTTTTGCAGAATCCTTCTCAGGAGACTGAGCGGAGAAGGGCACCTTGGCCTTCTCACAAATAGCAGCCTGGACCAATCCTTCGTGATCAGGGTGAGCATACAGGTATTCCACACTGTCTGCCCCGATACTTTTTTCTCCAACCTTTTTTTTTTTAATCAATGCCAGCAGCTACATTAGGTGCTGACATAATTTTTGAAGTAGCTTTGTAAAGTGAATGGATGGGAACTAACAGCATTCTTGTAAGGGCTAGCCTCATCATATCCATTAACTCCGGTTCCGCCTCATCCTCCCCTGCTCGTGGGGGGGGGGGGATGTTGAGGGTGTTCACCGATCTGCTTGATGAAAGAGGAGTAAGAGGTATAATCCTCTGTAGGCCTAGAAGGGGAGCCACACTCCTATTCAGGTGAGCCATCGGGTACAACAGGTTCACCTCCCCACTCCATCTCTTTATAAGTCCTCCTTTTCTACAGGTAAATGGTCTGGGACCTGAGTTGGGGGGGGCAGGTATACTGAGAAAAAGTTTCCCATGGAAGGCATGGAAAAACTGCCATTCTTTGGCCATGGCCTCTAATGAGGGCATTTGTGTTAGGTCCCCTGACTGTCCCTTTTCAGGAGGAGTGGCATGGATTTTTATTTTTTTTTTTTGCAAACATTGGTTCCATCTACTGCTCTGAAGCACGTGCATTTACATTTTTGCCATCACTGGTATCAGGACTCCCCCTTTTGGACACCGTTACCTTTTTTCCCCACGCTTGCCTAATAGCTGCGTAGCTGTATCTTTCTTATCTGTCCTCTTCGACAGGGACTGCTGCTTTTTATGAGATGAACCCTCTGATGTGTGCATTTCACCATCATTAGAAACTCTCTCAGAAACTTTATTGGGTTTTGGTGACATACACGCAGAGTGAGAAGCCATAAAATCTTCCTTTTTTTCCTAGACCTTTTCTTTCGGGTTTTAGCGCGAAACCTTTTACAGAACTCACAACTGAGAAACTCGAGATCTGGACCCAGGCGTCTTGAACACAGCTTGCGGCAGTCGGTTTAAAGCCTGTGGGTCTTGTTCTCTTTTTAACAGGTTTATCAGTCATGTCAAACACTCAAAAAGCTGCGTAAAATAATCTGGTTCTTTTTTCTTTTTTTTTTTAATCCCTTCAAAAACAAGAGGGAACCACCTGAGTACGTCTCATGGAAAAAGCAGTTTTAACTTTTAAAATAAGAAATGTGGTTCAGTTCTCTACAGGCAAGAACCATGTATTAAAACAACAAAAACTTATGTCTGAATTAGTAGTTTTTAAACTTTTCTTAGGCAAAATCTGGCAGCTCCCATCGGCCGGGAACCGCAGTTCCTGGGAACAGATCAGGAACCGGAGAAACATGAAGTTACCAAAACTAATAAAAAATACACCCTAGCTAATACAGAGTAATCTGTGACTAACTCAACAACAACAAATAATAAAAAACCAAAACAACTGAGTTTTGTTGACCAGAAGGCTGGAGCTGTACATTAGGGTAACTGCTCTCTTCAGGCAGAGAAACAAATCTGATATTAGGACATTAGGGGTAGCATGACACCAGTACACAGTTTGAACGTAGCATTCTAAATTCTAAGCATTTGCATAAGTTCTATCTCAGGGGCACCACACTCTGCAGGAGGATGACACTCATTGTAAAGCATCTCCCCATGCCCAGCCATTTGGTAAGGGGCTCAAACACTGCACAGGACATGTACAGCAGCTGCTGCTACCAGCCTGCTCAGGCATCTCTACCCACTCCTGCCTTCAGCACATTAGTGTGGGAGACTGGACCAAGGGGGATCGATGCAGCACACTTCTGAGACTGTAACCCCAAGTGTCAGTAATACTGGTTTCACTGCCCAACTCTCCCTCTCTTGTCCTTTTTTTCTCAGTGCTCTGTCTTAGCTCTGGACTCTTCCCAATATGCACACAGGGGTCACACTGTGATGCACGCTTTTTCCTCGCCTGCTGCGCACAGTGGTTCAGTGCCCAACCATGTCCATCTGGGAATAAATCAAATAATCTGTCCCCCTCCCGCAAACTACCTGATGGGTCCAGTGCCCAACCCCACTCATCGGGGAATTTAAAAAAAAATGCCCCTCCTCCCAAACAACCTAACGGGTCTAAATATGGTATGTTAGAGAATTTAACAAAAATAAAATAATCTGTCCACATTCCCTCAACAACCTGATGAATCCCAAAGCCCCCAACTTGGCTTGTCTGGGAATAACAAAAAAAAAATAAAATACAGCTCCTCTCACAAACTACCCGGCGGGTCTAATGCCCAACCTGGCCCAGGAGACAGACAACCAAAAAACGGTGATTATGGAGGGGGAAGGGTGCTATAACCGAGTTTGGTGCTGGGGGATGAAACTAATTGCCGGGTGTTGGGAGGACTTGAACCACTGTGTACAGTATCGCCTACATTACTGAAAAGCAGTGGCACTGCATCAAAGACCTCCCTGTGAGCACTGTATACCAAAAAATAAATAAATAAATAAAAATACCCATAAATCTGACATTGCATGTGGTCCTCCTGTAACCACAAATACAACAGTGATACTGGTGAGACTGTAAGGCCTGCTACAAAATCAAACAAAAAAGATAACATAAGAAAATGCAAGATTAGCCTTGTTGGCACCAATCAAAGGTTTTTTTTTTTTTGTTTGTTTGTTTTTTAAATCAAACTTTGAGAGTCCCCTTTGTCTAGCACTTCTGCTGCCACCAGCAACGTCTCAGTACAACCATGAATGGCTAACTTAACTTGTGTTCCTCCACTGCTCGATCCACGTAATAGGACATTTGATTTGGGGAACCCCCAACACCACCTTTACTTGGCCTCTCTGGATATGTGGGGGAGGTGAGTGGGCTGGTCAAGACCCAAGAGTGCCAATCATCCGGCCTTCATCCTAATGTCATGAGTATTCCTCACATATCCTCACCGTGATGCATGCTGACCGAGATCAATGAGGAGTCCCCCCCTCCCTCTCACATGGCACTACATGCATGCTCTGGATCCAAAACACAACAGCGCAGGTGAAGCACCACACAAGTCATCCCACCTGGCCCAGCCACAGGGGTTACTGTTGAAGCAGACAAGGCAGCATCTGCTCCCTGGAAACAGGGATCTCAGACTCTCCAACCCCAGACTGCCCAATCGCAGTCAACCAGAGTCTGTTTATTAAGCCAGGCTGACAGCATGGGAGTGCACAGTAATACTGCTGGGCCATCTACCAGCCACTATCATCTGATTTCTATTACAGATCCTGGCTTTGTGCACCTTGACATAAATGCACTGCACAGCTCTACACAAAACTGAATCTGCTATCTGTCTGCTCAGTATCCCAGTGCCAAGGTCTGTGCCCAAAATTTCACCTTCCCCCTTGGTCACCACCATTCTTGCAATCTACTGCGTCACACTAAAAAAAGTCTTGAACAGGATATACCTCATAAATGATGTTTATGGCATTCCACTAAAGACCTTTCTCCACCAAATGCACTCCCGGGACCATCAGCCTCCGTTTCCTCAGCTTCCTACTCCTTATCCAGTTTCTGATCCACTTTAATGCTTCTGCCTATGATTTCTCACTCTGTAACAAATTCTTATTAAGTACCGTATCGAAGGTCCTGAGATGTTTTTCCCCTTTGTGAGTCCACGATGACTATCACTTATCAAAATGAAATGACGACTCTGGAAAACTTAGCTACAGGGTCAGTGGAGTATTGAGACCCCACTACCCCTGCTGTCATCAAGTAGCACAGTACACAGCACAGGTGCAAGACTTGCAGTGTGTTTTTTTGCACCAGCCATCTTGCGCCTACAGTTAGGAACTACCAACTAGGATAACGTAGCAAACTAAATGGGATACAGGGGCAACATGGGACAGGACCATGGCTCAGCAGTAGTGCACTTAGCTGCAACGTGGATGATCCAGACTCACTGAAAGGAAAGAAAAAAAAACAAAAACACAGGAGATCTCCCACATCCTGAACCAAAGAGTTTCTGAAATGAGCAGTTCAGCATCCAAAAAGAGCCAGCCAGGCCACAACTGGGACTTGGCATCTTAGAGACTGCTAGCCTGCTCCACTCATGGCCAATGTGTAGTGTGCAGCTAAGAAGAGATGGTTTGGGGCTGGCTCCATAGCACTGAGCAGTAGGGAACCAACCAACATGATATTCCCTTATCTATCATGGCAGCATTAGAGGAGGATGACAGGAATGGATCCGAGCAGCGCTGGAGCATGCTACTGCTCCGCTGCCTCCTGGCGCCAGATGGAAGCAGTCCATGGGACACCTTAGGTTGGAAGGGCACAGAAGAGAGACGCAGGGAGCATCATGATTCCAGTGTCCAGAGAGTGGGAGGGGAGGGACAGGAATGAAAGACAGAGTAAGCAAGACCAGGCATATGAAGTAACTGCCAATACGGTGCCTACAAAGGGGCAAGTCCTGTAAGTGAAAGGGGGAAACTGTTTAACCAGGAAAGGCACACTAAGCTGAAGCTTGTTTCCAGTTGCAACCTGGGAGCACAAGGAAGTTAAGTGACTTGCTCGGGGTTACACAGTATGCAAGTGGGGAATGTGGGATTCAAACCCAGGTCTCTAAGTGAGTAGCTCAATGCCCTAAACCACAGCACTATACTGCCCACCGCAGGATCAGACGAGCTCAGTTAGCCATATTGAGCAGGTCGAGAGGTACAGTATAAGCAAAGGATGAAGACTCAGCTGACCGTGGCGAGTAAGTTCACCCAGGTGCTGGTGTTGGTGAGCAGACAGCTGGATGACAGTTATTCCGAGAGTTATCTGGTTTGAAGACCACAAAAGGAGGT
The DNA here is from genome assembly GCA_016271365.2 of Neoceratodus forsteri. Classification (NCBI taxonomy): domain Eukaryota; kingdom Metazoa; phylum Chordata; order Ceratodontiformes; family Ceratodontidae; genus Neoceratodus; species Neoceratodus forsteri. Next base: position 833,834,762 of record CM028133.1, read on the forward strand.
CCTGGTCCTGGCTGAGAGGGAAGATATTGTGAGGGACAGAGATTATGAGAGGTGAAAAAGAATAGCAAGTAGGGCTCTGGTCATGGAGAACATTACTGTTCAGAGTTGCCAGTCCAGCCAAAGGCTAGTCAGCCCACAGGTTAAAGCAGAGGCTTGTTCAATGACCAATCAAAGTACACTCTATCCAGTCTCAATTTTTATTCCTTTTCAATGAGCCATAAAGAGTCATTCTTAACCACTAAGCTAGTGACACAAAAAGACATGTAGCCCCCAAAAAGCCACTGACTATGCCAACAGCTAAATATCAACAGAAGTATGTACAAACTGAATGTAATTTAGGCTAATATGACTGGCTGGTCCATTGCCTGATGTCCTTCCTACTTGGGAATCCTTATGCTTAAAGACCTGATATTGTTCAGACTTGAAGGCAAGAAGCAGATCTGTGGAGGTCTGATGGACAGCAGAGAACATTTAGAAGGGGTTGTGGCAGTAGCGGCTCCAGGAATTAAGGATTACCAGAGCACTGAGGGCTTGTGTCTGGGCATGCAGGGCAATTTAAATCCAGACTGCAGAAACCAAAATAAGGGGGCGCCCGCCGCCGAGCACCAAGTTGGGCTTCTATTTAGGTAATTAGCACCTGCCGCTTTAAGAAGCAGCCAAGACAGTGGTGCTTCCAGCAGCCCCAAGTCTCTGGTGGTGTGGCATATGCGTTTTTGTTTTGTGTAACAGGTTGCAAATGTACAGATATTTCCACATTCTGAAAACAGATGCTTTAGGTCGTAGGTGCTGTATTTAAGAATTGGCACTGCCAAATAACCAAGCAGCAGCTGAAATTGTTACTTAAACAGCACAAAAAGGATATATTTCAATCCTACCCCCCCCCCAAACAAAAAAAAACAGAAAAAAAGCAACACTTTAATCAACCATTAGGCCATTGGAGGAAGTACTTACAGAAGTCAGACAACTTTCCTCCCATGGCAGTTATGTTGTCAGGGAGAATAACATTCCATTAGCACAGTACTCTCAAATGTTTCACTCATTTTATTTTAGATTCCATTCGAAATAACTCTGCTGAGATGCAACATCTTGTTTCCAGTGAGGAACTGCTTCTATCCATTTTCACAGCTGGGTGGAATGGAGCACGGGGTGGGCAAGTGACCTGGATCACACAGAGAGTATTTGGCTCTACTGGGGTTTGAACCTGTAATCTCTTGGTTCCCAAGCCAGTGTTCTAACCGCTGGATCACAATGCCTCACAGTTAACCACGCTGAGGCTTGGCATGATTTTAATATATTTTACTGTCAGCTCCTGGTAAGCTGGAAAATGCCGATATTCAGGTGCTATTCACGGGTCCCGACTGCCAAATCCATATTTTGGCTCCTGAGGCTATGTATCGCTGCTGGAGCATTCCACACAGCTTGGGCACTGCAGAGTTGGACCAGGCATGTGCCCTGGCTGGCCCTGCTCTGAAGCCAGCTGTGGTTTGTGGTGGACATTTAGTACCCCATAGTGAGATTGGGACTCCCCAAAAAGAACCATGCAGAGTGCGGTATGTTACCACTAAATGTCAGCATGGCTGCCTAGCTCCCCTCAGAGTACACAAGAAGCCACCGTGCCATCTGACTGGGGTACCAGATCACGCTTTTCCTCAAACTGTAATTTACAGCAGGTTATACATGTAAATCTTCAGATACTAAATCAGTCCTGAAGGAACAGGAATACATACTAAAAAGGACCCAAGATGTGAAACACAGAATCAAACCATTATGTCCCCTCCCCCATCAGAGTCAGCCCTCTTCAGTTGTTGAGATACACCAGTAGACAGGATGGAACACCACACACACCCACCCACCCATCTGTGTTACATATCTTGAAGGTAAACATAAGGTTTACACATCTTTAGACTTACCGAGTTCAAAGGAATGTTCCAATGGCATAGAAATTACGGAAAATTCAGAGTCGAGACCCTCCAGTGACTGCCAGAGAAGAGAAACAGGGAAACGTTTGAAACACACAACCCCACGATAGACAAAAATATTTATTTACTTCTCTGCTGTAAATGATGCGGTACTTGAGTTCATCAATCAGTGAAACAAACTGCGACAGTTGAACTGGAGAGATGATCACCCAATCTGCTTCCTAACATACCTCTCAACTGGCCCTGATTTTGCCTCAGAATTTTCCTCTGCCCCTCATAAAATTTGTGTTTTTGTGACTGAACAGTGGGGACTGAAGTTACAGACTTGTTCTTCAAAAAATGCATGTTAACACCAATCCCATCATTCTATCAACCTTCCGAGTGAATGTTACCAATTTTTGAGATGCGTCCCTGATTTTATGTCTTTGTCCCTGATTTATGAGGCAAGAGGTTGAAAGGTAAATCCTAATCAACTCACCGAGTAACAAACACAGGTCTGTGTCAGCACTGCCCTCTCAGATGCATCCTTGAATTTACAATAACTGACCCTATCTGGTCGATATGACAGAGGTACTGTCATTCATACTTCTCAGCATTAAAAAATCATAGCACTGGCCTTAAAAAAAATCATAGCAAAAGGCCATAATGTGTAGTACTTTCTTATTTAAAACAATAATATGTCTACAGAGAGTGGGTCCCATATAATTAGTGATAAGGAATGTTTCTATGAGCTTAGTTCAATGATTTAACAGTGTTTGTGTGCCCTGAAATAGTGCTAACATTATGAGGAGCATAAGTAAACCTATGCGGAGCAAGGGTAAATTTGAGTGGGAAAATCATAGCAGTTGAGAGGTATGCTGTCATTTAAAAAAGTTACTTCACTGCTATGAATGATGCTGTATTCGAGTTCATCAATCTGAAATAAACGGCGATCGTGAAGAGTAAACTTGTGACACTAAAACTGGACAGATGATCACCATATCTGCTTCCTAACCAACTCTCCGAATAACAAACACAGGTCTGTACCAGCACTTCCTTTTCAGCTGCATCCTTGAATTTACAATAACTGACCGTCTGGTCGATATGACAGAGGTACTGTCATTTAAAAATACACAGTCAGGTCCAAAGACTAACCGGCTGAAGAAACGCAAATAAGTTTGTCAGCACTGTACTTCACCTAATACACAATTACACATCGCCCAGCTTTATAGTACCAGACACTATGCTCTGTCATCGGAAACAAGACTCACCCGTCGACCTGTGTTGCTGTAACAAATAGAGAGAAAACAGTAAATCCAAAGCAGGCGGAACACCAAACAGACTGATCTGGCGGCCATGATAGAGTCGATCTCGCGTGGTATTCTGGGATTGCGGAAGACAAGAAGAGAGGACCAGCGGTGCAGAGCATTGTGGAACGCTGGCTGTGTTAGTTTGAATGACTCGCAGAACAAGGAAACGTAGCTCGATGGACTCCAAGTTTCCATCATTCTGCTGGAGTCTACCCAAGCAATAATACCCTCCCTACCGCCCACCCTGGAGGGTATTATTGCGCTTAGAAAATGGACTACCTTTCAACATACAAAATACAAATACAAGAATTTGTAAACACTTTTATTTATTTAGAACAAACTCATAAGAACAGAAAAAATAGTGCCCCCCCCCCACAAAACAGGGCCATTCTGTTTCACATATGCACCCACCTCAACATGCATAAGAAGAAATATGCTTTTATTAAATCCCCAGCAATCTCTGTTTAGAAATAACATTACTTCTCTGACTTTGTGAAAGGCATTTTTTTTAGGGTTCCAAGGATGGCTGTTTTGCACATGCCCTTATGCAACCCTGGTACATAAAACACGGAAGTGGACAGGAGAAGTCCGAAGCGAACAACAGCGGTGTACATCATCCATTTTCTTTTGGTTTATCATGTTTAACTGAGGAGCTCTTTTCCCACATTCTATGGTGTCCCCCGTCAGAGACGACAACGTTGAGTGCAAGGTGCACATCTAGAACTGAGTTAGATGACAGAAGTCAGATTGTGTGAATATGCAGGCGGTAAGGAAAAGGCAGAATTTAAAGCAACAAAGCTCACAGGCTTTTGGGGGAGCAAGCTGTCAGGGCCATTTGAACCCGCTAACCAAGACAAAAACATGCTTTTGCAAGGAGGGAAAATGGCAGCTAATGGTTGCAGGGGAAATGGAGGGATAGTGGCTGCTACTTGAAAGAGAGAGAGAGAGAGAGACTGAGACCATGTTAGCTCCGGAGCTGAACTGTGTATGACAAGAGTGGAGCTAACGGTCTCTCTAGCTCATTCGGAGCTAGCGGTTTCTCGCTTTCTTTTAATTTTTTTTTTCTGGAGCAGGAGTAGAGCTGAGGCAAGTCAGGCATAGAGTCCATGGAATGCTGTTCTGAACGAGCTAGCACAAAAAGTGTTGGCGATTAGTACAGAGTGTGCTGTTTTTCAGCAATGGGGAGCGAAACAGGGGAGAAGCCTTGATGAGGGAAAGTAGTCTTGAGTGGCGCTCAGCACGCGATATGTTAGCGCAGCGCTGCTATTTTAAAATACAAATATTATTTATAAAACGTATACTCTGCACTAATTGCCTCGTCAGCATATCCCCAATTTACCCCAGCTCTACTGTATGAAGCTCACTAACTGCTTGTTGTTGGAAGAGGGCAGGGGGCAACTATCTCTCTCCGACTCCCACAGTCTCTCGCTCCCAAGTCGTAGCCTTCTAGAGCTGCATGATTCAAAAGGCTAAAAGAAAAGGCAGTGTATGGGATATCGATGGCACTGGGGTATAGATTTCTTTACATATCCAGTGATTTGAAAATAAGCTGTCAGAATTCGGGAGGCACTACAGATAACTGCATTTTCGGGAGCCAGAGGGTGGGCAGCTGAAGGAGGGAGAAGAAAGAAACATAGATTTTGACGGAAGATAAGGACCATGATTGGCTGCCCAGAGAGTCGGACAAGAGGGAACAATGAACGAAAAAATAAAAAACCAAAAATTAAAGAACCAAACAAGGAATGCACCCAGTAGAGGCTGATCTGTGTGTCTTTTAGGGAGCAAGCAGTGAACTATGGGGCCCAGTTTCTTTCGCTAAGCAACAGGAAAAAAATGGTGACAATTTGAAATTACAGTAGGTGCGTCCAATCGTGGGGGCATCCGAGATGAGGGTAGGGAGCGAGTTATACCACGATGGAGCTCTTTAGCAGAAGGACCTCTGTCCATGGGAGGTCCTAGATCTTGGGACCAGAAAAGTGGCCTTGCAGGAGGACCGTGTACAGATCAAGGGTTGGGCTTGGTGGAGGGAGGCTGTCAGCCCGGGTGGGGATAGCCCAAGAAGAGTTTTTTTTGTTATTAGGCAGGTTTGGTATCGTAAATGTTCATCTAGATTGAGCAGTGTTGCCATCTCATAGAGCAGGCACGAATGCGTGAGCCTGGGGGCCCCAGTGATTAGCCTGCATGCCTTATTTAGGATGAGGCAAATTTTATTGAGGGCGGTCGTGTCAGCAGCACCATGTACTGGTAGGCCATAGTCAACAAGGGACAATATAGAGGATGTAACTGCTAGACGGAGGGCACCGAGGGGGAGACAGTTTTTATAGCGGTATAGGATACCTAGCCGCACATTAGTGGCTGAAGCAAGGGCATTAATGTGGGTGTGGTAGGTGAGGGCCGAGTCAAAGGAGACCCCAAGGTACTTGTAGGAGTGGACTTGCTCTAGTGGTTGTTTGGAGCAGGGGAGGATATGGAGTGGGAAGTTGCTGGCTTTGTTTTGGGGGTGGGCAAAGAGCATTGTTTTTGCTTTTTTGAGATTAATGACCAGTCTGTGCTCTTTAAACCAGGTTTTGGCATCATTATAGGATGGTTGTAGGGCGTCCTGGAGGGAGATGGGGTTACGGTGGGAGGCAAAGATGACTGCGTCATCAGCATTCAGCAGAATTTTCCCAGTGCATGCACTGGGCAGAGAGTTGAGGTAGAGTGAGAAGAGTAGGGGTCCCAGGATGGAGCCCTGAGAAACCCCTGAGTGGATGGGACAAGTTTTGGAAAGTGTCCCATTAATTCTGACACATTGGGAGCGGGCAGATAGGTAGCGGGTGCACCAGGTGAGAGGCCCAGTAGAGAAGCCAGTGTGGCAGAGGCATACACCAGCAGGAGGGGTGGGAGACAGTGTTGAATGCCTTTGAGGTCGGTCAGTGACATGCCCGGCTGGGAGCCAGAGTCCAGAGAGGAGTGTAGGAAAGTTGAAAATTCAACTAGTGCAGTGCCAGTACTGTGTCCAGTACGGAAACCATGCTGTTCAGGGCAGAGGATGTTGTGTTTGGTCAGGTATTCAGTTATTTTTGTGGCAACCAGCTTTTCTAGGGCTTTGGAGAGGAGTGGGAATATGGAGATAGGACGGTAGTTCCCGGCAGAGGACCTGTCACCACCTTTGTGAATGGGAGTAACAATGGCGGTTTTCCATGCAGTTGGGAATTGCACCAGGCAGAGGGATTTGTTGAGAAGGCTGGTGAGTGGGGCAAGGACCTGATCCAGTACCAGATGGAGAATGCTGGGGTCCAGGGAGTTGTCGCCGGGACTATTGCTTTTTAATGCTCTGACCAGGTGTGGTCTGGCTTCCTGGGCAGTTACTCTATGTAGGTAGAAGCTAGGGTGTTGGAGGACTGGGGCAGGTAGGGAGGGTGGTGGGTCAAAGAAGTTACTGGGGAGGACAGAGCTAAGGTCCGTAAAGGATGTGTTAAGGTATTTGCAATGTTTGCTGGGTCTGTAACGGTTGTGCCGTCAATGGTGATCTGGGATGGGGGAGGGGAAAGTGCGCTCCCATTTAATTATTTGACATTATCCCAGAAAGTTCAGGCACACCCCCAGGAGGAGGTGAGAGTGGCCTGGTAGTGGTTGGCCTTGGCTTTTCGGATGGTCCAAGTGCACTTGATCCGTGCAGCCTTGTAGGCCTGTCTGTCAGCCATCCGGCCTGTTTCTGTGGCAAGGTGCCATAGGTTATCCCTAAGCCTGAGCAATTGTAATAGGGCAGGAGTAATCCAGGGCACGTTATGTTTTTTTGGGTCGGGCAGCCGTAAAGGGTGCGAAGAGATTGCAGGCTTTGTTAAAGGTTTGGGAAAAGAAGGCAAGGGCAGTATCTATGTCAGGAGCGTGGTGAATGGGGGACCAGTTTATCTGGGCAAGAAATTGCTTGAGGTTTTTCAGCCCACCTGGTCTTAAATGCCAGCGAAGTGTAGGCTGGGCTGGGAGTCGGGGCGAGGGGGTCACCCAGCGGAATAGGATAGGGGAATGGTCACTGAGTGAGTCTGGGAGGACTTGGATGTCCAAGACTTTTTTGGGGCGGTTGGTGATGATAACATCTAGGAGGGTGCTGGTACCTCTCTTAGGGTTTACTCTTGTGGGTTAGGAAATGAGTTGTGTCAGATCAATGGTCGCGAAGGAGTCCCTGGTGGTGAAGGAGGCGGCGCTGAGCCAGTTCACGTTGAGATCCCCCACAAGGACTTGTTCTGCCTTGTGAGGGAGGTTGGCAAGATAATCAGTTAAGGATAATAATGCCGGGTTTTGGTTCTTTGGGGGAATGTAGGCAGTGGTGAGATAAAGGGGGCCCCTGGAGGGGTCCAGAATAAGTTTAAGGGTAAGGGCCTGAGCCCCGCTTGCAAGGGCCGGAACAGGGAGTGCTTGACCAGTGAGAGTATCCCTGGTATAGATTGCACTGCCACCCCCACATTTGCCTACATGATCCTCCTGGTATAGGGTGTAGCCAGGGAGAGAGACAAAGGAGTCAGGGGTGGACTTTGATAGCCAGGTTTCCACCAGTGCAATGACATCTGGTTTGTGCAGCATGACCCAGCATTGGAGGGTATCATATTTTTTCAATATGCTGCATATATTCATGGAGGCAATGCTCAGACCGGGGGACCCACCTGGTGGGCTGGTCTGGGTGGGGCCTGGGTTAGGATGTATATTGCCTGTTAAGAGTAGAAGGAGGACCACGGCTCTGGCCAGGGAGCGGTGATGTGTAGGCTTCCAGTGGGTATGTGGGGATGCGTGATGCGTGCTCTGTCAGTTATTTTTTAGTTTGTTTGAGTTGGGGGATTGCCCCCGTGTATTTTTCAACATTTGGTGTAGGGAGCAAAAAAAAAAAAAAACAATTGAACAAACTAAAAAATGTAACTGACTGAGCATTACCTTGGCAGAGTACACATCACGGCATCATGTTCGTCACTCTGTCTGAGTGGAGAGTTCTGCCCCCACACCCTCAGTGTCTTTTTTTTAACATGGAGGATGTGGGGGGGATAAAGTGCCCCAACTCAAACTAAAAAACAACCAGCAGAGCATGAATCCTGAAGCGGACATTTAAAAATACTGATACTATCACTGACGCTGTCATGCAATCATGTACACTGGTACAATCAGTCAGATGTGACCTACGCTAATTCCTTACAGAAATGCCAGTGGTCCGGTGTTCTCTACTTCTGTCAAAAAGTCCCCGGTAGAGTAGTTCATGCAGAATTAACAGAGCTGAGTGATAATTGGGTAATTTAAGGTTATAGCTGCCAGGATCCACCCATTTACAGCAGTGGCAGTTTTAGACTGAGTGTGTGGTGTCATGGTGGCAGTTTGACCACAACAGAGCCATTAGCTGACTGCAGCAGAGTTTCCACTTATCTAAGCATTTTTACTGTCAGTGCTACTGAGGAAGAATTAGCCAGCAGAGGTAAAACTGACACCTTGTATAGAATCAATCTAATGTCTTATTGATGCCTTTACAGCTGCAGTCTGATGTTGAGAGATACAGAGTTCTCACTGATAGAATTTAGATTTTAAGGGCTGCAGTAGCTAACTATAGTGTCCTCCCATATTTGGGGGATGAATTTATTGTGCAAATGCTAGGTATTGGCTGGAAAGGAAGTTGATACGGTATGATCACTACTACACATGGGTGGTGGTCGATAACTTGTATCTGGACAATGCCGGTTGTGCACTGTGATGTGTGTTATGTGTTTGTTCATGCCAGTTGTGCACTGTGGTGTGTGTTATGTGTTTGCTCATGCAGGGAGTGTCTGCTTTGTTGATATTTAGAAAATGGGCTTTTTATTTCCTGGTCTCTGATTGGCTGGTACCCCTCCCAGTGGGGTACATTAACTTTCAATAGACGACCAGGAAATAAAAAGTGCCAGCACCAGTGCCCCTTTACTCACCAAGGTAGCTTTGTCCCCAGCCTGCTTTCTGATTGGCTGGACGCACCTAATGTAATTTCAAATTGCCACCATTTTTTTCCTGTCGCTTAGCGAAAGAAACTGGGCCCCATAGTTCACTGCCAGCTCCCTAAAAGACACACAGATCAGCCTCTGCTGGGTGCATTCCTTGTTTGTTTCTTTAATTTTTGGTTTTTATTATTTTTTCGTTCATTGTTCCCTCTTGTCCGACTCTCTGGGCAGCCAATCATGGTCCTTATCTTCCATCAAAATCTATGTTTCTTTCTTCTCCCTCCTTCAGCCGCCCACCCTCTGGCTCCCGAAAATGCAAGTTATCTGTAGTGCCTCCCGAATCCTGACAGCTTATTTTTCAAATCACTGGATTTGTAAAGAAATCTATACCCCAGTGCCATCGATATCCCATACACTGCCTTTTCTTTTTAGCCTTTTGAATCATGCAGCTCTAGAAGGCTACGACTTAGCGAGTGAGAGAGACAGTGTGGGAGTCGGAGAGAGATAGTTGCCCCCTGCCCTCTCCCAACAACAAGCAGTTAGTGAGCTTCATACAGTAGAGCTGGGGTAAATTGGGGACATGCTGGCGAGGCGATTAGTGCAGAGTATACGTTTTATAAATAATATTTGCATTTTAAAATAGCAGCGCTGCGCTAACACATCGCATGCTGAGCGCCACTCAAGACAACTTTCCCTCGTCAAGGCTTCTCCCCTGTTCTCTCCCCATTGCTGAAAAACAGCACACTCTGTACTAATCGCCAACACTTTTTGTGCTAGCTCGTTCAGAACAGCATTCCATGAACTCTATGCCTGACTCGCCTCAGATCTACTCCTGCTCCAGAAAAAAAAAACATTTAAAGGAAAGAGAGAAACCGCTAGCTCCGAATGAGCTAGAGAGACTGTTAGCTCCATTCTTGTCATACACAGTAGCAGTTCCGGAGCTAACATGGTCTCAGTCTCTCTCTCTCTCTCTTTCAAGTAGCAGCCACTATCCCTCCATTTCCCCTGCAACCATTAGCTGCCATTTTCCCTCCTTGCAAAAGCATGTTTTTGTCTTGGTTAGCGGGTTCAAATGGCCCTGACAGCTTGCTCCCCCAAAAGCCTGTGAGCTTTGTTGCTTTAAATTCTACCTTTTTCTTACCGCCTGCATATTCACACAGTCTGACTTCTGTAGTCTAGCTCAGTTCTAGATGTGCACCTTGCACTCAACGTTGTCGTCTCTGACGGGGGGGGGGGAAGAGACACCATAGAATGTGGGAAAAGAGCTCCTCAGTTAAACATGATAAACCAAAAGAAAAATGGATTATGTACACCGCTGTTGTTCGCTCCGGACTTCTCCCGGTCCACTTCCGTGTTTTATGTACCAGGGTTGCATAAGGGCATGTGCAAAACAGCCATCCTTGGAACCAAAAAAAAATGCCTTTCACAAAGTCAGAGAAGTAATGTTATTCCTAAACAGAGATTGCTGGGGGGGGGACTTTTAATAAAAGCAAATTTTTTTCTTATGCCTGTCGAGGTGGGTGCATGTGTAAAACAGAATGGCCCTGTTTGGGGGTGGCACTATTTTTCTGTTCTTATGATTTTGTTCTAAATAAATAAAAGTGTTTACAAATTCTTTTATTTGTATTTTGTATGTTGAAAGGTAGTCCATTTTCTAAGCGCAATAATACCCTCCAGGGTGGACGGTATTGGGCAATACCGGACCAGCCAGGGGCTATAAGGCCCTCCGCCTGTGGCGTCGGGCCTCATTACGCCCCTGGCCAGTCTGGTATTGCCCAATACCGCCCACCCTGGAGGGTATTATTGCTTGCATAACAGTGGCCATTGAATGTTTTATTTTTGGTGTTCGATAGTGGAATAGCACTTGATGTTGCAAAACAGGGCCCCATCTACTAAATAAAAGCTTGCGGCTTTTTTAGTGCCCTATCCCGAATGATATCTTCCCTAGTCAAGTGCCTCGCTGCAACTTTCAGTGATGCAGCATTCAGACACTTGACAATCCTGCTGTTTACTTTTGAATTCGTGAAATAAAACTATCACAATGTTATATTAAATTTGTTTTCAGAATATTTGCACATCTACTACAAGATTATAGTCATGAAACTCACTATTTCTTCTTCAAAGAAATAATTGAAGATTACATTAGCAGTTGGTTACTTGTGAGTCTGATAACAGCTCGTGCTGGATCATGTTGGTTTTGACCTGAAGATACCTTTCCCTTCCAGCTTTATTTCTAAGGCAGTCATGTACCACTCTCAGTAGATGAAAATAAATAAAAAATGATTCTGACACTTGTGTGTTATTACATTTTCAAGGGATTTTCCACAAGTTTGCCCAATTCCATAGATGGCAACATTAAGGACTGTAAGTCAGTCATGTCATTAAAACATCTCTCATCACGCATTTGAGAATACAGTACTTCCTGTACCATCTCTAGAGTTTGACAAATGATGTATGCCTCCTTTACATTTGAAGGACTATAGAACATTACCAGTTTTGAAGTTCAACTGATTTATTTTCTCATTTGCTGCAATATAGTCTTTATTATGCATTTAAGGTGAGAGTATGATTCAAATTTTTCCAGTTTTGTACTTTAATGCCCATTTCCCTGTGGAGGCATAGTCAATCTGTACCAGAATTACAGACGTTACTAGTGTCCAGAAAGGGAGGGAAGGGATCGTAACTGTGGCTGAACCACTGACCAACTGATATGATTTCACGTTCCTGTCTGCCTGTTCTGCAGTGGTGTTCATTTTTTATCAAAGGTTGCTTAATGTGCTGTAAAAACATTTTGAAAATGATCCCCATAGACTTGCATGGGGTGCACCCTTGCAACTCTCCCTGGATAATTGTCACAAAATGTGAGCGCGCAGTGGCAGAGCAGGCAGACAGGAAAGTGGAAATGAATCGGCTGGCCGGTGGCTCAGCCACAGTTACAATCCCTTCCCTCCTTTACTGGACACTACTAGAAACATAGAATTTGACGGCAGATAAGGCCTTTTGGACCACCTAGTCTGCCCAATTCCCTACTTAAGTGATAAGCTGCAGGTCCTAGTTAACCAACAGCCTACTTCCTCCTACCCCCACTAGAATTGCCCTATGTCTGTCCCATGCATTCTTGAATTCCCCCGCTGTTTTTGACTCCACAACCTCCTCAGAAAGGCTGTTCCATGCATCCACAACCCTCTCCGTGAAAAAATACTTCCTTATATTACCTCTGAGCCATCCCCCCTCTATCTTCAAATTGTGCCCCCTTGTTCTTGCACATCTCTTTTCTGAATGATGTTACCCTCTTAGAGTTTGTTGATTACCTTGAGGTACTTGAACATTTCTATCATGTCCCCCCTCTCCCTCCTTTCTTCGAGGGTATACATATTAAGCTCCTTTAGTTTCTCTTCGACTGTCTTCTGGTGCAGACCCTGCACCGTTTTGGTTGCCCTCCTCTGGACAGCCTCCACCCTGACTATGTCTTTGCGGAGATGGTATCTCCAGAACTGCATGCAGTACTCTAGATGGGGTCCCACTAACTGTCTGTACAGAGGGATAACAACTGTTTTCTACTGGTGATGCCTCTCCCTATGCATCCCAGTATCCTCTCACCCCTCCTTACTGCCTTCTCACATTGCACTCGCACCTTTAGGTCATCTGTTATAACTACCCCAGGTCCCTTTCCATTTTTGTTGTTGTTAGTATCTCACCCTCATTGTGTACTCTTCCCCTGGGTTTTTGTTTCCCAGGTGCATTATTTTGCACTTCTTTGCATTGGATTTAAGCTGCTATACATTTGACCATTCCTCCAACCATGCCAAGTCCCTTCTCATCCTTTCCACCCCACATTGTGTATCAACCCTGTTGCAGACCTTTGCATCGTCTGCAAAGAGACATACTTTTTCTTCCAGATCCTCTGCAATGTCACTTATAAAGATATTAAAGAGGACCGGTGCCAGTACTGAACCCTGCGGTACCCCACTAATAACTTCACTTTCTTCACTGTGGACTCCGTTTACTATTACCCTCTGCAACCTGTTTTCCAGCCAATTTTTTACCCTGGCAACCACCTTGGGACCCACTCCAAGGCTGGCTAACTTGTATATTAATCTTCTGTGTGGGACTGTGTCAAATGCCTTGCTAAAATATAGGTAGGCCATGTCCACAGCCCATCCCGGGTCTAGTTCTTTGGTCACCCAGTCAAAGAAATCTATTAGATTCGTCTGATATGATCTTCCTGCTGTAAATCCATGCTGCTTTGGGTCCTGTGCCCCGCTTGCCTCTAGGTACTCAACAATTCTTTCTTTCAGAGTGATTCCATCATTTTCCCTACCACTGAGGTCAAACTTACAGGTCTGTAGTTTCCTGCTTCTGCCTTGCTCCCACTTTTGTGAAGGGAATCACATCTGCCCTCCTCCAGTCCTCAGGTACCACCCTATCCTCCCATGATTTGTTAAAGAGAGTAGTCAATGGTGTCACTGATTCTACCCTTAGTTCTTTTAGAATTCTGGGGTGAATCCGTCAGGCCCCATTGCTTTGCCCTTTCAGTTGTAAGAGTTCTTTCAGAACCCTTTCTTCTGTGAATGGACTGGTATCCCCCCATCCAGAGTGTTTCTCTTGTTTGGTTAGGTAGCTTCACCATCTCTTCTTTTGTGAATACTGAGCAGAAATATTCATTCAGTATCCCTGCTTTTTTCACTGTCATCCTCTAACCACATTCCATCCCCTTTAATAAGCTTCAGTATCCCTCCCTTGGTCTTTCTTCACTCCCTACTGTACCTAAAAAAGGTTTTATCCCCCCTTCTTAACAGAATTGGCTATCTTTTCCTCAGTTTGGTCCTTTGCTATTTTGACTGCCTTCCCTGCTTCCTTCTGCTTTAACTGATATAGTTCTCTGTCCTGCTCCTTCTGTGTTTCCTTGTATTTCCTGAATGCTATCCTTTTCTCCTTAACATTCCCTTCCACCTCTTTTGAGAACCACAGTGGCTTTTTCTTTTATTTTGTTTTGTTGATTTGCTTTACACAAAGGTTTGTTGCCTCTGTGATGGCAGTTTCGATTTTTCCCCATTGTTCCTCCACCCCCCTTCTTGCCTGTTTGCTAGTACTTTTCTGAGGCACTCTCATATTTTGCCAAAGTCAGCCCTCCTAAAGTCCAACACTCTTGCTTTTGTAAGGCTTGCCTATACAGCTGTGTTTATTGGGAACCACACTGCTTGGTGGTACTTGATCCCAGATGGCTACCTACCTCTAAATCTGAGATCCTCTCTCCATCCCCATTTTAGAGTACCAGGTTTAAGATTGCTCCCTCCTGAGTGGGTTCTAACACTAGCTGTCTGAGGCATGCCCCTGTAGGGCACCGAGAATGACCCAGCTGTTGGGTGTGGCTGCAGTAACTATTAGTAACTTTTGTAATTCTGGCACAGATTGACTATCACCCTCACAGGGAAATGGGCTCTGAAGCCCAACAAGGTATGTCACACATTTCCTTTGAGGTTTTTGCTCACCATGCTTGCTTCTTTTTGGTGCCTCTCCATTCAAGAGGGTCTTGGGGGACTCAAGAGCAGCTGAGTTGCTACATAGTGTAGTGCCCTAAAGTGGTGCCACAAAAGGATTGCCCTCTTTCTTGGCAATCATAGCTGTGTGATGGTGAAAGGGGTTCCAGGGTACAGAGTGACAGAGCCAGCGGCACCCCTCTAGGTAGGCCCCCCCAACACACACACACTTTCCCTTGTCAAGGCAGTAGTGCAGGGTAGGAAAAAACATATATACTGTCTGTTAATTTTGTCAACAAAGAGAATGGGGGGATGGTTGGCAAGTTTAAGAGCTGTTATTGTGTGTGTGTGTGTGTAGAGGATGGAATGATTGGCTCTGCTCAGGGAAATCAGCGTACGATAGAATTCTTCACAACGTAGGATTTGTTATAAAGAAATAAGTAGTAATGTATGTGAACTGGATAATAAAATGGGTCTTCAGAGATCCCAAAAAATATTACATTAAGGACAGATTATTTCCATGGAGCCAGGTGTGATGCGGTTCTTAGCAGAAGGGTGTATGTAGTGCCTTTTCTTTTTTTTACCTTTTGTTTTACCAGGTGAGACACACTAAGCTGAAAGCTTGTTTACAGGTGCAGTCTGGGGAGCACAAGGATGTTAAGTGACTTGCTCAGAGTCGCACAGTATGCAAGTGGGGGCTATGGGATTCAAACCCAAGTCTCCAGGTTTGCAGCTCAGAGCCTTAAACCACTGCGCTATAGTGCCTCCAAACAGTATGTTCAATATGTTAAATAAGCTCTAAAATGCACCACAGAACACCTAACACCCCAGAGCTTCTTGGGGCCTGGCATTCATATAAACTATTTGCTCCAGCAAAGTCAGCAAATCTCCAGCAAAATTACTAAAATAATCCAGCAAAACTTCAGAGCTCCCTTGGAAGGTATGTAGCTCACAACTGTTCCTGATTTTACACAACAAAATGACGCACTCCATCCTCTGTTCCTCCTGAAAAAGATCACTGCCCACTCACAGCATGTGCTGCAAAAAAAAACTTTAAAGCAAAATTCCTAATTTTAACTGTTTTATGGTTAGTTGTAATATCTATGGGTAGAACTGTGTTATTATTTGCCTTATTAGTTTAGATTCTAAAATTGTATGTTCATATTGTTATCCTTTTGTAAAGTGCCTAGAGCCCCAGGGATAACACACTGTAAAAATAAAGTTGACTTATATTCTAAGACGTTAAATCAAAAATAAACTTTATAGAAATAAACAGTGGTTTCCACAGTGTTCTTAGCTTGTATCTCCGTGTGCGAGGATGTGTCCCTCATCTTGAGTGTTCCTGTCCCTCATTTCAGTGCTCAAAGGTTGAGAGGTATGCAAGGGAAAAAAGCATAAGGTCCCTCCCCCAAGCCAATTAGCTAAGACCTTGTTGAGCCCAAGGACTGGGTGAGTGAATCAAACAGAGGACAGTCAGCTCTGGCAACTGGTAATTTTGAGCCAGCCGAAACAAAAGGGAGGCTTTGTTCCCCTATGTGGGTACCACTGGGTGTTCAACAAGAAGAGACAGACACAGGAGTAGGATTACCAGACGTCCTCTTTTTACCAGGACATGTCCTCTTTTCCAGCTGCCAAATATTATTCATCTACCTTCTGTATCCTGTTGTATTATTATTTACTCTCTCCTACCAGGACGTTCTTGTAAATGAGCTGTGAAGGCAGTGAAGGCTTTAAACCTATTTACTCGGGGTCGGGCACAAGGGCTTATCAGGCAAGGGACTAAGTGTCCTCTTTTTGGCATACCAAAATCCAGTAACCCTACACAGGAGAGTCAGCTAAAACAGTTCACAGAGTTCAGAAAGGGGTACAATTATATGGGGGAAGGAAACTATAGCTCTAAAAAAGAGAATTAAAAGTACAACTCTATTATGAGAAATGAGTCCAAAAAGTAGTAGAGGGGTCCCGAAGGGCAATGGCTAGAAAGTTAACCCACCCTGGACTCTGCGAGGAGACTGATTCTTGGCCCTGAAGCCCAGAACATCTGTGATGGGGCAGCTGCTATGGCATCATCCCTCTTCTGACCACCCCAGATGGTCCAATCTTGACCCCATGGACCTGGCTGTCTCTGGTGGGGCAAGCTGCCACAGCGTTGGCCCACTTCTGACCACCTCAGATGGAACAGTCTTGACCCCAGGGTCCTGGCTGCCTGTGGTGTTGGCCCTCTTCTGACCACCCCAGATGGTCAAATCTTGATCCCGTTGTCCTGGCTCTGGTTCTCCAGCAACGGACCCTTAGTTCTGGACCGCTGGTTCTTTGGCGCTGAACTTCTGGTACTGGGCCTCTGTACCTCTGGTACTTCCACACTGGACCCTTGGTGTTGGATCGCTGGTTCTGTGGTGCTGAACTTCTGGTACTGGACATCTAGTACTAGACCTCTAGCGCTGGACTTAGAAAGGGGGAGCTTCACAGAGCCAGAGGTGCTCAAACTCGAGCAGCACAGCTTGGCTACTGTACTTGCCTCAAGTCCCCCCCCCAACGGACTTGGATAAAAGTCCCAAAATGTGGGTAGTACGGCAGTCCTGCACAAGCAAAGTTCACATGCAGAAAGCAGGAAAAATAATGCAGTTCAAATTGGCAGTGTTAAATCCTAGTACTGTCTCTTTAAATCTTGCAGTCAGTTTTCAGCTTCTGGAAGGCTGTACTTGATGCTTCACAATTTGCACAACTTCTTATTCATAAATCTCACTGTTAGCTATGGGGATTCAGTAGGCTAGGAGGAGTCTCTCCTCTTCTGTGGAAAAACTGCCATTTATAGTGACTCCCAGTAAAACTCTGCCCCTGGATGTGGGGCCAGTCGCAGCTACACTGCTGTCTAGGGACCCTTGGTAAAGCCCTGCTCAGCTGTCCCTGCACTGAGAGCCCTCCCTCATGGCTTAGATTTCTTTAGTGTTTAACACAATTCAGGGCCTGTCTTGCCCTAAGCTTTGCTTCTGGGAGCTGTATAATTTAAATGAAGCCCGCCCCTACCCTATGCTCCAAGCAGGAGCACAATTTAAATAAATTTGAACAGAGCCTCCCTCGGGTGGTCCTCTGCTCTGGGGCCTTGCACTAACCCCAACTATGGCTGCGGTCGTCCCTTATTGCACCTTCGGCATGTTTAAACAATTTTTCTTTCTTTTACTTAATTCTGGCGGGGAGCACCTGGCTGTTGGTGCTGCTGCCAATTCACTGCCCAGACCTGGGGTTAAGGTTAAAGGAGGAGGAGGTGGTGGGGGAAATGTTCTGGCTTCAGGTGGCTATGGGAGGTCTTTTTCTTGGGGTTATTGATGGGTTGCTCCACGTCGACGCTCCGTCAGCCTCGACGCTTACTCTGCTACTGAGATG
Organism: Neoceratodus forsteri; assembly: GCA_016271365.2. Lineage (NCBI taxonomy): Eukaryota > Metazoa > Chordata > Ceratodontiformes > Ceratodontidae > Neoceratodus > Neoceratodus forsteri. The sequence goes on from CM028133.1 coordinate 833,852,764, forward strand.
CGACCCTGCTTGTAGGCGCCACCAAGGGACCAAAACATTTTTTAATAAGTAAAAAAAAACAAATGGGGCTGTACAGAGCCCATACCACAGCCAACCACCTCTGGTGAGTCACTGCACACTGGACCACCAAACTGACCTGGCGAAAAGTCTGGGAAAAGAGAAGCCTCTGTCACCAGGAGACTGCGGACCAGAGGAGACAGCTGAGGCACACAGATGAGCTCCCGGGATAGCTTCAGCCCCTCCAGGTAAGCCTAACTATCCCTACCAACTCTCTGTGTCCTTCCTCCTCCTCCTGGTCCCAGCTCCAACTCCCCACAAAATGGTTAATCTCTGAATTTCCCCCAAACGGAAATTTTAAACTGTCGATTAAGAGCCGACATTTGAAAATAAAATCGCGGTCTTCACTGACACTGGGGAACCTAGGCCCTGTTCCCAGTGCACATCCTAAGCTCCCATGAGCATGAGAGCACTAATTAGAAAAATGAAGAGGGAGGGCTTAGTGGAAAGGGGGGTGCAGAACATTTTGCTACACAAGCATTTGTCAATGCCGAATGTTTGCCACTGGTATTGCTGTGGTACCAGGTCTAGCTTGTACACATTTTTACTATATATTTACACAGGGTAGGGCAGATGAGATGCAGTATATCATTTTCAGTGGTGTCCTACTTTGACACGTTGTTAGATTGTAATTACTAGGGTAGGGCAGCTGAGACGCAGTATCTACTTTTAAGTGAGCTCCCACATTTTAACCCCAAATGTCCAACAGTCTTCTTATGACCTGACGTTATAATCAAGACAGATAAAATTTTTAAAATCCCATACAAAAGGTGACTTCTCTGTGCAACTGTGGGAACAAGTGTCAGAGAGGATTTGAAAAATGACATGTACCGTGTTCAGGAGGTGGGGTAACACAAGGGATATGTTGAACATTAGGGACCAAAATCTACAAAAAAATAAAGTTATTAGTAAATGTTAGAACAATTTGTTTCCTCATAACTGAGTTGGTTTTTCATATTTTTACCCCAAATTTTCAACATAATCTTTTTATGGCCATTCCTTCTGAGCATGACAAGTGTCATTTATAAAACAATGGCTGAAATGTCATTTTGCACCACAAGTGATAAAACACATTTTTGATAGGATTTGAGAAATGACAGCTGTCTCATTCATTAGGTGGTGTGGAAAAATGGCTATGTTGAAAAGTTGGGGCCAAAATATTGAAAATTACCACAGTTACAAGTGTGCATTAAAAACTGCCATGTAGACTCACAACTTTGTTGTTTTTTCACATTTTTAGCCCCAGAGTTTCAGCATTGCCTTTTTATGACCCCACATAACCTTCTTATGAGCCCACCTCAAGAACAAGGGCAGATAACATTTTCAGATCCTGCCCCAAAAGGGATTTTGCTCCACAAGTACAAAACACGTTTTGGCCAGGATTTTGAAGTGAAAACCAGATTGGAGCAGTGCCACACAAAAACTAGGGTACTGGACTTTAGAAGGGCTGACTATGAAAGGATCAGAACATATCTAAAGGAAGCCCTAACAAGACTGGGGGAATGCAAGGGGGTTGAAGAGAAATGGAGTGAGTTCAGGGAAGCTATTGAAAGGGCAACTGAAAAAGGGTCAGGAGGGTTAATAAAAGCACAAAAAGGAGGAGACCTATATGGTTCATGAGGGAGGTAGTGGAAAGGGTGAAGTCCAAAAAGAAAGTGTTCTTAGTCTACAAGAAAACGTAGAACGAGAGGGACAAGGAATGATCTCTGGACTTGCACAGAGAGATGGGGAAGACCGTTAGAAGGGTAAAAGCACAGATGGAGTTAAATATTACTAGTAGAATCGGGGAAAGGTATAAGACATTCTTTAGATATGTAGGGGAGCGAAGGAAAAATAAGGCAGGTATAACAAGGCTGAGAGAAATGGGGAGGGAGGATAGTGTACAGGAGGATGACCCTAAGACAAATATACTAAACAGGTATTTTTGCTCAGTGTTTGCCGGACAGAACGAGGACATGGGGCCCAAGATGGAGAGTGGGGGGAGGGGGATAGATACCTCACCCTTCACGGCAGATAGGGTCTTAAGGAAATTATGTGATCTTCGAGGAAATAAGGCCATGGGTCCAGATGAGATGCGTCCTAGGATCCTGAAAGCACTAAGGATGGAATTAGCAGAACCATTGGCGGAACTCTTCACCCTATCGCTGGATACGGGAGAGGTTCCGGAGGACTGGAGGAGGGCAACTGTGGTATCGCTTTATAAGGGAGGCAAAAGAAAGGAAGTGGGAATTACAGGCCTTTGAGCCTGACCTCAGTGGTCAGGAAGATCACAGAGACGCTCCTAAAGGAAAGACTGGTGGACTACCTGTAAGGGAAGGGACTAGATGACCACAGACAGCACGGTTTTGTTAGGGAGAGATCCTATGAGATGAACTTAATAGAGTTTTTTGACTGGGTGACAAGACTGGTGGACCAGGGAGGGGCAGTGGATGTGGCCTATATGGACTTCAGAAAGGCATTCAACTCTGTTCCCCACAAAAGATTATTAAACAAGGCAAATGCTTTCCCCCCTCGCCAAGATGCTACAGCCTCAGTGTTGGTGATTTTAGTAAGGGGGTGCAGGGGGCAAAGCCCCCTCGCAATTGGGGGTGTGAGGGGAAAGCCTCCCACAGAAAAGCATTTGTCACAGTTTTGGCGATTGCCCATATGTACGGTCGCCATTTTTGTATTCACTGAAATGCCGTTGCCCTTATTGGTCTCGCCTTTATTGATTCGCCTATATCACATGGAGCTGAAACAGTATGAGGTTTCAAACACTCATGGGATAGGATCATGGGAATCCTGGGGGGGAAGAGGATAGGGGAAGATCTGGGGGGGGAGCTCAGTAACTGGGGTAATATTGGGCAGACTAGGTGGGCTATATAGGTTCTTATCTGCCGACATTATGTATGTATGTATTTGAAGAATGACAGCTGTCACATTCGTGAGGTGCTGTGAAGAAATTGCTATATTGAAAATTTGGGGTCAGAGTACTGTAAATTACCAAAGTTACAAGCCTGCATTTGTAAATTTCAATGTAGACTCATGACTTTTTTGGTTTTTAATATTTCTACCTCAAATTTTCCACATTGCCTTCTTATGACCCACCTCCTGAACAAGGGTGGAGAAAATGTTCAACTTCTGCCTGAAAAGGGATGTGCGCAGTGATCACAAAATCACATTTTGGCCAGAATTCAAAAAATGACAGCTAGCACATTCATGAGATGCTGTGAAGAAATGGCTGTGTTGAAAATTTGGGGTCAGAATATTGAAAGTTATCAAAATTACGAGCCTGCATTCACAAATTTCAACGTAGGCTCATAACTTTGCTGTTTTTTTTTTTAATCTTTCTGTCTCAAATTTTCAACATAGCCTTTTATGACCCCACCTCATGAACAAGGGTGGAGAAAATGTCCAACTCCTGCCTGAAAGGTGATTTTGCACAGTGACCATGAAATCACCTTTCAGGACAGATTTGTCTAATTTCACTGCCATTGGTCTGCAAGTGGTTCATCAGTGTTACACCAATCATCAGCCAGGCTGATCATGACACTGTTCTGGCTTGCTGGATGAAAACTTCATGAAGTTCAAAGGAGACAGCCAACCCAATCATAGGTCATCTCTTTCCTTTGATCTATGCCGCTCATGATCAGCTTGCTGAGGTTGAATTACATCATGTAACAAAGAAAACCGTCCATCGATGTCTATTGCTGCCCCCCACTGTTACTTTTCCCCACCCAACCCTCCCACTCAGCACCCATCGCCCCTCACCTACCACAAACATAACACTGACACTGGGGGAGCCCAATACCCAGTGTTGCTTCCCTGAAATAAAGAAAATAAAGAAAACTGTCCCTTGTAGGTTTTTTTTTTATATGCACTGTAACAAAAAAACACATTTATCAATGTCTGTTGCTGCTGGTGCCATTACTGTTCCCCCACCTAATCCTCCCTCTCAGCAGCCACCACCCCAAATCCCCCTCAAACATAACATGGACACAGGAGGTGTTCAATCCCTCAGTATCGCCACCTAAAATAAAATCATCCCATATAGTTTTTTTTTTATCATTAAATATACCCTGTAAGTAAGAAAACCATCCATCGATGTCTGTTGCTGTGGCTGCTGTTAGCCCCCCCTTGACCCTCCCACCCACACCTCCACAGACATAAAACTGACACTGGGGGTGCCCAATCACCTAGTATTGTCACCTGAAATAAAGAAAACTGTCCCTTGTAGGGTTTTTTTTCACATACCCTGTAGAAAAGAAAACCGTCCATCGATGTCTGTTGCTGCCATGGCCATTAGTCCCCCACAAGATCCTCCCACTCAGCACCCACCACCCCAAGCCCTTACTTACCCACCAGGGGTCCAATGCCGTAATCCTCTCTGGACTGCAGACACGTCTTCACTCTTCAACTCTGCACCGTGAACTGAGGAAATCAGGTATACAGTTCAATGTATTTCAATGGGCTTTTGAACTTAGTGGCATAACTTGCTCATTTTTGGATAGTTTTGCCCCAAATTTTAAACACGCCTTTTTTGGGACCCCATCTAATGAACAATGCCAGTGAAATTTGGCAAATCGGTCCTGAAAGGTGATTTCATGGTCGTTGTGCACAGTACGGCAGTGAACTTTATACTGCCCACCCTCCCTCCACAGCCACTGATAGTACCACTCCTTCCACAGCTCCCAACCGTACTTCTTTTCACAACCCCTGACACTACCCCCTCTCTCCACAACCAAACACTAACTCCCATCACATCACCTCCTTCCTCCATTCCTCCTCACCCCACAGTCCCCCTAACACCCTTACTCCCTCTGCAGTCTCCTCCAAGACCCAAACTCTTTCCACTGTCCACAACACCTGTTCTTCCATTGTGGACACCCCCCCACCACCACCACCACATACGTGGATGCAGGGTATGCTAGTGGGCTTGATGACCCCATTAAGACCCATTTAACAGTGGCCACAGGGAACAGTTTTGGGGGAGGTGGTTGCACTATTCTAAGAAGCTAAATCAAAAATAAACTTTGTGCAAGTATGTACTGCCCCCAAATAGCAGTGTCATGGGGCCCCACAGAAAAAAAAGGCTTGCCAGGGACCCCATGCAGGACATGATAGGGTGCTTTGGGATCCCTTATGACCCATTTAGTTAGCCCAGGGGAGAGAATTATGTATAGGTTCTCCAGGGTGCGGTGAGAGGGGTCATTCTGGAAGACTGCTGCTTATTTCAGGCTTTCTACCCACACCATTTGCCAGTATACCTCAGCAGTCCCCACCAGCAGCCCCGGTGCCCTGTAAATACCCTTGCAATTAGCACAGAAACCCCCAGCTCAGCTAGTTGCTCCAGTAAGTATCCCTGCATCCAGTAGCCCCACCACTAAATAAACCACCTGCAAAATAGATTCCATCCTCTGCAACCAGTTCCAATGCAAAGCCCATGCTAGACTAACTTAAAGCATTCTTATACAATCCAAACTGTGCATCCTCCCATAAAACCACCATCAATTAATAAAAATGAGTCTGGTCTACAAAATATTTCAAGAAAGTAAGTATGCTTTGATTTTTAATTAAAAAAAATGTAACTGAGATTAAGGGTGCTGCCAAATAAGCGTGGATGTCAATGAGCCCGCTTCCGGTTTTTAACGTCCATAATATGGTACCAGTCTGTTCTGCGGAGCTGCAGCGGCCAGTTTGGGATGGGTGTTTCTGCAGAGTGGGAGGTCACATGTTAGTATGTTGGGGAGTCAGCTGCAGGGGTTGCTGGACTCGAGGGGGGACTGTGGGGTGGTTGAACCATGGAAAGTGGGATTCCAACTGTTCCAGTCTGTTCTATGGAGTCATCTGCAAGGATGAATGTGGGATGGGGTTTCTGCTGTGGGGGGGGCACATGCTAGTGTGTTTTGGGGGTCTGCTGTGGGGTGGCTGGTCTGTGGGAAGGAAGGTTCCAGCTGGGGATGGGAGCATGGGGGGCAGCTGCAGGGGGTGCTGATCTCTGGGAATGGGGGGTCCAGCTGTGGGATGGTGGCTGGTCTATGGAATGAGGGATTGCAGCTGTGTGTGGCTGGCTCACTGCCAGTTTGTTTTGGGGTGGCCACTGCTTGTCATTATGTAAGAAGGGTGGGGGCAACTGATGGGAGCATGGTCAATTGGGTGGGGATTCAGGTTTGGGAGCTGTTGAGTGGTCTCTCTCCCCAGGCTATTGAGCCACACCAATGGCAGCATGCTCCTGAACCCACCAACCATCACTGGACTCCAGCCACCTCACGCCTCAGCCAACTGAACCCTCCCACCAGACACAATGGCATCCAAAAGCCCTGGTGGCAAGCTCCCCATCCCCCCAGGCATGGATTCAAGTTCCAGCCCATAACAACACGATCATTGGGAGTCTAGTGGTACCCACACCAACATGATGTCTGATGGCCTGGGGCAGCCGCCTTGCTCACTTCATCCAAGGCAAATACGATACCTGTTGTCTAGTAGTACCATTCCCAAATGATGTTGACCCCAAACAGCGCCCCCACCCATCTTCACTTTATATGATGTGAACTTGATACCTGGTGTGCATACGAACATACGGTCATACGAAAATGCCAGCAGAAATAGGCCTCACGTTCTATTGAGTCTATTTGATTGTGCAGCTAGCCCCTTAACTTGCAGCTGCCCCATCCTTTCCTCCCCCCTCACAGTCATCCCCCCGCTCTGTCCCATTCCCTCTTGAAACAGCCCACCTTCCTACAGGAAATTGCTTCCTCAAGTAGAGTGTTCCACTTGCCTACCACCCGTTCAGTGAAAACATTTCTCCTGATTTCCCTCCTGAATTTTCCTCCCTCCAACCTCAGTTGATGCCCTCTTGTATTCCTCCCTCTACTTATCCGGAATATCTGTCCTGTATTAGTCTTGTTTATCCCCTTCAGGTACTTAAAGGTCTGGATCATATCTCCCCCATCCCTTCTTTCCTCCAGGGAATACATGTTAAGCATGTTCAACCTTTCCTCGTAGGATTTCTGCTTCAAACCCGGGATCATCTGAGTCGCTCTACACTGCACCCCCTCCAACAATCTGATGTCCTTTTTCAGGAACGGGCACCAGTACTGCATGCAGTATTCCAGGTGCAGCCTGACCATGGAACTGTACGGGGAAGGATCACCTCACTAATTCTAGAGGAGATTCCCCTCACTATACAGCTCAGCATCTTGTTGGCTTTTGCTGCTTCCTTCCTGCACTGAGCCAAGTTGTTCATATTCCCTGTTATAATCACCCCCATGTCCTTTTCCTCCTCTGTGCTGCCCAACTGTACCCCTCCCAGCTGATAGTTCCTCCTTTGGTTCTTAGTTCCAAAGTACACCACTTTGCACTTCTTGGCATTGAACCACATCTGCCATGTTTCCAACCACTCCTGTAGCTTAGTCAGTTCTTCCTGCAGTCCCCTCCACCCTTCAACGTCATCCACCACAGCTCCCATCTTGGTATCATCTGCGAACAGACTGATCTTACTCTGGGTCCCAGGTGAGATATCTGCTATGAATATCCCAAACAGCACTGGTCCCAGTACCGATCCCTGCGGCACTGCGCTTGTTACTGCTCTTTGCTATGAGAGTTTCCCCTCCACCACCACCACCACCCTTTGCTGCCTGCCCTTCAGCCAGTTAGTAATCCATTTGACCATCTTAGTACCCACGCCTACATATTTCAGCTTCCTCCCTAGCCTCCCATGTGGCACAGAATAAGAAGGCCTTGCTGAAATCTAAGTACAGGACATCTGCTGCATGGCCCTTGTCCAGTTCCCTGGTCACCCAATCATAGTACTCAATCAGGTTTGTCTGGCAGGATCTACTCGAGACAAACCCATGTTATCGCCCGTTCTGGAGACCATTGTCCTCCAAAAATGTCACCAGCCTCTCTTTAAGGATTGTCTCCATGAGCTTTCCCACAATTAATGTGAGGCTCACTGGTCTGTAGTTACCTGGATCATCCTTTGGGCCACCTTTGTGAAGGGGCACCACATAGGCCAACCTCCAATCCTGTGGCATGCATCCTGTGTCCAGAGAGGTATTGAACAGGTCAGCCAATGGTCCTGCCAGGCACCCTGCTAGTTCCTCGAGTACTCTAGGGTGAATGTCATCAGGTCCCGGTGCCTTGTCCACCCACAGTGCCCTCAGTCCTTCCAGTACCCTGTCCTCTGTAATTTCTCCATCTATCACTCCCTTCCCCCTGCCCACCTCACCACTCCCATGAGGTATCTGACCCCCCTTTCTTCTGTGAATACGGAGCGTAAGTACCCACTGAGTGCCTCTGCCTGCTCCTCCCTCTTCTCTGCCCACCCCTGTCCTTCTTAATTCTCACTATCTGGTCCCTGTTTTTCCTTCTTTCACTAATGTATCTGAAGAAGTCCTTCTCTCCACCCTTAATGCCCTGTGCCAGCCTCAGCTCTCTGGATGCTTCTGCGGCTCTGACTAAGCTGGTAACCTCCCTGTATTTCTTCGTATGCTTCTCCGTGTCACCCCCCTGCCTGATCTCTTGAATCTCTGAAAAGCTTTCCTCTTGGCCCTCACCCCCTCCATTTCCTCCTGTGTCAGCCAACTGGGCTTCTTTGCCCTTCCCTTCTTACTTTGTGCCCTAATACATGTGCCAGTAGCCTCTGCCAGCCCTGCTTTAATAATATTCTACTTTTGATTGGCATCCGTGGTTGGCTGGATTCTCTTCAGATGATTTATCAGAATTTCACCCATCTTGTTAAAGTCTGTCCCCCTAAAATCAATCACCCTGGTACCAGAACTTCCAGTTTGCTTCCCCATTCTGAGAGTGAACCACACTAAGCGGTGATCACTCCCAGCCAGAGGGTCCTCCAACTCCAGGTCCCTTACGGCCTCCCTGTTTGATAGTACAAGGTCCAGAGTCCTTCCAACCTAGTTAGCTCATGTACCAGCCGCACCAGGAAGCTATCCTGAAATGTCCCCAATATGATCTGCTCCCTTATGCTTGTGGTGGTTGGTGTGGTCCAGTTCACCCCAGGTAGGTTGAAGTCCCCCACCACCACTGTATTTCCTATATTTCCCTTCCTGCAAACCCTCCTAATTTGTTCTGCCAACTCCCTGTCTAGCTCCTCCCCATGAGTTAGTGTCCTATACACTACCCCCATCCTCAGTTCCCTGCTCTTTGAGTCCTGAAACTGCATCCATAGGGCCTCTGTCCCGCCTTCCTCCCCCTCTTCCCTTATGCATTTTATTTCCTCCCATACAAAGATCGCCCCCCCCCCCACCTTTTCTGTTTGCTCTGTGCTTTCTGAATATCCTATACCCTGGGATCATCATATCCTAGTCCTGGTACTGGGTGGCCCAATTTTCTGTTATGGCCGCAATGTCCACCTGCCCCACTGCCAAGAGAGCCTGTAACTCGGCTGATTTGTTTCCTAGGCTCCTCAAATTCAGTGACACCACCCTCCAACCTGTTCCTTTCCTTTCCCCTCCCCAATTAACCCCCTCCCACCGTTTGTCCCTACCCTGATGCCCTCCCCTATAGCTTGGGGGGTAAGGTCTTCTGGCTCCCCTTTCTGGAAACCCTGCCTACTAGCTGTCCACTTGCCACCCCCTTCCTAGTTTAAGTGCAGTGTTACCCCTTCCCAAAAGATATGAATGCCACTGCCTCCCATCTCCCTCATTCCATGGCTGTGCTTCTGAACTTTATTGTAACCAGTTGCAGATCTAGGCATACAGAGAAAGGCAGTGCCCATTGTTGTGTTCGGTGGGGGCTGCCACTGCACACCATGGATCATGTTGGCATGGGGTGAAGTATGCGGATGCCATGGGACACCATGGATCATGAACCACAGGATGGGGAGAGGGAGACAGGGTGGGACAAATAGGGTGGCCTGGTCACCAAATAGTGCAACCTGGTAAGTCATACTGGCCATTTGTTTCCATGTTAAACTTGCCATTCAGGTGAGTGTGAACCAGGAGCAGTTCCATGTACACAGAGGCATCACTGTTTGCTATGCTGTATGCTCTTCAGTGTGCATGCGTGGGAGCACAAAATTTTTATTCATTGAAGAGCTGCATGTGGCCCCATGGCTCCAGGAGGCAGGCACACAATCATGGGGAACAGACTTCTTGCAACAGCTCCCACTCAGCCTTCCTAGCTACAATACCAGTGTCCTGCCAGAGTCTGTGCACAGAAAAGAACAGCCAGAAAACCTGAAGGTCAGTGTATGCAGCCAATAAGAATGTCCCTGGTGCCAGGCAATCATGTGGGGTCTGCAGCAGATGTGGGCATACACAGCACACTTCAGCCCTCCCACACCGTAATTGCACCAGAGTCCTAGAGGGAGAGAGCATACATTGCTCAGTATTTCAGTCGAGTTGGCTAGGGGAGGGGGAGCCTACTTGTCTGGGGGGATCAGAGGAGTCTCCAGGGCCAGATCTCTTCAAACTGTAGGTGCCAGTAGGGTGGTTGGTCGGGGGTCAGAGGCTGTTTCGGGTGAGAGGAGTGTTCCAGGTGCAGTGGGAGTGGTCAGCTGGGTGGAGGAAACTAATTCAGGGGTTGGGAATGTGTCCAGCAACAGGGAGGGTGGTGAGATGGAAAAAGACTGTCCAGGGCCTACAACAGTGGTCCAGCAGCATGGACGATAGACAGCTGGGGGTTGTTGGCATATCTGGGTGATGGAAAGGTGTTCCAGGCACAGGAAGGGTGTTCAGCTGGTCTGGGGGCTGGAGGGGTATCCAGCAGGATGCATGGTGGTTAACAACACAAACACATACTCCAGGCACTGGCTAGAAGTGAGAGGGTCACTCTGCACCACAAATACAGAAATTCAGCATCAAAAAGGCAGGTGCACAAAACACCATCACAAACTATAATGGATGCTTAAAGTGATTTTTCCTTTGCTGTACTGTTTCTCCTGGCTCCTGTTCGGCTGTACATCCCGACCGACCTCCCAACCTGAACCCCAACATCAGGCCGACTTCCCCCATTTCCCCAATGGCGTGCCCTCCATGGCAGGGTGGTGAGGAGCCCCCTCAGCTCACTCACCTGAAACTAGTCCAGATCGGAGGAGACACCATTCGGCATTCGGGTTCAGGCCTCGGAGGTCGGAAACTCATGCTGCCTGACCAGGAGTCCATTTTTCCTTGTTCGCTCCCTGGAGATGTGGCATGCAATGATGCTGGCAGAGGGAGTGCACACGCATCCGCACGTGCTCCTCCAGGCATCTGCCCTATCTCTGACCCTGTCTGCAGTGTCGGCCCACTGTCCCCCAGCCTCAGCTAAGGGCCAGTCTGGAGCCGACCACTGACGTCCCCCCCTTCCCCAGAGAAGGAGAGCAGTCCTTCAGACACTCGATACTTCTCCTCCCCTGCCAACCCCCAGTGGACCATGCTCATTCCCGAACACGAGTCACGGGCGTGGTGTGAGGTAAGGCATCCAGTGAATCAGCCCTCAGCACCACCAAGCCAGCTAAAGTGCTTTTAATGGAAGTCGGGTGCCAATACAGAGACAGACAAAAACCGCACTCACTCCCTGGCTCTTCGGATCATACTGATCCTTTCTCAAGGGGGCTTCCTCCTTGAGGAAGGATCAGTGTTATCTGAAGCACCAGGGAGTGGGTGCAGTTTTTGTCTGTCTCTGTATTGGCACCTGACTTCCATTAGAAGCACTTTAAGCATCCATTATAGTTTGTGATGGTTGCACCTACCTTTTTGTTGTTGCATGGTAGTTAGCTGGAGGGGGGAAAGCTAATCCATGTGATGAGGCGGTGGTTGACTAGAGAGGAGAGGCTGGTCCAGAGGCCTGAAAGGTGGTCCAGCTGCAGGGAGTGTGGTAGATGGGGATGAAAGGCTGATCCGGAGGATGTAAGGATTGTCCACCTCCAGGCAGGGAGGTTGGCTGGCAAGGACTGGTTGAGGAGCAGAAAGATGCTCTGCTGGGGAAGTTCACAAAACTTTATTTAAAAAAAATATATCTCCTTTGCCAGAGGACTGTCCAATTGACTTGTCAATTACATATCAAATAAAAAAACTTGACATTACTTTGGATGAACTCCAGGAATGTTTATATCCATGTTTATATGCATAGATAGAGCAAACACTTAATCTTTCTCTCTGAATATACTAAAATATTTTATTATTGTTCCTCTCATCAAATATTTAGTGTTATTTTCCCTCCTTTTTTTTGGCAATTTAATAAACTTTATTGACATTTTCTCAACAAACAGTACATACAGTACATCACACTGTAGCATCGAACATGTCAAACTTCTACCTCATCAGATGCCCTCCCTTCTCCCCCTCCCTCGTGCCCTCCTTGTTCACTATCATCCATGGGCATTATAGCATAGTCAAAATCATCCTCCCCCTAACTAAACCCCCCCCCCGCACCTGCCCTCCTTCCCTAATAATACCAAGTGGGCTAAAATTTACATCAGTATTTCACCTCCTGCAGAACAAACTATGATGACTTAATTAAGTCTAGTCAAGCATATCTATTTGTCATACATGGGAGTTGGACTACGAATCTCCTAAAAATCCTTGTACCTCTCAGCTAAGAAGTGTGAAAACTGCTCCCATCTAGTGTTAAAGACATGTAGATTATGATATTGCAAGTCTATAGCTCTTTCTGCATTATAAGCTACATGGAGCTCCTGTATCCACTCTGTCAAAGGAGGTGCAGTATCTTTAATCCAGTATCCCAAGACAAAGAGCAGTGCCATGGCAGAAGTAAGAGACATATAATATTTATGTGTATGTGGCATTAAGGCTGAGAGGTTGCCAAGTACACAGGTTTCTATATTGAAACTGTTAGTACCTCCAAATAAGGGTTTCAAAAAATATTTTATTTTTTGCCAAAATCTTTGAATTATAGGGCAACACTATACCATGTGCATCAGGGACCCAGGCTCTTGATGGCATCTATGACATGCTTCACTTTGTTTTTCCCCCATGCGATGCAATTTAATTGGTGTGTAGTACAAAATATGGAGGACATTAAACCTGATCAGATGCAGTCGGTCTTGTTTTAAAAATCAATAATTATTATTCCATATCGATTCCCAGATTGTAGAATTGTATGGGAGATCTGCAGCCTGCTGCTAATAAAAGGCAGTTGAAGAGTAATGGCCCCCACCTTACTGGACAACTGCCTATAAAGTTGGGAGATGGGTCTTGACTGTAAGACCACATTAGATAACTCTGTAAGAAATGAAAATGTCTGTGATGACCAGGGGGAGGGGGGGGGCTGCAAGAGCAGCATTAATGCACTGCCTAATCTTCAGGTATTTAAAAAAGGGGAGCTCTGCCAGGTGAAAGGTTTGTTGAAAATTCCTAGGAGGAAGAAATTTATTGTCCGTAACCAAATCAGACAGAGCAACCTCTTTTAGATCCTTCCAAAAAGGTGGGGTAATAACCCTGTTTCCTAACCATACATTCACATTATTGAAACGTGGCTGACCTAAATCTCGTCTGTTCAATTTGAAGTAGGTACATAATTGAGTGTGGGCCTTCATTGCCCATGTGCTATAGGGGTGTGCTTCCATGTCTGAGGTATCTTGTTAGGTAGGATATAGAATAATGAAGCTAAATATATATTATGGGAGAGGGCCACATGCCTCTCTATCCTAAGCCATGCCAAGTTCGATGAGACGCTTTTCCCGGGGAATAAGCAGTGAAGATATTTACAACTCTGAAAAGCCAGATAATAGAGAAAGAGGTGGGGGATGCCAAGTCCCCCCCCCCACCCCACCACTAACCAATTTAGTTACAGACCTCCTAGGCATTTTATCCTTCCAAATAAATACTGACCAAATAGATTCTATCTTTTTAAGCCAAGTTCTAGGGAGGGCTAAATTCAGCATGGAAAGGGCTACATTAGCCTTGGAAATATAACCATCTTTATTATATTGGCTCTTCCCTGCATTGCCATCACTTCAAATCCTGCTGCATTTGTGATACTATAGGGTCTGTAAGCAATAAGGCATGACAAGGTGTGTGTTATCATGTAATAATGTCACTCCTGGGGTGGGTTGAAGCACGAGGCGAGTCGGGTGCTTCCACAGGAGTGACGTTATTAACAATATACCATGACAGGAGTGGTATATTGGTGGATTTACCACACCTGGTGTGGTTCAGTCACCAGGCTTAGCTAAGTGACTTAACCACACTAGGAAGTCGTAAATCCACCCATATATACCTACTCCTGCCATGTGTATATTGCTATTATACAATGTTCAACTTTTTTTTTGTTTTTATAGTGTTATAAAACTTTTACAGTGGGTATACTGGAGGATTTGCCACAGTCATGTGATCTGTTTTGACCAGTGAGGTTACAGGATTTTCATACCCCATTGTATAATACACGCTAACACACACCTTGGTGTGCCTTATTGCAATTATACAATGGCTCAATGTTATAGAAAACAAAAATAAAAATACAAATGTTTTTAGTAGATTTTTAGTGAGGCAGTATATCTTTGTTTCTGAAAAAAGAAAAGGTGCAAGCTCCTTAAAATCAGCACAGTGATGTTATTGTGTAATAGCATCACTGTCTCAGGCGCACACTGACCAATCAGAGTCCAGGAAATTTTATTGCTATTGTATAATAAGATATCTTAATTTGCCAATGCCCTGAGTAAGTTCAATCCCTAGGAAAGTAAGAGAATGTGTGGCACATCTCAAGCCTAGCTCTTCCACCTCTCTCTTGGAGCAAGAAGACATCAAAGATAAAACAGTTGTTTTGTGCCGATTTAGCTTATAACCCGACAATAAACTGAAATCTTCTATTATTCTCAGCACCGCTGGTATGGAGTCTTGCCACATGGAGAGGTACAAGAGGATGTCATCTGCAAACATAGAAAGTTACTTTCCCTCCTTTCTAATGCCCCCTTCCTCTCCTCCCACTCCCTTCCCCTTTTTCTGCCCCATGTCTTCCCCAGCCCCCAGCTCCTGCCTCAAATACACCCTGCCCAGGTGTTTTTTCCAAGCTTGTTCCCTATGACTATTTGCTGCCATATGAAATGTTTTTCCTGTATATAAACCTGCTGTAATCAAGTGTATTGATTGAGTGTATCTACTGTATTATTCCACACCTCACTGTATGATGTTTTAACTTATTTGTTCTGTACTCTTGTGTCCAACTGTTTTGTAAAAATATCTGTACAACTGGACATCTGTGAAAATGGGCATTTTTGCTCACATACCCTCCAGTATAAAATAAAAATTGGTTGATTGGTACAGTATATAAATACATATATACACACATATATATATATATATCTATATACTGTATATATAATCTATTTATATATATGGCCTGTAGATATATGTATATCCTCATGGTAAATGAATGGCTGTGAACACTCTTAACATTAGTATGTGCCACAGAGTCTGATCTACAGAAAAAAATCCAAAGTAAGCATGGTTTTGGCTTAAACTGTTAACAAAATTAAACTCAATGAAGTGCTCCACAAAAATCTTGTGGATGTCAATGAACATGCTGCCTGGTTTTGACATCCACAAGATAGCGGAGTGCTTTATGTACTAGCGCTAGACAACTCTGATACGTGCTGCCATTTTAGTCTTTTTTTTTTTCCTAGTTCTGTGGAGTAAATCTGCATGCTTAGAAAAAATATCTACAAATTCTCAAATTTAGGGATTTTTCACAAATACTCAGTCTCATATAATAGTAGAAGAAGAATCAGCATTTATATAGCGCTTTTCATACACAGTATCCCAAAGCGCTTTACAAGCAATGCTAGACTGGTAGTAAAGTGACTGAATGTGTGGTGGCAGCCATATCGCACATCATCACCCACATACAGCCTGGATAATTGCATGAACCAGTTTATGGGAAGGGGAATGTTAGCCAGGACACCGGGAATGCTCCCTGCTCTTTTGCGAAGAGTGCCCTGGGTTCTTTTACTTCCACCTGGACACCCACTAGGACAACACCAGGATGGGCAGAAGGGATCTCGGTTTAACGTCTCATCTGAAGGACGGCACACCCCAGCAGTACAGCACCCCCCCCAATACTGCACTTGGATGCCAGCGATTTTTAGGTGCAAGTCCAATCCCGGTGTGGGACGAGAACCCACAACCTTCTGGTCCAGAGGTGGATGTGCTACCAACTGAGCCACGCTGACATCCTGTGTGATATAGTGTGTCCAAATGGTTTGCTATATTCATAAGCGTCCCTCTTTTTTAAGAAGCATTTGTTAATGCCGAACGTTTGCTTGCATGTATGTGCTGTGCAGGTGTTTGGTACTGATAATGCATGGGTGCAGATGCCCTGTGTCAGGGGAAGACTCTGTCAACTCCAAGGGCCCTGCACTTCAGTGCAGCGATGAATGTGAAGAATTCATGGGGCTGTCTGGTGGGCTGCAAGAAGCACAGGGCCTTATGATTCCATGTAGCTGCAGATACAAATGCACAGGGCAAAGGGTGCATCTGCCAGTCAATGCACAAGGCAGTCTTGTCACCAACAGGTGGAGAGGTGCAGGGCCCTATGCCAAGAGGACAGTTGTCTTCACTATATGGTACCCAGGCCCATGCGGACAACCCTGCACCTTTCATTCCCTGGCAGGGGGGTTTGCATAACAGCGCCATTCCCCCACCCTCCCCCATCCAGCTGGGTCACTGAGCTCACCCCCAAACTCAGTTCACAGGGACGGGGTCCCAAAGCATGGCCGCTGTGGTGATGGTTGGCACTACACACAAAGATTGTTAATTATCATTTTTTTTAATTTTAATTTGAGCCCAATTTTTCAAGATTCATGTTTTATGATTTGCCTTGGGGGGAAGGGAAAGGGGAAATTGTTTAACCAGGAAAGGCACACTAAGCCGAAGATTGTTTCTAGGTGCAATCTGGGAGCACAAGGAAGTTAAGTGACTTGCTCAGGTTCACACATCTTGCAAGTGGGGGCTGTGGGATTCAAACTCTGGTCTCCAGGTTTGCAGTCCAGTGCCCTAAGCCACAGCACTATATTGCCTCCAAACATGAAGTGTTCCATTTATAGTATATTGGCCGAAATGTCATTTTGTACCAGAGGTATGAAAACACATCTCATCCAGGATTTTAAAAAATGACACGTCACGTTTATGAGGTGGTGTGGAAAAATGGCTATATTGACAGTTTGGAGACAAAATATTGAAAATTAGTGACATTATGAGTGAACGTTGAAATAGCGTAATGTTCGTTCATAACCTGGGCATTTTTACCATATCTGTACACTAAATTTTCAGCATAGCTTTCTTATTACTCCACCTCATGAACCCAGTTGGTGAAAATTGTCAGCCCCCCCCCCGCAAAAAAAAATCATATCACGCCACTGAAACGTCATTCCATGCCACAGGTATGAAAACACATATTGGCCAGGATTTAAAAATTATAACTGTCACATTCATGAGGTGGTGTGAAAAAATGGCTATATTGAAAATTTAGGGTAAAAATATTTAAAATTGCCAAAGTTACGAGTGAGAATAGAAAATTTTCAATGTATGCACATAACATTGCCATTTTTACATATTTTGACTCCAAATTTTCAACATGGTCTTCTTATGACCCCACCTCATGAACAAAGACAGTGACATTTTTCAAATCACGCATAAAAGCTGATTTTGCAACACAACCACAAAATCACCTTTCAGGCCTGATTTAAATAATTCCACTGCTATTGGTCATGAGATAGGGTCCCAAAAAGGCTATGTAGAAAATCTGGGGCCAAAATATGCACAAATGATAAAAGTTATGCATCAAAGTTCAAAACCCCGCCGATGGCGCTGAGGGTTGAGGTGCTGGATGCCACACCTCGTGCCACGCCAGTGACCTGGGTTCGGGAACGAGCCCGGGTTGCTGGGGTTCGGCAGGGGAGGGAGAGGATAGAGTGTCCGGAGGATAGCTCTCCTTTCCCAAGGAGGGACAGGGGTCCCAAGTCGGTGCACGACTGCCCTCTGGTGGAGGCCAGAGATGCAGCAAGCGCTGATGACCTAGAGAAGAGGTGGGGGAGTGGCAGACGTCGGTTCCATGCCTTGACATCAGGGTGCCAGCCACTCCCCAAGAAACAGGGAAAAACACCCTTCAGCTCCGGCGGAGATGGAGGACCGGAGCTTGCCCTCGACGCCCGCGGCCTACCTGGCACCAACGCTACTGACTGCTCGGTGTTAGGGCCCACCTCCCCGCCCAGGGGGTAAACCGAGGCTACATGGGCAATGGAGGACTGTCCAGGTAGGGTGGACCGCAGAGGGATGACTCCTTGGTGCTCCCGAGGAGACCAGAGCTGAGGGGAGGAGAGAAGGATAAATACGAAAATAAAAAAAAAACAAACTTCAAAACCCTGATCAGTGGCGCTAATGAGCAACTAAGGGAAAGCAACGTCTCTCAATCAGCTTCATCTCTACGAGGCTCTAAAGTAACGATACAAGTGGTATTTTTGAATTAAATCCAAAAAACAGTGGAAGAACAGCAAGGAGAGGTCAATATGGATGAATATCTTATGCCAAATGTCAGAAAACCATCCAGGAACGAAGCTAAAGCAGCTAAGAAAATTGTGGCTCCAGCAGCAACTGAGGGCCCAGGAATAATCACGCTGTCCGCAAAGGAGATGGAAATCATTGAGCAGACACTTACGGTTCAAGTAATGGCTACAATCAGCCCAAAGCTAGATACACTCACTACTAAGATTACAGTACAGGGTTTTAAATAATTGATTAGCAGTTTTTTTTCATGGGACAGTGATAACTGTGCAGAAAGTACTTACATAGGTTTTCTAGAAGTGTTATGTAGGTTAAACACAGTGAGGCAAGTGCTATGCATTTTCACAATGTCTTAGCACTTTTATGAGCAAAACGCTAATCAATTTTGGGAGTTAAATAAAACCCTGCAGTAATGTCTGAACAAATTACGGAGCAAGCATTGCGACTCATGGAAGCAGAGGGAAGAATCTTTAATATTGAAGATAGATCCCTCCGACTGAGTCTGTTACTGAGCTTAAACAGGAGCTGGAGGAGCTGAAAGAACAGCTTGGTCATCAGGAAAACTATCAAAGATGCAGTAACCTCAGGCTAAGAGGACTCCCGGAGGAAAAGGAAGGAACTTGTCCCTCTTGGGCCTTCAGCCAAAAGGGGGCCATTTTAAAGTTGAGAGGGCTCACCGAGCATTGACACCGAGGCCTCCAGTGGGGGAGCTGCTGAGGCAAATCGTCTTCCACCACCACAATTTTAGTGACTGGCAGGTGATTTGGTTTGCCTTCAAACAGAAGAGAATAGTGGTGTATGAGGGCGTAACGCTATTTTTCCATCAGGATTTCTCCCAACACCTTCAACAGAAGTGCCGCTTGTTTAATCCCATGCTGGATGCCTTGAGAGCTCAGAAAGTGGCGTTTCAGTTTTTATATCCAGCGGTGGTAAAGGTATGAAAGGAGGCAGCAACATATACATTCCAAGATGTGGACAGGGTACAGCAATTTTTGAAAGATCAGGAAGTTGCAAACAGGAGATCCATGTCCCAGAAAGATAAGTGACAACCCCTTCCCTTTAACAACTTTTACTTTATTGTGATTTGATGTGCTGGCTGACAGTGTGTTGAGATTGTGAACTAACCCACTCGCCTGTATGGGCATGTGCTCACACCAAGCAAGGGACATTTAAAAGATTTATGGGGAATGGAGTTTGAAATGTATTATATATAGAATGTTGCAGCACAATAAGAAATGCTGAATAGGAATTCTGTTATGATGGCCGAACAGCAATGGCGCACTTATGGATTACGAGGTGGACTGTACAACATCCTTTAAGTTGGGCTAAGAAATCAGTTGGTAACCTGAACAGTGCTGGATGTTGGAGGGTGCCCAGAACTGAGGGTGGAAACAAGATGGACTTTGCCACAAGAGGCACCAATATGGTCGCTGAGCGCCTATCCGTTTAAAGCCTCTTGACTGATTGTGAGGTGGGACACATGCGTCAAAGACTAATTGACATGCAGGCTTAAGAGGTGGCCTGGGGACAATCGGCAAAGGCTCAGCTTTTCAGAGGGGCTGGCTACACTTACTGCAGTGACGGTGGGGCTTTTGAAGGACTGAGGATCTTAGTGACTGGACTGCCCAACACTGTAGCTGCCTGTGGGACTTTTGGGATGGTCCTTTCTTTTCCCCCTCCACGCAGAGCTGGATTGAAAAGCGACCATGAGAGGATACAAGATGGCTGTCCAGCCAGCCAGCTGACAAGGTAGTGCCAGAGACTAAGGAGTGAACAAGCTGACTGTAACAGCATAGGCCCTATAGAAATTTATTTATTTGAATTTTGGTAACCAGGTAGGCCCACTGAGACCACGCAGTCCCTTTTTCAGGAGCGACCTGGAGGAAGGTACAGAGGATTAAGGAATACTGCATAAGTCATACAACAACAACATAATAAAATACAAGTGCAAGATAACACTGCAAATACAATACACTTAATAAGGGACAATAATTTTGTAACCCCCCTGCAAATGGGGGTTCCCAAAAGACTTCCAGGAGCTTGCTTGAATGCTCCAAGCCTGAATGGTGTTTGGCATTTAAGCCATTTATCAGTGAGTGTTTTTAGAACCTCTGGTACTGTCTCTTTAAGAGCTGTCTGCTTGCAGACATAATTAGTTTGTATGGGGGACTGTGTGTTTCTTTGATTGAGTACCACTCAAGCTGCTGCCATTCACCCCATTTTGCAGTCACTAGAGTGCAAAGGAACCTGTCTGAAAGATGTAACTGATTGCCAGAAATCATTTACAGTAATAATAAAATTACAGTTTGTCTAACCTGCTTTCTTTGCAGTCAGAACTGTCTGCCTAGTTCCCCATTCTGGTTTTGAACTGCTGAACTGGACCAATCAGTGTGGGGTAAACTAGCTCTAAAATGATGCCTTGGACGAATCAGAACTTGGGACTCATAATCTGAGCCAGCCACAAGAGGATTGTATGGGCAGTGACTCTGGGAGATGTAGTTTAGACTTGGTGCCTTTTGGACCAACAGCAGCAGTCTATTGTGAGTGACAGCCAATCCAGTCAAGAACTGGGAGGAACTCAAAGGAAGTGCCTGGTTTTGTCTGTTGGGAGTTTCAGTTTGAGATCTGAAAGTGAAGGGAAAGAAACCTGTAGCTCCTTCAGTGCACAGTTTCAGTCAAAAACGTGTGCAAGGCCCAGAGTTCCGGTCTACAACTTGTGTAACTGCTTGTTAGGACTGAATCCGTCCCTGTGAAAAGAATCAAAGGATCTCTGAAGAGTAGAAACCAGGCTCACCCTGTAGAAGACTGAAGAAATTGTTGAATTACACTCGGTCTGTCAGGAACTGAATCTGCTGTGTGTTCTCCTGGTTATTGTGCAGTAATTGCGATTGGGATACAGATGCAGCCTGCCTGGTATGGTGCTTTTTTTTACCATATAAATGTGTGAGGAGTCTCTTGAGATCAAAAGTAGCCCTGCTGACATTGAAGGACCATATCTTCTTTGGAGGTCGTGAGTACTAATTCGGGTCGCCCTGTTGAATTGCCACATTAAATCCAAATGGAATTACTGTACTGCTGACTGTTTAATTTTCCTTTTCTCTGTGTGAAAGGCCCCTACCAGCTGCCACGGTTTGGACTAGCCACTAGGGCCTGGGTACCCAGGGACAGTAACTGGTAGGGATAGGCCTGTGCACAGAGCCATAGGTAGATAGTAAAGTGATAAGCTAATTAACCTGATTTCCCCCTGTCCTTGTTATATCCCCCTAAATAAATCAGAGCTGTTTGTTTCAACAAAGTTATACTGCCTGAGGTATTTGTCTATGTTAAAGTACTGTACTGTGATTGTTGCACTGTATCTTATTTTACAGGATGTCCCGGTGCCTGAACCAGCCTTGGGGGTAAGTGTATACTGTGAAGGTAATTCTGCTATATTGTGTGGGCCACTAGTGGGAAGAAAGGGGGGTTGCAGTGTCCCAGAGGGCTGTGACCAAGTAAGTTTAACTATTGCAAACCCTGACCTCTGGGTGGAGGCACCCGCCATTGGATCCAGGCCCCTCAACCTGTTAGTGGCAAATCAGGCAGGGGTAGTAGCCCCTGGGATAGCGCCATCTAGGGGTTACATTTTGGAGGCTCACCGCTGGGATTGTGTGTCCTCTAGTGGCCATATTTACAAACCACTGTTAAGGGAAAATAAATAAATAAATAAATAAATGGGTACCCCGACAGAAGTGGCTGTGCACCGCTGGTGGAGTGGTGTACTGGGAGGAGATCGACCCCAAAATGCTATGCTTATCCTGGACATCCCCTGGGTATCAATACGGACACTGTGCAGGAGTACTTTCCAAGGTGGAAGGTTTACAAAATCCTGTGGTGGTGGGTCGGCACGCTAATCTGCTCACCCACACTTTCCTGGCCCTAGTAGAGTTTAAGGATCCCATAGATAGCTCCAAAGTACCACAGACCATTACCCCAGAGGAGCCCTCACTGCTTGGAGAGTGATAACTAAGGACAGTAAAGACCGGGGGAATGAGCCCCACCACTATCTGAAACTTTGAGGAGAAATTTGCTAAATGGTTGCTGGGAGAAGGGAAAACTGTGGAGGACTTGAAGAAACTATTCTTGCCACCTGGGTGTTCCTCCCAACACCCTCTCCTGCTCCAGTACCGTAATGGTGGCTGAACCAATGCAGACTCTATTCTGCACCTGCCATTAGTCACGACTCTTACCGAAGGTTGAGGATCTTCTCTGGCACCTCCCCACCCCAAGGGAGGATGACTGGGAGACCTGGATAGACTATGTTGCCCCAAGTGCTAGAATGGCAATGCTCGGAAGGCTAAAGCAAGAGGGTTAGTGAGAGCCTCCGAGGTCCTGCCCCTGGCTACCATCCGTGCAAACGGGCCAGTAACCCTGACGCGACTGCACAGGCCTATCTTGAGGCCTTGGAGATGTGTATGGGAGCCCAGATTCTGATGAGGACCTATGGTGGAGAGTAAGAAATGCACAACAGTACCAAGGAGTTGTTGTCTGTGTATGTCTCTCGGCTGGAAAAATTGTTGCAAGAATGCCTCAGAAAGGGTAGTTTGCCAGCGATTGAACTAGACCGAACCAGACTGGACAGAATCCTTAAGTCTGCCCCTTCTCAGAACTGCTGTTGCTTCAGTTACGCCTGGCAACCGACTGAATCCCACCCTCCTATGATGAGTTAATGAGAGAAATTGAGGAGTTGAGAAAAGGCGACCGGAGGGACCTGCACCAATAGCTGTGGCTATGACCCGAGTGACTGAGGGTGGCCCATCAAGTGAAGTTCAGGGGCAGAGGTTGGCAGTCAATGAGTGCTCTGATAAGGAAAAAGATATGCCACAATGGGGTGAACTGTTGAGAGAGATCCGGGAATTCAAAAACAGTCCCTTTATGAAGGCCACGCCTGCAAGTACGGGCCCCGACCTATATCCGACTGCATCTGCTATGGGGGTGGGGATACCCACCCATGCATCTCCTGCTGATAACAGCTCCGAACTCGATTCCTTGACCATGGAAGTGGAGAAACTGACGAGATGTCTCCAAATGCTTATCACCGCAGACAGAGATGGCACCAGTGTTCAGTTAGTAATACCCCGCCCTGGCTCCCAGTGTGGCACCTCGGCCAGCTCAAACTCCAAAAGTATGTTTTGCTATAATTGTGGGAAGGATGGGCACATGAAAGGGAATGCCAATCCCAAAAGACACTGACAAAGTTGCATATAGGCTACAAGGAGAGCTTGGAGAACAAATCAGTGGTTAAGAGGTACTAATGATCCCAGTGAGGGCACCAAAATGCTAATTCACGTCCTTTTGTGGCAAGGTCAGTTGCCCAGGCCCCCACTACCGCCTCCAGACTGGTCCAGAATAGTGGGTCCCTCCATGGAGACCACTGTAAAGGTAAATGGAGTGTCTACAAGAGCTGTATTAGACAGTGGCTCCAAGTGACAATTATGTTTCAAGATTGGTATCAGAAGCATTTGTCAGACGTACCCTACAACCATTAGAAGGACTGCATGTATGGGGTTAAGTGAGAAGGCCTACCCTATTCTGGGTATATCCGATTTGGTTGTCTTTCCCCACCTCCGTGGCTGGAGTGGCCGAACAAGTAGAGACCCTAGCCTTAGTGTGTCCCCCACTGGACTGTATGATGGTGTCCCTTTGTTGATTGGAACAAATGCTCATATGTTCGGAAGGCTGGCACATTTGTGTTATGAAAACAGGGTCAAAGACTAGTAGAGCTTTAAGAGTTCCGGCTTTAATTAAGAAGGCCTATGAGGCACAGAGAGATGCTGAAAAAACAGAACCAGAGGAACCGGTCGGAATTGTATGGAAGAAGGATCCTGAGTCTCTGATCCTGGCGCCAAATGCCCAGTGTACCTTACAGGGAGAGGTCCGTATCAGAAAGGATGTTAAGAATAAAATATTAATGTTGGATGCACCAGGCGATGGAAAATTGCCAGAGGGACTGCTGGTCAAACCTAGTATTTTGCCCGCTAGAGCCCATGCTTATGCCAGAAGGGTAATGGTCCAAGTTCATAATGTGTCTGAAAGAGACATTCGAGTAAATAGAGGTTGCATCCTGGCTAATGTGCATTGTGCAGACACTGCAGTGCTACCCAGCAGCAAGAGTTCAAGGAAGAATGACAGAGTAACGCCTGACTTGTTTGATTTCGCAACCCCGCTGCCAGCTGAATGGAAAGTGAGGATCAGTGAGAAGCTTGCCCAGAGAGACCAGGTGTTTTCTTTAAAGGAATGGACGTGGAGATGCGTGCAAGGAGCTGAGCACAATATCCGCTGCATGATGAAAAGACCATTTCGTGAGAGGTCTCGACGCCAGGCACCTGCTGACATAGATGATGTGAGACGGCATCTGCAAGAGATGTTAGCTGCTGGTGTAATACAAGAATCCAGAAGCCCTTATGCTTCCCCATTGTGGTAGTGAGGAAAAGAATGGAACAGTAAGGATGTGTGGATTATCGCACCTTAAACCGGCGGACTATCCCTGATCAGTAACAATGCCCCGCATTCAGGATGCTTTGGACTGCCTAAACGGGAGCAAGTGGTTCTCTGTGCTGGATCTCCGCAGTGGGTACTACCAGATCCCGATGGCCCCAGAGGACCGTGGAGAAGACGGCCTTTATCTGTCCGCTTGGCTTCTATGAATTCATGAGGATGCCTCAGGATTTCAGGTGCCCCAGCCACTTTTCAACGATTGATGGAGCGTGCAGTGGGGACATGAACTTACTAGAGTGCCTGGTATACCTAGATGATGTTATTGTGTTTGGCAGCTCACTGGAGGAACATGAGAGCAGATTATTTAAGGTATTGGACCGACTGGAGGACTTTGGCCTTAAACTGTCCATTGATAAGTGTCAATTCTTTCAAACATCAGTAAAGTATGTGGGACACATAGTATCCACCGAGGGAATAGAGACCGACCCAAGTAAAGTTGAGGCCTTGACCACCTGGCCACAGCCCAAAAATCTAAAAGAACTGCAAAGATTCCTGGGATTCTGTGGTTATTATCGGCGCTTCATCAAGGACTATTCAAGAGTGATCCGCCCTTTACTTAATCTTACTCAAGGGTATCCCCCAACCCACAAAAAATACCAAAAGTCAGCGTCCCTCAAGACTGAAAGAGTGTATTTTCATCCGAGTGAAGTATTTGGGGCCCGCTGGACTCCTGATTGTGAGACTGCTTTTCATGAGATCATATATCAACTTACCCATGCTCCAGTGCTGGCCTATGCCGATCCAAGAAAACCTTACGTCCTGCACACTGATGCTAGCTTGCAAGGGTTGGGGCTGTGTTGTACCAAGAGCACGAGAATGGCCTGAGACCAGTGGCCTTTGCCAGTAGAAGCCTGACCCCATCCGAAAAGAACTATCCTGTACATAAGTTAGAGTTCCTAGCTTTGAAGTGGGCTATTGTTGACCAATTCCATGAGTACTTGTATGGGCTAAAATACTAGTAAAAACTGACAATAATCCTTTGACCTATGTGCAGACCTCAGCTAAGTTGGATGCCACTGGCCATAGGTGGCTTTCTGCATTATCTACATATGACTATGCTCTGATACCGAGCAGGTCTGAACCACATAGATGCTGATGCTCTCTCCCGAGGCCTGTTCCCAGAATGATTGGGTCCGATTGGCAGAACCTGACATTCGGCACTCTGCCGGAAGTTTGACAGGGAGGAACAAATGTCCACGGACGCAGTGGACTGCATGGTGGATTGCTTGGGACCCTCTGAGAATTGCATACCTGCTGCTTATTGCCACTTTTCTGCAATAGACATTGGTGCACTGCCTCAGCTGGACAATGACAGTATTCGGCGGCTCAATCTCGCGATCCCATGATCAAAGCAGCTTTAGAAGCCCTCTATGCAGGAAAAGATGTGTCCAAATTACGCCCACTGATTTGAGAACTGCACTGTTATACAAAGAAGGTCCTAAGTTGAAACTGATCAATAAACTGTTATACAGAGAAACAGTAGACAGAGGGGACAAGTAGACAAACAACAACTAGTGCTGCCCACTGCCTTCGAGACTCAGTACTGAGGTCCTTGCACAACCACATGGGGCACCTTGGTATAGACAGAACACTTGACTTGGTGAGATCCAGATTCTATTGGCCTAAGATGGGGCTGATGTGGAGCAACACATTCGAACTTGTAGTCGCTGCTTACAGAGGAAAGCTTTGCCCCAGAGGGCTGCCCCTTGTTAACATCACCACCAGTGCACCCATGGAGCTGGTCTGTATTGATTTTCTGAGTTTGGAGTCAGATCAAAGAAATATCAGTAATGTGCTGGTGGTCACTGACCATTTCACGAGATATGCCCAAGCTTTCCCCACCAAAGACCAGAAAGCATCCACTGTGGCCAAAGTACTTGTAGAAAACTTTTTGTTCACTATGGGGCTCCACAAAGAATCCATTCTGATCAAGGGAGAGACTTTGAGAGTCGCCTGATCAAAGGAGATGCTTTCTCTGTGGGGAGTGCGAAAGTCCAGAACCACTCTACCACCCCAGGGGACCCACAGCCTGAACGTTTCAACCGCACTTTGCTAGATATGCTAGGCACCCTGCACCCAAAGGACAAGCCTAGATGGAGCAACAAATTAGCACCCTGGTACATGCTTATAACTGCACCAAAAGTGATGCCACTGGATTCTCCCTACCGCCTGATGTTTGGAAGAGAAGCTCGACTACCAGTAGATGTGTGTTTTGGGGTCTCTCCTGATGGGGTTCAAGCTGACAACTATTTACAGTATGTGCAAAAGTTAAAGGCCCAGCTAACTCATGCGTACCAACTGGCTCAAACCATGGCTGCCAAAAGAAATCTGGCCAACAAAGAAAGGCATGATAAAAAGGTGAAAGCACAGGAACTCAGGAGGGAGATCGGGTATTGCTAAGAAATCTGGGACTGCATGGCAAGCACAAGATTGCTGACCGATGGCACCATCTCCTCACATTGTAGTGGGCAAACTAGATGATCTGCCAGTGTACAAAGTAAGGCCTGAGAATAATTCAAAAGATGTAAAACAATACATAGAAATCATTTACTGCCCATTGGACAAATCTTAATTGAGTCTGAGCCCTAGAAGATGCCCCTCTGGACCAGTGACTAGAGCTGCTGCAAGAAAAGATCAAGAAAGTCTGCACCTACAGAAGCAAAGTTAAAGTGTTCCTCCACAAGTCCCAGTTGAGCATGACTGTCAGTCCACATCGGAAGAAAGTGAGAGTGACTTTGAATACTATCCTTCTTACGAACTGAGTCAATTGTTTCGGGCAATCCCTTAGTCAATACTGGAGACAAAGCTGGGCCTTCTGACTGTCTAAGCCCCAGCTTCGTCCCTGGAGCCAATGCTCCCAGAAAGTGAAGTGCAAAGCATCAGATCAGATGAAATGGAATCATTGTGCATGGTTGAACTGTTTGAGCTTTAGGGGAGGAAATGATAGATTGGGGCAGACTGGTGATACAATCGAACAAGAAGAGTATTTTGAGTGCCCCGACAGTCCACTGCCAGTGTCCGAAAGCTCTCCATGCGAGCCAAATGTTGTGGACTCAGAAACTGTAACTCCTGGAGCTGAAAGTGCCCCAAGTTCTAGCCTCTCTACCCCATGGAGACTCCTGACAAGTGAGGACAATGCTGAAAATGAGGCTCAGAGTGCAGAGACTATAACAGTTCCCCTAGAAAGACTGGTCGAGCTGTAAAGCCTGTGGTGCACCTCAGTTATGATTCACTTGGGGGCCTGTGGACTTGCCTCTCAATGTTGTCCATAAAGGAGTGTATGTGTCCCCGAGCTCACTGCCCAAACTGAGCATCAGTGCTAACTCCAAGTTACTTGTGTGCTTCTCATATGGTGCCCTTGCCCATCCAGCCCCAAGGTAACTGATAGGGAAGGGCCCTCTCTTCAGGTTTCATGTACAAGAGGTAATAACTTGAGTTATGGTACAATGTGTATGTAATACTGTGTAAAGAGTGACGACTGCAATGTTTCAGAAATGTGTTCTTGGTAAAATGATATATTGACTGATGATTACATGTGCAGCCTAATGCAAATGTATATGGTTGCAGTTGAAACTTATGGTACTTGCTTGACGCTGACGCAACTGCTTTCCCAGGCCAGGAAGGGTGTAACCCCTGCAAATGGGGGTTCCCAAAGACTTCCAGGAGCTTGCTTGAATGCTCCAAGCCTGAATGGTGTTTGGCATTTAAGCCATTTATCAGTGAGTGTTTTTAGAACCTCTGGTACTGTCTCTTTAAGAGCTGTCTGCTTGCAGACATAATTAGTTTGTATGGGGACTGTGTGTTTTTTGATTGAGTACCACTCAAGCTGCTGCCAATTCACCCCATTTTGCAGTCACTAGGAGTGCAAAGGAACCTGTCTGAAAGATGTAACTGATTGCCAGAAATCATTTACAGTAATAATAAAATTACAGTTTGTCTAACCTGCTTTTTTGCAGTCAGAACTGTCTGCCTAGTTCCCCATTCTGGTTTTGAACTGCTGAACTGGACCAATCAGTGGGTAAACTAGCTCTAAAATGATGCCTTGGACGAATCAGAACTTGGGACTCATAATCTGAGCCAGCCACAAGAGGATTGTATGGGCAGTGACTCTGGAGATGTAGTTTAGACTTCGGTGCCTTTTTGGACCAACAGCAGCAGTCTATTGTGAGTGACAGCCAATCCAGTCAAGAACTGGGAGGAACTCAAAGGAAGTGCCTGGTTTTTGTCTGTTGGGAGTTTCAGTTTGAGATCTGAAAGTGAAGGGAAAGAAACCTGTGTTCTTCAGTGCACAGTTTCAGTCAAAAACGTGCAAGGCCCAGAGTTCCGGTCTACAACTTGTGTAACTGCTTGTTAGGACTGAATCCGTCCTAGAAAAGAATCAAAGGATCTCTGAAGAGTAGAAACCAGGCTCACCCTGTAGAAGACTGAAGAAATTGTTGAATTACACTCGGTCTGTCAGGAACTGAATCTGCTGTGTGTTCTCCTGGTTATTGTGCAGTAATTGCGATTGGGATACAGATGCAGCCTGCCTGGTATGGTGCTTTCTTTTTTTACCATATAAATGTGTGAGGAGTCTCTTGAGATCAAAAGTAGCCCTGCTGACATTGAAGGACCATATCTTCTTTGGAGGTCGTGAGTACTAATTCGGGTCGCCCCTGTTGAATTGCCACATTAAATCCAAATGGAATTACTGTACTGCTGACTGTTTAATTTTCCTTTTCTCTGTGTGAAAGGGCCCTACCAGCTGCCACGGTTTGGACTAGCCACTAGGGCCTGGGTACCCAGGGACAGTAACTGGTAGGGATAGGCCTGTGCACAGAGCCATAGGTAGATAGTAAAGTGATAAGCTAATTAACCTGATTTCCCTGTCCTTGTTATATCCCCTAAATAAATCAGAGCTGTTTGTTTCAACAAAGTTATACTGCCTGAGGTATTTGTCTATGTTAAAGTACTGTACTGTGATTGTTGCACTGTATCTTATTTTACAGGATGTCCCGTGCCTGAACCAGCCTTGGGGTAAGTGTATACTGTGAAGGTAATTCTGCTATATTGTGTGGGCCACTAGTGGAAGAAAGGGGTTGCAGTGTCCCAGAGGGCTGTGACCAAGTAAGTTTAACTATTGCAAACCCTGACCTCTGGGTGGAGGCACCCGCCATTGGATCCAGGCCCCTCAACCTGTTAGTGGCAAATCAGGCAGGGGTAGTAGCCCCTGGGATAGCGCCATCTAGGGGTTACAATTTCAATTAGGAATACATAGATTTACAAGGATTAGGCAGGGTAAGAGCAAGAAAGGAAAAGGTGATTGAATGGGGGAAGGCTGGGGGGCGGAGGTGTGAGGACACGTATACATGACAGTGCCCCCACCTCGAGATCACGCTTACTCTGGCTGCATACCTAATGAAAGGTACTGAACTATGGAATACCTGAAGGCATTTTGGGAGGGAGGGAGGGAGCGGATTCTGTGTGCTGGGGGGATCAGGATCTGGTGTCCCTCGGGGGGGGGGGTAAGCTGAGTGGATGGAGATGGGGGGAACGCAGTTGATACTTTACAGCCAGCCATATGGTGTTAAGGGGCCCTGAGGAGGTCTCTAATGCACCTATCTTAATTATGATTTTCTTTTCCAGAACTGCATGATGAACCACAACTTATTAGAAGATGGATGCAGCAGCTGCCAATCTGGGGGTGGAGAACTGACCTAGCTCCTACTGGAACTTGGATCGGAGGTAAATAGGGGCTCTCTGTGGAGGGTCCTGAAATAAGGGGAGGTAGAGTAAAGGAGCCGCTTGGGATAATAGAAGAAGGGGAATAATGGAGAGACGTCAGGGGTATTTTCAGATGTTGGAGAAACTGGGGGAGGGGAGCATAAGAGAGAAACCCGGGAATTAAATCTCTTGATGTTGACTGGGGGATACCACTGTGAAACTAATGTTTTTTTTTTAGAAAGTGGGGATGGGGTGAGGGGAGAAAGTACGAATACCGGTATCTGATTCAAACACCAAGTACTAAATCAAGGGGGGGGGAAGGGGGATTCTATTGCTCCTTCCAGGTCCCAGCTCAGAGTGTGGGAAATAGGAAGGAGATGTGTTCTAAAGATGAGGGGAGAGCTTTTCCTTGTGGAGGATTACAAGGTGAACAGTATGTTGAAAGTTATGTTGTGTCACATATTGTTCAAGAACCTGCCTATTGCAGGGGATTTGTGTGGAAGGGGAGGGTTTGAGGGGGCTAATTTATGAAATGCAATGTGAACTGGAAATGTTTTTATATGTTTTAGGTTGTGTACATGAACAGGGTATTGGCTGAAAATCCTAGAAAAAGGCAAACTGTTAACAGAGGGAGGAAAAGGGCATAGCAGGGGCCACTCATGTGGCAGGTATGGAATTTGAGTCTGTGATCATCTCTTGGAATATACGAGGCTTTGCCAACTCCATCAAGCATAAAAAGGTGCTCCACGCCTTGAAAAACTGACTTGTTCAGGTAGCCCTATTACAGGAGATGGCTCTCACTATGGAAAAGCATAAGAAGCTAGTAGGGGGTTGGTAGGTGCATGTCATGCTGCCACCTATAATTCACGTAAAAGGGGGGTGGCGGTATTGTTCCATAAGAAGTTCCTGATCAAGGTGGAAAGGGTGGTGGCGGAGCCAAGTGAGGGCTGTTATGTCTTTGTACAGGGAAGGGTAGGTGATGAACAGGTCACTTATGCCAGTATATATGCCCCCTCGGTGTTCGATGCAGAATTTTATAGGGCTTTGTTGGACATCCTAGTTAGAGAGAAGTTCCCCAGTCGGTGCATGGGGGGGGACTTAACTGCATGTTGGAGCCCAGCCTGGATCACTCTGTGGGGATGGGAAGACATGAGGGCGCTATCCGGCAGTGGAAACAGGGAGTTATAGATTTGGACCTTGTGGGTGTATGGCGGGTGACTAATCCCAGGGCTAAGGAGTACACATTTTACTCAAACCCGCATGGAACTTGGTCCAGGCTGGACTACATTTATGTTATGGGGGGAGGGTATATAGTGAGGTGCAGGATGTGACACATAGCCCCATTCATATATTGGACCATGCCATGGTGGTGATAAGGTTGTTCTCAAGGGGACAGAGTGCACCCCAACTTGGGGTGGAGGTTCCCCACATATCTATTAACATCAGATAAATTCAGGGAATTTTTGAAGACACAGTGGGGGTTCTACAAAGCAGAAAATGCAGCCATGTCCCCTACAAAGGAAATTTACTGGGAGGCAGGGAAGGCATACATGAGGGGGATGACAATGGGATATGTGGCAAATTATAAGAAACAGAGGAGGATTTGGAGGCAGGTCCTTAAGCAGCAGCTAAAGGATACTGAGAAGAGATTGATAAACAAGCCATCAGAGCAGCTGTAGGGGGAAGTGCTAGTGCTACGGGGGGCTCTTAATCTGCTGCTGGCGGGTGAAGCCAGTACATCGCTGTTCTATGCAAGACAGAGACTGTTTGAATAGGGGAACAACCCAAGGGACATACTTGCACAATTGGCTAGGGGCAGGAGGGGAACCACAGTGGCAACACTGGTGAAGGACCAGGAGAGGCACTCACATACATTACCCACGGTGATAAGATAAGATGGGCCTTCGCTGTCTTCTATAATTCATTATATAAGGCAGAATGTAATAACATGGAGAATTTGGCCACAGAGTTCCTAGAGGGTCTCCAGATACCAGAGCTAACAGAAAAGCTAGGGGACAACATCACAGCAAGGGAGACTGGAAGTGTGATAGTGCAGATGAATGGTGGAAAGGCGGAAGACCTGGACAGCTATGTGATGGAATATCATAAGGAACTATGGGGGAGTTGGGATGAGCAATGGCAGATGTATTGGGGGAGGCAGAGGAGGGGGATGGCTTGCTTGTGACCTGCCTGCAGGCCCTGATCTGTGTGCTCCTCAACCCATATCTCTTCTTAATTGTGATGTTAAGATTTTCACAAAGGTTTTGGCTCAGAGATTGGAGCTGGTACTGCTTCTAATGGTACACCTGGACCAAACTGGTTTCGTTCAGGGATGCCTATCGTACCATAATATGAGGAGACTACTCAATGTGATCCACTGGGGAAATCGGCATGCAGGACAAGTGGTGGCGCTGTCCATGAATGCCAAAAAGGCTTTCGACCGCATTGAGTGGCCATACCTGTTTGGGGTCATGGGGAGGTTCAGGCTGGGGGATTCATATGTGAAAATGGTCAGGATGTTATACCAGGGGCCTAGTGAACAGGTACTGGTAAATGGGGGCTGCTCGACCATGTTTGGGCTGAATAGAAGGACGAGGCAGAGGTACCCTTGTCTCTGCTCCTCTTCACCCTAGCTATTGAGCCGTTGGCCATCCGACTCAGGGGAGACATCAGAATTAAGGGGGTACAGAGTAAGTCAGGAGGACACCACAAAATCACATTGTATGCCAGTGATTTGTTGCTATTCACTACAGAGCCGAGCAACATAATCCCAGCTCTCTTAGAGGTCGTGCACCAATTTGCATCATTTTCGGAATACAAGCTAAACTTATCCAGATCTAAATTATTAAGGATATCAAGGCTGAGTGTGTGTGTGGGGGGGGGGTAACACTTGGGGTTTCAGAACCGTGCAGTATAGTTTCACCTATTTTGGGATAAAAGTGGGGTGGGACCTGGCCAAGCTATATAGGCTTAATTACGTCCCCTTATTGCAGGAAATTAAAGCTGACATGGAAAGGTGGAGAGCATTACCCATATCATGGATGGGACATATAAACCTCTTGAAGATGAATGTGCTGTCAAGGATCCTGTATGTCATGCAGGTACTCCCAATGGGGTTCACTAATGGGAATATTAAAGGCATGGAAAAGGAAATTAGAAGATTTATTTGGCAACACAAGAGACCCAGGATGCGCCTGTTGAGGTTGAAAGGCACTACGACAAAAGGGGGCCTCACCATCCCAGATCTCAAGGGATAGTTCATGTTGATACAAAATAGATACATTCAGGACTGGGTACATAGGGGAGGAGGCCTGCTGGGTGGATCTGGAGGGGGAAGAAACGTCAGTCCACCTGGCAGCATACTTGGATCAGGGAGGTAAAAGGGCATACCATAGACTGAGGGAGAAAAACATCCTGGTGGAATGGGCACTGGAGGCATGGGAACAAACGAAGAAAAGAAGAGGAGCCGGGAGTGATACCATGTAGCTAGTGCTGATTGAGGGGAACCCTGCCTTCCTACCAGGGATGGAGGATGGGGAGTTGGGGCCTGAGAGGTAGGAGGGGTGCATTGTCTGAGAGACTTGTATGCTGGAGGGGAGGAGGATGAGGACATTTGAGGATATACGGGAGCAGTATGGCATACCGATCAGTCATACATACAAATATTTTAAAACAAGGGCATTTGGATTGAGCAGGGGGAGACTGGTGGGGGACGCATTGGCCTTGGAGCCTCTGGAGGAGTTATTGTGGAAGACATGCTCTAATCCAAAGGGATTGATAGCACGATCAGTGAAACAGGATAGAGAGCTTTTCCCAGATATGATGGCTAGGGTTAAGGAGTTATGGGAAAGGCATTTGGGGACTCCAATCTCAGGTGAAAATTGGGCTATAGTCATAGCATTTCATATGGGTCTGTTAATGTGCAACAATTTTAAGGAGTCACAGTTCAAGTTTTTGCACTGGCTGTATTGCCCATGGGTTGTGATGAATAAATTCCATCCAGTGGTCCCCCCACGTGTGGCCGATGCAACGGTGCCCTTGGCACATACATACACTACTTTTGGGAGTGTAGGGATCTCTGCCCCTTCTGGTTGACAATTGCATAAACAATTTCTGAGGCCATGCACATCCAAGTAGTGGATACTGCAGTGTCTTTGTTGTTTGGGGTCGAGGACTGGGGAGAGAAGGGGTGGGAAGCATACCCCAGAACGGTCAGGGTATTGCTGACATTGGCACAGCAGTGCATTCAAAACACTTGGGTATCCCATGCTAAACCAACCCTGAATCAATGGAAAAACCTGGTGATAAATGACTTAGCATTAGAGGGACTGACTTATCAGAGGCATGGTAAGGAGGAGTTATTTCTTAATAAATGGGGGCCCTACATAGACTCTCTGTCGGTGGGGAAGGATTCTGCACTCAGGCTGGGAGTGACATGATTGCTCTTCTACCATGTTTTTGCAGGAGGAAAGATGGTGGGTAGATCTTCAGTAGCCTGGAGGTGGTGAGCTGAGGTCTCCTGCAGTCTGTAAGTAGGAGAAGAGAATGTAAGTAGACTAAGTGCTTATCTGTTCAAGGGCTCCCTCAGATGTATGCTCCAAGGATTATGAAAAGTTCAGAGGATAAGCCAACCTGTGCATCATAAAAGGTAAGTAACAACTTATACAAGCAAACTGGGTTTTGTTCTGTTTGTTAGCCCATTCTCTCAGGTGGTATTTCTTAGTTGGTACTCCACACTACACCCTTCCCTCATTCACGTTTGTAGCACCTTATTGTTATTAATGCAGGGCTCAGGAAGGTTCAGGATAAAATGGATGTCTGTATACGAACATATAAAACTGCCAGCAGATACAGGCCAAATGGTCTTATCATGCCTGCTCGATTGTGTAGCACAGAAGTTAGACTCCTGCTGCCCCCCCCCACCCCTTACTCTAGTGTTTGAGTAAGTGTTACAAATATACTATGTGATAGAAGGCAGTATTCCCCAGGTATTTGGAAGGGGTACTGTCTCGTATGCCTGTAAACTGCTATAACTTTTGGTTAAACTTTCAATAAATTAAACAAAAAAAAGTTCAATGCCCCACTGAAATACATTGCGCTACACTTACCTTAGTTTCTCATATTGCAGTCAGTGGTTCCAGCAGCAAGACGTGTCTTTGATCAGAGAGTGGAGCTTCACCCTGTAACTTGTTCAGTTGAGTGAGGGTGTGTGTTGTGTGGGGGTGTGGGGTGGTGGGTGCTGAGTGGGAGGTCAAGGTGGGGGGGCAGATTGGTGAGGGATGGTTTTCCATTTCACAGGCAGAAAAAAAACATCAAGTGATGGTTTTCTCTGTTTCAGGGCTATTCTAACACTGGGATTGGGCACCCCAGTGTCAGTCTTTTGGAATGGGGGCGGCGACCTTGGGGGGGGTTCAAGAGGAGGGGTACTGGAGGTGGGTTCCCCAGTTCGCCTGTATTTTTTAAATATAAAAAAAAATTGTGCGGGTGGGGCAGCAACTTAGAGGGAGTGGGGAGAAAGAAGTGGTAGTGGGGGTTGGCACCCACTCCGCTGAATAGATAGATAGATAGTATGGGGGGGCAGATCGGCAAGGGACAGTTTTCTGTTTTACAGGGAGAAAAAAAAACACATCAAGGGACAGTTTTCTTTGTTTCTGGGCTATTCTGACACTGAGATTGGTCACCCCAGTGTCAGGCTTGTTTGGAACAGGAGTAGGTGACCTGGAGGGGAGGGGGAAAATATTAAAAAAGATTGGGAAGGGTGAATGGGCAAGCAATGTAGAGGAGATGTGGAGAAAGTGGGGGGGGGTGGGCACCCCACTACGCTGAATAGGTAGGGAGATAGATAGATAGACAGATAGATAGACAGATAATTAGATGAATGGTACAGACTCTCAAGCTCCTGATTCTGAAAGCCGGATCGGCTGCTTGCTGACTAGCTTCATGCAAATGAAAGGACTGAAGCCTCCCTCTGACTGGAGTGGCTTTGGTCCTTTCAGCTACATGAAGTTTCCACCCTGCGAGCAGCGAGTGGCCTCAGGACCACAGTCTGTGGTCATTGGTTTGGACTGCCGAGCCCCTTCCACTTTGAACTACAATGGGCTCAGCAGTGACACAAAGATACATAGATACATAGAATTTGATGGCAGATAAGGCCCGACAGGCCCACCTAGTCTGCCCATTTTCCCTACCTGCTGTAAAAAACAAAGACCCTACTTGATCTCTGGCTTTGTTCTCCTACATATTGCTAGGGTACCCCTATACAAATCTCACGCAATTTTTAATTCCCTTACCAAATTTGCCTCCATCACCTCTGCTGGGAGGCTGTTCCATGCATCCACCACCCTTTCTGTGAAGAAATACTTCCTCACGTTACCCCTTAGCCTACTCCTTCCAACCTCGTGTCATGACCCCTTGTTCTAGAACATCTCTTTTTCTGAAATATGCTACCCTCCTGTACCTTATTTATGCCTTTGAGATATTTGAAGGCCTCTATCATATCCCCTTCCCCATCTCTTCTCTAGGGTGTACAAATTGAGGTCCTTCAATCTCTCCTCATGTGACTTTTGGTGCAGATCCTGCACTATTTTTGTTGCCCTTCTCTGAACTGCCTCCATACTGTCTATGTCTTTACGTAGAGGTGGCCTCCAGAACCGGACACAATACTCCAGATGAGGTCTCACTAATGATTTATATAGAGGCATCACCACCGCCTTTCTTCTGCTGGTGATACCTCTCCCTATGCATCCCACTGTCCCACTGGCTTCACCCACAGCCTTGGCACATTGCCTGGTCACCTTTAGATCATCTGATATGATTACCCCCAGATCCCTCTCCTGTTTGACACACTTCTCAAATGCCGTTAGGTGTAACAAAACATTTATTGCACACGTGCAAGCAAACATAAAAAAAGGATCTATTTCACTGATTTATTTTGTAAACGTATTCTTTTTAAACCGCCGCTTTTTTTACTGTCTGTCAAAGCACATTTTCTTAAATGGCATGGAATTTTCCAGTCCATCCATTGTACATGACTGTTTGCATATTGTTACATTTGATGTTGTTGAGCATTTTACGAAAATGTTGTATAAAAAAGTGCACGCAGCTCAGTAACCTTGTTCTTCAATAAAATAACCATAAACTCAAGCTGCACACTTCTAGTGGCCTTATTTCATATCTTACTGCTTTTGTTCTGGATTTCCCTGCTGCCCCTCTGCAAGGGGGTTGGGGGAGTTGGGCTTCCTAATTTCTGTCCCTTTAGTGGGTCCATTGTGTCTATGGATCTAATTGATGTATCTTGTTTTGCGTTAATCCATATGTCCCCGTTTATACTATAAGTTCCATCAGAGATGTCCCTTCTATTACCTGTCTGATCCAGCCTTGTGTTTCCTCCTCCTGTAGCCCCCCCACTTGCTGTTTCCTATTGCCAGCATTGCCACCTTTCTAAATGTTTTTTTTTTTTTGTCAAATGTAGCCTCGCTGTGACAAGC
This sequence comes from Neoceratodus forsteri, assembly GCA_016271365.2. Taxonomy (NCBI): domain Eukaryota; kingdom Metazoa; phylum Chordata; order Ceratodontiformes; family Ceratodontidae; genus Neoceratodus; species Neoceratodus forsteri. The sequence continues at coordinate 833,890,982 of CM028133.1, forward strand.
TCCATGCTCTGTGTACAAGCTACTCTATTTCTCTACATTGGGCACCTCTGTTTCTAACCAGTGAGCTGTGCTACACTTACGGGCAGCTGCTATTACCATTATTAGGATTAGTTTTCTGTTGCCTAGGCTCAGCTTTACTGAGGTAGGGATCCGCAACACCCACTCTGAATAGTAGTGGGATCGGGGTGCCTGTTGTATGGTGGACTTGCTATTGAATTTCAGACCAGAACGCTTGTACTTTTGTGCAGCCCCAGAATATATCCTAATGATTTCCCTTCCCCACATTGTCTCCAGCTTGCTGCTGTGTCAATTGCCTGGTAATGTTTCGTGTCTGTGGGTGTTCTGAAATAGCGTGTGAGTACCTTCCATGTGAATTCTCTCCAAGTGAGCGATGAGAACTTCCAACCTTTCTTCAGCCTCATGGTCCATTTCTTATTCTTTATCCTGCACTGCGCTTCTGTTTCCAAATTGTCTTATCTAAGCTAATATCATCCCGGTCACCCTCTGTGGCATTTTGTATATTCCTGAGATATACCTTTGCTTGCTTGCGAGGGTTGCTACCTGGTACATGTACTGTATTCTTCCCAAGCTGTGAGGGGTCTGGTCTGGGTAGCCTCTCTTTATCATCTGAGCTATTACATAGATACATGGACTGTAACAGTAGATAAGGGACACTGGGCCCACCCAGTCTGCCTAACTGTGTCCTTTGTTTTTCTTTTCTTCTTTTTTTATCATTATTATTTTCCATCCCGCTTAAACCACGTCACAATCTTTGCTCCCCTCTACCCTACCTCTATGATTCCCTTGTGTCTGCCCCAGGCATTTTTGAACCGTTACTGTTTTCACACCCACTACCTCCTCTGGAAGGCTTTTCCAGGTATCCACCACCCTTTCTGTGAAAAAGTACTTCTTCAACATCCCTCCTGAATTTACCCCTCCAGCTTCATGTCATGTCTCTTGTTATAGAACCCCTTTTTCTCCAAAAGATACTCTCCTCCTGTACCTTATTAACCCCCATAAGGTATTTAAAGGTTTTTATACAATGGCAAGAACATTTCCTGGTCTCTGATTGGTCAGTCTGGGACTGGACCCATGATGTTATCCCAGTACAACATCACGGGTCTAGTCTCAGCACTGTGAATCAATGCAGATGACCTCCATGAGCGGCATATCTTTTTTTGCATCTCCTCTTAAGAAACAAAAATATTTTTCCACACTACTAAAAATATTCTTTAATATTATGTTTTTATTTTATATATAACAACGAGCCATTGTATAATAGCAATTATGTCCTCCAGGGTGTGTGTTGTTTGAGATAACGTCACACCTCAGGTATTGGACACACTCAGCCTGCAGCCTCGTGCCCAACCACCTGAGGCGTGACGTTATCCCAGCACGACACACACCCTGTTGGGCATTATTGCTTAACTATCATATCCCTCCTCCTCCATAGTGTACATATTTAACTCCTTAGTCTTTCCTCATAGGGCTTTTGTTGCAGGCCCTGTACCATTGTAGTAGCCCTCCTCTGGACCGCCTCCACTTTCTCTATATCCTTTCTGTGATGTAGTCTACAAAACTGTACGCAGTATTCAAGATGGGGTCTAACCAGTGATTTATATAAGGGTAGAATCACTTCCCTCTTTCTGCTGGAGGTATCCCTGCCTATGCACCCAAGCATCCCACTAGCTTTTATGATTGCCTTATTACACTGCTTGGCCAATTTTAAGTCATCTGATCTGGTTACCCCAGGTCTCTTTTCTGCTTGGTCTTTGTCAGTTTCACTTCACACATCTTATACTCCGCTCCTGGGTTCCTATGGCCCAGATGAATTATTGTACACTTTTTTTGCATTAAAACCCAGCTGCCAGGCTGGCCTGGTGGTGCTGAGGGTTGAGGTGCTGGACACCACACCTTGCGCCACACTGAGGACCCGGGTTCGGACGCGAGCTTGGGTTGTCAGGGGTCAGCAGGGGAAGGATAGGATCAAGCATTCGGAGGACTGCTCTCCTATCCTGGAAGAGATGTGGGCCTTCACTGCTCTGCAGTGGCCCCTGATAACGACCGGGGAGCACTGTCAGAGTCCGTGCAGTCAGGGGTGGAGTGCAGCAGATGTCGGCACATTGTGCCCAGATGTCATTGCACGTCTGCTCTCCAGGGGAATCTAACAGAGGAAAATAGCAGCATTGACTGCGGCAGCTTGATAGCTGCAACTTCCTTGCCTGGGGGGGCCTGTAATCTATTGCGCATAGATGCATGCTGGTATTGGTTCCTGGCCTGGCGCGGGGATTAGGAGAGGTCCCCCTCGAAGGTACAGCTGCATATTTTTTATTTTATTTATTTGTATTTCGGATGACACCTTGGAGCTGAGGGCTGCTTTACAAAGGTTCCATGTCAAGGCAATAAGGACAATAAGGTACAAAACATAACATGATCATTACAATGGAACTTACAAAAAAAAAAAGACAAATAAGGTTACAATAATAGCAGCCAAAGGCATTGTCAAGGAATTGTGCTGCAAGATTAATTATACAGTACAAGTCATAGGCATATGCCAGCTGGTATGTGGATGTGCCTCTGGGGTCACTTGGGGGAAGTGAAGCGGTGGCTGGATCATAGCAGATCAGTGGCTGCAGGAGGCAAAAATAGAAATAATATAAAAAAAAAAAAAACAGCTGCCATATCCTTGACCACTCCTCCAGTTTCTTAAAACCCCTACACATTCTATCCACCCCCCGTGTGTCCACTCTGTTACATATCTTGATGTCATCCCAAAGAGGCAGACTTTCTCTTCCAGTTCTACTGGCATGTCACTTATAAAGGTATTGAAGACAACTGGCCCCAAACTTGACCCCTGAGGCACCCCGCTGGTCACCCTTCCCACCCGGAATACACTCCATTCACCACTACTCTCTATGTCCTCTCCCCCAGCCAGTTTCTTATCCAGGTAACCATCTAGTTATCTAACCCTAAGTTACACAACTTGCTTACTAATCTCCTGTGTGGAACAGTGTCAAAAGCTTTGCCAAAATCTAGGTAGGCCATGTCCTGCTCCTCCCTGATTAAGCTCGCTGGTCACTCAGTCAAAGAAGTCTATCAGATTTGTTTGGCATGACCTTCCCTCAGTGAAACCATATTGTCTTGGGTTCTGCTATCCATTAGCTACAAGATAAGCCACAATCCTTTCCATCAATAGTGTTTCCATCAACTTACCCACCTCCAATATCAGGCCAACAGGTCTATAATTGCTCGCCTCTTCCCTACCACCACTTTTGTGAAATGGGACTACATCTACCCTTCTCCAGTCCTCTGGAACCACACCAGACTCAAGTGATCTGTTAAAAAGGTATGTCAAAGGTGCCCCTAGCACCTCTCTAAGTTCTCTGAATACCCTTGGGATGTATCCCAATCTGGTCCCATGGTTTTGACTACCTTCAGGTTGTCAAGTACTTTCTGGACTCTCCCCACCAAAAACGGACTACTGTCTAGTTCCTTCACCTCAAAACATCTGATGTCTTTTTGTGGTCCCTCCCATTCTCCTTCTAACATGAAAACTGAGCAGCAAGTATTTGTTTAAGGTGTTTTCCTTTTCCTGATTCTCCTGTGTGCAACCCCCTCCTTCTTTAACCGTGCAGTCTCTCCTTTAGTCTTCCTTTTTTTGCTAACATGCCTAAAAATGTCTTGTCCCCTTTTGATGCTTCCTGAGCTATCCTTTCTGCAGTTTGTGCTTTTGCTCTCCTCACCACTTTGCTTACCTCTCTGTGTTATTCCTGTACATCAGACTTCTGCAGTGCCTCCGTGGCAGATATGGAGTATAATGGAGTTCCATGGAGAAGGTATGGAGAACACTGGAAGTAATGGAAATTTGTCTTCTGTGCGGGCTTTCTCCACAGAAATCTATGGAAGCAAATGGAACTAAAATTCTACATGGCATGAAGAATAATGTGGAAAGTCTCGTGAAGTATAACTTAATGTAACCCCCACCTGGCACTATCCCAAGGGCTACTACCCCTGCCTGACTGACTACTGACAGGTTGAGGGGCCTAGGTCCAATGGCGAGTGCCTCCACCCAGAGGTCAGGGTTTGCAGTAGTTAAACTAACTTGGGTCACAGCCCTCTGGGACACTGTAACCCCCCCCCCCTTTCTTCCCACTATGGGCTACACAATGTATTAGGAATATCTTCACAACTTACACTTACCCCCAGGACTGGCTCTGTCGACTAGACGCTGGGGACCCCCTGTAAAACAAAATGATACAAAGCAAAAGCCACAGTACAATACTTTAACATAAATGAATTCCTCAGACAGTGTAACTTTGATGAAACAAACAGATCTGATTTATTTAAGGAGCTGTAACAAGGAAGGAGGAAATCAGGTTAATCAGGTTAAACGCATTAATAATCACAGTACTGTGCGCATATTCAGAGTCCCAAATTGTCACTTTCACTGGGTACCCAGGATGGGGGGGGGCTAGCCAGGATCAGTGCAGCTGGTTGGGCCCCTGTGATGGAAAAGCACTGGCACAATACCCAAACTGTAATCTGGAGCCGGTTGGCTCAGTTCGTGAAGAAATAAAAAAAAAAAACAATTAGATGATACACTTGCAATTCGATAAACAGATGGCAGGGAGCTACTCTGCTTTGTACTCACAAACTCAATGCTGGGAACTGGATGGAAGGCAGATTGTCCTGGATTGCCAGGAGGAGCAGACCATGTGGACAAGGTCCTTGTGACTGGACCCCACTGCAGTTTAGACCCAATGGATGTAGTCTGGATTAAATTGGGGTTTACTTCCAGCCTCATGCACTCAATTCACTGTACAGGGAATTTGAAACGCGATTCCCCACAAGCACTACACACATTTATATGTAAAAGGAAAGTACTATACCAGGCAGGCTGCTTCTGTATCCCTATCGCAATTACTGCACAATACCCGGGAGAACACACAGCAGATTCAGTTCATGACAGACCGAGCGCGATTCAGCAATTTCTCCAGTCTTCTACAGGGTGAGCCTGGTTTCTACTCTTCAGAACTCCTTGATTCTCTTCACAGGTCAGATTCAGTCTGAACAGGCACTTGCACAAGCTGCAGACTGAAACTTAGGACCTTACACGTGATTCCCGCACTAAAACTACACACCGAAGAAGCACACAGTGTCTCTTCACTGCCCAAACTGATCTGATCTTTCCAGTAGACAGAGACGGGCATTTCCTTTGAGTTTCTCCCAGTTCAATTGGCTGGTTTGGCTGTCACTCACAATCAGACTCCCCCTGTTGGTGCAAAAAGGTGCCGTGTCCAAACTACAATTCCCAGAAGCATTGGCCATGCAGTACATAGGTGGCTGGCTCCACAATAAGAGTCCAAGTTCTGATTTGCCAGCAGCAGGCTCCATTTCAAAGGTCCCCCCACACTGATTGGTCCAGTTCAGCAGTTCAACCAGAATGGAGGGCTAGGCAAACACAGTTCTGACTGCAAAGAAAAGCAGGTTAGACAAACTGTATTTTCATTATTACTCTAAATGATTTCTGGCAAACAGTTACATCTTTGAAAAGTGCTCACTCTGCCGACTTAGTGACTGCAGAAACGGAGCAATTTGGCAGCAGCTCGAGTGGTACTCAAGCAGGGAAACACACAGTCTCCACACAGAAACTAATTATGTCTGCAAGCAGACAGCTCTTAAAGAGACAGTACCAGAGGCTCTAAAAGCACTCACAGATAAATGGCTTAAACGCCAAACACCATTCAGGCTTGGAGTATTCAAGCAAGCTCCTGGAAGACTTTTTGGGAACCCCCATTTGCAGGGTGGTTACACCCTTCCTGGCCTGGGAAAGCTTGGCATCTGCATCAAGCAAGTACCCCCATAAGTTTCAATACAACTATATACATTTTTTCATCAGTATCACATTAGGCTTATACATGTAATCATCAGTCAATATATTACTTTACCAGGAACACATTTCTGAAACTTTGCAGTATGTCACTCTTTACACGGTATTACACGCACATTGTACCACAACTCAGGTTATTACCTCTTGTACATGAAACCTGAAGACAGGGGGCCCTTCCCTATCAGCTACCTTGGGGCTGGATAGGGCAGCGGCACCATACCTAGAGGGCAACACAAGTAACTTTGAGTTAGCACTGATGATCAGTTTGGGCAATGAGCTTGGGACACATACACTCCTTTATGGACAACATTGAGAGGCAAGTCCACAGGCCTCCCAGAGGAATCATAACTGAGGTGCACCACAGGTTTTACAGCTCGACCTGTCTTTCTAGGGGGAACTGTTACAGTCTCTGCACTCTGAGCCTCATTTTCAGCATTGTCCTCACTTGACAAAGGAGTCTCCATTGGAGTAGAGAGGCTAGAACTTGGGGCACTTTCAGCTCCAGGAGTTACAGTCTCTGAGTCCACAATACTTGGCTCACATGGAGAGCTTTCTGACACTGACAGTGAATTATCAGGGCACTCAACACACTCTTCTTGTTCTGGTATGTCACCAGTCTGTTCCAGTCCATCATTTTCCTCCTCTGAAAGCTCAAACAGTTCAACCATACACAATGATTCCATATCATCTGACTTAATGCTTTGCACTTCACTTTCTGGGAGCATTGGCTCCAGGGACAAAGCTGGGGGCTTAGACAGTCCAGAAGGCCCAGCTTCATCTCCAGGATTGACTAGGGGATTGCCCTGAAACAATTGACTCAGTTCGTAAGAAGGGTAGTATTCAAAACCACACTCACTTTCCTCTGACATGGACTGACAGTCATGTTCAACTGGGACTTGTGGAGGGGAACACTTTAACTCAGCTTCTGTAGGTGCAGATTTTCTTGATTTTTTCTTAGCAGCAACTCTAGTCACTGGTCCAGAGAGGGCATTTTCTGGGGGGCTCAGACTCAATCAAGATTTGTCCAATGGGCAGTAAATGATTTCTATGCATTGTTTTAACATCTTTTGAATTATTCTCAGGCCTTACTTTGTACACTGGCAGATCATCAAGTTTGCCCACTACAATGTGAGGGAGATGGTGCCATCTGTCAGCAATCTTGTTTTTGCCATGCAGTCCCAGATTTCTTACCAATACCCGATCTCCCTCCTGGAGTTCCTGTGCTTTCACCTTTTTATCATACCTTTCTTTGTTGGCCAGATTTCTTTTGGCAGCCATGGTTTGAGCCAGTTGGTACACATGATTTAGCTGGGCCTTTAACTTTTTGCACATACTGTAAATAGTTTAAACAAAATGGGTATGGTGGGTAATGGATCCTTGTTCTTATAGGAACATCTTCAGCCCCCCCCCCCCAAAAAAAGGCTCTGCAAACAATTGTTAACAATGGGGGGGGGGCCTTGAAAAATTCAAAGACAAATTCTTCTGTAATGTAGTTTCTTTTTACTTTGAAAAGTCCCCTACGTTTCACCCACTGGATGGGCTTGTTCATGGGGATATAACTTGAAAATGCTGTTTTCTTAGTCTTTTCTGTAAATCGATTTAAACATACTTTAATATAAATATTCTCATATAAACTTATAATATGCTTTATGAGGTAACTTCAATAATTAATTAGCAATTTCCCATACCTCAGTAATAATGTAACTTAATACTGCTGTGAAAATATGTCTGTTGGCAGAAATAACTTCCAAATCTCTGAAACATATGCAAAACAGAAAATGAAACAGTCACTCTGGCAGTCATTTTTTCTTACTATTAGTAAATAACTTGTACTACTTTGCAACTGAAGGTGCTCTGCATACCTTAATCAGTATATTCTATTTGGTGCAGACAAAAATGTGCTTTAAGGCACTATAAAACTTTCTGAAAAAAAGGACCAAAATGATACTTATTTTATCATTTCCTGTGTAACATAACTTAAAAAATATATAATGGTTTGTAAAATAAATCCCCATTAACAAAAAGGCACTCTGCATGCCTTAGTCTATGTATTCTTGTTCAATGCAGAAAAATGTGTTTGAAATCACTAGGTTATTTCTGTAAAAAAGACCATAATGACATAAGTTTTGTCACATCACTTTAAAATGTGGTTCGCACAATCTTATTTAGATTAGCAAAATAAGTCCCTTTTACTTACTTAATGAGCTTTTCAGCCGAATTTCTTTTGAAAGTGTCAACCCCTCTGCACCAAAAGATGGCTGCCTATGTTTGTTACTACTGCAAAAGAGTTTATGAACCTCTTGTGCCCGTTCTGCTGAAATCCCGCACAGACGCTCTAAACGCTACGCATTATTCCGTGTTAATGCCGACGCGCCGATGATCGCCACATCGCTTCTATCACAAGATAACAGACTGCTGCTGTAGTCAAATAGCTGGCCCAACCATAGAGCCATGGATTTTTCAGCAAAACGGGCACTGTATAGACTGCCACTGTGACTGAACCATTACATTGTGTACAACCTTCTGATGGTTTTGTAGACATTATACTTTAAACGATTGGAACTTGTTGCTGAACAAACTAAGTGTTTCTAAACAATTAGGTAGAATATTATTAACAAATAAACATAAATCAGAATTAGCTTGTATATGAGCAGAGATACTATAACTCCACTTACCATTAGGTTAAAAGGAAAAACAACCGGAGGCATAATGCTTAAACATTATTATACATATATTTGAAATGCTACATGATTTTCTATGGCAATTTCACTCCTTATAAACAATAATAATAACAAATAATGGATTATTTAGTGTAAATAATCTTTCCTATATCATAGCTCAATTTTTTATGTATTGCATAGATTCATAAATCTTAACTTAAAAAACTGTTAACAATCATTTTTATACCATAAACTGGTTCTTGCATGCTGGGAGGTCAAAAGATCGATTTTCAAAAACAGTTATGGCACCAATATATATAATAAACCAATGAAAACTGTTAATTGCACAGTGCAAGAATACACATTTGCATGTGCATCATATTTGTTTATAAGCCTAAACTCAGTAGGTTGAAGACAGTCACCATTGCCAATAATAAATTCTACCTACCAGGAGGTCAAAAGGTCAATTTATCAAAAAATGTTTTTTTATATTTTTAATTTTTTTTAAATGCATTGATATATTCCTGCACTATACAATTACCACTTAAATATGTATAATGGCACTACCCATAGTAACCAGCAGAACAGATGGGTCCCTATCCGCACTGAGTAGTATTATATAAGTCTCTAAGTTAAATACAGGCTTGCCAATTAGTTTCAATATTCATTCCTACATTTCTATCCAATGTGTGCATTTGAAAAATCCATTTCATCTCTGCTCTTAATAAAAGTTCCTTTACATTACCTCCTCAAGGAGGAATTAATATTTTTTCTAGACCCCAAAATCTATGTGAGGCTCCAGAATGTGGTGCCTCATTAAAATGCCTGGCCACAGGTGAATTTTCATCATGATTTCTAATATCACCTTTATGTTCCTGAATTCTTTTATGTAATTCTCTACTAGTTTGTCCAATATATAACAAATCACAAGGACATTGTATCAAATACACAACCCCTTCTGTGGTGCAGGTGTTGTGTTGTTTAACAGTTTTCATTGGTTTATTATATATATTGGTGCCATAACTGTTTTTTAAAATCGACTTTTTGACCTCCCAGCATGCAAGAACCAGTTTATGGTATAAGAATGATTGTTAACAGTTTTTTAAGTTAAGATTTATGAATCTATGCAATACATAAAAAATTGAGCTATGATATAGGAAAGATTATTTACACTAAATAATCCATTATTTGTTATTATTATTGTTTATAAGGAGTGAAATTGCTATAGAAAATCATGTAGCATTTCAAATATATGTATAATAATGTTTAAGCATTATGCCTCCGGTTGTTTTTCCTTTTAACCTAATGGTAAGTGGAGTTATAGTATCTCTGCTCATATACAAGCTAAGTCTGATTTATGTTTATTTGTTAATAATATTCTACCTAATTGTTTAGAAACACTTAGTTTGTTCAGCAACAAGTTCCAATAGTTTAAAGTATGATGTCTACAAAACCATCAGAAGGTTGTACACAATGTAATGGTTCAGTCACAGTGGCAGTCTATACAGTGCCCGTTTTGCTGAAAAATCCATGGCTTTATGGTTGAGCCAGCTATTTGACTGCATCAGCAGTCTGTTCGAACATGCGCGGTAGCACAATTGTGACGTCATCGCAATACTTGCTGTAGCACGATTGTGACTGTATCATCGATCTGACGTCCTAACGGGATTTCAGCAGAACGGGCACAAGAGGTTCATAAACTCTTTTGCAGTAGTAACAAACATAGGCAGCCATCTTTTGGTGCAGAGGGGTTGACACTTTCAAAAGAAATCCCGCTAAAAAGCTCATTAAATAAGTAAAAGGGACTTATTTCACTAATCTAAATAAGATTGTGTGAACCACATTTTAAAGTGATGTGACAAAACTTATGTCATTATGGTCTTTTTTACAGAAATAACCTAGTGATTTCAAACACATTTTTCTGCATTGAACAAGAATACATAGACTAAGGTATGCAGAGTGCCTTTTTGTTAATGGGGATTTATTTTACAAACCATTATATATTTTTTAAGTTATGTTACACAGGAAATGATAAAATAAGTATCATTTTGGTCCTTTTTTCCAGAAAGTTTTATAGTGCCTTAAAGCACATTTTTGCCTGCACCAAATAGAATATACTGATTAAGGTATGCAGAGCACCTTCAGTTACAAAGTAGTACAAGTTATTTACTAACAGTAAGAAAAAATGACTGCCAGAGTGACTGTTTCATTTTCTGTTTTGCATATGTTACAGAGATTTGGAAGTTATTTCTGCCAACAGACATATTTTCACATCAGTATTAAGTTACATTATTACTGAGGTATGGGAAAGTGCTAATTAACTATTGAAGTTACCTCATAAAGCATTTTATAAGTTTATATGAGAATATTTTTATTAAAGTATGTTTAAATTGATATACAGAAAAAACTAAGAAAACAGCATTTACAAGTTATATCCCCATGAACAAGCCCATTCAGTGGGTGAAACGTAGGGGACTTTTCAAAATAAAAAGAAACTACATTACAGAAGAATTTGTCTTTGAATATTTGAAGGGCCCCCCCCTCCATTGTTAACTACTGTAAATAGCTGTCAGCTCGAACCCCATCAGGAGAGACCCCAAAACACACATCTACCGGCAATTGAGCTTCTCTTCCAAACATCAGGCGGTAGGGGGAGAATCCAGTGGCATCACTTTTGGTGCAGTTATAAGCATGTACCAGGGTGCTAATTTGTTGGCTCCATCTAGGCTTGTCCTTTGGGTTGAGGGTGCCTAGCATATCTAGCAAGGTGCGGTTGAAACATTCAGGCTGTGGGTCCCCCTGAGGGTGGTAAGGGGTAGTTCTGGACTTTCGCACTCCCCACAGAGAAAGCATCTCTTTGATCAGACGACTCTCAAAGTCTCTCCCTTGATCAGAATGGATTCTTTGTGGAGCCCCTTAGTGAACAAAAAAGTCTTCTACAAGTACTTTTGCCACAGTGGATACCTTCTGATCCTTGGTGGGCAAAGCTTGGGCATATCTCGTAAAATGGTCAGTGACCACCAGCACATTACTAATATTTCTTTGATCTGACTCCAAACTCAGAAAATCAATATAGACCAGCTCCATGGATGCACTGGTGGTGATGTTAACAAGGGGGGCAGCCCTCTGGGGCAAAGCTTTCCTCTATAAGCAGCAACTAAAAGTTTGAATGTGTTGCTCCACATCAGCCCCCATCTTAGGTCAGTAGAATCTGGATCTCACCAAGTCAAGTGTTCTGTCTATACTAAGGTGCCCCATGTGGTTGTGTAAGGACCTCAGCACTGAGTCTCGAAAAGCAGTGGGCAGCACTAGTTGTTGTTTGTCTACTTGTCCCCCTCTGTCTACTGTTTCTCTGTATAACAGTCTATTGATCAGTTTCAACTTAGGATCTTCTTTGTATAACAATGCAGTTCTCAAATCAGTGGAACGTAATTTGGACACATCTTTCCCTGCATATAGGGCTTCTAAAGCCGATTTGTTCATGGGATCTCGGGATTGAGCCCGCCGAATACTGTCATTGTCCAGCTGAGGCAGTGCACCAATGTCTATTGCAGAAAAGTGGCACAAGGCAGGTAAGCATCTCAGAGGGTCCCAAACAATCCATCATACAGTCCACTGCATCCGTGGACATTTGTTCCTCCCTGTCAAACTTCTGGCAGAGTGCTCGAATATCAGGTTCTGACAGTCTGACTCAGTCATTCTGGGGAACAGGCCTCCAGGGAGAGTATCAGTATCTATGTGGTTCAGGCCTGCTCTGTATTCAACTGCATAGTCATAGGTAGATAAGGCAGAGAGCAACCTATGGCCAGTGGCATCCAACTTAGCTGAAGTCTGCACATAGGTCAAAGGATTATTGTCAGTTTTTACTAGTATCTTAGCCCCATACAAGTACTTGTGGAATTGATCAACAATGGCCCACTTCAAAGCTAGAAACTCTAACTTGTGTGCAGGATAGTTCTTTTCGGAAGGGGTCAGGCTTCTGCTGGCAAAGGTCACTGGTCTGAGGCCATTCTCGTGCTCCTGATACAACACAGCCCCCAACCCTTGCAAGCTAGCGTCAGTGCGCAGGACATAGGGTTTTGTTGGATCAGCATAGGCCAACACTGGAGCGTAGGTAAGTTGATATATGATCTCATGAAAAGCAGTCTCACAATCAGGAGTCCAGCGGGCCCCAAATACTTCACTTGGACAAAAATACACTCTTTCAGTCTCGAGGGATGCTGACTTTTTGTATTTTTTGTGGGTTGGGGGATACCCTTGAGTAAGGTTAAGTAAAGGGCGGATCACTCTTGAATAGTCCTTGATGAAATAACCACAGAATCCCAGGAATCTTTGCAGTTCCTTTAGATTTTTGGGCTGTCACCAGGTGGTCAAGGCTTCAACTTTACTTGGGTCAGTCTCTATTTTCTCGGTGGATACTATGTGTCCCACATACTTTACTGATGTTTGAAAGAATTGACACTTATCAATGGACAGTTTAAGACCAAAGTCTTCCAGTCGGTCCAATACCTTGAATAATCTGCTCTCATGTTCCTCCAATGAGTTGCCAAACACAATAACATCATCTAGGTATACCAGACACTCTAGTAAGTTCATGTCCCCCACTGCACGCTCCATCAATCATTGAAAAGTGTCTGGGGTGCCTGAAATCCCTAGAGGCATCCTCATGAATTCATAGAAGCCAAGCGGACAGATAAAGGCTGTCTTCTCACGGTCTTCTGGGGCCATTGGGATCTGGTAGTACCCAATGCGAAGATCCAGCACAGAGAACCACTTGCTACCGTTCAGGCAGTCCAAAGCATCCTGGATGCGGGGCATTGTATACTGATCAGGATAGTCCACCGTTCAAGGTGCGGTAATCTACGCACATTCTTACTGTCCCATTCTTTTTTCTCACTACCACGATGGGGGAAGCATAGGGGCTTCTGGATTCTTGTATTACACCAGCAGCTAGCATCTCTTGCAGATGCCATCTCACATCATCTATGTCAGCAGGGGCCAGGCGTCGAGACCGCTCACGAAATGGACTTTCATCATGCAGCCGGGTGTGGTGCTTAGCACCTTGCACACATCCTACATCCCATTTTTTTAAAGAAAACACCTGGACTCTCTGGGCAAGCTTCTCACTGATCCTCGCTTTCCATTCAGCTGGCAGCGGAGAGTCACCGAAATCAAACAAGTCAGGCGTTACTCTGCCACTCCTCCCTGAACTCTTGCTACTGGGTAGCACTGCAGTATTCACACAATGTACATTAGCCAGGGTGCAACCTCTATTTACTCGAATCTCTCTATCTGAAACATTATGAACTTGAACCATTACCCTTCTAGCATAAGCATGGGCTCTGGCTGGCAAAATACTTGGTTTGACCAGCAGTCCTTCTGGCAATTTCCCATCACCTAGTGCATCCAATATGAGGATTTTATTCTTGACATCCTTTCTGATATGGACTTCCCCCTGTAGGGTACACTGGGCATTTGGCGCCAGGATCAGAGACTCAGGATCCTTTTTCCAGACAACTCCAACTGGTTCCTCTGGTTCCACTTTGTCAGCATCTCTCTGTGCCTTGTAGGCCTTCTTGATCAAGGCTGGAATTCTTAAAGCTCTACTAGTCCTTGACCCCTGTTTTTCATTACACAACTGTGCCAGCCATCCAAACATAGGTGCATTAGTCCCAATTAGTAAATGAACCCCATCATACAGTCCAGTAGGGGGACCAACTAAGGCTAGGGTCTCTACTTGTTCTGCCACTCCAGCCACAGAGGTGGGGAACGACAGCCAAATTCAGATATACCGGGAGTAGGGGTAGGCCTTCTCACTTAACCCCCATACATGCAGTTCTTCTAATGGTTGTAAGGGTACGTCTGACAAATGCTTCTGATACCAATCCTGGAACATAATTGTCACTTGGGAGCCACTGTCTAATACAGCTCTTGTAGACACTCCATTCACCTTTGCAATGGTCTCCATGGAAGGATCCACTATTCTGGACCAGTCTGGAGAGGCGGTAGTGGGGGCCTGGGCAGCTGACCTTGCCACAGAGGGACGTGAGTTAGCATTTTTGGGACCCTCACTGGGACCATTTCGTGCACCTCTTAACCACTGACTTGTTCTCCGAAGTTCTCCTTGTAGCCGGCTCACCACTCTATCTAAGTCTTTCTGAGACTGGCAGTCCCTCTTCATGTGCCCATTCTTCCCACAATTATGGAAAAATATTTCTGCTGAAGTTTGGGGTGACTGAGGCATCGCTGTGGGGGCTGCGGCATTGGTACTATCGATAGAAAACCTTGGTGCCACCTCAGCCAGTAGTGGGTTGGACATTTGGAGACATCTCTTCAGTTCCCTCACTTCCATAGTCAATGCATCAAGTTTCGAACTGTTGTCAACATGAGGTGCTGGGGTGGGCACCCCCAACCCCATAGCAGAAGCAGTCGGGCAAGTGTCAGTGCCCGTGCTCATAGGAGGGGCCTTCATGATGAGACCATCTGTCACTTTCCTCATCTCCCTCAGCAACTCCTCCCAGTGCGGCGTATTTACAGCCATCCCCATTTGGCAGGCACTTAATCCTTGACTTTCCTCATGGATTTTCGGTGATCTCTGGCCGTCAGCAGCTGACCCCGCCCTTAGAGCAGAGGTTGAAGCAGCAACAGCAGCTACAACTACGCGGGGCTCTGAGAAATCCTCCTCCTCCTCCTCAACTTCCTGGATTTCTTTCATCAAATCACAATGATCCAGTGGGTTACCTCTCCTGTCTTGAAGCCTCAACTGAAGGAGCTGCAATTTTGAGTGCTTTGCATGTTGCAATATGTGCCCCAACCTCACACGGTTTAAGTCACTGGCAGCCACCCCCCCTTTCCGGTAGGCCCTCTGTAGCGCTCCTTCCAGATGAGCAACATATGCAGATAAACTTTCCCCTGGCCATTGTTTTGTACCTTGAAACTTCCACATCAAGCCTCCCTGACTCAGTACTCCCAAAATTGCATTCAAGTGCAGTTAGGTACTTTTGGGCAGATGCCCTGGGTTTGTGGACCCCAAAGACTTAATGGCTTCCAGAGCGGGACCTCTCAAGCTCTCTAGGATTCTTTTCCATTTCTCAGCCTCTGCACACTGCCACTCAGATACCAAAGGGCAACACACTCTATCCAGGTCTCCCAATCATCCTCCCCTTGTGGGGTGGGGAGGGTGCCGAAGAAAATTCTCAACCTGCGGTAAGAGTCGTGACTATTGGCAGGTACGGACATGGGGGCTTGCATTGACACGGAAGGAGGGGCAATAACGGGTGCTGGAGGGGAAGAGGGTGTTGGTGGAGGAATGTTCTCAGGTGGCAACAATACTTTCTTTAAATCCTCCACAGTTTTCCCTACCCCCAACAACAATTTAGCAAATTTCTCCTCAAAAGTTTCAGATAATGAGGGAGGCTCATTCTCCCTGGGGTCTTTACTGTCCCTGGTTATCACTCTCCAGACAGTGAGGGTTTCCCCTGGGGTAACAGTCTGTGGCACTTTAGAACTGTCTACAGGGTCCTTACACTCTATTAGGGCCATGAAAGTTTGGGTGAGCAGATCAGTCTGTCGCCCCTCTACCACAGGGTCTCGTAAACATTCGACCTTGGCAAGTACTCCCTCTACAGTTTCCGTACTGGTACCCAGCGGGATATCCAGGATAAGTATAGCATTTTGGGGGTCGATCTCCTCTCCAGTACACCACTTCACCAACTGGTGTACAGCCATTTCTGTTGGGGTACCCATTTATTTTTTAACAGTAATTCGTAAATGTGGCCACTAGAGGATGCTAATCCCAGCAGTGAGCCTCCAAGATGTAACCCCCAGGTGGCGCTATCCCAAGGTCTACTACCCCTGCCTGCGTAACTGCTAACAGGTTAAGGGGCCTAGGTCCAATGGCGGGTGCCTCCACCCAGAGGTCGGGGTTAAGACAGTCTGGTATAACTTGGTCACAGCCCTCTGAGTCACTGCAACCCCCCTTTCTTCCCACTAGTGGCCCACACAATATATCAGAAGTACCTTCACAGTATACACTTACCCCCAGGACTGGTTCAATCAGCTTGACTCTGGGGAACCCCTGTAAAACAAGATGATACAATGCAAAAGCCACGGTACAACACTTTAACATAAATGAATACCTCAGACAGTGTAACTTTGCTGAAACAAACAGATCTGATTTATTTAGGGGAATATAACAAGGACAGGGGAAAATCAGGTTAATTAGTTTAGACACCTTAATAATCACAGTACTATATGCACATGTTCAGAGTCCCAAATTGTCACTTTCACTGGGTACCCAGGATGGGGGGGGCTAGCCAGGATCGGTGCAGCTGGATGGGGCCCTGTGATGGAAAAACACTTGCACAACACCCAATTGTAATCCGGAGCCGGATGGCTCAGTTCGTGAAGAAATGAAACGGCAACAAATAGATGACACACTTGCAATTTGATAAACAGATGGCAGGGAGCTACCCTGCTTTGTACTCACAGACTCAGTGCTGGGAACTGGATGGAAAGCAGATTGTTCTGGATTGCCAGGAGGAGCAGAACATGTGGAAAAGGTCCTTGTGACTGGACCCCACTGCAGTTTAGAGCAAATAGATGTAGTCTGGATTAAACTGGGGTTTACTTCCAGCTTCATGCACTCAATTGACTGTACAGGGGATTTGAAACTCGATTCCCCATAAGCACTACACACATTTATATGTAAAAGGAAAGTACTATACCAGGCAGGCTGCTTCTCAATCCCGACCGCAATTACTGCACGATACCCGGGAGAACACACAGCAGCTTCAGATCCTGACAGACCGAGCGCGATTCAGCAATTTCTCCAGTCTTCTACAGGATGAGCCTGGTTTCTACTCTTCAGATCTCCTTGATTCTCTTCACAGGTTGGATTCAGTCTGAACAGGTGCTTGCACAAGCTGCAGACTGAAACTTAGGGCCTTGCACGTGATTCCCGCGCTAAAACTACACACCGAAGAAGCACACAGTTCCCTGTCTCTTCACTGCCCAAACCGATCTGATCTTTCCAGTAGACAGAGATGGACATTTCCTTTGAGTTCCTCCCAGTTCAATTGGCTGGTTTTGCTGTCACTCACAATCAGACTCCCCCTGTTGGTGCAAAAAGGCGCCGAAGTCCAAACTACAATTCCCAGAAGTACTGGCCATACAGTACATAGGTGGCTGGCACCACAATGAGAGTCCAAGTTCTGATTTGCCAGCAGCAGGCTCCATTTCAAAGGTCCCCCCACACTGATTGGTCCAGTTCAGCAGTTCAACCAGAATGGAGGGCTAGGCAAACACAGTTCTGACTGCAAAGAAAAGCAGGTTAGGCAAACTGTATTTTCGTTATTACTCTAAATGATTTCTGGCAAACAGTTACATCTTTGAAAAGTGCTCACTCGTGCACTTAGTGATGGCAGAAACAAAGCGATTTGGCAGCAGCTCGAGTGGTACTCAAGTAGGAAAATACACAGTCCCCCCATAGCAACTAATTATGTCTGCAAGCAGACAGCTCTTAAAGAGACAGTACCAGAGGCTCTAAAAGCACTCACAGATAAACGGCTTAAATGCCAAACACCATTCAGGCTTGGAGCATTCAAGCAAGCTCCTGGAAGACTTTTTGGGAACCCCCATTTGCAGGGGGGTTACACAAGGCTGAAGGGAGGCAAGGTGGGATTTTAGAGAACTCTTGAAGGAGTGGATGGACGGGCATGTTAGAGCTGCAGCTGGTAGGGAATTCCAGAGGGAGGGCCCAGAAAAGGTGAATGTACATTGACCCACGGCCAGGCGGGGTTTTAGAATGGAGAGAAGAGGAAGGTCAGATATGACCTTAGGGACCTTGTCGTGGGTTTACACTGGACAATGTCTATGAGGCAGGGAGAAGTGAATTTATGAAAAAAGTTGTAGGTAAGGCGGAAGGTGGGATATTGTGGTCTGGCTTCAAAGGATGGCCAGCCTAGGGAGGCTGGGTTTAAACAGTGGTGCATCCTAGCGTTAGTGCCGAGGGCAAAGTGCGTGACCCTGTGGTAGGTTTGCTTGAGTTTGTCAAGAGGGGTGACCTGAGCAGAGTGGAGTATGGGGGCTCCATAGGAGATAAGCGGGAGCAATGAGGAGGAAGCTATGGCCAGTCGGGAGGTGTATGTAAGGTAGGGCAAGAGGCGGTAGAACAACCCTAGCTTTAGGCGAATAGTCTTAACCACAGTGGAAACATGCATGTCAAATGTGAGGTGGAAGTCCAGCGTGACACCTAGGTATTTGAAGGACTGTATCTGATCTAAGGGGTCACCACAGGAGGAGTATATGATCAATGGGGGTGGGGAAGTTAGTTAAGGGGTCCGATGATAGAGGAGCTTCAATTTCATCTTCTTGGTGTTGAGCAGCATGAGATTAATGGAAAACCATGACTCAAGCTTAAGGAAGTCCTGCTGCAAATCATGGTTCAGCAAGGTCGGGTCAGAGAAGGATCTGTACAGAATGGTATTATCAGCATACAGCTGGACTGATGCACCTCCGCAGTGTAGTGGGAGTTCATTTATAAAAAAAGGAAATAGAAGTGGGCCAAGGATAGATCCCTGAGGGACCCCATCCTTTATGGCACTAAACGAGGAAGTGTGACCAGCCCATTTCACACATTGTGTTCAGCTGGTGAGATAGCTAGAGAACCAGGTTAATGATAGGGCATCAAGACTGAGGGAGAGGAGCGTGTGTAGAAGGAGGTTATGGTTGACAAGATCAAAGGCCTTGGTAAGGTTGATGAATATAGCACCAGTGACAAGGCCCTTGTCCATAGTTTAATTGTTTAATTAGTATTTTGGAAAGACCTTGAGCGTGAGCTCTTTTACAAAGGTTCCATGTCAGGGTGGACAATAAGACAATACACATATTCACTGGTTACAGAGGCCTGATCATTAGGCATTAAAGAGCGATTGCATGACAATTAGACAAATAGGAGAAAAAAAACTGAGCAGTTGTAATTGAATACTAAGCTATTTCTAATCGGTTGCCCTAGGTAGCACACCCCTGGAAACCTCCAAATCCGTTGCTAGACTATGGCAGAGTAACTGCATAGGGTTTAACGCTATCCCAGATGGCAAGAGGCTGTGTGACAGTGAAGCATGGGGGATTGGGTTTGAAACCAACTGCAGACAGCGAGAGGTGGGGGATAGTGAAGGGGGCTGTGATGGGGAGCAGTTCCAGAGGGCTTTCAGTATGGTGTGTGTGTGTGGGGGTTTGGGAGGGCAGTACCAAGTGCTTTAAAGAGGACTGATAGCTTACTTAAGCCCTTGGCTAGAGCTGGAATGAAGGCAGGGTTCTCTAGGTAGCCCTGCTGGGTGTTACCTTGGGGGTAGGCCTGTCTATCAAGTGGGGCCTGAGAAGCAGGTGCATTTTGAGTTAGACATTAGGTGCTGTTTGAGGCCTACTTTGAATTGAGACAGGCTGTTGTTTGTTTGTAATTTTATCGAGAGTTCATTTATCCAGAGGGGGGCCCGACAGGAGAAATCACGCTGCCCTAGTGAGGTTCGGCGGAATGGTATGGACAGTGGGTGGGGTTTTCCGAGGAGTGCCTTCATTCCCAGGAGGCAAGTTTGGTATTTGATCCTGTCTTTTAGGTTAAGCCAGTTTGTACGCTCATACAGGGTGCAAGTATGAGTCTAGTGATCCGCACACAGGATGAGGTGGCATGCCTTACTGAGTGCAATTTGGACCATTTTGAGCACTGTATCAGTAGCAGCTGCATAGACCACCAGCCCGTAGTCTATCGTGGAGAGTATGGAGCTGGAGACTGAGATTCGGAGTGCTTCCGGGGGTGAGGGATTTCTTATGCCTATAGAGGACCCCGATCTTTGTGTTTACCACTTTGACAAGGGAGTCTACGTGGTGCGTATAAGTGAGAGAGTCATCAATGGTGACTCCAAGGTACTTGAATAAGTGCACCTGCTCAATCTGCTCACCAGCCTTGTTGGTGATTACGAGGGGAGCATGCTTGTGTTTGTTGTAGGGGCTGGATTGTAGCATGGCCTTGGTTTTCTTGTAATTTAGTAGCAGCTTTTGCCTACTGAACCAGTCCTCGAGTTTATTGAAAGAGTTCTGTAGTTCTGTTTGTAGGGGCAACCTGAGAGGTGTTGCTGCTCAGCAGCACGGCATTGTCTGCATACAGAATAAGTCTGGTGTCACAGGCTGTAGGTAGGTCATTTACAAAGAGGCTGAAAAGCAGGGGCTCTAGAATTGATCCTTGAGGGACTCCTAGGAGTACATCTCTGGAGCTGGATAACATCTGCTTGATTTTGACTAGCTGGCTCCTGTGTCTTAGGTAGTCATTGAACCAATTCACAGCGTTTGGTGCCACACCCAATCTTTGGAGCTGGAGTACTAGTAGAGGGTGGTTGACGGTGTCGAAGGCTTTGGTGAGGTCAATGAAGATGGACCCCACCAATTTGCCTTCATCCAGCGCCTTGTGCGCATAGTCAGTGTATTCCAGCAGTGCTGTGGTGGTGCTGTGTTTTTGCCTGAAGCCATGTTGGTTTGGGCAGAGCAGATTGTACTTATAGAGGTATTCTGTGAGTTGACTTGCTGTGATTTTTTCCAAAGCTTTGGATAGTGGGGAGAGGATAGATACTGGCCTGTAGTTTGACACCAATGCCTTGTCACCATTCTTATGCACTGGAGTTAACAGGGCTTGCTTTCATACCTTTGGAATTTGAGCTAGTGGAAAGGATGTTGGATGAAACCTTAATGTAACCTTAATGAGGGCAGTGTAGGTACCGTGGAATTTATGGAATCCATGCTGGTCCATGGAAAGTGAACCATTAATATCCAGGTAGGATTGAAGTTGCACATAAAGAAGTTTTTTCTTGTATTTTGGCAAGGGGGCAGAGTATGGAGATCAGCTGGTAATTCTCAAACACAGAGTTTGGGCCACTCTTATGAATAGGAACAACTATGGCAGCCTTCCACTTAGTAGGCACAGTTCTAGAACAGAAAGATTTGTTAATTAGGTCACATACAGGAGAAGCAATGGCTGTAGCCCTGAGTTTTAAGAAGCGGGGTTCAAGGGAGTCAAATCCAGGTGAGGAGATTTCCTTGATGCTCCTAAGGCAAAGGTCTGCAACGTGAGGCTTGGGAGCCGCACGTGGCTCTTTGTTGTGTTCATGCGGCTCAGTAGCTCCTTACCCTCAAAGGGCCAGCATTTATGGTTTTATGCATCACTGCTACTCTTCTCATAATAAAAGGATCTGGGACACTGAATGTAGACTTTCTGGCAATTTATTTATGTAGGGCCACCTTTTAAAGGTCATGTATATGAACATCACATACACACTGATGTGCATGATGCTGGGGCAGTTAGAGATAATCAAGAATAGTTATATAGGGGAGGCTAGTGACTCTGCAGTGCCCCCCATATTTTAAGTCTGTATCAATATTCCCATCTGTGTTGTAGATCTTGGCCAGTACCAGGTGAACCAGCAAACTTGAAGAACTGCTTGATAGCATAGTGGTAAGGATTACTGTTCACCACTTTGGTGACCTAGGTTGGTACCAAAACATAGCACATTAAGTAGTAATGTCAATAAGAATCCAGTTTGGATGCCTCCTGTCCTGACTCTACACGTGTGCTTCCCTGATAGCCCAAGGGGAGGGATCATGTTGGCAGGGATGTGCAGTGTTGGACATGTTGCCAAATGTCAGCAGGGCTTGTGATGCCTATAACTTGATGCAGAGGTACTAGACATCAGAGTTAGGTGTGTTTATGTAAACAGGCTAGGCTGGTGGATGGCCATGCCCAGCCACACTTGCCCAAGACATTTGTGCCCCAATTGGGAGGGAGAGAGTTGAGACAAAGGTAGGAAAATGTAATAGGATTGGCCAGCAAGATGAAGTCTTACCATCTATCACACAGGATTGTCCAGCCAATTTTTTCATTATTCTTCCTTGTCCCTTAACATATGCTGAACATTCTATATGCTTTGTTGGGTTATCCCCACATCAGTTGGGATCTAGCCCCATATCAGTTGTCTCAATGAGTGTGAGGTGGAGGGGGACAACTACAGTTACTTCAGAATGATGTGCAGTGGCTGGAATGTGAGGAAGACAGTGGTTCCTTGGGTGGGATAGGAAATTGTCAAGATGGAAGGAGGATTGAGTCAAGACATGGGTCATAAAACTGCAAGAAATAGTGTTTTTTTTTTCTTGTATTAACATGGCACTGGTATGAGTGAATCAGCAATACAGCTTATGATAAAATGTCACATCCAACAAAGCAGAGAGAAATAGTACATGGGTGTAATAATTCTAGAAGACTTAAGTGATTTTGGTTTCATCAACAGAGATGGGCATATGTTCCATGTGATGTGCACCTTGGGAACAGTGACCACCAGTCATTGTGGTTTGAAATCACAGAAAGAGCAGAACCAAACCACACAAAAATATGTATCCTGCTGGATTTCAGGGGGGTAGACTTTGGGAAAATGGGGAGATACTTGAAAGAGGCATTAAGGGGAATGGAGCAGGAATCGGGGGTTAAGGAACAGTGAGCAGTATTTAAAACGGGGATTACAAGAGCAACAGAATTATGCATTAAGCAGATTAGCAAGAGGAGACCATTATGGTTTTCCAAAGAGGTAGCAAAGAATGTGAAAGCCAAAAATATTGCATTCAGGCAATACAAAAAGACACAGGCAGAAGGGGATAGGGAGAAGTACCAGGAGAAGCAAAGGGAGGCAGAGAGGTCAGTAAGGGATGCCAAAGCTCAGACAGAAGAACACATTGCAAAATCAGTGGGTAGAGGGGACAAAACCTTTTACAGGTACATAAGCGAAAAAAAAGGCAAAGGGAGGGATAGTGAGACTGAAGGGGGAGGATGGGGGCTATGGAGGATGACAACAGGAAAGCTGACATATTGAACAGGTATTTCTGCTCAGTCTTTACTGAGGAAGAGGAGGGTAATGGGTCTGAAGGAGTACAAGGAGTGAGAATGGCAGAAATGGACACAAGTCTCTTTACACGAGAAAGGGTCCTGAAGGAACTGGAACTAATAAGAGTTGATAAAGCAATGGGGCCAGATGGGGTCATCAAGAGGGTCTTTAAAGAACTAAGAGAGGTGGTGGCTGAACCTCTGGCTATCCTGTTTTTCCAATCACTGGAAACAGGTGAGGTACCCAAAGACTGGAGGACAGCAGATGTAGTCCCCTTATACAAAAGTGGGAACAAAGAGGAAGCGGGGAACTACAGACCAGTCAGCCTCACCTCAGTAGTGGGGAAGATCATGGAAGCACTACTGAAGGAGAGATTGGTGGAACATCTGGTTGTCAGTGGACTACAGGACCCAAGGCAGCATGGTTTCACCAGGGGGCGGTCATGTCAGACCAACCTTGTTGAATTTTTTGACTGGGTGACTAGGGAGGTGGCTCGGGGGAGGCTGTGGGTGTGGCCTATCTGGACTTCAGCAAGGCCTTTGACACTGTACCACACAGAAGACTATTACACAAACTGGGGAATATGGGTGTGGGCAGGACAGTAGTGTGGTGGAAGACTTGGTTTGCTGGCCAAGGAACCTAGCTTCACCTGTGCTCTTTCCTTCTAAGACTGCTTGAAAGGCAGAGTAGAGAAACTTACCAGAGCAAGGGAAAAGGATTAAGACTTATTTTGGCTAAGCAGATTTACTGTGTGGTGTTGTTTTTATTTTTTACTCACAGGGATTGCTACTGTTTGTTGCTAACATTTCATTGTTTTATTTTTCTCTGTAGCAAAGTGTTTCTTACAGTGTATATCTTCTCTGAAATTATTACAAGTGGTGCTTTACAGGTTTTACAGTTTTATCTAACATTAGGATAAGCTTTCAGGGTTACTGCATTTGTTGTTGACTGATTGTTTCTGCTCTTACCTCCTTGTTCTTTCGTCCGTGGTTCTTCTTTTTCAGCAGGGAAGGGCCCAGCCACCCACCCCCATCCCCAACCACCTCACACTACACTCCTTTTATAGGGTTCCACAGTTGTGACATTTCCTGTGGCAGAGCAGGAAGGGGTGGATCAGTGGGGCCTCCACAAGGTGAGCTCATTTACAGGGGCAGTAGTAATTTAACTTGTTATAACAAGTTAAACAAAAACAAAACACAATCAAACCATTACTTGAATTTGTTTTCCTTTTTTTTCCTTCTAATTACTCTGACTAGGTTACAAACCCAGCAACTTATCTGGAATGGATATCATTAACTGCAGGTACTGTGGAACAATTTTCAGAAGGACAATCTTACAGGATTTAGGACACTGTCCTACATGCTGGGCCTTTGGAGATCTTAGGGCTCAGCTCTGGGCAGCATGGGCAGAGATTCCACGCCTCAAATTTCATATTCAAGAGGAAATACATTATAAGAACCACCCGCCATTTCCCCAGCATCCAACAGAAAAACCTCGACCGAGAGGGTAGTTGGTCCAGGAGGTTGGCAGGTGGTTGAGGGCAATCGGGTGCCCCATCACTCTCTGCTCTCCAACATAGTACCTCCAAAAACCATATAAACACTACAAACAGGTATCTGCCTCTATCTCTGAAATCAAACAAAGAGGCAGAAGACACTGCAGAGCAGGACACTGCAGCACAGGAGCTAGCACAACAAAACTCACCCAAATCAGGAACCAAAACAAAAAAAGCAAAAATTAAATCCAAAAACTTCTGATCATAGGAGACTCCATGATTCGGGGAGTTGATACCCATCTCCAGCCAGGGGTAATGGTCAGATGTCTCCCAGGTACATCAGCATGGAGAGACACTGACCGCATTGCTAAAATTGTTCACAAAGCAGGAGAAAACACTGATGTCCTAGTATACATAGGGACTAATGATCTCGCCAGCTGGTCAGTTGTGGAGACCAAGGAACACCTGACCAGGCTGGGTGACAAACTATCATCCATTTCGTCCGGCACCTCCTTCTCTGAGATCCTGCCAGTCTGGGAGAGGGGAGCAGATGGACGGAAGGTCAGAGAAGAGGAGATAGGGGAGCAAACACGTGGCTCAAGGGCTGGTGCCAGGAAAAGGACACAGATTTGTAGGAACTGGCAACAGTTCTGGGAGCGAAAGTTCTTTAAATTTGATGGACTGCATCTGACTAAGGAGGAGTCAGTGCATTGGGGCAGAAGTTTGACGCCTTGCAGAATATTTAAACTAGCAAATGGGGAGGGGTGCAGCACCCCATACGTCGAATGGGAAGAACACCCCTCCCCCCTCAGCTAGTGGTCAAACAGGGATTCAGCATGTTTGCAGTTCATTTGCATCACCAGGTAAGAAAAAAGGTCCATCTCCCCATACGACGCACAGGGGAAATGCCAAACCTCACCCAACAACTAACACACCAAAATCTGGCCAATGGAAAATCATGTACACAGATGCTCACAGCCTGGGAAATAAGATCCCAGACCTGCAGGCAATAATGTCAGAGGCTAAACTGGACATAGTAGCAATTAGTGAGACGTGGTTTACCAGTAACCACACTTGGGAGACTTCAGTACCTGGCTATGTATTGTTCAGAAGAGACCGAGGTGAAAAAGGGGAGGAGTGGCCCATGTCAATGAAAATATCAAAGCTACAGAAATTCAGAATACACATAAGGAGCCAGAAGAACTGTGGGTCACCCTGAAACAGGAAATGGGACAGCCATAAGAACTGGGGTTATCTACAGGCCCCCAGACCAGGGGGAGGACAGAGACACATTACTGTTAGAAGATATACAAAACATGACAGCTAAAGGGAGGTTCTGATAATGGGAGACTTCAACATGCTGGATACAGACTGGTCAATACCAGCAGGAACATCTGCCAGAACTAGACATATAGTGGATTCCCTGCAGGGGGAGGGCCTCAAACAACTGGTACAGCAGCCCACAAGAGACAGGGCTATCTTAGATCTAGTACTGACTAACGGGAAGGATCACAGATCTCCAGGTAGAAGGTCACCTGGGGGCCAGTGACCATCACATGGTATGGTTCAATTTGGCTACTACATCTAAATCATCCCATTCCAAGGCAAAAATATGGGACTTCAGAGGAGCTGACTTTGATAAGATGGCCAACAGAGTTAAGCTAGCCCTGGCAAAAAGAAACACAGGTGAGGGGGTACAGGCAAAGTGGGCAAGCATTAAGGATGCAATACTTGAAGCAACATCCCATTGCATTAGACAGAAAAGGAAGTGCAAAAGAAGAAGGAAACCACTTTGGTTTTCAAATACAGTAGCAGAAAAGGTCAGAGCCAAAAGGCTGGCCTTCAGAAAATATAAGGGAACATAGCGGGATGAAGATAGGGAGACATACCAAACTGCCCTAAGGGATGAAGGGAAGGCAGTAAGGCAGACAAAGTCCCAAACTGAGGAAACACTAGCACGAACAGTAAAAGAAGGTGCCAAGACTTTCTATAGATAAATTAGTGAAAGGAGAAAGTCCAGAGGGGGTATTGCTAAGCTTAATGGAGAAAAGGGAGCATGTGAGGAGGAGGACCCTGTAAAGGCATCTATCCTAAATAGATACTTTGCTCAGTATTTACTGAAGAGAAGGTAGGGCAGGGCCCACAGCTCAGCATCATGGACACAGGGGGGAGGGAGGTGAGCACTACTCCCTTCACAAAAGAAAGGGTCCTACAAGAGCTTGCTAAGCTCAGGGTGGATAAGGCAATGGGACCTGATGGTATACATCCCAGGGTACTTAAGAAGCTAAAGGTGGAACTAGCAGAGCCATTAGCAGAACTGTTTAGTGAGTCTCTGAGCACAGGAGAGGTCCCAGAAGACTGGAGAAGGGCTCATGTGATCCCGCTCCACAAGAGTGGTAGCAGGGAGGAGGCAGGGAACTACAGACCAGTCAGTCTTACCTCAGTAGTGGGCAAGATTATGGAGGCACTCCTTAAGGAAAGGATAGTGCAACACCTGGAATCCATAGGGGCACAGGATTCAAGACAGCATGGGTTTACAAAAGGAAGGTCCTGTCAAACTAATCTCATAGATTTCTTTGACTGGGTAACCAGAGTGGTGGACCAAGGGGGAGCAGTTGATGTTGCCTACCTTGTCTTCAGCAAAGCTTTTGACACTGTTCCACATAGAAGATTGATAAATAAGCTGGGTAGGCTCAGGGTGGGTCAGAAGTTGGTCAACTGGTGGCAAACTGGTTGACGGGCACAAACAGAGAGTGGTGGTAAATGGAACAGTCAGAAGAGATGCAAGTCACAAGTGGGTACCCAGGATGTCAGTCCGCCAGTCCTCTTCAACATCTTCATTAGTGACCTTGCAGATGGACTAGAGGGTAAGGCTTGTCTGTTTGCAGATGACACCAAGATCTGCAACAGAGTAGATGATCCAGATGGGGTGGGCAGAATGAGAAGAGATCTGATAACTAGCAAAATGGTCAGAAGACTGGCAACTGGGATTTAATGCAAAGAAGTGCAAAATCATGCACATAGGGAAGAGAACCCAGAAGCCACCTATAGGCTGGGAGGGGAGTTGCTAGCAGTCACAAAGGAAGAAAGAGACTTGGGCATCATCATCACTGATGACCTGAAATCATCCAAGCAGACCTCTAAAGCAGTAGATAAGGCTAGGGGGGTGTTAGGGTGTATTAGTAGGGGTATCACAAATTGTAAGAGGGAGGTAATAATCCCTCTTTACAAGACACTGGTTAGGCCCCATCTGGAATTGGAGGCCACACCTTCACAAGGACATTAACCAAATTGAGGCAGTCCAGAGAAGGGCAACCAAAATGGTGCAGGTACTGCATCAGAAGACATTTGAAGACAGATTAACAGAGCTCAATATGTATACCCTTGAGCAAAGGAGGGAGAGAGGTGATATGATCGAGGCATTCAAACACCTTAAGGGCATTAACAAGGTGAAAGAGTCTAACATGTTTAAATGTAAGAAAATAGCAGGGACAAGAGGACACAGCATGAGATTAGAGGGGCCGATTAAGGGGAATGTGAGGAAATTCTTTTCACAGAAAGGGTGGTGGATGCATGGAATGGCTTACCACAAGAAGTGGTGGCTATGAATACAGTGCAGGGCTTCAAACAGGCATGGGATAGGCATAAGGGAGCGATACAAATGACTATGAATAGATAGGCCACTGACAGAGCAAAGGCCGATGGCACATTTATAAGGTAGAAAAAGAAATGGGCAGACTGGATGGGCCTTGCTGTCCTTATCTGCTGTCAACTTCTATGTTTCTATGGTGGGTAGGTAACTGGCTGGGCGGCAAGACACAGAGGGTGGTGGTAAATGGCTGTCACTCCACAGAGGGAGGAGTAACCAGTGGGGTGCCACAGGGATCAGTGCTGGGACCGGTCCTATTCAACATCTTCATCAGTGACATTGCACAGGACCTAGAAGGCAGAATTTCACTGTTTGCTGATGACACAAAGCTGTGTAACTGAGTAGACACACCAGAGGGTGTAGACAGAATGAGAAGGGACCTGCAGAAACTTGAAGAATGGTCAGGGGTTTGGCAGTTGAAATTCAATGTAAAGAAGTGCAAGATAATGCATATGGGGCACAAAAACCCTGGCGCAATGTATCAGTTGGGGGTGAGGATATAGCATGCACCAAGCAGGAAAGGGATCTTGGGGTTATCATCTCTGATGACCTCAAGGTAGGGAAACAGTGTGACAAGGCAGCAGGAAAAGCAAATAGGATGCTGGGATGCACGGGCAGGGGCATCACCAGCAGGAAAAGGAAGGTCATAATTCCACTATACAAGACACTAGTGAGGCCCCACCTGGAGTAAAGTGTACAGTTCTGGAGACCTTACCTATGTAAGGACATAGACAGGGTAGAGAAGGTTCAGAGGAGGGCAACAAAGATGGTACGTGGATTGCATCACAAGTCCTATGAGGACAGGTTTGAAGGAACTGAATGTCTACTCCCTGAAGGAGAGGGGAGAGAGAGAGGGGACATGATAGAGACATACAAGTATCTTACAGGGAGGAACAGGGTGCAGAAATACACCATTTTTAAGCAAGAAAGATGTTCCAGGACTAGAGGGCATGGGATGAAGTTGGAGAGAGGACAATTCAGTGGAAACGTGAGGAAGAATTTCTTCACAGAACGGGTGGTAGACAAGTGGAACACCCTGCCAGAGGAAGTGGTGGGGGCTGAAACAATCACGGGATTTAAGGATGCATGGGATAGACATAAAGGAATTCTGGAGGTCAGGGGTAAGGGGCAAAAGACTTCTAGGAAAACATAAACTGAACTTACAAGCTCAAATGGGCAGACTGGGTGGGCCATAGGAACTTATCTGCCCGACACTGTCTATGTATCTGTGTATCTATGTTGTTGATTCTAGGCATTGGATATGCATCAAACTTAGACATATCATTCAATTTCCTAAAATCTGAACAGATTCTGATACCACCTTCCTGTTTACCCACTATAACCATTGGAAAGGCCCAATCATTCTGTGAAGGTTCAATTTCATTGAGGTTTTGCATTTTCCTTACCTCCTAAATCACTTCATCCCTTAATTATTCTGGAATTCTATATGTCTTTTGCCTTACTGGGGTATCTTGGGTCAAAGTGATGTGGTGCTGAATCCCATCTACCTTTCCAGGGATGGTGGTAAAAGTATCTTTGAACTTACTAAGTACTAGTTCCAATTCTTGTCGCTGTTGCTGAACTACAGAAGGATAGCATAAGAACCTTCCCAGATGGCCTAACTGGGAAAGGGGGAAAAACAATAGTAGATAGAGCAGAATTAATACAGACAGTTTAGGAGAATGCTGCTGCAGCAGACTTAAGGCTGGAAAAAGAGGATGGGTTCCAGGAAACTTAAAGTGGTCTCACAACATCCTACAACAGTCAACAACATCACCAGCAATGCTAAACATCCTCTCGGACAGATGGCACACTTGTAGGAGGGCAGCTTAGGTATTTTAAAGCAAGTAGTGTCAGGTGAGGAGAGAGGAGTTCGTTTTCTGAATCCAATCGCTCAGTGGATCAACTTCAAATGGTTCAATTGATTCTGTAAAGTAGCCACTAAGTAAATTTTCTGCAGAGAAAGACGGAGACAGTGAGCGTATGTGTTGCTGTTAATGCAGTGATGTGCTGAGTAATGCCCAGTCACTCTCCACTGTACCGCCATTATGCCATCTTTCCCCATCTCCACCAGTACCATCTGATTCCAAAGCACCACATGCCTGTTTCTCTCCCACAGGAACCTGAACTGGAGCATCTTCTTCCCCTTCCAAGTGTCTCACTGCCTGCATGGCACTATTTAACTCTTCACTCAGCTGTTGCCTAAAATAAGTCACCCTGTGGCTGTCCATGGCTATATGAAAGATCTCACATTTGAACCTAGGGTTCAACATGGTAGCAAATACATGGTGGCAGTTATCCATGACTGTGGCAAACCTTGCATTATGTTCTGCATCGAGAGGAATAACAATCTCAATGATCTCTTGTGTACTAATTGTATTGTCAACCAAAAAACGTAACAACATTTGTGCATATGCACAGCTGGGATAACCTTACTAAGTAAGGCTGTGGTACCACTTAGGTCACATGTACGCCTCTCAAATGGCACAAGAACCTTCACCATACCCTCAAGAACCAACCAGTCATGATGTCCTAGGATCCTTGCAATGTTTGCCTCCATAGACATTTTGCGTAGTGCCTGCTTTTGCTCCAGCAGTCTTGAAAGCATCAGGTATGAGGAATTCCACTGATTGTTAACATCTTTATACTTGGTCTAAGACCTAAATGGGAATTTCATAGCTAATGAAATGTTTAATTTTGTGTCCTGTAGTTAAGGATGTTTGTTATATACAGCTATGGTATTTGTACTACTGAGTTCTTGCATGATGGTTATATTTTTTTATGTATTGTTTCTTTATTTTAAAACAATAAAAATCTTCTTGACAAAAAAAAAAAATCTTGTATTACACAATGTTGGGGCAGACCAAGGCATTGCTGAACTTCTCGTAATTTTTTAGTGGCTTCTACAGAGTGATGGAAATGGCTGCGTATGGAACGGGCTGATGGATAATATGTTGTTGGTCCTAGTACTGTTACGCAGTGTGCGAGTCACCACTAAATTCAGTGTGCAAGCAAAGCAACGAATACTCACAAAATGGTCATCATTGATGGCTTTCACCATGTTTGTGCCATTGTCAGTAACAAAAAAAAACAACTTTTAAATTGGTGTTAACACCAGTCCAGGACCGCAGCATGTCTTGCAGGAAGGTGAGAATATTATGTGCTCTATGGTCTTCTTCCATCAGTCCAATGTTCAGCAAAGCTGACCTAAAGTGACTACCAGATTGTGTGTGTGGGGGGCCGGGCAAGGGTGAGCCACAAGGTGATGCATCGGAAACAGCAGCAGCAGGCTGTTGCACACACCACTGTGCAGTTAAGGAGAGAGGGGCATGCAGGGAGTTGTCACTAGTCTGGATATCTGACATGCAGTGAAAAACACCACCAACAGCCTCTGCAAGCAGAGCAGCAACAGCAGATCACAAGCCATCATACAGTCGTGGCAATACACTCCGTGAAAATGTAGTATGAGATGGTATCTGATAATGTGGGTGCAAATAGTTTTGAAGCCGTCGAAAGCCAATATCTTCCCCAGCTGTCATAGGCTTGAGATCCAACACCATCACCTCTGCATGCAGCTGTGTGATTTGCTGTGCTGTTGGATATGAGGCACGATACTTTCTTCATGCATGTAGAACATCCATTATTGGAACTGCCTTGGGAGACATCGATGTGGACCATTTCACAGGTGGTATGCAAAGTGCTGATGATTGTCTGTTCCTTGTAGTATCACTGGAGCCAGAAATGACCAGAGTAGAGGGAATCTATCTTGGTGAGGGGGAAGGAGTGCCGTGACCACTGGGTTGTTTGAAATCAGATCTGTGGGTACCAACAGTATAGCCAAGAGTACATGCCTGTCCACTGGAGGGGTTTGATCTTGGTGAAAACAAGGGTCCAGATCCAGACCCAGATGAGCTTTGATACAGTTGAGGGTGCTTAAGGTTCAAGTGGTTCTGTAATGATGTTGTGGTTAAGTTAGAGAGTGATTTCCCTTGACTTATAGTGCTATTGCAAAAAGAACAGACTGCCTTCCTTGTGTCCTCCTTTAACACAGTGAAATGCAGCCACACAGCACTTTTAACACTGTGGTTCCCAATGATTCTGCTAGCACCACATTCCCCAGTTCTGTTTTCAACAGTTGCGCCTGTCTTGTCCTCATGTTTTTGCCCTGTGACCACTGGCCCTGAAGGTGCCATGCTAGTGCTGCTATCACTCGGCTGTCCTTCAGGCTGTGAAAGAGCCTGCTGAAGAAACATCAGTGCTCCTTGTTTGTGTAACCCCCCTACAAATGGGGGTTCCTGAAAATTCTTCCTTGAGCTTGCCTAAATGCTCACTGCCAGGCTGGTGTCCTGCGTTTTAGCAGTTTAAATGTATTGCCAGAGAGTACCTGTATAGCCTCTGTGTACTGTCTCTTTAAGAGCTGCCTGGATTGGAGTCATAAGTAATCTGAGAGGGAGCTCTGTTGAAAGATGTAACTATTTGCTGAAAATCATTTAGAGTGATAATGATAATGTAGTTTGTCTAACCTGCCTTCTTTGCAGCAAGGAGGATTGCAAATTGGACCAATCAGTACTGGTGGGACCTAAAATGGAGCCGGACTACAGGAGCTGTCTGGAGTCAAAATCTGTAGGAATAGTAGTTTTGGGCTTTTGGTGCCTTTTTGCATCTGAAGGGGGAGCCTTTGTTGTGACTGACAGACAGATCAGCCAACTGAACCTTTTGGATTCAAAGGGAAATCCCCAAGCTTGCTGGCAGTTGAGTCAGATCTAAGTTGGGAGCTGAAGAAGCACACAGCTCAACTGATTTTGAGCAGCAATCCTGAGTGGATTCGCATGGGAGAACTGTGGAAAGGCCTGAGTTGTGGCCTGCATGTCTGCTTGCTGCCCCTGAGAGGGAGAGAAGAGAATTATTTCTGACTAAATCCAAGATTGTGAGAACGAAGTAAGCCACTAAGTTTTTACTGGTCCAGACTCATACCTGAAGAAGACTGGAGATTTTGCTGAATGCGATCGGCCTGTCAGGTTTTCCAGCTGCTTTGTAATCCCTAGTTTGTGCAGAGACTCTGCAATTATAACCCCCCTGCAAATGGGGGTTCCCAAAAGTCTTCCAGGAGCTTGCTTGAATGCTCCAAGCCTGGATGGTGTTCGGCGTCTAAGCCGTTTATCTGTGAGTGCTTTTAGAGCCTCTGGTACTGTCTCTTTAAGAGCTGTCTGCCTGCAGACATAATTAATTTGAATGGGGGTCTGTGTGTTTCCCTGCCTGAGTCCCACTCGAGCTGCTGCCAAATCACTCCATTTCTGCTGTCACTAAGTGGGCAGAGTGAGCACTTTTCAAAGATATAACTGTTTGCCAGATATCATTTAGAGTAATAACAAAAATGCAGTTTGTCTAACCTGCTTTTCTTTGCAGTCAGAACTGTGTTTGCCTAGTCCCCCATTCTAGTTTTGAACTGCTGAACTGGACCAATCAGTGTGCGGGGACCTTTGAAATGGAGCCTGCTGCTGGCAAATCAGAACTTTGACTCTCATTGTGGAGCCAGCCACCTATGTACTGTATGGCCAATGCTTCTGGGAATTGTAGTTTAGACTTCGGTGCCTTTTTTCCACCAACAGGGGGAGTTTACTGTGAGTGACAGCCAAACCAGCCAACTGAACTGAGGGGATTCAAAGGAAATGCCCGCTCTGTCTACTGGAAAGATCAGATGAGTTGTGACTGTGAAGAGGGAAGGAGCTCCGGCCCTGCGCTGTTCAGTTTTTAAAGGGAAGCTCTGGGCCCTGAAGTTCGGCCTACAACTGTTTGTGAGTGCCAGTGTGGACTGAATCAGAGTTGTAAGGAGAAAGAAGCACCAGAAGTGAGGAAACCAGGCTCACCCTGTAGAAGACTGGAGAAACTGCTGAATCGCGCTCGGTCTGTCAGGAACTGAATATGCTGTGTGTTGTCCCGGGTATTGTGCAGTAATTGCGATTGGGATAGAGGAGCAGCCTGCCTGGTATAGTACTTTCCTTTTACATATAAATGTGTGTAGTGCTTGTGGGGAATCGCGTTTCAAATCCCCCTGTACAGTGAATTGAGTGCCTGAAGCTGGAAGTACACCCCAGCTTAATCCAGACTACATCCATTTGCTCTGAACTGCCGTGGGGTCCAGTCACAAGGACCTTGTCCACATGGTCTGCTCCTCCTCCTGGCAATCCAGGACAATCCATGGCCTTCCATTCAGTTTCAGCATTGAATTTGTGAGTACAAATCAGGGTAGCTCCCCTGCCATCATCTAATTGCAAGTGTTCCATCTGATTACTTTTCCTTTCTTTCTTCACGAACTGAGCCTACCAGCTCCGGATTACAAAGTGGGTATTATGCATGCATTTTCCATCCTCAGGGCCCCAACCAGCTGCACCAAATAGGCTAGCCTCTTATTGCCTGGGTACCCAGTAAGAGTGACATTTGGGACTCTGAAATATGTGCACAGTACTGTGATTATTAATGTGACTGAATAAATTAACTTGATTTCCCCCTGTCCTTGTTACTATCCCCTAAATAAATCAGATTTGGTTGTTTAGCAAAGTTACACTGCTTGAACTGTGTGTCTATGTTGAATTACTGTACAGTGGTTATTGTATAACTGCATCTTACTTTACAGGGGGTCCCCAGAGTCAAGCTGATTGAACCAATCCTGGGGGTAAGTGTATATTGCAAGGGTACTGTGATTGATTTGCGTGGGCCACTAGTGGGAAGAAAGGGGGGTTGCAGTGACCCAGAGGGCTGTGACCAAGTCATATCAGACTGTCTTAACCCCGACCTCTGGGTGGAGGCACCCGCCATCAGATCCAGGCCCCTCAACCTGTTAGTGGCAAATCAGGCAGGGGTAGTAGCCCTTGGGATAGCGCCCCCTGGGGGTTACATCTTGGAGGCTCACCACTGGGATTAGTGTCCTCTAGTGGCCACATTCACAAATTACTGTTAAAAAATAAATGGGTACCTCAACAGAAGTGGCTATACACCAGCTGGTGAAGTGGTGTACTGGGGAGGAGATCGACCCCTTAAATGCTATACTTATCTTGGATATCCCACTGGGTACCAGTACGGACACTGTAGAGGGAGTACTTTCCAAGGTTGATTGTTTACAAGACCCTGTGGTAGAGGGGCGACAGGCTGATCTGCTCACCCAAACTTTCATGGCCCTAATAGAGTGTAAGGACCCTGTAGACAGTTCTAAAGTGCCACAGACTGTTACCCCTGGGGAAACCCTCACTGTCTGGAGAGTGATAACCAAAGACAGTAAAGACCCCAAGGAGAATGAGCCTCCCCCATTATCTGAAACTTTTGAGGAGAAATTTGCTAAATTGTTGTTGGGGGAAGGGAAAACTGTGGAGGATTTAAAGAAACTATTATTGCCACCTGAGAACGTTCCTCCAACAACACCTCTTCCCTCCAGCACCGTTATTGCCCCTCCTTCTATGCCAGTGCAAGCCCCTCATGTCTGTACCTGCCAATAGTCATGACTCTTACCGCAGGTCGAGAATTTTCTCCGGCACCCTCCCCACCCCACAAGGGGAGGATGATTGGGAGACCTGGATAGACTGTGTTGCCCCTCTGGTATCTGAGTGGCAGTGTGCAGAGGCTGAGAAACGGAAAAGAATCCTAGAGAGCTTGAGAGGTCCTGCTCTGGAAGCCATTAAGTCTTTGAGGTCCACAAACCCTGAGGCATCTGCCCAAAAGTACCTAACTGCACTTGAGTGCAATTTTGAGAGTATTGAGTCAGGGGAGAGCTTGATGTGGAAGTTTCAAGGTACAAAACAATGGCGAGGGGAAAGTTTATCTGTATATGTTACTCATCTGGAAGGAGCACTACAGAGGGCCTACTGGAAAGGGGGGGTGGCTTAAAGTGTGTGAGGTTGGGGCACATATTGCAACATGCAAAGCACTCAAAATTGTAGCTCCTTCAGTTGAGGCTTCATGACAGGAGAAGTAACCCACCGGATCATTGTGATTTGATGAAAGAAATCCAGGAAGTTAAGGATGAGGAGGATTTCTCAGAGCCCCGCATAGTTGTAGCTGCTACAACCTCTGCTCCAAGGAAGGGGTCGGCTGCTGACAGCCAGGGATCACTGAAAACTCATGATGAAAGTCAAGGATTAAGTGCCTGCCAAACAGGGATGGTTGTGAACACCTCGCACTGGGAGGAGTTGCTGAGGGAGATTAGGAAAGTAACAGACAGTCTCATCATGAAGGATACTCCTATGAGCACGGGCACTGACACTTGCCCGACTGCTTCTACTATGGGGGTGGGGGTGCCCACCCAGGCACCTCATGTTGACAACAGTTTGAAACTTGATGCATTGACTATGGAAGTGAGGGAACTGAAAAGATGTCTCCAAATGTCCAACCCACCACTGGCTAAGGTGGCACCAAAGTTTTTTTTTTTTTGTTTGTTTTTTGTTGACCGGGTAAGTGCACTAGACAAGTTCTGCCTATTTTCAGGCACGACCCGGGGGAAGGGGATACAGATGAATGCCAACTGACTTTGAACCAGATTAAGCTGCTGGTGGTATTTTCAGTGAATGAGGGAAATTTGGCCTGGACACCGGGGAAATTCCCCTACTGTTTTGGTGCGTGGTCACCAGCAGGAGTGCTGGTCAGTTTTCTAAGATGGACGCTGCTGGTCTTAGGCAGCAGGATCAGTCTGCAGATTTGGAGGAGACCTCAGTTCATGCTAGTTCACTGGTTAAATTTCCTTCAGCAGACGCGGAAGAACCAGACCTTTTTATGGATGCCTTATCAAATACGGAGGATTCCAATGCTAAACAGTGCTTTTTGCCTAAAGAGGAGTGCGATTTCTCCAGTTTACCGATTTCCAGGGTCCCTGATACAGCATTAGAGCTGTTTTCGGCAAAAGAGATCTCCGGAGCTCATGAGTCTGAATGACGTCATTCAGACGAATGCGGAAGGAAAATCACACTCTATGCTTGACTCGGAGGAGGACGCGAGGACTTTGCAGCAGGACAACCAACTGCAAAACACGTTAACAGATGCCACAGGTCAGTCCCATATTCTCCCCATGATCCCTAATGCTACGTTATTACAGGACATGAACATAATAGTGAAGGACACTGTTTTTTCCACATTGTCGGAGCCTGAAGCCTCGCAAGGTAAAAACGAGTCAGAATCTGGTATTAGTGTTACAACTCTTCATAAACAAGCTGGGTTTGTGTTTCAGCCGGAAAAATGTTTGTTTCCTCTTAAATCTCCCACAATATACCAAACGAAGCCCCACAATCAGGAGGGGGTCACAGAATTTAACTTTGCAAACCAACTTCAAGATAAAAAAGAACTGTATAACTTTCCAACTACACCTGCTTTATCTCTCTCTAAAGATCCTAAACTGAGGATTTCAGGACTAACACCTCTATAAACATTCAACATGATTCTACTTGACTCCACAATCAGCATTGGTAGCAGCAGGGTGGAAGCAACAGGCTTCAGGAGAATGGGCTGCAGACTTATCATGGGACTCATCTTTGATTTAAATGTTCATTCCCTGGGTGGAAACCAGAGGGTTTGGTGAATAATCTTGATAGTAATTTAATGGAAAATAGAGTTTCTGAGGTGGCGATAATGCAACCCATTGATAATAATGTTTTTTCTGAACCAGCCATTTCTTCTAGTGAACAAAAACCCCTTCTGTCTGATTTGTTTGCTAAAGCTAAAAGAGAAGCCGCACCTAGGTGGAATGCCATCCGAATAAGGTATAAAGGGGGTATGGTGGATAGGCCCGATCGTAATTATATAGGTAAAATTTTGATAAAAGAATCTCTACATTTTTCTCCTGGAGATGTATTTGCAATCATTAACATTTCTGGAGAATAATTATGATGTTAGCTTTCGCTCTGCAGCTTTGTTAGACTTATTTTGGATTCGATATAACCAAGTAAAGTTTTCCCAGTCTGGGCCCTTTCTTATTATCCCTCTTTCTCAGCCTTCCATTAAGTTTATTACAATTATGTTCCGAAATGAGGGGGTACAGGTGGATGACATAACCTATTGGCTGTTGAAAAAATGTGATATCCAAGGAGATCCAGAACCCATTTTAGACCTGGAAGGTTTCTGGACAGGAGGTTGGAAATATAAAGTTAAATTGAAACAGAATGAAAATGGCTTTATGCACATTCCAAACTCCTTTTTGTTGGGACGGGACAGAGGCGTTTGTTTTTACAGTGGTCAGCCAAGGGCCTGTTATAAATGTGGCTCGAGAACTCATTTGTCCAATGTTTCTGACAGCCCAAGATGCGACAATTGTAGTGAAATAGGTCACGTTACGATGCAGTGTGTAAACCCCATGAAATGCGACTTATATGAGGGTACTACTCATGCTTTTAAGAACTGTCCTTGGGCGGCAAAGAATACATTACAGAATAACAATACTGAGAAGTTTATTCAGGCAGCCCAAGAAGCTTTCATCACAAAAACAACTGCCAAATTACAAAAAAACCCTGTTAATAAAACACAAGATCCAGTGAAGCTAAATTCTACTTCAGATGTTACTTTCACTCCACCCCCCCTCTCAAGCCTGAGGGGCCTTTTAGTAAAAGTATACAGGAACCTCTAGCTACCCAAATTCTACAGCCAGTATGCTATGCAGAAAAAAAAATACCGCAGGTAATCCCTTCCCCCCCTCCTCCTAATCCCCTCCCAACTCCGTCACCTCCTAGGAGGTCCACTAGAAATTCAAAAATTATTTCAGTGCCAACTCCGACCGGTAGAAACCACTAATCCTTATTCAGTTCTGACCTCTTCATGGGGTGAATCAGAAATGGACATTGGAGACTCAGATTCCCAAAAGTCAGCTCAAGATGGTATTGAACCCTCACAGGGTAATTACAAAGACAAAAAGGAAAAAAGAAGAAAAAAATGAGAAATATAACCTACACCTGCTTAACAGATGGGTTTGTTTGGGCTTCACTAAATGTCCATAGTATTTTAAATGGTGTTAAACGAAAAGCAATTTTTCACCTGATCCATGATTCCCAAATATCCATTTGTCTCTTACAAGAAACATGGATGTTCTCTGTAGAACATATCACAGCTTTCAAAAAAGACTGGCCATGGGGACCTTCTTACTGGTCTTTTGGAGAAGATAGGGCTGACGGAGTTGGGATATTGTTTAATTCATTCCAATTTAAGCTACAAAAATTAATTGATTGTATTCCAGGCAGAGTTTTAATTGTTGATTGTAAATTGGATTCACAGATCTATAGAATAATCAACATAATCCACAAATCAAAACAGTACGAATTGCATGTATGAAGGTCATTCAACCATTCCTATTTACTACTATGCCTGTTTTATGGGGAGGAGACTTTAATTGTGTCCTAAAAAATTTAAGATCGACTGGGAAAAAGATATATTGTGATTCTAATTGTTTAAACTCTATCATTAAATTGGCAGATCTTACAATCTGTAATCAACTAGAATCAGATCCCCTTCAAAATACCTTTTATAAAGGAAAGAAAGGAACCTGTATTGATTTTTTCTTTACCTCTAAAAATATCCAGGTTTCGAATTTTAAAAGACTTCCTTTCGAATTTTCAGATCATTTATTGATTCAAGTCTCAGTTGATATTTCATCAGATCATAGGTTTAAAAAGCACAGATGGAAGTTGAATGTGTTAACTTTGCAGGAAGGATTTGTTAAGAATTCGATTCAGAAAATTTTAACAGCTAGATTATCAGTCAGGTTCTTATATCACGACCTAGGTATCTGGTGGAAAGAAACAAAACAAGATTGCATAAACTGGTTTAAAGCCTATGGTCATAGAACACAGACCAATAATTTTTTTAAATTATCTTAAACTTCGTACCCATCTTCAAAACTTATTATCAAGAGTTAATACTACCTCTGAAGACTTATCCTTTCAGAGAGCCAACACTAAATTCCAAATGAGGAAATTCCAATATGATCGTGCTAAAACCCTCCAGGCATTAATTAACAACTACTCTTCTAAATCTGTAATTGGAGATCCCTTCATTTTATGTAAATCTATTAAGGACGTCACTAATTTAGACCACTTAGTCACGAACGCAACTAGAATAACCAATCCCAGAGACATTTGTAATCTTCTTTCACTTCATTTTCAAAGACTTAGTCCAACTACTATTCCTTCGTCGGCCCAATTAAAAGATTATTTCAGGGGGTTTATTGAGCCCCAGTATTAATGCTACTATTATTGAAAACATAATCAAACCATTTACAGTTCAAGAAATTAAAAATGTAATTTCTAATCTTAAAAATAATGTTTCTCCTGGGCTCGATGGTCTATCGAATGCCTTTTATAAAACCTTTCCCTTAGAATTAGCCACCTGTTTATGTTTAGTTTTTAACAAATTTATTGATGGCGAGGTGATCTATCAGTCGTTTTCGACTGGCTTACAAATTTACATCTTTAAAAAAACAGGAGATAAAGGTGATATCCGTAATTGGAGACCTATCACCCTGCTTAACTCAGACTATAAAATCTTAGCTACCTTATTGAATAACAGGCTTAAAACATGGGCTAGTTTGGTTATCTCGCCAGTTCAAAATTGCGGAGTACCAAATAGAAGAATTCAAACTGTTTTGTGCTATGTTCGAGATTTAATTAAATTTTTAACTTACAAAAAGCAAACTGGAATCTTACTTTCCTTAGATTTAGAAAAAGCGTTTGATAGGGTAAGTCATCCTTTTCTATTTGGAACATTGGCTTTTTTAGGTATGCCACCTTGTATTTTAGAGATGTTAAAGAAGCTATATCTTAATTCTATAATATGCCCGATGATTAAGGGAAAAGTAGAAAAAGGATGGACTCTCCAGTCAGGAGTGCGTCAAGGGTGCCCTCTTAGCCCATTGCTATATATTTGCTCCTTGGAGCCTTTCATCAGAACTATTTGTACTTCCCCTAACTGGGAAGGTTTTCCAGTCCCTAATTCTAAGTTTACCTTAAATATCCAAGCTTATGCAGACGATATATGTCTTTTTTTTCATCGGCAGCACCAATTAGAAAATTTTTTTCAAATATTCCATACTTATGCTACCTTGGCTAATGCCAAGATAAATTTTAGCAAATCTAAAGGTCTGTTGATTGGAACTGATAACCTTGCTCCTTTCCAGCATAGATCTATTTACATTTCATCAGAACCTATATCTATTTTGGGAGTTACTTTTGGACCTCAAAATATGCCAGAACTTAATTGGATGAAAGTCCTTCAGAAAGTTGAGAACAAAGTTCAAAGATGGAAACAATATAGATTTTCAAAATTAAAAAGGGTACAAATCTTTAAGCAGTTTTTATTACCCTGTATGCAATATATTGCTTTTCTGTATCCCATACCATCTGCTCTGGAAGTTAAGCTGTACAGTATAAGTTTTCAGTTTTTTGGGGGGAACAGACTGAATCCAATAAAAAGATGCTATACCTATTTATATAAATCAAAAGGTGGTACGGGAATGATAGACCCAGTTTTATTTTGTAATTCATTATTTTTATCTTTTTCCCTTCGTAATTGCCTAATCGCTTCCAAAAAAATAGAAACTAGTTGGCTTAGAAGCCTACTTTGTAATTATCTATCGAATTGGACACACACAGCCCCTAAAGTACATAATAACCTAGGCATTCCACCCTTTTTTAGGTCCATAGCTAGGAAATTGTATATTTGGCAACTAACCAAAACCCAAATTAATAACACCTCTAAAACCCTTTATAATATGATTATTTCCTCTATTTATCCATCCTCTCCTGCCTTTAAAAATTGTCCTGAGGATTTAAACCATCACGTTCTAGACCAATTAAATAATCCTCGATTACCTGTTCATATGTGGGAAATACAATAGTTGATTATGTATGGTCGCTTGCAGGTTAGAGGTACAGCCAAGTACAAAATGAAAGAGGAAAGGTTCTGTCCATTTCTAGATTGTGTAGCACAAGAAGAAACGATGGAACACTTCTTTCTTTATTGTTCTTTTTCCTCTAAATTATGGAAATATCTTGCCAATATATGGAAGTTTAATTGGTTGGCAAATTTAAGTTATGGTTTACTAATCCTTGGAATTTTTCCTTTAAAACTTTCTAATTTTCACAAAAATACTTTGCGTATATTTTTGGCTTGTTTAAGATTTTGTTTATGGCAAGAAAGATGTCAGTGGGTTTTATATCAAAAGAAACCTAATTTTGTTAGATATAGTCAATATGTTAT
This sequence comes from Neoceratodus forsteri, assembly GCA_016271365.2. NCBI lineage: Eukaryota > Metazoa > Chordata > Ceratodontiformes > Ceratodontidae > Neoceratodus > Neoceratodus forsteri. The sequence continues at coordinate 833,933,814 of CM028133.1, forward strand.
CTGCGAATTAAACAAAGTTTACCAAAAAGATATGCAAATATATGACACAGAGAAAGTTAAAAAATGGTGGAAAGGGTTTTCCCATTTGATTAAGTTTAAATAAATTAATAGTTTAACTTGAAAAGACTCTACGATATAACTGATTAGATATGTTTATTATCCTATATTATTTCCTTTTCTTCACTAGCCCTTTATGTTTAAAATTGCATTGTTTTTCTCCTTTTTGTTTTCTTGCGGTGTATTGTATTGCTTGATAAATGTCGATGTTTTGAATGATGCCTTATTTCAATAAAGAAGAAAATTACCCCATCTCTTTTTCGATAAGTGCCATGGGATCTTTAACATCCCCCTGAACTACCCCCAATCCAGGCAGATGGGACCTCGGTTTAACGTCTCATCCGAAAGACGGCACCTCAGAAGTGCAGCACCCCTCTCATGCTGCACTACAGTGTCAGTACTGGGATATTAACCCAAGTGCCAGATGTGGGAACTGAACCCACAGCCCTCTGATCTCCTGGCCTCAGAGGCGAGTGTGCTACCTACTGAGCCACTGACACTATCGATAGTACCAACGCCACAGCCCCCACAGTGATGCCTCGGTCACCCCAAACTTCAGCAGACATATTTTGCCATAATTGTGGGAAGGATGGGCACATGAAGAGGGAATGCCGGTCTCAGAAAGACTTAGAGAGAGTGGTGAGCCAGCTACAAGGAGAGCTTCAGAGAACAAGTCAGTGGTTAAGAGGTGCACGAAATGGTCCCAGTGAGGGTCCCAAAAATGCTAACTCACATCCCTCTGTGGCAAGGTCAGTTGCCCAGGCCCCCACTGCCACCTCTCCAGACTGGTCCAGAATAGTGGGTCCCTCCATGGAGACCACTGTAAAGGTGAATGGAGTGTCTACAAGAGCTATATTAGACAGTGGCTCCCAAGTGACAATTATGTTCCAGGATTGGTATCAGAAGCATTTGTCAGACGTACTCTTACAACCATTAGAAGGACTGCATGTATGGGGGTTAAGTGAGAAGGCCTACCCCTACTGTGGGTATATCCGGATTTGGCTATCTTTCCCCACCTCTGTGGTTGGAATGGCAGAGCAAGTAGAGACCCTGGCCTTATTGGGTCCCCCTACTGGACTGTATGATGGGGTTCCTTTACTAATTGGGACTAATGCACATATGTTTGGACTGCTGGCTCAGTTGTGTTATGAAAAACTGGGGTCAAGAACTAGTAGAGCTTTAAGAAGTCCGGCCTTGATCAAGAAGGCCTATGAGGCACAGAGAGATGCTGACAAAGTGGAACCAGAGGAACCGGTTGGAGTTGTCTGGAAAAAGGATCCTGAGTCTCTGATCCTGGCACCAAATGCCCAGTGTACCCTCCAGGGGGAAGTCTGTATCAGAAAGGATGTCAAGAATAAAACCCTCATGTTGGATGCACCAGGCGATGGGAAATTGCCGGAGAGAGACTGCTGGTCAAGCCTAGTATTTTGCCTGCTAGAGCCCATGCTTATGCCAGAAGGGTAATGGTTCAAGTTCATAATGTGTCTGACAAAGAGATCCGAGTAAACAGAGGTTGCACCCTGGCTAATGTGCATTGTGCAGACACTGCAGTGCAACCCAGTAGCAAGAGTTCGGGGAAGAATGACAGAGTAACGCCTGACTTGTTTGATTTCGGTGACTCCCCGTTGCCAGCTGAATGGAAAGTGAGGATCAGTGAGAAACTTGCCCAGAGAGACCAGGGGTTTTCCTTAAAAGAATGGGATGTAGGGTGTGTGCAAGGAGCTGAGCACCACATCCAGCTGCATGATGAAAGGCCATTTCATGAGAGGTCTCAACGCCTGGCCCCTGCTGACATAGATGATCTGAGACGGCATCTGCAAGAGATGCTAGCTGCTGGTGTAATACAAGAATCCAGAAGCCCCTATGCTTTCCCCATTGTGGTAGTGAGAAAAAAGAATGGGACAGTAAGGATGTGCGTGGATTATCGCACTTTAAACCGGCGGACTATCCCTGATCAGTATACAATGCCCCGCATTCAGGATGCTTTGGACTACCTGAATGGTAGCAAGTGGTTCTCTGTGCTGGATCTTCGCAGTGGGTACTACCAGATCCCGATGGCCCCAGAAGACCGTGAGAAGACATCCTTTATCTGTCTGTTTGGCTTCTAATGAATTCATGAGAATGCCTCAAGGGATTTCAGGCACCCCAGCCACCTTTCAGCGACTGATGGAGTATGCAGTGGGGGACATGAACTTATTAGAGTGCCTGGTATACCTAGAGGATGTTATTGTGTTTGGCAGCTCATTGGAGGAACATGAGAGCAGATTATTCAAGGTGTTGGACCGACTGGAAGACTTTAGCCTTAAACTGTCCATTGATAAGTGTCAATTCTTTCAAACATCATTAAAGTATGTGGGACACATAGCATCCACCGAGGGAATAGAGACCGACCCAAGTAAAGTCGAGGCCTTGACCACCTGGCCACAGCCCAAAAATCTAAAAGAACTGCAAAGATTCCTGGGATTCTGTGGTTATTATCGGCATTTCATCAAGGACTATTCAAGAGTGATCAGCTCTTTACTTAACCTTACTCAAGGGTATCCACCAACCCACAAAATATTAAAAAAGTCAGCATCCCTTGAGACTGAAAGAGCGTATTTTCGTCCAAGTGAAGTATTTGGGGCCCGCTGGACTCCTGATTGTGAGACTGCTTTTCATGAGATCATATATCAACTTACCCATGCTCCAGTGTTGGCCTATGCTGATCCAACAAAACCTTATGTCCTGCACACTGATGCTAGCTTGCAAGGGCTGGGGACTGTGTTGTACCAAGAGCACGAGAATGGCCTGAGACCAGTGGCCTTTGCCAGCAGAAGCCTGACCGCTTCCGAAAAGAACTATCCTGTACACAAGTTAGAGTTCCTAGCTTTGAAGTGGGCCATTGTGATCAATTCCATGAGTACTTGTATGGGGCTAAGATACTAGTAAAGACTGACAATAATCATTTGACCTATGTGCAGACTTCAGCTAAGTTGGATGCCACTGGCCATAGGTGGCTCTCTGCCTTATCTACCTACGACTATGCAGTTGAATACAGAGCAGGCCTGAACCACATAGATGCTGATGCTCTCTCCTGGAGGCCTGTTCCCCAGAATGACTGGGTCAGACTGTCAGAACCTCATATTAGAGCACTCTGCCAGAAGTTTGACAGGGAGGAACAAATGTCCACGGACGCAGTGGACTATATGGTGGATTATTTGGGACCCTCTGAGAATTGCATACCTGCTGCTTACTGCTACTTTTCTGCAATAGACATTGATGCACTGCCTCAGCTGGACAATGACAGTATTCGACGGGCTCAATTCCGAGATCCCATGATCAAATCAGCTTTAGAAACCCTACATGCAGGGAAAGATGTGTCCAAATTACGTTCCACTGATTTGAGAACTGCATTGTTATACAAAGAAGGTCCTAAGTTGAAATTGATCAAAAGATTGTTATACAGAGAAACAGTAGACAGAGAGGGGCAAGTAGACAAACAACAATTAGTGCTGCCCACTGCCTTTCGAGATTCAGTACTGAGGTCCTTACATAACCACATGGGGCACCTTGGTATAGACAGAACACCTGACTTGGGGAGATACAGATTCTGTTGGCCTAAGATGGGGGCTGATGTGGAGCAACACATTCAAACTTGTAGTTGCTGCTTACAGAGGAAAGCTTTGCCCCAGAGGGCTGCCCCCCTTGTTAACATCACCACCAGTGCACCCATGGAGCTGGTCTGTATTGATTTTATGAGTTTGGAGTCAGATCAAAGAAATATTAGTAATGTGCTGGTGGTCACTGACCATTTTACGAGATATGCCCAAGCTTTCCCCACCAAGGACCAGAAAGTGTCCACTGTGGCAAAAGTACTTGTAGAAAACTTTTTTGTTCACTATGGGGCACCACAAAGAATCCATTCTGATCAAGGGAGAGACTTTGAGAGTCGTCTGATCAAAGAGATGCTTTCTCTGTGGGGAGTGCGAAAGTCCAGAACCACCCCTTACCACCCCCAGGGGGACCCACAGCCTGAACGTTTCAATTGCACTTTGCTAGATATGCTAGGCATCCTCCACCCAAAGGACAAGCCTAGATGGAGCCAACAAATTAGCACCCTGGTACATGCCTACAACTGCACCAAAAGTGATGCCACTGGGTTCTCCCCCTACCACCTGACGTTTGGAAGAGAAGCTCGACTGCTGGTAGATGTGTGCTTTGGGGTCTCTCCTGATGGAGTTCGAGCTGACAACTATTTACAGTATGTGCAAAAGTTAAAGGCCCAGCTAAATCATGCATACCAACTGGCTCAGACCATGGCTGCCAAAAGAAATCTGGCCAACAAAGAAAGGTATGATAAAAAGGTGAAAGCACAGGAACTCCAGGAGGGAGATCGGGTATTACTAAGAAATCTGGGACTGCATGGCAAACACAAGATTGCTGACAGATGGCACCATCTCCCTCACATTGTAGTGAGCAAACTAGATGATCTGCCTGTGTACAAAGTAAGGCCTGAGAATAATTCAAAAGATGTTAAAACAATGCATAGAAATCATTTAACATTTAACAATGTGACAAGGCCGCAGGTAAAGCAAATAGGATGCTGGGATGCATAGGCAGGGGCATCACCAGCAGGAAAAGGGAGGTCATAATTCCACTATACAAGACACTAGTGAGACCCCACCTGGAGTACAGTGCACAGTTCTGGAGACCTTACCTACGTAAGGACATAGACAGGGTAGAGAAGGTTCAGATGAGGGCAACAAAGATGGTGCATGGATTGCATCACAAGTCCTATGAGGACAGGTTGAAGGAACTGAACATGTACTCTCTGGAGGAGAGGAGGGAGAGAGGAGATATGATAGAGACATACAATTATCTTACAGGGAGTAACAAGGTGCAGGAATACACTATTTTTAAGTGAAAAAGATATTCCAGGACTAGAGGGCATGGGGTGAAGTTGGAGGGAGGACGATTCAGAGGAAACGTGAGGAAGAATTTCTTCACAGAACGGGTGGTGGACAAGTGGAATACCCTGCCAGAGGATGTGGTGGGGGCTGAAACAATCACAGGATTTAAGAATGCTTGGGATAGACATAAAGGAATTCTGGAGGTCAGGGATAAGGGGCAACAGACTTCTAGGAAAACATAAACTGAACTTACAAGCACAAATGGGCAGACTGGGTGGGCCACAGGCCCTTATCTGCCAGCACTGTCTATGTATCTATGTATTTACTGCCCATTGGACAAATCTTGATCGAGTCTGAGCCCCCAGAAAATGCCCCCTCTGGACCAGTGACTAGAGCTGCTGCTAAGAAAAAATCAAGAAAGTCTGCACCTACAGAAGCTGAGTTAAAGTGTTCCCCTCCACAAATCCCAGTTGAGCATGACTGTCAGTCCATGTCAGAGGAAAGTGAGTGTGACTTTGAATACTACCCTTCTTAAGAACTGAGTCAATTGTTTTGGGGCAATCCCCTAGTCAATACTGGAGATGAAGCTGGGCCTTCTGGACTGTCTAACCCCCAGCTTTGTCCCTGGAGCCAATGCTCCCAGAAAGTGAAGTGCAAAGCATCAAGTCAGATGATATGGAATCATTGTGTATGGCTGAACTGTTTGAGCTTTCAGGGGAAGAAAATGATGGACTGGAACAGACTGGTGATACACCAGAACAAGAAGAGTATTTTGAGTGCCCTGACGGTCCACTGCCAGTGTCCGAAAGCTCTCCATGAGAGCCAAGTGTTGTGGACTCAGAGACTGTAACTTCTGGGGCTGAAAGTGTCCCAAGTTCTAGCTTCTCTACCTCAATGGAGACTCCCCTGACAAGTGAGGACAATGCTGAAAATGAGGCTCAGACTGCAGAGACTGTAACAGTTCCCCCTAGAAAGACTGGTCGAGCTGTAAAGCTTGTGGTGCACCTCGGTTATGATTCCCCTGGGAGGCTGGTGGACTTGCCTCTCAATGTTGTCCATAAAGGAGTGTACGTGTCCCCGAGCTCCTTGCCCAAACTGAACATCAGTGCTAACTCCAAGTTACTTGTGTTGCCCTCTAGGTATGGTGCCCCTGCCCCATTCAGCCCCAAGGTAGCTGATAGGGAGGGCCCCCTCTCTTCATGTTTCATGTACAAGAGGTAATAACCTAAGTTATGGTACAATGTGTGTGTAATACTGGGTAAAGAGTGACGTACTGCAAAGTTTCAGAAATGTGTTTCTGGTAAAGGATATACTAACTGATGATTACATGTATGAGCCTAATGTGATCCTGATGCAAATGTATGTGGTTGCAATCGAAACTTATGGGGGTACTTGCTTGACGCGGATGCCAAGCTTTTTCCAGGCCGGGAAGGGTGTAACCCCCCTGCAAATGAGGGTTCCCAAAAGTCTTCCAGGAGCTTGCTTGAATGCTCCAAGCCTGGATGGTGTTCGTTGTCTAAGCCGTTTATCTGTGAGTGCTTTTAGAGCCTCTGTTACTGTCTCTTTGAGAGCTGTCTACCTGCAGACATAATTAATTTGGATAGGGGTCTGTGTGTTTCCCTGCTTAAGTCCCACTCGAGCTGCTGCCAAATCGCTCTGTTTCTGCCATCACTAAGTGGGCAGAGTGAGCACTTTTCAAAGATATAACTGTTTGCCAGACATCATTTAGAGTAATAACGAAAATGCAGTTTGTCTAACCTGCTTTTCTTTGCGGTCAGAATTGTGTTTGCCTAGTCCCCCATTCTAGTTTTGAACTGCTGAACTGGACCAATCAGTGTGGGGGGACCTTTGAAATGGAGCCTGCTGCTGGCAAATCAGAACTTGGACTCTCATTGTGGAGCCAGCCACCTATGTACTGTATGGCCAATGATTCTGGGAATTGTAGTTTAGACTTCGGCACCTTTTTTCCACCGACAGAGGGAGTTTACTGTGAGTGACAGCCAAACCAGCCAACTGAACTGGGAGGAACTCAAAGGAAATGCCCGGCTCTGTCTACTGGAAAGATCAGATGAGTTGTGACTGTGAAGAGGGAAGGAGCTCCGGGCTCCTGCGCTGTTCAGTTTTTGCTCGGGAAGCTCGTGTGGGGCCCTGAAGTTCGGCCTACAACTGTTTGTGAGTGCCAGTGTGGACTGAATCAGAGTTGTAAGGAGAAAGAAGCACCAGAAGTGAGGAAACCAGGCTCACCCTGTAGAAGACTGGAGAAATTGCTGAATCGCGCTCGGTCTGTCAGGAACTGAATATGCTGTGTGTTTTCCCGGGTATTGTGCAGTAATTGCGACCGGAAGGAAGCAGCCTGCCTGGTATAGTACTTTCCTTTACATATAAATGTGTCTAGTGCTTGTGGGGAATCGCTTCAAACCCCCTGTACAGTGAATTGAGTGCCTGAAGCTGGAAGTACACCCCAGCTTAATCCAGACTACATCCATTTGCTCTGAACTGCCGTGGGGTCCAGTTACAAGGACCTTGTCCACATGGTCTGCTCCTCCTGGCAATCCAGGACAATCTGCCTTCCATTCAGTTTCAGCATTGAATTTGTGAATACAAATTAGGGTAGCTCCCTGCCATCATCTAATTGCAAGTGTTCCATCTGATTACTTTTCCTTTCTTTCTTCACAAACTGAGCCTACCGGCTCCAGATTACAAAGTGGGTATTGTGCATGCATTTTCCATCCTCAGGGCCCCAACCAGCTGCACCAAATAGGCTAGCCTCTTATTGCCTGGGTACCTAGTAAGAGTGACATTTGGGACATTTGGGACTCTGAAATATGTGCACAGTACTGTGATTATTAATGTGACTGAATCAATTAACCTGATTTCCCCCTGTCCTTGTTACTATTCCCTAAATAAATCAGATTTGGTTGTTTAGCAAAGTTACACTGCTTGAACTGTGTGTCTATGTTGAATTACTGTACAGTGGTTATTGTATAACTGCATCTTACTTTACAGGGGGTCCCCAGAGTCAAGCTGATTGAACCAGTCCTGGGGGTAAGTGTATATTGCAAGGGTACTGTGATTGATTTCCGTGGGCCACTAGTGGGAATAAAGGGGGGTTGCAGTGACCCAGAGGGCTGTGACCAAGTCATATCAGACTGTCTTAACCCCGACCTCTGAGTGGAGGCACCCGCCATTGGATCCAGGCCCCTCAACCTGTTAGTGGCAAATCAGGCAGGGGTAGTAGCCCTAGGGATAGCTCCCCCTGTGGGTTATACGATCATGACCGGAGAGCGGTTTGCCTGGTACAGTAGAATTTCCTTACATGTAAATGTGCTGTGAGTTGTTAGTGGGTCGTGATTTGGTTCCCCACTGTGTGAACTGTGTTCTGCTTGCTGGAAGTTGTACCCAGCCCAAAACGGACTGTATCCGAATCTGTCTCCATTTGGGCTGGGGCCTTGCCGCACTGGCCCAGCCAGACTACCCGCTACACAGAGAAAGCCATTGACGAGAGACCTGCCTGGGGATCAGCCCCCTGCTCCACACTTGAACAGGAATGATGCCTCGGCGAATTGTGTGGGCCCTGCTTCTCCTGGCACTCCAGATCAACCACCTGCAGTCTCAATTTTCGTCAATCCTGTGTCCAGTCTTGGGTATCATGAGTAATCATCAGGGTAGCTCCCTGCAACAACAGCCTAATCTAAAAGTGTGTCATCTGATTGTCTTGTTGTTTCCTTTTCATGAACTGAGCCCTCCGGCTCCGGATTATAATTAGTGTGTGTGGTGCATGTCGTTTTCTTCCATCACAGGCCCCCAACCAGCTGCAGCTTTCCTGGCTAGCCCACCTTTCTCCATCTGGGTACCCAGAGTGTGTGACTGTTTACAGACCCTGAAGTGCATGCATAACTGTTTGAATGATAGAGTCTTTAAGCAAATTAACCTGATTATGCTCCTCCCTTGTTCAAGTCCCTTAAATAAATCAGATCTAACTCTGTTTTGCATTTACCCTGACTGTGGTTCCAGTTTGTGCAAGAGTACTGTACTGCTGTTATTTGATGTGTATAACTTTGTTTTACAGGGTTCCCCAGGGCCGAGCCAGAGGAAAGCCCTGGGAGCAAGTGCAAACAGTGTGGGTACTTGTGTGGTGTATCGGGGTATTGTGAATGTGATTATTGTGTATTGTTCCGGCCACTAGTAAGGAAAGAGGGGGGTTACAGTGTCCCGGAGGGCTGTGCCCATGTTAGCTTGACCTCTACCAACCCTGACCTCCGGGTGGAGACACCTGTTTCAGAACTCCGGCCCCTGAACCTGCTACTAGTCAAGCAGGCAGGGGTAGTAGCCCTTGGGATATCGCCACCTAGGGGTTACGTTTGGTTTTCTTAGGGGGAGGGGGACCCTTGTGTTTACTGCTACTTCTACTACCCTGGGTACTAGTGCCACTCCTAGAGGCCCTTTTGCCAGCCACCTTTTTTTTTCTGCCCTCTAGGTACATAGCATACTCTGCCTCATCCTCAGAGTCACTCACATTTGCCTCTGATGAAGAAGATGACGTGCCACTGGGCAATTCATGTGGAGGGAAATACTCAGAGCCAGATGGGTGCTTCTCCTCTACAACTTTTTCTGGATACTGAGAAGCTGAGAAGCAGGAGGCATAACTGAATCAACTGTAGTGGTCATACTGGTAAAGTTCGTAGTGACAGGGATAACAGACTGTGGTGATAGTGTTACAGTAGTGGAAGTAGTGGCAGGGTTTATAGTGTCAGTAGTGGCTAGAGTGACAGTCACAGTTGCAGGACTGGCTGTAGTAGTCATGCTGCCAGTTGTTGTGGAAGACAGGGTCTCTATGATAGTGGTTGTGGGGACAACAGATGTGATGGTACTGGTGAGAGATGGGGACACATTGGTGGTTGTGGGAGTCAAGAACAGTGTCCTTCTGCTTGTGCTTCTTGTATCATTTTCTCCTATGCCAGTCACAGTACAGTACAAGCCACTTAATCAGGATGTGCTTAATGGGGACGTTCATTTAAAGGGGACGTCCCCCAGGGAACCGATTAAGTGGCTGTACTATTCAATGGGTCCTGCTTGTTATATAGTGGACATACGAACATATGAACATATGAATTTGCCAGCAGATAAAGGCCTTATGGTCTATCAAGTCTGCCTTGAGTGTGCAGCTAGCAACCCTTATACTGCAGCTGCCCTCCCACCCCTCCCCTGACCCTCCCTCTTACCCTATCCCATCCCCTTTTGAAGCAGTCCACTGTTCTATAGGATACCACTTCCGCAGGCAACGTGTTCCACCCAGGTACCACTCTCTCTGTAAAAAAGTGTCTTCACTTGTGGATGGCAAGTTTTGTTTAAGGGGGTGATAATCAGGTGATTAAGTTCACCTGACTCGTTAGCCAGAGATTTTGTTCAGCTGCCTCGCTACTCATTTGTGGCTCGTTAAATGATTATCACCTAATTCCAGCTGCTCCCAGCAATAGCAGTTGCCTGCAGTGGCCTGCAGATAAAAAGAAAATCACGTATTGAGGTGTTCAGATGCTGTTTTGTTGTTTCCTTTCTCCAGAGTCTCCTGTTTCATTTGTCTTCAGTCCTGTGCAGCATGGATAACAAATGTATTGATCTGCCTCTAAGTGAAAAAATTAAAGTTATCAAGGCACTGGAGCAGCCTGACACATCAATGGCAAAGGTGGCAACACAGTTGGGCATTTCAAAAAGCCAGGTCAGATGCATCAGCAAAAAAAACAAGAACTGCAGTCTGACTGGCTTGGCAACAGCAACCCCTGTAGAAAAAGAAAACAAGAGTATAAGGACACACAAGTTGAAGATGCCCTCCACCTCTGGTTTACTAATGTGGTCTCCAAAGGTGCTGGCATTTCGGGACCCATGTTGAAAAAGAAGGCGAATGAGATTGCCACCCATTTGGAGCATGAAGGTTTCGAGGCTACAGATGGGTGGCTATCTAGGTGAAAGGGTCATCGCAACATTGTTTGTAAACAGGAACAAGGCGAGCGCATGGACGGGTATGTGGAATCCATGGCCGAGTGGTTAAAAAATGTGCTCCCCACCCTGCTTGCAGATTTTGCCCCCATAAACTTATTCAATGCAGACAAGACCGACATCTTCTAGCAGGGCTACACTGACAGAGGACACATCCATAAGGACACAGACCGTATAAGTGGAATAAAGACTAAGGAACATGTGTCCCTGATGTGATGCTGTAACATGGCAGGCACTGAGAAACTGCCACTGTTGGTCGTAGGCAAAAGTAAGCGTCCCCGCTGCCTCCCCAAAGATTTGTCCATTCTCCCAGTCACCTATGTTAGTTCGGCTAATGCTTGGCTGACTGCATACATCTTTAATGAGTGGCTGGACAACTGGAACAAACAGCTGAGGCGTCGCCCATGAAAAGTGCTGCTCTTGGTGAACAACTGCAGCGCCCACCCTGCAAACATTGTTGGAAAGTACAGCAACATTAAAATTCATTTCTTGCCCCCAAACACCACCAGTTTAATACAATCCCTGGATATGGAGGTGATAAAGAATCTTAAGGGCCATTATGGTGCTCTATTTTCGGAGCGCATCATGGGGGTTATTGACAGTGGGTCCACATCTCTCACATCAGACATAGCACGATGTGTCAGTCTTCTTGATGCGATCTTTATGCTACCCAAAGCGTGGACTGCAGCAAAGGAGACCACAATTGTGAATTATTTTAGAAAACCTGGATTTCTGCAAACAAATGATTCCCTTGAAGAACCAGAAGAGGGTGCTGCTGCACAAGAAACCCTTGACGACCCACTCGTTAACGTTGTACACCGTCCGACATTCACTGAAGAGGAACTTCAGCGCTTTGTTGACATTGACAAGTAGGTGGAAACAGAAGGTGAATTGTCATTAGAGGCAGTCTGTGAGTCAGTGTCTCAAGAGGGTCCCGAAGAAGAACAAGACGAAGATGTTGTTGATGTGAATGACTTACTCCTGACACCCATTTCCAGCAAGGCAGCTATCTCTCACATCGAACCACTCCGTGACTGGTATCTACAACATGGTAAAATACAGCAGTGGGAGCAGCTTTGAGTTGGAGGTGGAGATCTTTTTTTTTTTTTTTTTTAATTCTTTTTCCCTACTGGTCACAGTCATTGGAACCTCTCTCAGGCATCCAACCGAGTACTGCCCTGCCGAAGTCCCCCCGACCAAACCTTCCTCTCTCCTCAGCCCCGCCTCACAGCTGGCACCCCAAGCAGCTCCTCCAGGTTGGGGCGCCCACCATTGTGAACACGCACACATAGACTTCAGCTCGGGTGTGGGCCCCTGGCGGAGGAACCCTGAAGGTCAGCCAGGTCGGATCTGGCAGCGGGCATGGGGGTTGGTGCTGTTGCCTGCCCCAGGACTGGGTTTTTTCATGTTCTGTGGTTACCCCCCCCCCGGGCGTGGGCATGCCCTGATGCTCTTGGCACATGCAACCCCGCCAGCGCCGGCCACGCTAGAACGTGCTGCCTGGCTTGCCGCAGTGCCCCCTGGTCTCCACTGTGGGTCCCTGGCTTGCCAGGCGAACCCATCCCCTAATTCCAGGCAGGAGAGCTCCACACGGGCACTCAGTCCTCAACCCTCCCCTGCCGACCCACGGTGCCTGAGTCCGTTCCTGATCCCGGGTCGCTGGCGCAGTGCGAGGTGTGGCGCCCAGCACCTCAACCCTCAGCACCACCAGGCCGGCCAGAAGGAGATGTTAAGGAGCTTGAGTGTGGAGGCTACACAAAAGAAGGTACCCGACTTCTTCATCTGATCGGTGGTGCAGTACAGTATACTGAACCGTCAGATAAGTCATTTTAAATTACAGTATTTTAATGGTGTCAAATAAATAAAATTTAACCTCACGGAGATAAACAGTACTCACTCAGAAAAGAGTTGCAATCACTGAAAGTGCTTGTTGCTTCTGTTTTGTTTGTTTTTGTCAGTACATTGTACCGTATGTCCCATTCTGTGTTACATGTAGCTACCAGATCTATTGTTAAGCGGCTTCCTTTAATAGAGACTATCGCTTTAAGGGGACAAAGACTCTGCCATGGAGCCACGTCTTTAAAGTGGCTTGAACTGTACTACTATTGCTGGAAGAATAGGCTTGGTAGGGGTAAACAATAATTTTGGGCGTTGAATATGGTCTGACCGTCGCTCACATTCAGGTTCAATATCACCAACCTGTTCCTCCATTGTAGATTTGCATGGGCTGGACCAAGTAGGTTTTTTACCACATCTAGCTGCCATTAATTATGCCAACAATTTCGAAACACTCTGAACTACTGTAATACTTTTAAATAAACAGAAGTAGATTTATTTTTGTACATATAACCCCTAGGTGGCGCTATCCTAAGGGCTACTACATCTGCCTGCGTGACTGCGCAGGTTGAGGGGTCTGAGCTTGTTGAATGATGCCTCCACCCGGAGGAATGGTTCTGGGGTAGCGTAACTGCTGTTGGTATAGACCTCTGGAATGCTATAACCTCCCACCAACCCCTCTAGTGGCCTAAACAGTATAGCAACAAAACATTCACCTGTATCATATGACAGCAATGACTTGCTCACACTCCTTACACTTACCGCTAGGGCCGGATCCTCTGCAGCTGCCCTGGAGACCCCTTGCAAAATAAGGCCAATAATGCAACAATACAATAACCATACTGTACCCCCACCAAGAAGGTACACACTAGCCAGATTTAAATGTAAAAAACAACAATCTGATTTATTCAGGGGGATGTGAGCAGGGGTGGGGCTTGAATCCAGCAAGTGATTAACAGATCTGATTATTCAGGCTGAATATGCATGTACAGTGAGTCCCTTATGTACAGTCACACAACCCTAGGTTCCCAGTTGTTAAGACGGCTAGCCGGAAGCATTGCCCTGGGTAGGCTGGCGTTGCAGCCATTGTTGGGGACCTTAGGAAAGAAACAATTAGCATGCACAACAACCCAGAATTTGTAATCTGGAGCCGGATGGCTCAGTTCGATGCACTAAACCCAGACAAGCAAATTAGATGACACACACACAAGTGATTTGCAGCTTTGATAAAGGGAGCTACCCTGTTTGTACTCACACTACCCAGACCAAATGATGATCCAACGAAACGAGACCTGGCGCAGATGGTTTGGTGAAGCAAGAGAATTCCCTCATGGTCCTCGTCGAAATACTGGTCTTCGGGATGCAGGAGCAATTCAATACTGGCTGAAAAAATATGCAAACCAAACGTCTCGAACTAATCAGCTGTGCAAACACTTTAGCAATCTAAGCACATTTATATGTAAGGCTCTGTCCTCCTCTGATCCTTCCATCCAGCTTGCAGGCTTCTCAGCTTGGATGCTGTTCAAATTCCCTGCTGCTGTGACCCCCAAATGTGGGCCAGCTGGACACTTTGGACCCGTGGACAGATGACTGAAAAGTCTAGGCTGGGCAGGCCTAACCCCTAAGAGATGGCAAGCTCCCCGGAGGCTCACACGCTGAACTCCTGGATGAATCTCTCAAATCTGACTAAACTGAGCAGTTACCCCCTTTTATATGGGGTTGAGTTCCAGAGTTCCCATTGGCTGCCAGAACTGTCTTAAACAGTCCCCAGATGATCCTTGGCTTGCTTTTTGGTGCCTAGAAATTGTCCCAGTTAATTCCCCATAAGTCTCTGGCATTGTCCCAAGAGCCCCCTTGTTTAATCTTGGCTTCCGATTGGTTATTGGCTGTTAAAATGGTGGCTGCATGCAGTTTCTATTGCAGTTCATTTCACTGTCCCCACAAAGTTCTGGTGCAGCCAGGAGCAACATTATTTAAATTTACTGTTTCCACTGCTTTGTAGACTGCACGGTCCTCTCTTGACAAGTCCACTTTTTATAAAATAAACAATTCCCCTGGAGAGTTGCAGCTCCCATAACACACTGCCCCTAGGAACACACTGGAAGCTTATGAATATTTATTAGGGCTTTCCTTTGCCCTGACACTTGCCCCGACCTTTGTCTCTGGTGGCCTGAAGGCAGTGCTTTAGGCATCTGCCTATTTATTCATTTTAAAATGCTTTCTTTCCTTTGTTGCTGTTTGTTTGTGTCCCTGGTGCCTTTTTACTTAAGCACAGCACCCAGAACCACGGAGAAAACACCTCCCGACTTTTGACTGCCACGGAGGTCGGATGCACAGTGCATCCTTTGCGAACATGCAAGCAGCGGCATAGCAAACATGCTGACCACTCGCAGATGGATTTGCGAGCCCCGCAGGGTTTAATCAAACAGGGGGGCACCTGGGGACTTGGGTTAGTGGCAGAAGGAGCCGCAGAGGAATGGAGATGTTGGGAGGCAGAGGGGAGGAACCCGAAGGCATATTTAAGGTAAGACCCCAAAATGGGGGGGGGGGCCTACAAAAAAATTATTGCAAGTAGCATGTAGGCAAGGGTGTGCATGCGACTACATGGTGTTACTACCTGGCCATAAACTAAAGTAGGTTGTAGTCAAAGTCAAATTTATTTAAAAAGACACCCAATCCCACTGGCTGTGGGCGCCGCACAAAAACTGTACAGTATTTCATACTGTATACATTATACATTAAAATATAATACACATAAAAATTTTACTCCCCAAAAGCTTGCACAAATAAGAAGGTCTTTAGGCGACTCTTAAAGGCCATTATAGTGGGGGCCTCTCTCACTTCAGACGGCAACGAGTTCCAGAAAGCAGGGGCAGCGACTCAGCTCGGTCCCCATGATTTTAATCTCGCTCGGAACTTTAAGGAGGCCACCACTAGAGGAGCGGAGATTTCGACAGAGGTGGACGGTACCAGAAGATCAGACAGGTAAACAGGCCCTGCCAGTGTAGGGTCTTATAGGTGAGAAACCCACCTTGAAAAGTACTCTCCATCTGACAGGCAGCCAGTGCAATTCGCGCAATACTGGAGTGATATGACAAAATTTACTTTGTCCGGACAAAAGCCGGGCAGCAGCGTTTTGCACTAGCTGCAGTCTGCGAAGAGAACTTCCAGAGACCCCGAGATAGAGGGCATTACAGTAGTCAAGCCTAGAAGTGACTAAGGCATGTATCAAAGTAGGGAGGTCCAGAGCCGGAACAAGGGGCTTAATCCTGGCAATGTTTCTAAGATGGAAAAAACAGGAACGAACCACAGAGGATATTTGAGCCTCCATGGACAGGTTCCTGTCAAAAATCACACCAAGATTTCGCACCCGTGAGGAGGCCATCAAAGACACAGCTCCTAGCACAAGGCCAGTTGCAGAATCAGAGGCCATCCCATCACGAGCTGTGTTCGACTCCACTACCAATACCTCAGTCTTGTCAGGGTTCAGTCGCAGCCAGCTGGAGGACATCCAGTCATTAATCTCAGCCAGACAGATATTCAGCACATCCACTGCATTTGATGTTCCTGGGGCAAAGGATAAGTATAGCTGAGTATCATCAGCATAGCAATGAAAACTCAGACCATACCTCCTAATGATCCCCCCCAGAGGCAGCATATATACTGCAAACAACATTGGGGCCAATACCGAACCCTGAGGGACTCCACACGAAAGGAGGCAGGGTGCAGATGAAAAATTACCCAACACAACCCGTTGCCTCCTGTTAGTAAGAAATGACTCTAACCACTTGATTACAATGCCAGTGAGTCCACATAACTCCCTCAGGCGGAAAAGCAACACACAATGGTCCACAGTATCAAATGATGAGGAGAGATCAAGGAGAACAAGAATTGTCTTGTCCCCCCAATCTCTAGCCCTGAAGAGGTCATTTTGCACCCGAACTAACGCAGTTTCAGTGCTATGTCTGGCCCGAAAAGCTGACTGGAAGGGATCATACAACTCGTGAGTCATGAGATGTTCCCCCAACTGAAGTGATACCACCTTCTCAACAATCTTTCCCAAAAATGGAAGATTGGAGATAGGACGGTAATTTGCCCTAATCTCCGGGTCCAGAGAAGCTTTTTTAAGGGGTCTCACCAGAGCCTCCTTCAAGGCATCTGGAAAGACACCCTGACTCAAGGAACACCGGACAATCAGGGCAAACATCAGTTACAGTGTCAACGCACCGTTAAGAAGCGCTACACGGGATCCAGTTCACAAAAGGTATGCTTCAAGTTGGCCGCCACCTCAATAACCTCACAAACCTCCACTGGCCTAAACTCTCCCCAACCAGAAAGAGTGCTCTTAGAACACAACTGACAACCACTGACAGCAATGATATTACTGGCTGAGGAGACCTCCTGCCGGATCACAGACACCCTGTCCGAGAAAAACCAAGCAAATTCCTCACAGTCCTCATTTGAGGAAACTCTTCTGGGCTGAAGACAGGACGGATGAAGAAGTCTGTCAACAGTCCGGAAGAGTGAGGCTGGTCGGCTTCTCCCGGCAGCAATCTCCCAAGACAGAAATACCGCCTTCTTTTGGTTGATTGCCTCCTGATATGCGTGATAATGCGCACACAGGACCAGTTTGTCAGCCCCCAGACGGGATTTCCTCCAGCAACGCTGTAATCTCCGACCCAGCTTCTTCATTTCCCTGAGATCGCCATCATACCAAGGTGACCTCAGGTATGAAGTTCTGGGTCGTACACGGATAGGTGCGAGGGAGTTGATGGCGCCAGACAGCACCTTATTATAGGTGTCTACCCCGGCGTCAACAGCTCCAACGCCTGCATCACCCACACTTGATAAATCAACTGCCGCTGTAAAACCCTCAGGGGTAAGATCATTTAAAGGGTGGCAGCGAAACATCTCAGAAGGGGAAAAATTTATGATGGGAGCACTGAACGTGAACTTCACCGTGCAATGATCAGACCAAGCTACCTGATCGATTGCAAGATCAGCGATCTCAAGTCCCAGTGAGAACACCAGGTCCAATGTGTGGCCATCACAGTGAGTAGGCGCACCGACAGACTGCACCAGCCCCAAAAGGGACATACTTTGCAATAACTCATCGGCGACTTTTGACCTTTATCTCGCCCAACATTGAAGTCCCCAAGAAAATACATCTTGGGAATCCAATGTTCACGCAGCAACTCGGTAAATTCCTGCAGGAACCCCCATCGGGCCAGGAGGGCGATAGATGAGGAGGATCCAGCAGCCCACGCCAAGTCCTCCATGAATGGCCACACATTCAAATGAACCCGGGGTTCCCACTGGGTGCACGGTGAAGTTCAGGTTCGATTTAAAACAAATGGCTACACCGCCACCCTTACGATTTTCTCTGGGGCAGTGCACCACAGTGTATCCTGGGGGGACTGCAGCCTCAAAAACAGGGCCAGCATCATCTCCCACCCAGGTCTCTGTAATGCAAGCCAGGTCAACCAGTGAAACCAAGGCGGCAATAATAGCTGTCTTGTTTCTGATCGACCTGGCATTGCATAGCACCGCCGTCAGAGGTGTTGAGGGTGACGCAGCCCTATGGGTTACCCAACCACTCGGCCTGGTGGCCCCCCTGGAAATAGGCACCAACCATGACTGGCTTCTCCTAGATGCTCTGTTTACTCCAGGGCGTCTTCTGGACTTAACCACCTCTATTCTTTGATTAATCCGCTCCTGGTCATCCCACAGCGCATAAGCAGAGCAATCCCCCACAATCCCCACTTCCCTACAACGCCTGATAATAATATCAGACACAGGGAGGGGGACAAAGGGACATAAAGCATGCAGCTGCGAGCTCCCATAAACAATCCTAGGCCCTAAAGATTGTCCAACAGAACTCCTACACATATCTATTTAAATAAGCCAAATTGGCACATTTAACTAATGCATGCAAAACACACATTAAAACTCTACCATAACAATAAAATCTAGTTAACATACATGGACTATTATAGCATGATCCACTTCCCTCCTCTCACCCCAAACAAGGAGAAAATTTCAACTCCAATGAGCCTCACGCACTACTAATGCTCGCCAGGAGCGGCGCTTTATTTATTCAGCACTCCCCGCCCCCACACACCAACAATTGGTTGCCCCCCACTCACTCCTCCAGCTCCAGCTGGAAAGGATTTGCGATGACTGCAACACAGCCTCTCACGCTGTGTATATATCCAAGTGGGGGCTAGTGGGCAGGCAGTCCAATAGAAGGAGCAGTCCAAAACTAAAATTAGTCACAATTTCAGCCGCCAACGAGCAGCGCTCTCAGCAAGCACATGGAAGATAGGAATGTAGAAATGCCGCTTCTGAGCAGCGCCTGTATTTATTCAGCACCTCCCCGCCCCCACACACCAACAATTGGTTGCCCCCCACTCACTCCTCCAGCTCCAGCTGGAAAGGATTTGTGATGACTGCAACACAGCCTCTCACGCTGTGTATATATCCAAGTGGGGGCTAGTGGGCAGGCAGTCCAATAGAAGGAGCAGTCCAAAACTAAAATTAGTCACAATTTCAGCCGCCAACGAGCAGTGCTCTCAGCAAGCACACGGAAGATAGGAACGCAGAAATGCCGCTTCCGAGCAGCGCCTGTATTTATTCAGCACCTCCCCGCCTCCACACACCAACAATTGGTTGCCCCCCACTCACTCCTCCAGCTCCAGCTGGAAAGGATTTGCGATGACTGCAACACAGCCTCTCACGCTGTGTGTATACCCAAGTGGGGGCTATTGGGCAGGCAGTCCAATAGAAGGAGCAGTCGACTGCCCTCCGAGATTGCTGGCTGCTACTGACTTTCGTGAAACCTGAGCCCAACCCCAGATTACACCACAAATATTTTTAAAGACAGATTTGTACAGCAGAACTGCTGTAATACTTTTTAAGTGTATGGAAGTACTGATTTATTTTTGCGCAAAACAGTCTTGCAAAAGGCACGCAGGGCAGGCAAGGCTGTGCGTGCAGTGCAACTGTGCAGCATCACTACCTGGGCCTAAACTGTGGGTGGTGGGACTGCAGTCAGCCGACTGCCCTCCGAGATTGCTGGCTGCTACTGACTTTTGTGAAACCTGAGCCCAATCCCAGATTACACCACCAATATTTTTAAAGACAGATTTCTACAGCAGAAGTACTGTAATACTTTTTAAATGTACAGAAGTACTGACTTATGTTTGCACAAAAAATTCTTGCAAGCAGCACGCAGGGCAGGCAAGGGTGAGCATGCAGTTCAACTGTGTGGCATCACTACCTGGCCCTAAACTGTGGGCGGTGGGAATGCAGTCAGCCGACTGCCCTCTGAGGTTGCTGACTGCTACTGACTTTCATGAAACCTGAGCCCAGATTACACCCCATTATTCAAGCCAGAAGCAAATTACTTTTAAATGTACAGAAGTACTGACTTATTTTAGCACAAAAAAAAAATTCTTGCAAGCAGCACACAGGCAAGGGTGTCCTGTTTATAAGGACGGGCACGCTAGACTCTGGCTTCTTTTGCTTTTTGATTGACAGTGCCAGTCCTTTGGAATGAGTCTTGCTGGAAGGTGCTAATGTGGTAACAGTGATAGGGGATATGGTAGTGTGGGGGGGAGGGGGCGGAGGAGAGAAATGAAACAAGGTTCTGGCAGTTGCCCAAAGTGACAGTGTACTACAGTCTGTTGAGCTGAATGCACTAGTGCATAACAGCATAGTTCATGAAACTCAGAACCTAGACTGAAATACTGTATGTGGGGTCTGCAAGAAATGTTTGTAATAAGGAAGCTAGGAGGCTTGCCAGCAGCAAACAACATATTAGGTCATTTAATCCTGGTCTTTAAAATATTTGACTCCAATTTCCATTCCTACTGGAAATACCCAATGCTTTATAAACACAGGCTACTCACCTGTAACAGTAGTTCCAGGAGTGGTATGTGTTGTTCATCCACACTTATTGACATGTCCTTTTCCCCTTTAAGGATCACCGGAAGGTCTTCAGGTTGGCTCCTCCCACCCACCCGGGTGGTATATCGCTCAGCTCTTCCCCATGACGCCAGATCTAAGCCCGCTGGAAGCCAGGTTTGTGCGTCTCCGCAGCTGGAGAGGTCGGGTGGGTCCGTATGGATCACAACATATACCACTCCTAGAACTACTGTTACAGGTGAGTAACCTGTTTTTCTAGGATCGTGGATATGTTGTTCATCCACACTTATCGGCAGACTCCTAGCAGTTCTCTGGGAGGCGGGAGCAAGGCGCACCCCCCCCCCACAGAAATACTTACTTGGGAAACAGAGATTGGAGAACTGAGGCCCCAAAACCAGCATTCCGGCGTGACTCAAGGTCGATGTGGTAATGGGTAATGAAGGTGTTTGCTGTCTTCCAGGTAGCAGCCTGACAGATTTCCTGGATAGGGATATCCCTGGAAGCAGCCACTGATGCAGTGGTATGGTGGGTAGAATGAGCTCTTATCCCTCTGGGAGGCTCCTTGCCCACCAACTCATGGCACAGACTGATGCAAGATGTGATCCACCTTGCAATAGTCTGTTTTGCTGCAGGTCTGTCAGAAGCAGCTTCAGTGTAGGTGACAAAAAGCTGGTGAATCTCTCCCCAAATTTCCGCCATCCTCTCCCTTATAATAGAAGAGGGCTTGTCTCAGGTCCAAGGTATGGAGCCTGTATTCGGCCTCTGAGGTGTAATTAGGGTAGTATACTGGCAGAGTTCCTTGGTTAAGGTGAAACTCTGACACCACCTTTGGAAGGAATTTTGGGTGGGGGCATAGGACAACCTTGTCCCTGTGGAAGACCAGATAAGGGGAGTCCACCAATAACACCTGGTGCTCCCCTGTCCTTCTCGCAGGCGTGATACCTACCAGGAAGGCCGTCTTCCACAACAAGTGTGACAACGCACACTTGTGCATTGGTTTGAATGGCTTGCCCATGAGCTTTGCCAGTACCAACAGTAGATCCCACAGAGGTGGAGGTTCACACACTGGAGGGGATATGTGATCCAGGCCTTTGAAAAAGTGCCCAACCACTGTATCCTGCACCAGCCGACTGGCCCGCGCCCTGTAAGCAGAGATGGCTGCCAGGTGCACCCTAAGGGTCGATGACCGAAGACCCCCTTTGGAGAGAGACCAAAGGTAATAGGAGAACGTTAGCCACTGGACACAACAGAGGGTCCAAGCCCTTGCCCTGACACCAAATGAAAAATCTTTTCCATCTGAAGGCATAACGTTTCATGGTCAGTTCCTTTCTGGATGCCTCCACCATGGTGAGGACATCAGTGGAAAGACCCAAAGCCTGGAACTCTAGCCGTTCAGATACCAGGCTGTGAGGTACAGAAATTGAAGGTCCAGGTGGTATACCTTCCCCTGATTGAAAGATATCAGGTCCGGGCGTGCTGGAAGCTGCTCTGGGGGCCTGTTGCTGAGGCTGAGGAGATCTGGATACCAGAACTGGTGCAGCCAGTCTGGGGCTACCAGAATCACCTTCTCCTTGTCCCTCCTCACCTTGAGGAGCATCCTGTGGATCAAGGGAAATGGAGGGAAGGCGTAGAAGAGGCATGGGGTCCACGGCCTCGAGAAGGCATCCCCCTGCAGCGAGCCCTGCTGAGGGGGCCGGCATGAAACAGCCTCAGCTTGGTGTTTTGCCTGGAGGCAAACAGGTCCACCATCGGTTTGCTGCAGTGGGAGAACAGGCTGTAAGCTGCCTCTGGATGGAGAGACTACTTGTGGGATGTCTCGCCTAAGTGGTTGAGAGCATCCACCAGATGGTATGAAGCTCCTGCCACATGGATGGCTAGGAGATCTGCCTCCAGATGGATCATGAGTGTCCAGATGTAGAGCGCTTCCATGCAGAGCAGATGGGAATGTGTACCACCCTGTTTGTTGAGGTAGTACATGGTCGTGGTGTTGTCCGTCTGGACTTGAACCACTTGACCCTGGAGCTGAGGAGTGAAAGCTGACAGTGCCAGTCTGACTGCTCTGAGCTCCAACAGGTTGATGTGGTAATGGAACTCCTCAGGGGTCCAGAACCCATGGGCCCTGTTGTCCCCTATGTGGGCTCCCCAGCCCATGAGTGAGGCATTTGTCGTAGGGACGGCCATTGGCTCGTGGGCGGACAAATGGAATCCTTTCCTGCAACCTGTTTGGGGTGGTCCACCATTGGAGAGCGTCCCACATCTTCTTGGTTACAGTAATCAGCTGGTCGAAATGACCATGGCGCTGAGTCCACTGGGTGGCCAGCTCCCACTGAAGGGGGCACATATGCCACCAGGCCCAACAGACCACGAAGGTGCATGCTGCCATGTAATTTGGAAAGTGCAGAAAGTCGCAGGCAAGGCACAATTGCCCAACCAGGAATGATTGGGCAAAGGAGGAGAGAGCCTCCACCCTGTCCACCAGGAGGTGAGCTCTGGCTTGATGAGAGTAGAGCTCTGCTCCAATGAAGCACATCACTTGAGATGGCATGAGTTCTGAATTGGCCTCGTTGATCAGGAGGTCGAGTTGGAAGCAGGTCTGGAGGGCCAGGTCCCTGGACCTCTCCACCTCCTGTTGGGTGAGACCTGCTAAGAGCCAATCATCAAGGTAGGGATAAATTCTGACCTCCTGATGCCTGAGATGGGCTGCCACCATTGCAATGCATTTGGTGAAGACCCGTGGGGCCAATGACAGGCCGAACGGCATGGCTCGGAACTTGTATAGGGTTCCCTCAACTCTGAAGCAGAGGAACTGCTGGTGAGACGGACAGATTGTGACATGAAAGAACGCGTCCTGCAGAGCCAGTGAACAGAACCACATGTTTCACTCCAAAGATGGTATGAACTGGGACAGAGAGGTTATCCGAAAGGTGCATGACCTGAGATACTAATTCAGGTCATGCAGATTTAGAATGGGGCGCCAGCCCCCCATCCAGTTGGGAACCAGGGAGTACCTGGAGACGAAGCCTGGGTCTGCTGGAGGATCCACCACTGGAGCAACTGCCTCATTGAGGAGGAGCTGAGCAATGTCGTCTCAAAGAACTGACTGAGTGTAGGCGGACACCCTCTCCTCCCATGGGGCTTGGCTTGACTTGGAGGGTAGTGCTTGAATTCCAGAGGCAGTCCCTGGCCAACCACTTCCAGGACCCACTCATCCATGGTGATAAGAGACCAGGCAGAAAGGAAGTGGCGGAGCTGGCCCCCCCATGGGAGGACCCAGAGCTGGTGTGATGGGAGTGGGAGTGGCAGCCCCTGCCCTGTCACTGAACAGGCTTGGAAGAGGAGGAGGATCCAGGACCTGAACCTCGGCCTCCTTTATGGACCTGGGAGGGCCCAGGCTTGGGCCAGGGGTGCCAAGCTTGAGCCTGCTGCTGCTTCCCCCCTTGGAAGAAGGGCTGCTGGGCCACAGGGGAAGAGTGCCAAAAAGGCTTCTTCTTCTGCTTCTTATCAGAAGAACCTTTAGCAGAAGTGGCATTCAAGGTGGCATTGGACTGCTCAATATGCTGAAGGTGACCAGCCACACCTGGGCTGAAGAGATCAGTGCCCAGGAAAGGCACATCAGCTACTTTGTGCTGAGTATCCACCAGGAAGAAGGAGAGCTTCAGCCAAGCCCTGTGGCGAGATGCAACTGCAGCTGCCAACAAGCGGACACAAGAGTCCCCAATATCCAGGGCCATCTATTTTATGCCTAAACTGTACCCTTATGTAACTATTACTGTGCTACCCAATGTATATCTTGTTTTGCTCCTGTACACCTATATTATGTCTGTGCATTTCTGCTTATTGTAACCAATGTCCTGTGCTCTCCCGGGTCGTGCCTGAAAATAGGCAGGTCTGTTGCCTAGCGTACTTACCCGGTTACCAAAAGCTAATAAATAAATAAATCTGAAGCTGCTGTTTAGCAACAGCCTGGCCCTGGTCCCGGACTTGCTGGACCATGGTCTGCACATCTGTGGGGAGGTGTGGGAGGACTTCATCCAAAGACCCCAAAAGGGCATGGGAGAAGTGTGCCATGATGATGGCCGAACTTGCCTGATGGAGGCCTAAAGAAGTGGCTGCACAGACCTTCCAAGCCGAGAGATCCAAATAATTTGATTCCTTCTCGAGAGATTGGTCAGTATTGGCAGAACTGCCAGTACGCCTGAAAACAGAGGCAGTCACCAGGCTCTCAGCCGAAGGGTGCTCTATGAACCCAGCAAGGGATCCCATGGGCACCGCATACATGTGGGCCATGTGGGCAGACAGAGCTGGACAAGAGGCAGGGTGCTGCCAAGTTCTAAGACCAGGCCAATGATGGCCTTGGCCACAGGAAAGATTTCTGTCAGGGTATCCCCCCTCTTGAGGATGTCCATGAGAGGGTATTCCGCTTTTTTCTGGATAGGCTCCAGGGGCATCCCTGTAGACTCAGAGATGAGGCAAAGAATGCCCTGAAAGGATGAAGGACCTTCCTCTGTCTCTATCCCGCTAGCTGATTTGTCATCCCCTGGATGAGAAAGGAGGTTGGTCTCATCTGAATCCGAAGAATCCGGATACAACAGTCATCCGCCCAGATCACCTTTGACCCGCCGAAGGCGGTCCGAGGTGACCATGACAGAGAGACACTGGGGAAGCCCAGTGTCCAGTCAAGCTTCCTTAGAAGGAACCCCTCCCAGAGGCTGCTTGGATGAAGTTTCCACCGGAGCCTCTCCTCATCTGAGGAGGACGAGGATGACCGATGGCATTGCCTCTTCTTAGAGCACTTAGGGATCTTCCTTGGCCTGTCAGTCGAGGGGGTCCTGGACCTTGATCGAGATCGGGCAGGCCGACTCAGTCAATTGGAAGACACTGGTGGGACCGGTGTTTTCCCGGGGTCAGGGACCACTTCCTTGATGGGATTCCCAGGGGGGCTGAGTCTTCTCGTTGGGGAGAGCAAGGACTGGAGACCAAGTGAGAGAGTCATCGACCGCAGTCAGTGACAAAGGGTCGATCAGGTCGAGAACCATCTCAACATTGTTGATTGACACTTCAGTCGACTGGCCAGATGGCAAGGCTGAGAAGCCAGTGGCCGAAGAGGCAATTTTGACCGAGGTCGAAACGGCTGGTTCCTGGGACCGAGATCTCTCAGGATCCCAAATGCATCTTCGCCGAGACAAAGACGATCCCGGGTCCTTTTCCTGCTTACGGGACCGAGAGGAGTGCATGCCTGCAGGACTCATCCTTAGTCAGGAGAGACTGGCACAACTCTCGGAAAGAACCTGAGAAGTTGGAGCCCAGTTTGAGTGGAATGAAGAAGCTCTGAGAAGAAGATTCCATGGCACAAGCCGCCTCCTCCTCGAAGATGTGCATGCATTCCAATTGCTCTGCAGATCCCATGGCTGCAGAAACCACCCACCAGGCCTCCTTGGATTTCACCGGAGGATTCCATTTTTCAGGCCTCCCCAACTTAAGATGTGCGTGACGGTCATTGAGGACGTTAGGTTGAAATGCAAGGTAAAAATCACACTTCGAGGTGTTGTGATTAACACCCAAGCAGTAGACGCATGTGGTGTGCGAGTCAGTGCGCGACATCTTCTGGCCGCATGGACGCGTCGAAATCTGCGGGAAGACTTGTCTTCCATAGTCGAAGAAAAATAGTCGCAATCGCTAACGTGAACAAGGTAAATTTTCGGAATAACTGAAGGTTTTGAAGCCATTTTATTTATCAAGTCTAGGATTACAAATACCTTTGAGCCTTGGCTCTTTTACAAAGGTTCCACGTCAGAGAAATACAAATTATGGGGAACATCAAGACAGACATTACAACAATGTGGACACTGCAAACAGAGTACAGATTAATACAATTCAAGTGTAGCGTTGTAACAAGGCAACCAGCAGCATTTGTCAGAGAAAACAGACAACAGATAAGAAGTGCCAGAGTCATAGGGAGGGAGGAATGTAGGAAGGGTGGGGAGAGGTGAAAAGTGCAGCACTGGGTATACCAAGATGTGAGGGTAGAATCCAGTGAGGAGGGGAGGGGGAGACTTGGCTAATCATGAGATTAGAGCAGTGCAGAAGGACTTTGTAGAATTGGGGAAGGGCCTAAGACAAGTAGCACACACAATATTCTTCTCTGAGGTGCTGCCTGTCAATGGCATGAGTGAGGCGAGGGTACTTTGCACCATGCAGTTTAATGAATGGTTGAAAAAAATGGTGTGGAGCACAGGGTTTGGCTTCATTGGGGACTGGGGTTCCACGGGAGGACACCAGCCTATACTGGCAGGATGGTCTGTATCTGTCCAGGAAGGAAACAAGTCTTTTGAGCAATCGGTTTAAATGCTTCATTGGCAAGCTTTTAAACTAGTCAAGGGAGGCACTGATAAGCAGCAGGAAAATCCCAGCCTCCCTACAAAACAGGGTACTAAATGAGAAAAAGACCGAGGTAGACAGGTCAGTGGGGGATGCTGCAAAAGAAGGTAAAGCCATAAAAAAATGGAGAGCAATGAGTACCAATGCCTGTAGTCTGAGTAACAAACTTCCTGAATTAGTGGCCTTGATGGAGGAGGAACATCTGGATATCATGGCAGTCACACAAACATGGTACACACAAAACCATGACTGGGACATAAACATACCAGGATACACTATCTACAGGAGGGACAGGGAGGGTAAAAGAGGAGGAGGAGGAGTAGCTCTTTACATAAGGGAAGGAATCAAAGCAACAGAACAAAAGTGAAAACAGGGAGGAGAAGAAGCACTGTGGGTAAATTTGGAGACCGGCAATGGCACCACAATCCGCACAGGGTTATGATACAGACTCTTCTCAGGGGGAAATGGACAAGGAAATGATAGAAAGAATACTTAGAATGGCAGAAAAGGGGAGATATTGCTGATGGGTGATCTGAATATGATGTTAACTGGAGTGCAGTTGCAGCAGCCACTTCAAAGAGTGGGGTTATTCTAGATGCCCTACAAGAGGCATGTCTTGACAACTAGTATTGGAGCCCACTCGAGAGGGAGCAATCTTAGACCTGGTTCTCTCAAATGGAGATGAAGAGAGGATCACAGATGTAAAGTGGGTAGCCATCTGGGAACTAGCACGACCATCGAACAGTATGGTTCACAATAAACACAGCAACAGAGTCAAGCCTACAAAGGCAAAAGTACTGGACTTTTAGGAGGCTGACTTTGCCAAAATGGGTGAGTGCCTAAGGAATGCACTAGCAAATGGCAGGAAGAAGGGGAAGAACAATGGGAATAATAAAACTGCCATCACAGAGGTAACAAGCCTTGTGTGAAGCAAATTAACAAAACGAACGATGTAAGAAACCACTATGGTTCTCAAAGGAAGTGGCAGTGAAGGTTCAAGAAAAGAAAGCATTCAGGAAGTACAAGGAATCACAGAAGGAGCAGGACAGAGAACTGTATCAGTTAAAGCAAAAGGAAGCTGGGAAGGCAGTCAGAACAGCAAAGGCCCAAACTGAGGAAAAGATAGCCAGCTCAGTTAAGAAGGGGATAAAACCTTTATAGGTACATCAGGAGGCGAAGGAAGACCAAGGCAGGGCTAGTGAGGCTTAGGAAAGAGGAGGAGGGGCAGAGGGTGACTGTGAAAAGTCAGAGATACTAAACAAATATTTTGCTCAGTATTGCAAAGGAAGTGGGGAGGTACCTAAAACAAACAGTAGAAACACTCTGGATACAGAAGTTGATACCAGCCCATTTACAGAAGAAAGGGTTCTGAAAGAACTCTTAAAACTGAAGGTGGACAAAGCAATGGGGCCTGATGGGATTCATCCCAGAATTCTAAAAGAACTAAGGGTAGAACTAGTGACACCACTGACTACCCTCTTTAACAAATCATGGGAGGATGGGGTGGTACCCGAGGACTGGAGAAGGGCAGATGTGATTCCCCTTCACAAAAGTGGGAGCAAGGCAGAAGCAGAAAACTACAGACCTGTTAGTTTATCCTCAGTGGTAGGGAAAATGATGGAATCACTTCTGAAGGAAAGAATTGTTGAGTATCTAGAGGCCAGAGGAGCTCAGGACCCAAGGCAGCATGGATTCACAGCGGGAAGGTCATGCCAGACAAATCTGATAGATTTCTTTGACTGGGTGACCAAAGTAGTAGATCAGGGAGGGCTGTGGACATGGCCTACCTAGACTTAGCAAGGCATTTGACACAGTCCCACACAAAGATTAATATACAAGTTAGCCAGCCTGGGAGTGGGTCCCAAGATGACAGCCTGGGTAAAGAATTGGCTGGAGAATAGAACACAGAGAGTAATAGTAAATGGAGTCCACTCTGAAGAAAGGGGGTTACTAGTGGGTACAGCAGGGTTCAGTATTAGACGGTCCTCTTCAATGTCTTTATATGTACATTGCAGAGGGACTGGAAGGAAAAGTATGTCTCTTTGCAGATGACACAAAGATCTGCAACAGAGTTGATGCACAAGGTGGGGTGGAAAGGATGAGAAGGACTTGGCAAGGTTAGAGGAATGGTCAAATGTATGGCAGCTTAGATTCAATGCTAAGAAGTGCAAGGTAATGCACCTGGGAAACAAAAACCCAGGGGAAGAGTACACAATGGGGGGTGAGATACTAACAACAACAACAATGGAAAGGGACCTGGGGTAGTCATATCAGATGACCTAAAGGTGGGCAAGCAATGAGAGGGCAGCAAGGAGGGCTTTGGGGATACTGGGATGCATAGGGAGGTGCATCACCAGTAGAAAACAGGAAGTTATTACCCCTCTGTACAGACAGTTGGTGAGACCCCATCTGGAGTACTGCGTGCAGTTCTGGAGACCCAATTTCCACAAGGACATAGACAGGATGGAGGCTGTTCAGAGGAGGGCAACTAAAATGGTGCAGGGTCTGCACTGGAAGACATATGAAGAGAGGCTTAAGGAGCTGAATATGTATAGCCTCGAGGAAAGGAGGGAGAGGGGGGACATGATAGAAACTTTCAAGTATCTCAAGGGAATCAACAAAGTCCAAGAGGGTAGCATCTTTCAAAAAAAGGGGTGTGCAAGAACAAGGGGCACAATTTGAAGATAGAAAGAGTGACTCAGAGGTAATTTAGGAAGTATTTTTTACAGAGAGGGTTGTGGATGCATGGAGCGGCCTTCCAGAGGAGGTTGTGGAGTCAAAAACAGTGGTGGAATTCAAGCATGCATGGGACAGACATAAGGCAATTCTAGGGGGTTGGGGTAGGAAGAAGTAGGCTGCTGGTTAACTAGGATCTGCAGCTTATCCATTAGGTAGGGAAATGGGCAGACTGGGTGGGCCAAGCGGTCCTTATCTGCCGTTAAAATCTATGTTTCTATGAGACCACTAGAGCAGAAAGGGAAGTGGAGAAACAAGGTTAAGTTGGCAGTCACAGGAGCTGTTGGTAGTGAGTTAGCCTAGGTAGTCTAGTTTTAAACATACCAATTGTTGGGGCAGAGGAGATGGTGGGGCTGAGGCCATTGAACCAGAGTTGCACTCGATAAGCAAAAGAGCATTGTCCCTGTGAAGTGTGACATTGGGGGACTTTCAGTAGCTGTAGCGTGGATCTCCTAAGGCACCATTTGTTAATTTGGTGTTGTAACAGAGTTGAGACCCCAGAAGGTGCAAGGCCAAGGTAGATTTTTTTCACCATGGAGCAGGTGAGAAACTTTATGCGGTTTGATAGTTGGAGCCAGCCGGTTTTCGTGTACAGGTCACATGTGTGGGTGAGACGGTGAGCACCAGTGATGAGCCGAAATGCCTTATTTAAGGCAGTTGAGAGGCGTCCAAGGGTTGTGGTTGTGGCTGAGCCATAAATGATGAGACCATAGTCTATTACAGAGATCACAGAGCTCAGGACTGCAACCTTCAAAGCTTCTGGCGTGAGGTGTGGTCTGTTTTTGTAGAGGAGACCAAGCCATATATTAGCAGCTCTAGCTACATTATCTACATGAAGTCCATAGGAGAGATTAGGGTCAATCTGTATCCCTAAGTATTTGAAGGACCCCACCTGATCTAGAGTGTTCCCCTGGGTGGTGGAGATAGCCAAGTGGTGTAGCTTGTGTGGGTTATGAGAGCTGCAGAAGAGCATAGATTTGGTTTTCTTGTCATTGAGGACCAGTTTATGATTAAGAAACCATGTCTCTACAGAACTGAAACCAAGTTGAAGGTTGTGTTGAAGAGCTGTAGGATCTTTGTGAGTGGAGAATACAACAGCATCATCGGCATACAGTATGACCTGCTCAGAGCAGTGGTAAAGGAGGGAGTTTAAGAAAAGGCTAAAAAGGAGGGGGCCCAGTATGGATCCCTGTGGGACACCCAAGTGAACAGGCAGGGTGTCAGAAAGAGCCTCCGCAATTTTTACTCTTTGCGACTGGTTTTCTAAGTAGCTTATAAACCAGAGAGAAGAGTCAGGTGATAGCCCGGCATTCAGTAGTTGGTGAATTAGTAGTCCATGGTGTACTGTGTGAAGGCCTTGGAGAGGTCGTGACGGCCAATGAGAAGGCCGTTGTGAGAAGGCCGCTGTCAAGGATGCAAAGCTACAGTGAACTCAAGAAGGGCTGTGGTGGTGCTGTGACCTTTCCAGAAGCTGTGTTGTTGTGGACAAGGTATATTGTATTTATCCAAGTGGTTGGTAAGTTGATCAGCCACGATGCACTTCGAGTGCCTTGAGAGTGGAGCAGATGGAGATAGGGCGATAATTTGAGTGATTCATCTTATCCCCACTTTTATGGACGGGTGTCACGGTGGCTGTTTTCCATAGGTCTAGGAATTTTCCACAGCTGAGAGAGAGGTTTAGGAATTTTGGTAATGGATGAATTACCTCATCGAGGGTGAGCAACAGAAGCTTAAGGTCAAGGGTGTCGCTACTAGATCTAGATTTAGAGATAGCTGCAGTAATATAGTGGTGAGCTTCATTCAGCCTTACCTCCCTGAAGTAGAAGAGGGGATGGTTAGACTGAGGGGCTGAGGTATTTGGGGAGTAGGCCCTGTTTTCGAAAAAGTCATGGGGTAGAACAGCACTAAGGTCTAAAAAAGCTGTGTCAAAGATGTTTGCGATCACCTTGGGGTCGAGGGTTGAGGATCCATCAACCATTAACATGGCCGGAGAGGTTTTTGGCTGCTTCCCTGCGACATCCTTGATATTATCCCAGAAAGCACGACCATTTCCCCATGTATTGGTGACAACATCTTTGTAATAGGTGGATTTCATTAGCTGTATGGCTTTTGTGCAGGCATTTCATGCTTGTTTGTAATTTTGGATGTCCAGTTGTTTGCCAGTGGCCCTGGCAACTGCCCAGAGGTGATCCCTTAGTTTCAGATGTGAGAGAAGAGCCGAGGTGATCCATGGGTTAGAGAGAGATTTTGTTTTGCACCTTTTAGCAGGCTTTGTTGAAAATTGAGATGAAGTGATCAAGAGCCAAGTTAACATCTGTTGCTTCATAGATGGGTAGCCAGTCTTGTAGAAGCAGGTATTGTTTGAGATGTGCAAGTTTTCCACGAGGAAGGACTCTGCTAGCGATAATTTTGGGAGGGGGCTTAAGGAATTTGTTATACCATGCACACATGACTGGGGAGTGGTCACTGAGAGAGTCTGGGAGAACGATCGTATGAGAAATCCTTGTGGGGTGAGTGGTGAGGACCCAATCCAAGAGGGTACTGGTGCCAGTCTTGTAGTTAATTCTAGTAGGGGAGTTTACCATTTGCGTGAGGTTAGCAGCTGAGATGGAGTCTTTATAGGCACTGGTGCTCGATGCTAACCAGTTTATGTTGAAATCCCCTAATAGAATAAGTTCAGCTTCAGGAGGATGAGAGTTGATAAAGTTTAGGACGTCGTTGAAGCCATGTTTAGGTCCCTGGTGGGATGTATCATCGGAGACAATAGTCAGGGCTTTATGGTTGGGACCTAGGATGATTTTATTGGCAGAATCTGGGCGAGGCAGAAAGTGATGGAGTTGCTACAGGGTGCCAAGACAGGGAGTCTTTGATATAGATTGCACAACCACCACCTTTTTTGGATATCCGGTCAAGCCTGTGGACATTGTAGCCCTGTATTGTTACTGCTGAGTCAGGAACTTTAGGTGTCAGCCAAGTTTCTACCACTGCAAGGATGTCAGGGTTGTGTTGGCATATGAAGGCTTGGAGTGCATCCAGCTTTGGTAGTAGGCTGCAGATATTAATGGTTGCAAGGATAAGGGCACCTGGAGTTTGTATGTGGCCTGGTCTACAAAAAGCGGGAGCTTGAAGGAGGCAACCTGAATCTTCCAGCGGAAAGGAAGATCTGATGACATGGGTCAGAGCCGAGTGATATACCACCCGGGTGGGTGGGAGGAGCTAGCTTGAAGACCTTCCGGCGATCCTCAAAGGGGAAAGGGAGATGCCAATAAGTGTGGACGAACAACATATCCATGATCCTAGAAAAGGTTAATTATTCTTTAACTCAACTGAAACTTAAAGTCACTTTTTTGAAGCTTTTTTCCTCCCCTGCCTCAGCATACCGTCCTACCTAACAACCTCCAGCCCTGTCAGCTTCTAGTTCCTCAACCAGTTTCCCTCTCCGAAGTATACATCTGATGGCCCTGGGCTCCCTAGTCATGCTGGGGCCTGAAAGTACTGATCTACATCCCCAAACTGAATTGCAATAATGTGTGAAATGTTGCAGCATTCCTTTTCTGATAGCGTCCGACTGTTTTTTCATTCTGCTTGCTGTAGATACTGTTTTGAATGGATAAGTATGTGGTTTGAAGTAAAATGAACTGACCCTAATTCCTTCTGTCTGTGATTCTTTGGGGAAGGGAGGTGAGTGCACTGATTATGTTGCTTTTGGAATTTGACTGCTGGCCCTACAGTAGCACTGCCACCTCTGTTGACACTGATACTATTGTTCAATCCATAGTCAGGGTGCTTGAGTACTGGTTACCATACTGGCAGAGGCAGGCTTTTTCCCCTGTTCTTCCTCAGGCTCCCCACTCCCTCATGCCACACACACAGCCACTAGTGGCACCACATGCCACAGGGTTGACAGCAAACATCTATCCCTTACAACAGAGCAGGCTCCCCAGCTCACCATGTCAGGCTGCTGAGGCACCAGCTTCTGTGCTAACCCTCCCAGGCTTGGATGTTTTGCCAAGAGGTAACTCTAGGGCTATCTGCAGGGTTAATGCATTGCTTATAGCTGGTGCAGAAATCAGCAGCCTGGCTGATGGCTGGAACCTCACGGTCCAGGAATATTATGACTGTTCTGCAGGAACTGTACTGGCTGCCAGTGCCTTGGCGCATCAACTTCAAGCTATGTTTGTTGATACACAACACCCCACATGATGTGGGCCCTGGCTGCCTGAAATACCTTTTAACCGAAGACACCCCCATCCTCCCCCTTCACTCCTCTGAGGTGGGCTTCTACTTGTTCCACACTCTCATTTGAAATTCCAAACATAGAAACAGAATTTGATGGTAGATAAGGACCACTTGGCTCATCCAGTCTGCTTATTTTCTGTACCTAGGTTAATACCGCAAACTACTTGATCTCTGGCTTAGCCCTCCCTTCACTAATGACTAAGGTTCCCTTATGCCTATCCCATGCATTGTTGAATCCTGCCACAGCTTTCACTTCCACCACCTCCGCTGAAAGGCTGTTCCAGGCATCCACTACTCTCTCTGTGAAGACGTACTTCCCTATGTTTCCCGAGTCTACCCCCTCCAGCTTCATAGCTTGTCTCCTTGTTCTTGAGCATCTTTTTTTCTGAAAAATGCTTCCCTCTTGTGCCTTTTTATATCTGTGAGGTATTTGAAAGTCTCTATCATATCCCCCCATCCCTATTTCCTCCAGGGTGTACATATTGAAGTCCTTTAGTCTCTCCTCATAGGGTCTCCGATGCAGACCCTGCACCATTTTAGTTTCCCTCCTCTGGACCGTCTCTACTCTATGTCCTTCCAGAGATGTGGTCTCTAGAACTGGACATAGTACTCTAGATGCAGTCTCACCAACCAGTTATACAGTGGAATCACCACGTCCTTCTCTCTACTGGTGATACCCCTTCCTGTGCACTCTAGCACCCCACTGGCTCTCCCCACAACCTTGTCACACTGTTTGGCCACCTTTAAGTCATCAGATATGATTACCCCCAGGTTTCTTTCCTGTTTACTGGTCGTAAGTGCCACTCCCCCCATCTTGTACTCTGCCCCTGGGTTTCTATGCCTTAAATGCATGATTTTGCATTTGTTTGCATTGAAACTTAGTTGCCACATTCTTGATCACTCCTCAAGCTTTCCTAGATCCCTATTCATTTTTTTCACACACACACCCAGGTGTCTATCCAACTGCAGATTTTAGTGTCATCTGTCAAAAGGTACACCTTCCCTTCTAGTCCCTCTGCAGTGTCACTAATAAAGACATTAAACAGAATTGGTCCCAGTACTGAACCTTGTGGCACCCCGCTGGTCACCGTCCTGTCCTCGGAGTGAACTCCATTTACCACCACCCTCTGACCTATCCCCCAACCAATTCCTTACCCAGTTTACCACTTTTGGCCCCACTCCTAGGCTGCCCAGCTTGTTTACTAGTCTCCTTTGTGGAACGATGTTGAAGGCCTTACTAAAATCTAAGTAGGCCACATCTGCCACTCCACCCTAATCTACTTCCCTGGTCACCCAGTCAAATAAATCTGTCAAATTTGTTTGACATGACCTCCCCATGGTGAATCCATGCTGCCTCGGATCCTGTAAGTTGCTGGTATCAAGATTTTTCACAGTCCTTTTCTTCTGCAGTGAGTCCATTAATTTCCCCACCACTGAGATCAGGCTGACTGGCCTGTAGTTTCCAGCTTCGATCCTGCTACCACTTTTGTGAAATGGGACTACATATGCTTTTCTCCAGTCCTCAAGACCACTCCTGTCTCTAGTGAGTGCTTGAACAGGACTGTCAGAGGTGCAGCCAGCATCTCTCTGATCTCCTTCAATATCCTTGGATGTATCCCTTCTGGCCCCATTGCCTTGTCCACTTTCAGATTTGCGCATTCCTTCAGGGCTCTCTCCTCTGTAAATTAACTAATGTTCACCTCCCTTCCTTCGATGCTCCTGTCAATTAACTGTGATCACTCACCTTCCCCTTCCTTCATAAACACTGAACAAAAATAATTGTTAAGAATGCCTGCTTTTTCCTGGCCCCCCTCCACACACTCCTCCACTTCCCTCCTTAGCTTTACAATCCCTCCCTTGTTTTTTCTCCTTTTGCTTACATATCTGAAAAATGTCTTATCCCCTTTCTTTACTGCCTGTACTATTTTCACCTCTGCTTCTCCTCAGGGGATAGAGCCTTTGGGGTCGCCGCACCTCTTATATGCAGCTCCCTTCACATATCCACAGAGCCCCATAAGTGGAAGTTTTTAAAAGGATACTAAAACGTTTATTTTTAACTTAGCATTTGTAACCACCTAAACTGACTCCTGACCAGTCTATATGCTTACACTGGAGGCAGTATAGCGCAGTGGGTTAAGGCTCTGAGCTGCAGATCTGGAGACCTGGGTTTGAATCCCACAGCCTCCTAGATGTATACTGTGTGATCCTGAGCAAGTCACTTAACTTCCTTGTGCTCCCAATCTCATCTGGAAATAAGCTTCCGCTTAGTGTGCTACTCCTGGTTAAACAATGTTCCCTTTACAGGGTTATTTTCTATTATTATTAAATTTATGATTGTTTTTACTTGAATTATTCTTGCTCTCTGTATTGCGCCCAGAGCCTCTCGGATGGGCACCTAACAAGTAAATTGCCTTGTCTTGCCACTCCTATCAGATACTCCGAGCTTGAGTGATCCCTCACAGGGGTGTGACACACTGTTGGGCCACTGATCAGCCCCTAAACTTAAAATCTCTCTGAGCCACTAAGAATTACATTTATAGGTTATCACCCCATAATGCAAGATCACAAAAATATGGAATTCTGATGACTTGAAAACCAAAATATTAATATATAACATTTCCCCACCAATAGCCCTAAAACGAAAGTACCTCTTCAAATGGATGGCAACGAAAATAAAATATTTAGGAATTCGTCTGCCTCTTAACCTGAAGGTATTGGAATTGGTGAGTTACAAACCTTTAACGTTTAACATCCAATCAGATCTTAATAGATGGTCCCCTATAATTTTTCCATTTCACCAGAGAATAACTATTACAAAAATTAAAATTTTACCTCGATTTCTGTATTTTATACAGAACCTTCTCAGTTTCCCATCTTCCTTTTATCTCAAATCCTGGGATAAAATGATTTCTAATTTTATATGGGGGCAGGGTTGACCCAGGATCAAGTTATCTATCTGGAAGCTGTCTTTAGTTCAAGGAGGGTAGCTTTGCCAGACATTACTCTTTATGCTAATGCTACATTCCTGTGTATTATCCTTATGTGGCTGGCAGAAGATTATCAAACCCCTTGGAAAACTTTGGAATTTCAAAGTAATGATTTTTTCGTTATACAAAAGATACTTTTGTCCTCTGAGGGCAGATCCTTACCTCCAAGTACCTTTACTATAATAACAGCTAATATATACTGGATATGGAAAAAATTAAGACAAACAAAAATAATTCATCCCACTTATAATAAATTGTAAACTAATCATGGAGGAAGACACATTCCAACCAAATTTCATAGATCTGGCTTTCAAAAGATGGAGGCGACTTGGTCTATCGCATTTCTATAAATTTTATCACCTCAAGGCATTAATACTTTTAACACAATAAAATCCCAGTTCTCTTTAAGTAGTTGGGACCATTTCTGCTATTTCCAGGTTTGTAATCATATCCTTAGAAATTCCTACATACAACGTACATTGCCGTACCCACTATTGGGCCTACTGAAACTATTTGATGAAGCCCTGCGGGGTGGTGTGGGGAAACGTGTTCAAAAATGTTATAAAAAAGTAAGATATAATCCAAAGTCCATCAAAACTCATATATTTATTAAACTCTTTTTCTTCACACCCATATACATGAAGCAACAGTTTCGTGGCTTAACGTCACTTCCTCAGGCCAATCGTATATGAACAGTGGGCCAGTTCACTTCTCAAAATTTCCATCCACTTAATAGTAATCTTGCTAGGAAAACCACATCTAATATGTTTTTGGCAAGTGTCCTCATGAATTGAAAGCGGCTGCTGTTAACCTATTCTTACACGGAGCTCAGTTGCTCATTGCTTTCATTAAACCATGTTTTGTGTCTTTTTCAACTTACTTGCTCCATGCTGTGCCCCTCATCTCAGGCAAAAGACTGCCTTCTGGAAGATTACTATTAAGTGGATGGAAATTTTGAGAAGTGAACTGGCCCATTTTAGAGTGTGACCAGATGGTAATAGGAACAGGGCGGCATGGTGCTTGTTTTGAGAGTAATATATCAGGACTTCTAGATCAGTGGAGTTCAAATAAATTAAACTTAAGTGTCAACACTGTTCATATACGATTGGCCTGAGGAAGTGACGTTAAGCCACGAAACTGTTGCCTCATGTATATGGGTGTGAAGAAAAAGAGTTTAATAAATATATGAGTTTTGATGGACTTTGGATTATATCTTACTTTTTTATAACATTTTTGAACATTGAAGTCTATAAGTAAGATTGTCCAGAATTACACTATATGTAAGGGCATCCTGTATCAACACTAGTAGTAGGGTGTGGGGAAACACCTGGTTGGATCAATTTATAGGGCTCTGAGGGATGACTCGACCCAAAACACTAAATCCATTCTTTTGGAATGGCATAAGGACCTTGACCTTGAAATTCCCTGGGAGGACTGGTTGAAGGCAACAATTTATGCCATTAAAGTCACCTCCTCCCCAACATAGCGTGATTTTGCCTGGAAGTGCAGAATGAGATTTTTTCACTCACCGGCGGTTCTTAGACATTATCTACCTGAGAGGTTTGGCCATTGTTGGCGGAGCTGTGGCTGTCAACAAGCTTCACTTGGTCATATCTTCTGGCTATGCCCATATTTGATGTCATTTTGGAGCTCACTGCAAGATAAAATCTCTAGATGTCAAGAAGAAAATGTTGAGCTCACAGGAGAACAGGTCTTGCTGTCTCTCTACCCTGAACAGTCTCCGCCTTGGCAGAAAACGCTTCTTCCAATTTTTTTACTTGCTGCCAAGAAAGCAGTGACTAGAGGATGGATGACGGACAAGATATCTACATTATTAGACTGGAGATCGATTATGAAACAGATATATTATATGGAAGGCCTTAACTCCAATATCCAGCATAAAGGACCCAACTACATGCAAAAATAGAGGAGATGGGCAATTTATCATGCCTCTCTTGATCCAGAATTTTCTTCTTAAATAGAGATGAGACTGGAGTATGGACAAGAGTGGGAGGAGGGAGGATTAGAGAAATGGGATACTGGGAAAATATCAAGAGATAACTTCTTCAGGTTTCTCAGAAATAATATTAAAGGTCGGGGTGAAGAAATAGATACATGCTGATTAGTTACGTCCAAGGTATTTGGATCCAGGCTGGATAAACATGTTGGAAATTTCCCAAATATGGGAGTAATTTTATGTGAAGTAGATCCCGAAAGTATGTTGATGATAATCAATATTTTTAATAATGTAAGTACGGTAAAGTGATGTACCATACAAGATAATATGTACTAAATGTGTGTGTAATAAACTCAATAAAAAGTACATTGAAAAAAAAAAATTAAAAAAAAATATGGAATTCTGAATGATTTGTAAAGTGCTCAAGAATGTGCAGCAAGAACAAAGTCCATACAATGAAACAAAAAAAGTAGTTTCACATATCACTCAGTAATGTTTACAACAGTAATCCAGAATTTCATAATAGCATAAAACACTCCCTAGTGGCCCATACTGTCAGATGTTGATTGCTTTTACTGAGTATTATGTTGCTTTACATTCAGCTTGGAATGCATAATCACCATTTCAGATCATTATTTGGACTGTCAAATGGAGTCTGGCCCGGGTCGCACCTGAAAATAGGCACTTGGCTGTCTAGTGTGATTTACCCGGTTAACAAAAGCAAATAAATAAATAAATACATAGAAACATAGAATTTGATGGGAGATAAGGACCTCTTGGCCCACCTAGTCTGCCCATTTCCCTACCTAACAGATAAGCTGCAGATCCTAGTTAACCAACAGTCTACTTCCTCCTACCCCCCCCCACTAGAATTGCCTTATGTCTGTCCCATGCATTCTTGAATTCCCCCACTGTTTTTGACTCTACGACCTCCTCAGGAAGGCCATTCCATGCATCTACAACCCTCTCTGTGAAGAAATACTTCCTCACATTACCGCTGAGCCAGCCCCCCTCTATCTTCAAATTGAGCCGCCTTGTTCTCGCACATCCTTTTTCTGAAAGATGCCACCCTCTTGGACTTTATTCAGCTTCTTTATTGGCTGAGGCCTGGTCACATGCTACATTCAGTATAAAATCTTCCATAAGCATGCTGTCATATCGTAACTGCAAAACTGAAAGGCATGATAGTCCTGCTAGCTGAGTAACAACACAGAGGTCAAAGATCATTATGCTAATGAAAGGACCACAAAATCCAGTCACATCACAAACCCAAAGTCCCTCACCTCAATGTAACCAGCCCACCCCAAAAGGCAAAAATGAAGCACAGAAACAAACTGCAAACCCACATACCAAGGAATAAAACAAAAATAACAAAGAAAATAAAACACCACAGTACAAATGGCAAAAAAAAAAGTAAAAATAAAAGTAAAAAAAATGGAGGAAAACAATTACAAACT
Organism: Neoceratodus forsteri; assembly: GCA_016271365.2. Lineage (NCBI taxonomy): Eukaryota > Metazoa > Chordata > Ceratodontiformes > Ceratodontidae > Neoceratodus > Neoceratodus forsteri. Next base: position 833,974,270 of record CM028133.1, read on the forward strand.
GCCTTCATGAAGCCTTTTGTTACTACCTCAGAAACATCTCTAAAACAGTGCCTAAGGGCACCGACTACAAAAGTATACACAGACTAAATCACAGACAACCGAATATTTCAAAACTTAAGGTTTTGGAAGAAAAACAGACTCATAGAACAAGTTGACTACCTCATGGCTAAAGCCTGTTTCTAAGAGAAAATGTGCTGATGTCATTCATGTCTTTAGATTCTTAAAGCCACAGTACCAATCATTCAAGATATCTACATTCATGTTATAGAGTGAGGAAGTGCTCTTGACCAGTCAGATTGTTCCTTCTCCCTTCATGAGACACTCACAGTCTGCAAAGTGTCTCACATGCAGATATTCTGAAAACGGGCAAGTTCGGGTAAAGGTTTTCAAATCTTTAGTATAATTTTTAATCAGCTTCAATCAATAAAAAATAGTGTAACAGGCTGGATGTCATCAGTAACAAGGCTGTAATTCCATTGAGAAATTCTTATGACATCATAACTCAGCAAAACTCGCGTGGTTTATGATGTCACTGGAATCCTGAGATAAAATGACAAGCCTAGTTACTGCTGGTTTCCTATTTGTTATTGTTTGTAATATGTGGAACACTTCAAGCATTCCATCTCAAAATGCCATTGATTTGATGTCAGAATAGTATTAGGACTTTCTGATGTCAGTGTGATGGAATTATGACTTTTTGATGTCACTGATTCCCTACAGGAAAAAATGACACCCATATGTTACATATAGACTGAAAAATGGGTACGTGTGATATACAAGGAAATAAACCCATTGAGGGGGCTAACTAGATCATAGAGCCACGAGCCCAAAGGGCTCGTGGCTTTAGGATCTGGTTAGCTCCCTTGATAGGTTTATTTCTGTGTACAGAAGACTTACCCATCTTTTATATAATACATTGGGATGGATACTGTTAATTTTTATCACAATTGGGTATACAAGGAAGGAGTATGAATGGAGAAAACTGATAACCGCTTCTATGGGGAATGTCCCATCCATGTAATATATCAATATTGTCCTGGTGACGGCCACTCTTACAGTTGTAAGAGTGGTCTCATGGGCATTCTTAGGGTACCAGAATCACTCAGTTTCATTACCCTAAGGATGCACATGAAACAACTCATATAAATGAAACAGTGGCCTCTATAGAAGTATTAATGTGCAGAAGCTGCCCATAAACCACTATGATTCATTTATCATAAAACCTCACTGATTAGTAAATAAGACATTTCAGAGTGGCCATATTCTAAAAGATAAGGGACCTCAGCATGAAAGTACTGAGGTAAGGGATACCTGGAAAAGGCATGGCAATATACTCATGCAGAACCAGTCTAAATTCTTCTGTGGTGATTTGCATATAATTCCCATGATGCCTTGTATTAGTTATGTATGTGTGAGTAGGTATAATATCTCATAACATGCCTTGGTGGTTTACATCCATTCGCTTCACCTTGGGTGGAAAGTCCATTGGGTCCGGATGGGTTATCCTCTGGTGTCATTTTATTTTCAAAGGTTCGGGGGGGGGGGGCAACAGGCATAACAAACACCAAACAAACAGTTAAACAAATCATATGAACATACAAAGAAGCCAGCAGAAGAATGCCATTTGGTCTATCTAGTCTGCTGGTATTACAGTGTCCACAGTTTGAGCTACTGGCCCTGTCCTCCCTCCCTACTCCTCCCATCCTCCCTACCCATAATCCTTACCTCCCCCCTATGCCTATACCAGCCTCTCTTAAAGCAGCCCACTGTCTTTAATGAGATCACCTCTTCTGGCAGTGCATTCCAAGTGTTCACCACCCTCTCTGTGAAGAAGTGTTTCCTGACTTCCCTCCTAAACTTCCCACCCTCCAGCTTAAGACTGTGCCCCCTCTTGTTATGGTTGCCAGTCAGCTTAAAGAGACTCTCCTTATCAACCTCATTTATCCCTTTCACGTACATGAAGGTCCCAGTCATGCCCCCCCTCTTGTCCTCAACCTCTTCTCATATGCCTTACCCTACCGACCTGCTATCATCTTTGTAGCCCTCCTCTGGACCTTCTCCAGCAGGTTAATGTTCTTTTTGAGGAGTAGGCACCAGTACTGAACCCCTTACTCTCGATGAGGCCTTACCAGGGACCTGTACAAAGGCAGTATAACCTCTCTCCTACTACTGAAGCCCCTAGATATGCATCCCATCATCTTGTTTGCCTTTGCTGCTGCTTTCTTGCACTGTGTGGAGTGCTTCAGGTCACTAGTGATTATCACTCCCAGGCCTTTCTCCTCCTCTGATGCAGATATTCGGACTCCACCCAGGTAGTACTCTGTCTTGGGATTCTTGGCTCCAATATACATAACTTTGCATTTTTTTGCATTGAAGCCAGGCTGCCAGATCCTGGACCACCTCCCCAGCTTTTCTAAATCATCCTATAGGTCCTGTATCCCTTCAGCTGTGTCCACTCTCCCACAGAGCTTGGTGTCATCTGCAGATAGGCACATTTTGCCTTTAATGCCATCCCCAATGTCATTGATGAAGACATTGAACAACACCGGCCCCAGCACCAAGCCCTGTGGGACCCCACTGGTTACCTCTCTGGTGCCAGATAACTCTCCCCCTACAACCACCCACTGGGTTCTGTTCCTCAGCCAGTTTTCCACCCATCTGTTCATCTTTTCCCCAACCTGGAGATCCACCAACTTCCTGATCATCCTTTTATGGGGCACAGAGTCAAAGGCCTTTTTGAAATCAAGATGGAGGATGTCTGCTGTTTGGCCCCTGTCTACTGTCTTAGTGACACAGTCAAAGAAGTCAATCTGATTTGTTTGGCACAATCTCCCACCCTCCATGAACCCATGCTGCCTCGCATCCTGGAGACTATGCTCCTCTAGATATTCCACTAACCTTTCCTTTAGTATGGTCTCCACGAGCTTGCCCACAATGGAGGTCAGAATGACTGGTCTGTAATTCCCTGGGTCATCATTGGGACTGCTTTTGTGGAGGGGCACTACATGTGCTGTTCTCCAGTCCTATGGTACTATGCCTAACTCTAGTGAACTATTAAATAGGTCTGGCAGTGGCCCTGCCAGCTCCTCAACCAGTTCCTTTAGTACCCTTAGATGTACTCTGTCCAGGCCTGGTGATTTGTCCATCTTCAATGCCAGCAGCCCCTCCCTCACTCTATACTCCTCTTTCACTACATCTTTGTTCCCATCACCCCCGGCTCCTCTTCCCCCTCCTGAAGGCACTCGTCTGTCCTTCTCCCTGGTGAAGACAGAACAGAAGTATTCATTTAGTATCTCTGCTTTTCTCCCATTATCCTCCACTAACTCCTCCCCTTTCTTAAGCCTAACAATCCCTTCCTCCTTGTCCCTTTTCTCACTTATATAGCAAAAGAAAGCCTTCTCTCCCTCCTTAATTCCTTCAGCTGTCTGCAGCTCCTTCTGTGCCTTTGCTTGCTGGACTTCCTTACTTGCCTCACTAGCCAACCTTAGGTAATTTTCCCTATCCACCTCTCTCTTGGTCTTCCTGAATTTTCTATAGTATTTATTTATTTAAACTTTGGTAACTGGATAGGCCCACTGAGACCATTACAGTGCCTTTTTCAGGAACCAGTTGGACGCTTTGGCACTTGTATTCTTCCCCCTCAGCCTAACGCACTCAACTGTGGCAACCAGTATTCCTTGCTTATTGATGGACCACCTGTGGTCCACCCCCATATCTGCTCTGATGCCCACCAGGTGGCTTCTTAGCACTTCACCCATTTTCTTGAATTCTGCTCTCCTGAAATCCAAGATTTTAGTCTTAGTCGGGATGCTTTCCCTGCCCATATCCAACTGGAATCACACTGTGCAATGGTCACTTCCACTCAGTGACTTCCTGACCGTTATTTTCTGTACATGCTCCCCCTTTGTGAGCACCAGATAAAGAATTGCCTCAGCTGTTGTTGGTTGTGTCACACCCTGAGTCAGGAACCCACTCTGCAGTCCTTCCAGGATCACCTGACTCTTAACACATGTTGTGGATGCTATGCTCCAGTCCACCTTGGGCAGGTTGAAGTCCCCCACAATTACCACCTCTCCATTCCCCACAGCTTTCAATATTTATGAGCTCAGTTCCCTGTCCCTCTTCTCATTCTGATTGGGTGGTCTGTAAACCACCCCCAACCTCACCTTTCTCCTTCTGCACCTCCAGCAACTCCAAAACAAAGAATGAAGATTTATCAAGTTTTCAAATTTATTGTAGACATCCCAGAGGCCCTCAGGTCCTGGCCCAGTGTTTTGCCCACTGGGCTTCCTTAGGGGATAATGGTCTATGTAAAATATAACATACAATCCTTTAAGGTTATATACAACCAATGTCTATTATAGCTAACATAGAAACCGAAAAGGAGATAATGACGGCAGAAAAAGACCAATGGTCCATCCAGTCTGCCCGTATTTCCCTGTCTAACCCTAGTATCTACTGTCCATCCAAGGACCTAGCCCTCCTCATCCACACTCCCCCCCTTCCCCCTCCCAGTTTCTGTCGCCCCAAGTAGCCACTATACCTTTACTCTGTCCCAACCGTTCTTGAAACCATTAATGGTTTTAGAGCTCACCAGCTCATCTGATTGACTGTTCCACAGTCCCACCACCCTTTCTATAGAATAATACTTCCTCATGTCCCTTCTGAACTTCCCTCCTGTCAGTTTCCACTCAGGCGCTCATGACCTTGAATTGTTGCTCATGCTAAATAATTCCTACCAGTTCACCTTGTATATTTCTTTCAGGAACTTGAAGGTCACTACCATATCTCCCCTCTCCCTTCTGGTCTTTAGTGAGTACATGTTCAGTGCCTTGAGGTGTTCCTCATATCACCTACCCTGTTGGCCCTGAATTATCTTTGTCACCTTTCACTGCCCGTGTACAGGTCACTGGTAAGGCCGCATCTAGAGTATGGAGTTCAGTACTGGTACCCACACCTCAAAAAGGACATTAACCTGCTGGAGAAGGTCCAGAGGAGGGCTACAAAGATGATCGTAGGTCAGCAGGGTAAGGCATATGAGGAGAGGTTGAGGGCACTGAACATGTACTCCCTGGAAGACAGGAGCGAGAGAGAGGGGGAACATGATTGGGACCTTCAAGTACTTGAAAGGGATAAATAAGGTTGATAAGGAGAAAATCTTTAAGCTGAGTAGCAGCCATAACATTAGGGGGCACAGTCTTAAGCTGGAGAGTGGGAGGTTTAGGAGGGAGGTCAGGAAGCACTTCTTCACAGAGAGGGTGGTGGACACTTGGAATGCACTGTCATAATAGGTCATCTCATTGAAGACAGTGGTCAGCTTTAAGAGAGGCTGGGATAGGCACGGGGAAAGTAAGGATCGTGGGTAGGGAGGAGAGGAGGAATGGGGAGGGAGGGCCGGGACATTAGCTCAAGCTGTGGACCCTGCAATATAAGCAGACTAGATAGACCAAATGGCCTTCTGTTGGCTTCTTCGTATGTTCATGTGTTCATATCTGTAGCATGTCTTTACTTTTCCTAAGGAGAGGACTCCAGAACTGGGCACAGTACTCCAGGTGTGGCCTCACCAAAGATCTGTAAAGGGATAATAATAACTGGGGCATGTTTTCTCCCATAGGAAACCTGGGTTATAATTTGCTGTTATAACCCACGGGTTATAACGGCAAACATATGCCAGGTTCCCAATGCTCCATGCATGTGCCTGCCTCTGCTCTCTACTGGTGCCAGACGCTTCACCAGTCAACCGGACACCACCAAGATCACTCGGGCGGTAAGAGAAAAAAAGAAAATTGCCTCTCTGCTCTTGCTTTGCTCACTAACTTTAAAAAAAAAAAGATTTCACCAGCCGCTTGGCCACAGACAGCGGACTGCCCATTATCCACACTGGCGGCTGTTTTATTTTATATAATTGCTGTGAAAACACTCCCCAGCAATTATATAAAATAAAACATGGGGTGGTGTGTTTAACTCCAGATCTTACACACACCCCTCAGTGTTGGTTGCTTAAATAAACCCCTTGAGCTTCGCTCTCAGGGTTTATGTAGTATCCAACACCTTGGGGTGTGTGTAAAATCCTCATTAAACACACCACCCCATGCATTATTCTATATCTAGTACCTCTTTCCTTCTGTTGTCAGTACCTCTCCTGATGCATCCTGACATCCTATGTGCCTTACCACAGGTCTTGTTGGATTGATTTGATTGTTTGAGGGAGTCACTGATGATAACTCCTAGGTCCCATTCTTCGTCATAATGCTAAGCCTCACCCCGTCCATCCAGACTCTGTCCTCATCTTCGAACATGAAACTCTTAAAAAAACAATCTATAGTCAGACCATATTTATCTACCTACAGCTTGCCTCCCAAATTGCTCCCAACAATTTGTCAGTACACAATGCCTTTTTGTGGTATAGGTTTCTTGTTCTCTTTTTTATAACTGAGTGGATAAACAAAGTGCCATTTCTGAACTGACAAATGTTGAGAGCTATTTAGGAGGTTGTATTCACATAAATATGTTCTAAATATAAATCGTCTTTTTAAGAATTTGATGTCAGATACAGTATATATAGACATGCATTGTATATAATATTAAAAGAGTGTATGTTACATTTTATGTAGGCATTCCTCCCGGAGGAAACCCAGTGGGCAAAATGTTGGGCCAGGACCTGAGGGCTGCTGTGACGTCTATAATAAATTAGAAAAATGGATGAAGCTCCATTCTTTGTTTAGGAGTGGCTAGGTCTTTAAAATGTTTGGTTCTCCTTTGGTAGTAAATTCCTCTCTCTGCATGTTACTATGGTGTAATACTTTCTTATGCTTTACATATGGACCCCGTTGATAGGATGCTACTCTTTAAAGGGAACTGTGTTGAACCAGCGAGTAATTTTGTCTTGTAGAAGCTGTTCTAAAATACTGGTTCTGGCCAGCCTGTCAGTAGAGCGGTAGCACTACCACTCATGATGCTGCCGATCCAAGTTCAGGAACAAACTCGGGTCATCGAAGGGCCAACTGGGGGAGGAGGCTTGAGTGTCCAAGGACCACTTGTCTCTGGGGGGTGGGGGGAGCATCGACTCGGCATGTGCCTAGCCTCTGGGGGTAGCCGGATGAACAGCACACCTGAGTCTACATAGGGAGGAGGCATGACAGACATCAGCTGTTGCCTTAGCATCAGCTCACGTCACCCCTACGGAGGGACATACATGAAAAATGCTTGGCCCCAGTGTGACACTGGCAAGAGGGCTGGACATTTGGCTCTCGCCCACTGGCACCACAGCCCTCGGAGAATGTACCCCGACAAGATATTAATGTATGAGTGTGGGGGGGGGTTTGAAACAGGGGGCCCTCTTCCACTTCATCCCCACCTGGAAGGTAAAGCCATGGCTCTGTGGGGGGCCTCCCGAGGACCGGGTGCGTGGAGGGTTAAGTCAGGCGACAGTGCCAAAGTTAAGGGGGCTAATAAATAGAAATTACAAAAAAATTAAAAATACTGATTCTGATTGTAAAATTGTTCCCTTCCTTACTGACCTGTCAGTAAACTCAGTGGGTGTTTCTGATTTACACATTGTTGGTAAGTTTAACTTTAGAACTGTATGATATAGCAGATTTCCCTTTTGGCCACAGAGTTTTATAGTAAAACATAGATGCAGTGTAATAGCTATATAAGAGCTTAAGGGGCAGTCACTGTGCAAGCTTCCCTACACTGCCCAGCCAATGTACCTAAAGCCTGTCAAGGTGAGACCACCACATAAATGGGAGGATCATGCAGACTCCATGCCCATTTTCATCCTATACCAGACATGTTAGACCACCAACAAGGATTACTGTAGTGTCCTCCTTCTTCTGCCACGTGGGGTGGGCATAAGTAATCCTTTGGGGAACTTGTAAACTTCAGCTCCTTAATGGAAATGACTCTTAAAGGTTCTTAAAGCCACAGTACCAAGCATTCAATATGTCTACATTCATATTATAGAGTATGGAAGTGCTCTTGACCAGTCGTATTGTTCCTTTTCCCTGTATGAGACACTCACAGTCGCAAAGTGTCTCACATGACTTCTACTTCAGACTAAGTGCTGCTTGGTGTCAGAGCTAAGACTGCTACTCAGCAAGTGGTGGATGCCTGGCACGTTGGAAAGAGCATCTGAATGGGAGCTGCAGTGATGACGTGGGCTGTTGGATGAACTGCCACTAAGTCCATCCCTGTGCAGGGACACGAGGGTCAAATCTAGTACAAGGCTCATCTGGACTGGTAGAAGTAGCCTTATTCATTGAGGACATCCACCTGTGGGTTGAATGAGCTCTTGCAGTGTTGTTTGTTTTCTCTTTTACAGGGACCCCCAAGATGTGAGTGACCTGGGAAGAAGTGGAATGATCACTGGAATTTTCAGATGTCAGCAGCCCAAGGTCAAGTGACTGGACATTGCCACGTGGGCACTGGACTCATACTCTACTTTATGGTTTTTCTTTGCTATATACAAAATGTGTAATATAATGGTGTTATATTGGTATACATGTGGGTGTTGTCCACCTTTAGGGTAAGATAGTAGTAGTTTAGTAGTAGCTGTTTAGCGTGCACCAGTTCTGTAGATCCATTGGAGGAGTATTTGGACTTGGGTCATGGAGATGGTGCCAACAGACTTTATTAAGGGTGGAATGGCTAGGACCCTTGCACTCCACAGAAGTGGGAGGGTGTCCTCAGATCACTGCTTGGGAAGGCGGTTGTGGACTGCTCCATCCACTGGAAGTTGGTTATTGAGTAGGTTCCTGGTTCACACCAGGAGTGCATGGCTGTGAATCATGTTGTCTCCTTCATGGCTGGGCAAGAGTGAATTTCTGGGTTGACACTCTGGGTGAATAGCAGACCACTGCACCTCCCGGGAGTGGAAGTGGGGTGTGAAAAGGGTCCTCACTGATGTGTGGGATGCTGTTTGTGCTGCTAAGCACAGGGTGGAGAGTAGAAGGAGCCTGGTTCCTTCAGGACCAGGTGAGAATGACCATGGTTCTCACCTCATTCCTAGAGACCATGCTGCTTATGAGTTTGTGGGTGGTTTGGCTACCCCATAAAGACCAAAAGATGATGGAATATACAGCAGTTGTTTGGTTGGGGAGTGTGCAATGCTCTTTTTCTTCCACTAGGTGGGGTCAGATATTACAAATGCCCTGGGGAAGTTAGTTTAGACTCTGAGGGGTTAATTAATAGCTAGTGCTTCTCAGTAGGAGGAGCATAAGGGTATACATAGATAGGCTAGTCATTTTTGGGGAGAGTTATGTTGGTTGGTCCCTGGGGGTTCTGTGAGACTGAATAGGCTATTCATTTTTAAGCAGAGTTATGTTGGTTGGTCCCTGGGGGTTCTGTGAGACTGGGTTTTCCAGGGACCCAGGAGAAACCATGCTGGAGCTCCTCCCTTTTAGGAAACTCTGAGCAGCAATATATAAGGGAGCCTCAGAATGAGTTGCTACTTGCAGAATGAGAAGACAAGCAGGAGCCCTGGACCAAAGTAGAGGTTGTTCAGGGACCATGAAGGTCCTGTGTTAAGAGTCCACTCCTATGGATCTGTTGGAACCCATGGGGAGCCAGCATTGCACTCACTAGGGCTTCTGTCTGCCCATAGATGCTAGCACATTTTCAGTAAGTTGAAAGAAGTTTTTTCCTCATGGGAGTGTGGAAGTGGAGTAGGACTGCATTTCAAGGCCTGAATGCCCATACTGATTGTGAGTCAGGTGTTGTTGCACTACAGAGTCATTTGTTTGGACTGAGTACTGAGACTGGTGCTGTCACACCGCATGCTGTTGAACCAGGGACAGTAAAGAGCCATTTATATACCCGATCATTCATGTCTGGCTTGCTGTTTGAGAAACTGAACTAACCATTGCCTGAGTGTAACAAGTTTTCCACAGTGAGGTCTACATCCTGGGCTCAGGGCCATCTAAATCATGGAGGCTGTCTGCAGTGGGAGGGAGCAGCCACCTGTGAGGAAAGAACACATGGAAGACCTACTGGAGTGAAAACAGAGCCACAACACAACATTTGTTGAGTCCCTCCACTCTTAGATCCGAGGTGTTAGGAAATAAAAATGTTGATGGTGTGCACCCCACTTTGAAAGTCATGTACTGTACAACCACCACCAGAAGCTATCTACAGTATTAGGAAGTAAGCAGGTTACCAGGCCCTCCCCAAAAAGGGTGCCAGGTTTTTGTGATAAACTGGACTGAGAACCATCCTAACTTATTTCACATAGGCCACTGAAAGCCATCAGATAATATGACTTTCAGCCAGTATTGACAGTAACCTAGAGGTGAAAGACTCCTTAAAATGCCAATCCACTGAGACATCCAGTACCCTCTCTTAATTGGCTATTCAAGATGTGGTGCTTGCTAGAAGGATCATAAGGTGAGTTGGTTTAGCCTGAGGTGCTCATGTCTGCCCAGAGAGTAGTCGATGAATTTTTAAAAAGAGCTTTCACCAGCTTTTAATTTCAAATCAAGCAAGCCCCTAGCTGGGTGAAGCCATTAACAAGTGACTTGGATACCCAATCATTGGCTGTCGCTATGGACATTAGGGTGGATGTTTCGAGCCATCAAGTTGTGACTGACAGATTCAATCATTTCCCTGGTGTGTATAAGATCTGGTTGTAAAGTCTTTTTGTATCTCTCTCTCTTTCAGTCTCTACATCCTTCCTTTGCTTGTCATTTATCCCATCGGTCCATCAGCCAGTCAGCACCTTTATTAAACCTAACCTCATCCCTTTACTAATTATGCTTTATATTTAGTGTAATGGTGTCTTACAACAGTATCTGACTGCAGTATTATCCATTGATAGGAAGCAATTTGTCTACATCTTTCAGAAGATTTAGTACCAGGCTGAAGATGCTCTGTTCACAATATTAAGCTGCACCTTATTCTAATAAGCAGTAGCACTTTAAAATGTACACTATCTAGTCGTTGTTTGTGTAGCCTTTCTCTGTTAATGTGCACCTTCTCTGCATAACTGAACTTCCTGAGGGTTTATATAATACTGCTGCTGAGTGACTCTGGGCTCTGCTTGTAAGTGAGAAGGTACATATCAAGAATCTTATCCTGAACAACCAACTTCAAAAAATAAATAAATAAGCACTGGCCCCATGGCACTGAGGGTTGAGGCTCTGGATGCCACACACTCTGTCATGCCCGAGACCCGGGTTTGGGAGCAAACCTGAGTCACTGGGTGTCAGCCGGTGGGGGAGATGGTATGAGCATCTGATGACAGCTCACCTTCTCCAGGGAGGGAGGGATGAGGGCTCTGGCAACAGTATACCTCCTGGCAACAGCGGCCAGGGGTATTAATATGTCAGCCTTCGCTCACTGCAATGGTGGGTCATGGCAGATTGTATGGTGCACACGGGAACATGTGCCCCCCCCGAATGTCAGTGCACATCTGCACTCACCATCAGGGGGCAAGGAAACTAAGCACCAGGAACACAGATAAGCCCTAACGTCTGAGTGGACGATGTTGCTCTGCAGCCCCATGCCCATTGCCGGATCCTACCCTCCTGGGTCCCAATACCCCCAATCTTCACTTCTGCATTCATGACATTGGATTTCAGGTAAGGAAGCACTGAGGAGCAGAAGGTGGCCCTACCTCGGGGGGTGCAGGCTGAGAGGTGGCCTGCAGATGTCTTGTGGGTGGGTTGGATGCCAGGGTCCCCAGGTAGGGGAAGTCAGAGCTGGGAAACAACTGAAGTAGTCCTAAGAGTTTGGTAACCGGAGGAAAGAAAGTTTTAAAAAAATTAGATCAATAAATATAACTAGATACTGCATAATTACCCCTCCCAAGAAACAATCACCTAGCAGATTCTGCTCAGAGTAACACCTGTAACCCCCTCCCCCCTATTGTTGTATCCTAATCTGAGTTTTATGAAGGGCCCATACCTGTATCAGGCAAGAATGCTAGCTTTAACAAATTCTTCCCCTTTAAAGATGATAAGAAACCATTTTCACACCTCTAGATGCCGTCATGCTATACTTTTACTGTCTATCCAATATTCTTGTATGTTTTGACCTTTTTTGTTAAATTGATTATCTATTTTTTTTGTCCTTATAACTACCCTGAATCCCTCTTTCCTCAGCAGTTGCTGTCCTCTTTTCTCATGGTTCCATGTCATAATAGCAAACGCAAAACAGCGATCGCTATTATGGCAAGTGTATATCACCAAAAAGCAATTTGGTGAAATACACATAATGGCAACACTACATCTGACCAGCACTTCTCAATGTTTATGCGGGGGGCGGGACACACCCCCTACTGAAGGATTATCAACTCCAGGGGGGTGCATGTCAGGGGGAGAGACTCCCAAAAAAGAAAAAAAAAAACAAGTGTAGCAGGCAGCTGCAAAATATTTCTCCCCGTCCCAAACCCAGATCCTCCTATGCCGGAACCAGCCACCCTCACCACTACATCACACGGGCTGGCTCGGCAGCACCAGGGACACTACCCCACAGAAACCCTCTATCCTTTCCCTCCCCTTCCCCTTGCTATTCCTCCCTTCTGGTCGCCCTTCTGCATGGTCACCTTTGACCAGGTCACTACCCTTTCAGAGTAGCTGTTAACCATTTTGGCAAATATGACTCACTCATTTGCGAGTCGCTCAATTGTAGTTACCCTTTTGACGTGGTGCCTTTTTTCATACCGCCTGATCATTCTATGACATCAGTAACAACATTTTTTTTTAGTCTTTGGTAAGCAGGTAAGGCCCACTAGGCACACGTGCCTGTTTTCAGGGGCAATCTGGGAGCACTGGGCAGTTAAGTGACTTGTTCGAGTCACACAGTATGCAAATTTAGGTTGTGAGAGATTGTGAGAATCAAACCCATATCTGGTCTGCTGGATGTACCAAGCTCATTCACAGCTCGTTACTCTAACCTCTCGGCTATATTGCCAGCCCATTACAGGCCATTCAGATGAATAGCACAGAATGGTGTTAGTGATGTCAGTGAACGTCTAAGAAGTATGACTAGAAAGAGCAGTAGCTGGTGAGTAAACTGGAACTCCATGTGTATCTGAGGGCATTCTGAAGTTAGACTATTTATTTGACAACAATTTGTCAAAGCAATTCAGAACACATAACTGGCATGAAAAGGAAAATGAAAGGGCAGTTAACTATGTTAAAGTCATTTCCCTATCACCTTTAACATTTCTATCTACTTAACAAATCCTGGATCCACCTCTGATGTATCTTCCTCTCTCCAGTGAGTCACGCTACCGCTGCGAACACCTTAAAAAACTGGCACCCTGTCAATGCCAACCAAGCTTCAGGTGGTAGCTAAACAGAGACTGCCTAATATGCATACAGATATTACAAAGTGTGTAATGTACATATATAGGGTAACTGCCTATGCAGGAGGTAGCTACCAGAACTCAGCAATACAGGTTACAGTAAGATTGCGCGGTGCTTCCTCCTGGGATACTTTGCAGGGTGCTGCTTTCAGGGAGGCATTGTCAGGTTCCTTTCTTAGGAGTGAACAGAGAGTTAGCTAAGTTAACACAGAGTTAGCTAGGTTAGGCCTAGGGCACATGGGCCTCAGAGGCAGTGGAAAGCGAGCTGCCTCAATCGAGACATTGTCAAAGGCCTGGGACGGCCTAGAGTAATGTAATATTCATGACAGTTGGGGTCTTAGTGAAAACTGGGATACATCTGTAATGGGAATGCCCCCAAATAACTGCTAAATGGCAGGGGAGTGCTCATTATGAGACATTCTCTCAAGGGCAGTAACATTAGACAGGAATGGTTAAGTAGAGGGGAAATTCACTTTGTGGGCACTATTCTGGAGTTGTGGTGCATTATAGTTTAAAACTAGAATGCATCTCAAATCCAGAACAGCATCCATTGCACGTCCCCTCACACACATACTATACCCCTGTTGGAATTCCTCTGTAGTTACTGTTCTTATCAGAATGCCTCCTATACTGCACCAAGGTCATTCCAGTAGGGGATTTGGGGGCATTCTGGTTATGGGTGGGTTCCGCTTTCAACCAGACCCAGATATTTGCCACAACTGACTCATCTAACAACCATTTGGATACTGGCATTAAAGAATGTGACAAAACAAGTTATTTTAGTTAACAGGTCACAAGACAACAGGCACTGACCAGGACATAACAAGTGCAGCCCAAGCCAAACCACTCAAGAAGCAAAAATGGCATAGTAGAAGGAAAGACACAGCATACAGACACAGTCAAAGCTGGCGGGCACTCTATCTCAATATCTGTAGCCTAGTAAACAAGATACCGGACCTCACTGCCATAATGGCAGAGGCTAACCTTGACTGGGTAGCTGTAACAGAGACTTGGTTCAATGAGAACCATACCTGGGATGTTGCTATTCCAGGGTACACTCTGTACAGGAGAGTCCACAAAGGAAGGAAAGGAGGGTGGTGATTATCTACGTAAGGGATGGAATCAAGGCCACAGAGGTACAGATGGCAAACACTGAGACCGAAGCCATATGGATCACCCTTGGAGCTGGGGAAAAGTCCCCCATCTGAGTGGGTGTGATCTAAAGGCCACTGTTTCAACAGATAGAGACAAAGAGCTACTAGAAACCATCCTAACAATGGCCGATAAAACCAACTTGTTGCCCGTAAGAGACTTCAGTCTGCCTGATATGGATTGGTCCTCCTACACGGCTTCATCAGACAGGAACAGAGAATTCCTCATAGCTCTAAAAGGGGCAGGGCTAAAACAGTTGGTGGAGTCACCCACCAGAGAAAATGCAGTCCTGGACCTTGTACTATCAAACAATACCAGTATCACAAACATTAAGGTAGGAATCAATCTGGGGTCAAGAGAGACCATAGGTCAGTCTGGCTCACAGTCAAAAGGGCAGAGAACACAAGTCACACAAATCTGAAGATCCTGGACTTCAGGAAGGCTGACTATGTCAAAATGAAAATTTGCATTAAAAACCATCTCAAACATGCTGCAGGGGCTGATGTGGAGGAAAGCTGGAGGGCCATAAAGGACGCAATAACTCTGGCCACAACAGAATGCACCAAACAGATCAGTAAAACTAAGAAGAGGATAAACCCTCTTTGGTTTTCTAAGGAGGTTGCTTTCAGTATGAAGGAGAAAAAAAAATGCTTTCAAAAAGTACAAATAGAGAAAGGGGGACAGCAAAATGGAGGAATACAAGGCAAGGCTTAAGGAAGCAGGGAAGGAGATTAGGATAGCCAAAGCATGAACAGAAGAAAGAATTGCTGAAGGGGTTAAAAGGGGGGACAAGACCTTTAAAGATATATACAGGAGAAAAGAAAAAGCAAAGGGGGTATCGTTCGCTTGAGAACCAGAGGGGCAGAATGTGGAAACTGACAAAGAAAAGGCAGAGGTTCTGAACAAGTACTTCTGCTCAGTCTTCACACCAGAGGAACAGGGTAGTGGGCCAGGACTAGGAAATGAAGGACACCACACCAGTGAAGCCGACACAAATCACCTTCACACAAAAAAAGGGTCCTAAAAGAACTGAAAAAATTAAAAACCACCAAAGCAAGGGGGCCCCGACAGTATCCACCCAAGAATACTCTTGGAACTCACAGAAGAACTTGCCTTCACATTAGAAGTCCTCTTCAGTAAGTCCCTGGAGGGTGACTGGAAAAAAGCCACAGTGGTACCCTTGCACAAAAGTGGGAGCAGGGAAGATGTTGGAAACTATTGTCCAGTCAGCCTCACCTCAGTAGTGGGGAAAAATCATGGAAACAGCACTGAAGGAAAGAATAGTGCAATATATGGAAGCAAATGGAAAACCTGACCCAAAGCAGCATGGCTTCTAAGCAGGGAGGTCATACCAGACAAACATGATTGATTTCTTTGATTGGGTGACCAGAATGGTAGATCAGGGTGAAGCAGTAGACGCAGTGTATCTGGACTTCAGTAAGGTGTTTGACTCCATTCCACATAAGAGACTAATAAGCTGGAACACACTGGAGTGGGGCATAAAACAGTCAGCTGGGTTAGGAAATTATGGTTAACGGCACTCTGTCAGAGCAAGGTGGGGTAACCAGAGGAGTCCCTAAGGGATCAGTACTAGGTCCAATTCTATGTAACATATTCATCAACAACATCGCTGATGGATTGGAGGGAAAGGTAGGCCTGTTCACAGATGACACCAGGCTCTACAACAGAGTAGACACACAAGAAGGGGCCACAGGAATGGACTGATCTAAAAGAGCTGGAAGAATGGTCAATACAATGAGAGCTGAAATTCAGCACCAAGAAGTGTAAAGTTATGCATCTGGGGAGAAAGAATCCAGACAGAAAATATACCCTAGGAGGGGAAAAACTGACAGAAACTAGGGTTGAGAGGGATTAGGAGTGCTCATATCTGATTATTTAAAGACAACCAGGCAATGTGAAAAGGTGGCCCAGAAAGCTAACGGCATCCTTGGATGCATAGGTAGGGGTATCATGAGTAGAAAAAGCAAGGTGATAATCCTGCTGTGCAGGTCCTTGGTGAGACTGCAACTAGAGTATTGCATTCAGTTCTGGAGATCACACCTCAAGAAAGACAGAGATCATCTGCAGACTGTTCAGAGGAGAGCTATGAAGATGATGCATGGACTTCATCAACAACCCTACAAGTCAAGACTCAACCATCTCAAGATGTACTCACTGGAAAGGAGGAGGGATAGGGGGATATTATTAAGACATTCAAATACCTCAAAGGAATTAACTCTGTACAAACTCTGGACATTTTCAGAGAAAACTCGTCCACACGAACAAGGGGGCACAGCATGTGCCTACAGGGAGGTAGATTCAAAACCAACATCAGGAAGTTTTACTTCACTGAAAGAGTGATGGAGCCTTGGAACAGTCTGCCCCCAGAAGTCGTGACAGCGAAGACAGTGAGAGAGTTCAAGCTAGCATGGGATAGGCACTGCGGAAACTTAGGAAGGAAAAAATATGGGGGGGGGGTATGCCCACACAGGCAGACTAGAGGGATCATACAGTCCCCTTCTGCCGGCACTTTCTTGTGTTCTTATATTCTACCAGCTTTTTAGGCTTCACTGCCCATGCATCCCTGCTGTTGTCAGAGTCTCAGTCTGTCCAGCAGGTCAGGTTGTTGGGAGACAGGTGTACTCGTCAGCCAATCATAGCTTTAAACTGAGTGGTAGATGAGTCTGTCAATATACATATGTGAAGAGGATGGAAAACACCATATGGACAAACCACATGACTTGTCAGTCCAGCTGCAACACTGTACTGTAGTTTAAACTAGGAACCCAAATCTCTATATCAGATTTGAACTTAGTACCCTCTTAATAAAATACCATTTTAATTTAATACTTTCTCTTGTACAGTTGTAACTCAGAGCTCATTAAAACAGTTTGCTTTTCTTTCTACAAGTGCTCCCCCCAGAAGTATTTAAATCCCATTTTAATGAAATAGGAAACTACTTCTCCATTCTTTCCACTTCCAATCTGGGATTTCGTAACTGTCCTAGTGCACTTCATTCTGAGTGCATACCAGCTAGCTGGTTGGGAAGCCCGTATTTCCTGGCAATATTGAATAAGTAATGTCAAGATAAATGGGCAGTGGCCCTTTAAAATGGTTATGTGAAAAAAATACAGAAGAGGATCATTTTTGTTAGTAACTTTATTATGATTTCTAATTGCTCTACGGATGTCCATTGTGTGTCCACACATGAAGGAGATGTAGACAGGTGCAAACATCTATGGGCAGGAGTGAATGCTTGCATTCCCATGAGAGTCTGCCCCAACCAGTCCAATGCCATGAAGCCACAGAGTTTGGGATCAGATGACTATGCACAGCAAGGACCAATAAGAACATAGTGTGTGCATATTGGCCCTCAACAAAGTCCATTAGCTTTTACAGTTGCTGTTATTGCCATATGTTCAGATTAATTTCACTATATTTTATATGCTGCAGTAACTTGCATCTGGTGTTGCTCGACCATGAATTTGGAATGGAGGGGAGGATGCTTTCTCCTGATGCCCACCAAACATGAAAAACAGCAGCACACACTCAAGGCCTATTTATTTAAATCATTTATTCCATTCAAAGTAAGCCATATGTGCAAACAAAATAGAAAGTGTGTTACAGTGCAGGGAAGTATGCCTCTTGACCTATCCAGATTTGACACCCCTACATGACAAGGCGCCCTGCCTCCTGAGGAAGGGTTGGGTCCTCCTCGGTCAAAAGGCATACCTTCCTGCACAGTAACACACCTTTCGCTGTGTTCTCACATATGGCTTACTGTGCACTAAATAAATGATTTAAAGTAAGTCTCTGTGTGTGCATTGCTCTTTTCTTATGCTCGGTGGTTACAGTGGGTGTGTTTCAAACAGCAGCACCTCATAGATCTATGTGTGCCTACACTCTGTTTTGCTTTTGGCATCTCATGTTGCTCACCCTCCACCTTCATAATCCTGTAAGTTAGTAGGGGCACTGAGATGTTTCTCTTATAGTATCAGTGTCATCCTTGGGTGAGGAGGCCACAAAACGAGACTAAGTAGGGTCCCGCCTCTACCCAATTTTATAACTGGAAGGGGGCAAAAGCAAAGGGATATAAAGTGTGTGGCCTGCGATTACAGATGGAGTCATTGGCCATAGTACAGTAAGATTCAAGACTCACTCTTCTGTTTCACAGTTCTGCACTTAACTCTTACACCTCACTGCCTGCCCTTAGTGCAAAGAAACCAACAGCATATGGATGCATGCTATCCACATACAGAACACATATGGAAACCTTTGTGTAGGTGGCAGCCTTGTTTGGTAACGTGGATCACTATTTGGTTCAGGACATCTTATGAGAAGGCACTGAGGCTATTATCTTGCACACTTTGGTAGCCAAAGTGATACTGTAACAGTTTAAGTCTTACTTTCCCTCCTCTCCTGCTGAAGTTTATGGTAATCCCAACCCAATACGGTAACTCATTCACTCATAGTCAGTGAAATGATGTCATCACACGTAAGTCTCAAGTCAGATAATAACGTTAGAAATATATATTTTTACATGTTTCAGATCAAGTCAATCTTTATTTATGAAGCGCCTTTCAGAGAAACAATTACAGAGTGTTGTACAGGCATGTAACAAAAAGAGACAAAAGACGCCAGCAATACAACCATCAAGCCATGGTGAACAGGGTATAACAAGTCTGATGGTCAGGTAGTCCACGGCCACTTATCAATGGGCAGCAGCCATCAGAGAAATGTTTATGTGGCACAATGGGCCACCTTCTAGAGACTATGATTCACAGTTGCATAAATGGTCACCTTCACTAGAACTTTGACCACCAACAGTTTGGCCAGTTGGTCACTATATATATTTTTTCACCTTGTCTTAAACCCCAATGTAGGCATGTCCAGCAATTCAAATACAGAAAAGCCTTTAAAGCAGCAGTACCACTGTAGTGGCTGGCAAAAAAAATCATTATACCTTTACTGGCAGCAATATATCCTGACCATCTTAGATCATTCACTGGGATATTTTTAATTTATTCAACTATTCTTAAACCAGTTTCTCTTATTGGGTTTCAAACTTGCATTGCTCAGCAACAGCTGTCAGTCCCCAGTGGTTTTCTCCTCTGTGGCCTCTCATTCACTATGCACTCCGTATTCCTTCTAGTCTTGACAGACGGGTGATGGCAGGTTGAGTTTCTGATGACCAGAAAAGTACACAGCACTGCCCACAGCTACTTTGATCCATTACAGTGGGCATTGCAAGGCAGCAGAAACCCTTTCAAATCCTCAACAACATGCAGCTTAACCCAGGAATGAAATACAACAGATAGTGACAGGGGTATGTTAATGTTTGTTCTAACTGACAAATGGAATATTTCAGGAAGTACTGCAGCTTTAAACAAGCACCGTAAGCGGGAAGGGCAGCATAAATAGCAAATGCTTGTCTGTTGGCAGATTTTAATTTACTGTAGCTTTTAGGGCTATCAAGTAACCTGCATCAGAGGGACAGAGACAACGACTAGGACAATAGTCAAACAGCAGCACGAATGTGTAAAGGTTTTCATGGTGGGGGCATTAAGCATTGGCCAATGACATCATTGCTCTGACTAGCTTCAGCCACTTTGAGACTTGTGCAGCATTAATGACACCCAAACTGTGCTGAGCTCCCGGGGTCCTTGTGTTGGATCCATCGGGCACTAAATCCTCTTCAGGGTCCAGGTCCAACTACATGACTACTTGCAAGAAACAGAAAATGATAAAAGGTTCTAAGAGATAATTATATAATTTAAAAATATATTTATATATGACTTCCTGCTATTGCCATTTTTGTCCCACAGTCTTTTGCTGGTTGGTGGGGGAGAATCCAATGCAGTCTGGGATGAAATCCAATTCAGAGACCTGCAAGGTGCACAAAAAGGCAGAAGAGTGGTCATATTTGTAATAAAAACTGGCAAACAACATTCACACTGAAGACTTTAATTTCCATTAATACAGCCCCTGGTCATGCTTTACTGGTTAACAAGCTTGGGTGTTAGTGATGTGCAACAGGAGTTGGCACCACATTCCGTTCTCACCTCACTGACCTCCTCAAAGGAAAGCTAACTGGGAGGGAGGGGTGGTGTATGGGGGAAAACGTCTTCAGCTCAGCTAAATGCATTAATGCATTATTGATAAACAAGGCTAAGGGAGGCTCAAATAAGCAAATGTTACTGTGAGTTGAATGGGGAACTTGTTCATGAACATTAGAACAATGTCAGGGAATTCATTTGTTATATTGTGCCGTTTTGTAAACAATGGTACACGGTTAGATTAGCGTTACCAGAATAGTGCCGCACTATACGGTGCTAGTCTGGTAAGCACTCAAAAGGACAGCGACCAGGGATTTACAGTGCTCGGTATAAGTGCTCCCCTGGTTGCTGTCCATAGTCCTGAAAAAGGACAAGAGCACCACTGATCCAGTAGCTGGATGAGCTGCTTCCGTGGTGTGGAGTGCTGAGGCACAGAACAGCTTGGTCAGCAGTAATGGAGACCAGCGTTCTAATCCTGGTTGGCGGTATCAGGACTTTGGGTTTTTTGGGGAGCCACCCCACACATTTCAACTTTCTCCACAATCCACTTCCTCCATTGAGGGAGTGGGGCTGCTTCAACAAAAAGGTTTGTAATTGCTTTAGATGTACGACTTATGTATGCTATTTTGACCGGCACAGTTTGGACCCAGTACCATAAACATTCCATAATAATGGACATAAACATAAATAAACTAAACTAAACATTAGTTTGGATCTCAACATTTGAATAAGTTTGGCCAGTTCTACAGACGTACATCAAGGCAAACTCCATTTAATTGTTTTCTGCTCCAAAACTTTGTATCTGCTCCTTCTAGCTCCACTAATTAAAGTAGTGTGGTTAGAGATCTGTACTGTGAACTAATGTACTTTGTCTTTTTTTTTTTTTTTACCAGGAAAGGCACACATAGCTGTGATAATTGGTTTCCAGGCACATACTGTGGAGTGTGTTACGTGGACCTGTTTTATTGACAGGGGAATCTCGGCCATTAGACCACAGAAACTCTGCTACAGTTACTCTTCATTAATAAGTGCCATGGAATCTTTAACTTTCACCTTGACAGTTACCAGTGATGGGCAGACAGTGGAGCTGCCAGGCCACAACTGGACATGGGGGAGCTAGGGATATTGCAGAGGTGAGGTACTTGGCTCCTGGGCAGAAAAGGCACAGTCAGTCCAGCATTTCCATGGCCCCTGCTGGCTAACAGAGTGGCATTTGCTCCAACTGTGAGGGCAGTCATTTGCCCACCCTCTCAGCAAGAGGAAGAGTGTTGGGGTTTGCATGTCGACATATCTAGGAATTCAAGAGCAGATGATATTGACCCTATGTGACATAAAGATAATATTACTGGTGTACCTGAAAATGTATGTATTACTATATATTACTAATGTATAAAGTGTGCAACAGTTTTTTTAACTGAGGTTGATACCAGTGAATGTTACTGTAACTGCATACTGTTTGCTGCTACTGTATTCTTTCCAACCCTCGCACCCTATTGAGAACTATGCGCTGCACTGTGATGCAGCCATCTCAGTGCTTATAGTTAAAAATAGATAAACCAAAGGGGTTTTATGTGGAAAGGAAGGTCCAGTGAAGGGGTAGGGACTCTATTCTAAGGGGTTCTCCCAATTCTTGCTACTCACTGACTTTCTGGTTGAGCTGATGCTTTCAGCTTACAGTAAGTATGAATATGAATGACTGTTATCAATATTATTTCTTTCAGTGGGAAACAAGGTTTTCACATGGGGGCCATAGGTTTGCAAAGAAAGGTCCACAGGACTGTTATAACAAGCGCTTGCTATGGCCAATGCCAGACCAGTTTCATACTTTGTGGAAATGTCTAGGGTGGTCATCTGTTGAATCAGCTGTCCATGGCAGGGAGAATGCTCACTGTGGCCACTGCCAAAACGATTTCATACTTTGTCGTAATGCTTGGGGGGGGGTTGCCATCTGTTGAATCACCCATCCATGGCAGGGAAGGAAAGTTGCTACCAAAATTGTGAATCGCAGAGCTATGTGCAGCAGAGAGAGTTCTACTGTACCAGGTTCCCCATAGTATGATGTACAGAGAGAAACCAACTTAGACTTACAACACTGAGTGAGCATACTGGAGACGCAATTTGTAAGAAGACTAGTATCTGCAATCTGTAAAAGGATGCTAGGGGAGAAGAAGTATCAAAATTGTTTGGTTTTTGTGTGTCTCTCTGAACACAGAGGGAGAGCAAGTGTGAGATGTGGAGAAAAATAGAAGCAAGTGGTAATTAGGTGGCCCACTGGGGGTAGCAGCACACATCATGATGCTGCCTGGGAGAGGAAGGTTTGTGTGTGGTTCCAGGAATCCCACATTTGGGGCCTGGAAGGAGGGGCCATGTGCATTGTAGAGAGGATGCACTGCACACAGCCTGCTGATTGACGAAGGAAGGGCACTGGCATTGGTTGAGTCAGTAGCCACCTGCCATCTCCTCCAGACTGGAGGAGGCATGCAGCTATCACAGATGCCCTATTTGTTGGGTTTAGGGAATTCCTTGGACTACTCAGTCTGCCCATTTATTTTCCTGCCTATACGTAGAAACATAGACTTTGATGGCAGATACGGACCACTTGGCCCACCTAGTCTGCCCATTTCCCCTACCTAGAGGATAAGCTGCAGATCCTATTTAACCAACAGCCTATTTCTTTCTACCCCCCACAAAAATTGCCTTATGTCTGTCCTATGCATTCTTGAATTCTCCCACAGTTTTAGACCCCACAACCTCCTCAGGAAGGCTGTTCCATGCATCCACCACCCTCTCTGTGAAAAAATACTTCCTCACATTGCCCCTGAGCCGTCCCCCCTCTGTCTTCAAATTGTGTCCCCTTGTTCTTGCACATCTCTTTTTCTGAAAGATTCCACCCTCTTGGACTTTGTTGATTCCACTGAGATACTTAAACATTTCTATCATGTCCCCCCTCTTCCTCCTTTCCTCAAGGGTATACATATTAAGCTCCTTTAGTCTCTCCTTGTATGGCTTTTCTTGCAGACCCTGCACCATTTTAGTTGCCTTCCTCTGAACTGCCTCCATCCTGTCTATGTCCTTGCAGAGATGGGGTCTCCAGAACTGGACGCAGTACTCCAAATGGGGTCTCACCAACTGTCAGTACAGGGGGATAACAGCTTCCTGTTTTCTGCTGGTGATGCCTCTCCCTATACATCCCAGTATCCCCCAGCCCTCCTACCACCTTTTCACATTACTTGCCAACCTTAAGGTCATCTGATGATTACCCCAGGTTCCTTTCCATTTTGTTGTTGTTACTACCTCCCCCATTGTGTAATCTTCCCTGGGTTTTGTTTCCCAGGTGCATTATTTTGCACTTCTTTGCATTGAATCCAAGCTGCCATACTTCTGACCATTCCTCCAACAGCCTAAGTCCCTTCTCATCCTTTCCATGCCTCCTGTGTATCAACCCTGTTGCAGATCTTTGTGTCATCTGCAAAGAGACATACTTTTCCTTCAGTCCCTCTGCAATGTCACTTATAAAGACATTAAAGGGACTGGACCCAGTACTGAACCCTGCGGTACCCCACTAGTAACCCTCTTACTTCAGAGTGGACTCCATTTACAATTACCTTCTGCGTCCTGTTGTTCAGCCAATGTTTTACCCAGGCTACCACCCTGGGCCCCACTCCCAGGCTGGTTAATTTGACTATTAATCTTTTGTGTGGGACTGTGTCAAATGCCTTACTAAAGTCTAGGTAGGCCATGTCCACAGCCCTTCCCTGGTCTACTACTTTGGTCACCCAGTCAAAGAAATCAATTAGTTTCATCTGACATGACCTTCTCGCTGTGAAACCATGCTGCCTTGGGTCCTGTGCCCCACTAGCCTCTAGGTACTCAACAATTATTTCCTTCAGAAGTGATTCCATCACTTTCCCTACCACAGAGGTCAAACTGACAGGTCTATAGTTTCCTGCCTCTGTCTTGGTCCCACTTTTGTGAAGGGGCATCACATCTGCCTTCCTCCAGTCCTCGGGTAACATACGATCCTCCCATGATTTGTTAAAAAGGGTAGTCAGTGGTGTCACTAGTTCTCTGCTTAATTCTTTTAGAATTCTGGGGTGAATTCCATCTGGCCCCATTGCTTTGTCTACGTTCAGTTTTAGGAGTTCTTTCAGAACCCTTTCTTCTGTGAAAGGACTGGGATCAACCCCACTATCCAGAGTTCTTCTATTAATTGGATTAGGCACCTCCCTTACCTCCTCTTTTGTGAATACTGAACAGAAGTATTCATTCAGTATCCCTGCTTTTTCACTGTCCCTCTCTGCCCACCCACCGTCCGTTCTATTCAGCCTCCCTATCCCTCCCTTTGTCTTTCTACGCTCCCTGATATACCTAAAAAAGGTTTTATTCCCCTTCTTAAATGAGTTGGCTATCTTTTCCTCAGTTTGGGCTTTTGCTATTCTGACTACTGCCCCTGCTTCCTTCTGCCTTAACTGGTACAGTTCTCTGTCCTGCTCCTTCTGTGTTTCCTTATACTTCCTAAATGCTATCCTTTTCTCCCTAACCTTCACCGTCACCTCTTTTGAGAACCATAGTTGCTTTTTCTTTCATTTTGATTTGTTTATTTGCTGCACACAAAGGCTTGTTGCCTCTGTGATGGCAGTTTTGATATTTCACCATTGTTGCTCCACCCCTCCTTCTAGCCTGTTTGCTACTGCTTTCAGGCACTCTCCCATCTTGCCAAAGTCAGCCCTCCTGAAGTCCAGAGCCCTCACTTTTGTATGGCTTGACTCTGTAGCTGAGTTTATCGTGAACCACACTGTTTGGTGGTCACTTGTTCCCAAATGGCTACCCACTTCTAGATCTGAGATCCTCTCACTGTCCCCTTTTGAGAGCACAAGGTCTAAGATTGCTCCTTCACGAGTAGGTTCCAAAACTAGCTGTCTGAGGCATGCCACCTGAAGAGCATCGAGAATGGCCCTACTTTTGGAAGTGGCTGCAGCAAAGGTGCTCCAGTTAACATCTGGCATATTAAGGTCCCCCATCAACAGTATCTCCCCTTTCTCTGCCATCTTAAGTATACCTTCTATCATATCCTTGTCCATTCTCTTCCCCTTCCCTGACATGGGGGTCTGTATACAACCCTGTGTGGATTGTGGTGCCATGTCCAGTCTCTAAGGTGACCCACAGTGCCTCATCTCCTCCCAGTTTACTCTTTTGTTCAGTTGCTTTTATCCCTTCCCTTACATAGAGAGCTGCTCTGCCCCCTCTTCTACACTCCCTGTCTCTCCTGTAGGTTGTGTATCCTGGTATATTAACATCCCAATCATGGTTCTCTCTGTACCATGTTTCTGTGACTGCTACGATATCCAGGCATCCCTCTTCCATCAAGGCCACCAGTTCAGGGAGCTTGTTGCCCAGACTACAGGTGTTGGTGCTCATTACCCTCCATTTCTTGATGGCCTTACCCCTTTTTGCCCCATCCCTGTCCTTTTTGCATTTGTCACTTTCTCCATTTACCCCTGTGGTTCTCCCTAGTGACATCTCTATGTTGGTGTCTACCTCACTTAGTACCCTGATTTTTATGGGGGGGCTAGGATTTCCCTGCTCCTCTCCAGTGCCTCCCCCTTGGCTAGTTTAAATGCTTGCCAATGAAGCATTTAAACCTATCACCTAGGATCCTGGTTCTCCTCCTGGATAGATACAGACCATCATGCCAGTATAGGCCTGCATCCCTCCAGGTGGACCCCCAGTCCCCAATGAAGCCAAATCCCTGAGCTCTGCACCAGTTTTTCAACCACTGATTGAATCCCATGGTGTGGAGCACCCTAGCCTTACTCGTGCCATAGACAGGCAGCACCTCCGAGAAGGTTACTGTGCATGCTATTTGTCTAAGGCCCCTCCCTATCTCCACAAACGCTTCTTGCACTGCTCTGATCCCTTTCTTAGCCAGGTCACTTGTCCCTAGGTGGACAATGACATCCAGCTCCCTCCCCTGTGCAGCTGCTCCTGCAATCCTGAGGATTCACTCCCTGTCCCTCCAAGCCATGGCGCCAGGCAGGCACCTTACCGCCCTCTCCCCTTCCTCCCCCAGTTCTACCTTCCTAACAATGGAGTCCCCCACCAGGAGTTTCCTTCCCCTGTGGGGTCCCATGCCACCTTCCTGTGGGTCTCCTTTGTGGAGGTTCCCAGCATCCTCCTTGGTCTCCACTGTGGGTGCCTCCATAGAGGAACCACACTTTTCCAGAATGGCATAGAAATTATGGAGAGGTACAACTGGAGGGATGTGCCTCTGTTCCATCACCCTCACCTTCCCTGAGCCCACTGTGGTCCAACCACTCCTCTTTCTTGGCAACCTCTGAGGTAAATGGCAGTGATCCTGGTGGTCCCTGGGTGGGAGAGCAGGTCCCACAAATCCTGGCCAACTCAGCCTGGAGATGAGCAACCTCCTCCCTCAGCCCAGAGAGGTGCCTGCAGATGGGACAACACTGCATCCTCCAGAACATCTCCCGGAAGACTGCTGCTTCACAGCCACTGCACTGCACCACTCCCATCATGTCTTATTTCTGGCCCCCTAACTGTGGTTTGGAATACTTACTCTTTCCTCTGTTTATTTCTTCTTTTTTTTTTCTCTCCCTACTTACTGCCTCTGTGCCCTTTTAGCTCCTGATCATCCTGTTCTGAGAAAAGAAGTTCCTGTATTTCTCAGTGGTCTCCTTACTTGCTCAGAGTCAGACCTCCAGCAGCTGGGGGGATGGAGAACTACTCTTGCCCTTCTAGGATGGTGAGTCTTTGGTGGCTCTGCGATCACTCACTTCCTGCTCCCAAACAGGAAGTTCCTGTTGTCAGTCAAATCCTGTGCCTATAAAAGTAGAACTGCCTTGGGGGGGCGGAGGAAGGAAGGCAATATAGTCCCAGTAGAGAAGTTTAGTTATACCAGCTGTTACCACAAACCCTACTTGATCTCCAGCTGCCTCCCACTCCTTTGCTTACCACCATCCCACCATGATTCTCTTTTGCCTATCCCATACATGCTTGAAATCCACCACTGTTTCTGCCCTGACCACCTCCCGCTGGTGGAATGTTACAGGCATCCACCACTCTTTCAGTGAAGTACTTCCTCACATTTCTCTTGAATTTACCTCCCCCCAGCTTCATTGGATGTCTCCTTGTTCTTGTGCATCTTTTCCTCTTAAAAATACTCCTCTCTATACCTTATTTGCTTCCATAAGGTATTTATAGATCTCTATCATATCCCCCCCTTTCCCTCCTCTCTTACACAGTATACATACCAAGGTCTTTCAGTCTCTCCTCATGAGGCTTCTGATGCAGACCCTGCACTATTTTAGTTGCCCTCCTCTGGACTGCCTCCTCTCTGTTTGTGTCCTTCATGAGATGTGGTCTCCAGAACTGGACACAGTACTGCAGGCGGGGTCTCACAAGCAGGCTATACAGTGGCAGCACAACCTTCCTCTTTCTGTTGGTGAGAATCCCCCATGTACCCCAGCATACCACTGGCCATCCCCACTGCTTTGTCACACTGACGTGCCACCTTGAGATCATCAGACATGATAACTCCCAGATCCCTATCCTGTTAGGTGACTGCCAATGCCTCTTCTCCCATACTCCAACCCTGGGTTTCTGTGCCCTAGGTGCATGATTTTGCACTTCCTCACATTGCAGCCCAGCTGCTATGCCCTTAACCCCTCCTTGAGCTTTATCATGTCTCTGCTCTTTCTTTCCACGCCCTCTGTAGTGTCTACCTATTACAGATTTTCATGTTATCTGCAAAGAAATAGACCTTCTCTTCCAGCTCATCTGCAGTGTCACTTATGAAGACATTAAAGAACATGTAAAACCTCTGATAAAACATTAAGTTAATACTTTTTCTTATGACAGAAATCAGGTTGTTTATGTTAGCTGTTTTAATGGCAGATGTTTAAGGCAAAACTTATAAAATGTATTTGTTTCAGTGTATATGGGGTACTGGGAATTTGTGTGACCAAAGTTTTTGTTGTGGACTGATTGATTTAGGTATGCCATGACACCCACAGTCCTCATTTGGGGATGTAAGCACAACATAGCACATTTTAATTATTGTTATTTTTGCCATGGGTCTTGGGCGCAGATACACAGCATGTGGGTAAATTTGTTTTGGTAATGATCAAATATTGATTTCTTTTACCCCCCCAGAATGCATACAATTATGGGGGATGTTGCTGGACTTGTAGTATCAATTATCATTCTACATGCAACGTTGTATTTGCTGTTCCCTATATGGTATAGACCATATGTTTATTTTTAAATAAATAAATTAAAAAAAAAAAAAACAGCAGTAAGATACTTATAGAGTAGACAGATATAGATATTGTTACTGTAAAGAACAATTGCAGCTATGATATGAAAATGGTTTCTACTGTAAATACAATTCTCCATTTAGTTATTGTTCAGCTAGTGCTAGCTACTCCTCAGTAAGTTGTTTAGTTATCTAATATCTGATATTGTCCCAATGCAAAAGGCCCATTTTGGCACCACAGGACATCAGCAGTGAAGGGCCCTGTGAAACCAGTGATGCAGCCTGTCAAATGTAGACGTTGGTGATGTGATGCCTTTTGTTGAACTAACATGAAAGCGACAGTGCATATGTTTCATATAGCTCCCTTCTGTGTGGGCCCCAAATCCTACATATTGTAACTTAACTTAGGCCAATAAGGTGACACTTGTTCAGTTTATTCATGTGTAATGATAAATCTTCACCTCATCCCCCTATGATCTTTCCCTCCTTTCCTGCTCCCCATGGTTTCTCCTGTACAGCTGGCGTCCTATGCTAATTCTGTTCTACAGATGTCTTGCATTATTGCCAGTCTATCAATGCTAATTTATTACCTTTCATTTTTATTACTTGTATGCCATATTTATATTGTAATCTGTCTGTTTCCTTGCCCCCACCCCCACCAGGGTCGCACCTGGAAACAAGCTTTGAGTCTGTGTGCCTCTCCCGGTTACCAACATTTTAAATAAATAAATAACTAAATCTGGTTACAAAGATTCCCATGTACTGTAAGAGGTTAACTATGATATAACCCTAACCCTAACCTACGACATCCTGGGTCGCACCTGAAAATAGGCATTTAATTGTTTAATGTACTTACTGGGTCATCAAAAAACAAATAAACTACATCTTTTTTTAAATATGTTTTTATGCCCCCATTTTGGCCACTCACATCAGCCCAGAAGCACCTCCCAACCCCATGACCCCAACCTTGCCCAAGCAGCTAAATCCCAGTATCTCACTCCTCACAACAAGGCCCTTGGGGGCATGCACAGCTCTCTCAGCAGATCCAAATCCAGTGCTCCTCCTCTCCGGCAGCCAGCAGGGGGTCTGAGAGTACCATCTGATTAAATCTCAGGGACGGGTGTTTTCTCGCCACCCAAAGACACCAGTGATTAGGGCGTCAGTGGGCACATGCACACAGATGCATCCTGATGTACGGAGTCTGCCAGCATCTTTTCTCCTGTCTGCATTACCAACTCTGGCCACATGGGTGACAGTGGTGTGGCAGAGTCAAAGGACTCTCCTTTCTGGAGTAGAGGATCTTCAGGGATTTGCCATGCGCCCCACTGGCCAGTGCTCCAATTACATGGAAACACATAATTTGTCAGCAGATAAGGAATGCTTGGTTCACCCAATCTGTCCATTTAACCCTACCTACAGTATTCTCACAGACCCTGCCTGAGCTCCGATTCTTCCACCGGCCCCTTGTTTCTTTTCGCCTAAGATTTTGGTATGCCTGTCCCATGCATTTTTGAATCTTTCCACTGTTTTAGCCCCAACTACTTCGGCTGGTAACCTGTTCCAGGGATCCACCACTCTTTCTGTGAAAAAGAACTTTATTATATCCCTCCTGAATTTACCCCCAGTTTCACACCATACCCCTGGTTCTTGAGCACATCTTCTTCTGCAAAATACTCTCCTCCTCCACCTTATTCACTGCATTTATGTATTTAAATGTCTCTATCATATCTCCTGGCTCCTCTCCTGCAGAGTGTATATTTATTGGGATCCCTCAGTCTCTCCTCATAGGTCTTATGTTGCAGGCCCCTCGCCATCTTGTTTGCCCTCCTCAGGACTGATTCCACTCTGTCCATATCCTTCCTTAGACGTGTTCTCCAGTAAATCTGCCTCATTCAATTATTTGGGCTTGTTTCCAACCCCAAGTCACCTGCAATACAAGTGGCAGAACTGTGGCTGGCTGACGGGAAGGCTCCCTAAACTCTATCTCTGATGGTGTTCTGTGGTTCCAAAATAGCTGTGTGACACCAGAAGTGAATCAGAGTCACTTTTGAAATTTACTAAACAGATAGCCTTCGTTGAACAATAACTAAATGGGAACAGCATCCGCCAACCACTGTCAGTCAACAATGGGGATTTCCAGAGAAAACACAGTTCTTGTTTAACAAGTCAGGTAATATTTAATCAGGGAATACAGTTCTGAAACTAGCAAGGGAAGGGAACCAGTTAACAGGCAATAAGTTCACGTTTGTACTGTACTTACTATCTTATTCCTCTTGCTGTTCATAGGTGTTGCTCTACTGTGGGACTAGAGAGAAACGTAGAGAGAGAGAGAGCAATTAGTAACAAATGGTGAAAAGAACATGGGTTAAAGCCAAATGACATGCTAAACTATTGATACGATGGCTTAGGGAATGAGATGGGACTCTAGATCCTTGACAGCAGCTTGCCAGCAGAAGCCGCTACATAGTATAGTAGAGACATGCACAGTGTGCAGGGAGCTGGTCAATATTTGCATAAGTAACCCCTGTTAGCTGAACTAGGACAAGCATTGGTATCTGTCACATTGATAGATGCTCATCTCATGCTCTTGGCACGAGGAAGGTGCAGCTGAGGGTAAGATTATAGAGATGATTATTTACATTTATATATATATATATATATATATATATATATATATAGCTGTCTAGCTATCTATCCATCCATCGATCCATCCATTAATCTATCAATCTATCTAGATATAGATACACCATATATAAAGCTAGAGTAGACATCATATGGTATTTCTGGGGCACTCAGTCACCATATGCAAGTTATTCCGCATCATTAACATTTATTTATATTCATTTATTTATTTGAAAACTTTCACCAGGAAGGGCATACGGAGATAACATAGCTTGTTTCCAGATGCGTCCTGGGGGAAGGGAGAAAGGGGTAGGTACAAACAGATTTTACTACAAAGTAAAACTTCATACAGAGATCAAATAACAATGAACAGCTACATACATTTGGAAAGAATGTGTACTAGACAGAAGCATAGAAAATAAATATTGATATCACAAGGCTAGGGCAGGAAGTGAAATCGGAGAAGTGAAAGACAGGAAGCACTGATATCACATGATATTCCCTCCAGCCTTTCTATACAGTCTCTGTGGGTAGGATGATGGGCCACTTGCCCCACCCAGACAGTCAACATTCTACAGTGTGCCCATATCAGCCCAGTTCCCCAAATGGAGTTGCTGTAGTTCAGACACCACCATCACCATGGGCATGGAGGGAAAGCATAATAGACTGCAACCAAACCAAAAACTTGGAGATTCAAAAGTGTGACTGTCAGACCAAGGGGGGCGGGGGGTGTACCAGCATAATTGGTCCATGCCTCTTCTTGCCTTTCACTAGGGATAAACTTATGATGGTGTGGGAAAGCTTACTCTGTCTCAGCCTACACTGTCTCCCTATTTACAAGCACTGACTTCATCATGCTTAGAGAAGATGGGCAGACTAGGTGGGCCAAGCAGTCCTTATCTGCCATCAAAGATGGTCTATGTGTCTAAGATCGCATTGGCCTGCACTTTCCTTTATTTCTATTTTATCTGCTCTAAATTCAGCATAGTAAGGGGAGGCTCCATAAATGTCAGTCTTTCACATTTTACCAGTGTTATACATTGCTGGTTAGGGTACTGTGGTATTGCCGCAATTGTGGTCAAAAATACCGTGGTTTGATGCTACCACGGTAAAAAACAAAATTGCATTGAATAACATGCAGTTTTTACACTGCAGTATTTTTTATTGTGGTTGCGGCAAGACCGTAGTACCACAGTCAACTTTTATATAACTAGCACTGTGGAGATGATAAGATGGCCACTTGATGGACCAGGGGTTGCGGGCTATGCTCCCA
Source organism: Neoceratodus forsteri (assembly GCA_016271365.2). Taxonomy (NCBI): domain Eukaryota; kingdom Metazoa; phylum Chordata; order Ceratodontiformes; family Ceratodontidae; genus Neoceratodus; species Neoceratodus forsteri. The sequence goes on from CM028133.1 coordinate 834,006,951, forward strand.
TGCTGGCAACATGGGTTTGGGAATGATCCCGAGATGCAAATAGGTGGGTGGCTGGTGGTGGAGGAATACTTCCACTAGCAGCGCATCTCTGTGATTGGATGGGTCGGCGTTGTGGTTCTGCAACTTCAGCCCCCCCACAGTAGGGCTCTGAAAGGCTCACCTTCCAGCAGCATGGGGAGGTTCCTAGGCAGTAACTGAACAAAGACAAACCCGTGTACGCACTGCAGTTGATGGCCGGGTGCAGAGACTAGGTTTGTTTTAAAGTTACTGGGCAGACTGTATGGACCACAAATCTTTTTCTATCCATAAATTTCTGTTTAAAAACTTCTATAAAGCTGCATGCTGATGATACCCCCAGTGACTACAGGACATGTCAGTGGGTAGTGGGAGGTCCGTTCAGCAGTATTGATAAAACAGCCTGGCACCATCTGAAGTGATGACTGCAGCTGGAATATTAGGACACCACCCCATGAAGCCTATCACCTGCCCTGGACCTTGACCGTGTCATTGAGGGAAGGGTGTCCCCTGAAGACCCCTTGCCACAGTGGGAATAACCATGGGATCTGGCAGAAATAGTACGGTTACTGGGGGATGGGACTAGGCAGCTGTGAGAGGACTGGAGGAAGGGTGACAAGGGTCAGGTCAGGTGCAAAAAGCTTGTCTGAAAAACGGGATGATCAGACACAAGTTGTGTTAGTTATTATAGCTCAAGGGAGCATCATGAGAACCCTCAAACACCACAGCACTCCTTTTGTGTGGGCGAGAGTCTCTCTAATTTGAAAAGAGTGCCTCATGCACAGCATCAAGGCAACGGATGCTCACCGAACAGAAGTTCTGGTACAATTAAAAAAAACCAAAACAAGAGGCACTTTTCCAAAATAAAAACATAGTCCTGCAATCTATAATTTGTTGATATACCCTTGTTGTCTCCTGTTGCAAGATATGAGTGATTTCACTTGCATTCGTCAGGTGGAAGGACAGATCAGATTCATGTCACAATTCTCACACGGAATGAACACACGTTAAACCACCCTTATCCTACAAAGAGTATCTCCAGAGGCCAGGGGCATATTAACACATGGTGCAACAGTCATAAAAGGTCACTCTCAAGGAGATTCAGTGTTCTGTGTAAGTTACTAATGTTTATGCTAAGGAGCAGGATGGTGGTATTGTTTGTTCATGAATGTGAACTGCACTCTTAGAGCTGAGTTACAAGCCTGAGCAGAGATCAAATGGAGTAACAATGCTTTAAAACAATGCTGTCACACAACCCCACTCACATGGCCTCAAACTGTCTTTAGTTAAAAAACTTTTTAAAACTTCCCACCTTCTGTAGAATTTACTGATATAACTGACTGGTATCAGTTTCCTTTTTCTTAATAGAAGTGAAATACAGGCTATCGGCCGTATTAGTGTTACCACACAAAACCTTGTTTGTTAGCATTTCTTGATGCACTCCCACCACATCCTTGGTAGCCCAGTAGTGATTTTTCACTTTTATTTATTTATTTCTTTTATTTATTTAAAAGTTTTGCCAGGAAGGCATACTGAGCAGACAAACTGCTCAATTCCAATGCGTCCTGCGGGGGACATAGAGACAGTAAATAAAATACATTATACAGTGAAGGAATGGTACAGATAATGCACATCATACAGTGAACAGGAACAGTACATTTAGCACAGGAAACAACAAACATTATGATACAATGCATAGGAATAGGAAGTACTTATGATATAATACAAACTCCAGTGAGTAACAGCTGGTCCAAACAACTCCAAGGAGTTACAATACAGCAGCAAGAGGTGAACGGCAATGCCAGGCGGGAATAGTAAGTGCTCGGGTCTATGTCAGGGGGAGGGGGAGTTAGGAGCAGGAGAAGGTGGAGCTGAAGTGGACTTTGAGGAGGGAGTTGAGGGAGTGTGCGGTGGGGACATGATGAATGGCCGAGGGGAGTGAGTTCCACAGTTTAGGCATGCGGTAAGAGAAGGCTGCTTGACCTGCGGTGGAGGGCTTGCATTGGACAGTGAAGGAATGGATGTTGTAGTGCCTGAGGGAGTGTGTGGGGGGCGGTGGTGAGGAAAGGGCTGTGTAGCAATACAGGGGCAGGGACTGAATTCAGTACTTGGCCGTAAGCCTGGCACAGTGGGACAGCCTTCTTTTCTGAAGAGAGAAGTACAGGAATTGGTAGAGGACTCAGTGATTGGTATTGGGAGGACAGGCAAGGGCAAAATGGCAGAAGGAGTAGAAGAGGGAGTCCAGTCTGGTTAGAGAAGTTTTGGGACAGGCACTGTAAACAACGTCGCCATAGTCAAAAATTGGGAGAATCATTTTCTGTACAATCGCACGGCGGGCCTGGTGCAGGATATAACCACAGTTGCGATACAGGGCACCCAGCTTGGGATGCAGCTTCTTGTGGATGGTATTGATATGTACAGAAAAGTCAAGGTGCTGGTCAAGCCAGACCCCAAGGTATCTAAAGGAGGAGCAGTCTTCCGGTTTAGTTCCATTCAGGGTGTGGAAGATGGGGAGAATTGGGAGCCGAGAGAGTCTCTGCCTTGTGCCAAAGTTTTACCTTGCTAAGAGTAAGGAAGATAAAAAAGAACCAGCTACAGGAACATGTACTACAGCAGATGAGCAATCACAAAATTTGTTTTCAACCTGAATTATAAAAAGAGTTGGTGAAATAGAGTTTCCTGATTGGCTGTAAACAATCTACTATTACATGGTAATCTACTATTACATGCTATTACATTACTATTACATTGTGGTTACTAGTGGGGTACCGCAGGGTTCAGTACTGGGGACGGTCTTTTTTAATGTCTTTATAAGTGACATTGCAGAGGGACTGGAAGGAAAAGTATGTCTCTTTGCAGATGACACAAAGATCTGCAACAGGGTTGATACGCAAGGTGGGGTGGAAAGGATGAAAAGAGACTTGGCAAGGTTGGAGGAATGGTCAAATGTATGGCAGCTTAGATTCAATGCAAAAAAGTGCAAAGTAATGCACCTGGGAAACAAAAACCCAGGGGAAGAGTACACAGTGGGGTGAGATACTGACAACAACAAAATGGAAAGGGACCTGGGGTAGTCATATCAGATGACCTAAAGGTGGACAAGCAATGGAGAAGGCAGTAAGGAGGGCTGGGGGGATACTGGGATGCATAGGGAGAGGCATCACCAGTAGAAAACAGAAAGTTGTCATCCCTCTGTACAGACAGTTGGCAAGGCCACATCTGGAGTACTGTGTACAGTTCTGGAGAGCCCATCTCCGCAAAGACATAGACAGGGTGGAGGCTGTCCAGAGGAGGGCAACCAGAATGGTGCAGGGTCTGCACCAGAAGACATATGAAGAAAGATTAAATGAGCTTAAGACGTATAGCCTTGAGGAAAGGAGGGGGAGGGGGGACATGATAGAAACTTTCAAATACTTCAAGGGAATCAACAAAGTCCAAGAGGGTAGCATCTTTCAGAAAAAGAAATGTGCAAGAACAAGGGGGTACAATTTGAAGATAGAGGGGGGATGGCTCAGAGGTACTGTGAGGAAGTATTTCTTCACAGAGAGGGTTGTAGATGCATGGAACAGCCTTCCTGAGGAGGTCGTAGAGTCAAAAACAGTGGGAGAATTCAAGAATGCATGGGACAGACATAAGGAAATTCTAGTGGGGAGTAGGAGGAAGTTAACTAGAGGGTAGTTAACAGAACATAAACATAACTCTTGTCTTGCCTTGTTGTTTAAACAACATGTAATCAAATGGGTTGCCAGTGTCCCTTTATAAGGTTCATTTGTCTTGATGCTAGTTAGTTAGATATTAGGAAAGAACAAACACATTTATAAGAACAGTCTCTTCTCTCCAGCCCTTCTGAGGAAACAAAACAACCATCTTTGATATCCTACCAATTAAACAAACAAAAAACAAACAAACAAAAACCAACCCTTTTCCCATCTTGCTATCAAGGGAGAAAGGATTCCCACCCTCGTACCTTTAACTTCAAGTTTGCACTCCACTTCCGCCTCGCCCAAGTCATTGACAGCCTTGCAGGTGTACGTGCCTCCATCGAAGGGGCTTGGCTTCCGGATATTTAGGGTCAGAACTCCCTGGTTATTTTTCATCAGGAACTTGGGGTCCTCACTAATCACCATCTTGTTCTTCATCCAGATGACTCTAGGCTTTAGGCAGGAACACATGGGTTGACAAAGGAAACCAAGTACAACATCAGCAGCTCAACCCTTACTCATTCACAAACTTTTTATGTATTAGAGGTGCTACTGCTTTATGGTACACATCCGTGAAAACAGAGAATTCAGTGCACACCCTCCCCCACAGACAAATATTTCAAATATGATAATTTTATTTCTGCCTGAATTGGCTACTTATTTAATCTCTAATGGAAGTGGGAGGTGTTAATTTCAGAGCCCTGATGTGAATTAAGCCCGGCTACTACATCTCACAGTGGATTGCCCATCAGCTGGGTCCCTAGTCTAAAATGTAACTGCCTGAACTAGCTTCTTACAAAACTGGATTCCTTAAATAATGTGTAATCCTCTACCAATGTGCAGGTAATTGGAGGGAAGCCTGCTAATGGAGACAGCCATACATCTCCCAACACATTAACAGTTCAGCCCTTGTTCATTCACAGACTTCTGTCTTCATTCATTAGCAGTGTCTACTGTTTTCCGCCATATCTTAAAGGAAGCCAATTTAGGCACTGACTGGATTGCTGGTGCCTCACTGGATTCCACCTGTAAGCAAGGTGCATTATTCCAAGGCGGTCTATCCTATACAGTTAGGCCTAGATATTCAGACTGCACCTGGCAGGGGCGCAAGCCTGGGTGCAGCACAACTGGGCTGCGATGGGGCCAGGTCCAGTTGACATTCAATGGGGATGCACCATGGTGCAGCACCATTGAATATGGCAGGACCAGCGCACATAGTGTGCATGGTGCAGTGGCACTCTTGGTGCAAGACACTGCTAGGAATTTTGCGGGGTGCACCAGCACAAGGCTCACCAGTTAGCTAAGGCGCATCACCCGCGATATTCAGCAGGGGCATACAACGAGGCCATATATATACAAGAATGAAGCCATTTGCATGTCATTATGGCCCTCATTTGCATGCCTTGTGCACAGGGCAGGCCGGCGACTTGTGCCTGGCACCCTGCACAGCATGACGTGTGCTGTGAGGATCCCGGGGCATCCCTCGACCCGTACCTCTGATTGTGCGGTACAAGGTACAACTGATAGCAATGGTAGTCTAGTGACCCTCCCGCCCACCGATTCCCCAATAACTGTTATGTGAGACTGTCCCTGGTAGTCTAGTGGCCCCCTCCCCTGTGTCCCTGATCACCAGAATATTACCATCATCCATGTCCCTGGTTGTCTAGTGGTACCCCCGTTGCGCTATCACAGTACAATGCCATATCATCTATCCCTGGTGATCCAGTGGCACCCCACCCTCCACCCACACAGCACCCATTGCCCACCTCGCTCCCCCATCATTGTCGGGCGGCAACCGCCGCATACCGCTCAGGCCATCCGCCGAATGACAGTTACAGTATGGGTTGTAAGCCCATTGGTCCACAGTGTGAACCAATGGGCTTGCAGGGCATACTATACTAGACAATCCCACATATGTGAGTGCAGGGTGGGCAAGGGGTGCTGTGTGAGTGGGGGGGTGCCACTGGATCACCAGGGATAGATGATATAGCACTGTACTGCGATCACAGCAATGGGCGGGGGGTACCACTAGACTACCAGGGACATGGATAATGGTAATATTCCAGTGATCAGGGACACGGGAGGGAGGGGGGCCACTAGACTACCAGGGACAGTCTAACATACCAGTTATCAGGGCATCAGGACTCGGAAGGGGGGTTCACTGGACTACCATGGATATGAGTGTGCTTGTGGACGGTGTTCTGGGTGGGCGAGTGGCCACCCAGCGCTGGCGGCTGCTGTATTGCACCCTGCAATACAGTGGCCCACCTGTGGGAGACCAGGAGTTGTTCCCTCCTTATGGGCTCATCTTTGGGCTATGTCAGCGCACTGCGGGGTTGTGCCAGCATATCGCGTCGCACATCCGGGCTGAATATCAGGATGTGCCACATATGCATGTGCACTACCCTGCATCTTGCGCGATACATTACTAATGTGCCACAGCACATCGGGATTTGCACCACGCAACCTGCCCTTTTGAATATCACGCCGGGACACATTGGGGCGCAACCCCTTTGAATATCTGGGCCTTAAACTTCAAATAGTTAAATTAGGGTTCCCAGAAGTAGTTCTAAAAAGATTAGAACCCCTTCAGAACTCAGGACTTCAAGTTCTAATTTAGAACAAGAACATCCATAGGTTCTAATGTTAAGGGTTTTAAGTATATATAATGTATGGAGACTGTCTATAATTGGCTGACGTCAATAAATTTATAACCGGATAATCCCATTGTTAAGACATCAGAATGCCGTAAACCTATCTTGCCTATGTCATTACAATGGGATTACAGGAAAGAATGTCACCAGCTGTAGTAATTCTTTTAAAAGAATGTTGATCAACTGTCCCTGACAGAAGTTTAAAAAAGTATACATTCCTGGTTACCAGAACATCTTCTACTGTGTTATGTTAATAAATGTCCTAATGGGCATTCCTGTTTCATGCCTTACTTGGTAAGTGCATTTTGTTTTAAACTTGTTACTCTTAGTGGCCAAATGGTGCTGTTATAGTTCAGAAAAAAGGATGCTGTTACCATACGCTATAGAATACAATGCCTAGCTTGTGGTTGTTAACCACACTGTAATCACCTCTCACAGTTGCCATGCCAACTATAAACCTCTCAAGCTGCGCTCTCCAGGTTTATGTAGTTGTCCTGGCAACTGCTTGAGGTGATTACAGTGTGGTTAACAACCACAACCTAGGCAGAAAGGGTGGTGGATGCATGGCTCAGGAAGTGGTAGGTATGAATACAGTGCAGGACTTCAAACAGGCATAAGGGAACAATACAGATGAGTATGATAGATAGGCCATTGACAGAGCAAAGCCCGATGGTGCATTCATAAGGTAGAAAAAGAAATGGGCAGACTGGATGGGCCTTGCAGTCCTTATCTGCCATCAACTTCTATGTTTCTATGTAGGCATTATCCTCTATGTTAATATGTCCCTCGGAGCCACCTGTTGCTGTCTAAGAGTAGTTTCACACCTGTTTGGCTGGAGTGAGAACAACAAAGTGAAGCTGAGCTGTTGAAACTACTCTGATACAGTAATGAGTGGTGCTGGGGACATATTAATATTATTGATTGAGCTTGATCAATAATATATATTTATTTTTAAAACTGTCCCAGAATGTGCCCGCTTCCAGGGCATCTGCACGTGAGATGCATTTCACAGAATAAGAGTGTCTCAGCTCATATACCTGTTTATGTTGGTGTGGCAAACTATAACACACCAACTGTGACCTTATCATTTGCATGCCTCTCTTGTCTCCTGTGTCTCCGCAGCCACCTCGTTCACCCCATCGGGTGAGCACATCCTTCTTGGCGACTTTAATTTGGACTAGTTCTCCCCCTCATCACTAAATTTCCATCAACAGATTGAAGCCCGAAACTTGTCCCAGCTAATAAAAGAACCCACATGCCCAAATCCTCACTCCCAGTCTCATTCCCTGCTCGATTGGGTGCTTACAACTCATCCCCACTGCATCTGCCTTACTGGCATATTACCCGATGCACTCAGTGACCACTGCCCCACCATCTGCATCAGGAAGATCCACAATCCCCCAAACCCACCTAAATATATTTGGTACCAGCCACTCTGATCACTCGATTTGAGCAAACTGCTTCAAGACCTGGCATTTGCTGAGTGGACACATTTTGTCCTCCCTCTCTGTTGATGCCACACTTCGACATGTCACTTCCATCTTTCTAGATGTTTGGGATACCCATGTCCTCCTAAAATCAATCAGAGTTAGGTGCTCTCACCATCATTAGATCATCCCGGACATCCTGGCTATGTGCAAATCCCATGACCGCTCTTTGGCTTGTTTTAAGATCTCTTTTGACCCTGCTGACCTGCAAACCTATTGTACCCTCCGTAATAGCTGCACCAACTGCATTCAACAGGCCAAGTCCGAATTTTCCAAAACTCTTCTGCAAGTCCCTGGCAGTACTCCATCCACCTTCTGGCATGACATCCACCCCTCCAATGCTCCCCCAACACCCACTCTCAGTGAAGTAGGTTCACTTATTTCTGACCCTTCCCCTATGGCAGAATTCCTAAACACGTTCTTCACACCCTCTGCGGTACTGCACAAACCACCTTTTTTTCCATCCAGCTCCTCTCCCTCTCCCCCATTGTCCCCTATATTCCAGTTACCACTGATATCCCCCTTTGAAGTCCTGCGAGCTCTCATCTCACTCAACCCATCCAAGTCTAGCCCTGATGGTTTGCACCCTGAGCTCCTTATAATCTCTGCCCCTTCCATTGTCACCCCCTTAACCTTTATTCTTAATCTGTCTATCTCCTCCGCTACCGTTCTCTCTGTGTGGAGGTTTGCCATGGTCCTACCACTCTTTAAGTGGAGGTGACGCTACCGCCCCTGGCAACTACTGCCCCATATCACTTCTCCCTACATTGGCCAAGGTACAAGAGTCCCTTATCCTCTCTAGGCTAAATGACTTTCTTCTGGCCCGTAATATTCTATCCCCTGTCCAATCTGGTTTCAGAAAGCATCACTCCACCGCTATCTCCCTTCTGTGCTTTACTGATGCCATCTACTCTGCCATGGATCGGGGTCTGTTCACATCGGTCATTTTTATTGACCTTGAGAAGGCCTTCGACTCCTTATCCCACTCTCTCCTCCTAGATAAATTAAATGTCCTGGGCTTCTCTCCATCTTCTGTGTCCTGGTTCAGATCCTACCTCACAGGTTGCTCATAATTTGTAAAAGTTAGCAATGCCCTATGCCCTATCCTCTCCCCTCCCGATCTTGGCTGGTGTGCCCCAAGGCTTGATCCTCAGACCTGTTCCTTTTTCCCTGTTTATTAACAACCTCCTCTCAGTATGTTCCCATGCCAAGACACATATGTATGCTGATGACACTGTCCTCTTAATTTCTGGCCCATCTGTTTCTGCCATCCAAACACCTCTGCAACAGGACTTTTCAATAGTTACCTCATGGTGTAATGTCAATTGCCAAAAACTAAATATAAAAAAAAACAGTTGGCATGACATTTGGTACCAAGCAAAAACTGGCTAAGCTCTGTGCCCTTCCCTCTTTCCACTCTGACACGTCCACTCCCTTCGAAAATGTCCTCACATGCAAATACCTTGGAGTCTGACTCGATCCATCACTAGACTTCTCCACTCACTTCGGGGCCCTCCATTCCAAACTGTGACCAAAACTTGGGTTACTATACCGACATAAAGCTGGCCTTCCTCTCCCATTTAGATGTGACCTACTAGTTAAATGGATCTTCCCTGCCTTCGACTATGCAGATGTTGTTTTCAGTGCTGCCCCTTCAACCTCTCTCTCCAAACTTTATGTCCTGTACCATGCCGTCTGCAGATTTGCCTCTAACTCTCCCCATCTGACTCACTACTGTGACCTCTGCTCCTCCCTTTCCCTCCAGTCCCTCTCCCAGAGACCTTTATGCCATTGCGTCACCATTATGTCTAAATTCTGGTTTGGGACTCTACCATCATTCCTTGCCTCTCTCCTCAAACCTGCCACCCCCTCCCCATACAACTCGTGATCAGTTAGTGCCTGTTCCTTTGCCCTCCCATGTGTTCACACCTCGACTGGCAAATTAGCATTCTCCTATAGGCTTCTTTCTCTCTGGAACAGCATAACCCCTCAAACCCATCTTACCCCCTCCTTTTCTGCTCTTAAGCATTTACTGAGGCCTACCCCTTGCACATCCTGCACCTGTCCCTCTCCCTAATGTGCATTCTCACATGTCTTTCTTTACCTGCTTCTCCTGATCTGCACCTACTGGCTCCCTCTGGGTCCAGCCCCCCTTATCTTTTACCCACCTACTATCTGCAGTCGTTTATTCCTATGCATCCTAAACTTGTGTATAGATAATTATGGTTTAATACTTATTTCATTGTATATTATGTAAATATCCACTGCTCATTACATGATACAGTGCATTCCACTTGTGTGCACTTCCCGGTTGTGTGCACAAAATCACCAGGTCCCGATTCATTTCCTATATTGCTCAATGTTAAATGAGATAAACGGCTACACACACATTTTCGATTGTGTGCACACGCGAACTTCAATCAGCAGCATTAAGAGCAGCAGCGAGGTATAAAATTAGGTGATTGACACCTGATTTTCTTTACCACTCCGGCCCCTGAGGTGTCCAGAGATAACAATACTCACTTATCAGCTCATTATCAGCTCTTCTCCAAGAATGGAGTACCGGGGCAAATAAATACAGTAAGTGCAAGCAGGAAGGAAATGACCATAGCACTGAAGATGCGCTTTTGCAGTGGTTCACAGTGTTCCTTTCTCTGTGCACATTCTGTTTGAAACATCTGGTCACTGGATAAGGGATGAACTTTTAAAATGCTTAACATTCTGTAAGTGATAATATTACTGCAGTGCTTTTAATGCTTGCACATTTCACTGTCAGTACTAAACTTATATATGCTGAGATTTTTATTACTGCTTGCTACTGTTTGGTGCTGTTTTAATGTGCTTTTTTATGATGTACTACTGTGCTACAATATTTTCCCATGTGAGATGTGTAATAAATTAGTTTTACCGTAACCGCGATTAACTCTGGGCCTTTTTACTGCATCTTCGGTTTAGTGCATTTTCGGCTGTGTGCACACTTTCGTCTGGTCCCGAGGTTGTGCACACAAGCGGAATGCACTGTACCTATTTGATGTGCGTATTGTGTTATATTTTAATGGTCAACATGTAAAATTGTACTTCTTTTTATCCTCTGTCATATATTACCCCTTCCCCTGGGTCACACCTAGAAACGAACCTCAGCTCATGGTGCCTTTCCCAGTTATCAAATTTTAAATAAACAATTAAAATAAATTTTGAATGGCACACAATGACTCTTTTTCTTTTCTGGATATGCAGTGAAAAACAGGTTACTCACATGTAACAGTAGTTCTAGGAGTGGTATATGTTGTTCATCCACACTATTTGGCATGTCCCTTTCCCTTTAAGTATCGCCAGAAGGTCTTCAAGCTGGCTCCTCCCACCCACCTGGGTGGTATATCCCTCAGTTCCATCCCATGTCGCCAGATCTTAGCCCGCTGGAAGGCAGGTGTGTGCGTCGAAGCCAGGGAGGTTGGGTGGGTCTGTGTGGATGAACAACTTATACCACTCCTAGAACTACTGTTACAGGTGAGTAACCTGTTTTTCTAGGATTGTGGATATGTTGTTCATCCACACTATTTGACAGACTCCTAGCAGTTCTCTGGGAGGAGGGAGGCAAGGTGCACACCCCCTATACTTACTTTGGGAACTGAGACTGCAGAACCAAGGAATCAAAACCAGCATCCCAGCATGACTCAAGGTCGATGTGGTAATGAAGATGTTTGCTGTCTTCCAGGTAGCAGCCTGACAGATTTCCTGCATGGAGATGTCTGTAGAAGCAGCCACCGATGCAGCGGTATGGCAGGTAGAATGAGCTCTTATCCCTCTGGCAGGCTCTTTGCCCGTCAACTCGTCACAGATTGATGCAAGATGTAATCCACCTTGCAGTTGTCCATTTTGCTGCAGGTCTGCCAGAAGCAGCTTCAGCATACTGTAGGTGACAAACAGCTGATGAACCTCTCCCCGAATTTCCGCTGTCCTCTTCTTATAATAAGAGAGCTCATCTCAGGTCCAAGGTATGGAGCCTGTATTCGGTCTCTGAGGTGTAACTGGGGTAGTACACTGGCAGAGTTAACATCTGGTTAAGGTGAAACTCTGACACCACCTTAGGAAGGAATTTCAGGTGGGGGTGCAGGACAACCTTGTCCCTGTGGAAGACCAGATAAGGGGAATCCACCGAGAGCACCTGGAGCTCCCCTGTCCTTCTGGCAGACATGTTAGTCACCAGGAAGGCCGTCTTCCATGACAAGTGTGACAACACACACTTGTGTATTGGTCCAAATGGCTTGGCCATGAGCTTTGCCAGTACCAGCAGTAGATCCCACGGAGGTGGAGGTTCATGCACCAGAGTGGATATGTGATCCAGGCCTTTGAGAAAGCACCCAACCACTGTCTTCTGTGCCAATGTTGGCTGACCAGCCCACGCCCGGTAAGCAGAGATGGCTGCCAGGTGCACCCTAAGGGTCAATGACCGAAGATGCCGTTTGGACAAAGATCAAAGGTAGTCAAGAATGTTAGCCACTGGACAGGACAGAGGGCCCAGGCCCCTGCCCTGACACAAAATGAAAAACCTTTTCCATTTGAAAGCATAACATTTCCTGGTCAATTCCTTTCTTGATGCCTCCACCATGGTGAGGACATCAGCGGAAAGACCCCCAAAGCCTGGAACTCTAGCCGCTCAGATACCGGGCTGTGAGGTGCAGAGGTTGACGGTCTGAGTGGTGTACCTTCTCCTGATTGAGAGAGATCAGGTCTAGGTGTGCTGAAAGCTGCTCTGGGGGCCTGTTGCTGAGGCTGAGGATATCTGAATACCAGAACTGGCACGGCCAGTCTGGGGCTACCAGAATCACCTTCGCCTTGTCCCTCCTCACCTTGAGGAACACCTTGTGGATCAAGGGAAATGGAGGGAAGGTGTAGAAGAGGTCTTGGGTCCACGGCCTCGAGAAGGCATCCCCATGCAGTGAGCCCTGCTGGGGGAGGGGGGGGAGCAGGCATGAAACAGCCTCAGCTTGATGTTTTACCTGGAGGCAAACAAGTCCACCATTGGTTTACCCCAGTGGGAGAACAGGCTGTAAGCTACCTCTGGATGGAGTGATCACTCATGGAATGTCTCGCCCAGGCTGCTGAGAGCATCCACCAGATGGTTTGAGACTTTTGCCACATGCATGGCTAGGAGATCTGCCTCCAGATGGCTCATGAGTGTCCAGATGTGGAGCACTTCCCTGCAGAGCAGATGGGAATGTGTGCCCCCCTGTTTGTTGAGGTAGTACATGGTGGTGGTATTGTCAGTTTGGACTTGAACCATTTGACACCGGAGCTGAGGAGCAAAAGCTGACAGTGCCAGTCTGACTGCTCTGAGCTACAACAGGTTGATGTGATAACAGGACTCCTCAGGGGTCCAGAACCCATGGACCCTGTTGTCCCCCATATAGGTTCCCCAGCCCATGAGAGAGGCATTGGTCGTAGGGATGACTGTTGGCCCGGGGCAGACAAATGTGATCCCTTCCTGCAACCATTTTGGGGCAGTTCACCATTGGGGAGCGTCCCACATCTTCTGGGTTACAGTGATCAGCTGGTCAAAATGACCATGGTGCTGAGTCCACTGGGTGGCCAGCTCCCACATGAGGGGATGCATGTGCCCTCGGACTACAGAGGTGCATGCCACCATGTAATCCAGAAGGCACAGAAAGTCCAGGGCAGGGTGCAGTTGCCCAACTAGAAATGACTGGGCGAAGGAGGAGAGAACTTCTGCCTTGTCCACCAGGAGTCAAGCTCTGGCTTAACGAGAGTCGAGCTCTGCCCCAATGAAGCACATCACCTGAGAAGGCATGAGTTCTGACTTGGCCTCATTGATCAGGAGGCTGAGTTTGGAGCAGGTCTGGAGGGCCAGGTCCCTGGACTTCTTCACTTCCTGCTGGGTGGGACCTACTAGGAGCCAATTGTCAAGGTAGGGGTAAATTATGACCCCCCCGATGCCTGAGATTGGCTTCCACCACTGCAATGCATTTGGTGAAGACCTGTGGGGCCAATGACAGGCTGAATGGTATGGCTCGAAACTCGTATAGGGTCCCCTTGGCTCTGAAGTGGAGAAACCACTGGTGAGATGGATGGATTGGGACATGAATGAACACATCCTGGACAGCCAGTGAACAGAACCACGTTTAGCTCCAAGGATGGTATGATCTGGGACAGAGTGACCATCCGAAAGGTGCGTGACCTGAGATACTGATTCAGGTTGTGCAGATCTAGAAGGGGGCGCCAGACCCCCCCCCATCCACTTCGGAACCAGGAAGTACCTGGATACGAACCCTGGGTCTGGTGGAGGATCCGCCACTCGGGCTACTGCCTCCTTGAGGAGGCACTGAGCAAAGTTGTCTCAGAGAGCCGACTGAGTGTGGGTGGATACCCTTTCCTCCCGTGGGGCATGGGCTCCATTTGGAGGGTACTGCTTGAGTTCCAAAGACAGTCCCTGGCCGACCACTTCCAGGACCCACCTGTCCATGGTGATAACAGACCAGACAGAAAGGAAGTGGTGGAGCCGGCCCCCCATGGGAGGACCCGGAGCTGGCATGATGGGAGTGGGGGTGGAAGCCCCCGCCCCATCACTGAGCAGGCTTGGAGGAGGAGGAGGAGGAGCTAGGACCCGAACCTTGGCCTCCTTTACTGACCTGGGAGGGCCCAGGCTTGGGCCAGGTGCACCAAGCTTGAGCCTGCTGCCCCCCTTGGAAGAAGGACTGCTGGACCACAGGGGAAGAATGCTGAAAAGGCTTCTTCTGCTGCTGCTTCTTACCAGAAGAACCTTTATCAGAAGCGGTGTCCAAGGTGGCACTGGACTGCTCAATACGCTGAAGGTGACCAGCCACATCTGGGTTGAAGAGACCGGTTCCCAGGAAAAGCACATCAGCCAGTTTGTGCTGAGTATCTGCCGGGAAAGAGAAGAGTCTCAGCCAGGCCCTGCGATGAGAGACAACTGTGGCTGCCAATGAGTGGGCACAAGAGTCCCTAATGTCCAGGGCCATCGGGAGTTGCTGTTTGGCAACAGCCCAGGTCCTGGACTTGTTTGACCGTGGTCTGCACAACAGCAGGGAGATGTGGGAGGACTTCATCCAAAGACCCCAAGAAGGCATGGGAGAAGTGTGCCATGATGACAGCTGAATTTGCCTGACATAGGCCTAAAGACGAGGCAGCATAGACCTTCCAAGATGAGTGATCCAAGTTTTTGGATTCCTTCTCGGGAGGTCAATCAATGTCATCAGAACTGCTAGTATGTCTGAACACAGAGGTGGTCACAAGGTTCTCGGCTGAAGGGTGCTCTATGAACTTCGCAAGGGACCCTATGGGCACCACATACTTGTGGGCCATGCAGGCAGATGGAGCTGGACAAGAGGCAGGGCACTGCCAGAGTTCTAAAGCTGGGCCCACTATGGCCTCAGCCACAGGAAAGGCCTCTGTTGGGGTATCTCCTCTCTTGAGGATGTCTGTGAGAGGGTACTCTGCTTTTTTCTGGATAGGCTCCAGGAGCATGCCTGTAGACTCAGAGATGAGGTGAAGAATGCCCTGAAAGGATGAAGGACCCTCCTCCGTCTCAATCCCAGCAGCTGATTCATCATCCCCCCAGATGAGAATGTAGGCCAGTCTCATCTGAATCCGAGGAATCCAGATACAACGGTCGACCGCTCAGGTCACGTTCAACTCGCCGAGGGCAGTCCGGGGTGACGGTGACTGAAAGATGCTGGGAAAGTCTGGTGTCTTGTCTAGCATCCTTAGAAGGAGCCCCTCCCACAGGCTGCTTGGGAAGTGGTTCCACCACAATTGGTGGAGAGACCGGTTTAGGCTAAACTGGAGGTTTTACCGGCTCCGCAGGCAGGGGAACCGACGTAATCGGCTCTGAAGGAGTTGGCTTCAGCCTGGGAGGCGAAAGCCAAGTAATATCCGGGGTAGAAGCTGGGGTCAGCTTGTGACCGGTCAAAATCAGCTATCGCCACATGAGGTCCTTGCAGCACTGATGGAGTTTCCGCTGCAGCCTCTCCTCATCCGAGGAGGATGAGGACGACTGATGTTGTTGCCTCTTTTACGAGCACTCGTGGCTCTTCTTCGGCCTATCAGTCGAGGGGGTCCTGGATCTCGATTGAGATTGGGCAGGCCGATTCGGTCGCTTAGGAGACACCAGCAAGACCAATGATTTCTAGGGGTCAGGGACCACTTCCTCTACAGGATTCCCAGTGGGCTGGGTCTCCTCGTCGGGGAAAACAAGGACCGGAGTCCGAGAGAGAGTGTCGTTGACTGGAGTCGGTGACAAGGGGTCAATCGGATCAAGGATTATTTCAACCTTGTTGATCAATGCTGAGGTCGACTGGCCAGATGGCAAAGCCAAGAAGCCAGTAGCCGAAGAGGCAGTTTTGACCGAGGTCGAGACTGCCGATTCCTGGGACTGAGATCTCTCCCGATCCGAAGACATCTTTGCCAGGACGAAGATGATCCCGGGTCCTTTTCCTGCTTACGGGACCAAGAGGAGTGTGTGCCTGCAGGACCCTCTCCCTTCGACAGGAGAGACTGGCACAACTCTCAGAAAGAACCCGAGAAAGTGGAGCCCAGGTTGAGCAGAACGAAGAAGATCCGAGAGGAAGATTCCATTGCACGAGCCGCTTCCTCCTCGAAGGCTTGCATATGCTCCAATTGCTTGGCGGATCCCGCGGCCATGGGAACCACCCAATGAGCCTCCTTTGATTTCACTGGAGGATTCTGTTTTTCCAGCCTCCCCAACTTTAGGCATGCGAGATGGTCGTCGAGGATGTTAGGGTGAAATGCAAGACAAAAATCGCACTTCGAGGTGTCATGGTCGACACCCAAGCAATAGACGCACGTGATGCAGGGATCAGTGCACAACATCTTCTGGCCGCACGAACACCGGTGAAATCTGGGGAAAATTTGTCTTCCGTGATCGAAGAGAAACAGTCACGGTCACTAATGTGAACCAGACGAATTTTCGGAATAACTGAAAGTTTTGAAGCCAGGGCCTACAAAATGGGGGAGCACGAAGGAAACAACCTGAATCTTCCAGTGGAGATGAAGATCAGGTGTCATGGGGTGGAGCCAAGAGATATACCACCAGATGGGTGGGAGGAGCCAGCTTGAAGACCTTCCAGTGACCCTTAAAGGGAAAGGGACATGCCAAATATTGTGGATGAACAACATATCCACGATCCTAGAAATAATAATATTGCTGTGTCGTGAGGGCGGGTCTTTTTTTAGGTTTTTTTTCTGCTCTCAGTAACCCTCTCTGTTCTTTGTCTCCAGTCCTATGCACAAAAAGGTTAGAGTTCTAAAGAAGATTAGTCGGAGACCAGAACCTGAACCCAGAATTTCTGTGTATTCTGAGAACCCAAATTCAAATAAATGCGATCATAAAACGTCAGCATGATGCACAGACATGGTGCCTACTGTTCAGCCAGTGGGGCCAGCTCCCAATGCATCAACAGCACTATATAATGCACAAAGTGGCAATGTTTTACTATATTTATTTATTTATTTATTTTGTATTCTCTTTATGCTCCCTGTACCTAGTGGTCCCCCAGCCCCATCACCCCAGCATCCTCCGGGACTTACTTTGTCAGGATGTGCCCAGATAGCCGGGTGCGGAGCCTGCGGGAGACCAAAGTTATCCTACCAGTTAGCAGTATTTCCCATTTTTTTCCCCTGGCACAGAAGCAGGGATGTGCAGTGGTGCCAATGGCGGTGCCACACACACTCCTGTGCACAGCACACCGGGCATCTACCCTGCCTCCACCCCCCACCCCCATTACAGTGTCGGTGTGCCAACCCTCAGCCACTGCTAGGGGCCAGGCTAACACTGGCCACTGCCCCCCCTGAAGAAGAAGAGCAGTCATTTGGATACTTGATCCTCCTCCCCCCGGTCGACTCTCCAACTCCTGAGGTCGCTCCCAACCTTGGGTTGTCAGTGCCGCAAGAGGTTGAGCTACCGCTGCACCAATGGGTCAGCTGGCAATGTTTTTTTAAGGGCGATAGGAAAGGATGTTTACATAGTCTTTTTCTATAAAGGTTTTTCTCCTGCCTGTGGTAGGTGTGGCTATTCAGCCCTCTCCCCACCTTTCCCGACCAGCATCTATGTTACCCAGAACTCACCCAGTCATTGAAGTTCCCCCACTGTTTTACCCCCATGGCAGGGCCGAAGGAGGAAGGGCTGTCATCCCCTAGTGACCAGGGTCATGGTCAAGAGCACATTTTCTGTCCTGTTCCTGCCACGGTGCATATGTGGACGCGTGTGGAGGCATGCAAACATCACACAGCTGCTGACTCTCTCTTCTTCCCACCCAAAGCTGTAGAAAAAGATAGCATTCCAGAAGTATAAGGAAACATAGAAGGAGCAGGACAGAGAGCTGTACCAGTTAAGGCAGAAGGAAGCAGGGAAGGAAGTCAGAATAGCAAAGGCCCAAACTGAGGAAAAGATAGCCAACTCAGTTAAGAAGGGGGATAAAGCCTTTTATAGGTACATCAGCGAGCGTAGAAAGACAAAGGAGGGATAGTGAGGCTGAATAGAAGGAAGCAGTGGGTGGGCAGAGGGGACAGTGAAAAAGCAGGAATACTGAGCAGAATATTTCTGCTCAGTATTCACGAAAGAGGAGGGGGAAGTGCCTAATCCAATTAACAGAAGCACTCTTGATAGGGGGGTCGATCCCAGTCCTTTCACAGAAGAAAGAGTTCTGCAAGAACTCCTAAAACTGAAGGTGGACAAAGCAATGGGTTCAGATGGAATTCACCCCAGAATTCTAAAAGAATTAAGGGCGGAACTAGTGAAACCACTGGCTACTCTTTTTAATAAATCATGGGAGGATGGTGTGGTACCTGAGGACTGGAGGAAGGCGGATGTGATTCCCCTTCACAAAAGTGGGTCCAAGACAGAGGCAGGAAACTACAGACCTGTCAGTCTGACCTCTGTGGTAGGGAAAGTGATGGAGTCACTTCTGAAGGAAAGAATAGTTGAGTACCTAGAGGCCAGTGGAGCACAGGACACAAGGCAGCATGGGTTCTGGCGGGAAGGTCATGTCAGGCAGATCTAATAGATTTCTTTGACTGGGTGACCAACGAGTAGACCAGGGAGGGGCTGTGGACATGATCTACCTAGACTTTAGCAAGGCATTTGACACAGTCCCACACAAAAGATTAATAGTCAAATTAACCAGCCTGGGAGTGGGGCCCAGGGTGGTAGCCTGGGTAAAACATTGGCTGCACAACAGGACACAGAAGGTAATTGTAAATGGAGTCCACTCTGAAGAAAGAGTGGTTACTAGTGGAGTACCACAGGGTTCAGTATTGGGTCCAGTCCTTTTTAATGTCTTCATCAGTGACATTGCAGAGGGACTGGAAGGAAAAGTATGCCTTTTTGCAGATGACACAAAGATCTGCAACAGGGTTGATACACAAGGAGGCGAAGGATGATGAAAGGGACTTGGCAAGGTTGGAGGAATGGTCAGATGTATGGCAGCTAGGATTCAATGCAAAAAGTGCAAAATAATGCATCTGGAAACAAGAACCCAGGGAAGAATACACAATGGGTGGGAGGTAGTAACAACAACAAAGGGAAGGACCTGGGGGTAATCATATCAGATGACCTTAAGGTTAGCAAGCAATGTGAGAAGGCAGTAGGGAGGGCTGGGGGTATACTGGGATGTATAGGGAGAGGCATCAGCAGCAGAAAACAGGAAGTTGTTATCCCTCTGTACAGACAGTTGGAGAAACTCCATCTGGAGTACTGTGTCCAGTTCTTGAGACCCCATCTCCGCAAGGACATAGACAGGATAGAGCTAGTCCAGAGGAGGGCAACTAAAATGGTGCAGGGTCTGCAAGAGAAGCTGTATGAGGAGAGACTTAAGGAGCTTAATATGAATACCCTTGAGGAAAGAAGGGAGAGGGGGGACATGATAGAAACTTTTAAATACCTCAGTGGAATCAACAAAGTCCAAGAGGGTAGCATCTTTCAGAAAAAGAGACATGCAAGAACAAGGGGACACAATTTAAAGATAGAAGGAGGGCGGTTCAGGGGCAATGTGAGAAAGTATTATTTCACAGAGAGGGTAGTGGATGCATGGAACAGCCCTCCTGAGGAGGTTGTGGGGTCTAAAACTGTGGGAGAATTCAAGAATGCATGGGACAGACATAAGGCAATTCTTTTTTTTTTTTTTATTTTAAATTCTGCTCTTTATTACCACGCCCCACGTCCGTCCTTCAGCTTGGTCACGGAACTCAGGATCCCGACCACGGACATTTGCAGACTCCCAGTCATCCTGGCTTGCCCCCAGAGAGTGGGGCAGGTTCCGACCCCGATCTCGGACGCGGAACTAATAACTGGTCGGGGAACGGCTCCTGGTGGCCAATCAGGGCATCCCGGAGTATAGCGTCATTTAGACACTGGGCGTGCCTTTTTACCCCCATTAGCCCACACCCTGAGGGAGGCGGAGACGTGCAATGACGCTAAGCGTCTGCCCGCCTCACCACCCCCCAGCGTGAGCACGGCCGCGTGGGTGATCCCTAGCCTCCGCTTAGGGGTCCCCTTGCGCCGACGCCACCCAGCCCTCCCCGGAGAGGAGGCAGTCCGTGGGGCCTCGATCCTTCTCCCCGGCCAACCCTCCGGCGACCAGGTCCATTTCCGAACCCGGGTTGCCGGCGTCGCAAGCGTAAATCCAACCGCTGTGCTGACGGGCCGGCTTAGACATAAGGCAATTCTTGTGGGGGGTAGGAAGAAATAGGCTGTTGGTTAACTAGGATCTGCAGCCTATCCTGTAGGTAGGGAAATGGGCAGACTAGATGGGCCAAACAGTCCTTATCTGCCATCTATGTTTCTATGTTACCACAATGCTTCCACCTGGTGGCAGTCTAAGGCCAGGCTAACAAGCCTTCCCTCCCAGGAGAGGACAACAGTCCATCAGGCCCTCAATCCTCTCCCACCCCAGCCAGCCCCTGACAACCTGAGCTAGTTCTCGAACTTGGGCCACTGGCATGGCATGGCAAGAGGTAAGGTGCCCGATGCCTCAGCCCTCCATGCCACGGGGCTGGCAATGATTTTTACATAGTTAACTGCTCTCACATTTCCCTTTTCATGCTGGTTATGTATTCTGATGTGCTTTGACCAGTTTTTGATAAATAATCTAACTTTGGCGTGCTCTCAGATCGACGTAGAGTTCGACTCTCCTCACCAGCAACTGCTCTTTCTTTTCATATTTCTAAGACATTACATGGCATCAGTTTTACCATTCCATTCATCTCAATGGAATTTCATTTCATTTCATTTTTATTGGTTATACTGGAAAGGCATGTGAGCATTGCTGCCTGTTTACACAAGCATCCAGTTACATGCAACAATCATGAGACATGACATAGGCTTAAACATTTAACTAACAGTGAGGGTTAATAAAATGGTACATAAATTTAGGATAATATAGACTAAAGGGCAAACCATGAACTAGCTTTGGTGAATTGATGTAACCCCTAGATGGCGCTATCTCAGGGGCAACTACCCCTGCCTGATTTGCCACTAACAGGTTGAGGGGCCTGGATCCAATGGCGGGTGCCTCCACCCAGAGGTCAGGGTTTGCAATAGTTAAACTAACTTGGTCACAGCCCTCTGGGACACTGCAACCCCCCTTTCTTCCCACTAGTGGCCCACACAATATATCAGAATTACCTTCACAGTATACACTTACCCCAGGTCTGGTTCCGCACTGGGACCTCCTGTGAAATGAGATACAGTGCAACAATCACAGTACAGTACTTTAACATAGACAAATACCTCAGGCAGTATAACTTTGCTGAAACAAGCAGCTCTGATTTATTTGGGGATATAACAAGGACAGGAAATCAGGTTAATTAGCTTATCACTCTAATAATCTACCTATGGCTCTGTGCACAGGCCTATCCCTATCAGTTACTGTCCCTGGGTACCCAAGCCTAGTGGCTAGTCCAAACCGTGGCAGCTGGTAGGGCCCTTTCACACAGAGAAAGGAGAATTAAACAGTCAGCAGTACAGTAATTCCATTTGGATTTAATGTGGCAATTCAACAGGGCGACCCTGAATTAGTACTCACGACCTCCAAATAAGATAGGGTCCTTCAATGTCAGCAGGGCTCACTTGAGGTACACAAACCTCTTCACATCCATATACAAGAAAGCACTACACCAGGCAGGCTGCATCTGTATCCCGATCGCAATTACTGCACAATACCGGAGAACACACAGCAGATTCAGTTCCTGACAGACCAGTGTAATTCAACAATTTCTCCAGTCTTCTACAGGGTGAGCCTGGTTTCTACTCTTCAGAGATCCTTTGATTCTTTTCACAGGGCGAGTTCAGTCCTAACAAGCTGTTACACAAGCTGCAGACCGAACTCTGGGCCTTACACCGTTTTTGACTAAAACTGCACACTGAAAAGCACAGGGCTCCTTCCTTCTTCACTGCCAAAGCTCAACTGAACCTCCAACCGACAAAACTGGGCATTTTGAGTTCCTCCCAGTTCTTGACTGGATTGGCTGTCACTCACAATAGACTGCTGCTGTTGGTCCAAAAGGCACTGAAGTCTAAACTACATCTCCCAGAGTCACTGCCCATACAATCCTCTTGTGGCTGGCTCAGATTATGAGTCCAAGTTCTGATTCGTCCAAGGCACCATTTTAGAGCTAGCTTACCCCACACTGATTGGTCCAGTTCAGCAGTTCAAAACTAGAATGGGAACTAGCAGACACAGTTCTGACTGCAAAAAGCAGGTTAGACAAACTGTAATTTCATTATTACTCTAAATAATTTCTGGCAAACAGTTACATCTTTCAGATAGGTTCCTTTGCACTCCTAGTGACTGCAAAAATGAAGTGAATTGGCAGCAGCTCGAGTGGTACTCAGAGAAGCACACAGTCCCCCATACAAACTAATTATGTCTGCAAGCAGACAGCTCTTAAAGAGACAGTACCAGAGGCTCTAAAACACTCACTGATAAATGGCTTAAATGCCAAACACCATTCAGGCTTGGAGCATTCAAGCAAGCTCCTAGAAGTCTTTGGAACCCCCATTTGTAGGGGGTTACACCCTTCCTGGCCTGGGAAAGAATCAGCGTCCGCGTCAAGCAAGTACCCATAAGTTTCAACTGCAACCATATACATTTGCATTAAGCTGCACATGTAATCATCAGTCAATATATGATTTTACCAAGAACACATTTCTGAAACATTGCAGTCGTCACTCTTTACACAGTATTACATACACATTGTACCACAACTCAAGTTATTACCTCTTGTACATGAAACCTGAAGAGAGGGACCTTCCTATCAGTTACCTTGGGGCTGGATGGGGCAAGGGCACCATACTTAGAGGGCAACACAAGTAACTTGAGTTAGCACTGATGCTCAGTTTGGGCAATGAGCTCGGGGACACATACACTTTATGGACAACATTGAGAGGCAAGTCCACAGGCCTCCCAAGTGAATCATAACTGAGGTGCACCACAGGCTTTACAGCTCGACCAGTCTTTCTAGGGGAACTGTTATAGTCTCTGCACTCTGAGCCTCATTTTCAGCATTGTCCTCACTTGTCAGGGGAGTCTCCATGGGGTAGAGAGGCTAGAACTTGGGGCACTTTCAGCTCCAGGAGTTACAGTTTCTGAGTCCACAACATTTGGCTCCATGGAGAGCTTTGGACACTGGCAGTGGACTGTCAGGGCACTCAAAATACTCTTCTTGTTCGGTGTATCACCAGTCTGCCCCAATCTATCATTTTCTCCACTGAAAGCTCAAACAGTTCAACCATGCACAATGATTCCATTTCATCTGATCTGATGCTTTGCACTTCACTTTCTGGGAGCATTGGCTCAGGGATGAAGCTGGGGCTTAGACAGTCCAGAAGGCCCAGCTTGTCTCCAGTATTGACTAGGGATTGCCCCGACAATTGACTCAGTTCATAAGAAGGATAGTATTCAAAGTCACTCTCACTTTCTTCCGATATGGACTGACAGTCATGCTCAACTGGGACTTGTGGAGGGAACACTTTAACTTTGCTTCTGTAGGTGCAGACTTTCTTGATCTTTTCTTAGCAGCAGCTCTAGTCACTGGTCCAGAGGGGCATCTTCTAGGGCTCAGACTCAATTAAGATTTGTCCAATGGGCAGTAAATGATTTCTATGCATTGTTTTACATCTTTTGAATTATTCTCAGGCCTTACTTTGTACACTGGCAGATCATCTAGTTTGCCCACTACAATGTGAGGGAGATGGTGCCATCTGTCAGCAATCTTGTGCTTGCCATGCAGTCCCAGATTTCTTAGCAATACCCGATCTCCTCCTGGAGTTCCTGTGCTTTCACCTTTTATCATACCTTTCTTTGTTGGCCAGATTTCTTTTGGCAGCCATGGTTTGAAGCCAGTTGAGTACGCATGAGTTAGCTGGGCCTTTAACTTTGCACATACTGTAAATAGTTGTCAGCTTGAACCCCATCAGGAGAACCCCAAAACACACATCTACTGGTAGTTGAGCTTCTCTTCCAAACATCAGGCGGTAGGGGAGAATCCAGTGGCATCACTTTTGGTGCAGTTATAAGCATGTACCAGGGTGCTAATTTGTTGGCTCCATCTAAGCTTGTCCTTTGGGTGCAGGGTGCCTAGCATATCTAGCAAAGTGGTTGAAACGCTCAGGCTGTGGGTCCCCTGGGGGTGGTAAGGTGGTTCTGGACTTTCGCACTCCCACAGAGAAAGCATCTCTTGATCAGACGACTCTCAAAGTCTCTCCTTGATCAGAATGGATTCTTTGTGGAGCCCATAGTGAACAAAAAGTTTTCTACAAGTACTTTGCCACAGTGGATGCTTTCTGGTCTTTGGTGGGGAAAGCTTGGGCATATCTCGAAATGGTCAGTGACCACCAGCACATTACTGATATTTCTTTGATCTGACTCCAAACTCAGAAAATCAATACAGACCAGCTCCATGGGTGCACTGGTGGTGATGTTAACAAGGGGGCAGCCCTCTGGGGCAAAAAGCTTTCCTCTGTAGCAGCGACCTGAGTTCGAATGTGTTGCTCCACATCAGCCCCATCTTAGGCCAATAGAATCTGGATCTCACCAAGTCAAGTGTTCTGTCTATACCAAGGTGCCCCATGTGGTTGTGCAAGGACCTCAGTACTGAGTCTCAAAGGCAGTGGGCAGCACTAGTTGTTGTTTGTCTACTTGTCCCCTCTGTCTACTGTTTCTCTGTATAACAGTTTATTGATCAGTTTCAACTTAGGACCTTCTTTGTATAACAGTGCAGTTCTCAAATCAGTGGGCGTAATTTGGACACATCTTTCCTGCATAGGGCTTCTCAAAGCTGCTTTTGATCATGGGATCGTGAGTTGAGCCCTTGAATACTATCATTGTCCAGCTGAGGCAGTGCACCAATGTCTATTGCAGAAAAGTGGCAATAAGCAGCAGGTATGCAATCTCAGAGGCTCCCAAGCAATCCACCATGCAGTCCACTCGTCCGTGGACATTTGTTCCTCCCTGTCAAACTTCCGGTGAGTGCCCGAATGTCAGGTTCTGCCAATCGGACCCAATCATTCTGGGGAACAGGCCTCCAGGAGAGAGCATCAGCATCTATGTGGTTCAGACCTGCTCGGTATTCGAGAGCATAGTCATATGTAGATAATGCAGAAAGCCACCTATGGCCAGTGGCATCCAACTTAGCTGAGGTCTGCACATAGGTCAAAGGATTATTGTCAGTTTTTACTAGTATTTTAGCCCCATACAAGTACTCATGGAATTGGTCAACAATAGCCCACTTCAAAGCTAGGAACTCTAACTTATGTACAGGATAGTTCTTTTCGGATGGGGTCAGGCTTCTACTGGCAAAGGCCACTGGTCTCAGGCCATTCTCGTGCTCTTGGTACAACACAGCCCCAACCCTTGCAAGCTAGCATCAGTGTGCAGGACATAAGGTTTTCTTGGATCGGCATAGGCCAGCACTGGAGCATGGGTAAGTTGATATATGATCTCATGAAAAGCAGTCTCACAATCAGGGGTCAGCGGGCCCCAAATCACTCCTGGATGAAAATACACTCTTTCAGTCTTGAGGACGCTGACTTTGGTATTTTTGTGGGTTGGGATACCCTTGAGTAAGGTTAAGTAAAGGGCGGATCACTCTTGAATAGTCCTTGATGAGCGACCGATAATAACCACAGAATCCCAGGAATCTTTGCAGTTCTTTTAGATTTTTGGGCTGTGGCCAGGTGGTCAAGGCCTCAACTTTACTTGGGTCGGTCTCTATTCCTCGGTGGATACTATGTGTCCCACATACTTTACTGATGTTTGAAAGAATTGACACTTATCAATGGACAGTTTAAGGCCAAAGTCCTCCAGTCGGTCCAATACCTTAAATAATCTGCTCTCATGTTCCTCCAGTGAGCTGCCAAACACAATAACATCATCTAGGTATACCAGGCACTCTAGTAAGTTCATGTCCCCACTGCACGCTCCATCAATCGTTGAAAAGTGGCTGGGGCACCTGAAATCCCTTGAGGCATCCTCATGAATTCATAGAAGCCAGCCGGACAGATAAAGGCCGTCTTCTCACGGTCCTCTGGGGCCATCGGGATCTGGTAGTACCCACTGCGAGATCCAGCACAGAGAACCACTTGCTCCCGCTTAGGCAGTCCAAAGCATCCTGAATGCGGGCATTGTGTACTGATCAGGATAGTCCGCCGGTTTAAGGTGCGATAATCCACACACATCCTTACTGTTCCATTCTTTTTCCTCACTACCACAATGGGGAAGCATAAGGGCTTCTGGATTCTTGTATTACACCAGCAGCTAACATCTCTTGCAGATGCCGTCCCACATCATCTATGTCAGCAGGTGCCAGGCGTCGAGACCCTCTCACGAAATGGTTCTTCGTCATGCAGCCGGATATTGTGCTCAGCTCCTTGCACGCATCCTACATCCCATTCCTTTAAAGAAAACACCTGGTCTCTCTGGGCAAGCTTCTCACTGATCCTCACTTTCCATTCAGCTGGCAGCGGGAGTCGCGAAATCAAACAAGTCAGGCGTTACTCTGTCATTCTTCCTTGAACTCTTGCTGCTGGTAGCACTGCAGTGTCTGCACAATGCACATTAGCCAGGATGCAACCTCTGTTTACTCGAATGTCTCTTTCAGACACATTATGAACTTGGACCATTACCCTTCTGGCATAAGCATGGGCTCTAGCGGGCAAAATACTAGGCTTGACCAGCAGTCCCTCTGGCAATTTCCATCGCCTGGTGCATCCAACATTAATATTTTATTCTTAACATCCTTTCTGATACGGACCTCTCCTGTAAGGTACACTGGGCATTTGGCGCCAGGATCAGAGACTCAGGATCCTTCTTCCATACAATTCCGACGGTTCCTCTGGTTCTGTTTTTTCAGCATCTCTCTGTGCCTCATAGGCCTTCTTAATTAAAGCCGAACTCTTAAAGCTCTACTAGTCTTTGACCCCTGTTTTTCATAACACAACTGT
This sequence comes from Neoceratodus forsteri, assembly GCA_016271365.2. Lineage (NCBI taxonomy): Eukaryota > Metazoa > Chordata > Ceratodontiformes > Ceratodontidae > Neoceratodus > Neoceratodus forsteri. The sequence goes on from CM028133.1 coordinate 834,034,303, forward strand.
GCCAGCCTTCCAACATATGAGCATTTGTTCCAATCAACAAAGGACACCATCATACAGCCCAGTGGGGGGACACACTAAGGCTAGGGTCTCTACTTGTTCGGCCACTCCAGCCACGGAGGTGGGAAAGACAGCCAAATCGATATACCCGGAATAGGGTAGGCCTTCTCACTTAACCCCCATACATGCAGTCCTTCTAATGGTTGTAATGGTACGCCTGACAAATGCTTCTGATACCAATCCTGGAACATAATTGTCACTTGGGAAGCCACTGTCTAATACAGCTCTTGTAGACACTCCATTCACCTTTACAGTGGTCTCCATGGAGGGACCCACTATTCTGGACCAGTCTGGAGAGGCGTAGTGGGCCTGGGCAACTGACCTTGCACAAAAGGAGGTGAATTAGCATTTTTGGTGCCCTCACTGGGATCATGTCGTGCACCTCTTAACCACTGATTTCTTCTCCCAAGCTCTCCTTGTAGCCTATATGCAACTTTGTCAGTGTCTTTTGGGACTGGCATTCCCTTTCATGCCCATCTTTCCCACAATTATAGCAAAACATACTTTCTGGAGTTTGAGCTGGCGGGCGCCACACTGGGAGCCAGGGCAGGGTATTACTAACTGGAAACCTGGGTGCCATCTCTGTCTCGCGGCGTGATAAGCATTTGGAGACATCTCGTTGCCTTCTCACTTCCATGGTCAAGGAATTGAGTTTGGAGCTGTTATCAGCAGGAGATACACGGGTGGGTACCCCACCCCATAGCAGATGCAGTCGGATATAAGGTCAGGGTCTGCATTGCAGGCGTGGCCTTCATAAAGGACTGTTTTTGAATTCCGGATCTCTCAACAGTTCGCCCATTGTGGCATATCTTTTCCTTGTCAGAGCACTCATTGACTGTCAACCTCTGCCCTGAACTTCACTTGATGGGTCACCCTCAGTCACTCGGGTCGTAGCCACAGCTGTTGGTGCAGGTACCTCCGAGGTCGCCTTTTCTCAACTCCTCAATTTCTCTCATTAACTCATCATAGGAGGGTGGGGATTCCAGTCGATTTGCCAGGCGTAACTGAAGCAACAGCAGTTCTGAGAAGGGGCAGACTTAAGGATTCTGTCCAGTCTGTTCGGTCCAGTTCAATCGCTGGCAAACTACCCTTTCTGAGGCATTCTTGCAACAATTTTTCCAGCGAGAGACATACACAGACAACAACTCCCTTGGTACTGTTGTGCATTTCTTACTCTCCACCATAGGTCCTCATCAGAATCTGGGCTCCCTACACATTCTCCAAGGCCTCAAGATAGGCCTGTGCAGTCGCTCAGGGTTACTGGCCGCTTAGCACGGATGGTAGCCAGGGCGGGACCTCGGAGGCTCTCACTAACCTCTTTCGCTTTCGCCTCGAGCATTGCCATTCTAGCACTTGGGGCAACATAGTTCATCCAGGTCTCCCAGTCATCCTCCCTTGGGGGTGGGGAGGTGCCAGAGAAGATCCTCAACCTTCGTAAGAGTCGTGACTAATGGCAGGTGCAGAAATAGGAGTCTGCATTGGTTCAGCCACCATTACGGGCACTGGAGCAGGAGAGGGTGTTGGGGAGGAACACCCAGGTGGCAAGAATAGTTTCTTCAAGTCCTCCACAGTTTTCCTCTCCAGCAACCATTCAGCAAATTTCTCCTCAAAGTTTCAGATAGTGGTGGGGCTGATTCCCGGTCTTTACTGTCCTTAGTTATCACTCTCCAAGCAGTGAGGGCTCTCTGGGGTAATGGTCTGTGGCACTTTGGAGCTATCTATGGGATCCTTAAACTCTACTAGGGCCAGGAAAGTGTGGGTGAGCAGATTAGCATGCCGACCCACCACCACAGGGTTTTGTAAACCTTCCACCTTGGAAAGTACTCCTGCACAGTGTCCGTATTGATACCAAGGGGATGTCCAGGATAAGCATAGCATTTGAAATTCGATCTCCTCCCAGTACACCACTCCACCAGCCGGTGCACAGCCACTTCTGTCGGGTACCATTTTTTCTTAACAGTGGTTCAGAATATGGCCACTAGGACACACAATCCCAGCGGTGAGCCTCCAAGATGTAACCCCTAGATGGCGCTTATCTCAGGGGCTACTACCCCTGCCTGATTTGCCACTAACAGGTTGAGGGGCCTGGATCCAATGGCGGTGCCTCCACCCAGAGGTCAGGGTTTGCAATAGTTAAACTAACTTGGTCACAGCCCTCTGGGACACTGCAACCTTTCTTCCCACTAGTGGCCCACACAATATATCAGAATTACTTCACAGTATACACTTACCCCCAGGTCTGGTTCCGCACTGGGACCTCCTGTGAAATGAGATACAGTGCAACAATCACAGTACAGTACTTTAACATAGACAAATACCTCAGGCAGTATAACTTTGCTGAAACAAGCAGCTCTGATTTATTGAGGATATAACAAGGACAGGGGAAATCAGGTTAATTAGCTTATCACTCTAATAATCTACTATGGCTCTGTGCACAGGCCTATCCCTATCAGTTACTGCCCTGGGTACCCAAGCCCCAGTGGCTAGTCCAAACGCGCAGCTGGTAGGGGCCCTTTCACACAGAGAAAAGGAGAATTAAACAGTCAGCAGTACAGTAATTCCATTTGGATTTAATGTGGCAATTCAACAGGGAGCGACCCTGAATTAGTACTCACGACCTCCAAATAAGATAGGGTCCTTCAATGTCAGCAGGGCTCACTTGAGGTACACAACCTCTTCACACATCCATATACAGAAAGCACTACACCAGGCAGGCTGCATCTGTATCCCGATCGCAATTACTGCACAATACCGGGAGAACACACAGCAGATTCAGTTCCTGACAGACCGAGTGTAATTCAACAATTTCTCCAGTCTTCTACAGGTGAGCCTGGTTTCTACCTTCAGAGATCCTTTGATTCTTTTCACAGGACGGATTCAGTCCTAACAAGCTGTTACACAAGCTGCAGACCGAACTCTGGGCCTTACACGTTTTTTGACTAAAACTGCACACTGAAAAGCACAGGGCTCCTTCCTTCTTCACTGCCAAAGCTCAACTGAACCTCCAACCGACAAAACGGGCATTTCTTTGAGTTCCTCCCAGTTCTTGACTGGATTGGCTGTCACTCACAATAGACTGCTGCTGTTGGTCAAAAAGGCACTGAAGTCTAAACTACATCTCCCAGAGTCACTGCCCATACAATCCTCTTGTGGCTGGCTCAGATTATGAGTCCAAGTTCTGATTCGTCCAAGGCACCATTTTAGAGCTAGCTTACCCCACACTGATTGGTCCAGTTCAGCAGTTCAAAATCAGAATGGGAACTAGCAGACACAGTTCTGACTGCAAAGAAAGCAGGTTAGACAAACTGTAATTTCATTATTACTCTAAATAATTTCTGGCAAACAGTTACATCTTTCAGATAGGTTCCCTTTGCACTCCTAGTGACTGCAAAAATGAAGTGAATTGGCAGCAGCTCGAGTGGTACTCAGAGAAGCACACAGTCCCCCCATACAAACTAATTATGTCTGCAAGCAGACAGCTCTTAAAGAGACAGTACCAGAGGCTCTAAAAACACTCACTGATAAATGGCTTAAATGCCAAACACCATTCAGGCTTGGAGCATTCAAGCAAGCTCCTAGAAGTCTTTTGGGAACCCCCATTTGTAGGGGGGTTACACCAGCAAAGTGACATTAAGTATTCAGTGAGGGTTACCGATGTCACAGAATGTTCAAGCAGTATGAAAAGAGGGAACAGCAATCTCTAAGGAGAAAGGGATGCACCACAGTTACAAAGACAATATTCAATTAGTTTAACAAAAAAGGTCAAAACAGCAAAATACTGGATAGACACTAAATGGAAAAGAGTATGGAACGTAGAGGCATTAAAAACTGTTTTTCTTACCATCAAGGGGCAATTTAAAGCCCTCCTCTTTAGGACAGCATGTGAATAATGGTTTCTGCAATTTTTTTAAGATTTTTGTTTTTTTTCTGTGTGTATATTTAGTGTTCATGAAAGGTGTTGGATTGACGGCATGGGAATCTGAAGTCCTCTATTTATCCACATGACTGGTACAGTACAGGCAATCACAGTGCAAGCTTCCACACACTGCCCCACCAGTTTGTCTCAACCCTGCCATGGTGGGGGGGGGGGGCATACGAACATATTACACAGTCAGCAGAATAACGGAATTAGCTCTATCAAGCCTGCTCATATTACAGGGTCCTCAGCATTAGCTACTGACCCTGGGCCCACCCCAATTCACTCTTCCCCTCCATCCGCTGCTCTCTTGACGCTTATTTCCTCTTAACTCTATCAAAGCCTCTCTTAAAGCTACCTACTGTTTTTAACAAAACAATCTCCTCAGGAAGACCATTCCAACCCACCACCACCCTCTCCATGAAGAAGTGCCTCCTAGTCTCACTCCTACCCCCCTCCAACTTGAGACTGTGTCCCCTTGTACTTCGGTTCCCACTAAGCTTGAAGAGACCTTCTCTGTCCACCCTATTTATTCTCTTTAAATATTTGAAGGTCTCAACCATGTTCCCTCTCTCTTCTCCTCCAGGGAGTACATGCTCAGGGCCACCAACCTCTCCTCATACGTCCTACCCTGCTGGCCCATGATCATCTTAGTTGCCCTCCTTTGGACCATCTCTGGCAGGTTTATGATGTTTTTAAGGTATGGGCACCAGTACTGTACACTGTACTCCAGATCTGGCCTCATAACGACCTGTACAAGGGCAGTATTTCTTCCTCCTGCCTGCTACCGATCCCTCTGGCAATGCAGCCCAACATTATATTTGCCTTTGCTGCTGTTTTGCTACATTGTGTGGATTGTATTTCCAGTCACCGTCTCCTCCTCTAATGCAGCTACCCATACCTGTCAGGCTGTACTCAGTCCTTGGGTTCTTGGCTCCAGTGTACATAACCTTGCATGTCTTTGCATTGAAGCCAAGTTGCCAAATCCTAGACCACCTCTCTAGTTTTTCCAGATCTTCCTTTAGGTGTTATATCCCATCTGCAGGGACCACCCACCCACAGAGCATAGTGTAATCTGCAAATAGGCAGTTTCTTCCCTTAATACCATCTCCTTCATCATTGATGAAGACATTGAACAACACTGGTTAAAGCATCGAGCCCTGTGAGACACTACTGATGACCTCCCTGGTGCTGGAGAGCTCATCTCCCACCTCCAAGCTCTGGATCCTGCTCCTTAGCCAGTTTTCCACCCACCCAGTCAACTTCTCACAACCACTAGCTCCACCAACTTCCTGATCAGCTTCTTGTGGGGTACAGATTCAAAGACCTTGCTGAAGTCCAGGTAAAAGATGTTCACTGCTTGGCCCCTGTCCACTGTTTCAGCGATCCATTCAAAGAAGTCAATCAGATTTGTCTGACACGACCTGCCTCCCATAAACGTGTTGACTCTCATCCTGGAGACAATTCTCATCCAGATACTCTGCTAACCTTTCCCTGCCTATGGTCTCTGTGAGCTTACACATGACTGAGGTCAGACTGAGCAGTCTGTCGTTCCCTGTGTTGTTCTTGGGATTGCTCTTATGGAGGGGCACTACATGTGCCATTCTCCAGTCCTGTGGTACCACACCCGAGTCCAGTGAAGTATTGAACAGGTCAGCCAAGGGATCTGCAAGCTTCTTTGCCAGCTCCCTCAGTACACCTGGGTGCATGCCATCTGGGCCTGGGGATTTATGTACCCTCAATGCTAGCAACTCTTTCCTCACCATATCCATCTCTATCAAAACATCCATGCACCCTTCCCGCCCTTTTCCTCTCCTTCCCCATAGTGGCAGTGGTCCACCTCTCTCCCTGGTGAAGTCAGGCCAGAAGTACTTGTTCAGTACCTCTACTTTGCCCCCCCCCCCAGTTCTCCTCCACTCACCAGTCTCCTTTCCTGAGTCTAACTATTCCATCTTTTTTGTCCCTTTTCTCATTAATGTAGTGAAAAATGGCCTTCCCCTTTTTAATTCCCTCAGCTATCTGCAGTTCTTTCTGAGTTTTAGTCCACCTGACTACCTTAGCTGCTACGCTAGCTATCTTCAAGTAGTCTTCCCAGTCTTCCTTCTTCTGGGTCCTTCTGAATTTCTTGTAGTCTGACCTCTTTTTCCTTACTGCTTGGGCATCCTCATTGCTAAACAAGCTGGGTGCTTTGACCCTCGAGTTCATCACTTTAAGCTTAATGCACTTCCTTGTGGCAACTATTATTCTTTCCTTGATGATGGGCCACCTTTGGTCCACCCTCATATCCACTCAGATGCTTGCCAGGTGACTCCTTAGCAGCATGTCCATCTTTCTGATGTCTGCCTTTCTAAAATCCAGGATTTATTCATAGTGGGGACATTTTTCCTGCTCATGTCCAACCAGAACCACACTATGCGATGGTCACTCCTGCCCAAGGACTTCTAGATCTTTATATCCTGGATGTGGTCCCCATTTGTCAGTACCAGATCAAGGATTGCCACTTAACTGGTGGGTTTTATGACACACTTTGTCAGGAACCCACTCTGCAGCCCATCTAGGATGACCTGACTCCTGGTACAGGTCATGGCCGGTATCTACCAATCCACCTTGGGCAGGTTGAAGTCTCCTACTATTACCACCCCACCCTTTCCTGCAGCAATCACTATCTGTGAGTTAATTTCCCTGTCTCTTTCCTTCTCCTGGTTGGGTAGTCTGTAAACCACCCCCAACCTCACCTTCCTCCATCTGTTCAACAGTAACCAAATCCACATTGTTTCTGCCCTCCCCTATTCTGAGTCCTCTCTCATACATGTTATACTCTCCCTGATGTAAACTGACACCACTCCCCTTCTTCATACCTCCCTGTCCCTCCTGTATAATTTAAACCCAAGAACTGAGAGGCCCCAGTCATGGTTAGGTGTGGCCCCTGTCTCTGTGACCACTGCAATGTCCACTCTCCTCTCAGCCAACAATATCTGCAGGTTATCCATCTTGTTTTCAAGACTTGTTTATTCAGGGGTACCTCTTCCACCTACAGTCTGAGCCTCCTTGCCTTCCCTCCAGTCTGCCTTTCTCATTTCTCCCCATTACTTGTGCCCCCTACTTCCTGCTGCTAACCTCCTCGCTCCCCTGCACCTCCACCCTCTAGTTCCCACCCCTTCTGGTATGAGAGAGGTCAGCCGAACAACTCCTCTTGGAGACTCAAGGCCTGCAGGCCAGCTCCCCCCCCAGTTGTTTTTATTAATGTTTTTGGTTTATGTACCTCCCAGCTTGTCTCTGAGGACCCTTTACCCCCCACTACTGAGGTGCAGCCTGTCTGGTGCAAAAAGGGTTTTATCTGATAAGTCCCCCACCCCACTCCCAATACAGTCATACCCTTCCTCCTTGACCAGTCCCTCAGCCAGTCATTAAACTCCTCTATCCTTTCCTTCCTGACTGTGCTTGCTCTTGGTACTGGCAACACCTCAGAGAATGCAAGTGATCTGGCTACCTCACCGCAGGTCCTTCCTACAGCCCTGAATATGAGTTGTTTCCCCCCCAAGTCCCCTCACCAATTGTCCAGTTTTTAGGCACACCCTCTCCACTGTTATCCCTGGCATGCAAACCATTTTCCAACCTGTATTTGGGTCCCCCTTCTTTCCACAGTGAATACCCTTAATTATGGAGTCCCCTAGGATTACTACCCTTCAGCCTCCCAATTTCTTACTCCCTCGTTTCCTTTCTTGACTGCCTTACAACCTAACTGTTCCCCCTCTGTCATGGTTACCAACCCACATTTATTCTCCCCAAGCTGTACTTGATTGACACCCATACAGCCTATACTCACCCCTCTATCTGTCTTCCCACCACCCCATCCTTTCCTGTCAGGCCATCCACACACACCGTCTCCTCTCCCCCCTCCTCCTGTCACCTTAACCCCTCCCTCCACCCCACCTCCTACTCTTCTCTCCATGTTCTCTCTTCCCCGTCAACTGTGACTGCTTTGTACTGTCTTACCCCCCTTCTCCTGTCCTACCCCCACCCTGTTTTCTTAACCTGACCTCCCCACCTCCTGTTTCCCCCTCCTCACTTCCGGACAGTGGGCGATATCTATTCCATAAAGATGCTCCTTTGAAAATTCCAACTCTGTTAAATCTCTGGGGCTCCCATTTTCCCCCACTACCACTTGTCATTCCTCTTCCTGGGCTCCCTTGCCCTCCAAGGCAGGAGTACCCTTGGAACTTGGGTGATCCCATCTACACCCATCCCCTGCCTTCCGACCTTGCTCCCCTGGGCATTCCCCATCTGTCTTTCTCTCCCCTGCCCTGCTATGCTCCATGCCAGCCTCCCTAGTTCCAATCTGAGCTGCCTTACTTCTGCCCTTAGGTGATCCAGGCTCCTGCACACTGGACAGCCCCATTACCCACATCGTCCCCAGGAATACTGCTGCCCCACAACCATTACAGCAAAACACCCTCTTCCCACTGTCCTGAAGCTTGTACATGTTCCTGTTGCCATTCCCATACATCCTCCTGACATGTGGCCCACTCACCCTCCATCTAGGAACCTCCATCTATAATCCAGCTCGGAATTGCTGCAAAAGACACAATTCTCTGTTATCCTAGGCAGCTAACCCTCAATACGCCAATCCCCTACTGCTTCCTTGAACCACATTATAAATGTAAGCTGACCTTAGATAGGGACCAGCTGCACTCCGTGCCTGTGTTACCTTTGTGGGCTAGTCCCAGATAGGAGCCAGCTGCCCTCTCTAGCACGCCCCTAATCTGTTATATATTTACAAATTGACCCTTGATAGGGATCAGCTGCAAACCCCTACCAACATCTGACAGTGTATTTTCTGTCCTCCCTTTTATTTATTTATTTAAACATTTGGTTTATACTTACTTACCCTCTGCTGACCACATAGGTGAGAAAGTAGTTCAGACCCCATGCCCATTAAGTACTTGGCCTCTCATGTGAGATTGCCAACAAGGGTGCCAATTAGTGCCAGTTGTGCTGGTGGTTTAGTAATGTGGGCAACTGCCTACTGGGGATGGGACATCGACCACCACAACTTATTTCTCATAGTCCACTGAACAGCCCTTCAGATGATAATGGCTCTTGACCACTACAAGCCTGTGTTACATTTGAACCCATGACCTAGAAGTGAAAGGCTTCTGCAGTTGTAATGTTAATGTTTTACTATTGATTTCAATAATGTGCTGTTGAAAGGAAACAGGAAGATCCATGCTTAAAAACTCATGTTTTTAGGCAACATGTGCTCTGTTTTAGCTCTGTCAGCCTGCCCTACACATGGATTTGCATAATGCTATCCATGGTGCTTTGAACTGGGTTGAATGCATTATCGTGCATGTGTGTGTGTGTGGTTGGGAGAAAAACACAGAGATCAAACAATTTTGACAGTTGTTCTCTCCCTATGTCCTGTTACAGCACCAATACACTGCTTGTCTTGCAAAGTACCTCTCCCCACCTCATAGTGTGCAAATGCCCAATTTAATTTTTATTTTCTGGTAGCCGGGAGAGGCACACTGATCCAAGGCTCATCATCAGGTGTGAGCCAGGGAAGGGAAACAACAGAAGAACAGCAGCACAATACATAGTAGAAGAAAATCTGAACAATATACAGTAAAAATTAGAATACATGCTAAACAATTGTATGTGCCAAGAATAAAGTGTGATACAGCTCAATGAGAACACCTAGCAAGTGTGTATATTCAGAAGTGGCAGCAATACTTAGTAAACAAGAACAATACTGACAACAGACCTGAAGGGTGAGTTATTGCCAGCCTCGGAATGGAAGGAGAAAACTTTTGTGGTGTGGAAGTTAAACAAGGAAGGAGAGGGGGCCCAGCCGACTGTCTACCTTGATGGTTAAGGCTTGGCCATGGTGCCATCAGGAGGAAGGATAACAGAAACAGATGGGGACAGATTGATGTTTCAACTGGTACCTGAGGGAGCCAAGGTATGGGGAGAGATGGAGGGAGGAAGGGAGTTGGTTCTAGAGTGGGAGAAGTTAATAGGAGAAGACAGATTGCCTAGCAGAGAAGTGGGGGTGAGGAGTTGCAAAAGTCCAGTAGTCCCTAGAGCAGAGGGAACAGGAAGTAAGGGGGAGTTGGGAGATGAGAGAGAAGAGGTAAGAGGGAAGAAAACCAGACCAGTATTTGAATATAAAGGAGGTGCAGTGAACCTGGCGACATGAAGGCAAATGCTAAATGCCCAATGGAAGCATCTTATCAGGGAATCTTTTTTCCTATAACAGTAACTTGCTCACACACACACTGAATTAGATCCCATAGTGCCTAAGTGGGTCACACTCACAGCTAGCTGAGTGATACAAATGGTAATCACAGGAGCTAATGGTCACAGTAAGCCTGGGGGAACTCAAATGACTCTCCATTTCCCTCTACAGAGCAGTGCATGTGTGTGTTGTGGTGTGGAAGGTGTCTTACCTTGGGATGTCCTCTGACAGCGCAGCTAATGGCTGTGCTATATCCAGCCACTGCTGTGCGGTCGACCAGTGGTGTGATGAATTTAGGAGGGTGGCTGAAATCATGTTCCTTGTATTCCTGAGGAGTGTGTATAATACCTGCAGGAAGAAACAAAATTAGTGAAAGGGACACTGAGACAGTACAATGCAACTGCTCCAAAAGGCAGCCTGGTGGTGTAAAAAACCTTCAAGCATAGGTAGGTGCAGCGGACAATCTGATTTTAATGTGTTAAAGGTGAGGTGCAATAGTTGTTATCCAGAGGTTCCTAGGGGGTGTACAGCAGTGGTAGGGGTCACATGCGGTCAGCAACAGTGGGACAAGATGATCATGTGAATGGCAAATGAAAGACCAAAAATACTGTAGGTTCACTAAATATTGATGGGAAAATAATAACAAAAATTCCAGAAACATGAACCAGAGGAGCTAAACAAATACTTCTGTTTAATTTATGGAGAACATGACAGGTCAGAGGATATTTTCAGACAGACAAGAATGAGGGGGAAATAGACTATATAGAAAGAATTTCAGTAACAAGCAGGTGCTCGTTAAGCTTGTTACAGTTCATTTTCACATTTATTCTGTTGGTGCCTCTCAGATGAGCTAAGCGTGATTAGTACCAGCAGAAGAAGCATAGTAATGCACTGTCTTACTTTGCGAATATTAAAAAAACTACAAGGCATGTAGATGCCTCCTGTAGCTTTGCCTGTTGTTCGCATCAACAGAGGGCTGGCCACGGGGACACTGGAAGACGTAGATGGCTGGCATGGTGGGCAGAGGATCAATCCAATAAAAACTAACACAAAACACAATTGAATAAAAAGATTACATTTTACTGCATTTAGCTTTATCGGGGCCTCTAGATCCTTCGCAGCATTACTACAGGGGAGCTGAGAGGCATCCTTTAGTTTAACCCATTATACCCATTAGCGCCATATGGCGTCAGAACCATCCATTGCTTAACCTGACCCAAAATGGCGACATCAGATAGAATGATTTAAGCACTAAACTTATTTAATTTATCAAAGTAGCTGTAAACTGGCCCTTGCACTTAAACTTTAAATAACAAAACTGCATTTAAAAAAAAATTGAAAACATGAGCACTGAAGTATCTGATAACCATAATAATGCAGGAAGAGGGGAGAGCAACAGTGGAACAGCAGAAAAAAAGTGCGGATAAAAAAACCTACAAAGATTTTAAGAAAATAAAAAAAAAAAATTGAGAAGACAAATAAGACTAACAAGACAGAAACAACAGATAAGAAGCACAACGTCTCAGGCAACAAAAACACAGTCAGTCTTGACGTTTAAAAACAAGATTCAGAGAATGAGTCAGTGACGGCTCACAATACTCAAACAACTGGGATCAACCAGGAGATCAATATAAGACCACTCAGAATGACTCAGATACTGACCAATGTGCCAGCTCTGATAAAGAGACTGGAAAACATAACCCCTCACAAGCAGATACAAACCTAGAGTGCAAGGAATCTAGGAGTAAAGCATCATCATTTAAGGCACAAATTGAGGACTTATTAATCCTGCAGGTATACAATTAAATCAAAATGGAGAACGTGAAGACAGTCCGCCCAAATGTCACTTTTAATTACAGCAAACACCTAAGGTATTCAGCAGAAGTTGCAAAACTTAGAGCAAATACTCAAGGACAGTCCTTGACATAGCATGCCATTTGGATGACTGAGTCTGATCTGCCCTCCCATGGGAAGGATCTGAAAAGAGACTTTTGTAGAACAGGACCTTTGAACTGCAGCTCTTGAGACAAAATCAGCTGGGATTTCTGTAAATTTAGTAGTGCCTCGTGGATGTCAGGAACTGTGAAGCAGTTGTTACTGGCACTTATATTTCCAACACAGATGGGCTTTTTATGAGCCAGTCATCCATGAAAGGGAAGACCTAAAACCCTTGCTCCCTGATGGGCTCTGACAGCACTGCAGACCATTGTGTAAAGAAATGTGGCATGGAAGCAAGCCCAAATGGCAGGACTTTAACAAATAATATTCCAGGACATGCAGAGCTGAAGATACTTGCAATGGCTGGGATTGACATGGATATGCTGATATGCATCATGCATGTCAAGAGATGCCAGCCAATCCCGTGGCTTTAGATAGGGAAGCAGGGAGCCCAGGAATACCATTCTGACGTTATTGTGCCTCATGAACCCATTCATCTGTCTGAGGTCAAGAATGAGGCCCAAACCACCAGCCTTGTTGGGGACAGGAAAGTACCAGGAGCCCTGTTTGAGTAGAAGGCAGTAACTTCCAGGGACAGCAGGTCTGCCATTTGACCTATCAGCGAAAACTCTTTCCCTGATTGGTGTTCCAGAGGATGCTCTACCAGCTCTAGGGAGTATCCCTCCTGAATTATCCTTAAGACACATGTGGCTGTCATTATGGATTCCCACTGCTGATGGAACAAGGTCAGGCACCCCCTTCCCAACTGGAGAAAAGGGATCCACCTCATTTTCCACTTATGCTTTCTGCATTGGTTTCCTTTGCTGTTGGTTGTGCTGGAAAGGCTTTGACTTGTTTTGCCTCTGGTAGACTCGGTGACCAGGTTTGCCAAGAAATGGCTGTTGCTTATGGTAGTAACCACATCCTCTCCCTCCCAGAGAACTAGACTGGCTAGACCTAGCTCTTTTATGGGTCAATTTATTTTCATTGGATTCCTTAAGTGCATCCTCCACATGTTGACCAAAGAGATAAGCCCCACTAAATGGAAATGACAATTAAGTACTCACAGTAATTCTTGATCTTCTAGGAAGAGCTTCACCACTGATTCACATAATGGGTCTTAGCCGGAGGTGCCAGGACCCTGTGGGAGCCAGAACTTTTAAGGAGGGCTAGCAGCCAGGCACACTGCTTGCATGCTTGGCACCACAAGGTGGAGCTTGCAGCACAAGGCAAACCTCCGCACCAACCTTCAACCATCTCAGTACCTTTTTTACTGAGGATGTGCAGCATAACTAACAAGTACTTGTGCACTTAACATATGGGCATAAGATATCCCTGGTGACCTGTGTAAGAAGGGTCAGTGAATTAGTAACACATTGTCTTCACGGCTCAAACCAAGAACAAGAGGTGATAACCAATAAAATATACCAGAGTCAGCCCAGGGGATGGCATGTGGGTATATGAGTCAATGATTAAGATATTCCTAGAAGATCAAGAATTACAGTGAGTACATAATATTCATATTTTCCAGAACTCAGTCTTCACCATTGAGTCACACTAGTGGGTCAGAGTACCAAACACAGACAAAATCCTCTGGACTAGGACGGTAGGAGCCAAGGACTCACTCAGGACAGAAGTCCACTCAGAATTGTCCTGCCAAAGGTGGCATGTAGCCTGGCATGGACATTCAGGGCATAGTGCTTAACAAAGGTGTGCACTGTGCACCATGTTGCAGCTCTGCAGATAACACCAACAGATACATAGCAAATTTCTGCCAGGGATGAGGCAACTGCTCTAATGGAGTGAGCATGTACCTGTCCTTCCAGCATGACCTGAGCCATGGCACAGCTATAGCATAGGTAGATCACAATCCAGGCAGAAATGTATTTGATTGTAACAGGCTGTCCCCAATGATTGTGATCATAGGAGACAAAGGGCTGTGTGGATTGCCTGAAGTCTTTAGTTCTGTCCTAGTAAAACATAAAGACCCTCTTAATATCCAGGGAATGGAGAGTGCGCTCTCCTTCATTCTGGAAGTTGACAAAGTAGGTAGACAGCACTAGAGGCTGGTTCAGATGGAACTCTGACACCACTTTAGGTAATAATTTAGGGTATGTGCAGAGAACTATCTTGTTCTGGTGGAAAACAGTATACGGAGGATCTGTGAACAGGGAATGTATTTCAGACACTCTGCGAGCAGAAGTGATGGCCATTAGAAAAGCTGCTTTCCAGGTTAGGGACTTCAGCTCACAAGTTGCAAGAGGCTTGAAGGGCTTGTGAGTGAGCACATATAGCACAAGGCTGATGTCCCAGGCAGCCACTGACTTCCTGATGGGAGGTCTTAAGGGTAAGATGCCCTTGAGGAACCTCTTGAACAGTCGCAGCTATGTCAGGTAGACGGTACCGATGGGCTCATGGTATGCAGATATAGCACACAGATGGACCTTGACTGTGGCATACTGCAGGACAGCATCAGAAAGGTCCCGTAAGTACTCCAGAACCTTTTCAGATGGGCACCCAAAGGGATCCATGTGGGTTTTGAAGCACCAAATGGTTAATCTCTTCCACTTGGCTGTGTATGTTTTCTTAGCGGAAGGTTTATGAGCAGCCAAAATTATTTCAGAGACCTTTTGAGATACTTTGTACCTATTAACATCTATCTCTTCAGGATTCAGGCCTGAAGATGAAGGGAGGGCATGCTGGGATGGGCCATCATGGAATCAAAGAGTCATAGAAATCTGATAGCAGAAAAGGTGACCATGAGTCAATAAGTTCATCCTGAGTGGGAGAATCCTCAGTTTGCTGACTGATAATCTATTCAACAGAGGAAACCATATCTGTTGAAGCCAGTATGGGTGACTAGAATAATCGTTCCCCCATGTGCTTCCAATTTGAGTAGTATCATCTGCATCAAAGGGACTGGAGGGAATGTATACAGAAATAGATTTTGACATTGCAGTCTGAATGCATCCTGACAAAAAATACCATATTATGAATTTCCAGAGTAGAATTGAAGCAGTTTGATGTTGAGTGGAGACACAAAAAGGTCCACATCTGGAGTACCCAACTCATGGCAAGCAAGCAAAAGCAAGCAAAACATTACTTATATAGTGCCTGTCATAGCCAAGGCACTGTACAGAATATAAAATTACAATATAAGCCATAATATAATAAAATTTTAAAACAATCAATTAATTTATCATTTAATTAGGGAAGGCCAGAGAAAATAAATGTGTTTTCAGCATAGATTTAAAGCCACTGACGGTCAGGCATTCTCTTAACCGACGAGGTAGAGAATTCCACAGGGTTGGTGCTACAAATGAAAACGCACGAGCTCCAGATTTTTTAAGACGAACCCTGGAAATCTCTAGCAACCCCTCGTCGGTGGATCAGAGAGGGCGATTGGGGGAGTAGGGAGTCAGGAGATCTGTCAGGTAGTCGGGTCCCTGTTCATGTAGGGCTTTAAAGGTAAGCAAGCCTACCTTATAGGTGATCCGCCACTGAACTGGCAGCTGATGCAGTTCGTGCAGCACAGGCATAATGTGACTTGTCCTAGAGGTACCAGTCAACAGCCTGGCTGCCACGTTCTGCACTAGCTGCAGGCAGCAGATATCAACCCCAGCCAGCCCTAGGTAGAGGGCATTGCAGTAGTCAAGACGGGTGGTAATAAAGGCATGGACCAATGTTGGTAGGTCGCCCGGTGGAATCAAGTGTTTCACCCAGGTGATATTCCTCAGATGGTAAAATGAGGATTTGACCACAGCTGACAACTGAGATTTCAGGGTCAAGCCGTCATCAAAAATAATGCCCAGGTTATGCACCCGATCTGAGGTAATGAGCTGGACACCATCAAGTCACAGGCCCAACATGAGCCCAGCTCCAAGACTCGCCCCTGGGCGACCTGGATCCACAACCAACACCTCAGTCTTATCTGGATTTAACCTCAACCAACTCAAGCTCATCCAGTCTTTGATCTTGGAGAGGCAACTATTTAGCACACAGACTGCATCAACCTGTCCGGGCACAAAGGACATATACAGCTGAGTATCATCTGCATAGCAGTGAAAACTTAAGCTGTATTGCCTGATGATATCTCCCAATGGCAGCATATACACTGCGAACAACATGGGTGCCAATATGGAACCCTGCAGCACCCCACAGGACAGGGGGAGGGAGTCAGAGGAATAAATTCCGGTGACCACCCTCTGAGACCTGCTACGAGGAAAGATCGAAACCATTCGAGGACTGTACCTGACAGTCCCCAAAGGTACCGCAGGGTTTCCAAAAGCACCTCATGGTCCACAGTGTCAAAAGCTGTTGAGAGATCGAGAAGGACCAGGATGGTATGAGCCTTTCGATCTCTAGCCATTAGGAGATAATTTGATACCCAAACAAGGGCAGTCTCCATGCTATGCCTCTTCCTGAAACCAGACTGGAAAGCTTCATAGACATTGTGAGTTACCAACTGGTTGTCCAGTTGCAACGCAACCACCTCTCAATAACCTTCCCCACAAAGGGAAGGTTAGAGACAGGTCAGTAGTTAACTGGATCAACAAGATCCAAGAAGGCTTTTTTAAGGAGTGGTCGAATGACCGCCTTCTTTAGGGGATCTGGAAAGATTCCCCTCTCTAAGGATCTCCATACAATTTCAGCTAGGATTGGACAGATGACATCTACACAACCCAATAAAAGGGGGGTAGGGCCCAGATCCAAACTACAATAGGTTGGGTGGAATCACAAGACATCTGGAGTTATTGACCACTAGTGAGGGTCTACCTCTGGCTGGCTGGGCTCATCTGCCAAAATGTTTTGGGCGTTTGTCAAATAAATTGCTTGGACCAGGATTCCCTGTTCCAGGCATCATTCCCACATTCTCAGCGCCTCCCTGCAGAGAGCGAAGAGTGTGATCCTCCCTGCTTGCTGATGTACTACATGATAGACTAGTTGTCTGTCTAGAGGAGGGGCTGTTTTGTGGCTGAATAGGTTCACTAGGGCTCTCAGGCCATACAAAACAGGTTACATCTCCAATACATCGATGTGGAGAGGAGTCTCTGATGGGACCACAACACCCCATGTTTGGAGTCCCTGACGGTGGTCTCCTCACCAAAACAGGGAGGCATCTGTGGTGAGAGTCACCTGAGGCTCTGGTTGGGAGAAAGGAAAGACTTGGAGGAGATTGTCCTCCATTGACCACCATGAGTGGCTTGGTCATCTGGATGGGGTAGGTCTGAGGATGTGATGCTTGTGACTAGGGTTGGACAGACCTGTCCGCTTGAAATCAGAACCGCCTGGCTCTTACAGGATCTGATGGACCTGGGTAGAAAAGGACACTGCCATTCAGTGTACTGGGTCTGCCTTGCTGTTTTTTTTTTTTTTTGTTAAACTTTGGCTGTTTTTTTTAAAGCTGACCCCTCTATTTGCTGAAACCACTCACTCCCATGCAATTAACCACAAAACATTACAACAATGTCACCACTGCTCCTTCTAGATTCAGCATGCATGCTTGCCAATGGAAGAGAGAGAGAGTGAGAGCAAAGGAATGTGCAGCTAACAGTTCAGCAGTGGTGGAGGCAGCGCGGAGATATGCTAGGAGTTACAAAAGGATATAAATGATGGTATTCACTATTCTCCAACCATGAATCAGATGTAACTGAAAAACAAAATAGCAGAGGTGGTAGCAGCAGTGGGGGAGGTAGGAAATGCTATTTTAAAAGGATTTAGCATGATGCGCCCGGGTATTGCTCATTCCTGCTGACTTTCAATGTAATGAGTCTGACACTTAAAATGTGCAAGAATGTTGGCCACATCAATCATGGAAATACTCAGAAAATAGGGGCACTAGTGCTGCTGCTGTTGCTGTTTATGATTGCTTGTCTGTGTTCATCAGAGCTGATCAGCTCTCTTGAGGCTGTACTGTGTATGCCAGCAAGTGCAGTTTCATTTAAGGGATTGGGCCTATAGGTTTGGTGGTCTGTTTTGGTTCAGGTATTGCAGCAAAGGAAGGGGCCTGGATGTGTTCGATGTGTGGACCGTGGCAGGGTGGGTGCCAAGCAGCATATGGAAGGATGCACATCTGTACGTACTGTGACAGGGGTTAGGCTGGGGCATGCAGATACAGCAGGTGGGAGGAAAAGGGGTGTTCATACTGGGCAGGGCGTGTGCAAGCAGATGGATTGGGTGGGGGTAGGGTCTGCATACTGTGGAAGGGTTAATGCTAGTAGATGAATGGCGTAGGGGTGTTCATTCTGGGGCAGACTGAAGAGTTATTCATACTTTAACATGGTGGATGCAAGCAGATCTGGTAGGGGTGTACATGTGGGGCAGGGTGGGTACCTGCTGATATGAGGGCAGCAGTCCTCATACTGAGAGAGGTGAATGTCAACAGATGTGAGGAGAAGTGGTGTAACGATTCTGGTCAGGGTGGGTGGGTGTTGGGGGCAGGGATGTGAATAGTACTGGAGCAGAATGAGTGTCACTAGATAGGATGTGGATCAAGGATAAACATATTGGGAGGGAGACAATCAGCAGATAGGAGGGGCTAGCTGGTGCTCTGCATACTGGGGCAGGGAGGGGGCTGTAGTGATACCATGCACTCAAAAAGACAAAACTAATTTTTTGTGTCCAAAGAGATGGTAAGGAAAAAATGCATTCATGGATTCTCTATAGCCCAAAATGGGAAGACGGAGTAGAAGGATGTATATATAATGGAGTCCAAAACACAAACAGACACATTCAGGCTGGAAAATACTTTATTTTCTGTTTTCTTTGTGCATTTGTGATGACTTTCTGGTATTAACAGTAATTTCCTAAAGTTTGTGATTTTAATCAGAATCAATCAGAACTAATCAGGACTGTAACCTGGATTCTGGTCTTGATAATAAGGGTCACAACCTTTCATGTCTGCCCATTTCTACTTGTGACTACTGCACACTGTGCGTCCACCGAGTCATTCTCATGTGCAACCATGCCGGGGCACTGTGAACACTGAAGAGGCTATCAGATCTAGCATGCTTTGCATGGAGTGGGCTTCTACAGTTTTGCGCTCCATGAGGTAACTTGCCATCTGCAGGATCACCTGCACTCTTCTTTCTGGTGGAAAGGCTCAGACCATGGTCATATCCAGAAGAGCTCCTATGAATAGCAGCTGCTGTGAGGGTTGGAGCTGAGACTTCTCAAGATTCAGCAGAATCCCCATGGAGGTGAGGAACTGAAAGGCCGTGGCCACTGCTTGTTCCATCTTGTGTTTGGTTAGTTTAGCTATCAGCCAGCCATCCAGATAAGGGTAAACCTGGCATCCCATCTTTCTTGGGTGCACTGCAAGTACTGCAAAGCACTTTGTTAAGACTAGAGGTGCTGAGAAATGCCCAAATGGCAAGACTCAGAACTGATAATGTCCCTGACTCTCCGCATAATGAACAGAAGGTATTTGTGGTTGCTGGGGTGCACCAGAATGTGCTGATATGCAGCCTGCATATTCAGGTAGGCTAACCAGTCCTTAGAGTTTAATAAAGGATATTGTTATTTATTTAGTTTGTTTTTGTTGACTGGGTGGATGCACTAGGCAAACAAATACCTATTTTCAGGCACGACATGGGAAAGTACAGTGTATGAAACATTATAGAGATTCGAAGCAATGATAGTTTAGTCAAGACAAAAATTACAATATGTCAGGAGTGGAGAACATTGTGAGATTCAGGTGAAAAGTAATACAGGTAACAGCTAGAAGATGCAAATCAGTTAATAGAGTTTTTCTCGATCCATGAATCTATTCAGATTTCTTAGTTCGAGAATGGGACACGTGCCCCTGGATTTCTTTGGTACTGTGAAGCAGTGGGAGTAGAAGCCAGTGTTTTGCTCCAACTCTGGTGCTATTTCCACTGCCCTGTTGTTCAGAAGGCCCACAATCTCCTGGGCCAAAAGTGTTGACATATGAGCTAATAAGAGGGGCTGCTTTTTGGGCTGATAGTCCAGAGGGATTTCTGTGAAGTCAAGGGAGTAACCCTCCCGGATGATCCTGAGGACCCACTTGTCCAGTGTAATGGACTCCCACTGATGATAAAACTGGGTAAGCCTCCCCCCTCAACTGAGGAGGAGAGGTCTGCCTCGGGCAACTGAGCAGGACTAGGGCCAGAGCTTCAGAGGGTGGAACTAGATGCTTTTGGCTCCTGTGCCTTTGGCTGCATCTTTTTCTGAGGCTGGGGAGGCTGAGATTTCTTTTGGTGTCCCCTGCCTTTTGCATGAAAGGACTGTCTGTTCTAAAAGAAACCAAGTCATTTTCCCTCTGAGAATTAGCAAGGCCTGGCCTGGAAGTCTTGAGGGTAGTCCTAGTTTCATGGGATGCCTTAAAAGACTTCTCTACACTACCCAGACAGCTAAGTTCCATCAAAGGGGACATTCATAACCTGTTGTTGGACATCTTGAGAAAAACCAGCAGTGCGTAGCCAGGAATATCTTCTGATGCAGATGCCTGCAGTGGCAGAGTGGGAGGCACTGTCAAAGGCATACATGGCAGCTTTCAGCTGATGACTGTTGGACTCAGTTCCATATGTTGCAGTCAGCAGAATCTTTTGCTTAGTCTCAGACTCTGGCAGTGACTCTGCTAGAGACTTGAACAAGCTCCAAAGGGTATATTCATATTTGCAAAAACACTCTTGGTAGCTAGCAATCCACATACCTAGGTTAGCTGCTGTGAAAGCCCATTTGCACATCATATCAGTCTTGTGCAACTCCTTGTTAAGAGGGTGTGCAGTGACCTCTTGAGGAAGAATGGTTTTGTTATTCTCAATGAAAATAACAATGGCATCAGCTATAGGTTGAGAAACATACACTGGTCTATCCTTAGGGGCAATGTATTTTCTGTCTGTCTGCTTGCAGACAGATGGTATAGTAGCAGCCTACTCCAGAGCGTATCAGAAAGGGTTTCAAATGCAAGCAGAATAGGAGGAACTAAACTGACCAGCATGGTAGAAATGTTTAGTCACTGCAAATGGAGATGTTTACCTGGGTCAGTGGCTGATGGCTCAAAATCAAGTACAGAATGCATATTCCTAAGCAAAGCCTGGAAAGTTAGATCCTCATGCAGAACAAAAGTTAGGCCTGGGTCCAAAGAGTCCAGGCTAAAGAAAGAGTCCTCATCGCTATCCTCAGAGATGATAAGGTTGGGGTCAAACCCGTCCCCCTCCACATCCTCCCTGAAGTGAAGGTCATTAAGAAGCTTGGGTCACAGACCCTCTAATACAGAACAGGGCCTTGGTAACACCAGTGACACAGACCTCAAGTGATGAAGGGCCAGAGCCAAGGGTGGCGATGTGACCAGAACTGAATATAGCACCAGGGGAAACCCAAGGGCAGAGGGTGGCACCAGAACCGGCACTGGAAGTGGCACCAGGCCAGGCCCCAGAGGGCCTGAACCTGGCACCAATGACCTAGCCTGCACCAAAGTGATTGGCAATGGTACTGCAGCCAGCCCCAACACAGTGAGAACAGATAGGGGTGTGGCCAATGGGACAGGAGTCAGTGGCACAGTCACTGGCAAGGGCCTCAGGGGCTGTTGCCAGAGTTAAAATGCTCTACCCAGCCTGAGGGCCCTGCAGCTCAAATGAGAGATACATTGCATCCATGCTCCATAAGAGCTGCCCAATGGTGGAACTGCCCACTGGAGTTCCCACTTACAGACAGAGAGGGGCTTTGGGCCCGAGACCATGTCCTCACAGTACTAGATTCCCCCAGTGACACCAGTTGCACTGGTGAGGGCCTCTGACTCCAGGAGACCAAGGATCTTGTGGCAGACCTCACAGAGGGCAACCTCGAGCAGAACTGTTTCTTCCCCTTTTGATGGGAAGAGGAAGAACTCAAGGCTGAGCAATACCAAGAATCCAACCAGGACCGGGAACAGGACTGCTTCTTTTCGTGCTTCTGGGAAGACTGTCCTTTGTCCCAGGCACTGGATTACCTGTGGTCAGAACCCTTCCCCAATGGGGAAAGTGGACCAGACATGGCCCCGATGCCAGAGTAGTCTTCCTGAGAAGGCTGCCTACCGTCGTCCTCCATGTCTGTCAACCGTTGATGCGGTAGGGCGATGAGAAACTGACAACATTTTTTTTGAAATCACTGAATTGATACAAAAACAACAAACCATAGCTTTAAACAGTAAAATTGAGAAGAACTGAATGCTGTTGTCATACAGACATGAAGTTCTGACTCCCGGCAGGCAACCAACATCATCATTACTGAGGCACAATCAACAGCAAGAAAAAAGGAACTGAGGCATTTGACGGCTAGTGCCTAGGTAAGTCTTGTGCTGTGAGATCCCCCTTCACAGTACTGTATATATGTTCTCCTACCACCTCTGGCTGAGACCCATTAGTGTGACTCAATGGTGAAGACTGTTTCCTAGAAGACCATTCATTATCTACTGTTGTACATCTGTAGTAAAGTCAACAGTTCGCAGCCAAGAATGCCTCTAGATGTAAGTCCCAACAGCCACAGACCACACCACTGAATCAGAGGAGTTCATCGCAGCCCTTAGCTGATGATTATTAGGCCCTGTCCACACTGCCTTCTCGGTAACATTACAGAGCAGTTAAACCATTACAGGGTTTTGTTAAAACGGTTCGCGTCCGCATCCGCATCTGTAACATTACTGCTACCATTTTTAGATCCAATCTCAAGATCTGTTCGGAGGTAGTCTTGAGATCAGAATGAGAACCATTTATACAGTTGGTAACGGTTTGCTTACCAATGTGGACGTTCGTCTGGCTTGTGAAATGCTTCGCCTTGCTACCAGAATACCGCAGAATGTGAAATACCATTCTTAAAACCGGTAGCAAACCTGGATAATTTTCATAAATGTGGACGCAATAGCACCAGCTTGTAACGTTTTCAAAAACATTACCGTCACAGTATGGATGCTTCATAACGGTAAGGGCAGTAACGTTCTTGAGAAAGTTACAGCACAACATGTTGTAGTATGGACAGGGCCTTAGACAGTGCCCTGAGTAATGGCCGCCAGAAGATCCTACTTTGAGAGGGACTCAGCAGGCAAGCTCTGTACTGTAAACCATGGATTACTCCATAAAAGTACTTGCATCTCAACATATGGGCCTGGTAGTTTGATATACATAGCCATAGGATGGCCAAGGTAAGCACTCTTTTACCCATAATGTCAGTCTTATAAGACTCCTTATCAGAAGGCTGTGCAATAACTTCCTTGGGGGCTATTGTCTTCCCATTATTAGTCATAATAACAGTAGCATCTGCTATAGCCTGGGTATGATACACCAGCTTTGTCCTGGTGCGAAGCACATTTTATCTGGAAGTTGAGGGACTGCGGGAAAAGAAGCTGGTCTGCTCCAGTCTACCACTGTATGGGTCTCCAGAGTGGGCTGAATGGACAGAACCAGGAACACAGGTATAGTAGGCACATGCAAATACTCTAATTGCATCCTTAAACCTAATTAATAGCTACTGTCTCAAAGCTAAGGGTCTTCTCTAGATTTTTGACCTGTGCTTGAAAGAAGAATCCTCCTGGGGGACCTGACCAGTACAGGTTCCAGTTCTGTGGGTCCACTGGATCATTGTCAATATCTGGGCCTAACATAAGGTCTTGATTATACTCCTCAAGGAGATAGCAGCAAAAACTGTGGTGTCTATGGGTCCGGCACCTGCATCACCACCAGAGCTGGCAAGAGCATTGGTGCTGGTCATTTCACCAGATGCGGAACCAAGATCAGCACTGCACATGGCACCAAGAGCAGCATTAGCATTAGGGATGCCACCGTCCCTAGCACAGGGGCCAGGGCCAGTACTGATGTCAGTCCAATATTTGGACGCCCCACAGGCCTTGACACCCTCACCGTTCATCATCACTGACATCAGTAGAACTGTACACAGTACCAACAGTGGTGCCCGTGAAAACAGGATCTCGAGAACTGGGGTCGGCACCATCAACAGAACTGCTGATTTCAGAGAGCACTGAATCCACTGCTTCATAAGTGCAGCCCAATGACCAAGCTGCTGATCCGGAGGCTCTCCAGCAGGCAGGGAGAGGATCAGAGATGGAAGCATCAGCTTCGTAGGTCTCAGGAAATCCAGTGTCATTGATGCAGATGATAGTGGAGAACCAGGCCTACTAAAGACAAATGCTTCTGTGTGGAGTGGTGAGAGCCTGATCTCGACCAGTCTTCTCTTTTTCTTGTATTTTCTATAAGAGAAGACTGAGGTTGAATGTTCCCTGAAACCTGATGCTGAGTGTAAACAAGATTGAGGCCTTTTCTTTTTGTGACTCTGGGAGGACTGCATCTCCTTCCAGGTGGGAGATTGCCCAGTACCAGAACACTCACCCAGAGAGGGGGGTGGTTGGATACAACCTTGTTGCTGGAGGAACTAGCCTGTTCAGGCACTCTGCCTGCCATAATTGAAATCAACCATCATCAAAGGTGGTAGGGTTATAAGGAAAATTCTTGAAAAATTATTTAAAAACTATGGAACTAATAAACACTAGCTTAATATTATAAATATTAACACGACAAACTAGATGAGAACGCTACTGTAACACAAGCTGACATTACTGGTTTGCAATGAGAAAAGCAAGACACTGAGCTTCAATGGGAGGAAAGAAACTGAAGTGGTTGGGGATGGCGCTGTTGCATACCAGTGGGCACACGGTAGTAACGCATGTGTGGGTGCATGCACCTGTACTGCCAGCCACCAACGTTCCAATTCCAGCACAGTCCTGGTACCTCAGGCACCAAGATCGAAAAAATGGGACTCTATGCAGATCAATTCTTTGAAGATCTAACATTTTATGCTCCTGGTCTTCCTGGCTACCAGTCAACTCAATAAAGAATTCTATAACCACATATTACGTTTCCTTACCAGTCTTCTGGATGAATGCTGTCTTCTTGGTTGTACATGGTTTTTCACTCAGACCGCAGATGTTCTCACTAAAAACTCGGAAGTAATACTCGTTGCCCATAACTAGGTCAGAGATGGTGCAGTGGGTATGGCGGTTATGTTCGTATACTGTGAACCACTCCTGTTAGGGGAGGGAAGAGAAAGGTGAACATAGCCCTCTTCCACCATTTTGTCTACACAGTTTGGATTGCTGAAGAGACACATAATTTATATTCCAAATTTACTCAGCTTTGTTTATTGGGCAACATTCTGGCAATGCAATCTTCCAGTTCCTTTAATGAATTGGGAGATTTATGTCAGCCATAAGAACCTGAGGTCTTCTAACTCTTTTAAACTACCATTTCTGTACACCACCTATGGAAAATGTTAATTTATCTACAGCACAGAAAACCATAGGATCTGCACACTGTAAAAAGTCAAATGTAAAGATATTCATGAAAACTCGCAGTTTATTTGGCAAATCTATGCAAAGTGAAGTATGACACTAAGCTCAGTGCCATGTTTCACTTTGTACTGAACAGCCAACTAAAACATGAGTTTTTGTCAATATCTTTGCATTTGATGTTGGTCTTTTTATGGTGTGCTGCTCTTTATGTTTTTTATGCTTATGTTTTACATTCAAGCTATCACCCCTGCCATTTGGTAGAGTTCACGAACCTGTGTTTCTTTCATTTATCTATAGTGCTTCTAAAACTTGGAATGAATTGTCACCAATGTTAAACTCATACAGTAAAATAACAAATTAAGCCACTGCTCTAAAAGTGTATCAGAAGGACCATTTTTATGTTTCCTTGCGCAGGAAACATTTTGGTACAGTGAACGGCATTTCAGAGATGTGTCAGTGTTGTGTCCTGCATTGGGCTTGTCCCTGACAGACTAATGAGCATACAAGCTGACGATGACAGTGGAAACATTTTTATGGGATGAAACTTTGTGTACTTAAAAGGAGTGAAGCGCTCTGATGAGAGAGCACTTCTGTCCTTTCATTTGCATAATTGTTTTTGTATATCAGCACATAACCATGACAGCTCATATCACTGACTCCCAGCTGAGTAGGCAATCAACTGTAACATTCTGTTTGAGCATGACTGTTTCTGCAACTACTTGACAATGTAAGTAAATAAAGCCAATGCCACACTTCATCACTCTAACGACCTGACTCCTTCACATTATCCTTTGGTGACTGCCTCAGTACCCCCCCTCCAATGGTCACCTCACAAATCACTGAAAAGTCCTTGGCTATTTGTCAAGTGGGTCCCCACCCTACCATCTTGCTGTGGCAAAACACACCCACCCCCAATCAGGAGCTTAGCTCATCTCCAGCAGCACTATCAGACTCCTCCCGAACTCCTTGCATTTGTGGCTGGCAACTGCCTGTGTCTTCATTCCCCTGGTCTGCTGCTGAACTGCATCAGGGCCAGGGAACACTTGAAACGTTTCAATAACTCGAATTGGTGGTCATCAGCAAGCCGCCGAAGGAGTCCTCATGGCCACTGGACACACTGTAGGTTTACTCTGTCCCCTGCCCTTAAGGTACTGCTCTGTGACCAAGAGACATTCCAGCAGCTGGCAGGGAGCATGCAGAAAGTTTGCCATTTTGGTTCACACTACACTTGAGGGCAGGTGAGTCAGGGTTGAGCACAGACTTTGTTTGACTGACAGGACTGAGGAGAGATTTTGTTTGATTTTATGGGTTTATTGGCAGGCAACTTTATGTATCAGGGCTTCACTTACTCTGCTGTTTAATGTGTTTAATTGGGGACTGCATGTGGGCTGAGTTAAATACAAAACAAAAAAAAAGAAAAATATTTGCTTATTCTGTGCCATTTCAGCTTGCTGAACACATTGACTCTTCCCTCCATGCATAATTTGAAAGTTAGGCTACTCACAGAAACTGAAGTCAAGCTGCTGAGTACTTTTTTAGCAAGTGTAGCCGGTTTCAATTATTTATAATATAAAGCACCACTTTTTAAACTGCACTAGGTCATACAGTCATCAGTTAAGTACCAGTCTGCCTGACTTCATTTTCTGTGAGTATTCTAGTTACGTCATGGCTCCGGTGTGTTTGCAAAGCTGCCTCTCTCCACTATAATTTGGAGGTTCAGTGTTTATTGTAATGATTCAATGAACGCCAGCTTTCTGCTCCAGTATGGTGGTAGGAGTCTCTGACGTGTTTAGCTAAGTAGCAATGCAAGCCGCTCTAGAAACTGATCCAGTAACCAAATAACCAATTGTTCTGTTATGTCTGTTTGGAATATCTACTATATTAGGATGTGTTGATGTGTACTCCAATGTCATTCTGTCACATATGCAATTATTACCAGGTCCATCCTGTAAATGAGTTCTTCTCAACAATGTTTCACCTGGCTAAATAAAGATTGATTGATTGATTGATCCCTGTTCCCATTTCAGATAGTTGTGTAAACATATATTTTTTTAAACAGACACAGACTGGAAAACATAATTTATTTGAGCTTTATCACTATGAGTAGGCTCATGCATACAAAATATATGTATCAAGCAGTGAAACAGCCTGATTTGTTTCCCTTCTCCTTTAATATGAAGTTAAGGAACCCCACACTGTCTTTAAAATGGATTACTATGTTCAGTCTAGCAGGCCCTAGAAAATATCAAAGAGTGGTGATTCTTTTAAAACTCCTAGTGATTCTGTTACATTGAAGCACATAAAAATTGCTTTATTAAGTGACTTTCTGGCGAACGACTGTGTCTGTGCTGTCACAAGTGCTGTGCTCACAAAATCAATAAAGTCAGCGAAGCTCTTTTTTATATTGTGTATGATGGGAGTGTCACCTGATGCTCCCGACCAATCAAAGCACTTTCTGTAGTTGTGCATGAGATATTTATTGTGTGGTGTGGGGGGGGGGGGAGTATATGAAAACTGGATGAACAGTTCATTTGGCAGTTGGCCACGGTGGTGTGAGGAGGGCTGTGCCGGTTGCCAGATCGGGGTTCGGGATGGGGGATGGGGAGCGGGCTGGTGGGTCACTGAGAATGCAAAGGAAAGACACTGACACCATCATATGCACCATGCAAGGAAACATCCGACATTGACAAATGCTTGCTTACTGTATGGTAGTGTCCTTTGCATTTGAACTTCTACATATTGCACTTTGTTAATTGTACATCACTAACATATTTGTAATTTTTTTTATATGATCTTATGATCATGGGTCATGCCTGAAAAAGGAACAGATGTTTCAGTGCACTCACCTGGTAAACAAATAAATCAACTAAATAAATAACTAGCTAGATAAAAATGAAAAGCAGCACCCACCAACTCTGCTCCCAAAGACAGATAACGTGAGTTAAGCGGTGACTGGGAAGAGAGTTGGACCAGCAAAGGAGCTACTTGTTAGCTAAACTTACTAAGTAACTGACACAGATCATCGTCACATTGCGTAGCCACATGCCACATGACGTGTTTATCGAGATTTTTTTACATGTTTACTTTTGTGGTGGGGTAGGGCACAGCCCCCGATGAAAGATGACATTAATTTGTTATGTGAAGGAAGTAAGGATGGACAGAGCTCGAAGGGGGAGGGGGTGCGGGGGGGCACAGTCCCCTGAGGAAAGCTTACGTTCATTGATTAAGTCTGCTATTGTGTGTATTTGCTTTTTTATTACTCTTTTTCATGATTATTTATTATGGTATTTGTGTTTTGTGATATTAAGCCGAGTTCACGTATTTCCGATGGCTGGGGCACTTAGCACACGTGTTTCGTTACGTAGGCATGTAGTTATGTGAGCTGTTTTCAGCGGAAGGCGGCGTGCGATTCCCATAGCCTTTTACACTACACAATCTGGCTGGTCTGACTCTCTTCACAATCGCCAGTTAAACATAGATTAAAATATTTTATTTTATTACTCATGTAATCCAAAAAGTAAAAACAAGGTGCTAGTAAGAAACCATGTTTGACTCTGGAAAAGTACATTATGTGAAACGTTGTTGAGTTGAAGCTGGGGGACCTGAAGTTACGTTTCTTACTAACACCTTGTTCTTACTTTTGGACTACATGAGTAATGAAATAAAATATTTTAATCTATGTTTGGCTCACGTTACCTGTCTTTGGGGAGCACAGCTGGTGGTTGCTGCTTTTTTCTTTTTTTGATCTATATCTAGCATTTTTAGCACCACCAAGTTTGGAGTGTGTAGTTTCCAGCTGACGAATGAATGAACTAACTAGCTAGTAGATAACTACAGTACTAACTAACTAACACTGTCAGTATAGCATGCTGTTAGTATAAACAAGTGATCAGGCTTGGATAGGGGTCTGGAAAAGCTTTTGGAATGCCCAGTGCAAAGTTTCAGAAGGATAGTGCACTGGTATGAAGATCTCCTCCTCCTCCTCCTACAAGAGCCCTGAGTTTCAGTCCCAGGGCAGTGACTCCCCACAGTAGTGTACTACAGTAGTATGGAGACCTTCTGTCATTGTGAGGGTCCCCAGTCTGAATCCCCACTTCAGTAGTGCGGGAGCCCTCTGTTACTATTATGACCCTATGTTAGAATTCCAGTGCTATATGCACTCCACCGGTTCACTGATGTGAAAGCCGTCTACTACTTATAGTACCAAAATTCATATCTCGGTGTGGTGAGCTGACTCCCTATGCCGTACTTGTGCAGTGGTGTTATGATCTTCCATTAGAACAAGGATCCGTGCTTAAATACCAGGGAATCATGACATCAGCACAAGTCAGCATGGTGACTCAGTCACAGCACAAGTCCAGGTGTGAGATTCCCTACTAGAACAACTGCCCCAGGTTCACATGTTTACCTATAAGGCTTTTAAACATCTCTGGCAAGCTTAGCTCTTTTGTTAGATGCTGCCTATCACTCCATAGTCTTCTTGTCTGCCTTCTGAATTGTATAGCCAGTGATCTCAGAATTGCCATCATCCTTGGGGGGAACCCACTCAAGGGCAGCATTGAAACCCCAGACATCAGCGATCTTCACCAACTGTGGTGGGCCAGGCTTCTCTGAAAGTGAAGCAAATCATCAAAGCACTGTGTGTTTAATCTGGAATTTCTTTCGTTGTTTGTTTTTCCATGAAAATCAGCAAAAAAAGGTCAAAAAGCTTGAAGCATCAGTGTCTCCATGAGAAGAAGATTCTTCTGCAGTCATTGTTACTACATCTTTTGTGTCCCCCAGCAGAAAGATGCTGTGAATGGAGTAGCTATGAGTTTATTGGCAAGAGTAACTCCTACTGGGAGACAGTGGAGTTGGTGTACTTCCCCATTGCCAGCACTCTTACACATCCCCTTCAGTGATTCCTGTCGGTGTAGATTGGAACTGAAGAAGCTATGTGCTCCCTCATAGCCACTGTCCTCACACATCCTTCAGTGGTTACTGCGGGGCCAGGCCAGAACTGAAGCAGGTGTGATCTCCACCATAGCCAGCTCTCTTACAGCATCCCCTTTAGCTATTCCTGCTGGGCAAGGCTAGAACTAAAGCTACAGTGAATTCCCCCATAGCCAACGTACATAATCACTTTCAGATTACTGCCAGGCTGGTACTGAAGCAGCTGTGAGTTCCCTTATAACCATTACTGTTACATCATCCCTTTCAGTGATTCCTGCTGGGCCAGGCTGGTACAGAAGCAGCTGTGAGCACCCCCATAACCAGCATTCTTACAGCATCCTGTTCTGTGATACCTGCTGGGACAGGCTGGGACGGCAGTAGATGTGAGCTCCCCCATAGCCAGCACTCTTACACCATTCCCGTCAGTGATTCCTGCCAGGTCAGGCTGGTACTGAAGCTGCTGTGTGGTCTCCATAACCAGCACCCTTTCACCATCCCCTTTAGTGATGCCTGTTGGGACGGGTTGGTACTGAAGCAGATGTGAACTCTCTCATAACTACTACTCTTACACCATCCCCTTCACTGATTACTGCTAGGACAGGCTTGGATTGGAGCAGCTACAGTAGGAGCTCCACCCATAACTCCTAGGCTACACCATTGCCTACACTGACTCCTGCTTGGACAGGCTGGTACTGTAGCAGCTGTAAGTACCCAACTGCCACCATAAGTACAGTATATGCCTGTCAGCAGTTACTCCTGCTGGAATAGACTAGGAGAGGAATAGCTGGAAGTCTTCCCACAGCTAATGCTCCAATAGGACTCTTTACAGTTAGTCCTGCTGGGAGAAAATAGGACTACAGTACTGTATCTGTGAGCTCAGGTGCTGCTAATGCAACTACACCAGTTAGTGCAGCCCCCCCTTCCCACCACCACTGGCAGATGCTAGGACTGGAGATGCTATTGCATGGCTTGCAGATCAGGTACTCTATAAATTAAGTGTGATTTCTTTAAGGCGTTTAGCCACACACTCAGATTGCTTTGCCATGAAACGACAGGGCAGGAACAGTTGCAGGTCCCCTTCATTGGTGTCTGTTGACTGTAGCTCTTGGCCAGCATGGAGTGGTGCAATCACATAGCAAGGAACATAATATGACCCAATTCCCTACCCCAGGAGGTGTGGGCAGTGTATGTAACCTTAGCACTGTCAGCAGCTGCTGCAGCAACATCCATCCAAATATTTGGGAGAGCTGCCAGAGTCTGAGAACGCTTCATGGCCATTTGTGGAGGGCTGGAATTCCACATCGCACACTGATTAGAGGGATTAAAATACAAGCGTCATCACAGGGCTGGTGCTGAGACACGGCTGTAGTGCTCACCTTTAGATATATAGTGCAGCGGGCTTCTCTCTTCCCCTATATATTCTATCTCTACTGCACACACACAACCACATGTACTGCTGCTATGTCAATTCCAATAATTACCTTTCGAGATTATTTTTCAGAAACAAAATGACATTGGGATGGAGCAGCATGCACACAGTGTAATTCTCCACAATCTCTGAGGACAGAGAGCTCCCAGTCTCACCCTTTTACCACTGGGGGCCTACTTAGGGCAGTTCAATAAGGTAAGCAGACAGGATAGGCCACCGGTCCTTCTACTGCTGTCATTTTGTTTGTTTCTATATATCTATGCAACCCCTGGCTAGTGTTAGTGGATTTCAGTTGGCAGGGCTCTCATCCCAATGCCAGTTGGTTATGGGTTCAAGTCTCACAAGAGAGCTTAGAGGCTCGTGTCATGCAGTGCTAATACTGCACTGCAGTGCTAGGGGTTTGGTGCTGTGTTGGTGGTGCCATCCAGGGACTCAAAGAGAACACTCTATGTCAGATGTGCATAATAAAATCCAGCTGGGGGCTTTGTTCGGAGCACCACTGGGTTGAATGAATAAAGTGACTGAATTCCCCTCTCACTTTTGGGAAGTGACTCCCCCAGGTCAGGGAATGAATCGGCAGGAAGACTGAATTCCCCACCCACTCCAAGGAGGCCATTCCTATAGAGCAGGGGGATTGAATTCACCTTATACCACATGGAAGTGGACTCCTGGGTCAGGGACCGAATGATCAGGGAGACTGAACTCCCTTCTCACTCCTGGAAGGTGTCCTCTCTCAGTCAAGGCCTGAATGAACAGAGAGACTGAATTCCCCTCTCACCCCAGGAAATTACCCCCCCCCCAATTGGGGACTAAATGAGAGGGGAGAAGGAACTTTCCTCACTCAAGGGAAGCAGTCTCTAAAGCAGAAAGACTTCACTGAATTTCCCTCCCACTCCAGAGAAGTGGTTCCTCTAGGTCAGGAAATAAATGAACAGAGGGTTGATTTCCCCTCTCACCAAAGGAGGTGTCTTTTCCACATCAGGGAATAAATGAGCAGGGGAGAGTGAATCCCCCTCTCACCCAAGGAGAAAATCACTTCAGGTGAGGGACTGGATTATACCCTACCCCTGAAGCAGTAAACCTTGTAAATTTAGGGATGGAGGTATGGATCTGAGCAACAAGGAGGAGGATGCCCAGTGGCGCAGTTGCCCACACTGTCTGCCTCACTGGAATTCTCATTACAGAGAGAACAAAAGAGGTTAACTTACCTACGACGCGGATCTTGATATCAACTTTATCTATCATGTTCTCAATCTGTACCGACAGCTGATAGATGCCAGAGTGAAGTCGTTCAGCAGAGCGGATAAATAAGATTGTGTCAAAGTCTGTGCTTCTCACATTTATCATTTTTTCATCAAGTGGTTTCCCATCCTTTAGCCATGATACCAGTGGTCTTGGTTTACCCTGTATAAAAAGAGTCTGGAGGTCACAGCAGAGACACAGCTGGATCTCAGAGGGGACATATCTCTCAACCTCTAACCACTGAAATTCATAGCACTGACCAAATGGTCAGAATGTGTAGCACTTTCTGATTTTACACAACACTATGTCTGCAAATAGCGGGCCCTAAACATTTAGTGCTAAGGGATGTTTCTGTCAAGTTAGTTCAGTAGTTTGTGTGTCCAGAAATAGCTTCAAAATTAAAAACATTAGCTGGCCCAGTGGCACTGAGGGTTGAGGCGCTGGTCACCACAGCTCGCGTCATGCCGGTGACCCGAGGTTGAGAGGGACCTTGGGTTGCCGGGAGTCGGCATCGAGCTTCTGATGGACTACTCTCCTCTCCCAGGGAAGGGGGGGAGTTGTTCCACTTCTTGGCTGCCCCCTAGTGGAAGCCGAAGGGCAGCGCTGGAGGTCGGGAGACACAGAAGCGTCAAGATGTGGCGTACGTGTGCCTCGACACACGCACATTCACATCGCAAGAGTGAGGGGGGGTTCTTCATAGAGAAAATGGAAAACCAAAGGTAAAAAGTAACATAGGGAAAAAAAATTAAGAACATCAGTAAACCTTTGTGGAACAAGGGTAAATTTGAATGCAAAAGTCATGGCACTCAGTGAAATTCACAGCAGTTGAGAGGTATGCAGAAAGAGGAGGAAGAGGGAGGACTAGTCTTGTGTTTGCCACAGCTGGGAGTAGTGTCAGATAGGAATTAGACCCTTTTTGTTATGAATGCAGCTGGCAGAGATCACAAAAGGGAAGACCAGAGAGCCAAGAGACAGAAGCCATGCTCAGTATCCAGTGTTTGCATATAATACCTCAGCTGTGAATTAGGACTGTCTAGTGTTTGAACAGGCATCTCTATCATAATGCACCATCTGATATTTATCAGGTTTAATGAACTATTACTAATTGTTTTGTGCATAGTATGTGTTGCTCATACACTGTGAGGTGCCTTTGACCTTAGAAGTGTACCAGCTTTAAATACCTTTACTATAGCTTATTAAATGACGGAAGTTTCTTGCTCTCCAAGTAACCAGTTAACTCACTCTCAAATCACTATAAATAATACAAATAAACTGCTCTTTATGTAAAACGCACATGACCATACTGCAGTAAGAAAGCCGTGACACAGAAATACGTAATTCAAAGTTCTGTCACCAGAAAGGTAGATTTACCATTCAGACTTCAGAAAGTTACAATTTTCAGTTGTTAGCATAATAAAATCATAATTTATAGCTCTGGCATTAAAAGGCTATAAATTCCTAGTCCCATACAACAACTAAAAATATTCAGTACACAGAGAATAAAGCATGGGCACAGCCCTCCAGCTCCAGCCACAGAAGGGGCTCCGAGCCGCCAGCGGGCCGGCGGCGACCCCCAGCCGAACCAGAGATCCAGGAGGCCGGGAGAAGCAGTGAGAAAGTCGGCCAGCCCTCCAGCCACAGGCGGCCCGAGCCGCCAGCGGGTCGGGCGGGCGACCCCAGCCGAACCAGAGATCCAGGAGGCCGGAGAAGCAGTGAGAAAGCCGGCACAGCCCTCCAGCTCCAGCCACAGAAGGGGCTCCGGGCCGCCAGCGGGCCGGCGGCGACCCCCAGCCAAACCAGAGATCCAGGAGGCCGGGAGAAGCAGTGAGAAAGCCGGCACAGCCCTCCAGCTCCAGCCACAGAAGGGGCTCCGAGCCGCCAGCGGGCCGGCGGCGACCCCCAGCCGAACCAGAGATCCAGGAGGCCGGGAGAAGCAGTGAGAAAGCCGGCACAGCCCTCCAGCTCCAGCCACAGAAGGGGCTCCGAGCCGCCAGCGGGTCATGGCGACCCCAGCAACCAGAGATCCAGGAGGCCGGAGAAGCAGTGAGAAAATGCAGGCAAGAGCCGCAACCAATCGGAAACGACCTCAGTCTCTGCCTGCTTCCGATTGGTGCGCCTTTCCCATTGACTTTAGCTGGGACTCTGCAACACTATTCTGGATGGGATTTTGCTGCTTAACTGTAAACTTGTTTAATTAATCTTAAAAGAGCTGTTCTGACTTAAAATTGTGGGCTATTTAAACATTGTATTGATGTGATGTTTGCTAGTGATTCAGCCTTTCTGGTGATCTGTGTGGGCTAGACGCTTAGGCGCCTAACCCCCCACAAACCTCCCAGTCTTTTGTTGTGCAGATTTTTGATCCTAGCACCTAATTGCAGATTGCCTGCAATAAAGTAGCCTTCTCACTGCCTTCTCCTCTGTCCCCTGCCTTGCAGCCGGCACAGCCTTCCAGCTCCAGCCACAGAAGGGGCTCCGAGCCGCCAGCGGGCCGGCGGTGACCCCCAGCCGAACCAGAGATCCAGGAGGCCGGGAGAAGCAGTGAGAAAGGTACGGGCAAAGCCGCAACCAATCGGGAAACGACCTCAGTCTCTGCCTGCTTCCGATTGGTGCGCCTTTCCCATTGACTTTAGCTGGGACTCTGCAACACTATTCTGGATGGGATTTTGCTGCTTAACTGTAAACTTGTTTAATTAATCTTAAAAAGAGCTGTTCTGACTTAAAAATTGTGGGCTATTTAAACATTGTATTGATGTGATGTTTGCTAGTGATTCAGCCTTTCTGGTGATCTGTGTGGGCTAGACGCTTAGGCGCCTAACCCCCCCCCAAACCCTCCCAGTCTTTTGTTGTGCAGATTTTGATCCTAGCACCTAATTGCAGATTGCCTGCAATAAAGTAGCCTTCTCACTGCCTTCTCCTCTGTCCCCTGCCTTGCAGCCGGCACAGCCCTCCAGCTCCAGCCACAGAAGGGGCTCCGAGCCGCCAGCGGGCCGGCGGCGACCCCCAGCCGAACCAGAGATCCAGGAGGCCGGGAGAAGCAGTGAGAAAGGTACGGGCAAAGCCGCAACCAATCGGGAAACGACCT
The DNA here is from genome assembly GCA_016271365.2 of Neoceratodus forsteri. NCBI lineage: Eukaryota > Metazoa > Chordata > Ceratodontiformes > Ceratodontidae > Neoceratodus > Neoceratodus forsteri. The sequence goes on from CM028133.1 coordinate 834,070,437, forward strand.
CAGTCTCTGCCTGCTTCCGATTGGTGCGCCTTTCCCATTGACTTTAGCTGGGACTCTGCAACACTATTCTGGATGGGATTTTGCTGCTTAACTGTAAACTTGTTTAATTAATCTTAAAAAGAGCTGTTCTGACTTAAAAATTGTGGGCTATTTAAACATTGTATTGATGTGATGTTTGCTAGTGATTCAGCCTTTCTGGTGATCTGTGTGGGCTAGACGCTTAGGCGCCTAACCCCCAAACCCTCCCAGTCTTTTGTTGTGCAGATTTTGATCCTAGCACCTAATTGCAGATTGCCTGCAATAAAGTAGCCTTCTCACTGCCTTCTCCTCTGTCCCCTGCCTTGCAGCCGGCACAGCCCTCCAGCTCCAGCCACAGAAGGGGCTCCGAGCCGCCAGCGGGCCGGCCGCGACCCCCAGCCGAACCAGAGATCCAGGAGGCCGGGAGAAGCAGTGAGAAAGGTCTGGCAAACCCTAAAATTTTTGCCCGCCGCACCTCCCCTCTCGGTTGATTCTATTTATACACTCCTTCCCGCACACCTCTAATTCACGCCCACATCCATTTTCCTTCTTCTTTAACCCATATCTACCCTGTACAATGCTAACTTGTTTCCTTTGCTCCTTAGCCTCTCATCTCCCTATTCATTATGATAATCATTCCATACCTCCTGTCATGATTGAATAATTTAATGAGTATGTGCTGTTCTCTCTGCCATCCAAAATGCACAACCACCTATTCCTTATTCGCCTTGAACCACTCTTACACTGCAACCCCTGGGGTATCCCACATAAAGTCTCTCTAACAATCCAGCACTCCCCAAGCCACTTACATGTATCCTGGCTTTATAATAACCCGCTATGCCTGTCCATCAGACTCCTATGTTATGAAAAAGACACACCCATATAACAGGACCATCTCTCATTACACAGTGGGCACTCTAGGATTAAGAGGAAACGCTCTGGTCACTCTCTATCCCTTTCCTTGGTGCCCTTCTCAAATTAATCTTTTACCTCCTTTTCTGCATTGGCACTATAGAGATTAATCCTGGCCCCATTGTAAGTTTATCTTCCCCTGCTGATCTGACCTCCATAAAAGGCCTAAGCTTCATACACTTTAATGCTTGCAGCCTCCTAAAAAAGTTCACCTTAATACAGGCTTGGGTGGCACATACTCTTCCAGATTTCCTGGTCATTTCTGAATCTTGGCTCAGGCCTACAACAGAAGACAGTGTTGTAAACCTTCCTAATTATCAGCTCTTCAGAACAGATCGCCCATCCAGGGGTGGTGGGGTGGCCATATACATTAAGGACACCTTCTCTGCAACCTGCCTCATCAGCACATCCGAGCCAAATGAATTTGAATGTCTATCAATCAAATTATCCCTTCCTAATTCATCTTCATTTAAACTGATTGGATGCTATAGACCTCCTCTGCAGGCCTTAAACTGCTTTCTCACCTAGGGTCAATTCTCAACCTAGGCCCTGAAGATACCATTATCCTTGGTGATTTGAATTTAAACTGGCTGTCTAATGTATCTGCACCTCTGATAACCTTTTGTGACACCTATGGATTCACACAGCTGATTAAAGACCCAACTAGGATCAACCTAAGAAATTCCAGCAATAGCTCACTCCTGGATATTATGTTGGTAAACAAACCTCAATTATATTCACATGCAGGTGTACTGCCGAGTGATGTGAGTGACCATTACCCTATAGCCGCATAAGATCCACACCCAAACTACCAAATCCTGCAGAATTTGTCCTCAAAAGGTCAAAGAACTTTGATATCTCAGGCTACCTCCATGACCTGAGTTATACAATACATTGGCAAGATTTCTATCTTACAACCTCTGTTGAAACAGCTCTCCAGACTTTAAAGGATATTATCAATAATGCCCTCAATATTCATGCACCTATCACCAGTATCAGAACTAAGGTAAAATCCTGCCCTTGGTTCACCTCTGAGCTTAAAGCAGCCTTGAGAACCAGAGACAAACTGTGGAAAAGGCAAGAAAAACAAAGGACATCAGAGATTGGCTAAATTTCAGAAAAGCAAGGAATTCATGTACAAAAAATAAGAACTGCCAAAACTGCCTACTATACAGCTGAATTGATGCTCCTACAATAACCCATCCAGACTTGGGGTACAATAAAGGACTCCTGGGCCAAAAGTCTACTCCTGCCTTAACCTCCAAACTGATACTAAATGATACAGAAATTACAGGTAAACAAGAAATCTTAAATACCTTCAATGCTCACTTCACCACAGCTGGCCTAGCATTTGACTCTTCACCAGCAAATATCCTGAGATCTTCCTTGAACCTGCAATCTACTGTGGGGCAAATGGCCACTTCAACTTTTTCCTTCCTCCCAATATCCGTGAAAGAAGTGGAAGATCTCCTCTAATTTAGACACTAATAAGAGTGCAGGTGCAGACTCCTGGATCCCTATTTCCTGAAAATTGCTTCACATGTCTTATCTGTCCCCTCACTCATCTCTTCAATCTTTCCTAACTACTGGATCCATTCCTCTACTTGGAAAACAGCTCAAGTGGTTCCATTACTCAAATCTGGTGATACTAGAGATCTCAACAATTACAGACCTATCTCCATTCTACCAGTTTTATCCAAGTTGCTCGAAAAACTAGTAAACTCTCAGTTAAGGGACTATTTGGATAACAACAACCTTCTAAACTCTGCACAATCTGGATTTAGATCAAAACATAGCACCATTACTGCCTTAGCTAAGGTAACCAACGATTGGCAGACTACCTTGGATAAGAAAATTGTACCTGTGCTGTGTTTCTGGATTTGAGTAAAGCCTTTGACACTGTGGATCACGACTTATTAATCACCTCCCTTAACTCAATAGGCCTGGATTCCCTGTCACCAACTGGTTTAAGGATTACCTTTCAAATAGGTCACAACTGGTTAAAATGGAAATTACCTATCCACCTCAAAACCACTGCTAAGGGGATTCCACAAGGTTCTATTCTTGGCCCTATCCTCTTTGCTATTTATATAAACAATATTGATGCCAACCTCACTCAATCTAACATTCATCTGTTTGCTGATGATACTGTATTATATGTCAGCAATCCTCACCTTCCAAAGCCTGTGAACTGTTACAATCCGAATTCTCCATTCTGCAGCGCAACCTACTTGACAAAAACTACTTCAAATGCAAAAAGACAAAAGCTATGTTCTTTGCCATAAAGAGTTGTTTCACCCATACCCTAGCATCCACCACCTACATTTATCCACCTTACTTGGAGAGAAACTTGAATTTGTTGATAATTTCAAATATCTTGGAGTCTGGATAGATAACAGGCTTGACTATTCAGTCCATATTGAAGAGCTACTTAAAAAGCTAAGACAGAGGCTTGGACTATTCTTTAGAATAAAGCATTACCTAAACAGTGACTCCAAAAAAAGGTTAATTCAGGCCTCATTCCTATCCCTCATTGATTATGCTGATTTTCTCTACTGCCATTGTCCAGGTCATCTCTTACAAAAACTGGACACCCTGTATCACAGGGCCATAAGATTTATTACTGACCTTCCCCCCAGCACCCATCATTGCTCCCTTTATATGGCAGTCAATTGGACATCTTTACAGCACAGAAGGACTAGGAATGCTGTTATCTGGACATTCAAAGCGTTAACAGGCAAACTACCTATATCACTGATTGCTTTACCCAAATTACAACTAGGCCATACACTTTAAGGATCAGTAAACTCATCATGTTACAGGTCCCCATTGCCTGCACCCGGTATGGGAGGGCTGCTTTCAGCTATACTTTAGCAGTTGCATGGAACTCTCTCCAAAAATCCAAGAAGCTAGATAGCCTTCTACCTCTGACATCCTTCAAAAGACTGTTCTCCGCCCTTTTTCCAGAGCTCTGCAATTGCTTTTATAAACCATAATCCCCTACCCTACCTGACCCACCTTTCTTTTTCCGTCCATTATATTGTTTCATATTCTATCTTCTGACTCACCTATCTATTCTCACAAAAGCTAGTTAGACCCTATAATTTTATACTTTATTCCTGCTATACCCTTTGCCCACATTTTTCTTGCAGGCAAAATGGTTCTACTGCTCCTTGTATATATGTAAATTGTTGTATACATTCATTTCTTGCCATTATATTGTTATTTATGCTATTCTTGTCTATGTAATAATATTTGTATCCTCATTTGTATGACCACTCAGGTCCATCTTGTAAATGAGCTTTGCTCAATGATGTTCGCCTGAATAAATAAAGATTTTGATTGATTGATTGATTGATTTACAACAAGGTTGCATTTCTAGCAAAGAATCAACCCCCTCCCTGAGGTGGAAACACAGCTGAGGTGCGCATGGTTGCCCATGTGTTATTCTCAGTACCTCCAGCTCAGGGGTAGTAGCTGGATAATGTTTTGTTGGAAGCCGTTCAAAAGATGGCAAACAAGGGAGAGGTGCTGCTGGTGGGGACTTCAACCTGCTGGATGTAGAAGGGAGCCTCCCAGCTGCAGCTTCAGCTAGGAGCAGGGACATCCTGGACTCCCTGCAGGGGGCATTCCTCAGGCAACTAGTAAGGGAACCCACTCATGATGAGGCAGTATTGGACCTTGTACTCACCAACGGGGACAGAGTTACAGATGTCAAAGTGGGAGACAACCTGGGAACCAGTGATCACCATACAGTGTGGTTCAATATAAGAACTGTGGCAGAATCGAGCTACACAAGGGCGAGGGTCCTGGACTTCAGGAGGGCCAATTTTAAAATGATGGGAGAATGCCTCAGGGATTCCCAGGCGGGGAGGGAGGACTTGGGTAGAATGGTGGAACAGTGGGCGAAGTTAAAAGGGGCCATACTGAAGGCAACAAACCTCTGCATCAGGCAAGTGCACAAAAATAAGAGGAACAAGCATTTGTCAGGGGCGAATGTTGGCTTGCTGGCATTGGCATTGGTAGTGCAGGAGTTAGAAAGATGCATAATAGGAATGGTAGTGAGGTATTGAACTGATGCCAACCCCAATCCCACCCTGCAGAAACTGACAGGTATTGGGGGTGTGCCTTTGGGTTGTTGGCCATAATGCTCACGCCACGTCACCTTACCCTATCCTGCAGACAGCGACAGGTGTCATTGTTTGCCTTGGGGTCTTTGGGCCTTATGCTTACCCCATTCCATAAGGAAATACACTGAGATGAGTGCAGTATAGGAAAATAGGGTGAACCTTGGGTCCGAAGATTCCAAGACACACCTCTGTGCCTGTCACTGGCTGCAGGGTGGGGGTGGGGGTGGAATGGCGTGAGCATTATAGCTGACAATCACAAGTCACACCCCCAACGCCTGTCAGTCTCTATAGTGTGGGGCATTATGGTTGGAAACCATAGCATCCCGGGTGTTTGTTGGTATTTTCACTCCAAATTTTCAACATGGGGTTTTTGTGACCCCATCTCATGAACAGCGGCACTATCAGTTTGCTACCCGAAGGGTTATATTGCACAGTGACTGTGCCATTTGGCTCCACAGGCATAAAAATACATATTGGTTAGGAGGTGAAAAATGACAGCTATACTGTTCATGAGGTGGTGTGAAAATATGGCAATGTTGAAAATCTGGAGTGAAAATATGAAAAACTGGCAATGTTATGAGCGTGCATAGAAACTGTGCAACACACGCCTGTAACACAATCATTTTTTTGAATTTTTTTACCAGATTTTCAACATGGGATTTTTGGGACCTCCCCTCATGAACAGTGGCACTGTCATTTCGTTAATTGGATTCCAAAAGGTGAATTTGCACAGCGACCGTGAAATCACCTTTCAGGATCGAGTAATGAAATGACAGTGACATGTTCATGAGCTACGGTCCCAAGAACCCCATGTTGAAAAGTTGGGGCCAAAATTCTAAACAAATGGCTGAGATATCAACCTAAATTGAAACCCCCATTATAAAGCTTACTGTCATTTCTTCACTTTGCGGTTGGCCTTTGAAGAGTGCAGATGTGTCCAGCACCGCAGAAGATCGCTACTCCTGACCTCCAGAGATAAGTATGGGGTGAGGGGGGTACGGGGAGGTGGGTGCGCAGAGGGAGGGTGTGGGTTGGGGGAGGGGGATAGGGGATACCACGAGGGACCATATTCTGTTTTACAGGTTAAATAAAATAAAAAGACTACGGGGGACTGTTTTTCTATTTTACTGGGGAAAACAATAAAAAAAAACATTTAGGCACATAGGGTGGGCTCCCAGTATTGATATACAATAGAGGACACATGCCATTGCCGACAAGGGATTGGGCATCCAATTGTCGGCAAAGAACATAAACAGGTTGGGGGCAGCACATTCAGCACTGGGAGTGCATCCTGATGTCAGAAACACTATTTCGGCACACTGGGGTGGTGCCACATTAATGGGGGGGTACATGCTGTCAAGAGGATTGGACACACTCAGTGTCGGCTTTGCGGGACTGTGTGGTGGATGGCAGGAGCCTTCCTGTTTCAGCACACTGGTGTGGGCTCCCAGTGTGCCACATAATGAGGGGGACATGCTGACACGGGGATTGGGCACCCCAATGTCTGCTTTCTGGGGAGGGTGTGTCGGGTGGCAGGAGTCATCATTGTGGAAAGCCATGCCATGGCTATTTTACTTTTTTGAAATGTTTCACCAGGAAAGGCACATTGAAACTCTGCTTGTAAGTCCGGCCATGCGCATTACTATGCACTGCAATGAGGAAACTGCACCTCATTGGAGCGGCAGATTTCTTTCAACATCGTGGCTCTCTCTGAAACTGCTGTCATTGCCAACATGCTCACTGATTGGCGGCTGAGGTGCACACCCACTAAAGCATCCCTTGCATTGGCCACAACACTGACACACCTCCTCCAACTACTCCCTTACCTCTGCCCTACACAATTACCTTTTCCCTCAGCTGTTCCTGCTTTAACCCACCTTAACCCTAGTTTCTGCCTGCCTACCATAAACCTCCCCGGCAGGATTCTCAACATCCTGAAGGGGGAAATCAGGAAATGGCTACCCCTTCTCCTCATATTCAGTTCTTGCCTCCCCCTCCCCCTCCCCTTCTCCACCTGCCCTGCTGGGTCACTAGTGTGCACAACCTAACCCCATCCTTGTTACTCCAACAGCACTTGTGTACTGCCTCGAGCCTGCTCCTGGTACACTTATGCACTATAAATGGTTCTATAGCATTATTACTGTTTTGTACGTTTATATGTTCTTTTGTATGATTTTGGACATGTATTGTAATTTATCCAATGTTCCACTACTACTTATTGTACAATACCTTGTGTTCCAACTGTTGCACAATCTTACAATGTTGTATTGTTTGTACTACCCACAAACTATTGTAACTGGTCATCCTTCACAACCCTATGTAACTCTCCCCCCAGGTTGCACCATGAGACGAGCAGCTTGTTGTTCAGTGTGCCCTCCCCGTGAAACATTTCAATAAATAAAAAAATAAACACCTCTGAAGGTGCTACTACTGCAAGATGCTGCTTGTGCATGCGCAAGCCAACATAAAAAGAGACCACTATGGTTCTCAAAAGAGGTAGCTGGGAAGGTAAGGGCAAAAAAGTTAGCCTTCAGGAGGTATATGAAGACACATGGGAAGAAGGATAGGGAGGTGTATCAGGAGAAGCACAGGGAAGCAGGGAAAGTAGTAAGGAGGCAAAAATGCAAACAGAGAAGAGAATAGCCAAGGCAGTAATAAAAGGGGACAAGATAGTTTTTAGATATGATAGTGAAAAAAATGAAGACCAGGGGAGGAATTGTAAGGTTAAGAAGCAAAGGAGGGGATTGTGTGGAGGGGGGCCATGAAAAAGCAGACATTCTGAACAGATACTTTTGTTCAGTGTTCACAGAGGAAGGGGAAGGCAAAGGGCCACAGAAAAGTAACAGGAGCACCAAAGGAAGGGAGTTAGACACCAGTCCATTATCAGAGGAGTGAGTCCTGAAGGAACTCACAAATCTTAAAGAGGACAAGGTAATGGGGCCAAACGGGGTGCATCCAAGGATATTGAAAGAGCTCAAAGAGGTACTGTCTGCACCTCTGACAGCCCTGGTTAACCACTCACTAGAGACAGGAGTGGTTCTGGAAGACTGGAGAAGGGCAGACATAGTCCCACTTCACAAGAGTGGTAGCAGGAAGGAGGCTGGCAACTACAGGTCAGTCAGCTTGACTTCAGTGGTGGGGAAATTAGTGGAATCACTGCTGAAGGAAAGGATTGTGGAATATTTTGAATCCAGTGGCTTACAAGATCTGAGGCAGGATGGATTCATGATGGAGAGGTCGTGTTAAATGAACCTGATATATTTCTTTGATTCGGTGGTCAGGGATTTGGATCAGGGCAGAGCAGTGGATGTGGCTTACCTAGATTTTAGTAAGGCCTTTAACACCATTCCACATAGGAGACACATAAGCAAGCTGAGCATCCTAGGGGTGGGTCCAAAGATGGTGAACTGGATAAGAAACTGGTTAGGGGATAAGCGTCAGAGGGTGATGGTAAACCAAGTTAACTCCAAGGAAGGAAGGGTGACCAGTGGGGTGCTACAGGGATCAGTACTGGTATCAGTCCTCTTTAATGTCTATATTAGGGACACTGCAGAGGGGCTGAGTGGGAAAGTCTGCCTTTTTGTGGATGACATTAAAATCTGCACTAGGGTAGACACTCCAGGAGTGGTGGAAAAAATGAGTAATGATCTGAGAAAGTTAGAGGAGTGGTCAAGGGTATGGCAGCTACATTTCAATGCAAAAAAGTGCAAAATCATGCACTTAGGGCACAGAAACACAGGGGCAGACTACAAAATCGGGGTAGCAATGATGACCACCAAACAGGAAAGAGACCTGGGGGTAATCGTATTTGATGACCTTAAGGTGGCCAGGCAGTGTGACAAGGCAGTTGGGAGAGCTAGTGGGATGTGGGGGTGCATAGAGAGAGGTATCACTAGCAGAAAGAGGGAAGTGATGTTACCTCTGTATAGATCACTAGTGACACCTCACCTGGAGTACGGCTTCCAGTTCTGCAGACCTCATCTCCAGAAGGACATAGACAGAGTGGAGGCAGTCCAGAGGAGAGCAAATGAAATGGTGCAGGGTCTGCATCAAAAGCCCTATGAGGAGAGACTAAAGGACCTCCATATGTACACCCTGGAGGAAAGAAGGGAGGAGGAGATATGACAGACACTTTCAGATACCTCACGGGTATAAATTAGGTACAAGAGGGAAGCATTTTTCAGAAAAAAAGATGCTTAAGAACAAGGGGTCATGCTATGAAACTGGAGTGGAGTAGACTCTGGGGAGATGTGAGGAAGTACTTATTTACAGAAGGAGTGGTGGATGCCTGGAACAGTCTCCCAGTGGAGCTGGTGGGGGCAAAAACTGTAGCAGGGATCAAGAATGCATGAGATAGGCATAAGGGAACTTTAGCAGTAAGGCAAATGGGTAGAGCTGGAGATCAAGTAGAGTCTGCAGTATTACAGTAGGTAGGGAAAAATGGGCAGACTAGGTGGGCCAATCGGTCCTTATCTGCTGTCAAATTCTGTTTCTTTGTTTATATGTGTGTTTCTTTCTTTTACAATGATGTATAACAACAAAAGAAAATGTTGTGTTCAGGGCAGGGTGGGCTGGTGTGTGTGTGTGTGTGTGTGTTTGTAAAAATTCAGTGAGCTTTGAACTGCGGTACAATTGCTTTTTGTTAGGACTGAACTCTGCAGTATGCACAGCAAGGGGTAACCATATGGTAGTGTTTTTTATGGCTATTAGCAACCAACAGAACTGACTCCACCATCTCTGGACAAGTGTGGGAAACCACTGGGCTTGGTATCAGGGTACTGCTGACCATGAGCTATAAATTTCATCTGGAACAGAGTGTTCAGCTGTGGGTAAATTTAGAAATGTTTACTAGGAGGAGCTCACCCCTGTAAACTTATAAGGAGGAGAACTATTATCTCCAGTTGGTAGAACTTTCAATGTTCAATGAAAAAACATTTAGAGATGTGGAGAAATTCTCCTACAGTTTTGTAACAGGTACTGTAACTGAGTTCCTGTAGGTTCATGACCATACATAACCCTGACTGTTAAGAGTGATTTATAATTCCAAAACAGCAAATGGCCATCACAGAAACTTGGTGTAATTATAACCATGACTGGGAGATGGCCATACCTGGCTACAACATATTCAGAAGAGACAGGGCAGGTAGGAAGTGAGGAGGAGTGGCACTGTATGTGAAAAATGACATATGGGCCACAGAGATCCAGGAGGAACAAAATGGGGGAGAAATACTGTGGGTTAAGCTGGAAAGGAAAATGGGGACAGCCATCCGCACAGGTGTGGTCTATAGACCACCAGACCAGGAGGAAGAAACAGATAGGGAGCTGATTCTAGCCATCCAAAGGATGACAGACAAGGGTGAGGTAGTGCTGGTTGGAGACCTCAATATTCCAGACGTGGACTGGAGCATCCCAGCAGCAGCATCAACTAGGAGCAGATTTATCCTGGAATCCCTTCAGGGTGCCTTCCTCAAATCAACTGGTCATGGACCAACTCGGCAGAAGGCAATACTGGACCTTGTGCTCACAAACAGGGACAGTGTGATGGGGAGACAGTGGGGGAGCACCTGGGGAACAGTGATCATCATTCATTGTGGTTTGAAATCACAGAAGGAGCAGAACCAAACCATAGAAAAACACATATCCTGGATTTTAAGGGAACACACTTTGGGAAAATGGGGAGATGCTTGAAAGAGGCATTAAAGGGAATGGGGCAGGAATCAGGTTTTGAGGAACAGTGGGCAGTATTTAAAATGGGGTTTACAAGAACAACAGAATTATGCATTAAGCAGGTTAGCAAGGGGAAAAGGAAGATGAGGCCATTATGGTTTTCCAAGGAGGTAGCGGAGAAAGTGAAAGCCAAAAATATTGCATTCAGGCAATACAAAAAGATACAGGCAGAAGGGGATAGGGAGAAGTACCAGTAGAAGCAAAGGGAGGCAGGGAGGTCAGTAAGGGAAGCCAAAGCTCAGACAAAAGAGCACATTGCAAAATCAGTGGGTAGAGGGGACAAACCTTTTACAGGTACATAAATGAAACTTGAAAGGCAAAGAGAGGGATAGTGAGAGTGAAGGGGAGGATGGGGACTGCGTGGAGGATGACAACAGTAAAGCTGACATATTGAACAGATATTTCTGCTTAGTCTTTACTGAGGAAGAGGAGGGCAATGGGTTTGAAGGGAGTACAAGGGGTGAGAATGGTGCAGAAATGGACACAAGACCCTTTACATGAGAAAGGGTCCTGAAGAAACTGGAAGTAATAAGAGTTGATAAAGCAATGGGGCCAGATGGGGTGCACCCCAGGGTCGTTAAACAACTAAGAGAGGTGGTGGCTGAACCTCTGGCAATCCTGTTTAGCCAATCACTGGATACAGGAGAGGTACCCAAAGACTGGAGGATAGCAGATGTAGTCCCCTTATACAAAAGTGGGAACAAAGAGGAAGCGGGGAACTACAGACCAGTCAGCCTCACCTTGGTAGTGGGGAAGATCATGGAAGCACTACTGAAGGAGAGATCGGTGGAACATCTGGTTGTCAGTGGACTACAGGACCCAAGGCAGCATGGTTTCACAAGGGGGGAGGTCATGTCAGACCAACCTCGTTGAATTTTTTGACTGGGTGACTAGGGAGGTGGATCATGGGAGGGCAGTGGACATGGCCTATCTGGACTTCAGCAAGGCCTTTGACACTGTGCCACATTGAAGGCTATTACACAAACTGGGCATATGGGTGTGGGCAGGACATTAGTGCAGTGGGTAGGTAACTGGCTGGGTGGCAGGATACAGAGGGTGGTGGTAAATGGCTGTCACTCCACAGAGGGAAGAGTGACCAGTGGGGTACCACAGGGATCAGTGCTAGGACCGGTCCTATTCAACATCTTCATCAGTGACATTGCGCAGGACCTAGAAGGCAGAATTTCCCTGTTTGCTGATGACACAAAGCTCTGTAACAGAGTAGACACACCAGAGGGTGTAGACAGAATGAGAAGGGACCTGCAGAAACTTGAAGAATGGTCAGGGGTTTGGCAGATGAAATTCAATGCAAAGAAGTGCAAGATAATGCATATGGGGCACAAAAACCCTGGCACAATATATCAGTTGGGGGATGAGGATATAGCATTCACCAAGCAGGAAAGGGGTCTAGGGGTTATCATCTCTGATGACCTCAAGGTAGGAAAACAGTGACAAGGCAGCAGGTAAAGCAAATAGGATGCTGGGATGCATAGGTAGGGGCATCACCAGCAGGAAAAGGGAGGTCATAATTCCACTATACAAGACACTAGTGAGGCCCCACCTGGAGTACAGTGTACAGTTCTGGAGACCTTAGACATAGACAGGGTAGAGAAGGTTCAGAGGAGGGCAAAAAGATGGTACATGGATTGCATCACAAGTCCTATGAGGACAGGTTGAAGGAATTGAATATGTACTCCCTGGAGGAGAGGAGGGAGAGAGGGGTTATGATAGAGAGATACAAGTACCTTATAGGGAGGAACAGGGTGCAGGAATACACTATTTTTAAGCAAAAAAGATGTTCCAGGACTAGAGGGCATGGGATGAAGTTGGAGGGAGGACGATTCAGAGGAAACGTGAGGAAGAATTTCTTCACAGAACAGGTGGTGGAGAAGTGGAACACCCTGTCAGAAGAAGTGGTGGGGGCTGAAATAATCATGGGACTTAAGAATGCATGGGATAGACATAAAGGAATTCTGGAGGTCAGGGTTAAGGGGCAACAGACTTCTAAGAAAACATAAAGTAAACTTACAAGCTCAAATGGGAAGACTGGGTGGGCTGTAGGCCCTTATCTGCCTACACTGTCTATGTATCTATGGATTCAGTAACCCCTTCCCAAACCTAACACCATAACCCAGGAGCAAACAGAGAAACTGAGTAATGTGTTGGCTGAGAACTGACTGGGTCCCACTTACTGTAGAAAGTATCCCCGAACAGACAGGATACGCACATGAGAAATGCTACACAACAAAGATCGAAAGGTATACAGTGTTTACCTCCCTCATCCAGATCACCACTGCATACGCAGTTCTGTTTAGTGGAAAAACAAAATACGGTGATGCAGCGCGTGGGATGGAGGTGAGTACACTTCTAGGACCAGCTCCAGCAATGAGATGCTCAGTCACAGAAATGTTTCTAAAAAATTATCTTTGTTTTTTAGACTATTGCTTTGAATTCAGTGCCACACCAATGTTCTCTGCTTTTTTGCAGCTTCCCCAAGGTTACTGGTCCTGTGTGTAAATTAACTTTGTACTACGCGACATTTTCAATTTTCTTAGTAAATCATTAAAAAGCATTGGGTCGTAGTTATGAATCACTTTCATTAAGAAGCATTTCACTATTTACCATTGAGTCCATGCTCTCTGTTCTGCCAGGGTTCCTCAGCCAAAGATTCCCTGGTTATAAAAAAGCCTGGTGTTTGCCTTTATTTGCTATCCCCTTTTAAAGGGGCTGCTAGGGGAGTTTCTGTGCCTGGCCGCAGAACCATAGACAATGACAGCAGAAAAAGGCCAATGGTGCATCCAGTCAGCCTGCAAACCCTATCATACCCCAGGATCTTTTGTCGCTATGGGATTTTTGTATGCACTATCCACCCCTTGCTTCCTGTCTTACTAATACCCACCTTAGTAACTACTAAACCCTAAATTCTGTCCCAACCATGCTTGAAACAATTAATGGTTTTGCTGCCCACCACTTCTGTGGGTAGACTGCTCTATGGCTCAACCACTCTCTCTGCAAAATAAAACTTTCTTATGTCCCTCCTGAACCACCCCCAACCCACAATCTTCAGCTTGTGTCCTTGTGTTCCAGATTTGCTATTCCAGATGAATAATTCTTCTAAGTTCACCTTGTTCATTCCTTTCAGGAACTTGAGGGTTTCTGTCGTCTCACTCTTCTCATTTGGCCTCAAGTGAGAGCATGTTCAGTGCCCAAAGCTGGCCCTCATGGGATCTGCTCTGCTGGCCCTGAATCATTCTGGTTACCCTATGCTGCACCTTCACCAGCCTGTCCTTATCATTCCTTATATAGCTCCCGGTCAACTCTGGCCATCCAGTAGGTTCATGAACCTGAAAGGATAAACTCTAGCCAGCCTGGTGACTCCCTGCTGGCTAGATTGTCTGGGAGTTTTCAGGGGGTTGGGCCAACTCCTGGTGACTGGTGAGTCATCGGGTGCGGTTGCTTACTAAGTTTAGTTCCAGGAGGGGAGCTGAGAAGAACTACTGTCTGCAGCTAAGGACCTTGTTGGAAGTAGAACCCACCTAAGCCTTGGGATCTTGATGGCGGCTGTCTACCATGGAGCCCTTGGTGGGGTGCTACCCCACCATATGCTGATCTACAAGGGAAGTTATTTTACACTCAAAGCTAAGTTGGCAGTCTGTATGGCAGAAAATGTTGTCGTTCTGGACGTTGAAAAGGAAATGTATTAAGATGCCTTGGTACCTTCCCCCTGCTGTGTAGCAGGGGGACTCTCCTGTAATAGGAGTAGGGGATAATTCAGTTAATGACCTTCTGTACCATGGGGGTTAAGCTTAGGAGAGGGTGAAAGGCAGGAGTTGTAGTAACTGGGACCCACAGAGGGTGACTGCCTCTCCCATCCCTTGTAAATTGTGGGGCAAATCCCCAGTGGTCCTTTAGCCCATTGGAAAATAGCCTGGAACAGGTAGAGATTGTGTAGGCTCCAGGACTTGTAAATTGGCTAGCGTAATTCCACAGGGAGGTGGATCCACCAGAAGCCTCAGGCTATGGTGGACTTTCCTTTGAGGGCAGCAGTAAACTGGTTGCTGAGTCTAGAGGAGGTTGGAAGGACGGGATCCCCAGGTAGCCTCTGGGTGGAATGCCCTTTAGCTACATTTATATTTCAGTGCTGCTGTTGTTTAAAATCTCAGCCTGGAGTTTGAGTAAGTGTACCTCATGCTTGATCCAGTAAAGTAATTTGGGTACAAAACTCACAGTTCAGTTAGTATTCTTTTTTTTTCCATTCATAGTTTTTCCTCCTTGAGCCCTGGCAGGTGGCTTCTGCCCTCCTGACAGAGGGACTCTTTCGCTCTCTGGTCCCTCCACTCCCTGCACTCACCAACCCTGGTAGTTCCCCTGTGGATTGCCCCCTACGGCAGGTCCAAGAAGGTGGTGGCCGACCCCCCCCTCCCCAGAGACCCAATCCAAAAGCCGGGGTCAGCCCTTGAGGTGCTGCGGACCCACATTGAGCGCTGCCAGGCTCAGTTTTCCCTCTGTGTTTCTCCCGTTCCCCCCCTCAACTGGTGTAAGCATGTTGGAGCATGCCTCCCGACCCATACTGCCCTCCAGCCACTGCCAGAGGGCAGTCAGCGAGCAGGATGACAGATCTCCCTCCCCCCGAGAGAGGAGAGCAGTCCTCCAGATGCTCGATCCTCTCTCCCTCTGCTGACCCCCAGTGCCCTGGGCTCATTCCCGAACCAGGGTCACTGGCATGGCGCGAAGTGTAGTAACCAGTGCCTCAACCTCCAGCGCCACCAGCCTGGCTCAGTTCAATTAGTTTTCTAGATGCCCTAGGGTTGTCTGCGGTCCCAGAAGAACTAAAGATGCCTAGTAGAGGGCCTGTGCCCTAACAACATGCCTTCTGGAGTAGGATACTGAAGTTCTGGAAAGCGCAGGTCACACTGCAGGACAAAGTACCTGAAACCCTCCTGGCTGTGACTTATGGTTTTCCTCCATGTAATAATATGTTCTTGAGCATTTTCTTTTTATTACTGGGTGGGCCTAGCAGTCCTTTTTTGGCCAACAAATTCTATGTTTCTACTAAAATGGATTCAGTTGGACTTCACCCTTGATTTGGACATTCAGTTACTAGTTGCAAAGCATTTACATGCTAACCAGCTGATTCACAGCACTCAGCAGTCAAGAAGAAATTCCTGCATTCATGAGGTCACCAATGGTCTGGGAGGTCAAGTAAGTCAATTTATTATTTATTTAATGGACTCGCTCCCCATGGAATGAGTCAGGAAGGATACCCATAGGTTGGGGGGGGGTATACTTAGGTGAGGATTCCAGAACTGGACACAGTACTCCAGGTGTGACCTCACCAGTGATCTACAGAGAGACAATAATAACTCTTATCTCCTGCTGTCAAACCCGATGCTATGTAATGAACTCCATCCAAGCTGACTATGGGATTCTTGGGACCATATGTGAAACCAAGTCTGTCAGGTGGAAACATGATGCACAACTGCCATGCCATTATGCCTGCCCCTGTAAATTTTGATGTCTTATTTATCATGGGGTTTTATTATCCAGACAGCACTCTTTTCAAAGAGAGAGGCTGGCAGCATAGGACTGCTACTCTGACTGCATCTTGTGGGCAAATAAATCCTGTGCAACTCAGCACCTTCCCCCTTTGAATCTAGCTGTCTTTCTGCAGCTGTCACTTACCTGGAAAGGAACAACCATGTTGATTTGTTCTCCCACTTTCTTGACAAACGTTTGTCTCAAATGTCGTGGTAGTCTGATCCGTGGTTGCTCTACAAGGAACCCAAAAATCACATTGGTCAGAGCCCTGTACCACCATTACTATTTCAATCCCTTTTTACTCCTCTGTTTTCTGTACATTCATACAGCTAGTGCTGTGTGTCTTTTACTGAATAAGAACCTTATCTTGTGCTGTTTGGGCATGAGGACTGCACAGTAAAGCTGAGCAGTTCTGTTGTCCCCAAACAGCATGAGATAATCTTATTTGTTAATGGACACAGTACTGCCTACCTAGATATGTTATAAATCACAACGTGTGTCAAATGCACTGATCATTTCTATGAATTGATCAAAAGATTCTATTTTATTTGTGACAAAATACAAAACAGTTGAGATCACGCTTGACTTCACCGACTGTAAACGTGGTCTGTAACAGGTGGGAGCTCAGCTTCTCGGATACTTTTTTTTGTACAGTGTCCAAATGAAGTTCTCACAGGAGCTGCGTGCTTGACATGCTAAGAGCATTAAGATGGTAATCTGTGTGAAAGTTTTTTGCCAGCTAGCTTGTACAAGAGCTCACTTGCACAAGATACGAGTTAGGTTAATTCTGTGCTTTGAGTGACACTTATATAGTGCTTTGTAATGCACTGAGGGTAATGACAAGAGCGGCTTCCGCTGAGCAGAGGGAGGAAACGATATCATGAGGTAAAAGGTTGTATAGCTCTGAAGTACAAACAGTGGACAGCAGGCCAGTTGTGGTCCTAAGCAAGTGGCGGATAACCTCCAGCATTTTGGGGGGACACCACCACCTGCCATATGATCCAGTGCTCTGCATTAAGGTTGTGTTTTTACTTTCCAGTAGCCAATTAGGTCACCAAATAGCCATTTCCATCATCTACCTGAAATCTAACGATCCAAAGTAGAATTCCAGGTAGCCTAGCTAGACTTTGACACCCCCCTCAATTTGAAATAAAAATAATTATTATTTTTTTAATTTATTTAAAATTACTCCAACTGGGATACATTCATAATATGTAGCATCTCATTTTATGGGTGTCCCAGGGAGGATAGCAGCAGTCAACAGATTAATATAGTCCAGTAGGAATAGTTACTTCCAGACAAAAATATATGCAGGAAAGAAAAAAACTGCAACGGTTAGTATTGTATGTCCAAATAGTAATCAAAGTAAGCTAACAAAGTGGGGTCTCAGCAAACAAAGAGCAGGGGCCATGCAGTTAGGAGACACCAAATACATTTTAACTCCTGATTAACTCAGACAGCTAAAAGAAAGAATTCCTATGTTTATTTCTCTTTTCAAAGCAAAATGTAGGAAAGGAAAAAAAGGGGAGACAGGATGGAAACATTCAGATGCCTCAAGGGTATCAATAAGGTACAGGAGTGTGGTATATTGCACAGAAAGGGCTTCTCAAGGATGAGGGGACATGATATGAAGCTGGAAGGGGGAGGCTTAGAGGTGATATGAGGAAGTATTTCTTCATGGAATGGGTGGTGGAATGGGTGGATGCCTGGAACAGCCTCCCAGCAGAGGTGGTGGGTACCGAAATGGTAACAGGTTTGAAACATGCATGGGATAGACACAGGGGGACCTTAGTAACAGGGCTGGGAGGGTGGTTAAGATCAGAGATCAGTTAGAGTCTACTGTAGCACAGTAGGTAGGGACTTTGGGGCAGACTAGGTGGACCAACAGGTGCTTTTCTGATGACAGCTTCTATGTTTCTGTTTCAAAACAGTAGGTGGGGGATTACATCTTTTAGCAGGAGTCTTGGAGGGACTGTTTCCTGTTCCTCCCCTGAGACACCAATGGCCTAGTTTTGCATCTTTATCATGTGGTGGGCTCCCAGTCCTCCTTCCCCACTGTAATGTATTTATCAAGCAGAACTACTCTGGGTAACCATTGGTACCATGTGATAACAGCCCCACCAACAACAGCGGTGAACTAAATGGCTACTACATAAGGGCGGCAGTAATAAAAGCCACAGACACCACAGTGGCCTATGAAAAAAGTGATTAGAATTTACTTTTTACAAAAATAAACTTAAAACATCATTTTGTGCCAGGGGTTACACCCCCCACACACACCCTTTGTGGGGTCTTTGTCCTACCCAACTATATAATTAACTCCCAGGGGGGTGATACTGGGGGAGAGAGGAAATCACGGGAGGGGGCTACACCATGTGGGGGCTTCTTGTGCACAAGTGGAGAACATTGGGGGGGACAACCTCAGTAGGAATGGAACACTTGTAGAAGCAAAAAAAAAATTAAATAAACTTCAACAACCTGAAAAAAACACTCACACAAAAAAAAAACAGGAGCACCACTCCAGTCCCAAACCCTGGTACACCAGCATCACAAGCCTCCACCTAACCCACCATGCCAGGCAACCAGCTGGAAGCAGCCCTTCCAAACACACCCTCTAACCTTCATGTCATACCTCTACCTGGCTATTCCATACATAGCCATCTTTCACTTTTGCTGTAATTCCCATCACTCTTTGCTAATACTCGCTGTCTTCACAGTCGCTCATATTGAGCCGCTCAATTTGAGTAGCTTATAGCACGGGTTACCGTAACTATCTACCTTGGTGTAGACATTCTTCCACCATCTGCTACTAACTTGGTTGTTCACTCAGTGCTCCCCCAAACATGAAGTCCAAGCACGACCCACTGCATAGCTGCACTAAACCTAAAATAAATGTGAGTAACAGAAATTGGAATTCTCACTTTGCTTGTCGGAGGAAGGGGCATCTTAATCCTTCCAAGACAGCAAAGTAAGGAATTTAATTTTGTTACCTGCACTTCTGATTTCATATGTGTGGTGCAGCCGTATTCACCACGTTGGTTGCACTTCCAGTTTCTCAACTGGAGCAGTGGAGTAGAGAAGGCAAAAAGCACACCAGAGCTGTAATCGTGTGGTTGCCAAACTGGCTACAAACTGAAAACAACTGTGGCCAAATTGCATTCTTAATCAAGCTGATGACTATTTTGGTCAAGTAGAGAATTGTGCATAATCAGTCATTATAAAAAAAACACACGCTGATTTTGTTTGTCAGTTTTTGTCCAAGTACATCAAGCACATTTTGCAAAATCTGGCCACATGTTGGCAAAGTCAGACAAATTTGACAATGTTAATTTTCCAGTGGAAACCATGTAAAATGATATTAAAACATAGGAGCAAGAGGCCAGCCTGTAGTGCAGCGGCATTGCTGCCACCCGTTATGTTGGTGACCGGGATTCTTGGACAGACTCGGGTTGTTTGGGAGCTAGTCAGAGGAGGGAGAATCGAGCACCCCAAAGACAGCTCCCCTTCCCCTGGGAGGGAGGTGTCTGTTGCTGCCTCAGCACCCCTTTGCATGAGCATCCTGGTAGGCCACCCACCTCTACTGTGGTCCAGGACAAGGGGTGGCTAACTAGTACATCATTGAGAAAGTCAGTGGCAGGGCATCAGGGTGCAGTCAGGTGAGCAGGGAAGGGAAGTGGATGGGGAAATTGTTTAACCCAGGAAGAAACACTAAGCCAGAGCTTGTTTCCAGGTGCGACTTGGGAGCACAAGGAAGTTAAGTGACTTGCTTAGGGCCACACAATATACAAATAAAGGCTAATGGGATTCAAACCCTGGTCTCCAGGTTTGCAGCTCAGTGGCCTTAACCACTACTCTATACTGCCTCCCTGGGAGGGACAAAAAGCAGGGAGCAGGAGGACAAGGAAAGGCTTGATGGGGAAAAAAACAGAGAAACAAGCAATGTCTTTATTTCTTAGTTACAGAAAGTTGCAGATCTTATTTTTATCACATTTTCAGTACCTCTCACCCCTTGCACCTCACAAATCCTCTTCATTTTGCTTGTCTAAACTGAACAAGCACCTACCCTCGTTCTTTTAGCCTTTCCATTTTTTAACCCCTAGCCCTTAGCAGTATTTTTTCCCTCTACTATTGTTACACCTGCCCTGTCTGACCCCCCCCCCACAAGTCCCATTCCCTGTTACTGTCCTGCTGTGCTTGCACTGGTAGTCCAGTGTGGACTGAAACCCTCCCTGTAGCCTCCTATCTCTGTTATGCTCAGCCCAGATCACAAGTGCTGCTGAGTGTAAGTGGTGGAAAAGTGAAAACTGTGCACAGCTGTGCATGTCGTTTCCTTTCCCTTGTGTACATGGGTGGCATAAGCAAAACCAGTGAGGTGCATGCTGCAGGGAGTTATTTGAATGCAAGGGGATGGTCACACAGATGGGGTGCGTGTCTCCACTGGTCCAATGGACTGCTTAAACATGACTGGACCTTAAGGTAGGTGTGTGGGAGGAGCAAGCACCAAATGGGAAAAACTGAGTAAGCAACTGAATCTTGATCTTTGGGCACAGTTTCTGCACCACTGTATGCTGCTAAAAAAATGGAGAATCTGTTTTCTCTGCAATATGCAGAGTTGCAGTAAACTGGTCCGTCTAAAAATCTTGTACCCAAAGCAGGAAAAGCCTGTCAGAGCACACGGTGGATATGAAGATAGTACAAACCTTCAGGTTTGTTCCATATAGGTTCCTCTCCCTCTAGGAGAAGTACGCCCTAGTGTTATCCCTGAGTTTACAATCTCTGAGCTTTAGGGCATAGTCCCATGTTCTAGGAGGATGTGTGCTAGTGACAGGGGAAATTAACCACTGTTGATTTCTGAGTAATATCACATATTACTGCTTGTTCAGTCTTGTCCCTGTCTTTTGTATGAGAAGGACTGAGATACAAACATGTGAAATTGCCAGCAGATACAGGCCTATCAGTCTATCTAGTCTGCTCAAGTGTGCAGCATTTCAGTCTTTCAGACAGCAGCTGCCCCTCCTTCCCTTGCCCCCCCCGTTGATTTTGGCCATGTAACCTTCACTCCCCGCCCCCACGGTTTGAACCTTCTCTGAACCTGTCCACCCCTTTTGAAGCTGCCCACTGTCTGCAGTGATATCACCTCCTCCAGCAGTGCATTCCACCTGCCACCACCCTTTCAATGAAATAGTGCTTCCTTATTTCCCTCCTGAATCTGCCTCCTTCCAACTTCAGACTGTGCCCCCTGGTTTTCGTTCCACCTTTTTTTTTGGGGTATTATTTTCTCTCCTCCAGAGCTCCGGCTACGACCCTCGCCGCCGTTGTTCCCTCCAGCGCCATCCCGGACATCAGACCCCTCCCTTGTGCACCGCGACTTACCCTTAGCAGGGTGGTGGGGCAACTCAACCCCCAGCGGATCCATGCCAGGGATCGCCCTTCAGAATAGCCACTTGAAGGAACAACTCGTGCTGCCGGGCTTGCTTTTGCTGTTTTCCTCGGCGGGTCATGGCGTGCAATAGCGCCAGTGACTGGAGTACCTTGCGCTCCGTGCGTGCCAATCAAGCATCTGCCACGACCCGCCCCCAAGCTTGCAGCTCGTGCTGTCGACCCCCAGCCTCCGCTAGGGGTCAGGCAAGCCCCAGCCACCCAAATCCCCCCTTCCCGGAGATGGAGAGCAGTCCCTTGGATGCTCAATCCATCTCCTCCCCGCCGACCCACGGCAACCCATGCCTGTTCCCGAACACGGGTCGCCAGCGTGGCACGAGGTGTGGTGACCAGCGCCTCAACCCTCAGTGCCACTGGGCCGGCTCGTTCCACCTTTTAATTTGAAAATACTTCCGGTGCTTACTCTGTTCATACCCTTCAGGTACTTGAAGGTCTCAATCATATCCCCTCTCTCCCTTCTATCCTCCAGGGAATACATATTGAGCTCTCTCAGTCTCTCCTCATAAGGTTCATCTCACAATCCCAGGATCATTTTCGCTGCCTGGCGCTGTACCCCCCTCAATAGCTTCATGTCCTTTTTCAAGTAAAGGTACCAGTATTGCACGCAGTACTCCAAAGTGAGTCCTCACCAGGGACCTGAACAGGGGCAAGATAACTTCCCCTCTCCTAGAGGTAATTCCCCTTGCGATGCACCCCAGCATTCTGTTGGCCTTTGCTGTTGACTTCCTGCACTGGGCTGAGTGGTTCATTTCCCCTGTCATTAGTATATTCAGATCTTTCTCCTCCTTTGACTTGGATAACTTCACTCCCCCCAACCAGTAACTATTTCCTGGTTCCCAAGTGCATGACTTTGTACTTCTTGGCATTGAACCCAAGTTGCCATGTGTCAGACCATTCCTACAGTTTTGCCAAATCCTCCTGGAGTACTGTACCGCCTTCCCCTCCATCAACCACCGCACAGATCTTGGTGTCATCGGCGAAGAGACTGGTTTTACTCTTTATCCCTTCTGCGATGTCAGCAATGAAAACATTAAACAGCATTGGTCCCAGCACCGAGCCCTGTGGGACCCCACTTGTTACCATCCTGGGTTAAGATACCTCACCCCCCACTACTACTTTCTGCTGTCTATCCTGCAACCAGCTCCTGACCCATCTAACCAGTTTCCTCCCCACTCCCAGGTTGCTCAGTTTGCTGGTCAGCCTATCATGTGGCACTGACTCAAAGGCCTTGCCGAAGTCTAGGTATAGGACATCCACCGCATGACCCTTGTCCAGTACCCGCATCACCCAATCTATACAGTCCACGAGGTACATCTGGCAGGATCTGCCAGAGACAAACCTGTGCTGTCTGATGACTTAGAGATCATTATCCTCCAGACATTTTACCAGCCTTTCCTTGAGGATCGTCTCCATTAGCTTTTCCACAACTGAGGTTAGGCTGACTGGTCTACAGTTCCCTGGTTTGTCCTTGGGCCCACTCTTATGGAGGGGCACCACATGCACCACCCTCCAATCCCTGGGTACGCATCCCATTTCCAGAGAGGTGCTGAACAGATCTGCCAACGGCCCCACCAGGACTACTGCCAACTCTCTCAGTATGCTAGGGTGAATTCCATCCAGCCCAGGTGCCTTATCAACCCTCAGGGACTTAAGGCCCTCCAACACCCTTCCCTCTGTGATTTCCCTATCCATGATGTCCGCCCCCGGATCCCCATCCCACCCTTCCCCTTAGGTACGAGCCCATCCCTCTCCTTGGTGAATACCTAACAGAAGTACTTGTTGAGTACTTCTGCCTGCTCTGCCCTCTTTTCTGCCAACCCACTGAATTTTTTGATCCTAACAATCTGATCTTTACTCCTTCTCTTCTCCCTTATATACCTGAAGAAATCCTTTTCACCTTCTTTGATCCCCTGGGCCAGCCTCAGTCCTCTCCTGGCTGCCTTTACTGTTCTACTCACTTCCCTGGATTTCCTCACGTATTCCTCCCTGTCCTCTTCCCTGTTGGATCTTTTGTAGGTTCTAAATGTAGCTGTCTTTTCCCTCACCCTCTCCCCTACCTCCTTGTTCATCCAGCTTGGCTTTTTGGTCCTACATTTCTTGCTCTGGCTCTTGACACATGTGCTAGTGGCCTCAGCCAGGCCCCTCTTGATGATTGCCCATTATCGTTCGGTGTCCATGTTTTGGCGGATGTTTGCTATGTGCCCTTCCAGTATACTACCCATCCTGCCAAAGTTTGCCCTTTTAAAATCCAGGACTTTAGTCCTTGTAGTGGCTACCTCCTTACCTAGATTGATTGAGAACCACACTGTGCAGTGGTCACTTCCCGCCAGGGGTTCCCCTACTCCAACGTCCCTGACTTGCTCCCCATCCTCCAGCACCAGGTCCAGGATGTTCCCTTCCCTAGTTGGTTCTGCTGCCTTCTGTGTCAGGAACCTGTCCTGGAAGAATTCCAGGAGGATCTGCTCCCTGGCACATGAAGTAGCTGGGATGCTCCAACCCACCCTGGAAGATTAAAGTCCCCCACCACCACACTGCTCCCTTTGCCACTAAGCCTCTTTAGCTGCTCGCTCCGGCTCCCTATCAACTTCCTCATTTTGTGTCAGAGGCCTATAAACTACTCTCAGTCTACACTTGCTACCCCTCAGGTTGTATAGTTGCACCCATATGGCCTCCGCTCTGCCTTCCTCCCCCTCCTCCCTATTATACCTTATCCCTTCCTTAATGTAGAGGGCAACCCCACCCCCTTTCCCCTTTTCCTTATCCCTCCGGTATAGCTTGAAACCTGGGATGGCTAGGTCCTAGTCAAGGTATTGGGTTGCCCATATTTCGGTGATGGCAGCTATGTACACCTCCCCTTCCACCATCTTTGCTTGCAACTCTGCCATCTTGTTCCCCAGGCTCCTAGCATTCAGTGATTCCACACTCCATTTTGATCTACTGCACTTTATGCCTTTACCCTCTCCTCCATTCCCCCTCCTATTTGAATTTGGCTCCTGCCTTGCTGTGGGGGGGGGAGGTCTAAAGGAACCCTTCTCTTGGTGAATTCCCACCCCTTTGTCCCCCCTTACCTAGTTTAAATAATAATGTTCTTTGATAAACTCCCCCAGCTTATGCTTCAGTACCTGTGAGCCCTTCTTACTAAGGTACAACCTATCCTCTGTATACAGGTCTGTGTTCGCCCACTTGTTTCCCTCCTCCCCAATCCATACCCCATGGTCCCACTCCATTCCTTCAGCCATCTATCGAATGCAGTGATTCTCTGCTTCCTGGCTCTACATGCTCTTGGCACTGGTAGGATTTCTGAGAAAGCTGCCGACCTTCCCACCATACTGCATAGTTTCCCGTTCCCTGAAACTGTCCTGCACCTCTTCTATCCTTCTCCCCTCCAGGTCATTTGTGCCAAGGTGTACCACAATGTGTGGTTTTTCCCCTACCTTCCTCACACATCTGCTAAAGTGCTGTCCCACTCTACCCGCTGTCATGCCTGGCATGTACTCCACCCAAATGCTGCTTTTCCTGGTGCCCCTTCCCCCACTATCTTAACCCCTTAAGTATCGAGTCCCCAGAATAATGGCCTTCCCTCCTTTATCCTTTTCGCCTTCCTGCTGCCTGCTAATCCTCAGGCTCTGCCCCCCTGTCTTGAGCTCCCCCTTCTTTCCCCCTGCCTCGGTACCCCTGTGCCTTCCCTGAGCCATGTATGTCCCCTTTTCTTTGCCCTGTCCCTTCCCCTTTACCACTTGTGCCCAGACTATCTGATTCCACCCTCGTACCCTTCCTCTCCTGCTCTACCTCCCCCTTTCTGTACCTGCCTTCCCACCCCCCTTTCCACTGGCTCCCTGTGTCCCCACTGACCTGTTCTCTTCCTCTTCCCTGTTTCCCCCTCCCCCCTGTGCTATCCTTTCCAGGGCTGCCTGCTGCGTCCCCTGTCTACCAGCCCCTCCCTCCACCTCTCGTACCTGCTGCTTCGCCACCTTCCTTCTGCCCTGCATTGCATCTGCTGCCACCTAGGCTACCTCTTTTGCCTTCCGCATCATTGTTGTATTCCTTACCCTTTGTAGTGCCCTCCACCTTTCTATTCTCTGCAGTTTCCCTCCCAGCCCCTTCCTGCTCCTCCAGGCTAGCCAAAATGGAGAATCTGTTCCTACTGCCATTCTCCCTTCTCTAAGCTACTCCAGCCACCTCTCTCTGTAACTTATACCCCTGCCCTGCCCCGTTTTTATCTTCCCCGTGGTGCTTGACCATTCTCCAGTCATCGGTGCCTGCCCCCAGCTGCTCCTGATTGACTGCCCCTCTTGTTCCCCCACCTTGTCTATCCCTTCTTTTCCCGGCTACAACCTCTGGTGATGGCCTCTTCAGGTCCCCTTTTCTTTGGTGTTCCCCCCCCACACCTGCCCCCCATCTACCCAGCTCCCTTCTCAGCCATCCAAACTCCTCCCTAAGTTGTATCAACTGCCTACACACCATACACCCCCCAGCCCTCCATGCAATCCCCAAGAAAATGGCTACCCCACATCCATTATAACTTACTACCTGTCCCTCTTGACTGCCCACAAACACCCTCCCTCCCCCTGCCTGCTTACTGGCCCACACCCTGGGACCCCCCCATCCTTCTTTTTGTTGACTCTCTGTCACCTTTCCTCCAAGGTGAACCAACACCAGCCTCTCCTCAAATCTATTATCTCTCCGTAGCCCTGATCATTCTAGTTGCTCTGGTTACACCTTCTAGACTACCTCAGTGTCCTGTTTGTATTGAGGAGCCAAGACCTGCAAGCAGTACTCTAGGTGGGGCCTGACCAGGGTCTTGTAAAGTGACGGCAATACTTCCCTTGCCCTACTGGTCACCCCTTTTAGATGTACCCCAGCATTCTTTCAACACTCTTGACAGTGGCCGCACACATTGTTTGCCATGCTTCAGCCTGATGTCTATTATGACCCAAAGGTCCTTTCCCATCTCCGCTGCAGCAAAAGGAGCCCCACACAGTGTGTAGGTCTTAATTCTGTTTTACCTCACTTGAATTTTTCTGCATTAAATCTGAGACTGCAGGAGTTCGATGAAAGGAAAGGGAACATTGTTTAACCAGGACCTGGGAGCACAAGGAAGTTAAGCGACTTGCTCAGGACCACACAGTATAATGAATTAAGGTCCTTCTGAAGCTGCTCCCACCCTCAAGGACGTCAACACCCTGGCCGGCTAAATGTCATCAGCAAACTTCAGCAGGCTGCTTGAGACCCCAGCTTCCAGATCATTGATGAAAATGTTGTACAACAGTGCCCCAGCATCAATCCCGCTTCTCTACTCAGAGTTGTGCCTGTCCACCACAACCCACTGCTTCAAACAACATGAAGTCTTGCTATATTATAGACATTAGCAGTTTGTTCCAGCTCTAGAACTGCCCCGGAGTGAAATGGTTAAAACCATTCCAAAATAGAATTTTGGCAGGAGAGCAGCTCTATCTGTGTCATTTCAAACTTGAACTGTCAGATTCTTTACTCCGCCTCAGTGAACAGTCGCTCCGGAAATTTCTCCTTCTGCTCGGTTCATTTCTCGGTTTAAAAAGTGTTTTCTGGTTGGATTTAACGAGAATAGTTTTATTATAACCCAAAACTGTTCGAGTTCAAGCTCTATCTGTGGTAACCGTAAGTAAATGAAGGTTTTGTCTGTGTGGAACTTGTAAGTTATCGGTTCGGTTTTGAACCGATCAGTGGGTTAAAACTCATTTAAAACTAAAAGTTACTATTTTAGAGTCGGTTCCGGTTCTTATCGGTTCTAAAAAACAGATTTATTCGTTTTTCCAATACCGATGACCGGTTAGGAACCGATAAGGTGTCTTACTGGCACTGCCTTTAAAAGGCAAGTTTTTGGTTAGGCTGGCATTGTCTGAGAAACCCAAAAGAAAAACCGGGCCCACTGGGTTTCAACACTGTGATGTTTGTGGGAAGTCTTTTGCAAGGCTGACCCACCCCACATGTGTGTGTCTGGGGTTTGACCACCTCAGTCAGACTGCCAGGTATAATTTCCCTGCAGCCACCCTGGAAAAAGATTGGGCAGGCTCAGGGAGCGAGAGCCAAAAGTCCACTGACCGGATGGCCAGCCCAGTTCGGTGCCAGCCGAACCAGAGGGAGTGCCCTCTGACCAGGGCCAGACTTCCTCGGCAAAGAAAAGCTGGTTCTGAGGAACCAATTCCAGTAAAGAAAACAAGAAAATCAGCAGGTCTGGGTCAAAATTCTTTCTCCAACTGCTGCAGAGATAGAAAAAAGCCATACAAATTGTCCAGTCACTGTCTCAGGGTCCGTCCAACCACCACTATCTGGTAAAAGTCGGTTCGTCCGGTCTCAGTGGTTCAGGATTATGATATTGAGGAATTTTGTGAACCAGAGGAGGGGGAGGAGGATTATGAACAGTATGAATGTGGCTGGGAAGGTCTGGGTGTGCCCATTGAACCGGACATCTCCCCAGACAGACCTTTAGAATCTCCCCCTATGCTGTCTGAGTCCCCATCTCATTTCATGTTTTATAAAAAAGTTGCTGAAACCCTCCAGCTTCCTTTAGAAGAGGCTGTGGATGAGCAAGAGGAGCCTGATTTTGTAGAAATGATGGACATTCCAGAGTCTAGGAGATTGTCTATTCCTTTACATAAGTCTTTTAGGAAACAAACAATTAAAATTTTAAAAGCTCCTAATTACGTGCCTCCTGTAGATAAAAAGATGGACAGAAGGTATACATTGTCAGGCCCTGATACAGAATTCCTTTCTCAGCAATGCAGTCATGTTGGGGTAGTTCAGGCTGCTGCCTGTGATAAAGCTAATATTCCTTGGCTTCACTCCTCTGACAAGGATTCCAGGAAGATTGATGCCATGGCAAAAACAGTATATGGCAGCCTCTCTGGGACTCAGGCAAAGCAAATTATATGGCTTATGTAGCTAGGTATCAGAAATCTAGATGGGATACTGTTATGCAATTGGCCAAGCAGACCCATGGCCAGCTGGCTAGTGAACTAGAACAGGTGGCTGCTGATGGCATTGAAGCCTCTAAGGTTCAGTTTCATGCTGCTGTGGATGTTAATGATGTTTCCTCTAGGGTCATGGCCACATCTGTAGCTTTTCGTAGGTTGGCCTGGCTCAGGTGTACTAGTTTGTCACAGGATACCCAGACTAAGGCTATGGATTTTCCTGTGGTGGGAAATTCTCTGTTTGGAGAGCAGACAGAGAATTACATGAAGAAGATGGATGAATATAGGACTACTTACAAGGGTGCCCAGGCTGAGGCGGCAAGCCACTCCTCAAAGGCATGCCCCCAGGGGTAGGGGTAGGCCTTTTCACAGGCCTTTCTACCAGACTCAGGCCTCCTCTGCCTTTGCTCAGAGGGGCTTCTTCAGAGGCAGGGGCAGACGAGGGGTGGGCAGACCTGCTCCCACCCCCCAGCCTAAAGCTGCTGCGAAACAGGCACCCTGATGGGGTGCCCAGGGCCGATTCTCCTGTACCAGTGGGGGGCAGGCTGGCTTACTTCAGTCAGAATTGGGCTTCTTTAACCTCAGACAAGTGGGTTCTGGAAGTAGTAAGCCAGGGTCTGGTTCTCAGCTTCAAAAGTTTCCCAAGTTGAGAAGCAGACTTTTTTCTACACAAGTGTTCCGAGACCCTTGCTCTGGAAACAGAGGTCTCATCCTGTTAGCTCTCAGAGCAGTAGAAAGGTTCCTCCCTGCATCAGGGCAGGGGTCTGTATTCAGATACTTCCTTACCCCAAAAAGACAGGAGAATGCGGCCCATTTTAGATCTCAGATATCTGAACAAGCATCTTTTGAAACCAAAGTTCAAAATGGTAACTCTGGCAATGATTTTACCTTCCCTAAGGCCAGGGACTGGCTAGCCTCCCTGGACCTCAAGGATGCCTATTTCCATGTCCTAATCAGAAGATCCAATCAAAGTACCTCAGATTCGAACTGTCCTCCGGTCATTACCAGTTCAGAGCAATGCCCTTCGGCCTTACCTCTGCTCCAAGGGTATTCACAAAGTGTCTAGCAGTGGCAGTGGCCCACTTAAGGAGGCAGAGGATTGCTGTTTTTCCCTATCTAGATGACTGGCTCATTGTAGGCCAGTCCCCAGAACAGGTAAAATCTCACCTGCAGGTCACCCAGCAGCTTCTCACCTCCCTGGGTTTTCTGCTAAACCTACCAAAGTCAGTTCTGGAACCAGTCCAGGTACTCACCTTTATAGGGGCAGAATTGGACACAAAGCTAGCCAGAGCCTTTCTTCCCCCAGAAAGGGTAAGGAATTTAGTGGCTCTGGCCTCTTCCTTCACTCTGCAGGTCTCTCAACCAGCAAGACACTTTCTGCAGCTCCTGGGGCATGGCTGCATCCACAGCTGTTGTGCAGGGAGCCAGATTTCAGATGAGAGACATTCAGTTTCACTTGAGAACCTTTTGGTCTCAGAGAAGAGACCCCCTTTCCAAGTTGGTCCCAGTGACTCTAACCTTGATCCTAGCTCTCCAGTGGTGGCAGGATCAGAGCAATTTAAGAGCGGGGGTCCCCTTCATTTCCCCTTCTCACGACTTGACTTTCACTACAGATGCTTCCCTTCTGGGTTGGGGAGCCCACATGGGCGACCTTTCCACTCAGGGAGTTTGGTCCCCCAGGAATCTCTGCTCACATCAATTTGCTGGAACTCAGAGCTGTCTTTTAGCTCTTCAAGCTTTTCTGCATCTGTCCACGACAAGGTGATACAAGTCAGAACAGACAACACCACAACAATGTGGTACATCAACAACAGGAGGCACTCGGTCTTCGACCTTGTGCACCGAGGCAATGAAGTTGTGGTCTCTGGCCTATTCCCTGAACACTTCCCTCGTAGCAGTTCATCTTCCAGGGAAGGACAATGTCTAGCAGATGCCCTCAGCAGGATTTCCCAGGGCCATCACGAATGGTCCCTGGATCCTCAAGTGCTGGGGATAGTTTTTGCCAGGTGGGGCATCCCTCAGATATCTTTTGCAGCCCCAGACAATCACAGACTTCCTCTGTTCTGTTGCAGGCCTCCAGTGCTGGGCTCAGTTCCCTGGATGCCCTTCTTCTGGATTGGGAGGAAGTTCTTCTATGCTTTCCCCTTTCCTCTCCTATTCAAGTACTAGTCAAAATCAGATCTCAGCCTTGCAGGTGATTCTGATTGCCCTGGATGAGCCAGGCAGCCCTAGTACCCTCCTTCTGTCTCTGACAGTCCATCTTCCCTGTGCCTCCCAGGAATCACAATCTGTTGACTTGTGCCCAGGAAGGGTTTGGTATCCGGACCTCAATCCCTCAACCTCAAGGCCTGGCACTTGAGGAGTTAGAGTTTGCTGATTTACACCTCTCTCAGGGTGTTCTTGAGATCCTAAAGGCTTCCAGAAAGCCTTCCACTAGGAGCTACTTATAGTTCTAAATGGAAAAGGTTTTCCATTTGGTGTGCTGAGAAAATATTTCCCCAGAATCTGCTGAATTGCCCTTTTGTTAGATTACATGGTACATCTTAATTCCTTGGGTCTCAGACCAGCTACCCTGAGAGTTCATTTGGCAGCTGTGTCTGCTTTTGTGTCAGCAGGAAAGTCATCCCCTCTTTCCTCTCATCCTGTGTTTTCCAAATTTTTTAAGGGGTTACTCCATACTAATCCTCCTTTTGGAACGGCCCCTGCTTGGGACCTTAATGTTTGCATTGCCCAGTTAATGCAACCCCTTTGAACCTCTGTCTTCTGCAGAGCTTAAGTACCTAACTTGGAAAACTGTTTTCTAGTGGCTATCACTTCTGCCAGGCATAAGTGAATGCAAGCCTTGTCAGTGGAGACTGACTGACTTTCTTTCCACAGGGATAAGGTAGTCCTTAGGACTAATAGGAAGTTTTGCCTAAGGTGGTTTCAGATTTCCATCTTAATCAATCTATCTCCTTCCAGTATTTTTCACTGATCACTCCTCTTGGGTGAGAGGAGGTTGCACACCTGGATGTTAAGAGAGCTCTTAGTTATTATATAGAGAGCATACCAAGGTCACAGGTTGAATCCCTCAACTTTTCCTTACCTATGGTGAAGTTGGGAAAAGCAAACCTGCCACTAAGAGATCAATAGCCAGGTGGATTGTCTCTTGTATCCAATTTTGTTATCAGAAAGTGGGCAGAGCCCCCAGTTTGAGGGCTCATTCTACCAGGGGTACAGCTCGTCTCTAGCTGCTGCCAGAATATCCCTTTATTAGAGATTTGCCAGGCTGCTACTTGGAAAGCGGTACACACTTTTACCAAGCATTACTCCCTGGATGTCCAGGCCAGGAGAGATGTCCGGTTTGGCACAGCTGTTCTTCAGAGCCTATTCCTAAGTAGGTTCTGCCCTCCTCCATGGAGGTACTGCTGTGTATTCTGCTAATGTCTATAATATAGCAAGACTTCATGTTGTTTGAAGAAAAAATTACTCACCTTAGTAATGTTGTTTCTTCTAATGGAGTCTTGCTATATTATAGACCTCCCCCCCAACCTGCCCCTCTCAGAACCTCTACTTGGTGGGGTGCGGGCAACTTAGTGTGGGCACTACTTATGTCCTGTTAGCATTTTGTCCCCTTTGGGACTTTGGGGGTGTGTATGTGTATGCGCGTGTGTGTTTTATTAAACTTATGTTCCATTTTCATATTATTAGAATGGTGTTAGTATTTCTGGTCCCCTGACTTGAGTCTTGGGTGTTGGGACCATCAATGGTTGTTATTATTTAGGTAGCCATTTGGCTAGTGTGAGGTTACAGCTTCCACACAGACCTTAGTGAGTTTGGCTCGTAAAGATCTGACAGTTCAAGTTTGAAAGGACACAGATAGAGCTGCTCTCGTGCCAAAATTCTATTTTGGAATGGTTTTAACCATTTCACTCCGGGGCAGTTCTAGAGCTGGATCAAACTGCTAATGTCTATAATATAGCAAGACTCCATTAGAAGAAACAACATTACTAAGGTGAGTAATTTTTTCTTCCTGCCCCCAAGCCGGTTAGCAAGCTACCTTGTTTATCCTTCATGTATACTGTATAGGTGTACTTTGCCAATAAACCTAGCCATATGCTGTAGTGTCAAAGGCCTTGTTGAAATCCAGACAGATGGTCTACAGCCTTGTTCTTGTCCACCTCCTCGGTCACCCCCTTCAGGAAGTGTAGCCCCTGCCCAAAGTGTGGGGGCGAGGGTAATCAAGTTGATCAGGGTCACAGAGTATGCAGCTGGTTTATGTGAGTTTCAATCCCGTCTACTGGGTCTCCAGGTTCACAGATTGGTGCTTTGACCTTTTAGACCATACTGCCACCCTTGACTACTTGCTGATCCCCCAGGGTAGCAATTTGTTGCAGGAAACCAGTGACTTTTTTTTTTAATTCCTTTTCATCTTATTTTCCCCATTTCCAGTTCACCTACCCTCCACCCTGATGTTGTGGGCTCCCATGGGCTACCTCTAGTCAGGAGGACAACCAAGTGATTGCCTTCTCAGTTACTGCAAATGATAATCTTTAATCATTCAGTGTGTCGGGGTGAATGCCAGGCAAACTCCCCCTCTCCATCTCCCCAGGAGCTGAGCCCATCCACTTAATGATGCACCAGTCCCCCATTTGATTAAATTAAGATTTCAGTACTATTACCGTATGAAGTATGAAATATGGTCCATGACAAATTTGGCCAAATTTGGATTTACATCATTGGCATTGAGGGCAATTGATTTCATTTTTATGCTGTTAAAATGAATATCAAATGCAGTGAGTTTTTTTGTCCTGTTCAGAAGTGAAGTTATTACATGCCAAGGTTCTGGTTGTGATGCTTTTAAACAAATAACATTTTTGATATGTGCCATTGTTGTCATACTTCATTTTCAAACACCTCTGTTATGGTAAATATGGTAAAAATTAGAGTGGGCTTCTATTGTATGATATACAATAGTTGTGTGATGTCACACTTGTAGGCTTACCTAATGTCTGGTTTATGTAACTCTGCCCCTTGAGAAAGTTCGGTGTGAGTGAAGAGCTGGGGAGTTTGGACTTCTTCACATCTGTATGCTTAGTGAAGGTAATTAAATTTCATGTAATCAATTTGGAATGAGAATTCAGCACCCATGTTGTGAGTGTGAACCCTCTAGACTATACTGCTTCCCTTGACAACTGGCTAGTCCACCAGGGTAGCAAATTGTTGCAGGAAACCAGGGATATTTTTTATTCTTGTATTGTTTTCTGTTTTTTCCCCAGTTCTGGTTCCCTGGCCCTTCACCCTAATGTTGGGGCCACTGTGGCCTTCTCCCAGTTTGGAGGGAAACTGCATGACTGCTTTCTTAGCATGAGCCAGTGATAATCAGCCAGTGTGTCTGTGTGTGTGTGGGGCGGGGGTGAATGCCAGGCAACCTCATTGTGCCTTCCCAGGAGCTGAAACCATCCCCTCCGTGACACAGAGATAGTGGAGATTATCGGACCACCGACGGACCTACGCTATTAGCGTGAGGTCAAGTTATGCTACTTTCTCATATCATTTGGGTTATTTTTTAGTAGCTTATTTGAGTTGGTGGTCTTCACCCCCCAACACCCCTGAAAAAAAAACAAGACAAGGAGGGTGTGTGGGGGGGCGAAGTCCCCAACTCAAACAAACTGCCTCAACCAACATTAACAGTAAGCACAAGCACGTGCTGTATTCATGAAAGATTTACTCTACTTGTATAGCAGTGGTCCAATAATCTCCACTATCTCCCATGACACATTAGTCCCCAGCAGATTCCACCATTTGATTCTGAGATGAAACACAAACCCTGGTCTTTGCCACCACATCACTGGACCAGCCTCAAACCAAGGACCTTTAATTAAAAAAGAAAAAGGGGCACTAACGAGCAGCTAGACGCATAGACACACCATTTCGCCGCTCCACCAAGACAGCCGGAAAATAAAGAGATAAAATAACTAAATACCTCGATTTCTCAAGCAGCAGTGCATAGAGAGGTGTCCAAAGGTGCCATGGATGAGTATTTGACCCTGAATCTGGCAAAATGTCAGCAGCTGGCCAATAAGAGTGGTAAAAAGGCGGTGGCGGCTGCAACAGCTGAAAATCTGGGCCTAGTATCCTTGTCAGCCAGAGAAGTTATGGGGCAGGTGACAGCGGTGCTGGAGCCCCAACTTATCAAACTAGAGGGCAAACTCGACTCAAAACTCCAGGAGGTTCTAGAGCAGCAATCCATCCAGGCTAATAAACTAGCTGAGGCTGAAGATCGAATCTCTCATTTAGAGGACGAGCTGGCATCAGTACCAGGGCAAGTCAGGGCACTGCAAAGGGAACTCAAAGACTTCAAGGAGGCATTTGATTACCGAGAAAATTATCAAAGATACCTCAACTTATGCCTGAGGGGGCTCCCAGAGGGGAAGGAGGGTGCAAGTGTCCTGGACTTCTGTGCAAAGATCCTGCCAGAATTGTTAGGCCTACAACCTAAAAATGGGTGGGTAAAGCTGGAGAGAGCCCATCGGACTGTCATACCTACACCCCTGCCTGATCAACCCCCGAGGCAGGTTGTTATGAGGTTCCACAATTTTCAAGACCGTGAGGAGATATTGAGAGCTTATAGACAGAAGGGGAACCTGGAATATGATGAGATCCATTTGTTTTTGTCCCAAGATTACTCAGCTAGACTGCTTCAATGGAGGAAAAAGTTTAACGGCTTAATGGCACAGCTGAGAAGCATGAATGTGGAGAATTTTCTAACTTACCCTATGACTTTGAAGATTCGGTATGAAGGGGCAACATTCTCATTTTGGGAAGTCACTAAAGCTGAACAGGTCATTAAGTCCCTGCAATCAAAAGTGGGCTGAAGATTACCAGGCTGAGCAGACTTTTTCCCTAACTTGCTATTTGCGAGACTGTTTAATTCTGTCGTTGGGACTTCTGTTTGAATGTTGCAATAGATTCGGTGTGCCTTTACTTTCGCTTATGATACCAGAGGGAGACGAAGGGCCGAAACTCTCGATGCTGGAGCATTGGAAGATCGCCTGAGTAGGCCCGACTCCTTCTAAAAAACTGGAAAGGACTTATTGTCTGAACTGTCTCCTCGTATGGATTAGCAGGCCTTGGGTCTGCTACCCCGATGTAAAGAAAGATACACTTTTGGATAATCGGGGGGGAGGAGCAGTGAGGGGAATGGACAGCTTGTGGTAGAATTGGGAGGGTTTTGGCTGGGCCCTTGCTCTTCACCTGCTCATTCTCCTTCTCGATGGGGACTATAGTTGGAGGAGTCCCACCCTGATAATGTTGGATCGAAGATGGCAGAGAGAACAGGATGGGCACTAGAAATATGGGGGAAGGGAGAGATTAGGATGTCAGAAGGACTGCTTGCTGGGACCGCTGTCGACTCCTTGCTGGGCGGCTATGCAGGAAACGAATCAAGGGAAACATGGGACATGTGCTGAAGTGAAGGGCCCGTTGGATACAGGAGTTAAATATCTAATTAATAGCTGGAGATGACGGAAGGGAGATGTGGGGAGGGGGATTTCCCTTTCTCTTCTCTCCCCTGATGGAGATTTCTTGAGAATCCATTATGGACTTTGGGTGAGAAGGCAGGGGAAAACTGAGTGCTGGATTAGAGGAGTGATTTCAATGTCGTGGGGGAGCGTCATATAGGACACAGAAATGAGATGAGGATGCCATACTCTATTAGGAGTGGGATGAGGGATTTGGTACTAGTGAATTCGGCTGTTGGGGGGGGGGCAGCAGGGTGAACATGTCACTAGCGGGGAGTTATTTGACACTCTTACTCTTGTGGCAGCTAGTGTCATGGTTTTCAAAGGAGGAGGGGAGGACGCGGGAGTGGGAGGAAGTGGGACTGTCTCAATGTTCGAAATGGGGTAGGCTTAGTACTGGGGAGATGTCTAGGAGGTACAGGGGAATTTTGCGGAGGTGACTAAGATGGGTACTAGTAAAGCAGGAAACACAGGGGGAGGAGGGAAGGAGGGGGTTGAAGGGAGCTGCAGGAGGGGGGAAGAAAAGGTGGGGATTATTTCTATTACTGTTTTTGTGTATATAGTTACTGTTCTAACTGTTTCTGTTTTAAAGTTTTCAGGTGCAATAGATGTGTTAAGTGTACATGGCTTTTTTACAGGTTCTCAAGATATGATCTGAGCAGCAACCTGAGTCCCAATGGTGTATGTGAGATTGTTTACATGTTCATCTATATGGTGGGGGGATCATAGCAGAGGGTGCTCTAAAATATGGCTAAGGCACAAAATGTTAGTGTGGTCTCCTGGAATGTCAAAGGGATAGCAAACCTGGTGAAAAGAACATCTTTGCTAACAGCTCTAAAGTGGGTGGGGGCGCATGTGGTGCTGTTTCAAGAAACACACTTGACAGAAGTGGAGCACACCAAACTGGTGCGCAACTGGGTGGGGAAGTGTTACTTGGCATCTTACTCATCGCACAAAAGGGGGGTGGCCATTCTTGTTCATAAAGAGTTCCCATTGGAAATAAGAAGAGTGGTAAAGGATCAGAAAGAGGGCAGATATGTTTTCATATCAGGGGAACTGTATGGAGAAAAAGTTACATATGGAAGCATATATGCCCCAGCAGTCCATGATCCTATGTTTTATATGTCGCTGCTGGATTTGCTTACCAAGGAGCAGTTCCCAGGATTGCTGTTGGGGGAGGGGGGACTTTAATTGGACAATGGGTCCTCATATGGCTCATTCGGAGGGTCAGGAGAGGGCATCGAAGACCATGAGGCACTGGCAGATTGGCATTGCTGATTTAGACTTGGTGGATGGGTAGCGCTTAATGAATCCTGGGGCAAAGGAATATACGTTTTTCTCTAACCCACACAAAGGTTGGTCATGTATTGATTATATTTGTATGCCCAGGAATTGGGGTGGAAGGGTACGGGATGTATCGCATGGCCCTATACACATATCCGATCATGTGATGGTGATCCTTAAACTAATTTGCAAGGCTGGATGAGAGGGCCCCC
Organism: Neoceratodus forsteri; assembly: GCA_016271365.2. NCBI lineage: Eukaryota > Metazoa > Chordata > Ceratodontiformes > Ceratodontidae > Neoceratodus > Neoceratodus forsteri. The sequence continues at coordinate 834,108,149 of CM028133.1, forward strand.
CTTCATGGAAATTCCCCACGTACATGATTAAAAACCAGGCTTTTTGGGAACATTTAGAGGAACAGTGGAGGTTTTATGTGGAGACAAATGCTGGAAGGGATATGGCTAAGATGACTTTTGGGGACACAGGAAAGGCGTATATGCGAGGCGTGATTATTGAATATGTGGCAAGGCTTAAAAAAAAGAAGCAGGAGCAAAGAAGGGAACTGGAACGGCAGCTGAAGGACTTGGAAAAAAGTAACAGGAGGGGAGCTGGACAGGGCAGAGCAGTTATTGAAAACAGCTAGGGAGACGCTGAATGCCCTCCTGAGAGAAGAGGCAGGGTGGTCCTGGTTCTACTGCAGATGACAGGTCTTTGAATGGGGTAACCAACCTGGGCCTCTACTTGTGTGACTTATGAAGGGGGAGACGCTGTCCAATAAGGCTTACAGGGGTTAAGAATGCACAAGGGACCCTGTGTATGGATACGAAAGGGATTAGGGAATGTTTTAGGAGGTTCTTTTTTTTAACTTTCTTTTTATACCCTCCTATCGCCCCGTTGTTCCACTCCTTTGGGCTTTGCTCATGTTACCCACCCCACCACTGAGTCTGCCCCTAGAGTGCCCCATGGTTGACTCCTACCTATCCTCCCGTGGAGCACTCTGGCACAGTGGGGTCTGCCCGTGGTTCCTGGACTGGGCAACTGGAGTGGCTGTCATCTAGGACCGCGAGGTTGGTTTCCGTTTTTCTGTGCTTCCCGTCCTCCCCTCCCCTGAGGATGTCGGCTCGGGCAAGTGCGTGCTGACGCACGCCTGCTAAGTGCCTAACAACATCCTGCCCTCCCCGACTCCAGCCCTTCTGAAGCCACCAGTGCCCCAAGAGAGCCAGTGCTCCCACCGGCCCCCAGGGACGGCGGGTGCATACAGCACCCCTGGTAACCCACCCCGAAGGAGGAGAGCATCCGTTGGGACACTCAATCCTCCTTCCCCCTGCCGACCCTCAATGACCCGAGTCCGTACCCGAACTCGGGTCGCCAGTGTGGTGCGAGGTGTGGCGTCCAGTGCCTCAGCGCCACTGGGCCGGCTACATTTTAGGAGGTTCTATAGTCAATTATATAGTGCAGAGCATGTAGGGAAGAAGACCCAGATAAAGGATTTTTTTTGATAATATCCCATTGCTGAGTGTCACCCCCACCCAAAAAGAGATGTTGAATCTGCCCTCAACACCGGTGGAGGTAGGGGGAGGCAATACAAAAGTTGCAGAGGGGTGAAGCTAGTGGACCTAATGGGTTCCCGATAGAATATTATCAATTGCTAAGGCGACAACTGACAAAGGTACTGTGTGATGTGTTTGGGAAGCCTGAGGGAGAGGAATTAACCTTGCCCACTACTTGTTCTGAAGCAACAATATGTCTAGTCCCTAAGCCAGGTAAAGATGAAATATGATTGTGCCTCCTATAGACCTATTTCATTGCTTAATTGCGACCTAAATATATTGGCAAAGGTGTTAGCCAGGCTGGAGGGTGTCCTACCGGACTTGGTTCACCCAGACCAGACCGGGATCATCAAGGGGTGACAGTCGTATCATAATATGCCCCATCCCCTTAATATGGTTTAGAAAGCATCTCGGGGAGAGGGGAGTGCGGGCATTGTATCTATGGACACGGAAAAAAGCATTTGATAGAGTCAAATGGGAATACCTCTTTGAGGTTATGTCCCAGTCTGGTCTGGGTGAACAATATATTGGGTGGGTGCATGCTATGTATGCTGACCCTAGGGCTAGAATATTGGTGAATGGAGCACTGTCGGACCAGTTCCACCTTGGATGGGGTACACGTCAGGGGTGCCACCTCTCCCCACTTCTATTTGCATTAGCTATAGAACCACTGGCGGTGGCGATTCGTCAACAGGATGATATTCAGGGGATCAAGGGAGAGAAGGGAATGCAACATAAAATCATGCTCTATTTTTCATTTATTTATTGAAATGTTTCACCAGGAAAGGCACACTGAGCAACAAGATGCTCGTCTCACGGTGCGATCTGGGGGGGTGGGGTTTACAGAGAAGAGCAGATGAGTACATGATACATAGCATTGAGTTACACATTGGAATCATGAAATGAGAGCAACATTGCATACATTGGCTTGGAATTTGAGTTACACATTGGTACAATGAGTGAGTGTAACAGTGTACAGGGATTTACAACAACCTTACATGCGGGGGGGGGCTACATCAAAAAGTGATACAACATGGGGTAGGTTTAAACAATACTATGTTGTCAGCCATGGAAGAACGTGGAATTAGGTTATGACTTGGATTATGTTTACACAGTACATAGGTGACAGCCACTATCTACGGGTAACACGTTAGACAGAGAGGCGGATGATATGCTTCTTTTTGTTCAAATCCCTCTAGTTTCAATGCCCATTCTGTTGTCATTGACAAGGGTTTTTGTGGATTTCTCTGGGTACAAAATCAACCTAGGAAAGTCTGAGTTACTTCATTTCCCGGGACTAGGACAGGAAGTGGAGAAGTGGGCCTGAAGGTTGTTCAGACTAGCTTCACTTATCTTGGGGTTAAGGTGGGGCGATCCCTGGGTTCTTTGTATGGGTTGAACTATTCCCCTTTGATCAAATGGATAGAAGCAGACTTGAGACAATGGGCACAGATTCCCATCTCCTGACTCGGGAGAGTTAACCTTATTAAAATGAATGTCCTCCCTCGGATCCTCTATCAGATGCAGATGCTCCACATAGGGCTAACAAGGGGGGGGGGACCTGAGGCGGCTGGAGGGGGCCTTCTCAAATTTTATATGGTGAGGGAAAAGACCATGGATGAGTCTCCGTAGGCTGAAGGCAGAGAGGAATAGGGGTGAGCGCAATTTCCCAGACCTGGGAGACTATTATTTAGCAATACAACAACGGTACCTAGCAGATTGGGTTCACCAGCCGAAAGTGGCTAGCTGGGTGGATTTAGAGCAAAAGGGAAATGCTGGTAGGCTCACAGCATATCTTCATACTAAGGGACCTAAAGCTTTTAAAATGATGGGGAACGGTACCCCCCTTGGTTGGAACGGTGTTGGAGGACTGGGTACAACTTAAAAGAAGAAGGGTTGCCCATCAGGGGGAGACAATATTGCTGCCAGTTGGGGGGAATCTTTCTTTTTACTGGGGATTGAAGATGGATGGTTTAGGAAGTGGGAGAAAAAAGGCATTCATAATATATGCAACTTATTGATACAGGGGGAGATGTGCACATTTGCACAAATGCAACATAGCCTGAATTTGGGGAGACAACACCAATTCCAATACTGGCAGGCCAGGGCTTTAGTGACTAGTCTAGGTAGGGAAGATCCTAAACAAATATGTCTAGACCCAGTAGAGAGCCTTGTGTACCAAGTTAAGATGGATCCCATGGGGTTTATTGAGAAGGTGGCCAAACATGGCAAACAACAAATTCCAGACCTAACTGAGAAAACAAAGAGTGTGGGAGAGGGACTTAGGTAGGACTATCTCAGATAAGAGCTGGGGGGTGGTGCTCCCGATGCACTCTGGAATAATGGTATGTAATAAATTTAAAGAGGCCTTTTTTAAATTTGTGCACTGGCTGTACTATCCTCCAGTTATAGTGCACAAGGCCCACCCATCAATCTCTCCTTTATGTGGACGATGTGGGGTGGAAAGAGGTACCTATATGCACTGTTTTTAGACCTGTCCAATTTTGATGGTCTTTTGGGAGGAAGTGGTTTTGGAGGTGACTAAAATGGTGGGGAGGAATCTGGAAAGAGCCTCTTTGCCTTGTTTATCTGGAGTGGAGAAGGAGGAGGGGGGCGAGTGGGTTCCTCTCCCTAGATGGATAAGAATTCTATATGTGTTTGCCTGCCATTGTATATAAAATATGTGGTTCTCCTAGAATAAACCTACAATACAGCAGTGGCGTGCCTTGGTGCTGGAAAGACTTACCATGGTAATCCGGGAAAGGGAGGAAGGGTTTACTCAGAGTTGGTCACCATTCCTGTCTTCACTAAGCCCCATGGAGAACATGGTACATGGGGAAGGTTGGGTGGGTAAGGAGCTTAAGGATCCTGAAGACCTGGGAATTCCCATAAAATTATTGGTGGTGTGAGCTGGGGGACTCTGTGCCCTAGGGACCTCAGGTGTGCCAAATGTCTAATATTTATACCTGACAAGCCTAATAATTAATCATATTGTTATAGCTAAGGAGATAAAATGTACACATTGTTCTCTTTTTATTTCTTCCTTGCACCTGATTGTTCTACTCTGTATGTAGTAGTGTTTTTATTTTTTTTATGTCTGTTGTGTACTGTGTAAAATTAACTTTGAAAATCCTGAATAAAGATATTATACAAAAAAAAAAAACAGAAAGCAAAAACTTACATGAAAATTGGACTGGGTCTGGAAGTGATTGCCCATTACTGTATCTAAAGATCTAATTTTGAGTCTTTGTTTTTAGGGGTTGTTTGGGTTGAGGGTTAGTGTTTATTTGATTGTGTGTGTGTGTGTGTGTGTGTCTGTGTGTGGAGTGTGTGGTATTGAGCTTCATTTTGGTTTTGGGATTACATAGCCGGTGGGGATGTGTCTGGGAAGGTACGCTGGCCTTTGGCGGGCCAGGATAGTGTATGGGGCATCCCGGCTGTTTGATCTTCAGCCTTTTTTCAGCCTCCCTGTGTCGGGTACTATAGCAAGGCACTGTAAGGAGGTTGGAATTGGGAGGAGTCACAGAACTCGATCAGGGCGGGGTGCCCCATGCACTGCAGGTGGTGGTAGGATCGAGGTAGTGGGGTGCAGAAGGCGCCCTGGGATTAGACGGGACTAGGGGAGAGACCAAACGTGTTTAGTTCCTTTTACCAGGGTTCCCACCAGACCGAGTTGTTAGACAGCCAGAGGGGCTACACTGTCCACCAATCCCCTGAGGGCGGTGCTTTGCAATGCCAGATCGGTCAGAAACAAGACTGTAATTATAGCAGACTTGGTCTCTTTGGCCGATCTGGCTTGCAGTACGGAGACCTGGATTGGTGATGGTGCTGGCCCAGTTTTAGAGGCTGCCGTCCCGCCTGGGTATACCATAGTGCACTGCCCCAGAGTGGAACGCAGGGGTGGGGGGGGGTAGCCATCTGTTTTAGATCCGAGCTGGGCTTCACCGTGCACCCAGTGAGAGCACCACATTCATTTGAATGTATAGCCATTCCTGGGGGTCCGGGCGCAGGCTGCTTCATTCTCCTGATCTACTGCCCTTCTGGGGTGGCGGGAGATTTCTTGCAGGAAGTGGCCGATTTCATCATCAGGGAAACATTGGAGGCCCCCAGATGTTTAGTGCTGGGGACTTCAATGTTTGGGCTGAGGATGAATCCTCTTGGCTTGGTTACAACTTCCTCCAGATTATGTCATCTCTGGGCTTTGCACAGGGAGTTTCTTCCGTGACCCATCAGGGTGGCCACATGTTGGATTTGGTGTTCTCACTGGGGCTTGAGATAAATAGTCTCAGCATTGATAGGGTCGTTTGGTCCGATCATTGCACGGTGAAGTTCCGGTTCGGGGCCCCCCTTCGGTAGTCCTCCCCCTGCAGAGATGGTCAGCTATCGTCCTTTGTGGGGGTTGACCCCTAAAGGTTTTTTGGTGGTGGCTGACCTATCTAGTGTGGACAGTGCATGTGTTGGTGGTGTGTGCGCAGCAGTGGACACCTGTAATAAGGCGCTTTCTGGTGCACTCAACTCCCTCGCACTAGCCTGTGTATGGCCCAGGTCTTCTCACTTGAGGTCCCCATGGTATGATCGGGAGCTCAAGGTGATGAAGACTTTGGGTCAGAGATTAGAGCGCTGCTGGCGGAAGTCTGGCCTGGAGGTAGACAAACTGGCCCTACGTATGCACTACGGTGCATACCAGCGGGCAATCAACCGTAAGAAGGCAGAATTCCTGTCCAGGGAGACTGCTGCCGGGAGAAACCGACCAACTGTGCTCTTTCGGACTGTGGACAGGCTCCTTCATCCTTCCTGTCTACAGCTGAAGGTAGCCTTTTCGAACACATTGTGCGAGGAGTTTGTTCGGTTCTTCTAGGACAGGGTATCTGCCATCAGGCAGGGGGTTCTGCCAGTGGACCAGAACCTGGCCGACAGTGGTAGCCATGGATGACCAGAGAGCATTCTGCCTGGTTGGGGTGAGTTTAGACTGGTGGAGGTGGCTGAGGTCAGTGAGATTGTCTCCAAGCTTCGGCACACCTTTTGTGAACTGGACCCGGTGCCAACTCGTTTCTTAATGAGATGTGTTGACTCCGTCAGCCCGGTGTTTGCCCTGATTGTCCTGGTGTTCCTTGTCAGAGGGGGTCTTTCCTGATGTCTTGAAGGAGGCATTAGTGAGACCCCTTCTAAAAAAACATAGTTGGACCCTGATGTCAAGGCAAATTACTGTCCTATCTCCACTCTCCCATTTTTGGGTAAGATTGTTGAGAAGGTGGTGGCGCTTCAGCTTGAGGAGCATCTCGTGGCCCATGATCTGTATGAGCTGCTCCAGTCTGGGTTTTGTGTGAGGCATAGTACAGAAACTGCGATAGTTTGGGTACATAATGACCTCCTTAGGGCTAGAGATCAAGGGGGAAGGGGCAATTCTTGTTCTCGATCTCTCTCTTCAGCATTTGACACGGTGGACCATCGAGTGTTACTTGACCACCTAAGGGAATTCTGCGGACTCGTTGGCACTGTCATCTGCTGGTTTGAGTCTTTTTTATCTAACAGGAGGCAGAGGGCAGTGATGGGGAATTTCTCCTCCTCCCCGACCACCTGTCATGTGGAGTTCCCCAGGGTTTGGTCTTGTCACCGATGTTGTTTGCTGTGTACATGCTACCCCTGGGAGAGCTCATTAGGAAGTACAGTCTGGGTTTTCACTGCAATGTTGATGATACCCAGTTGTACTTTTCCTTTGCCCCTGTAACATCCTGCACAGTAGAAGTGCTTAACAGCTGCCTTACTGAAATCAATGACTGGATGGCCTCCAGCTGGTTGCGACTGAACCCGAGTAAGACGGAGGTACTGGTGGTGGAGTCGAACAGAGGGCGTGATAGGTTGGCCTCTAGTGCAGAGACAGGACTTTATCTTGGCTCTGTACCATTGAAGGCCTCCTCTAGGGTGCAAAACAAAATGGGTTATATTAAATGCATGCTGAAAATAGAAAATAGAGTTAAAAATCTACATTTCGACCTTAGGTCTTCTTCAGGAAATATCTAAAAGAGAAAAAAAAAAAACAAGTTAGTCCTCTAGGGTGCGTGATCTGGGTGTTATTCTCGACAGCGATCTGACACTTGAGTTTCAAGGTGGTGTCCGTTGTCTGTACCAGCTTCTATCATCTGAGGAATATCACCAGGATAAAGCCCCTAGTTCCGCCACTGGACCTCCCCACTTTGGTGCATGCCTTCATGATGTCCAGGCTTGACTACTGTAATGCACTCTGTCTCGGGGTCTCTGGGGGTACCCTGCACCGACTGCAGCTGGTGCAGAATGTGGCAGCGAGCCTGTTGACAGGACAGTCTAAATATTGTCATATTACTCCAGTGCTGCGTCAACTGCACTGGCTGCCAGTTAGGTGGAGGGTCCTCTTTAAGGTGGGTTTGCTCACCTTTAAGGCCCTACATGGCCTGGGCTCCAGCTACCTGAAGGACATTCTTGCACCTGCTGTCTCGGTCCGCTCCCTCTTCTCCGCCTCTAGGGGCCTCCTCGCGATTCCCAGGACGAGGTTAAGAACTGCTGGTGACAGAGCATTTAGTGTTGCTGCTCCCATCCTGTGGAATTCATTCTCTTTAGTCGTTAGGGAGGCCCCGTCTGTTGAGGTATTTAAGGCCCGTGTCAAGGCCTTCTTGTACAATCAGGCCTTCCCGGACTATGTTTTATAGTCCTTAACAGTTTTTTTAATAAAAATTTTGATTTATAATTCAGTTTTAGAGATTCTAAATGTAGCTGAAGTTGAGGGTAGCAAATTGTGTAGCAAAATTTGTCTAAACTTGTTTGGAGTAGTGTATATAATTGATTATTACTGTGCTGTGTTGTATTTATTTGATTGATGTACAGCACCCCGAGCCTCCGGGATGGGCGTCTCTTTAAATAAAACTTGCCTTGCCTTTACATATTTTTTTAATTATTCTTTTTAGTCATTTTATTTGCTAAGTTTGCCTGTTCCTTATTATGGAACTGAACACTGTATGCCCCAAGAAACTTCAGAAAGTGGAGATCAGGACAAGTAATGTGGATCTGCATAGTATGGGAAACAATTAATTTATTTGTTCTTTGGTAACCAGGTAAAGCCCGTGAAGCACAAGTGCCTGTCTTCTGGGACGACCTGGGAGCAATGGGAAGGTTAAGTGACTTGCCCAGAGTCACACAGTATGCAAGTGGAGGTTGTGGGACTCAAACCTGGGTCTGCTGGATGTACCAAGCTCATTCACAGCTTGTTGCTCTAGCATCTAGGCTGTACTGCTTGAACACACAAAACTGGCTACTTCAACTGAATGGGTTTTGGTTTTATAGGAAGAGAGCTGTCGTCACATCCTTAGACCATATTTTAGTTTTTAAATTGGTCTTGTTGTAAGTTCATTGCCATAATTTTACTAGCTGTCTATGTAACTTGGTATTTGCGTATTTGGGCACTCTTTGTGTACTGGATGTGAAATTATTAATTTGTTTGCTGTAATAGTTGCTGCTGTTGACTTTGTTACCTGTGGTTTCCTGCACCCTTGAAAACGTCGATAAAATTTAAGTTTTAAAAAAGTAAATCTCTAAAGGTGCCCTCTAAGGCTTGGAGTACCTGTACAATCAATCAACAATTATGTAATCCCCCCTCCTCTGTGGGCTTACCCAAGTTCCGTGGGCTCCTGCATGGGTTTTACACCCCAAAAAAACACAATGCAAAGCTGGTCTGATTCAATTCAACACTGTAGTAATTCATGGTCCCAGAGACATGGCAAACATATTTAATGAAGAATTTTGCAAAGTATACACTGGAACAATTACTACAGGGTCCTGTTCTTCATACACCCGCGACGTCACTATTTCCTTTCAAGTTGACTCAATATTTGAAAAATTATTATCACAGAAAGGTAAAACCTGTATGGGGCCTGATAATGTCACTGGACATCTTCTGTACTTGCTAAGAATCTGGTGGTTCCCCTTAAGCTTTTATTTGAATCATGTCTTATAAAGAACTTTGTCCCTAAGGAATGGAAAATAGCTAATGTCATACCTATTCACAAAAAGGGAATAAAATCGGGCTGGTCAAACTATCAACCCATCAGCCTCACCTCGCCATTATGCAAAATTTTCGTAAGCTTGGTTAAGGATATTCTATCACCAATCCTAAACAAATCAGACATTGAACAACATGGTTTCATGAAAGGTAGAGGCTGTTTGACTAGTCTAATGTGCTTTTCTGAAAAGATTTGCCAGTTGGTGGACAGCAGGATACCATGTGATGTCGTTTTCATAGACTTTAGCAAAGCCTTTGATGTCATGCCTCACTGTGCCCTAAGGTCTAAACTACTAAACTTACATATTAATAAATACATTGCTGCATGTCTCAGTAATGGGCTTCCTGATCTCTCACAGAGAGTTATTATTCATGGATGGTTATCCAGTGTGAGCTATGTTAGCAGTGGGGTACCTCAGGGCTCAGTGCTCGGCCCTTGTTTGTTTCAGGTCTTCATCTCTGATCTCACAATGAATTACCTTTCTACATCTATTAAATATGCGGACGATATCGAAATAGGAGGTCCAAGTGCCAATAACGATGACAATAGCACTATTCAACGTGATCTGGACTTAATCACCACTTGGGTTGTAAAACGGGGCATGAAGCTAAATAACAACAAATGCAAGGTTATGCACCTGGGCTCGCAGAATCCTATGACATCATATGTCCTCGGGAAATTGTACTTTGTTGACCACAACTGATTAAAAGGATTTGGGTGTGATGGTCTCTAACAACATGGAATATGCCCATCATATCAATGAAGCGGTTAACAAAACAAACAAAATGATCTGGTCTATTAAACATAACATCACAACTAGAGATCCAAGTGTGATGATGCATCTGTTTAGGGCCTATGCCCGGCCACATCTGAAGTACATGTCACAGCTCTGGCGTCCATACAAGAAATCCCTTGTAAATCAATTAGAAAGAGTTCAGCAGAATTATACTAAACACATAAAAGGAATGTATAATTTGTCTTATACAAATAGACTAAATAGTCTGAACTTTCTATCACTAGAGACACGCCATCTACGTGGGGATTTACTATTTCTATATAACGTTATCCAGGACCCTATTCTAATGGCGGAACTAGGATTACAATTTAAGAATAACAAATATGATACTAGAGGTCACCCACTGCAATTAATTGGTAAATCTTTTCATTATCTAAGGAGGACATTTTTCTTCACATTGAGGGTCATCAGTCCATGGAACAAACTTCCACTCAATATTATTATTAGCAAAAGCAAAACAGAATTTAAAGTCCATCTGGATGTTTATTTATTAATGGAAATATGTACAAGATATTACGGTTATTGATTAGCATGGGAGCTCTCATGGGCCTCTGGCTCTCTAGCTCCTTCTACACCTTAGTATGAACCTTAGTATGAAAATGGGCTGTGGGAACCCAAGCATCGCGACCAGCGACCTCAGTATTTGTTTTCAAAAGGTCTGCCGTCCACGCATGTGCAGTAGTGTGCAGCCTAGCTGTTTAGGCTGCCACTCTTTTGGGCATTCCAGTGGCTGCCCAGATGCCTCCCCAGTGATCTTGATCCCCTGGTCCACCTAAACCGGAGTAGGACACCAGGGGGAGGTTGGTGAGAAATGGTGCTGATGATTCTGAACAGCGCTCTAGAGCGCTGCTAAACCGGGGGATTCATACATATTTATGAGGCTTATGAATATTGATGAGCCCAATTGCAGCTCCTGGGGGGCTCTAACAAACAGATCTATTGGTGGACTCCTGGGGGGAAATAATTGTTTGTACAGTCGCCTAAATAGGGAACAAGGGTTCCCACCATTTACAGGGGAAATTGTATAATAAATGTGCACATTTTGGCTTCCATAAATTTGAAGTTGGGACTGCTTTGGTACAGCATGGGACTGCATGGGAGCAGCCATTTTAATAGTACTTTGACCCTTTATAGCAGCAAATCAACAAACTGGGTGCCCAAAGAATGTGAGAAGGGACTCCTTCGAGAGGGAGTTCACTAATTTCAGGTGCCAAGAGACTCTGACCAATTGGAAATCAAAGAGGGCGGATCACTATGGATATTGATGATTGATAGCCCTGGACAGCAAATTGGAGGGTAGATCTCAGGGAAGAAATCTCAGGGACTTTGGGGATTTGATTCAGTCTTTTGCCAGGCTCCTATCAAGTCAGGAGGGATCTGTGCTGAGAGAGTTGAATTGCTGAGGCCCTGTCACAGGACCTAAGTTGGGAGCTGATTTTGAGAGAGAAAAGTGTCTTCTGCTTGAGAGGATCTGAGCTGGTGTGAGAATGCTCAGAGTGTTTTGAACTGTGCTGTTTCTTCTGGAAGAGGATCTTCACTGCAGAAATCATGCACTGTGTTATGGGACTTCGAGAAGCTGCTTGGAGCATCTGAACATTCCTGGAACTGGGGGCAAGCCAGGCTATGTGGAAACTGCTTTAACTGGACAGTTTTGCCAAGAGTTGTGTCCTAGCTGAAGGGGCTTCAGGAAGCTGGTCTGTCATGCAGAGACTGTGTGCGCAGAAAGTGAGCAGGTGTTTTCAGGCTCAGAATCCCTGCTACTGTATGTGCCTCAGTGGGAAGTGGAGCTGTTTCAAAGTTTGAAAATCAGTGGCCCACCAGCACTACTGAACAGAAGTTGGAAGTTGTCTGGCCGCCCCTGGAATTGCTGAGTTGGTGCAGGAAAGGGTGCGATCTACCAGTCTAGGAGGCACTTTTCAGAGCCAGGGAGGGAACTTGCTAGCCCCTCCCAAGTGGAGCCTGCTGGTCTTGGAAGGTCACTGGCACTTGTTGGGGTGCTAGGGCACCTACAACCCTTGTTGGGAGTTGGGCTGTGGAGCCACTCCCCCCTCCGGGCCTTCTGAGGCTGGGTGGGACCCATGTTGGTGCCCTGTAACTGGCCAGAAGAGGCTGAAGGTAACAAGTGGTCAGATCTTCAATCAAGGGGACAAGCTGCTAGACCTTCAATCATGATCAAGCCTTTCAAGAACATGCCAATCTGCTGCCCATCGCTGTGTCCTCTAAGAATGGAACTCCTCACTCCCAGACTGGCAATAGCCCAGGCATTTCAGAGACTGCTGTGAATCTGCAAACCATGGTACCCAGGCTTTGTACCTGGAATCAAGAGGAGGGTGTTCATTTAAATTTAACCTAACCTTTCAAACTTTTAGGGCCCCAATAGCTGGCCAACCCGCGGCAACGTCCAGGCCTGCAACTAGTGGGTACCCAAAAGACTCTGTGGACATAACACTGGTACCAGTGGGAGTGGACTGTCAGGGTGGTTTGTTATTTTGACCGGCTATTTCTTGCTAACCACCTTTTTTCTTCCATAGCTATCCCTTGTCCAGGTACCCCTATCCTAATCCTTATCCCAATGTCTGTCGAATTGCTAAGGTTCATGGTCTATGGTGTTAAGGAACTGTTGGGAATCCGGTGTGTGTGGGGTGGTTGGTAGGGGAGGTGGGTAGGTGCAGTATCCCAGGGGGCTGTACCAACCAGTCACCCGACCCATTTAAAACTCACTCTGGGTGAAGGCACCGTGCTATTTATTATAACTTTGGGAAAGAGCCCCCGATCACCACTGTAGCAGGACCCAGGCCCCTTAACCTGTTAGAGGGCGAACAGGCAGGGGTAGTAGCCCACTGGCACATTGCGTTTGGGCTACAATTAATAACACAAACCATATTAAAACAAATATTAAAATGATCATACATGAGGTAATGCTCCAGTGGTATATACAGTAGAATACTGTATTATTAAAATGTGCATATAGTATGTGGCAGCTAACATTCTGAATATACCCTATGAATTTATTTTTTGTATCGTAGGGATGCAAAAGTTAATAAAATATGTTACAAAAACACTCATACATAAAATTATCATCCATTACCACACAAGAACAAATAAGTTGGGCCATGCAAGGTCGAAACCAGAAAGCTATCTACATCTTATTTGGAGTTATTAAATTTTTAATTTATTTTTAAATGACGTTAGACAACTTGCAGTGTGAATCCCTTCAAGCAACATGTTCCAGAGGGTCAGGGCAGCTACTGAGAAAGTTCGTTCACCAACAGACTTTGGTCTCAATGGTGGCACCTGAAGCAGTCCCCACCCCTTGGACCTACGATCCCTAAATAGGTGGAGGTTTCCCAAAACTGTATTATCCTTGCTGTGTTCACACAAAATAGGGCAATTTTGCATCAGTAGAGGGGGACTGTCTCCATTTGACTACTTGTACAAATGATTGGATTCCTCTTGTCATTTATGCCATTCCTACTAAATATTGTGATTTCGGCATACTACATAACTGAACTATGTGTATCAGGGCTAAGACAAAGTTATACCATAAGACAAATGCTGGTACAGGCAGAGGGAAAAGTAATGCTGGTAACAGGGTGACTGCTGTTTATGCTGAGAGAAGAAGTGACATCCTGAGGTACATGTTTGTACACACAAAGACCAGAGAAATGCTAAAGGCAGTATGACTGCTCTGTTTAAAGGGACACTGTCAACCCTTTTTGTATCATATTATTTCTAGTCAGAAACCCACATTTTATGACTGATTACCTTTCCTAAAATTAATTGATATTGCTGGTTGTTTAATCTGCTTCATTTCTTAGTACATCTGTAATGTATGCTAATGGTATAATTATACCCAGTTTTGTGCGTTTTTCAAATCATTGATCTACTCTTATTGCATCCTTCCAAAACATTAGGAACACCCCCAAACAGTGTAGTCACTCATGATGCATTAGTCGTCTCTCCACCTACTGCATAATGAGTGGCTAGACTGTGTTGGGGTGTTCAAAAGTCCAACAAAGATGAAGCGGAAGCTAATCAAGGGCTATAGACAAACATATTTTATGTGAGCCGGCCCACTGGTGCAGTGGTTGGATTTCCGCTTGCGACGCTGGCAACCTGGGTTCAGGAATGGATCCATGTCATCGGAGAGCCAGCCGGGCGGGGGAGGAGAAGGATCAAGTGTCCCTAGGACTGCTCTCCTTCTCCAGGGGATAGGGTGGTCTGTGGTCGGGCAGGAGCAACACCTGGCAGAGGCTGGGTTCATCGCCCTGTATCAACGCATACGCAGTTCTGGGGTGGGACAGATGCAGGTCGTCATTGTACATCCCTGCCCCAGCTTATGGGGGGGGGGGACTCTGCAGCCGGCTGTCTCAGTGAAGCCCTGCCCCCTGGCTTCGATTAGCCTCCCAGCCGGCTCTCCCAACTAGTCCCACTATCGCAGCACTGGTAGCCTGTATGGTGCCGTGACCCCACTCTCTGGGGGGGCAAGCCAGGAGTGACTGGGAGAGCATGGACAATATGGGAAGATGGAAGCTAGAGGGGCGCCATGACTAGGGCAGATAACCGACGGCCGGCGCAGCAAACAGCACAATAAATATAAAAAAAAAAAACATGTTTCATGTGGTGTGTAGCACCAATATGGTGGGCAGTCTGTTTTTCACTTTTAAAAAGACAAAAGGAAGCAGACTCAAACTACCAGCCCAGCTACATCAGCAGTCTGTACAGAATGTGATCAATCATAACATGGGTTTTTAAAACTAGAGGCACATAGAGGCCTAAGGGGTTTGACAGTGTCCCTTTAAGCTTAGAAAGGAAGTGTGACAGCATAGTACAAGCAACTGTACATCATTTTTGGTTACTTACCGACAATCTCTCTGATGGTGACGGACTGCTGCAGTACTGCTGGAGCACTCTTTCCAGCAATGTTCACCGCCCGTACGCGGAACTCAATTTTCTCACGAGTGGGTAGTTTCTTCACAGTGTAGCTGTTCTTCTCCACCAGCTCCTTATTTGCAACAATCCACTCAGAAGCTAAATGAAATAAACAGTGAGAATCAGAACTTACATTTGTGCAGCAACCCACCCTTGGCCATCCACTTACTACATGCCGAAGAAAGGCTGGAATTCAGCAGCAATCTCAGGCCCCCCCCACTGCTGTTTCAGTCCTCTGGGTCTGCTGGGGGGGGAGGTCTTGTTCTCCTTGATCTCCTGCTTGCCTTTTTTCATATTTGTTTGTTTCTTGCCTGCTTACCCCTACCTCCTAGTGTTTTGCCTCTGTTGCCCACCTGCTCCCCTATCTGGCTCACTGGTCCCTGCCTGCTTCCCTGTTCTGTGCTCTGCACCCCCTTCTGACCCTTTCCCTGCCCTCCCTTGATGCTGCATCCATCCTTCATTGTTCATTTGGGAGCCCCATGTTATCCTACCTTTCCTGGCACGTGTCCTCTTATCATATTTTATACTACCTCCTGGCCATTCTCCCTCCCTATTATACATCATTGTACTAACCAGGTCATACACCCTCCTCATCATTCTCATACCACCTACCCTGATATGCCACTCTAAACCTATCTAGGTTTCACTCTCATTACATGTCAATCAGTCTAGCTGTGTACTCTCATTTCTCTATGGTAGTAGTATCTCTATTAAACTAAAAAGGCCTCATTGGGCTATCTAGCCCAGGAGGTTGACATGCTCAGTCTGTTCCCTGAAGTCCACATCTCGAGGGTGGGGCCCTGGCTGAGCAGTGGTCCATCAGCTTGGTAGGACACTTGACATAGGAACTCCTTTAACTGTGCAGATTGACTTAGTAAGGCCTCACGGTGAAGAATTTACAAATTTCTGCTTCTTGAGGGTGGTACTCTCTCTGCCTGTGGGGTTCCTTTGGCTGCGCAGATTGACTCAGCGGCACCTTCTGAAGCAATCTTCCCTGCATTTGCCGATGTCCCCCCTGGCCTCACTCTGCATCCCCCTTCCTTTAGTTCCACTATCATTATTAGTCATTGGTTTGGCCTCCTTTGGACTGAGGGCAGAAGAAAGCCATCCTGAAGTTGCTTTCCTCCTCACACTCATGCCTTGAGGGTGGGGCCCTCCTTGCAGTGGAGGGGGACTTTAAAACTGTGCAGATCAACTCTGCAGCACCTCACAGCATTATCCCACTAGAGGAATAGAGTGAGTGCCTTCCCCTGAATTTGTTTCCCATTTCAGTAGCGTTTGGAGCCATAAAAAACAAAATCCCAAGCCAAGAGAAATGGCAACTAAGGCCTAGAATCGCAGCTGTTTCCTCCACAAGGCAGTTTTTCCCTCTCCTCCATGCAAAAGGTCATACTGTACAACAATTAAGCCACAAGACATGACAAGGTGTGCATGGTGGATGGATAATCGCACACCTTGGGTGTGCCATGAGGTGTGGGCATCACCAAGTACCTTCAACCACACAAGAAGTGCCATTATCTTGACATAAAGCATATTCTGGAGTATCTTGTTGAGATTATGAAATGGGTCCAAGATGTTTTGGCGGATGGGAGAGGGTGAAAAATGGGCAAAAATAAAATAATGTTAAATATGTTCATGGTGTTTTTTTTTTTCTAAGTTCATCCATCACACCAAAATAGTCTAAGCACATTTCAGCACTGGCAGGCCATCTGTTTCAAATAGCATGCACAGCAAAATACATATATTTTTCTAAAGAAGTCTTTTAAAAACTCTTTCTCCCCCCAACCCACCTTTATTTATCTGTTTCAAACCCCAGGAATCACTCAGCCTGCTTAACTAATGCAGTCAGCCTTCGATGTTGAACTGCCCCAGAAAGATGGAATTTATGCAAATGATGAAACTCTCATTGGCCCATGCCGATTTCAAATTGCTGCCCCTAGTAACTGCTGCATGCTGAAGTGCTCAGATTCATTTCTCCGCCTGCCAGTTCGTTTGCCTCAGCAAGAGCTCTTCTCAGCTTCTTAAAAATTAATTTATTTATGAAGAAGTTTATTCTTTTACTTTTATTTTAACATTGCTGCCCCTATTTCAGGTATTTAATAAGTTTTAGTGTTTTTTTGTTTAGTTACAGCTGTACTTCACAGTTCCGCAGAACCGCAGTGAACCACTTTTTTTGTGGTGAATTGTAGCACTTTTGACTTACTGTTTTACTCTTGGTTCCTCCTTGGGACCGTAGGGTCTTATTAATTGTTTACTGTTCGCCCACTTCCTTTTTACTATGTTGCTTGCATGCATGTGCAAGAAACATAGTGCCGTCATCCGAGTTTTCGGAGGTGTGGCAGCCCTCTTCCAATTCAGTCAGTGCGTTTGCAGGCGCGGCCGGAGTTCTCCAATCAACGCTGCAGCTGTCTATGACAGCAGTTGAAAATGCAGTGGCCATACAGTTGAAAGGGAGAGCTACGCTTCAGTGAGCAGCGATAAGATCACGTGCTCATGCGCGCTCCACACACACACACACACACACGCATACTGCGTGCTCTTTGCTTCCCCACGCACACACTGTATGGCCGACAGGTGCCCAATCCCCATTAGCTATGCTGTACCCCCAACAGAGTCCTCCAGGCGCCACTCTGTGGGAGCACAACCCCAGTGTGGCAACAGGTCCTATGGCCGACGGGGTGCCCAATGCCGTCGGCCCACTGCCCCACCCCAAACAGCCTTCCAGCTGCCACGCTGGGAGCCCACTAGCGTGGCACAAGTCCAGCGTCGTCCAAGTGAAAAAAAAAAAACTAGAAAAAAAACCTCCTCGCAGACCGCCCCGACCCCTGACCCCAACTGCGCCCACCCTCTGTGCATCTACCTCCCCACACCCCCACCTCACCCCATACTTACCTCTGGAGTCTGGCAAGATGCTCTTCGGTGGACCGGGAACACGACTGCACTCTTCAAAGCCAACCGCGAACTGAGGAAATGCCGATAAGCTGTATAATGGAATAAATATGTTTTTTTCAACTTTACTGCATATCTCAGGCATTTTGGGGAATTTTTTCACCAAATTTTCAACATGGGTTTTTTGGGACGCTACCTCATGAATTCTGTCACTGTCATGGCGTTAATCGGCCCGGAAAGGTGATTTTGCAGTCACTACGCTGAACCACTTTTGGGACAGATTTATGAAATGACAGTGCCATAGTTCATGAGGTAGGCCCCCAAAATTCCTATGTTGAAAATTTGGTGAAAAAATTCCCAAAAATGACTATTTTGCGAGCATGCATTGTGCTGTTCCTATGCTAGCTCGTAAGTTCGTGAATTTTCAATATGTTCACTCCAGATTTTCAACATTGCCATTTTACCACACCTCCTTATGAGCAGTACAGCTGTTATTTCTCACATCTTGCCCAAAATGTGTTTCCGCGCATGTAGCGCACAATGGCGCAGTTGGTGTGCGAAATCAATTTTCGGGACAGATTAAGAAAATCACAGTGACACTGTTCATGAGCAGAGGTGTTAAAATGGCTATGTTAAAAATTTGGTGAAAAAATTCCCCAAAATGACTGTTTTATGAGTATGCGTTGCACAGTTCCTATGCACGCTCATAAGCTGGCGAATTTTTAATATTTGCACTCCAGATTTTCAACATTGCCATTTTACCACACCTCCTTATGAGCAGTACAGCTGTCATTTTTCACATGATGCCCAAAATGTGTTTCTGTGCATGTAGCGCACAATGGCACAGTCGGTGTGCGTAATCAATGTTTGGGACAGATTAAGAAAATCACAGTGACACTGTTCATGAGCAGAGGTCTTAAAATGGCTATGTTGAAAATTTGGTGAAAAAATTCCCTTCAGCCATTCTGCAATGTTACTAATGAAGACATTGAACGGGACTGGCCCCAGGACCGATCCCTGCAGCACCCCACTGGACACCCCCTCTCCCTAGACTGCACCCCATTTACCATCACTCTCTGCCTCCAGTCTGTTAGCCAGATTCTAACCCAGTTTACCACCCTTTCCCCCATGCCCAGCCTACCAAGCTAATTATCAGCCTCCTATGTGGGATGGTGTCAAAGGCTTTGCTGAACTCATGGTAAGCGTCCACTGCCCCACCCTGATTCACTTCCTTTGTCACCCAGTCAAAGAAATCAACCAGATTTGTCTGACATGATGTCCCCACTGTGAATCCATGTTGTCAATGGTCCTGGGCTCCGATGGCTTCTATGTGCCCCACTATCCTTTCTTTAAGCAATGTCTCCATGATCTTCCCCACTACTCAGGTGAGGCTGAAAGGCCTGTTGTTCCCTGTCTCCTCCCTGCTGCCGGACTTGTATAGAGGGACCACATGTGCCCTCCTCCAATTCACTTGTGTTGAATGACTCAGTTAACATGGCTGCCAGAGGTACTGCTATCTCCCTTCGCAATTCTCTTAATATCCTTGGGGGTATGCCATCTGGTTCCTTCGCTTTGTCCACCTTCAATTTAGTGAGCTCCTGCAGGACTCTTTTGTCTTTGAATGGACTATTGTCCATCTCTTCACCCCCTTGGCAACTGCTGTACTGCTGTGACCCTTGCCCCTTCCACTCTTCTGTGAATACTGAACGGAAGGACAGTACATGTCTTGGGTGGAAGGCATGGAATTATCACTTCCAAATACCTAAACAGTACATACAAGCAAGCAACATTCGGCATTGACAAATACTTTTTCTGTCAGGAACCGAATGGTCAGTTGGTTTCCTCTATTTTTCGCCTATGAGGAACCAACTGTTTTCTCTCTCAAAAAAAAAAAAAAAAAAAAGGCTTATTGCACTTTGGGAACTGAACGTTCTTTTTGAGGGTGTATTTGTTGTTCCTAACACTCATGTTAGAAATACCTAGAAAAAAGAAACGTGCAGGACCAACTGGTTTTAAAAACTGTACTAGCTGACTGTGGACATTTAGTAGCCAAAGTGGAAAAACACAACATGTGTATTTTCTGCCTGGGAACTAGTTATATTGTAAACTGTGATATCTTCAAAACATTCTGTCCCAAGACTCTTAAGAAAAGGAACACAAAGTTGGAAGAGATGGCTACCCCCACATCTCCACCTAAGTCTTCAGAGGAGCCCTCCTCTTCTGAAAAAAAAGGTAAGCGTAAGGAACCAGTGGAAAAACCCACTGAGAAATACAATTCTGCTAAAACAAAAAGGACCAGTGGAACCAGCCTCAGAACTGGTTCTGGCAAAAAGAAAACATAAGGAAAAGCATACCATACCACTGCGCCTCATGCTGAAAAAGTAAAGGAACTGTCATTGAGTAGACTGACCACGTCCTCTGCAGAGGCAATTTTTAAGACCCTGCAAGTATTACAGGCCCTTTAGGTTACAGGTCAGTTGGTTCCTCCACCAGTTATCCTGGTTCTTCCAGTTCCCACTTCAGTTCCGCCTTCTCAAGAACTGGTTTATTTGTCTGAGGAACCAGAAGAGGAGGAAGAAGAGGAGGAGGAGGGAGAACCCATAGAGCCAGAAGTCTCTTTGGAGCAGGACTTCAGTTCTCCCTCCCAAGGGTCCAGAGGATTACTCATCTCATAATTCCATTGTGAGACAGATGGTAGATACCCTTGACCTCTCCATACAGGAGTCAGTCGAGGATAAGGAGGAAGCTGACTTCCTGGACATGATGGGTTTCACCCCCACAAAAAGACTGCCACTGCCCATTCATAAATCCCTCAAAAAGGCAGTATTAAAAATTCTACAAACCCCACCTTCTGTGCAGTGTGTGGACAGAAAGGTGGATAAAAAGTACCAGTTAGATAGATCTAATGCTGATTTTTTTATTCACTCATCCTGATCAAGAGGGAGTGGTACAGGCGGCTGCCTATGACAAAGCAAGGGTACCTTTGGCATCCCATCCACCTGACAGGGATTCTAGAAAAAAATGATGCCATGGGAAAAAGGGTACATGTCAGCCTCTCTCCTTGTCAGGCAAGCCAATGATATGGCTTATGCAGCTCAGTACAAAAAAGCCCTTTGGACCACAGTATTGGCTATGTCAGATAAAGTACAGGAGGAAATGGCAGTGGACCTGGCTGAGACTACCAGACAGCTTTAGATGACACAAAATACCATGTGGCAGTAGATGTCAATGACAATGCTGCCAGGCTCATGGCCCTCACAGTTTCTAAGAGGATGTTTGCCTGGCTTAGAGCCACAAACCTGTCTCAGGATACCCAAGCTAAGACGATGGATTTCCCTTGTGAGAATAACTCTCTTTTTGGGGACAAAACAGAGGCCTACCTGAAAAAAGTGGAGGAGTACAAAACCTCCTACAGGAGTAATACGGAAAAAGATAGACCATCCACTTCCTATAGGTTCCAGACAAGGAGAGGCAGGGGTAGGGGATCCTATTCCAGGCCTGTTTTCCAAGACCAAGCACTGCCAGACTACCAGCAGACCAGGAAGACTTCAGAGGTAGAGGCAGAAGGACAGTTAGACGGGCAGAGCAAGCCCCTTAAGCCAAGGCTCAACCCAAGCAGAACCCCTGATGTGTTTGTGCAGGTTACCTATCCCCTTACCAGTAGGTGGCAGGCTGGCTTGCTTCCTCCAAACTTGGCAGTCCATCACCGTAGATAAGTGGGTATTGGAAGTAGTGAGCAAGGGTCTGTCCCTAAGCTTCAAAACACTCCCCAAGCTGAGAAGCAAAAGTTTTCCTCTGGTAACCCCAACAGAATGGATGCTTTGGAAACAGAAGTGGACAACCTGTTGCTGATTAGAGCAGTGGAACCTGTCCTTCTATAACAGAGGGGCAAGGGGTTCTACTCCAGATATTTCCTAACTCAAAAGAAGAATGGGGACTGACAACCAGTGCTAGAGCTCAGACTCCTGAACAAACAAGTGATGAAGCTAAAGTTAAGAATGGTCACCTTGGCTATGATGATACCCACTCTCCAGGAGGGAGAGTGGCTGGCATCCTTTGACCCCAAGGATGCCCATCCGACCCAAGGACATTCCCATCTGACCCAACCACAGAAAGTATCTGAGGTTCAGACTTTCCTCAGGCCACTACCAGTTCACAGCCATGCCCTTTGGCCTAACCTCAGCCCCAAGGGCATTGACAAAGTGTCTAGCTGTGGTAGTGGCTCATCTGAGAAGGCAAGGGGTAACAGTATTTCCTTACCTAGATGACTGGCTAGTCATGGGACAGTCCCCCTCAACACACCAGAGGTTCTCTTGCTTTAGTTCAGAGTACCCTGAAATTTCTGGGGTTCCTGGTAAATGCCCAGAAGTCACAGCTAGAACCGGTCCAGGTTCTGGACTTCACAGAAACATAGAAATTGTTGGCAGATCAAGACCACCAGGCCCATCGAGGCTGCCCATAACCCCTCCTCTTGCTTGCAGCCTTTGACCCTACTTGATCAATGGCTTTCTCCTTTCCTTTCCACTTCTAGGGTTCCCTTATGCCTGTCCCAAGCATGTTTAAATTCCTCCACTGAGCTTGCACCCATCACCTCCTGAGGCAGACTATTCCTTGCATCACCACTCTCTCTCTGTGAAGAAAAACATCCTCACATTTCCCCACAACCTGACACCATCCAATTTCATATCATGCCCCCTTGTTCTTGTACTCCTCCTATATTGGAATATGTCACCCCCTTGCATCTTGCTTACACCTTTAAGGTACTTGGGGCAGAGCTGGACTCCCTGCAAGGAAAGGCATTCCTCCCTCAGGAGAGGGTAGACAGTATTTTACAGTTGGGAGGATCTTTCACACTGAACAGACCCAGGTCAGCCAGTCATTCCTGCAACTACTAGGCCACATGGCAGTGGTCACAGTAATAATGCCAAGATCCAGATTTCAGATGAGGGACATTCAGTTCCACCTAAGGGCTCACTGATCCCAAAGGAGGAATCCTCTGGCCAAGCTGGTACATGTCTCAAAAATTTTCATACAAACACTGCAGTGGTGGATGGACAGGGAGAACCTCAGATAGGAACCCCCCCCCCCCCTTTGAAAACGAGAGCCCTTCACTGGTTTTCACTACAGAGGCCTCTGTTGGGATGGAGGTACATAAGCTTGACCTCACATGGTCCTCTTGGGAATCACTCCTGCACATCAACCTATTAGAACTCAGAGTAGTGTATCTGTCCCTTCAGGCATTTGCACCTCAGTTAAGGGCAAGGTAGTACAGGTCAGAACAGACAACACCAACACCATGTATTACATCAACAAGCAGGGAGGTACCAGGCCAGCTCTACTATGCACAGGGGACATGAAGGTTTGGAACCTGGCCTACTCCCTGCAGGTGTCCCTGTCAGCTATCCATCCACCAGGCAAGGACAGTATTCTGGCAGACTCCCTAAGCAGGATAAGCCAGAACCATCATGAGTGGTCCATCAACTCACAGGTGCTACACTCAGTGTTCAGAAGGTGGGGAAAACCAGAGATAGACCTCTTTGCCTCCCCAGACAACTGCCAGCTGCCACAGTTCTGCTGCAGACCTCTAGCAAAGGGGACTATGTCAATGGATGCCCTGACATTGGATTGGTCAGGCATATTTCTTTATGCCTTTCCTCTTGTGCTCAGGGTCCTGATAAAACTCAGGTCCCAGTCAGCAACTGTGATCTTGTTGGCTTCAGAATGGGTGAGCCAGCCGTGGTACTTGCTCCTGTTGGCCTTGTCAGTGACAAAGCCAATTGACCTCCCTCAGAGGCACAACCTGCTGACAGCCTCTCAGGGCAGGACACTGAACTGCAGCCTCGAGTCCCTTCGCCTCAGGGCTTGGTTCTTGAAGACTTAGAGTTTGCTAGTTTGAACCTCTCCGAAGAGGTCCTGACTGTCCTTAAGGGTTCTCAGAAACCCTCAACCAGGAAAACTTATACTTCCAAATGGAAGAGATTTTCCATATGGTGTGGCCACAAGGGCATCCACCCTGCTACTGCCAGGTTGTCTGTCCTTTCGGACTATCTGACCCACTTAAATTCTCTAGGCCTTAGGCCTTCTACCTTGAAGGTACACCTAGCTGCAGTCACTGCCTACATCTCAGCTGGTAAAGACAGATTCCTAGCATCTCATACTGTCTTTTGAAAGTTCTTTAAAGGTCTACTTCACCTCCACCTTCCCTTGAGGAAGCCAGTGCTGACCTGGGATCTGAACATTTGCATTGCCAGGCTAATTGAACCCCCATTTGAGCCAATGACAACTGCAGATCTAAAGTATGTTACTCGGAAAGCTGTTTTCCTAGTAGCCATTACTTCAGTTAGGTGAGTAAGTGAGCTTCAGGCCCTGTGCACAGATCTGAACTATATTTCTTTACACAGAGATAAGGTGGTACTTAGGACCAATAGGAAATTCCTATTCAAGGTCGTCTCAGATTTCCATCTGAATCGGTCTGTTACACTGCCAGTCTTTTTCACTGTCGGCTCTAGTTCAGGAGAGCGGAGATTGCAAAGCCTGGATGTCAAAAGGGCTCTTAGCCATAAGTACTTTACTACTTCATTATTTAATTTGCATATGTGTGGAAGAAGAGGATTATAAGGGATAATAACATTTAATGTAAGCCCCACCCCCAAAATCTGGGGCTTACCTCTAGTGTTCCTCCATTCCTTCAGTATGAATCCTCATCCTGTGGTGCCCTGGGACTGATGCACTGGGGCAGCCAGGGCATTGGAGTCCCCTGTCACATCTCCAGATGAAAGCAGCTCTGACTCTAAAATGGGTTGGGTGCCACACAAAATAAGCACAGCCCTGGCCACAGGACTGCAAACGGGGCCAGGATATGAGAATGGCCACATGTTGGAACTTTTATTAAAGTGACAGCCAAGTGCCCATGGGGGAACTGTCTATTGAAAACAAGATGGCTGCATCCATGATTGCAGAGTCTGCTGAGCACCAGGGGAAGGGGTCAAAGGTTGGGTTCTGTTTGCCTGTCAGTTTCAGTCAATCGGAGAGCAGCACTGGCCAGAGACATTATGTCTGTGGAAAGGCCTGACCAATCAGGTGTCAAGCTTCAGCCTGCATAAAAAGGACTATTTTTCAAAGTTCAGTCAACCCTCAGGGAGAGGACCATGAGTCAAGCTGTGGGTCAATGTGCCACATTCTGTTCAGGCTTGGCCTGCCTGGCAGACTTAGAAGTATTTGGATCTCAGTGTAAATTGTGTGTGAGCAGAAAACAAGTTTTCATGGAAACATTTATTTAAAAGGCAAGTTAAAGCTGGGGTTTCCCTGCCCTTCCACAGACTTTTCCCTTAAGGGAATTGACTCCTACTCCATCTCCAGTCCAGGAACGCACGTGTCTTCATCCAGATTCTGAGCCGCAGCAAAAGAATCCGAGCCAGCCTGGGTAAGCCAGTCTCCCAGCCAGGAGCACCACAGCCAGGCAGCCTTTTCCAGCACCTTGTACCAGAGGTAGCGCTCACAGCTTCAGAACCATGAGTAAAACCTAGGGTTCAACCCTGTAACTGGGGAGAGAGTTATTGTGTCAGGAGTTAAGGGAGAAGTCCTGTAAAGGACTTGAGACAATTTGAGAAGCACAGGCAGAGGACCAGACAAAGCCAACCAGCCACCAAATCCTATTTGGATTACAAATAGGGGCCCCCTTTTCATGTGTTGTACCAGTGTAAAGTTTGTGTTTAGCAGCAGATGGAGGAAAAAAGTATTTTTCCTCCAACTATTTAAGTGCACTACTGAGCTCCTCCCTGCTAGCAGCATCAATGTTCCCAGTGTGGTACCCACTGCAACTGTTGACAGATCTCTAACCCATGGCCTTTCAGGGGAATTAAGATGGGTGCACCAGCACTGGAGTTGAGGACAGTCGGAGGTGAGCAGAGTGTGGGAAAAGAAGTGAACTGTTTATTGTCTTTATTGCCTATTGAGTATAGAAATACTGCTACACCCATTTTATCCATTATATCCTTGCTGCTCCTTGTTCTTTCTGTACCCTTCCATTTAAATAAATTGTTTTAAATTGCATTTTGTGGTTTGGGAATTGTCATTGCTTACTGGGTCACTTGCTTTGGGGAAGGGACTGTGTGGGTAGTTTATGCTTTGTTTCCTGGAAGGTGATACCCTTGTGTTTCAACAGCCAGGTACCCCATATCACTGCCCCAGTTGGAGGCACCATGTCACGTTAGGCCAGTGTAGCAACTTCTTAGGGAACCCAGGCTTACCTCCTCGTGAAATGTGGAGAGGTGAACCCTGAGGGACCCAGTATGGCGACCGCTTACATGTATTATTTTTGTTTTAATTTCATTCAGGTTAATTTTTAGAGCCTAGTTGAAGGTTTTTAGTTAGTAAAAGTGGCAGCCATGCTTTTGAAGGCAATCATTGATGTGTGGTTAGTGCTGATTTTATTGTGTAAAGGCTGCTGGATCTTTATCTAATTCTGTTTTGCTGAGAAAACAGCACAGGTAAAGAAGGCTCTCAGATCTCGGGTTTCTCGATTTCTGGAACTCGCTTTAAAATATTAGTTCTGCTGAGCGTTGGTGCTGGATGGTGGCCTATATTATTATCCTAGCATTCCCTTTCTGAATACTTTTCTGGCTGCATGTATTCTCTTCCTTGAGAAGCAAATCCTCGTTATTTCACTTGTTTGCTCTTTTGGGCCTTTTTCCCTGGGTACTTTTGGTCTAAGGGAACCTCATCCCTGTGGCACCTCTGGGGGTGGAACCCTCCTCAAGAGGGTTCCTTTGCCTTTACAGCACTCCCAAAGAGTAGTCCTCTAGCAGGAACAGAGACAGCATTAGCCTCAGTCACAGTCATAATACCCAAGCATTTCAAGTACCTCTACCAGTCTGCACCAGTGTTCTCAATCAAATAATTTGCCTTCCTCAGCTATTCCAGTCCTAAACCCAAACAACCTTTCCGTGTCCCCTAGGAATTCCCACATAAGGAAGTGACGGTCCACTGAATACACTATTTCACTGCTTTGAAGCAGCTGCCATTTAGAAGATGCCCTCAAATAAAAGCTGCACAGGAAAAAGGGTTTATTAATAGAAGCCACCCCTGATTTGAAGCCATGGCTTCTAAAGGGGGCAGCTTGAAAACAATGAAATAATCAGTACTCATAAAAGTCACTCAATATCAGTCCTCTCCCTCCCAATAGTCAAAAAGCCTTGCATTTGGATACCAGCACTGAGATGCTTTGCCTAATTTATTTAATTTTTTCAAGAGTTTACGATTATAAAGGAGTCAATCGTTGGCATTCTCCAGTTGGTGTTTTGGGACCACATGATCAGCTCTATAGAGTACAGTACTAGTGACAAACGTCGAGAAGGAAGTACTGGTACTAATAAATAAAATAATTTATTTTACTACTTTCAGTTTAGACTTCAGCATGTTTAGTTTGCAGACAGGGGTCAAAGTGGTGTGAGTGTTTAAACCACCAAGCGTGTAATGATGGCAGTGAGCTAGCGAGGCAGGGCAGAGATAACGCTGAGAAACTAACACTGAGTAAGAAACATAATCTGCAGTTTTTATCAAATAAGTGGGTGAATAACAGAAAATTTTGTATCATTTATACTAATTTTGTTTCATCTGACAAGGAGTAGAGCTTAGAGAAAAATGATGTATGCTAGTCAGCTGGTGGTTTATAAATAAAAGCTGCCCCCAAATAGCAGCTTCCTCCATTTAGAAGCCGCAGCTCAAAATAGAAAAACGTAATAGAAGCCGTGGTTTCTAAACAGTGAAATACGGTAGCTGAGCTTTTCCTGTGGTTTGGTGGGGGCAGCGGGTGACTCAGCCATGCCACACCAAGTGGCACTGTACTTAAACTGCACATGCGCAAGCAAGCTTCGAATGCTAAGTTTGTTGTTACAGTATAACCATCCACCCCTCCTCCTTCAGCAGCGCCTCACTTTCCCTATGGTTAAGGCCTTCTTCCCTAGGTACCGTTGGTCTAAGGGCACCTCTAAGGGTGAAACCTCCTCAACGGGGTTCCTATGTCTTTGCAGCACCCCAAAAGGGTTGCAGCTCCTTCAGCAAGGGCAGAGAGAACAAAAGTCAAAGTTATAATTGTGCTACATAAGCATTCTACATATCTTTATGTGACTACACCAGCATCCTCAGTAAATCATTTGCCTCACTCCACCATTCCTGTCCTAAACCTTAGCAATCCTTCCCTGTGTCCCCTAGGAATACCTATAAGGATCCTGATGGTCCACTGACTTAGCAAAAGACATAGGAAATATTTTTTACTTACTGCCTTCCTTGCGATATTCGATCAGGTAACCGTCAAGGCCCCCTGCGCCAACCTTTTCTGGTGTCCTCCACTTCAAGGTAACTGTGCTGTCTGTCACATCATCCACCGTCAGATGTGTTGGCTCACTGGTTGGGGCTGTGGGAGAAAAGGAATTCTGTATTGACTATTTCTCATAGATTAAAAAGCCAGACAGCAGCCAAGCACAGGGCTCACCTCACAAAACCTACCCAGAACCTAACTATGCAAGAAGCTCTCCCCATGGAGTTCCATAATTGTAAAATGGCCGATACAAACAAATCACTGAAAATAAATCAGGGGGCCAAATGTCCTTCTCAGTGCAGAAATCACATCTGTTTGAGATTTTTCTGCAAAATATTGCATCGTATTTTACCTGTGCCACTGGAATCACTGCTTCCTAAGGAATAAAATTCACATGAGAGCTTCCTTGGCTAATTTCAGTTGCAGAGCTGCAACTGTTAACCTCAGAGATGGCTTTTTTTTATTACAAAAGCAAGATATTCCAGGCAGCAGGCATGCTGACTTTTATGAACCTTTGTGGGTGCTCACTGCCAGGAGGCAGTATTTTTCCTATGGCCAGGTTTCCTTTTTAACTTTTTTTGCAGGCTGCCCTCAAAACATTGAGGGTGCTTAAATCAACTTTTTAGGGTTTGAACAACCCAACGCTCATGGAGTTGGCACCTATGCCAGGCAGTATTTCACACTGTCATTCAGGCAGCATTCCATGCTGTCCAACAGCAGGAGGTAGATTAGCTGGCCTTGGGAGAAATGTAATGGCCAGCTCAGAGTGTAACAAGCTTTGATTACTAGCTGAGATAGTGGAACTTCTTTAACTTAATGGGTAGAGCTGCTGGAATGCAGATCAAAATGTTTTACAATGCATGCCTGTGACCTGGTTTATAACACATTTGTCATGATCTCCAAAACATGCATGTGACACGACCTTTGACACATTCATGTGTCAAAAGTCTCTGACACATGTATGTGTCATGGTCTCTGTGGAAGATACGCACATGTTATGCTCTCCCAATACATTATGTGTTAAGTCTCTATCACATTATGCATAACAGTCTACAGTCTGCAACATAATATTTGTATGTGTTATGGTCTCTGATACATATTCATATTACAGTCTATGACATGTGTATGTTACAGTGTCATATATATATATATATATATATACATACAATAGGGGTGAGTGGTAAATGAGTGAGATAAAACAGCGTATCATCCACTGCAGTGTGATATTTTTACCCTCTGCTCTACTGTGATGATATGAGACATTTACACACACAGGTCACAAAAGGTCACTGATATCATCACCCTAGGCAGCTTTCCCCTCAGCATAAAAGAAACACCTGTGCTGTTACCATAGAAACAAATGCAAAACTACCTGAGAGGTCTCACTGCTGCCTACAGCTAACTCAGTGAGCATTACAAAACACACCTATCCCCCCCACACACAACTTCCAGCTCATTACTGTGATGCTCTCAACTTGATGCAGCCAGAATTCCAAACAGCACAGCTTCACAGAACAGTCTAAACTACTGCCTGCAGCTAACTCAACTATCACTGAAACACACTCTCACTTGTTCCTCAAACTCTGATTCTCATCCATTACAACTGCTGTGATAATTTCAACTTCACTGCAGCCAGAATCCTAAAGAGCACAATTTCGCACAACACTCTGCACTCTGCCTGCAGCTAACTTAATTACCACTGAAAACAGTATCAGCTGTTGTGACACTCTACCTCTCAGTTTGTTACAATTACTGTGATGCTTTTAACTTCACTGCAGCCAGACTGCTAAACAATGCAGCTTCACAAAAGTATGTTTCTCATTCCTATCTAAAACTAACTCATTTAGCATTGCAAAACACACTCATGTGTCTCTCAGAGTTTATAACACTGCCAGCCCATTCAGAAAAGCTCACACACAGAATGAGCAAACACATTAACAGGAACAGAACACAAGAGAGCATAACAAAACTTCTAAAACTCTTGGCCCTATTGTATATATCGAATACATGATGGGCAGATTGTGTGCTATGGCAAATATTGTCACTCCTGCATCATGAGCTTGGATATCTCACTCTGCAGGAGTGACAATATTTGCCATATCACACTCATGCCCATCATGTATCCCCTATATACACCACATATGTACGAACATATGAAATTTGCCAGCAGATAAAGGCCTAGAGGTCTATCAAGTCTACTCGAATGTGCAGCTAGCACCCATTATTCTGCAGCTGTCCCTCCCTTCCACCCTTCCCCTTCATTAACCCTCCACTTTGTCCTGTCCCATCCTCGTTTGAAGCAATCCACTGTTCTACTGCATACCACTTCAGCAGGCAACGATTCCACCCAGCCACCACTCTCTGTAAAAGTGTCTCCTCATCTTCCTCCTGAACCTTCCTCGCCCAGTCTCATATCATGGCCCCTGGTGGCCCTCCCCTCCCTTACTTTGAACAGCCCCTCTGTACCTGTCTTGTTTATTCCTTTCATGTATTTAAAGGTTTCAATCATGTCACCCCTGTCTCTCCTCTCCTCCAGTGAGTACATGTTCAACTCCTTCAATCTCCTCTCGTATGATAAGTCCCCCAGCCCCTTGATCATCTTTGTCGCTCTGCGCTGCACCCCCTCCAGTAACTTAATGTCCCTCTTCAGATACGGACGCCAGTACTGCACGCAGTACTCCAGGTTTGGTCTAACTAATGACCTATACAGTAGCAGAATCACCTCCTCCTTCCTCGAGGATATACCCCTTGCAATATAACCCAGCATTTTGTTGGCCTTTGCAGCTGCCTTCCTACATTCTATCCATTATATTACATCCTATATGTGTATGTTATGGTGTCAGGCAACCATATGTGTTATCCTTTACATTATGTATTATGGGGTCTGATGTCGTACAATCTCTGACTATTTTGTGATATAGACACAGATGCATTACATGCCACAATCTACAATGCATTGTGTGTCACAGTCTCTAATGTATTATGTGCTGCAGTCTCCGATTCATTATGTATCAGTCTTGATGCATTATCAGTCTCTGATACATTATGTATCACAGTCTGTGATGCATTATATGTCAGTATCTGATGCATTATATGCCACATTCTCTGACACGTTGTTTTACAGTCTCTGATGCATTATCTGACACAGTTTCTGACATATAATATGTCATAGTTTCTCGTGCATTATGTGTCATGGTCTCCAATGCATTCTATGTCATTGTCTCTGATACATTATATGTCATGGTCTCTGATGCATTATGTGCCACAATCTCCTATGCATTATATGTGTCATGATCTCCAATGCATTATGTGTCATTGTTTCCAATGTATTAATGTGTAATGGCCTCTGATGGATTACATGTTATGTCTTCAATGCTTTATATGTCGTGGTCTCTGATGTTGTATGGTTGCTGATGCATGTTTGTGTCACAGTCTATGCATTATGTGTCACAGGGCCAAATTCTAGAAGGTGGATGCAGGACTTGTGCCAAGTCCTGCGTCCACCACAAAGTTTGACACAGCTGTGCCAAAGCCCTTGGACACAGCAGAGTCTGATTCTAAAAGGGCTGGTGCAGTTGCAACATTTTTCCCGCTTTACGCCAGCTTGCACCAAAGGCTTGGCGCAAGCCCCATACAAAGGGTGCTCCCACGGATGCAAGGTTAGACCAAGAGGAGTTGGTCTAACATTTCCACATCCAGGACTTGTGACAGCTGGCTTTCTGGATTTGCAAATTCCACCCTGTTTGGCGCAATTCACCACTTGCATCAAACACCCTGCTGCAGGTCCCCTGCAACGATTGCAACCCCTTATGGAATCCGGCCCACAGTCTCCGATGCATTATTTTTATTTATTTATATATATATATATATATATATATATATATATATATATATATATATATTTTTTATTATTCTTTGGTAACTGGGTAAGGCCCACTAGGCACAAGTGCCTGTTTTCAGGGGTGATCCAAGAGCACTGGACTGGTTAAGGGACTTGCTTAGAGTCGCACACTATGCAAGTGGATGTTGTGGAACTCAAACCCAGGTCTGCTGGATGTACCAAGCTCATTCACAGCCTGTTATTCTAACCTCTAGACTACAATGCCAGCCCCCACAAATTGTAGTATGTGAATATGTATCACAGTCTTTTTTTTATATTCTATGCTTGTGCCCACTTTTAATCTCTCGTCCCCAACTCAATCCAGATCCCCCATGGTGCAACCTTGGAGCGCTCCTACCTTGCTGGTGCACTGCCTCCTCCATGCTACTTCCAGATTACTTCCCTGTACAGGGCTGGAATGATAGCTATACCCCCAAGAACACTGTGACTATCAGGAGGCATGCAACTGGCTGGTGAAGCACAGCCCCGGATGCACCTGGGTCTTTCATCTGCAGGGACCAGGGCCATTTTTCATTCTTCCGGTCCTCTCCCTAAGGACTCTGATGTGCAGTGACATCAATGGACATTCACTCTTACTGAGCATGGTGGCACACAGCGATATGCAGAGTCCCACCTCCCCCACTGACCATCCACTGCACTGCCACCTGTGGTCACCCAGGTGGCAGTACTGCGGCAGAGGGCAGAACCCCCCCAAGAGGGGGCGAGCATCCTGTGGGACACTCAGTCTCTCTCCCTGGGCCATCCCCTGATGATCCAGGCTTGTTCCTGAACCCAGGTTGCTGGCATCATGAGATGTAGCACTACCGCTGGGCTGCTGGGCCAGCGTGTATCACAGTCTGTAATGGATTATGTGTCCTGGTCTCTGATTCATTATCTGTCATAGTCTCTGATGCATTATCTGTCATAGTCTCCAGAGCATCATCTGTCATGGTCTCTGACATAGTACGCTTCATTGTCTGTGATGCATTATCTGTCATAGTCTCCAGAGCATCATCTGTCATGGTCTCTGACATAGCATGCTTCATTGTCTCTGATGCATTATCTGTCATAGTCTCCAGAGCATTATCTGTCATTGTGTCTGACATAGTACGCTTCATTGTCTCTGATGCATTATCTGTCATGTTCTCCAGAGCATTATCTGTCATGGTCTCTGACATAGTACGCTTCATTGTCTCTGATGCATTATCTGTCATGGTCTCTGATGCATTATCTGTCATGGTCTCTGACATAGTATGCTTCATTGTCTCTAATGCATTATCTGTCATAGTCTCTGATGCATTATCTGCCATGGTCTCCGATGCATTATCTGTCATGGTCTCTGATGCATTATCTGTCACAGTCTCCAGAGCATTATTTGTCATGGTCTCTGACACAGTACACTTCATTGTCTCTGATGCATTATCTGTCATAGTCTCTGATGCTTTATCTGTCATGGTCTCTGACATAGTATGCGTCATTGTCTCTGATGCATTATGTGTCATGGTCTTCTATGCATTTTTAATCACTGTCTCTGATGCATTATTTGCCATAGTCTGTGATGTATAATGTATCTCAGTCTTTGATGTATTATGTGTCACAGTCTTCAATGTATTATGTGCCATAGTCTTTGATGTAGTATGTGTCATGTTCTCTGATACTTTATGTAGTATAGTCTCCAGTGTATTGTGTGTCATGGTCTCCATTGAATTATGTACTATAGTCTTTAATGCTTTATGTGTCATGGTCTCTGATATGGTATGGTGTCCAATATATGTATGTGTAGTCAACAATGCAATACATGTCTCAGTCTCCAATGGATTATGTGTTGTGGCCTCTGATGCATTATCTGTCATGATGTTTGACGCATTATGTGGCAAGGTCTTCAATGCATAATGTGTCACATTCTCGGATGCATTATCTGACATGATCTCAGATGTATAATGTGTCACAATATCTTATACATTATGTGTTATGGTCTCTGATACATTGTGTGTCATAACCTCTAAGGCATAAAGTGTCACGTTTTCTGATGCATCATATTCCATTTCATTTTTTCATTTTTGTTTTTATACTTGTAAGCTGGTAAACATAAATGTCCATTTTCACAAGTGAGAAGTACAATGAAACACTCAGATAGAAAAAGAACAAGCAATCAGTTAAACAAAAATTAACAAACTATTGTTAAACATCAAAGTTACTAACATGTACAGAGACACTTTAGTAGCAAGAGCAATCAGTTTTAAGTCTAACCTTGAAAGTTTTTAACCTTAGACAATTTGTAGTTTCATGGGGAGTGAGTTATAAAAGATAGGAGCTATGTGTCATGGTCTTCTATGTGCTATGTATTATGGTCTCAAGGCAGAATGTGTCATGGTCTCCTATGTATTATGTGTCATAGTCTCCTATGCATTATGTGCCATGGTCCCTATGCATTATGTGCCATGGTCTCCTATGCATTATGTGTCATGGTCTCCTATGTATTATGTGTCATGGTCTCCTATGTATTATGTGTCATGGTCTCCTATGTACTATGTACTATGGTCTCAAGGCAGTATGTGTCATGGTCTCCTATGCATTATGTGTCATGGTCTCCTATGTATTATGTGTCATGGTCTCAATCGTTATAGTCATAGTCTCTAATGCATTATGTTTCATTGTCTTACATACATTGTGTCATTGTCTCTGCTATATTTGGCATAGTTTTCTGTCAGTTTTGGAGACTTCTACACAACTGTCCTTCTGGCCTGCTCACCTCAGCAACCTTTCAAGGCATTATTCAGCCAGAAGTAAAAAAAAAAAGCTGTGATATCATGTAGTCTCATAGGACTGAATTGTTCATCTAGGACTGCCAAATGTATGGGATACCAATGTTCAGGATATATAGTAACTACAGTATTCTGATTTCTAACAAGTATTTATATTACAGTCTGTTTCATAGCACATTTGATTTAAATGGAGTTCACCACAGACTTGTGCAACCCTTGAGAAACCATATGTAATGTATTGCATACACATATAGGAATCAACATTATGGTGGCTGCCAGAGGCAAGTAGATATTCCCCTTGAGCTACTGAAATGTTTTAGGCACTGAGGAAAGTGTATTCTTTCAGGTATCTTTACAATACTTAATGTTAAGGGAAATATATGGTCTGCTTGAGTTTAGATGCAAAGGTGGAAGCCTAGCCCAATGTAGACGCTTACCAAGTGGCATGAAGGGTCTAGAGCACTGACTGGGCGGTGAGATGCCAATGCCATTGACAGCAAACACTCTCATTTCATAAAGGACTCCTTCAATCATGTTGGATGCTTGAAAGGAGGTTTCTGTGCACAACTCAAAGTTCAGCTTCATCCACCGCATACTGCCCTTCTTCTTCCTCTCCAGCAAATAACCTTGGGGGGGAAACACAAGGAAAAAACTGAGACCAGTTGACACCTCAGCTCTGCTACCCTCACCACACAAGAGCAGAGACCAGTGATCCCTGTACCTTGGTACCCTCTCTATGCGGAAGTGGATTCCACATTACCTGGACCTTGCAATCCTCACTACAAGGAAGTGGAAACCAATGATACCTGGACCCTGGTACCCTCACTTATACAGGATCAGATTCCAATGATACCTAGGCTCTGGTACTCTCACAATACAGAAGTGGAAGTCTCATGGCACCTTGTCCTTGCTAGCACAATTACAGGAATTTAGACAAACTGGAGTTTACATTAGACATAGACTAAGTGACCATCTGTCCCATGACAGGGGGCTGAAGATACTCAGTCAGATTAACCCAGCTCTCTGGCTTGACATTTATCCAATTACAGTTAATAGTTCATATTTAAAGAGCAAAACTAATTTAAAAAATCTATAATTCCCTGATGGGAACAGAACATTTGTCAATTAAAAAATTAAGGTATAAAAGGGAAAAAGAATTAAGGATAGGAATAACTGACAAAAAATGGGAAGAGGTGTTAAAGGGAATAAAATTAACATTAAACAATAAATTAAATCAAATCCAGTTGAATATTTCCCATAGACTCTACTATACGCCGCCTACTGAATCTAATGACAACTCAATTCCTTTTTGGTGCAATGGATGTGGATTGAGTAAAGGGATATTGGAACATGTTACAGTATTATGTATGGATATGGTCCCACTTTGGAATAAAGTGTTTGACACAATGAATAGAATACCAAGAATAAACATTAGAATAGAGACGGAACTCTGTATGTTAGGTACCAGCTCTATACAGATTCTCCCACCAGAGCACCTTAAAACTCTAATGAATATGGCATTACTTAATGCAGTAAGGTGTATAGCTAGATGTTGGAAAAATAAGGAACCCCGCACATACGTTATGGGGTATCGGGAGGATGAATGGAGACCAGAGGCCCCCCATCCCCTATAGACTGGGTAGCAGTCTATCGCATGACTTATACACCAGGATTTACCCAGTGCCACATTGGTGCTGCTGGGTGTAGTTGTCTTGTCAGCAGGAAGACAAAGTTGCCTTGGCTGCAGTGTGATATCAAGGAGAGCAGGATTTTAACCAACATGCATTGAGCTAGGAGGCCAAAGGCCTGACAATTGCACTACACTGTTTCTCTGTCCCCTGCACTCTCTCTGGCATCAGTGGGACGGTAAAAGTGATCAGTGAAGAAATGCAGAATGAGTGAGGAACCACTGGAATCCAAGGTAAGTGGGACAGGTTTAAGAAACCTAGCATTCACCAACCAGTACACTCCCCGAACCTCAATTCCCAGCTTACCGGTGACAGGATGCCCTCCATCATACTTGGGTGGGCTCCAGACTAGAGTGGCATTGTCTTCACCAACACTGGTTATCCGGAGACCCTCTGGGGGATCAGGAATGTCTGAAACAGAAACAGAATGAGATGAACTTGGAAACCAGCACTGCTTAGTATATAAAACCCAATGAAAAGTTCTGGGGGAATGACTGATAAGGAGGTGACAAACTACAGTATTTAGACACAGGTAGGTAGTAGCGGAGGAAGTAATATGGCAAAGAAACAAAGAGAGTATTCACAATGGAAATGAGGAGGGCAGGTGATCAACTAGTCATGGAGCATTTTTTGCAGGCAATGAAGGGAGAAATACCACGGGCCTGAGAGACTACCATAACTGATGGCCTTGCACACAGATAAGATGAATGTTAGCAAGACTCAAGAACCACATGGGTTACATGCAATGATGCTTGTGGTGCTAAGTAGTGAGCTGGCTGAACCAGTAGCTGATATGTTTAGGGAGTTACTCAGAATGAAGGAGATGGCATGGAGCTCAGAAAAGTCCTCATGTGGTACATTTATTCAAGAAGGGTTCATGGAAGAACCCAGGGAATTACATAATTGATAGGCTGATATGAGAAAACATGTTGAAAACCATTATAAAAGAAATTATACATGTACCTGAATAACTATGGCTTGACAGTAACCAGCACATGTTTGAAATGGGAAGGTCTTGTCATATAAACCTAGCAGACTTTTCTCAAGGCATGACAAACAGCCCTGACAAAGTCCAAGTCCAAGTCCATGCAGTGGATAGTATATAGTTGAACTTCAGTAAGGTGTTTAATACATTTTCATATAGGACGCCATTGCACTTATCAGCTAGCATGACATTGGATGGAATATCTTTTCTCATCAAGTTTCGTTTTGTGCCCCACTCATCCTGCTCCTGATTGTACCCCCCCCAACCTCATCACCTACTTTTTTTTTTTAAATGATTGTATTTTTCCACCTGGAGCCCTGGCAGGAGCTATGGTTCTCCTTGCAGAGGTGCTCACTCCATCCCGCATGCTCCCGCTAATGCTGATCCCCAGAAATTTCCCCACAGCTTGCCTCCCACAGCTGGGCCAGTGAGGAGGGTGCTGGCTTCCCCCCCCACCCCCGAGACCCAATCCAGAAATCAGAGACAGTCCTCGGGTCATGGTGGACCACCACAGAGCCTGCCAGGCTCTTTTCCACCATTTTCTCCCCACCCCACCTCCCTACCAAAGCAAGGGCACTGGTACATGCCTCCCGAAAAATACTGTCCCTTGGCCATTGCCAGAGGACAGTCAACAAGTGGGACAACAACCCTCCCCCAAGAGAGGAGAGCAGTCCTCCAGATACTCAATCGTCTCTCGCCCCTGCCAACCCCCAGCAACCCGGGCTCATTCCTGAACCCAGGTCACCGGCATGGCATGAGGTGTAGTGACCAGTGCCTCAACCTCCAGTACCACCAGGCCAGATCACCCCCTTACCTACCTTATGGGTTTAATGCTGACCACCTACTTGCCCAGGGCCACTGTTTGGTTGGTGAAGTGCCATCTCAGTAATGCGGGACTTTCAGGGGTGGGCATTGCCCTTGGCAGACCACAGCATTTCTCTTGCAGATTTTCATCCACATGAAGGCCAACTATGCAATGATGTGCATGGGAATGCACCAGTGTGTGGCTGTGCTGACATCTAGGGGCATCCCTCTCCTCTTCTGCTGACCCCAACTGTGATTCCCCCTTATCCTCCACCAGCTAATGATTGTGCTGCATAGTGCACATCCCTTCCTGGGACATGCAATCCTTCTTCCCTGGCCCGCCCCAATAGCTCAAGTCACTCCCAAGCCTGGTTCACCAGCGTTGCAAGTAGTAATACTGCTGCTCAGTAACTGGCTAGCAGATTGGGGGGGGGGGATATTGCATAGAAACATAGAATTTGTTGCCAGATAAAGACCATTTGGCCCACCCAGTCTGCCCATTTTCCCCACCTACAATATCACCATATAACCTACTTGATCTCTGGCTCTTTCTCCTTCTCCCCATTCCTTTCCACTAAGATTCCCTTATTCCTATTCCATGCTTTCTTGAACCCCATCACTCTTTTTAACCCCACCACCTCTGCTGGACTGCTGTTCCAGGAATCCACCACTCTTTCGGTGAAGAAGTACTTTCTAACGTCTCTCCTGAATTTCCTAAATCTGCCCCCCTCCAGCTTCATAGCATGTCCCCTTGTTCTTCTTTTTTTTTAATAAACTTTATTTATGCATCCTGACCCCCCTGGGCATCCTTCAGAAGTGCCTATGTGGATGCTACCCTAACTCCCGGCCTGAACGCCCGACTTCTTCCAGGTTCTCTCCCCCCCGACCGACCTAGGCAGGCCCGACCCTCCAGCTGCCTTGTCACACTGCCTAGCCACCTTTAAGTCATCAGAGATGATTGCACCAGGTACTTTAGTAATATGTCATAAAATATTTATTGTATTAATAAAATCAATTGACACTCAGCTGGGGGCAGTTACCAAAGGGTGACAGCAATCGGACAGTACTCCAGTGACAAGTGGAGTCCCTCATGCATTTGCTTGTTCAGAATATTCATTAATGACCAAGAAAAGGGGATTAGCTGTAGGTTTGTTAAGTTAGCCTGAACCCATATAGGGAATGTTGGGGTGCAAGGTCACTCGAAGTCTGAAAACCCATAAAGGTATTTTGAAATAAGCTGGAGAGCTTATCCATAGTATTCAGATGTCCTGAGATATTGTTGTCTACATCTTTCTTATCTGCAGTGACAGGAGCCATCGTTTCATGGAACCTCAAAACAGAAAGTGATGTCACTGTAGGCTATGCTCTGCTTAATTACATCCTGCATGCCCAATAATGACATCACTGCATGTCAAAGTTCCATGAAATGGCTGCTCACATGATTTAAAACAGGAAAGGCTAAGACAGGGATATCACCGAGCCATTTACGCTTACCAATAAACCCAACACCTTACTGTATGTGAAACAGCCTTTCATGGGCTTTCAGGTGGTGTGGGATTCTGTGTACCTACAATCCTTCTTAAAGAGCCAGGGTACTACTGCTGTTTTGTGGGTTGTTGGTTATTACTGTCAAACTGCAACCATCTGCCTATATTTTTCTGTTTTGGCTGCATGTCACCATTAGTAGTGCAAGGCCTGTGAGGGTGCCACCATCATCCTGCCAGTTGAGAAATTTTTCCTCCATTTTTCCCCTGAGGTCTGCTCATGTGCATTATAAAATGAGTAAGAGAAATACTGTACTGTGATTGGTGAAATCCAGCCACATGACTGTGCTGATATCCCAGCACAACAGCACAAGTCAGAAATGCTTAACTTTTTGAATCTCATTAATTGGTCCTAAAATAAAAAAAAATCAGGAAAGCAAGTTTATAATCACAGTAAGGCATTCCAAGGTGTGCATAATTGAGGGATAATGGCAGTTCTCAGATATATAAATCCCTTGGTTTCACCTTGGGCTTTACTTCCCGAGGTATGCCGATATCCCACAATAAAGCACAATGTATAGTGCCTTATTGCTTAAATAATGCACACCCTTTTACTTTTCAGTGTACTAATGGCATCTGCACCAGCACCCTGCCCCAGTATATACCATCCACTGCTCCATCACTCAGCCTCTGCTGGGTGGGGAGCCTGTGGTGGAATGTGCTAGCAGTCTCCCAGAAGGAAGAGATGTTGTTAGGATTCTCGATCCTCCTCCTCCTGACCTGCTTCTGATGATGTGAAGTCATTCCAGAACCTGGGTTGCCAGTGATGTGAGCATTAGCTCTACTGCTGTGCCAATGGGTTGGCTAAAAATTAACGGTTTTGCCGTCCCTCACATCCACTGGAATCACTTCTCCATCTTCCCTCCTCCCGCTTTGGAACCTTGTCCTGGTAGTGTCAGGCCCCACCATGGGGAGATTGCATGTTACAGATTTTCAAAAGAGAGAGAGAGGTGGGACCTCCCATTGGAGGGTGGAAGGATTAACCATGTGAACAGGAGACCAGTGGGATGTTGAAGGAGGTCATGGATCCTGCCAGATATACCAGAAAAGTAAAAAAAATAGTTAAAATTATCTGATATAGTGTTGCAGTGACAATGCGCTATACTGGCTCTTGTGTAGGGTTGCCACCTTTGGAAAAAGACAAAAACTGGAGACTAAACCACACCTAAACTCTGCCCCAGCCCCACCCTTTCTTATGATTGATCATGCATTGTGCCCCCTTAAAAGCCATTTGTTAGATCAGAGAAGACTTCAATGAAA
The DNA here is from genome assembly GCA_016271365.2 of Neoceratodus forsteri. NCBI lineage: Eukaryota > Metazoa > Chordata > Ceratodontiformes > Ceratodontidae > Neoceratodus > Neoceratodus forsteri. The sequence goes on from CM028133.1 coordinate 834,149,234, forward strand.
CAGCAAAAGACAACACTTAAAGCAGCAGTTCAACAAAAATGTTAACATGCTGTACCTGTTAAATTAGCTTTTCTTGGTTCTTCCTATTTATTTATTCACTGAAATTATTTTACCAGGTAAGCATGCAGGGATAAAGGAAATCTCATTTACAGATATCATGAGGGGTGGGGGTGGGGCAGTAAAATATTGTAAATAGTGTACAATTATATATGATAAATTAATTGTTTCCTATAATGTGTACTTTGCATTTTTCCTGAATACAGTTTTTTTTCATGTCCACAATATTATTTTGAAGCCAAAAGAAGTGAACATACTTTTTTTACTGGAGGAAATACCTATTTTATAAAAATAATCTAACATATTTCAAAATACTTAAATTCTTTTAGAGATGAAAAAGGTTACCAGCAAATAAAAGTGGAAGATAACTGAACCTTTTACTATTTCAAAAAGTAGGGTCAGACTTTTTTGCCCAGTTTTGCTGTTGTTCTGCTTTTGAGATGCAGAGTGGAAAAATTAGCCTGCTTTATCTTAATGGCCATACTTTACACCTCCCAGGTTTTTTTTTTTTTCCAATTCTATTTCCCTTCGGTCACCGCTGGCTGAGGCCCCTTCGGTCATCCTACCTTATCCCTTCCTGCCTGAGGTCCTCCCATCTGCACCTTGGTTCTAGGCACACCTGCGACATGCTGCATGGAGCCATCCCTCCGGAATTCACTCTCTGGAGTGGGTCCGCCTTCTGCTCCTCGGTGCTTTCATCCGGTGCATCCACGGGTGGAGGTGATGCCAAGCCCAGGTCACAGTGGGCAGGATCCGGCTCTGGAGGTGGGGGTAGGTGATGTCTACCCCCCCCCAGTCAATGGTTTTTTTCCATTATTCTAGTGAGCTCCCTACTAGCCAGGACCCCGGAAGCGGCAGAACATGCACGTGGAGGCGCACATGCGCACCGCAGCTCCAGACCAGGTCCCTTCCGCCCTCCCTATTGACCTAACATCAGAGCTCCTCATGAGTGGCACTGTCTCCACGGCTTCCACCAGGGGGCAGCAAAGCTCTGAGAGAGCTGAAACCCTCCTCCCGAGGTGGAGGGCTGCCAGCTGGCAGTTGCTCAGCATCCTCTCCCCCCGCCGGCCACTGATGATCCTGGCTCACTTCCGAACCCGGGTCACCAGTGTTGCATGAGGTGTGGCGACCAGCACCTCAACCCTCAGCATGACCGGGCTGGCTACACCTCCCAGGTTGACTGCTTTTACAAAGAAAGGGCTGTATTAACAACAAAATGTGTTTGTAACCTGGAAATGCAGCTGAAACAATGAATGATAAGAAAGCAATCTGTTTCTAAGGTATGTGAGCACTCAAAATGGTTCAAAAACCTGACTGTCACTGAGCAAAACCAGATTACCTGAAAGGGACCCTGAAAACATGATCACCAGGTAAAAAACCTGACAGGTGGCAACCCTACTTGTGAGATCTTGGTTCCTGGAGATAAAAGGCTCAGTTCCCAGAAGAAGTGGGAGCAGGCCGCATGGCATTCTTCCCACCCCACTGGCAGACCTTAGAACAGTGCTGGTATCAGTTGTGAAGGCAGCCATGCATCCTGACCTCCCAAATGGAGGAATATTGCAGCCATGGCAGCCCCAATGGTGAAGCAGGAGATTGGCAGAGGGGGATAGAGGAAGGAAAAAAAAAAGGAATAACAGATTCAGGAAAAAAGTAGCTGCGCTGAAAGAAAATAAGACTGCAGTTGGTACAGAAAGGCTGTGAGGCTCCTGATCTCCATTCAGAGGTAAGAGCACATCACCCCCTCAGTACATGTTCTTGACTGGCTGCCTCAGATGATGCTTTGACTTCTGAGTCCTTTTACAAACATACAAAGCCCTAAACAGACTTGGCCCCCAATACCTCAGTGAGCTCCTGACTCCTTACTTGCCTCCCAGGAATTTGAGGTATAGGGCAGGTCCTGCACTGGGTACCATCTTCCAAACTGAAATTTGCAGGAAGCCTCTCCATCTTCAGCCATAGACTGAGAATATGTTTTCTACTGCAAGTGTTCAGGTAGTCTGTATAAATTTCAGGTTTCAAATGTTTTTATTTTTTTGTAAAAAAGTTGTACGGGAGCTCTAAGCCTTAGAAGGGTGCATTATAGAAGCAAAAAAAACCAAAAAAAAAAAACCAAGTAACCAAACCATGGTGAAACGGAGCCATGTTACATGGGACTAAAATGTTAAGCACCCTGCCTTACATAGAACATAGAAACATAGACGTTGATGGCAGATAAGGACCGCTTGGTCCACCTAGTCTGCCCATTCCCTATGTGGTGCATAAGCTGCAGATTCTAGTTAACCAACAGCCTACTTCCTCCTACCTTTCACTATAATTGCCTTATGTCTGTCCATTGCATTCTTGAATTACCCAACTGTTTTTGACCCCACAACCTCCTCAGGAAGGTGGTTCCATGTGTCCACCAGCCTCTCCATGAAAAAATACTTTCTGATGTTGCCCTTGAGTCGTCCCCCCCCCAAACTGTGTCCCCTTGTTCTTGCATATCTCTTTCTCTCAAAGATGCTCCCATCTTGGACTTTGTTGATTCCCTTGAGGTACTTGAATGTTTCTATCATGCCCCCCCCTTCCTCAAGGGCATACATGTTAAGCTCTTTCAATCTCTCCTCATACGGCTTCTGTTGCAGACCCTGCACCATTTTAGTTGCCCTCCTCGAGACTGCCTCCATCCTGTCTATGTCCTTGCGGAGATGGGGTCTCCAGAACTGGACACAGTACTCCAGATGGGGTCTCACCAACTGTCTGTACAGAGGGATAACAACTTCCTGTTTTCTACTGGTGATGCCTCTCCCTATACATCCCAGTATCCAGCTTTGTTACGTATATCCTATTTATCCTTCAGGTGCCTGAAAACCATGGCAGAAATAGTGTCTGAATGTGGAGAAAATTATTCCCCCCTCTGCTGTCTACATGTTAGAGAAACCTGAATGGTGTTTCATTGCAAAAATGTATGTTTTAATCAAGCCTGCCAAATTCTTCTTTTTGCATTTTATTTATTTATTTTGTTGATTGGGTGAACTAACTGGAAGAGACCCTTTTACAGCAGCAACACGGTGGACCTTATTTGCAGTTTCAGAGAATGTCGTTCCCCTTTAACTCATCAATGCCTTTTAGTTGCAAAACTCACACTAGGAAACTCAAGGTTCACACCTTGGCCATGCAAGAAGGTATATTCTTACCGACTACTTTAATAATAAGCATGGCGCGGTCCTCTCCTGCTGGGTTTGTCACCACAATGGTGTACTTCCCTTCATCCTCTCTCTCTGCTGCCTCAATTACGAAGGAGCTCAGGTCCTTCTTTGATTCCACCCTTATACGCCCTTCAGTGGCTGTAAATGGCTGCAAAGGGGAAAAAAAACACAACATCATTAAACCTGTCATTCCGAGGTGTGAACAAGGACCACAGAAGGCCTGCTCATCAAAATGGCTCACAGGCCTTAATAGTACTGTGTACTCCCTGCTTAACCTCTATAGGTGTAATAGGCATTACTGCAGCCTGTGCCTGGCCTGTAACAGTGCTAATGCACTAAAGTCACATCCTGGACAGGAATAGTGCAGGAATAGTGAGCAACCTGGAATAATAGAGGTGCTGCTGCATCTAGTTCTTGACCTGGAAGAAAAGAATTCACAGCACTCACTTCAGATTGTGCAGATGACCTGCTGTAGTTTCACAGATCCCCGTGCTTCAAACCCCTTATGCCCCTAGAAGACCTGTTTGAGGGTTGAAGCACAGGGCTGATTTTCTGTGAAGCACCTACCTGGATTAAAATGCACCTTTGCACTTTTGAAAAATCTGAAGTTAGTGCTGGAATTCTCTTCTTTATGCTCAATGCTGGCAGCTTTTTCACAGCACCACCGTTCCTGAGCGCACTTCTTGACTGTGAGTAGTCCCTGGCCTGGAATGGTGCAGGTGTTGCAGTATCTGACCTGAATGGAGTAGGTGTTGCTACAGCCAGTGCATGACCTGGAAAGGTGGAGGTGCTGCTACAGCTACAGCCAGTCCTTGATCTGGAATGGCGTAGTTGTTGCTATGGCTGGTGCCTGACATGGAATTATACTGGAGATGTTGCTACAATAAGTGTTTGACCTGGAATGAAGTAGGTGTTGCTACAACCAGTGCATGATCTAGAAGGGTGGAGGTGCTGCTACAGACAGTCCCTGACCTGGAATGGAGTAGGTGTTGCTACAGCCAGTGCATGATCTGTAAGGGTGGAAGTGCTGCTACAGACAGCCCCTGATCTGAAATGGTGTAGTTGTTGCTATAGCCAGTGCCTGACATGGAATGGTACTAGAGGTGTTGCTACAATGAGTGTTTGACCTGTAATGGAGTAGGTGTTGCTTCAGCCAGTGCATGTCCTGGAAGGGTAGAAGTGCTGCTACAGCCAGTCCCTGATCTGAAATGGTGTAGTTGTTGCTACAGCCAGTGCCTGATGTGGAATGGTACTGGAGGTGTAGCTACAGTGAGTGTCTGACCTGGAATGGTGGAGGCATCATTACAGCCAGTGCCTGATCTGGAATGATTTAGTTGTTGCTACAGCTAGTACTTGACCTGGAATGGTATAGGAGTTGCTAGTGCCTGCAAGAAAAAGAAACAGCTGCACTCATGCAGTTCAGCTGCTTCTTCTTTTAGCTGGTTTGAGTTACAGGGCTGGCCAGCCCATGGCACTACCATGAAACCGGCTTTACTTGAGCACAAAGCACTTCCTGCTTTCTACAGCTAGCTTCTGACCTGGAATGGTGGAGGTGTGGCTACAGCCAGTGCCTGATTTGGAATGGTAGGTGTTGCTGCAGTGACTGTCTCACCTAGAATGGTGGAGGTGTTACTACAGTCAGTACCTGGCCTGGAATGGTGGTGGTGGTACTGGTACAGCCGGTGCCTGATATATAATGGGGTAGATGCCTCTACAGGCTTGTAATAGGTAATAGCATGTCAAAAACACTATAGGTCTTGGGTTAAGTTCCAGTTACTCCTGGCACTGCAAGCATCTGAACACATTGTACTGAATGGTAAAGCAGATACAGACCTTGTCTCCCTTTGACCAACTGACGGTGGGAGCTGGCTCTCCACTGATTGGAACGTCCAGCCGCACTTTGTTCCCAGCCACTAGGATGATGGTATTCTGGTTCACATAGGTGCCCAAACAGTCGAGATGAATCTTGGGAGGTTCCTGCCGTAGGTAAAAAAACACAATATTAAAAGGGAGATGGCCTCAATGATCATTCAGACTATCAAACAACATGTTGTTTATAATGTCCCACAACTGCATGCAGTTGCACACAGTATGATCTCAAAGTCTCTACATCCATGACCTCAGCTGAAGAAACTCTTTCAGTCATTTCTTATTCATTGTGTGACAAGTTTCTTGCTGATGTTTGTTTGGAATTTGAATATCCCTATCATTCAGTTATGCCCCCTCATTCTACACTCACAGAAGTGTTTCAAGCAATAGCTCAAAGGAACAAATCTTTTTTTTTTTGCTTTTAACTACTGGAATCAGAATACCAGTGATTACCTCAAAAGGCTGGCCCCCTAATTATCAGCTCTGCATATAAACTCTTTGCTACTAAGCCCCCTTTTTTATTAAAACACATTTGAATTATAGAAGCATACAACTTAGAATTTGATGCAGATAAGGACCGCATGGCCCACCTAGTCTGTCCATTTACCCTATCTACTATAATCCCGCAGATCCTACTTGATCTCTAGCTTTACCCCCCTACCTTTCCTTAGCACTAAGGTTCCCTTATGCTTGTCCCATGCCTTCTTAAATCCCATTATGTTATATTGAACTGCCTAATATTTCCATCTGTATAAAGACTTCACTTAAAAACACGTCTCACTGATCTGCAAATCACAAAAAGTAGGAGAATCAAATTTCTGCAAAATACTGTAACGGACTGGGTTGGGGGGGGGGGGCGCTGTGACAGACATTATTCCTAAAGTGAGAGGATCAGAAATGCTGATGGGAATCCCAGCTCCCATGAAGCATGATCTAACAGCTGGAGCAAAGGATACTGACCCAGAAGATACTGGTACAAAGCAAAGCTCACAGGTTTTCTATTCAAATGATCAGGCAAACCACTGTAGACCAGGATATTTCAGTTTTAAATTAAGGAACAGCTGACACCTTCAGGAGAACTAAAGCATAACATTTAGACACAGTTCAACTTGTATTTCACATTAGTTTTGTATTCTTCTTCCCCATTATTTATTACTGAGATAATTTGCATGAAAACAGGATCTTTGCTTCTGAAGAGTTTACTCCTGTTGCTTTCGCCCTACCTGAGGTCATAATGTCCTGCTTGTGACATTATAGTTACTCTCATGGCAACAGACTGTGATGTCACAACAGAGCATTATAACTTGATGTGGGGAATAAACTACAGAGGCAGATAAACTCTAAGGAAAATCTAAGGGATAAAAATCACATACGTATGCAAATTTACTCAGTAATAAATAACAAGAAAGACAAATATATAGAATACACATGGAATGCACACTGAATTGTGCCTAATTATTATGTTTTTTTTTAGTTTTCTTTTTGGCGTCAGTAGCTCTTTAATCAATAATGTCCAAACAGCCAGTCATTTCCTGGTGATTAATGACTGGCTGGGGGCTCGGGCTGTGAGGTCATTATTGAAATTATAATTCTAATCACAATCATTTAGCATTTAATTGACAGCAACGCTGAAGGCAGTTCTTCTTTTGGCGGCGCTGCTGTCAGCATAGAGCACATGATGAGCTAGGTGTTGCTGCCATGCCAGGCATTTCTAAGAGATTTCAAATTAGCATGGCAGCCAATCAGTGAGCTAGTTTAGCTCATGAATAATTAATTAGACTTACAATTGTAGTTAAGGAATGGCACATTTACCCATCCAATGCACTACCGCTCACTACACTGGCCACCCAGTTTGGAAACAGACTCCAGTCCTTCAGAACTGGCTGGGAGAGAGAGAGGACTGAGTATCCCTGTGACAGAGGGAGTGATGTAACATTTCCTGCAGGTCGGCTGCCACTTGGAGGAATCTGGTTGATACCACACTTGGACTACATGGGACGGGTTCCTACATTCAGAGATCAGGGGGCGTCATTGCACACATGTAGTCCCCTGAGATACAAGAGAAGAAAAACCTCAGACCAGCTGGATGATGGTCTAGTTCCCAACAGGACCTGCGCCAGTGACTGGGTCCTTTTGAATAGATATAAATAAATACTGAGTGTGCACTGGGTAGTGGTGCTCAGAAACCACACTAGAGTTACAGTCCAAAGAGGTTTCGGCACTCACAAACCTCAAACATGGGACGCCACTGTCAAGATATATTTAAAGCTTCATTTTATTGGCAAATAAAGACATCATCATCTTGCCTGACACGTTTCAGACACGGGTCCTTTATCAAAGGCTAAGGATTCTGAGAAAGCACTCTTACTCATATATCTTAAAAACCCACATGATCATATGACATCACTAACTTAACTAAATATATCAAACACATCTATCAGTGCTGTCACCTGTTGTACATCTCTTTAAATATCCTCAAACAGAGCAATCAATGTTAAACAAACCAGCTCCATAAATACACCTATATATCAAAAATGAAACACATGTCGCTTATAACATATACTATAATAAAGCCTACTCCTCTCTAAACAATGTTTAATTACTGGGCATATCATAGAATGAACATGAAAAAAGGGGAGGAAAGGGAAGTGGGGAGAAGGAGAGGAATAACAAGGAAAAAATTGAAAAAACTTGTAAACAAACATGAAATCTGGCTTAAAGTCCCAACTGGGATTTCTCAATTTGATTAATAAAATCACATGCTAAACGTACTAGTTCATGAGACAAGGTATATACAATCTGAGACTATTTTCTATTCTGCAAATAGGGGCATAAATCCAAATAACTGTTTAAACCTGGTAATATATGAGCCTTTAAAGAGAGAATCCCAAAATTCTCCCTTCATAAAACCTGGCTTTCAAAATCTCCCCCTCTGGGGTTGCGATTTACTTTATCTATGGCTACAAATGAAAACACATGCTGTTCTCCCTCACGACTCTGCATAATGTGAGCTGCTGTGGCATACTGCACATCTTTTTTCGCAATTGCACGTATATGCTCTCCCATTCTTGTTTTGAAGCTCCTAGTTGTTTTCCCAACATAAAAGATGCCTCAGCAACACATTGCCAAATAGATAATTCCCACTGTATAGCAAGTTGTAAACTGCTTAGATGTGTTTAATACATTTAGTTAAGTGAGTGATGTCATATGATCACGTGGGTTTTTAAGATATATGAGTAAGAGTGCTTTCTCAGAATCCTTAGCTTTTGATAAAGGACCTGAGTGTCTGAAACGTGTCAGGCAGGATGATGATGTCTTTATTTGCCAATAAAATAAAGCTTTAAATATATCTTGACAGTGGCATCCCATGTTTGATGTTTGTGAGTGCCAAAACCTTTTTGGACTGTAACTCCAGTGTGGTTTCTGAGCGCCACTACCCAGTGCGCACTCAATATTTGTTTCTATACTTCAGGTGAGTGAAACACATGGGTTGCGGGGAAGAAATAAGATGGGTAGCATTTGTTTTATTTGCACCCTTGGATGTTGGAAGAAATTATTTTATAAAGTAACCTTTACCAACCCGCATAAAACCTCGTGGTTTTACGCCACATATGCATTCCTGAAAGCTGTGAGAAGAAAGAATTTGAAATATTAAGATGTCTTTAGAAAATATACTAAATATGGTTTTCTCAGACACAGCAGGAACATCAAATGGGGGAGAAAATAACCCACTTGAATAGTAGAACAATTGCTTTTGACAGCGACTACAGCAAATCCTTTCTTAGTGGCAAATGGGACTGATTTTAATATAATTCCAGAAGCCCAGTCTTTACTAGTAGCGTTCTGAGGTTTGGAAAAAATCACACACCAGTTGAGACGGATTTACTGGAACTATACATATCTAGATGCTTACATTCAAGTTAAGTGAGTACGTTGAGGGTTAGCGCTTACAAAAGATCCCGCATGTGGCTCTGAAAATGAAGAGTTTATGAGAGAGTGGGAAAAAAAAATCCTTTTAGATGCAAGTACCAAGCTGGTAGAACTAATTGTTCCCTTCAGCAAAGAAAAAGAAGTACAACTAAGGGAAGAGCTAAAACAGCAGGAAGCTGTATTTTTAAAATTTAAAAATCATATGGGTTTTGATAGAATGAACCAAAAATTGAAAGACTATAACAAAATTGGACTATGATTTACAGCGTGCAAAACGCACAAAGTTCATTAGAGATAAAGGAGACTATGAAAGGGGAAATGTTGTTAACTGGAAAAAGAATACACCAAAGGGTATATTCAAGAAATCAAATAATGTTTCACTTGATTTTAGCACTGGCCAGAGTGACTCTGACAATGAAGAGGACACTAGTGGGTCTTTTTGTACCAGGGTCCACATACCTCTGATCCCCCTTCCCCGCATCAGAACAGGAATCAGAAATTAGTGAATCAGGACTATCAGTACCAGGCTCCCCCCGGCCTAGTTTTGCCACGCAGGAGTCTGAGATTGCAACACGAGTGAGAATTCCAAAGAGAGGCAGGAAGAGGACGAGACGAGGAAAGAGGAGGAATACAATGTGGCAGACGTAGATTTTTTCAGAATGGGGGAGATTCCAGGAACAGAAATCCTTTCAGGGGCGGGGATGGAGGAGGTAAGTGCATCTAAATTACAAATTGTTAATCTGTCTAAGCATATACTTACAGAAGAAGAAGAAGAGACAGTTTTGAGCAAAGGTTTAAGCTTTCCACAGACAGTTAACCTTGACCTGGTACAAACTGAAATAGACGTGAACTTAGCCTGTTTAAAATTGAATTTGAAAGTGTTTTTTTAGCAAAAGATCCCAGAACCAAATGAGTGGAGAAATAAATGTAGAATATAAGTTTAAAAACCCTTCCACCTTCTGCCCCCGTTGTCCAGCAGTATCAGTGTTTCTAGGACTGGTGCAGAATGACCTCAATAAACTGTCATATCAAAATAGATCTGCACAATTTAACAACTTAAATAAAAAAGAGAGAAAAGCTTTGGTAGACTTACAAGAAGATATGGATTTGATTATAAAACAGGCAGACAAAGGGGGAGCGGTGGTATTTATGGACAAAAAGGACTATGTACGAGAGGTTGGTTCTAAGACAGTTAAATAATCAGGAATTCTACCAAAAACTGTCAGAAGATCCAGCATGGTCTTTTAAATCCAGCATTGATGAATTAATTGGGGAAGCTTTCAACAAGAAAATAATTGACAAATGTACTAGGGACTTTTTGATTGTACAAGAACCTGTCAGAGCCACTTTCTATGTGCTTCCGAAGATGCATAAGATGCTACAGGATCCACCTGGCCGCACAACTGTAAGCGGCACTGGGTCATTAACGGAACGACTTTCACAGTATTGTGACTCCTTTCTTAAACCATTTGTCACAAAACAACCATCTTTCCTGAAAGATATCAAAGAAGTTTTGAATCTTTTACCATAGAAAGATTTGGGACTAGAGACACTATTAGTAACTATGGATATCCAGGCCTTTAACATCAACGTCCCCCAAGAGGGGGCCTTGGATGCAACAACCCATTTTTTTTTAATAAGAGTACTGATGTTGAAGGACAACCAATCCCCTTTATTTTAAAATTGTTAGAGAATGTTTTGAAATGTAATTTTTTTTGTTTGATGAAAAGATATACCTACAGATAAAAGGGACAGCCATGGGTGTAACATGTACCCCTTTGGTTGCCAACCTATATGTAGGGATGTGGGAGGAGCAGGTTATCTGGGACTCCCTAGTAAATGAGCATACAACATACATCAAACTTTGGAAACGTTACAGTGATGATGTTATAGTCATCTGGGAGGGGCAAGAAGCAATGTTTGACAGTTTTCTAACTTTTTTACATCAGACGAATCCACACTTAAAGTTTTCATATACAGTGAGTAAAGATCAGATTAATTATCTAGATCTCATGATTAGTAAGAATTTGGATTGCAGAGTAGCAAGTGACATTTATAGGAAAGAGATAGATGTTAATACAATTTTGGAAGCGAGTAGTTGTCACCCTCCACATGTGGTAGCAAATATACCGAAAGGACAGTTCCTGAGAAACTGGAGGAACTGTTCTGCAGAACAAGGTTTTGAGAGAGGGGCACAATATCTAGCAGTCAGGCTAATTGAGCATGGATACAGTGAAACAAAAGTTATGACTGCATGGTAAGAGGCAAAGAATCAGGAACGTAGATGTCTTTTGGAGGAAACAGTAAAAAGAACAGAAGAGAATGAGCGTTTTAATTTTGTGACTGGCTACTCAGCATAGGCGGAACAGTTAGAAGCAATTTTGAAAAGACATTGGCATGTATTGGAGGTGTAACCCAGTTTGCGGAAGCTATGCACAAATCCAATAAGAATGTGCTATGAGAGACTACCGATTTTGAAAGGTAGTCTTGTACATAGCCACTTCCAAGAGAAAAAAACAGGTACATGGTTACAACAACCTAAGGGCTGTTTTAAATTTCAGAATTGCATCTACTGTGACAAAGTTACCCAGACAAAAGTTTTTGTTAGGTGTAATATAGAAAGAGAATTCCAGATTAAACAGTTTACAACTTGCTATACAGTGGGAATTATCTATTTGGCAACGTGTTGCTGGGCATCTTTTATGTTGGGAAAACAACTAGGAGCTTCAAAACAAGAATGGGAGAGTATATACGTGCAATTGCAAAAAAAGATGTGCAGTATATCACAGCAGCTCATGTTATGCAGAGTCGAGAGGGAGAACAGCATGTGTTTTCATTTGTAGCCATAGGTAAGGTAAATCGCAAACCCAGAGGGGGGGAGATTTTGGTAATCTGGTTTTACGAAGGGAGAATTTTTGGAATCTCTCTTTAAAGGCTCATATATTACCAGGTTTAAACAGTTATTTGGATTTATGCCCCTATTTGCAGAACAGAAAATAGTATCAGATTATATATACCTTGTCTCATGAACTAGTACATTTAGCATGTGATTTTATTAATCAAATTGAGAAATCCCATGTGGGACTTTAAGCCAAATATCATGTTTGTTTACAAGTTTTTCAATTTTTTCCTTGTTATTCATCTTCTCCTCTCCCCTTCCCTTTCCTCCCCTTTTTTCATGTTCATTCTATGATATGCCCAGTAATTAAACATTGTTAGAGAGGAGTAGGCTTTATTATAGCGAAATGTTATAAGCGGCATGTGTTTATTTTTTGATATATAGGTGTATTTATGGAGCTGGTTTGTTTAACATTGATTGCTCTGTTTGAGGATATTTAAAGAGATGCACAACAGGTGACAGCACTGGTAGATGTGTTTGATATATTTAGTTAAGTGAGTGATGTCATATGATCACATGGGTGTTTAAGATATATAAGTAAGGGTGCTTTCTCAGAATCCTTAGCCTTTGATAAAGGACCTGAGTGTCTGAAACGCATCAGGCAAGATGATGATGTCTTTATTTGCCAATAAAATGAAGCTTTAAATATATCTTGACAGTGGCATCCCATGTTTGATGTTTGTGAGTGCCGAAACCTTTTTGGATGGTAATCTTTTTGAATAGACTCTATAGCAGAGGACAACTGGTGTGAGGTATGCCACATAGATGCTGGGTGACAGGGGTTGGGGGAGAATCCAGATGGGGGCAGGTCAACCAATAAAAGAACGCAAAATATAGACTGAAAATAAATAAATAAATTTTAGCTAGCCAGTTGCTTATTCTGTGATCTCAAGTGAGTCACTAGACCTTCCTGTGATTCTGTCACCCTCAACTGTAAAACCAGGCCCTACAAATAAGAGATTTACTCATCTCCATTGGGCTACTCTGGGGAAGTACTGTGAATTCTAAGACACTCATTTAGTAAGCCAGGATACATTTTTTGGACCACTTCATGTCAGAACAAAGAAATACTAGGTGCTGTGTCAGCGTGTGGTCTAAAAACAAAATACAATGGTAATATTAAATGCATGCTGAAATTGGAAAATAGAGTTTGTGTCGATGTTTTGACTATAGGTAGTCTTCAGGAGTTATCCAAAAGAGAAAAGAACTATGCTTCTTTTCTATTTTAGATAATTCCTGAAGAAGACCTGTGGTTGAAACATCAATTCTAGCTTAAACAGGCATTTAATTTTATCATTTTATTTTAGGCCACTTTAACTGGGATTGGGTTAAATGTTAATTTTTTGTAATTATGAGTTCACACATTAGGAATGGCAGACAAAAATGATTGATGCTTGCTTAACCAAAGTAGTGAAAAAAGTTACAATTATAAAACAAGGCGGTAAATTATTTGAAGGTTCTCAATAGTAATTTGTACCCTCAGGGCAAATATACTGTTTAAAAAAATTAAAGAAAACCAGATAAACATAGTTGTCCTGGAACAGATCAGTGATGTGGTTAGATCTGGGAGACCAGGACTCAGGACTTGCTGGCCACGGAATGGATGTGGTAATATATATTTTTTTATTTATTTTAGTTTTTGTTTACTGGTAAGTGCACTAGACAAATTCTGCCTATTTTCAGGCACGACCCAGGGTAGAGGGATACAGATGAATGGCAACTGGCTTTGAACCAGATTAAGCTGTTGGTGGTAGTTTTGTGAATGTGCTTTGCCACCTGGGACAGCGGGCTAGCTGCTCGGCATACAGTCACCTACTATCAACTGGTTGCTGAGCAGCACAGTTATCATTTAGAAAACTGTGCATTTACTCGTCCACTAATCCCACTAGCAAGACAGTCAGTGTGGGAGCAGCTGCCCCAGGGCAATAGGATAGAACAGACAAGGGAATAAATGAAGTGTGGAGGTTTTTATTCCGAGCTTGTATTTGATGTTTTGTTTCTCTCACATTAGCTCACCTCACTGGAAGGGTGGACAGAATGCTGGATGAAAGGAAGAAGACCTAAGCACAAACCAAAGAAAATACAACATGATAAACATTTAATTACTTACCCTGCCGGGGTACGTACTCAATCTTGATCTCTGCAAAAGGAAAGGAAATATTTCCATTAGAGAAAGGAAATATTGTGTAACTTTACACAGGCTTAAAGGAAACATTCAGTACCATTACACAAGGGAAAGTAAACATTCTGTAATTTCATATATTGGAAAAGTAATATTAGTAACTTTACACCAGGGAAATGAAACATTCAGTAACTTTACACACAGGAAACATAATATTTAGTAACTTTACACAGAGATAAAGGAAACTGTAAGTTTGCACAGAGGGAACAGAAACATATAACTTTACAGATGACAAGACAACCTTCTATGACTACACCTAGGGTAATGAAACATTCTGTAACTATACACAGAGGGAAATGAAACATGTTGTAACTTTACACATAGTAAACAAAAGATTCAGTAACTTAACTCATGGAAAAGGAAAAAATTAGTAGCTGTACATAAGGGAAATTATGTATTCTGTAACATTACACAAGGCATGATAAATATTCAGCAAGCAACTTTACACAGTGGAAAAGGAAAAATTCAGTAACTTTACACAGAGGGAGAGGAAACATTCAGTAACTACACAAAGGAAAAAGAAACATTCAGTAACTTTACACAATGGAAGAAGAAACATTCAATAACTTTATGCAGAGATAAAGCAAACAATGAAACTTTAGACAGGAAAAGTAACATTCAGTAAATTTACAGAGGGGAAGTAAATATGCTGTAACTTCATGCTGAGTGAAAAAATATTTAATAAATTTTAGTAGATGGAAAGGAAACATTCTGTAACTTTACAGAAAGAAAATAAGTGGTATGTATATGTGATGAGGGGAAGGAAACATTATGTAAGCTGATACAGAAATAAAGTAAACACAGTAACTTTTCAAATGGAAAGGAAATATGTTGTTGTATAGTGGGGAAGAAGGCATACTGCAACTGTCTACAAAGGGATAGGAAATGTCATGTAACTGTAACAAGGGGCAGTCCACAGATGTGGAATGGGGAAAGAACATTAATGACTATGCCATTTTTTCAATGCTACAGATCACAAAAGAAGGGTGGTGGCATTGCACCTTATATTTATTCAGTTTTGGGGGCTACTAATGTCACAAATAAAATAAGGAACATAGTCTGAATCTCTATAGGTCAGGCTTTTGCTATCTCATCCAAGTCACTTATCATTGGTCCCTGAGCAAGTCACTTATCATTGGTCCCTGAGCAAGTCACTTATCACTGGTCCCGGAGCAAGTCACTTATCATTGGTCCCTGAGCAAGTCACTTAACTTCCTTGTGCTCCCAGGTCACATCTGGAAACAAGCTTCAGCTTAGTGTGCATTTCCTAGTTAAATCATTTCCCCCTTTCTGCTACCATCCTCCAGAAACCCCAACTGATATCACAGCTGATATTCCTTCAGAAATTTTATCTGCCTGTAAATTGGGTGAGGTTGTCTTTCTATGTGATTTGAACCTATCGAAATAAACTTGGTCACACACTCTGCATTTAATATAGCAGGAAAACTGTTTATCACCACCTGTGAACAACTTAATATGCTCCAGCCTGTCTCAGGATCAACTAGAGGGTCAACCGTTTTAGATATAGTATTTACAACAGAAAATATAAATGTTCAAAATTGCAAAGTTGGCCCACCCCTGAGCAATAGCGACTATAACGTGGTCTCTGTTGAGGTGGATACACATACTGGCAGTACCAGTGTATAACAGAATTTTCCTTTATATACAGCAAAAGTAACTGAAATAATTAGCTATTAAAACTTAATTGACTTAACTTGGTAATAATGACATATATAGTTTGTAGATCTCACTCAAAAAGTAATTATTTCAAAAAGCAACAAATACATCCTGAAAATGAAGAAATTCAGAAAAATAACAAATGGACTTAAATGATTTTTAAGAAAGATAAAAAGCCTTGTCAGAAAGTAACAAAAACTTTATAAGACATACATGTCAGACAAATCCTAAGGAAAATGGGAAGCATGCCAAAAAAATAAAGAAAAGTGTAAAAAAAAAATAAAAAAGGGAAAGGAAGATATGGAATACAAATCAGCCAAAAATGCTTCAAAAAATAAGAGCAAGGTATTTTTCACATTGTAAAGCTGGCACTCTTGTTATTAACAACATAAGTATCAAGAAGCCTGAAGATATGGCTCATGCATGTAACAAATATTTCTGCAAAGTCTTTGTTGCCCCAAATGTTAGAACCCCAGTCTATACAGACATTAGTGCAGGTCAAAATATTAATAGGTGAATGGAAGACATAAGTATTAAGATTAAGAATTTAAAAACAAATTCTTCACCTGGTCCGGATATGGTATCCGCCCATATGATTAAAATCATGGCTGACCATGTGCTACTCCTTCTAAAGTTACTATCTGAAAAATCTGTTAATTCAGGGTGCATCCCCAGACCAACATAGTTTTACTAGGGACTAATCATGAATAAGTATTTGGTAGTTTTATGAGAAAATTAGCCATCTCTCGTATAAAAAGTTCTATGCGATGCCATCTGTTTAGATTTCAGCAATGCGTTTGACTTGGTTCCACATTGGCTGTTATTATAAACTTAAAAACACCAGCATAAATCCTGGATTCATAAACTGGATATCAAATTGGTTGGAAAATAGTTAGCAGAGGGTGATAATAAACGGGCATCTGTCACAAAGTGGCATTGCTTCAAGTAGCATTCCACAGGAGTCAGCACTTAGGTCATTCATTTTTCAAATTTTCATTGCAGATCTTACCACACAACTTAAAGAGCAGCTGACGTCTTCAGGACTACTTTAACAAAACATAATATTTAGACACAGTTCGGCTTATATTTCACGTTATTTCTATATTCATCCTCTCCATTATTTATTACTGGTGTAATCTGCATGGAAACAGGATCTTTGCTCCCGAAGATTTCATCTATTCCTGCTGCTTTCTCCCTACCTGAGGTTATAATGCACTCATTGTGACATCACAGTTACTCCCACGGAAACAGACTGTGATGTCACAACACAGGATTATGACCTGAAGCAGAGAGTAAATTAAAGAGGCAGATGAACTCTAAGGTATAAAGATTATGTATTCATGCAAATGTTCTCAGAAATAGTGCGGAGGACAAATCTATAGAATATATATGGAATACAAGCTGAATTGTACCTAAATATGATGTCTTTCAAACAGATTTTTAACTGCTGGTCTGCCAGATACACAGATGACAGTAAAATCAGGGGTCCCTACAAAACAATTACAGATATTATTAGCCTACAGGATGAAACAGACCATGGGCCAGATTTTCAAAGTGGATCTAGATTGACGTGCACTTTGGCAAACAACAACTTGCATCAAAAGCCAGTCTGACAGGGACCCTGCACCTGACTTTAGTACAGGAGGGATCCCAGCACCAAAGTCCACAGATTTACTGAACCACTCCTATGTACCAAACAAGTGGCATCCAGGAGGGGTTTGATGGAAGCTGTGATAAAAGCCAGTGTCAGTACCCTTAGGGAACCCCACATCCACAACTGCCCCCCTGGCAGTCACCACAGTGATGGCCTGACATGTGTCAGAAGTGGGGGGTCAGGATAACATTCTAGGCATGAAGCCATGAGTGCATTGCCATCTGTTGCACAGCCCAATAGTACTGTGGACAATGCAATGACAGGCACAAGTGGTGCTCCAGGGTGGCATGTGCCACATACAGTGTCATCAATCTGCAAAGGGGCCACCTGGGTGCTGCACTGTAACTTGTGTCACACAGCCCTAATTGGTAACATTCTGCATTTAGATGTCAACATAATCTGGCATATTGTGTTTTTTTTTTGGGGGGGCATGACTGGGGAACCATTAGGCCCTGTTCACATTGAGTATGGCTTTCTTGTACCATTTTTTAAAATGGTTCAGGTTTACCATGCTGCCACACTGGCCAAACCATGTTTAAACATGGTTTTGAAGCATGTCCACACTTGAGAGGAATCCCATGGTAGGGAAGCATGGTTTCAGAATGGTATACCATTAGAATGGTGAAAGAATTTTGTCACCACAATTAGGACACCACAATATGAATGAAAATAACAGGGATGATCTTGATTTTAGATGGCCCCTCAGTCATGCTGCCCTTTGCACCCACACAATGTTTACTCCCTGCGGTGCATGCCCACACTGGAGGAGGTTATATTTAGTTGTAATGAGTGCAGGGGGCAAAGCCCTCTGCAAAACATGATTATTTCCTGGGATGGGGCTTTGGTGCTATCCATCCTGGGAGCCACAATGCCTGGTGTAGAAATGCCATGTGGCATATTGCCTGTGTCCATATTGGTGTCAGCAAAATGAATGTTGCACTGACATGGGTGAACCTTTCAGAGACGTGCTACATTGTGTCTCACCAGCTGTCCCACTGTGCATTACAACTGTAAAACAGTGCATTGTAGGACATGTTCATGGCACAATGCAAGTCCCATCATGCATGTGGGCGTTGCCATACAGTTGATGAGGAAACATGACTGTGCCCACTGCTGCTAGAGTGTGGGACATGGACAGAGCAGGACCAGCCAGATAATCCTTGTTTGACAAGCTTGGTTGGCTTCAGTAACAAAAAAAAAGAACACAACTGCTGGGTTTTGGGAACTGTGGAGAGATGGGAGGAGGGAGGCCATCAGCAATGGGAGGGTCCGGGGGGGTACGGCTTGCATGAACTGTGAGAGGTGTACAGGTCTTGAGAAGCAGTGCATTCTGGCACCTCAGAGGACTAATAATGGTTGCAGCTCAGCTAATTTGGTACAGTCTCCTGTCCACACACTGTATTATCCATTTTCAGTTTCAAACTGTGTTGAAAACTATGCTAAAATCCTGATACTATCAGTGCTTAAGCATAGTTTTCTAACACAGAAAACATTACCAGTGTGAATGTGAACCATGTTTAGGGGTTCTTGTAATGTTTTCACATGCCTGTAATGTTACAGGAGCCCTAGTGTGGACAGGGCTTCAGTAAAGACATTACATGCGGGGTATTGAGCAGGGCATTAGACCAGCTCTGGCTGGTTTAACTCTAGAGTATGAGTACCAATGCCCATAGTCTGGGTAACAAGCTTCCTGAATTAGTGGCCTTGGTGGAGGAGGAAGATCTGGATATCGCGGCAGTCACAGAAACATGGTACACACAGAACCATGACTGGGACGTAAACATACCAGGATACACACTATCTACAGGAGGGACAGGGAGGGTAAAGAGGGAGGAGTAGCTCTCTACATAAGAGAAGAAATCAAAGCAACAGAACAAAAGGGTAAACAGGGAGGAGAAGAAGCACTGTGGGTCAATTTGGAGGCAGGCAATGGCACCACAATCCGCACAGGGGTTGTACATAACCCCCCTCAGGGAGAAATGGAAAGGAAATGATAGAAAGTATACTTAGAATGGCAGATAAAGGGAGATATTGCTGATGGGTGATCTGAATATGCCAGATGTTAACTGGAGTGCAGTTGCAGCAGCCACTTCTAAGAGTGGGGTTATTCTAGATGCCCTACAGGGGCATGCCTTAGACAACTAGTATTGGAGCCCACTCGAGAGAGAGCAATCTTAGACCTGGTTCTCTCAAATGGAGATGAAGAGATCACAGATGTAAGTGGTAGCCATCTGGGAACTAGTGACCATCGAACAGTATGGTTCACAATAAACACAGCAATAGAGTCAAGCCATACAAAGACAAAGGTACTGGATTTTAGGAGGGCTGACTTTGCAAAATGGGTGAGTGCCTAAGGAATGCACTAGTAAATGGGCAGGAAGGAGGGTGGAAGAATAATGGGAATAATAAAACTGCCATCACAGGGTAACAAGCCTTTGTGTAAAGCAAATAAAATGAAATGAGGTAAGAAACCACTATGGTTCTCAAAGGAAGTGGCAGTGAAGGTTCAAGAGAAAAAAAGCATTCAGGAAGTACAAGGAATCACAGAAGGAACAGGACAGAGAACTGTATCAGTTAAAGCAAAAGGAAGCTGGAAAGGCAGTCAGAACAGCAAAGGCCCAAACCGAGGAAAAGATAGCCAACTCAGTTAAGAAGGATAAAACCTTATAGGTACCTCAGGAGCAAAGGAAGACCAAGGAGGGATAGTGAGGCTTACTAAAGGGAGGGAGGGTGGGTAGAGGGTGACTGTGAAAAGGCAGAGATACTAAACAAATATTTTTGCTCAGTATTTACAAAGGAAGAGGGGGAGGTACCTAAAACAAACAGTAGAAACACTCTGGATACAGAAGTTAATACCAGCCCATTTACAGAAGAAAGGGTTCTGAAAGAACTCTTAAAACTGAAGGTGGACAAAGCAATGGGGCCTGATGGGATTCATCCCAGAATTCTAAAAGAACTAAGGGTAGAACTAGTGACACCACTGACTACCCTCTTTAACAAATCATGGGAGGATGGGGTGGTACCTGAGGACTGGAGGGCAGATGTGATTCCCCTTCACAAAAGTGGGAGCAAGGCAGAAGCAGGAAACTACAGACCTGTTAGTTTAACCTCAGTGGTAGGGAAAATGATGGAATCACTTCTGAAGGAAAGAATTGTTGCGTATCTAGAGGCCAGAGGGGCACAGGACCCAAGGCAGCATGGATTCACAGTGGGAAGGTCATGCCAGACAAATCTGATAGATTTCTTTGACTGGGTGACCAAAGTAGTTGATCAGGGAGGGGCTGTGGACATGGCCTACCTAGACTTTAACTAAGGCATTTGACACAGTCCCACACAAAGATTAATATACAAGTTAGCCAGCCTGGGAGTGGGTCCCAAGATGACAGCCTGGGTAAAGAATTGGCTGGAGAATAGGACACAGAGAGTAATAATAAATGGAGTCCACTCTGAAGAAAGGGGTTAGCAGTGGGTACTGCAGGGTTCAGTATTAGACCGGTCCTCTTCAATGTCTTTATAGCGTACATTGCAGAGGGACTGGGAGGAAAGATGTCTCTTGCAGATGACACAAAGATCTGCAACAGAGTTGATGCACAAGGTGGGGTGGAAAGGATGAGAAGGGACTTGGCAAGGTTAGAGGAATGGTCAAATGTATGGCAGCTTAGATTCAATGCTAAGAAGTGCAAGGTAATGCACCTGGGAAACAAAACCCAGGGAAGAGTACACAATGAAGGTGAGATACTAACAACAACAAAAATGGAAAGGGACCTGGGGTAGTCATATCAGATGACCTAAAGGTGGGCAAGCAATGTGAGAGGGCAGCAAGGAGGGCTGGGTGGATACTGGGATGCATGGAGAGGCATCACCAGTAGAAAACAAGAAGTTATTATCCTCTGTACAGACAGCTGGTGAGACCACATCTGAGTACTGCGTGCAGTTCTGGAGACCAATCTCCGCAAAGACATAGACAGGATGGAAGCTGTCCAGAGGAGGAACTAAAATGGTGCAGGGTCTGCACCGGAAGACATATGAAGAGACACTTAAGAAGCTTAATATGTATAGCCTCGAGGAAAGGAGGGAGAGGGGGGACATGATAGAAACTTTCAAGTACCTCAAGGGAATCAACAAAGTCCAAGAGGGTAGCATCTTTCAAAAAAAGAGGTGTGCAAGAACAAGGGGGCACAATTTGAAGATAGAAGGGGGCCGCTCAGAGGTAATTTAAGGAAGTATTTTTCACAGAGAGGGTTGTGGATGTATGAGAATAGCCTTCCAGAGGAGGTTGTGGAGTCAAAAACAGTGGTGGAATTCAAGCATGCATGGGACAGTCATAAGGCAATTCTAGGGGGTTGGGGTAGGAAGAAGTAGGCTGCTGGTTAACTAGGATCTGCAGCTTATCCATCAGGTAGGGAAATGGGCAGACTGGGTGGGCCAAGCGGTCCTTATCTGCTGTCAAATTCTATGTTTCTATGTTTAGCAGACCATGTGCCCTTTTGAGGGGAATTGCAAACTCCCAATTTATGGGATGCTGCCACACTCCCCTGGCACAAGCCCCCTTCCATCATGTTGCACAGGTGTGTCCTTTACAAGGATGGTGCAAGCCCCGCTAGCACAGGCAGCCCCTCCATGTGGTGCATGCCATGTCTGAAAATCAGAATGATGCATGGTGTGTCACAAGGTGCCCCTTGCACCACACCTTGTTGGTGCAAGCACTGTGTGCCATTCCTGACCTTTTGAAAGTCAGGCCACATATCTCTGTCTGGGCAGCTGAGAGGGAGTGATATTTCAACCATGACAAGTGCAAGATTATGCACATTGGTGCAAAGAATGAATCTCGTCCTTATTTTTATGGCTGTGGGTGGAGCCTACAGCCATTTTGCTTTCTGTAGCTCAAAACGGCTGATCATGGAACCTTCCATTGGACTTTTGGAAGTATTCTTCCAAAAGTCCAGCCGAGCTTGCAACACTCCACCACAATCGACCACTATGGAGTAACAGCCGCACTATTTTGGCTGTTACTTCAGCATTCTGGGACAAGAACTGAGAGGTGCATATGCGCAGCTCCACTGGCGCCACTATCTTGCGAATGTCATATTGCCAGTCACTGCAACTACGCAAGCACGAATGCTGTGCATGCACAGTTGCATCACTGCCACCATCTTGCAGATGGCACTCAGCAGCTCTGGCGGCACTAGCTCTCCAGAGCTTTGAAAGCTCATCACAGCCATATCAACTCAAGCTAGAGTTTGTTTGTGTGGGGAATTGCTCTCAGTAACAGTTAACCAAAAAGAGCTAGGGGTTAATATTACAAATGCTCTAAGCAACACAAAACAAACTAACGAAGGCATAGCAAAAGCTAACAAGATAGCTTGGACCATTCACAGAAACATTAGATCTAGGGTCCTGAATGTAATTGTGCCATTGTACAGAGCCTATGTTTGTCTGCATTTGGATTATTCATCTCAGCTTTGGTGTCCATTTAGAAAAAGGTATCTTAATCAATTAGAAAAGATCCAATGGAAAATAATGAAACACATTGCTAGCCTAAGGGACAGGTCATATCAAGAGAGGCCTTCTGAACTCAGTTTAATAACTTTAGAAACCCATCACTTATGAGGGGATGTATTCCTAATGCGTGGCATTATCGATGACCCTTATTTGATGAACAACATTGACACTGAATTTAAAGAGAGTAATCTGGAAACTAGAGGCAACCCTCTACAAGTGAGGGGACATAAATGTACCACCTTAAACAGCAAGTATTTTTATCCTCAGAGGATGGTCAATCCATGGAATTCACTTTCTCTTGATATAATCATTATTATACAGTGGGGTATGAAAATCGTGTAACCTCATTGGTCAAAACACATCACATGACCCTGGTATATCCTGTAATAACCCATGGCTGAGAAATGGCATTTATAAAAAAATACTCAAACATATTTAAAATGTATTTTACACATGGGTCCATTGTATAGTCGCAATAAGGTACTCCAGACACACCACACAAGGTGTGGGTAAATCCCCCAATAACCCACACCCTGTTGTGTCTTATTGCTTAAGTAACACTAAGCTCAAAAAACAAGCTAGATGAAGTTATTCTTTCAGGAGGCCAGTTACATGATTATGGGTAGCTGACAAAAGCATACATAGGCTAGCGCCTTTAGCTCCTAATTCCACCATAGTATGAACCATAGGGGACATTAAACATTTTGTAACTTTATCAGGCGAGAAAGGAAATACACTGTAACTTTATAAAGAGGCAAGTATTGGTACCGATAAATGTGTTACTTTACTCAGAGTGAAAATAAACTATCTGTAATGTTATACAGAGGGACTGGAAACATAATGTAACTTTACTCAGAGGGAAAGTTAACATCTAATTTTATGCAGAGGGAAAGGAGAGATTGTAATTTTTCACACAGTGGGTAATGAAATAAGAAAGTAGAGAGGAGGGACAGGAAACATTCTGTAACTGTACATCATGGAAAGGAAACATCCAGTCACTTTACACAGGGGGTAAGGAAACATTCTGTAACTTTTCACATGGGAAATGAAACATACTGTAACCTTGCCCAGAAGAAACAGAGGGTAAAGAAACATATAATTTTACACAGAGAGAAAGGAAACATACTGTTATTTTACACAGGGGGAAAGAAATATGAAACCAGACAGAAGGCTCAGGAAGCATTCTACAACTTTACAGCAGGAAAAGCAAACATTCAGTAACTTTATACAGAGGAAAGGAAGCATATTGTAACTTTACATGGAGGGGAAAGGAAACATTCATTTACTTTACACAAAGGGAAACAAACATTCAGTAACTTTACACAGAGGGAAAGGAAACTGTCAGTAATTTTACACGAGGGAAAGCAAACATTCAGTAACTTTACACAGAGGGAAAGGAACCATTCAGTAACTTTGCACAGAGGGAAAGGAAACATTTAATAACTCTGCATAGAGGAAAAGGGAACCTTTTGTAACTTTACACAGAGGGGAAGGAAGCACACTGTAACTTTACATGGAGGGAAAGGAAACATTCAATAACTTTACACAAAAGAAAGGAAACTTTCAGTAATTTTACACGTGGGAAAGCATACATTCAGTAACTTTACACAGAGGGAAAGGAACCATTCAGTAATTTTTCACAGAGGGAAGGGAACCTTTTGTAACTTTACACAGAGGGAAAGGAAACATGCATTTACTTTACAAAGAGGGAAAGGAAGCATTCAATAACTTTACACAGAAGGAAGAGAACCTTAAGTAACTTTGCACAGGGGAAGGGAAATATTCAGTAACTTTACACAGAGGGAAAGGAATCATACTATAACTTCACAGAGAGGGGAAGGAAACATTCAACAACTTTTCACAGAGGAAAAGGAAACCTTTTGTAACTTTACTCAGAGGGAAAGGAAACATAATATGACTTTTCACAGCAGAAAAGGGAATCTTTTGTAACTTTACACATGGGGAAGGAAACATACTGTAACTTTTTACATAGCAAAAGTAAAACTATAACTACACAGAGTGTAACAAAACCTTCTGTAACTACAGAGAGGGAAAGGAAACATACTATAACTTTACACAGAGGTAAAGGGAACATTATGTAACTTCACAAAAGAGAAAGTGAACATTTATTAACTTTTCACAGAAGGAAAGGAAACACTTAGTAACTTTACACAGTGGGAAATGAATCATACTGTAATTTTACACAGAGGTAAAGGAAACATTCAGTAACTTCACACAAGTGAAAATGGACATTTAGTAACTTAAAACAAAGGGAAAGAAAACATACTGTAACTTTACACAGAGTAAAAGGAAATCTTTAATTTTGCATTGAGTGTAAGAAAACTCTCGGTAACTACAGAGGTAAAGAAAACATTCTGTAAGTTCACACAGAGACAAATGAAGGATTCTATAATTTTACTGCAGGGAAAGCAAACATTCAGTGGCTTTACACAGAATGGAAGCATACTGTAACTTTATATGGAGGGAAAGGATGTATAATGTAACTTTACACAGAGGGGAAAGGACGCATACTGAAACTTTACACAGAGGGAAAAGATGTATACTGTAACTTTACACAATGGGGATGGACACATAATGTAACTTTACACAGAGGGAAAGGATGCATAATGTAACTTTATACACAGGGAACTATTGCATACTGTAACTTTACACAGAGGGGATGGATACATACTGTAACTTTATACAGAGGGAAAGGATGCATACTGTATGTTTACACAGAGGGAAAGGGTGCATACTGTAACTTCACACAGAGGGACAGGGCACATACTGTAACTTCACATGGAGGGAAAGGATGCATACTGTAACTACAAAGAGGGAAATGGTGCATACTGTAATTTTACACAGAGGAAAAAGTAAGCATGCTATAACTTTACATAAAGGAAATGATGCATACTGTAACTTTACGTGAAGGAAAAGTATGCATACTCTTAAGTTTACACTGAGGGAAAGGACACATACTGTAACTTTACATAGAGGGAAATGGTGCGTACTGTAACTACACAGAGGGATGGGATGCATACTGTAACTTTACACAGAGGGAAGGAATGCATGCTGTAACTTTACATGAAGGAAAGGATGCATACAATAACTTTACACAGAGTGAAAGGATGCACACTGTAACTACACAGAGGGAAAGTGTGCATACTGTAACTTTACCTGAAGGAAAGGATGCACACTCTAACTACACAGAGGGAAAGGATGCATACTGTGACTCTACACTGAAGGAAGGGATGCATACTGTGACTTTACATAGAAGAAAAGGATGCATGCTGTAACTTTACACAGTAGGAAAGGATGATTACTGTAACTATACACAGAGGGAAGCGATGCATACTGTAACTTTACATGGAGGGAAAGGGTGCATACCGTAACTACACAGAGGAAAAGGATGCATACTGTAACTTTACACTTACATGGAGGGAAAGGATGCATACTGTAACTTTACATAGAGGGAAAGGATGCATACTGTAACTTGACATGGAGGGAAAGGATGCATACAGTAACTTTACACAGAGGGAAGGGATGCAAACTGTGACATTCCATGGAGGGAAAGGATGCATACTTTAAGTACACACAGGGAAAGGACACATATTGTAACTTTACACAGAGGGAACAGATGCATACTGTAACTTTACACAGAGGGAAAGTATGCATATTGTAATATTACATGAAGGAAAGGATGCATACTGTAACTTTGCACAGCGGAAATGGATGCATACTATAATGTTATATGAAGGAAAGGATGCATACTGTAACTTTACGTAGAGGGAAGGGATGCATACTGTAACTTTACACAGAGGGAAGGGATGCATACTGTAACTTTTCATGGAGGGAAAGGATGCATTCAGTAACTTTACACAGAGGGAAGGATGCATACTGTAACATTTCATGGAGGGAAAGGATGCATACTTTAACTACACAGAGGAAAAGGACACATACTGTAACTTTACACAGAGGAAACGTATGCATACTATAATGTTATACGAAGGAAAGGATGCATACTGTAACTTTACGTAGAGGGAAGGGATGCATACTGTAACTTTCCATGGAGGGAAAGGATGCATTCAGTAACTTTACACAGAGGGAAGGATACATACTGTAACATTTCATGGAGGGAAAGGATTCATACTTCAACTACACAGAGGAAAAGGACACAAACTGTAACTTTACACAGAGGGAATGGATGCTTACTGGAACTTTACACAGAGGGAAAGGATGCATACTGTAACATTACATGAAGGAAAGGATGCATACTGTAACTTTACACAGAGGAAACAGATGCATACTGTAATGTTATTTGAAGGAAAGGATGCATACTGTAACTTTACACAGAGGTAAGGGATGCATACTGTAACTTTACACAGAGGGAAAGGATGCGTACTATAACTTTACACAGAGGGAAAGGATGCATACTGTAATATTACATGAAGGAAAGGATGCATACTGTAACTTTACACAGAGGAAACAGATGCATACTGTAATGTTATTTGAAGGAAAGAATGCATACTGTAACTTTACGCAGAGGGAAGGGATGCATACTGTAACTTTACACAGAGGGAACGGATGCATACTGTAACTTTACACAAAGGGAAAGAATGCATACTGTAACTTTACATGGAGGAAAAGGATGCATACTGTAACTTTACACAGAGGGAAAGGATACATACTGTAAGTTTATATGGAGGGAAAGGGTGCATACTGTAACTGTTTTTTTCATGCTTAAAATCTTTATAGAAAATGTAAAAAGAAATAAGAGTAAACAATCATAAATACATTACCATGTCAGAAATGGTCAATCATATAGATTTTAAGGTGAAATCACCTTCACATTGTCATAAACCAATACATATTAAAAAGCTTCTAAACAAAATGGCTATAATATTCCTAGGTAGCATTTTACAGAAATTAGAATGTAAAATCAGGTTCTACATATCTAAAAATTGATCTAATCGATCACTACAAGCAAACTCTTGCCTTTCATAACTCAGTCTAGTAATACTATCTTCTAACCACTCAGTCAGAGTTGGTGGGGAGATGTTTGTTTCCAACATCTAAGAATTATATTTTTGGCTGATATCACAGCAGCTAGTAACCACAACATATTATGTCTAGACCAAAATTTTAGATCAGAAGTGACACCCAACATTACTAATTTATCAGATGGTACAATCTTTTTGTTCAGATTTTTTTTGCAGGCTCCAAAAATGTCTTCCCCAAACTTCTGAATTAGTGGGCAAGAACAGATAATGTATGTAACCATCCCAGTACCATTTAAACTTCTCTCTCCAACAATCATTGGAGTTGGATATACCAATATTAAACAATTTATCTGGGGTATGGTGCCATCTGTGTACAATTTTATAATGT
Organism: Neoceratodus forsteri; assembly: GCA_016271365.2. NCBI lineage: Eukaryota > Metazoa > Chordata > Ceratodontiformes > Ceratodontidae > Neoceratodus > Neoceratodus forsteri. The sequence goes on from CM028133.1 coordinate 834,177,580, forward strand.
ACTAACCTGCATTTTGCTTCTTTACAGGCCTTAAGACTATTTACCCAGCTCTGATCCCAATCAGTCAGTGAAATTATAATACCTAACTCAGCTCCCCATTTTTGGATTAATGACTCAACCAGCTTTTCTTTAGACTCTATAACAATATTGTATATTATTTTGTAACCCTTATATGTGGAGAATATTTTATCTAGGGGTCAGTAGGGGGTAATGAAACTGAGACATTAATGTTTTCACTCAGAATTTTTCTGAGTTGTAAACAATTTAGTTCTGGGCAATTTGTATTCTCTGGCTATATCGTTAAAAGACAATAAGGTTAACGTGCTATGATCAATTAGGTCTTCCATGTAGCAAATGCCCCTTTCTATCCAGCTCTTCCATTCCAGGGTTTTGCCCTCACTCTGAAAGAGTCTATTATTCCAAATAGGACAGTACAGGAAAAAAGCCGGGTTCCAATCAAATGCCTTGGCAATCTTGGACCAGGCTAATGATGTGGCCTTTAAAATAGGGTGAGACTTGAGTTCTTTGGGAAGCTTGACAAATAAAATAACCTTTAGGATTTGCTCCTTTCAACAAACGTGTTTCAGTATGCACCCACCCAGGGGTCAGATTAGTGTCCTGTAACCATAAAGCCTGAATATTCTGTGCCACTAAAAGGGTGGCATGTCTTGTTCTGAAAGTTGGATCATTAAATCCACTCCTAATTCTGGTCTATTGTAACTTAAGTTTAGATATACATGCAGGTTTGTCCTCCTGTAAGTATTTTAGCAATACAAAATCCAATATCTTGTAAAATTTCTCTGGTAGTTGCAGTGGCAAGTGATGCAGCAGATAATATATTTTAGGGGGCAAGAATCTTGTTAATTACCTGTATCTTGCCCAGAAAGACAGAAGCATTGGATGCCACCTCTGTAAGTCTAGTTTTAGAGAGTCTATTAACTTATTAAAATTAAGGGTAATGATTTTTTTAATATCAGCACATAATTCTAGGGCAAGAAAAGTAACTGTAGAGGTAGCACCTTAAAGTTATATTGGGTAAGATCATTTGTGCTGGTTAGTTTTGAGAGTGGAAGTATCTCTGATTGTTCAAAGTTTATTTTAAAACCTGAAAATAAGGAGATTGCTTGGACAATATCCATCAAGGGGCCTAGTGTTTTACTTGGCTCCAAAAGAGTAAGCAGTATTATCATCTGCATAAACCATGAGATTGTTATACTTACCAAATCCCATGCCTTTAATCTCAATGGATGACTTAATTTTAATTAGTAAAGGTTCTAAGGCCAAGATAAACAGCAAGGGAGATAGAGGGCACCCTTGTCTGGTCCCTCTATGTATGTCAAATTTGTCTGAGAGCACCCTATTTACTTTAACTGTAATCAATATCTGATAATATAGAATTCCTACCAAACCACAAAACTGCTCCCTTAGATTATATTTGGTTAGAATGCTCTGCAGATAATCCCATTCCAGTTTATCAAAAGCTTTATTAGCACCCAAAGACAATAGGAATGGTTTGTCATTGGCATTCTTTGCATCATGTATAGTGTGGAGAACCTTTTTTATCAAGTCAGCACTATTTCAGCCTTTGACAAAACCCTCTTGATCAGAATTAATTAATTTTGGGATGAGATTATTTAGTCTATTAGCTAACATCTTCACTAGCAATTTACAGTCTAAATTGATTGGGGAGATCGGTCTATAATTGTCACATCTAGTGGGATCTTTGTTCTTTTTGGGAACACACTTATGGCTGCTTCCTGCATAGAGTGCAGTGTACCTGATTTGGAAGATTCGGTAAAAACTGTAATTAACAAAGGGGCAGTCTCCTGTATTGTTGCCTTACAAAACTCACCTGAGAATCCATCTAGGCCTGGTGCCTTACTGGCACGTGCTGACATTGTTGCTTTAACTAATTCATCTTTAGTAAAGGGTTTGTTAAAAGCTAGCTTATCATTCTCAGAAATAGAAGGTATCTTTAAATGACGTAAAAGGTAGTTGAGCAAGTCCTCATAATGAGGCACTTCCAATTCATATAATTTAGCATAAAATCAAAGTTTTTAGCAATTTGAGTCATTGAGTGGGTCACTATGTGCTTGTCAACCCCAACTGAGGCACTTTTTGTGGATTCTGTACTTTTGCACAGCCTATGAGCCAATAATTTTCCTTGCGCTTTGCCAGATTCCCAGTACTTCTGTTTTAGTCAGAAGAGTGCAAATTCTGCTTTGTGATTATATATGGTGTTTGTAGCATACTTTAAACCCACTATTTCTGAGAACAGTTGTGAATCTGAACTTAAAGATTGTACATATTGGGTCTCTTTTAGTTTGATTTCTTTTTCTAAATTGTTCAGCTCATCATTTTGCAATTTTTTCTTATGGCTAGCATAAGAAATAATACAGCCTGTCATGTAAGCTTTTAAAGCATCCCACAAAACACCATTGGATACCTCCCCATTGCCGTTTAACTCAAGAAATTGTGTAATTTCTGCATTTAACATTTTATTAAACTCATTATCTTCCAGTAGACTGCTATTAAATCTCCACGTCCCCTTGGTTTCAGAGATGACTTCTAACTGGATTCCAGCCATCACTGTGGCATGATCCAAAATGAACATGTTCCCTATGTTACTACTTTTCAAGCCAACCAGTAATTGCTTAGAAACAAGTATGTAATCTAATCTACAGTATGAGTTATGTCTGCAGGATCTAAATGTGAAGTCCCTGCCCTTAGGATGCATTACTCTCCATGTGTCAATTAGGCCTAGTTCCCCAAATAATTTGTTAAAGGCCTTAGATGAGTTTATTTGCTCAGATGACATTTGTGAGTTTCTATCCAAGTAGTTATCCAGTGCAGAGTTCATACCACCTGCCACAATGAGAGATTTTGTATTAATTGTCCCCAGATTGTCCGCCATAGTGGCAAAGAAAAAATCCTTATTGACATTTGGGGTGTATAAGCAAACCAGTGTGACATGTACCCCATCAATCTGAGCACTAATAATAGTAAATCTACCTTCTGGATCTTCTAGTTTGGACTTGATCACCAAATTTACGTTCTTATGTAATAGGATACAGACTTCTCTACTTTTTAAATTAAATGAGCTCCCCATTACAGTACCCACCCAGATCTTCTTAAGTTTCAGTAACTCCTCCCCCATTAGATGCATTTTCTGAATGAATACTATAACTTCAAACAGAGGAAAAGGATGCATACTGTAACTTTACATGAGGGAAAGGATGCATACTGTAACTTTAAACAGAGGGAAAGGATGCATGTGGTAATTTTACACAGAGGAAAAGGATGCATACTGCAACTTTACATGGAGGGAAAAGATGCATACTGTAACTTTACGCAGAGGGAAAGGACATGTACTGTAACTTTACACAAAGGGAAAGGAATCATATAACTGGACAGAAGGAAAAGGAAACATTCAGTACATTTACACAGACAAAAGGAACCTACCAGGTCATAATATTGTGGACAATACTACGCACATAAAGACTGTGCTGCCACTACTGCATGTGGGTTACAGTGACAGGGGAATTACAGTGACATAAAGTATCACTGCCCCCTGATGCTCACCAGCAACAAGGAAGTGGATGTAGTCACTACCAGTTGGGTGCTCAGTCAAGTCATTCCCATGGTAGAGTGGCTAGAGCACCTGACCCAGCAGTAGATGGGGTTGGGGGAAGTGGTTTGATTCCCTTATACTGGGTTCTTATACTGGGCAATAGAATGGCAGGAGGCTTGTTTGCCCATAGTTATCATTCTACACATCTGTGGGCCATTATACCAGAGTTTTCTAACAACCATCTCTCTCTACTGAGTTTTTGAATGCTTCAGCTGAACAGCTATCAATACTTTTTGATGGCAATCCATTCCATAAGCTACCTGTTCTAGTAACACATGAGAAATGCCTAGCATTATTTTTAGCCATTTCCAACTTAATTTGCTTTTTATGTCCTCTCAGATCATCCAGTTTAACTTGCAACATAATCCCGATTTCCTTGCTTTGCTCATCATCATTTATGATCTTATGCATTGCCATTAAATCCCCCTCTAGTTCTTCTCTGCTGTAAGGAATACAGGCCTGTTTTAAGTAATCTGCCCTTGTAACTATATTTGCTTAAGGGTCTTACTATTTTAGTGAATCGCCTCTGGATCCTTTCTATTCTATTTACCCCAATGTATAGGGACTCCATAGTTGCGAACCATAACCTAGATGCGGTCTTATATACATGCTATAAAGTGGCATCAAACATCTCTCACTTTTGTTGACAAAACTCCTTCTTGTGTTTTTGATCATTAGGTTGGTTTTCCTTATAACAGAATTTCTATGGTTCCTAAAACACAAATGTGTCATCCACCCAAATGCCACAGTCCTTCTCTAGTTTAGTTATTGATAAGTCTTTAGGCTATATTTTTGTGGCATATTAGAGTTCCCCACATGCATCACCATGCATTTGTTGACACTGAAAGGCATACCATTTTCCATTGAACACCTTTCAAGCTTTTCCAGGTCTTGTCTCGTGATCTGCTACTGTTTTGTCATGGCTACAGGCCCACCCAATTTAATATCATCTGCAAATTTGATAATTGTATTATGTATAGTCATATGTAAATCACTTATAAATAGGAAAAACAACACAGGACCCAACACAGATCCATGTGGAACCCCACTGTGCACTGTAATTGGTTCAGAATATTCATCCAGCAACCTTACTCTTTGTGTCCTGCCCTCCAACCATCAAATAATCCACCTAGTTAGTCCACTATCTAAACCTATATCTATCAATTTCTGTATCAGTCCATTATGTGGAACCTTATCAAAGGCTTTTTGGAAATCTAGATTCAGTATATCCATGGGAATATTATTACTCACTTCACTATTTATATATTCATAAAAATGTAGTAGGTTTGTACTACATCCCATTTTTTTCTTGAAACCATGTTGCATACTAGCTACAAAGCCCAAAATTCTTAAGTTTTCTTCTATCTTTGTCTTGGTGATTTTGCCCAATATAGCTGTCAAGCTTACAGGTCTATAATTAGATGTTAATGCTCTATCTCCCCTTTTTAAATAATGGGATTACTTCTAGGAAATCTTTTGTTTACAATTATATTTCTTGTCCTTGTGCCCACACCCCCTCGGAGTTGATTATTTATAGTTCCAGGGGGGTTTGGGGGGTGCTGGGGGTGAAGCCCCAACAAAGCACAAGAAAAACAGTCCGGTGTTGCCTGATGCTGTATCGTGCTGCGCAATCACGATGTGTGCAGTTTTGTCTGTGACATTATGACCCCGTGCCCAAAAGGAAACATCCAGTAACTCTACGCAGAGGGAAGACAACATGTTGTAACTTTATGCAGAGAAATAGAAACATTTGGTAACTTTACAGAGGGAAATCAAAGGTACTGTAACTGCAATGAGGGAAATGAAAGGCTCAGTAACTTCACAGAGGACATGGATTCATGGAACCAGGAAATGATTAAGCAGACTGACTAGACAGTTAGACAGAGAGGAAACAAGGGACAGACAGCTGGAGAGAAAATTTGCAGGTGTATAGACAGACCCATATGAAAAGCCAGCCACTGACATAGCGGTAGCACTACCGCTCATGATGCTGGTAACCTAGGTTCAGAAACAGACTCGAGGCATCAGAGGGCCAGCCAGAGGGAGGAGGATTCAGCATCCACAGGACCGCTATCCTCCAGGGGGTGGGGTGGGAAAGAGCTCAGAGTGTGACTTACCCCTGGCAGAAACCAGGGGAGACACAGCTTGAGCTACAGAGGTGGGGGAGATGTGGCAGATGTCGGTGCATGTGCCTTGATGTCAGCGCACGTCACGTCTCCCAAGGGAATAAACAAGAAAACACCCAATCATGCTGGATGACCACTGCAGTGACTTAGGGACCTACTAGAGGCCGGATTTTATTCTGTCTGGTTGATGGGCTCCCCACCCCCTGCCATGGAGAGCATAACCATGGGGGACTACAGGAGACGGTAAGTCCTGAGAGAAACTGGGGTGACAGGGTTGGGAAGGTCAGTGAGACTGTGGGCTGGCCAGGATAGAGGAGAGAAAAAAAAAAGACCCATGCAAGGAGAGTTAAGAATGTGAACAATAATGAGAAGTGGATCTATATATATATATATATATATATATATATATGTGTGTGATATACAATAGTCTCTGAGGAAATATCACTGATATTCCCCCTCCAAAGTGCAGTTGTGACCTCATGAGTGGCGGTGCCACGAGTGAGATCACAAGGTCAAACTGCACTCAATAATGATGATATTCAGCAGACCCACTGCATATTTAATTTACGTAATGCTTATTTGTTTTTATTGTGTCTGTTTTCCTTTTCTTTTGTTTACAATATATTTTTAATGTTTTTTTTCTCTGTGCTGTTTTATGGCATTGTTGCTGTGGCCCGACTGCAAGCAGTAGTAGGTAAGGACACTAGTGTGGTAGCTAGGGTCCCTTCGTGCTGCTCTTGCAGTTTTTTGTGGGCGGGCTGATTAGGTTTGGGAAACATGGCAGCAGTTGCTCCCGCTTAGTGAGGTAGCCAGGTTGTGGTGTGATAGTTTTTTTTTTACGTTTTATTTTGTTGCTCCCAGTTTACTTTTCAATCATTTCGTAGCTGGCTGATCCTGCCTTTTGTTATTCAGATATCCTTTGGGCTTCACAGGTGGTTGTTGCCGATTACCGATGCTGAGGCAGTGTGAGGCAGGAAGTGGATATCCGGGCTAGGAACAGAGGAAGGTACTGCACTTTTTTGTCCTGTTTTTTTTATTAATCTGTGAGGTTTTTGCTATTAAGGTGATGCTTTGGAGTGTTTAAAGTATGATAAAAAAGAAGGGAACCTCTCAGTGTGAATGCCAGTTTCACACTAAGCAGGTACTGAGTTGGAGCTGGACAATGAGTGAGTGAATTTGCGGTCGTATACATGGGGTGAGCTCTTGTTGACTGCAGTTTCTGCCAGTTTTCTGCTTAAGTTACGTGCTTAAGTGCAGATAGTGCCTCCCAGTGACCTACTGTGTGAATAAAAGACCTACAATGAGGAAAAATATGATATTCTAGCTGTATGGCCACCCTGGAAATTATTTATTTGTTTGTTTATGTATTTATTTAGTTTTTGTTGACCGGGTAAGTGCACTAGACAAATCCTGCCTATTTTCAGGCACGACCCGGAGGAGGGGGATACACTGTTGGTGGTATTCTTAGTCAATGAGGGAAATTTTGGCTAGGGCACTGTGGAAATTCCCCTACTATTTTTGAGAAGTGCCATGGGATCTTTGACATCCACCTGAACTACCACCAGAACAGGCAGGCGGGACCTCGGTTTAATGTCTCATCTGAAAACGGCTACATATATATATATATATATATATATATATATATATATATATATATAGCAAAGAAATATGTTTAATACTTCATTAGGGTTGTTTCACAGTGACAAAAGAGGAAATTTGGTGTTAGAGGGTTGCCACCTTGCACCCCATGCCCACCCTTCACAACAGGCGGCCCGGGGTGTGCATTGAGGTCATTGACCCTAACTCTCACCCCCATTTCATGTGTAAATAAGCTGCAGTGGTGCAGTATAGGAGAATGGGGTGAGTTTGGCCTGATGACCCAACGCCACCCCTGATGCCTGCTGGTGGGGGCAGGGCAGAAGCGAGAGCGGGCAACTCACACTTGTCACTGTGGAACAACCTTAACTGAATGCATTAAATGGATTTTGCCATGAATTTCCCTTATTTTTGAGAATGTGCACTATAAATAGTGAATGGTATGTGGTGGTGGGAGCACAGGGCCCCACCATGCTTCTCATTTATGCACAATAACCCTAGCAGTAACGGTAACGCTAACAGTAACAGTAACAGCAATGGTAACAGTAATCCTAATGGGAACGTTAACGCTAACAGTAATGCCAACGCTAACAGTAACAGTAATGAGAACAGTAATGGTAACGGAAATGCACTTGCAAATGGTAGTGCAAACAGTAATGAAAATACAAATGGTAATGGTAGCACAAATGCAAGTGGAAATGGTAATGCCAATGGTGACACGAAAGGAAACAGTAATGCAAATGGTAATGCAAGTGCAAAAGCAAATGGAAATGGTAATGGAATGCAAGCATGAACACAAACACAGATGGCAGTGCAAATGGCAATGGAAATTAAAATGGTAACAGTAACGCAAATGGAAACGAAAATGCAAGTGCAAATACAAACAAACTATAACACACATGGTGATGCAATTGGAAATGCTAACGAAAATGGTAACAGAAATGCAAATGGTATCACAAACGGTAATGCCAATGGTGATGCAAAAAGAAACAGTAACACAAATGGGAACACAAACTCAAGCACAAACACAAATGGTAATGCACACAGTGAGGCAAACGGTAATGGAAATGCAAGCAGAAATGTAAATGCTAACGGTAACAGTACCACAAACAGACACACTTTGTGTCGTTGAAAGAGGTGCATCCAGAAGCACAGTGAATACAAAGAATGTGGGCATACTAGTGGCTCTCAGACAGGAAAATGAGCACTTGGAATACTAAATTGCTTATATCTCAGGAACCATACGATGTAGAAAAAAAATTAAAATCTTATATTATTTATGACTTTCCAGGTTAGTTTTGTACTTAGCCCCCCAGTGGAACTAAAAATGTTTGCGATGAAAAGTCCACATCTCGAACCGTTTTCGAGATACGGGACCTGAAAGGCACGGCGGACGCCGTAATGTTATCCAATAGGAAAAAACTTCAACTTTGGAATGCTGTAACTTTGCAATCCTGTTATATTTTAGCACCAAACCTGAAAAAGGCACATCTGCGTGATTTTGGCTTTCTTCCCAGCAAATTTCAGCCCAAAAGACTAAACTGTTGTTTTGCAGCAGGGTGGCAAAGATTTCCCTATTGTTTGGGGCATAGTGTCACAAATTACTTTTGCAAATCACAACACTTTCGCAACAAGAAATCACGAAAGTGTCACATTTATGAAAGTACTTTGTGACACTGCTTTTTACAAAAATTTTAAAAACATATTTCTGGGGTATTTTACCCCCTTAAAAAGACATGGCTAGCATCCTCAGTGCTCGACTAGGTGAACATAACAAGAATTGTGTCCCGACAGTGTCCCAAATTTAAATGCCAAGCATTTTTCTGACCACCAACTGAAACAAAAGTGGCTGAATCATGAAAGTAAAAGGGTCGTTTGCAACACTGAAAACTGCATTTGTGACACTTTTGCATAGTCTAACTTTTCCCATAAACTATAATGGGATTCAGTGTTTTTTGAATAACTTTTGAACAGTTTAATATTTTCTCACGAAATTTTTGAAAGGCACATCGGGGACCCTGGCTGCATGTTCTCTGACGTTTTTGAACTAATCATGCAAACCATGTGGGCTGTAGGTGCGAGCAAAGAAATGTGCAAAACCCAGTAAGTTATGCGTTTTTTGGTGCTCTGTAGCTCCACAACCATACATCCGACCATAACAAAGCTTGGTAGATCCAGAGATCCATGGTACCAGACAATGCATTCCAAATTGCAGGCAAATCTATCATACAGTGGCAAAGTTATTAAAGTGCAACATTTCAGATTTAACCTTAAATGGGGAACTCAATCCTAACTATAGTGGCACTACCATGCCACTATAATATATATACCTATATCTATATATGTATATATATATATATATATATATATATATATATATGTATATGTATATATATATATTAGTGAGATGCGAATAGGAGCTAGATAAAAATCAATGAATCAGTGTGGGACTGATGTCATGGTGTTCTATTAAACTTTAGACTGGTCTGGAGAACAGAGATAAAAAGGGGGATATATAGGTTATAAGGTAGATAGGTCAACAGACAAAGGAATCCGTAATAAACAACCCCACCATAAGATTATTATATTCAATAATTGAATAATCAGAGATTGTGGCTTTAACGTGAAGTGTACTTGCTCAAGTAACAACTGCATTACATTGTAGTTAGTATGAGTCACTTGAAATGTATGAAATAGTACAAGATCTGCATTAAAGTTACTTAAAATGTACTGGCTAATATAACAGCTACACATCAAATTAACAGAGGAAGTCTTCGGATAGGTTACTTCAAGCACACGGGAAATTCTAACAACTGTATTTTTTAGTTAAAATGGGCAGCTTGAAGTATCTTCAGCCTTGTCATTTACGAGAGCTGGGATATGTACATTCCTTTGTGTACCCATTTCAGTTGAGTGGCTATTACTAAACTACATACTGGTCAAATAGAGACTTCTCACTGGCTGAGACCTTGTTTAATATTGATAATAACCATGATATACTGTAGTCACAGTTATAAAATGTTATTCTGATGCTGATTAGTCAGTTCAGTGGTAGGGCTACAGCTCATGATGCCAGTGACCTGGGATTGGGAAGCAGTTTAGATCATCAGATGGATGGATGAGGAAAGGAGGATTGGGCATCACAGAGGATGCAGTCCTTCTCCAGGGAGGGACGGTAGCTGCATTCCCTGCAGCGCTGCCATCTGAGTGACCACAGATGGTACTGCAGCACTGGGCAGAGTGGGAGGGAGTGCATCAGTTGGGTGAGTGGCCTGTGCCCTGTCGAGCATGTCCACTGTCTGCACCACTAGCTTGCTGACATCCTAGAGGGATGGGAGAACATGGAAAATGATCCCAGCACCTGCAGCAATTGACCCTGGTATATCCAAGCCCCACTCCACTGCTGGCAAGGCCTTTTGACTACACTGAAGACTCAGGGGTAAATCCCCCCCATCCCATCCTCATTTGAAAAGTAAGCCATGGAGGAAGGCAATCACAGGTAGGACGGCAGGTGGCCAGGTGAGTTTTGGGAGCTCCTGAGGAGACAGGTGCTGCAAACGGGAAAGGTCATTAAAAAATCCCCCACAAAATTTTATTCTATTCAACTTCCAAAATCAATGAAGGATCCATTACATAATATAAAAAAGGCTCTCCAGAGATGTGATTCATAGCAAATATCACTAATTAGGGTTGGAGGCATTCAACTCTGCCTCATGCCTCACCATGTTTTTAAGAAGAAACGCTATACATAATGGATCACACCCTGGTGTGCTCTTCTGGTGAAGCCTAATCAGCCTGCCCTGCACAAGGATCTGTATACCCATGAGAGTGTATACTTATACAAATGAAAGAATAAAATTTATTTTTTTACAGGTATTAAAATTGTTAGGGTATAACCCTATTTACAACAATCTCCTGTACAAAACATACTAAAATACAAACATTTAACATATAGCATATAGTTACTGTCACTTGCATATTATAATTTCAGTAAATGCTTTAGCTTAAAAACATACACAAATGTGATGTAAATAATTATTCAAAATTTTTTTTAAAGTACATCATCTGGTATATTGATTTATAGCACCAGGTTAACCAAATATAACTTCTTTTCTCTTCAGGGTGCAACAACCCAATTTCTCATACAGTATACCATGAAGTATTCCATGTTTACTCTTTGTTGCAAATGTGCCCAATTTATAATAAAGTTGATTTCATTTTTTTAATTCAGTTTTGTTAGCATTTCTATATACTATCAGACAATACTCTCAGGAATCATCATGCGATTCATAATTTTCTTTCTTGTCTCAGTTGTTAAACAGTTTGCTACTCTTCTTAAGCCCCTAGTTTTTTATTTATCTTCTTGACTATTGATTGTATGTGTTCATTAAATTTCAGTTTGCTGTCCACAATTACTCCCAAGTATTTATAACTGGTTGCGTTTACTACCCTGAGCCTGTTGCCAAACCTCACATCCAGGGTCCTGCTCTGGAGTTTTCTATTGCCAGGTTGGAAATATAGGCATTGTGGGTTTTTTTATTTAACAATAGGCCTGATGTCTCAAACCAGGACTTCATACTATTCAGATCTTCCTGGAGTTTTTGTTCCAACTGTAGGTAACTGCACGAGGACGCCACCAGTATGGTGTCATCAGCGTACGGACGCACCCCACAATTTTTGATGTTCCTTTCCAGAGCATTCATACAAACATTAAAAAGCAATGGGCCCAGGATGAATCCCTGTGGTATCCCCCCAAATTACCATCTTCACTTGTGTAACACAAATACCATTAACCACACATTGTCTCCTATTAGCTAGGTACGATTTAAACCAGTGCAGTGGTTCTTGATGTACACCTAGCTGTAACAATCTCTGCAACATTGTCTGGTGGTCAACCAAGTCAAAGGCTTTGCTGAGGTCCATGAATACCGCCCCCATCTCCCTCTCCTGATTCATAGAGAAAGCAATCAGATTGTTAAACTCCATAAGGGTGGTACCCGTGGACCTCCCAGCCCTGAACCCATGTTAAGCAGCAGACAATAATTCATGATCCTCCAAGTAGTAATAGAATTGTCTATGTACCAACCACTCAAAAACTTTAGATATGGTTGACAGCAGTACTAGGAGTGTGTAATTAGAAGGAGCAGTTGGTTCTCCTCCCTTATATACTTGAACCACCTGACCTGTCTTCCAATTTTCTGGAAAAATCCCACTGCACAGGCTCCAATTGAACAGATATGTCAATGGAATATCCAGTATATCTGCTCCCATTTTAAGAAACTTTGGTTTTATATCATCAAAACCTCCTGCTTTATTGCACTTTAAGTTCCTCAACTCCTTCTCAACCTCCTTCACTATCAATCTTCTAAACCTGAAGGAGGGATGAGAAGGTTTAGATTGTTTTGAGGTTGCTGCATCTCTCCCTTCAGGCGTTTTTACTAATTCTGCTGTCATTATATCTTCAGTGTCTCTCCTAGGAGCAGCTATATTTACATCTGGAAGATTTATGAAGTAATCATTTAACACTTCCACTATGTCTTCTTGTTCCTGGATCAGATTACCATTTTTTAATAGTAGAATCTGATTGGCCCCAGTCAGTGGTTGTTGAACGTTTTTACCACATTTCCAAACATGTTTTGGATTATTTGACCACTCAAAATTACTTTGTGGTACCACTTTTTTGCTTTCTTGATGTTCTCTGAACACTTCTTTTACCATGTTTTAGATATATTCCAATCTTCTGTACTTTTTGTTCTTCTAGTTTTCTTCTATTGCCTGTTTTTTTTTATCATTGTCTGAGTTATGAGTCTATCCATCATCCAGGGTTGAGTCTTAATATCTATTTTTCCCATACTTTTGGGGCATGTTTTTCTAATATTTGTATTAAAGTATTTGTCAGATCTTGTATGGCTAAGTTTATATCAAGTAGAAGGTACATTCTGTCCCACTAATTAAAATCTAAACTATTTCTGAATCTGTTTATGTTAAAATACTTTGTCTCATCCATTTGAATTTTGGCTCAGTTCTACTGTGTCATTCCCATTTTATCATACACATAACTGGATAGTGATCACTTAAGTTTTGGGGCATTACTTTTAACTCAAGTATATCAATACCTTTGGAAATAAAAATTAAGTCCAGGATTGATCCTTGAGTCAAAGGTTGAGAGTCTAGTGGGTTCCTCAATTATTTGTGTTACTCCCAATGGGCCAAAATAAATTTCTAGTTTATGACTCCTGTTTTGTCCTCATCCTGCTTTAAAGTCCCCATAAGTATCAATGTTGAGTCTTTTACTAGGTCAGCTATTCTACTTTGTAATAAGTCAAAACCCTTCAGCTTAGTTTTTGGTGAGGCATAAATTGTTCCTTTTACTAGTTTAATTGATACAATTTATATTAGCAGGCAAGACATTGTTTCAATACTTTCAGATAAAATGGTTTTAAAACTTCCCAAGTGTTCCCCAATGTACATCATTACTCCCCCCCCCACTTTATCTATCTAACCTTTAACCTTTGTAGTTGTTAATTTGAACCTCCTTGTTTTCCACTCCTTCATGTAGTGACATTTCAATTAATTCCATTGTGTCTGTCTTCTCTTATTGCATCCATACCCTTAGATCATCTATTTTTGGTACAACACTACCTGCATTTTCTTGTATAATTTTTAAAGTTGTAGATTTGCCAAGCCCTGGATTTGTCTCTGCCCCCCCATCGCCAACAAAAGGGCCAAAGATGTCCTACTCATTTTCCACCTTTCCATTTATTATTGTTTTAACCATATGTACATTTCCTGTAAATAAACTATTAAATTATTTAATTTACTAATTTTTCTGTGACCTCGAGTGATGTTAATACTCTCATGGTACCTTATTATATTCACTTCATCATCATATGTACTGAAACTAAATAAATTGAATATTTCTTCATTCCTGTCCTCTTTTTATGGATCCTGCACACTGCTCTTCATGCAAACTGCAGGGCTCTGAGATCTATTGAGATTCCAGTATTTTACAAAAAGATTGTTCCTGCAGACATGCATTCCACTGCCTCACAGACAGGCAGAGACTAAACATAGGTTGTGCAAACTGCACTTAGTCTCAGGAGGGCGGCAGAAGCAGTGAGAGGCAACATTGAGTTCTACTCAGCTCCTTACAGAGTGTGAGTTATTCAAATCTCCCTTGGCTGATCCCTGGCCATAACATCAGCTTTGGGCAACTCGAGGTTGCAGCCTGAGCAGCACTATGTAGGTAATGTTGGGGTGGGGGATGGCAGGGTCAATCTCTTAAAAGTAAACAACAGTATTTCAAAGTAAGGAAAATGTTCTTTATGCACATAAAGTGCAAACTGGGGGCAGTCCCGTATTTAGGTGTAGGGCCTTACTAAGTGGATTTCCTGTTTTGAAACATAGCATCTGCATTTCAGGTTAACATAGGTTACTTGAAGCATATGGTATCATGTAATTACTGACTACAGGTAAGCTAAATTACAAATGGATAACCATGGTGTAATTCATGGTTATAACAGGATGGTTATAATGACAAGCCTGAGACTGCTGAGAGCTGTCAATTAAAGTACAGCAGCCTGAGCACACTCAGTATAAAACTGCACAAGCCAAATTGGAGAGTGGAAACCATCAAAGCCAGCGACAAACAGAAGAAGCTGCCCACTGCTTTATTGGGTCTTGGACTCCAAGACAGGTAGCAGAGCCAGGACTGGACTTTCAGGAGTGTCACTGACCCAAGAAAGGATGTTTTCCATCCCCATGACTATTAGTGGGGCTGGGAAACAGGATGAACGCGACCCTCAGTGCCAGGACAACACCCCAAAAGAGCAATGCAAGAAAACAGAGGTCAGTAAAGTCAGCAATTATAAAAAAAAATGAACAGGATATGGATAAAGGTTGTATTAAGCTTTTTTTTTTTTACATATACCCTCTGTGCATGATGCCTTGACAAAACCTTCATGCTTTGGTTGTGTGTAAAAAAAAATACAGAAGCCCTCCCATATGATATTCTCTATATACCAACTGCATGTCTAATTACCAGGGGCTAACAAAAGTAACTGTACCTCAAATTTAGTAGACTTAAATGAGTTTGTTTTTTATGCAACACCTTTGAAAAACAAATATTCAGACAAGTGAGCTTATGTTTTATACACTATCTGCATTTCTCCTCCATTTGTTCTTCAGCTTCTGCCACTTAGCTTTTTGCCAAAGTCATAATTCTCTATTACATCACAGTCTGTTGCCATGGAAACGATTACAATGACACAAACATGGTATTTTGAGTGACGTCAGCAAAGGATTAAACAGCGTACAAATCGGTTGTTGGGGATTAAAAATGTTGTTTTCATTTAAATGAACCTGGAAGTGAAGAATATATGTTAATACACCCCCCCCCCGGGAGTCACTCATTGCTGTATAAGAGTGGTTTCACGCACCTTCAGCTGGAGCGAGAACAGTGAAGCTAAGCTGTTTTGCCTTAAGTTGAAGGCACTAGAAACCACGTTAATACAGGAATGAGTGGTAACTGGGGAAGTATTAATATATTATTGATTGAGAGCAATTGATATATATATGTATAAACTGTTCCCAGAATGCATCCATTTCCAGGGCATCTGCACATGAGACACTCTCTATAGAATAAGAGCGTCCCACACATAGGGGAAAGGAGCGCTTCAATTGGTCAGGAGCATGCCCTTGATCTATAAAAAAAAATGGAAATATAGAACATGTATAAAATAAACTCTTCACTGTGTATACATGGAATGTTTCTAAATGTTACTTTAGCAGTCTAAATACTTTACTATAATAGATAAAATGGCCTTCTCTTACTCAGTGCTGAGATTCTGGAATCAGCTTTCTTAGGAGGCTGGGTGCTCTGACTCCCATGGGCAATCTAAATCATTACTTTGCCACTGTTTATAAATCATCATATACCTTCTTTTAGTTTCTGCTTGTATACTTGAACCAGACGTATCTGACTGTGTGTTGGGACTATTTATATATGGAATATACTGCCTTGTATTAAAAGGAATGAACTCTTTTCCTCCTCATTGTATCAGTTTAGTTAACCAATGCTTTTCGTGTGGAGAGTACAGTGAATTTTCTTGATTGTACCTAACTGCTATTGTGCTACTGTTATGTCCTACTTGTATTGTGTAATCTGTATTATCCAAGTTGTTCCCAAAAGTAGGAATTTATTGCCTGGTATATATACCTAGTTACCAAAAACTTCAAACAAATAAATAAATAAACACCTGCATGTCTAGTAATATAAGTTATTTACTATGTATGGGTAACATGATTACATAGTTAGTTAACTAAGGTTACTTATAATGTATGGATCATATAACAACTGCATGTCTAGTTAAGAGCAACTCTCTATTAGAATAAAAAGCTTAAAAACACTAGATTTACACAACTATGTTTTAACTTTGAGAATTCCAATAGAGCCGCACTAGCTGACCTAGGCTGCTCAGTGACAGCTTCTTAAACATATATTCAGCAGTCACGGCACTTACCAAGGGCATAATCAAAAAATCAGTTCCACATCCATATGAGTTCAGATCAATGTTCATATATTTTATGCATGCAAGCCGTAAAAAAAAAAAAAAAAGATTCTCCTGGGTCAGGGGAAACAGAACGTGCTATAATGTTTCAACTGTTATGAGTCTTTATCTGTATTGTTGAATATATGTTTTAACTTTATTGTTTTCTATTTCTTTCACTTTCCTCTGCTGTTGTTCTACCTAATATTGTAGATAATGCAGCAAACATTTCATGAAGTCTTTCAAACTGTATATGGCTCTTCCCTGCTAACCACACAATTGCTGCTTGTGACATCACAGGCTGCTGTCCTGGCGAGCACTATGATGTCATAAACAAAAGCACTGCAAGGTTAATGGGGGGGGGAGACAAATGTTTTATATACAGACGTTTTAGACATACTGCCAAGATGAGCTGTAAATTTTGGAAAGGGACACTGAAAATGAAAAAAGGTATTCTCTAGTAAATTGTAACAGCAGAAACATCTTATTTATGAAAGCATATGATGAAATGCAGAGTTGCTCTTTAATGTGATTTATGTGTAACATATGCATAATAAAACAACTGTGTGCCTAATCGATATGTGTTACTTGTAATATATGGATAATATGACAATTGAATGTTTAGTTAACATTAGTCATTAGAAAGGTATGGATGATATAGGGAGTGCTTAACTGGGGTTACTTAAAGTATGTGAACTATATAACATCATACAGAATAGTGTATGGGCAACTATGCACAACCAGTGTGTTCTGCCACAGAGTGGTTCTGATTCCCTCTGACCTCGAGAGCAAAGAACCCCGAGGTAATAGAACACACTGGTTATGCATAAAGTTGCTCATCCTGTGTTTTTTATAGTGTATAGTATTATGTGAAATGTGTGCATACGGATTTTTTTTCTCTTTTACAATGAAACTGACTTGTGAAGTCTCTAGAGGTTCTAGAATGCTGTTCTACCACAGAATTAGATAGAGGAAAGCAACTATGTGGCAGCATTCCAAGTTGCTCTGCTGCAGTAGTGACATCACTACTGCAGCAGAAAACATAATGATGTCACAAGTACAGCAGAACAAGCATATTTCAGGCATGGAATTCCATGTATAACAGCATTCCACAGCTCTGTGTCATAATAGTGAATGCATTATGGCACTCGCTATTATGGTGAGTGTATATCGCTGAAAAGCAATTTGGTGATATACACTTGCAGGCAACCACAAAACCAGTGACAGGATTCCTGGATATGTGCGGATGCAGCACCCACTTACTTAAGGATACTCAACTCCAGGGGGGTGCATATCGGGGGGAGGTGTAAAACATAATAAAAAAAAATATCACCGGCCCAGCACAAAAAATGAGACTGCCCCAGAACCGAACCTGGCACCCTCTCAACTTTAGCCTGCCACCCACCCACCACACCACATGGCCAGCTTGGCAGCTGACAGCTGCACTACACCTCACATACCCTCCCTCTCCTTCCACCCATTGTGTGGCGAGGTCCCTCCCTTCGCGTGTATATATATATATATATATATATATATAGATAGATAGAGAGAGAGAGAGACATTCTGTCACTGCAGTCACCTACCCCGTATCCAATTGCTATCCTGCCAGGTAGCCCAGAACACAGGCACTTGTGACTGAGTCACCCTTTCTGCAGTTGCTCAATTATGGTTGCCGTGTTCACCAGATACCATATTCCATTATACACTATAATACATTACTGCTAACTGACTTGGTTTGCTGGAGGCAAATGGGATAATATAAGATCTGCATTTGTAGTATGGATTCCTTGAAAGCAGTATAAGATCTGCACTTTAAGTTAGCATCTATTATGTAAGAAGTACTGAACAGTACTCTGTGAATAAACAAATTACATCTTTACTAACCACACGATAGTATACATTAATGTCCAGAATTGTGTATCGCTAGTCTGCCATTGATGATGAAAGGAACAGTGAGTAATCCAGATATGCTGACAAGGACCTTACCTAGGAAGTTAAGCTTGGCAGAGAGGGACAGGGCATGACCTTCAGGAATAAAGGTGTAATCCCCTGCATCTTCTGGATGGACATCATCAATGACCAGTTTGTGAATCCTGTAGAGAATAAAGAGAATTTCAGCCATCAGTACACAAAGAATGACATTGCTTCATTTGATGAAACATCCCCTATTCCAAAATCATCACATGTCCGAAGACATCATGGCCTGTCACCAGTAATGACAACTCTCCAGCAACCTTGCCTGTCTGAATCAGCACTTTTATTTTTCAATTAATAATCTGTTTCTCTGATCAAGTCAGAAAATTTAGTTTTTATACATTTTAGAATAATGCAACAGGTAACGAACAAAACATTTGTGGGTGATAATGGTTTCTTGTGATTATCCTCTTTCTCTATGACAAGGTCAAAACCAGAAAACAAGAAGCAACTGCTAGTACAACAACTGTCCGTCAGCACCCACTATTACATAATCTCTTTGACAGATGTTAGTATCACTCTCTCTGTGTCCAAACAAAACCACAACATATAGAGGATGGGGGGCATACAAAGGGACAGAGATGTAACCAAGTATTGCTGAAGTCCTTTCAGTTACTGGCATAACCCTGCTCTAGACATTCAAGTGGATACTGACAAAGAACGACAAGTAGTATCTCAGCATTGTTTAGTTGACCCACACTGCTGTGACCCTATCTCTCACTGGAATGACACTACTCCAGGAGTTCAGGGGATACAAAGGGAGGGAGGAGAAACTCAGTACCACTGATCTCACCCCACCCCACTACTGGAGCCTTATCTGTCTCTGAAACAATGCTATTCTAGTGGTTAAGGGGGTTAAGGCTGGAGAGAGAAGTATCTCTGTAATGCAGGGCTGTCAGAGCTGCAGTTATATCTCCAAGCAAGTACTGCAAGTGCTTTCATGGCTGATGTGAATGCTGATGCTTAGTCAACCTGCTGTGGTTGCCCTAATTCCAGGTGTTCACACCCGCCATTCCTGGGATCTTTGAATGCCTTTCCTTCAGAACTTACTGAGCCCCTTGGCAGACCTAGAATGCAATTCCAGGGCTCACATTAACCCTAGTCTCCCAGGTGATAGTGCAATGCAGTTCTGCCACACCACTGAGCCAACCCCTTTGATACATTATTTTCCTGTAGGGCTTTTCCTCGCTTCTCAGTTCAAACCAGTGGCACCCCCTACCCCCCAGCCCCATCACCAACCTTCTCATGGACTTTCTGGTTATCCATCACTTACTAATGACCATATATGAGTGAGCAGCCTACTGTGTTAATCATGAGAGAGCCTGGGGCGGGGGGGGGGCAGGGAATGCAGGTGTAGAGCAGATCAGGCTTTTTTTTTCTTCCTCTGCTTTTCTCCCCAGGGATGAGAGTGTGTAACAGGATGTATGCAAACCAGGTATCTGGCAGCTACCCCTTACCTCCCTTGTGCTTGAAAGCTGTGTTTTCACCTGGTCTCCACTAGGTGACAGTCATGCAGTGGCAGCAGTATTACCCCTTCCCCGAGGAAGGAGAGCAGTCCTTGGAACATTCAGTCCTTATTCCCTGGCCAGTTCCAGTGGTCCCCACCCATTCCCCAACATGGGCTGGCAACGCTGAGAGGGTTAGTGTTACTATTGCAACAGCATGCTGGCTATTTTGTATGTTTTTAAGTATTTGTGAGCTTACATCACCATGGCCACACACTGGATTTGGTGTTCTCACTGGGACTTGAGGTCATGAACCGCAAGACTGATTGGGTCATTTGGTCTGATCATTGCATGGTAGAGTTCTCATTTGTAGCCCCCCTGATAGTGCCTCTCCATCGAGATGGTCAGATATAGCCCTTTGAGGGGATTGTCCATAGAAGGACTCTTGGCAGCATAGATCTATTTGGTGTGGATTCTGCTTGTGTGACTGGCATGGGTGAGGTGGTGATCAGCTATAATAAGGCCATCTCTGAAGCACTCAGTGCCATTGCACCCGGTCTGTACATGATCCAGATCTTCTCACTTGAGACCCCATGGTTTGAAGGGGCTCTCAAGGAGATGAAGCTCACGGGTCAGAAGTTGGAGCGTTATTGGTAGAGGACCTGTTCTGAGGAAGGCAAACTGGCCTTACAAGCTTATTATCATTAGTACCAATGGGCAATCAACCATATGAAGGCAGAGGTCCTGTCCAGGGAGATTGCTGCAGGGAGGAACAGATTAGCTCATTTTTTTCAGACTGTGGAGAGACTACTCCATCCAGTCTGTCTGTAACCGAAAAAAGCATTTTTTCAATCACAATGTGTGATGAGTTTGGTCAGTTCTTCTCTGACAGGGTATCCTCTCTCCAGTTTGGGATCTCCCCAGTGGAGCAAGGTTTGCCCTGTGGTGAATGGCCTTGTGGTAGCATGGGCGTTCCCATTGTCTGGGAGGAGTTTTGGCTGGTGAAGGTGGCTGATGTTGTTGAGGTGATCTCAAAGCTGTTGCTCACTTTTTGTGAACTGGACCCAGCTCTGACCCATCTCATAGTGGGATGCACCTGGACCATTGGTCCAGTGTTCACCAGCATAATCCAGTGTTCTCTTTCAGATGGGGTCTTCCCTAGTGCCTTGAAGGAGGCATTGGTTAGGCTTCTCCTAAAGAAACCATCACTCAGCTCTGATGCCCTGGCAAATTATCAACCTATGTCCAACCTCCCATTTTTAGGGAAGGATGTTGAGAAAATAAAGAGACTCCAGCTCGAGGTGCACCTCACAGCCTATGACATCTATGAGCCATTCCAGTCCAGTTTCAGGGCTAGGCATAGCACTGAAGCGGCACTGGTCATGATGAAAAATGATTTCCTCAGGGCAAGAGATAGAAGAGACCAGTCAATTCTCATTCTCCTTGATCTCTCCTCAGCATTTGACACCATGGACCACATTGTGCTTTTGGAATACCTTAGAGAATATTGTGGACTCACCGGTTCTGTCATCAACTCGTATGAGTCCTATCTCTTGGGCAAGAAGCAATGGGCGGTGATGGGGAATTTCTCCTCCTCTTCGAAGCTCCTGCCATGTGGAGTTCCTCAAGGGTCAATCCTGTCACCAGTGCTGTTTGTGGTATACATGCTACCCCTGGGGGATCTCATTAGATGGTACAGTCTGGGTTTTCACTGCTCTACACATGATACCCAGCTGCATATGTCTTTTGGCCCTGGAAAAAATGATGCCATAGTGCTTAACTGCCTGGTCAAAATCCAGGACTGGATACCCTCCAACTGGCCAAGGCTAAATCCTGACAAGACAGAGATCCTGGCGATTGAGCCTGGTCACAGGCATCATGGGAGTTTGCTCCGGAGTGACTACAGGACTGGTCTGTGGAACCACTCCATTTATGGCTTCCCCTAGGGTAAGAAATCTGGGTGTTTTCCTGGATGACAGATTGACACTTGATGCTCTGATGTCATCTGTTGCCCAAAGTGATTTCTACTGCTTAAGGAGTATCACCCGGATTAAACCCCCAGTTACAACCAAGGACCTGCCATCTCTAGTGCACGCCTTTGTTACTTCCAGACTTGACTACTGCAATGCCCTATACTTGATGGTATGTGGAGGGACCCTCTGCCGGCTGCAGCAGGTGCAGGACACAGCAGCCAGGATACTGATGGGTCTGTCTAGGTCATGTCATGTGACTCCGGTCCTGCAAGATCTACACTGACTGCCTGTCAGGTGGAGGATCATCTTCGAGGTGGGCTTGCTCACCTATAATGCCCTGTATGGATTGGCCCTGCCTACCTGATGGATCTCCTTACCACTGCCACTCCGATCCGCTCCTCCCACTCCTCCACCAGGGGCCTCATTTGGGTTCTGAGGGCCAGGTTGAAAACCTCCGGTGATCGAGCTTTTGAGGTGGCTGGCCTGGCCCTCTGGAACTTGCTGCCCAGTTTAGTAAGTGAGGACCAGTCAATGGAGGTATTCAAGAGGGGCCTAATGACTTATTTCTATAAACAGGCCTTTCCGGATTACTCATCGTGTTTTAACCTGTTTCTATTATTTATTAGCTACTTATAAAAACTGGTGCTCCTTTTATTCCATAGGAAAACCGGGTTGTAATTCTGATGTTATAACCAGCTGGTTATAATGATAAACTCTTGCTCAGTTTCTCTAGCTTGGCGCATGCACCTGCCGTGATCTTGTCCTGCATGCCGTCAGCCTTTCAACATGTTTCCACAGTTCGGCCCACTTCAGCTCAACGGCAGTAAGTAAATAAAACAAACAAGCAGGTTTTTTTTTGTAGAGTCTGAGTTAACAAAAAAGGCGGCTGAAATAAAAATACAAAAAAAAGCCTTTTGTCATGAGCCGCGCACTGCACTGAAACCCGACCAGTCCGCAGGTATCTTTATTTTATATAGTCGCTGTGTTGAAAAAATGAATGCCAGCAAAAATATAAAATAAAGGACGGAAGGATGGGTAGGTGGTCAAAACTTGGTTTTATCAAGATGGCGGCCACGCTGGGCCAGCAGTCATGTTAGTCAAGCAGTTTTACCTGTAATTTTTGTAATTTTCGCTTTGTTCGCAAACTTGTGGAGTGGGTGTTTGAGTGGCAATGGTAGGACTTTTGTGAGTTTGCGGTTGCCACATTTTTAACTTAACCGCTTTCGTGTATAGATTTTGCTGGCTGTGATTATTCGCACTGACGTTTGTTAGTGGTGTGGCTGTATTATCTAAACTGTCGTGCTCACACAGAGGTGATTTTTACCCGGCAGACTCTGGAGCTAGTGGACAGAGTGCTGTGGCTGAGGCTTATTTCGGGAGCGATTGGCTGAACCACATTCGGGAGGTGGAGGGTTGTGGTCCATTCAGGAGACCTAAATGGGAGGAAGCTGTATTTCGACCCTGAAGCTGGAATTTGCTGGCGGGAGGATCCTTTTAACTTTTGGGCTGGTGCACTTTGTACTGCTTGGATTGTTTGTGCAAGCCAGCTTTTCGTAGGAGCTGCAGGCTCAGAATTGGACCTTGGGTCATCTGCTGGTATTTTGTGTGGTCCTGACAACTTTTAGAGAGCCGCGATTAGATTTGCTGCCACATAGGAGACCATGCTTTGGATCGGCCGGGAAGCCGGTTGACGAGCTGTGGTTTTCCCAGGTTCCTTGGGGTTGGCTTCTGAGCAGTCACCTCCCGGGAATCAAAAGCTGTAGGCAGCAAATTATTTTTTCGGCATTCTCTGTAGATGGAGCTTTGTGGGCCCATTTGGTTTCTTTGCTGACCCTAGACTTTCATTGGAATAACATTTCTGTACACTGTGCTTCTCCTTTGCTTTAGCAGAGCTTGGATTTTTATTGGAACTGCCTGTACCTATTGGATAAGTATTCCTGGCCTTTGTTGGAGGAGCCCATGAGACAGTGGATTCCCCTTATTTAATTTTGGACCTGGTTGGAGAGACTGCTGACTCCCTCCTGATTCCTCTGTGAATTATTAATTCTACTTATTTGGATGATTGGGTGGTGAGAGGACCCTGCGTCCATACACTTTTTTTTGTTTAGTTGGATTTTATAACTGTTTTTTTTTGGTAGTGTGGAAAACTATAATCTTCCCTCTCCTCGGTTATGAGAGGACTGAGGGGGGAGTTTATAGTTTCCTTTTTTTGTAATAATTCTGTTATGTTAATATTCATCAGTTTATTTTAACTGTTCAGTAGTGAGAGTGTTTTCTCTCTCTCTCTCTCTCTCTCTCCAGTGGTGAGAGGACTGGGTGGGGAAGGGAATTCATTATTTACTGTATTTTGCTGTATTATGTGTTTGGGTTTGGGGGGTGAGAGTCCCTAAACTCTGTTTTGTTTTGTATTGTTTTAGTGGGTTATTTTATTTAGGGTGGATTGTCAGGGGCTCTAAAATACAGTGTCTGAATTGTTGTTAAGTTAACCTGGGTGTTGGATGGGTTTTAAATTATTTTAAGTGAGTATTATTAGTTAGTTAGTTTTATTTTCTTTCATGGTTTTGTTTGTTTGTTTTATATTTAGCTAGTAGTATAGTTTATAGCATGTGTTGGTCTTATTTTTTATAACTGTGTTAGGTTAAGTTAATAGTTTGAGTTGTTGCTAAATTATTGTCTTATTGTAGAGCTTTGTATTTATTTAAACTTTAGAGGTGGGTTAATTTTTGGATTGTTTATTATGTGTTGGGAAAATACTAGGACAGTCAGGTATTATTCCTCCTCCAGGCTCAGGGATCTTCGGCCCTTTTCTTGTCCCCCCTATCCCCTAAGGTCTATAGACATTGCAGGGCCTTGGGGATTGTGGGAAGGAGGAGGAGGAGGAGGATGGGGGCAGGGTCTGGAGGGGGAATGGAAAGGAATGGGCGGATTTGGACAGTGAGGACAAGGAGATGCCCTGGGGTGAAATGGGCCCAGAAAAGGGGACCTCCCTGTCTGGTGCCCATACCCAAGGGTTCTAACTATAGTCAGCAGGTAGCACGGTCATCCTTGGAGGCTCATCCTACTCGGACGGTGTTATGTAACGCCAGGTCTATTAAAAACAAGACGGCTATTATAGCTGGTTTTGTTGAGTCATCTGACCTGGCGTGCATCACCGAGACCTGGCTTGATGAAAATGCTGGACCAGTTTTGGCGGCAGCAATTCCGGCCAGGTACTCGGTGATACACCGCCCAAGGGTGGATCGTAGGGGCGGGGGTGTTGCTATTTGTTTTAAAACAGAACTGGGCCTAGTGGAGGTGCCAGTGGGAGTTACCAAATCCTTTGAATGCATTTTAGGCGAGGGTGTGGAGCAAGGATACTTCTCATATACTGTTCACCAGGTGATGGGAATGTTTTCCTGCGGGAAGTCGCAGACTTCATTGTCGACCTAACACTGGGATCCCCAGATGGTTGGTTCTGGGGGACTTCATTGCTTGGGTTGATGATGAACTCTCACACTTTGGTCAAGACTTCCTCCAGTTAATGATTTCGCTAATTTCCTCCGCGACCCATGTTGGTGGTCATTCATTGGATTTGGTGTTCCTCCTGGGGATGGAGATATCCGACCTGGTGGTGGAACTGGTCGGATGGTCGGACCATCACTCCATTGGGTTCAGTTTTGAGGCCACCTCTAGTAGGTCAGCCCCTATGGAAATGGTCCGGTACCACCCATTAAGGGGTGTTTCCCCAGATGACCTGATGGCGGTGCTGGATCTATCGGGCTTTCCGAGAGATTGCATTGATCGAGGAGAACTGGTACGTGCCTATAATGAGGCGGTGGCAGGGGCCCTGGATTCCATTGCTCCTGTTCGTGTTCGTCCTCTCACTCTTCGCCACAGGTCTCCTTGGTTTGATGAGACCTTGAGGGAGCTGAGAAGAGTTGGACGAAGGTTGGAGAGGTGTTGGCGGAGGTCGGGTCTGGATGGTGACAGACTTATTTTGTTGGACCATTATTCAGTCTATCAATCCGCAATCTCTCATAAGAAGGCAGAATTCCTGTCCAGGGAGATTGGGGCTGCACAGAATAGACTGGCTCAGCTCTTCCGGACTGTGGACAGACTGTGCAATCCAGTCTGTCTTCAGCCTGGAAGAGCTTTTTCTCAAGAACGATGTGAGGAGTTTACTCTGTTCTTTGCAGATAAGATTGCCAAAATCAGATCCAAGATCCGTTTGACCCTCTCAAATGGTAGTTGCAATGGTCGACAGCAGACGTCGGACACCCAGTTTGTGTGGTCTGACTTCAGCCTCCCCACAATCAGTGACATTGTGATGGTTATCCAATCACTACATCCGACCAACTGTGATTTGGACCTGGGCCTACACTTCTCTTAGTGGATTGTGTGGATAAAATCAGCCTGGCCCTTGATGAGATAGTCTGGAGGTCCTTGGAGGGCTAAGCAGTTGCTTAGAGCAGCACCGCCAAGTGTAATATTTGGTTTGTCATCAACAATCTCCATTCTCCAGTATTCCCCATGCCTGAACTATGTTGGATACCAATGTGGCATCACCAGTATCCAGTATTGCCCATGCCTGAAATTTGCTGAATTCCAGTTTGGCATCACCAGTCTCAGTATTGCCTATGCCTGAAATTTGCTGAATACCAGTGTGGCATCAGCAGTCTCCAGTATTGCCCATGCCTGAAATTTGCTGAATACCAGTGTGGCATCACCAGTCTCAGTATTGCCTATGCCTGAGATTTGCTCTCCAGTATTCCTGTGACTGAAAATGCCAGATACCAGTGTGGCCTCACCAGTCTCCACTCCAGTATTCATTTACCATGTCAAATCACCAATAATTATGAAGAAGAAGTCTGGATGATGATGACTGCCCAAGCCAGAGTGACGTTGCTAATTTTCAAGTACCACATTGTGTGCTAACAGCAAAAGTAAGTAAATTGTATGAAATCTTTTAATTGTTTTATGTTTGTTTAGGTGAAGGGGTTTGGGAATTATGATTGAACAGTGCATCTGTATTTCTGTAATTCTGTATCTTGGATTGAAATTGATCATGTTTATTTTATTTTTTTTTACCCTGCAGGAATTTTATCATGAGTCTGATGGACTCTTTGAAAAATACTGTGTGTAAGACTTGCGAAGGTAAGTATTCAGTCATTTCATTGTTTTCTTTCTGTTTGGTTGTATTTGTGTGAGAATTACTGAAATAAAACAGTACAGGCTGGCCCAATGTCACTGAGGGCTGAGGCGCTGGACACTTTATCTCATGCTGTGCAGGTGACATGGGTTCAGGAATGACCTCTGGTCACCACAGGGTGCTGGGCCAGCAGGGGTGGGAGTAGGAATGAGCACCTGCTCTCCTTTCCTGGGTGGGGGGGTGCCCATCTGTAGTCCTGCCGTAGCTGTGTGAAGGCCCAGCAATGAGCGTAGGTGGAACCTGGTGACTGGCAGGGTGGGGGTGTCCCACAAGGTGTGCATGCGCATGTCTCCACATGTGCATGTCACATCAGGGGTGTGTGGGCAGGGCATGGGATGGGAGAAAAAACCAAAAAGCAATACATAAAAAAAAGAGGAAGAAATAGAGCTGTCTGACCAGTGACCACTGATTTTGAATGCTCTGATGGCCACATGAGAAGGGAGACTTCATGGATGTGTACAGGCCATTTGGAAGCACTTCATTTTGTTATGTGTCCTTAACGGGTAGCATTCATTAAAAGGCATCTTTGTGGCCACACATCATGGGCAGAATGGGCGTTGTGCAAGAGTGCCATCCTCACGGATGTCCCTCTCAGCTACAAAGGTAAGATTTGAATTTGTATGTTAGCCTGATGAAGTAAAGTTATAGTGTTCTAGAGGCATAACTATGTTTTATTAGTTTCTTTTAAGGACAGCATTAGTTAACGAACTGTCATTGTGTTTCCTGTAATACCTAATCCCATTAAGAGGGTGTGTCTGTATGTAAATTGTCAATTAAATACCAGTTTTGACTGAGTTAAGCCTATTGAAGTTATACTGTTGTCCTATGGGCATAATTATGTTTTATTAGTTGGTTTCTTAAAGGCCACAAATACTTAAGTGTGTGGCATAGTTTACTCTTGTAGTACACATTGTTTTTTCACCCAAGTACAATAAATGACAGTTATGTCTTCTATACTTCCACTTGAAACCTATGGGAAACTGAACAGAATGCCCATGATGAACTGTTTTCCTGTGCAACCGCCTCAGATCCTGTGCATCCTCCTCCAGAAACAGCAGTGGGACATGGTAGCCTGCCTCCTGCACCAGTGTACAAGCCAAAGTGGCATGACAGCTGCATCCTCCTCCTGAAGCATCAGCAGCACAAGACAGCCTGTGGCAGTGGCACCAGTGTACAAGCCAAAGTGCTGTGACATCTGCATCTTCCTCCTGAAGCATCAGTAGCACAACACAGCCTGTGGCACCAGTGCACAAGCCAAGGTGCCATGACATCTGCATCTTCCTCCACAACAGAACCATACTCAACAAGACAGCCTGTGGCACCAGTGTACAAGCCAAAGTACCATGACATCTGCATCTTTCTCCTGAAGCATCAGCAGCACAACACGGCCTGTGGCACCAGTGTACAAGCCAAGGTGCCACAACATCTGCATCCTCCTCCACAACAGAACCATACCCAACAAGACAGCCTGTGGCACCAGTGTACAAGCCAAGGTGCCATGACATCCGCATCTTCCTCCTGAAGCATCAGCAGCACAACACAGCCTTTGGCACCAGTGTACAAGCCAAGGTGCTACAACATCTGCATCCTCCTCCACAACAGAACCATACCCAACAAGACAGCCTGTGGCACCAGTGTACAAGTCAAAGTGCCATGGATTCTGCATTCTCCTCCTGAAGCCTCAGCAGCACAAGACAGCCTGTGTGGCAGTGGCACCAGTGTACAAGCCAAAGTGACATGACATCTGCATACTCCTCCAAAAGCAGCAATGGGACAAGGCAGCCTGTGGCACCAGTGTACAAGATAAAGTGCCATGACATCTGCATCATCCTCCTGAAGCATCAGCAGCACAAGACAGCCTGTGTGGCAGTGACACCAGTGTACAAGTCAAAGTGCCATGACCTCTACATTCTCCTCCTGAAGCAGCAGTGAGACAAGGCAGCCTGTACCCTGTAGCACCAGTGTATAATCCAAAGTGCCGCGACCTCTGTGTCCTCCTATTGAAGCAGCAATGCCAAACGACAGCCTGTGGTACCAGTGTACAACCCAAAGTGCCATGACAACTCATCCTACTCTCCTTGAAGCCATTTAAATGACATGTATGCCAGTTCTCTAAGAAGGCATTTTTGCTAGCCGAATAACTAATACCAAATAATGAATATCTGGGAACCGAATACTGAATATTTGGAAAAAGGTATTCGCTCAGCCCTAAACCATAATATTGTAAAAAAAAATATGTATATATGTTAGGCATCAAAGTTTAATCAAAAGACAAAGAACCTCTGTGCGCAAGCACTGAGGCAATGGTTACTCCGAAGGGCATTTGGCCGGGAAGCCAAGTTTCAAAGAGATACAAAATCACACATGCCCCCACAATGCAAAGCATCATGGGCTGCATATGCAGATCACCATAGAATATTATGCTGCTTCAACTTTAAGCAAAAATGCATTGTGCCAAAAGGCCTCTCACACAGTTTGCAAAGGGTGCCAACAGAAGACATAGACATGTGTTTCATCCTACCAGGACTCATCAGTATGCCTCATCTGTTTGACACCCCTGTGGAATGAACCAGCTACCCTAAGATGGTCTATCTGGGTTATGTTGTGGAGAACCCAATTAAAACAAAAAACAATGTGAAAGACAAAGAACCTCTGTGCGCAAGCACTGAGGCAATGGTTACCCTAAAGAGCATTTGGCCAGGAAGCCAAGTTTCAAAGAACTCAAAATCACACATGCCCCACAATGCAAAGCATCATGGGCAGCATATGCAAATCACCACAGAATATTATGCAGGTTCAACATTAAGCAGAAATGCATGGTGACAAAAGGCCTCTCCACATAGTTTGCAAGGGTGCCACCAGAAGACATAGACACGTGTTTTGTCAAGTTTAACCAATATCATGTTAAATGTAAACAGTTTTCTAATATTTATATAGGAAAGTGCAAAAACAGGGTACAGCTGTATGGTCATAAAGACTAGGTAATAAAGTGTATATAATACCCCAGAAGGAATTTATAAAATATAAGGAACCCTGTGTGATTAAGATACATACAAAATCTTAGAAGAAATAAGAACAGTGGATATATAAAAAACCATATCAAAATCTTAGCTACCTTCTTAAATATTATTCTATGCTACTTTATTTCTATATCAAGCTAAAACATATAAACTCTCAGCAGCACTTAAGACAACAGCAAAGAAAAAGATCCACAGGTAGAGACGTAATATTGCAGCTAGCATATGATGCCCCAAACCATATCCCAATGGCTGAGGGGATCTACATATGTGTCCTCTTTCAAATCACAGTAGGCAGCAACCTGTAGGAAAGAAGCAGGGAAAGAGAGGGAGAGACAACAGAAAACAAAAAAAATGTCAGTAAATGTAATAAATTTTCTTTTGCATCAGATAAGGTTTAAAATCACACTGTTCATTGAGTCCCTTTGGCCTGACTGTGTTCAACATAAAAATCCAGTAGCTGTCACATTTCAGTAGCAAGTTTTGTCTATCCCCACCAAATCTGGGAGAAGCCACATGCTCTAGTCCCATGTATTTCAAAGTCTCTGAATTAGAGTTATGTACATTGTGGAAGTGAGATCAACTGGAGTATCCAGTCTCTGATTTTCGATATTCTTTATATGCTCCTGAATTCTGGTCTTTAGATTATGGGTGTTTTTTCCTATACTATATATAGCAGACCACATGAGCACCACAGTGTGTACACAATGAAGGGGATGCCACAGGAGACAACTTCTCTAGTTTCTACCTCTCTGTTATTTATAGGACATACAAAAAATTTCCCTTGTGTGCAATGTTTGCACACACTACACCTAAAATGGTGCAGGGTCTTGATCAGAAGCCTTACAATGAGACACTAAGGAACCTTAATATGTACACCCTAGAAGAGAGGGGGGATATGATAGAGACTTTTAAATATCTCATGGGAGTAGGGTTTGCTCATGAAATGGGGTTACCAATGCCCAGCATAAATATTACTGGCAATAAAACAAGCATTTGTCAATGCTGAATGTTTGCTTGCTGGCATTGGCATTGAGTATAGGAGTTAGAGAGCTGCATAATAGGAATGTCAGTGAAGTATTGAACTGAAGCCAACCCACCACCACTCTGCAGAGACTGACAGGCATTGGGTGTGCCTTTGGGTCATCAGACATAAGGCCACGCCATTTCATGACACCCTACCCTGCAGACACTGACAAGTGTCATGGTGTGTCTTGGGGTCTTTGGCCCTTATGCTCACCCCATTCCATCAGGAAATACAGTGAGATGGGTCCTGTATAGGAGAGTGGGGTGAACTTTGGGGCCGAAGAGTCCAAGGCACACCTCGATGCCTCTCACTGGCTGCAGGGTGTGGAATGGTATGAGCATTACAGGCGAGAATCCCAAGTCACACCCCTGATGCCTCTCAATCTCTACAGGCTGGGGCATTATGGTCGGAAACCCTAACGCCTCAGGCGTTCATTGCATTTTCACTCCAAATTTTCAACATGGTTTTTTTGTGACCCCCACCTCATGAACAGTGACAACATCAGTTTGTTAGCCAAAAGCTGATTTCGCACAGCGACTACGCCATTTGGCACCACAGGTGTGAAAACACATTTCAAACAGGATGTGAAAAATGACAGCTGTACTGTTCATGCGGAGGTGCAAAAAATGGCAATGTTGAAATTCTGCAGTGAAAATATTAAAAAAACTGGTGAAGTCACGAGCGTGCATAGAAAATGCGCAACGCACACCCGTAATGCAATTAGTTTGGGGATTTTTTACAGCAGATTGTCAACACAGGGATTTTGTAACCTCTGTTCATGAACAGTGTCACTGTGATTTTCTTAATCTGTCCTGAACAGTGATTTCCCACAGTGACCACGCATTTATGCGCTGGAAGTGCGAAAACACATTTTGGCCATGGTGTGAAAAATGATAGCTGTACTGTTCATAAGGAAGTGTGGAAAAATGCCAGTGGTGAGAATCTGGACTGAAAATATTAGAAATCCATGAAGTTACGAGGGTGCATGGAAACTGTGCAATGGTCGCTCATAACACAGTCATTTTATTGACATATTTCACCAAATTTTTAACATAGTCATTTTAACACCTCTGCTCATGAACAGTGTCACTGTGATTTTCTTAATCAGTCCCAAACATTGATTTCGCACACCGAATGTGCCATTGTATGCTACATGGGCGGAAACACGTTTTGGCCAAGATGTGAAAAATGACAGCTGTACTGCTCATAAGGAGGTGTGGTAAAATGGCAATGTTGAAAATCTGGAGTGAAAATATTGAAAATTTGTGAACTTACGAGCATGCATAGGAACAGCGCAACACATGCTTGTAAAACAGTAATTTTGGGGAATTGTTTCATCAAATTTTTAA
Organism: Neoceratodus forsteri; assembly: GCA_016271365.2. Classification (NCBI taxonomy): domain Eukaryota; kingdom Metazoa; phylum Chordata; order Ceratodontiformes; family Ceratodontidae; genus Neoceratodus; species Neoceratodus forsteri. Next base: position 834,210,454 of record CM028133.1, read on the forward strand.
CATAGCCATTTTAACACCTTTGCTCATGAACAGTGTCACAGTGATTTTCTTAATCTGTCCCGAACATTGATTTAGCACACGATTCATCATTGTGTGCTGCATGCGGCGGAAACAAATTTTGGGTCAGATGTGAAATGACAGCTGTACTGCTCATAAGAGGTATGGTAAAATGGCAATGTTGAAATCTGGAGTGAACATATTGAAAATTCAGCGAACTTACAAGCATGCGTAGTAACAGCGCAATCTCATAAAACAGTCATGTTTGGGAATTGTTTCGCAAATTTTCAACATAGGGTTTTGAGGCCCACCTCATGAACTGTGACACTGTCATTTCATAAATTTGTCCCAAAAGGTGGTTCTGCGCGGTGACCGGCGAAATCACCTTTTGGGTCAATTAACGTCATGACAGTGACATAATTCATGAGGTGGGAGTCTAAAACCTGTTAATTGGTGAAAAATTCCAAAATGCCGAGATATGCACTGAAGTTGAAAAAACTCTATTTATTACATTATACAGCTTACTGGCATTTCCTCAGTTAGCGATCGGCTTGGAAGAGTGCAGATGTGTTCCTGGTCCACAAGATCGTCAGCCGAGCTCCAGAGATAAGTATGGGGTGAGGAGGGATGTGGGAGGCAGGGTGTGCAGAGGTGGTGTGGGTGGGGAGATTGGGTCAGGACAGTCAGCGAGGGAAGTTTTTTTTCAAACTTAGACAATGCAGAACTTGTGCCACGCTGGGTGGGCTCTCAGCGTGGCAGCTGGAAAGTTGTTTGGGAGTGGAGCTGACAGGGGATTGGGCACCCCCATCGGCCATACAATCTGTTGCCACACTGGGGTGGGCTCCCAGCATAGCACCCTGTATTCTCTTGGGGGGACAGTAGAGCCGATGGAGGTTGGACACCCCATTGGCCTATCTGATCTGTTGCCATGCTGGGGTGGGCTCGGCATAGCATCTGTATAACTCTGTTGGGGGCGGAGGCGCCTTTTGCTGAGGATTGGGCATCCCCATCGGCTATACAGTGTGCGTGGGGGAGCAGAGCACGCAGTATGCGCGTGTGTGTGTGGGGGGGAGTGTGCATGAGCACGCAATATCTTATCGCAGCTCACTGAAGCGTAGCTCTCCCTTTCAACTGTACGGCACTGCATTTTGGATCATCGCACTATGTTTCTTGCACATGCGTGCAAGCAAACATAAAAAATCTGACTGTTACTGTGATTCCTTTTTCATCGCATCTGATAGCTGGTCATTGTAGAGATATAAAACATAGGGGCATAGAATTGAAGGGTGTGCATATATACTAATTTTTATTTTCAGCATGATTTCTGTGCTTTTTTTCATGCCAAAGTGTGACATTGCAAGCCACATCTGTTCTTGAGTATTTTTGTACTATTTATTTTAATGCCTGTGACTAATAAACATATTTATTAAGCAGTATGCATCTGTGTGTTTATTTTTCTTTTGTTATTTCCCCCTTTGTGCTGTGTAAAATAACATTTATCCCCCCTTGCAATTGCTGTGGTGAATGTAACTGCTGGTGTCACAGCAGGTTGCATTCACCCACAGCCTCCCCAAATGTTCTGTGGTGCTACTACCCCCTTAAAAACATTTTTTTTCTGATGCCCCAAGCTCTGCCAAATAGTATGCTGTTGTTTCCCAGTGGAGAAGTGAGCCCTTTGACCTTGGGGTGGGGTGACATTTCACCCCTTGCTCCACCATGTCACACTTGCCTGAATTTTCATCAGTCACCTTGAGTGACTGTACCTCAATTTCAAATGAGCAGCAATCGCGATTGTTTGCGGGAGCCGGTGGAGTTACTTTCCCAATACATCACCAGGTTTCATTTACAAACTGCAACAGAAGGAAGAAGAGCATCGTGTCACAGCATTCCACCAGTGTTATGTTACTGCACAGGTAGGGCCTAAATCATGATTACACCACAGTCTTTGGGGAGTTTAAAATTCTGTTTTAAAACTACTGCTTGCTGGTTTTGGGGTATTAACTGTGCACTGCTGCCAAATGTCCCTACCATGTAAAACTTTGTTGCAAGGCGAGATTTTAGGGGTAAAGTGTTGGTATTTTACTGTTTGTGACACCAGGCCCTTTCGTTTACAAGTTCACCCAACACAGGGTGTGCCTGGTGTCACAGTTACTTCAGCCACTCCAATGGAGGGGAAAATGCTTTTCGGGATGTATTTGTGACCAAATTGGTGGTGAAAGGGGAGTGGAGTCAAATTAATGCACATTGATGGGTTTTTTATGTATTTTTATGTATTTTGGGTATTTTCTTGCTTTGGGAAAAGGTTTGAGAATGTGTGGGGTTTGGTAGTGGTGGGGGGGAGACAAACTGTAAGGAGTTAGTTTGCTGTGAATGTGTGGCCAAATGTAAGTGAGAAACACACCTGGATGTGAGCTTTGCAGGCATTATACATTGTTTTAAATTCCCACTATGCCTAGTCCATATGTTTTTGTTCACCTACGTTGGCCATTTTAAACACCATCGGCCTCCTTTGTTGGGGGCCTTGAGTTCTATGATGCTGCTGTTTTGCTTTCAGGTTCTGTGTTGGTACTGTCTGAGAACACAGACACAGCCGAGGGGGCATCGGCCTGATTTTGGTGGTCTAAAAGCAGGTTATATTTTTTTTTTTGTAAATGTGCCTGCATTCCTGCCTTCATTCCAGCTGTGTGTGTTTGTTCACCTACGTTTGGCCATTTTGAGAACCATACAGCCTCCTTTGTTTGGTGGTGTGGGGGTTGTTTGGGATTGAAATCCGGCCTGCTGTTTTGTTTTGCTACTGTGTTGGTACTGTCTGGCCAAATGTAGGGGAACACAGACACAGCTGGAGGGGCATCGGCCAGGTTCGGTGGCTTAAAAGCAGGTTACATTTATTTTTTTTGTAAATGTGCCTGCACTCCTGCCTTCATTCCAGCTGTGTGTGTTTGTTGGCCATTTTGAGAACCATGCAGCCTCCTTTGTTTGGTGGTGGTGGTGGGGGGGGTTGTTTAGGATTGAAATCAGGCATGCTGTTTTGTTTTGATACTTTGTTGGGAGTGTCTGGCTGAAGGTAAGTGAGCAGACACATCTGGAGGGGCATCGGCCAGGTTTGATGGCTTAAAAGCAGGTTATATATATATTTTTTGTAAATGTGCCTGCACTCCAGCTGTGTATGTGTTTGTTCACTCGTTCGGCCATTTTGAGAACTCATACAGCATCCTTTGTTTGGTGGGTGGGGGTGGGATTGAAATCGACCTGCTGTTTTGTTTTGCTACTGTGTTGGGAGTATCTGGCTGAAGGTAAGTGAGCAGACATAGCTGGAGGGCACTGGCAAGGTTCGTGGCTTAAAGAAGGTTAAAAGTTTTGTGTTGGGAGGGATTGAGATCCATGTTGCTGTTTGTTTTTTTCTGTTAAGTGACTATGTAAATTGTCTTTTTTGGTGTTTTGTTTCTTCAGTGACTAACAACTGTTTACATATAATTTTGAGTGCATCTTTGCTTTTCTGATTCTTGTGGCATGTTTAGCGCATCTCCTTTGGTAATGTTTAGCACATCTCCTTTAGTAATGTTTAGCGTATCTCCTTTGGTAATGTTTAGCATGTTTCCTTCAGTTGGTCTGTCTGCATGAGAATGTGGAGTGCATCTCCACGGTCAGTCTGTCTGCCTGAGAATGTGAAGCACATCTCCCACGGTTGGTCTGTCTGCTTGAGAATGTGGGCGCGTCTCCCATGGTTGGTCTGTCTGCCTGAGAATGTGGAGTAAGTCTCCTTTGGTCAGCTTGTCCGCTTCATGCCATTTTGTCAGATGTGTACTTACCTCTTGTGTCAGTCCATCTATTTCCTGTGCAGCCTCTCTGTTTGCTGCTTTTATTTGAGAGGAATGCCTAGCTAATATCAGATTTATCTTGTTTGTTTTGTTTTGAAGCAAAGGAGATGAGAAGAAGACCTCATGTATCCACTGCAGATTTGATCAGAGATGCACTGAGTATTTCCCCCTGTGCTCTGTCGGCAAAGAAGAGAAGTCAGTGATACAGAGACAATGTGAAGACGGATCCAGAATGTTATGGCAGCCATTTGGAGAAGTGCAAAGCACGGTCACAATTTTATTGAGAGACAATGAATGAAGAAAAGAAGAAAAACTATAATGAGAAGGCCAGATTAAGAATACAGTGATACAGAGCATGTGAGGCCCAAGGTGCAGTGGCGGCAGACTACAAAGCCACTTCTTCAAAGGCAACCACCAGAAAAGATTCACAAAGAAGAATGAAAATAGAGCACATTGGAGGAGAGGAAACAAAAGAGCAGGAAACTTATGTCTAGTCAAGCATGAGCGACTGAATGAAAAAGCGAGAACTGTACAAGAAAATAAAGAGAATGAGATACTGGTTTGACCCCCCACACCTCCTGCCACCTGTGCCATGTGCAATGCATCTCTCACAGAAAGCACGTATGTGACCCAGAAAACATCCTGTGACACCTAATGGCCAACCTGACTCAGGATACATCCTGTGATACCCCCAAAGGCTGACCTGACTCAGGATACATCCTGTGACACCCCAATGGCCGACCGACGCTCACAGAGCACTATTAGGAAAGCAGTTCAGAGAGCATGACAAGGACTGCCACAGTCACCCTTACAGTTTGCTTGCACAATTGCAAAGGTAATTTCATCATGCACACCAGCAAAACAGAATGCCCTGGCAAAGCAAAACATGAGCTTGACCTGCCGCACTAACCTTCAGGACAAGATGGTTGAGGTCATAAAGGACAAAATGTCACAGCTGAAGGAATGCAATGCCAAACAGCAGCAGGAATTCACAAAGAGCTTCATCAGTTCTTTTCTGGTGCTGAAAAAGTACCGAATGCTCTGTGGTGCAAGCACAGCACTTGGAATCAGTTAGAGGAGAATGATAGAGGGCATCAAGGGAAAGAGAGCCACGGAGCAAGCAGCACAAGGCCACACTGTCTGCAGAAACAGTGAAGAATGTTCAGAACTTCTTTGAGGCCTCTTCTATACCACTGCATCACAAGAAGGCAGTTTCCAAAAGGACTGGGGCAACAAAGGCTTTCTTGGACAAGGCCCTTAATAGCCTCCACCAGGAGTTTCATCAGCAACACCCTGAAACAAAAATAGGGTCCATTAAGTTCTGCAGCCTGAGACCAACAAATATCAGACTTGCCAGGCAACAAATACTGGATCAGTGCCTGTGTGAGTACTGTACCAATGCAGAGTTAAAGCTGCTATCCTTGAATCGGTTTGCCGATGTTAAACATTTGCCACAGTGCAAAATTGAAAACATTTATAGGGCTGTCGAGCTCACCACGTGCCCACGCCCGACTGGTGACAACATTTTTGCAAACAATTGCAACAGCAAACTTGGAGAAACTGCAGTACCAATGTAATATTTAAAAAACAGAGGAACTTGTTTATAAACATGGACATGAGCTAGTCAAATGGTTCCAATGGGAGACTGTCAGTGTGACCAGAGACATGAATGACACTGTGCTTAAACAGTCTAGAAAAGTGCTGTAATGCAAACAAACCACTGTTACTCAACTTATGGAAATGATAAAAGAAGATGTGCATTTTTGTGCCAACATCTGCATGTTGCATCATGGCAACATAATCAGTTCATAACTCTGAAAGACCAAATGCCAACAGGTTGGGTCATAATGGTGCTGGACTTCGCAGAGAATTGCAGTTGTCAGTTTCACGATGAAATTCAGTCCTGTCATTGGCACCATGAACAGGCCACAGTACACCTATAGCCACATACTACAGGTGTTCAAAATGTAAAGTCTTGTCACTGAGTATATTGACTTTATATCAAATGACCTTAAGCATGGCTACATGCTGTTCACTGTTCTGTGGATTTGCAAATAGACACCTGTGTAACATTCACAAACTGAATATCGAATGAGTGATACACTTCACTGATGGCTGGAGGCCAATATAAATCTATGTGGGCTTTTAACTCTATCTCATCTTCACTGATACAGAACAGGTTTCAAATTGAACAAGCCTTTTGGTTCACACCATGGGAAAGGCCCATCGAATGGAGAAAGTGCTGTCATCAAATCTGCTGCAAGTCTGGTGGTGCAGAATCGTTGGGTGGTGATTTGTAATGTAGAAGAACTATTCCAATTTTGTGCAAGTAATCTGACAAAAAAAATGACAATGATGAATACAGCCATGTGCTAAGAACCTTCTTTTGGGTGGGAGATGGGCAAATAAAATGGCGAGCAGGACCTGAAGTGCGCACAATACCTGGAACATGGAAGATCCACAGTGTTAAGTCTGTGGCAGATGGCATGGTTGCAACAAGAGGACTGAGCTGTTTCTGTAGGCCATGTCAAAGGGAAGATGGCCCATGTGAGAACTCTTGTCATGTGGAATCATGGAAGTTGTGTACACTTGGGAAATCTTCTGGATATTCGAGCCATGACATGTCAGTCACACATGCGACCTCAGCATCTCCTGTCACAATGCCTGATACTACCCTGCCAGCCTATCCTGACAAAGGCATGGTTCCTGAGGCTCCAGCTGTTCCCTCAAGCAGCAGCAGCACCACCAACAACCAGAGCTCTGACACAGCCACTCCTTCATCTGCCATGGTTCCTGAGACTCCAGCTATTCCATCAATCAGCAGTACCATCAACCGGAGCACTGACACAGCCACTCCTTCATCTGCCATGGTTGCTGAGACTCCGGCTGTTCCATCAAGCAGCAGCACCACCTACCAGAGCGCTGATGCAACTACTCCTTCTGCCTGTTCAAAGAAAGTGAAGTGAAAAGAACATTTACAGGTGAACAAATGTTATGGCGTGTATTATTCAAAGACCTTCTACATCAGTCAGTTAACCACCATGGATGAGAGTGGCAAATACAATTTCAGCTTTATGCAGCAGCATGGGGCTAGCAGCTTCACGTGGCCACGATACAAGGACACTGATTCATTACGGGAAGACAATGCGCATATTTTATGGGCCCCATAACCTTTGAAGGAAGGGCACTCTCAATCTTCTACCTGAGGAACTGCAGACCATGAATACCAAATACGAAATTCTGAGACAGCGCTGGAATTAACTGGTGTCCATACTGTAATACAATAACTAACTCACTAACAGGATTGAAAATAGACATCCCTACACTTTGCTATTCAATCTTCAAAAACACAAGCTGGTGGCAGAATTCCAGTCACTCCACTGGCACATGGATTAATGCTAACTTAATATACAGCCTCACAAAGAGACTCAGCCAATCAGGTTGCCCATTCCTGTCAACCCATGTTTTATAAGCCAGTAGTATGTTAGCTGTTAGTAATGTTCAGTAAAGTTTTTTTAAAAACTGAAACAAATTTGATGGGTAATTACATTCACCACAGTAACTAGTTACATTAACCACGGTATGTTGGGTCAGACATCACATATGTCAGTAATGTTGTTGAATTGTCAAATTTCTCCAGGTTTTGTAGTGCTAGGTCAGTCAATAGCAGCAGCATGTTAGCTGTTAGGCATGTTCAGTAAAGGTTTTAAAACTGAAATAAATGTGTGGTGTCAAACATCATACTTGCCAGTAATATAATTGTCAATTTTTGTATGTTTTGTAGCATTATATCAGCCAGTTGTAGTATGTTAGTTGTTAGACATCTTTATTACAGTTCTAGTGAGCAAACATATGTGTGGTGTCACTGTTATATTCACCATGGTACGTGGTACCAAACATCAAATTTGACACTAATGCAATAGAATTCTTGCAAATATTTGTTTTTCATGTTTAATATAACTCATGACATATGTTAGTAAACTTTTTTACAACTAAAACAAGTGTCTTGTGTCACATGTTACATTCATCACGATGTGTGGCGTCACTTGTTACACTCACCACATTAGAGTTCTCTTATCTCAGGAACATGTGAAGCTTTTATCTCCCAATATATTTGTTTTTTTCATGCTTGGGTCATAGTACCTTAAAGTGAATCATAAAACTAATCTAGAAGTAATCTGAAAATTTGACTCTCATGTCACACTTTGGTAACTCCTTTTCATGAATAGACCCACTAAATAAGGTGTAGAAGAGGAGTATTTTTTCAGAAAAAAAGATGCTGAAGAATAAGGGGATGTGCAATGAAGCTGGAGGTGGGTAGGTTCAGGAGAGATGTGAGGAAGTACTTCACAGAAAGAGTGGGCAATGCTAGCAGCAGTTTTCTAGTGGAGGTGGGGACAAAAAAGTTGTGGGGTTCAAGACTGCATGGGACAGGCATAAGAGAATCTTAGTGGAAATGGGGAAGGGGAAAGAAAGAGCCAAAGATCAAGCAGAGTCTGTGGTGATGGTGTAGGTAGGGAAAAATAGGCAGACTAGGTGGGCCAAGCAGTCCCTATCCACAGTCAAATTCTATTTTTCTACATTTCTATGTTTCAGCTGCCGAAACATAAAGAGGGCCAGGCCCTCCCTCACTCAGGCAGGTATTTCCAAATGGCACATCTTTAACATGTGTGTGCTTGGCAGTGTAGCATAGTGGTTAAAGGCACTGAGCTGTAAATCTGGAGACCTGGGTTTGAATCCCATAATCCCCCGCTTGCATACAGTGTGACCCTGAGCAAGTTACTTTACTTCCTTGTGCTCCCAGATTGCACCTGGAAAGAAGCTTTGGTCTAGAGTGCCTTTCCTGGTTAAATAATTTTCCCTTTCCCTTGGCTACATTCAAATTACTCAGCTTACTTATTTGAAGGAAAGAAATTGAGCTTAATGACCTCAACTGCTCTATACCAAAAACATTCTCAAATTCGCTACAGTTACCCAACTCAGTACTGAATAATGTCTTTACACAAGCAGTGTTGACACAATGGTTTCTGATTTGGCAGGATACAAGCTTTAAATCGGCATTGCTTCCTATACAGGCTTTACAACATGATACCTCTTTTAGACCAGCATTATACAATCCCAGATTTGGATATTGGAAATGAAGACTTAATAGAGTTTAATACATTTTTTGAAGGTAATGTACCACATTGTTTTGCACACGGAAAACAAAAATATGCAATACAGACCCATTTTGATATCTATAGGCCCATCACTTTTCATAATACCAAGCTGGGTAAGGAAAGAAATTTAGACTCTAAACTCTACCTTCCTACCCTCATTTGTCTTTCCAAACACATGGGAACTCTGGACCACTTCATATTATTATTTTATGTAAGCAATAAGACATGATGGGGTGTATATGGAACAGATTTTACCACATGCCCAGGGTCGTAGTGAGCAGCAGAGTGCCTTCAGCACCTGGAATTGTGGTAAAATCTGTTCCATCACCAAAGTGTCTTATTGTGCTTATAAATAGTCTTTTGTATTTTACATACATGTGAAAATCAAAATTATTGTCTTCAAATAGAAAAAAATGAATATCTTTAATGTCTTTTGATGTAAAATAGTTCCTCTGCCAGTAACAGATTATTGTATTTTTTTTGCTCCCTTGGACTGTTGTCCCACTGCGGCCACCATACTTGAAGTTGATTTCTATAGCTACATGTGCCTCTCCACGCAATCTTGACTCCCCTTCCCCTGCACATTGTGGTCCTCAGATCCTCATCTGTTTATTTTTAATCATTTGAATATGTAATGTCTTATATTTGTCCGATGGAGCCAATAAGGAGTGAGTGCAGCATTTGTCAGGTGAAGTGGAAGATGCAAGTGAGCACAGCATTTGGAGTGCTGGTAATTAATTTAAGAAGAACAGAAGACAGAAAAAAAGAACATGTAGACCAGCTCATTCAAGGAAATGTGCCATACAGCAACCAAGTGACAGTCTGTATTAGGACCGCAAGTGATCCATAAATGATTGAATGGGGGGTTGGGGGCCAGTCATGAAGTCTGTGAATGGGTGGCAGTGGTGAGCGATTCAGTGAGTGTCGGGGCGGGAGGTTGTTCAGATTGCTAATGTGGATTACATAATTTATAAAAAAGATTAACCATATCTGGCTTAATAAAGGGTTCTGTGCTGTTCAGTTTATCATGCTAAGATAGGAAAAAAATGGCTGAATTTGAAAATCCAGCATTCCAATGGCACACTGATTTATTTTTTACACTGTGGTCCTGTTTTTAGGAACTTGTTATTCCCTGTGCATAGAACAGATTTCATGCACAGGTAATAACCAATCAAACAGCAGGATTTTCTCTTTCCATTTTATAAAAAGCTTTGAGCTCTCCACCAGAGATACCTTATCAACAGATAGAATTACAGTGAACCAATGAACTGGTCCTCCAGTTTTAAGGGAAGCAATGGGAACAAACCTGTATACAACAACAGCAAGTCTCTTCATCTGCACCGTGGAAAGAATGTGCCTGGAAGGTAACAATATAGTATTTTTGGACTCCAAATGTAGTGGCAAAAGCCCCTGGCTAAGTCTCGGCAGCCTGTTGGAGAGCATGTTGTGAGTCAAGGGCAACACACTGTCACCTATTCTGGTTGTGGCTGCATTTAAGGACTTTCTGGGCAGTTGTTGAATAAGACTTGAAAGAAATATGCACTAATTTTCGAACCATGACCTGGGGCTTTGGCTCTCCTTCTATAACTCTCTTTCTTTATCCCTCCCCAAAACTATTTAACAAACATCAAAGGTACTTCCTAAACATAGCACTAGCAGCAATGAAAAAAGCTATAACTGAACAATGATTACAGCAGCAACCCCCGACACAGTAAGCTGGAGAGATATCTTGCTAAATATCTATGTAATGGAAAAATGGCACATGGACTTAGGCAGCAGATTGACTTACTTAATAGTAGATGGTAGGATTGGATACTGTATATGATGGACAAGAAAGACAAATTTGTTCCGTGAATCCTCAAAAATGTGGAGAGCACCATGTCAGACAGTGAACTTAAATTCACAGTGAAGGCCCCTAGATTCCACATTTATTTTTATTTATTTAGCTTTTGTTGACGGGTAAGTGCACTAGACAAATCCTGCCTATTTTCAGGCACGACCTGGGGGAAGGGGTTACAGATGAATGTCAACTGACTTTGAACCAGATTAAGCTGTTGGTGGTATTTTTAGTGAATACATATGTGTAGACTTCTGTAAAGGAAACAAAAAAAATGCAAAAAACACAGAGTCGAATAATATGCCCACAATATGTTATAATGTCTTGGCTATTACTTATCAATATTCAGGTTTAACTGGACTTCAATGGAAGTAGCATGGCTAATATCTCTAATTTCACCCAGAATCTGTAACAGACCTGCATATGTATACACTGAATGTGTGAGGACATGCATCTTGGACATTTGTTCATATATTGTTTTTTTCACGATAAAAAGAGAATAAAAAAAGGAAGTACAGTATTGTCTCATGACAATGAGGTTTGAGGCAGTAAAATGGGACTGCGAAAACACTATATGAAAAATTCTTGAAAAAATTAGCTGCACAGGTGCAAAAATGGAAGCTAATTTTCTAAATAGTTTAAAATCTATACATTTTAAATTAATCCACTTAGTGAAGAATCTTCCTTGAGCCCAAATGCAAATTAACCTGAATGTTTCTGGCTTCAAATCACAGACATTTTTGCAGTCAGTCAGCAAAAAAAAAAAAAAATTCTTCAAAAAGATATTTTGGGCACATTTTCAAACTTCTTGATGCTTTTACTTACCAAGCCAATAATTACAGAGATCTAGGGTCCAAGAATGTACGTGTCAAATTTCAGATTTTCTGCAAAAGACAGCTGTGGTATTAAGATGTAAAAACTGGGGTTTATGATAGAAGAGACTCCTTAACCTTCACTGTAGTAGCACTACTGCACTACTATAATACCATGTGTGTAAATTCCATACATATAGGTGGGGTGAAGAAAAGAAGCAGTATAGAGGCTAAGCATGACCGGGTTGAAAGTCGAGTTTGTAGAAAACAAGTCTGCCAATCAATCTAGATGTCTGCTGGGAACCTAAGTAGGTGGCAAGCTTGGTTCAATGATCAGCATCCTGTAAACTCTGCTGAAGGACAAACAGAAAGATTACTACCATGATGGTTGTTAGAGGTGAAATGGTGGGACACAGTACTCCAGATTTTCAAAGGTATCCATTCCATTTTAAATGCAATTGCATCTGAAGTTTGGGCACAGTTGTATCCACACAAACGGTATCTGTGTAAAAAAAAATGACATACAGTATGTGTAATTTTTTTATGTAAATTGCTGCATGTTGCAACAAATGTTGTAAATAATAGTTTCTCTTTGATAATTGGGACCCCGATTTTGGACACAATTGGGTATACACAGATGCAAGTGGAACGCACATTTGTGCCTGCCTCCAACTCCTTTAAAATATGCAGCCCAATTGCTTTATCAGTCTCTTCATTTCTGCCTTGTAGTAGTTTGGGTGGCAGTGAAGAACACAAGCAGGTAAAGATATTAAGTGAAAAGGTCCCCCAGAATAGACATGTTAATTAATACAACAGGAATGCAGACATGAAGACCAGCAGAACAAAAAATGACAGCTTTGAAGATCAAGCTTTTGACAGGATAACACATAATTACATCCTGGGGGAGAATGACCATCGGGTATCAATTCCCACTTTCCTGGGTTATGCTAGGGAAGACCATCTTAAGGGGGGGGCACTTGTTTCAGCACTCTCCATGAGCCCAGTTTGATGAGTTATTTCGCAATTCATTTAATTATTCAGCAGTTCAGTAATAATTTCTGTGGACTTTTTTCTCTGTGGTTTAATGGAATAATCCTCAGTTTATACATTTATTCTGCCGTTCTAAGTTGGAATTTCTGCTAAAGTTGCTAATTTGATTTCTGCACTTTCATGGAAGCGAAAATCTGCATTTCGCGGAAATTCCACCAGCAGAAGTTTTTTTTCACACACCTCTACACATTGCCATACGTGGAATATGTTGTCTGTGTTGTAGGAAAGAGAAACTCACTCTCATTAATGCTGGATCGACTTGTCCTGATGTGTTTAAAAAAATCTGCCCTTGTTATTGAAAACCCTCCTCTCTCTGCCTGGGGGGGGGGAGCAAGAGCAGTTCTGTAAATAGGGTGAACTGTTATAGAAATGTAACCTCCAACACAGGTGGAGTTTATCTTCTTTTGCTCCTCCTCCCGCATCCTGTTCCCGACAGTCCTGGTCCTTAGTGCCTCTCTCTCTATTGCTTCTGTTGGCCCCTGTGTGCCTGCTTTGCTGTGGGAGATCAGAGGAGCTGTGTGCAAAAGTAAAACTGCCAGCTCAGCGATACTGTGTAGAGAGTGCTGAGCAATTCAGTGGAGTGCCACACAGCTGTGTGTGTGCATGTTCGAGCTGGCTCCTGCTCAAACATGTGAGCTGCCCTCATAGATCCTGTTAGCGCTATGGTGCTCAGTTGTTAAAGCCGCTTCTGTGGTTCATGCTGAAGCATCCTCTATGTGTTACAACCCCTTGTACCCCAAAAGACATATGTGGGGGGTCTGAAGTCACACAGAAGGGAGAGAAAAAGAAGTAAAAACTTGGTAACAGTGCTATTAAGCACTGTCTCTTTAAGAGCAACTGAGGCTGCATTGAGAGTGAATGCTCTGCCTGCCACCTGGGGGGGACAGCACTACAGAGTTAGCGATGGGCAGGGGGAGATTCTCTCTTCTGTACCACTCTGGACACCAGACAATAGGGCAGAGGGGCAGCTACTAACATCTAGGGACAGTTAATGTTAAAACAATGTAATATGCTGCAAGATGAACTTAAAGATGGGACTGTGTGTAAACTGCACAGACTGTTTTTGTTTGCAGCCATCTTTGTTGCCTTTGACCTGCTTGGTAGCCTATGTGAGTTGGGAGGCAGTATAGCACAGTGGTTTAAGGCTCTGAGCTGCAAATCTGGTGACCTGGGTTTGAATCCCACAGCCCTCACTTGCATACTGGGTGGCCCTGAGCAAGTCACTTAACTTCCCTGTGCTCCCAGGTTGCACCTGTACACAATCTTTCAGCTTAGTCTGTCTCACCTGGTTAAACAATCGAAAAAAAAAAGGAGCCCAAGAACTACAGAAAGTGTGCTTCAGGGAGAAGGTGAGGACTGTGTATTGATGCCTTTTCCCCAAGCCAATCAGGCATCAAGTGAACATTCTGAATACTAATTTGATGGATTGACAGCCTGATTGACAAATTGGGACTCTGATCTGATCCTCTGAGACCTGGAGTGCAGATTTAGCTTGGAGCAGTCTGTTGGGAGTCTCCAGAGAGTGAGGAGGTTTGACTGTGTTTTCAGAACAAGTGTGGAGGCCTGCTTGGGGCTTCCACAGCAAACAGCCCAAGGAGTGCCTGCTTGATTTTCATCCTCTGGAAAGTCAGTATTTAAACTGGAGAGTGGTTCTGCTGAACAAAAATCTGAGTCTTTGAGATCCTGAGAGACTAATGCCTGCCCGCAGCCCTGGGAGGTAATCCAGATCTGTGTAAGGAGGTGAATCAAGCCTAGTAACCTGAGAAGACTAAAAGACAGTATTCCTGTAGAATTTTGTGCCACAGCTGCCAGCCTGCACTGTGGCTGAAAGTACTGATGCTGTATTCCTGAGATCCAGGAGGTTTCTGACATCAGTCAGTTGAGGAATCATCCGGGTAATGTCATAGCCAGGTGCTACCTATCACCTCATTCTGAGGGCTGGATGCCTGGACAGGTGGGTGAGGTGTGTGGCCCTGGTCCCTAGGCTGATGCATCCAGAGTTCCACAGAGCTGCAAGAGTTCCAGAGAGCTATAAGAGTTCCAGAGAGCTGCAAGAGATCCAGAGAGCTGCAAGAGTTCCAGAGAGCTGCAAGAGATCCAAAGAGCTACAGGCATCTCCACAGAGCTACATGAGTTCCAGAGAGCTGCAAGAGATCCAGAGAGCTGCAAGAGTTCCAGAGAGCTGCAAGAGATCCAAAGAGCTACAGGCATCTCCACAGAACTGCAAGAGTTCCAGAGAGCTGAAAGATATCCAAAGAGCTACAAGCATCTCCACAGAGCTGCAAGAGTTCCAGAGAGCTGAAAGAGATCCAGAGAGCTGCCAGAGCCCCAGAGCCACAGTCTGAAATATTTTTAGCCTGCAGAATTTAGAGACTGTTATTCCAGAACTGTGAGTAATTCAGGGCTTGCCCTGTGCTAAGGAGATTGAATATAGTTTCTGTTTATTTGAAAAGTGCACCAATGCCGGCCAACCAGCTGCAACTCATCGGGCCTGCACCGACTCATCTGCTGGGTACCCAGGCAGGACACTGGGGACACTGGTATCAGTGGGGAGGTGGGCCATTCTGTGTGTTTGCTGTTGGGGGGGTGGGCACTCTTGCTGGTTATGGTTATTGTTATTGCTTAATGTTTTACTAGTTGCATTGCATCTTCCAGGTTATTTATTCTGCATTCCCATATTCCCCTACCCCTTTTAATAAACTGTTTACTGTTATTGTTAACCTGTTTAATGAGCATACTATTAGCTTCAGTCAGTAACTGCATGCATATTGAAACATTGCACTGTTTGTTGCTGTTTTATGTGTGAGGTGACTATGAGGGGAGATGGGTAGGCACAGCATCCTGAGGAGTTGTACCAGTCAGACATCTGGCCCACTTACTTTTATCTCTGGGTGGAGGCACCACGCTAATAATCTCTGTTGGGAACAAACACCCCTTTTTTGGTCAAAACAGAGCCCAGATCCCTCAAACCTGCTTGAGCCCACAAGGCAGGGGTAGTAACTGTAGTATATATGGTGAACCAGTTACAGAAAGGAAACTTGGAGGTGGATACAGGGCGCTCTAGTCAAAAGGCTTTACAACAATAGCCCGGCTTTTTACACAGCCCCAAAACAGAACCATTTAACCAAAGCACATCCCTCAGTTACTAGCACAGTCCATGCAGGGCTTAACTCTTATGCTGTTCCCCTTTCTTTCCCAGCTTTAAGAGGGCTACTGAGCCAAAACAATCTAAAACCTCTTTACACCAAGGGCCCAACTTTTAGCTCTGCATTCCCCATACCTACAGTTTGTGCGTTTGTGTACATGTGCATGTGTGTGGGTTAAAGGAAAACTGTCTTTTTCTCAAACTCCCACCCCTGAAAGCCTTACCCCCGATTAGGCATCTTGCAAGAAAAATGATTTTAAACATTGATTTTACTTTATTCAACATTTGTAAACTCCACTATCAGGGAACATGGCGGGTGAAAAGCATACAAGCAAGTGGTGTGGAGTAAGCATTGTAACCTGAGATGGCACTGTGTTGCACCCATGTTCCCTGATGGTGGAGTTTTCAAACTTGAAATAAATTAAACAATGCTCAAATTTTTCTAACTTATGAAAACCCTAATTTGGGGGTGAGAGTAAGGCTTGGGGGTGGAATTTTCCTTTAAGAAAAGAAACAGAAAAGAAAAGAGAGCCCATAATGCAGGGGGAAGCTAGCTGTTCTGAGACAGAAAGGAAGAAAGCTGCACAGCTGGATCGTGAAGAAATGAAGCTAGTGTAATGTAATGTATTTCTTCCCTCTCACATCTGATCTAGGTCCATCTCTTAAAAAAGAGCATTATTGTTGTTAATTAACTGGTGCCACGAGGGAGGACTTATATCACATCCCACTAATGTCCTCTATCTGACACTTTAGCAAAAATAGAACAAAAACAAAACAACAGCAGTAGAATTCACCCTTGTCGCATGCTTACTCTGTAGTGTTCTCTGAACTGGTCAGCCATGTGCCTGCCCGTCTCTTTGATGTATTATACATAGCAAAGCACCAGTTGCAAACATACCATGTGTAACTGCAGGAAATGCATAAAACATCCCAAGTGGTGTGAAAAACCCCAGTGGAACCTTGGATTTCAGTGACACCAGACATAAAGTTGCAGGTTTAACAGTTGGTTCTGTTGCATGCACTGGTACCTGGTAGGTTAGAATGGCTAGGAGTGCAAAGGCAGCCACATACCAGTAGATTCTAAAATTTGAGTGCTCTGCAATAAGAGGGACTACATGCATGTAGATCTATAAATCAAGCTTGGATGTTGGAATCAGTTTGCACACTTCAGAAGTTCACTGGATTATCTTGCGTGGTGAAAGGGTAGAAATGAAGGAAAGCCGCAGTGGAAATCATTGCTGCTGCTGCATGAGAGCATTAGAGGTGTGTGAAGTCGGGAAACTTTGCTTCATGAAAATTCTTGTGGAGTTTCCCGATTTTGCATAATGCAAAGTGCCTCTTTGCAAGTTCTTCATCTGGTGAAGACTATGCCAAATGCATGGCACTTCACATAGTCTTTGCCAGCAAAAAACAATGTGCATCTTTTTTTGAATAATCCAAGAAGGGCTAAGCCCACCCCAACCACTCTGCATTATTATACCCTCTCCCCGCGCATTTTTTTCACCATGTAATTTACCCCCCAACCCTACCACTCTCTGGTTAGATATTCCCTCCTTTCTCTCCCCATCCCAGTGAAGTCATGTCATTTGAATTGCAAAAATATGATAAACAATTGATGAACTTGCCTCGTTTTGATATCCTTTCATAGTATATGTATACTCCCAACACCACCCACTCAATCAGCACCCACCACCCCAGCAATTGGAAAACAAATTGCCCCACAGTGGACAGCTGGGCAACAGCTCTCATCTTCTTCCTATCTGGCTGCCTTCCTCAACTGATCCCCAACTCCTATCATCCACCACCCTCACCCCAGCCCTCACTTCTTTCTTGCTCGGCTGCCTTCCTCAACTGACCCCTTTCAGAACCCCCTGATTTCAATGGGAAAGCAAGTGCTGTAAAATTCTAAATCCAAAGATGCACTTGGACTTAACATTTTACAGACCATTTTTATGTTTGCTTGCACACATGTGCAAGAAACATAGTGCCATCATCCGAGTTTTCGGAGGTGTGTCACCCCCTCCACCAAATCAGTCAGTGTGTTGGCAGGCGCGGCCCCTGTAAGTCAATGCATGCTGGAGCTGTCTATGACAAGCTCCAAAATGCAGTGGCATACAGTTGAAAGGAGGAGCTACGCGTCAGTGAGCAGCGATAAGATATCGCCTGCTCATGTGCAACTCCTCTACACACACACACACACACAGGGCGCATACGCATGCGCATGTGCTGCCCCCTCACCTTACACTCTATAGCAGATGGGGTGCCCAATCTCCCATTGGCTGTGCTGCGCTCCCCAAAGTCTTCCAAATGCTATGCTGGGTACCCACCCAAGCGTGGCAAGTTATCGTCTAGCCGATGGAGGTGCCCAATCCCCATTGGCTCCACTATCCCAAAGTACTGGGTGCCACGCTGGGAGCCCCCAGCGTGGCAAACATCCGATGTCATCTTTAAAAAAACACCTGTAAAGCAAAATCGGTCCCACACAGTCTCCCAGCCCCCACAACCCACACCCACCCACTGTGCCAGCCTCCCCACACCCCACCCCTATGCCTACCTCCGAGCATGGCACGATGATCTTGGTGGACCAGGAACACGTCTGCACTCTTCAAAGCCGACCGTGAACTGAGGAAATGCCGGTAAGCTGTATAATGGGCTAGATAGGGGTTTTCAACTTTATTGCATATCTCAGGCATTTTTTGGAATTTTTGCACCAAATTTTCAACATGGGGTTTTTGGGACCCCTCCTCATGAATTCTTGCACTGTCATGGCGTTACTCGGGCTCGAAGGGTGATTTCTCAGCCATTGCGTGAAATCACCTTTCTGGAATGATTAACGAAACTACACTGCCAGTGTTCATAAGGTGGGCTCTCAAAAAGACTATTTGAAAATTTGGTGAAAACTCTAAAAATGACTGTTTCTGACGTCGTTGCGCGGCTCCTCCTTACTCGTAAGTTAAATAATTTTCAATATTTTCACTCCAGATTTTCAACATTGCCATTTTACCACCCTTCTTATGAACAGTACAGTTGTCATTTTTCACATCTCACCCAAAATGTGTTTCCGCCCATGTAGCGCACAATGGGCAGTCGGTGTCTTGAAATCAATTATGGACACATTAAGAAAATCACAGTGACACTGTTCATGAGCAGAGAGTCTTAAAATAAGCTATGTTGAAATTTATTGAAAATAATTCAAAAATGACTGTTTTACGGTGTGTTGCTTGATTCCTACTCACGCTGTTAAGTTTCTTGATTTCAATATTTTCATTCAGATTTTCAACATTGCCATTTTACCACACCTCCTTATGAGCAGTACAGCTGTCATTTTCACATCTTGGCAAAATGTGTTTCGCCCATTAGTGCACAATGGCGCAGTTGATGTCTTGAAATCAATGTATGGGACACATTAAGAAAATCACAGAGACACTGTTCATGAGCAGAGGTCTTAAAATGGCTATGTTGAAAATTTAGTGAAAAAATTCCAAAAAATGACTGTTTTACGAGCGTGTGTTGCGCAGTTCCTACTCACGCTCGTAAGTTTGCTAAATTTCAATATTTTCACTCCAGATTTTCAGCATTGTAATTTTACCACACCTTCTTGTGAGCAGTATAGCTGTCATTTTTCAAATCTCACCCAAAATGTGTTTCCGCCCATGTAGCGCACAATGGCACAGTCGGTGTGCGAAATCAATGTATAGGACACATTAAGAAAATCACAGTGACACTGTTCATGAGCAGAGGTCTTAAAATGGCTATGTTGAAAATTTGGTGAAATAATTCCAAAAATGACTGTTTTACGGTCGTTATGCAATTCCCTCACATACTGTGTAAGTTCGCAAATTTTCAATATTTTCATTCAGATTTTCAACATTGCCATTTTACCACCTCCTTATGAGCAGTACAGCTGTCATTTTCACATCTTGGCCAAAAATGTGTTTCCGCCCATGTAGGCGCACAATGGTGCAGTTGATGTTGCGAAATCAATGTATGGGACATTAAGAAATCACAGAGACACTGTTCATGAGCAGAGGTCTTAAAATGGCTATGTTGAAAATTTGGTGAAAAAATTCCTAAAAATGACTGTTTTATGAGCGTGCGTTGCACAGTTCCTATGCATGCTCGTAAGTTTGTGAATTTTCAATATTTTCACTCCAGATTTTCAACATTGCCATTTTATTACACTTCCTTATGAACAGTACAGCTGCCATTTTCATATGTCTCCCAAATGTGTTTCGCACATGTAAGTGCACAATAGGTGCTGTTGGTGTCTGAAAGCAATGTTTGGGACAGATTAAGAAAATCACAGTTTCACTGTTCATGAGCCGAGGTCTTAAAATGGCAATGTTGAAAATTTGGTGAGCAAAGTCCATAAAATGACTGTGTTATCGAGTGAGCATTGCATGAGTTTCCATACACCCTCGTAAGTTCATGACTTTGTAATATTTTCAGTCAGATTTTCACCAGTGACATTTTCAACACTTCTATAGAACAGTACAGCTGTCATTTTCACAAAATGGTCGAACTGTGTTTCACACTTTCAGCGCAGAGATGCGTGGTCGCTGTGGAAATCATTGTTCCGGACAGATAAAGAAAATCACAGTGACACTGTTCATGATCGGGCACCAAAATGCCTGAGTTGACAATCTGCTGTAAAATCCAACCTAATTATATTACAAGTGTCGTTGCACAGTTTCTATGTCGCTCGTCACTTCACCATTTTCTTAAATATTTTTACTGCAGATTTGCAACATTGCCATTTTTTACACCTCCCCATGAGCAGTACAGCTGTCATTTTTTACATGCTGTTCGGAATGTTTTTGCACCTGTGGTGCTAAATGCCATAGTGGCTGTGCATAAGCAGCTTTCGGCTAACAAACTGATATTCCCCCTGTTCATGAGGTGGGGTCACAAAAAAAACATGTTGAAAATTTGGAGTGAAAATACCAACGAATGCCTGAGGTATTAGGGTTTCCAACCACAACGTCCAACCCTGTAGAAAATGACAGGCATCAGGGGTGTGACTTGGGATTCTTGCCTGTAATGCTTATACCATTCCACATCCTGCAGCCAGTGAGAGGCATCGAGGTATGCCTTGGACTCTTTGGGGACTCTTTGGCCCCAAAGTTCACCCCATTCTCCTATATCGCACCCATCTCACCGTATTTCCTAATGAAATGGGTGTGATAAGGGCCAAAGACCCCAAGGAACACTGTGACACTTGTCAGTGTCTGCAGGGTGAGGTGTGGTGAAATGGCATGGCCGTTATGCCTGACAACCCAAAGGCACACCCCAATGCCTGTCACTCTCTGCAGGGTGGTGGTGGGGTTGGCTTCAGTTCCATACTTCACTGTCATTCCTATTACGCAGCTCTGTAACTTCTACACTACCACTGCCAATGCCAGCAAGCAAACATTCGACATTGACAAATGCTTGTTTTACTATTCCTAACTTTTTTTTTATTGTTTTACTCCATTTTTTCTATTGAGTGCTTTTCTCCCTGTCCTCATAAAACCTATGGGTGTGAACTTTCAGACTGCTCCTCAAATGGGTGTTATGCCATATTTGCCACAAACAGACGTTTTCTGTTTAGACAGATTCATGAAAGATTACTGTAAGTGGCTCACCAATTGTTCCTTTAGTGCCACTATAATCATAAGAAGAGTATCCTATCTTCTCCTTGGGATTTACCTGGCATGATGTTCACCAGGGAGTTAGCTAACAAGGTGGATGTGGTACCCTGTGATGGAGTGTATGTTTGTCACATTCCTTTCACCTGTAAACTGCTTCACAATTGTGCAGCACAGGTTTTTACAGGGGCTGTGGTGGGATTTCTGCCAGACCCATTTTGCTTTAAGGCAGGCCCTTTAAGACCTCACTGCACTGTCTGTTCTAGGTGTTTGATGTACCTCAGGAGGGGAGGTTTTAACAAGCAACACCTGGGCTTAAGAAAGGGAGGGAGGTAGAGGAAACTGCAAAGTGGCGACAGAGACAGACTGAACTTAATTGTTAAGCTGAATGTAAGCTGTTGTTTTTTTTTCTCTGTTACCGAAATTAATGAAGATTTCATTTGATTTAAACTGGTGTACAGAGGGTTCTTTTTGAGACTGTTCCCCTGGAAGCTGCCTGTCACATATGGTTGGCTTTAGCGGTGGGATCAAACATCCCCTTTGTCTGAATAGGGGTAAGATGGACTCAAACAAAGTACTGAAATGACTGGCAGAACAGCAACCACAACAGGCCTAGATACAAAGGGACTGGATGGCTCAGCAAGCACAGCAGGAGGCTCAAAGAGACCAAAAACTGGTGCAGAGAGATCATCAACTGGTGCAACAGTTCCAGAAGCAAAGAGATTGGATGGTGCAGAGAGACCAGCAATGGCAGGAGTCTATGAAACAAGTAGTGCAAGTACAGAAAGAAACTGTGCCCCAGCTCCAGGTCACAGGGAATCCTGTTACTGTATGAGCCCACCTCATGTTAACAAAACTGGGTCCTGAGGACAACCCAAAGGCCTACTTTATGACTTTTGATGGAGTTGCCAGACCACTGCCTGGCCACAATAAAGTTGGGCAACTCGCTTTGCACCGTACCTGACTGGAGATGCCCAGACTGCAAATGGAAGCCTAAATAATGCTGCCGCCAATGACTATTTTATAAAACATTTTTATTAAAAATACATTCAAAGAACAGCAAAAACAATAAACAATACAAACTTATACATATACGAGTCAAATTTAAAAATATAATGACGGCATCAGAAAAGGTAACTTCACAACTATACCAAACATTTAAAGCAGCATTGCAATGAAACTGGGCAAAAAATCTGACCCTACCTTTTCTTCATTATAAAATATTCCAGGCATCTTCCAGTTTAATTTGGTGGTACAATTTTCTAATTTTACTAACATTTGCAAACTTTATAAATGATTTAATTTAGTTTTTTTCTCAAGAAAAAAGATGGCTGCCACATTTTGCATTGAAATAGCATTGTAGAGCTAGCAAGAGTTGAGACTGAAAAAATAAAAAAAGCTCATGGTGCGCAGCACGGGAAGTACCTAGACAAGTACATTTGGCAGATATGTTAATGTTTTTATTAATTTTAGCTGAAACTAGCTTTTTTGGAGGGGGGACATGTTTCATTGCACTGCTGCTTTAAAGGAAACAGAAAACATATAAACAACATAAAGATTAGCAATAAGTTTCAGTCAATAAACACCCAATATCTTTGGTGTAGAGACTCAGCTAACTGACCGGGCTTAACAAATAGAGTATATAAAAATCCAGTTAATTGAAAGAAGGTTCGATAGAGGGCGAGACAGACCCATTACCCTATTAATAAAGAAAGCACTAATAATTAATGCAGCATTGATATACCAAAAGAGGAGAAGAAATTCAAGCATTGTTTCCCTTTGTATTATGTTACAAAACTGGGATCCGTCTGAAGTCTATGTAAAACCCATTGACTTCAAATCTCCTTGAATATTTAGAGTCAGTTTAAATATTTATAACTGCCTTTTTCAAGCCTATAAATAGAATCTACAACATTTACCCAATGCGTTGCCCTGGGAAGTTGAGATTTAAACCAAAGTCTGGTAATAGCCATTTTAGTGCAGACCACCAAAATCAGTAACAACTTTAATTCCTGATTACAAATTGAAGTAGTAGCTGGGGGAATATGGAGCAATACCAAAACAGGACTAAGAGGGAGGGGAAGATCAAATATCTGAGCTATCACTTGAGAAACAGAGGCCCAAAATGATTGTAAAAGAGGACAGGCCCAAAAAATATGTACATGATTGGCCAGAGGTTCACCACAGGCCTACCAATAACTTCCCACTAGAGGACCCTTATAGACAGCGATGTGGGCCGGGGTCATGCAAAAGTGCATCCAACACTTACTTGGTTTACTTGGTTGTGTAAGACAAAAGAAGGCCAAAGGCCCATTGAGATTGTCTCCCACATTGAGCGGGCCATTAATCCTGGATTGGGTTTGATGATAACCAGAGGTCATGGCCTTTTTTGAAGCAATTGAAGTTATTGATGTCTACTAGTTCTTGGGATAGGGTATTTCAAATTATAGGTGCTTTTAGAGAAAAGAAGTTATACCTTACGTTAGTTTTTGCTCTCTTAACCTCTAACTGCTTATTATATAGCCTCTAGACAATGCGTCTAAGGGAGTAGGTAATTCTACATTATTGCATAAGTTCTGGGGACTGGAGAATTTTGTATAAGAACAGTATATCACCTCTGCATCTTCTAGTGTGCAGAGAATGAAGGCCTGTTTCTTGTAATCTACATGCATAGTCTTTGGAGGCTAGATGTGGGACCATTTTAGTAACATGTCTCTGAATTTGTTCAATGTGTGTGATGTCACCTTTAAGGTATGGGCTCCAAAAGGGAAACCATAGTCTGAGCAAGGTCTAATGTGGGTCCTATAGAGTGGAATCAGGCATTGTTCTGTTTGAGTGACAAAGGTACGATTTATGCATTTAAGCAGTCCATTAGGTAAACAGGCAACTTTAGTGCAGTGATCTGATAAAGAAAGTTTACTGTTGACTAATATGCCCAGGTCATGCTCACTACGTGATGCTTTAAACAGAGTGTTATTGAGGAGGTAAATTGTATATGGGTTATTTTTACCAAAATGTAGAACAGTGCACTTATCGGTGTTAAAGATAATACCATTGCACTGTGCCCATTGCTTAATAGTTCTTAGGTCATAAGCAAATAGTGCCCTACTTATAGACCTATCCATCCTCCCTCCCAGCTTAGTATCATCAGCGAATTTAGATAGAATGTTGTGTGAACCTATTTGCATGTCACCGATAAAAATGTTGAACAATGTGGGATGCAGGACTGAGCCCTGGGGCACCCCACTTGTTACCAGTCCAATTTTAGATAAGGTACCGTTAATTCTCAATCTTTGAGATCTGTTTGTTAGCCAAGCATTAACCCATTTGACTAGGCAAGGGGAAAAGCCTAGTGTTATCAATTTGTGGATTAATTTGCCATGAGAAACCTTATCAAAAGCATGGCTATAATCCAGCAAGATTACATCCATATGGATGTTACTATCAGGTCCCTGGTTTATATGGTTGTAGAATGCAACTAGATTGGTTGTGCAAGAGTAGCCTGTCCTGAATCCATGTTGTGAGTTGTCCAAAATGTTAAGTGATGCCATCTCTTCTTCTAGATAAGATTTAATTATTCTTTCTATTAGTTTGCAGATTATTGAAGTAAGGCTGATTGGACGATAGTTTTCAACATTGGATCGGTTGTCTTTCTTGAATATGGGTGTCACAAGGTACTTTGTGGCTGCTTATTCCCCCACCCTCATAAAGTGTTTTTCTTGTTATTTTAACTTGTACCTATGTTTTGAGTTATTCTGCAAGTTCTGAATCCAAACTGTATCGTTCATTGTAATGTACCTTTGCTTTCTCCTATTGTACTTTGTTTTGCAATCTAGGATGTGGAACCTTTGTAAAAGAGCTTGTGTTCCAAGGTCTTTTCTGAATCACTAAATAAATAAATAAACAGTTGCTTTGAGCAAACTAGCAGAATTATGCTTTTGTTTAAAGATTTGTTAAAAATGATTGACAGTGGAAGGGCTATTGATTCTGAAGTTTCAATTATGAACCCAGGATTAATATCATCTGGACCAGAACTTGTTGTTTTTTTCAACATTTTTAAGACCAGAAGAATATCAGTGGTTGTAATTGTGTATGGGTATGAGCTGCTGTCAGGGGATGTAAGGCAGCTATGAATGTCTTTTGCAGAAAAGACAGAGCAGAAATATTTATTGAAAGTGTCAGCAGTGTCCATGTCTGATGTTAAAGGATTTGTTTATGATTAAAGGACCTATTTGTCTGTTGTTACCTTTTGCTATTTATATAAGAAAATAAGGATTTATAACAATCCTTAGAGTGTGCTAACCTAAATTCAGGATTCCTCTTGGAGCATTTGATCATATATTTTAAATGTTTTAATGCTATTTTATATTTTGATTGAATTTCAGCTCTATTCTTGCTACCACAAGTTTTTAGTTTGTTAAATAGTTTTTCCTTTTAGTTTGATTTAAGATTTGATAGATCTGACAAACCAGACAGGAATCTTACACTTTTTATTATATATTTTTTTTGATAGGGACGTAGGTCTCTTCAAGTTTGTGAAGGATTAATTTAAGTTTGGTCCAGGCATCTTCTACAGAGAGATGGGACAAGATTTCTTCCCAATGTATTTTGTTTAAATAGTCAATAATTTCCCTTAAGTTTGCATTCTCGTAGTTTTTGTAGGTTGGTTGAGTTGTTAAGCATTGATGATTGCATGCTAAGTTAAATAAGATGGAGCAGTGATCACTATTGCCTAATGGATCTTTAATTACTGTATTTGAAATTTTATCTTCAATATTAGTGATAGGGAGAGCTAGGATATTATTTCCTACGTTGGCTGGGTGATAAGCTGCTCAAGACCTGCAGTAACGAGGGTTGATACCAAGCATTTCTCGTGTTGGTTATTACCAGTTAAAGAAATCCAGTTTATATTGGGCATGTTGAAGTCCCCTAGAATTATAATATCCCCATTGTTAGATAAGATCGAGATATCCTGGAGTAGGTTAAATGTATAATCGGAATCCACCGATGGGGGCCTATAGCAGTTACCTATAATAATCTCAGGTTGTCCCTTCAATTGGATTTTCACCCAAATACTTTCTGTTGGGGTTTGATGGGGAAGTTCATAAGAAGGTACATCTTCACTGACATAGATGCAGACCCCATCTCCCAATTTACCTGACCTTTGTGGTAGAGTTTAAAACCTAGAATCTCCTTGATCCAGGTTGATGCAGAGTCCCACTACATTTCTGTAACAGCTATGATACCTATATCTGATAGTTTACATTTTGCTTCCAGTTCTGCCATCTTGATGAGAATGAATTATCTAGCATATGAAGAAAGTGTCTTGCAAGTTCTTGGACCACCGGAAGAGGAAACCCGTGTTAGCGACTTGGGGACATTCCCATTCTCCCCGTTGTTATTTGGTTTAAATGTTGGTTAAGGAGGGTTTCTAAGTTTTTACCAAGTAGGGTACTGCCCCTCCTGCTGAGGTGGAGGCCATCCCAGCAAAACAGGGGATATTTATTCTGAAATTTTTCCCAGTGGGTAATGCAAGGAATTGCCTGTTTAAAGCACCATTTTCTGAGCCATTCATTTATTGATTTGAAGCTAACTGTGATTGAATCAGTGGCTCTGGGTACTGGTAGTATTTCTGAAAAACAAACAGAGCATCCTTTCTCTACCAGTAAATTGTTTAGTGCCACATAATCCTGTTTTAGTTGATCTAGATTAGTATAGCCGATGTCGTTTGTGCCCGCATGAATGATGACCAATGGGTTATTACCACATTTTTCAGGATTTAACCATTGTTGTAATTTCAGCAACCCTTGCCCCTCTAACATAGAAACATAGAAACATAGAATTTGATGGCAGATAAGGACCACTTGGCCCACCTAGTCTGCCCATTTTCCTACCTAACGGATAAGCTGCAGATCCTAGTTAACCAACAGCTTACTTCCTCCTACCCCCACTAGGACTGCCTTATGTCTGTACCATGCATTCTTGAATTCCTCCACTGTTCTTGACTCCACGACCTCCTCAGAAGTAGTTCCACGCATCCACAACCCTCTCCATGGAAAAATACTTCTCTCACATTACCTCTGAGCCGTCCCCTCTATCTTCAAATTGTGCCCCCTTGTTCTTGCACATCTTTTTTTCTGAAAGATGCTACCCTCTTGGACTTTGTTGATTCCCTTGAGGTACGTGAAAGTTTCTATCATGTCCCCTTTCCTCAAGGGTATACATATTAAGCTCCTTTAGTCTTTCTTCGTATGTCTTCTGGTGCAGACCCTGCACCATTTTGGTTGCCCTCCTCTGGACAGCCTCCACTCTGTTTATGTCTTTGCGGAGATGGGGTCTCCAGAACTGCACACAATACTCAGATGGGGTCTCCCCAACTGTCTGTACAGAGGATAACAACTTCCTGTTTCTACTATTGATGCCTCTTCCTATGCATCCCAGTATCCTCCCAGCCTTCCTTACTGCCTTCTCACATTGCTTGCCCACATTTAGGTCATCTGATATAATTACCCCAGGTCCCTTTCCATTTTACTGTTGTCAGTATCTCACCCCCATTGTACTCTTCCCTGGGTTTTGTTTCCCATGTGCATTACCTTGCACTTCTTTGCATTGAATCTGAGCTGCTACATTTGACCATTCCTCCAACCTTGCCAAGTCCTTCTCATCCTTTCCACTCCATCTTGTGTATCAACCCTGTTGCAGATCTTTGTGTAGTCTGCAAAGAGACATACTTTTCCTTCAGTTCCTCTGCAATGTCACTTATAAAGACATTAAAAGGACCGGTCCCAGTACTGAACCTGCGGTACCCCACTAGTAACCCTCCTTTCTTCACTGTGTACTCCATTTACTACTACCCTTGTGTCCTGTTGTCTAGCCAATTTTTTATCAGGTTACTGCCTTGAGGCCCCTCCAAGGCTGGCTAAGCACTTATTAATCTTTTGTGTGGGACTGTATCAAATGCCTTGCTAAAATCTAAGTAGGCCATGTCCACAGCCCTCCTAGTCTACTACTTTGGTCACCCAGTCAAAGAAATCTATTAGATTCATCTGACATGACCTTCCCATCGTGAATCCATGCTGCCTTGGGTCCTGTGCCCACTGGCCTCTAGCTACTCAACAATTATTTCCTTCAGAAGTGATTCCATCATTTTCCCTACCACTGAGGTCAAACTAACTGGTCTGTAGTTTCCTGCCTCTGTCCTGCTCCACTTTGTGAAGAGGAATCACATCTGCCCTCCTCCAGTCCCTCGGGTACCACTCCATCCTCCCATGATTTGTTAAAGAGAGTAGTCAGCAGTGTCACTAGTTCTACCCTTAGTTCTTTTAGAATTCTTGGGTGAATCCCATCAGGTCCCATTGCTTTGTCCACCTTCAATTTTATTAGTTCTTTCAGAACCTTTTCTTCTGTAAATGGACTGGTATCGACCCCGTCTTCAGACTGTTTCTCTTGTTTGGTTTAGGTACCTCCCCTCCTCTTCCTTTGTGATACTGAGCAGAAATATTCGTTCAGTATCCCTGCTTTTCACTGTCCCCTCTACCCACATCCCTCCCTTTATTAAGCCTCAGTATCCCTCCTTTGGTCTTTCTTCACTCCCTAATGTACCTATAAAGGTTTTATCCCCTTCTTAACAGAATTGGCTATCCTTTCCTCAGTTTGGGCCTTTGCTATTCTGACTGCCTTCCCAGCCTCTTTCTGCTTTAACTGATAAAGTTCTCTGTCCTGCTTCTTCTGTGTTTCCTTATATTTCCTGAATTCTATCCTTTTCTCCTTAACCTTCCCTGCCACCTCTTTTGAGAACCATAGCAGTTTTTTCCTTCGTTGTGTTTTATTGATTTGCTTTACACAAAGGCTTGTTGTCTCTGTGATAGCTGTTTTGATTACTCCCCATTGTTCCTCCACCCCTCCTTCTTGCCTGTTTGCTAGTGCTTTTCTAAGGCACTCTCTCATTTTCCCAAAGTCAGCCCTCCTAAAGTACAATACTCTTGCTTTTGTATGGCTTGATTGTATGGCTGTGTTTATCGTGAACCACACTGTTTGGTGGTCGCTTGTTCCCAGATGGCTACCCACTTCTAAATCTGAGATTCTTTCTCCGTCCCCATTTGAGAGTACCAGGTCTAAGATTGTTCCCTCCCAAGTGGGTTCCAATACTAGCTGTCTGAGGCATGCCCCCTGTAGGGCATGAAGAATGACCCTGCTCTTGGATGTGCCTGCAGCAAAGGTGCTCCAGTTAACATCTGGCATATTCAGGTCCCCCATCAACAATATCTCCCTTTTTCTGCCATTCTAAGGAAACCTTCTATCATTTCCTTGTCCATTCCTCCCCTGAGATGGGGTCTGTATACAACCCCGTGCGGATTGTGGTACCATTTCCTGTCTCCAGGGTGACCCAGAGTGCCTCATCTGCTCCCTGTTTACTTTTAGTTCTGTTGCTTTGATCCCTTCCTTTACATAGAGAGCTACTCCTCCTCCTCTTTTACCCTCCCTGTCCCTCCTGTAGATTGTGTATCCTGCTATGTTTACATCCCTGTCATGGTTCTCTGTGTACCATGTTTCTGTGACTGCCACAATATCCAGGCAACCCTCTTCAATCAAGGCCACTAGTTCAGGGAACTTGTTACACAAACTATGGGCATTGGTACTCATCACCCTCCACTTTTTGATAGCCTTACCCCTTTTAGCCCCATTCCTGTCCTTACTGCCTTTGCCTTTTTTTACATTTACCTCTGTCCTGCTCCCTAATAACTTCTCTACCTTGGTGTTTACCTCACTAATTACCATGTTTTGTGGGGTGAGGCTGGGATTTCCTTGCTCCTTTTCCGTGCCTCCCCCCTTGGCTAGTTTAAATGCTTGCCAATGAAGCATTTAAACCTCTCACCTAGGATACTGGTTCCCCCCCGGGTGGATGCAGACCATCGCACCAGTATAGGTCTGCATCCCTCCAGGTGGCTCCCCAGTCCCCAATGAAGCCAAAACCCTGAGCTCCACACAGCTTTTCAACCACTCATTGAATTCCCTGGTGAGGAGTGCCTTAGCATCACCCTTGCCATAGACAGACAGCACCTCCAAGAAGGTTACCGTATGCGCTACTTGTCAAAGGCCCCTCCCCAACTCTACAAACTCCTCTTGCACTGCTCTGATCCAATTCCTAGCCAGGTCATTTGTCCCTAGGTGGACAATGACATCCATCTCCCTCCCTCGTGCGAGCTCCTCACACGATCCTGAGGATTCACTTCCTGTCCTACAAGCAGTGGTGCCAGGAAGGCACCTTACCTCCCTCCCCTTCCTCCCCATTTCTACCCCAATGATTGAGTCCCCACCAGGAGTTGTTTCCTTCCCCTGTGGGGTCCCATGCCACCCTCCTGTGGGTCTCCTTTGTGAAGATTCCCAGCA
Source organism: Neoceratodus forsteri (assembly GCA_016271365.2). Classification (NCBI taxonomy): domain Eukaryota; kingdom Metazoa; phylum Chordata; order Ceratodontiformes; family Ceratodontidae; genus Neoceratodus; species Neoceratodus forsteri. Next base: position 834,241,289 of record CM028133.1, read on the forward strand.
TCCTCCTTGGTCTCCACTGCAGGTGCCTCCATAGAGGAACCACTATCCACCAGAAGAGCAAATGAATTGTGGAGAGGTGCAGCTGGAGGGATTCAACTCTGTTCCACCACCCTCTCCCTTCCTGATCCCACCCTGGTCCAGCCTCTCCTCTTTCTTGGCAACCTCTGAGGTAGTGGCATTGGCCCTGGTGGTCCCTGAGTGGGGGAGGAGGTTTCATGAACCCTAGCCAGGTCAGCCTGGAGATGGGCAACCTTCTCTCTCAGACCAGAGGTCTAAACTTGAATAGGTTCAATTTACCTTATCGGGGTTACAGATGACTCCATCTAGATCCTTAATAATAGAGTCACCCAGCACAAAAACTTGCCTAGTAGGAATTGATGGATTACTTAGTACAGTACGGTTTGAAACCTTAAAGATATTAGGTTGGGGAGGTTTTGACTTTGATTTGGCCTTGGTTGGTGCCCTGAAGGTGTCAGTTCCTTGTTTTACTTGGAAAGGAAGTATGGGGACACAATCCTTGCCTGGTTTGGTATGAGAAGTACTGCTATTGCTAACCACATGGTTAGGATGTAGACAGGTACTATTATGGATAAAAATTAGTCATAGAGTTTCTTTTATTGGGGGCAGGTGCTAGGGTTTGGAGATGGGTAGTAGCACCAGGGCTGATGACATCATCAGTAGTAGGCTTGCTGGTGTCTGCTTGTGCCAGAACTCCATATTTATTTTGTAACAGTACTGGGGCACTATTATAAATCTGCCCCCCCTTCATTTCTTAGTGTCCTTTGTTACAGTTACCCAGTCCTCCACTTCTACATGCTACTGAGAATGTAATCCTTCTAATATGTTTGTATCAGGGTCTTTTACTGTAACTATAGATGTTGGTGTGGTTTCCAGTTGACATACCACATGAGCTATAAAATTCTCAAGAGTCTCAATTTCTGTGCTGACCACCTCCTTTTTCAGGAGCCTTTGCTATTTCATCTTGCAGTGTGTTTATCAGCAGACATTTGTCACAAATAAAGTCAGGGATCTGAGTACCCATGCAGAACATCTGGCATGTGCTGCAGATGTTAATAGGGTCCTCCATATCTAGGTGACTGGTTGGGTATATAAACAAGAAATGTAATCTTACTTACTCTCACTTCCATGAGAATTTCTGCAAATAGGGTATAGACGAGAGTGTATAGATTGCCAAAGAATATTTCTCCCAGTCCTTTAAATTACAGGACATGTCTAAGTCTGTTGGCCAAATAGTGAAGATAGAAAAAGTGGTTTCTGGTGACTGAGAATGAAAGATAGAATTAAGAGAAGCAATTAAGTGATCCTGGGAACCACTGGTCTGATAGGTCATTAATAAAGCAGTCAAAGGAGAAAGCGCACCAGAGAGGGTCCTGGCCCAACTGGCAAAGTTTGTAAATAGGTACACAACTGAAGATAACAAAAGTGATCTGTATTAGGTAAACCACACCTAAATTGAAGATCAGTAAATGTTTGAATTCAATGGGAATCCAGAACTTGATGATAATATATAAGTCCTGACCAAGTCCAACAATGCAGAAAACAGTCTGTTTTATTAAGAGGCTTCTGCTGATTCCAAGCCAAAGCAGATAGAAACACCATTTCATCCGTTATTTTACATTTGCAAACTCTCTGCCAAGTTTGCAGAACTTCCCTAGTATAGCGAGAAAAGTTGGAAAATAGAAGATAACTTGGTGGAAGGGCATATACGATATGTGCTATATTGTTCATGTGACAGGGTCAGAGCCCCTGTCTGAATTTGTGCTGTATTTTCTTTTACACTGTCCTGTTTCTGTAAGTTTATTGTTCTAGCTACAGGCTGAAATCTGGCCACTTTCAGTCTTGTAGTCTCCCCAACCCTCCCAAGTACTGTATAAGGAACATACTGTATAAGTAAGACAAGAGACAATATGTTGCTTGCCTTCTGTGCCATAATGCAGGCAGATACAGAGGGAATGTATGTAATGAAAAAGAATTGAAACACAGAGCCTTGTACTCTGTGTTTTATTCTGTGTAAACTGCTTTGGGTTTGCAAGAAGCCAAAAACAAAACATTATTTCCTAGGTGAAGCAGAAGTATGTAAAGGTCAGATGAGCCAGCCTGTCTGTGTTTATTTAGAATGAGTCAGCCTGCCTGTGTTTACTTAGAGAATTGTGAGTTAGACAGCTCACACGCTACTGACATCATCAGTAGGCAGGGATAAAAGCCTACCACCTGAGATGCAAAACAGATGAATCAGATGAATCAATCAGTACAGACCTGACTGTTGTGGCAGAAGCAGCTCATACTACCTGCAAGCTTTCATGTTATAGGAACCTATTTTGTTGGAATGAAGCCTGGAAGTTGTGCACTGAGGGAATTGTGCACTGTTTCTCACAGTACATGCAAGTTTTCATGTGCTAGGAATCTATTTGGCTGGAACGAAGCCTGGAAGTTGTGCACCGAGAGAATTGTGCACTGTTTCTCATAGTACATGCAAGTTTTCATATGCTAGGAATCTGGCTGGAATGAAACCTTAAAGTTGTGCACTAAGGAAATTGGGCACTGCTTTTGCAGAACTGAAGGACTAATCACCTTTTTCCTTTCTGTAAGATTTTGTTAATCTGTCCCAAAAGTTGATTTCCCACAGCAACTGTGCCATTGTGTGCCACATGTGCAAAAACGCATTTCAGGCAGGATGTAAAAAATGACAGCTATACTGTTCATAAGGAGGTGTGAAAAAATGGAAATGTTGAAAATCTGGAATGAAAATATTAAAAATTGTCGAAGTTATGAGCATGCGTGGAAACTGCACAATGCACTCTCATAACACAGTCATTTTTTAATTTTTTCATGAAATTTGCAACATAGTTTTTTGGGACTCAACTCATGAACAATGGCACTGTCATTTTGTTAATCAGTCCCAAAAGTGATTCCACACAGTGACCATGAAGTCACCTTTCAGGACTGAGTAATGAGATGACAGTGCATGTGTTCATGAGGTGGGGTCGTAAGAACCCCATGTTGAAAATTTGGAGCCAAAATTCAAACAAAATGGCTGAGATATCCACATAAGTTGAAACACCTCCCCATCGATGCCATTATACAGCTTACTGGCATGTCTTCATTTTGCAGTTCGGCTTTGAAGAGTCCAGACATGTTCCCACTCCACCGAAGAACACAGCGCCAGACCTCTGGAGGTAAGTATGGGGTGAGGGAGGGGGGGTGTGGGGAGGTGGGGTGCGAAGAAGGTGAGTCCGGGCTGGGGAGGGGGTGCTGTGGACAGTGAGGGACTGTTTTTTTGTTTTTTTCAGGTAAAAAAAAGGACATTGTGACACAGTTTGTTGGCCACACTGGGGTGAGCTCTCAGTGTACCACACATGGGGGGGCATGCCAACATGGTCAGCTTTGTGTGGCCAGCAGCACACCTGGGTGGGCTCCCAGTGTGCCACATAAAGGGGTGGGGGGAGGAGCATGCTGACATGTTTGACTTTGTGAGACAGGCGGCACACTGGGGTGGGCTCCCAGTGTGCCACACAATGTGGGGGGTTGGGGACATGCCAACACAGGGATTGCACCCCCAATGTTGGCTTTGTTTGCAGAATGTGTGGTGGTGGCAGGAGCCACTGCCATGTTTATTGAAATGTTTTATCAGGAAAGTCACGTACGGGAAGCATGTCATCTCTGCAACTGCATGACGAGCTTGTCTCTGATTGCAGCGGCACATTTCTTTCAAGTTAGTGGCACTTTACATATTTTTTGTGTCAGCACTAGCATGCTGGCTAATTGAAGAATGAGGGATGCACCTACTAAAGCATGCCCTGCATTCACCAACACTGACACATTTCTCACTGTGCTAATACTACCACAAGATGTTGCTTGCGTATGTACAAGATAACATGAAAAGGGCCTACAACAACTGGGAAAACTACAGGCCAATTAGTTTTATGTCATCCATATGCAAGATTCTTGAAGGTCTTATTAAAGACATTATTACCTCTACTCTAGACAGTCAAGATCCCGAACAACACAGGTTCAAAAAAGGCAGAAGCTGTCTCACCAATTTAATGTGTTTCTATGGGCATATTAGTTCTCATCTTGATAACTGGTCACATCATGATGTCATATTTATTGATTTTAGTAAGGCATTTGATGCCTTGCCCCATTGGGCACTTATGACTAAATTTCATAGGCTCAATATTAATAGCAATCTGATTAACTGGATCTGTAAATGGCTTTATAATATAACACAAAGGGTTCAAATTAATGGCACCCTGTCTGACGTGGGCAATGTCACCAGTGGTGTCCTGCAAGGGTCCGTTCTAGGCCCCTGTTTGTTCCAGGTATTTATTTTGGATGTGACCACAAACTGGTATACTCCATCAAATAAGCTGATGATATCAAAATTGATAGCCCATATATCAATCCAGACCAAATTTTAACCATACACAGGATATAGATACACTTTCAGTATGGGTAAACACATGGGGCATGAAACTTAACAATTCTAAATGCAAGGTTATGCACCTTGGACCCCAGAATCCAAATAATTTATATACACTAGGAGGAGTCTAACTGAATGCAACCACTGATGAAAAGGACCTCTGTATTATCTTACATGATTTATCTAATTCAAAACACATACATGGTTCCATAAACAAAACAAATTGGGTTATCTGGTCTATCGAGAGGAACATCAAATCTAGAAATCCTGTTATCATGATGCCTCTGTTCAGGGCATATGCAAGGCCACATTTGGAGTTTGCATCCCAGCTGTGGTGTCCATTCAAAAAATCTGAACGTGATTTACTAGAAAAAGTGCAAAGGAAATTCACTAAGCACATACAGGGGTTACAACATGAGACCTATGAAATAAGACTCCAGTTCTTAAAACTCATGACCCTAGCCACCTGTTGCCTTAGAGGGGATCTTTTATTTCTATTTGACATAGTCCAGGACCCCTATCTGATGACAGAACTTGGTTTTGTATTCAACAATAACATTCATAATACCAGAGGTCACCTGCTTCAACTGGCTGGTAAAACTTTTAACCATCTAAGTAGGAAATTCTTTTTCACACTAAGGACTGTTAATCCCTGGAACAGATTACCTCTTGAAGTAGTTGTCAGTGAAACCAAAGTGTATTTAAACATTGTCTTGATAATCTAATAACCTCTGGATACAATCTTTCATATTATAATTTGTGATTAGTATAGGAGCACCGATGGGCTATCTGGTCCTCTTACTCCTCACATTACTTTAGTATGAACCTTAGTATGACTGAAAGGACCCTGAGTACCACAAGCAAAGAATTCATAATTGACAAGCTGTGGCATACCAAAGGAGGTCTGGAAGATTTCATACCCTCTCTAAGTGGCAATAAATGAAATATAGCAGAACAAAGTCTGGACTTATGTTCCTTCCAAATAAAATGGGAAATTAAAGGTTGCCATTCCTGAACATAAAAGCTGGGTGGAGGAATGTGAAGAGTCTGAAGAGATAATAAGAGTTTCGGCAGAATTTTTAAATGACTAGTTTCAACGTGGAGAAAAAAAGAAAGAGGCAGGGAGGACCAAAGAGAAAGATCTTCAGAAACAGCATTCATCAGGGGTTCATAGTTCAGTAAGTCAAGCATATCAGGAGACTTAGTGATGACTACTCCCAAATATTTTATGGAATTTCTATTCCAGCACACTGGTAACAATTCTCTAATACTTAATGGGGGAGAATAATGATATGGTATTAAATACATTTTAAATCTATTTAACCAGAATCCATCCAAAGGTTCAAAAGCTTTTATAATATTAAAGACTTCCGTAACAGATAGGGTAGGGTCTGTTATGGTTAAAAGGATGTCATCCACAAACAAAGGGATCTTGTAATCACAGCTGCCTAAAGGAATACCATGAATATTTGGAGAATAATGAATATGAGAAGCCAAGGGCTCAATGTACAAAGCAAATAATAACAGTGAGGGAGGGCAACCCTGATGGGTGCCCTGCCCTAATGAGAGTGGGGATGATAACAGACCATTAACTCTAACGTATGCCAGCAGAGATTTGTATAGTTGTTGCAACAAGGTGATAAACATGGCTGGAAACCCAAAGGACTGAAGTGCAGACAAAAGGAAGGACCATGAAATGCGATCGAGTACCTTCTCCGCATCCAAGCTGGCCAGGACCAGGGGGATCACACACTGATGGATATAATCTAATAATAGTAAAGTACACAGAAGATTGTCATGTGCTTGCCATCTATGAATGAACCCAGCCTTGTCTTGGTCCAGCAGGACGAGGAGAAGGTCCTCTAACCGTTGTGCCAGCATGGACATAAAGAACTTATTGTCTGAGTTTAAAATAGAAATGGGGCAATAAGACTCTGGATTGGTAGGATCTTTAAAGGGCCATTATTGCTGCGTAATTCAAGGATGGAGGAGAAAGCTCACCTTCCTGTAAGGAAAGAAATACTCAAAGCAGGAGCAGAGTTAACAAGTCTCTATTAGCTGGAACCTTATAAAAATCCAGTGGAAAATCATCAACACTGGGGCATTTATCCGACTTTGCCCTTTGAATAGCAGAGGACACCTCAGAGAGAGCTGTTGGGGCAGTCAACTGAAGGGCTTATTGGGGTGTTAAAGATGGAAGAGGAGCTTGAGAAAGAAACTATTGAGTATGTTGAGCTGGAGAGGAAGGGGCACCAGAGGAGTTAAAGGTAAAATAATAGGTTCTGAAAACAGATAAAATGTCATCACCCTGGTAGGTGGAGATACCAATATCAGGATGACAGAACTTAACTACGGTGGTGGCAGCTCTGTACGAATGAAGATGATGAGTCAAGTTACGCAAGCCCCGAGGGCCACTTTCATAGAGTTTCTGCCACACATAAAACAGGGCATGTTTTGGTTTCTGGTCCATAAGCTTTTGAAGGTTAGCTTGGACCTCAAACAGTTTCAGATGCACCAACTAATCCCATTGCATCCAGGCTGTTTGTAAAAAGTTGAAACAAATGGAAAGCAGCTCCAATATCTGTCATGCAAGGAAAAGTCAATATAATAAATCCATGAAAACCAGCACTGACCAGTCGGGGTAATTAGTTGGTGAGGGTCACTGCTGCTGTAACAGGCATAATGTGCTGAACTTGTACATACAAGGATATGACACAAGAATAAATCTTGTGTTGATTTTGGAATGTTCTCAATGCTGGTTTTCATGGATTTATTGTTTGTAAAAAGTGCAAGGTTTGGTATAATTCATTCATCTTTCATTCTTGCTCCCTATGCTAAGCTGAAGCATAAGCAATTTCTGTACCCCAGGAGCACCACCTTTAAGGTATCCCAGAGTACACTGGGTGAGACTCGACCATCAACATCATTCTCCCAAAGAAACTGAGTAATCTGAGGAGTTAATTTATCTAATAAAGCCTGCTCTCTCAGGACACCAAAATGAAGCCTCCAGAAAGTGTGGGGGAAGGGTGAGGTGGTTATCTAACAAAAGTGAGATGTGAACCAGGGAGTGATCAAAAAGATGAATAGGACCATACTCCACCTCATGTATGAAGCTGATATGCTCCACAGTCATAAAAAAATAACTGAGTCTAGCAAAGCTCCCGTATCTGGGGGAATAGTGGGTATATTCCCAAAAATTCACAAAAAAACTCCTACGAGGTGTTCCCCATGGCTCCATACTAGGCCCAATCCTATTTGAAATTTACATCAAGAACCTGGACACTCATTTACGTTCAGATAATATTCATTTATTTGCAGATGATACTGTACTATATACCATACATTCCTCCTTGGATTTGGCACATGAAAACTCACAGCAAGACTTCATTACTCTCCAACATAATCTCATTAAACACAAGCTCCTCCTCAATGCCAAAAGGACGAAAGCCATGATCAGCCATTTTTGTTGACCTTGCAAAAGCCTTCAACACCATCTCCCACCCCATATTCATCTCGAGTCTCACTGAATCAGGCCTCTCTGCCGCAGCCACAAACTGTTTCAGATCATACCTCTCTGATAGAACTCAGTCCGTTAGAGTCTCAAATGCGATCTCCACCCCCCTTCCTTTAACTACCAGTGTACCACAGGGGTTGGTTCTTGGTCCTATTCTGTTCTCTATATTCCTAAATGACCTGCCACTCATCTGCTCTACTTCCTCAATCCACATGTATGCAGATGATACTGTACTCTACTACTTGGGCTCCGCCCCTGATGTGGTACAATCAAACCTCCAAGCTGACTTCAACAAGGTACAGCAATGGTTTAGCTCACACCAGCTATCCCTAAATGCAAAAATAAAACTGTCACTATGACCTTCGGCACATGACAACGCCTGGCCAGACTCCCCTCCCTTCCCTATTTTGCCACCCTTGATGGCCAAAAATGTGAAGATGTCTCCTCGTTCTGTTACTTGGGGGTCTGGCTTGACAGCCATCTCTCCTTCTCCGACCACATCAGTGCTATCTCAAAAAAAGTATGCCCCATGCTCAGTGCACTATATAGGAACTGCAGCAGCCACTCTCCCCGAGTCCGACGTGAACTGGTCCTGAAGATGATACTGCCCTCCATCGACTATTGCCACATTGTATACAGTGCAGCCCCTAAGTCCACCCTATCTAAACTGGACACACGTGATAATGCCTTCTGCCACTTTGCTCTTGATGCCTCTCCCCTCACCCATCATTGCAACCTCTACTGAGCCTTGGCACTACCTTCCCTCGAAAACCACTGCATCTCTCACTGTGCTAAATTTGTCTCCAACCTATGGCTCGGGTCCATCCCCTCCTACCTTGGCAGCATGCTCACAAATGCCCCACCCCCTCCCATCATCTTAGATCCAGTGACCCCCACAAACTTTCAGTCCCTAGGTGGAAGACCTCTGCCGGTCAAGCTGCCTTCTCACACTGGCTACCCAAGCTCTGGAACACCCTCCCACCGCAAATTCGGCACTCCTCCTCTTCCTACTCTCTGTCTACCACCCTAGCAAACTTCATTACTACAAATTGCTCCTGTCCCTGAACCTGCTCTCCCACTATCCCCTCCTCAGTGCCTGACAAGAGGCCTTAGCCTTGCTACAGAAGCTGGCATATAACCCCAACCTTGCACTTATGTCCTGGGCCTATTTTGCCCAATGTACTGTGTATAACTGTATAACTGTGATATACATCATCTGTTGTTTACAGCTGTTACTACTGTGTTAATTTACCTTATCTGCTGCTTCTTGTCACAAAAATTGTTATTTGATACAATAATATCCTAAGCATTCAATGTGTGCTGCTTGTATATTCATGCAATCATGTATCCTAATGCTGCTTTTATTTGCTTCTGTTAACTGTTCACTTGATAACCTGCATGTTATCATATCCATGTGAACCTCCCCCAGATTGCACGGAGATGAGCATCTTGTTGCTCAGTGTGCTTTTCCTGCAAAACAATTGCAATAAATAAATAAATAAAATTCTCTCACCAAAAGCAGGCCTCGGACCAACACATACTCCTCTGATTCTAACGCTTCCAGATGAACCTCTCGAAATAGTTGAAACCTTTAAATACCTAGGATTCTGGCTGGATAATAAGCTTAACTTTCTATGCCATCTCAATGAAGTTCTGAAGAAAGTAAGACAGTGGTTAGGCTAATTCTATCGTATTAAACATCTGCTAACCTTAGATGCTAGAAAGAGGCTAGTACACTCTACATTCTTACCCATATTGGATTATGCTGACTTTAGCTACACACGTTGTCCCTTAATGGTGCTCAGTAAACTTGACACCCTATACCACCGGGTCCTAAGATTTATCCTCAACCTACTCTTTCATACCCACCATTGCCTAATATACCAGGAATCAGGTGGCCTTCACTTTCAAGTAGGAGGAAAAGAAATGCTCTTCTCTGGCTTCATAGAGCATGTTCCAATAATCTTCCTACATATATCTCAAGTTTATTCATGCAAACCAAGGGTTCCTATGGACTGAGACGTTTCTCTATACTCTGCTTCCAGATTCCTAGAGTAAAAACAACCTACGGTTCGGCCGCAATCAACTTTACACTCCCATCTCTATGGAACTCCATGCAAAGCTCACTAAAATTGTCCTCACTTCCAGGCTTATTCACATTCAAAGAGTTGCTAGCCGCATTTTTGAAGGAAACTTGCAACTGTTTTAGACAACAATGAGCCAGCAGCAACCAACCCCTTTCACAAGTTCTGCAATTAGAACCTCACTTAAGACCCATCCCTATAGGGGACATCCAGCACCTATAGCCTACTCTCTTTTATCCTGGCCCTCTTCATACCTTCTTCTTCTTCTTCCCTTTACCACACCCTTCCCCTGCCTTCCATTTCCCCGGTTACCGCCTACAGCAGGAGGTAGTCTAGGATTGATGGCTCTCCTCCATATCCTGTAAATTTATTGCTTATGAACTGCATTTCTTCATAACTTTGGCAGGTTAGTAGTTATTGGCCTTTTGTGCCTCACCTGTACAATGTTTTTTGCATTATTGAGTGTCCATTTCTGAGACCGTGTACTTTATTGTATTGTATGTATTGTATTGTTCTATGTCCAGGACCACTTTGAAAATGAGCTTGCTCAATGGTGTTTATGCCTGGTTAAATAAAATGATTGATTGATTGATTGATTCCCCCTTGGTAGGGTGCAAAACACGTCACGTATCAATGATACCCAAATGCTGAAGGGTTTTACGCAAATACTTATAAGCAGAAGAGAAAGTATGAGCTTTAGGGTTCAAGGCATCTAAATCCGATTTAAAGTCAAATTGAGGTCAACCCCCCCCCCAAAAAAAATTAACTGTCCCTTGAGATGAATCAGCAGTGCAGAAAAAATGTAGAAAAACCTCCAGTGTCTGTGCTCCGTGGAAAATATGTATTAGCTACAGTGAGGACATGGCCATAAAAAGCACTGGTCACTACAACATATCAGCCAGCTGTATCATGAGTGCTGGAATAGATTTCTATAGGAAGGCCACATCAACACAGATTCAAAACACTCTTGTGACGACTAGGCTTATGAGATGAGAAAAAACCTTCTCATAGCCAAGCTGAGAAAATGTCAAATGTTCATTGGATGACAGGTGTATTTCCTGTAAAAGAAGTCTGTTGGCTTGCTGTCTGTAGAAATATTGTAGGAGGCATGTGCATTTCACTGGATTATGTATACCATTAACATTATACAAAATAACCTTGGTAAGAGTGGCACAGACTGTGGAAAATGATGGACAAGGAGGCAGTTTGAAGGAGTACATTCAACGTAAATTATTTATTTAAACAAAGAGCGAACTGAACACGGAAACAAAAATAAGTATAAGATGCAGCATATCAATAACAAAATATGTACTAGTAAGCCCTAGTACTTCAGAAGGCTTGTGACAGCATTTCCAGGTCCGACTCCTTTGAGTCAACTGAACTGCTTTACATGGACTCTTAGCATTTTATACTATTCAGACATCACGTGACTAACCAGCTCCTCCTAAAGTCATTTCTGAAACATAAATTCTTTAATTATGAAGAAAAACAATCATCTTTCACATTCTAGTACTTTTATTTTAACATAGGAATGCATTTAAGGATAACAGTTGGTGTATAGCCTTGTTTAAAATAAACAAAAAAATTAACTGAAACAGGAACGCCTTAAGCTAGTGTACAAAAGCGGCTGCTCAAGGGCCGGCCAGCTCCTAGAGAACATACTGGTGTAAGAGAAGAAACAAGCAGGGTTTCCTGAATGCCAGCAGTACAGTAAAAACCTTTTTTTGAAAACCCTAAAACAAACCAAAACCACACTATCCCACTTCCAGAAGGTACGTAGGGCTTATTTTACTAGCTTTTGTGTCAAAACCCTTCATTTTGAAACCAATATAAGGCTAAATGCCTTCCGACAATCTTGCACATTCAGCGTGAGTAATTTTCGGCGTTTGCATTTATCCTGCATTAACTCCATGATTGTATCAACTCAAAACAGCCGCATTTTCAGGCGCTTGCCAAGAGGAGCCTAGGGGGGTTAAACTAAAAAAAAAACCAAGCAGCTCTTTCTTTAGATTACAAGCCAAAATGCATAACAGCATTAAGGCAATTCAAAACACATTCAAAGCCTAATTTAAAGAGACAGAGTCCTGTCACAATTTAATTGGAGGTTCTTTTCTTTACAGAACTTTCACACCGTAAACAGGCATTTTATTGTTTTTACTAGGGCATGCCTGTAAAGCATAAAAGGGATTTGTTGTTTTTAAAACATCATTTTTAAGTAGGGAAAACATTTCTTTTCACTTTTACAGGATCCAGATATATATACATATATTTCAAAGGTGTAGAATGCTTCTTATTTTTGTTTCATTTCAAGAGAAACAGTCCTAACATCCTCAACATTTTAGAACTCTGATTATTTTCTTTTATTATTATTATAGGCATGACAATGGTAATGGTATGTACTGGGAAAGGATACAGGGATATGATTAACAAACAGGATTAAAAATAAAACATACTAAACAAAGTGGGTGGCCAGCCCAACAAACAAACATATAACAATCAAGACAGGGACAAAACAGAAGTACATCCAGGATCCATTATCTCCTTATAATAAAACAAATTCTCTCTTTCACATTCCTCCCCACCCAAAACCAAACTTACAGATTTGGTTCTTAAGGAAATATTAACAGTGTATTCGTCATCAGATCTCTCAGCAGGAGAGATGGAGCCATAGCCCACCCTCACCTAAGGCTCCACCTCGGGGTCCCTAATTTCTAAAAATTCAGAAAGAAATAACTAGGAGACACTGTCTCCTTCATATTAATGCTTCAACTTTACCCCGAAGTCTGATGAAAAATACTTTTATTCTCCATTCCATATCTTGACATAAAATCAGCATTACCATGTGCTGTCCTTTTCTATGTTTGATGGTAAATCTATAGGGTTGTAAAGCAAGATACCATCACATTATGCGGGTATTTTTATCTTTCATTACTTGCAACCAACATAACGGATTATGGTCAGTCCATAGTTCAAATTCCACACCCCATAGATAAAAACGAAGGGCCTCTATGGCCCATTTGATGGCTAGACATTCCTTCTCAATTACAGAATAGTGAGTTTCTCTTTCATGGAGCTTCCTACTAATATAAATCATAGGGTGCGCCTCCTCATTCACAATCTGTGTTTATACAGCCCCAATTCCATACTGTGATGCATCAGTCTGCAAGATAAGCGTTAAATGAAAAATCAGGCGTAATACAGGGTAGGAACATAAGCTAGCTTTAATGGGCTGGAATGCCTCTTCGCATTCTTCAGTCCATCTGACCTTTCAGGGTTCCTTTTCTTTGTTAGCTCTGTCAGGGGCCTGCTAATGTTGAAAAATTGGGATAAATCTGTGATAGTAGCTAGCTAGTCCCAAAAGATCTTACATCTTTCTTTGTAATGGGAGTGGGGCTATGTGCTACTGCCGCAACCTTATTTATCTCTGGCTTTATACACCCTTTACCAATTCGGAAACCCAAATATTTAATTTCCTGCATGGCTATTGTACATTTCTGTGGGTTTATAGTAAGGCCGGCCTCAGAGATTGCAGTTAGTACTGCTGACAGATGTTTTAAATGTTCCTCCCAAGAGGGACTAAAAATGATAACATCATCCAGGTAGGCTGCACTATAATTAGTGTGGGGGGTTAGCAGGGTATCCATCATTCTCTGAAAAGTTGCAGGAGCCCCATGCAGTCCAAAAGGCATGACTGTAAAATGAAACAAACCGATAGGCATACTGAATGCAGTCTTGTCCTTATCAACAGTATCTAATGGAATTTGCCAATACCCTTTGGTCAAGTCCAGGGTGCTAAAATACATGGCACTACCCAGATGATCCAGAATGTCATCTATTCGTGGCATTGGATAGCTGTCAAACTGGGACACAGCGTTTAATTTCTTGAAATCCAGACAGATGCGTATGCCCCCTTCCTTTTTACCCACTACCACCATCGGGAAACACCACTCACTATGAGCAGGTTCAATGATTCCCATTTTATGCATCCTTCTCACTTCCTGAATCACATCTTGTCTTATCCTTTCTGGTAATCTGTACGGCTTTTGTCTAAGTGGTTGGTTGTTGGTAACCTTTATATGATGACTAACATTTCTATTCTTCTCAGGAATACTTGTGAATGTGTTTTGAATTTACATAATTCTTTTTCTAAATCAGTCTTTTGAATTAACGTCAACTCAGGGTTGATTAGTAAATCTGTCATTGTCCCTGTACCCTCTAAACGTTGATATGCTATATCTAATTCATTTTTGGACTCAGGGAGCACATAACTGGTCAGGGAATTTGGCCGTGCTACCCAGTTTTTCAATAAGTTAGCATGATATATACGTTTCTTACCCTTACTGCGGTATCTCTATTTCATAGGTCACAGGACCAGTTCTCTGAGTAACAACATAAGGGCCTTGCCATTTCATCAATAGCTTATGTTCTGAGGATGGTAACAGTAGTAAAACTTTATCTCACTCACTAAATTCTATCTGTCTTGTGCCTTTGTCATAATATACCTTTTGTTTTATTTGTTGTTGTAAGCTACTGCCATGTGCCTTTTGAACATAGGACATTAGGCGTTCCCGTAACTTTGCCAGAACTCTAGGGAAAGTGTTCCTTTTGAATCTTTTGATTCCTCCATTCTTCTTTAACTATGTCTAAAGGTCCCCTTGGATTATGCGCAAATAATAACTCAAAAGGAGAAAATCCTGTAGATGCCTGGGGAACCTCCCTATACGCAAACATAAGATAAGGAAGATAAGTGTCCCATTTCTTGCCCTCATCTGTTACAAATTTTCTTTAGCATCTGCTTTAAGGTCTGGTTAAATCACTCCACCAGCCCATCGGTTTGTGGATGATAGGGCGTTGTAAACAGTGCTTCTATTCCTAAAGCTTGGTACAGCCGTTTGAGCAGTACAGATCAACAATTGGCACCTCGATCTGTTAAAATCTCTTTGGGTATAGCTACCCGACTAAAGATTTTTACTAACTCATCGGCTATCCTTTGGGCTGTTATAGTTCTTAAAGGTATAGCCTCAGGATATTTTGTAGCGTAGTCTACAACTACTAATATGAACCTATTACCTTTCAAACTTTTTGGTAATGGACCTACTATGTCCATGGCTACTCTTTCAAAGGGGGTAGACACTAGTGGCATGGGTAGTAAGGGTACTTTATCTTGTCACCCAATTTTGGATACCTTCTGACAGGCCTCACAACTTCTACAATATTCAGCGACTTGCTCATGTATACCGGGCCAATAAAATCTGTATAAGAGGCAACTTAATGTCCGGTCTCTTCCTAGGTGTCCGGCCATAGGTATATCATGAGCTAGTCCTAGTAGCTGGGCTCTAAATTGTTGAGGTACCATTAACTGCTCGACCACCTCCCCAGTTTGTGTATTCTTACAGACTCAATGTAACAACCCATTTATGATTCTAAAAACAGGACCCTTAGACTTATCCTCCTGTCCCACCTGTAAAAAAAATGGGGTTAGTGACACATCACTCTTTTGTGCTTCTTTAAATGCCGACTCATGTTTCCCAACAATTATGTCTAGGTTGTTTTTAGAGTCTGAATTTAACTTATTTTTAGTCCACTGTTGTTTTTCTCTTCTTTTTTGGTTTTTTGACTTCCTATCTTTACCAGACACTTCAAAAAGATTTTCTTCAAAAGGAAATATGTGTCCCAATATTTCTTCATTCCTAGACTGTGCTCTAGTTGTTATAGCAGTAAGATTGGTTGCTAATAAAGCTTCAAGATCTTCGAAATCATGTCCAATAATAACTAGAACAGGGAGCTGAGGAACCACCCCCACTTTCATTCTCTGGCTGTGTCCATCCACTTGTACAACTGTCTCTTCTAACGGGTAATGATGTACGTCCCCATGTATGCATATGACACCAGTTGTAGATCCTTCTGATTTTACACTGGTATCCAGGACTGAAGCATGAACTAAAGTTTGCTTGCTGCCAGAGTCTATAAGTCCTGTTACCACCTTTTTTCCAATCTTTACTGGTCTTACATAATGCCCCCAATTAGCTAGAGCCAAATGCACATCTTCTAATGTCTTTTTAGGGCAGAATCTTGCTATGTGCACTTTTGTGTTACATTTATGGCACACAATATCTGGTTTATATACTTTTACAGGTTTATGACTTAATTTAGTCCCAAGGGTATTACTGTCTGTAGTATGGGGTATAGAAGTATGAGAAGTTGGTCTTACCATGGGTTGAGGTATCCAAGAACTTCTAATGGGATGAGTTCTGTGAGGTCTTGCAGCTATATAATCCTGCACCAATCTTATAGCTACTTCTGCTGTCTCTGGGCGATGTTCTTTCACCCATAACTGTATATCTTGTGGAAGTATATTTATAAATTGTTCCAAAACAATAACTTCCAAAATCTGTGCTATTGTCCGTGTATCTGGTTGTAACCATTTTATACTTAAGTCTTTCAGTTGAGTATATACGTCCTGGGGGTTGTCAGCAGCATGGAACTTCAAGGTTCTGAATCACTGTCTATATGTTTCGGTACTAATGTCATACCTCTTCAGGATGGCCTGATTTACATGTCCATAGTCATTAATATAGGCAGTTTCAACATGGCTATACGCCAACTGGGCTTTTCCCGTTAAATAGGGAGCCAAGCGGATGACCCATTGATCTCTGGGCCACGTACAGGCAGTTGCTACCCTCTCGAATGTCATTAGAAATGCTTCAATATCATCAGAACTAGAAAGTTTGACTAGTTTAATGTCCTTCTGTATGATCCCTGGTGTAGCAGGGGCTCTAGCCGTACCTGTAGTTTGAATCACCCTCAGTGTTTCTGCCCATCTGGCCTGTCTCTCTCTCTCTCTCTCTCTCTCTCCATATCCATCTGACAAGTACAAAGCCAGTGTATTAACTATTTCAAGTCTTGAGGGGCTTCTTCCATCTCAGGGCTGACTGCTTGGGCTCCTTCCACAGGTTCCTTCTTGTCTTCCATCTCCACTCCTCTTCTACTGGTCTTCCTTCCTACTACTGGCTCCAGACCAGCCAATAAGGGTAGTTTTAGTTGTTGGACTCAGGACCGTGTAGCCACTCCACTCCAGGCTGCCTCACCTTCTTGCATTCAGGTCCACTGGGTTTTGTGCTCAAAACCTCCACCAATAATCCCACTTCTACCACCAACTGTCACAGACCATGGGAAATGATGGACCAGAAGGCAGTTTGAAGGAGTACATTCAACGTAAATTATTTATTTAAACAAAGAACGAACTGAACACGGAAACAAAAATAAGTATAAGATGCAGCATATCAATAACAAAATATGTACTAGTAAGCCATAGTACTTCAGAAGGCTTGTGACAGCATTTCCAGGTCTGACTCCTTTGAGTCAACTGAACTGCTTTACACGGACTCTTAGCATTTTTATACTATTCAGACATCAAGTGACTAACCAGCTCCTCCCTAAAGTCATTTCTGAAACATAAATTCTTTAATTATGAAGAAAAACAATCATCTTTCACATTCTAGTACTTTTATTTTAACATAGGAATGCATTTTAAGGATAACAGTTGGTGTATAGCCTTGTTTAAAAATAAACAAAAAAAATTAACTGAATCAGGAACCGCCCCCTTAAGCTAGTGTACAAAAACAGCTGCTCAAGGGCCGGCCAGCTCCTAGAGAACATACTGGTGTAAGAGAAGAAATAAGCAGGGTTTCCTGAATGCCAGCAGTACAGTAAAAACCTTTGTTTTTTGAAAACCCTAAAACAAACCAAAACCACACTATCCCACTTCCAGAATGTACGTAGGGCTTATTTTACTCACTTTTGTGTCAAAACCCTTCATTTTGAAGCCAATATAAGGCTAAATGCCTTCGCGACAGTGCACACATTCACACAGTAATTTTACCGGCGTTTGCATTGTCCTGCATTAACTCCGCGGCGTATCAACTCAAAACAGTCGCATTTTCAGAGCGCTTGCCAAGAGGAGCCTGGGGGGGGGGTTAAACTAAAAAAAAACAAGCAGTTCTTTCTTTAGATTACAAGCCAAAATGCATAACAGCATTAAGGTAATTCAAAACACATTCAAAGCCTCATTTAAAGAGACAGAGTCATGTCACAATTTAATCGGAGGTTCTTTTCTTTACAGAACTTTCACACCGTAAACAGGCATTTTATTGTTTTTACTAGGGCATGCCTGTAAAGCATAAAAGGGATTTGTTGTTTTTAAAACATCATTTTTAAGTAGGGAAAACGTTTCTTTTCACTTTTACAGGATCCAGATATATATACATATATTTCAAAGGTGTAGAATGCTTCTTATCTTTGTTTCATTTCTAGAGGAACAGTCCTAACATCCTCAACATTTTAGAACTCTGATTATTTTCTTTTATTATTATTATAGGCATGACAATGGTACTGGTATGTACTGGGAAAGGATACAGGGATACGAATAACAAACAGGATTAAAAATAAAACACACTAAACAAAGTGGGTGGCCAGCCCAACAAACAAACATATAACAAACAAGACAGGGACAAAACAGAAGTACATCCAGGATCCATTATCTCCTTATAATAAAATAAATTCTCTCTTTCACAAAGAGATACCATGCTGTCCCTTAACTAACCAAAGTAACCAGAATATAATGTATGAGTCACAGTGTACTACACCTAAACAAAAATAAAAAGAGAGGATAAGCATTTTACAAAGCCTTCTTACCCGGACATAGGTCATAGCCTGCCCTAATACCTTGCAGTAAATCTGGACAATAAGAACAGGAACAACTCTTATACATAAAATAGCCGTAAAACCAATGAAACACTTATTTTCATCGAGTGAGTCAATAAGTAGTAAAAATATCTCCAAAAACTGTAAATGAAGAATAAACAATGCCAGAGCTAAAAGTTTACCAGTGAAAAACAGAAGCTGGTACCAAAAAAAGAAACAGTTAGCCCTTTGAGTCGTGGGGGAGTACAACATTTCATATAAAGAAAAAGAACAAATCCGCCAACCAGACAGATCATTTGATAACTAAACAACAAAACAGTGAATAACATGAGAATAAAACAGTCAATAACCTGAGAATAAAACAGTCAATAATCTGAGAATAAAACAGTCAATAACCTGAGAATAAAAGTATGATGGCTTCCAAGACAGGGAGCCAAACTTTCATGGCTCCTGGGTAGCACCGCTGGAGGCGTAAGTGCTACAAGGAGTAAGTTATCCAATAGGAAAGGGCCCACAGGTTCCAAAGGAACACAGCAAAACTAAGAATGGCCTGATTACTCTGTCGTCCACCAGTGCCTACAATCTATATAGACAAAAAAAGTGGGCAAAGGGGATGATGCAGCAATTTAATTCATGTACCCCCACCTCAGAGTAAAAAAGAAAATATAACTCCCCACAAGAATGGGGGCAGGGACACTCTGCAAGCAAAGTCTCACAACCCCCATGCAGCAGGGTAAGCCTCGCCATAAAAGTAACCACAACAATGTCATAAGACTACTAAAATCACCTAAAGGAGTGACCACTTGCCCAGTTTCTGATGGTTAGCCTAAAATAAGGTACTACCGAAAAAGATACTAGGGCTTTATCAAAGGAATTTGCAAAAACCTGAACCTTCCCATTAAAAAACAGGACCTAGAATGATATAAAATAAAATTAACAAATAACCAAGCTTGAAATGCCTAGAAGAAAAAAAGAATAAATGGCGGTTACCAGTACACTATCATTTATTTATTTATTTATGGTCTAGGAATTACAACCCTTTGAGTCAGAGACTCATTTGCAAAGGCTCCACGTCTTACATCAAATAGACTGGAACACAGTATAACATGGAATACAAAATGCAGAATACTGCTCTAATACAGAAAAATGACAGTAACTACAGAGGTGAAAGAAAGTACATAACACACACATTGGAACATCAGCGATGTGAAATTATGGTGCATATACAGGAGCAAAAGGCAAAAATATGACTAAGTATCTGCCTAAGGTAACCGAGTCTGACCCTAAATTGCAATCTCACCCATATAAAACCAGGGCAGCAGTAGTTACTCCTTGAGCAGACAGCTACAAATATATATATATATATGTATATATATATATATATATATATATATATATATATATATATATATATATATATAGAGAGAGAAGAATAATGGATGGAAAGGTTTGATATGAGAATTTAATGCTCACCCAAGTTGTGGGATGCTACATAAACCCTGAGGGCAAAGCCTGAGGGGTTTATCAAAGCATCCTACAATGAGGGTGTGCATTAAATTCTCATATTAAACACCCTCTCCATCTTTTATTTTTTATAATAATAGACCAGCAATTTTTCTCCAGCAGTTTGTGAGACTGTTTGGCCCCACCCACATACAGAATGTTGGCCAATGGGGCAGCAGCACAGTTTGACTGGCATGGCTCATGAATGTCATAACAACCAACTGGTTGTTATGGAAAATAAACCTGGTCAGTACATTGAGAGAAATTGCTGACCAGGTATATATATATATATATATATATATATATATATATATACACACACACACAATAGGGGTGAGTGGCAAATGAGTGAGATAAAACAGTGTGTCATCCACTGCAGTGTGATATTTTATCCTCTGCTCTATTGTGATGATATCAGCCATTTCCACACACAGGTCACAAAAGGTCATCACTCTAGGCAGCTTTCCCCTCAGCATGCAAGAAACACCCGTGCTGTTACCATAGTCACAAATGCAGAACTACTTCAGAGGTCTCACTGCTGCCTACAGCTAACTCAGTGAGCATTACAAAACACACATATCCTCCCCCCAACCAACTTCTGGCTTATTACTGTGACTGTAGCCAGAATTCTAAACAGCACAGCTTCACAGAACAGTCTAAACTACTGCCTGCAGCTAACTCAACTACCACTGAAACACACTCTCACTTATTCCTCGAACTCTGATTCTCACCCATTACAATTACTGTGATACTATCAGCTTGACTACGGCCAAAATCCTAAAGAGTACAATTTCACATAACACTCTGCACTCTGCCTGCAGCTAACTTAATTACAACTGAAAACGTATCAACTGTTCTGACACTCTGCCTCTCAGCTCATTACAATTACTGTGATGCTCTCAGCTTCACTGCAGCCAGACTTCTAAACAATACAGCCTCACAAAAGTATGTTTCTCACTCCTACCTAAAACTAACTCATTTAGCATTGCAAAACACACTCATGTGTCTCCCAGAGTTTATAACACTGCCAGCCCATTCAGAAAAGCTCACACACAGAATGAGCAAACACATAAACAGGAACAGAACACGAGAGCATAACAAAACTTCTAAAACTCTTGACCCTATTGTACATATCAAATACATGATGGTCAGATCATGTGCTATGGCAAATATTGTCACTCCTGTATCGTAGCTCTGGGTATCTCACTCGTGTATCCAGAGCTCACTCTGCAGGAGTGACAATATTTGCCATATCACACTCATGCCTATCATGTATCCCATATATATATATATATATATATATATATACACATATACACTCTTAAGGAACCCAGAACTAAACAAGCAAGAACACCAAATATGGGACAACAAAATCCTGACTGAACCAAAAAAGATAATTCCACTCCGAAGGATTAAATCAAAATGGGGAGGGGGGCAGAAAAAAAACAATGTTAAAACAAAAGAAAGTGAACTAATGCAAAAAGCTGGATAAGGAGTCAAAAGAGCTATGGATGAGATAAAAACAAAAATGATAGAAGATAGAATCATAGAGGTTATCCAGAGACAGCGGGGGCAAGAATGAGCTCTCCAGGGAGAGTAAGACCACAAAGAAATAACAAACGGGCAAACTGAAAAAAAATGAATGGACAGCCAGGAGAGTGGGCTGGATAGAGCATCAAAATGGATAACATTGCAGAAAAAAACTGACTATCATACAACAACTAATAACAAATGCAGTCTGAACAGAAGTGCATACTAGTAAAGAAAATTCAGTGCAGGCACTACAAAGTCCAGGAGATATCCATCAAGAGGAGTCCTCGAGACAAAAAGCCTACGACATTGCCTTTATTTCTTGAAGATCTACTTCCATACAACATTTTTTACTGCTAGGAGAAGCTCAAGCCCAAGAATCCTTTTGTAAAGTCCACTTATCCCAAAGTTCAGTGAGGTCCATTGGCTCATCTGCTTTATCCTGTTTTTGGGCTTGAAGTTCCTGAAGGGTTGTCTCTGGGTCATCAAATACCTTCGTCCCATCAGAAAACTGAACTCAGAAATGGGCCAGGAAGGGGGTAGAAAATTTTATTTTATGAGCCTTCAGCCTTCAAAACATGGAGAATTGGGGCAAAAGCACGTTGTTTAGCCAAGACAGCGGGAGAATAGTCACCATCAAGATACCACCGCCGTCCTTGTACACAATTGCTCATTTATGCCAAGCCCAATGGAGCAGTTCTTGTTTAATGACATAATTACAGAACCAAATGATTACTGATAGAGAACATGCTGAAGTATTGAAGGGCTTGGGCGACAAGGCTCAATGAGCATGCTTGATAGGCAGAGGGCATAAACTGTTGACGTCCAAAACAGATGAAAAAAAGTTTTGCAAAAAAAGTAACAGATCCCCTGCACCTTCTTCCCCTTCTGGAAAACTGTATGGCATGCAAATTGTTCTTATGGGAATGATTTTCCAAATACTCACACTGGTTAGAGAGCAGCTGTCAATCTTGCAGGACTCAGATTAAAACTTTCTCCACCCTGTCTATCCAAGTATCCATATTCGAAGCCTACTTAGTTAAATCATGAACTTTAGTTTCAAGCAGGGCAACTGAATCCTTAAGCTCCATATAGAGTGTGTAGGTTTCTGTCTAAAATTCCTTTAACTCCTGGAGTATTGCGGCATTGGTAGGATCCACCTGGGGCTGCATCGGTGCTCCGCTAACTGCCATAACTTCAGGCTGAAAAGCTTGGTGTGGTGTACCTGATGAGTTCACAGAGAAATCCCAGTCAGACAGGGCAGATTTCAACTTTTTCACTCTGCCCATATAATAAGGAATAGCCTCTCGAGACGCAAGTGGAAAAAGCCTAATGAAGGTAGATGAATTCAGAGGCTTATCAGGCAGGCTATGACAGAGCTCCTCAATCAGCTGTCCATAATGCTTGGTGACATCACTGGAAGTCCCTGCCACTAATGACTATGATCAGGTAAAAGTGACTATCATAGGCCAGATTGGAATAATCGAAGAGAGTTACAGATGGAATTTTCTATACCTTAGGTTTCAAGGTTGAAACATGACCTAGAGTGCTAGCACAAAAATTACAAGACTTGGCTACTCAGTAGTTAAAACCAGAGATGCGCACTAAAAAGTAGTTTATGGATTTGATTGTACTGGAGCAGTACCAGAACATTTTACCAGATCAAGTCTGTGATTGGGTAAGCTGACATAAACAGACCGCTTTGGATGCAGCAGTAAAAATCGTAGAACATTATCTGGAAGCTGTAGGACCAGAAGTCGCTATGAAGAGTGGAACCCACATGAACATTGGGCAGTGATCTGAGGAGAAGATCCCTGTAAAAGAGGGGAGAAAGGACTTTAGGGGGATGAGATCAAATGCACTGGTATGGGTAAATGGTCAAGTGGAAAAATATTATTTACCCCAATTCAAAAAGGCATGTTTTCATTGTGGTAAAATGGGTTATATCAGTAAGTGTTGTGATCACATGGACAATGATTTTTGTGGCATGCATAGCTACCACCCACCCACCCACACAAGTCCCAGGTCAAAAACCCATGCACGATACCAGTGCAAGTTGAGAACAAAATATTTACAGTTATGGTGGATACAGGCTGTGGGCAGACACTGGTTAAAGAGTCTGCAGTATGACCAAACCTGGGTCAGTGGGGAAATCCCATAAACACTGTCTGCATACATGGGGATACCCATAAGTACCCTATGGCCCCAGTATGGTTAAAAGAAGGCAACTGGGCAGGAATAATAAAGGCGGGAATTTCCAAAACCTTACCTGGTCAGTAGTCCTAGTCTTGGAACAAGACTGGAAGGGTTTCATACCCTCCTACAGACCAATACTAACAGTACATGCCTGCAGGTGGCCACACAGACAGAGGGACTAGAACATGTATTTCCCTTTACTGACTCTAAGAAGTCTCAGGGTCAGAAACAGAGAAAGAAAAAGGAAAGGGGCTCTCAGTCAGAGACTGTAGTGGTCGGGGCATCCACATCTACAGGAGGTCAAGAGCGCCTTCTGGAGGTCAGACCAGACATATTCCAAACCCAGCCAACATTATTTCTGAATGAAGGGCTGATAAGGTTCTCGGGAATGCCTAGCAGAACTTAACTTTGGTAAATAGTGAAGTACAGTCCAAAAAGGTTTCGGCACTCACAAACCTCAAACATGAGATGCCACTGTCAAGATATATTTAAAGCTTCATTTTATTGGCAGATAAAGACATCATCATCCTGCCTGACGTGTTTCAGACACTCGGGTCCTTTATCAAAAGCTAAGGATTCTGAAAGAGCACTCTTACTTATATATCTTAAAAACCACGTGATCATATGACATCACTCACTTAATTAACTAAATATATCAAACACATCTATCAGTGGTATCACCTGTTGTGTATCTCTTTAAATATCGTCAAATAGAGCAATCAATGTTGAACAAACTAGCTCCATAAATACACCTATATATCAAAAACTAAAAACACCTATCTTATAATATATATCTATAATAAAGCCTACTCCGTTCTAAAAAATACTTATAAAATTACTGGACATATCATAGAATGAACATAAGGAAGAGGAAAGGGGGAGGGGGAAGGGAAAGAAATAAGACAAAATTGAAAAACTAATAAACAAACATTGCATATGGCTTAAAGTCCCAACTGGGATTTCTCAATTTGATTAATAAAATCACATGCCAAACATACTAGTTCATGAGACAGGGTATATACAATCTGAGACTATTTTCTATTCTGTAAATAGGGGCATAAATCCAAATAGCTGTTTGATCCTGGTAATATATGAGCCTTTAAAGAGAGAATCCAAAAATTCTTCCTTCGTAAAACCAGGGTATCAAAATCTCCCCCTCTGGGGTTGCGATTTACCTTATCTATAGCTGTAAACAAAACGCATGTTGTTCTCCCTCACGACTCTGCATAACGTGAGCTGCTGTGGCATACTGTACATCTTTCTTCACAATTGCACATATATGCTCTCCCATTCTCATTTTGAAGCTCCTAGTTATTTTCCCAACATAAAAAGCACCACAGCAACACATTGCCAGATAGAAAATTTGAGGTTTGGAAAGAATCACACACTAGTTGAGATGGATTTACTGGAACTATACAAATCTGGATGCTTACATTCAAGTTAAGTGAGTACCTCGAGAGTTAAGACTTACAAAAGATCCAGCGTGTGGCTCCGGAAATGAAGAATTTATGACAGAGTGAGAAAAAATCCTTTTAGATACAAGTACTAAGCTGGTAGAATGAATTGTTCATTTCAGCAAAGAAAAAGAAGTACAACTAAGGGAAGAGTTAAAACAGCAGGAAGCTGTAGTTTTAAAATTTAAAAATCATATGGATTTTGATAGAATGAACCAAAAATTGAAAGACTCTATTAAAAAATTGGACTATGATTTACAGCGAGTAAAATGCATGAAGTTCATTAGAGAGAAAGGAGACTATAAAAGGGGAAATATTTTTAACTGGAAAAAGAAAACACCGAAGGGTACACTGAAGAAATAACATAATGTTTCATTTGATTTTAGCACTGACCAGAATGGCTCTGACAATGACGAGAATACTGGTGGGCCTATTTTGTACCAGGGTCCACATTCCTCCAATACCCCTTCCCCACATCAGAACAGGAATCAGAGATTAGTGAATCAGGACTACCAGTGCCAGGCCCCCCCAGCATAGTTTTGCCACACAGGAGTCTGAGATTGCAACATGAGTGAGAATTCCAAAGAGAGGCAGGAAGAGGATGAGATGAGGAAAGAGGAGGAATACACGACGGCAGATGCCCATTTTTTCACAACATGGGAGATTCCAGGAACAGAAATCCTTTCAGGGGCGGGGATGGAGGAGGTAAGTGCATCTAAATTACAAATTGTTAATCTGTCTAAGCATATACTTACAGAAGAAGAAGAAGAGACAGTTTTGAGCAAAGGTTTAAGCTTTCCACAGACAGTTAACCTTGACCTGGTACAAACTGAAATAGAGCGTGAACTTAGCCTGTTTAAAATTGAATTTGAAAGCATTTTTAGCAAAAGATCCCAGAACCAAATGAGTGGAGAAATAAATGTAGAACCTAAGTTTAAAACCCTTCCACCTTCTGTCTCCCCTCCTGTCCTGCAGTATCAGTGTTTCAAGGACTGGTGCAGAATGACCTTAATAAACTGGTATATCAAAATAGATCTGCACGATTTAACAACTTAAATAAAAAAGAAAGAAAAGCTTTGGTAGACTTACAAGAAGATATGAACTTGATTATAAAATAGGCAGACAAAGGTGCTTATGGATAAAAAGGACTATGTACGAGAGGTTCTGAGACAGTTGAGTAATCAGGAATTCTACCAAAAACTGTCAGAAGACCCAACATGGTCTTTTAAATCTGGCATTGATGAATTAATTGGGGAAGCTTTTGACAAGAAAATAATTGATAAACAGACTTGGGATTTTTTGATTGTACAAGAACCTGTCAGAGCCACTTTTTACGTGCTTCCGAAGATATATAAGATGCTACATGATCCACATGGCCACCCAGTTGTGAGTGACATTGGGTCATTAACGGAACCACTTGCACAATATTGTGACTCCTTTCTTAAACCATTGGTCACAAAACTACCTGCTTTCCTGAAAGACACCAAAGAAGTTTTGAATCTTTTACCACAGAAAGATTTGGGACTAGAGACATTATTAATGACAATGGATATCGAGGCCCTCTACACCAACGTCCCCCAAGAGGGGGCCTTAGATGCAACAACCCATTTTTTTTAATAAGAGTACTGATGTTGAAGGACAATTGATCCCCTTTATTTTAAAACAGTTAGAGAACGTCTTGAAATATATATTGTTTTGTTTGATGGAAAGATGTACCTACAGATAAAAGGGATGACCATGGGGGCAACGTGTGTCCCTTCGGTTGCCAACCTAAATATAGGGATATGGGAGGAGCAGGTTATCTGGGACCCCCTAGTAAATGAGTATACACCATATATCAAACTTTGAAACATTACATTGATGACTTTGTAGTCATCTGGGAGGGGCAAGAAACAATGTTTGACAGCTTTGTAACCTTTCTACATCAAACAAATCTGCATCTAAAGTTTTCATATACAGTGAGTAAAGATCAGATTATCTATCTAGATCTCATGATTAGTAAGAATTTGGATTGCAGAATGGAAAGTGACAGATATAGGAAAGAGATAGATGTCAATACGATTTTGGAAGTGAGTAGTTGTCACCCTCCACATGTGGTAGCAAATATACCAAAAGGACAGTTCCTGAGAAACAGGAGGAACTGTTCTACAGAACTAGGTTTTGAAGAGTGGCACAAGATCTAGCAGTCAGGCTAATACAGCATGGATACAATGAAACAAAAGTTATGACTGCATGGACAGAGGCAAAGAATCAGGAACGTAGCAGTCTTTGGAGGAAACAGCAAAAGAACAGAAGAGAATGAGCGTTTTAGTTTTGTGGCAGGCTACTCAGCACAGGTGGAGCAGTTAGAAGCAATTTTGAAAAGACTTTGGCAAGTCTTCGAAGTGGAACCCAGTTTGCGGAAGCTATGCACAAATCCAATAAGAATGTGCTATAGGAAAGCACATATTTTGAAAGGTAGTCTTGTACGTAGCCACTTCCAAGAGAAAAAAACAGATGCATGGTTACAACAACCTAAGGCCTGTTTTTAATGTCAGAACTACATCTACTGTGACAAAGTGACCCTGACGAAAGTTTTTGGTAGCTGTAATATAGAAAGAGAATTCCAGATTAAACAGTTTATAACTTGCTATACAGTGGGAATTATCTGTCTGGCAATGTGTTGCTGGGGCACTTTTTAAGTTGGGAAAACAACTAGGAGCTTCAAAATGAGAATGGGAGAGCATATATGTGCAATTGTGAAAAAAGACGTACAGTATGCCACAGCAGCTCATGTTATGCAGAGTCGAGAGGAGAACAGCATGTGTTTTCGTTTGTAGCTATAGATAAGGTAAATCGCAACCCCAGAGGGAGAGATTTTGATACCCTGGTTTTATGAAGGGAGAATTTTTGGATTCTCTCTATAAAGACTCATATATTACCAGGATTAAACAGCTATTTGGATTTATGCCCCTATTTACAGAATAGAAAATAGTATCAGATATTATATACCCTGTTTCATGAACTAGTACGTTTAGCATGTGATTTTATTAATCAAATTGAGAAATCCCGGCTGGGACTTTAAGCCATATGCCATGTCTGTTTATAAGTTTTTCAATTTTTTCTTGTTATTTCTTTCCCTTCCCGCCTTTTCCCCTTCCTTATGTTCATTCTATAATATGTCCAGTAATTTTATAAGTATTTTTTAGAACGGAGTAGGCTTTATTATAGATATATGTTATAAGATCCGTGTTTTTAGTTTTTGATATATAGGTGTATTTATGGAGCTGGTTTGTTTAACATTGATTGCTCTATTTGACGATATTTAAAGAGATACACAACAGGTGATAGCACTGATAGATGTCATTGATATATTTAGTTAATTAATTGAGTGATGTCATATGATCACGTGGTTTTTAAGATATATAAGTAAGAGTGCTCTTTCAGAATCCTTAGCCTTTGATAAAAGACCTGAGTGTCTGAAACGCGTCAGGCAGGATGATGATGATGTCTTTATTTGCCAAAAAAATGAAGCTTTAAATATATCTTGACAGTGGCATCCCATGTTTGATGTTTGTGAGTGCCGAAACCTTTTTGGATGGTAATCTTTTTGAATAGACTCTATAGCAGAGGACAACTGGTGTGAGGTATGCCACATAGATGCTGGGTGACAGGGGTTGGGGGAGAATCCAGATGGGGGCAGGTCAACCAATAAAAGAACGCAAAATATAGACTGAAAATAAATAAATAAATTTTAGCTAGCCAGTTGCTTATTCTGTGATCTCAAGTGAGTCACTAGACCTTCCTGTGATTCTGTCACCCTCAACTGTAAAACCAGGCCCTACAAATAAAGATTTACTCATCTCCATTGGGCTACTCTGGGAAGTACTGTGAATTCTAAGACACTCATTTAGTAAGCCAGGATACATTTTTGGACCACTTCATGTCAGAACAAAGAAATACTAGGTGCTGTGTCAGCGTGTGGTCTAAAACAAAATACAATGGTAATATTAAATGCATGCTGAAATTGGAAAATAGAGTTTGTGTCGATGTTTTGACTATAGGTAGTCTTCAGGAGTTATCCAAAGAGAAAGAACTATGCTTCTTTTCTATTTTAGATAATTCCTGAAGAAGACCTATGGTTGAAACATCAATTCTAACAAACAGGCATTTAATTTTATCATTTTATTTTAGGCCACTTTAACTGGGATTGGGTTAAATGTTAATTTTTGTAATTATGAGTTCACACATTAGGAATGGCAGACAAAAATGATTGATGCTTGCTTAACCAAAGTAGTGAAAAGTTACAATTATAAAACAAGGCGGTAAATTATTTGAAGGTTCTCAATAGTAATTTGTACCCTCAGGGCAAATATACTGTTTAAAAATTAAAGAAAACCAGATAAACATAGTTGTCCTGGAACAGATCAGTGATGTGGTTAGATCTGGGAGACCGGACTCAGGACTTGCTGGCCACGGAATGGATGTGGTAATATATATTTTTTTATTTATTTTAGTTTTTGTTTACTGGTAAGTGCACTAGACAAATTCTGCCTATTTTCAGGCACGACCAGGGTAGAGGGATACAGATGAATGGCAACTGGCTTTGAACCAGATTAAGCTGTTGGTGGTAGTTTTGTGAATGTGCTTTGCCACCTGGGACAGCGGGCTAGCTGCTCGGCATACAGTCACCTACTATCAACTGGTTGCTGTGCAGCACAGTTATCATTTAGAAAACTGTGCATTTACTCGTCCACTAATCCCACTAGCAAGACAGTCAGTGTGGGAGCAGCTGCCCCAGGGCAATAGGATAGAACAGACAAGGGAATAAATGAAGTGTGGAGGTTTTTATTCGAGCTTGTATTTGATGTTTTGTTTCTCTCCATTAGCTCACCTCACTGGAAGGGTGGACAGAATGCTGGATGAAAGAGAAGACCTAAGCACAAACCAAAGAAAATACAACATGATAAACATTTAATTACTTCCCTGCGAGTGCGTACTCAATCTTGATCTCTGCAAAGAAAGGAAATATTTCCATTAGAGGAAATGTTGTGTAACTACACAGGCTTAAAGGAAACATTCAGTACCATTACACAAGGAAAGTAAACATTCTGTAATTTCATATATTGGAAAAGTAATATTAGTAACTTTACACCAGGGAAATGAAACATTCAGTAACTTTACACACAGGAAACATAATATTTAGTAACTTTACACAGAGATAAAGGAACTGTAAGTTTGCACAGAGGAACAGAAACATATAACTTTACAGATGACAAGACAACCTTCTATGACTACACCTAGGGTAATGAAACATTCTGTAACTATACACAGAGGAAATAGAAACATGTTGTAACTTACACATAGTAAACAAAAGATTCAGTAACTTAACTCATGGAAAAGGAAAAAATTAGTAGCTGTACATAAGGAAATTATGTATTCTGTAACATTACACAAGGCATGATAAATATTCAGCAAGCAACTTTACACAGTGGAAAAGAAAAATTCAGTAACTTTACACAGAGGAGAGAAACATTCAGTAACTACACAAAGGAAAAAACATTCAGTAACTTTACACAATGGAAGAAGAACATTCAATAACTTTATGCAGAGATAAAGCAAACAATGAAACTTTAGACAGGAAAAGTAACATTCAGTAAATTTACAGAGGAAGTAAATATGCTGTAACTTCATGCTGAGTGAAAAAATATTTAATAAATTTTAGTAGATGGAAAAACATTCTGTAACTTTACAGAAAGAAAATAAGTGGTATGTATATGTGATGAGGGAAGGAAACATTATGTAAGCTGATACAGAAATAAAGTAAACACAGTAACTTTTCAAATGGAAAGGAAATATGTTGTTGTATAGTGGGGAAGAAGGCATACTGCAACTGTCTACAAAGGATAGGAAATGTCATGTAACTGTAACAAGGGGCAGTCCACAGATGTGGAATGGGAAAGAACATTAATGACTATGCCATTTTCAATGCTACAGATCACAAAGAAGGGTGGTGGCATTGCACCTTATATTTATTCAGTTTTGGGGGCTACTAATGTCACAAATAAAATAAGGAACATAGTCTGAATCTCTATAGGTCAGGCTTTTGCTATCTCATCCAAGTCACTTATCATTGGTCCCTGAGCAAGTCACTTATCATTGGTCCCTGAGCAAGTCACTTATCACTGGTCCCGGAGCAAGTCACTTATCATTGGTCCCTGAGCAAGTCACTTAACTTCCTTGTGCTCCCAGGTCACATCTGGAAACAAGCTTCAGCTTAGTGTGCATTTCCTAGTTAAATCATTTCCCCCTTTCTGCTACCATCCTCCAGAAACCCCAACTGATATCACAGCTGATATTCCTTCAGAAATTTTATCTGCCTGTAAATTGGGTGAGGTTGTCTTTCTATGTGATTTGAACCTATCCGAAATAAACTTGGTCACACACTCTGCATTTAATATAGCAGGAAAACTGTTTATCACCACCTGTGAACAACTTAATATGCTCCAGCCTGTCTCAGGATCAACTAGAGGGTCAACCGTTTTAGATATAGTATTTACAACAGAAAATATAAATGTTCAAAATTGCAAAGTTGGCCCACCCCTGAGCAATAGCGACTATAGCGTGGTCTCTGTTGAGGTGGATACACATTACTGGCAGTACCAGTGTATAACAGAGATTTTCCTTTATAATACAGCAAAAGTAACTGAAATAATTAGCTATTAAAACTTAATTGGACTTAACTTCTTGGTAATAATGACATATATAGTTTGTAGATCTCACTCAAAAAGTAATTATTTCAAAAAGCAACAAATACATCCTGAAAATGAAGAAATTCAGAAAAATAACAAATGGACTTAAATGATTTTTAAGAAAGATAAAAAGCCTTGTCAGAAAGTAACAAAAACTTTATAAGACATACATGTCAGACAAATCCTAAGGAAAATGGGAAGCATGCAAAAAAATAAAGAAAAGTGTAAAAAAAAATAAAAAGGAAAGGAAGATATGGAATACAAATCAGCCAAAAAATGCTTCAAAAAAATAAGAACAAGGTATTTTCACATTGTAAAGCTGGCACTCTTGTTATTAACAACATAAGTATCAAGAAGCCTGAAGATATGGCTCATGCATGTAACAAATATTTCTGCAAAGTCTTTGTTGCCCCAAATGTTAGAACCCCAGTCTATACAGACATTAGTGCAGGTCAAAATATTAATAGGTGAATGGAAGACATAAGTATTAAGATTAAGAATTTAAAAACAAATTCTTCACCTGGTCCGGATATGGTATCCGCCCATATGATTAAAATCATGGCTGACCATGTGCTACTCCTTCTAAAGTTACTATCTGAAAAATCTGTTAATTCAGGGTGCATCCCCCAGACCAACATAGTTTTACTAGGGACTAATCATGAACAATAAGTATTTGGTAGTTTTATGAGAAAATTAGCCATCTCCTCGATAAAAAAGTTCTATGCGATGCCATCTGTTTAGATTTCAGCAATGCGTTTGACTTGGTTCCACATTGGCTGTTATTATAAACTTAAAAACACCAGCATAAATCCTGGATTCATAAACTGGATATCAAATTGGTTGGAAAATAGTTAGCAGAGGGTGATAATAAACGGGCATCTGTCACAAAGTGGCATTGCTTCAAGTAGCATTCCACAGGAGTCAGCACTTAGGTCATTCATTTTTCAAATTTTCATTGCAGATCTTACCACACAACTTAAAGAGCAGCTGACGTCTTCAGGACTACTTTAACAAAACATAATATTTAGACACAGTTCGGCTTATATTTCACGTTATTTCTATATTCATCCTCTCCATTATTTATTACTGGTGTAATCTGCATGGAAACAGGATCTTTGCTCCGAAGATTTCATCTATTCCTGCTGCTTTCTCCTACCTGAGTTATAATGCACTCATTGTGACATCACAGTTACTCCCACGGAAACAGACTGTGATGTCACAACACAGGATTATGACCTGAAGCAGAGAGTAAATTAAAGAGGCAGATGAACTCTAAGGTATAAAGATTATGTATTCATGCAAATGTTCTCAGAAATAGTGCGGAGGACAAATCTATAGAATATATATGGAATACAAGCTGAATTGTACCTAAATATGATGTCTTTCAAACAGATTTTTAACTGCTGGTCTGCCAGATACACAGATGACAGTAAAATCAGGGGTCCCTACAAAACAATTACAGATATTATTAGCCTACAGGATGAAACAGACCATGGGCCAGATTTTCAAAGTGGATCTAGATTGACGTGCACTTTGGCAAACAACAACTTGCATCAAAAGCCAGTCTGACAGGGACCCTGCACCTGACTTTAGTACAGGAGGGATCCCAGCACCAAAGTCCACAGATTTACTGAACCACTCCTATGTACCAAACAAGTGGCATCCAGGAGGGGTTTGATGGAAGCTGTGATAAAAGCCAGTGTCAGTACCCTTAGGGAACCCCACATCCACAACTGCCCCCCTGGCAGTCACCACAGTGATGGCCTGACATGTGTCAGAAGTGGGGGGTCAGGATAACATTCTAGGCATGAAGCCATGAGTGCATTGCCATCTGTTGCACAGCCCAATAGTACTGTGGACAATGCAATGACAGGCACAAGTGGTGCTCCAGGGTGGCATGTGCCACATACAGTGTCATCAATCTGCAAAGGGGCCACCTGGGTGCTGCACTGTAACTTGTGTCACACAGCCCTAATTGGTAACATTCTGCATTTAGATGTCAACATAATCTGGCATATTGTGTTTTTTTTTTGGGGGGGCATGACTGGGGAACCATTAGGCCCTGTTCACATTGAGTATGGCTTTCTTGTACCATTTTTTAAAATGGTTCAGGTTTACCATGCTGCCACACTGGCCAAACCATGTTTAAACATGGTTTTGAAGCATGTCCACACTTGAGAGGAATCCCATGGTAGGGAAGCATGGTTTCAGAATGGTATACCATTAGAATGGTGAAAGAATTTTGTCACCACAATTAGGACACCACAATATGAATGAAAATAACAGGGATGATCTTGATTTTAGATGGCCCCTCAGTCATGCTGCCCTTTGCACCCACACAATGTTTACTCCCTGCGGTGCATGCCCACACTGGAGGAGGTTATATTTAGTTGTAATGAGTGCAGGGGGCAAAGCCCTCTGCAAAACATGATTATTTCCTGGGATGGGGCTTTGGTGCTATCCATCCTGGGAGCCACAATGCCTGGTGTAGAAATGCCATGTGGCATATTGCCTGTGTCCATATTGGTGTCAGCAAAATGAATGTTGCACTGACATGGGTGAACCTTTCAGAGACGTGCTACATTGTGTCTCACCAGCTGTCCCACTGTGCATTACAACTGTAAAACAGTGCATTGTAGGACATGTTCATGGCACAATGCAAGTCCCATCATGCATGTGGGCGTTGCCATACAGTTGATGAGGAAACATGACTGTGCCCACTGCTGCTAGAGTGTGGGACATGGACAGAGCAGGACCAGCCAGATAATCCTTGTTTGACAAGCTTGGTTGGCTTCAGTAACAAAAAAAAAGAACACAACTGCTGGGTTTTGGGAACTGTGGAGAGATGGGAGGAGGGAGGCCATCAGCAATGGGAGGGTCCGGGGGGGTACGGCTTGCATGAACTGTGAGAGGTGTACAGGTCTTGAGAAGCAGTGCATTCTGGCACCTCAGAGGACTAATAATGGTTGCAGCTCAGCTAATTTGGTACAGTCTCCTGTCCACACACTGTATTATCCATTTTCAGTTTCAAACTGTGTTGAAAACTATGCTAAAATCCTGATACTATCAGTGCTTAAGCATAGTTTTCTAACACAGAAAACATTACCAGTGTGAATGTGAACCATGTTTAGGGGTTCTTGTAATGTTTTCACATGCCTGTAATGTTACAGGAGCCCTAGTGTGGACAGGGCTTCAGTAAAGACATTACATGCGGGGTATTGAGCAGGGCATTAGACCAGCTCTGGCTGGTTTAACTCTAGAGTATGAGTACCAATGCCCATAGTCTGGGTAACAAGCTTCCTGAATTAGTGGCCTTGGTGGAGGAGGAAGATCTGGATATCGCGGCAGTCACAGAAACATGGTACACACAGAACCATGACTGGGACGTAAACATACCAGGATACACTATCTACAGGAGGGACAGGGAGGGTAAAGAGGAGGAGGAGTAGCTCTCTACATAAGAGAAGAAATCAAAGCAACAGAACAAAAGGGTAAACAGGGAGGAGAAGAAGCACTGTGGGTCAATTTGGAGGCAGGCAATGGCACCACAATCCGCACAGGGGTTGTACATAACCCCCCTCAGGGAGAAATGGAAAGGAAATGATAGAAAGTATACTTAGAATGGCAGATAAAGGGAGATATTGCTGATGGGTGATCTGAATATGCCAGATGTTAACTGGAGTGCAGTTGCAGCAGCCACTTCTAAGAGTGGGGTTATTCTAGATGCCCTACAGGGGCATGCCTTAGACAACTAGTATTGGAGCCCACTCGAGAGAGAGCAATCTTAGACCTGGTTCTCTCAAATGGAGATGAAGAGATCACAGATGTAAGTGGTAGCCATCTGGGAACTAGTGACCATCGAACAGTATGGTTCACAATAAACACAGCAATAGAGTCAAGCCATACAAAGACAAAGGTACTGGATTTTAGGAGGGCTGACTTTGCAAAATGGGTGAGTGCCTAAGGAATGCACTAGTAAATGGGCAGGAAGGAGGGTGGAAGAATAATGGGAATAATAAAACTGCCATCACAGGGTAACAAGCCTTTGTGTAAAGCAAATAAAATGAAATGAGGTAAGAAACCACTATGGTTCTCAAAGGAAGTGGCAGTGAAGGTTCAAGAGAAAAAAAGCATTCAGGAAGTACAAGGAATCACAGAAGGAACAGGACAGAGAACTGTATCAGTTAAAGCAAAAGGAAGCTGGAAAGGCAGTCAGAACAGCAAAGGCCCAAACCGAGGAAAAGATAGCCAACTCAGTTAAGAAGGATAAAACCTTATAGGTACCTCAGGAGCAAAGGAAGACCAAGGAGGGATAGTGAGGCTTACTAAAGGGAGGGAGGGTGGGTAGAGGGTGACTGTGAAAAGGCAGAGATACTAAACAAATATTTTGCTCAGTATGTACAAAGGAAGAGGGGAGGTACCTAAAACAAACAGTAGAAACACTCTGGATACAGAAGTTAATACCAGCCCATTTACAGAAGAAAGGGTTCTGAAAGAACTCTTAAAACTGAAGGTGGACAAAGCAATGGGGCCTGATGGGATTCATCCCAGAATTCTAAAAGAACTAAGGGTAGAACTAGTGACACCACTGACTACCCTCTTTAACAAATCATGGGAGGATGGGGTGGTACCTGAGGACTGGAGGGCAGATGTGATTCCCCTTCACAAAAGTGGGAGCAAGGCAGAAGCAGGAAACTACAGACCTGTTAGTTTAACCTCAGTGGTAGGGAAAATGATGGAATCACTTCTGAAGGAAAGAATTGTTGCGTATCTAGAGGCCAGAGGGGCACAGGACCCAAGGCAGCATGGATTCACAGTGGGAAGGTCATGCCAGACAAATCTGATAGATTTCTTTGACTGGGTGACCAAAGTAGTTGATCAGGGAGGGGCTGTGGACATGGCCTACCTAGACTTTAACTAAGGCATTTGACACAGTCCCACACAAAGATTAATATACAAGTTAGCCAGCCTGGGAGTGGGTCCCAAGATGACAGCCTGGGTAAAGAATTGGCTGGAGAATAGGACACAGAGAGTAATAATAAATGGAGTCCACTCTGAAGAAAGGGGTTAGCAGTGGGTACTGCAGGGTTCAGTATTAGACCGGTCCTCTTCAATGTCTTTATAGCGTACATTGCAGAGGGACTGGGAGGAAAGATGTCTCTTGCAGATGACACAAAGATCTGCAACAGAGTTGATGCACAAGGTGGGGTGGAAAGGATGAGAAGGGACTTGGCAAGGTTAGAGGAATGGTCAAATGTATGGCAGCTTAGATTCAATGCTAAGAAGTGCAAGGTAATGCACCTGGGAAACAAAACCCAGGGAAGAGTACACAATGGAAGGTGAGATACTAACAACAACAAAAATGGAAAGGGACCTGGGGGTAGTCATATCAGATGACCTAAAGGTGGGCAAGCAATGTGAGAAGGCAGCAAGGAGGGCTGGGTGGATACTGGGATGCATAGGGAGAGGCATCACCAGTAGAAAACAAGAAGTTATTATCCTCTGTACAGACAGCTGGTGAGACCACATCTGAGTACTGCGTGCAGTTCTGGAGACCAATCTCCGCAAAGACATAGACAGGATGGAAGCTGTCCAGAGGAGGAACTAAAATGGTGCAGGGTCTGCACCGGAAGACATATGAAGAGACACTTAAGAAGCTTAATATGTATAGCCTCGAGGAAAGGAGGGAGAGGGGGACATGATAGAAACTTTCAAGTACCTCAAGGGAATCAACAAAGTCCAAGAGGGTAGCATCTTTCAAAAAAGGTGTGCAAGAACAAGGGGCACAATTTGAAGATAGAAGGGGCGCTCAGAGGTAATTTAAGGAAGTATTTTTCACAGAGAGGGTTGTGGATGTATGAGAATAGCCTTCCAGAGGAGGTTGTGGAGTCAAAAACAGTGGTGAATTCCAAGCATGCATGGGACAGTCATAAGGCAATTCTAGGGTGGGGTAGGAAGAAGTAGGCTGCTGGTTAACTAGGATCTGCAGCTTATCCATCAGGTAGGGAAATGGGCAGACTGGGTGGGCCAAGCGGTCCTTATCTGCTGTCAAATTCTATGTTTCTATGTTTAGCAGACCATGTGCCCTTTTGAGGGGAATTGCAAACTCCCAATTTATGGGATGCTGCCACACTCCCCTGGCACAAGCCCCCTTCCATCATGTTGCACAGGTGTGTCCTTTACAAGGATGGTGCAAGCCCCGCTAGCACAGGCAGCCCCTCCATGTGGTGCATGCCATGTCTGAAAATCAGAATGATGCATGGTGTGTCACAAGGTGCCCCTTGCACCACACCTTGTTGGTGCAAGCACTGTGTGCCATTCCTGACCTTTTGAAAGTCAGGCCACATATCTCTGTCTGGGCAGCTGAGAGGGAGTGATATTTCAACCATGACAAGTGCAAGATTATGCACATTGGTGCAAAGAATGAATCTCGTCCTTATTTTTATGGCTGTGGGTGGAGCCTACAGCCATTTTGCTTTCTGTAGCTCAAAACGGCTGATCATGGAACCTTCCATTGGACTTTTGGAAGTATTCTTCCAAAAGTCCAGCCGAGCTTGCAACACTCCACCACAATCGACCACTATGGAGTAACAGCCGCACTATTTTGGCTGTTACTTCAGCATTCTGGGACAAGAACTGAGAGGTGCATATGCGCAGCTCCACTGGCGCCACTATCTTGCGAATGTCATATTGCCAGTCACTGCAACTACGCAAGCACGAATGCTGTGCATGCACAGTTGCATCACTGCCACCATCTTGCAGATGGCACTCAGCAGCTCTGGCGGCACTAGCTCTCCAGAGCTTTGAAAGCTCATCACAGCCATATCAACTCAAGCTAGAGTTTGTTTGTGTGGGGAATTGCTCTCAGTAACAGTTAACCAAAAAGAGCTAGGGGTTAATATTACAAATGCTCTAAGCAACACAAAACAAACTAACGAAGGCATAGCAAAAGCTAACAAGATAGCTTGGACCATTCACAGAAACATTAGATCTAGGGTCCTGAATGTAATTGTGCCATTGTACAGAGCCTATGTTTGTCTGCATTTGGATTATTCATCTCAGCTTTGGTGTCCATTTAGAAAAGGTATCTTAATCAATTAGAAAAGATCCAATGGAAAATAATGAAACACATTGCTAGCCTAAGGGACAGGTCATATCAAGAGAGGCCTTCTGAACTCAGTTTAATAACTTTAGAAACCCATCACTTATGAGGGGATGTATTCCTAATGCGTGGCATTATCGATGACCCTTATTTGATGAACAACATTGACACTGAATTTAAAGAGAGTAATCTGGAAACTAGAGGCAACCCTCTACAAGTGAGGGGACATAAATGTACCACCTTAAACAGCAAGTATTTTTATCCTCAGAGGATGGTCAATCCATGGAATTCACTTTCTCTTGATATAATCATTATTATACAGTGGGGTATGAAAATCGTGTAACCTCATTGGTCAAAACACATCACATGACCCTGGTATATCCTGTAATAACCCATGGCTGAGAAATGGCATTTATAAAAAAATACTCAAACATATTTAAAATGTATTTTACACATGGGTCCATTGTATAGTCGCAATAAGGTACTCCAGACACACCACACAAGGTGTGGGTAAATCCCCCAATAACCCACACCCTGTTGTGTCTTATTGCTTAAGTAACACTAAGCTCAAAAAACAAGCTAGATGAAGTTATTCTTTCAGGAGGCCAGTTACATGATTATGGGTAGCTGACAAAAGCATACATAGGCTAGCGCCTTTAGCTCCTAATTCCACCATAGTATGAACCATAGGGGACATTAAACATTTTGTAACTTTATCAGGCGAGAAAGGAAATACACTGTAACTTTATAAAGAGGCAAGTATTGGTACCGATAAATGTGTTACTTTACTCAGAGTGAAAATAAACTATCTGTAATGTTATACAGAGGGACTGGAAACATAATGTAACTTTACTCAGAGGGAAAGTTAACATCTAATTTTATGCAGAGGGAAAGGAGAGATTGTAATTTTTCACACAGTGGGTAATGAAATAAGAAAGTAGAGAGGAGGGACAGGAAACATTCTGTAACTGTACATCATGGAAAGGAAACATCCAGTCACTTTACACAGGGGGTAAGGAAACATTCTGTAACTTTTCACATGGGAAATGAAACATACTGTAACCTTGCCCAGAAGAAACAGAGGGTAAAGAAACATATAATTTTACACAGAGAGAAAGGAAACATACTGTTATTTTACACAGGGGGAAAGAAATATGAAACCAGACAGAAGGCTCAGGAAGCATTCTACAACTTTACAGCAGGAAAAGCAAACATTCAGTAACTTTATACAGAGGAAAGGAAGCATATTGTAACTTTACATGGAGGGGAAAGGAAACATTCATTTACTTTACACAAAGGGAAACAAACATTCAGTAACTTTACACAGAGGGAAAGGAAACTGTCAGTAATTTTACACGAGGGAAAGCAAACATTCAGTAACTTTACACAGAGGGAAAGGAACCATTCAGTAACTTTGCACAGAGGGAAAGGAAACATTTAATAACTCTGCATAGAGGAAAAGGGAACCTTTTGTAACTTTACACAGAGGGGAAGGAAGCACACTGTAACTTTACATGGAGGGAAAGGAAACATTCAATAACTTTACACAAAAGAAAGGAAACTTTCAGTAATTTTACACGTGGGAAAGCATACAT
Organism: Neoceratodus forsteri; assembly: GCA_016271365.2. Lineage (NCBI taxonomy): Eukaryota > Metazoa > Chordata > Ceratodontiformes > Ceratodontidae > Neoceratodus > Neoceratodus forsteri. The sequence continues at coordinate 834,282,142 of CM028133.1, forward strand.
TCAGTAACTTTACACAGAGGGAAAGGAACCATTCAGTAATTTTTCACAGAGGGAAGGGAACCTTTTGTAACTTTACACAGAGGGAAAGGAAACATGCATTTACTTTACAAAGAGGGAAAGGAAGCATTCAATAACTTTACACAGAAGGAAGAGAACCTTAAGTAACTTTGCACAGGGGAAGGGAAATATTCAGTAACTTTACACAGAGGGAAAGGAATCATACTATAACTTCACAGAGAGGGGAAGGAAACATTCAACAACTTTTCACAGAGGAAAAGGAAACCTTTTGTAACTTTACTCAGAGGGAAAGGAAACATAATATGACTTTTCACAGCAGAAAAGGGAATCTTTTGTAACTTTACACATGGGGAAGGAAACATACTGTAACTTTTTACATAGCAAAAGTAAAACTATAACTACACAGAGTGTAACAAAACCTTCTGTAACTACAGAGAGGGAAAGGAAACATACTATAACTTTACACAGAGGTAAAGGGAACATTATGTAACTTCACAAAAGAGAAAGTGAACATTTATTAACTTTTCACAGAAGGAAAGGAAACACTTAGTAACTTTACACAGTGGGAAATGAATCATACTGTAATTTTACACAGAGGTAAAGGAAACATTCAGTAACTTCACACAAGTGAAAATGGACATTTAGTAACTTAAAACAAAGGGAAAGAAAACATACTGTAACTTTACACAGAGTAAAAGGAAATCTTTAATTTTGCATTGAGTGTAAGAAAACTCTCGGTAACTACAGAGGTAAAGAAAACATTCTGTAAGTTCACACAGAGACAAATGAAGGATTCTATAATTTTACTGCAGGGAAAGCAAACATTCAGTGGCTTTACACAGAATGGAAGCATACTGTAACTTTATATGGAGGGAAAGGATGTATAATGTAACTTTACACAGAGGGGAAAGGACGCATACTGAAACTTTACACAGAGGGAAAAGATGTATACTGTAACTTTACACAATGGGGATGGACACATAATGTAACTTTACACAGAGGGAAAGGATGCATAATGTAACTTTATACACAGGGAACTATTGCATACTGTAACTTTACACAGAGGGGATGGATACATACTGTAACTTTATACAGAGGGAAAGGATGCATACTGTATGTTTACACAGAGGGAAAGGGTGCATACTGTAACTTCACACAGAGGGACAGGGCACATACTGTAACTTCACATGGAGGGAAAGGATGCATACTGTAACTACAAAGAGGGAAATGGTGCATACTGTAATTTTACACAGAGGAAAAAGTAAGCATGCTATAACTTTACATAAAGGAAATGATGCATACTGTAACTTTACGTGAAGGAAAAGTATGCATACTCTTAAGTTTACACTGAGGGAAAGGACACATACTGTAACTTTACATAGAGGGAAATGGTGCGTACTGTAACTACACAGAGGGATGGGATGCATACTGTAACTTTACACAGAGGGAAGGAATGCATGCTGTAACTTTACATGAAGGAAAGGATGCATACAATAACTTTACACAGAGTGAAAGGATGCACACTGTAACTACACAGAGGGAAAGTGTGCATACTGTAACTTTACCTGAAGGAAAGGATGCACACTCTAACTACACAGAGGGAAAGGATGCATACTGTGACTCTACACTGAAGGAAGGGATGCATACTGTGACTTTACATAGAAGAAAAGGATGCATGCTGTAACTTTACACAGTAGGAAAGGATGATTACTGTAACTATACACAGAGGGAAGCGATGCATACTGTAACTTTACATGGAGGGAAAGGGTGCATACCGTAACTACACAGAGGAAAAGGATGCATACTGTAACTTTACACTTACATGGAGGGAAAGGATGCATACTGTAACTTTACATAGAGGGAAAGGATGCATACTGTAACTTGACATGGAGGGAAAGGATGCATACAGTAACTTTACACAGAGGGAAGGGATGCAAACTGTGACATTCCATGGAGGGAAAGGATGCATACTTTAAGTACACACAGGGAAAGGACACATATTGTAACTTTACACAGAGGGAACAGATGCATACTGTAACTTTACACAGAGGGAAAGTATGCATATTGTAATATTACATGAAGGAAAGGATGCATACTGTAACTTTGCACAGCGGAAATGGATGCATACTATAATGTTATATGAAGGAAAGGATGCATACTGTAACTTTACGTAGAGGGAAGGGATGCATACTGTAACTTTACACAGAGGGAAGGGATGCATACTGTAACTTTTCATGGAGGGAAAGGATGCATTCAGTAACTTTACACAGAGGGAAGGATGCATACTGTAACATTTCATGGAGGGAAAGGATGCATACTTTAACTACACAGAGGAAAAGGACACATACTGTAACTTTACACAGAGGAAACGTATGCATACTATAATGTTATACGAAGGAAAGGATGCATACTGTAACTTTACGTAGAGGGAAGGGATGCATACTGTAACTTTCCATGGAGGGAAAGGATGCATTCAGTAACTTTACACAGAGGGAAGGATACATACTGTAACATTTCATGGAGGGAAAGGATTCATACTTCAACTACACAGAGGAAAAGGACACAAACTGTAACTTTACACAGAGGGAATGGATGCTTACTGGAACTTTACACAGAGGGAAAGGATGCATACTGTAACATTACATGAAGGAAAGGATGCATACTGTAACTTTACACAGAGGAAACAGATGCATACTGTAATGTTATTTGAAGGAAAGGATGCATACTGTAACTTTACACAGAGGTAAGGGATGCATACTGTAACTTTACACAGAGGGAAAGGATGCGTACTATAACTTTACACAGAGGGAAAGGATGCATACTGTAATATTACATGAAGGAAAGGATGCATACTGTAACTTTACACAGAGGAAACAGATGCATACTGTAATGTTATTTGAAGGAAAGAATGCATACTGTAACTTTACGCAGAGGGAAGGGATGCATACTGTAACTTTACACAGAGGGAACGGATGCATACTGTAACTTTACACAAAGGGAAAGAATGCATACTGTAACTTTACATGGAGGAAAAGGATGCATACTGTAACTTTACACAGAGGGAAAGGATACATACTGTAAGTTTATATGGAGGGAAAGGGTGCATACTGTAACTGTTTTTTTCATGCTTAAAATCTTTATAGAAAATGTAAAAAGAAATAAGAGTAAACAATCATAAATACATTACCATGTCAGAAATGGTCAATCATATAGATTTTAAGGTGAAATCACCTTCACATTGTCATAAACCAATACATATTAAAAAGCTTCTAAACAAAATGGCTATAATATTCCTAGGTAGCATTTTTACAGAAATTAGAATGTAAAATCAGGTTCTACATATCTAAAAATTGATCTAATCGATCACTACAAGCAAACTCTTGCCTTTCATAACTCAGTCTAGTAATACTATCTTCTAACCACTCAGTCAGAGTTGGTGGGGAGATGTTTGTTTCCAACATCTAAGAATTATATTTTGGCTGATATCAAGCAGCTAGTAACCACAACATATTATGTCTAGACCAAAATTTTAGATCAGAAGTGACACCCAACATTACTAATTTATCAGATGGTACAATCTTTTTGTTCAGATTTTTTTTGCAGGCTCCAAAAATGTCTTCCCCAAACTTCTGAATTAGTGGGCAAGAACAGATAATGTATGTAACCATCCCAGTACCATTTAAACTTCTCTCTCCAACAATCATTGGAGTTGGATATACCAATATTAAACAATTTATCTGGGGTATGGTGCCATCTGTGTACAATTTTATAATGTACTAACCTGCATTTTGCTTCTTTACAGGCCTTAAGACTATTTACCCAGCTCTGATCCCAATCAGTCAGTGAAATTATAATACCTAACTCAGCTCCCCATTTTTGGATTAATGACTCAACCAGCTTTTCTTTAGACTCTATAACAATATTGTATATTATTTTGTAACCCTTATATGTGGAGAATATTTTATCTAGGGGTCAGTAGGGGGTAATGAAACTGAGACATTAATGTTTTCACTCAGAATTTTTCTGAGTTGTAAACAATTTAGTTCTGGGCAATTTGTATTCTCTGGCTATATCGTTAAAAGACAATAAGGTTAACGTGCTATGATCAATTAGGTCTTCCATGTAGCAAATGCCCCTTTCTATCCAGCTCTTCCATTCCAGGGTTTTGCCCTCACTCTGAAAGAGTCTATTATTCCAAATAGGACAGTACAGGAAAAAAGCCGGGTTCCAATCAAATGCCTTGGCAATCTTGGACCAGGCTAATGATGTGGCCTTTAAAATAGGGTGAGACTTGAGTTCTTTGGGAAGCTTGACAAATAAAATAACCTTTAGGATTTGCTCCTTTCAACAAACGTGTTTCAGTATGCACCCACCCAAGGGTCAGATTAGTGTCCTGTAACCATAAAGCCTGAATATTCTGTGCCACTAAAAGGGTGGCATGTCTTGTTCTGAAAGTTGGATCATTAAATCCACTCCTAATTCTGGTCTATTGTAACTTAAGTTTAGATATACATGCAGGTTTGTCCTCCTGTAAGTATTTTAGCAATACAAAATCCAATATCTTGTAAAATTTCTCTGGTAGTTGCAGTGGCAAGTGATGCAGCAGATAATATATTTTAGGGGCAAGAATCTTGTTAATTACCTGTATCTTGCCCAGAAAGACAGAAGCATTGGATGCCACCTCTGTAAGTCTAGTTTTAGAGAGTCTATTAACTTATTAAAATTAAGGGTAATGATTTTTTTAATATCAGCACATAATTCTAGGGCAAGAAAAGTAACTGTAGAGGTAGCACCTTAAAGTTATATTGGGTAAGATCATTTGTGCTGGTTAGTTTTGAGAGTGGAAGTATCTCTGATTGTTCAAAGTTTATTTTAAAACCTGAAAATAAGGAGATTGCTTGGACAATATCCATCAAGGGGCCTAGTGTTTTACTTGGCTCCAAAAGAGTAAGCAGTATTATCATCTGCATAAACCATGAGATTGTTATACTTACCAAATCCCATGCCTTTAATCTCAATGGATGACTTAATTTTAATTAGTAAAGGTTCTAAGGCCAAGATAAACAGCAAGGGAGATAGAGGGCACCCTTGTCTGGTCCCTCTATGTATGTCAAATTTGTCTGAGAGCACCCTATTTACTTTAACTGTAATCAATATCTGATAATATAGAATTCCTACCAAACCACAAAACTGCTCCCTTAGATTATATTTGGTTAGAATGCTCTGCAGATAATCCCATTCCAGTTTATCAAAAGCTTTATTAGCACCCAAAGACAATAGGAATGGTTTGTCATTGGCATTCTTTGCATCATGTATAGTGTGGAGAACCTTTTTTATCAAGTCAGCACTATTTCAGCCTTTGACAAAACCCTCTTGATCAGAATTAATTAATTTTGGGATGAGATTATTTAGTCTATTAGCTAACATCTTCACTAGCAATTTACAGTCTAAATTGATTGGGGAGATCGGTCTATAATTGTCACATCTAGTGGGATCTTTGTTCTTTTTGGGAACACACTTATGGCTGCTTCCTGCATAGAGTGCAGTGTACCTGATTTGGAAGATTCGGTAAAAACTGTAATTAACAAAGGGGCAGTCTCCTGTATTGTTGCCTTACAAAACTCACCTGAGAATCCATCTAGGCCTGGTGCCTTACTGGCACGTGCTGACATTGTTGCTTTAACTAATTCATCTTTAGTAAAGGGTTTGTTAAAAGCTAGCTTATCATTCTCAGAAATAGAAGGTATCTTTAAATGACGTAAAAGGTAGTTGAGCAAGTCCTCATAATGAGGCACTTCCAATTCATATAATTTAGCATAAAATCAAAGTTTTTAGCAATTTGAGTCATTGAGTGGGTCACTATGTGCTTGTCAACCCCAACTGAGGCACTTTTTGTGGATTCTGTACTTTTGCACAGCCTATGAGCCAATAATTTTCCTTGCGCTTTGCCAGATTCCCAGTACTTCTGTTTTAGTCAGAAGAGTGCAAATTCTGCTTTGTGATTATATATGGTGTTTGTAGCATACTTTAAACCCACTATTTCTGAGAACAGTTGTGAATCTGAACTTAAAGATTGTACATATTGGGTCTCTTTTAGTTTGATTTCTTTTTCTAAATTGTTCAGCTCATCATTTTGCAATTTTTTCTTATGGCTAGCATAAGAAATAATACAGCCTGTCATGTAAGCTTTTAAAGCATCCCACAAAACACCATTGGATACCTCCCCATTGCCGTTTAACTCAAGAAATTGTGTAATTTCTGCATTTAACATTTTATTAAACTCATTATCTTCCAGTAGACTGCTATTAAATCTCCACGTCCCCTTGGTTTCAGAGATGACTTCTAACTGGATTCCAGCCATCACTGTGGCATGATCCAAAATGAACATGTTCCCTATGTTACTACTTTTCAAGCCAACCAGTAATTGCTTAGAAACAAGTATGTAATCTAATCTACAGTATGAGTTATGTCTGCAGGATCTAAATGTGAAGTCCCTGCCCTTAGGATGCATTACTCTCCATGTGTCAATTAGGCCTAGTTCCCCAAATAATTTGTTAAAGGCCTTAGATGAGTTTATTTGCTCAGATGACATTTGTGAGTTTCTATCCAAGTAGTTATCCAGTGCAGAGTTCATACCACCTGCCACAATGAGAGATTTTGTATTAATTGTCCCCAGATTGTCCGCCATAGTGGCAAAGAAAAAATCCTTATTGACATTTGGGGTGTATAAGCAAACCAGTGTGACATGTACCCCATCAATCTGAGCACTAATAATAGTAAATCTACCTTCTGGATCTTCTAGTTTGGACTTGATCACCAAATTTACGTTCTTATGTAATAGGATACAGACTTCTCTACTTTTTAAATTAAATGAGCTCCCCATTACAGTACCCACCCAGATCTTCTTAAGTTTCAGTAACTCCTCCCCCATTAGATGCATTTTCTGAATGAATACTATAACTTCAAACAGAGGAAAAGGATGCATACTGTAACTTTACATGAGGGAAAGGATGCATACTGTAACTTTAAACAGAGGGAAAGGATGCATGTGGTAATTTTACACAGAGGAAAAGGATGCATACTGCAACTTTACATGGAGGGAAAAGATGCATACTGTAACTTTACGCAGAGGGAAAGGACATGTACTGTAACTTTACACAAAGGGAAAGGAATCATATAACTGGACAGAAGGAAAAGGAAACATTCAGTACATTTACACAGACAAAAGGAACCTACCAGGTCATAATATTGTGGACAATACTACGCACATAAAGACTGTGCTGCCACTACTGCATGTGGGTTACAGTGACAGGGGAATTACAGTGACATAAAGTATCACTGCCCCCTGATGCTCACCAGCAACAAGGAAGTGGATGTAGTCACTACCAGTTGGGTGCTCAGTCAAGTCATTCCCATGGTAGAGTGGCTAGAGCACCTGACCCAGCAGTAGATGGGGTTGGGGGAAGTGGTTTGATTCCCTTATACTGGGTTCTTATACTGGGCAATAGAATGGCAGGAGGCTTGTTTGCCCATAGTTATCATTCTACACATCTGTGGGCCATTATACCAGAGTTTTCTAACAACCATCTCTCTCTACTGAGTTTTTGAATGCTTCAGCTGAACAGCTATCAATACTTTTTGATGGCAATCCATTCCATAAGCTACCTGTTCTAGTAACACATGAGAAATGCCTAGCATTATTTTTAGCCATTTCCAACTTAATTTGCTTTTTATGTCCTCTCAGATCATCCAGTTTAACTTGCAACATAATCCCGATTTCCTTGCTTTGCTCATCATCATTTATGATCTTATGCATTGCCATTAAATCCCCCTCTAGTTCTTCTCTGCTGTAAGGAATACAGGCCTGTTTTAAGTAATCTGCCCTTGTAACTATATTTGCTTAAGGGTCTTACTATTTTAGTGAATCGCCTCTGGATCCTTTCTATTCTATTTACCCCAATGTATAGGGACTCCATAGTTGCGAACCATAACCTAGATGCGGTCTTATATACATGCTATAAAGTGGCATCAAACATCTCTCACTTTTGTTGACAAAACTCCTTCTTGTGTTTTTGATCATTAGGTTGGTTTTCCTTATAACAGAATTTCTATGGTTCCTAAAACACAAATGTGTCATCCACCCAAATGCCACAGTCCTTCTCTAGTTTAGTTATTGATAAGTCTTTAGGCTATATTTTTGTGGCATATTAGAGTTCCCCACATGCATCACCATGCATTTGTTGACACTGAAAGGCATACCATTTTCCATTGAACACCTTTCAAGCTTTTCCAGGTCTTGTCTCGTGATCTGCTACTGTTTTGTCATGGCTACAGGCCCACCCAATTTAATATCATCTGCAAATTTGATAATTGTATTATGTATAGTCATATGTAAATCACTTATAAATAGGAAAAACAACACAGGACCCAACACAGATCCATGTGGAACCCCACTGTGCACTGTAATTGGTTCAGAATATTCATCCAGCAACCTTACTCTTTGTGTCCTGCCCTCCAACCATCAAATAATCCACCTAGTTAGTCCACTATCTAAACCTATATCTATCAATTTCTGTATCAGTCCATTATGTGGAACCTTATCAAAGGCTTTTTGGAAATCTAGATTCAGTATATCCATGGGAATATTATTACTCACTTCACTATTTATATATTCATAAAAATGTAGTAGGTTTGTACTACATCCCATTTTTTTCTTGAAACCATGTTGCATACTAGCTACAAAGCCCAAAATTCTTAAGTTTTCTTCTATCTTTGTCTTGGTGATTTTGCCCAATATAGCTGTCAAGCTTACAGGTCTATAATTAGATGTTAATGCTCTATCTCCCTTTTTAAATAATGGGATTACTTCTAGGAAATCTTTTGTTTACAATTATATTTCTTGTCCTTGTGCCCACACCCCCTCGGAGTTGATTATTTATAGTTCCAGGGGGGTTTGGGGGGTGCTGGGGGTGAAGCCCCAACAAAGCACAAGAAAAACAGTCCGGTGTTGCCTGATGCTGTATCGTGCTGCGCAATCACGATGTGTGCAGTTTTGTCTGTGACATTATGACCCCGTGCCCAAAAGGAAACATCCAGTAACTCTACGCAGAGGGAAGACAACATGTTGTAACTTTATGCAGAGAAATAGAAACATTTGGTAACTTTACAGAGGGAAATCAAAGGTACTGTAACTGCAATGAGGGAAATGAAAGGCTCAGTAACTTCACAGAGGACATGGATTCATGGAACCAGGAAATGATTAAGCAGACTGACTAGACAGTTAGACAGAGAGGAAACAAGGGACAGACAGCTGGAGAGAAAATTTGCAGGTGTATAGACAGACCCATATGAAAAGCCAGCCACTGACATAGCGGTAGCACTACCGCTCATGATGCTGGTAACCTAGGTTCAGAAACAGACTCGAGGCATCAGAGGGCCAGCCAGAGGGAGGAGGATTCAGCATCCACAGGACCGCTATCCTCCAGGGGGTGGGGTGGGAAAGAGCTCAGAGTGTGACTTACCCCTGGCAGAAACCAGGGGAGACACAGCTTGAGCTACAGAGGTGGGGGAGATGTGGCAGATGTCGGTGCATGTGCCTTGATGTCAGCGCACGTCACGTCTCCCAAGGGAATAAACAAGAAAACACCCAATCATGCTGGATGACCACTGCAGTGACTTAGGGACCTACTAGAGGCCGGATTTTATTCTGTCTGGTTGATGGGCTCCCCACCCCCTGCCATGGAGAGCATAACCATGGGGGACTACAGGAGACGGTAAGTCCTGAGAGAAACTGGGGTGACAGGGTTGGGAAGGTCAGTGAGACTGTGGGCTGGCCAGGATAGAGAGAGAAAAAAAAGACCCATGCAAGGAGAGTTAAGAATGTGAACAATAATGAGAAGTGGATCTATATATATATATATATATATATATATATATGTGTGTGATATACAATAGTCTCTGAGGAAATATCACTGATATTCCCCCTCCAAAGTGCAGTTGTGACCTCATGAGTGGCGGTGCCACGAGTGAGATCACAAGGTCAAACTGCACTCAATAATGATGATATTCAGCAGACCCACTGCATATTTAATTTACGTAATGCTTATTTGTTTTTATTGTGTCTGTTTTCCTTTTCTTTTGTTTACAATATATTTTTAATGTTTTTTTTCTCTGTGCTGTTTTATGGCATTGTTGCTGTGGCCCGACTGCAAGCAGTAGTAGGTAAGGACACTAGTGTGGTAGCTAGGGTCCCTTCGTGCTGCTCTTGCAGTTTTTTGTGGGCGGGCTGATTAGGTTTGGGAAACATGGCAGCAGTTGCTCCCGCTTAGTGAGGTAGCCAGGTTGTGGTGTGATAGTTTTTTTTTTACGTTTTATTTTGTTGCTCCCAGTTTACTTTTCAATCATTTCGTAGCTGGCTGATCCTGCCTTTTGTTATTCAGATATCCTTTGGGCTTCACAGGTGGTTGTTGCCGATTACCGATGCTGAGGCAGTGTGAGGCAGGAAGTGGATATCCGGGCTAGGAACAGAGGAAGGTACTGCACTTTTTTGTCCTGTTTTTTTTATTAATCTGTGAGGTTTTTGCTATTAAGGTGATGCTTTGGAGTGTTTAAAGTATGATAAAAAAGAAGGGAACCTCTCAGTGTGAATGCCAGTTTCACACTAAGCAGGTACTGAGTTGGAGCTGGACAATGAGTGAGTGAATTTGCGGTCGTATACATGGGGTGAGCTCTTGTTGACTGCAGTTTCTGCCAGTTTTCTGCTTAAGTTACGTGCTTAAGTGCAGATAGTGCCTCCCAGTGACCTACTGTGTGAATAAAAGACCTACAATGAGGAAAAATATGATATTCTAGCTGTATGGCCACCCTGGAAATTATTTATTTGTTTGTTTATGTATTTATTTAGTTTTTGTTGACCGGGTAAGTGCACTAGACAAATCCTGCCTATTTTCAGGCACGACCCGGAGGAGGGGGATACACTGTTGGTGGTATTCTTAGTCAATGAGGGAAATTTTGGCTAGGGCACTGTGGAAATTCCCCTACTATTTTTGAGAAGTGCCATGGGATCTTTGACATCCACCTGAACTACCACCAGAACAGGCAGGCGGGACCTCGGTTTAATGTCTCATCTGAAAACGGCTACATATATATATATATATATATATATATATATATATATATATATATAGCAAAGAAATATGTTTAATACTTCATTAGGGTTGTTTCACAGTGACAAAAGAGGAAATTTGGTGTTAGAGGGTTGCCACCTTGCACCCCATGCCCACCCTTCACAACAGGCGGCCCGGGGTGTGCATTGAGGTCATTGACCCTAACTCTCACCCCCATTTCATGTGTAAATAAGCTGCAGTGGTGCAGTATAGGAGAATGGGGTGAGTTTGGCCTGATGACCCAACGCCACCCCTGATGCCTGCTGGTGGGGGCAGGGCAGAAGCGAGAGCGGGCAACTCACACTTGTCACTGTGGAACAACCTTAACTGAATGCATTAAATGGATTTTGCCATGAATTTCCCTTATTTTTGAGAATGTGCACTATAAATAGTGAATGGTATGTGGTGGTGGGAGCACAGGGCCCCACCATGCTTCTCATTTATGCACAATAACCCTAGCAGTAACGGTAACGCTAACAGTAACAGTAACAGCAATGGTAACAGTAATCCTAATGGGAACGTTAACGCTAACAGTAATGCCAACGCTAACAGTAACAGTAATGAGAACAGTAATGGTAACGGAAATGCACTTGCAAATGGTAGTGCAAACAGTAATGAAAATACAAATGGTAATGGTAGCACAAATGCAAGTGGAAATGGTAATGCCAATGGTGACACGAAAGGAAACAGTAATGCAAATGGTAATGCAAGTGCAAAAGCAAATGGAAATGGTAATGGAATGCAAGCATGAACACAAACACAGATGGCAGTGCAAATGGCAATGGAAATTAAAATGGTAACAGTAACGCAAATGGAAACGAAAATGCAAGTGCAAATACAAACAAACTATAACACACATGGTGATGCAATTGGAAATGCTAACGAAAATGGTAACAGAAATGCAAATGGTATCACAAACGGTAATGCCAATGGTGATGCAAAAGAAACAGTAACACAAATGGAACACAAACTCAAGCACAAACACAAATGGTAATGCACACAGTGAGGCAAACGGTAATGGAAATGCAAGCAGAAATGTAAATGCTAACGGTAACAGTACCACAAACAGACACACTTTGTGTCGTTGAAAGAGGTGCATCCAGAAGCACAGTGAATACAAAGAATGTGGGCATACTAGTGGCTCTCAGACAGGAAAATGAGCACTTGGAATACTAAATTGCTTATATCTCAGGAACCATACGATGTAGAAAAAAAATTAAAATCTTATATTATTTATGACTTTCCAGGTTAGTTTTGTACTTAGCCCCCAGTGGAACTAAAAATGTTTGCGATGAAAAGTCCACATCTCGAACCGTTTTCGAGATACGGGACCTGAAAGGCACGGCGGACGCCGTAATGTTATCCAATAGGAAAAAACTTCAACTTTGGAATGCTGTAACTTTGCAATCCTGTTATATTTTAGCACCAAACCTGAAAAAGGCACATCTGCGTGATTTTGGCTTTCTTCCCAGCAAATTTCAGCCCAAAAGACTAAACTGTTGTTTTGCAGCAGGGTGGCAAAGATTTCCCTATTGTTTGGGGCATAGTGTCACAAATTACTTTTGCAAATCACAACACTTTCGCAACAAGAAATCACGAAAGTGTCACATTTATGAAAGTACTTTGTGACACTGCTTTTTACAAAAATTTTAAAAACATATTTCTGGGGTATTTTACCCCCTTAAAAAGACATGGCTAGCATCCTCAGTGCTCGACTAGGTGAACATAACAAGAATTGTGTCCCGACAGTGTCCCAAATTTAAATGCCAAGCATTTTTCTGACCACCAACTGAAACAAAAGTGGCTGAATCATGAAAGTAAAAGGGTCGTTTGCAACACTGAAAACTGCATTTGTGACACTTTTGCATAGTCTAACTTTTCCCATAAACTATAATGGGATTCAGTGTTTTTTGAATAACTTTTGAACAGTTTAATATTTTCTCACGAAATTTTTGAAAGGCACATCGGGGACCCTGGCTGCATGTTCTCTGACGTTTTTGAACTAATCATGCAAACCATGTGGGCTGTAGGTGCGAGCAAAGAAATGTGCAAAACCCAGTAAGTTATGCGTTTTTTGGTGCTCTGTAGCTCCACAACCATACATCCGACCATAACAAAGCTTGGTAGATCCAGAGATCCATGGTACCAGACAATGCATTCCAAATTGCAGGCAAATCTATCATACAGTGGCAAAGTTATTAAAGTGCAACATTTCAGATTTAACCTTAAATGGGGAACTCAATCCTAACTATAGTGGCACTACCATGCCACTATAATATATATACCTATATCTATATATGTATATATATATATATATATATATATATATATATATGTATATGTATATATATATATTAGTGAGATGCGAATAGGAGCTAGATAAAAATCAATGAATCAGTGTGGGACTGATGTCATGGTGTTCTATTAAACTTTAGACTGGTCTGGAGAACAGAGATAAAAAGGGGGATATATAGGTTATAAGGTAGATAGGTCAACAGACAAAGGAATCCGTAATAAACAACCCCACCATAAGATTATTATATTCAATAATTGAATAATCAGAGATTGTGGCTTTAACGTGAAGTGTACTTGCTCAAGTAACAACTGCATTACATTGTAGTTAGTATGAGTCACTTGAAATGTATGAAATAGTACAAGATCTGCATTAAAGTTACTTAAAATGTACTGGCTAATATAACAGCTACACATCAAATTAACAGAGGAAGTCTTCGGATAGGTTACTTCAAGCACACGGGAAATTCTAACAACTGTATTTTTTAGTTAAAATGGGCAGCTTGAAGTATCTTCAGCCTTGTCATTTACGAGAGCTGGGATATGTACATTCCTTTGTGTACCCATTTCAGTTGAGTGGCTATTACTAAACTACATACTGGTCAAATAGAGACTTCTCACTGGCTGAGACCTTGTTTAATATTGATAATAACCATGATATACTGTAGTCACAGTTATAAAATGTTATTCTGATGCTGATTAGTCAGTTCAGTGGTAGGGCTACAGCTCATGATGCCAGTGACCTGGGATTGGGAAGCAGTTTAGATCATCAGATGGATGGATGAGGAAAGGAGGATTGGGCATCACAGAGGATGCAGTCCTTCTCCAGGGAGGGACGGTAGCTGCATTCCCTGCAGCGCTGCCATCTGAGTGACCACAGATGGTACTGCAGCACTGGGCAGAGTGGGAGGGAGTGCATCAGTTGGGTGAGTGGCCTGTGCCCTGTCGAGCATGTCCACTGTCTGCACCACTAGCTTGCTGACATCCTAGAGGGATGGGAGAACATGGAAAATGATCCCAGCACCTGCAGCAATTGACCCTGGTATATCCAAGCCCCACTCCACTGCTGGCAAGGCCTTTTGACTACACTGAAGACTCAGGGGTAAATCCCCCCCATCCCATCCTCATTTGAAAAGTAAGCCATGGAGGAAGGCAATCACAGGTAGGACGGCAGGTGGCCAGGTGAGTTTTGGGAGCTCCTGAGGAGACAGGTGCTGCAAACGGGAAAGGTCATTAAAAAATCCCCCACAAAATTTTATTCTATTCAACTTCCAAAATCAATGAAGGATCCATTACATAATATAAAAAAGGCTCTCCAGAGATGTGATTCATAGCAAATATCACTAATTAGGGTTGGAGGCATTCAACTCTGCCTCATGCCTCACCATGTTTTTAAGAAGAAACGCTATACATAATGGATCACACCCTGGTGTGCTCTTCTGGTGAAGCCTAATCAGCCTGCCCTGCACAAGGATCTGTATACCCATGAGAGTGTATACTTATACAAATGAAAGAATAAAATTTATTTTTTTACAGGTATTAAAATTGTTAGGGTATAACCCTATTTACAACAATCTCCTGTACAAAACATACTAAAATACAAACATTTAACATATAGCATATAGTTACTGTCACTTGCATATTATAATTTCAGTAAATGCTTTAGCTTAAAAACATACACAAATGTGATGTAAATAATTATTCAAAATTTTTTTAAAGTACATCATCTGGTATATTGATTTATAGCACCAGGTTAACCAAATATAACTTCTTTTCTCTTCAGGGTGCAACAACCCAATTTCTCATACAGTATACCATGAAGTATTCCATGTTTACTCTTTGTTGCAAATGTGCCCAATTTATAATAAAGTTGATTTCATTTTTTTAATTCAGTTTTGTTAGCATTTCTATATACTATCAGACAATACTCTCAGGAATCATCATGCGATTCATAATTTTCTTTCTTGTCTCAGTTGTTAAACAGTTTGCTACTCTTCTTAAGCCCCTAGTTTTTTATTTATCTTCTTGACTATTGATTGTATGTGTTCATTAAATTTCAGTTTGCTGTCCACAATTACTCCCAAGTATTTATAACTGGTTGCGTTTACTACCCTGAGCCTGTTGCCAAACCTCACATCCAGGGTCCTGCTCTGGAGTTTTCTATTGCCAGGTTGGAAATATAGGCATTGTGGGTTTTTTTATTTAACAATAGGCCTGATGTCTCAAACCAGGACTTCATACTATTCAGATCTTCCTGGAGTTTTTGTTCCAACTGTAGGTAACTGCACGAGGACGCCACCAGTATGGTGTCATCAGCGTACGGACGCACCCCACAATTTTTGATGTTCCTTTCCAGAGCATTCATACAAACATTAAAAAGCAATGGGCCCAGGATGAATCCCTGTGGTATCCCCCCAAATTACCATCTTCACTTGTGTAACACAAATACCATTAACCACACATTGTCTCCTATTAGCTAGGTACGATTTAAACCAGTGCAGTGGTTCTTGATGTACACCTAGCTGTAACAATCTCTGCAACATTGTCTGGTGGTCAACCAAGTCAAAGGCTTTGCTGAGGTCCATGAATACCGCCCCCATCTCCCTCTCCTGATTCATAGAGAAAGCAATCAGATTGTTAAACTCCATAAGGGTGGTACCCGTGGACCTCCCAGCCCTGAACCCATGTTAAGCAGCAGACAATAATTCATGATCCTCCAAGTAGTAATAGAATTGTCTATGTACCAACCACTCAAAAACTTTAGATATGGTTGACAGCAGTACTAGGAGTGTGTAATTAGAAGGAGCAGTTGGTTCTCCTCCCTTATATACTTGAACCACCTGACCTGTCTTCCAATTTTCTGGAAAAATCCCACTGCACAGGCTCCAATTGAACAGATATGTCAATGGAATATCCAGTATATCTGCTCCCATTTTAAGAAACTTTGGTTTTATATCATCAAAACCTCCTGCTTTATTGCACTTTAAGTTCCTCAACTCCTTCTCAACCTCCTTCACTATCAATCTTCTAAACCTGAAGGAGGGATGAGAAGGTTTAGATTGTTTTGAGGTTGCTGCATCTCTCCCTTCAGGCGTTTTTACTAATTCTGCTGTCATTATATCTTCAGTGTCTCTCCTAGGAGCAGCTATATTTACATCTGGAAGATTTATGAAGTAATCATTTAACACTTCCACTATGTCTTCTTGTTCCTGGATCAGATTACCATTTTTTAATAGTAGAATCTGATTGGCCCCAGTCAGTGGTTGTTGAACGTTTTTACCACATTTCCAAACATGTTTTGGATTATTTGACCACTCAAAATTACTTTGTGGTACCACTTTTTTGCTTTCTTGATGTTCTCTGAACACTTCTTTTACCATGTTTTAGATATATTCCAATCTTCTGTACTTTTTGTTCTTCTAGTTTTCTTCTATTGCCTGTTTTTTTTTATCATTGTCTGAGTTATGAGTCTATCCATCATCCAGGGTTGAGTCTTAATATCTATTTTTCCCATACTTTTGGGGCATGTTTTTCTAATATTTGTATTAAAGTATTTGTCAGATCTTGTATGGCTAAGTTTATATCAAGTAGAAGGTACATTCTGTCCCACTAATTAAAATCTAAACTATTTCTGAATCTGTTTATGTTAAAATACTTTGTCTCATCCATTTGAATTTTGGCTCAGTTCTACTGTGTCATTCCCATTTTATCATACACATAACTGGATAGTGATCACTTAAGTTTTGGGGCATTACTTTTAACTCAAGTATATCAATACCTTTGGAAATAAAAATTAAGTCCAGGATTGATCCTTGAGTCAAAGGTTGAGAGTCTAGTGGGTTCCTCAATTATTTGTGTTACTCCCAATGGGCCAAAATAAATTTCTAGTTTATGACTCCTGTTTTGTCCTCATCCTGCTTTAAAGTCCCCATAAGTATCAATGTTGAGTCTTTTACTAGGTCAGCTATTCTACTTTGTAATAAGTCAAAACCCTTCAGCTTAGTTTTTGGTGAGGCATAAATTGTTCCTTTTACTAGTTTAATTGATACAATTTATATTAGCAGGCAAGACATTGTTTCAATACTTTCAGATAAAATGGTTTTAAAACTTCCCAAGTGTTCCCCAATGTACATCATTACTCCCCCCCCCACTTTATCTATCTAACCTTTAACCTTTGTAGTTGTTAATTTGAACCTCCTTGTTTTCCACTCCTTCATGTAGTGACATTTCAATTAATTCCATTGTGTCTGTCTTCTCTTATTGCATCCATACCCTTAGATCATCTATTTTTGGTACAACACTACCTGCATTTTCTTGTATAATTTTTAAAGTTGTAGATTTGCCAAGCCCTGGATTTGTCTCTGCCCCCCCCCCCCATCGCCAACAAAAGGGCCAAAGATGTCCTACTCATTTTTCCACCTTTCCATTTATTATTGTTTTAACCATATGTACATTTCCTGTAAATAAACTATTAAATTATTTAATTTACTAATTTTTCTGTGACCTCGAGTGATGTTAATACTCTCATGGTACCTTATTATATTCACTTCATCATCATATGTACTGAAACTAAATAAATTGAATATTTCTTCATTCCTGTCCTCTTTTTATGGATCCTGCACACTGCTCTTCATGCAAACTGCAGGGCTCTGAGATCTATTGAGATTCCAGTATTTTACAAAAAGATTGTTCCTGCAGACATGCATTCCACTGCCTCACAGACAGGCAGAGACTAAACATAGGTTGTGCAAACTGCACTTAGTCTCAGGAGGGCGGCAGAAGCAGTGAGAGGCAACATTGAGTTCTACTCAGCTCCTTACAGAGTGTGAGTTATTCAAATCTCCCTTGGCTGATCCCTGGCCATAACATCAGCTTTGGGCAACTCGAGGTTGCAGCCTGAGCAGCACTATGTAGGTAATGTTGGGGTGGGGGATGGCAGGGTCAATCTCTTAAAAGTAAACAACAGTATTTCAAAGTAAGGAAAATGTTCTTTATGCACATAAAGTGCAAACTGGGGGCAGTCCCGTATTTAGGTGTAGGGCCTTACTAAGTGGATTTCCTGTTTTGAAACATAGCATCTGCATTTCAGGTTAACATAGGTTACTTGAAGCATATGGTATCATGTAATTACTGACTACAGGTAAGCTAAATTACAAATGGATAACCATGGTGTAATTCATGGTTATAACAGGATGGTTATAATGACAAGCCTGAGACTGCTGAGAGCTGTCAATTAAAGTACAGCAGCCTGAGCACACTCAGTATAAAACTGCACAAGCCAAATTGGAGAGTGGAAACCATCAAAGCCAGCGACAAACAGAAGAAGCTGCCCACTGCTTTATTGGGTCTTGGACTCCAAGACAGGTAGCAGAGCCAGGACTGGACTTTCAGGAGTGTCACTGACCCAAGAAAGGATGTTTTCCATCCCCATGACTATTAGTGGGGCTGGGAAACAGGATGAACGCGACCCTCAGTGCCAGGACAACACCCCAAAAGAGCAATGCAAGAAAACAGAGGTCAGTAAAGTCAGCAATTATAAAAAAAAATGAACAGGATATGGATAAAGGTTGTATTAAGCTTTTTTTTTTTTACATATACCCTCTGTGCATGATGCCTTGACAAAACCTTCATGCTTTGGTTGTGTGTAAAAAAAAATACAGAAGCCCTCCCATATGATATTCTCTATATACCAACTGCATGTCTAATTACCAGGGGCTAACAAAAGTAACTGTACCTCAAATTTAGTAGACTTAAATGAGTTTGTTTTTTATGCAACACCTTTGAAAAACAAATATTCAGACAAGTGAGCTTATGTTTTATACACTATCTGCATTTCTCCTCCATTTGTTCTTCAGCTTCTGCCACTTAGCTTTTTGCCAAAGTCATAATTCTCTATTACATCACAGTCTGTTGCCATGGAAACGATTACAATGACACAAACATGGTATTTTGAGTGACGTCAGCAAAGGATTAAACAGCGTACAAATCGGTTGTTGGGGATTAAAAATGTTGTTTTCATTTAAATGAACCTGGAAGTGAAGAATATATGTTAATACACCCCCCCCCCGGGAGTCACTCATTGCTGTATAAGAGTGGTTTCACGCACCTTCAGCTGGAGCGAGAACAGTGAAGCTAAGCTGTTTTGCCTTAAGTTGAAGGCACTAGAAACCACGTTAATACAGGAATGAGTGGTAACTGGGGAAGTATTAATATATTATTGATTGAGAGCAATTGATATATATATGTATAAACTGTTCCCAGAATGCATCCATTTCCAGGGCATCTGCACATGAGACACTCTCTATAGAATAAGAGCGTCCCACACATAGGGGAAAGGAGCGCTTCAATTGGTCAGGAGCATGCCCTTGATCTATAAAAAAAAATGGAAATATAGAACATGTATAAAATAAACTCTTCACTGTGTATACATGGAATGTTTCTAAATGTTACTTTAGCAGTCTAAATACTTTACTATAATAGATAAAATGGCCTTCTCTTACTCAGTGCTGAGATTCTGGAATCAGCTTTCTTAGGAGGCTGGGTGCTCTGACTCCCATGGGCAATCTAAATCATTACTTTGCCACTGTTTATAAATCATCATATACCTTCTTTTAGTTTCTGCTTGTATACTTGAACCAGACGTATCTGACTGTGTGTTGGGACTATTTATATATGGAATATACTGCCTTGTATTAAAAGGAATGAACTCTTTTCCTCCTCATTGTATCAGTTTAGTTAACCAATGCTTTTCGTGTGGAGAGTACAGTGAATTTTCTTGATTGTACCTAACTGCTATTGTGCTACTGTTATGTCCTACTTGTATTGTGTAATCTGTATTATCCAAGTTGTTCCCAAAAGTAGGAATTTATTGCCTGGTATATATACCTAGTTACCAAAAACTTCAAACAAATAAATAAATAAACACCTGCATGTCTAGTAATATAAGTTATTTACTATGTATGGGTAACATGATTACATAGTTAGTTAACTAAGGTTACTTATAATGTATGGATCATATAACAACTGCATGTCTAGTTAAGAGCAACTCTCTATTAGAATAAAAAGCTTAAAAACACTAGATTTACACAACTATGTTTTAACTTTGAGAATTCCAATAGAGCCGCACTAGCTGACCTAGGCTGCTCAGTGACAGCTTCTTAAACATATATTCAGCAGTCACGGCACTTACCAAGGGCATAATCAAAAAATCAGTTCCACATCCATATGAGTTCAGATCAATGTTCATATATTTTATGCATGCAAGCCGTAAAAAAAAAAAAAAAGATTCTCCTGGGTCAGGGGAAACAGAACGTGCTATAATGTTTCAACTGTTATGAGTCTTTATCTGTATTGTTGAATATATGTTTTAACTTTATTGTTTTCTATTTCTTTCACTTTCCTCTGCTGTTGTTCTACCTAATATTGTAGATAATGCAGCAAACATTTCATGAAGTCTTTCAAACTGTATATGGCTCTTCCCTGCTAACCACACAATTGCTGCTTGTGACATCACAGGCTGCTGTCCTGGCGAGCACTATGATGTCATAAACAAAAGCACTGCAAGGTTAATGGGGGGGGGAGACAAATGTTTTATATACAGACGTTTTAGACATACTGCCAAGATGAGCTGTAAATTTTGGAAAGGGACACTGAAAATGAAAAAAGGTATTCTCTAGTAAATTGTAACAGCAGAAACATCTTATTTATGAAAGCATATGATGAAATGCAGAGTTGCTCTTTAATGTGATTTATGTGTAACATATGCATAATAAAACAACTGTGTGCCTAATCGATATGTGTTACTTGTAATATATGGATAATATGACAATTGAATGTTTAGTTAACATTAGTCATTAGAAAGGTATGGATGATATAGGGAGTGCTTAACTGGGGTTACTTAAAGTATGTGAACTATATAACATCATACAGAATAGTGTATGGGCAACTATGCACAACCAGTGTGTTCTGCCACAGAGTGGTTCTGATTCCCTCTGACCTCGAGAGCAAAGAACCCCGAGGTAATAGAACACACTGGTTATGCATAAAGTTGCTCATCCTGTGTTTTTTATAGTGTATAGTATTATGTGAAATGTGTGCATACGGATTTTTTTTCTCTTTTACAATGAAACTGACTTGTGAAGTCTCTAGAGGTTCTAGAATGCTGTTCTACCACAGAATTAGATAGAGGAAAGCAACTATGTGGCAGCATTCCAAGTTGCTCTGCTGCAGTAGTGACATCACTACTGCAGCAGAAAACATAATGATGTCACAAGTACAGCAGAACAAGCATATTTCAGGCATGGAATTCCATGTATAACAGCATTCCACAGCTCTGTGTCATAATAGTGAATGCATTATGGCACTCGCTATTATGGTGAGTGTATATCGCTGAAAAGCAATTTGGTGATATACACTTGCAGGCAACCACAAAACCAGTGACAGGATTCCTGGATATGTGCGGATGCAGCACCCACTTACTTAAGGATACTCAACTCCAGGGGGGTGCATATCGGGGGGAGGTGTAAAACATAATAAAAAAAAATATCACCGGCCCAGCACAAAAAATGAGACTGCCCCAGAACCGAACCTGGCACCCTCTCAACTTTAGCCTGCCACCCACCCACCACACCACATGGCCAGCTTGGCAGCTGACAGCTGCACTACACCTCACATACCCTCCCTCTCCTTCCACCCATTGTGTGGCGGGGTCCCTCCTTGCGTGTATATATATATATATATATATATATATAGATAGATAGAGAGAGAGAGACATTCTGTCACTGCAGTCACCTACCCCGTATCCAATTGCTATCCTGCCAGGTAGCCCAGAACACAGGCACTTGTGACTGAGTCACCCTTTCTGCAGTTGCTCAATTATGGTTGCCGTGTTCACCAGATACCATATTCCATTATACACTATAATACATTACTGCTAACTGACTTGGTTTGCTGGAGGCAAATGGGATAATATAAGATCTGCATTTGTAGTATGGATTCCTTGAAAGCAGTATAAGATCTGCACTTTAAGTTAGCATCTATTATGTAAGAAGTACTGAACAGTACTCTGTGAATAAACAAATTACATCTTTACTAACCACACGATAGTATACATTAATGTCCAGAATTGTGTATCGCTAGTCTGCCATTGATGATGAAAGGAACAGTGAGTAATCCAGATATGCTGACAAGGACCTTACCTAGGAAGTTAAGCTTGGCAGAGAGGGACAGGGCATGACCTTCAGGAATAAAGGTGTAATCCCCTGCATCTTCTGGATGGACATCATCAATGACCAGTTTGTGAATCCTGTAGAGAATAAAGAGAATTTCAGCCATCAGTACACAAAGAATGACATTGCTTCATTTGATGAAACATCCCCTATTCCAAAATCATCACATGTCCGAAGACATCATGGCCTGTCACCAGTAATGACAACTCTCCAGCAACCTTGCCTGTCTGAATCAGCACTTTTATTTTTCAATTAATAATCTGTTTCTCTGATCAAGTCAGAAAATTTAGTTTTTATACATTTTAGAATAATGCAACAGGTAACGAACAAAACATTTGTGGGTGATAATGGTTTCTTGTGATTATCCTCTTTCTCTATGACAAGGTCAAAACCAGAAAACAAGAAGCAACTGCTAGTACAACAACTGTCCGTCAGCACCCACTGTTACATAATCTCTTTGACAGATGTTAGTATCACTCTCTCTGTGTCCAAACAAAACCACAACATATAGAGGATGGGGGGGGGGCATACAAAGGGACAGAGATGTAACCAAGTATTGCTGAAGTCCTTTCAGTTACTGGCATAACCCTGCTCTAGACATTCAAGTGGATACTGACAAAGAACGACAAGTAGTATCTCAGCATTGTTTAGTTGACCCACACTGCTGTGACCCTATCTCTCACTGGAATGACACTACTCCAGGAGTTCAGGGGATACAAAGGGAGGGAGGAGAAACTCAGTACCACTGATCTCACCCCACCCCACTACTGGAGCCTTATCTGTCTCTGAAACAATGCTATTCTAGTGGTTAAGGGGGTTAAGGCTGGAGAGAGAAGTATCTCTGTAATGCAGGGCTGTCAGAGCTGCAGTTATATCTCCAAGCAAGTACTGCAAGTGCTTTCATGGCTGATGTGAATGCTGATGCTTAGTCAACCTGCTGTGGTTGCCCTAATTCCAGGTGTTCACACCCGCCATTCCTGGGATCTTTGAATGCCTTTCCTTCAGAACTTACTGAGCCCCTTGGCAGACCTAGAATGCAATTCCAGGGCTCACATTAACCCTAGTCTCCCAGGTGATAGTGCAATGCAGTTCTGCCACACCACTGAGCCAACCCCTTTGATACATTATTTTCCTGTAGGGCTTTTCCTCGCTTCTCAGTTCAAACCAGTGGCACCCCCTACCCCCCAGCCCCATCACCAACCTTCTCATGGACTTTCTGGTTATCCATCACTTACTAATGACCATATATGAGTGAGCAGCCTACTGTGTTAATCATGAGAGAGCCTGGGGCGGGGGGGGGGCAGGGAATGCAGGTGTAGAGCAGATCAGGCTTTTTTTCTTCCTCTGCTTTTCTCCCCAGGGATGAGAGTGTAACAGGATGTATGCAAACCAGGTATCTGGCAGCTACCCCTTACCTCCCTTGTGCTTGAAAGCTGTGTTTTCACCTGGTCTCCACTAGGTGACAGTCATGCAGTGGCAGCAGTATTACCCCTTCCCCGAGGAAGGAGAGCAGTCCTTGGAACATTCAGTCCTTATTCCCTGGCCAGTTCCAGTGGTCCCCACCCATTCCCCAACATGGGCTGGCAACGCTGAGAGGGTTAGTGTTACTATTGCAACAGCATGCTGGCTATTTTGTATGTTTTTAAGTATTTGTGAGCTTACATCACCATGGCCACACACTGGATTTGGTGTTCTCACTGGGACTTGAGGTCATGAACCGCAAGACTGATTGGGTCATTTGGTCTGATCATTGCATGGTAGAGTTCTCATTTGTAGCCCCCCTGATAGTGCCTCTCCATCGAGATGGTCAGATATAGCCCTTTGAGGGGATTGTCCATAGAAGGACTCTTGGCAGCATAGATCTATTTGGTGTGGATTCTGCTTGTGTGACTGGCATGGGTGAGGTGGTGATCAGCTATAATAAGGCCATCTCTGAAGCACTCAGTGCCATTGCACCGGTCTGTACATGATCCAGATCTTCTCACTTGAGACCCCATGGTTTGAAGGGGCTCTCAAGGAGATGAAGCTCACGGGTCAGAAGTTGGAGCGTTATTGGTAGAGGACCTGTTCTGAGGAAGGCAAACTGGCCTTACAAGCTTATTATCATTAGTACCAATGGGCAATCAACCATATGAAGGCAGAGGTCCTGTCCAGGGAGATTGCTGCAGGGAGGAACAGATTAGCTCATTTTTTTCAGACTGTGGAGAGACTACTCCATCCAGTCTGTCTGTAACCGAAAAAAGCATTTTTCAATCACAATGTGTGATGAGTTTGGTCAGTTCTTCTCTGACAGGGTATCCTCTCTCCAGTTTGGGATCTCCCCAGTGGAGCAAGGTTTGCCCTGTGGTGAATGGCCTTGTGGTAGCATGGGCGTTCCCATTGTCTGGGAGGAGTTTTGGCTGGTGAAGGTGGCTGATGTTGTTGAGGTGATCTCAAAGCTGTTGCTCACTTTTTGTGAACTGGACCCAGCTCTGACCCATCTCATAGTGGGATGCACCTGGACCATTGGTCCAGTGTTCACCAGCATAATCCAGTGTTCTCTTTCAGATGGGGTCTTCCCTAGTGCCTTGAAGGAGGCATTGGTTAGGCTTCTCCTAAAGAAACCATCACTCAGCTCTGATGCCCTGGCAAATTATCAACCTATGTCCAACCTCCCATTTTTAGGGAAGGATGTTGAGAAAATAAAGAGACTCCAGCTCGAGGTGCACCTCACAGCCTATGACATCTATGAGCCATTCCAGTCCAGTTTCAGGGCTAGGCATAGCACTGAAGCGGCACTGGTCATGATGAAAAATGATTTCCTCAGGGCAAGAGATAGAAGAGACCAGTCAATTCTCATTCTCCTTGATCTCTCCTCAGCATTTGACACCATGGACCACATTGTGCTTTTGGAATACCTTAGAGAATATTGTGGACTCACCGGTTCTGTCATCAACTCGTATGAGTCCTATCTCTTGGGCAAGAAGCAATGGGCGGTGATGGGGAATTTCTCCTCCTCTTCGAAGCTCCTGCCATGTGGAGTTCCTCAAGGGTCAATCCTGTCACCAGTGCTGTTTGTGGTATACATGCTACCCCTGGGGGATCTCATTAGATGGTACAGTCTGGGTTTTCACTGCTCTACACATGATACCCAGCTGCATATGTCTTTTGGCCCTGGAAAAAATGATGCCATAGTGCTTAACTGCCTGGTCAAAATCCAGGACTGGATACCCTCCAACTGGCCAAGGCTAAATCCTGACAAGACAGAGATCCTGGCGATTGAGCCTGGTCACAGGCATCATGGGAGTTTGCTCCGGAGTGACTACAGGACTGGTCTGTGGAACCACTCCATTTATGGCTTCCCCTAGGGTAAGAAATCTGGGTGTTTTCCTGGATGACAGATTGACACTTGATGCTCTGATGTCATCTGTTGCCCAAAGTGATTTCTACTGCTTAAGGAGTATCACCCGGATTAAACCCCCAGTTACAACCAAGGACCTGCCATCTCTAGTGCACGCCTTTGTTACTTCCAGACTTGACTACTGCAATGCCCTATACTTGATGGTATGTGGAGGGACCCTCTGCCGGCTGCAGCAGGTGCAGGACACAGCAGCCAGGATACTGATGGGTCTGTCTAGGTCATGTCATGTGACTCCGGTCCTGCAAGATCTACACTGACTGCCTGTCAGGTGGAGGATCATCTTCGAGGTGGGCTTGCTCACCTATAATGCCCTGTATGGATTGGCCCTGCCTACCTGATGGATCTCCTTACCACTGCCACTCCGATCCGCTCCTCCCACTCCTCCACCAGGGGCCTCATTTGGGTTCTGAGGGCCAGGTTGAAAACCTCCGGTGATCGAGCTTTTGAGGTGGCTGGCCTGGCCCTCTGGAACTTGCTGCCCAGTTTAGTAAGTGAGGACCAGTCAATGGAGGTATTCAAGAGGGGCCTAATGACTTATTTCTATAAACAGGCCTTTCCGGATTACTCATCGTGTTTTAACCTGTTTCTATTATTTATTAGCTACTTATAAAAACTGGTGCTCCTTTTATTCCATAGGAAAACCGGGTTGTAATTCTGATGTTATAACCAGCTGGTTATAATGATAAACTCTTGCTCAGTTTCTCTAGCTTGGCGCATGCACCTGCCGTGATCTTGTCCTGCATGCCGTCAGCCTTTCAACATGTTTCCACAGTTCGGCCCACTTCAGCTCAACGGCAGTAAGTAAATAAAACAAACAAGCAGGTTTTTTTTTGTAGAGTCTGAGTTAACAAAAAAGGCGGCTGAAATAAAAATACAAAAAAAAGCCTTTTGTCATGAGCCGCGCACTGCACTGAAACCCGACCAGTCCGCAGGTATCTTTATTTTATATAGTCGCTGTGTTGAAAAAATGAATGCCAGCAAAAATATAAAATAAAGGACGGAAGGATGGGTAGGTGGTCAAAACTTGGTTTTATCAAGATGGCGGCCACGCTGGGCCAGCAGTCATGTTAGTCAAGCAGTTTTACCTGTAATTTTTGTAATTTTCGCTTTGTTCGCAAACTTGTGGAGTGGGTGTTTGAGTGGCAATGGTAGGACTTTTGTGAGTTTGCGGTTGCCACATTTTTAACTTAACCGCTTTCGTGTATAGATTTTGCTGGCTGTGATTATTCGCACTGACGTTTGTTAGTGGTGTGGCTGTATTATCTAAACTGTCGTGCTCACACAGAGGTGATTTTTACCCGGCAGACTCTGGAGCTAGTGGACAGAGTGCTGTGGCTGAGGCTTATTTCGGGAGCGATTGGCTGAACCACATTCGGGAGGTGGAGGGTTGTGGTCCATTCAGGAGACCTAAATGGGAGGAAGCTGTATTTCGACCCTGAAGCTGGAATTTGCTGGCGGGAGGATCCTTTTAACTTTTGGGCTGGTGCACTTTGTACTGCTTGGATTGTTTGTGCAAGCCAGCTTTTCGTAGGAGCTGCAGGCTCAGAATTGGACCTTGGGTCATCTGCTGGTATTTTGTGTGGTCCTGACAACTTTTAGAGAGCCGCGATTAGATTTGCTGCCACATAGGAGACCATGCTTTGGATCGGCCGGGAAGCCGGTTGACGAGCTGTGGTTTTCCCAGGTTCCTTGGGGTTGGCTTCTGAGCAGTCACCTCCCGGGAATCAAAAGCTGTAGGCAGCAAATTATTTTTTCGGCATTCTCTGTAGATGGAGCTTTGTGGGCCCATTTGGTTTCTTTGCTGACCCTAGACTTTCATTGGAATAACATTTCTGTACACTGTGCTTCTCCTTTGCTTTAGCAGAGCTTGGATTTTTATTGGAACTGCCTGTACCTATTGGATAAGTATTCCTGGCCTTTGTTGGAGGAGCCCATGAGACAGTGGATTCCCCTTATTTAATTTTGGACCTGGTTGGAGAGACTGCTGACTCCCTCCTGATTCCTCTGTGAATTATTAATTCTACTTATTTGGATGATTGGGTGGTGAGAGGACCCTGCGTCCATACACTTTTTTTTGTTTAGTTGGATTTTATAACTGTTTTTTTTTGGTAGTGTGGAAAACTATAATCTTCCCTCTCCTCGGTTATGAGAGGACTGAGGGGGGAGTTTATAGTTTCCTTTTTTTGTAATAATTCTGTTATGTTAATATTCATCAGTTTATTTTAACTGTTCAGTAGTGAGAGTGTTTTCTCTCTCTCTCTCTCTCTCTCTCCAGTGGTGAGAGGACTGGGTGGGGAAGGGAATTCATTATTTACTGTATTTTGCTGTATTATGTGTTTGGGTTTGGGGGGTGAGAGTCCCTAAACTCTGTTTTGTTTTGTATTGTTTTAGTGGGTTATTTTATTTAGGGTGGATTGTCAGGGGCTCTAAAATACAGTGTCTGAATTGTTGTTAAGTTAACCTGGGTGTTGGATGGGTTTTAAATTATTTTAAGTGAGTATTATTAGTTAGTTAGTTTTATTTTCTTTCATGGTTTTGTTTGTTTGTTTTATATTTAGCTAGTAGTATAGTTTATAGCATGTGTTGGTCTTATTTTTTATAACTGTGTTAGGTTAAGTTAATAGTTTGAGTTGTTGCTAAATTATTGTCTTATTGTAGAGCTTTGTATTTATTTAAACTTTAGAGGTGGGTTAATTTTTGGATTGTTTATTATGTGTTGGGAAAATACTAGGACAGTCAGGTATTATTCCTCCTCCAGGCTCAGGGATCTTCGGCCCTTTTCTTGTCCCCCCTATCCCCTAAGGTCTATAGACATTGCAGGGCCTTGGGGATTGTGGGAAGGAGGAGGAGGAGGAGGATGGGGGCAGGGTCTGGAGGGGGAATGGAAAGGAATGGGCGGATTTGGACAGTGAGGACAAGGAGATGCCCTGGGGTGAAATGGGCCCAGAAAAGGGGACCTCCCTGTCTGGTGCCCATACCCAAGGGTTCTAACTATAGTCAGCAGGTAGCACGGTCATCCTTGGAGGCTCATCCTACTCGGACGGTGTTATGTAGCGCGAGGTCTATTAAAAACAAGACGGCTATTATAGCTGGTTTTGTTGAGTCATCTGACCTGGCGTGCATCACCGAGACCTGGCTTGATGAAAATGCTGGACCAGTTTTGGCGGCAGCAATTCCGGCCAGGTACTCGGTGATACACCGCCCAAGGGTGGATCGTAGGGGCGGGGGTGTTGCTATTTGTTTTAAAACAGAACTGGGCCTAGTGGAGGTGCCAGTGGGAGTTACCAAATCCTTTGAATGCATTTTAGGCGAGGGTGTGGAGCAAGGATACTTCTCATATACTGTTCACCAGGTGATGGGAATGTTTTCCTGCGGGAAGTCGCAGACTTCATTGTCGACCTAACACTGGGATCCCCAGATGGTTGGTTCTGGGGGACTTCATTGCTTGGGTTGATGATGAACTCTCACACTTTGGTCAAGACTTCCTCCAGTTAATGATTTCGCTAATTTCCTCCGCGACCCATGTTGGTGGTCATTCATTGGATTTGGTGTTCCTCCTGGGGATGGAGATATCCGACCTGGTGGTGGAACTGGTCGGATGGTCGGACCATCACTCCATTGGGTTCAGTTTTGAGGCCACCTCTAGTAGGTCAGCCCCTATGGAAATGGTCCGGTACCACCCATTAAGGGGTGTTTCCCCAGATGACCTGATGGCGGTGCTGGATCTATCGGGCTTTCCGAGAGATTGCATTGATCGAGGAGAACTGGTACGTGCCTATAATGAGGCGGTGGCAGGGGCCCTGGATTCCATTGCTCCTGTTCGTGTTCGTCCTCTCACTCTTCGCCACAGGTCTCCTTGGTTTGATGAGACCTTGAGGGAGCTGAGAAGAGTTGGACGAAGGTTGGAGAGGTGTTGGCGGAGGTCGGGTCTGGATGGTGACAGACTTATTTTGTTGGACCATTATTCAGTCTATCAATCCGCAATCTCTCATAAGAAGGCAGAATTCCTGTCCAGGGAGATTGGGGCTGCACAGAATAGACTGGCTCAGCTCTTCCGGACTGTGGACAGACTGTGCAATCCAGTCTGTCTTCAGCCTGGAAGAGCTTTTTCTCAAGAACGATGTGAGGAGTTTACTCTGTTCTTTGCAGATAAGATTGCCAAAATCAGATCCAAGATCCGTTTGACCCTCTCAAATGGTAGTTGCAATGGTCGACAGCAGACGTCGGACACCCAGTTTGTGTGGTCTGACTTCAGCCTCCCCACAATCAGTGACATTGTGATGGTTATCCAATCACTACATCCGACCAACTGTGATTTGGACCTGGGCCCTACACTTCTCTTAGTGGATTGTGTGGATAAAATCAGCCTGGCCCTTGATGAGATAGTCTGGAGGTCCTTGGAGAGGGGGACTTTTCCAGATCCTCTTAAGGAGACTGTGGTTAAGCCCCTTCTTAAGAAGTCCTCCTTGGACCCGGACTGTCTGGCTAATTATAGGCCTGTCTCTAACTTGCCCTTTGTGGGTAAAGTTATTGAGAAGGTGGTCGCTTCACAGTTGGATGATCATCTGACCAACAACAATGTCTATGATTCTCTTCAGTCTGGATTTAGGAAAAGGCATAGTACCGAGACAGCACTTGTACGGGTACTAAATGACCTCCTGATAGCGAGAGATCGAAGGACCTGTTCCATCTTGGTCCTTCTTAATCTCTCTGCAGCATTTGATACTGTGGACCATGGTGTGCTATTGGAGCATTTGCGATCTATTTGTGGATTGTCTGGTACAGGGTGGTTTTGATCATACCTTGAGGGTAGGACTCAGAGGGTGGTGTCAGGAATTTTTTCCTCGGCATCAGTCTCCCTATCCTGCGGGGTACTGCAGGGTTCCATTTTGGCAACCATGTTGTTTGCAGTGTACATTCTGCTGTTAGGGGTGATTATTAGGTGGTATGGCTTGGGTTTTTATTGCTATGCAGATGATACCCAGCTGTACATGTCCTTTGTGCCCGGCCAGGATGCTGCCTTTTCAGTCTTTAACAGCTGCCTTGCCGAAATCCAAGACTAGATGAATGTGAGTTGGCTGCGGTTGAACCCTGAAAAAACTGAGGTGTTGGTAGTGGACCAGGGTCACTGTAAGGCGGGCTTGTTAGCTGGATCATCCTCAGGCTTACAGCTTGGGGATGTCCAGCTGACTGTCTCAGACCGGGCGCGGAACCTGGGCGTTGTATTTGATGACTGTCTGACCTTTAAGTCTCAGGTGTCAGCAGTTATCAAAACCTCTTTTTATCATCTGAGGAACATCACCAGGGTGAAGCACCTGGTTCCTCCAGAGGATCTTCCAACTTTGGTCCATGCCTTCATCTCCCGCCTGGACTATTGCAATGCCCTATATCTAGGGCTTACGGGGGCTGAACTTCACCGCCTGCAGCTAGTGCAGAATGCAGCAGCCAGGCTTTTGACTGGTTCTTCTAGGGCTAGTCATATAACGCCTGTGCTCCGTGGACTGCACTGGCTGCCAGTTTTTTGGCGAATCACCTTCAAGGTCGGCTTGCTGACCTATAAGGCCCTACATGATCAGGGACCTGCTTACCTGGAAGGTCTCCTGCGTCCCTACTGTCCCTCTCGCCCACTCCGATTCACTGACGAGGGACTGCTAGAGATTCCCAGGGTCTGCTTAAAAACTTCAGGGGCAAGATCTTTTAGTTTTATGGCCCCGACCCTGTAGAATTCTCTACCTCGTCAGGTACGAAATTGCCCGACTGTCCAGAGCTTTAAAGTAGCTCTGAAAATCTACCTTTTTAACAAAGCTTTTAATGATTGTTAATTATTTAATTTAATCTTGTTTAAATCCTGTTTTAAATATTTATTGTTTTATGTCATTTGTAAAGGCACCTTGGTTTGAGAAAGGCGCCTCAAATAAATAAAAATTGATTGATTAATGATTGAAAACTCAGATTTTACACACACCTGTGGGGTGGGATGCCTTAATAAACCCCTCGAACTTCGCTTTCAGGGTTTATGTGGCATCCCACCCATCGGGGGGGGGTGTAAATTCCTTGTTATAACCACCTAACCATCCATTATTCTCTATATAATTAGCTTATTTATAGGTTTTTTTGATAACTCTTCAGAGCTTTTATTCTACTTTGATTACTTACTCTACCTGTTTTTGATTGTGCTGGAACTGTTTTAACCATTTGAAATTGTGAAACTGTTCTTTCCCTCCATTTTTGTCCCCTTGGAGAATGATTCAGCTTTGGTTCTCCCAAACACAAGGCCCTTAAACCAGGCACTTTATGCATGCAAACCAGTGGCACTGTACCTGCCCTTGTGTGTTATGGTAATGCGCTTGCTGGGTTTGACCTCCTTTCCATCCTTGAACCATTTTCCGACCACCTTTTCATCGGACACCTCACACTTGAACACAGCCTGCTCTGCTGCCTTCACAGTCAGGTCAGCAATGCTCTGCAGCACCTCCAGCACCTTGTCTGCAAAACAAGGAAGAGTGAGGGTGAAAAAGGAGCATACATGGAAAGAGAGGGAGCGGAAGGTTAGGCAAAGAGGAAGGGAAAGTGAAAGACACAGGAAAACAGATTGAATGGAATCACATACATACCAAGTTTACGCGTCAAGCAGTATTCAGATTTCTGAAGAAATCAGATTCCCCTAAAATCTGATTGCATTTTCTGTGGTGCAGTTTACATGAAGACTCTTCTTAAAGGAAAACTACCTTGAATCTGCAAGCCTGTGTTTTCTGTAGAAGCTACATTTGTAATACTGGTTCACATTCCATTTTTGTTCCATGTATACTGGCCTTTTAGTAGATTCACGTGGTGTTTCTGCTTTACACTCTGGTGGGCAGTACCATTTTAGAACTGTATGATGTACTTTATGTCCATGTTACAGAACTTAGTGTTTCCACAATGCAGTCACATTCTACTCTGGAACTCTATGACTCAAAAGGGACATAAACTACATCACGTAGTTTGAAAATAGCATTTACCAGCAGACTGTACATCAAGAACACTCACTGTTTATGCTAACAGACCAGTAAAAATGGAACAATATCAGAAATTTATTAGTTATGTGAAAAAAGTATCTACTGGGGAAAAATGGCTTACATGTTCAGCGCAGTCCTCCTTTAATAATCTGATTCAGTGCACCTGTTTACATGTCTGAGAGAAATCTGTTCTTTTTTGCATGGGATCCATTTGTAACATTACTATTTTGTCCACTGTATGCAGTCCAGATTTTGAAAAAAGAAATCCTGTTCGCAAAAAGTAAGCGTATGCCCTCTACTACTTCACAGCACAAGCTCTTCCCCATAGCTACCCCCACATTAGTAATGTCTCACAGCTACCTACTCAATATTCTGGCCTGCAATTTCCCCACCCTAGTATCTGGCTGACAACTACCCCCGCTCTAGTATCCCTCTCATACTGACTACCCAAACTTCTGGCCTGCAATTACCCCACCCTAGTATCTGGCTGACAACTACCCCCGCACTAGTATCCCTCTCATACTGGCTACCTAATATTCTGGTCTGCAATTACCCCACCCTAGTATCTGGCTCACAACTACCCCTGCACTAGTATCCCTCTCATACTGGCTACCTAATATTCTGGTCTGCAATTACCCACCCTAGTATCTGGCTCACAACTACCACTGCACTAGTGTCCCTCTCATACTGGCTATCTAATATTCTGGTCTGCAATTACCCACCCTAGTATCTGGCTCACAACTACCCCTGCTCTAGTATCCCTCTCATAGTGACTACTCAATATTCTGGTCTGCAATTACCCCACCCTAGTATCTGGCTCACAACTACCCCTGCTCTAGTATCCCTCTTATACTGACTACTCAATATTCTGGCTTGCAATTACCCCACCCTAGTATCTGGCTCACAACTATGCCCACTCTAGTATCCCTCTCATACTGACTACCTAATATTGTGCCACTTGAACTATGCCCATTCTAGTACCCCTGTCATAACTACCCAATATGCTGCCCTACAGTGATCCCACCATAGTATCTGGCTCACAACTACCCCCACTCTAGAATCCCTCTTATAACTACCCAATATTCTGCCCTTCAACTACCTCACCCCAATATCTGACCCACGGTTACTTGCACTCTAATAAAACTCTTGCACCTACCCAGTATTCTGCCCTGCAGCTATACTACCCCAGTAGCTGTCTCACTGCTACCCCAACTCCAGTGACACTCTCACAGCTACCCAATATTCTGTTCTGCAATTACCCCACATCCTCATATCTGCCCCACAATTACCAACCTGTACTAACATTTTCAGTGTCACAGCTACCCAATATTGTGCCCTGTAACTACCCGACACCACAATATCTGTCCCCAAGCTATCCCCACTCTTGTAACACTCTTGCAACTACCCAATATTATATCCTGCAACTATCCACTCTCCAATAACAGTCCCACAACTACATCCACTGTAGAACAGTCTTACACTGTAATCAGCTAACAAAATTTCATCACTCCCCTTCCCTCTCCCCCCAACCAACCCGTAAGCTGCTCTTGTAGGCTTTGCCTATTAAAACTTCAGACATTTGTTGAAAAAATGAGCAGACAGGATGGGCCTTGTGGTCCTTATCTGCCATGAATTTCTATGTTTCTGTATTTCTATGTTTCTAATATTTACTAATAAAAATATTGCTACTGTATTTGAAAAAAAAAAAGCATTTTAATTACTCATTCAACATGCCCTTTCGGTCACAGTATTGATCTGTGCACTGCAGAGAGTTTGGGAGGTATTTCATGCAACCAGGCATGTGCAAACATGCCAACAATCTGAAAATGCTACCTGATCTGTTTACATGACCCAGTAACGAGATCTGAGCAAGAAAACCCAGGTATATGAATCAAGTTTCCAAAAGTTTAAGTGATCTAATAATAATGTACCCCCCCCCCCCGGGTTAGTAAGTGTACTGGACTTTACACTAGTTTTAAACTTAAGGGCTCAGACTTCTGGTGATGTCACGCGCATGGCTGCAGCCTGGATTAAGAGGCTCCATCGAGACCTAAATAAATAACCTCCTAGAACTGCTTATCCATTCAAAAACTCATACAAATTTGTAACCAAGGAGGTTGCAAATGCCTAAAAAGAACGACCGAGGGAAAAACAGACCTCCAGACCTGTCAGATGCAGAAGGATTGCGAGAGGACGGATTGTAAAGCGAGGGCTCACAGACCTCAACCAGCTCTCATCAGGGTGGTGCAGCTAGCGACCAAGTCCCCACTGGCATACTTCAGAGGCAAATGGCTCAAATGTTAACTGAGCTTAGAGATTTCCACAAAGAAATGCGGTCCACCGCTACAGCACTCCGAACAGACATGAACAAAATTAAAAATCGGCAGGAGCAAGCTAAATCTCGGGCCCTACATACAGATCAAAGGGTAATGGAAACCGAGAGAGCTATAGTGTAGCTACATAATACAATCAAGACCCTACAAGACAGAGCAGAACACACGGTGAGCAGAAACCGCAGAGATAACATCAGAATCTCGGGTCTTCCAGAGGGAGTAGAAGGCGCCAACATGCTACAATTTCTACAAACCATGCTCCACGAATTACTGGCCCTGCTGAACACTCTAAGCCTAGAGATCGATAGAGCTCACCGCACCCTTGGGCCTAAGCCACCTGCAGGCTCCCGCCCTCAGACAGTCTTGGTGTGTTTCCTAAGATACCAGGATAAGGAGTGTGTCCTCCACACTGCATGAAAAGCAGGCTCCGTAAGTTACTCCGGTAACAGGATCTACTTTGAAAACGATTACTCCCTGGAAATAATGGCCAAATGGAATGCATATATTCCAATTCTATGCGCACTGAAAACAAAGGGAATCAGATTTAGGACCCCCTTACCGGCACGGCTGACTGTGTTCTTTGCCGAAGGTCCTCTCACTTTTGAAAATCCAAACACGGCACTGCAAGAGCTGAGAAGCAGGAAAATCGAGGTGCAGGTGCAACAGCAGCGAATAAATACAGGAGCTTCCATCACCTTCAGACTTTCCCAAAAGGTCTGGAACGCTGGGCAGAGAGCGGCCAGAAGATGCCAGGGAGCAGAGGTGATAGAAAACATAGCGGAGTCACTGAAGGCCACACAACCACAATCTGGTACAGACCGTGCGGAGGAAGCTGGATCGGAAGGCTGAACACTCTACAAGTAG
Source organism: Neoceratodus forsteri (assembly GCA_016271365.2). Classification (NCBI taxonomy): domain Eukaryota; kingdom Metazoa; phylum Chordata; order Ceratodontiformes; family Ceratodontidae; genus Neoceratodus; species Neoceratodus forsteri. Next base: position 834,318,439 of record CM028133.1, read on the forward strand.
AACTGGGTTATAACAAATAAGGATTTCTTGCCTTTTTATACTCACTCTGTGCTTGAAAGGAAAGACTTTGAGTGGGGAATAATTAAATGTTTGCAATGATTACATGCAGTAAATAAATGGAGGGGTATTTTCTAACTACAGAATGCAATGGTTAGCAACTGGCTCACAATAAAAGGGTGGGGGGTGAAGGAGGGCCCAAATTTAAAGGGAATTTACCTTATTAACTCTAACTCAGTAGTTCTCTAACATCACAATGTATTGGCATTCACTCTGACAGGGTGCCCCTCAGAAACTACCTCCAGGCCGGGAAGCCTGATGGGCCCTGGGGATATTTTCAGAGAAAGCCCAACACCAACAATTAAGCTAAGAGAAGCCCAGAGCCTGTCTTGTGGGGGAGGGAAACTGTGGAGGGAGGGAAGGGGGGACTTGTGGGTATCCTTAGAATCAGTCCAATGTGGTCCTTTTTCGATGCTAGTGGGGTAGTCCACAAAGATTAAGCTGCACCGTCAGGACTGCTTCTTTGGATTTGGTTGGGGAGAGGTATTGGGGGGAGAAAAGTACTTAATAAAGACAACGCACAATGCTCAACATGGTGGGACTACCCCCTTTGGGGGAGAAGGAGGGGGAGATGATTAAACCATCGAAAATTCAGATTATTGAGAAATGTCTGAGTTGCTGATCTGGGCTCTGGAATGTGAAACCACCACATTTATTAGAGGGAGGGATGGGGGGTGAGTTCTGTCTCCATAATGATGAGAACCCATCTCGGATTCACTCCTAGCATGTAGAGAGTGACAGGCCCTGGAAATAGTTAGTGGTAGAAAATCACTAACAATCCTGCCCTCGGGGGGGGGGGAGCTTTGGACTTCCCCCCCGAGTGGCGGGGCAGCAGTTATTAATAGAGTAGACTCAGGGGTTGCTCCTCAACTCTATTCCCCAGTTTATCTGAGCGGTTGAATTAAGTTGTAATGTTGGACAGCCTCTACGGTTCTCCTCGAGGTGAAGGAAGTAGGAGACACTGCGACGAACTGAGGGGCCGCCTGAGTGGGGACTCGGACCTATACTCCACATTAGAAGGGCGCTGCTGCAGTGACATAAACTCCCTCTGGAATGTTACTGGGGTGGATTTTTTCTGCCCAAGTGTGACTGACTGTCCCTGGGGCACCCAATTCACGGACACAATGGAGATCTCAGTCTCCTCTGATCCACGGGACCCATCATGGCTTGGCCTGGGCTCCTGCATAACGGGAACCCTTGGTTATCCCCGGATGCCTTTCTTGTTTCTCCCCTCTGGGCCTAGCCCTTTAGGGACTCACACCGGCGGTTGCCAATTAGGTCTTAATGACAACTTTAAATTACTCCAGGTCAAAGCACAACAGTTGGAAGAATGGTCTCGACGGACCAGCTGAGACGTCACCCTATTCTCTTTTCCCCATACCCTAATAGACACTATAAGTGTCTGGAGGCGACTCATTGAGAGTAGTAGCCTCAAGGTAAGGTTTGAACCTTACCGCAGAATCTGGATCGGATTCTCATAATTGGAAGCCCTGACTTACCATCACCTGTACTGAGTACCCAGTTGGTCTCACTACAGCATGAGTTTTGTTTGTCTGTTTATCCTCTGTTTCATTGTTAACTGCTACTATACGCAAAGTTACTGTTATGGTTGTTGTTTGTTTAATATGACAGGGATACACCAACAGGTTAACAGTGCTAGCAGATCATGTTTATACTGGGTGCTGCCCTGGAAAATGAAACTATTTAATGATCTAAATGGCTAATCCCTATATAAAGTTATTATCCCAAAATATAAATGGGATTTCCTCCCCTGTCACGTGCTCACGAGTCCTGTCATATCTACGCAAGAGCAGGGCAGACTTGATCTATCTCCAGGAGACTCAGTTAAATGCTAATGAGCATCTTAAACTGGCCAAGTTATGTCGAGGAACCCTGTACAGCTCATCCAGTGGGAGGGGTAGAAGGCAGGGAGTGGCTATAATTATACCATCCAGAACCCCCTTTCAACACAACTACACATTACAAGACCCCGAGGGCAGACAAATCCTGGTCCAGGGCACAATAAATGGCATGGAGGTCACCCTAGCCAATGCATACTTCCCACCTGCTCTTCCTGTTCCCGGCTGAGGGCGCTCCTGGATAGAATTGTACAAAACACAAAGGTATTCTCCTATTAGCAGGGGACTTTAACCTGATACAGAACCCCACACTGGACTCTTCCAAACGGAGAACCCCGAGACAATCACCAGCACAAAAGTTTTTCAAGCGGTTCACAGCGGAGGTGGGATGGATCGATGTTTGGAGACACTTACAACCACACACTAAAAACTATTCACACTGTTCCACGGTACATAGGACATACTCACGTATAGACCACACCTACACACAGGAAAACTTAAGCCGGCTTAAAGAGGCTTGATTTGGTGATATTACCCTTTCTGACCATGCCCCGCTGGTTTCATTGTGGGAGTTGGGCCTACAGCCTAAAAACACTAGATGGAGGCTTAACCCATATTACCTGCACTCTGAGCAGTTCAGGGAGTTCATCTCAGACAAATTAACTGAGATACGAGAACTTAATCCCCTCAATGATACAACCCCAGCTATTCACTGGGATACAATAAAGGCAGTACTCAGAGGTCACATAATACAACATACTTCAGAGCTGAGCAGGCAGCGTAGGGAGGGTGGAGCTAGGCTGGAGGAAACTCTTCATTTCCTGCAGATGCACACAAGCAAGGGGACACCTCAGTTTTGCCACTACTCCAAGAAACTAAAGCTGAACTGGATAGCTTGGCATTGCAACAAACTGAGATTGCACTGACCTTCCTGAGACAGAAGTATTATAAGGTGGGCCCTAGAGCCACCAGATTACTAGCATATCAGGCAAGAAGGCAGGGGAAGGCTTCAGTGATCACCACTCTCAGACACCCACTGGGAGGCCATCCCTTAACTACCCTACATGATATAACAGAAGCCTTCACAGAATATTACTCTGCTCTCTATACCTCAGATGAGGCTTCCAGGGAGCAAATTATTTTGGAATACCTGCAGGGGATAACTTTACTCCGCCTCTCAGATTCCCAGGGTGAAACACTAACTGCCTATATTACTGAACAAGAACTTGCGACCATGATAAGTTCCTTAAAAACGCTAAAAGCCCCAGGCCCAGATGGCTATGGGAATTAATTCTATAAAGTTATGAAACAACAAACTGCACTTGGGCTCCTTGGGTTGTTCAACACGATCTTAGAGGGTGTTCCTCCCCCACCATCCTGGTCCTTTGTTATTATTTCGGTCATACCGAAACCTGGAAAAAACACTCAACTATGCAGTTCTTACAGGCCAATCTCAGTCTTAAATACAGACTATAAGCTCTTTATGCATATCTTGGCTAAACACCTAGACCAAGTTATGCCCCAGCTAATCGACCAGGATCAAACTGGTTTCGTGAGGAACCAATCCACTACTGATAACATCAGGCGAACACTTCACATTACCCACAAAATGCAAACATCAGTCTCCCCCTCAATCTTAATAAGCCTAGATGCTGAAAAAGCATTCGATAGGGTGGCTTGGCTCTTTTTATATAAAACAATAGAGAAGTTAGGCATCCCTAAACCCCTGATAACAGTTCTGCAGAACATCTATGCATCTCCTCAGGCATGCATTAGGGTGGGGGGGGGGTCATCATTCTAAATATTTCTCTCTTAAAGGGAACTCAACAGGGATGCCCCCTGTCCTCTTTTATTTGTGGTCTATATTGAACCATTAGCACAATGCATAACAGAATCCCAAAATATCAAGGGGATTTCGATAGGAGACACAGAACATCGTATAGCACTATATGCTGATGATGTTCTTTTAGATCTCTCAAACCCCGAAGAAACCCTACCAGCCATAAAACAAGTTCTAGATAGGTTTGCCCAAGTATCAGGGTACAAATTAAATCTAACAAAAACAGAGATTCTAGCCTTTCATTATACCCCCCCTCCACCCTATATCCATAATATGATACCCTGCCGATGGAACTTGACTAAATTAAAATACCTGGGGGGATTTATCTCTCAGAGAAGTGAAACAGCTTATAATGACAATTACGGGAACTTCACATCGCATTTAAAGGCAGACCTGGCGGCCTGGGCCACACTTCCCCTGAGCCTCAGTAAGAGGATAGAGTTGAACCAAATGATCGCCCTCCCTAGAGCCCTATACTTATTTCAGAACATTCCGGGCCTTTATACCTAGTAAAGTGTTTAAGACCTGGAACAGTATTATTTCAAAATTTATATGGGCTGCTCAGAGACCCAGGTTTAGGTTGAAGGTACTCTCCCTTCCTCGTCAGTCCGGAGGACTGTCTCTCTCCCTGACCTGCAATTATATTACTTTGCAGCAAACCTAACCCGCTTGATGGCCAGACAGAATAGAATGAGCATCCCACACTGGCTCCAAACAGAACAGACACTTATTCCTGATAGGGAATACTTTCAATACTTATATAATCAGGAGGCGGGTCGGGGAGCGACGAACCCCTTAAATTACTGGTGTAGATGTGGCTGGAGAACATGGCAGAGCATTAAAAGGATGCAACAGTTGTTCCCACTCCTGGCACTGATAAGCCCGATAGCAGAACTTGGTGATTTTCTTCCAAACAGACTGGACCATGGTTATCAATCTTGGGAGAGACACGGCTTGAAATATTTGTTACTAATCACCACTCAGGGTGTACTCTGGCCCTTTGACTCCATACAGAGACAATTTGACTTCTCCCATCAGAACTTTTATAGGTATCTACGGCTCCGGCATTTCTATCAAAGCTTACCTTGGGAGGTCGGAACACCAGATAAGTACCCACCTTTGCTAAATGCCCAGCACCATCTCAACATGAACCCTGATACCCCTCACTTGGTGTCCTGGTACTACCGTGCTCTGAACTCCCAAGGAGAAATAAACATAGACAGCATATGCCTGCAATGGCAGGAGGAAATAGGCAGCCCTTTAACACACGAAACTTGGCAGATAGCCTGTGGGTATGTTGCTCGAGTCACTAGTTCACATCACTGGCGGAAATACGCTTGGAAGCATCTAATTAGATATTTCAGGACCCCAGCATTGACAAGGCACTACTCCCCCACAGGCTTAGTGGCCTGTTGGAGACACTGCAGAGAAGAAAGAACCACCCACACCCACATTATGTGGTCATGCACTGCTCTTACCTCATTTCTGAAATGACTGGAAGAACAGTTTAGTAAACTATTATACCCCCAATTTCACCTAACCAAAGAAATTTACCTTTTCCTAATTCTGCCTAAAGAATATAGGAGTGCAAATACAAAATACCTTATCCACCTCCTATTAACTGCAGCTAAGAAAGCGACTACGAAACTGTGGTTAACTGACAAAACACCAACAATGGGAGACTGGTGGAAGATCACCAAACAATTATACCAATTAGAATGAATTACTTACAATTTAAATGGAAGAGAGGAAAGTTTCTCTTCTAGATGGACCCGTTGGGTAATGCACTGTATGCTACAAGATCCAACATTTGTCTCATAGAGGGAGGACCCTGAGACACCTAGGGCAGCAAATTCATTCTCAGGAACTGCAGGATTTAGAGAGTTTAACCATCCACTACACATATGGATTAAATTACTTACTACCACCAGATTGTTCCCCGACAGGGAGATAACAAAATGGGTGAACTGAAAAACCCTGGAACTCTTTGAGCACCCACAGAACTAAGGGTCACTTTGCATCAGTAATATAAAGTGGAAAGGTCCCAAAAGCAGAACTGTTAAAGAATTAATTAGAAAGACAGAATGCCTACATAAGACACCCTTGTTGATTGCACTCTAGGAATGTTTACTACTTTCCATGATCAAATGTCTGTAACCTGATTTAACGAGCACTATGAATTGTTATTTAACTGTTGATTGTTGTCATGTGTACAAGTAAATATATTATTTTTATACAAAATCAATAAAAAGAGAATATCAAAAAAAATTAAGGACTCCATGCCTGTGACTGTCTAAAGGGTTAATTCTTTAAAGCCTCAGGGAGCTAGGAGCTAGTCATGCTGACTTCCTGGTGGGGGAGGGGCAGCAGCTTGTAGCTAAGAGGTTGCAAAGAGTAGTTGTTTTCAGTTTTTGCAGAGTGGAGAAGGGGATTAACAGGCAAGCACTGCTTAGCTCCTTCAAGCTAACCATTTTCTCTGGAGGGTGGCCTGAGATATCTCACAGCTGAAGTGGCAGAGGCCTGAGTTACAAGACCCCTGGGTAGGGGGGGGAGTGATGATGCCATCTGTAGAAGAAGCCCAATGTGCCTGTGCATCTGGTGGACTTTGCAATCAAGGAATGAAGAATTAGCCTGGGCTTCATGTCCATAAGAGAAAATGTTATGTGTCAGCTGAATTAATTTGGACCTTGGGACCGCAACCACAGGGTCAGTTCTTGGGTGAGGGTGGGGGGGGCTGGAGCTGTATGGCACCATAGACCCCCTGGAGACTCCAACCCCTCCTTGTCTGCTGCAAATTGAAAGTCATGACATTCTGAAGAAATAATCTGGTCTGGGGGCTTCTTGGTCACGGGGGTCAGTTCCTGGCCAGGAGGTGGCAGGTGCTGTCCAGTGACCCCTGATAATGATTGTCTGCCCTTGTCCACTAAATTTGAAGGTGGAGGACAGTTGAGAGAATCAACTGCAAGACACAGGGGAGAGTGGAAGTGAATTACTCTTATGGATATAAGCCTCCTCTATGTTTGAGAGCACAGTTGCTCCGTGACGGTTTTCCAAGAAGGCCACAGTCTGGATGAGGATATATCGGTCCTGTCGCAATGCCAGTAAACCTGAGAGGATCTTGAGCAATTAGCCTCTGAGAGAAGTTGCAAATAGAGACAGAGAGAGAGTATCGCCAGTGTGGGAAGCGGGGTACTGAAGCTGCCCGTGGCTGAACAAGTACCTACTGCTGTGTCTATGTAAAAAGCTATAAGAAGTGAATTGTATGCTGCCCTGTTTTAGGGGTCATCAGCATGAAACCCCAGTGGATAATGGACACCTGTATTCTGGACTTACGGCAATGTGTGAACATTGATTTAAGGGACCCTTTGGTCCAATGCCTTAATGTTTCCTCAAGGGGATAGCTTGCTATCAAGTTACCCATGCTATCAAGTTCTCTGTGGAGAACTCAAGTTTCATTAAAGGATCCACGTTGTTTATAATTGCTGTTTGGACTTTATTTCAATGTCTTCTTGATTTTAAAGTACTGCTAATCAAGTTTGCCTCCTAGCTCGGTACCCCATGAATGGAGTCTGCACCCCAGGCCTGAGGAATCAAACACATAAGCCATTTTTTGCAGTTTCTGCAGTTTCTGTTGTGGTCCCTCCTCCCCATGGATTACCACCATCCATACTGGATAGGAGGTGGGCTACAATAATATGAATTCTCCCATTTACATGGATCTGTATATAACTCTCCTAGTAATCTAGGGCCCCCTGCTAAATGTCATCCTGAGTACTGTCCCATCCAATTTCAGTAATCAGATTTCTTAGTATTCCAAATCAAATCAGTTTATTGAGTGCATGTAAACATTACAGAAAGAGAAACAAGAAGAGTGAGGAAAAGAAGGGATAGAAAATGAAGACAAAGATGAAAACAGAGAGATGGAGAGGGAAGTGAGAGAAAGGCAGACAGTATGAACCAAAATAAGAGAGATGGCATAAAACGAAAGAAAAAGAGAGGGAGAGGTAGAAGAGAAAAAGCAGAACGATGAGGGCAAGTTGCAGGGAAATGGATGGAATGGAAACACAGACAAATCAACAAAGAGTAAAACTGAGGAAAGGAAGACAGAGAAAATGAAGACAAAGATGAAAAAAGAGCGTTCAAGAGACAGAATACAGGGCAGAATAAGAAAGGGCATGAAAGGAAAGGGAGAGACAGGGAAGGGATGGAAAGGCAAAGTTGAAAGGACAGTGGGAAACAGAGAGGACCTTTATGGAATGGAAACATAAACAAAGAAACAGGCAAAGAGCAAGAGTGAAGAAAAGAACAAAGAGAAAATGAAAACAAAGATGAAAAGAGAGAGGAGAAAGATAGAAAGATCCAGAGTAGGAGAGAGAGTATGAGAGGAATGCGAAAGACAGAAAGGAATGACAGAGAAAGTGGAAGGGGGAGAGAGAAAGAAGGAAAGAAAAGAAGACATGCTGTATATATAGAGACAAGAATAAATGAATAAGACAGATGAGGGAAAAGGAAACAAAATCAGAGTAGATGAAGAGAGCAGTGAAAGAGAGAGAGAGAGAAAGAAAGAAAGGGAAACCCGTATGAGAGAGAAAGTGAGAGAGAGAGTGCATCAGAGGAAATGGAGTCTAAAAATAAGATAGAGTGGGGAAATTACTGCTGCAGTGAAAATGATGAAAGTGTGTTGGATTCAGGACCCCCCCCACACACACACACACACATACACTACAGATATGGCTGCAGGTATGTCGGCAGCTACAAACTATGGAAGCAATAACTGCTTATTTGAGATTCCAAAGGAGGAAAATGTAGACTGATGTCTCCCTTCTATGTACTGTTTCGAAGCAAGCTCTGACCACTCTGTCCTCAAGTCAGCTGATCACACTAGATACAATGGAGGGTGTGGAGGAAGAGCAGGGTTAATGCCAGGTCTAGTTATATACAAAACAGTTGAAGATGTTTCTCTGTAAATAAACTAAGGTTATGTGAGGGCCCGTACTCTTGCTGTTATCATCAGAGTACATCCCAAGAAGTAACACTGTAAGGCTGAACAAGTGATAAACTGTATAACATGAAGTACATTGTTTATTTTATCATCGGATTGTATAGCTATGTTTATTTTTTATTTTTGTCCCTGTGATTGTATGTCATGTTGTTGTGTTAAATATAGCATTTTCTATAAAATCTGACTGCAAAAACAAGAAAGACCGAGGAAAGGGAGGGAGACAGAAATGAGGCAGACAGAGAAGAAAGACAGCAAAGTGTTGCAGACTACTAGAGAGCATGTGAGGAAAGGGAATTAGAAGACAGGGAGGAAACGAGAAAGGTGGAGGCAGAGAGATGGGAAATAGATGATATGGAAAATGAGACAAAAAAGATACAGAAGGATAATATGACAGAGAATGAAGATGGAGAGAAAAATGAAGAAAGAATAAAAGAATGAGAAAAGAAAGAAAAGAAAGAAAGAAAGAAAGAAAGAAATGGGGCAGAGTGAGGAAACACATAGGGATATGTATACAGATGAAGGAAAGTAAAGAACCAAAACTGAAGGCTGATATGGCAAAAGAAATACAGAGAACAACAGGGGTGTCAGAGATGAAAGAAGCAGGGGAAAGAGAGGCAAAAAGAGAGAAAGGACATGGAGGAAGGCAAATTGGGTAAGAAAGAGGAATTGAGGGAGAGGATTCGTAGTCAAAGAAGGGAGTAAACCAAGAGAGGGGAGAGAAGAAGGAGAAGTGGAAAATACAGGAAAGAGGGGAGACAGGAGACAGAGAAAAAGGAAAGTGAGAAACAAAAGAGAGAAGGAAGAGAGGGATTTAAGAGAGAATGGCCAAGAAAGTAAAGAGGAGAACAAAGCAAAGACATTTTAAAAGATGAGACAGCAAAAGGTGACATACAGAAAGAAATACCAAAGGAAAAGAGAGAAAAGAGTGGCTAGAGACTTTCTTTTTGTAATTTTTTACAGAAATCCAACAGTTCTTGTAAAGACTGAAAAAACATCAGTTCTCACCGGTTGCATGGGGGTCACTAAACCACTGTTCTTCATCAGTTTCCTTGAACAATAGTGACTTTATACAAGTCTCTTTAGATCTGATTTCAAATCCACTTTGTTCCCCTAACACCACCATCCAAAAGTACTTAAAGAGGAACAGTCAGCACTAACAGCCCCACACTCGAGTGTGGGTCTGGTCCCAATTTGCACTTTGTATGCAAAAAAAAAAAAAAAGCATTTTTTTTATTTGCAGTTTACTGCAGCATAGTAGATCATATTTGGCTGGTAATGCAGACTCCTAAGGTAACATTTGGTGTTACCAGAAATCCTCAAATCCCCTAAAGCAAATGTCAGAGCAGAGCAGCAGCAGACAGAGATTTAGTTGTCTGTAATGTGTGTTAGAGCTTTCATAAGCTCTGATCAGGTGTTTGCCAGTCCCACCATTCTCCCAGGGCCAAACACTGTCCTCTGTGAATGTACTTAACCCAGGAGGACAACAGGACCAGCAAGCAAAATATCAGAACATATAAAAACTCTAACACGCACTGCAGGCTATTGAGTCTCCCATTTCTGTAGCCCTGCTCTGCCATCAGCTGCAGGGAATTCTGGGGTTTCTGGTAACAGCAAATGTCAGCCTGGGAGTCTGCAAAATCAACCATATGTGATCTACTATGCTGCAGTAAACGGTAATTAAACAGTATCTTTTTTTCTTTGCACATAAAGTCCTCTCCTACCCCTGGCTCTCTACCAAGCACATACTGTATTTGTCACTTGAGTTAAAAGCTCAATGCTCTGCAAACCAAAATTGCTACCCCTCATCACGAGATTTTTCAGGACCATTATCCTCCTCCTATTCCTCACCGGAACCATCCATGCGAACCCTGGTCCCAGTAACCCCAGGCCCTTTCTCATTTCATCCCACACTAATACGGGGGAAAACAGCATAGTCCACCTGAATATATAGTTTCCCAGCTAAAGTAGATGCTTTCTGGGCTTGGGCAGCTGTAAATGACTTTGATGTTATTGCACTCTCAGAAACCTGTCTCTTTCACAGTAATAGGGAGATCAAACTCAGCAGATTCACCTCTGTCAGGATAGACAGACAGGGAAAAAAAGGGGACGGCTGCAAGTTCTTCATTTCCAACAAGTTCTCATTCACCAATCGCAATGTCAGCTCTGAGTTCTCCTGCTCGAGACCCTTTCCATTTGCCTATTTCTCGGGCAAAATAAAACCATCACCCTCATCACTGCCTATCTGCCCCCAGGAACCCCTCCCTCCGACCTGGAGTCCTTGCTAGCCCTCAAGCACTTCCTCACTCTTAACAGGGAATGGGTTCTTCTTGGAGACTGCAACATAAATTGGTTCTCTAGCCAAGCTGACACCGCCAAATCCTGCATCGCTGACCTTGGCCTTCACTAGCTTATCTCCACACCCACTAGGACAAATTATAAGATGGGTGCTCAATTGTTAATCGACTGGGTCATCGTCTCCAACCCCTCCTGCATTACTGACCCTGGAGTATTGCCGGACTACAACAGTGATCACTGCACCACCTACTGTCTATAGTCAGCCCAGTGCCCCAAATCCCCACCTAAGTTCATTTACTCTAGACGCTGGACGCATAATTCCATCAAAAATATTACGTACGATTTCAGCCTAGTCGACTGCTCATTCACAGCTGCACCAGGTGACCTTGACTGTATCCTTGACAGATTCTCTACCATTCTCAACAATGTATGTGACAAATACACCCCACTCAAAAAAATCAGGGTTAGAGGACGTGTTAATGAATGGTTATCATCCGATATCTTTAAATTGATTAGGACCAGGGACAAGGCCTGGGCCAATTACACCAAGCACAGGGACCCTGCTCAGCAATTCCTCTACAACACATTCAGAAACAAATCAAATCAGTCATCAGAAAAGCCAAAATTGACTTTATCCATAGTAAATAACTCTGAGAAACATCCAACCCCAATCAACTTAGGGTTACACTAAACTCAGTACTCAGGAAACAAGAATACTGAACCAATTACTCTGATCCATGGTGGCAAGCAGACCAAAAACCCCTCAGAAGTAGCAAACATTTTCAACTCATTCTTTGGTGACCTAGATAAATACAAACCCTCCCCCTCCACCCCCTCCCTCCTCATTCACCCCTTACCCCCCCCACCTCAATTCTATGTCTGAGCCCAGTCCCAGACTCAATTTTAGGGTCCTAAAATCCTTCGACACCACAAAGCGCATCTGAAGTAACAACCCTAAATTCAGCATAGGGGTGGACAGAATCCACTTTAAAATCCTTAAACTGGCCATTAATTCATTAGTGGCTCCCATCACCAACAAACTAAACTGCTCACTCTGCTCAGGCTTTTTCCCTAGCACCTGGAAAACTGCCACTGTCAAACCATTGTTCAAGTCAGGGGCAAGGAATGAAGTATGGAATTACCGACCTATTTCCCTCCTTGCTCTCCTCTCCAAGATCACTAAAAAAAGGTGTTCATACCCAGCTCACCACCTTCTTTGACTGTCATAACTTGCTCTCTGTTGCTCAGCATGGTTTCAGATCTGGGCATAGCACCGAAACCACCCTGGTCACATTCACCAGTGATGTCCTCAAGGTAAGCAATAAGGGCCAGTACACAGGCTCTGTCTTTGTGGACCTGACCAAGGTGTTCAATCTGGTCGACCATTGCCTTTTTCTGGGCACCCTCAAGGGCTTGCACATATCTGAAAACATCATCAAATGAGTCAGAAGCTACCTCTCTAGCAGACTGCAGAAAACTAATATCAATGGTCATTTTTCTTCTTAATGTCCGTATAATTATGGGGTACCCCAGGGCTCCATCCTAGGTCTGCTCCTGTTCTCGTTCTTCATCAATAACTTCCCTTCCATCTGCCAAACCTCTCAACTAGTTCTTTATGCTGACAACGTGGCCCTCTGTTGCAGTTAAACTAACCTTGATACAATACTCAGTAACTTGCAGGCTGACTTCAGGAAGCTACACACTTGGCTCTCTGCCAAAGGCATGGTTCTCTTCTCTGGCCCAAGAAAAGCTTCAGTCATGGGCCGATGTTTCTCAGACAATCCTGGTAACATCATAGAACAAGTCTATAAATTAAAATAACTTGGACTGTATTTAGACCCTCACCTGACTTACAATATCTATATTACCAACCTCATCAAGACAATCCACATGAGGTTAGGTTTCATGCTGAATCTGAAAGTTCCTTATCCCAATCTCCAGACTATGCCTCACCAGCTCCCTTCTCCTGCCCCTCCTTGATTATGGCTCTGTTGTCTACTCCCCCCCCCCCCAGCACATCCCCCTTTTTCTCCAAACTCAGTACTATATACAATAATATCGCACACTTCATGACCAACCTCCCCTGTGTGACCCATCACTGTACCCTCTATGCCTCCCTCAAGTGGCTCACCCCTGAAGGCAGGTTCCAACTTAAAATGCTCTCTTTCCCACACAAAGTTCACCATAACTTATTGCCAATCAGCGTTAACTTCCTTTTCCCCTTATCGGTTCCTAAGCGCAGTACTAGAGGGGCCGCCTATTATATCTTTGACACCCCTTTTTACTGCATAAAGCATGTGCAGAACTCCATCATGTACAAAGGCCCTAAGTTTTACAATAAACTACCTCCTGAACTTCAGGCATGTAGTTCAATTGGCTCATTCACCTCCTTCCTCAATGACCACCTACTCCAATCCACCACCTGTGTCTGCTCCGGTAGGTAACCCCCCTGAATGTCCACCAACCCTTAAGTTATCTTAGAGTTTATAAGTATCTGTGTATTGGCTTTGTTGTTGCATGCTCTGTATTTTTCCTCTATTCTAGATGATCCTGTCATATACAGTGAAGCCCACCAAGATGAAGTACAGTGTGATATGTTTACTGCATGACAAAACATGGAAACATAGAAACATAGAATTTGATGGCAGATAAGGACCGCTTGGCCCACTTAGTCTGCCCATTTCCTTAACTAGTGGATAAGCTGTGGATCCAAGTTAACCAACAGCCTACTTCCTCCTACCCCCCCACTAAAATTACCTTATGTCTATCCAACGCATTCTTGAATTCCCCCACTGTCTTTGACTCCACTACCTCCTCAGGAAGGGTGTTCCATACATCTACAACCCTCTCCATGAGAAAATACTTCCTCACATTATCTCTGAGCCATCCCCCCTCTATCTTTAAATTGTGCCCCCTTGTTCTTGCACATCTCTTTTTCTGAAAGATGCTACCCTCTTGGACTTTGTTGATTCCCTTGAAAGTTTCTATCATGTCTTCCCTCTCCCCTTTTCTTTCCTTGAGGCTATACATATTAAGCTCCTTTAGTCTTTCTTCAAATGTCTTCTGGTACAGACCCTGCACTATTTTGGTTGCCCTCCTCTGGACAGCCTCCACCCATATCTTTGCGGAGATGGAGTCTCTGGAACTACACACAGTACTCCTGATGTGGTCTCACCAACTGTCTGTACAGGTGGATAACAACTTCCTGTTTTCTACTGGTGATGCCTCTCCGTATGCATCCCAGTATCCCCCCAGCCCTCCTTACTGCCTTCTCACATTGCTGGCCCACCTTTAGGTCATTTGATATAACTACCCCCAGGTCCCTTTCCATTTTTGTTGTTGTCAGTATCTCACCCCCAAAATTCAATTTATCTTTTCTCTATACCTTTGGAATTTATCTTGTATTTAGACATCTTTACTGGAGTGATCAATTGATATATTTTCTCTAGAAGCCCACTGCATCCAGTTATAGCTGCTCTAGTACCTCACATCTTACAAAAGGGATTAACTCCCATTGAAATTGCATTGTTTACTGCAGTACCTCTACTGCAGAATTCTGCAGCGCTGCGCTTCATCCTGGTGGGCTTCATTGTATACTGTTCCTGTTGTATAAATGCAGTCAACTTTTGCAAATATTGTTTTTACCTCCTTCTCTGTATTATCGAAGTTTTGTACAACTGGACATTTGTGAAAATGGGCATTTTTGCTCACATAACTTCCAGTATAAAAATAAAGTTGAATTGAATTGAAAATGAGTCTAGCCTCACACTTGGGACTGGGGCTTTCAGTACTGCCTGTTCCCCTTTAAGAGTAATATTATTTATCAGCCAGCACTTTTGTATCCCTTGGGAGAGTGAGATGTGATTCTCCACACAGCGGTTGCATGGGAGGGCTTGTGCTTTCTAACAGTTTTCTGAGACTCATGAACACAAGGAGAGAGAAGGGAAACAGTGAATTCCTTTCTTTATTGGTGTTCAGTGCTGTCATTCACTGTCAAGCAATGGTTATGCTCAATGATCGATCATTTGTGTAACTGCCAGGAGAGGGAGCAATGATGTTGGGCAGACAACTTATGTAGCATGCACTTTCTAGGGGGACACATGTTCTAGACTGTGCCCAAACTGCTCATCACTTTCTTCACATTCTCTACCCTTCATTAGATTTCATCTACTTTTTGTTTCGAAAAGCGCTTTTACATAGAAACATAGAATTTGTCAGCAAAAAAAGATTGCTTGACCCATCTAGTCTGCCCAGCTGTTCCCTGCCTAATCTGTCTCTCCAGATCCTAACTGGTGTCCAGTAACCATCTCTCCTGCCTGCTTGTTTTCTAATACATGCTTATGTCCATTTCATGCATGCTTGAACCCTCCCCCCCACACTGTTTTCACCTACTCACTTCTGTTCCAGGTGTCTGCCACCCTTTCAGTGTAGTAAATATACTCACATCTGTCTCATACTTCCCCCAACTTCACTGCATGCCCCTGATTCTGAGGCTCATTCTCATTTGAAGGAGACTTCCCTCCTGTACCTTGTTTGCTCCTGTCAGGTACTTTTAGGTCTCTGTCATATCACCTTTCACTCTCCTCTCTTCCGAGATGTATATGTTGAGATCCCTCAGTCTTTCCTTGTAGGGCTTCTAGTGCAACCCCAGCATCTTTTTAGTTGCCCTCCTCTGGACTGCTCCTACCCCATCTATGTCCTTTCTGAGGTGTGGCCTCCAAAACAGGATTGTAGAAGTCTGAATGTTCCATTTCTTAACTTTGATACAAAATGGCAACCTCAAAGAGACTGAGTTATGCTCTCACGTTTATTTCCCAGCGAGAGCTGCAGGCATGTATGCCCAGATAGAGGGGACAGACCAAACAGCTGCATCTGCATAAAGTGGAACTCCAGGATCATCATCAGAGAGACTGGGAACTGCACCTAAACTTGTCCACTAGTGCCTATAATGGGCCAAGAGGGACTGCATTTGTGACACACTCAGTCTTCAGGAGGGGGACTAGGAATGTCTGGTGCTTGTTCACCCATCCATGGGCATCATGTCAAAAACGTGGATGGTGGTGTTGTGTGCAGGGGTAGTAGCTGTAACAGACAAAAATGGCATGCGGCTCAGTATGTGGAGATGGGAGTAACCTATCCATATGAAAAGCCTGAAGATCTGATGGACTGCTGAACTGGCCCACAAATTTAGTTCCCTACCCAGACGGATATATGGACAATGGCAGGGTCCATTATAGGGGCAAGACAACCTGCCTAGCAAAAAAATGTACCTTCCACAACAAGAAAAGCCTCTGACTGGCCGCCATTGGTGAAGACTTGGTATTTCCCAGCATCCTCCTTTGTGGCCTCATTGATCATGAGGAAGTGCTTCTTTCCATCTTTCTTAAAGCGGTACTTGAAGGTTTCCTCGCGGGTGAGCTCTACGCCATCTTTCTTCCTAAAGTTTTAAAAACAGACACCACAGAAGAGGGTTTAGAGATCAGTGACAATCCAATTACTGTATTACAAGTTTCTCTTACAGATCAAATGAAGTTAGATTCAACAGTGTTCTAGCAAAGGAATACAGAGCTTTCTTACTATGTGATGTCTGTATATACAATGTGCACATGGCCCCCCCTTCCAAATACAGATTCTGTTTCAAACCAGTTATGATTAAGAAGTTTCATTCTTAGAAATTTTTAAGTAACTTTGACAGAGCGGGACTTCCCAATACCGTAATGTGTTTTGTACTGTCAATAGGGGAGAAATTGACAGCACAGGATACTGAGGCCTCTGTTTGGACAAAAGGCCAGGCACAGTGTGGCAGACACAGCCCAGCTCAGGCTTCCTGAATTTTGCAGAGGGAAAATGGGGAGGAGGGAAGCAATGAAAGGAGGCGTCAGGCTATAGTTCAAGAAGGTAGGATGGTGAAGGTGCCAGGAGGTTTTTCTGTCAGGAACGACATTCTCATCTCAGGAATTAGATTGTTCTGTCAGGAAATTGTCCTGTTGGGAACCTCCTGCAACAGCTTTAACCTTTACACCTGAAGAGCTCACCTTCATTGCTGTGTCAGCTTTATGGTGTACTGGGAAGGTCTATAGCCTTGTAAACAAGAGGTTGTGGGTTTGAATTCAGACAACATTCCCTCACTTTCCTTTTCTCAGAAGGACCCTGCCCTGCATCCTGCCCCTTTAACAAGGGATTGCTAGAGGTTCCCAGGGTTCAACTTAAGACCTCTGGGGCCCATTATTTTGCCTTTGTGGCCCATACCCTGTGGAACTCTCTACCTTGTTGGTTGAGAGAGTACCTGACCATCCAGAGCTTTAAGACCGCTCTTAAAAATAATTTATTCAGTTTGGCCTTCTCTGATTATCTTTAGATCTTTTGAGATGGTTTTTAATAACTGTGCTTAGCTGTGTATTTATGATCATTACTTCAAGTATTTGAAAACCATCTAGATTGTATGGTATTGGTTGTGAAAAGTAGCATAGTTTAAATTTTATTTGTCTGTGTTTTATTGCTAAGTTTTACAAGAGCTTTGAACAATTCTGGAATTGTGCTTTTTATAAATAAAGTCTGATCTGATTTGATTTGAGGTATAAGAAGGTGCAAAGGGTACAAGTAACAGTGCAAGATGAGGTGGGGTACTGGTTACAGTGTAAGAAGATGGGGTTGTGTACAGGTCACAGTGTAAGGAGTGGTGGGGTACAGGTCACTGTGTAAAAAGCCTGGGTGGGATACAGGTCACAGTGTAACAAGGTGGGAAGACACATCATGGTGTATGAAGACGGAGATGTGTCACAGTGTATGAAAGTAGGGGAGGGACAGGTCAGTGTAAAAAGATGTGGTAGAGTGTAAACCACAGTATAGAGTAATGTGGTGCAGTTGGAAAGGACATTAATCTTTATAGTTTGTTTATGATATGAAGCAATGTGGAGGCAAAAGCATAAAAAGATATGGGGTGGTGGACCACAATGGGAGGAGGTGTTGGGGACACAGGGTAAGAAGACGTGAGATTATCTGCTTACAGTATGAAAAAGTGAGGCAGTATAGCGCAGTGGTTTAAGGCTCTAAGCTGCAAATCTGGTGACATCCAGCAGAACCGACCTGGGTTTGAATCACACAGCTTCCACTTGCATACTGTGTGACCTTGCACAAGTCACTTAACTTCTCTGTGCTCCCAGGTCACTCCTGCAAAAAAGCTTTCAGCTTAGTGTGCTACTCCTGGTTAAACAACTGAAAAAAAAAGTGTGGGATACACAGAATATGGCAGAGTGTGTATGGGGGTGGTGTTCAGAGTATAGTATGAAGAGGTGTGTGTGTGACACAAATATGAAGGGGGGGGAATTGATCACAGCATGTGGAGGTGTGAGAAGTACAGAGTAAGGAGGTGTGAAGGTTTCTAGAGCAGTATGAAGAAGTATGGGGACACTGTCTGGAGATGAGGGTTGTTGGATACAGTATGATTTGTCGGTCTCAGTGTAAGGAGGTGTGGGGACGTTAGACCACAGCACAAGCAGACATGGAGTGTTGGGCCTCACCTCAGTAGTGGGGAAGATCATGGAGGCACTGCTTAAAGAAAGGATTGTGGGGCATCTAGAAGCCATCGGTGCCCAGGACCCAAGGCAGCAAGGGTTCACGGTAGGTTGTGTCAGATGAATCTGATAGATTTCTTTGACTGGGCGATGAAGGAAGTACTTCAGAGGGGGGGGTGGACTTTGTCTACCTCAGTTTCAGCAAAGCCTTTGACACCGTCCCACATAAGAGGCCAGTTAACAAGATGGGTTATTTGGGCATGGGAGACAAGGTAGTAAACTGGATTAGGAACTGACTAATGGACAAGAGGCAGAAGGTAGTGGTAAATGGGGTATAATCTGAGAAGAGGGAGCTGAACAGCAGATTACTTCAGGGATCAGTCCTTGGGCCAGTCCTGTTCAATGTCTTCATTAGTGACATTGCAGAGGGACTGGAAGTAAAGGTCTGCCTGATTGCAGTTGACACCAAGATCTGTAAAAGGGTGGATACTCCAGAAGGGGTGGAGAAAATGAGGAAGGACCTGGGGAGGCTTGAGAAATGGTCTGAGGAGTGGCAACTGAGGTTTAATTCAAGGAGAGCAAAATTTTGCACCTGGGCCATAGAAACCCTGGGAGAGCTACAGGATGGGGGAGGGGGGTTGCCGACAGTCACCAAGGAAGAAAGGAACCTGGGGTTAATATTTCTGATGACCTGAAAATGTCAAAGCAGAGTATAAAGACAGCAGGGAAGGCCAGTGGCATACTAAGGTATAGGCAGGGATATCAGCAGCAGAAGGGAGGAGGTAGTAATTCCCTTGTATAAAAGCCTGGTCAGTCCTCACATGGAGTACTGTGTGCGGTTTTGCAGGCTGCACCTTCAAAAATATATTAATAGGCTGCAGACGGTACAGAGAAGGGCAACTAAGATGGTACAGGGCTTGCACCACAAAACTTATTAGGAGAGATTAAGTGACCTCAATATGTACTCACTGGAGGAGAGGAGGGAGAAGGGGGGCATGATAGAAACATTCAAGTACCTCAAGGGCATAAACAAGGTGCAAGGGGAAGACATCTTCCAGTGCAGAAGAAGTACAGGAATGAGGAGGCATGACATTAAATTGGAAGGTGGCAGGTTACGAGGGAATGTGAGGAAGTTTTTCTTCATGGAGAGGGTGGTGGATGCATGGAATGATCTGCACCAGAAGGTGGTGGGAGCCAGCACTGTGGATGGATTTAAATATACGAACATATGAAATTTGCCAGCAGATAAAGGCCTAGAGGTCTATCAAGTCTGCTCGAATGTGCAGCTAGCACCCCTTATTCTGCAGCTGCCCCTCCCTTCCACTCTTCCCCTTCATTAACCCTCCCCCTTGTCCTGTCCCATCCTCATTTGAAGCAGCCCACTGTTCTACTGCATACCACTTCAGCAGGTAATGCATTCCACCCAGCCACCACCCTCTCTGTAAAAAAGTGTCTCCTCATCTCCCTCCTGAACCTTCCTCGCTCCAGTCTCATATCATGGCCCCTGGTGGCCCTCCCCTCCCTTACTTTGAACAGCCCCTCTGTACCCGTCTTGTTTATTCATGCATGGGACAGGCATAGGGGAACCATACAGGTAATGCAGAGGGAGGGTCAGAAGCTGTAATCAAGTACAGGGCTTATGGGTAGACTGGATGGGCCTAGCAGTCCTTATCTACTGGTACTTTCCATGTTTCTATGTAGTATGAAAAGGTAGAGTATAGCAGCAGCAGTATAATGGAGTGAGAGGACATCAAACCATAGTATAGGGAGGTGTTGGGGCCACAATGTAAAGGTATTAGGTCACAGAATAAGGAAGTCTGAGGTCCATACTGTAAAGAAATGCCATTGTATAAAACCTTGGTCAGCCCTCACATGGAGTACTGTGTGCAGTTCCGGGGGTTGCACCTTCAAAATGACATTAACAGGCTGAAGAGGATTCACAGAAGGGTGACTAAGATAGTACAGGGCTTACACCATAAAACTTTAGAGGAGAGATTAAGGGACCTCAATATGTACTTGTTGGAGGAGAGGATGGGAGAGGGGACATGATAGAAACATTCAAGGCATAAACAAGGTGCAGTGGGAGACATCTTCCAATACAAAAGGAGTATAAGAATTAGTGGGCATGACATGAAATTGGAAGGTGGCAGGTTACTAGGGAATGAGCGGAAGATTTTCTTCACAGAAAGGATGGTGGACACATGAAATGGTCTACACTAAGAAGTGGTATTGGGGAACCATAGAGGTAAAGCAGAGGGAGGGTCAGAAGCCATACTAAAGTACAGGGTTTTTGGGCAGAATGGATGGGCCTAATGGTCTTTATCTGCTAGCAGTTTCTGTTTTTATGTAGTATGAAAAGATATAGGAGCAGCAGTATAATGGAGTGAAAAGGTATCCAGCTACAGTATAAGGGGGTGTTGGGACCACAAAGTTAGGGTATTAGGTCACAGAATTAGGATGTCCAAGGTCCATTCTGTAAAGGGGTTTATGAGAGTCGGGTCATAGTACGAGGACATCTAAGCCGGTGTAAGGAAATATGAGAGGTGTCAGACATTACTAAAAGGTTTGAGGGTCACTGTGTAAGTAATGCCACAGTATGAGAAGGTTTGAGGGCCACTGTGTAAGGAAGTGCAGTGGGTGTGTAAGGCCACAGTATAAGGTCTGAGGGCCACTGTGTAAGGAAGTGCAGTGGGTGTGTAAGGCCACAGTATAAGGTCTGAGGGCCACTGTGTAAGGAAGTGCAGTGGGTGTGTAAGGCCACAGTATGAGAAGGTTTGAGGGCCACTGTGTAAGGAAGTGCAGTGGGTGTGTAAGGCCACAGTATGAGAAGGTTTGAGGGCCACTGTGTAAGGAAGTGCAGTGAGGGTGTAAGGCTTTCTTTGTATGGACTTAATTTAAACTTATCCCTTTGCAGTTTCATATTTTGTATTTTATGAAAGAAATGTCCACCTTTTTATATGATGTGATATTGCCCTGTACATCCCTGATCTTTTTGGCATCCCCCTTTTCCCCTCTCCTGCCCACTCCCCTGTTCTGTTTTTTGCTTCTTTCCCTCCTCTCTCCTCCCCTCTTTTTTCCACCTCCCCCCCATATTTTTCCTATAAATCTTCCCTCCCCCTTTCTATCTGTACACCATTTTTTAGCCTGCATTTTTTCCCCATTTACTCCCTAGCTGAGAGACCTAGTAAGTTAAATTTGGCAGTTTTTGTTTGTTTAGACCAAATGAATTACTAGTGATATCATGAAGTAATTGGAAGGAAATGAAACATGTTGATTTATTTGTAAATTATTAGATAATGCTGATAGAAGTCAGCTTTGTAAATAATCTATGATATTTTGTTTGATCTTTCGTATATATGTTTTATTATTTACGTGTTTAGACAATGTAGATGTCTTTTGGTGGCTTTATTACGATGCCACAATGTTCTGAGTATATAATGGTATCAGGGTGCTTCCTTGTTATTCCCCTTTGAAGGCCTAATCACTGCAGCACTGGGTCTCCTGTATGGTTATGAATTAAACTTTGCACATGCCGTGAACTTTTGTCTGGAGTGCTGGTATTCTGGATTTCTAAGGATAGTTTGGGGCTTGCTGCTCCCTTCCTGCACCCATCCCCAGTGATAGCACAGTGTACTACTTGGATTCTTCATGGTAAGGTTTGAGGGCCACAGTGTAAGGAGGTGGGCGTGTGAGGTGAGGATGTTAGTACAGTATGCAGGCATTTGAGGACCACTATCTAAGAATGGGAGGTTGGGTTGCAGTAGGAGGTTTCAGGGCTACAGTGTAAAGAGCTGTGGGGCATCTGGCACAACATGAGGCCTTATAGGGGTCACAGTGTGAGGAGATGTGGGCATGTTAAGTCACAGCATGGGGAGGTGGTGGTGGTGGTGGTGGTAGGGGATCACATTGTCCTCATCAACTCAGAGCGCATGGAATAAATGCAACAGAAAATCAAACAGAAATACAGAGAGGGAAAGATTACCAAATAACATGTGCTCCTTCTTCTGACACATGTACCTCAAACTCAGCTCTTTCACCAACTATGATTTGCTGGTCATCCAGAGGGCGTTCTATAAGAACAGGGGGTTCTGCAGAGAGAAAAAAAAAATCACATTCAGAACTGGGGAGGGGATGGATCATTGTAGTCAATTGCCCCTCCCCGCCCACCTTTCTGCATACACCTATGGAGTTAAAACGTTACCCAGGTAATGCATTAGAAAAAACATCCTGGTTCCTTCAAATCTGATCTTCACCCTCAGTATGAGGCTCTCTTTTAGACCAACAAATATACAGTTACACCTTGCCATAATGGAACGCATCAAAGGTAGTACACATATGCAAATCGGCATGAAGAAAACATGGCTAGCTTGACTTTAAACAGGACTATAAAATACCAAACAACCTCACCAGCAATCTGTATAGGCTATGAATAGAAGATCAGACATGTGTTTTGTCCCTTGTTAGGACTTCTCAGCGTGCAACAGCTATGGATCAGCCTGATGACCTGGCTATGGTTATTCACGCTTTTGTCAGCAACAGACTTGATTACTGCAATGCTTTATACCTAGGGTTGTCTGGAGGATTGATATGTCGACTGCAGCTAGTGCAAAATGCTGTGGCTATGATGTTGACAGGTGCCTCTTTCAGGGATCATGTCACTCCTGTTCTGCGTGCTCTGTACTGGCTGCCTGTGAGCTTGTGCATCACCTTCAAGATCTGTTTGTTGACATACAAGGCCCTACCTGGTTTGGGAACAGACTATCTTGAAGAGCTCTTGATTTCCTATCAACCGCTCTGTCCCCTGTGCACTGCCGAGGCTGACCTGCTTGTGGTGTCTCCTTCTCATCTTAAGGGATTGGGCGACAAAGCCTTTGGAACTGCTGCACCATTGCTCTGGAACTCTTTGCCAAATTACATACGTGCAACCAGCTCAGTGGAGGCCTTTAAAGCCTGTTTAAAAAATTGTCTGTTTGAAAAAGCTTTGAGCTTTATTTAATTGCTGATTTTAATTCTTGGGGGTTCTGTTTTTACTGTAAAGTACTCTGATCCTATGGACAGAGCGCTATATAAATGACATTTGCCTTGCCTTGCCAAGAAGGAGCCAGGCTAATGATACCAATAGTTTGGGTCATACTGAGTCCAAAATATGAAAAGTAATTTAAAAAAACAGACCCTCAATGCAAAAGTGATGAAGCAAGGATTAACCTGCTCTGTTTTATACAGAACCATCCTGTTTTAGATAGGAATGTTGTACCAGGGCTCCCAACTCCATGAAATCTTGCATGTGCTTTATAACAATTTTCCTGTATCCAGAAAATCACTTATAATGTTGCATTCTTGCACAATTTGCATAAAATAGGTAAGAATAATTCTATTGTACCTTTGGTGCAAATACACTACAAAAAAATAAAAACTGGCTGGGCAAAACCATTATCTAACCAGCCTGTGCTGCCACCAAGAGGTTCAGATTACAGTGGACCTCTCGAGCTTCACTGTCAAGGTCTGCTGTAATCTAAAATACTCAGTGGCAGCACAGGCTGGTTGAGTATGGTTGCCCAACCAATATTCTGTATGCTATCCCATTGTAACAGTGGCTGAAAAACAGTGAGAGGACACTACATTGACAAAACACAGCAATGCTGCAAAAGGCAACTGTGAAAAGACAGCAATCATGGAAACCACTGGCCTACAGATTTTCCCCATCCCGGAGTTCTGTCCACCTGGAGATTGTTATATTTAGTTAGGGGGGGATGTGTGGAGGAAAAAGCCCCTCGTGAGGAGGGATGCAGTGGGCAAAGCCCCCCTGCAGAAATTCATTCTGCCACTGGCGGCGTTTTCTGTGATCGCTATCTTTTCACAGTCATCCTTTGCAGTGGCACTGTGTTTCATCGCTATAGTGTCCTCTCATAATTTTTCAGTCGCTGTTATCATATGGAACCATTCTCTATAAAAGTCCTTTAAAAATTGCATTCATTACTATTACTGCATTATATTACTGTTCCACAGTAGTGATGTCTAAATGCTGCTGTACCACCGCAGTGATATCAGAATTCTGCTGTACCATCACATACATGTGATATCTCCCTCTTTTCGCAGGAGACTCCTATTGTTTTGACTGAACTCCCTCCCTCACCCCGAAACAAAATCTCCTGCTTAAGTAAAATTCTGTCCAGAATATCCATTCATTGTTTTTTTTTGTCGGATAAAGACACATAAAAAATAAATTGGCCGTGAATAATGTTAAGTAATAACTTTGTACAACTAGTTGTTGATTCTTTTTAGTGCTTATTCTTGACAAAATGAAATATATAAAATGTTTTTGAATGCTTTTTTTCTTATTTTTTGCCGCCAATTATGAACAAGCTCGTGATGTTATCAGGCAAAAAATCTATCCGACAAAAGAAATCTACCTACTTCAAGAATGCTGTCACGGATACCTGGGGTAATGTGAGGGCACTTTGGAACAATATTAAAGAGGTCACTGGGAAGCAGCCAAAAACCTTCCCTACCTTGCTCAACATAAGTGGGTCTACTACGCTTGACCCTAAAATCATAGCAAATACCTTCAACACTGCATTCACTGATCTCAGCAGTGTTCTCCCTTCTGACTTTTTCAAGGACTATGACTCTCCCCCTCCACCACCCAATGCCTCCTCCTCCTCTAGCCACCCACCTTTTTATTTCAAAGCAGTCAAGATGCATGATGCCCACGAATATATTACCAAAGCCATCACCAAATCCAGATCCAGCAGTGATACACTTGACCTTAAACTGCTGTCCCTCACCCTTGATGAGGTGTTACAGCCACTGACATATATTTTTAACCTCTCACTGAGGCTCAGCCAGTTCCCTGACAAATGGAAATCTGCCACTGTTACCTCTGTCCATACAAGTGGTGACATGGCCACTCATAGAAAATACCATCCGATCTCTATATTGCCACCCCTCTGCAAGGCCCTTGAACATATTGCAGCAGATCAGCTCACAGATTTCCTGGACAAATACAATATCCTGTGCTCACAACAACATGGCTTCAGGAAAGGACATAGCATCTCATTTGCCCTAGTGGAATTCTCTCGCATTCTTCACAGCTCACTGGATAATGGTCAGTTAATTGGGTCTGTCTTTATCGATCTGACTAAGGCGTTTGACACTATCCATCACCGCCTACTCCTTGTGCAACTTCTAAAAGCTGGGCTGTCTCCCGACTCCACTGTCTGGTTCAAAAGCTACTTGGAGAACCAGTCTAAAAGAGTAAAAATTGCAGATGTCCTCTCTGATACTAGGCCTGTTCGCTCAGGTGTCCCCCAAGGATACATTCTGGACCCCCTGCTATTCAGCTTGTTCCAGAATTCCCTTCCAAATTCTTGCTCCAAAACAATCATCCTTTATGCAGATGATGCTGTAATTCTTGCCTCCCACAAGGATCCTAAGCCTCTACAAGACAACCTTCAGCTTGGCTTCACATCTGTTGAAAATTGGTTCGCAAATCACAGTCTGGTCCTCAATAATAAGAAAACAAAGTCTATGATGTTCAGCAGCTCTTATAACAAACATAAGTTGAACCCCCTATCCATCAAAATCATTCATGGAGTCACCCTGGAACAGGTTCAAGCTTTTAAGTACCTTGGGATCACTCTAGACACTCATCTAACTTACAGTGCCCACATTGACTCTGCAGCCAAAGCAGCAAATACTCACCTTGGCCTTCTCTTCCGGCATAGGCAACATCTTACCCCAGAAGCCCTGACTGTCACTGTTCAGAGCTCTGTTGTCTCCATTATTGACTATTGGCTTATCATCTATGGCTCTGGCCCTGCTACCACTCTTAGGCGCATATCCACCTCCCTCAATAAGGCCTGCCGACTCCTCACTGGATCCCACCACCTCACACAAACATGCGACCTCTATGCACAAACTGGATGGCTGCAACTCACCAATCGAATAAAATACCTAACCTGTACCATGGCGAAGAAAATAACTATGGGCCTTGCGCCCCCTGGAGTGTGTGCACTCCTGCACCCTAGCAATAACCCTTGCTCAACCAGGGGGTCTGAATCACAGCTCCTGCAGGTTCCATGTTGTCATACCTCACAAGGTTAAAGATCTTTTGCCTACAAGGTGCCCAGCTGACTAAATGGTCTATACATTTACATCTCCTCCACTCCTACCCTTGCTGCATTTAAATCAAGGCTCTGCCTCTCTCTCTCACTGCCTCTAGCTCCTGTGACTGCCTCCACTAGCTGACCCCATGAATATTTCCCTAACCTTATGTAGTTCTCTCTCCTATTAGCACTTGGTTACCCCTTAGCATGCACTTCCCCATGTTATGTCTACGACAATGCCTCTGGCTGCACTCCTCCTCTATAGCTCTCCGCCCCCTCTACTCTTCCTCTCTCTCTCTCTCTCTCTCTCTCTCTTGTCCTCTATCCTCTCTGCACCTCATCTGCTATCTCCTTGTAACCTAGCCTCCAAAACTTATTTTTTTCTCAAATACTTTGTAACTCTTACACTTTTGTAATCTTGTCCTATGTATTGAATTTGTAATCTGACTTACATGTCTTATGTTTTGAATTGTAACCTGACATGGAACCTTTGTAAAAAAGCCCTGGCTCAAAGGTATTGTAATCCTAGACTTAAAAAATAAATAAATAACATAACATAAATAAATATCATGGTCTCTCCCTGCTAGCAGGCCAATCCACATATCACACGTATGCCACTATGGTAATGTCAGAATGATGCTGTGCCACAGCAATGATGTCAGAATTCTGTTGTACCTCAGTAGCGATGTCAGAATGCTGTTGTACTGTAGAACAGTAGTAATGTCATAATGCTGTTGCCCCACAATAGCTGTGTCACAGTGGTAAAACAGCATACAGTCCTGTGTCTATTAAAGTTCCTGGTGCTTACCTACAGTACACTTCAGAGTCCTCCTAACAAAGTTATCAGCTAGAATAAAAACACCCCCAAGTGAACTGTTTATTAAAAGATGAACTACAGGGTGGCCCACTGGTGCAGTGACAAGATGTTCACTTGTGGCACTGACATTCTGGGATCAGTGATGGACTTGGAAGTCAGAGGCCTGGCCAGGGGAGAAGGATTGAGGTTTTCAAGGACTGCTCTCCTTCTCTGAGGGGAAGGGAGAAAGAGTGCCTGGCACCATGTGGACCTCTGGTGGAGGCCAGGGGTACCGTTGTGGCTGGTGCCACACATTTTAGGGGGGTGGGGCAGATGCTGGAATGATTGCATGTCCCCACCCCCAGGGATCTATAGCAACAGAAATACTGGGCCTGTTAATGGTGACTCCTGCCTCCGCCGCCACTCCCGCTGTAAATAATGTCTGCTGGGGGGGTCCTGCTCCCATAGTCCTGCCTTGGGGGCAAGCCAGGGCTATAAGACTGTATTCCTTGGGGAAGGGGTGCCCACCTGGCAGCCCCATACAGTGGAGAAAGACTGAGCAGGAGGGGAGCAGCGAGCAGAGCAGGGGGCAGGAACCTCCAGTCTGGGGGATGGGAGCTCCAGTGCAGAAAAAAAATGATGAACTACGAGGAAAGTTACCAGTTTATGTAGATATTACTTAAATCATGTTAAATTATTTTAATCTTATCCTGTTTTCTGTTTATGTGCCCACAGTTCAAGGCAGAGTTAGAAAGTATGTAAAGTTAAAACAAAGCACATACTATCCAAAATAATGGGTGGGCAACCATACACAACAAATCTGATGTTTCCATCTTTGACTGACATGATGTCACAGAAAGCTCTCGAGGTTTATGATGTCATCTCACTCCCTGATGGAAACACACCCTTAAAATTTTGATGACAGAAAAACTGCATTCTATTTAAGAGGGGGACTCTGGCGGGGGGCTGTCATCTCTGGGAGGTAAAACTTTCTTGTAATATTTGATGATCAAATGTGACTGCTGAGCAGGAAATCCCATGCAAATCTGTAAGAGGAAAAGGAAGAAACAAGTTCCTGGGGGTTTCTGTCATCAAGAAGGAGGGGCTTTCTGACTTGAAAAGCCATGTTGCTCACTAGCGTTAGCGTGCTAGTGCGAGTGTGAGTGGTGAAAGCGCCACTTGGTCACAGAAATCAGTTTGGAGCAAATTGATCCTGCAGAGCCTAGAGTAAGGTAATCCATTTTAATAATTATTCAAGCAGATATATACAGATTGCCTAGGCACTACTAAATCTGCATCGTATAGTAGGATTTTAGCATTTCTTTTATAGCCCTAAGTTTTAAGTGTGGGTAAAGCTTGAGTTGTTTGCATGGGGTGTGTTTAAATTGATCATGCATTAGGAAACCTGTTCCCAGTCCCTAAATTAAATAAACAAATATAATAGTAAACCTAGTTAGTTTGAATATAACCACACTGTACCTATTCTTGGTGATGTTCTGTTTGTTTGCTTGTCATAATTCACACTACCAAGAACATGAATTGGGACCAGGCCAGCAGGAGGCCAGTGGTGTAAATTCAACAAGTATAACAGGTTAGGGCACATTGGCATGGATTTGGGACAGTAGTCTGCACTGACCCAGAAAATTATCTGCTGAAATAGTGCACGAGTACCTGGATAGTGCTCTAAGAAAATGGCCCTAATGAGGTCAAAGTAGGTACCGAATGTCTAAATATAACAACACAATATTGTATAGACAAGGACTTAAATGCTGTCAAATATTCTTATCGCTAATCTTGATACTTAGTGGTGATGTACAATTGAACCCAGGACCAGTACAGAAAATCCATGCTGAGAGTAAGGATTTGTTTGGTACTGAAGATAATTTGAATATGGATGTAACTGCTGATCTCTTAATGGTACAAGGCCTGAGTATAGTTTATATGAACACTTGTAGCCTGTTACCTAAAATAGAATATGTAAGAGAATGGATTTACAAATATCAACCTGACATCATAATAATTATTTAATATTGGTTGAGTAGAAGGGTAAGAAATGAACAGATACAATTGCAGGGATTTAACTTATGGTGCCATGACAGAACAAAACAGGGTGGAGGAATCCTTATATATGCAAACAAATCCCTAGATGTTATTAAGAAGGACAGTAATATAGATTGTAATGGACTGGAAGGCTTGTTACTGGAGATTAAACTTATCTTCAGTAAACCTCTGTTGTTATTAGGACTGTATCGGCCCCCAGGAACTAACTATAAGGTTCTAGAATATATAGAAGAGTCCCAGGGAGAATATACAGTCAGCCATGAATGTTGCTACTAATTGGGTATTTTAATATGAATTGGAAACGGTTGATCAATGTCATGTAATTTTTGAAATGGCCATTACCCTTGGTCTAACACAATTGATACAGGACATTACTCAAGTTAATAGTAAGCACCCAGAAGTCTCAACAGTTCTAGACCTAATATTTGTCACTTATCCTGAAAAGTATGTAGTTAGTGAGGCACTACTGGATGCAATATCTGACCACCAAATGGTATACTGCATTTGACAAACAATTAAACAGATGGTCCCAGGAAAGACAGTAGTGACTAGAAATTTTAAAATGTTTGACTATGTAAATTTTATGATGGACCTAGAAGGCGTAAATTGGGAAAGGGTAAATTAATACCCAATGTGAGTGACGCATGGGATTTTTTCTATGAAGAATTTATGGGATTATGTAATAAACATGCCCCTTTAAAAGTGTGGAAAGCAAAAAAAAGAATGATGCCCAATGGTATAATTCAAAATTGCATAAATTAAAAAGACAAAGGGATAAGTTAAGGAAAATTGCAAAAAATAACTCAAATCCACAGAACTAGGTAAAATATAAGCAATATAGAAATATATACACAGCAGAATTAAGGCAAGTTAGACATACTTACTATAAAAAAAAAACAGCTCACCCATGATTTGACTGATAATCCTCATAGATTTTGAAAGATTATGAAGAATGTTCAAGGCATACAGACCCCAGACTTTTATAACATTTTTAAGACACACAGAGTAAATACCCCAATAGGTGTAGAAGCTGCAGAATGATTTTTTTATATCCATCAGATCTATTGCACAGAATTTTGTGTGAACAAACACTCAGGTCATAAAAACTAAGAATTTGTTATCAGGATACCCCATAGTGAATACACAGGAGATAGAAAAAACATCAGTTACCTCTGAGTTTGCGCCACTTAAGCCATATGAAATAATCAAAACACTGGGAAACATAGATATACATAAATCAGGAGGGGATGATGGTATACCAACTGTATTATTAAAACATGCAGCCCCTGTTGTTGCTTATCTTTTGACAGAATTATATAATATGCCATTGATGTGTCCTGAATTCCCGTTAGCCTGCAAAACTGCTAAGGCAGACCTCATATTTAAATCTGGATCAAAAGACTTATTAGAAAATTACAGACCTATTTTCCCTCCTCCCAGTGGTTGCCATGGTCTTTGAAGGCCTGGTTGCCAAGCAAGTCCAAAGTTTTCTAGAGACCGGGAAGGTTACAAATAAATACCAGTCTGTCTTTTGACCTGCACACAGTACGACTACTGCCTTACTGCAGGTCAAAAATTCATTAAATAAAATCCCGGACAGGGGTTTGTCTGTGGGGTCATATATGTAGATCTTTCGAAGGCTTTCAATATGTTGGACCACGGCATTCTCCTGTCCAGGCTTCAGTATGTGGGAATGTCAGATCAGGTAATAAACTGGTTTAAATCTTATCTAATAGAATTCAATTTGTGGCAATCAAACAATGGAAATCAAATATATGCCCTAATTAAATCTGGAGTCCATCAAGGCTCCTTGTTAGATCCGTTATTGCATAACGTGTATATGAATCCCACGGAACTTTCAAGCCCTGAAATAAACTATCACTGATATGCCAATGACACAATAATTTATATGTCAGGTACTGTAGATATCCAAAATTCAGAATACACTTCAGGTAGCATTTGACGAACTGCAGGAATTAATTTTTAATGTCATCTAAGCTTGTTTTGAATCCAAAAAAATCTCAGGTAATGTATTTCCACGGGAAAAAAGGAAGGGACCTGGCAGAAAAAGTGTTGCAGATCAAAATGATTGACGATCAGGTTCTAGAGCAGGTACTTAGTTACTGATACTTGGAGGTCTATCTTGATAGCTCACTAAAGTGGGATATATATAATATATATATATATATATATACAGTATATATATATATATATGTGTGTGTGTGTATATATATATATATATATATATATAGAACAAATGGTTAAGGAAACTAATAGACATACGGGGCTTTATATCAAATCAAATAGTGTACAACAGAGGTTATCAGAAAACATGTGATTAATTCATCAATTATCCTATTGATAGATTATGGAGATTTAAAATGTATGAGGACAAGTTTCACATTATTGGGAAGATTAGATGTTGTATATAACAAAATGGCATGATACATCACTATGGCCCCAAGACGGACACACAGGGAGGACTTATACTATAACTTAGGATGGTATAATTTGAAGGATAGGAGGTCTTTACATATATTGTTATATATGGGGAAAAAAATTCTAATAAAGTCCCTGGTTATATCTTAGAGTGTTTACATGAAAGAGTGATTAAGTCAAACCTGAGGTCTGCCGGAGGGACAGAGTATGTGTTACCCAAACGTAACACAGAACTGGGGACAGACCATTTTATCTACAAAGATCCTCTTCTTTGGAACACATTACCTGTAGAATTGAGGATTTGAGATAGCAAAAGACATTCGGGTCGAATAAAAAATTGGTTTGGAACAGGGAAGATCAAATGACTTTAGTAACAATTAAGATGTAACTTTAACAGATTGTGGATTAAAAGGGGACTTAATGCAATATTGTTATTTATGGTATGTTATATTGTGATATTTATTGTCCGTTGTCATGATTTGTAGTTAGTATTTGTTATCCTGTCTATATGTGATGTAACAGATGTCTTTTGTAGTGTAATCAGTGTAAATATGTCATTTTATGGATCTCACTGGAAATGAGCTTCAACTCAGTTGAGTTGCTGATTCATTTATTATAATGAATAACATTTTTACTACTACTACTACTACTGTTTAATATAACCCCTGGGAATGAAGGACGGAGTGTATTTTGTACAAAGGGATGAGGAAGATCTGGCACAAAAAACATACATTTAGGTGGCCCCTCCTCCTTTTCTTCCTCACTAACCTTTAACAAAGACCTCAGTGTAGCATTTCTCTTCACCAATGGCACACTCGTAGGCCGCGTCATCTGCCAGCGTACACTTGTTGATTGTCATAATTCGTTTCTTCCCCACCTGCTCAAAGATGTACCTGTGAATCAAGCAAAGAAGGCTTTCATCCAGTGGAAAGGTTGCTATAAATAGGAATATGAATGGGAGAAATGAGGATATCTGATACCTACACAGTGCCTCCTACTACCCTGGGCTCTAAAACCCCTCTATGTTCAATGTTCCAGAGAGTTTACTCTTCCTGGAAATGCCGTTTTGGAGGGCAGGCTAAAACAGCAAGTCTCAGAAACTTTTTTGCTATTCTGAGGTGCCTGGAGAGGTTACTCTCCTAGAAATGCTTGGTGGGGATAGCTATCTCCCGCGGCATGAAACCCGTCAAGCACCAAGGTACAGAGGACTTGTTCTTTCTCAGTCTTAGACAATGAAAATGTACTGCCTGTCATGAAATATTATACTGAAAATGGATACTCCCAAGTCAACCAATCAGAATGCAGAGCAGCTGTTCAGTTATTGTTACCACACAAAGGAACAATAGAGACTGATAAATGTGCAGTATGTAAATTCTCGTAATCATATTGGCTAAATTAAAGCTATCTTTTAGTATCCAGGAAAACTTTTTAAAGGTGATAGGAAACAGTTTTTTACACCTCTTGATAGCCTACTGCTGTCCTTTTAGTGTCCGGCCAATATTATTATATGTTTTTGTCTTTGTTAAATTCATAATCTACTTTTGTTGCCTTTGTAACTAAGCCAGTGCACAGAACAGTGTGCGCAATGGCTGTGGACTCCAGTGCTGGGCAGGCAACAACTAAAAAAAAAAAGTCTAAAACCAATACTAGGTGCTCGAGGAGGAGAAAGCAACCTGAGAGATAAAAAAACAAAAAACTCACCAGAGACAAACTGCAATCCAGAGTAATAATGTGGCTATCATCAGCTACAAATATACAGATACAGGGACTGAGCTACACTCTGCCATAAGATGCCCTGGTTCTTCAACAATAATCTTCGCCAGGAGGTAGGGTCTAGTTGGTTGATGCTACCCCTTATGTAACACAGAGGACTTGAGCACAGTGTTACCAGCTGAGTACACTGTTTAACATTCAAAGCTCATAAGTTAGTGGTGGGGGGGATGAAGACAAAAGGAACAGTGAACAGACATACATACAAAATGTACAAAAAGGCAGTTAGCTTCAATACATAATATAGCACTGTCTTTCAAAATTACTTCACAAAATGGTGCATACGAATAAACAGCATAGTAGTTTCAAGCCAAAGGTGAAAGGTTGTTATATGGCAGGACTAAATTACAGAACTAAATTATGCAAACGTATTAAATTCATCACAGAAAAAACCTTGATACTCTAAGTGGTACTAGCATTTTAAGATAAGAAACATATAAAGAGGCATCTCAGCAGGGAATCTTTCCTGATCCCTTGAAGGAAGCCGTGATTCGGCCCCTTCTTAAAAAGCTTTCCTTGGACCCGGACTGTCTGGCCAACTACAGGCCTGTCTCTAACCTGCCTTTTGTGGGTAAGGTTATGGAGAAGATGGTTGCGTCACAGTTGGATGGTCATTTGACCAGCCACAATGTCTATGATTCTCTCCAGTCCAGATATAGGAAGAGACATAGTACCGAGATAGCCCTTGTTCGGGTACTAAATGACCTCCTAATAGCGAGAGATCATAAGACCCGTTCCATCTTGGTCCTTCTTGATCTCTCTACGGCATTTGATACCGTTGACCATGGAGTGCTTTTGGAGCGCCTGTGGTTTATCTGTGGACTATCTGGCTCAGTCCTCAGTTGGTTTCAATTGTTCCTTGAGGGTAGGACTCAGAGGGTGGTGTCTGGGATTTTTTCCTTGACATCACTCCCCCATCCTCTGGGGTGCCGAAGGGCTCCATTTTGGTGCCCATGTTGTTTGCGGTATATATGCTGCCATTGGGAGCGATTATTAGGTGGTACGGCTTGAGTTTTCACTGCTATGCAGATGATACACAGCTGCACATGTCCTTTTTGCCCGACCAGGGTGATGCTGTCTCGGTCTTTAACAACTGTCTCACCGAGACCCAGGACTGGATGACTGTGAGTTGGTTGCAGTTAAACCCTGAAAAAACTGAGGTGTTGGTCGTGGACCCAGGTCATCGGGAGGCAGGTTTGCGGACAGGATTGCCTTCGGGTCTTGGGCTTGGGGGGGCCCAGTTAGCTATCTCAGACCAGGTGCAGAACCTGAGCATTATATTTGATGACTGCCTGACCCTTAAACATCAGGTGTCGGCTGTTGTCAAAACCTCTTTCTACCATCTGAGGAATATAGCCTGGGTGAAGCACCTGGTTCCTGCTGATGACCTTTCAACATTGGTCCACGCCTTCATTACCTCCCGCCTTGACTACTGCAACGCCCTTCACCTAGGGCTACCGGAGGTTGATATCCGCCGCTTGCAGTTAGTGCAAAATGCGGCAGCCAGGCTTTTGACTGGTACGTCTAGGACCAGTCATATAACGCCTGTCCTCCGCGGACTGTACTGGCTGCCAGTACAGTGGTGGATCACCTTCAAGGTTGGTTTGCTGACCTATAAGGCCCTACATGACCAGGGACCTAGTTACCTGCAAGATCTTCTTCATCGCTACTGTCCCCTCCATCCTCTCTGATCCACCAGTGAGGGATTGCTAGAGATTCCCAGGGTCCGCTTGAAGACATCTGGGGCGAGATCATTTAGTTTTATGGCCCAGACCCTGTGGAATTCTCTACCTCATCGAGTACGAGATTGCTTGACTGTCCAAAGTTTTAAATCAGCATTAAAAACGTACCTATTTAGCCTGGCGTACTCTGATTTTTAAATATATTTTTGTGTGATTGATTTTATGATATTGTTTTAATTATATGTATTTGATTTATTTATTGTAAAAGTGCTTTGGTCTTGGGAAGGCACTTTTTAAAAATAAAGAGTTGATTGATTGATTGATTGACTACTTTGCTTTTTCACTCTTTCCTAGTTCACAGTAAGGGGGATCAAATCGCTTTGAATCAGGGGCATTTTGTGACTGAATGTAGTTCACTTCTTATATCTATGTATTTGCAGCCTGATTATAACCACATTGGATGCTTTGGTCTGCATACAAACATACAAATTGCCCAGCAGAATTAGGCCTCCTGTTTATGAAGTCTGCTAACTGTGCAGGAATTTCAGCTTTGTTCAGGCTGATATCCCTGCCCCCCCCAACTATGTTATCCCTACCCTCCAGCTACATCATCCCTATCCTCTTCCCCCCAGATCTTAATCCTCCCCTATATCTATCCTGGCTCCTCTTGAAGCTCACCATCATCTTCACTGAAATCACCTCTTCTGGCGGTGTGTTCACTTAATCACCACCTTTTCTGTGAAGAAGTGTCTCCTAACCTTTCTCCTTACCACTACCCTATCCAGCTTAAGGCTGTGCCCCCTCACAGTTTTGATGTAGCATTCCCTAAATAGACATTTCTTGTTTACCTTACTGTATCCTTTATCCTGTATACTGTACTTGAAGGTCTCTATCATGTCTCCCCTCTCTCTTCTGTCCTCCAGGGAGTACATGTTCAGGGCCCTCAGTCTCTCTTCATACAGTCTACCCTGCTGCCCTGCAATCATCTTTGTGGCCCTCCTCTCAACTGTCTCCACTAGGATGATATCTTTTTTTAAGGTGAGGGCCCCAGAACTGCACCACATATGCCAGATGTGGCCTCACCTGTGAGCTGTTCAAGGGCAAGACCACCTCCTGTCACCCACTACTGATCCCCCTGGCTATGCAGCCCAATATCCTGTTTGCTTGTGCCACTACCTTCTTGCACTGTGCAGGCTGCTTCAAGTCACTGTATATCATCACTCCCCGATCTTTCTCTTCCAGTGTGTGAGTTAGCAAACCACTCCCAGGTAGTACTCCGTCCGGGGTTTTTTACTCCCATGTGCATGACCTTGCTCTTCTTGCATTGAAGCCTAATTGCCAGACTCCAGACCACCTTTCAAGTTTTCTTAAGTCCTCCTTAACTCATTACTTCCAATAACTTCATATGGCATCCGAACTGTTCACTGTTTACCTGACACAAAATGGCCACCCAGGTAATAAAGAGTTAAGGTTCTGTATCCCCTCTGTTGAGTCTACCCTCCCACAGAGCTTGGTGTCATCTGTGAACAGACTCATTTTGCCCCTGATACCATCCTCAATATTGTTAAGGAAAACATTGAACAGCCCTGGCCCTAGCACAGAGCCCTGTGGGACGCCACTTGTAACTTCCCTGATACCAGCAGCTCTTCTCCAATTATCAACTTTTTGGTCCTGTTCCCTAGTCAATTTTCACTCATTTAACCAACTTGTCCTCTACGCCAATGTCCACCAATTTCATGATCAGTCTCTTGTGTGATACAGTCAAAGGCCTTGTGAAATCCAGGTATAGGATGTCCACTGCTTGGCCTCTGTCCACTGTTTTGGTTACTTAGTCGCAGAATTTGATCAGGTTCATTTGACAAGACCTAACTCCCATAAAACCTTGCTGCATGCATCCTGGAGGCCATATTGCTCTAGATGCTGTATCAATCTTTTTTTCAGAATGGTTTCAGCCAGCCCACTGGCACAGAGGCATGACTTCTGTCTTTGGCAACGATGACCCAGGTTTGGAAATGGACTCGGGAGTTGGAGGGCTGGTCGGGGAGAGTATGACTGAGCATCTGGTGGACTGCTCTCCTGCTCTAAGGAAAGGTGCGGTTGAGTGTCCAATACATGACAGACCCCTGGCAGAGGCTGGGAGTTCCACTGCGGTCAGTGCCTGCATGTTCAGAGGGGCAGGGCAGATGCTGGTCATCATTGCATGTCCCCGGCCCCATGGAGTTCAAGGCCACAAAGAAGGCCGGCCCATGCTAATGAGCCAACTCCACTGCCATCCTCTCCGGCCACCAGACTTTTCTTATTGACGGTTCCACTCGGGGGCAAGCCTGTGTATGAGGGGGTGGCTACTGGAGCCTAGCTAGCCCATCAAGGCTAGGAGGGCAGGCACGGAAAAAGCAATTAAAAAAAAAGAATGGTTTCCATCAGTATGCATGCTGTTGAAGTGAGACTGACCTGTCTGTAATTCTCTAGGTCATCCCTGGAACTGCTGTTGTGGAGGGGCACCACATGTGCCATTCTCCAGTCCTGCTGTACCATGCTGGACTCCAACGAACAACTGAACAGATCCACCAGTGACTCTGCAAGCTCCTCATCCAGTTTAGCACCCTGGGGTGTACTTCATCTGGTCTTGGTGAGTTGTCTGTCCTCAAAGCTAGCAGTCCTTTTATTACTCCTTCCTTTTCTAGTCCCCTATCTGTCCTTTTCCCCTTCTGGCTCCCTTTTCCCCCATCAGCACTGGTCCATCATTAATTCTGCTTTCTCCCTATTCTCCTCCACCTACCCTACCACTTGTCTTAGGCTGACTACCCCGTCTTTCTTGTCTCTTTTCTCACAGAAGAAATCCTTCTCCCATCTCTTAATACCTTCCACTAATTGCAATTCCTTCTCAGTCTTTGCTCTCCAAACTGCCCTTCCTGCCTCCCTTGCCTGTCCTAGGTATAATGCTGTGTCCGGGGGCGGAGTGTGGCTAGAAGCTGACTGGAAAAGATGTCTCTTAAAGGTGCTCCTAACTGCTACATTTAATTTCTTTATTTTCTATGGGCTATGTGTGGCATCCAGCAATGTTCTCCTCACAGCCAACTTTCCAAAAGTGTAGCCTTTTCACAATATTTTCTATAACTTCAGCTTCTTCCGGACTGAAACATGGGGAGACATAAAAATACACCACAGCAAGACCACACAAGTTGCATAGAAAGTGGACACTCTAATGCAACTGTTCTCAAAGCTGCCAAAGACTTGGAATGCTTAGTCAAAGAATTAGATAAAAAAGTTGATGAATTTACCTCGAGGCTGACTACAGTTGAACTAAAGTTGGATTCCGTAGACATAGACTCTCAACAGTCAAAATTCTTGGCCAAAAAAGATGTTACAGCTATTGCAGGATTGGTAAATGAAAACCACCTGCTCCAGCAGCATTTAGAAAATCTTGAAAATGGAGCTCGTCTGGCCAATGTGTGGATCTTGGGTGTGCAAGAGAAGGTCAGAATACGCTGAACTTTGTTTTTTTCTTGCTGCAATCCACGCTCGGATTTCAAAGGGATGGCACCTTACTTCAGGCATATAGGATCACACCTCAATGACAGCCGGCTCAAGAAGGGACTCCTCGGACTATTTTTTTAGTCACTGTGGGCCCAACTATAAAGGAACAGACTCTGCAAGCTGTGAAGGAGTGGGGTCCTGTACAGCTTCCAGATGGCATCAGAATCTACTACTTTTCAGAACTTTCCAATGTGACCCATCTGAGACATTATGTATTTTGATTTTGTCCGATTTGAACTGTGCCAGTTGGGGATCTCGATTGTTTTACTTTACCCTACTAAATTCAGACTGTCTTATGCCAGTAAGACTTTCCTCTTTAGTGATTCTACAGAGGCCGGGAAAAGATTTGCAAAAATAAAGGCTGACTTTGAGAGCAAGAATGCTGGTGAGGACCCTGAGGTTGAAGGAGATTGAAAATGAGGGCAGACATTGTTTTTGGACTTGCCTTTGCAACTACCCAGAATCCTCTCTCCTCATCAGTTGCCTCTCTCTATTTTCATACTGCCTGAAGATCCTACGACACCACTAACACCATTGCAAGCTATTCAGATGAATAACACCATTGCATGTTATTCCATGAATGATCTTAAAAATATGAAACAAAGAGCAGTAACTGCTGAGGAGAGTGTAGCTCCATGTAGATCTGAGGGCACCCAAAAGTTAGATTATTTACCTATCAAAAAATGGTCAGCGAAAATCAGAATACATAACTGGCATGGAATGGAAGCTGGGAGTGGTTAAATATGTAAAAATCATTTCCTATCTTCTTTAAAGAAAAGATCTTCAGTGCCGGCCCCTCAGTGCAGTAATATGGTATACCGCCTTCATGATGGAGGTGACCTGGGGTTCAGGAATGAGGAGTGGGGGCCAGCAAGAAATGGGGAGGAAGACTGAGCAACCCAGAGAACACTGTCTTCCTCCTGGGAAGGAGGAACAGGGCTGCTGACTCCACTGCGATGTTGTCTCCTTGGTGACTCCAGGTGGCAGTGCAGACAGAGCAGCTTATGGGAGGGAAGATGTCGGCTGGATCCACACTATGCACACTTGCATGTGTGTGTGTGCACCCCCTTGCTGCTGGCATCCTGAGGAAGCTGGAGAAACATAAGAAAATAAGCAAATGGAAGTATGAGAACTGGCCTCCCACAGGTTCTGCACTGGCAATCAAGATACCTCCTGTACCAGATCCGGACTGCTAAAGGGGTTGAGGAACTCCTCTGACCCTGCCATGTGGGAGTGAGCCATGGTGGACAGAGGAAGAGGACGACTGGGAGAAGCTGGGTGACAGGTCTGGGGGTGATAAAAGACTAGCAGTCGGAGATGGGAGCATAAAGAAAAAACAAACAAAAGATATTCATTCAGTCACAGTTTAATTTGTTTTTCTATTTCTTGCCGTACTCCCCCCCCCACACACACACACACATTTACTGTTGAGGAGATTTGCAAACAGGATCTTTGATCCCAGAGTTCATCTGTTCCTCCTACTCAAACCTCCAATAGAGTCTCTGTCCTCTGCGACGTCACAATATATTGTTGCTGTGGAAATGATTTTGCTGTCACAGACAGGACCAGAAATTCACCAGAGGTCAAAATAGGAGAACTAGGCAACAAATAACCTGTTTTCATGAAATATCCACAATAGTAAAGACTAAAAGGAGATAAATATAGAAAAAGGAATGTAGTATCAGCTGAACTGTATCTGCATATCATTTATTGAAAAGGTTGCCTGGATACAGGAAATCACTTTAAAGGGGGCAGATCTGCAGAAATAGAAAGCAGCTCAGTGGTATAACTAGGGATAATCCCTGATGTACAGTCATACAGAAATGTTCTTGTTTTTTGTACTGCCCGGTTGCCAGTACTTTTGGCTTAGTCACTATGCTGCAAGTGTCACATTACAACTTACAAAACCAGAACTACTGTATATTCTGGAGTCCAGCCCCCTGTTGGGTGTGTTTTCATTGTGACACTGTACACGTTCGACAGCTTCACTGGTGCAGTGTCGTGACATTGGAAATGTGTGGCATTTAGGGGATTGAGTGTACCTGAACAGACACAATCCAGAAAGGCAAGCAAGGCAGCAAGCAGCATTTTCACATCTACTACCCAGTGAGTCCTTTGGTGACAGCAGCAGTGATATGCTCATCATGACTGACATCAGCAGTAAAAGGAGTTCAGTGCAGCCAGCCAGTGCTAGTAATGGTAACATTGGTAGTCTAGTAGGCTGGTCAACATTTGACAGACTCCTCACTTCTAGTCAGCATGCACAGCACAGACTCCAATTGCACACCTGTGATAAGGGCCTAATGGGAACTGGTGACAGCTGCAGCAGACAACGAACAATGAGGAAGCCAATGCCTGTAGATGGAGGCTTGTTGGGGTGTCTCCATATCAGAGTAGCACTGGCTTAATGGTTCCTGGAATGGGGTTGTCAGCTGATGGGAAAGGAGACTAGGGTTTCCAGTGCTGGGTGGGAAGGGCCATGTGGTACAATAAACCTTTATTGCTCAATCTCATGATATTTAGCTTCTCTCTTTCTTAGCCCTCCAGATGTATAGTACAGTAGACACACCTCTCAACCTATTGTCGGTCAAATGTGGGAGCTGTGGGACATGGACATTAAAATATGGGACATAGAATCAAAAATAGAGATAATACTCTGAATTCTTTGTAAACTAATTCTTTTTCTTGGAGTTGAGGGAAGGCTGAGAACTCACTCTGGAGCAGCTGGATCAGACTGGGCTATGAAAAAGGGATTTGGGGCAACATGCAGGTCTGTGAGTACTCTAAGTGTGGGATGGGGCTAAGGTGCAACTTATTGGGATAGTAGTAGGAGTGCAGCAAATCCTGTTAAAAAGAACCACCAAAATACACCCAAACTCCAGAATTTTTAATTGCACTCAGACCCCCAGCCTTTAGTTTGCATTTTACAATCTTCTGCGTATACTGTTTAATACTTGGTTACACCCCTGCACTTGCTTGTGACATTTCTAGTTCCAGAAATGATACTGATATGCCCAAATGATCCATAATGAACTGCACCACACTGAATGTTGGCATGAAAAACTGTCTTGTGCTGTTTTCTGTTTATGGACAAGATTCTACATAGTTCTCTTAATGAACCCAGGAAATTGGGATCTTGACTATGTCGCTGTTGTGACAGGGAGCTTCTGCACTCTTGAGGACTGATCTTTTCTTAAATTTGTTGCAACAGTTCTTCTATTTCTTAGCCTAATTTATCTTATACAATTTCTGGTCCGTAAGGTTGGCCACCTATGGGCACCCCCTTCCCTTTCTTGACCATGCTACATTGTCCTCTTTAATATTCCTCTTCCCTCTCAGGTCCTCATACAGGATGGTTATTGTGGTGACCTCCGAGCATATGTAAAACAACAGGTTGTGTTTATTATTGTTGGATTTAGTATGTCATAAAATACCTTGATGTATATACCTTATGTTTATGAAGCCTGTAAATATTGAAAATACCATGGCTCTAGATGTTTTTAGTAAAGGTAGAAAGTACTAGTTGACTGTATTATAAAAATTAAGTTAGTTGTGCTATTTAAAATGCATGTAAATTGCTGTAAACTGAGACAATCTGAAATGTCATGTTGATTTGCATATATCCCATGATGCTTTGCATTAGGGAAGTATGAGTGATGTTGTGCTTCTTTGAAACTTGGCTTATTGTCAATGCCCTTTGGGGTAACCCTTATTTCAATGTTTCTGCACTGAGGTTCTTTTTTTTTATTTGAGCCCCCATCACCCAGTAGGGGTGGAGGCTGAATCTCAACTGCTAAGTTAGATCAGAGATCATTGAGTCAGTAGGTGCTGGCTAAGTGTAGAGGAAAAACTTGCATAGTTTGTTGCTACAAACTGATGTACTAAAGAAGGGGATATGCCATTGCTAAAGGTTATCTCTTGCATTTTGAATAAACATCACACAGAGATTGTATGTTGAACTTGAAGTTTGGTGTCTGGTCCATCTGTTATCTCACAACACCTCTGTGACACTTGGCCAGCTGGTCATGATTATTGTATGATATTTGTAATATAAAAATATAGTATATGATTGTCTCACATAAGACAGCCTGTACTTCCATGGGTGCCCCCCCCCAGGTTTCAGTGAAGCTACAAGATATGTAAACTGACTATGCAAAATGTAATTAACTGACTTCCTTCAGAATGGCATTTTATTACCATTTTATGACATGCCTAGACTTTTTGAAGTGCAAACCAAATGTGACTTTATGACTTCAGAAACAGGACATCATTAGACTGTTTCCTGTTGTTTTTTTTAACACATTGATGCCAGTGTGGGATTGCTAAGTTCAATGGAAACATGTGTAATTAAGGAGTTATATATAGGAAATGTCTGTTTTTTTTTCTGATGGCACCTTATTTAAAAAACCTCCTGATAGGAAATCATTTTTTGTAATTTTATATTCTAAAAGGAGGAGCTAGATGACTCACAGAAGGGGTGTGGAGACACAGAGTTTAAACTGATTCTTGTGTCTGAAATGTTGTTATACCATCTTGGGACTCTAGAAAGACACAGCTGTCTGATCGCACTTTAAAATGCACTTCCACAGGTTATAACTTAGATAGCAAAAATCTAACTGTATTGTGGTAGGAGTTTTGCTTTGTAAGTTTCCCCTTGTTCTTTTCTGTGATTGTGAGCTTTTTGATATAGTGTTCTTTGTTTACATTCATATTTTTATCATCTTTTAGTAAAGTACATTTTCTTAAGATACTGTCTGGATGCCTGTCATTTCTTTTTTTTTCCATGTGACATATCAATGGTTAAGTCTGACAACTGTTCAACACTTGATTGTGTTACCGAGCTTGAGTAAAAAGGTAAGACTATACTTAAGGTCTCTTATAGAGTTAAAAGGGTTCATTTTAGAAGCCTGGCTGGGTGCCCCTGGTGAAAGATTGTACTGCAATCCCCGAAGAGGGTACGTATCTTAGCCTGTTCATTGGGTATGCCAGCATAAGGTTCACAGTTTGAATTCCCCTAGAACTTGAGACTAAAGATGATTCAGACCCAAAAGCAGACAGGAAGGTTACCCTGTCTGTTACCTGTTCACACTATTGTGTTCTGAGGTTGACAGTGTGGGAGCAGAGGGCCTGACCTGCTGAGTGGATTTGTGACCTCCACAGACTTGATGTGAGAAGTGGGATAACTTGCTGGAAGCATCTCAACTGGCTGAAGAGGGACATTTTCTGATGGATATCACCCAGATATCCCAGGTGGACCGATGCACCAGGAGTTGCCAGAGGAGAACCCGGAGAAGAAAGTTTGTGGAGTTCTGACCAGAACCATGGCTGACAGATGGAGAGAAGCTGCTGTCTGCACTGGACTTGGGAGCTCAGAGGAAGGCCAAGCCTGAAGACAATGAAGAGGTGCAAAGGGATGAGGAACTACCGAGGGGCCGAGGCAGATTGGAGGTGTGAAGACAACACCCAGAAGGTGGAGACCCTGATGAGGATGATCCACTGGATGAGTGGGCAATGGCTGGAGGCAGACCGACTATGCAGAGAGGTGGAACACTGGTTC
Organism: Neoceratodus forsteri; assembly: GCA_016271365.2. Classification (NCBI taxonomy): domain Eukaryota; kingdom Metazoa; phylum Chordata; order Ceratodontiformes; family Ceratodontidae; genus Neoceratodus; species Neoceratodus forsteri. The sequence goes on from CM028133.1 coordinate 834,362,953, forward strand.
CAGGTGCTCAAGAGGTTCCTGCCAGAGAGTTTGGATTAAGATTCAGAAAAGTATTTTTTGTGGGCTCAGTTTGAGGAGGACTTCCTGACTGAGCAGGATATTCCTTTTTTGCCTTTGATCCCAGGATGTTACCTGTTGGAGGTCGGAGGTGCAAGTATGGAACTTGAATGTGAGACCCCAGGTAAGACTGTCCCTAGTGATACTGTCCTGGGCTTGAAGACTCCAAGCAAGCAAGTAGAAGCTTTTGAGGCTGAAGGGACTATTCCTTATATTGATGCAGCTAAATCTGTTAACAGTATTGACTGGGGTATATTGCAGACTGAAGATGCAAATATTGCCAAAATGTTACAATATGTTAAAATCAAGGAGGTGGTATGTGTGTTTTATTTTTTTGATGAAAAACCTACAAAGGAGGAGGTGGGTGGGTGGAAAATGGATTGGAACCTGTATTGGGGTAACACCAGGAGAGTCTACCCTCAGATGTCTGTATCAGTAGCAGTGAAATGAATGGATCAAGACACATGGTGGGGTTATGTAGAGAGGTTGAACCTAGGACTGGGTCGCTGCTTAAAACCGACATGTCTGGTGGGGTTGGAGCAGGTAATTACTCACCCTAGAGAAATTGTTTCTATCATACTGGACTTTACAGCCATCCAGATTTTTGGTTAAGAAATATGATGGACTTTCCCTAAAAGGAGATGGGAAGGTACTGTTAGTCTCTGATGAGAAATGTGTTAATGTCTCAGGATAAAGAATGATGATATCCACTATGTTTATGATGGAATGTTAATCATTAATAGGGACCCTGAGACAGAGCTTTCTGAAGATGGATGGGTGGAAGCTCCATCCCTTCCTGGGACAGGAATGTGGTAAGCAGTCTGCAATAACTGCTTCCCTCTTAAGGTGGGGGATATGTGACAGAGAGCTCCTGCCACTCTTGAGGACTGACCTTTCCTTAAATCTGTTGCAACAGTTCTTCTATTTCTTAGCCTAATCTATCCTATACAATTTCTAGTCCATGAGGTTGGCCACCTATGGGCACCCCATTCCCTTTCTTGACTATGCTATACTGTCCTCTTTAACATTCCTTTCCCCTCTCAGGTCCTCATATAGGGAGGTTATTGTGGCAACCTCTAAGCATATGTAAAACAAGAGGTTGTATTTATTGTTGTTGGATTTAGTATGTAATAGCACTACTATGGCATAAAATACATTGATATATATACCTTTTGTTTATGAAACCAGTAGATGTTGAAATTACCAAGGCACTAGGTGTTTTAGATAAAGATAAAAAGTACTAGTTGACTGTATTGTAAAAATTAAGTTAGTTGTGCTATTTAAAATGCGTATAAATTGCTGTAAACTGAGACAATCCGAAATGTCATGTTGATCTGCATATATCACATGATGCTTTGCACTAGGAAAGTATGTGTGATGTTGTGTTTCTTTGAAACTTGGCTTATTATCAATGCCCTTTGGGGTAACCCTTGTTTCAGTGCTTCTACACTGAGGTTCTTTGTTTTTAACTTGTTTTTTTTTTTATTTGAGCCCCCACTACCCAAGCAAACAGGGCCTGCACAGGGGTGGAGGCTGAATCTCAACTGCTAAGTTAGATCAGAGATAAGTGGGTCAGTAGGCGCTGGCTGAGTGTCGAGGAAAAACTTGCATAGTCTGTTGCTACAAACTGATGTACTGAAGAAGGGATATGCCATTGCTAAAGGTTATCGCCTGCATTTTGAATAGAGATTGTGTGGTGAACTTGAGGTTTGGTGTCTGGTTCATCTGTTATCCCACAACCCCTTGATAGGTCAAGAGCTCAAGGAGTACATTTGCTAGACTTTGGTTGCCCCTAGAATCACAGTAACACCCTTAAGAGTACGGAGAGCCTGGGGCATGCTCCGTAGACTACTAAAGACAGGCATTTTAAACTTCTTTCTTTCAGTATTTTAGAGGGCCAAACAAATCAGTGTGATTGCTTAGTAACAAGGCCCTTGTTATTTGAGCTGTATCCTTGATTTGTTCAAACTGACCCTCTGAAATAATAATAAAAAAAATAATTTTAACAAGCATTTGTCAATGCCAAGAGTTTGCTGTTGCTATTGCTGTTGTACATGCCTCCCACATTTTTCTGTGTATATTCCTCTGCCTTGCATTTTAAGGGTGGACGTTACGGTTGGAAACCCTAACATCCCAGGCGTTTGTAAGTATTTTTGCTCCAAATTTTTAACATGGGCTTTCTGAGACCCCACCTTATGAACAGTAGCAGTATCATTTTGTTACTCAATCCCAAAAGGTGATTTCACACAGCAAGTGTGCCATTTGGTGCCACAGGTGTGAAAACACGTTTCGGGCAGGATGTGAAAAATGATAGCTGTACTGTTCATGAGGAGGTGTGAAAAAGTGGCAATATTGAAAATCTGTATAAAAGTATAAAAAAGTGGTGAAGTTATAAGTGTGTGTAGAAACTGTGCAATGAACGCTCGTAACACACTAATTTTTTGGAATGTTTTCACCAAATTTTCAACATGGCCTTTTTGGGACCTCCCGTCATAAACAGTGGAACTGTAGGTTTGTTAATCTGTCCTGAATGTTGATTTCACACAGCGACCGCACCATTCTGTGCCACAGATGCAAAAACACATTTTGGGAAGGATACAAAAAATGACAGCTGTACTGTTCATAAGGGTGTGTGAAAAAAAGGCAATGTTGTAAATCTGGAGTTAAAATCTTAACAATTGATAACGTTACAAGTGTGCGTAGAAACTGCGAATGGACACTCGTAACACAGTCATTGGGAGTTCTTTCACCAAATTTGCAACAAGGGCTATTTGAGACCCCACCTCATTAACAGTGGCACTGTTGTTTCATTAATTGGTTAAGCAGCCTCTGCACTGCATATATCTGTGGATAGGTCCTGTGATCTGTGGGGGTCCAGTGGTCATCATATGGCGTGGTTCAATGTGAGAACAGTGGAGGAGTCAAATCACACAAAAGCAAGGGTCCTGGATTTCAGACAGTTTGACTTTGTAAAACTGGGGGAATGTCTCAAAGAAGCTCTGGCAGGGGAAGAAGAAGGGGGAATGTAGAAAAGCAATGGGCTAACCTTAAGGGAGCCATAGCAGAGGAAACAAGCTTTTGTGTTAGGCAAGTAAACAAAACAAAGAGAAAGAAAAAAACACTATGGTTCTTAAAGGACATGACCGGGAAGGTAAGAGAGAAAAGGCTAGCTCTAAGCTAATTTATTTCTCTCCAGTAGTGCCACAACAAACAGTGCAAAACACAGCATTCAAGTGGAAAGTCAAGCTGTAGATGCCACAGCGCCTGCGGAGGACTTGGGGTGGGTGCAGATTTTTTGCAAATTGTTGCCTGCACTTTACTGGATCAAGACATCACCATCCTTGGAGTGGACCACAACAGACTTTTGCTTGAAGTTTAAAAAGTGTCCCTATAGTAATCTATGGAGAGTGTCCCTACATTGTATATACTCTTACATCACAAAAAATGTTAGAGCGGGGGCAGCGCAACCTGAAATATTTCAAAAAAACATAAAAATAATAATTTTTTATAAAAAAATGGAATTTCCAGTCAGCCAAGTGGCATGAAGGGCTGAGGCATCCAAGCTTTAACTTCTACCATGCCAGTGACCTGTGTTCTCACTGTGAGCAGGTGAAGAGGTCAGCTGGTGGGGGAGGCTTGAGTATCTGGAGAACAGGGAGGGATATGTGGCTGCCCTGCTGAATGACTGCCCCAGGTGAAGGCCTGAGGGTAGAATAAGATGGGTTGCCAACTGAAGGGTGGATACTGCGGGACTCCACAGCATGCATGCGCCTTCATGTACGCACACTGATATGTCATGCCCCAGTAATGGGGAGGAATCAGGAGAAAATGGAGGAAAACACCTTGTGGTGGCAGGATGAAGCTCAAACCCCCCCCCCCACAGGATCCACCCCAGTGGCTGGGCAGCTGATCCTGTAGCCAGGATAGCTCAAGGTAAAGTCCCAGGACAAGCTGGGTGACGGAGCTGGGGGGGAGCATTCTTGGTTCCATAAAAACAGTATAAAATGTTGTCCTTAAAAACAAAATAGTACAAAGGCCAGAAGAAATGAATAGGTTGATCTTCAGGTTTTCCTGGAGCAGCAAGAGAAATGTATTTAATGTTTTCCTCCTCAGTCAAAAATGCATTATTTATAATAAGAGAGAGAGGGAGAGGGAGAGGGAGGGTGAGAAGAGAGGGAGGGAGAGAGGGAGTGAGGGAGAGAAAGAGAGAGAGAGAGAAAAGCTGATTTGATACTTATTACTGGCCCAAAAGGTCATTTCCAATATGTAAGCTTTCTAGCCTTACAGTGCCATACAGTAATAATAATAATATTTTTATTTTTAAGGCGCTTTTCAAAAAACCAAGGAGCCATACAGCTTAAAATCAAGTAAACAGTAAACGAACAGTGCTTATTTTTTTTTCCCAAGGGGACTATCAAGATCAAAAACTCCATGCTGCTGTCCTGTGACATAATAACCTGGGAAATTCTGAAGGCAGCTCCGCCTTATGGGATGAACAAAGGCTGGGAAACATGCATAGATCTGTTCATATAGCAGTTCGATAAAGAGTGAGGGACTTCTCAAAAAACCAGTCCATGTCAACATGCTAGGCTAAGTAGTGAGAGGCTAGGTGTGCCGCATTGTGCCTGACACAGACCAGCAGCACATGCTGTTTGAATGGCAGTCTTAACACATTACTGGGAGAGAGGACTTACTTTCCACTTGGCTTGATCTCTTGCCCATTCTTAAACCATTTTATCTCATCATCAGGGTTTGCAATCTCCACCACCAGCTTGATTTTGTTCCCTTTATCCACCTGATATGCCGACTCCAACTTCGTCAAAAATGCTAAGAAGGCAAGAGAGTGCATTGTTTATTATCTATATCTTTATACCATCATCCACCCCTTTTCAGCTCTGCTGTTCCCTGCAGAAATTTAGTGTTATCCTGTTGCCAAAGTTGACTGGTGAATGAGCAGCACCAATTGTTATGAAATTCCACGTAAAAATCCCAGTTCAGTGTAAAACAATAACTTTCCCCTTAAAGGACTGTTAGTTTGGTTTGTTAATCAGGTAAGCTTACTTGAGTTTGGTTCCTTTTTAATAGCAACCTTGGTCTAAAACATACAGTATATAAACATAATGGCATAATTGCAACTATTTTAATGTAGCCTTCATGGACTTAAGCTTCCATTCCCAACTGACCGTTCTCAACAGCCCAGTCATGGCTTTGGTGTTGACACGAACCAGCTGGTGGGCCAGTATCCAGGTCTCCCCAAAATTTAATTTCAGGCCTGTCTTGGTGAGTGATACTGTAAAATACAATTAAAAAGGTTCCAGGCAAAACTTGTGTGTGTGTGTGTGTGAGTGTGTGTGATACATTTGACATGAAGGTACTAGCTACAGCCCTGGAAGAGCTTTCCTACACCATAACTCAAATTTTCAGTGTTTTTTCTGTGGTACTCTCAGTTCACAGTGAAATGAAAATCCACTCCTGTCACACCAGTATTCAAGAGCAGGGATCGCTCCTGCCTGTCAAACTACAGACTGATATCAAGCATCTCCCAGCCAACGCCCTTGAGAAAATTGTGCCTGACCAACTTATCACCTGCCTGGAAACTTATGATATCCAGTGCCCAGCAGTATGGATTTAGGAAACAGGATGACACCAGTACTGTGTTGATTGAGTATACTAACTACATTCATGAGGTACTTGACAGCGGTGGCAAGGTCAGGGCCATCTATATTGACCTGATGAAGCCTCTGACCATGTAAACACAAGTTACTGCTTAGCAAGCTTCATTGCTTGGGTCTGTTGCTGGACACTGTAGCCTGGTTCTAGAGCTACCTGTCTAACCACTCACAGCAAGTGAAGCTAGTGCTGTAACAACAGGAATGTTTGCATTGGAGTGAACCAAGTTTCTTTTCTAGTTTTCCTTTCCTAGTTTTCCTTTTTCTCAGCTGACTGTCAGATGCCTGTCAGTCCACCAAGGTACTACAGTATGCTAATGATTCAGTAATCTGTACTGAAAATTCTGCGACTGGCAGATTAACTTCTGATGTTCAATGCAATTTCAGATCTATTGACGACTGATTCTTTGACAGCAAATTGGTCTTCAACTACAAGAAAACTAAAACAATGCTCTTCACTGCCCACAACTAAAAAAGGTACCTCCCTCGACATCTTTAATGCCAAGGGCCTAAACCTAGAGCAGGTGGAAGTTTTTAAATACCTTGGGGTAATACATGCTGATACCCTATCCTTCACCCCTCATGCAGACAGACAACCTGGCACTGATGACTAACAGGAGACTGGAGACCTTGTATAGGAACTGCACTAACCTGACAGCAGAAGTCAGATGTCTAACTGGTTGCTGTTCTATACTGCCACTAATAGTTTACAGTCTCACTGTCTACTCAGCTGCAAGTGACTCCGTGCTAACCAGAATTCATGTGATCTATAACAAGACCTGTCGATTTGTGCTTTGGACTGACAAACATACCCACAGCTGCTTCTTGTACACATAAACAAACTAGTTCCACTACCAACAGCAGAATAAAGTATCAAACCTGCTTGCCCTTTAAACTTCCCGCTTTAAGAAACTGCTTCACCTATGTTGCTAACCACTACAATATGGCTGAATACTCCACTTCTTTGCTCCTGGTTCACTAAACCTCACCCTTTAATCTTTCCAACCCTGCACATTTCAAAATATGTCTTCAGTCAAGTGTGTCTTTAGAATGCTGTTCCAACTGCACATAACTCTGCTTGTAGCTTTTGCCTTATTTGGTAATTTGCTTTATTGCTTTGTTATTGTTATTAGGTTGCATCTCACTGTATGTTGCGTGACACTGTTTTTACTGTACCCTTATTGTATTATAATGTCCTTATTTATTTATTTGGATTTTGTTAACCTGGTAGATTCACTGACACTAAAAGTTCCTTTTTCTGGTTTGATCAGGAATTACTTAAATTCAACACTCATTTATAAATACAAGTAACAGTCCATGATAATAACTGTGACAGGAAGCACCTGCCACTCTTGAGGACTGACCCTTTCTTAAATCTTTTGTAGCATGGAAACATAGAATTTGATGGCAGATTAGGACCACTTGGCTCACCTAGTCTGCCCATTTCCCTACCTGATAGATAAACTGCAGATCCTAGTTAACCAACAGCCTACTTCCTCCTATCGCCACCAGAATTGCCTTCTCTCTGTCCGATGCATTTTTGAATTGCCCCGCTGTTTTTGACTCCATGACCTTCTCAGGAAGGCTATTCCATGCATCCACAACCCTCTCTGTGAAAAAATACTTCTTCACATTACCTCTGAGCCTTCCTCCCTCTATCTTCAAATTGTGCCCCCTTTGTTCTTTGCACATCTCTTTTTCTAAAAGATGCTACCCTCTTGGACTTTGTTGATTCCCCTGTGGTACTTAAAAGATTCTATCATGTCCCCCCTCTCCCTCCTTTCCTTGAGGGTATACATATTAAGCTCCTTTAGTCTTTCTTCGTATGTTGTCTGGTGCAGACCCTGTACCATTTTGGTTGCCCTCCTCTGGGTAGCCTCCATCCTGTCTATGCCTTTGTGGAGATAGGGTCTCCAGAATTGCATACAGCACTCCGGATTGGGTCTCACCAACTGTCTGTACAGAGGGATAACAACTTTTTGATTTCTACTGGTGATGCCTCTCCCTGTGTATCCCAGTATTTCCCCAGCCCTGCTTACTGCCTTCTCACATTGTTTGCCCATCTTGTCCAGCCAACAGTTCTTCTATTTCTTAGCCTAATCTATTCTTTACAATTTCTAGTCCATAAGGCTGGCCACCTATAGGCAGCCCCTTCCCTTTCTTGACTATGCTATTGGGTCCTTTTTGATTTTCCGGTATTCCATGTATAGGGTGACAGCAACTGAGTGTTTTCAAAAAGGGTGCCTCAATCACGGAGCCTGTGCACAGGGCTACCTGGCAAGATGGTGACCAGATACAGGGGGTAGGTGAATATAGTGATGGGATGTTATTATGTATACATGCGTGCGGTGGGAAGGAGCACACCATGTGATATGCAGAAGGGGAGGGAGGGTTTGTGGGGTGTAGTGCTGCGGAAGGCTGCTGAACTGGCTGTGTGGCATGGCGGGTAGGTGGCAGGCTGGGGTTGGGAGCGTGCCGAGTTCGGTTCTGGGCTTGATACTGTTTTTGCTTCGGGTTGGATTATTATATTTTTTCACAGTTTAGCACCCCCCCCATATGCACCCCCCTGAAGTTGAGAATTCTTTAGTAGGGGGGGGTGCATGGTCGTAACCCCGCATAACGAACAGATCAGCGCCTCTTGCAGTTTTCACTGAATGTACATCACAATTATTTTTTGGCGATGTACACTCACCCAAATGGCAGTCACTATTCTGTGATTGCTTTTATCACATGGAAACAATTTTCCTTTTCCTTCTCAGGTCCTCATACAGGGAGGTTATTGTGGTGACCTCTGAGCCAATGTAAAACAACAGGCTGGGTTCCTTGTTGTTGGATTTAGTATGCAATGGCACTATGTCATAAAATACATTGATGTACAGTATATACCTTATGTGTATGAAACTTGAAAATGTATAAAATACCATGGCACTAGGTGTTTTTGATAATGGTAAAAAGTTACTAGGGGATGTGTATTATAAAAATTAAATTAGTCATGTTATTTAAAATGCACATAAATTGCTGTAAACTGAATCAGTCTCAAATGTCATTGTGATTTGCATATATCACATGGTACGTTGCATTATGGAAGTATGTGTGATGTGTTTCTTTGAAACTTGGCTTTTTTGCTAATGCCTTTTGGGGTAACCCTTGCTTAAGTGCTTCTACACTGAGGTTCTTTGTCTTTAGCTTGTTTTTTATTTTATTTTTTTATTTGAGCCCCCACCACCCAAGTAAACAGGACTGCATAGGGGAGGCTGAATCTCAACTGAAAAGTTAGATCACAGATCAATGAGTCTGTAAGTACTGAAAAGTGCAGAAAAAGGACATGAATAATCTGTTGCTTCAAACTGATGTATTGAAGAAGGGATATGCCATTTCTGAAGCTTATCTTCAGTATTTTGAATAAACATCGCACAGAGATTTTGTGTTGAACTTGAAGTTCGGTGTCTGGTCCATCGGTTGTCCCACAACTCTTCCACAAACTTGGTGTCAGAAGTGCAATAACTTGCTGGAAGCATCTGGACTGGCTGAAGAGGGATGTTTTCTGGTGAATATTGCCCAAATATCCCAGATGGACCGATGCAACGGGAGTTGCCAGGGTAGAAACCTGGAGAAGAAAGTCGGTGGTGTTCTGACCAGAACCATGGCTGACAGATGGAGAGAAGCTGCTGCCTGGGCTGGACCTGGGAGTTCAGAGGAAGGCCAAGCTTGAAGACAATGAAGAGATGCAGAGAAATGAGGAACTACCATGGGGTCGAGGCAGACTGGAGAAACATAGAACATAGAAACATAGACTTTGCCAGCAGATAAGGACTGCTTGGCCCACCTAGTCGGCCCATTTTCCTACCTATTAGATAAGCTGCAGAACCTAGTTAACCAACAGCCAACTTCTCCCCCCCCAAAAAAATTGCCTTATGTCTGTCCCATGCATTCTTGAATTCCACCACTATTTTTGACCCCACGACCTCCTCAGGAAGGCCGTTCCATGCGTCCACCACCCTTTCTGTGAAAAAATGCTTCCTAACATTGCCCCTGAGCTATGCCCCCTCTGTCTTCAAATTGTGTCTCTTTGTTCTTGCACATCTCTTTTTTTGAAAGATGCTACCCTCTTGGACTTTGTTGATTCCCTGGAGGCACTTTAAAGTTTCAATCATGTCCCCCCTCTCCCTCCTTTCCTCAAGGGTATACATATTAAGCTCCTTTAGTCTCTCTCTCTCTTTGTATGGCTTTTGTCGCAGACCCTGCACCATTTTATTTGCCCTCCTCTGGACTGCCTCTATCCTGTCTATGTCCTTGCAGAGATGGGGTCTCCAGAACTGTACGCAGTACTCCAGATGGGTTCTCACCAAGTGTCTGTACAGAGGGATAACAGCTTCCTGTTTTCTACTGTTGATGCCTCTCCCTATACATCCCAGTATCCCTCCAGCCCTCCTTACTGCCTTCTCACATTGCTTGCTTACCTTTAGGTCATCTGATATGACTACACTCAGGTCCCTTTCCATTTTTGTTGTTGTTAATTCCTCCCCCCCCATTGTGTACTGTTCCCTTTGTTTTTTTTGTTTCCCATATACATTACGTTGCACTTATTTGTATTGACTCTAAGCTGCCACACTTTTGACCAATCCTCCAACCTTGACAAGTCAATTGTCATCCTTTCCACCCCTCCATGTGTATTAACTCTATTGTAGATCTTTGTGTTGTCTGCAAAGAGGCATACAGTACTTTTCCTTCCAGTCTCTCTGCAATATCATTTATAAAGACATTAAAAAGAACCGGACCCAGTATTGAACCCTGCAGTACCCCACTAGTAACCCCCCCTTTCTTCGGAGTGGACTCCATTTATTAATACCCTCTGTGTCCTGTTGTCCAGCCAATGTTTTACTCAGTCTACCACCCTGGGACCCACTCCCAGGCTGGCAAATTTGTTTATTAATCTTTTATGTGGGACTGTGTCATATGCCTTGCTAAAGTCTAGGTAGGTCATGTCCACAACCCCTCCCTAGTCTACTACTTTGGTCACCCAGTCAAAGAAATCTATTAGAGTTGTCTGACATGACCTTCCCGCTGTGAATCCATGCTGCCTTTGGTCCTGTGCCCCACTGGCCTCTAGGTATGCAACAATTCTTTCTTTCTTTCAGAAGTGATTCCATCATATTTCCTACCCCTGAGATCAAGCTAACAGGTCTGTAGTTTTCTGCCTCTGCTTTGCTCCCATTTTTGTGAAGGGGAATCATATCCGCCCTCCTCCAGTCCTTAGGTGCCACACCATCCTCCAATAATTTGTTAAAAAGGGTAGTCAGTGGTGTCACTAGTTCTCCCTTTAGTTTTTTTAGAATACTAGCATGAATCCCATCATGCCCCATTGCTTTGTCCACCTTCAGTTTTAGGAGTTCTTTCTAGCCCTTTCTTCTGTGAAAGGACTGGTATCGAACCCCCTATCAAGAGTGCTTCTACTGATTGGATTAGGTGCCTCTCCCTCCTCTTCTTTTGTGAATACTGAGCAGAAGTATTCATTCAGTATCCCTGCTTTTTCACTGTCCCTCTCTGCTCACCCACCCTCCCCTTTATTAAGCCTCATTATCCCTCCCTTGGTTTTTCTTCTCTCCCTAATGTACCTGTAAAAGGTTTTATCCACCTTCTTAACCAAGTTGGCAATCTTTTCCTCAGTTTGGGCCTGTGCTATTCTGACTGCCTTCCCCACTTCCTTCTGCTTTAACTGGTACCGTTCTCTGTCCTGTTCCTTCTGTATTTCTTTATACTTCCCGAATGCTATCTTTTTCTCCCGAACTTTCCCCGCCACCTCTTTTAAGAACCACAGTGCTTTTTTCTTTCATTTTGATTTATTTGCTTCACACAAAGGCTTGTTGCCTCTGTGATCACAGTTTTGATGTTTCCCCATTGTTTCTTCACCCCTTCTTCTTGTCTATTTGCCAGTGCTTTTCTGAGGCACTCTCCCATTTTGACAAAGTCAGTCCTCCTAAAGTCCAGTATCCTCACTTTTGTATGGCTTGACTCTGCAGCTGCGTTTATCGTGAACCACACTGTTTGGTGATCACTTGTTCCTAGATGGCTACCTACTTCTAGATATGAGAGCCTCTCTCTGTCTCCGTTTGAGAGTACTAGGTCTAAGATTGCTCCCTCCTGAGTGGGTTCCAACACTAGCTGTCTGAGGCATGCCCCCTTTAGGGCATCGAGAATGACTCTGCTCTTGGATGTGTTTGCAGTAAAGGTGCTCCAGTTAACATCTGGCATATTCAGGTCCCCCATCAACAATATCTTCCCTTTTTCTTGCATCCTAAGGATGCCTTTTATCATTTTCTTGTCCATTTCCTCCCCCAGAGATGGGAGTCTGTATACAACCCCCATGCAGATTGTGGTGCAATTTCCAGTCTTCAGGGTGGCCCACAGTGCCTCCTCTCCTCCCTGTTTAACCCTTTAGTTCTATTGCTTCTATTCCTTCCTTTGTGTAGAGAGCTACTCCTCCTCCTGTTCTACCCTCCCTGTCCCTCCTGTAGATTGTGTACCCTGGTATGTTGACATCCCAGTCATGGTTCTCTGTGTACCATGTTTCTGCGACTGCCACGATAACCAGGTGTCCCTCTTCCATCAAGGCTGCCAGTTCAGGGAGCTTGTTACCAAGACTCCCTCTTCAGTAGTTGGAGAGAGAGAGGAAGAGACTCTAGCTGGTGACTGTGTTTGTAAGTGTATTTGAGGTATTTTCTTAGCTGCCATTTCTGTGTGCTTGAAATTGTATTTGAGGTCTGTTCATAACTGCCACTTGGGGTGCTTTTCCGTTTAGTTTGGGCAGGATTGAGGGATTCTAGCTGACAGGTTTGTGACCGCGTGTTTAAAAGTTCCTGTCTGGCCTTTAAGTGCAGGCATCATATTACAAGGATTAGTGTAGTCTGAATGTGAGGTTTTAACTGCCATCTAAGTTTAGTCTTCAGTAGTTGGAGAGGGAGGAAGAGACTCTAGCTGGTGACTTGGTGACTGTGTTTGTAAGTATATTTGAGGTCTGTTCTTAACTGCCATTTGGGGTGCTTTTCCATTTAGTTTGGGCAGGAATGAGGGATTCTAGCAGACAGGTTTGTGAGGGGAGTGAGGTGTCACTACCAGAGGACTCCTTGACTGATTGTATTTTGAACACAGCCTGTGGTGTCCTGCATCCATACAGGAAGTAGCAAAGAGAGGAAGCATAATAAGTTCAAGTTCAAGTTTATTGGCAGGAAAAAAAAACCTCAGTTGAGCAGGCTCATTTACAAGGAGGTCCTGATTAACAACAGGGACATTACACAAGCATGTACAAAGTAATATGCATTAAACGCATGAATTATCCATGAGAAGAAAATAGGACAATATTATTTACATCATATATACATAGGCGCACTTATGCTAGGAGTTAGATAAATGGTTAGCACTGGGTAAAAAGATAGTACCTCATAAGGGAAGTAGAATTACAAGGCCAGCAAGGAAAGTAAAGAGTGCAGCACAGGCAGGGTGGGATAAGGTCAGAGAGAAGGGGGGACAGAGGATGGTAGGATGGAGGTAGGAGGGGGCAGACAACAAGGTGGAGGGGGTGGGAAAAAGGAATATAACAGGGTGGCTATGTTGGCTGGGGCAAGGGCACTATGGAGGTGGCAGGGAGAGGAGGTAGAGATAGAAGGTAAAGAAAGGATAGCTGTAGATAAGGGCAGGGACTGTTGAGTGTGACGACAGTATGGGATACAGACTAGGGGTAGATCGTGTGGTGATGATCGTGTAACATGGAGAGAGAGATAACAGAACACAACAGAATTAAAACATACATTTGATGATATCAAATAGCCATCTTAAGTAGGCAATTGATTGAGGAGGGAATCAGACATGATGGAAGTGGTGCAGTGCAGTGTTTGTGGAGCGGCGGTCTTCAGGGAGACATTTTGAAGGCTGCAGTGCTGCCCTATCTGCAGACACCTCTCTGGGCTGAGGGAGGAGGTTGCCTGTCTCTGAGCAGAGTTGTCTAAGCTGAAGGCGGCCTGCACCCCCCACCCAGAGACCACTGGGTCCACAACTTTTACCTCAAAAGATGCCAGGGAAAAGGAGTAATTGGACCACAGTGGGCCTGGGGTTATATACATCCCCCAACCAGTACCGCTTACGAACTCCTACACTGTTTTGGAGGAACGGGAAAGCTCCACTCAAGAACCCGAGGCTGCATCCAGATAGAATGGGAGGGTCCTCCAGGATGGAGCCCAAGGATAGGGAAGCAGGGAAACCCTGAAGGAAGGGGAAGCTTCTCCAAGTGGGGGACTCTATTGTCCGGGGAGTGGAGTTAGGGTCACCTAGCAGGGGAGAGAGGGAGGTCAAGTTCCTCCCAGGAAGTGCTGCATGGAGGGATGGGAAGTGGATCCATAGAATCACAACAGAAATAGCTAGGAGGGAGCAGCTGCATGGAGGGATGGGAAGTGGATCCATAGAATCACTATGGCAATAGCTAGGAGGGAGCAGCTGGATGTCATTGTCTACCTGGGGACCAATGACCTGGCCAGGAGAAGTGTGGAGTTAGCCAGAGTCCAGGGTGATTTCAGGAAGCTGGGGGGAACCTGAAACAGATAGCATGCCTCGTCTCATTCTCAGAGGTGCTACCTGTCCAGGGCACGGAGGGGAAGCTAGGGCACTCCACATCCATACCTTCAACTCCCGGTTGAAGGATTAGTGTGAAAAGGAGGGTTTTGGCTTCATAGGGGACTGGGGACTGACCTGGGCAGATGCAGGCTTATATAAGGAGGATGGTCTGCATCTGTCCGAGAAGGGGACCTTGGTCCTTTGAGAGAAGTTTAAATGCTTCAGCTGTGAGCATTTAAACTAGCCAAGGGAGTGGAGCCAGGATGCTTAGGAAAACCCCCCATGGGAACATGCAGGAACATAAGTTAACTATGGGAACAGCAAAATCAGGGAGGGACAGGCAGGTGAAGAATGTATAATGAGTGATATGGGGGGAGGCAGGAGCACATAGGAAAGGAAACTGGGGTGTGGGGAAGATGCTGGAGAGGGAGAACAATAGCAGAGGGAGGGCAGACTGTAAAACATGGAAGGTCATGCTAACGAATGCTTGTAGCCTAGGAAATAAGGTTCCAGACCTGGAGGCCTCTTTGGCAGATGCAGACCTTGACATAGCAGCAATAACAGAGACATGGTACTCTGCTAATCATAGCTGGGAAGTCAATGTATCAGGTTATACATTGTTCAGGAGGGACAGGGAGGGTAAAAAGGGTGAGGGAGTGGCCCTGTACATCAGAGATGGTATAAAGGCTACAGAAGTTCAAGGAAGACAGGGAGAGGACGAAGTAATGTGGGTCACCCTGGAGTCAGAGAATGGAACAGCAATATGCACTGGGGTGATCTACAGACCTTCAGCACAGAGGGAGGAAGTAGACAGGGAACTGGTGGAGAACATACATGACATGGCAGCTAAGGGTGAAATCCTACTACTGGGGGATTTCAATATGCTGGATGTGGATGGGGCCACCCAGATGGCTGTTTCAGCCAGAAGCACAGCCATCCTAGAATCCCTGCAGGGGGTTGGATTCAGGCAGCTGGTGCATGAGCCAACCAGGGACAAGTCAATTCTGGACCTGGTATGGTCCAATGGGTACAGAGTCAAAGAAATACAGGTGGAAGGCAGCTGGGGTCCAGTGACCACCACATGGTGTGGTTCAGCATGGAGACATGGACTCAATCAAGCCATACAATGGCAAGAGTACCAGATTTCAGAAGGGCGGATTTCACTTAAATGGATAAATGTATACAAGCAGTCCTGGGGAAGGGAGAGATAGTAGAGGGGGTGGAAAAACAATGGGAGCCATAGTGGATATAACAAACCAATGCGTTACAATAGTGGCCAAAGGGAAAAGAAGAAGGGAACCACTATGGTTCTCCAAAGAGGTGAGGGACAAAGTCAGGCTTGAAAGGCTGAGTTTCAGGAAATATAAGGGGAGCCAAAGGGAGAAAGACAGGGAGGTGTACCTTGAATGTCTAAGGGAAGCAGGGGAGGCTGTTAGGAGGGCGAGGGTGCAGACAGAAGAGAGCTTAGCACAGTCTGTAAACAAAGGGGATAAGGCATTTTATAGGTACATCAGTGAAAGAAGAAAAAATGGGTGGGGGATTGTGAGACACTAAGGGGAGAAGGGAGAGTATAAGGAGGGGGATCTGGATAAGGCCGAAATACTGAACAAATACTTCTGCTCGGTATTCACTAAGGAGGGGGCGGATCAAGGACCACAGTTGAGTTACAGAGGTAATGGGGGGGTGAGCACCAGTCCATTCACAGTGGAGAGTTCTGGAAAAACTCACAAAGCTGAAGGTGGATGAGGCCATGGGGCCAGATGGCATTCACCTGAGGATATTAAAGGAGCTGCGAAGGGAACTAGCAGCACCTCTGGTGGCCCTGTTCATGGAGTCACTCAACACGGGTGTCATTCCAGTGGACTGGAGGAGGGCACATGTAGTCCTATTGCACAAAAGCAGTAGTAGGGAGGAGACGGAGAACTACAGGCCAGACACCCTCACCTCAGTGGTGAGAAAGATCATGGAGACACTGCTGAAAGAAAGGATAGTGGCACATTTGGAATCCAGTGGTGCTCAGGATCTGAGGCAATATGGATTCACAGCAGGAAGGTCATGTCAAATGAATCTAATTGTTTTTTTGATTGGGTGACTAGGGAACTTAATCAGGGAGGGGCAGTTGACGTCACAAACCTGGATTTCAGCAAAGCCTTTGACACAGTCCCACATAGAAGGCTGATTAACAAGATGGGTAGTCTGGGCATGGGAGACAAGGAGGTGAACTGGGTTAGGAACTGGTTAACAGACAGGAGACAGAGGGTGGTGGTAAATGGGGTACAATCTGGGGAGAGGGGGGTGACCAGTGGGATCAGTACTAGGACCAGTCCTGTTCAATGTCTTCGTTAGTGACATTGCAGAGGGGCTGGAAGAAAAGGTCTGCCTGTTTGCAGATAACACCAAGATCTGCAACAGGGTGGATACTCCAGAAGGGGTGCAGAACATGAAGAGGGACCTGGAGAAGCATGAAAGATGGTTGGAGATGTGGCAACTGAGGTTCAATGTAAAGAAGTGCAAAATAATGCACCTGGGTAGAGGGAACCCTGGGAAAAGCTACAGGTTGGGGGTGGAGGAGCTGACTGTCACCAAAGAGGAAAGGTACCTAGTGGTTATCATCTCTGATGACCTTAAGGTATTAAAGCAGTGTACAAAGGTGGCAGGAAGGGCCAGTGGTATGCTGGAGTGCATAGGCAGGGGTAACACTAGCAGGAGGCGGGAGGTGGTGATGCCATTGTATAAAACATTGTTAAAGCCTCATCTGGAGTACTGCGTGCAGTTCTGGAGACCACACCTGCACAAGGACATAGATAAGGTGGAGACTATCCAGAGAAGGGCAACAAAGATGGTGCAGGGCTTACACCACAAAACATATGAGGGGAGAGACTAAGGGACCTCAATATGTGCTCACTGGAGGAGAAGATACAGCAGGGGAACATGAATGAAACTTTCAAGTACCTCAAGGGCATAAACAAGGTGCAGGCAGGGGAGCTTTTCCAATGTAGAAAAAGTACTAAAACAAGGGGGCACAATATGAAATTGGAAGGGGGTAGATTAAGAGGTAATGTGAGGAAGTGTTTCTACACAGAAAGGGTAGTCAACACATGGAATAGTCTGCCACAGGAGGTAGTGGCGGAAAGCACAGTGGAGGGGTTTACGCATGCTTGGGACAGGTATAAGGGAAGCCTGAGAGGGGAGGGACTGATGACAAGCCATTGATCACATAGGGTCAGTGGCCACACACAAGGTATAGGGCCTACAGGCAGACTGGATGGGCATAGCAGTTTTTATTTGCTGACAATTTCTATGTTTCTATGTTACAGGCATTGGTGCTCATTACCCTCCATTTTTTTGATGGCCTTACCCCTTTTTGCCCCATCCCCGTCCTTACTGCTTTTGCCTTTTTCTCCATTTACCCCTGCCCTTCTCCCTATCGACTTCTCTATCTTGGTGCTTACCTCACTAACTACTCTGATTTTTTTTGGGGGGGGGCTAGGATTTCCCTTCTCCTTTTCAGTGCTGCCCCTCTTGGCTAGTTTAAATGCTTGCCAATGAAGCATTTAAACCTATCACCTAGGATCCTGGTTCCCCTCCTGGACAGATGCAGACCATCGTGCCAGTATAGGCCTACAACCCTCCAGGTGGACCCCCAGTCACCAGTGAAGCCAAAACCCTGAGCTCCGCACCAGTTTTTCAACCACTGATTGAATCCCATGGTGCGGAGCACCCTAGCCTCACCCATACCATAGACAGGCAGCACCTCTGAGAAGGTTACCTTGCGTGCTACTTGTCTAAGGCAACTCCCCAACTCCACAAACTCCTCCTGCACTGCTCTGATCCTTTTCCCAGCCAGGTCATTTGTCCCAGGGTGGACAATGACATCCAGCTAGCTCTCCTGTGCAGCTGCTCTAGTGATCCTGAAGATTCGCTCCCTGTCCCTCCAATCCATGGCACCAGGCAGGCACCTTACCTCCCTCTCCCTCCCCCCCACAGTTCTACCCTCCTAACAGTGGAGTCCCCCACCAAGAGTTGGTTCCTTCCCATATGGGATTCCATGTCACCTTCCTGTGGGTATCCTTTGTGGAGGTTCCTAACATTCTCCTTGGTCTCCACTGCAGTTGCCTCCATAGAGGAACCACACTCTGCCAGAATGGTGTACGAATTGTGGAGAGGTACAACTGGAGGGATGTGTCTCTGTTTCACCACCCTCACCCTCCCTGAGCCCACTGTGGTCCAACCGCTCCTCTTTCTTGGCAACTTCTGAGGTAGCGGTGGTAGCCCTGGTGATCCCTGGGTGGGAGAGGAGGTCCCTGAATACTGGTCAACTCAGCTTGGAGATGAGCAACCTCCTCCCTCAGCCCAGAGAGGTGCCTGCAGATGGGACAATACTGCATTCTCCAGAACATCTCCGGGAAGACTGCCGCTCCACAGCCACTGCACTGCACCACTCCCATCATGTCTTATTTGTGGCCCCTCAGCTGTTGTTTTGTATGCTTACTCTTTCCTCTCTGTTTATTTATTTATTCATTTTGTTTTATATATTATTTTTTTTCTCCCTACTGTCCTACTGCCTCCGTGCCCTTAAAGCTCCTGCTTTTCCTGTTCTGGGACAGTAAGTTCCTGTATTCCTCAGTAGTCTCCTTCTAACTTGCTCAGAGTCTGACCTTCAGCAGCTAGGGGGAATGGAGAGCTACTTTTTTCCTTCTAGGATGGTGAGTCTTTTGTGCCTCTGTGATCACTCCCTTTCTTCTCCCAACAGGAAGTTCCTGTCGTCAATCAAATCCTGTGCCTATACAAGTAGAACTGGTTAGGGGTGGGGGGAAGGAGGGAGGGATATATAGTTCCAGTAGAGTAGTAAAGTTCTGACAGCACCTCCTTCCTCTTGCTGTTCTCTGCCAAAAGCTATTTAGGGTAGTTTAAATTCAAACACCTGGCGTCCTGCTGTCTAAGCCACTCTCCCAATTCACAGTTCCCCTTCTTCACCTAGCTAACTGCACAGATAACAGTTCCTTTCACCCAGCTCAGACAAACACACTAATTCTGGGTGCGAAGAAAACACCCAGGAGGTGGAGACCCTGATGAGGATGATCCACTGGCTGAGTGGGCAATGGCTGGAGGCAGACCAGCTACGCAGAGGGGCAGAACACCAGTGCCAGGTGCTCGAGAGGTCCCTGCCAGAGAGTTTGGATAATGAATTAGAGGAGGATTTTTCATGGGTTCAGCTGGAGGAGGAGGACCCCCTGATTGAGCAGGATACTCCTTTGTTGCCTGTGTTCCCAGGTTGTTACCTGTGGGAGGTTGGAGATACAAGTATGGAATTTGAATGTGAGAGCCCAGGTAAGACATTGCCTAGTGATATTGTGCTGGGGTTGATCTAAGCAAACAAGAAGAAGCCTATGAGGCTGAAGGGACTTTTTTGTGTATTGATGCAGCTAAATCTATTAACAGTGTTGACTGGGGTATACTGCAGGCTAAAAATGCTAATGTTACCAAACTGTTGCAGTATGTTAATGCCAAGAAGGGAATGCAGATTCATGGTGGTGTGGGGGAAAAACAATGTTGGTGGTACGAAATGAAGAAAGGTTTTCTGTACCATGAAGCCCAAACCCTGTACAAAAAGTGTGGATGCCCAGGTAGTGGTGCCTGAGGCCTACAGACAACAAGTGATGGAGGCTGCTCACCTTAGTCCCTGTGGGCATCTGAGCCATGGTGGGGTATTATCTCGATTAACCCCATATTATTATTACTGGCCTGGTATGTACAGACAGGTGTCGGCCTATATTAGGACCTGTTCAGTGTGCAACCAGATAGAGGTACCTGCTGGGGACAGCAGAGGAACTAGTACTCAGTGTGTGGAAAAGTGTTCCAAAGGGTAGAGGTCATTAAAGAAAAAAAAATGGCACCCTTGGAAAAAGGAAAAACTCTCACACAGGTCACAAAGTACTAGATGGTAACAGATGGCTGAAAACTGCACAATGATTAAAAGGATTTTTATTAAGACACCCCAGAGTTTAAAAAGTTTAGGAACCTGCTGTTTAACACTGCAGGGCATTCAGCATGGGAGGTTCCTTGGCTTCCTGTGGGTTTCTGTATCCGGGGATAAGATGACCAAGAATTTGGAGTCATAGGTTATAAAAGGTTGAAATAGGTGTGTAGACACTGCTATTGCTTCTTCTATATTTCCGCAGACACTTTGTGTAAGACAGAGGGATCAAATTGGTTGCAGGCACAAGGCTTAATGTGGCTCTACAATGGTTCCTTCCTGTAGGCCAAAATGTAGTGTGTTTGGTCAGGGGGCCGACCTGATGGTGAAGAAAGATGTACCCAGGGACAGACAAGTAGTCTGAGGTAGCACATGTATTTTATTTAATTATTTTTTGTGGAAAACCTACAAAGGAGGAGGTGGGTGGAAAATGGATAGGAACCTGTACTGGGGTAACACCTACAGTGTTTACGCTCAGGTGTCTGCATCTAGCAGCAAGTGAAATGAATGAATCAAAAGACATAGTGGGTTTATATAGAGGGGTTAAACCTAGGACTTGACCCCTACTTAAAACCGACATGTCTGGTGGGGTTGGAGCAGGTAGTTACTCACCCCTAAAGAAAGTCTTTCTATGGTACTAGACTTCACAGCTGTTCAGATTTTCGGTTAAGAAATATGACAGACTTTCCTAAAAAGAAATGGGAAGGTACGTTAGTCTCTGTTGAGAAATGTTAATGCCTCAGGCAGGCGTCATTTAGAATTAAGCCAGAGTCGCATTAGCGACCTCCCACGAAAACTTATGCGACCCTATGACAGGGCTTCAGGCCCCCCTGTCCTGCCTGCTGGGCTGGCTCGAGTTTCCATCAAGCTTCAGACAGGGTCGGGAGCCCGACAGTCTGCTGGCTGCTGTCCTGTGCTGATAAACGATAAAATAGCATCAGCACAGGCTGCACAGCACAGACTAGTAATCAGGAGGGAGGGACGGATGGCGCCAACTGTCTGCAGCTTAGTTTGCACCCAGGTGCCACTTACTTTGGTGCTGGGCTGGGGCTGCTGCTGCGATTGGCTGGGAGGGACACTGGAGAGGATGGGATTGGCTTAGGCGAGAGTGCGTTGCTTGGCGCATGCGTGGGGAATGATCGGTGAGGATTTTGGCGGGTCTCAGGTGCAGTAGGCAAGTGGAGTTGGACGGACAGATATTTTACTGTGGGACTTAGTCAGTTGGCCTAGGGCAGCCAGGCAGCCAGCAGTAAAAGTGTATCGCGTCACGGGTACTAGTCAGACTAGTGGTCTGTGAAGCGAGAAGGGAGGCGGCGGGAGGATAAGCAGCGTCTTGAGAGAGAGATGACAGAGCTGGAGCAGCTGATCCAGGTGTCGGGCGACGATCCGATTATCCAATCCTCCATTTGGCAGGCGCGGGGCGGCGGGCAGCTGGGGCAGGCAAGTACTGTCGTGCGCGGACAACAACTGCACAGTGCAAGCAAGTGGGACAGGACACACTCACACAGACTAGTTGTGTGGCAAAGTCGGCAGCAGTGTTCTGTGTCTACTGGGGAGACTGGAGAAAGCCTTCGTTTGTCCAGGACAGGTGAGGTGACTGGTCAGGACTGGGTTGGGAGTAGGACTGGAGTCAGAGTCAGTCAGCTAGTCGGAGGGAGACCTGACCACCAGGCACTCCAGTGCTGCAGCTGCAGGGTGACGCTGGGGTCTACTGGGGAGAGAGAAATAGGGTGAGTGGGGTCACGGGCCAGGCAGGCGGTAGATTGAGCACTCTGCGAGGCAGTCAGACTGGATGAAGGGTAAGGTACTTTAAAGAGAGGCCTTCCTCATAAGTACTGTGCTGACTTTTGTCCTCTCTTATTGTTGAGGCCTGACGGTCCTGAAGTCCCCATCCTTTGCCCTTGCCCACTGACCTGATCACCACACTTGCACACACATGGGAGGTGCTAAGGATTTAGGCATCTGGCAGGTGAGGTGAGACAGTGGAGGGCAAGCCAGCAGTTTTCTTCTGTTGGAGCTGGAGTGAGCCACGGAGCAGCGGCGAGGGGCTAGCTGCAGCTGCAGAGGAGTTGAGCATCCGTCAGCACAGCCAGCCAGCATCGCCCAGCAAAGGTGGTAAGGTAAGTAGCAGGCTAGGACATTTTTTTTTCTCACTTGTGTTTGTTCGGACTGAGCTGTGGAATGATTTGGGGCCCATAACCTGAACCTTCTTAGTGGTACAATGCTGCTCCAGGCAGGGTATAGATGTAGCCAGACAATATGATGAAAGCTGGTGCATGGAGACAGTTGACAACAGGGCTATTCTTTCACAAGAGTTGGCACTGTGACGATGGATTACTGCCGAGAGTCTCGGCGGTGAAGCTGCCACTGTTGTCAACTGTTCCCCATGCACCTTTGTTTATAGTGTATGGTGGAACGTGTTTTTGGGGAAAAAATCATTACAGCATGTTTCAAGCTCCAAAACAGTTTTACTGTGTTACTAGAAGGAAAAAGACTTTACATTTTGAGCGTTTTATCGCTAAACATTAGTACTGCATGCGCTTACTGCTTTAGCTATGTGTCCTGTCTATGGAGGAGCCCTTAGCCCTAACTGTCAAATGTTGCTCAAGGACACAGTGTAGCTTCACAGTGCAGTGAAAAAATTGTTCTGCTGCACTGCAAACCTCACTAATTAATGTGACTACAAGGTTTCTAAACAACGATGGTTCGGTGGAGAGCGATGTTCCACCATACACTATATACATATCGTACACATCCATCAGGACTGTGTGTGTCCCTGTATGCTTTGTGCTACAATCAATACGACATTTGTACTCCTGTTACTGGTTGCTGCCCCCCACCATGCATGGGTATATGCAGATGTCATGCATTGTTCCTTGGGAAGCCAATATACCAACCCAGACCCTGTAAAGCTGTATAGTCCCAGGGCTGCAAAGACAGTAGTTAGTGGCCAATCCTTCTGGTGCTGACTATATAAACATACAGAGAGGTCTGCTAGTTCTGTGTTGTGTCCATGGACTAGGAAGCTGTTCAGGGCCTATATACTGCCCCCTTCAATACTGTACACCATGGTGTACTTGGAGTATGCTGCCTACACCATGGCTCCAGGATAGTAGTCCATAATGAAACATCTTAACATTTGCGTCCCTACTCCTTTCTGCCCAGTTTTACATCTGGGGAGATTTAAAAACATAAGGAGACAATTGACCTGCTCAAGGGTTCCTCCAATAGATGTGTCAAGATTGTAGTGGGATTGAACCTGAAGTTTTTTGTGCTTCTCTAACACAGGGACAACAGTCAGTTTTCCTGCTTCAGCTAAATCTGCCTAAATGATAACAAATGAGCAAGCAGGACAACTAAGCTTTAGGTGTGTGTGTGTGTGTGTGTGTGTGTGTGTCTGCTGAGCTGGGCTCTGAACATTTGGCAGCAGCAGTGCAACAGCTACTCAGTGTAATTGTCACTGTGAAAAGAAATGCAGACACACTTACCTCTTTTATTTGTAACTGTACACTGCTTCTACAAAAAGTCCCATGATGTCATGATGCTTTCAGATGTTAGCAGCTGTGTTTGGACATGAGAGAAGCCTTTTGTTGTACTGAGCACAGCCACGTTCAACACTTAACCAATAAGGCATGACCGGGGTTATGTTAATGGTCTGTTAATCACCCTCTAGGGCGCATAATGTGGCATGAGGTACTGCCAGTGCCACATGCCCCTAGAGAGCGATAACCCTGGTGTCTTATTGCTGTTATAATAAAACTGTTTTTTAAACAGTGTTAAACCTTGTTAAATATATGGGTAAGTTGCATAAGTATGTTAATTAATAATTTATCCTCAGTGTAATGGGCATACTGGAGGATTTACCACAGCTAGATTCGCCTCGTGACCGAACCACACCAGTCGTTTAAGTCCTCCAGTATACCCTCACCTGGGGATAAATTTATATTATACTGGCAAATGTAGTTTTATTTAATTTTTTAGATATGTTGTAAGTAACTGAAGTTTGTGCGGTTGGAAGGAAGATGCAATTTTTTTTGTAATATTTACCACGGTGTTTTAGCTAAGCGCGACAGGACAAATGGTTTCTATCAAAATGAAAGCGACCGGATTGGCATGATATAAGATTGGCTGGTACTTTTTCCAGTGGGTACACTGGAGGATTTACCACATTGGAAAGGTACCAGCCAACCAATCAGGTTGCAAGATTTGGCTCATTCGATTTACTCACATCGTGTAATAAGCAATATCCTCCAGGGTGTGGGTATACTGGTGGATTGAGTTACCCAGCTGTGTGGTTCAGTCACGAGGTGCAGCTGAAAGTGACTTCAACCACACCAGAAGAGGTAAATCCACTGGTATACCCACTCCTGAGGGGTATATTGCTATTATGCATTGACTTACATTTTGGTTGACTAAAAATATAGAAATACTTTTTTTTCTCTTTTAATCATCATTTTTGTTATTTTATTGCTCCACCAAGCGAAATAGTTCCTTGTTGCTAGGCAGAGTTAAATTAGTTGGCGATCCCCGCCCTGTTTTTCTTTATCTCATTTGTCGAAGCTCAGCACTGAATTGTGTGTGTGTGTGTGTGTGTGGGGGTTTGTGTTTCTTCTTTTTTTTTTTACTGTGAGGCTGTGAGCATTAAGATTTGCAGTTTGATTTGTTGTTTTTTCGTGCATCTTGTTTGGATTGTGGCAGTCGGAGTGATTTTTTTGCGAGGGTTCCTGCTGCAGCTGACTGGAGGCTGGCACCTTTCCAGTGGGTACACTGGAGGATTTCATAACGCTGAAAGGTGCCAGCCAGCCAATCAAAATGCAGGACTGTGTGAATTTTTGTGCCTATTGTATAATAAAGATTAATATAAGGCTGTTAGAAAGTTTACAGCCAATCAGAAAGCTAATTTCTCAGACCATTGTTATAATTTTATTTAATAAAACTGAGGAATTAGCTTAATGGTGCTTCATGTACACTTATCACATTACCTGAACTATATTCTGAAAATGAAATTTCTTCAGAGTGATGCTGTAGGCAGGCAGGCAGCATTGGTGCCCCCAAAAAAAAATACCCACTAAAAGAAGAAAAATCTCACTGGTAAAGAGGTTGAGAAACTGATGCGTTATGACTCACTGGGAGACAGTCAGTGGCCCAGTGGTTAGAGCACAGAAATGTGATCCTGAGACCTGGTTTGAATCCTGGAACTGACACTTGCTGTGTGACCCTGAAGCGAGTAAGTTAACTTCCTCTGCTTAGTGGTCTCTCACTGTTTTTCTGTGTGCTCTCTCAATCTCCCTGAGTCCCTGTGTGCTGAAAGTGGCAGCAACGTTATAACATGAAAGGCACTATTTAAAACCCAGTGGGTCCAAACAAACTACAGTTTTGAGCTGTGTTCAAACAAATTGGATGCTGGTAGTTTGTAACCACTCTGTGCTGACCATTTATTAATAAGACACTGATGTGTAGAAATGTCTTGATAGAGTGGACTGAGACTAAATTTATTAAAAATGCAGTTTTTTTTTTTCTAGATAAGAATTTCAGGTGCCAACAATACTCCAAATACTGCTGTCAATTTACTCACCAGTTTTAAAACGTAGTGAGTAAAACAAAAGTGGGATGCATACAAGTGTAAATCTGGCAAAAAAATGTTACTTTTGAATCACCAGTTATGTTATGTTATGTTATGTTATGAAGCACTATTCTTTGGCGTGTGGAGGAGTATTTACAAATGTTGGGTGAGTACAGGTACTCATTTAAAAAACTTTCTGAAGCGTAGTTCCTAAAATGAGGTGAGTGTAAAAGACTGGCACACACCTTATCTGGAGCCGTGGTCACGACTGTGTGGGTAAAAAATGCCATCTGTGACATCATGACTATAGATAAATGTATTTATTCAGTGGCTCTGCAGATCTATTACACAGTGGTGAGAATATATGCATTTATCCAATGGTTTGACCACTCACCCTATTGCATAAATATAAATACATATTTTATTTAAAAACATCTGAGGTTGAAGGTATTGTACAGTTGACAAGGACTGAAAGTCAAAACAAACCACACAGACCAGTCCGATACCATCTTACATCAACATCTTTAAACATAACCCCTTCTCCACTGGTTACAATAAGTACTTCCAAACTGGTCACAATTAATCTACCAAGGGCAATTGGAAACATTAAGGTTTTAAGAGACTTAAAGCAGCTTAAAGACGTGGCCAGGGCTCCAGATAAGGTCTGTACCAGCTTATTTTACTCACCTGTCCTCATTTGAGGAAATACTTCAGAAATTTTTAATGCGTACAGTACTCACCCAACATTTGTACATACTCCACATGCCAAAGAATAGTGCTTCAAATCATAACATAACTGGTGATTCAAAAGTAACATTTTGACAGATTTACAACACTTGTATGCATCCCACTTTTGTTTCATTACAGAAATGTTTTTAGTCCTTGCATTCATAAGATTATTTTAAAATTCAGAATTATAATAGACCTTTTTAGGTTCATAGGTACAGTTAAATGTAAAATTTACACCCATATGTTAGTTTTTAATTCCCTGATGTCATCACTGTTTGCAGATTTCGTCACGCACACTGGTGATTTCTTTAGACTGTGTGCACATTTGAATTCATAGCTGTTTTTCAGGGGTTTCAAAACTGATATCTGATTTGCTAATCACTGGGCATAGCTGCTGGCAGGCTGTACATTGCTAAATTTCTTCTTTAGTAGCCTTTACTGATTGAAATTTCTTTGAAGTTGGCTGCTAAATAAGTATTACTGAAATGTCTCTGTCTAAGAAGAAGGCAACCAGTGATCCAAAGCAACCATCGGTGCTTCAGTTATTTGCTAAGAAAAGAATTACAGCAGATACTGCACATGCTGAACATACAGTGAAGAAATCAAGACCTGAAGATAGTGTTCTGTCAGCTGGCATGCATGAATCTGATAGTAGTAGTATAGTTTCAGAGCCTAGTTCTGCTGCTACAGGCCCATTACTTGTTGCTGCCCTCACCCTCTGATGCATGTGAAAGCACATCCTCCGATGCATGTGAAAGCACGCCATTGCCATCTAGTGAAGGCCACTCATTTTCAATGGGTGAGTGTGTTGATCATTTATACTGTGCCAAGTGACATATCTGCTAGTCCTTACAAGCTCCAGTTCAGCCGAAGTGTGTTTTCCCTGTGACAAAATCACGTAAATTTAATGGTGATTACAAAACTCATAAGTGGGTAGAATATTCAGTACAGAGAGATGCTGTATACTGTTTTGCATGCAGGCATTTTACTAGCACTGTACTGCACCTGGAGGTGGAGGTCGTGAACGTGGAAACGTTCCTTTTGTCGATATTGGTTTTTGTAAATGGGAAAAAATTGGTCGTGCCTTCAGAAAGCACAGCGAGTCTGAGAAACACAAAGCATCTGTTGTAGCATGGTGTGAATTTAACCGTATACAGTCTTCATCAGGACACCAGTCAGTTGTGAGACGGCTTGAAAAAAATAGGGACATTGAAATTGAAGAAAACAGACGCCATGTTGAATTACTACTACATGCAGTGTGTTACCTAGGACGGCAAGGTCTTGCCTTCAGAGGTGGCGATGAGTCGACAAATTCCGATAACAAAGGCAATTTTATTGAGTTTCTGGAAACATTATCTGCACATGACTCAAAATTAAAAGAAAAAATGTCTAGGAGATACGGTCATTATACCTCTCCAGAGTATCAAAATGATTTGATTAACATAGTTGCAACATTAATACGAGAGAAAATTGTAAGTAAAGTCACAAAATATTTCTCTGTTTTAGTCGATGAAACTAAGGATGTATCACGCAAAGAGCAGCTCAGCTTTGTAATCCGTTTGTTGACGGAGATGGTAATATCTGTAAAACCACTTGGCTGCTACCACATGGATAAACTGGATGCTGGTAGTTTGGCTGGTGCAATCAATCAGGCAGTATGTCAGGCTGGACTGCAGTGGAAGCACTGTGTACACAGTGCTATGATGGAGCCTCTGTGATGAGTGGGTGCTTCAGTGGCGTACAAGCAAGAATAAGAGATTGCTCCTCAAGCTGTTTATATTCATTGTCATGCACACAGACTGAATCTTGTCTTGGTGCAAACAATCAATAATATATCAGAAGTGAAAGAATTTTCAGCATCTTACAGGCTGTATATGTATTTATTTCTCAGAGTTCACCAAGACATGAGTTGTTTGTTAAAGCTCAGAAAGAAGAAGGTCTGCAAGTTCTGGAACTGGAACGACTGTGTGGTACACGGTGGTTTTACTGGTACAACTGTGTCAAGAAATTTCAGTTTGCGTCTAGAGTCCATTATTATAACACTTCATGCTATTCAGTCACAAAACACTGACAAAGAGGCAAGTAGTGAAGCAAAAGGTCATCTGTTTAAAATTCAGAACTTCACCTTTGTAGTAACACTGTACAGCCTAGAAACAATTTTAAGGAAGATACAATCGTGTCTGAGGAACTTCAGAGAAAAGATCTGGATTTGCCAAGTGCTTGTAATCTTGTCCAGTCTTCGAAAAGTGAGCTCTTGTCTCTACGTAATGATTCACAGTGGCAGAAGATTTACAAGGAGGCACAACAAAGTCGCTGATCACTGTGGCATTGATTATGATGTGGAAGCCACTCAGCACAGGAAGGCCACTGCGCAAACATCAGTTGAGCCGAAGCTGACAGAATTTTTGTTTCATCCACTTTGGGAAGCGGACTGCAAATATAGAAATTCAGGACATTTCTGCAAGATCTAACAGTGATAGGCTTAAACAGGAAATATACCTGGCCTGCATTGACAGGTTTGTTACTGAACTTGATTCACGCTTCACAAGTAATGTGGACCTCTTAAAAGCTGTTGCTGCTCTCAACCCAAAGGATGACAGTTTTCTGAATTACTCTGTTTTAAAGGTCCTAGCAGAATCTTACCCAGGAGCAAATATAGACATAATTGTGTTAGAGTCACAGCTGGAATCAGCAAAGGCATACCTACAGAACAAAAATATGCAAAGTATTCATTGTGTCAGACAACAGTTGCAATGCCTTTGTAATGCATTTTCAGAAGTCCTGGAAATTTTGAACCTGGTGCTGGCACTCCTGTGACCACAGCTTCAAATGAACGTTTTTTCTCATGCATGAAAAGAGTGAAAACTTACTTAAGAAACAGTTGTGGTGACAGACGACTCAGTGACTTAATGATGATGGCATGTGAGCCACTGGAGGTGAAGCAGCTAGACCTGTCAGTAGCAATAGACAGATTTGCTCAGATGCGTTCAAGAAGATACCCATTACTGAAGTAACTTTACTATCTACAGTCAGCCATCAGTCATGTGTGCTGCCAGTGTCTCCAGTCAGCCACCAGTCCTGTGTGCCAGTTCTGTCCCAGTCAGCTCAGCAACGAGTCCTGTTTGCAACTTGTGCCTCCAGTCAGCAACCAGTCCAGTATGCCAGCAGTGTTGCCACCAGTCAGCCAACCAGCAGTCCCATCTGCCAGTAGTGTCTCCAGTCAGCCAGCAGTCAGTGTGCCAGTTCTGTCCCAGTCAGCTCAGCAACGAGTCCCGTTTGCAACTTGTGCCTCCAGTCAGCAACCAGTCCAGTATGCCAGCAGTGTTGCCACCAGTCAGCCAACCAGCAGTCCCATCTGCCAGTAGTGTCTCCAGTCAGCCAGCAGTCAGTGTGCCAGTTCTGTTCCAGTCAGCTCAGCAACGAGTCCCGTTTGCAACCTCAGCTTCCAGTCAGCAACCAGTCCAGTATGCCAGCAGTGTTACCACCAGTCAGCCAACCAGCAGTCCCATCTGCCAGTAGTGTCTCCAGTCAGCCAGCAGTCAGTGTGCCAGTTCTGTCCCAGTCAGCTCAGCAACGAGTCCCGTTTGCAACTTGTGTCTCCAGTCAGCAACCAGTCCAGTATGCCAGCAGTGTTGCCACCAGTCAGCCAACCAGCAGTCCCATCTGCCAGTAGTGTCTCCAGTCAGCCAGCAGTCAGTGTGCCAGTTCTGTCCCAGTCAGCTCAGCAACGAGTCCCGTTTGCAACTTGTGCCTCCAGTCAGCAACCAGTCCAGTATGCCAGCAGTGTTGCCACCAGTCAGCCAACCAGCAGTCCCATCTGCCAGTAGTGTCTCCAGTCAGCCAGCAGTCAGTGTGCCAGTTCTGTCCCAGTCAGCTCAGCAACGAGTCCCGTTTGCAACTTGTGCCTCCAGTCAGCAACCTGTCCAGTATGCCAGCAGTGTTGCCACCAGTCAGCCAACCAGCAGTCCCATCTGCCAATAGTGTCTCCAGTCAGCCAGCAGTCAGTGTGCCAGTTCTGTCCCAGTCAGCTCAGCAACGAGTCCCGTTTGCAACTTGTGCCTCCAGTCAGCAACCAGTCCAGTATGCCAGCAGTGTTACCACCAGTCAGCCAACCAGCAGTCCCATCTGCCAGTAGTGTCTCCAGTCAGCCAGCAGTCAGTGTGCCAGTTCTGTCCCAGTCAGCTCAGCAACGAGTCCCGTTTGCAACTTGTGCCTCCAGTCAGCAACCAGTCCAGTATGCCAGCAGTGTTGCCACCAGTCAGCGAACCAGCAGTCCCATCTGCCAGTAGTGTCTCCAGTCAGCCAGCAGTCAGTGTGCCAGTTCTGTCCCAGTCAGCTCAGCAACGAGTCCCGTTTGCAACTTGTGCCTCCAGTCAGCAACCAGTCCAGTATGCCAGCAGTGTTGCCACCAGTCAGCCAACCAGCAGTCCCATCTGCCAGTAGTGTCTCCAGTCAGCCAGCAGTCAGTGTGCCAGTTCTGTCCCAGTCAGCTCAGTAACGAGTCCCATTTGCAACTTGTGCCTCCAGTCAGCCAGCATTTTCTCCAGTCAGATACCAGTCCAGTGTGCTAGCAGTGTCTCCAATCAGCCAGCAGTGTGCCAGCAGTCTCAACTCAGATACCAGTCCAGTCAGCCAGCAATTCATTGTGCTAGCAGAGTCTGCAGTCAGATATCCGTGTGCCAGCAGTGTCACCAGTCAGCCAGCAGTCCAGTGTACCAGCAGCCAGTGTCTCCAGTCAGCTTAGCTACCAGTCCAGAGACAGTTTGCCAGTTTTGTCTCCAGTCAGCTACCAGTCCAGTTTGCCAGCAGTGTCCCCGACTAGTCAGCAGTCTAGTGTGCCAGCAGTCACCTACCATCCCAATCTCAGTGTGCTAGCAGTGTCTCCAGCCTCCAGGCAGGTAATAACACTCCTATGTCCTTTGCTTTACCACTTTCATGGGTGTTTGGGAGGGAGTTTATGCTCTTTTAAATTATTGTAAGAGGGAGTAGTAGCCTTGGTGTGGAGAGTTAGAGTACTTTCATTTGCTTTGCTGCAGTAATTGGAAGTCTGGAAGACTTTCTTTTGTGTAACCCTGGGACTCAGTTCTTTTTCCTTTTATTACAGTTTTTCTTTACAGGTTTTTTTGGTGTACAATTTTACTAGGATCTTTTCTTTTCTTTTATTTTTTTCTTTACAGTTTTTTGGTCGGTGAGTTTTAATTGTTTTTTTCCTTTTATCTTTTTCTTTACAGGTTTTTGGTGTGATTTTTTTTTTTCATCAGTTCATTTTCCTTTTATTACGTCTTTTACAAGTTTCATTGTGTCATTTCTTTTACTAAGCTCTTGTTTCAACAGAGAAGAAGTAAAGTTCTCCCCATGGTTCAGGTTCAGAGTATGCTTTCATAACAGTATTATTTCTCTCATGTTTGATGTGTGTTTTTATGTACTGTAAGGTATTGGTTTAGAGACGGCTCTTATTTTTAGCAATGTGTGCCTTAGCTTGTATAGTACCAGTCATTTGACATGAACAGTATGGTAATATTTTTTTTGGAAACAGTATGGTAATATACAGAGGATAATGCCTGATGTACAGGTGATAACCATGGTATAATCACTTCAGGTGGTGTCTAGGGCATCAGTAAACCTAGAATGACAGCTTGAGAGGTTTACAATTGCCCTAGCAACCACGTAGAGAGGATTACACCCTGGTTATCACCTGTACATCATGCATTGTCATTTATAGTGTATGGGACTCGACATGAGAAGTCCCCCAACATAAGTAATTTAGCCTTACCTTATTAATGGATCTGCACTACACCCACATGATTGTTTAGGAAAACAATTTATTAGGATACACGGACTGAATGACAGTGGGCCAAAATAGCACCAGAGCTAAAGTCTCTATCAGACATAGTGATTGCTAGACAATAAACTGTGACAATTGGAATGTTATTTGACTACTGTACTGAGACTAACCATCACATTCTAGGTATGTAGAATACTGAATAACACTGGCATTCCATTTTGTAAACCCACTGCTATGACATAGAGATAGGTTTATAAGGTTCTGACATCACAACAGTGGGATTACAAGGTTGTAATCTGTTTGATTTCAATGGGTAATAAGGGCTAGCTATGCATTAATATTGTTTAATATTTGTACAGTTGAGGAATGGGACTTTCACTATACTGATGATTCCATAATTTGATGAAAACTAGCTATTTAGTTGAATCAACATCTGTAATGGCCCATTTCAGATTTATACTCAGACTTTACTATCCAATTCATACCCATTTTTATTTTAAATTACTTGGTAACTAGCTCTATGTCACATTGACAAATCCACCCTCTCTGGCTCCGCCCACACCGTGGCCCCACCCCACCGTGGCTCCACCCACATCATGCCCACCCCACCTTGCTACCCTATGATTTTGCTGAAATGACGCCCCTGGCCTCAGGGTAAAGAATGATGATATCCTTTGTTTACAATAGAATGTTTATCGTTAATAGGTGTAACCCTCCCCCCCCAAAGTGTGGGGCTTACCTGTTGCTGCCTTGTGGGACTCCCTGATGCTTTTGCCTGCCAGCCCACAGTCCTGCAGTTCTCCAGAGTCTCCTGCCAACCCTGCATGTGTTTGTTGTAGAAAGTGAGGCTGGAGGAGTGGCCACACTTGTAATGTGCAAGCCGGCGAGTTTGCGTATGCGCACATGCACAATCCAAAGTGCCACTTCTGCAGCACAAACAAAGGTTCCCCTATTGTCCCGGACACCCAACTAAGCTAACCGGGGTCCAGAGACATGAGGGAGGATCCCCAGAAGATCAGGGGGCACACAAATATGTTTATTGTTAAAGCGCTCTTAAGCACCATGAATAGTAGGCCCCAGCAGCTAAGGCTGCTGGGAAATGTAGTTTCCCTGCACCTGTAGAGCTTCTTGTGCCAAGGGGGGCTCCAAAATCGGAGCAGCGATGGCCGAATGACTGCCATCACCCCTACAAATGTGTAGTCACTAGAACGGGCATAGAATAAGCTATTAAGCCCAATAAACATTTAAACATAACTCCAAGTGGTGTGGCTGCATTAGACTTTCAAAGACAGGACTGCCATAAACTGTTTTGCCAGCAGCCATCTTAACAGAAACCTTGTGACCAGTTTCAACCAATCAGATTTGGCAGAAGCCTTTGAGGACTGAGAAATGGCTTCTGGGAGAGAAGACTGAACAATGTGTTTGGCACCCAAGCAACAACCAATTGGGCATTCGGTACCAGTATGGACAGCTCAATCAGCCAATCATAAGCTTACAATTGTCCTGAGGGAGGAAAAAGAATGCTGCCGCTCGAGGCTGTGCTCCTCAAATGTTTTTGAAGTGAGAGACTGTTCTGTGACACTTAGAGGAGAGCCCTCAAGCCTGTCAGAGGGGCTCCTGGCTGATCTCCAGCCTTGTGAAGTGATTTTCTGAAGAAGAAGAGGTTTTTCCAACCTTAACTCATTACCTGGGCGGTCATTTTGTGTCAGGTAAACAATAGATAGCTCAGACTTCATATAAATCTATTGGAGGTAATGAGTTAAAGAAAAGAATCAGCCTGCTTGTTTACAGTTCTGACATGTTTTGTCATAGAAAACCTGTCAAGTGAATTGAATCTAAGCAGATTCTGATCAGAAAGCTATCCAGAACTGACTGTTTCCTGAGGAGATCGCTCTGCCTTGGTGTCTCCTGGCTGTAAAGATCATCTTAAAAATTGTTCTGTCTGCAAGCAGAAGTATCCAGGTGACTTTTAACTCAATCTAAAGCTTGAGACTATTTTCCCTGTGGGGAATACCCAGCCTGGTCCACCCTTTGGCTGCTGCTTGGCCAGCAGGGTGACTGCAGTACTGAGTGAAGCCTGCAGGGTGACTAAACCTACCTGTCACCCACTCCCATCCTTGGGACCATCAGAGAGAAGATACAGGCCTCTCAAGTGAGCACTGTTTACAAAGGTCAGCTCTGTGAAGTTTAGAAAGGTTTGACAGGCAAAGACCAGCATCTTTCATCCCTGCAACCCCATGTTGCGGATTGTGCTCTCTGCATCCTGCTGCCTGCTGATGCTGTGCACCACCAGCTATCACTAACACCCCACAGTGTGGAAAACAAGAGAACCAATACCACCAAAGTCTTGGCTCTAGCCTGTTTGTATCGGCCTAAGTGTTCAACAAAGCATGAGTAAGCAGGGCTGCCCTGAAAATATTTATGGGAACTGTACGATTGGAATTGCAAATTTTAGCTACAGTTACAGCATCATATTCATTAAAGTTTAAGTGCACCAATGCTAGCCAACCCACAGCAACCACAGGCCTGCATCAGTCTGGGGTACCTCAGCATAGAACAAGGGGGCCTGATACAGGACAGAAGGGTGTGTTATTGCTGCATGCTGGTGGGAGGTTGGGAAACTGATTTCCTCCTTATATGCTCAGCGTTTTAAATATTTTACTGTTTTACCTGCTGTTGCATTGATTTCTGCCAAAACCAAACCTGCATACCTCCTTGTTCAAGGTATCCCCTCCCTATTCCTACTCTACCCTGATAAATAAATCTGTATTTATTTATTTATTTATTTATTCTTTACCACTGTGTCTTTGAGCATATTATTAGAGAGTTCCTTAAAATGCATGAAGATTTGCCCATTGGGGTTCTATGAATTCTTAAGAATGCTGTAAGGACTCTCTGGTGCCCCAGCTACATTCCAAAGGCTCATGGAGAAGGCTGTTGGTGACATGAATTTACTTCAGTGTTTGGTGTATCTGGATGATGTAATCATTTTTGGCAAAACATTAGAAGAACACCACATCCACAGGCCTCACATCCATCATGGGTAAGTTAATGGAGACTATCCTGAAGGAGAGGCTGGTGGCCCTCATAGAGGCCAATGGACTACAGGACAGCAGACAGCATGGCTTCATATGGGGCAGATCCTGCCAAACCAACCTGATGGAGTTCTGTGACTGGGTAACTAGGCAACTGGACAGGGGCCATGCAATGGATGCCCTGTATCTAGACTTCGGTAAGGCATTCAACTCGGTGCCACATGGAAGGCTGGGAAGTAAGTTAGTAGGTACAGGGGCAGGTGCAAAGCTGGTGCGATGGGTAGGAAACTGGCTTCAGGGAAGGCAACAGAGGGTGGTGGTGGGTGGGGAGCTCTCACACCCAAGGGTAGTGACGAGCAGTGTTCCACAGGGCTCGGTGTTGGGACCAGTGTTGTTTGGGATATTCATTGCAGACATATCATGTGACATCAAGAGCAAGATCAGTCTGTTTGCTGATGATACCAAGGTAGGAGCGGTGGTGGATGACCTAGAGGGATGGCAGGAGTTGCAGGATGATCTGGCACAGCTTGAAACCTGGTCAGACATCTGGCAACTGGGGTTTAATGCCAAAAAGTGCAAGGTGCTGCATTTTGGGATGAAGAACCCAAGGAGAAGTTACTAGCCGGGGGGGAGTGCAGCTAGCCCAGACAGATGAGGAGAAGGATCTGGGGGTGCTCATTACAGGGACAATGAACAAATCGGCACAATGTAGGAAGGCAGCTGCAAAGGCCAACAAAATGCTGGGTTGTATTGCAAGGGGTATATCCTCGAGGAGGGAGGAGGTGATTCTGCCACTGTATAGGTCATTAGTTAGACCGCACCTCAAGTACTGCGTGCAGTACTAGCGCCCGTATCTGAAGAGGGACATTAAGTTACTGGAGGGGGTGCAGCGCAGGGTGACTAAGATGATCAAGAGGCTGGGGGACTTATCATATGAGAGGAGGTTGAGGGAGTTGAACATGTACTCACTGGAGGACAGGAGGGACAGGGGGAACATGATTGAAACCTTTAAATACATGAAAGGAATTAACAAGACCGGTACAGAGGGGCTGTTCAAAATAAGGAAGGGAGGGACACCAGGGGCCATGATATGAGACTGGAGGGAGAAAGGTTCAGGAGGGAGATGAGGAGACACTTTTTTACAGAGAGGGTGGTGACTGGGTGGAATGCGTTACCTGCAGAAGTGGTATCCAGTAGAAGAGTGGACTGCTTCAAAAGGGGATGGGACAGAACAAGAGGGAGGGTTAATGAAGGAGAAGGGTGGAAGGGAAGGGCAGCTGCAGAATAAGGGGTGCTAGCTGCACATTCGAGCAGACTGGATAGACCTCTAGGCCTTTATCTGCTGGCAAATTTTGTATGTTCGTAACATGAAACTAAGCTTGTAAAGGTGCTAAATCATCTAGAAGAGTTTGGATTAAAGCTCTTGATTGATAAGTGCCAGTTCTTCTACACCTCAGTTTAGTATGTTGGCCATAGTGTATCTGCAGATGGGGATCCAGACTGACCCCAGTAAGGTGCAGGCACTAATGACATGGTTCAAAACATACACTCTGAAAGAGTTGCAGCATTTCCTTGGGTTTTGTGGTTACTTCAGAAGATTCATGAAGGACTATAACAAAATAATCAGACCTTTGTTGACCCTCCGCTAGGCTATCCACCCAATAGAAAAGGAAAGAACCCACTGGTCAGAACCATTTGAACCTGGATGGACTCCCAAATGCAACAAAGCTTTTAGAGACATTATTCATTGTTTGACGCATGCCCCTGTCCTAGCATATGCTGATCCATAAAAACCGTATGTGCACCACACAGACGCACGTTTCAGTGGATTAGGTGCTGTACTGTACCAAAGTATACCTGAAGGGTTACGTCCCATGGCTTTTGCCAGCCGAAGCCTCAACGTCCCATGGCTTTTGCCAGCCGAAACTTCAACAGTGCTGAGAAGAAGTACCCTGTTCACAAGCTAGAGTTCTTAGCATTAAAGTTGGGGACTGTGGACCAGTTCCACGAGAATCTCTACAAAGCAAAAATCACTGTCAAAACAGACAATAACCCCTTGATATATGTACAGACCACTGTAAAATTGGATGCAGCTGGGCACTGATGGTTATCAGCCTTGTCTACTTACGATTACAGTGTTAAGTACCTACCAACCAGGGTTGAACCATGCCGTTGCAGATGCATTATCTAGACCAACCACCTCTCAGAACAATGCAACTTGGATCAGAATTCCTAAACAGACAGTGAAAGTTCTTTGTAAGAAATTTGACACTGATGAGCAAGCCTTAGTAACTAACTCAGATTGAATAATCGACACCCTTGGTGCTTCAACAGAATGTTTTTTCACAGCCTTCTGCAACTTTGCTGCAAGTGATATCAGCTCACTGTCTCAGCTTACAATTCAAGACTTGCAAAGTGAGCAAAGGGCAGGTGCAATCATCAAAGACATTCTCTGTACTTTAGAAAATTGAGGTAATGCAAGCCAAGTCACAACCAATCATCCAGATGCAAGACTGATGATGCGAGAATGGTCCAGATTAAAAATTATGAATAGACTGCTGTTTCGAGAAATACAAGGTCATCAAGGTTTCACTAAGTCACAGCTTGTCTTACCCTCAAAGTTTAAACAGACAGTCTTACATGCCTTACATGACGAAATGGGGCATCTTGGCAACGAACGAACATGGGACTTAGCCAGATCTCGTTTCTATTGGCCTTGCATCGCAAGTGATATAGAAAGGTATTGCAAGACCTGCAGTCAAAGCATGCAGAGGAAAGTGCAACCACAGAGGGCCACTCCTCTAGTATACATATCCACAAGTACTCCCATGGAGCTGGTGCGCATAGACTTTCTCAGTCTATAACCTGACTCAGAGAACGTTGCAAATATTGTAGTGGTCACAGATAATTTTTCTCACTATGTACAAGTATATCCTACTAAAGACCAGAAGGCCTCCATGGTGGTGAAAGTCCTAGTAGAAAAGTTTTTTGTGCATTATGAAGCTCCACAACAAATTCACTCTGACCAAGGCAGAGATTTTGAAAGCTGCTTAATAAAAGAATTACTGTCATTGTAGGGTATTTGCAAGTCCATAACGACTCCTTACCACCCCTTAAGGTGATCTTCAACCAGAACAGTTCAGTTGGACTCTCCTTGATATGTTGGGAACATTAGACCAAAAAGACAAATTCCAATGGAGCCAGCGAGTCAGTGCCTTGGTTCATGTGTACAATTGTACCAGAAGTTATGCCATTGGATTCTCACCCTACAGTCTTATGTTCGGCAAGGAAGCCAGCTAACCTGTCGACCTGTGTTTCAGTGTCTCGACCAATAGGTCTAGGCCACAGATATATCTGCATTATGTTCAGAGACTGCAAGATCAGCTTAATGCTGCAAACAAGTTAGACACAGAAACTGCTGCTAAGCACAACAAACTCAATAAAGAAAGACTTGATAAGAAAGTTAAAGTGCAGGAACTGCATCCAGGAGACTGTGTTCTCCTACGAAATGTGGGCATCCCAAGCAAGCATAAGATGTCAGACAGATGGTCCAATGTCCCTTATGTTGTTTTGGTAAAAATGCAAAAGATGCCAGTGTACAGAACTGAGCAAGAAGGAACTAAGTATAGAAAGCAGACTGTCCACCGTAATCACTTACTTCCTATTGGGCAAATCTCGATCCCAAATAATGCTGTAGCTGAACCTCCTATACTCCAGTCTGCCCCGTGCGGACATCAGAACAAGAGTCCAGAGCAACTCCCTGAGTCCAAGTCCGGTTGAATAGATAAAGCTGCAGAACAAGATAATTCTCAGATACTGAGACTGAAGTGTACTATCCTGCTCTAGATCTGGCTCAAATGTTTCAAAGTGATGACAGTTTCATTGACAAAGCAACCTTGGCAGCTGAAACAGAGCTAATCCCAACAAATGTTATCCCTGAACTGTATGAAATCGAAACCTAAAGTGAAGGGCCTACAACTGAAGTGGCAAGTGAGACAAGTGATAAAGTAGTCATTCAGTTTGTGTCAGGAAACACAGAATGTGAAGAACCAAACCAACCCATAGTACTCCCAGAGGAAGAACTGGAAACTTTTTTCAACTCTGGATAGCTCATTGCTGGTAGATGAGTGGGGGTGCCACCCTGGAAGCCGAAGAAGAAGAGATTGCGTCAGTGCGACACTGTATGAAGCCACAAACCTATTCTAAAACACTCTTATGACACCCCAGGAGATCCAACTGATCTGCCAATGTTTGTGGTACACAAAGGGATTTATGTTACACCCAGATTCTTACCCAGAATTGTCTTATGCCATCCAGATGTTAAATCCCCTAGGTTGGGTACAACCCCAAAGGTTACCAAGGGAGGTTAACAAAGGTTAAAAAAAATACAACTTTTTTACAGTTTGGATGCTAATGCAAAACTGTGAATGTTGAGCTGGCCTGCTGGTGCAGGGGTAAGGTGTTGACTTGCGGCGCCGGCAACCCAGGTTCGGGAACTGATCCTGTTCATTGGAGGTCCCAGATGGGAAGAGAGGGATTGAGCATCCCGCAGACTGCTCTTCCCCTCTGGGGGGAAGAGGGTATAGTATTTGGTGCATTGAGGACCCCTGGCGGAGGCTGGGGATCCCGTGCCACCAACACCTCGCATTTTGGGGGTGGGGTGGACACAGGCGTCATTGCACATCCCCCTCCCCAGTGGGAAAAACAACCCATGGTGCAGAAAACAAGAGAACCGATGCCACCAAAGTCTCAGCTCCAGCCTGTTTGTATCAGCCTAAGTGTTCAACAAAGCATGAGCAAGCATTGCTGCCCTGAAAATATTTATGGGAACTGTACAACTGGAATTGCAAGATTTAGCTACAGTTACAGTATCTTATATATTAAAGTTTAAGTGCACCTATGCTAGCCAACCCATGGCAGCCACAGGCCTGCATCAGTCTGGGACATCTCAGCATAGAACTAGGGGGTCTGGTACCAGACA
The DNA here is from genome assembly GCA_016271365.2 of Neoceratodus forsteri. Classification (NCBI taxonomy): domain Eukaryota; kingdom Metazoa; phylum Chordata; order Ceratodontiformes; family Ceratodontidae; genus Neoceratodus; species Neoceratodus forsteri. Next base: position 834,403,353 of record CM028133.1, read on the forward strand.
GGAGGGTGTGTGTTATTGCTGCATGCTGGTGGGAGGTTGGGAAACTAGTTTCTTTCTTATATGCTCAACATTTTAAATGTTTTACTATTTTACCTGCTGTTGCATTGATTTCTGCCAAAACTAATCAAAACCAAATCTGTGTACCTCCCTTTTCAAGGTATCCCCTCCCTATTCCTACTCTACCCGGATAAATAAATCTGTATTTATTTCTTATTTTTTACCACTGTGTCTATGTGCATGTTATTAGAGAGTTCCTTAAAGTGCATGTTGGTTATTGAAGTGCAAGATAAAGTGAATTTTTGTGTGTGGGGTGTCATTTAGGAAGGGAGGTGGACAGGTACAGCATCCCAGGGGGTTGTACCTAATTTACCGTTCTGGCCTACAAAACCTTACTCTGGATGGAGGCACTGCGTTACTTATGCAATCTTTCGGAAATGAACTCCCAGCCCATACTGTACAGAGCCCAGGCCCCTTAACCTTGACTGTGAACATAAGGCAGGGGTGGTAACCCTCAGTTAGACCACAGTGCCAGGGTCACATAGGGACCGTGAGACATGGCTTTTGAAGATGAATGGGTGGGTGTGCCTCTGGAACAGGAAGGTGGTAAGCAGTCTGCAATAACTGCTTCCCTCTTAAGTTGGGAGATATGTGACAGGGCACTCCTGCCACTCTTGAGGACTGACCTTTTCTTACATCTGTTGCAACAGCTGTTCTGTTTCTTAGCCTAATCTATTCTTTACCATTTCTAGTCCATATGGTTGGCCACCTATGGGCACCCCTTCCCTTTCTTGACTATGCTATAGTGTCCTCTTTAATTTTCCTTTTCCCTCTCAGGTCCTCATACATTCAGGTTATTGTGGTGACCTCTAAGCTGATGTAAAACAACAGGCTGTGTTCCTCATTGTTGGATTTAGTATGCAATGGCATTATGTCAAAAAATGCAGATATATATATATATATATATATATATATATATATATATATACACACACACACACACACCTCATGTGCATGAAGTCTACAAATGTTGAAAATACCATGGCACTAGGTGTTTTTGATAAAGATAAAAAGTTACTAGGAGATTGTATTATAAAAATTAAGTTATTTATGCTATTTAAAATGCATGCAAATTGCTGTAAATTGAGTCAGTCTAAAATGTCATGGCGATTTGCATATATCACATGATGCTTTGCATTTTGGGAGTATGTGTGATATCGTGTTTCTTTGAAACTTGGCTTTATTGCCAATGCCCTTTGGAGTAACCCTTGCTTCAGTGCTTCTGCACTAAGGTTCTTTGTCTTTAGCTTTTTTTTTTATTTGAGTCCCCACCACCCAAGCAAACAAGGCCTGCACAGAGGAGACTGAATCTTAAGTGAAAAGTTAGATCAGAGATCAGTGAGTCAGTAGGTGCTGATAAGTGTAGAAAAAGGACACAAATAGTCTGTTGCTTCAGACTGATGTATTGAAGAAGGGATATGCCATTGCTGAAGGTTATCTGCAGTATTTTGAATAAACATTACACAGAGACTGTGTGTTAAATTTGAAGTTCAATGTCTGGTCCATCTGTTATCCCACAATCCCTCCACAAAGATACAGACAGCAATGTAAAACAACAGAGCACAAACAGTATCAGCAATTTAAAGAGCACCTTTCATGATGGTCAAAAAAGCTACAGCATGTAGTCATCATATGCAGTACTAGACCTGAAAGGGTGTGTGCATTAGTTATTTTTGGCCAGGGTTTACTCTGCCTTCCATAATTTGGATTTGTTTTTGAGCCCTGCTACACTTGCCTTTGCTGTTCAGCTGCTGGGCTGCTGGCTCCTGATGACATCACTATAGGGCAGAGGACAGACTCACACTTTGCAGTACCATGCAATTGCAACGGTGCTGCTAGGGAAAACTACCAGTACTCAGTGTACATACTGTGTTCCCCCCTCCCCAAGACACCTTGTTAACAATGCATTATGCCAAAATCCAAATGCCTTGTCAGTATTTTTTTTTTTTTGTAAAATTGACTCTGCCTTATAGTGATATCAGCAGTACAACCCTGGACCCACAGCAACACCATGCTTGCTATAGAAGCTCTGGTACACCCTGCAGTTTTTAGCAACTCAGAATGTAAAAACTAACTACGGTGAACAGTAATGAAATACAATTCCAGAATCAATGCAAGAAGGGGTAATTTATGCATGAAAGTCAAAAGGACTGGGAAAGGTGCTCTGAAATCATTATGATGCTGATAGACTTGATAGACTTAAAAAATAGAGTTTAACAGTGCAAAGTTAAGAAATAACCAGTAGCCTGTGCAAGACATAGGTTTGACTGATGGCCTCACAGAGGTCACCGGGGAGTCTCAGCTGGGAGAAGTACACTGGCTGCATGCAAGAAGTATGCCACTAAGAGAAGATGTGAAGGACTTGTGATTGGTGCAAGCCTAGACATCAACCAGGTGGTTGTTCCACAGCCTAGAAGCCACAAAGGCATAGGACCTTTTTTCCAGCAGCTGTTGCATGAGTAACTGAATAAATAAAGAAATAAAAAATATAAAACAAGTAGCAAAATGATTTTTAAAACAAGCATTTGTCAATGCTGAATATTATCTTGCTGGCGTTGGCATTGATAGTGCAGCAGTTAGAGAGATGCATAATAGGAATGGCAGTGGCATTGGCAGTGATGTATGGAACCAACATCTACCCCACCCCACCCTGCAGAGACTGATAGGCATTGAGGTGTGCCTTTGGGTCATCAGCCATAATGCTCATGCCATTTTACCTCATCCTATACTGCTGACTCTGACAAGTGTTTTGCTGTGCCTTGGGGACATCGGGCCTTACACTCACCCCATTCCATAAGGAAATATGTTGAGATGGGTGCAGTATAGGAGAATGGGGTGAACTTTGGGGCTGAAGAGACCAAGGCACACCTTGATGCCTGTCACTGGCTGCAGGGTGGGGGTTGGAGTGGAATGACATGAGCATTATAGCCGACCATTCAAAGGCACACCCCTGACACCTGTCAGTCTCTACAGGGTGGGATGTTATGATTACAATCCTTAACGCCCCGGGTGTTGGTTGCTATTTGCACTCCAAATTTTCAACATGGACTTTTTGTGAGCCCACCTCTTGAAAGCATTTGGGACCTCCACTCATGAACAGCAGCACTGTGATTTTGTTAATCTGTCCCAAATGTTGATTTCCCTCAGTGACTGTACCATTCTGTACCAAATGTGCAAAAACACTTTTCGGACAGCATGCAAAAAATGACAGCTGTACTGTTCATGAGGAGGTGTGAAGAAATAGCAATGTTGATAATCTGGAGTGAAAATATTAGAAATTCTTGAAGTTACACGTGTGCGTGGAAACTGTGCAATGCCCACTCATAACACAGACATTTTGTGGAATTCTTTCACTAAATTTTCAACATAGGCATTTTGGGACCTCTGCTCATGAACAGTGTCACTATGATTTTCTTAATTTGTCCCGAATGTTAATTCCCCACAGCGACTGCGCCATTGTGTGCCAGATCTGCAAAAACACATTTTGAGCAAGATGTGAAAAGTGACAGCTGTACTGTTCATAAGGAGGTGTGGAAAAATGGCAATGTTGAAAATCTGTAGTGAAAATATTAAAAATTCTTGAAGTTACGAGTGTGCTTGGAAACTGCACAATGCACACTCATAACCTAGTCATTTTATGGAATTTTGTCACCAAATTTTCAACATAGGCATTTTTTGATCTCTGTTCATGGTCAGTGTCACTGATTTTTTTTAATCTTTCCCAAACATTGATTTCCCACAGCGACCGCACTATGCTGTGCTGGAAGTGTGAAAACACATTTTGGCCAGGATGTGAAAAATGACAGCTGTAATATTCATAAGGAGGTGTGGAAAAATGGCAATGTTGAAAATCTGGAGTGAAAATATTAAAAATTGTCAAACTTATGAACGTGCGTGGAAACTGTACAATGCACACTCGTAACACAGTCAGTTTTTGGAATGTTTTCACCAGATTTGCAGTATAGGCTTTTTGGGAGCCCACCTCATGAACAGTGGCACTGTCGTTTCATTAATTGGTCCTGAAAGGTGATTCTGTGCAGTGACCGTGAAATCACCTTTCAAGACCGAATAATGACATGACACTAACTGAGTTCATGAGGTGGGGTCCCAAGAACCCCATGTTGAAACTTTGGAGCCAAAAGTCTCAAAAATGGCTGAGATATCCACCTAAGTTGAAATCCCTCCACTGATACCATTATACAGCTTACTGGCATTTCTTCAGCTCACAGTCGGCTTTGAAGAGTGCAGATGTGTTCCCGCTCCACCTCAGATAATCATGCCGGGCTCCGGAGGCAAGTATGGGGTGTGGGGGTGCGTGGCAGTGGGTTGCACAGAAGGTGGAAGTGGGTTGGGAGAGGGAGCACTGGAGACAACGAGGGACCATTTTCTCTTTTACAAGTTAAAAAAAACCAAAAGACATTATGGGAAGTTTTTTTTTTTTTTAAAGGTTTGTCTTGGCACACTGGGGTGGGCTCAAAGTGTGCCACCTATGTTTTTTTTGGGAGGAGGACTGAAGCGATAGATTTGGCCCCCAGTCAACACAGAAAATGCCTGTGTTTGGGGGGGCGCATGATGCAGAGGGGGCTTAAGCACCCCCCTCGTCAGACAAATTAAAATAAGGGGACATTATGCTGACGGGGACTGGGCTCCATCATCGGCAAATGAACTGGGAAAGGGGGCATGCTGACAGGAGGATTGGGTACCCCCCACATTGGCTTTCAAGCAGGACTGTGAGAAGTGGATGGTGACAGCCACCGCCATGTTTATTGAAATGTTACGCCAGGCAAGGCACGCCTTGCAATGACAGGTCACTCCCTCATTGCAGTGGTGAAATTGTTTCAAGTTAGTGGCATGCATTTGCAGTGCTGACATAGACAGCATGCTATTTCATTGGTGCCACAGAGCCCAGCCTGAAAGAGCAGTGACCCCATTGGCCACTACTCGACTGCACCTCCAAAACCTGCTACTCCAAGCTACCAAAATATGTTGTTTGCGCTTGTGCGCAAGACTACATAAAAATCAAGCAGATTTATAAAGGAACATTATAAAAATATGAAAATAATTAAAAATTTTAGTTAAAACACATCAGAAGTACTCATCAACAGCCAGAGAGAGGGTGTTACTAGAAGCACATTTTGTTAAGATAGTGTTCCAGACTGTTGATACATGATAGGAAAGGAACACTGTCCAATTTTTTTATGCAAAAGTGATGTTTTAAAGAAACTGCTCAGAGGATGAAAGCAAGCTGCAGTTACTATGTCTTATTTCTAATTGTTTCAAGAAGCAACCTGACATCTTCCTGATCAGAATTCTGTATACAAAACTAACAATTGTATATATTGACAGGTAAACTGAAGGATTACCCTTATAATGAGGGACAGTAGTGAGATGCAGTATGTTCTTGTCTACAGAATGAATATCTCTACATCATAAATGAAAGGATATTTGTTTAAGATTTCCTAAGACTATTAGATAAATCTAACCTCAGTTAATGGTTCACTATTAATTCTTAAACAGTTGAGGGATGATGGAATGTACCAGTTAGGATTCAACTTAGCTCCACAAAATAAGGGAAATGTGGCAATAGGGCTTCCAACCCTAACTTCCCACCCCCCAAAGCAACAAAAGGAGAGGACTGCACACGTAGCCATAGACAGCCATCATCAGCTAAGGCAAACAACTTATAACTATTTTCAGATTATACAAATGCAGCAGCACTGATGTACTATTTTCCTGGATTTGTATCTGCAGTACCCACACTGCAAGGTATGCACACGCACTTCTAGCTGCAGATAGAAATCACAATTACTTCTGTCTGCTGAAGCACAGGCTCCTGCAGATTAGCACTTCAGCAGCCACAGGTACTCATGCATGCTGTAAGACCTACATCCACACTTCTGGCTGCAGAACCACAGGCCCCAGTGGGCCTATGCATTACGCAGCTGCAGATATAAATCCATGAAAGTAGCACATTAGTGTTACTGCATTTATGGCATCCAAAAATAGTTGTATGCCTTTTTCTTTTACCTGATGATGACTGTCTGATGGCTTGTGAGGGCTTATCTGTTTGCTGCTTGCTTGGCTGTGTGTTGGGGAGTTAGGGCTAGAAACCCTAATGACATACTGCCCTGCTTTTGTGCTGTTAGTCTGAACCCTAATTGATCCGTTAACACAGGTTTTTTTTTAATTAATTTCCTTTCTTTTCGCAATAGTGGAATTATATCTTTATTCATGCAGGTCCCTAGATGCAGATGCGCAGGAACCTCCAGACCTTGCACCAAGGGAAGAATCCATTCAAATGTAAGTGAGGCACAATACTTATATTTTTGGTGTGCCTGGAAAATTTTAATATTGCAAATTTTAGTATTCTACTTTAGTGTTGTATTAGACAGAAACATAGAAACACAGAAATTTGATGGCAGAAAAGGACACTATGGCCAATCTAAACTTCCCAAAATACCACCCCTTGACCTTTCATCTTACCCCTCCCCTCCATGCCTTTTTGCTTCTTTTTAACCCCATGTAGTTATCCCAAGTCCTCTTGAATTTGTTTAGTGTATCTACCCTCACCACCCACTCTGGCAGCCCATTCCATGGACCACCACTCTCTCCGTGAAGAACTTCCCTCTTGTGTTTCCTTCAAATCCTCCCCTTCCAGCTTGAATGTGTACCTTCTTGTAGATTTGTTTTCAGTCATCTTGAATATGTCATCCCCACTGATCTTATTTATTCCCTTTAGATATTTAAAGGTTCCCCCATATCTCCCCTCTCCCTCCTCATCTCCAGAGTATATAAATTTAGCTCCTCCAATCACTCCTCGGATTATCTCTGGTGCAGCCCTTGAATCATCTTGGTTGCCCTTCTCTGGACCCTTTCCAAACCTGTCTCTGTCTCCCGTAAGTGTGGCCTCCAAAACTGGACCCCATATTCCAGATGCAATCTGATAGTTTTGTATAATGGCATGACCACCTCCTTCTTCCTGCTTGTGAAGCCCCTCCCTATGCATGCCAGAATCCTGCTAGCCATCCCAACTGCCTTATTGCATTCGTTCCCCACCTTCAGTTTATCTGAAATGATGATCCCCTTGTCCCTTTCCTGTTTTGTTACCTCAAATCCCCCCCCCCAGCCAGTATTTTGCCCTTGGGTTCCTATTCCCTATGTGTATAATTTTGCATTTTTTTGTATTGAATTGTAATTGCCACTTCCCTGACCACTCCTCCAACCTGGCAAGGTCCTCCCTCACGTTCTCCACCCCTCCTCTAGAGTCCACCTGTTACAAATCTTTGTATCATCTGTGAACAGACACATTTTCCCATTTAGGCCCTCTGAAATGTCTCCAATGTAAATGTTGAATGGTATGGGACCCAACACTGACTCTTGAGGTACCCCACTCATCACCCCTCCCTCCATGGAGTGCATCCCATTTACCACCACCCTCTGCATTCTTCCCTCCAACCAATTTTCCACCCAGTTCATTAATTTGCTTTCTACCCCATAGTAACCCAACTTGCTTATTAATCTCCTGTGAGGTGCAGTGTCGAAGGCCTTTCTGAAGTCCAGATAGGCCACATCCACCACCCCTCCTTGGTCACGTATATCTGTTACGCCATCAAAGAATGCATTCAAGTTGGTCTGACATGACCTATCCCTTGTGAATCTGTGCGGATTTTCTTGCAAGTGCCCCTCCTCCACTAGGTATTGTGCCAGCCTTTCCTTTATCAGTGCCTCCATCATCTTACCTACCATGGAGGTAAGGCTAACCAGTTGATAGTTGCCCAGTTCTTCCTTCCCTCCCCTGTTGTGCAACGGTGCCACATCAGCCCTTTTACAATTCCCCAGAACGCTCCCTTTGTCTAGTGAAAGCTTAAATAACCTTGTGAGTGGTTCAGCTAGCTCTTCCCTTAACTCCCTAAGCACCCTGGGGTGGATTTCATTGGGACCCATTGCCTTGTCGGTCCTCAGTGTCCCCAAATCCTCCAACACCCTATCCTCTGAAAAGGGACTTACGTCCATTTCCCTCTTTCCTTGTTGCTTAGTTCTGGCTCCATCCCTTTTTTCTCAATCATGAATACTGAGGTAAAGTATTTATTTAGCAGATTTGCTTTCTCCTCATTCCCTGTGTTAGAGCTACCCCCTCCCATCTTAGTCTCATTATCCCCTGTTTGCTTTCCTTCCATTCACTTACATACTGGAAAAGCTTCTTATCTCCTCTTTGAGCCTCCCTCACTATTTTCTCTTCTGCATTTACTTTTACTTTTCTGACTATTTTCCTCACTTCCTTCATCTTCTCCCTGTACATATCCTTATCCTCCACCTCCTGTGAGTCTTTGTAGATCCTAAACACCTTCTTTTTTCCCTGACTGCTGTCCTTTCCACCTTAGTAAACCATAGTGGTTTCCTCCCCCTTTTGCGTTTGCTCACTCTCTTGATACATTGTTCTGTCTCCTGCAGAATTCCCCTCTTTATTGTCCCCCATAATTCCTCAGCTCCCTCTGTGCTATCATTCTCATTCAACTCCTCCTTTAAAATTTCTTTCATTCCAGTAAAATTTGCTTTCTTGAAGTCCAGTACCCTAGTGTGGGATCTATTCTTATCTGTTCCAGTCTAAAGACTGAACCTTACCATCCTGTGGTCACTGTCTCCCAGATTTTCATTGGCCTCCGCATCCTCAATACTATCCCCATTGGTCATCTCCAGGTTGAGTATGGCCTCTCCCCTAGTGGGATGTCAGACCAACTGCTGAAGAAATGCCTCCTGTACTGATTCCATCAGTTCCCTGCTCTTGTCGGATGCTGCTGCAGGGATCTGCTAGTTTCTTCCAGTTGACATCAGGGAGATTTAGATCCCCTACCACTAGAAGTTTTCCTTTGCTGGCCATTCTTTGTATTCGCCTCACTAGCTTCCTATCCCCCTTCCCTCTCTGGTTCGGTGGCCTGTAAGCCACCCCCATCCTTACAACCTCCCCAGTCCTCTTACTTACCATGACCCATAGGATCTCGGCTGAGCCCAGTCCTTCCCCACTCACCATGGCTGTAATCCTATCCTTTATGTAGAGGGCTACCCCTCCCCTTCCCTTTTCCCCTTCCTGTCCCTCATACAGAGACTATACATTGGTAGTTCCACTTCCCATGTGTGGCTGTCAGTCCCCCATGTCTCCACTACCACTGTCAGATCTAGGTTTTCTGCCCCCGCCACTGCTTCCAGGTCCCCCATCTTACTCCTCAGACTCCTTGCATTTGCCAGCAGACCCTTTCACTTATCCCCTCCTCCTTCGTACTCCTTTCTTCTGTCATTCCCTGCCCTCTTAAGTGAGGGAATGCGAGTTAGGCATAGACATAGAAACATAGAAACATAGACTGTGATGGCAGATAAGGACCGCTAGGTCCATCTAGTCTGCCCATTTCCTTACCTACAGGATAGGCCACAGATCCTAGTTAACCAACAGCCTATTTCTTTCTACCCCTCACAAGAATTGCCTTATGTCTGTCCCATGCATTCTTGAATTCTTCCACAGTTTTAGACCCCACAACCTCCTCAGGAAGGCTGTTCCATGCATCCACTACCCTCTGTGAAATAGTACTTCCTCACATTGCCCCTGAACCGCCCTCCTTCTATCTTTAAATTGTGTCCCCTTGTTCTTGCAAGTCTCTTTTTCTGAAAGATGCTACCCTCTTGGACTTTGTTGATTCCACTGAGGTACTTAAAAGTTTCTATCATGTCCCCTCTCTTCTTTCCTCAAGGGTATACATATTAAGCTCCTTTAGTCTCTCCTCATACGGCTTCTCTTGCAGACCCTGCACCATTTTAGTTGCCCTCCTCTGGACTGCCTCTATCCTGTCTATGTCCTTGCGGAGATGGGGTCTCCAGAACTGGACACAGTACTCCAGATGGGGTCTCACCAACTGTCTGTACAGAGGGATAACAACTTCCTGTTTTCTGCTGATGATGCCTCTCCCTATACATCCCAGTATACCCCCAGCCCTCCCTACTGCCTTCTCACATTGCTTGCTAACCTTAAGGTCATCTGATATGATTACCCCCAGGTCTCTTTCCTTTTTTGTTGTTGTTACTACCTCCCACCCATTGTGTATTCTTCCCCTGGGTTCTTGTTTCCCAGGTGCATTATTTTGCACTTCTTTGCATTGAATCCTAGCTGCCATACTTCTGACCATTCCTCCAACCTTGCCAAGTCCCTTTCATCCTTTCCACGCCTCCTTGTGTATCAACCCTGTTGCAGATCTTTGTGTCATCTGCAAAAGGCATACTTTTCCTTCCAGTCCCTCTGCAATGTCACTGATGAAGACATTAAAAGGACTGACGCACATTGAACCCTGTGGTACCCCACTAGTAACCCCTTCTTCAGAGTGGACTCAATTTACAATTACCTTCTGTGTCCTGTTGTCCAGCCAATGTTTTACCTGGCTACCACCCTGGGTCCCATTCCCAGGCTGGTTAATTTGACTATTAATCTTTGTGTGGGACTGTGTCAAATGCCTTGTTAAAGTCTAGGTAGGCCATGTCCACAGCCCCTCCCTGGTCTACTACTTTGGTCACCCAGTCAAAGAAATCTATTAGATTCATCTGACATGACCTTCCCACTGTGAACCCATGCTGCCTTGGGTCCTGTACTCCACTAGCCTCTAGGTACTCGACTATTCTTTCCTTCAGAAGTGACTCCATCACTTTCCCTACCACAGAGGTCAGACTGACTGGTCTGTAGTTTTCTGCCTCTGTCTTGGACCCACTTTTGTGAAGGGGAATCACATCCGCCTTCCTCCAGTCCTCGGGTACCACACCATCCTCCCATGATTTATTAAAAAGAGTAGCCAGTGGTTTCACTAGTTCCTCCCTTAACTCTTTTAGAATTCTGGGTGAATTCCATCAGGACCCATTGCTTTGTCCACCTTCAGTTTTAGGAGTTCTTGCAGAACCCTTTCTTCTGTGAAAGGACTGGGATCGACTTCCTATCAAGAGTGCTTCTGTTAATTGGATTAGGCACTTCCCCTCCTCTTTTGTGAATACTGGCAGAAATATTGTTCAGTATTCCTGCTTTTCACTGTCCCCCTGCCCACCCACCGCTCATTCTGTTCAGCCTCACTATCCCTCCCTTGTCTTTCGCTCGCTGATGTACCTATAAAAGGTTTTATCCCCCTTCTTAACTGAGTTGGCTATCTTTTCCTCAGTTTGGGCCTTTGCTATTCTGACTTCCCTCCCTGCTTCCTTCTGCCTTAACTGGTACAGCTCTCTGTCCTGCTCCTTCTGTGTTTCCTTATACTTCCGGAATGCTATCTTTTTCTTCCTGACTTTCACAGCCACCTCTTTTGAGAACCATAGTGGCTTTTTCTTTCATTTTGATTTGTTTATTTGCTTCACACAAAGGCTTGTTGCCACTGTGATGGCAGTTTTAATGATTCCCCATTGTTGCTCCACACCTCCTTCTAGCCTGTTTGCTGGTGCTTTTCTGAGGCACTCTCCCATCTTGCCAAAGTCAGCCCTCCTGAAGTCCAGTACCCTCGCTTTTGTATGGCTTGACTTTGCAGCTGAGTTTAACGTGAACCACACTGTTTGATGGTCACTTGTCCCCAGATGGCAACCCACTTCTAGATCTGAGATCCTCTCACTGCCCCCGTTTGAGAGTACGAGGTCTAAGATTGCTCCCTCACGAGTGGGTTCCGAAACTAGCTGTCTAATGCCTGCCACCTGTAGGGCATCAAGAATGGCCCTGCTCTTGGATGTGGCTGCAGGAAATGTGCTCCAGTTAACATCTGGCATATTCAGGTCTCCCATCAACAGTATCTCCCCTTTCTCTGCCATTCTAAGAATGCCTTCTATCATATCCTTGTCCATTCCTTCCCCTGACATGGGGGTCTGTACACAACCCCTGTGCGGATTGTGGTGCCCTTTCCAGTCTCCAAGGTGACCCACAGTGCCTCCTCTCCTCCCTGTTTACTCTTTTGTTCAGTTGCTTTTATCCCTTCCTTTACATAGAGAGCTACTCCTCCCCCTCTTCTCCCCTGCCTGTCTCTCCTGTAGGTTATGTACCCTGGTATGTTAACATCCCAGTCATGGTTCTCTGTGTACCATGTTTCTGTGACTGCTACAATACCCAAGCATCCCTCTTCCATAAAGGCCATCAGCTCAGGGAGCTTGTTGCCCAGACTACGGGCATTGGGGCTCATTACCCTCCATTTCCTGATGGCCTTACTCCCTTTTGCCCCATCCCTGTCCTTCTTGCCTTTGTCACTTTCTCCATTTACCCCTGCTCTTCTCCCTATCGACACTTCTATGTTGGTGTTTGCCACACTTACTACCGTGATTATTTGGGGGGGGGCTAGGATTTTCTTGCTCCTTTCCAGTGCCTCCCCCCTTGGCTAGTTTAAAAGCTTGCCAATGAAGCATTTAAACCTATCACCTAGGATCCTAGGTCCCCTCCCGGACAGATGCAGCCCATCATGCCAGTATAGGCTTGCATCACTCCGGGTGGACCCCCAGTCCCCAATGAAGCCAAATCCCTGAGCTCCACACCAGTTTTTCAACCACTGATTGAATCCCATGGTGCGGAACACCCTAGCCTCTCCTATGCCATACATGGGTAGCACCTCCGAGAAGGTCACTGTGCGTGCTACTTGACTAAGGACCTCCCAATTCCACAAACTCTTCCTGCACTTCTCTATTCCTTTCTTAGCCAGGTCATTTGTCCCTAGGTGGACAATGACAACCAGCTCCCTCCCCGTGCAGCTGCTCGCAATCCTGAGGATCTGCTCCTGTCCCTACAAGCCATGGTGCCAGGCAGGCACCTTACCTCCCTCCCCTTCCTCCCAGTTCTACCTTCCTAGCAATGGAGTCCCCACCAGGAGTTGTTTCTCCTGCAGGGTCCCCTGCCACCCTCCTGTGGGTCTCCTTGTGGAGGTTCCCAGCATCCTCCTTGGTCTCCACTGTGGGTGCCTCCATAGAGGAACCACACTTTGCCAGAATGGCATAGGAATTGTGGAGAGGTACAGCGGGAGGGATGCGCCTCTGTTCCACCACCCTCACCCTCCCTGAGCCCATTGTGGTCCAACCACTCCTCTTTCTTGGCAACCTCTGAGGCAACGGCAGTGGCACTGGTGGTCCCTGGATGGAAGAGGAGGTCCCACAAATCCTGGCCAACTCAGTCTGGAGATGAGCAACCTCCTCCCTCAGCCCAGAGAGGTGCCTGCAGATGGGACAACACCGCATCCTCCAGAACATCTCCCGGAAGACTGCTGCTCCACAGCCACTGCACTGCACCACTCCAATCATGTCTTATTTCTGGCCCCTTAACTGTTTGCAATCCTTACTTTTTCCTCTGTTTTTTCTCTCTCTCCTTACTTTCTACCTGTGTGCCCTTTAAGCCCTGATTGTCCTGTTCTGAGACAAGAATATCCTATGTTTCGTAGTAGACCACTTACTTGCTCAGAGGCAGACCTCCAGCAGCTAGGAGGGGGCGAGAGCTACTCTTGCCCTTCTAGGATGGTGGGTCCTTGGTGGTTCTGTGATCACTCACTTCCTGCCCCTAAACAGGAAGTTCCTGTTGTCAGTCAAATCCTGTGCCTATAAAAATAGAACTAGCGAACTAGCTTTGGGTGGGGGGGGGTGGAGGGGAAGGAAGGAGGGCAATATAGTCGCAGCAGAGAAGTCCAGTCACACAGCAGTCCTTTCTCCTGGTGTCTTCTGCCAAGCTACTAGCAAAATCTTTCTAAGGCAATCTTTAAATGTAGCTTCCTTCTAGCTAAGCCACTCCCCCTACTTACCAGATCTTTCTACAAGTAATTTAAACCTCACAGCAGTTAAGTCCTTTCAGTCACCTGAGATTTACACCTAGATAATTCTTCAGATACCCATTCAGTTCAGTTAACCCAAACACACACTTTTTTTTTGTATGTTAGTTTTTTTACCCTTAATTAAAGGTCAAATACAAAAGTTCTTCTACTTTAGTCCCAGCAGAGAAGTCCAGTCACACAGCAGTCCTTTCTCCTGGTGTCTTCTGCCAAGCTACTAACAAAATCTTTCTAAGGCAGTCTTTAAATGTAGCTTCCTTCTAGCTAAGCCACTCCCCCTACTTACCAGATCTTTCTACAAGTAATTTAAACCTCACAGCAGTTAAGTTCTTTCAGTCACCTGAGATTTACACCTAGATAACTCTTCAGATACCCATTCAGTTCAGTTAACCCAAACACACACTTTTTTTTTGTATGTTAGTTTTTTTACCCTTAATTAAAGGTCAAATACAAAAGTTCTTCTACTTTAGTCCCAGCAGAGAAGTCCAGTCACACAGCAGTCCTTTCTCCTGGTGTCTTCTGCCAAGCTACCATGTTCCTCTAGCTACTTTCTCTAGTCCACCCCTGGCTTCATACTCCCCCCATCTTAGCTTAAATCAACTCCTAGTGTTTCAGCTTCCCCCGAACAGCTTTGCTCCCACATCATTGATACGTAGTTTATCCCATACTTACCCGTGTACATCTCTCCATGTGTCCTCCCATGTCCCTCCCTTCTGCACCACTGCCTTAGCCAGTGATTAAAATCTCTGATTCTTAGTTGCCTGGCCATGCTTGCCAGTGTACTGGCAGGACCTCTGAAAAAGTGGTATACCATTACTACTGTGACAACTTTACCGTGCCCAACACTGCACCGACAACAGCACCAGGTGGCTTTAGTGTTGGCATGGGATCCCAGCACTGCTTTCTGGAGGTATTGCAACCCCTCCCCGAAGCAACTCCAACTCAGAGTTGATACGTGAAATAGTGGGTGTAGTACCCACTGCAGGCCCATTGGCTGCCTGTCAAGCCAATTGGGTTGCAGCTACATTGCTGCAATCATTCAGCAGGCAGCTGCAGGAGGTGTGCAGGTGGGTTTTGCTGCATGTCAAGACCTGGGGCCTGGGTGATGGCGCTCTGTGTTGATGGGGGTTGGTGGTACCACTGGGCCACCAGGAAAAGAATTTGAACATTTTACGGGTGATCAAGGTTACAGGCGGGGTATCAGTGGACCACCAGGGAGTATTGTGGGTGCTTGTGTATGATGTTCTGGGAGGGAAGCCACCCACGGCTGGCAGCTGCTGTGATGTGCCTTGCATTACGGCAGCTCACCTGTGGGTGGCTTCCACTTGAGCATGATTTTTCCATGCTCAGCTTTGTGCCCAGGTATACGGTAATCTCCGGATGTGCCTCAGAATGCCCGCACATCTCAAGCAAATATCAAGATGTGCCACATATACATTGGGTACCCTTGAGAGATGCGCTGCATATATTAGCTTTGCGCCATGGTGCATCAGGAATTGCGCGGCACAATTCCCACTTTTGAATATAGTTCTGGGGCACATATCTGGGGTTGTGCCAGTCGCAACACCTTTGAATATCTTATTTTATTTTATTATTTAGTTTTTGTTGACTGGGTAAGTGCACTAGACAATTTCTTGCCTAAGGGAGGGGGATACAGATGAATTTCAACTGACCTTGAACCAGATTAAGCTATTGGTGATATTTTTAGTGAACGGGGGAAATTTGGCTAAGGCACTGCGGAAACTCCCCTACTCGAGCAGTAGGGGGAACCTCTGATTGTCAGGATGACTAGCTCAGTTGGTGAACAGGCTGCGGTGCAGCAGGTTGTGCTGCAGGCCGAGGGGCCGGTTTCTTCACTTACATCTGAGCCTGTGGATCAGAGATCTACTTTGAAGTACCCGCTGAAATTAATGCCTTCACCGAATCTGACAAAATGATGCTGGACAAACAGGACAATCAGGCTGCTGTCTTACTTACTACTTCAGGACAAAAGGAACAGAATTCGAGTGGTGAGATTTTTGCACCAGACTCCACGGAGCTTTCTACAGATGGTGTTTCTGCAGATCCTGAGGATTTGAAACTTCTTCTGGCTTCAGAGGAGGAGACGTTAAGAGAGAAAAGGAACTCTCGGTGGCTTTATCGGCTGCAGTTTTGAAGCATAACAGCAAGGCTGCCACATCTACATCTGCTCATTTGCTTTCTTGGGACACTGCTATTCCTGATGTTGCTCTACAGACCTGCAGGTACTGTTTTTTCTACCGGGTTTTTTGACCACCAGCAAGCCACGGTGTTCTCGTCTGCTGCTTGAAAAGCTCAGCGCCCTACCAAAAGCGCTTTGAAACCTTCTTCTAAACAGACCTCTTCCTGGGCTGATCAGGTAGAAGAGGCAGATGCCTCCTGGTCTGTTGACAGTGCTTTAAAATCGGCTGGATGGGTGCAGCTCCCTGATTCCGGTCGATGGATTTCTGGGTTTTCACCCATTTCTATCCCTGGGGTTTGTATGACTGGTGGGGATGTGCCTGCTCCTTCCCCCCATCCTATTTCTACAATCCCTGCTGTCTCTTTGCCACAAGACTCCTCTAGTAGGGCCCATTCTACTGAGGCTTCACCCTTCAGATACTGTGTTACAGGAATCGCCTCTGGCTCTTCCTTCTGATTTACTTTTGACCCAGAACCCAATACTTCAGCTAGATACTAACTCCTCTGTTACCTCTCATCCAGCCAATAACATGACTTCTTCTAGGATGTCGCCATTTTCATCCACCGACCATCTGGAGGACCAAGCAACTGAAGAAGAACCTGAGGGCCCACTACCTGGCTCACCTTCTGATCATCCTCATACTAACTCTCGTTCTTATGCATCCTTTTTTCAACCCTCTACCTTTTCAGCTAAAAGACATAATGCTGTCCGTTTTATTTATAAAGAAGGCATGGAGACTTTTTCTGATCATAAGTTTGTTGCCAAGACTTTGTTGAAAGACAGTTTACACTTTTCTTCTGCTGAAATGTACGCTTTAATACTTGTTTCTGGGGAAAAAAACCTTTACATTAGTTTTAAATTAAGTAGTGGTTTAGATAAATTTTGGAATGGTTATCAAAACGTTTGGCAGTCCTTATTATGGTCCCCATCTGAAGTGTTGCCTTTAAGTAAACCAGCCCACAAAATGGTTACAGTTCTCTTTAGGAATGAGGGAGTGAGCATCACTGACCTTATATTTTGGTTGAAGCAAAGGTGTACTGTGTTGGGGCACCCAGAGGCTATCTTTGACACTGAAGATATTTGGATGGGGGTTGGAGAATCAGGGTAATCCTATGCTCCACTGAAGAAGGGTTACAACACCTCCCCAATTGTGTGTTTCTGGGTCAAGATAGGGGTGTTCTTTTTTTTTGCCAAACAACCCAAAACATGCTATAGGTGGGGGAAGTCCGGTCACATTAGTAGTGTTTGTGACCACTTATGCTGCACGCTTTGTAATTCCTTTGGGCACACCAGTGGGCAATGTAGGAATATAGCTGTGTGCTCTTTATGTGTGGTCATTGGCCACGCCTATGCTACTTGTCCTGAAACTGCTCATAGGCAGTCTGACCCTCATGATTCAGAAGAACAAAGGTTGATGGTAGCCATTGCACAGAGGTCCCATTCTAATCACTCAGAGTCGACTTCCTCTGTTCCACACCCCACTCCCCCTCCTTTTCACCCCCATTATTCCAGTACCTCCAGTTTCTCTGTCTGTCCCCCCAGGTCGGAGATTGATATGGCCAGTGTTCCAGAGGTCTCCAAGGAATCCCTGACTTTACCCCCCAGCCCTTCCAGATGCCTTATCTGTGCATCCTCCTCAGCTTCCACAGGAATTACCCTCTTATTCTAGGATGACCAGATAAAAACTGTATAATACCCAGCCTGCTTCTAAAGTCCCCAAACTGTCCAGTACCCCTACCATAAAACTGGTTTCATGCTCTCCTACTTGCCCAGGACACCTCTGATGTGGAATCGGAATCCTCTCAAATGGGGGTCGATGCCTCTGGTGGGCTCTCTGATGTGGACTCTGAAGAGGGACAGGCCCCTCTTGCCAAATCCTCCACCCCTGGGGCAAGAAAAGTGAAAAAGTGTAAACGTAAGCCTCCTTGAGGTTTTTTTGTGTTGTCTAAATGCCTCTATCGTTAACCTTTTGTTCACTAAATGTGAACAGTGTCAAGAATAGGATTCGATAAGCTGCTGTTTTTTCCTTTTTAAGGTCTACTTGTTGCAATATTTTCTTTTTGCAAGACACTCAGTTGCACTCAGTGGCCAAACTCTCCAGTGCTGTGAAATGGTGGCACACTGGAGTCTCATTTTGGTCTTTAGGCCTAGAACCTTGTTCTGGAGTAGCCCTTCTTTTTCATGATACTGAAATTAAGGTTTTGAAATTGTTTGACCTTGTTCCTGGCCGTGTTTTGATTTTAGATGTGTTATTTCAGGGTGTTTGTTTTAGACTGCTTAATGTCTATGCCCCCCAAACAAACGCGGCCAGAGTTGATCTGTTCCAAGTGATTCAACCTTATCTACATACTTCACATCATGTTGTTTGGGTGGTGATTTTAACTGTGAATTGTCTAGTAAGGATTGTGGCAAGGGTACCAAAACTACAAAGTTATTTTGTGACATGTCCAGTTTAACTACTGTTATGCAAACTGCTAGTCTTAACTGATGCATATGCTCGGCTGCATGGGAACACGGTCCCTACTTTCCATAAGGGAACTTTGGCTACTCAGATTGATTTTTTTTCATCAGTAAATCATTGCCCCTAAGTCTGGCTTCTGTGACTCTGGTGGAATTTTCAGATCATTGTGCTTTATGTATTACTGTAGGCTCTAATGCTGCATTTACTCTTGGGAGAGGCCTTTGGAGACTGAATTCTACTCTTCTGGCTCATCAGGAAGTTTTGCAGCATTTGTGCTATTTTTTTTCTGCCTGAAAATCTTTATATGGAATGTATGAGGACCCCCTGTCTTGGTGGATAGACACTAAGAAAGATATTGTCGCTTTATTGAAATCTATGGGGAAGATGTGTAGGGAGAAAGCTTATTTTTCTTATCTACAGTATAGACAGCAGTTACAGCAGGTAATGTCTTTGGCTCAAACTACCAAGCATGATTTTTCTGCCCAAATCAGATGCCTTAAGAATAATATGGTGCTTTTCCACATGAACCAGTCCTCTACTTTGAAATCACAATAAATGTATGGTACGCAGGGGAATTTTGCTACAGTTTGTCCCTTTCTTAGTTGCAGGGACAGGGTGCAGAAGAGAGTTTTTGATGGTATTACGGAACAGGATGGTCAGTTAAAAGTCTCCTAACGTGACGGGATGTCTGAAGTAACATCCTACATGATGTCACTTTTTCAGGAACAGCCTGTTGATCTAACTGCAGCTCAGGCTTATCTACACCGTATTGATGTCCCCAATTGCCCTCCCCTCTACCCTTTTGCATTTGACAGACCCTATTACTTCCCAGGATGTGACCAGTGCTATCAATTCTTTACAGTCCAATACAGCTCCTGGTAAAGACAGATTGACGTCGGAGCTTTATGAACTGTTGAGTGCTGCATTTTCCCAAGAACTTGCTGATGTCAATAATGACTTGTTACTGTCCTCTGATTTTCCTCTTGACATGTTGGGAGGTAGTCTCATTTTTCTACATAAGAAGGGCAATAAGAAAGAGCTTTCTAATTGGAGACCAATTAGTCTTCTGAATGTTGATTTGAAAATTTTAATGAAGATTCTTAATACTCGTCTTTTAACAGCAGCTCAGTATCTCATTTCACCAGCGCAATCTTGCGCAATTCCGGGGACAAGCTATTACTGACCAGCTGCAATTTTTACGAGAAATTTTTGATAGGTCACATGCAGTGGGGCACCCTGGGTTTATTTTATCCTTAGACCAAAAGGGATCTTTTGATTCAGTGAACCATGATTTTTTATGGCTCACCCCTCAGCATTATGGTATACCTCTTATATTTATCATATGGCTTCATAAAATTTATAAACATGCTACAGTATCCCCTTTAGTTAATGGACATCTTGGACCTCTCCCCCCAGTAAAATGGGGGGGGGGGAATCAGGGTTGTCCAGCTAGCCCACTGTTGTATGTATTCAGTATAGATCCTTTATTGCGCTTATTGAATGTGACTATACCGCCCATCACTGTCTCAGGTGTTTCACTTCCTTTTTCTGCTTTGGCATATGCAGATGATATCTGCACCTGCACTTCCACAGTCCCTTTTGTTCAGATTACTGTTACTATGTCTGACTCTTATGGGTTACCTTCTGGCACCTCACTGAATAAACTCAAATGTGTCGGACAAGAATTGGGTGTTGCCCTCCCTACACAAGCTTCTATTTCAGGTATCTGGTTCTCAGTGGACCCTATTCGGATCTTAGATATTGTTTTTGGCTCACTGACCCTGATATATATAACTGGGATGTTCAGCTTGAAAAAGGTAGACTTATGGTCCAGAATTGGAATAAATGGCAGCTCAGGAAATCCAAACGTATTTATACGAGTCGGACTTATTTATTGCCCCTTTTTTATTTTTGAGCAATATTTTCCCCCCTCCTAAGTAGTGTGAATCATTCCTTTTCAGTGTTTTTTTCCAGGCAGTGTGGGGTAGTTGCCTCAACCCAATTTAGCGTAATATCTTATATTTACCAGTCTCTAGAGGTGGTCTTAATATGATGAACCCCCTCTTATTTTTTTATTGTCAGTTCCTTTTTATTAATTTTCCACCTTTATTGAAGCATATTCTGAAATTATGGATGTGTCTTTTTGGTCAGTCTATTGGGCAATGGTTTCAGGAGTAGAAGGATGGACAGCATGGGCGTCTTAAGTCAAACCCTTTGGTGGGTCCCTATCTCCATGAGGTTGTTGTGGAATTACGGCAGTGGCATATTACTAGTGCTTGGATTCTTTTTAAAAATAAGAAATTTGTTTATCAAACAGTGCCTGATTCTCATTTTTCAGAATCTGTTACATTCCCAAAATGTCCTGTCCAACACCTTTCAGCATTGCAGGGTCTTATGGCTGATAAAAGAATTCCCCCTAAACTTTGTGACATTACATGGTTGTGTGGCCTCGAGAAGCTCAATGTTAAGGGCAATCAGGATCATAAACAGTAGGATGAATGTAATTGTTTATGTCTTGGATGTTCCCAAGTGCTTGAATCTATGCATCATTTCTACTTTTCCTGTTCTTATATTTTTCCATTCTGGCCATATGTTGCTCATGTTTGGCATGAGCCTGCTTGTTTGAGTCTCTTATGATATGTTAATTTATGGCTGTTATCCTTCATTGTGGAAAAAATGGGACAGTGGTACTTTAAATATACTTTTTGCTGTCTTTAAATAGTTTATTTGGAACAGTCGGTGCCTTTTTACGTTGCAACAAAAAGTGTTTTCTCATATTGAACTTCTTCAAAAGATTACTGTAGAACTTCATCATATTTATAAGTTTGAAACTACACTGTATGCTCACAATCTTTTATTATTGAAATGGAGGAACCTGCCGTGGGTCACAGATAATGATGTACCTGTTACATGATTTCTTACTTTATTTTTTTTTTTCATTTTATGGTCATGTGAAGTTTGGTTTTGCTGGTGCCTAGTATGACTTTAATACTTATTTATGTTTCTTTTTTTTTACATTGCAATTTAGCTTTATCTGTTCTTTTTTGTGTGATTTAACACTGTTTTCTCTTTTGTTTTATTCTGAAGTTTTTGTTAATAAAAAAATTCCCCTACTCTTTTTTTTTCTCCGTTATTATATATGTTAGATTTCCTTTTAACAGACTGCATGATTGGGTATACGTGGGGGTATACGTGAATGTTGTTTGTTATATTATGGTTTTGTTTCTGTTGTTTACATGAAGTAATGTATTTTATTCTTTATGTTTTGTATTGAATTTTTCAATAAAAAATGCCCCTACTAGTTTTGAGAAGTGCCATGGGATCATTAATACCTACCTGAGCAGGCAGATGAGACCTCAGTTTAACATTTCATGTGAAAGACAGCACCTCAGGAGTGCAGCACCCCCCCCCATGCTGCACTGCAGTGTCAGTATTGGGATATTAACCCAAGTGCCTGGTGTGGGGATAGAACCCACAGCCTTCTTATCTCCTGGCCTCAGAGGTGAGTGTGCTACCTGTTGAGCCACTGACATTGGTAGACCATAATTGCTAAGAACTTCAAATAGCAATGGTATAAGGTAAAAAAATACCTGTGTGTGCATTTTACAAACAATTCATATTTTGTTTCTTAACAGTGAAACAGAATATATAGAGCACCGAATACATATTATATATATATATATATATATATATATTAGAGGCAAAAACTCAATTTAATACATCAGTTAGGGTTGTTCCACAGCGACAAATGTGAGAAAATTACGGTGTTAGGGTTGAAAGCCCCCCTTGGACCCCAGCCCCACCCCCAACCGCATTGATGTGCATTGGGTCATCGCCCTAACTCTCACCCCATCACATGTGTAAAGAAGCAGAGATATAGGAGAATGGGGTGAGAGTTAGACCAACAACCCCAATGTGCACCCCGATGGCTTTCAACCCTAACACCAAATTTCCTTGCTTTTGTCGCTTTGGAACAACCCTAACTGATGTATTAAACAGAGTTTTTTGCCTCTTATTTCCCTTCTTTTTGAGAGTGATAATGAGAAATAGTGAATGTAATGCGGCGGCAGGAGCGCAGACACGGTGCCCGCAAATGCAAATGGTAATGCGCATGATGACGCAAAGTGAAACAGAAAGAGAAACAGTACTGTAGACACAAAGGGTAAAAATAATGCAAATGCAAGCACAAATGAAAATGCAAAGGGTAACGCACATGGTGGCGTAGATGGGAACGGTAAGTGAAACCGGAACAGAACCGCAAGCGAAAGCGGTAACGGTAACAGTAATGTAAGCACACAGGCTGGTTTTCCCCAAAAGCTGCATAGAGAAAGACAGTGAGTACAAAGATGGGTCTCGGAGCAGAAAATGAGGAGTTGGAATACTAAATTGCTTATATCTCAGGAACCGTATGACGTAGAAAAAAAACTTAAAAGTCATATAGTTTATGACTTTCCTGGCTAGTTTTATGCTTAACTCCTATTAGGAGACTAAGCATTTTTTTGACAAAAAGTCTGTATCTCGCACTGTTTCCGAGATACGAGCCCTGAAAGGCGCAGCGAACGCCATAATGCTATCCTATGGGGAAAAAAGAGAAGTTTGGAGTGCCATAACTTTGCCGCCCTGTAATATTTTTTCACCAAACCACCAAAAGACACATCTGTGGGATATTGGCTTTCTTCCCTCCAAATTTCAGTGTAAAAGATCAAACTGTTATTTTGCAGCAGGGTGGCAAATAATTCCTGTCATGCAGCAGACACTGCAATGTTAGTCTATGGGAAAAAGTGTCAACTTCAGAGTACTGTGACTTTGCATCCATGCAACATTTTGTCACCAAACCACCAAAAGGCACATCTGTGAGATGTTGGCTGCTTTTTCTCCAAATTTCAGCCCAAAAGACCAAACCGTTCATTTGCAGCAGGGTGGCAAATAATTCCTGTTATTTTGGCCATAGTGTTGCAAAGTAGTGTCGTGATTTGCGACAGCTTTCACAAGCGTCTGCGACACTTTCATGAGTGCGACACTACTTTGAGACATTACTTTTTCCAGAAATTGGAAAAACATATTTCTAGGGTGTTTAACCTCAAAATAAAGACATGCCTAGCATCCTCAGGGTCCGACTAGGTAAACACAAAAAGAATTGTGTTGCTAGAGGGTCCCAAATTTAAATGCCAAGCATTTCTCTGATCATTAACTGAAAACAAAATGGTGGATTTACGACACTACTAGGGCCATTTGCGTCACTAAAAAGTGCATTTGCGACACTATCGAACTTTTTGTTAACTTTTCCCATTGATTTATAATGGGAAATTGTGTTTTGAATAACTTTTGAACCGTTTAATATTTTTTCATGAAATCTTCAAAAGGCACATTGGGGACCCAGAACACACATTCCCTGAAGTGTTTGGACCGGTCGTGCAAACCATGCGATCTGTAGGGATGAGCAAAGAATTCCAAAAAAGCATAAACGTGCGCGCAGATCATGCTTAATAACTCCACAGCTGTATATCCAAATAGTACAAAAGTTGGCAGATCCCAAGATGTGTGGTTCTTGATCTTGTATGCCAAATTTCAGGCAAATCCGTTGAACAGTTGCAAAGTTATTAACGATCAAAATTTTAGGTTTAACATGTAAATGACTCTTCAACCCTAACTATTGTAGCACTACCGTGCTACCATTATATATATATATATATATATATATATATATATATATATATTATGAATAACAATAGCTTGGTAATGTTTATATAAGAAACATGGATCTGTATGTAGTGTTACGCGAAATTTGAAAATTTCACTCCGTGAAATATTTCATGTAATTCCCACATTTTGAAAAATATTTTGCAGGGCAAAATTCAAAATTTCAACCCCTGGAGTGAGTGAAACTTTGCTTGCAAACTGGCAAAATTTGCCACTCACGGGCAAAATTTCAATACCTGTGACAAAATTTCACCACCTGCGAGTGTAATTTCGCCTCTCGTGGTGACATTTAATGGCCACTGGCCGAAGTTCTCCCTGGTGTCTAGTGGTCCTCCCGCCACCCCCCGGCCACTCACTGGCCCACATATTTCTCCCTGGTGTCTAGTGATTCCCCCCAGCCAATCACCGGCCATAATTGAATTAAGAACCCCCTCCCAGTTACCCTGGCCCACTCATTTCCTTTTATTTAAAAAAAAAAAAATTACACCCCACTCCCTGGTGTTTAGTGGTCCACCCCCAGCCAATCACAGGCCGTAACTGAATTAAGCACAGACACACACAAAGTTACCCTGGCAACCTTATTTCCTTTCAGATAAAAACAAAATTCAACCCCCACTCCCTGTTATCTAGTGGAACCCCCACCCCCACTCCCTCTCATCATGAGCTAGCAGCACCCACCCCGCTCCCCCCAGTACCTTGATCGAGCTACTGGCACAGCCTCCACTCACCTCCATGGATGACAGCCAGTGGAGGGCTGGTGGGGGGATGGGGGTCCACTAGACACCAAGGAGTGGGGGTTGAATTTTGTTTTTATCTAAAAGAAAATGAGGGGGCCAGGGTAACTTTGAGGGGGTGCTTATTTAATTAAATTACATATGGCAATCAGCCAGGGGGGCCACTAGACACCAAGGAGTGGGGGGTTGAATTATTTTTTTAATTAAAGGAAATGAGTGGGCCAGGGTAACTGGGGGGATGCTTAATTCAGTTACGGCTGGTGATTGGTCAAGGGGGGGACCAACAGACAGACACCAGCATTTGCAGTGGCTGGTGGGCAAAATTGCAGGCAAAATTGTGAAATGTTGCCGCAATTTCACTAAACATTTTGCGTGGTGAAATTGCTGAGTTCGCAGGTGAAATATTATTTTGCTACATCTCTATATGTATGACATAATGTTTGGAAAAAGTGTGGGGCCTTCACTAGAGGTTGTGGCCACATATTTGGATCAGTTATCTGAATGTAACTTTATGAACTCAAGATAAAGTAGAAAATCCATCTGGATTGGTAACTCTCCCCCCCCCCATTACCCATAACCACTGGTGTGCCCCAAGGCTCTGTCACAGGCCTCCCTGCTGTTTTCTGTCTTCCTAAATGACCTACGCACTGCCTGCCCACCTACCTCTATCCATATGTTTGCGGACGACACCATCTTATATGAATCTGGCCCCTCCATAACTGATCATAACTGATGTGATGATCAGACTACAGCATGACTTTGATAATGTTCAGTTCTGGCTTCACGCAAACCAACTCTTCCTGAATACCAAGAAAACAGTCTCCATGACCTTTGGCACAAGTCAGAGAGTCTGTCAGCTCCCTCCCTTTCCTTCCTTCCACACCCTAGATGGGACACTGTTGGAGGACTACTCCTCCTTCAGATACCTTGGGGTCCAGCTTGACCAGCACCTCAATTTTTCTGTACACATAGAGGCCATACACATGAAGCTGCACCCTAAACTGACTGCCCTCCACTGCAACTGGGGCTGTATCCCACTGCCAGCTCACCGGGCTATTGTACAGAAAATGATTCTCCCCCTATTCAGCTATGGGGATATAGTTTACCATGCCACTCCCACCTCCTCCTTAACCAGACTGGACATTCTCTTCAAGTCCTTCTGCCGTTTTGCCCTTGGCTGTCCTCCCTGCACACACCACTGTACCCTATATCAATCTCTATCCCTCCCCTCCTTGGGGGACAGATAACGTACCCACTGTGCCTGTCTCATGGACAAATCTGGTCCCAGTCCCTGCCTTCCTACTTCTCCTCCTCCTCCCTCTCCACCCTAGTCTCTCCTGCTTATTTGCTCAGAAACTCAGATGCTGTCTCCTTTTCTTTCTCCCGTCAGATCTCCTCACTGGTTCAGGCTGTCTTTTCCTACAGGTTTCCAAATCTTTGGAACTTCCTCTCATGCTCCATTCATTTTGACCCCCTTCCCTCAGGTTTGTAATTCCCTCATTAAAAGCTTTTTACACATACCCTGCACCTGCTTCTAATCACTCTGCCACCTCCTCTAACATATGATCACCCCTCTCGTCTGCCACTCTACTTTTCCACTTGTCTGGTTATCACTGAGTTTCCCCTGTGGTAGTCCTGTAATAATTTTATTATTTAAGTCTATAACTCTGTATCCTATTACAAGCCTTACTGGTTGCTGTTGCTATTCTGCTTTGTACTTGTGTAATTCCCTTTCCTAACTGGTCACTGTTTTCAGTTTGTATTATTAGCTGCTATTACTGTAAAATGTTTATTTTGCCTGTACCCACCTTCTGTTTCCCCCTCCCCCCTGGACACATCTGGAAATGAGCACTTGCTACTCAGTATGTTCTCCTGGTAAAACTTTCAATAAAAAAATTAAAAATTGAATGAACTGATATAAGAATTCATACTGATGTTTAAGGCATATGGGAGGATCAGTATGACACGTAACTTCTGGCATAGAATGGGGAAGTAACACACTGAAACAGAGTGTGAATGTGGTAAATTATGTCAAGTTGGTGAGGGTGCAATAGCACTGAGTGTAGGGAAGTTGTAGTATCAAGTTATAATTTTATGTAAATTGGAAGATAAAATACTGAATATTACATTTAATATAAAGAATAATGCATGGGGTGGTGTGCCTTACAAGAATTTAATACACACCCAAGATGTGTGATGCTGCATGAACCCTGAGTGCAAAGATTGAGGGGTTCATACTGGCTGCATGGCGTGGAGGGCTGAGGCATCAGAACCTTACCTCTTGCCATGCTGGTGACCTATGTTCACAGTGTGAGCTGGCCACTTGGGGTCGGCTGGGGGGGAGGAGGATCAAGAGTCTCAAGGACAGCTCTCCTCCTCTGGGGAGGGAGTGGATCAGTGGTCAGTGTTAGCCTGACCCCTAGCAGAGGCTGGAGATTGGCACACCAACACTGCAGGATGAGGGTAGAGGTGTGCAGATGCCTGGCGTGCCACAAGTGGGAGCATACACGCCACAGCCATTGGTGTCACTGCACACTGTTCTTCTGAGCTGGGGGAGAGAATGGGGAAAAATCCTGGCCATGTACGATAATCACTGACCCTTGCAGGCTTTGCGCCCTGGTGACTGGGTGCCTCCTGCATCTGGATCCAATTTGGTGGGTTGAAGGACTCCCTGCCCCCTGCCATGGAGGGCAAGCCAAAGGGGATAAACAGGAGAAGGTAAGTCCTGGGGATGTC
This sequence comes from Neoceratodus forsteri, assembly GCA_016271365.2. Lineage (NCBI taxonomy): Eukaryota > Metazoa > Chordata > Ceratodontiformes > Ceratodontidae > Neoceratodus > Neoceratodus forsteri. The sequence continues at coordinate 834,431,040 of CM028133.1, forward strand.
GGGGCAACAGAGCTGGGGAGCAGTGGGAAGGAGGTGCCAGCCAGGATGGGAGGAGAAAGAAATACACAAAAAAAGAAAAAAAGGCACGAGGGGTTTATAAGAGCATCATACACCGAGAACATGTATTAAATTCAAGTATACACTCCACCTCATTCCTTATTCTTTATCATTTCTGGGCATCAATTTTTTACTGGAATGAGCAGCTCTTTTTGACTGCGGTTTAGTGTGAAGCCCAGAGAGCAGCACATCATTGTCTTGTGCTGTAGTGGCAACAGATAGCGTGCGTGTGAATACCATAATAACTGGACAGTTATTACAGTAAATAATAACTAGTCATCTCAATAGAAAAGTCTGATGACCATTTGTTATAATACTTTAACAGACAAGAAAAACAGTGGCCTGATAAAGTTGTGATGACCATGATGCATTGTCCAGTCATATACAATAAACCAAAAATTTTATTTTGTTTGGTTGTTGTGTTTAGCCATTTTTCTGCAGTACTGCTAAATTCTAATGGACCTGAAAGTTGCTAGTTTCAGCTCACAGCTGTTTTTGTGCTATTGCTGAGCAAAATAAATATCTTGCAAACTTATTGTTAACCACTGTAAAGGTTTTGAACCACCCATACTTGATATGGGGTACAGGCAGCAGTGGGAGACTAAGAAACCAGTGCATTTTACTCAAGGTTTACAGGAGGGGAGAGTTAAATCATTTGTGTGGAGTACAGAGTTGAACATGGGGCTAAAGATTAGCTGCCGCCCCTTTAACTAGGAACAGTATTGGGCAGCCAGCTATGGTCACATGTTATGCTAATTAGTGTCCGGCTGGGGCTAGGGAAGGGCAAATTCCTTTGTCCTCTAGTCAGTCTAGGATGTTCCCTGTGCTGATGAGATGTGCCTTCCTAAGCTCCTAAATAAACCTTATTTTGTTCATTATCTTATGCATCCGACTCAGTTTGTTCAGTACCTAGTGATTCCTGCAGCAGAAGCACCAGATGGGAAAGCAGAATACCAGGAGGTAAGCGGTCCTAGTGGCAGACCAAATACCAAAACACCACACATGGTGGAGAATGCGGCCCTTTCTCTTCTGCCCAGACCCCCATCTCGCATGCTCTGCATCGTTGGATACCCCAAAGTCATCACCCAAGTGTGCCTGAACTGTATGCATGCTCAGAAAGAATAAACTTAGCAGCAGAGAGGAAAATTAAAATTGAACTGTTCTCTATTAAAGTAAGCCTCCTGCATTCTGCCTCAGCATATATAAGTCTCATTGCATGTAAATGTGCTCCAAATTAGGACACTGTGCAACTAAGGTAGAATATTCTTTTACGACTCCACCATCTCCATGGAGCTGCATGCTACAAACCTTGGAAGGCTTCTGCAAACTCCATGTCTAGAAAGCACACCAAAATCTAAAACTCAGCTCCCAGCCAGCAAAAGCACAGAATATACACTGCAATCCTTGCCCAACTGCCCTCTGCTGCAGGGATCAGCCATCAAACTATAAAACCAGCAAAGCAGCAACAAAATTTTAAAGTATTTTTCCTATTGTTGTCTCAGGATTGCAGCTCCAGCAAATGCAAATTCCATACTAGCCCTGTTAATTAGCAGCCTGCAGCCCTAATATTGTATGCTATGAGAAAAAAAAAGTGTGCTGCATATTACATGCTGCAAACTGAATGAACTGTAATTTACAATCATGCTAGCCTGAGCACCACGGGCTGGGGACTGCCTGTTCATTAACTCTTAAACCAGAGACATATGGCTTTCTGTTATTCTAAGTCAAGGTGACTTCCAATACACAGACATTTGTTTTGCCAGTTCTGCCTCAAGAAAGATTTTGAGGCTTCTAAACCTTGAAGAGAGCAATACATCTCTCAACACAAATACTTTGGATAGCCTGGGTGGGAGTCACTCAGCCAAACCAAAGCCTGGACTTTCTGAAGGCACACAAAGCCATATTGAACTTTGCCTCAAACAACCTGTCACTAGATCCCTGGAGGCAACTCGCAGCTACAGACTCAGTCAATGTACCTCCTAAGTCAGAGATGGTTTTGATTGCCAAGATTCGAGGTGACCCCCTTCCCCAGGGTGTTGTTGGCATTGTCATGGGATCCTCAGCTTTGCACTCCTCAGGTCTCCTTCCAGGGAACACCCTGTGTGCTGTGCACGGCAGTTCAGTATTCCAAAAGTGCTGCAACTTCACAGATGAACCAGTGGTAATCTCCAAGGGTGCCAGTATCAGGAAGTTTGTTTGTCTGTCTTCAGGGGATCAGCTTCAGCTTCTACCTGAACCTCAGCCTGGTTCCATTAACAGTTGTCATGTCAGTACCATCACAACCACCCTCACTTCACAAGAAGTGCACGTGCCCTTCAGCCAGCGTCTCTTGGCCTCAAAGCTCCCAGCCTGTCCCACAGAGAAACAGCAACTTCTGGAGTTCCTGGAAATCTACTCAGATGTCTTTGTCAGCCCTGATAATAAGCTTGGATGCTGAAATACCCTGCAACACACCATTGAGGTGCAGCCCAACCAAAAGCCAATTCATCAGCGAGCCTACAAAGTGGGACATAAACAAAAGCAAATCCTAGAGAACTTAGTCATGGACATGCTCGAACAGGACATTATTGAGGAATCCACCAGTCCCTGGGGTGCATCTTGCTTGCTGGTAGTCAAGAAGGACAAAGGGTATCGGTTTGTGGTGGACTACAGACAGCTCAATGCCCTCACGGTACAGGATGCCCATCCCTTACCCACCACAGAGGATGCCTTAGAGAGCCTCGGTGCAGCCAGCCCATCCTACTTCACCACTCTAGATCTCCAGAGTGGATTCTACCAAGTTACTATTGATCCAGCTTCACGTCCGTACACAGCCTGGCACTGCCACTTGGGGCTTTTCCAGTTCAAACGTCTGCCTATGGAACTTCGGAACAGCCCAGCCACCTTTCAACTCATCATGGAGGCTGTGTTGTGTGGACTGTCTTGGAAATTTTGCCTAGTGTATCTCGATGATATTATTGTCTTCAGCAGAACTTTCCAAGAACACCTCCAGCATCTCAAAGTGGTGTTCGAACGTCTCAGGCAAGCCAACCTCAAACTCCGTCCAGAGAAATGTTGCCTCACTCAGCATCAAATCCATTACCTGGGACATGTGGTCAGTTCGCACGGCATCTCGCCAGACCCAGATAAGCTTTCTGCAGCAAAAGACTATCCAGAAAACACAAACCTCAAAGACCTTAGAGCTTTTCTAGGTTTGTCTGGCTACTACAGAAAATTAATTTGCAATTATGCTAACATTGCAGCTCCCTTGTACGCTCTCACAAAAAGGGGATGTAACTACATATGGACTTCTGATTGCAAAGAGGCCTTTGAAACTTTGAAAGAAAAACTTATTTCTTCCCCAGTATTGGCCTATCCCCACTTCAACCAGCCATTCAAGCTTTACACAGATGCTAGCTCCTTTGCAGTGGGCGCTGTGCTGTGTCAAATCGAAGATGGAACAGAACGAGTTGTTTCCTATGCAGGGCGCTCTCTTTCTTCAGCTGAGCAAAACTACGGCATCACAGAAAAAGAATGCCTAGCCATGGTCTTTGCTGTAAAGAAGTTTGACTGCTACCTTCGCTACTCCTCCTTTACAGCCATCATGGATCACTCAGCCCTCAGATGTTTATTTGAAATGAAGGAACCAGTAAGAAAGTTTGCCCAATGGGTTGCCATACTGCAAGGCTACAATTCTGAAATCCAATACCGACCAGGTCGAGTTCACTCCAATGCCAATGCTGTAAGCCGGCAATGATATCCCTCCATAGCAACCTCTCCTGATGAAGAAGCCTGCCTACAAGCTCTCCCCTTCTGCTCCACAGATGAGCTCCCTGTGGACACTCCTACAGAACCTCAAGTCACTTTGCTGCTCCCAAATGCTCCTACAGAAAAAAGTGCTGATCCTCAACTATTGCAAGCAGCTGAACAGCTTCTTACAACCTCCAGCACCGATATCTCCCTGGCCACAATTAAACTTCAACAAAGAACTAATCCTCAGTTTACAGACATCATCACTTATCTTGAGTCTGGAACTTTACCGCAACAAAAGAAACACTGCCAGGATGTACAATTCTTTGCGTCACAGTATTTTCTCAATGACGGAGTGCTTTTTCACATTTGGACCGAGGAGGGCAAGGGCCATCGCACAGACAGAACTCATGTACCGTTAGTTGTGCCAGCCTCTCTAGTCTCTGAAGTTATTCAATCCACTCATGCCTCTCCACTTTGTGGAGGTCATATGGGTATTCACAGAACTCTCGAAAAGACAAGGCTCCACTTCTTCTGGCCTCACATGAACAAGAACATTGTCCGTTTTGTAAAATCCTGCCAGCCCTGTTCCCAAAGAAAGACTCCCACCAAACCAACCAAGGCATACATCATTCCAGTGCCTGTAGCCACAGAACCCTTCCAAAGAGTCAGCACAGATATTCTTGGGCCCCAACCTACCTGCCCTGACTCCGGCAACAAGTACATTCTTGTCTTTGTGGACTACCTAACTAAATACTTGGAACTGATCCCATTAAAAGACATTAATGCTCCTACAGTGGCAAGTGCCTTCCTCAATACAATCATTTGCCGTCATGGTACCCTAGCTTACCTGCATTCTGACAGAGGCACTAACTACCTCTCATCTATTGTGAGAGAAACCTGCAAACTTCTCGACATCAAAAAGACTCATACAACCAGTTACCACCCACAGTGCAATGGACAAAGTAAGAGAATGATGTTGACCATTCTTAACACACTACCCAAGTACCTGGATGAGACTCACGGCACTTGGGATCGTTTTGTTCCCTTCATTCAGTTTGCATACAACTCCAGCCCTTGTGTCGACAGCACAGAGCAGGGTTTTATTTAACTCTAAAAATTGATTAGCGTTTTGCTCGTAAAAGTGCTAAAACATTGTGAAAATGCATAGCACCTGCCTCACTGTGTTTAACAAACATAACGCTTCAAGAAAACCTATATAAATACTTTTCAATTATTTAAAACCCTGCAGAGTACACCACATTTTTCCTAGTCCATGAACGTTACCCAAGAACACCTCTGGCCAAAGATCTCTCATTGCTAGAGGTCCTAAAGTCAGCTTCCTCCTTCATCATCCCAATGTTGGAACAGCTTGAACTTGTGAGACGGGTTGCTATTGACACCCTGGGACAGAGAAAAACGGCAATGCAAAAAATCTCTACAGCCAAGTGTCACGATCCTTCATTTTCTGAGGGAGACATCCGTATATTTGTATTGACCTGTCCTTGTTCCAGGCACCACCAGAAAACTGCTTCGCCCCTGGACTGGGCCATTTTACATTGTGGAAAAGCTTCCCCCAGTTCATGTTTGCTTGCGCCGAAAGTCAGGTGGGAAGCTGGTACACAATAAATTCACATTAACAGGTTGAAGCATGGGTACTTGCATGATTCCTCCCTGATGAACCCAGTCCCCAAGTAATGAAGCTTCTTTGAACCTGCAACCTTTCAGAAACTGAACTTCCTGCTGACAACTTGACAACATTTCCACCAGCACCTCATGGTACTGACACTTATCAACCAGATCCTGTTCTTTCTGCCCAACCAGATGAACTTTCTGGAACTTTTCAGCCTCTTGCGTTTTATCAGAACTCTCTTATACCCCAAACAGTATATCAGATCGAGAAGATTCTGCGCAAAAAGTACATCAATGGATCTTGGTCATACCATGTTAAATGGTGTGGGTATAATAGTGCTCACAACTCATGGGTCCCCTTTTCTGACTTGACCACGTCCTGTCAAGAACTAGTTCAAGCCACTCACTCAGCAATTCCAACTGACCGTAAAAGCCACAGAATCCAGTGAACTTATTATTTGGACTCAGTGCAGTGATTCTGTTAATTCTTTGTCTTAATCTGCAAATTGCTTCTCAATTCCTCTATGATCTTAATTTTTTCTCTTCTAAATTTTAGCATTTTCAATCAATCAACTAATCAATTTTCATCTAGTAATGTCTCCACAATAATGTTAAATGTTCACTTACTGTTACTAAGGTTTTGCTACTTTCTATTGTTGTTCATGCATAGCGATGTCTTTACTTGTTCGAGTGGTACTCACATTTACAATACCCAGGGTGATGTGGAGTACAGAGTGGAGCATGGGGCTAAAGATTAGCTGCCGCCCCTTTAACTAGGAACAGTGATGGGCAGCCAGCTATGGTCACATGTTATGCTAATTAGTGTCCAGCTGGGGCTAGGGAAGGGCAAATTCCTTTTTCCTCTAGTCAGTCTAGGATGTTCCCTGTGCTGATGAGATGTGCCTTCCTAAGCTCCTAAATAAACCTTATCTTTTTCATTATTTTATGCATCCGACTCAGTTTGTTCAGTACCTAGTGACTCCTGCAGCAGAAGCACCAGATGGGAAAGCAGAATACCAGGAGGTAAATGGTCCTAGTGGCAGACCAAATACCAAAACACCACATTTGCATAAATTGCAGACTGGGTTTCATCTGGAACTCAGAGATGAGTTCAGATGCTTTCAGTTAGAGCCTTTGTTAGTGCAAGCAAGAACAAAAGAGGCATGTTGCAGGGCTCCAATCTCCTGTTGCAATACCATGAAGGGGTACAAACAAAACATTTTACCAAGAGACATATTACTAACTTGGTTCAGATATTGCAAGGTACATATTAGCAGGGAAAAAGTAAAATTAAATCCCAGTGGGAGGAGGGGTGATTCCCGCCAGCACTGACATAGTAGGACAAAGTATGGGAAGTCATACAGTGCACACCTTCCTTGAAATATTGGAGGAACTTGAAATGGAAGGTAACAAGCAGATACTTCATCACTCCAATTGGAATGGTCCACTGTGCCGCAGAGAAATGGGCCCAGTGCTGTAGAGGATGCAATGCTCGAGGTGGGCATCACCACACCTTCTGGGAGTGAGCAGTACTAAGAGACTTCTGGGGAGAAATTCAAGCTAAGGCCTAAGAACTGCTTGAACTCCCATTTGTACCACAGTTTGATCATCTAGTACTGGGTAGCAGTCCCATGCAAAATAAACCAAAACAGAGAAAACTTTTTTTCTGGTAATCTCTCAGGGACAGCTTGCAAAGTGATAACACAGAGATGGCTTACCCCTCACTGCCCCAACAACTGAGGACTAGATTAAAGTCCTTAAAGGTATACACAAGTTGGAATGTTTGACAGCAGACCTGCACTGCCACCAAAAAAAGGAAAACATTTAATTCCACGTGGTTACCTTGTATGAACTGGTTAAAGGAAATGGAGGGAGGTCCGTTCTCTCTCAAATGGCAGGCACACTGTGATCACCATGCTTACTTTAGGTTCTTATTATGGTATGAGGCCACGGCCATGAAAAATAATTACAATGTCTAAACCAGTGCTATCTTCATCCTTTTGCTGTTCCTTAATCTAAATGCAATCCATCAGTTGTGTTTATGTATTCAGTTGATACTCCTAGTTCATTTATTTTCTATCACTGATTAATTGATTGTGATCAGATGTTTTATATGTTTTTTAACCTTGTCTGTAGAGTATTATATCTTGGAACTAAAAAAGAAGTTTAAAAAATATTTTTAGGTTTTTTTATCCTTCTAGTACTTTTAAACTGTTGAACAAACACTTAATCAAATTTACTGGATCATATATCCTGGCACCAACTACACACATGCCAAATCTCAGGCTATTCTGTCAAGGGGCAGCTCCGCTATTAAAGTGGAAAAAAATCAAGGTTTAAAAGAAGTGCCTACTCAACCCTAATATAGGGCCTCTGCAGGGCCTCTACATATGTATTTATACAGTATATACTGTATGTATATTGGTCCAATTCAATGTATCAAGCTATTCTTCAGCTCTAGTTTTTCAAGACAAACATAGCTATCTTTAAAATACTCAAGGAAGAGGCACCCAATAGTCCAGTCGAAGCACATTTGGCTTCTGTATTGGTGACCTGGTTCTGGTATGGACTGTTCGCCAGAGTCGAGCAGTCAGGCCGGCAGTACTTCTACCTGCATCAGCAAGTTGCAGCCAGTGGCAGTTTGACCTCATTACTCGTTGAAGCTTGTGAACCCCTACGGTGGGCTGGTGGGCCTACCTCTTTGTGAGGGAGGGGAGTATGTATGGGCCAAGCTGCTGCTGTCTGCAAGGGCACAAGCAGACCATGCATGGCACCAGGGAGAAAAGGGTTTCAGTAGAATCACTCACCTGGATGCATTCAGTATGAGACCAAAGGGAATAAAATCCCCAAATGAACTGCTGGATGAAAGCTAGTGCTTGGACTCTGGCCATGCTTGAGCAAGTGTCATCAGTGGATGTGTTCTTCTTGGAAGAGTTGGGGGACACCCTCAGTCTGAAGGCCAAGGGCAAAACCCATGAAGGATATGACAGGTTAGGTGTGATGGGAATGGGTGGGTGCCGGGCCGGGAGCAGCATGAAGGCTGGATAGCAAGCACAGGTCATATACAGAGTAAAAAGAAAACTAGTCAGGGAACACAGTAAGCAACTGGAAGCTCTAAAAAGACTTATAATGAAAGAAAATATTTCTGAATCCCCCTGCCACAAAGAGCCATGATTAATGAAGGAGCATTGATTTTAGAAAGAAAAAAACATGGACATTGGAAAGTGGGGATGACAAAGCCAATAATCAAGCTCATAATCCTCCAATCACACACTAATATAGAGTCATTACCATCACTCTTCTTCGGTTCCACCTTCATCTTCTTCAACCGTTTCAGCAAGCCTCGCAGGTCAGTAATGCCATACTGGAAGGCAATCTTCTCGTACTCACTGGGCTTGGCATTTTTCAATATCTCCCAGACATCAACATCTGGGCCTTTCGGTTCCTCCTGCTTCACTTCCCTTTACGGCAAGATAGAAAACACATGGGAAACTTAAATGAATCCACTTATGGACAACAGCGTGGCATGTGGCATTTGAGGACAGGGGCATTTCTGAGGCCCATTAATAGATGAGTCAGGTGAACAAAAATCAGTTTGCCATCTTTTCTTTTAATTGCTAAAACACACGCAACACATAACAAGAGAAACCCAGTACTCCATCAGATGAGTCCTCCACTCAAAAAAACATCCCTTGGAAGGACCTCATTATCCTAAAAGGTATGTCTAAAACATATACCTTTTTAATCAAATAGGGAACATAATAGTTACACTATCTCCCCCAGAAACATAGAAACATAGAATCTGACGGCAGATAAAAACCGCTTGGCCCACCTAGTCTGCCCATTTCCCTACCTGATGGATAAGCAGCAGATTCTAGTTAATCAACAGCTTACTTCCTCCTACCCCCCCCACTAGAATCACCTTATGCCTGTCCCATGCATTCTTGAATTCTTCCACTGTTCCTGACTCCACAACCTCCTCAGGAAGGCTGTTCCATGCATCCACAACCCTCTCTGTGAAAAAATACTTTCTAACATTACCTCTGAGCTGTCCCCCCTCTATCTTCAAATTGTGCCCCCTTGTTCTTGCACATCTCTTCTTCTAAAAGATGCTACCCTCTTGTACTTTGTTAATCCCCTTGAGATACTTGAAATTTTCTATCATGTTCCCCCCTCTCCCTCCTTTCCTCAAGGGTATACATATTAAGCTGCTTTAGTCTCTCCTTGTATGTCTTCTAGTGCAGACCCTGTACCATTTTGGTTGCCCTCCTCTGAACAGCCTCCACTCTATCTATGTCTTTGCAGAGATGGGGTCTTCAGGATTGCACACAGTACTCCAGATGGGGTCTCACCAACTGTCTGTACAGAGGGATAACAATTTCCTGTTTTCTACTGTTGATGCCTCTCCCTATGCATCCCAGTATCCCCCCAGCCCTCCTTAGTGCCTTCTCACATTGCTTGCCCACCTTTATGTCATCTGATATAATTACTCCTAGGTCTTTTTCGTTTTTTGTTGTTGTTATTAATTCACCCCCCATTGTGTACTCTTCCCCTGGGTTTTTGTTTCCCAGATGCACTACCTTGCACTTCTTTGCATTGAATCTGAGCTGCCACATATTTGACCATTCCTCCAACCTTGCCAAGTCCATTTTCATCCTTTCCACCCCACCTTGTGTATCAACCCTGTTGCAGATCTTTGTGTCATCTGCAAAGAGATATACCTTTCCTTCTAGGTGCTCTCCAATGTCACATTAAAGAGGACCAGTTCCAGTACCGAACCCTGCGGTACCCCACTAGTTACCCTCCTTTCTTCACTGTGGATTCCGTTTACTATTACACTTTGCATCCTGTTGTCCAGCCAGTTTTTTATCCAGGCTACCACCTTGGGATCCACTCCAAGGCTGGCTAACTTGTATATTAATCTTTTGTGTGAGACTGTGTCAAATGCCTTGGTAAAATCTAGGTAGGCCATATCCACAGCCCCTCCCTGGTCTACTACTTTGGTCACCCAGTCAAAGAAATCTATTAGGTTTGTCCAACATGACCTTCTTGCTGTGAAACCATGCAGCCTTGGGTCCTCTGCCCCACTGGCCTATAGGTACTCAACAATTATTTCCTTCAGAAATGATTCCATCATTTTCCCTACCACTGAGGTCAAACTAACTGGTCTGTAGTTTCCTGCCACTGCCCTGCTCCGACTTTTGTGAAGTGGAATCACATTTGCCCTCCTCCAGTCCTCAGGTACCACCCCATTCTCCCATGATTTGTTAGAGAGAGTAGTCAGTGGTGTTACTAGTTCTACCCTTAGTTCTTTTAGAATTCTTGGGTGAATCCCATCAGGCCCCATTGCTTTGTCCACCCTCAGTTTCAAGAGTTCTTTCAAAACCCTTTCTTCTGTGAATGGACTGGTATCACCCCCATTCAGAGTTTCTCTCTTGTATGGTTTAGGTACCTCCCCCTCCTCTTCCGTTGTGAATACTGAGCAGAAATATTCATTCAGTATCCCTGCTTTTTCACTGTCATCCTCTGCCCACATTCCCTCCTCTTTATTAAGTCTCTGTGTCCCTCCCTTGGTCTTTCTTCGCTCCCTAATGTACCTATAAAATGTTTTATCCCCCTTCTTAACAGAGTTGGCTATCTTTTCCTCAGTTTGTGCCTTTGCTATTCTGACTGCCTTCCCTGCCTCCTTCTGCTGTAACTAATAAAGTTCTCTGTCCTGCTCCTTCTGTGTTTCTTTATATTACCTGAATGCTATCCTTTTCTCCGTAACCTTCCCTTCCACCTCTTTTGAGAACCCAGAATTGATTTTTATTTTTTAAACCCCAATGTTAGCTAGATCCAGACTGGTTCATTTCCTAAATCTGTAGTATCTTTGTGCAGCAGAATCCCATATGTTGTGGTTTCTAATCAAGAGAGTGGCTTTGCTTTCAGTAGTCAACTAACATGCCTACAGGATCCCTCCATTAATAAAAAACTCATCAAACCCAGCCTGCAGGGGCTGTCACTACTGTGTTTTGAACTAGTGTCCTTACTGCGATCTCTTCACCCACAACCACTCACCTTTCCAATGTGTGGATTTAACCGAACATTTGTGTTGATGTAATATCATGCCCTAATATGTGGTCTGAGAACTGAGCATGCAGATGACATGGGTTTAGGTTCTGTCCCTAGGCCTGCAGCTTGTCCAGTAACAGCTTGAGGTCTCTACCCAGCATCATGAATGCTGGGCATATTTACAAAGGTGCACTTCGTGTTTCTTTGATACCATCAATCTTAAGTTATCTGAGATCCACTGTTGCATAACTGGGAGAACTATGATTCTCTGTAGGGTGTTGCACAAGTCTTTCAGCCTCAGAGGAGCAGTCCAGGAGGGAGTGGACTATAAAAGGAGAGTTCAGTACTGCCAGTCTGTTTGTGACAATCTAATGGGAACAGTGGTGGATCCAGAAGGTGGGATCAGGGGTTAGATCCCTCCTGTTTTTTTGTTCCATGTTTTCTCCCATCCCCTGTCTCATTCATGCGTGCATGTGGAGGCACATGCACACTACAGTACCAAGATGCTCTCCCTCTCTTTTCCACCAACCAGCCTGCACTGCCCCAGACCTTCACCCGGGGCAGTGGAACTATGGTGGGTGACAGGGCTCCTCTTGAGGGGCTTTCTCATAAATGCATTGAAGTTGCCCCATGTGACATGCCTAGATCTGCCCCTGCAGAGGTAGGGAATGGATGTGTGAATGGAAGACAGTAGAGGTACTGCAAGAGCAAAACAGGGAGATAATGGTTGCAGAGGCAGAAGGCACTACAGAAGTACTGCAAGCTGAGGATGCATCCCCCCCAAGTATATATGGGGAAAATAAGTAAATATCAATCAATTAAAAGTACTGTAGCTCTCATTAATTAGATTTGAAAGTAACACTGGACTGTGACTATCTGATCTTGTTGCCAGAGAATGGTATCACGTGAGGATGATGACTGAATATGGGCAACCATCAAAATGGCAACTCATATTCAGCACTATCCCCATGGGCTACCCTGCAAGGGTAGTGACCATACGTGAAAGCGAGCATAGGGAAAGGAGACCGGAAAGGGGGGATAGCAAGGGGAAGGGGAAGGACAGGGAAGGGGTTTTAGGATTGGTGTGTTTTGCTGCCAGGAGCTAGCCATGTGGTGGAAGTGATATGGGAGGGCTAGCCTCTGGCTCAGCAGGTACTGGGGAGCAGGAGGGTAGAATTTTGCTGCCGCGCATGGCTGCAGGCTTAATTTTTTTAATGTAGACTGTGCCCTTTTTCAACATACACCCCCTGGAGTTGAGAATCTAAAATCAGGGGTGTGTGGGGAACAACCCCCCACAAAAACACTTATTTTGTTGCCGGATGTTGGGTTGCCAGGCGATATACACTTGCCATAGTAGTGATCGCTATTATGACATGGAACCCCAGAGAATAAGTCCATGGGATCAGATAAGTCATTAGCCAGAATTTTCAGTTTGACTAAGGAGGTGCTGTTTTTTATTGGGTGGTGGGGTAGAGATGTCTTCATCAGAAACCCAGACTGGTCCATTGAATTGTGGAGGAAGACTGGACATCATACACAAGCACTCAGGCCACTTTTATTCATATTTTTTCACTAGATCCTTCATCGTCAAGAACATGGACTACACCATATATGTCAAGCCTCATAGTCACCTACTCTGTATGAGACATTATTTTTGCAGCAATTCCCCTGATCACTAGAAGGCAAACAAAAGATAGGTATTAGCATTCCCTCACTTCTTAGCAGCTAAACAAGCACTGGTTGACTATATCTGCATGGGAAAGTAACTGTTAGTATTCACATATCTCAAGCTCTGTTATATTCAAATATTAACCCTGGCCCTAACAACCCCAACTATCTCTAACATTGAGCCCCAGCTCTCCTCCACAGCTCTGCTATCCAAGATTGCAACCTCCTTACCGTTTCTTTAAGAGTGCACTGAAGTCCAGTTCACCTGCGTCCTCTCCTGCCTCTCCACTAGAATAGGAAACAAAAACAGGTTAGAATTTCAGTAGCGTAAATGCTGGAAGATATTAAAACCAGTTCCTCTCACTGCAAACTAGGATAGGAAGTCCTGTGTCGGTGAAAGAGCTACAATGCATGAAACACTACCCAGAATCCCTGTTCAATTATCTGCATTGATTCTCAAAGGAGGACTGTGATTATGGTGATCAGAGCAACACAGAAACTGAAAACTATGGACATATCAAGCAGCACTGTATGTTACAGTGAAATGTTGTTCCTTTACCTTTTATTCTGTTTTAGATTATCCATTTTCTCCTGTCTTGTGCATTTTCCTCCATTTTGACCCTACTTTGACATTTTTTTAGACTAGAAATATTTGAAATAATTAAAGGAGTCATCCTTTAAATATGGTTATCTCCAGGTTTCCTTAATATTCTCAGGTGTTTTGGAACAATTGCCCTATAAGGTCAGGGAGCAGTGTCTGTTGCATGTTAGGTCACCTTAATCAGATGATTGGATCACTGTGCCATTCAGTTTCCTGCTGCCTCCCCCCCCCCAAGTCACCTCCCTCAGTGGAGATATACAGTACCAGCTAAAATGGAATCGAATTTTAACTTAGTTTATTACATTTCTTCAAAGATCCCCTTCAGGACTTGGAGCAACTGCACAGTACATGCAATAAATAAATACAGTTATCATAAATAACATAAAACCACAAATGAACATCCAGCCTCAGTCAATCAATCAATCAATCAATCAATCAATATCTTTATTTATCCAGGCGGGCACCATTGAGTAAGCTCATTTACAAGGTGGACCTGCGGTCCTACAGTAATAATACAGAAAGACAAGTTACAATAGTACAAACAGTAAAAATACCTGCTATTACAGTAAAAAGCACATTTACAGGTAATATACATTGAACATAGAACTACAAGGAGTCATGGATAATGAACTTGTACTGAATCCAAGCCCAAAAACTGTGCATTTTGTAGTGGGAAATGTTAGGGATAGGGTAGGCATACCAGATAGAAGATATCAAGCGTATAAAGGGAGAGGTGGGGAATAGGGGCGCAAGTGAAGAGGACCCAATTGTTAGAGCAGAGTGAGGGATTGGGAGGGCAGAGGACCGTACGGAAGGCGACAAAGTGATTTTACAACACTGTATGTATACTTATATATATATATATATATATATATATATATATACACGAACATACAAACATACAAAGAAGCCAGCAGAACAAGGCACTACATGTGCTGTTCTCCAGTCCTGTGGTACCATGCCTGAGTCTAGTGAACTATTAAATAGGTCTGCTAGTGGTCCTGCCAGCTCCTCAGCCAGTTCCTTTAGTACCCTTGGATGTACTCTGTCCGGGCCTGGTGATTTGTCCACTTTCAATGCCAGCAGACCCTTCCTAACTCTATCCTCCTCTATCACTATGTTTATGTTCCCCTCCTTCCCTGCTCCTCTTTCCCCTCCTGAAGGCACTGGCCTGTTCTTCTCCCTGGTGAAGACAGAACAGAAGTATTCCTTTAGTACCTCTGCTTTTCCTCCGTTATCCTCCACCCACTCCACACCTTTCTTAAGCCTAACAGTCCCTTCCTTCTTGTCCCTTTTCTCACTTACATAGTGAAAGAAAGTCTTCTCCCCCTTTTTAATTCCTTCAGGAAGGAAGGACTGAAGTGTGTAAGGGAGGAAGGGGAGGAGGGTAGTACGGAGTCACTTTGGATGCAAATCCAGGATTCCAAGAATAGGATTCTCAAAATAGGAGTGGTGTACAGGATGCCATCCCAGACGGAGAAGTTAGACAGGGAACTAGCGGGACAGATCAGGGGGACCTGTGAGAAGGGTAGTGTGGTGATTGTGGGGGGGGACTTCAACATGCCAGGAGTAGACTGGAGTACCCCAACAACCAGGAACAGAAGGGAGCAGGTACTGCTGGATGCCTTCCAGGACAGCTTCCTGCTGCAAATGGTCAGTGAACCAACCAGGTTAGGGAATAACCTTGACCTTGTGCTGGCAAATGGGGACTTTATGAGAGAAGTTAAGGTGGAAGAACCGCTGTCAGGGAGTGACCACCACTCAATATGGCTCACATTGGATATGGGCAAGGAAGGAGTAGAATCTGGCACAAGAGTGCTGGACTGCAGGAGGGCCAACTTTGAGAGGATGGGGGAAGTGGAAAAAGGGTACCTGGCCAGAATTCAACCTAGTATGGACACTAACCAGAGGTGGGAGCTCATAAAGCTGGGGATAGTGGAGGCAACCAAAACCTGCTGCAGGGCCAAGAGCAAGAAGGCTAGGGCTAAGAATCTGAGCTGCTTGAGCAAGGAGGTCATGGAAAAGGTAAGGAGGCAAAGAGCTGCCTTTAGAAGGTACAAGAAAACAGGGAGGGGGAGGACAAGGAGGAGTACTTGACGGAATCGAAGGAGGTGACTCAGGCGGTAAGGGGAGCCAAGGCATCTATGGAGCTCAGGCTGGCACAAGGCATTAAGAAGGGGGAGAAAGACTTCTTTAGGTACATCAGGGAGAAAAGGAGCTTTAAGGACCACATAGTAAGGATTAGGATGGAGGGGGGTTGGGTGGAAGCAGGGTGCAATAAGGCAGAAGCACTAAATGATTACTTCTGCTCAGTATTTACTAAGGAGAAGAGGGGGTGACACCCAAGGGGAGGAATGGCAGAAACGGGGGGAGGGGGTGATAGATGGGGAAATCATGGAGGGCAGAGTTCGGGAGAGTTTGAAGGCACTGAGGGTGGATAAGGCGCCAGGCCGAGATGTCATCCACCCCAGGGTACTGAAGGAGCTGGCAGAGATCCTTGCGGGATCTTTAGCAAACCTATTTAATGCCTCACTACACTCAGGGTGTGTACCTCAGGACTGGAGGATGGCTCATGTGGTGCCCCTCCACAAGAGTGGGCCCAAGGATGAACCAGGGAACTACAGACCGGTGAGCCTCACATCCACCGTGGGTAAGCTAATGGAAACTATCCTGAAGGAGAGGCTGGTGGCCCTCCTAGAGGCCAAAGGACTACAGGACAGCAGACAGCATGGCTTCATATATGGCAGATCCTGCCAAACCAACCTGGTGGAGTTCTATGACTGGGTAACTAGGCAACCACACAGGGGCCATACAGTGGATGTCCTGTATCTGGACTTCAGTAAGACATTCGACTCGATGGAAGGCTGGGAAGTAAGTTAGAAAGCACGGGGCAGGTGCAAAGCTAGTGAGATGGGTAGGGAACTGGCTTCAGAGAAGGCAGCAGAGGATGGTGGTGGGTTGGGAGCGCTCACACCCAAGGGTAGTGATGAGCGGTGCTCCACAGGACTCAGTATTGGGACCAGTGTTGTTTGGGATATTCATTGCAGACATATTATTGGACATCAAGAGCAAGATCAGTCTGTTTGCTGATGATACCAAGGTAGGAGCTGTGGTGGATGACCTAGGGGGATGGGAGGGGTTGCAGGATGGTCTGGCAAAGCTTGAAACCTGGTCAGACACCTGGCAACTGGGGTTTAATACCAAAAAGCGCAAGGTGCTGCATTTTGGGATGAAGAACCCAAGGAGAAGTTACCAGCTGGGGGGAGTTCAGCTAGCCCAGACAGACGAGGAGAAGGATCTGGGGGTGCTCATTACAGGGTCAATAAACAACTCGGCACAATGTAGGAAGGCAGCTGCAAAGGCCAACAAAATGCTGGGTTGCATTGCAAAGGGTATATCCTTGAGGAGGGAGGAAGTGATTATGCCACTGTATAGGTCATTGGTTAGACCGCACCTGGAGTACTGCATGCGGTACTGGCACCGTTATCTGAAGAGGGACATTAAGTTACTGGAGGGGGTGCAATGCAGGGCGACAAAGATGATCAAGGGGCTGGGGGACTTATCATACGAGAGGAGGCTGAGGGAGTTGAACATGTACTCGCTGGAGGAGAGGAGGGACGGGGAGGACATGATTGAAACCTTTAAGTACATGAAAGGAATAAACAAGATGGGTACAGAGGGGCTGTTCAAAGTAAGGGAGGAAAGGGACACCAGGGGCCATGATATGAGACTGGAGGGAGGAAGGTTCAGGAGGGAGATGAGGAGACACTTTTTTACAGAGAGGGTAGTAGCTGGGTGGAATGCGTTACCTGCAGAAGTGGTATCCAGTAGAGCAGTGGACTGCTTCAAAAGGGGATGGGACAGGACAAGGGGCAATGTAGCAGAAGGGTGGAAGGGAGGGGCAGCTGCAGAATAAGGGGCGCTAGCTGCACATTCAAGCAGATTTGATAGACCTCTGGGCCTTTATCTGCTGGCAAATTTCGTATGTTCGTAGCTATTTGAAGCTCCTTCTGTGCCTTTGCTCACCTGACTTTCTTACTTGCCTCACTAGCCAACCTTAGGTAATTTTCCCTATCCACCTCCCTCTTGGTCTTCCTGAATTTTCTATATACCGACCTCTTTTCCCTTCTGCCTTGGCAACCCCGGGAATTGAACCAGCTGAGCGCTTTGACCCTTGTGTTCTTCCCTCCTGAGCCTAACACACTCATCTGTGGCAACCAGTAATCCTTCCTTAATGATGGACCACTTTAGGTCCACCACCATATCTGCTCTGATGCCCACCAGATGTCTCCTTAGAACCTCACCCATTTTCCTGAAGTCTACCCTCCTGAAATCCAAGATTTTGGTCTTAGTCAGGATGCCTTCCCTGCCCATATCCAAATGGAACCACACTGTGCAATGGTCACTTCCCCCAGTGGCTCCTTCACCATTATTTCCTGTACATGCTCCCCATTTGTGAGCACCAGATCAAGAATTGCCTCAGCTCTTGGTGGTTTAGTTGCACCCTGAGTCAGGAATCCACTCTGCAGTCCTTTCAGGATCACCTGACTCTTAGCACATGTTGAGGATGATATACTCCAGTCCACCTTGAGCAGGTTGAAGTCCCCCACAATTACCACCTCTCCTTACCCTGCAGCTTCCAATATTTGTGAGATAAGTTCCCTGTCTCTCTTCTCATCTTGATTGGGTGGTCTGTAAACCACCCCCAACCTCACCTTTCTCCCTCTATTGGACCTTAACTGTACCCATAATGCCTCCACCTCCCCTTCCTCTGACTCCTCCCTTATGCAAGTTATTCCCTTCCTGATATAAACTGTCACCCCTAACCCCCTTCCTGACTACTCTATCTCTCCTGTATAGTTTATATATCCAGGGATAGCAAGGTCCCAATCATGGTATAATGTTGCCCAAGTCTCGGTTACTGCAGCTATGTCCACCCTCCTGTCTGCTAATAGTGCCTGCAGGTCATCCATCTTGTTTCCAAGACTGTGCATTCAGAGACACCACCCTCCAACTAGCGTCTGACCTTCCTTCTCTTCCCTCTTTTCTTCTATTCACATTTATTCCCTCTGTGTGCACCCCTCCACATGCCCTTGTTATGTGTTCCTCATCCCCTCCACCCTTTGCTAATTGAGTATTTGCCCCTTCCACCTCCTACCTCCAGACCTCTTTCATCACTGTTGGGGGAGGGAGGTTTACTGACCACCTCCTCTCGGAGTCTGTGGGCCTGCTCGCCCACTGTCTTCCCTCAGCAGTTTAAATTAAGTGCAGTGGTTACGTATTCCCCTAGTTTGTCCCTGAGTACCCTCAAATCCTCCCTACTGAGGTGTAGCCTGTCTGGTGAAAAGAGTGCTTTGTTTGACCAGGTCTTCTCCCAGTCCACAATACAGACGAAGCTCTCCTCCCTGCACCATATATATTATAGGGGTGCGAGCATGCCACTATAGTTAGGGTCCAACAGCCACTTCTATGTTAAATGCAAAATTTTTCACTTTAATAGCCTCACAACTGTTCAACCGAGTTGCATGAAATTTTTGCATGCTTCTTCAGGAACCGATGATCTCTAGATGTGCCAAGTTTCATTTTGGTCAGATATGTGGGTGTGGGGATACAGAGTGTGAAAAAATATGAAAATTACCATTTTTTTTATTTTGTTATTCTTTGTCACACTGCTGCACAAACAACTGTGTGGAATTTTGGTCTTAAATTTTTAAGGTAGAAAGATCTTGGGTAACAGATGTGCCTTTTGAAGATTTGGTGAAAAAATAATAACCCGTTCCAAAGTTATCACATTTTAAAGTTTCCCATTATTTCCTATGGGAATTTCATTTTCCAGTTAGATGTCCTGCTCGACAAAGGAGTCTCTGTCGCAAATCAGTAATCCTTTGTCACAAATGGGTCATCCTGTGTTACAATGGGAAATCTTTTTTCGTGCTCTCTTAGTGAGGAAAACAAAATTAAGTAAGTTAAGAAAACACGGCTTTAATAGAAACCAATAGTTGTGTTTACCTAATCAGGACCCATTCAGTCCTATTCTGGGGTTAATTTTTCGATAAATGACTTGGAAATGTGTTTTTAGAACATGGCGAGAGGAATCAACTATAGCATCCTGCGTAGGGAGAAGGTTCGTGAGATAAAGCCCTGAATAAAATGTGATGAAACATATAACGAAGTTCTAAAAGTTCTAAAAACGAATGAGGTCATAAATAAATGATAAATACTAGGACCTACAAAATTTTCAGACATGAAGGATTGGGAACTTATATACATATTAAAGGATATATGAGTAAAATTTCATGAAGGCATCTCTTGTTAAAGCCAAGACACTTGGTGAAACGTCGAGGATTGCCATATCTAAAATAAAAAGGAATTTGGGAACAGGAAAGACTGTCTACAGGTGTAATTTTTGAAGCACCCTCACATCTTATACTCTATAACAGAGACCATTCTTGCATCATTGACACAATGGGAGCGGCAGCTTCAGGAACAAAGATAATATCCATTTCCTGGGGAATTGCCTTTTTTCTTGACACATTCCCATAGGATAACATTGCAATGTGAGGTGTATTTTGGAGCTGCACACCACTAGGGCCCTGTACTCCCACAGGCAGAAATGGATATGATTACTCTATCTCAAAAATTATGGATGGATGGGGCCCTGCACTCCCACATGCAAAAATGGATACTATGGGGCCCTGTGCTCCCACAAGGAAATAAGGATACAATTAAATATCTAAAAAATTATGGATGGATGGGACTGCAGGGCCTAGAAGGCCCTATGCTCCCACAGGCAAATAAGGATACAATTATACTATTCTAAAATTCTTTGCAAAAATCTTTGTTAATGCACTAGTTAGGATTAAAGTGACAAAAGTAGGGAAATGTTGTATTAGGGTTTCCAACCCTAACCCCCACCCCTGCCCTGCAGGCAGCAACAGGTGTGGTGTGTGTACCTTGGGGTTGTCAACCCTAATGCTCACCCTATTCTCATACATTGTACCCATCTCAGCTTATTTACTCATGGAATGGGGGTGAGCATTAAGGCTGACAACTCTAAGGCACACGCCACACCTGTTGTTGCCTGAAGGGTGGGGGTAGGAGTGTCACCAGCAGACTTCAACCAAGAAGGCGAGACAGCCTACAAACAACATCTACTAAATTTTAAATCCCTAGGTAGGATGTGGGGAATCAGGAGATTGCTGAGGTATTGGGGGCCCAGTTCATTCAAGGCTTTAAATGTCAATAACAGAACCCAGAAATCAATTTGTCATCTAACAGACAGCCAGCTCAGAATCCACAGTGAGGAAGTTATATGCTCTAACCTCTGGGTGAAGGTCAGAAGTCTCACTGCAGCACTCTGAACTAGTGGCATATGATCCAGTAGACCACCTAGTAAGCCTTTATAGAGCACACAGCAGTAGTCACAATGGGAGAAAATGAGGACATTAATGGGAAAATGAAGGTATTAGTCTTGAGCCCAGGAAGCTCATGGTGGTTCTGGAAAGAGGTACAGAGGTGGTGATGGATGGTTACCATGTGGCCATCAAGACTGCACTAGATGCTGTTGCTCTGATTTGTGTTTGACAATTGTTGTCCCATTCCAGCTTGCTATCATATAATGATGAGACAATGAAAGTAACAGGGTGGATTTTGGAGTGTTCTTGGAAGAGGTTTGGTTCCATGGATGACAGGCTGGCTCTGAGAGACCATTTTAAGGAGTATCGGGGCAATTGCTCTGTAATGGTCAGGTTTTGTCACATGTGATTGCCTCAGAAAGAATATACCAGCTCATCCCTTCGGCACGTTGGGCATGTTAATTTTTCATCCCTGTCTACATGTTGAACAGTTATCCACAATAAGGTGCGAGGAGTTGAACTGAGCCAATTCTTCCCAAGCAGAGCATCATTAATTGTAGCAGGGATTTCTACAAGTGGCTCGTTTGGGACTGGCAGTATCAGGTCAACGGCAGGTGAGGGCACACCGCAGTTCTGGAGCAAGTTTCAGCTGCTTATGGAGGAACAGGGGCATTGGGTGATATCTGAACTGCTCCCCATGTTCTGTAATTTTGACCCTGGTCCAATCCAGCTGTTGGTGAATTGCTGAGATGCCCTTGGTCAAATTTTTGCAAATGTTGTTTAGGGTTCCTTACAGAACGGGTGTTTTCAAACTGTCCTGAACAGTGCAGTAATAAAACCCCTCCCAAAGAAACTATTTTTGGATATGAACTTCTTAGCAAATTAGATACCAGTCTCAAGCCTTCCCTTTTCAGGGAAGAGTACCAAGTAGGCAGGGGTGATGCAGCTCATGGCTCATCCAGAGAAGTTTAACATCTATGAACTATTCCTGACTGGTTTTGGACTTGACACAACACAGAGAATGTGTTTGGCAGGGTGTTTAATGGCCTACTCCTAGTAGTGAGGAATAGAAGAGAGCACTCTACTGTCGTTCTCCTTGATTTCTCATCAGTGTTTCATACAGTGGATCATTAGGTTTTATTGGGATGGCAGAAGCAATATGTAGGGCTCACTGGGACAGTGGGATAGGGCTTTTGCAGCGGCGGCCACATTTTTATGGAGCTCATTGCTGAACAGGGTTCTCCCTCAGTGGAGGCATTTAAAAAGGAGCTGAAACTAATCATTTTGAAAAAGCTTTCAGCAGCACCTGACATGGTAGTTAGATAGATTCAGGGGCTAGTTCGCTGTTATGCCGACTATGCAGTGTAATAATGTACATCTATGAAGATTATACAGGTATGCAAAATATGATCATTTTATGTTTGGATTTTTGTCATACGTTTTAGTTATTTAAAAATTATGTTTGTACAGTATTTTTTAAAGTGGCCAGAAACCTTGGAATGGGGCACTATAAATATAAAATTGTCTGGTGTTGTCTTGTCTGTTAACTAGAAAAGAGACGCTACTCAATGGGTGTTCAAAAACAGCTGAGAAGAGCCAGCCCGGTTGCGTACAGGGCTGAGAAACCTAGCACCTTACTTCTCACCACGCCCATGACCTGGACTTGGGAGCAAGCTCAGGACACCGGGGGTTGGCCAGGGGGGAGATGATTGAGCATCCAGAGGACAGATCTCTTCTCCCAGAGTGGCAAGATTTGTCTTCTCAGCCACTGGCTGCCCCTGGTTGGAGGCCCCGAGGTAGCACCAGCAGTCAGAGTGGTAATGATGGGAAGGGCCAAGGTTACACAGTGCATGTGCACCTCCATGCGCACGCACTTGTGTGAAGCTATGGCAGGTGTACCAGGGAGAAAATGAAAAAATGGTGGTTGTAGGCTCTATAAAATCTTGCCTGTCCACCCACACTCTGCACCACTACCAGCTTGCTGACCCAACAAATCTGGACACTGGGTCTCTGGGTGAGGGGAGTATGGTCCTCTCCTTCTCAGCTCCACCACGAGGCAATCACATGGGGGATATGGGGACTTGGTGGATCAGAGAGGCATTACCGAGTGAGGAAGACAAGGACAGGATGGATCAGCCACCTGCAGCATGCCTGGACAGAGAAACCTATATGAAAAAAAAAGCTGAGAAGGGGCCCCCCCATGGTTCAGTGGAAGTGCATTGCACTTCCATGCTTGTGATCCAGGTTCAGTAGTAAACCTGGTAATGTCAGGATCAGGCAGCCAAGCTGGGGAGTGCTCCCAAGGTGAGCACAAGCTAGCTGGGGAGGGAGCCAGCCAGACTCTGGCACTGCAGCTGCCCCACACAGTGAAATGGGGAGCTAATTCCTTGTGAGGGCTGGCATCAGCCCAGTGCACGTTGCTGCCTATGAGATCGCCAGTAGACTGCACCCTATGTCATGGGCTGGTGGGAGGGAAGAGGGAGAAAAAGTACAAAAAAAGATATGTGCCTCAGTTGTCATTAATGATGGTCTGCTTGGTCCTTGGTTCTCCCACCATGTGGATCCCCACTGGATGTGATGGTGGGGAAAGCAGCAATCAGTGCTGGGGGACAGCAGGGGGACTTGAAGCAAGAAGCAGGTGATGGTCAAGGACCAAACAGCTATATTAAAATAAAAGCTCAGAATACTGATGGAAACCTGGGATTAGTCACATGTAAAGAGCACTCTATTTATTACTTCACATCTTAACAAAGTGCTAAAGCAGACTCAAAAAGCTTATCCTGGTTCAATATTGATCAGTTCTTCCTGTATCCCCCCTTCCCCATGAGGCTGACTAGAGGGAAATATAGCTAAGGTTTTCTTTCCCAGTCAAAACAAAAACAAACAAACAGGCACAATGGGGCATTGCATCTCACAAGGTAACAGAAAAAGAAAATCTAAAACAGAATAAATCTAAGTACTAATGGTACCATCCCAAGCAGAATCAGGACCCCACAGGAAATAAGATGTGACACTGGCATCTGAGCTAGGCAATACTGTGTAAATAAACTGCTTGTAGATCACTTTATGATACATTTATGAAACACACTATATAAATGTATACTATTATAAAGTTTACACACCGCAAGTATTTGATTAAAGTACCAATGCTACTGACAGGTCCTAGGTTATCCTTGCTCAGACATTAAGAAATGAGTGGCACTCTGGTCAAAAAACATGAACGCTCACAAAAGTGCTGAAAAGGTGGGTTTATTCAGGTAGCCTGACTAAGGACGCTGCAGGTTGCAAGCTCGCCTCTGAGGTCGGAAGATCAGAAAGCCATGCGTTCCAGCCCCACACCAGGCACTTGGCTTAAATCTCAATATCGACACTGTAATGCAGCATGAGGGGGTTGCTGCACTCTTGAGGTGCCGTCTTTTGGATGAGACGTTAAACTGAGGTCCCATCTGCCTGTTCTGGGGGTAGTTTAGATGGATGTTAAAGATTCTAAGGCACTTCTCGAAAACAGTAGGGGAATTTGTTTTTATTGGAAAACCACACAAAAGCATAATATAACAAAATATACAAAGAACAATAGAAGTATACATAATCATTTCAAAGGAAATTTCCAATAAAAGAAAACAGTACTATAAAAGGAAAGAAAGGTAAGTTTTGTACACCTTCACAAAACAAATACAGAACACAAAACAAGAATCATTCCATCTCACTGAGCTATGATGAAGTCCTTAAGTGATTGTTACATGTATGTAAGTGTTATGTTTTGTCTTTGCATAATAAATTTCCTGCAACTCATGTAATTTTGGACAGTAGTTCTATATAGGAGATTTGTTTCTGATACAAAGTAAATAAACACTTTGTGTTCCATATGGAGGGATTAACCAATGACAGGGTATGGATTTACTGAGCATTAATCCATGCCTGGGGGGGGGGGTGGAATCATAAGGCCGCAGGCCAAGTGATTTCAACCACCCAGGTGTGGATTAATGCTCAGTAAACCCATATCCTGGAGTGGGTTAATCCTCTTATAACATAAGCCGCATTATATTAGAGGTTTATGTAAAGGAATATTAAAATATATATGTCTGAACATGAATTTCTGCAAAAACAGTCCTTTCGCCTAATGAATAATGTGTATAGAGGATGCTGTCTTTGTAGTTGTCCACTAGGTGGATTTGTTGTTATGAGGGTGCAGAATCCACCTTTGAAGGTGGAATCTGCCTTTGCAAGGCGGAATCTGCCTTCTCTTTTTCAATGTGTCTATGGTGGAGTGATTTCTCTAAGTCAGTTTACATTGCTGTCAATCAGGATATTGTGGTCCGGTAAGGCAACTTTGGGTATATCGAGGATTAATCAATGGTCAGGTCATGTGTTCTGATCAATGAACAGATTGTATTTTAGATAGCCACGTTACAAATACCATTTAAACATAGCAAATATGACATTTAAACTACTTTTCTCCCATTTCGTCCACACCCCAGAATAGCATCCATAAATTAAGACTTTGTGAAAGACTTGTTAAAAACATTTTTCATTCAACCATTTTGCAGTAAAATTCCCAAACTCTTGTATATAAGTATAAATTAAAAAAGCAGTGTTCCATAATTTCTAATTTTTGCATGCAGGAGGTTCTAGAACAAAGTCATTCATTCATCTACTTATGCTTCTGGTTTGCTTTAATACTGAGCTTCTCATGGCTACCGAGCCAATTGATATCTCTCATTTTCAGGGGAATTCTAGCTTCTATAAGCAAAATGGACAGAGAAGGTAAACAGGCCATTGAACATAATGGAAACACTATGGGTTCAGGAAAGCGGTCATCTAAAACTTGTGAATATAGCGGTTTCCTAGTGCCAGTTAGAATCATTTGGCTGGTTATTTGCCAAGACTAACTTCACAAATAGTTCTCTGAGATAGGATGGGGTCTGTGGTAACTGTCTAACTATTCTATTTTCTGTTTTGTAAACTTTATTTAAAACAGTGGAGAGCTGGTTACAAGTCAAACAGTTCAGGTACATTAAGTAGCCCATTGCTTTAGATGGGCAAAGTAAGGTTACAAACAGCTTAGATAGACACATCAGTGGTAGCTTCACAGCTTACAGACAATACAACATATTAATTTGCCCCTGCAAGAGTGGGAAGCATAAATACCCCAACCCAAGTACTGTAGGATACCACTGCACTGGAGTCTTAGACCATGGTGTTGTCTGAGTAGTAAGGGATACTTTCTCGAAATCAAAAAGATGTACAACCTTAGAATAAGGGGAACCAGGGCTGTTCTATGGCATATTCTACTGGGGTCCGCATCTGATAATAGTGTGCCATTTGGCCTCTAACAAAATATTGGGTTCTTTCTAATTTCATACACTCCATTAATGATTTCACCCACTCCGATACAGTAAGCAGTTCTGATGATCTCCAATACTGTGCCAGTAGTCTAAGTGCAATTACATTTCCCAGTCTCCACAGCCCTGTAGAGAAGGAAGGACCTCCTTCTCGATTCCACACTGGCAAGCCCAACAAAATTTCAGCTGGGTCCATTGTAACAGGGCATTGCAAAATGGAGGTGAGGATCTGGTGTATGCCACCCCAGAATGTCTGCACCCTGGAGCACTCCCAAAACAGGTGATAAAAATGTGCATTCATGTACATGGCACTTGGGGCATAGGGGTGAGACTGATGGGTCTATTTTGTGTGCCAAATATGGAGTAAAGTAGGCTCCAAGAAGGACATTATATTGAACTGCACGGAGTCTATTATTTACTGAGCACTTCCCTATATTTTTAATAATGGCAAGTCAGTCTCCTCCCGTAAGGCCTTCTGGCATTAGATCTGATGCCCACTGAGCTTTAATTTTTACTAAAGAGTCAGTGAGAGCTCCAAGCAGCAGTTTGTAACATTTTCTAAGGGGTCTGAAGGCCAAATCTGTGGCCTGACTACAAACATCTCCTCTAAGGGGGAACGTGCTCCCAATTGGCCCTCTGACAACTTAGCCTTCAACTGGGATACAATTGTGTGTAAACGTAGATATACAAAGTAGTGTGAGGCATGTAACTTATATCTTTTAATAAGGGAAGAGAAAGATAAACCCTCATCCCCTGTCCAAAGGTGCCCCAGGGATTGTAGTCCCCGACAATGCCAACTTTTTAGAATTTGCTTATCTCCCGTTACCACCCCATCACTATTCATAAGAAGAGCCTGAAGGGGAATGTCTCGTGAAACTAAATATGCTCTACACCCCAAAATCTAATGTGCCTTTTGCTATACCTTCCAAGTGGCTCTAGTACAGGGATTGTTTATTTTAAAGGGTTGGGACACACCCATGCACTCCACTAGGATATCAAGATACAGGGGAATAAAAGTGCGTGTTTCCAAACTCACCCATGCTGGCCTAGTAGTTCCTTCTTTAAACATATCTTGCACAAAAGCTAGTTGAGTAGCTAGACAGTAGTACTGCACGTTAGGAAGGCACAATCCCCCTTTCCCAACTGGAAGCCACAAGATATCCTTCTTGATTCTTGGTCTCCGACCCTGCCAAATAAGTTGGGTAATGGCCCCTCCAAGGACTTTATAAATTTATGCGGTATCCAGAGGGGAACTGTCTGGAAAAAATATAGAAACTGTGGCACCACCGACATTTTAATAAGGTTCACCCTTCCTATGAGGAACAGGGGAAGGACTCTCCAAACTATGCAATCCTCTAACTTTTTTTAATTTTTTTAATAATGTTATTCATATTGGTTTTAACAGGTTTAGAGATTGCAGATGTAATTATTATTCCCAAATATTTAATCTGGTTGGTGCAAGGTACATTTGTGTTGGCTATAGTAATGGGTACTTGGGGGCCTACCAACGGCATCCATTCACTTTTCCCCCAATTAATTTTATGACCTGAAAGTGGTCCATATGTGGCAAAAAGTGCCGATAAACAGAGAAGAGAGTCCTCAGGAGTTCTAAGGAAAAGGAGTACATCATCCACAAAAAGAGAAATGTTATGTTCCATCCCCTTTAGGACCAGACCTCATCTACAGGAGCAGTTCTAACAGCTTGGGCCAGGGCTTCGATGGTAAGGACATACAGAAGTGGGGATAGAGGACATCCCTGCCTGGTTCTCCTGGTCAAGGTGAAGGGGTCTGAGACCATACTATTGGTAAGTATTTGGGCCTTAGGGGAATGGTATAATGCACCGACCCATTTCAACATTTGGGGGCCCATGCCAAACTTAGAAAGGACTGCAAGCATAAAGGGCCATTCAGCTCAGTCGAATGCTTTTTCAGCATCTAGGGCTAAAAGCCCTTCCCCACTACCCGGTGCCAATGGTTTATAATATTCAGGGTCTGCCTAATATTATGTTTTGCCTGCCTTCCCTTAACGGAACCTCCCTGATCCAGATGTATCAAACGGGGAAGGAATCCTTCTATTATAGATGCTAACAATTTGGCTATAATTTTGTAATTGGCATTTACAAGGGAGATGGGTCGTAGGAGGTACACTCAAGAGGGTCTTTACCTGGTTTGGGTAAGACAGTGATGGTACATAGGTATTGAGAAGGTGGCAGGACCCCCTGTTCTAAAGAATCAGTCACCATCTTAAGCATCAAAGGGCCCACTGTATCCCAAATCAGCTTGAACAGTTCTGAGGGAAGCCCATCAGGGCATGGGGCCTTCCCCTTCTTAACCTCCCACACAATCTGGCATAGTTCCTCTCAGGTCACAGGGGATGCCAAGATATCTCTGTCCTGATCCTGCAAGGTTGGTAAATCAATTGTTCCCAAAAAGGATTCTGGGTTTGCTCTGGGTGGAAACTCAGAGGTATACAGGGTAGAGTAGTAGGACCTAAAGGAGCTATTTATCTTAGTTTGGTCATAAGTAACCTCCCCCAAAAGGTCTTCTATTTCTAATATCATGCATTCTGCCCTTCTTGCTTTCACCATACCAGCCAGTAACTTCCCTGATTTGTCTCCATCAAAAAAAGAAGTGGATTTTGTTAATAACAAATCACACTCCAGTTTCCTTGTGGAGAGCTGGTTCAAAGTACCCTTAAGAGACTTTAGTTCTGACAATAATTGTGGAGTCTGCTGTGCCTTATTGGCCCTCTCCAGGATACTTATTGACCTGCCTAAGTGATGCTCTCGAGCTGTGGCAGTTTTCTTTTGAAATGAGGAATACGATATGGCTTCCCCCCCAATAAAACCTTTCAAAGTGTCCCACATTGTACTACTGCCAGTATCCTCTGGGGTGTTCAGGGCAATAAATTCCTTAAGATGGTCATTTAGTTGCTGGATAAACTGCTAATCTAACAGTAAAGGTGGGTCAAGGTGCCATTGAGCCATACCTGTGGGTTCTATTCCTCTAGACACCACCACTCTAAAGGGTGCATGATCAGAAATCAACAACTGACCATATTCGACCTCATCTATCTCTCCCACCATATGAGTTGGAAGGAAAATGTAGTCTAGTCTAGTATAAATCTTGAGGACATGGGAGAAAAAGGAATATTCCCGAGTTGCTGGGTGGCAAAACCTCCAGGCCTCAGTCAGGGACCTGCCCTCCATTAATCAGTGTAGTGCCAATGCACTTTTGGGAGGTGCACCCCATCGAACTCTCGAATGATCCAATTTAGTATCCCAGGAGTGAGGGTGGTCACCAAATGAGTGAAAAAATCTGGTGAGTCGTAATTCGGACCGTAGACCGGGGCCATGGTAAGCTTCCAATCCCCCAAATTTACCACTGCAATAGCATATTTGCCCTGTGGGTCAGCCACCCAGGAAAGTATTTTATGAGGGAGGCCAGGCCTAACCCATATGGCTGTCCCATGGGCCTTAGGTGTGAAGGGAGCTGCCAAGAAAAATCCACCCCAGGACTCCCCCAGGTGACCAGTCTCCTCCCTGGTGGAATGTATCTCCTGCAGAAATATTATATCGCCTTTTAGTTTCTTGATCTGTGACTATACTCGCTTTCTTTTAACCACTGTTTGTAAACCATTGATGTTCCATGAGATAAAGGTGAGATTAGCCATTTACAAATAGCAGCTTCATTTGGTCCCAAAGAGTCTACTTTAACCCTGGTACTAAAACAGAACTAACTCCGCTAATTTTGCAAAAACCCAAAGAAAATAAGAGAAACCCTTCCAACTTATCCCCTCCCCACTTTAACCTAAAGAAAATCTGTATTATGGCAGTACACTTCGAGATACCATATTTTAACAGTTGACCCCCCCACCTCCCTAACAACATAGTAGTTCCCAACTAGAACAGAAAGTAGTAATAACAGTTGTTCAACAGTAACATGTTCCCCACCGTGCGGTATGAAAGGTTCTGCTATTCCCATCCATGTCTTTTCGTGCATAGAGCACCCCACCGCCTGCTATTACAATTCTATGATAAAAAGAATTACATTTTAAAAGAAAGTCTTGTTCCCTCTGTTATCCCCTGAAAAGGGGCAGGGTGGGAGGGGATGAGGGTCTGGGAGATACTCCTCCTAGAAACCCTATCTTGTTTCCAAATTATCTTGGGATGTGGGAGCTACTCAAGGAGCTCTGCAAAATAGACCGCACCTCTCTGATGTATGGGGAACTAACCACCTTGCCAAAATGGTATTTTCAGCTTTGTATTCAGTGCTTGTACTATAAAGTTGTTGCTAAATTCCCACAGCAGACGCCCCTCCTGCATTATTATAAACTTATTATTAAAAGGATCCAGCTTAATCAAAGAAAGTAAAATCAACAAATACAGGTCCCCAATGCTGAATGTTCCTTCTGTCCCCCCCAAAACCACTTTTAGGATCGCAATAAGTAAAGCCAAATAGTCTTGCAAACAATAAGTCCCAGATGTAGCAGTCCAGACAGTGTTAATCAAAAATATGAATCCAAACAAAAATATTTTTATCTCCAAAAAGGAGCTGCTCCGGGACAATGAACAGTGAGATGTCCATGTGCTTAGCCATCTTCCACGTGGAAATGCAAAGACCCAGGACGAATATGGGCCCAGTCCCAGCCTCCACGGCTGTCTCCGTAGTGCTAGTACAGCCATAACGGTGTTAAGGTATAAAGTACTTATATTGTCCCGCTGAAAGCACCAGTAAAGAGAAGAGGAGGAGGAGGGAAGGGTGGGGGTGCCCACCGATCTTGCCTTATAGGCCCCCGAAGGCATTACAGATTGGCATAAGGCCAAAGTACCCCCCCCACTCCCCTGTCACCCACACTTGGTAGTCACGGTACCTGAGGTCGAATTCCCTTATAGTCGGCAAACCTCTTAGCCCTTCTTCTGGCACTCCAATTCTTTAGCATAGTCCAGCGCGAGGTCTGGGCTAGTAAAGGCCTTCTGTGAGCCCCTCACAAGTCGAATGATAAGCTGAGCAGGGTATGCCGATGTAAAGGGACAAGAGATAGAATGCAGCAGCTTCTTGACTTTAGCATAGACTTGCCTCTGTAGTTGTAGCACTCTGGAGTAATCGGGGAATAGGCTCACCCGATTTTGTTGGGTCATAATGACTCCTTTTTTCTGAGCTGCTTCAAGGACTAGTTGTCGATCCTGGTGTCTCAGACATTTAATTATAATGTGGCGAGGTTTCTGTTCTGGTGAAGGCTTGGGGCCAGGGGAGCGATGAGCTCACTGAATCTCCAAGGGGGCATCCCGTGCTATTTGTAAAGTGTCCCTGAACCAGGTCTGTAAATATTCTACGCAGTCTCATCCCTCAAGCTCCTCTGGTAGCCCTATCATTCTTACATTACAACGTCTCTCCCAATTCTCATGACCATCCGCAATTTGTTTAAGTAGCTCAATTTCTTTAAGAGCTTTCACCAAATCGGAGGTTTGCCTGGTTGTAAGATCCTCCTGATTCCCCAATCTGGATTCCAATTCTCCAAGTTGAGTTTCATGTGTCTCTACTGTCTCGGCTAAATTATTAACCGTCTGCTGCATATGCTGGATTTGGGCTGTGACGTTTTCAAATCCTGCTTCCATGCTGGTACCCAGATCGTATTTTAAGTCCTTTAGGAGACGTTCTAAAATTTGGTAGCCTTCGGCCATAGCATGGGTTGGGCTGGGTGAAAAGTTATTTCACAGATGGAAGTTTTCGGAGTTGAGAGAGACTGATTCTGCAGCGAGCCCTTCCACGGGATCTTCTCGTGCTTTCCTCTGAGGTAGGCCCTTTGTGACTCGGGTCAATCCGGGTGAGTTAGATGTTATTTTGGATTGCTTCTTTATTGACTTGGTCGGTGCTGGCATCTGTACTGTAGGGCAGGTAAAATTGTTAGACTTTTTGGTGATTTAGCGGGTTTTAGAGAGAAAATAGCAGGCAATGTAGATGGAGCTCCTCACTCAAACTGCCATTCCGCTCCTGCGCTTGGCCACGCACCCCCGTCTAACTATTCTTAAAGATCCATTTTTCTATAAGGGAAACCAAGTGGAGCAAGCAGTGAAAAATATTTCAGTCCAAAATTTTCCTGTATTGATTAATAAGGGCTTATGGTTTGAAAAAATAAAAGTACAGTAAAAAAATACAAGTGGATTGACCATATTTAGTCCTCCTTTCTGAGGTGGTGTTTTTTTTTTACCAGGAGATACACAATAAGTTGAAAGCTTATTTATAGGTGTGACCTGGGAGCACAAGCACACAGTATGCAGGGGGGGGGGGCTGTGGGATTCAAACCCAGCACTCTAGGTTTGCAGCTCAGAGCCTTAAACCACTGCGCTATACTGCCTCCTAGTAGATAGGTGATGTTCCATTTTATAGAGTTTAATCTGCTGCCCCAGACAGCTTGAAAACAACACTCTAAAGGGAAGTTTCCAAGGATTTTGGGGTGGGAAAATATTGCTAATAAACAAAAATAGCAGTAAAAGGTATGTTTTAATTAAATAAATTATCGTAGCTTTACTTATGGACCATTTGTTCCATTGTTGTACTAAATGTTTGCCTTGGTCATGTTTTCTTTCCCAATTTAAGCTATCTGGTTGCTCTGTTCCTAATTGTATTCCAAGTATCTGGTTAGTATCGGTGGAAAGTGTTATCCCTGCTACTTGTGGTAAGTATAATTGTTCCTTTCCCAGCTGTCTACCAACACATTTTTGTCATATTTAAGGCCACACCTGAGAAGGAACCATATTCCCTATAAAGTGTGAAAGCTTCATCTGCTGAATTTGCATGCTGGACTAATATATGTACATCGTCCGCATATGCCATTGCAGTAAAGCGTAACGTTTGGTCGACCAATTGAATAGGGGAAATTGTGAGGAATTAAGTGCTCTGAGTAAAGGATCTATGCTGAAGATATACAGTATAGCAAAGGACTTAAAGGGTATCCTTGCCATACTCCTTTTTTATGGGAATTAGGGGTCCACACCAGCCATTGTCCTGGGGGCTAATGGTTGCAGTTCTATATAAAGCATTCAACCAACTGATAAAACTGGGTGGTATTCCATACATCATTTGTAGAGTATACCATAAAAACTTATGGTTGACAGAATCGAAGGCCTTCTGTTGACCTAGTGATAAAATAAAACCTTCTAAGCCTGACAAATTATCTTTTTCTATAATGTCTCTAAGCATTATCAGCTGGTCCGTTGTAGATTTACCAGGGACTGGGCATGATTGAGCTGGAGAAATCAAGTATTTAGCTACTTGCAATAATCTAGAATTCCAAATTTTAGTTTAAATTTTAAAGTCTGCATTCAGTAGGTTAATAGGTGTCCAGTTATTTAAATTTATTTTATCTCCTTTTTTATGTATGAAGATTAATATATCTCCTGCCATTCCTAGTGGGATGCCCGCAACCTGTAATATAAAACTGAAGACAAGTGCTAATTCTGTTGCTACTGTATATCCTTGCTGAGAAATGTATACAGTTCAGAGGTAAAAAACATCTTTCTCTGAGGCTTTCCCATTGGTTAAAGAGGCAAAAGCAGCTTCAACTTCCACTTGTTCAGTATCCTATGCTAGCCCTGCCATGGTCTCAGAAGTGCAAGTGGGAAAATACAGGTTACTCACCTGTAGCAGGAGTTCTAGGAATGGTATATGTTGTTCATCCACACTTATTGGCAGGTTCCTTGCCGCTTTAAATCTTGCCGGAAGGTCTTCAAGCTGGCTCCTCCCACCCACCCGGGTGGTAAAACTCTCGTCTCCGCCCCATGACGCCAGATCTGGCCCACTGGAAGCTCAGGTTGTGTCTCAGGCCGGGGGAGGTCGGGTGGTTCATGTGGATGAACAACATACCATTCTCGAGAACTCCTGTTACAGGTGAGCAACCTGTATTTCTAGGAACATGGATATGTTGTTCATCCACACTTATTGGCAGACTCCTAGCAGTTCTCCGGGAGGAGGGAGGCAAGGCTCACACCCCCTACTTAGGGAATAAAGACTGGAGAACCGAGGCCCCAAAACCAGCATCCCGGCATGACTCAAGGTCGATGTGGTAATGGGTAATAAAGGTGTGTGCTGACTTCCAGGTAGCAGCCCTGCAGATTTCCTGGATAGGGACGTCCCTGGAAGCAGCCACCGATGCAGCAGTATGACGGGTAGAATGATCTCTTATCCCTCTGGGAGGCTCCATGCCCGCCAACTTATAGCAGAGATCTATGCAGGAGGTGACCCACCTGCTTATCGTCCGCTTGGCTGCAGGTCTGCCAGATGCAGCTTCAGCATAGGTGACAAACAGCTGGCGAACCTCTCCCCGAATTTCAGCCGTGCACTCCTTATAATAAGCGAGCGCCCTTCTAGGGTCCAAAGTATGGAGCCTGTATTCGGCCTCCGAGGTGTAATTGGGGTAGAACACCAGCAGAGTCAACACCTGGTTAAGGTGAAACTCCGACACCACCTTCGGAAGGAATTTCGTGTGGGGCGCAGGACAACCTTGTCCCTGTGGAAGACCAGGTAAGGAGACTCAATGCAGGCGCTTGAGTTCTCCCATCCTTCTGGCTGACGTGATAGCCACCAAGAAGCGGTCTTCCATGACAGGTGAGAGATCACACCTGTGCATTGGTTCCGAATAGGCTTGCCCATGAGCTTTGCCAGTACCAGCAGTAAATCCCATGGAGGTGGAGGTTCTTGCACTGGAGGGAAATGTGATCAAGGCCTTTGAAAAGCGAGACCACCTTCTCCTGCACCACCGACTGCTCCCGGCCCGCGGTGGAAGCAGAGATGGCTGCCAGGTGCACCTTTAGGGTCGCCGACCTAAGCCCTTGACTAGAAAGGGACCATAAATAGTCCAAAATGCTTGCCACAGAACAGGAGGAAGGGTCCAAGCCCTTGCCTCTGACACCAAATGGAAAATCTCTTCCATTTGAAGGCGTAGCATTTTCTGGTCGACTCTACGGGACGCCTCAACAACATTGAGGACCTCGTGAAGACCCAAGGCCTGGAACTCTAGCCGCTCAGGAACCAGGCTGTCAGGTGTAGGGATTGAAGGTCCGGATGGAACACCTTCCCTGATTGACTGAGAGCAGGTCCGGGCGAGCTGGAAGCTGCCTCTCGAGCCTGGAGCTGAGGCTGAGGAGATCTGGTACCAGAACTGGCGGGCCAGTCTGGGGCTATCAGAATCACCTGCGCCTTGTCCCTCCTTGCTGAGAGCACCTTGTGAACCAAGGGAAATGGGGGAAGGCATAAAGAGGCCCGGGGTCCAGGGCCTTGAGAAAGCATCCCCCTGCAGCGAGCCCTGCTGAGGGGGGCCGGCATGAAACAGCCTTAGCTTCGCGTTCTCCCTGGAGGCAAACAAGTCCACCTGAGGTATGCCCCAGTGGGAGAACAGATCTTGTACTACCTCCAGCAGGAGAGACCACTCGTGAGATGCGGCCCCTATCCGGCTCAGGGCATCGGCCAGGGTGTTGGAGGCTTCTGCCACATGAATGGCTAGGAGATCCACCTCCAGGCTGCGCACGAGTGACCAAATGCGGAAAGCTTCCTTGCATAGAAGCATGGAGCGTGTCCCGCCCTGGCGGTTCAGGTAGTACATGGTCGTGGTATTGTCCATCTGGACTCGGACCACTTGACCCCGGAGAAACGGAGCAAAGGCGGTGAGAGCTAGGTGGACCGCTCAGAGCTCCAGCAGGTTGATGTGGCATCGGGACTCCCGCGGGGACCAGAGGCCGTGCACTCGGTGTTCCCTCAGATGGACACCCCAACCCATCAGAGAGGCATCGGTCGATAGAGAGACCATCGGCTCGGGGCAGACAAACGGGATGCCCTCCTGCAGATGAGATGGAACGGTCCACCACCGGAGAGCATTCCACATCTCCTGGGTCACCATCACTAGCTGGTCCAATAGATCGCAGCGTTGAGACCACTGGCTGGCCAGTCCCCACTGAAGGGGGCGCTTGTGCCAGCGTGCCCAACAGACTACGCTGGTACAGGCCGCCATGAGACCCAGGAGGTGCAGGAAGTCCCGGGCAGGGCGCGATTGCCCAACCAGAAATGATCAGGCAAAGGAGGTAAGAACCTCGGCCCTGTCCGCCGGGAGCCGTGCTCTGGCTCGAAGAGAGTCGAGCTCTGCCCCGATAAACAGAATCACCTGCTTCGGCTCGAGTTCCGACTTGGCCTCGTTGATGAGAAGGCCGACTTGAGAGCAAACCTGGAGGGCCAGATCTCTGGACCGCTCCACCTCCTGTCTGGAGGGGGCTGCTATCAGCCAATCATCCAGGTAAGGGTACACCCGGACCCCTCAGCACTGCAGGAAAGCTGTCACCACTACAATGCATTTGGTGAAGACCCTGGGAGCTGGAGACAGGCCGAAGGGCATGGCTCGGAACTCGAAGAGGGATCCCTCCACTTGAAAGCAAAGGAATCTCCGATGTGACGGACGGATAGGGACGTGAAAGAACGCGTCCTGCAGGTCCAGAGAGCAGAACCACCGTGGTTCCAGAGATGGTATTATCTGCACCAGAGTGACCATCCTGAAGGTTCGAGACCTTAGGAACTTGTTCAGGTCGTGTAGGTCGAGAATGGGGCGCCAGCCCCCCGTCCGTTTCGGACCCAGGAAGTACCTGGACACGAACCCCGGGTCTGAAGGGGTCCTCTACCTCCCTGATCACCTCCTTTTGGAGGAGGAGAGCAATGTCGGCTCGACGAGCCGACAGTGAGGCTCGGACCCCGAGGCCCCCCGAGGTGCGACGGCTCTGAAGGGCGGGTCCTGCTCGAATTCTAGAGGCAGGCCTTTTCCCACCACCTCCAGAACCCACCTGTCCGTGGTAATAGCGGACCAGGCGGAAAGAAAGTGTCGGAGCCGTCCCCCCATGGGGGGAACCAGGGGCCAGGTGACTGGGATGGGGGCGACACCCCACAGCCCATCACTGGGCAGGCTTGGAGGAGGGACCGGCCGAGGGACCTCCTGGACCTTTTCCTCCCTGCTTCCTGTTGGAGGAAGCCGACGGCTTGGGTTTGGGATGCCAAGCTCAAGCCTGCTGGCCCTGACGTTGCTGGGCCTGGCACGCCGTGGGCGCAGAAGGACGAAAGGGCTTAGGCTGTGGCTTGCAGCCTTTGTCCTTTTGAGCGGAAGAGACTGAGTCCAAGGTAGCATTGGACTTCTCGATCCTCTGCAGGTGACGTTCCACCCCAGGGTCGATATCCTCAGTGGATATCCTCAGCCAGGCCCGACGACGCATGGCCACTGCGGCCACCACCAACCTGGCACATGAGTCCCCAAAGTCCAAAGCAGTCTGGAGCTGCTGTTTGGCCACTGCCCTGCCCTGGTCCCGCACCTGCCTGACCGTAGTCTGCAGATCCGCGGGAAGATGAGGGACGACCTCATCCAGGGAGCCCAACAGGGCATGTGAAAAATGTGCCATGAGGATGGCCGAACTGGCCTGACGAAGGCCAAGAGAGGACGCAGCATAGACTTTTCGCCCGGCATAATCCAATTTCTTGTATTCCTTGTCGGGAGGTTTGTCCACATCCCTGGCATTTCCGGCACGCCGGAAAACGCTGTCGGTAACCAACCCCTCCGCAGAGGGGTGTTCCGAAAAACTGGACAGGGAACCGGTAGGGACCGCATACTTCCTGGCCATCCTGGCCGAAGGTGCAGGGCAGGAAGCAGGGTGCTGCCAAAGCTCCAAGGCTGGACCCACTATGGCCTCGCCACGGAAAAGCCTCTGGGAGAATCCCCTCGGTCCAGAATCTCCGTGAGGGGATACCTGCCCGCTTAGGAACGGGTTCGAGCTTCATCCCGTGGACTCGAGATGAGCCAAGCAACCCTAAGAAGGACGAAGGGCTATCGTCCACTGACTGTCCTCCCGAGGACTCCAAGTCGAATTGCTTGGAGAAAAGGGAGGAATCATCCTCGGACTCGGAAGAGTCCTCAAAGAGCTGCCTCGGGCTTGAGCCACCCTCCACCTGCCGAGGTTTATCGGGAGTGAGGGTGACAGACAGCCTATGGGGCAAACCCAAAGCCGACTGAGAATTCTTGGTTGGAGCCCCAACTAATGGCTGTGGAGGCGGAGGTTCCACCAGAATCGGTGGGGCAGCTGGAATTGGCCAAACAACCGGCCTGGGAACAGGCTCCTCGGCTACAATGAGGGGTTGTTTCGGCCGCTCCGGTGACAGCCACTTAATGGCGGGGAAGGCGACTGGGTCGGCTTATTCCCGGTCAAGGAGTTATTGCCACATGAGTTCCTCATACCTCTGACACAACGCTGAAGCCTCCCTCGTCAGGAGGAAGAGGAAGAGAGCTGGCGCGCGCTTGCCGCAGTGCGAGACCGAGACCGCCTGTAGACGGCGGGATTGGCTGGACCGCGAGGATGTCCGGACCGAGACTGAGACCGAGAGTCTCGACTAGGCCGAGGAAGGCGAGGAGAAGTGTCGGAAATCGGCACTCTCCTCGGCTCGGACGATCCCACCGAAGGATCCGGAACCGGAGGCACAGACGAGCCGACGGGATCCTCAACTCCCACTGGGGGAACTGGGGAGAGGGGATTCTCAGCTTCTCCAGCCGACAACCTGTCTAACGGATCGAGATAAATCTCGACCACGTCGGCAGGAGTCTCGGTCAACTGGCCTGATGGGGACACCGTGAAGCCAGTGGCCGAAGCTGAGGGGTCGACCGAAGTCGACTGTCGACAAGAAGTGGAGGGGGATCTTTCCTGCTCCCAAGAGCGTCGACGGTGAGACTTACTTTTGCTCTTTTTGGACCTGGAAAAGGGTCCAGAAGAAGTTGGACCCTCACCTTTCGTCAAGCGGGTCAGACAAAGCTCCTTGAAAGAAGCCGAGTACGAGGAACCGAGAGAGAGCGGGACAAATGCTGCAGCCGAGGTAGAAGCGGCCCGCGCCGCCTCCTCTTCGAGGGCGATCATCTGCTTGAGCTGATCCGCCGAGCCCGCCGCCGCGGACACCGCCAACCGGGTCTCTTTAGATTTAACCGGTGGAATTCTTTTCTCGAGGCGCCCCAGTTGTAATCGGGCAACATGGTCTTCAGGCGTGGGCCGAAAAAGGTGAGCACAAGTCGCAGGCCTGCGGGTCGATGCTCAAAGGCCCAAGCAGTAGGCCTGCGTGGGTGCGGAACGTCCTAGACATCTTCTGCCCTTAAAGGGCACCTCCGAAACAGGGGTCGCTTTGTCCATCGAGCCATGAGGAAAAGAAGACCAAGTCTTTTAGCAAAAACTTTTGATTTCGAACTTCAAGAATTAGGAACTAGTCTTATACGTAGAGCGTTAAGGAGGGAACCTGAGCCTAAGCGGTAAGGAAGATCTGGCGCTATGGGGCGGAGCCGAGAGTTTTACCACCTGGGTGGGTGGGAGGAGCCAGCTTGAAGACCTTCCGGTAAGATTTAAAGCGTCAAGGAACCTGCCAATAAGTGTGGATGAACAACATATCCATGTCCCTAGAATTGAAAATTATTAAAACAGTGTGGGTGGTTAGAAAAAGTTTCCATTTCCTCTTGGAAGAGCTGCACTGCATGTTGAGTAACCACTCCCATAATTGCTCTGGGTTGTGTTTGGAGGATGTTTTCATTATCATACAAGGTATCCATATTTTACTTTTGTATCCTTTCTTTACAACTACCAAAAAGACATATTGTGCCTGCCCTGCTTTGTGTGCCAAAGAATTGCTGCATTTTGACAGTGTTAGCCTGCTTATCATGGGATTGTTGCTTATCTTTTTTGATGATTCTTATCTGGTCCGAAAAGTCATGTTTAGTTGTTTGTGCCAGAGTCGTTAAATTTTGCAGATGTTGCCTGTTGTTTAAATCCCTATCCCTATGAGCTTTACTAATAGATGTTAGAAGTTGCTTTAAATCAGCTTTTGTGTCTGCCCACCAAATTGAAGGGTTGTCATACATCACCAGTTTAGATTTTCTGGCGATAATAAAGTACTGTAAATCTTGAATAACATCAGCTTGAGTCAGCAAAGAAGAATTAGGTAAACATTAATCCCTTCTGAAGGTGGCATCTAATGGGGAATTAATGCATGGTTGGGACCGTTGGCCCGAGGCGGGAGGCGGTGACGTAGCTGGTCCAACCATGCATTAATTCCCATTAGTTGCCACCTTCAGAGGGGATTAATGCGCTTGTAACATGGCTTCTAGGACAAACTGTGTACTGTCACTGTTATTTTCATCCTATGAATAAGAGAAGTCAGCCACACTTTGCACCATTTACATTTGTATCTTGCACTTTGTGAACACTGAAGAGACACCTATTTTTTCCTGATGTTGTGAAAACTACAACAACGATAACTATCAGGACAAGATCTCTGAACATACATTTCACAACATTTGTCCGATCTGACCAGCTTTTATTTTATTTGCGATGCTAGGAGGTCTATTATGTCTTGCTTTGTCCGTTTCGCTATCTACCTGTCTCTCTGTTTTACATATTATCTGGCCTCCTGTGTGTGTGTGTGTCTTCCCATGGCTCCGATCATGCTACATTTCCCATTGTTGTCCCTGCCATTTTCTGACTTTTCCGCAGCTTTCCTCACTCAATTGCAGATCTTCCGACTGCCCTACATGCGTCTACCGGACCTACAATTTCCCTTCTCTGTCTCCTACACTATAGAGCCTCCACATTTCCACTACACTTCATTCCCCCCTCTCATGCCTCTCAGGGTGCGTTCTGCTCTGGATATTTCTCCCTGGCTGCTTCTGTCTCCTCGTCTGCGTCACTGCTGGCTACTGCTCTACATTTAGCTGTCTGTCAGTCCCTCTTCTGCCCTGTGTCTATTTTTCCACACTGCTGCTCTCTGCTCCACGGTTGTCCGAGGTACTTCAGTAGCAACACGGCATTATCGTGCCATAATGCCATGTTGCTCTTGTACCAGCTGACCCACTTCAACCAATTGTATTCCTTATTTCCCATCCTGTTTGTTTTGCCATGTTGCAAACTTCCATAAGCCAGGTCAGTGATTAGTACTGTTTTTTTACCTAGTTTTAAATGTAGCTCATTGTGGTTACAGTATTCTACTGGCGTTACCTGGACTGCCTAAATACGAAATGTTTTGTTGATAAAAAAGAAATCGATTCTTATTACTAGAGACCCCTTTTGAAATGTGGGGTCTGATTTAGCAGTTTCTGAGAAGTATGCATCCAAAAGGTTAGCAGTTTGTATGTTTTTGTTTAAGCAGGACATATGACAGAATATTTTTTTGTAGTCGCATCACGCCCCCTGTCTTTAGTTGAAAACTCACAGTTGAAATCCCCTTGCCAAACAGTGTTTTAGAAAGACAACATGTAAGGTTGCATCTACTGAAATACAGCAATCATATCTGCCTTTTTGAGGAACATATCTATTAATAAATATGTAACAGGGTGGGACAAATCAGGTAGCCAGGTGGCCAATGGCCACTTAAAAAATTGTTTTGGCTACCAAATTTTGAAAGACGTTGGTCAATTTGGCTACCTGCCTGTGAAGCGATTTTTGAGCCTTTAAAAAGGGTGATCACTACAAATATTGGGTTGGCTACCAGATTTTGAAAGCTAGTGGCCAAACTGACCACCAGCTCACAAACAGATTTGTTCTACCCTGATCTGTAATAAGATTTTTGGTATTTAGTGTCTAATAGTAATGCTCTGCCAGGGATTAAATCTATAAGTTTGAGAATTTGAACTGTTATTTTGTTAAAAAGTATCCCTACTCTGGAACATGAATCCAAGCCAACTGACCAATGAGATATACTGTACCAGTGTACCAGTTTTTCATGGCTTGAGTTATTTCTGCAATACTGTGCAGTCTGGTGTCTTGTAAAAAATGATATCTGAATTATTAGATCGTAAGTGGGGAAAAAACTGTGCCCCTTTTTCTGCTGTTCTTTATACTATTTACCTCAATAGTACATAAAGATAAGGGGTGTGTCATGGTTGGTTTAGGGAAAGTGGACCAAAATACATCCTTTTCCTATACCTCAGGGTGGCTTTTTCATTCTGGATTTAGAGGCTCCACTCTACTTCTTTTTCCCAGTGGGGTTTTTATCAGCTCATGTCTTAGGTTTAGTGTTTTCTTCAGAGTCACTTAAGTCATTATCTGAAACCAAATCCTGTTGTCCTGACCCCACAGAGGAACCTTCTGAGTCATTATCCAAGAGTTCAGTAGTAGTTAGCAAAGTTCTCTATCTAGTGACAAGAGACACAGAGTGGTTTGGGGAACTCTGGAGGTTGGTTGAACCAGGCCTGCCTGCATCTGGTTACCATCCTCCTAGATTTCTGTTCAGAGAGCTTGGGAGGAGGTGTCGGGGGCATATCCCTGAAATCACTAGAGGTGGAGGCTTGAGGCGGATTGGAGACTTCTATGGCACTAACAAAATCCGTCTCAATGATGAGTACTTCAGTTGCTGCCTCTTCCTGTGCTGCTAAAGTAATGTCTGGTTCCTGCACTACATGGTCCTGCTCTACCTGTTCCTGCTGTCTAACTAG
This sequence comes from Neoceratodus forsteri, assembly GCA_016271365.2. Lineage (NCBI taxonomy): Eukaryota > Metazoa > Chordata > Ceratodontiformes > Ceratodontidae > Neoceratodus > Neoceratodus forsteri. Next base: position 834,473,961 of record CM028133.1, read on the forward strand.
AAAGGGGGGGAGGAGGAGGCCTAGCTGTAATTGCAATAGAATTAGCTCATTGTGCTATGGTAACCAATAAGTGCTACTCCTCAATACCTGATGTTTCAGCTTGGTTATAGGTGGCCCCGGGGGCAGTTGTGATAGGAATGGCCTCTAGCTTCGCATAGGTTACACACAGCCTCATTTCTACATTGCCCACTAGTATGTCTCAGAGTATTATACAATGTACACGAGTTGGTCACAAATACTGCTTATATGCCCTGGTGATCCACATTTGTAATATGGTTTTGGCTGTCCCACATAAAATAAGACACCCCTATCCCTCCTCAAGAAAAGCAGTTAGGCAGGTGCTGTAAACCAGTATCTGAGAAGTGTAAAATGACCTTTATTTCCACCCCCAGTCCATATATTTTCAACATCAAAGATGGCTTCAGGATTCCCAAGGACTGTACAGCATTACTTTAGTCAGTAAATCAAGTCTGTAATGCTCACCCCTTTGTTTCAGAACAGCACAGTTATAGTTCTGTTGGCTGGCTTAGTTAGAGGTATTGCCTCAAAGGGTGTCCAGAGGGGGGTTCGTTTAAACTCATGGTATTGTGTCCAGAACTTTTGTAGTCTACTGTTTAGTTTGAAACTTGTCGCAAATATCGATTCCCTAGAAACATGAATTAAGACATAGATTTCTGTGGTATTGAAGTGCATGTTGTTTTTAAGTGTTCCTTGTCATAACAGCATCACAGAATAGCAATCGCCATTACGGCAAGTGTACATCACCAAAAAATAATTTCAGTGATGCACACTCACTGCAAGGATAAAGATGGCACCTGAGAACTACAGGGTTTCATTTAATGCAGGGGGCTGTGCCCCCTGCACCCCCTACTAATGGATTTTCAACTCCATGGGGGGTGCATGTCAGGAGGGGTGAAAAACTTGGGAAAATAACAAGCCGCCCACCGATAAACAAAAAATCCGTACCATGCCAAACCCGAACCCTGCACCTCCCAAGCGACCACCCACCACACTAGCAGTCCAGCTCAGCAGCTGCCAACCACATTCCCTCCCACATACTTTCCCTCCCCTTCCTCTCCCCACACACATGTATATATGCACGTACATCCGTTTCCCCATCTCGCCCACCCTGCCAGGTAGCCCTGTACACAGACACCCTGATTGAGTAGCTCTTTTTGTAAGCACTCAAACACAATCACCCAGTACAGGGTATACCATCTTTAAGCAGAGTTCTGGCAACAAAAAGTTTGTCAGGAAAAGTTTCCATACCACCCTTATATAACCGACATATAGCACTGTGCCTCTTGGCAGGGTATACTGGTGTGTGAAAGAGGAAGACATAGGGATGAGAACGTTGCCTGTTATCATCTGTGTTATGGTAAGTTGTGGGAGTTTCTGTACTATTTGTAGGTTCAAGTCTGAGGGGAATATTCACAGGCAGTGCAATCTGATGTTTAATTCATAGTAGCACCTGCTGCATTATCAGAAAAATGGGGAGGGGGTGCAGATATGTCATTAAGGAGCAAAACTGAATTTTGAGTTAAGTTTAGTTTGGAAGGTATTACTAAGGGTGAATCTGTTATAATCTCCATTTCCTCTAAAATGGGAGGAGGTTTACCTCCAATAGCTCCATATGAAGTCCGAACTATCCATTGTTTACCTGATACAACATGGCTGCCCAGGAGGTAATGAGTTAATACATTTGATGACAAGTTTTGTAGCAAAGCTGGAGTATTACCTGCTACTACATTGTTGTTCAAGGATTTAGGGTCTGGAATTATAATTGACAATGTCCCTGAGAGCAATCCTTTCATAGTTTGTGACTTCACCCAGCCAGCGGCTAGTAGAGCCAACTCAACTGACCAGGACCTTTGTGTAGATGTAGTATTGTAGTACTGGTATCAAAAGAGTCTGGGGGCTGTCTTAAGCCAGGCTGCATTGAGCCTGTTAATGCTATTCTCAACAAAGCCCCCGTTGGTGAAGATGCAGAAAAGACAAAAACCTCAGGAGCTGGTATGGTGCTTGTAGTTGCTGCAGGATTTGACATTGTGCCCGTATCTTTTGACATTTCTATAACATAAGAATATAAGAATATAAGAATTTGCCCCAGAAGGGGACCTCTTGGTCCATCTTGTCTGCCCAGAATACCTATCCCCCATCCTTTTAGACTATTTCCTTTTTTCTGCATAGTGTTTATCCCACGCAAGTTTGAATCCCTTACATTTTTTGAGTCTACTACCTCTTGTGGTAGGCTATTCCAAGGATCAACCACCCTCTCAGAAAAAATTACTTCCTGATGTTTCCCCTAAATTTACCTCCTGCCAGTTGTAAATTGTGGTCTCTTTTGTGACTTTCTGATTTCATCTGAAACAGGTTTTCCTTCCATGCTGTGTTAATTCCCTTGATTTATTTAAATGTTTCAATCACGTCCCCCTGTCTCTTCTCTGTTCAAGTGAGTACTGCTGTAAGTTGGCCAGCCTGGTTTCATATGGCTCTTGGTGCAAACTCTGCACCATCTTTGTAACCCTTCTCTGCACTACCTCCAGTCTGTTGATATCCTTCAGGTGTGGCCTCCAAAACTGGATGCAATATTCCATGTGTGGCCTAACTAGTGATCTGTAGAGTGGCATTATCACCTCTCTTTTTTCTGCTAGTTATACCCCTTCCAATGCATCCGAGGATGCCATTTGCTTTCTGCACTGCCCTTTCACATTGCTTGCTTGTCCTAAGGTCATCTGTAATGATTACGCCACAATCCCTCTCCACCTGTGTTACTTCAAGCTGGTTTCCTAAGGAGCATGTATTCCTTCCTTTTTCTTTTACCCAGATGCATGACCTTGCAGTTCTGAGGGAGTAATATGAGGTGCAGCAGTCTTTGATGATAGTGCATCACCACTTGAGCTGGAGGTTGATGCTATGGGAAGGCCCTGTTGAGAATTTGCTGGTCCTGGGGTTTGGTTCTGTGCAGTAGCCTCAGATAGCTTTTTTTTCTCTGCTGAAAGTGTTTCTCTTCCTCGAGCAGTAGTGCTTGTAGATCTGCTGTATTTGTCACATTTGGAGGTTCCATAAACTATTCTGGTAAGATTGTTTTACCTTTAGATTTTTTTTCTTATCTTGCTCCAGAATATCTTCTGTAATTTCCATTGATTTTGTATCATTGTCTATAAAACCGATGCCCTCAGTGTCAAATAATTCTTTGGTCTCTAACATAAGAGAAGCAGGGGAGGAGACCTGCTCCCCAGCCGCCTGCACATCCATGCTCTCTGGCTCCAGTCCAGGACTGGCCATTAGTGCCAACAGCCAGTGTACCCCCCCTGCTGGAGAGTAGGGGAAAGTCCCCGGTATCCTGGCAAAATTTCCACCATTCATTAAAAAAATACCACCAGCAGTTTAATCTGGTTCAGTTTCAGTTGACATCCATCTGTATCCCTGATGAGGCTGAAACTAAGCAGATTTTTCTAGTCCTCCTTTCCCAGTCAACAAACACTAAATAAATAAATAAAATATGCACAAAAGAGTACACATGACTTTAAGTGGCATTGCAAGGTATCTCTAGCTACCTAAAAAGGTATAGATACAACATTTTTGCTGTAATACTATATGTACTGTAGACACATTCCCATCCCTTCTGAACAATTTGGACATTGTTTTCTCTCCCCGTATCCTTCTTTGATCCTACAGCCTGTTATTTTTGCAAACTGTCTCACTAGTGTAATCCTCAGTATCTCTGAGTGTATTTAATAAAGGAATAATGCACAACAGGGTGTGTGTGGTGCTGGGATAACGCCACGCCAGGGGTTGGGACGCAGGCGGGGCAGAGGCATGGCCCAATGCCCCAGGATCAGTGGTCTCAAACGCAGACACACCCTGGAGTGCATTATTCTATTATCAATGGCTCGTTGTTATACAGAATAAAAAAAATAATTTTAAAGATTTTTTTGTGTGGAAAAATATTTTTTGTTTTTAAGAGAAGATGAAACAATCCATCAAAAGCTCCATAAAACAATCCATCAAAAGCTCCATAAAACAATCCATCAAATGCTCATCTACATGAGTTCACAGTGCTAAGACTAGACCTGTGGCGACGTGCTGGGATAACACCATGGGTCCAGCCCCAAACTGACCAATCACAGTCCAAGATTCTTTCTTGTCATTGTATAATGTCATATTGTCAGTGTCAGTGGCTCAGTAGGTAGCACACTCACCTCTGAGGCCGGGAGATCAGAGGGCTGTAGGTTCAGTTCCCACATCTGGCACTTGGGTTAATATCCCAGTACTGACACTGTAATGCAGCATGAGAGGGGTGCTGCATTTCTGAGGTGCCATCTTTCGGATGAGACGTTAAACCGAGGTCCCATCTGCCTGGATTGGTGGTAGTTCAGGTGGATGTTAAAGATCCCATGGCACTTATTGAAAAGAGTAGGGGTGTTTTTATTGATATAAATAACATAAACAGCAACACTTTTAAGTAGGATAATCAATAGAACAAAATGTTTCCATAACATATAACACAACAAAATCAAGGAGATGTTCAAGCATTACATTGTAAACTCTACAAGAACACAAAATTCATAAGAAGTAAACTATTAACAAATATCCAATCTACTTTTAACTCTTATTATTTGAACTTAATAAAATGAAGAAAACCTTTCCACCATTTGCGTAAAGTTCCTGGGGTCACTCTTGATGCGTCATGTGTATAAATCAGTATAAGCTCCTTGATGATTAACCCACTTACACAAGAGTAAGGCATTCTCTTTTGATAAAGGACCCATTGAACCCTAGCTTGCCATAAATAATATCTTAGGCAACCCAAAAATAAGGATAATGTTTCTTCATGAAATTCAGACAAATTCATGGGATAACATCCTAGAATCAAAAATTCATAAGACATATTACATAACCATTTAAATCCCCAAAGCTTTGCTAAGTATAACCATAAACCAGTCGCGTAGGAACATCTGAGAAAAAAATGCTCCATCGATTCTTCTACATTAATACAATCCAAGTATGGACACAATCTTTCCTGTAAAACCTTGTACTTCGCATTTCCTCTAACGTTCAGTTTCCCATAAAAGATCAGCCACTGCGTCTCCCATTGTTTTTGAGGCATCCTCTTACAGTTTAATTGAGCCAATACACTAGAATTTAAAGTCATAGGACAATTTTTAAATCCTGGTTCTGGGGGAAGAGTCAACGACATTAAAAAACTATAAAGCCCCTTCATGTTGTTATTCAGAATTACCTGTTTCTGTGTTTTCCATTTGAACAATTTCTGCGCCGTTGGCCTAAAATATGATGGAATATATAAGTGACGATTTAGTTTAGGGGCTATAGTGTACCAATTCTTAAAGTATTTACCCATTGTTTTCAAGTTCCAAGACTCCACTGCCTCTAATTCTGCTTTTAACCCTTCTTTAATTGAGTTTGATAAAAACAAAGCATGCACAAAAATCACTGGGTCTACCATTCCTAAACCACCCTTATTTTTCATTAAATACGTATAGCTCCTTTTTACAGGATTTAAGCGATTTCCCCATAACATTTGAAAAAACACACTATATATTCTAGTCTCAAAAGACACAGGAAGCGGAAAAATCATTGCCACATACTGTATTGTTGGGAGAAGAAATTGCTTAATTACCTGAACCCTTTTTAATTTAGACATTTTCCACTGTTTCCATCTATTAACCTTTCTCTCTATTTTAATAATGACATCTTCCCAATTTTCAACAGGCATGTTCTGGGAACCGAACATTATCCCTAATATTTTAAGAGGTTTATGGGAGATGTTAATACTCTCCTGACACACTTCCTCATCACCTGTTGCTCCAATAAATAATCCCTTTGTTTTATTTAAATTTATTTTTGCATTTGATACCTTTGCAAAGGCCTCAAATGCAGTCACAAATGAGTTACAGAGGCCCTATCTTCCAAATATACTACTAAATCATCAGCGTAGGCTTGTATCCTTAATTGCAAATCCGCTGCCCATTCACTGTAACACCCTTCCAAATCTGTCTCGAAACTATCGTTTGTAAAAAGGGGTCTAGAGCAAAAATATACAGAAGAGGGCTAAGAGGGCAACCCTGTCTAACTCCTATAGTTAACTTAAAACCTTCCGCCTTCTGATCTTTTAAATATGGAAATACTGTATAATTATCATATAATTTCTCTATTATTTTCACTAATTGCTTTGGAACCCCATAATGCCTGAGGGTAAGAAAAGAAACGGCAAATAAACTCTATCGAAGGCTTTATCTAAGTCAGCTGCTATTAAGCATCTAGTTAACCCTAACTCAGTGAAATACTCAGTCACATCTTGAATCAGCATCAGAGCAGACTGGACTCTTCTATCTGGTAGCCCACAATATTGAAAGGGTGAAATAACTTCTTTAGCCAAATTCTTCAGCCTATTATTTAAAATACCAGCAAAGATTTTATAATCAGAATTTAAAAGAGTGATTGGTCTCCAGTTGGCAATATTTTGCTTATCCTCTAACTTAAATATATAGGTCAATAACCCTTCTGTAAAAGAGGGATAGATTGAAGCTTTATCTAAAAAAAAACCTAAATAAGATAAACAGACACTGACTAAGTTCCTCTGACAAGAGTTTATAAAAGTTATTGGAAATCCCATCTATTCCGGGGGAAATATTTAGTTTCAATAACCTAATGGAGCTTAAAATCTCTGTTTGAGTGATAGGTCCCCTTACCTCCGATCTCCCAACTAGGTTAACTGGAACTAAAATGTCTTTTAAATAGGCGGCCATAGCTGAATCGGGGATTGTCTCAAGAGGATTCAAAGAGCGGTAATGTTCTACAATCACTTCTCTTAGTTGGGCCACAGAGGATACCAAATTGCCATCTGAATCTTTGAGTACCTCCATTTTCATAGAATCTCTTACCTGCTTACACATTTCGAATGGATCCCCGATGGGTGATTTTTAATTCCATTAGTTAAAATGGCCTGCATGGTTTTCCCTCTATCATACTGATACTCTTTCGTTTTTCTTTAAGATTAGCAATTTGTTCAGAGTAATCCATCCTAGAAGAATAAGCTATAGTCATAAGCCTCTGTAATTGTTGTCTTAAACCTAAATAGTGCAGGAATTTGTCATTCTTTGCTCTGACTCCTTGCAATTTAAACCATTTCCTTAAGTCAGATTTAGTCTCTAACCACCAATCTCCTAGATCTGAATATAAAAAGGCCATTGATAACCTAGCTCTTAATAGGTATCTCACCCCAGCTTGTATATAAGGGAGTTCTAGCGAGGAGTTATTGAGTTTCCATCTAACTAGCCTTTTTTCTTGCCTGTCTGAAAAACTAAAAGTACTTAATAGAAAAGAATGGTCCGAGAATTCACTAGGAAATAGTTTAAAAGATTCTATTTGCATATTAGGTGACACTAACATATGGTCTATTAGAGAAAATCTCTTCCCTTTTAAATGAAAACCTTCTCCAACCTGTAAAGCATTATAACAGTTCAAAAGTCCAGCAATTTTATAATTTTGCTTAAAGCATTAGAGTCACAGTATGTTTTTTTATTTGTTATACTAGCATGGGTCGAAATGGGACAATTAAAGTCACCCCCCCATAATACTCTAACTGTTGTTAATAAAAAAGGCTGTACTGCTTTAAAACAATTAACTCTACCTGCTTTTGTTTGGGGGTTATAAATGTTGATAAACCTATAGCTTAGCCCTTGCCACATCCCATCAATAATCAGGACCCTTTCTGGTATTAGGTCTATCAAATTGTGTAGCTGGAAGTCAGATGAATTAAACACAATTCCTATACCATCTGCTGAATCTTCCCCAAATGACCAAAAAGAAGGGCCCCAAAACCAATCTCTTTTAAATGCCACCAACTGTTCTATGGAATACATCCATGTCTCTTGTAAAAAAACAAACAGAAACAGGAAATTCATGTATATAATGAAAGAAGGCTTGTCGCTTAACCATATTCAATAAGCTATGAACATTCAAAGAACCCCAAACCAGCCTCATTAACCTTTCAAGTATTTAAATCATTGTTTTTTCCTCTTTTTCTTTTTTTTATCCTTGTAATTATCCATGATTTGCGACCTAGTTGAAAGTGAGGATTTTTGAGAGTCTGAGTCTTCAATCTCTATCTCAGTGTTACCCCAAGAGGAAAACAGAGCCGCATAAGAGTTACTGGTTTCAATCTGTTCAACTGGGGGGGGTGGATTTTTTGATAGTGAATTCCTTAAAGATCTTCTTTGAGGCGGTACAGTCACTGGTTTATCAACAGCGGCTTTCACCACCACCTCATCTGTAACCCCTTCCGAATAACACACTGGGGAAATCTGAGAGGTTAGGGGACCCATATTGCCTTAACTATCTTAACAATATCTGAGGATATTTCACGCTGATCCTCACTACTTGGTGAGTTTAACTTTTTGTTCAACACCTTCCCTTTTAAACCTCCTTCTTTTTCAGTTTCTCTCTTGCCTAGAGGGAATTTCATCTGATTTGTTGCAGGGGGAGGGGGGCACGTATCCTGGAGAGTAGCTTTAACCATGGATTCTTGGGCTTTTTGAATAAAAACCTCAGAATTAGAACAAAGGGATTTTTTTTGGGCAGCCCAAGGACATATTTTGAACACACGCCCTTTAGTTTCGCACAAATCGCAACTTGATTGGTTGCTACAAAACATAGTCAAATGGCCTACCTCCCCACAATTATCACAACGGGGCTGATCGCATACACTTGAAAGGTGCGTTCTGGCCCCACACTTGTAACATGCACGGGGCTGCCCACTGTAAAAACACATCCCTCTATCTTTTCCTAACAGAAAGGAGTTAGGTATATGTTCAATACCCGCCTCTGTTTGCCTTAATTTAACTTTATACTTCCATCCTCCAGTCCAGAACCCCTCTGTATCTAAAATAGGCTCTGGCTCACTTAGCACATCACATTTTTTTTTTAACCAAAAGGTCATGTCCTCCACCCATACCCCTTCATTTCGGAACATAACTGTGACGAACTTAATCAAGGGTTTTGAGAGTGGAATAACAATAAAGGGTGTCCACATAGGAGAATACTTAACTTGACCATGCCTAACCCAAAACAACTCCAAAGCCTGTTGAGAACGAAAACTTATGTCATAATTGTCCTCCCCTGAAATATTAATGAAAGCATACACATCCTGAGGGGTGAAATGCAGTGAATCTTTCAATAAGGTTTTCCCCACATAATGCCTGTCCGGCCTAGTTTCTAACCCTCCTTTATACCTCAGCCTCACAGCATTACACCTAGAGGCCGCTTCCCTATGAGAATTTGAGAAAAGTTCAGACATCAAAGGCTTCTGTGAAGAGGTGGGGGGGGAGGTTGGTACAGTGTCCTCATCTGTACCCATCCGAATGGGCTCCTGCAAGAGGATTTCCTTCCCTTTCTGCTGCCACCTGAATCCACTCAGGAGAATGCTGAGATAAAGATAAGTTCGAGTCCCAAGCAGGATCAGGCTTCCATACACCAGCCACTGTCTGTTTCCACCTCTGCTTCACTTAAAGCTTTATGAGGTGACCAAGAATCTTGCGAGCCTTCTTTATGTAAAAAAGGGTCTGTCATCTGTATATCAGCATTAGATTTTTGGGTTCATTTATCAGAAAAAGAAATCTGTTGCCCACTTTAGGAACCGTCAGTCTTTTGATATGTAACAGCTGAGTCAGTTGCTGAAATCTCTTGACTCTGCTGTTTAAACACAAACCAACAACCTTATTCAACTGTCTTTTTGTTCTCACAAAATAGATGGCAATATATTCTGTGCAGATAAATCATTTTCTTCACTTCGTTAACTTCCTCTGACCGTATCGGGGACGAAACGACAATGAGCACTCGCTTTGGCCGTAGGGATTATGCAGACTGCACTGAATTGGAGAGATTATTTGTTCTCGGGACATAGAGCTCAAGTTTTGCTGCTCTAAGCTCTCTTCACAGAGCTGTTTACAATCATGGAATCAACCTTAGCGCTGCCATAGCGCTCTTTATTACAATCATTCTGACACCTGCTGCAGCCAGGGAGCTCAACACACCGCAGCGAAGCTTCATTAAACAAGGGCAGAGCATTTATTTTAACACCAGAGGCAAACTCTTTTGCTGGCGACTCTGTCCTGTCAGAACTATAACTTAAATAAGACACAGTACCTTTTTTTTGCTCCATATTTCGCGCCACTGTCCTGCAGTCTGTTAGCTGGATTTGAAGATCTTGGCTTTCTCTGTCAGCCTGTAGTTTTAAATTCATCTCGCTTCCCTCGGAGCTATCTGATGAAGTTAGTTCTTTTATTTCTCCAGAAAATATTATCGCAGCATTATCTTGTTTCTGACCCACATTTAGTGGATTAATGAGCGACTTTTCTGTAGAGGTTGCAGGTTCAAATACCGTCGATACCTTTTCTCCTCCTGTTGTTGCAATTTCCAACTTTCCAGTTTCTTTCTTTGTATTATCCAAAACTGATTGCTCCCAGCTTACAAAAGCATCCTGAAACTCAATATCCGATTCAATTTCAGCCAAATCTACGGCTGGAGCCTCCACAACACCTGGAGCAAGAGTCAAGGCTAGCTCTCCTGCTCCACAGACTTCCTTCTCCTTCCCTTGTCCACTTGGAGTAGCCATCTTGGAAATGGCCTGTCCCCCTACTGGCAGCAACTCAGCAACCGAGTAGGGGAATTTCCCCGGTGTCCTGGCCAAATTTCCCTCATTCACTAAAATACCACCAACAGCTTAATCTGGTTCAAGGTCAGTTGGCATTCATCTGTATCCCCCTCCACCGGGTCATGCCTGAAAATAGGCAGGATTTGTCTAGTGCACTTACCTGGTCAACAAAAGATAAATAAATAAATTATTCTCCAGGCTGACCTGTATTTGACAGGGATAATGAATGCAGTAGACAGAGCAGTCCCAAGAGGATGATGTGTGCCTGTGAGTTGTTGTTCAAGTCTACAGTGAAATTAAAAAGGGGAAAAAAAACTATTTTGGAGCAATGTTGGTACTGGAGCAGCCATGCCAGCCTGCCCTGCTTTGAGAATTGTATTCACTACCCATGATGCTCTGCACAAAGCTTGAGGCTGTGGAGTGTACAGTATGTCTGAGGTTAAGAGGAGAGGCACACACAATGAATAAATGAAAACCTGTTTAGGACATCATGAGTTGTCAATATGGCTCAGCCGGTAGCACATTAGCCTCTGAGCCAGAAGACTATGGGTTCTTGTCCCACACTAAGATTGGGCTCATACCATAAACACTGGCCCCCAAATGCAGCTCTAGGAGGATCCTGTACTGTTGGAGTGTGCCATACTTTGGATGAGACAGTAAACCAAGGCCCATCTCTGGTGCTATCTTGGTGGTTGTCCAGGCAGAAGTGAAAGAACCCAAGGCATTTTTCACAAGAGAAGTGGATTTTTCCCTTTGTCATAGTCAACATTTCCCTCTTCCCCAAAACAGTGATTCATGCAATTATCCAAGGCTGTGTGAGGGTGCTGATGTGCAAAATGATATATCATTGCTGAGAAAGCACTATGGGATGTAATGTGTATGAAAAATACTAAATAAATATTAATTCTTCTATTTTATCTTCATCAGTTTATTTGAGTGGCCTGACTCGGGCATGCTCTACCGGTGAACTCTCTTCCTGTATTGGGAAGTGTAAAGCATGGTCACAGCTAAGCAGCAACCTCAGTTACTTGGATACCCTGAGGCATCAGGAAAGAAACATGGACTCCAGTGACCTGATGGGGCACAAATTCATCCAGAGGAGGGATGCTCATTGACCTTAGTCCTTATGCTGCTGTACATCTTTCTCCTCTTGTGGTACTTTGTACCCATTCTATTATACTAAATTCTGGAATTCCCTCCGTCCTGAAATATGACAGTCCTCCTCCAACTACTCCCTTACCTATGCCCTACACAATTACCTTTCCCTCAGCTGTTCCTGCTTTAACCCACCTTAATACCTATCCCCAGTTTCTGCCTTCCTACCATGACCCCCCCCCCCCCCGGCAGGGTTCTCAACATCCAGAAGGGGAAAATCAGGAAATAACTACACCTTCTCCTCATATTCAGTTCTTGCCTCTCCCCCTCTCTTCTCCACCTGCCTTTCTGGGTCACCAGCATGCACAACCTAACCCCATCCTTTTTACTCCAACAACACTTGTGCACTACCTCAAGCCTGCTCCTGGTATATTCGTGCACTATAAGTGGTTCTATCATATTATTGCTGTTTTGTACATTTATATGTTCTTTTGTGTGATTTTGGACATGTATGGTAATGTAGCCACTGTTCCACTACTGTTTATTGTACAATACCTTGTGTTCTAACTGTTGCATAATCAGTTTCATTGCTTACAATGTTGTATTGTTTGTACTACTCACATACTATTGTAACTGATCATCCTTTACAATCCCTATGTGAGCCCTCCTCCCAGGTCGCACCGTGAGAGGAGCAACTTGTACAGTGTGCCCTCCTGGTGAAACATTTCAATAAGTAAATAAATACATTCATAAATAAAACATACTGTAGCTGCATTTTCTCGAGTGCTACATTTGTCCATTGTTTCAATGTCTTTTGTTACATTATTGTGCACTTTGCGTCCTTCAGTCCTATGCTCCCCTCCCCTAAGACATGCCTAGAAATGAGCAATTCCAGATCAGTGTGCCTGGGCAAATCTTTAAACAAATAACCAGTGGACTATAAGGGAAAGATATATTTTTAAATTCAGATTAGAAACTGGGCACACAGCAAGCAAGTGATGAAATAGAGTAAATGCGTGTGTCACAGGCTGATGTGGGCGCCTAAGCTGCTGACTTACTTGGGGATCAATGTGAGTAATGATTTAGGGGCACTTAAATATCACAACTTCAACCCACAGACCTTAAAAGGTGGAAAACATTCCTGCTATCTCTGTAGGGTAGAATAAATGTAATAAGGTCCTTCCCATACCAAGCCCCCCCTCTGGTTCATCTCCCTTCCGGATAACATTGCTAACCTTCCCACATTGGGTGCCTTCAAACAGAACCTTAAGCAACAAATAGTGCTTTGTTCCCCCTTCGACTGCCTTCTCTAATCCTCATCCTCTGTTTCCCTCTCTCTTGTCTACCCCGCTCATGTTGCCTACCCACCTCGCTCCCTTTTGCCTCCTCCTTTTCCTTCCCCACCCCTACTCTCTCACCCCTCCTTCTTTTCCCACCCCCCGCCCATTGTATATGCTCCCTTTCCTGCCCTGCCACCTTGGTTCTACCCACCTAATAATGACCTCCCCTGGTGTCCCCCCTACGGACAAGGCCACCTGGCTGCTCACCTTCTTTGCATACTCCCTGCACTTTGGACTATGTCCCCCTACAGCATTTAGTAATTTGTCTAAGTTTGGCACTACCAATGCTTCTGCACCTGCTCTGTTTATGTTTTGATGTTAATTGTTTGATGTTATTCAATTATTGTTCTGCCAATTGATGTTTGTTTGTACTTACCTGATGTGGAACCTATGTAACAAGCTTTTAGCTCAAAGGTGTTAATCCTAGACCATAAAAAAATAAAAATAAACTTGAATGTGTTGCCGAGGCTGTTATACCACATGGGCATGATCAATATTGTTTTGCTACTGAAATGGTTCAAAGCATTACGTAGTCTTATTGCCAATTTCATTTGACAGGGTAAAGTTGCCAGAAGATTGTACAAGAAACTAGTGGTGCCCAAAACAGTAGGGGGAACTTAGATTTCCAAACATATGGCTGTATTATCTTGAACTCCATGGGAGTAAATATCCAAGGTGGGTAGAGCCTAACATGTTGCTAGAGAAGCAGCCATATGAGCTCCATTGGTTAACAATCAGAAAGAGGCTCTGTACAAAAATAAAGGTAAATCTGAGAGCACTGCGGTATGTGTCTGCTTCGAAGGCGACAGCACCACTTAAAGTTATCCCAGTCATATGGTCCATTCAGACACATCACCAACTGTACAGATATTTACATATTAAAATCTTTAGGGCTGCTACACAACCGCTTTATTGCAACTCACTTCTTAATTGGCCAGATGGTTATTGGGGGGATGTGGGGAGATTTAGAGATACCTTTCATTGACCATTTGCTTATGGGAAGGAACTCATGCACTTTGATACCCTCCAGGCTAGACACCAGGTACCAAATTCCAAGTGCTTCTCCTTTTCACAGGTAACACGGTTTTAGGCCCCCCTGAACGAATGAGGGGGGTCTGATCTTAGAAAGATTGTCAGCTGCCACAACACTGCCACATGCAGTTCTGCAATTATATGCAGAACTGCAGGATCTAGATCCCCTAAAACTGGATAAGAGGTGTTTTTACATTCAGGAGGAGCTGCATCTAATTGACAGGCAGAAGTATGGCAACAAATGTCGAAAGACTTGTATAAATTTATCAAGCATGATAGATATAGATTGCTGCGGTTCAAAATTTCACAGAGCCTCTACCATAATACGGGCAATATGTACCGCGAAAAGCGAGTACTGCAGAGCAGCACTGATTGTCACTGCAAATGACCCACGATGTTTCTGGAAGAACGTAAAAATCTAGTCGGTCATTCGACCAAAGTGCAAGTCACTGACATGCCCATTGGTGAGGCCAACTGCAATAACTCCCTAACCATTGCCTCCTCTTTTAACTGCCTCTTCATGGACCTGCCGGCCACCACCCACCCACAGTCCACTGCCCCAGCTCACGCTTCTGGGTCTCCACCCCTTTGTCCGCCTTTCTACCTCAAAAAGATCACTGTGGGTGAGACCCAGGCTCTCCTTGCTGGTCTCTCTCACCACACAGGAGCGGGTCAGGACAGCCTGAACCCAGGCTACTCAGCCTGGGTGCCCCCTTCATCGCCCAACCTCTTGCCCACATATTCAACACCTTGCTTAGTTCAGGGGTCATCCCTGACATATGGAAAGTCACCAGGGTTGTCCCCATCCTGAAAAGTGGTGACCCTAAGGATATCAACAATTACTGCCCTATCGCCATACTATCGGCTGCCTGCAAGCTCCTGGAAAAAACTGTTGCTTCACAACTATCCCACTACCTACAGGGATACAGTGTCCTTTCCTCATGTCAGCATGGCTTCCGTAAAGGCTACAGCACCTCGACGGCGCTTGCTGAGGTCACCACCAGGATCAGGACTGCAATCGACCAGGGCAAGTTGACGGGGGCTATATTTGTTGATCTATCCAAAGCCTTTGACCGTGTGGACCATCCCCTCCTCCTCTCCACCTACAGACCTTTAGCTTCTCCCTCCGTGCCCTCGACTGGTTCACCAACTACCTTGGGGGCAGGCAGCAACTCGCCTGTTTCATTCGTACCCTCTCACCCCTCTTACCCGTGAACAGTGAGGTATCACAAGGATCTGTCCTTGGACCTATCCTGTTCTCCCTGTTCATCAATGATTTACCCTCTGTTGCCACAAAAGGGCACCTAACCATGTATGCAGATGACCCGGTCATCCTAGCCAGCGCCCCTGATGCTACCAGCATCAATACCTAGCTGAACTCGGACTTCTCTCATATCAGAGCGTGGCTAGATGGGCACAAACTCACAGTCAACTTGAAGAAAACACAGGCCATGCTCTTTGGCACTGCGGCCAAAAACTCCTCTTGCACAACGCCCTCAAAATCCATGGGTCCAGCAACTCTCTCAGCCGACAACTGGACTCTGCTAAGTACCTGGGAGTCACCCTCAACCCTCACCTTTACCTCTCCGGACATATCAGAAGCATATGTAACGCTACTAGTGGCAAACTTGGCCTAGCATATAGGACTAAAGACTGCCTTACCCCCGACGCCCAGCTGGCTATAGCCAGGGGGATATTACTTCCCACCCTCTCCTATGGTCTCATTGCCTTTGCTTCTGTCCCGTCCTCAAGCCTCGCAAAGTGGGACACCATGTACAACAACATCTGCCACTTTGCACTCTCGGCTCCCCGTCTCACACACCGATGCATGCTCTACTCTCGGCTGGAATGGCTCCCCCCTGAAAAACACTGGACCTACATCATGGGAAACTTCATTGACAACATAATTCGTATGGCCACTCCTGCCTCGCTCACCCTTCCCCTGAAACATGCCTCCCCCATCTACCACCTCAGGTCTTGCATGTCCCAGACCCGTCTGGTCCCCAAGATCCACACCCTCACAGGAGATTGGGTGTTTACCACCCACGCCCCCAAACTGTGGAACTCCCTTCCTTTACAAGTTTGTGCTTCCCCCTTCCATTCCACTTTCAAAAACCTCCCTCTGGAGCTTCCTAAAATCTGCTGTGACCTGCCTGTGTGCCGCTTAACATCCAGTCCTACAGCCCTTCTACCTTCAATGGTACCCCAGCTAGGATCTTTCTCCCCCACCATCTTGGTGATGCACTTTACTAGTGGTTAAGTTATGTATTGTTTCTAATCAGCCTAGGGAAGGTCCTATACCCCCATGTTGCCCCTGGGCCCGTATGTACCCTATGATATTTGACCCACTGTTGTTGCATACTGTATATGTAATTCCTATGCTATGTCCTTACTGCCCTAAACCCCTTGCTGTTTTATCCCACTGTTGGAGCATGCAGCTCCAGGTTTGTACTGTCGACATTGTATTTCTCCTATGTATACCTTGTAATTCTCCCGGGTCGCACCTGAAAATAGGCACCAGCTGTCTAGTGTGCTTACCCGGTTACCAAAAGCAAATAAATAAATAATCTGAGTAAATTATGTAAAATGAGGAGACTATAATCCCCAACCTGTTCAAGGTTTGTAAAGGAGGAAGGCACATTATACCATATATTGTGGTTGTTTGAGAGGGTCAGACCTTTCTGGGTGGATACTACAGATCATTTAGACCCACTGCTAGTATATCATGATGCCTTTACAGCTGAAATTTGTATAGTGGGTAAATTTAAAGAGGTACTGAGTAATCCACAAAAAGGTTATATTGTCTAATTGCACCCCAGTTATGTGTCATGCTATAATACATTTACTCTGTTTCTTCAATTACTTGCTTTGGGGCAGTATAGTGCAGTGATTAAGAGCACTGAGCTGTAAACCTGGAGACCAGGGTTTGAATCCCACAGCCCCCACATGCATACTGTGTGACCCTAAGCAAGTCATTTAATGTCCTTGTACTCCCATGGTTGCAGCTGGAAACAAGCTTTGGCTTAGTGTGCCTTTCCTGGTTAAACAATGTCCCCTTCCCCCCCTTGTTCTAGGTTCTAATTTGAACTTGTTCATGTCTGCTGACTGGAGCACCTTTAAGGACTGCTGTTTGCGCTCCTTCTTATCTTACTAAGATATATAGTTCTAGAAGCCACACAAGTAGGTGTCATGGGACATTATTAATCATAGAAATTAGTAAGAGAGAAAAACAGGTTTTGGAAGTGACCAGGTTACAGAACTTATAGAACTGTGTTTTTGAAAGCGACGATGTGGGTGCAGTTCCCAGTTTTGGTCTGAGCCTGTGTTACATGACATGGGCTAAGATGTGTGAATGCATTTGATGCATTTGCAACTGTTTACATGCTTTAGACTGCAAAAGTAAACCATGCATCATTTTTGTATGGTTACATAGCGAGACCTACGTTGACATAGTGTTATTACATTGAGAAGGGGACTCTGGAAGCACATGACTGAGAACACACCACACCTGTCTCCTTCCACCGAGTGGAGTTGAAGCACATCTCTTCACATCCTCTCCATTCTGTACAGTGCAGTTGCTTCCTCCTTCCCCTTGGCACTATTTTCTTGCTCCCAACCCCTCTGGCCATACCTCTCTAGTTGTTTGCGTCCTTCTAAGTTCCTCACCATTTTTATAGTCTGAGTCTATATTAAGTTGAAGGCAGCCCATGTCAGCTGGGCAAGCTGTCTATACTTTTATGCAGCAAATTAACCTTGGACAGGAATGCAAGATCCTCAAGTTGTTTTAAAAGCTGAAAATAAAAAATTAAAAACTACAGTAATGCCTGAGCCCCAGGTGTTCAGCTATTTCTCCCACTTAACCACTGCTTCTCATTCCATTCATGTAGCTCCACAACCAGTTACGTGACCCCATCCCCCAACTTCATGCACAGTGAGAGACAGACATGGATCAACTGTACCCACCCATCAAACAAGAAAAACGCACCAAAAATAACTTACACGCATCACTTATTCCACTAAAAAAGCCCAGATGTAATCACAACAAACTGCTGAACTGGATAAGGTTTGCAGTGTGCCAAGAAAGAACTTCTTCTCCATGAAGGAAGTAGTAGCGACCCCATCCCTGGGAACTACTGCTGGGAGTCGAACTACAAAGTGACCCTCACCATGGCCCTGCAGCTACTGTACTGTTCCCACACAACCAGCCCATGGTCTCCAGCCTGATGTTCACTTTACTACTGAGCAACAAAGCCCTCCTCCTCCAGTGGCTGCATGATGCAACTTTTGGACAGATTGTCTTTTGCTCAGGAAACAATTACAACAAATATGTTTCACAAGAGAGTGTTCAACACTTTTCTGTTCCACTACTGGCCATTGGGTGGGCTAGAAAAAACTCCTTTGCCAAGGGCCCTGTATTGGAAAGCTCTAGTCAGAGCCAGAACAGCTACTACTGCAATAGTATTGAAGTACAGTGATTTGGATTCACATGCTCCAAAGGACCCACTCATCCCATTTTTTAGTGTACTGTCATCTTAATTTCTCTGATGTCCTTCAGTGTTTGGCTCATGTTAGCCTCCTGTGTAATAGCACTACATAGCATAGAGAAGGGGGCTCTATAAGCATATAACTGTGAATGCACTAGAGCTGTCTCCTTGCACCACTCCTGATAGTGAATGTAATTTCAACTCCTCCCGAGCCCCTTCCCAGCCGACATTGTTTGTGTCCCTCCTAGTTCCTCACTGCTGCTATAGCTGTCTGTCCTCCTCCCCCCCAGCTTGTGGCAGAGCTTCTCCAGCTAACCAGGAGAGAGACTGAACAGCAGGTCGACTCAGACTTGGCTCCTACTGCATTGCTCAGACACACACACACACACACACACACACCAGCGTTGCTCTTGCCTGCTGAGCTATGGGCATCATGGGAATTTTACTGCATTTCTCTCTCTCTCTCTCTTTCACTCTGAGGTTAGGATCTCTGAGGGGTTGCATACCCCCCCCTCAATCTCAATTGAGCTACTGTACATGTCCCAAAATTTACAGCACTGCAGCTGGTTGCTCAGTTTCCTGGAAGATGTAATCCTTGCAACAATGGCTTCCAGAAGCATACATCTAAATGATCTCTCATTAACAGTGATGTCCCTCATTTCACCCCTCAGAACAAGAGCTCTAGTCTGTCCAAGATCTGTCCCACATTGGGAAGGTGCTGTAAACTAAGAAATTAAAGCAGAATTTCTTAAGAATTTATGATGTTAAAGTAATCTTTGCACAATAAAGGCACTAGTTCAACAATAGCATGTCTGTTAAATGATATCACTTCCGAGGTGTTAGTATAGCTGCAAACTGCATATGAGCTCATGGGAGTCCAGCATTAGCCAAACTCTGCAGGACATCAGAGAAATTAAGATGACAGTGCACTAAAAAGTGGGATGGGGGGTCTTTGGAGCGTATGCATCCAAACTACTTCAACACTATTGTACTATCAGCCTTTGTGGCTCTGACCAGAATATGTTTAATACATGCATCATTTCCTGCACACAAACTGATGCACTTGCATCACAGTATTAGTCCACGTTGTATATGGTCTGTCTTTATCTGGTAAATTGCAGTACTGGGATGCAGCAAGTCCTGTATGGGTCTTGAAAAATGTGGCCCCTAATTCCTAATATAGGTCTTATTGGTTTGTTAAACAAAATACATTCTCAAGACCAAGATCTCCCTCAAGTAGATCAAGGCCTCTGCAGTTCATCTGTTCCCTAAATAGGAAGAAGTGAGATGTTCAAAACTGAGCCTTAGAAAGTAATGCAGACTTTCTTTATTTGGCTTAAAATTTAAATCTACTGTGTTCCTACACAGTTCCCAAACTTGAATATTGTGTCCAAAAACCTCTGCTAAGGATACATTTTGATGCAAGTTAAGTTTTACAGATCTGAGCAATCTTCTATCCATTTAGTTGCACAAAAGAGAGTTTCAAATTTAGTTAATTCAATCTAACATTTGTGATCTTTTAAACGGTTCAATTAACAGGGAAAAATACCCCTCTTATACTGTATACACTGGGGGAGACAGGAAGAGAGTGAGAGATACGAATGTTAAGAAATGTTTCTGTCATATTGATAGCTGTGTTTTTCATAACAAACTGGCATATGTGGCCAGCACAATAGCACAGTGATGCTGCTACTGCTTGCTATGCCAGCGACCCCCATTCAGGAACAAGCACAGATCACTGAGGCCCAGCTTGAGGGAGAAGGGCTGAGTGTCCTATGGGCTGTTCTCCTTCCTCGGGGGACTTTCCTGCTGTGGGACTGCTGCATGGTGGGGGACCTTGTGGTGGCACATGTGGGCACCTGTGCAAGGGGAAGCGCTGCTACTGGGCATTCTGGCAGGAACGCATGCCACAGCATTCATGCACTTGTGCCCAGTGTTGGAATGAAACTTTGGAGCTGGGGGGTCCATAAAGTCATATCTTTGAATTGAGCCCCCCTTCCCCGTATAAGTCAATGGCAGTAATGTGAGAGCTAGTGGGGTTCACTTCAGAGCTAGGGCGGCTGAGTCCTGGCAAGCCCACCTGTTATTCCAACACTGGTTGTGCCACCATATGCGGCACTGTTGAGGAGAAATAAGGAGGAAAATGGCCAGGCTGCTTCATGCCAGCACCTTCCACAGGCTCTCGCATGGCCAACACAGCTGACCACCCACCACACTGTGGTCCTGGGTCAGTGGTGGATAACTGGTAAGTCTGTGAGGCGGTCAATGACTGGGCTGGGGGTGCAGTCAAGCATACCCAAATGGAGGAGGATAAAATGCTAAGTCAGAAATAGAAAACAAGAGAAAAAAATGTGATATGCAGATACCAAAACCTTGGCTGCAAGCCTCTTGTTTTATGGGGAAATTGTTTAACCAGGAAAGGTGCACTAAGCCCAATCTTGATCCAGGTGCTGCCTGGGAGCACAAAGAAGTTAAGTAACTTGCTCAGGGTCACATAGTATGCAAGTGGGGGCTGATGGGATTTAGACCCAGTTCTCCAGATTTGCAGCTCAGTGCCCTTAACCACTACGCTGGTTTTACTATAGCGCTTCGACAGCACACACGCTGACACAATGCCAAGTGTTAGCATTGTACTGTCGGGGATGCTATTGTGTTACAGTGGGGGGTCTGCACCCCCAAAACCCCCTTGTGGGGGGCTGTGCCCCCCCCCACACACACACAGTCTCTAGATATCCAACATCTGAGACTGAGTTGGATCGGGGAAGGGGTGCAACACCTGGAGCCACACCAGTGGTCTCTGCAGGGACCAGCACAGCGACTCACTGTTTTCAGGCAAAATCTGTCACTGTGCTGGTCTTTATGGTAGTGGTGTTGTCCTCCTGTTGGCATACACACTAGGCTATACTGATTCCTAAATATTTATGTTCCTGCCAGGATTTGAACCACTAATCCCTTGCCTACTAAGCAAGCTCACAATTAGTATGCCACTGAATTTTATGTCTACAAGAATTAAACACTGAAGATGTGGCATGTTAAAGATATCAGACCAGTCTCCATTTGTGTGGAAAATCATGCAGCTGCGAGATACTGAAGAGTTTAGTATGGATAAAGCTTAGTGAGTGGGTGTTTTTGAGTGGTGGGTGCTGCAAATCCATTCACCTTCATCAGTCAGCAGTTCCATGAAATTGAAACAAAATCACTTTTTGATTTCTCCTGAGTGCACACTCAGGCAGCATTCAGTGAAAATAAACCACTCTTGTATTAGGTATCTATATTGTAGCACTCCTGCAATCTGCTTAAACTTAAACCTCAGAGAGAAAGTTACGTTTCATAGGGCCACTGATTTTCCATTTAAAAAAATGCCCTGTTCTGTTTGAAAAAAAAAAATTTAAATCCATTTTCAGGTTTTGTCCAAATAGAGGGCAAACATTATATTTTGTACAATTTGACTCAAAATTGGCAGGTTCACACAAAAAGCTTGTGCAAAGTGGGGTTGTTTAAATAATGAAGTGGAGGAAACATTTTTTTCATGTAAAATTGACTCACAAGTGCTGAATTAGAAATGTTAAATTCCATTATTTTATCAGTGTTTTCCATCACTGTATCATACAGCCTACACTTCTTCCACAGAGGCAGACACAGATGAAACAAACATAGGTGCTTGCGCATGCATATGAACAGGTACGTACACAAAAGCACACACAGTACAAACTAGTTGCAGACCATCCGGTCATAAGAGGGGTCAGCGGCCTCAGTGTTTCAAGATCTGGAGAGGCAAAACAAGCAAAAAACTAAGGCGGGTACTTACGTTCGCTTGAAGGCCTCCAAAACGTTAGTAGTTTCTGCACTAGGGGCTGAAAAAGTCAAGGAAACGTTATGTTATAACAAGGTCATGGGGCATTCCTCAGCATAAGTGGGGTAAAAAGATCTTAAATTTAAGGGCAACTAAAGACATGATAAAAGTTGTTAAATCAGTGAGTGCTCATTCATTGCAAAAATGAAATTAACTTTAATTGTGCAAATTTTCACTGTTCACCATGCAGATCGTGAAGTTTCATCATCTATGCCATTTATTCAAGGATGGAGGTCCTGATATCCACAAATCAAATTTCAATTTGTTTTCAGTCAGCATCCCTGTAACATACACATTTCAGCTCCAGGATAGTAAACAACATGGTTTCATAGCAGGGAGGTATTTTCAGACTAACCTGATTTTTTTTTCCTTTGACCGGACGACCAAGGAAGTAGACAAGGGCCACGCTGTGGATCTGCTGTACTTTGACTTCAGAGAGACCTTTGATCTGATACCACACAAAAGGTTGCTCAAAAAGGTGAAAGACCTAGGAGCAGCTAAAACTGTAGTGAATTGGGTGGGTAGTTGAATAGAAGGGAGGTAGCAGAGGGTGGTGGTCAACTGGTTTAAATCAGTGAAAAGGGAGGTTATGAGTAGAGTTCCATGTGGTTCTGTCCTGGGTCCGGTCCTCTTTAACATGTTCATTAGTGACATTGGTGAGGGAATCCAGGGCAGGCTGTGTCTCTTCGCAGAAAACAGAAAACTATGTGGGAGGGTAAATAGTGTTGAGGGAATAATGTATATGCAGAGAGACCTGCAAAAACTAGTGGGGTGATCAAAGGTCTGGCAGTTAAAATTCAGTGCCAAACAGCACAAGTTAATGCACCTAGGGAAAAGGAATCCCAAGACAGAGTACTGAATGTGTGGGGTGACACTTGGCACTACAGAAGAGGAATGGGATCTAGGAGTTATCATCAGTAACTCCCTTAAACAAACAAGCCAGTGCAACAAGGCCTATAGCAAGGCTAATAGTATGCTGGGATGTACTGGGAGGGACATTGATAGCAGAAGAAAAGAGATAATACTTCCCCTATACAGATCCCTTGCGAGGCCTCACTTGGAGTACTCCAGTTCTGGAGTCCTCATCTCAGAAAGGACAGGGATAGGTTGGAAACAGTGCAGCACAGAGTAACAAAAATGATTCAAGGCCAGGAGGGCAGATCCTGTGAGGAGCACCTCAAAGCACTAAGTATGTACTTATTGGAAACCAGAGGGGAGAGGGTAGATACAATAGACACCTTGAAGTTCCTTAAAGGAATTAACAAGGTAAACAGTGGGGAATTATTTACCCTGAATACCAACTCGAGGTCACGTGGTCATGAGTGGAAATTAACAGGAGGGAGGTTCAGGAGGGTGTGAGTAAGTATTTCTTTACAAAAAGGGTGGTGGAACCTTGGAACAGTCTGTTGGCCAAGGTGGTGGGTGCAAATACAGTCAGGGAATTCAAGCAGGCATGTGATAGAATTAAAGGAACAGTGGTCACCCAGGGTGACAAGACCAGGAAGGAGACTGGGGATAGGATGGGGAGGGTTAGTACCCTAGAGGAACAATAGGTTCCAGGGAAAGTTCCAGGCATTATAGAGAACATGGACAGACTGGATGGACCTATGGTCTTTTTCTGTCATCATGGTCTATGTTTCTATATTCTAAGGTCCCCATATTTCAAGCTCTCAGTTTGTGCCATGCAAAGTCCCTGTCCTGAGCATAAAGTAGCACATTGCCCAAAAGTTGCAATATTCAGTCAAGCTGGAGCACCTCCTCAACCTCTCCTTCTCCTTAACTATGTTCCCTGATGTTTGGAAACAGGCAAGTGCCATCCTCCTCCCCAAAGGGGGGATACATCCTCTCCTGGTAACTACTGCCAGTCTCCCTCCTTCCCACCCTGGCTAAACTCCAGGAACACCTTGACCTCTTGCAGCTCTCCCCCTCGATTCCTCCATCTTCTTCACTTCTTTCTAGTCTGGCTGCAGGATGTCCCACTCCACCTCCACCTCCACCTCACTACTGTGGCTCACTGACTCCATCCTATCTGGCATGGACCACGGCCAGTTCACCTCCACCACCTTTGTTGACTTGGACAAAGCCTTCGACACTGGTGCCCACCCCCTTCTCCCTGACAGTCTTAAGGAGACAGGGCTCTCTGCCTTCTCAGTCAGTTGGTCCTCCTTCTACCTTGAGCGCAGGTCTCAAGCTGTCCATGTTGGAGACACCCTATCCCCTCTGCTCCCCATCTGCTCAGGCATGCCCCAAGGGACCATTCTTGGCCCAATTCTCTTCCATTTTCCTGAATGACCTTCCTGCTGCCTGTTCTTCTGCATCCATCCATATGTATGCAGATAATGGGAGATAATGGGAGGCTTTTTTTCTTCTGCCACCTCTGCCTGTGACCTCACTGTCCAGCTTTCATTTGGATTATGCCAAACTCCATTGTTCATTCCTGGCAAAGCAGCTGTTCCTCAACACCAAGAAACTTCTCTCCATGACCATCGGCACCAAACAGAGGCTTGCCAGGCTCTTAACTCCCCTCCTTCCATATCATTGATGGTGCATAGATTGAGGCTGTCACCTCCTTTAAGTAACTCGGGCCTGTCTGGTGTATTACCTTGCTGTCTCAGTGCATGTAAATGTAATCCACTAGGAGCTCCACCCTAAACATGGTGTGCTCCACATGAATAAAGTGACTGTCTTCTTCCGTGCTCACTGAGAGATTGTCTGAGAGATAAGTCTTCTCATCTTCAAATTGAGATATTGTTTACAGTGCCACTCCCAAAGCCAACCTAACCAGACTGGACCCCCTCTTTCACTACCACACTTTGCTATTTTGTCTAATGCACCTTATTGTATTTCTCTGCACCTGGTATTTTATCTAATGCACTTTATTGCATTGTATTTCTCTACCTGGTATTTCGTCTAATGCACCTTATTGTGTTTCTGTGCACCAGGTATTTTGTCTAAGGCACTTTATTGTATGGTATTTCTCTGCACCTGGTATTTTGTCTAATGTACTTTATTGTGCTGTATTTTCACTGGACCTGGTATTTTGTCTAATGCACTTTATTGTACTGTATTTTCACTGGATCTGGTATTTTGTCTAATGCACTTTATTGTACTGTATTTTCACTGGATCCGGTATTTTGTCTAATGTACTTTATTGTATTGTCCTTTCACTGCACCTGGTAATTTGTCTAAAGCATATTATTGTATTGTCTTTTCACTGCACCTGGTATTTTGTCTAATGCACCTTATTGTATTGTATTTCTTTGCACCAGGTATTTTGTCTAATGCATTTTATTGTATTGTATTTCTGTGCATCTGGTATTTTGTCTAATATACCTTATTGCATTGTATTTCTTTACACCTATATTTTGTCTAGTGCACTATATTGTATTGTATTTCTCTGCACCTAGTATTTTGTCTAGTGCACCTCATTGAACTGTATTTCTATGCACTTGGTATTTTATCTAATGCACTTTATTGTATTGTATTTCTATGCACCTGGTATTTTGTCTAATGCACTTTATTGTATTGTATTTCTGTGCACCTGGTATTTTGTCTAATGCACCTTATTATATTGTATTTCACTGCACCTGGTATTTTGTCTATTGCACGTTATTGTATTGTATTTCTCCACAGATGGTATTTGCCTTTTGTACAGTTGTTAATGTATTATACTTATTTCACTTTATTATATTGTCTGTTTCCCCCCACCGCCTCCCCCCAGGGTGAACATGGAAAAGAGCTGTTACCAGCTCAATATATCTTTCATGGTAAAACATTTTAAATAAATAATCTCAGCCTCAGTCCCCTTCTAAGAGTACATTTTTGTGAATCACTGGGATCCTGAAGCAACTTTCCCTTTCACTGTCAGGCCTGACAGTGGATATTAGGACCACCATTCTTGAATAAGTGTCGTAGGCTACAAACTTTTGGTATCTGCACGGTTGCCAGTTAAAACTTCTACAATCACAATCAGGGTGCTAGCTGCACATTCGAACATTCGAGCCGACTTGATAGACCACGAAGCCTGTTCCTGCTGGCAGATTTGTATGTTTGTATGTTCGTATTTAAATTTTAGCAGCAAGTAAGCAGTCTCTGTTTTCAAATTTGTTCGCACTGCCATCTTGGGAACTGTTTCTTCCACTATGAAATTGTGTTGTTTTTACTCCATGACAGAAGATCTGGTTATCCTGGACTTTAGTGGTAAACTGAAGGCAAGATCCCTCTTCTGTCTCCATGTATACATGCTGGAGCAGGGGCCCTGTATAAGTCTCCACCATATCCACAAAATGTTTGTTCCCTACACTCTAGGTCTGGGACATGAGGTCCAAAGCAACAGGGCATTTGTACACCAGGCATCCATACCTAATACTGGGCTTAGTAAAACAGTTTCTTGCAGTTTGCACTATGTTGATAGTAGCATATCAAAGGCTCTTTAACTGTTAACCATTTGCACCTGACAAGTTCAGCATTATTTGCACAGTTATTGTTATGGACTACAACCAAAGGAGCATCTTTTTTCATATATACAGTTGCATAGCTACTGTTCAAATTGATTTTTGAACTGGTGCAATGAAATACATGTACAGTCAGACCTGGTTAATCCATGCCTCATTAGTCCGTATGTCTGACATTCCGAATGAGACACAATGCAAACTGATTTTTTCTCAGGTTAATTACCTCTTTAATACGTAAAACTGAGATTCCGAATCCATTTGCATTCGTCTTTAACTAGGCTCATTAATTCATATTAACTGTGACCTCCTTAATCCGTTTTTAATGATCTCAACTGGAGGTGTTAACAGGGTTTTAACAGAGTGCTAATTGCAAGCACTCTTAATCCCCTCTAATCCTCTGGCGTGTTACCTCGGTGTACAGCTACACTTCCAGACTGCCCGAGTTTATTCTCCCACTGCTGCTGCTATTTTAGGTAAACAACTGTTCTCCCCAAGTCTGGAGTTAAAGTTTTATTGTGGCAGTTCACATGACTCCTTATTCCCCATCCCTATAACTCCCTACTTGTCCCCCGACCAGCTCCGTTTCATCAATGAAAAAAAAAAAGATTTAGACAGCTGCTCTCCCCAAGTCGCATGACTTCATATTCCCCGTTCTGCTCCCGGTTTAAATTTAAATTTTTCTGGTCCAGAGCAAGGTACATCTATACACATCCTTCTGCTCCTGCTCCTTTTCTGCATTTGGAGAAAAACAAATGTAAGAGCCATGTTTTGTTGTGGCCTGCTTCCACCCGTAACTCCTTTCTGGTCCTGGCTCCTTTTCGTCGGTGAAGAAAAAAAAGCTACGTTCTGCTCCCTGGCAAGCTGGCTAACAGTTTACCTTATTTTCATAAAAAATAATATGTTTTAAACAATCTGGAGTTGTCCAGTTTGAATAAGGGGTAGAATGGAGAAGCAAGTACTGTATCACTGAAAATTGAAAAACAACACGATTTACAGTGCACCGATTGTTCTGTCAGAATCTGCCTGACCCATTGTTCTGCTCCCCAACTTGTTGTCAAGCTGTGAGCCTCTCGTTCTGCTCCTGATAAACGCTGCTGTTGTGATAAACTTAATTATAGAATTACACCTCTGACCATTTTTAACCCCTCTTCCCACACTCTATGATTCTTATCATGCTCATCACATCTTGCTTAATTTTGCTAAAATTTGGATGCTTTGTCTGTGTGAGAGAACATTACATTTTAAATGATAGAGGTGAATTCAGATGCAGGCTAAGTCTCTAATTGACAGAGTGTTGCATATCATAAAATGCAACTAAAAAGTAACTGAAATGTAAATACTGTAAAACAGTACACACATATTTTGCACTGTACAGTATTTAAAAGTTACATTTTTACAATGATATTTTTACAGTGATAAATCTTTGAAAATAATTATTATCTGGTTAATGTCTGGTTACTACATAGATTTTTATTACGTAACAAATTGTGCTAACACAAATGCTTACGGATTAACCCGGTCTGACTGTATTTTAAACTACAGAACTTCTGAATAAAATGTTCACTGTTGAAAGCACAAAGACGTCTAACAATTGGATGCCTATCTATATGCTACTAAATGTAATTAATGAAACCATGTGCCGTTAACCATGCTAAAGTCATGCACCTAGCACGCGGGGGACAAACTTTTTGTGGATCTGGAGAAGTTCTGTTTTTAGGGTACTAGCCAGCCCATACCTCTATACCACCACATTTGTGAAATTAAGGCAGCTAGAAGCATTAACATGACAGGAGGAATTGGCTCTGTATAAATCTCCTTTGCTGGCTTTATTTGTTATGTCACTGGTTAGGATACAGAATAAAATATGGGGAGAAGAGGTCAGTGGATCTAAATTCTTCTTGTAAAGGTTTCATTTTTTTAGTCTTGGTTGGATACAAAGAGGGAGGGGACAGACTGTGCACAAACCTCTTTAGGACATGGATATTGGGGGGTCCGGTCTGCCATGTACAATTCTCCTTGTAATGATTTCATTTGTCACTGTACATACCAGGTTCGGAGGAATATTGGAGAGGGAGAGGAGGGTTGGCGTTGCCAAAACAAATGCATTTGCTCTGATTCTGTCTGGTACACACCTGATTAGGATGGAGCTATATCATGGTGGGGTGGAAGGAGTCAGCTGTTTGAGTCAGATTTTTCAAAATCTCTTTAAACTAATTCTGTTTGTTACTTATCTGGTTAAAGTGGGGATCTGGGGGAGGAACAGTTTTTTTGTAAATCTGTGTGTGTTAACTCTGTTTTTCACATACCTGGGATACCTTTACATGCACAGAGACAGTCTCAGTCAGGGTAGAGACTGAAATTAGAGAGACTTTCCTGATGGCATGCATCTAAGTCATAATTTGTTAACTTGGGTGCAGCATATGGCTGGCATTCTTCATACTGAAGGAAACCTACACCCTCATATCTTGTCAATTTCATTTGTTTTCTTGTCAACAGACAACTTTTTTTTGTGTGGCAGTTAAGGATTAATGTGATTGCTCTCGTTTGGTTTCACTATTCATACTAGTCCCTGCCACTCTCCTGATGCTGTCCATTTTCTTGATGTTAAAATCTTATTGTCCCTGACAGCCGCATTAGCATATGAGAACATAATATAGTATATGGTTAGGGTTTATTGTGGATGGAAAACAAAGGTTTTTCAAATCCTGTTGTAGGACAGTTCAAAGGTCAAAAAAGTTGTTGTACTATCATTCTGATGTCACAACGATAGTACAACAACTTCTTAACCTTCAACTGTTTCCCGATTGGCTGAAACATTGGCTTTTCAAAAAATACTGTACAGCATGGTGGTGCTGGTAGGCGAGCAGATGAGCGTAAGCTTTTCAGATAGTTTGGACACGGACTGCCATAGGCGGCACCCTGTTTCCAAACTATTAGTTTGTCAGCATTTTTTTTTTTTAAATAAATCAGTTGTCCCTCCATACAAAGCTAAGCTAGATGACAGTGAGCAATGGTACCTTCGGGGTCGGCAGCGGAGCGGAACCGCAGCGAGGACTAGGAGAAAATGGCAGTGTCTGGACAAGGTACAGAAACTAACAAATCCTTGGGAAATTAATGTGGCACAGTTTGTGGGGAACCATGTACTATACAAAATAAGAGATAGGGAACTGTGCGCGTCAAGGCCATGTTTCCATCTCGGGTGTTTGATGACATCATAGGGACCTCTCGAGCTTTGCTCTCGAGGTCTATGATGTCTTCAAAATCCTCAATGGGAACACAGCCTTGTTGTGCACAGTTCCCTATCTATTATTCTGTATATAGTGTATGGTAGAATGCTGTTATGCATGGAATTCCATGTCTGGAATATACTTGTTCTGCTGCAGTAGTGATGTCATTACTGTAGTAGAACAACTTGGAATGCTGCCACATAGTTGATTTCCCCTTTCCAATTAAGCAGAAAATTGTTTTTTTTAAACTTGAACTTGCAGAAACATCTGCAGCACACTGTGTTAGTTAAAAAAAAGAATATGTTAAACTTTTTATTCTCTGTTGTCTTCACTAGCTGGTTTTGTGTGATTTTCTATGCTGTGACTGCCCATACACTATAAAAGACTGTGTATGAGCAGTCATACACAAACAAGGATATTCTCATATCTTGAGGTTCCCTTGGTAACAGAGCACCTCTCAAGCTGCATTCTCGAGGTCATCTGTTGCCTAGGAAATTTTTCGATACAAGAATATCTTTGTTGTATATGACTGCTCACACACAGTCCTCTATGTGTCAGCACCCTTTAGACTCCACAGTATGCCTGTCTATTTAATTAGAGTTCAGCAAAGCAACTTGCAGCAAGGTATTAAATACCACATTTACCTTCAGTTTGCTTTGCAAACTGTCTGAGTTGTAATACATGGTTTTCCCTTCAAACTGAATTCAGTTTGTGTGTTTCCAGAGAGTTTTTTATTTCCAGGATATTTGTTTTTTCAGCATAGAAATACATGGTATAAATGGTTGCTGTCACATCATGTTCTCATATGCTAATGTAGCTCACGTGGACGGACAATGGGATTACAGCAACCATTAATGGGACCCCTGGGATAGTTACAGGGGACAAGCATGAACAGTGAAAACAAACTAAAACGTATAAGCATACCCCCAACAACTACAGGAAAAGAGTTGTTTGTTGACATGGAAAAAATTAAATTTAAAAGTAATGAGGGTGTAGTTTTCCCTTTAACTGCACCAAGAGACACACATTATTTCCTGTATGACAGACTTAGGTGAATTCCATTAAACTAGAGAAGGCGTCTCCACCTTGTACATTATGTGTACCAATGTATGCAGAAAAACAAGGATAGTATTGACCTATTTGAGAGCCTAGATGTGCTTGTGGAACCTACTGCCTGTACACTGGAGACCCTGCTTAGAGCTCCTACTTTTCATGCACTGGCTTTCAAAGTTGCTATTGGAGAAGGCATGTATCTCTTGTGCACATTTCCAAGGCTCACATACTTGAGCTAAGCTCTTAAAATTGTAATATGATGGTTGAAATGCCTGTGCTTTAGTGATGCTAAACTAAGTTATGGACAGAATGCTTTATACTCCTTGCCTGTGTAATGTTTTTGGTGTTTGTCAAATAAACTTTTGACTCACTGTAAAGAGATCACTAAAAATGAACAGTTTCTAAATGGTCTGTCCTTTTCATTTTATAAATGGATATATACAGTATATATATATATATATATATATATATATATATATATATATATATTTATTGATTAATACTTGGATAGAATCAGGATAGTGTGTGTTTGTGTGCATGCATGCATACATACGTGTGTGTGTGGGGGGTCAATTATTTGTAATTCTGTTTGCATTGATTCTATTGGTCACACACCTTTTTCTTCCAGCATGTAGTGAATTGATGGAACAGCCCACCAGCTTACAACTGTACTGATATTATGTTGCACTGTAACATGTCACTTGTCTTGCATTAAGATTAAATATATAAAACAGGAGCAGTCTACCAGTGGAGATGGTGACTATGAAAACAGTACAGGCCTTCACGGTAAGCCTAGACAAATTTCTGCTTACCAGGGTAGTTGAAGGGTACTCTAGATATTAGGGGGTGTAGGGAACACAGTCCTCTCCCCACTGGTACTGACGTACTAAAGGTTATGTGTCAGTACCAGTGGGGAGAGGATAGTGTCCCCAGTACTGGAGGGCTGAAAGAGGCATACTGTATTCAAAGCTGTGGTGTGGGGCCATGCTGGGATGGGAAGTTAGTTTATAGTCCCAAGAAAGCATTTAATTTTGCTGAACCTTGGAGGGCACATAACCATAGCCCAGGGACCAGCACTATTACCTGCAGCTATAAGGACAGAGAGAAGCACAGCCTGTGCCCTGTGATTGTGACTGGGCCTTTGGGGGCACTGACAAGCCAACCAGACTTCATTTACTAGTACTAATCCATTGTTAACTCCCTTCTTTTCCCATTTGGGCCCCAGACCAGTCCCTCAGAAAAGTTCGTTTTTTTCTTTTTTTTGTAAATCCTTTTTTACGTGCACACTGTTAATAAAGTGCTAATAATTACATTTTTGATTAAACTGTTATTGCACTGTGGGGGTCTACAAGGAGGTGTTCCTTTGGGGAGGAACTGTTTCTCAGGTGGTTGTGTCATACAGACACCAGGCCCACTTAAACCATTCTTTGGGCCAAGGCACCACACAATGAATTTAAATCTTGTATACAACCCACCCACTCAATTTATTGACCCAAGCCCCTCAACTTTGTTTGCGTGCATAAGGTAGGAGTCGTAACTGGAAACATCCACTACCACCCAATTGCACAAGTTTGCAAAGCATGCTTATTGGTCCCTCATTACGAAGCAGCAGGGATGCAGGGAGTGGAGCTGGACCTGATGGAACTAAAGTCCCTTCCAGCCTTAAACTACCATGTTACTATACCCAGTCGGGGTAGGGATATAGGGTGTATTCCCCTATTTGTAAATCCCATTGTGACAACTCTGTTTTCTACATAACTAGTTAGGCTGGTGATATATGAATTAGGGGTGTGTGGGGGGGGGTCAGCTGGTTAGCAATCTCTTTATAATGATGTAGTTGTTAAACACCTTGATAATATAAGGGTAACAAGGGCAGCTAGACGTATAAGAATCCCTGGACTGCCAATATCACACTGCCTGACTCAGCACGAAATTCAGAATTCAAATGGCACAACAACAAGACCTTTGAGGAAGGGCAGATGTACAGGCACCAATAAATGACCACCAGAAACAAGTCTATGAATCTGAAAAACAATTAACAGCTACATTTTCTCTAAACATTGCTTATTCTTTACTATTTTTGGCAAATGAGCACTGCAGCCAATCAAGTGGAACCCATCTCCATGCTGACAGAGTTTTCCCATTGCTCCTCCGGGCTGCTTACCTTCCACAGACAGATCAAAATGACAGCTGTCCATCTTGTCTTTAGATATCACCTCACAACGGTAACTTCCTGTATCTGTAACAGCCAGCTTAACTATCTTCATCTCATATGTGTAGATCTGTAAAGGGAACCAACACACACATATAGGATTACCAGTGCACATGGGACTGTCTTCTAAGGGCACACATGGAATTAGCAACATACATGGAATTGCTAATACAGTACTGTATATATAGGATTAATCATATAATGACATTTATGGAATTACTACAGTCATGCAGGTCCACAGAATGAAATGACAAGATATGCACCAGTTGCAGTTAGAAGGAATTTCTTCTTGGGTATCACTGCAACCAGGAAAAACAGGCCAGCTGCCTTCTTCAGTTAGTGAATCAATTGCTCAGATTTAAAATATTAAAATCAAAATCTTCAGATTCCAGAGGCATAGCCGGGGTTCCTGGGAGCATGCAACCCATCCTCCCAGCTTGCCTTAATGTTTAAAAACTCCATAATTTATCAGCACTGACTCACTGTCAGTGGCAGAGCTGGGGTGGCGGTTGCCCCTACTGGCTACCCCAGTGTGAGTAGTGGCACCCCGTTACCATCTTTATTCACAGTTTAGTGCCCATTGTGGAGCCTGTGATTGACTGAATGGCTCCCCAGCCCTCAAACACTCCCAAACCTGGCTCCGCCACTGCTCACTGTGGCAGCCATGGGGTCGGGGAAATCAAAGGGGCTAGTGAGATGGAGCAGGTGGGGGTTGACTCATGAATATGCAGAGCAAGCCCCACCTCCAACCGGGGACAGCCTGAGAGCTTGGAGCCTGGGAACGTTGCTGGACTGGTCACATGATCTGGCAGAGCAGACTCACGTGGGTGGTTAAAGGAGCAGAGTGCACCGAGTCATGGACACAGTCACGATCCTGCCTGAGTCAGTGAAGTAGTGTGTCTCTGAGTGCTCTTGCTGACACTGCATTGAACAGGTGGTGGTATATTAAATAAAAAGAAATCTGGACCCGGTTCCTCAGCTCAGGTTCGGTGGGTGGTTGGACGGGATAAGCTTGGAGAGCATGAGAGGTTATTGAGTCAAGCTCCCCAAGTCCAGTCTAGCCTGGTGCCTGGCAACATTACCACAGCTACAGCAGCAGCAAGTGGCAAAATCCGAAGCCTTGTCATGCATTGCCTTGTAAATCCACCTGTCTGTCTAGTGACTTTACTTAAGTGTCTGCTGTCATCTTCCTGTCAGAAAAAAAAGCAAGATAGATTTAAGCCACATCGAGTGTGAGAATGGAGATGGGAGATTAAGAAAAAAACATCACGGTGTCCTCAGGGCTGCTACTGAGTTAGAGGACTAAAAGGAAAACTCAACAGGATTTCAAACAATATGACAATTTAAGAGAATATTAGGAGTTCCACAATGTAGATATGCCTGTCAGGTCAGAGAAAAAAAGAACATTTTGGTCAAAGAAATATGAATCAACATAGTCATAGGGGCACAGATGAATAGAACAAAGCAGGAAAGAAGGTAATATTTTCAAACTATAGAAATGACACATAGAAAGTGAAGGCCAATTATCTGACTGGCCCATCAGCATAGAAATATTATTTTCTTTTATAAGGTAATATTTTTGTGCTGATGAGCCAGTCAGAAAAGTAGGAGATTATGGAAGTAGCAAAGGTAGCAATAAAGTGGAAAGGAAAACAATGCTTCCTTAGCTACTTACAGAGCTACAGTGGCAGCTGTCTTTAAAGTTTGTCAGAACATTACATATATCCACACTCCAATTTATCAATAATGACACCCTCAAAGTGGTTACCACCTTCACATAGTCTAATATGAGGAAGGGAGGGGGCATATTACAGTGTTAGAGCTCCTCCTGCTGGTAGGCTGGGGAGTTTTCTCTCCCCAATAGGAACATGCTGTGTGTGCCTGAGCTGCACCCCCACACTTGAATGTTGATGGGGTTAGGGACAGAAAGACGGTAATAAATCTCTGTCTGCTGCAAAATGAAGACCTGCCCATCTCAGGTCCGGCACCACTGGCCACAACAGACCTCTCCACTGGATCCAGAGCTCCTTAAACCCTTGACGATTCTTCCAACTTTTTCATATCATCCCTCATTTCCACCCCCCCCCCCGGTGTGTCTGCCGTGTTGCAGATTTTTGTGTCATCTGCAAACAGACATACTAACTCTTCTGCAGTGTTGCTAATAAAGACACTGAAGAGGACTGGGCCTAGCACTGACTCCTAAGGCTCCTGTTGGTCACCTTGCCTTCTCCAGAATGGACTGCACTTACCACCACCCTTTGACTCCTGTTGTTTAACCAGCATTTTACCCAGTTTACTACTTTCTGATCCACTCCCAGACAGGCTAGCTTGTTCACCAGTCTACTGTGTGGCATGGTGTCAAAGACCTTATTGAAAGCCAGGTAGGCTCCTCCTTGATCCACTTCCCTGGTCACCCAGATGAAGAACTAGATCAGGTTATGTTGCCTTGGATCCTGTAATCCACTGGTTACAAGGTATTCCACTATCCTTTTATTTAGAAGTGATTTCATTTCTTTACCCACTAATGAAGTCAGGCTGACAGGTCTATAATTTCTTGCCTCCTCCCTGTTTCCACTTTTGTGAAGTGGGACCACATCTGCCTTCCTCCAGTGCCTCGGAACCTCCCCTGTTTCTAGTGATAAATTGAACATAGCTGTTAGAGGTACAGCCAGCACCTCTTTGAGCTCCATCAGTATCCTAGGATGAACCCCATCAGGTTTCATTGCCTTGTCCACTTTTAGGATTTTCTTCTCTGTAAAAGGACTAGTGTCCACCTCTCTACCAATTATGCCCTTGTCCCTTATTTTTGGCCTGACACCCAACCCTTCTCCTGTAAATATTGAACAAAAATATGTGTTCAACATGTCCACCTTCTTTTGGTCCTCCTCCTCACAAACCCCTCCTTCACCTTTATCTTTACTATCCTCCCCGTGGTCTTCCACTTCTTGCTTATATAGCTAAAGAAAGTCTTATCCCTTTTTTTTATTGACTGGGCAATATCCTCCTCTGTTTGTGCCTTAGCACATCTAACTGCCTTTCTTGCGTCTCTTTGTTTCTCCTGATAATTTTCCATATCCTTTTCCTTTTGCACCTTTTTTTACTTTCTAAATGCTAGGGTTTTTTTGCCCTTATTTCTTTTGCTACATGTTTAGAGAATCATAGCAATTTCCTTTTTCTCTTACCCTTGATAACCTGCCTGAGACAGAGATTTGATGCTTTTTCTGACTAAACTGAGGAAAAGATAGCCAACTTGGTTAAGAAGGGGGATAAAGCCTTTTATAGGTACATTAGGGAGCGAAGAAAGACTAAGGCAGGGATACTGAGGCTGAATAACGAGGAGGGAGGTTGGGTAGAGAGGGACAGTGAAAAAGCAGGGATACTGAACGAATACTTCTGCTCAGTATTCACAAAAGAAGAGGAGGTACCTAAACCAAACAATAGAAGCACTCTGGATGGGAGGAGGGGGTCAATACCAGTCCACTCACAGAAGAAAGAGTCCTGAAAGAACTCCTAAAACTGAAGGTGGGGCAGGAATACTGAATGAATATTTCTGCTTAGTGTATTCACAAAAGAAGAGAAGGGGGAGGTACCTAAACCAAACAATAGAAGCACTCTGGATGGGGAGGGGGTTGATAGCAGTCCATTCATAGAAGAAAGAGTCCTGAAAGAACTCCTAAAACCCAAGGTGGACAAAGCAAAGGGGCCTGACGGGATTCACTCCAGAATTCTAAAAGAACTAAGGGGAGAATTAGTGACACCACTGACTACCTTTTTTAACAAATCATGGGAGGATGGTGTGGTACCTGAGGGCTGGAGGAGAACAGATGTGATTCCCCTTCACAAAAGTGGGAGCAAGACAGAGGCAGGAAACTACAGACCTGTTAGTTTGACCTCAGTGGTAGGGAAAATGGTGGAATCACTTCTGCAGGAAAGAAATGTTGAGTATCTAGAGGCCAGTGGGGCACAAAACCCAAGGCAGCATGGATTCACAGTGGGTAGGTCATGTCAGACAAATCTGATTGATTTCTTTGACCGGGCAACCAAAGTAGTAGACCAGGGAGAGGTTGTGGACATGGCCTACCTAGACTTTAGCAAGGCATTTGACACAGTCCCACACAAAAGATTAATATGTTAGACAGCCTGGAAGTGGGTCCTAGGATTGTAACGTGGGTAAAACAATGGCTGGACAACAGGATGCAGAGCGTAATAGTAAATGGAGTCCACTCCGAAGAAAGGGGGGTTAATAGTGGGGAACCACAGGGTTCAGTACTAGGACTGGTCCTCTTTAATGTCTTTATAGGTGACATTGCAGAGGGACTGGAAGGGAAAGTATGCCTCTGCAGATGACACAAAGATCTGCAACAGGGTTGATACAGAAGGAGGGGTGGAAAGGATGAGAAGGGACTTGGCAAAGCTGGAGGAATGGCCAAAAGTATGGCAGCTTAGATTCAATGCAAAGAAGTGCAAAGTAATTCATCTGGGAAACAAAACCCAGGGGAAGAGTACATAATGTCGAGGGAGGTACTAACTGCAACAAAAATGGAGAGGGACCTGGATGTAGTCATATCGGATGACCTAAAGGTAGGAAAGCAATGTGAAAAGGCAGTAAGGAGGTCTGGGGGGATACTGGTATGCACAGGGAGAGGCATCACCAGTAGAAAACAAGAAGTTGTTCTCCCTCTGTACAGATAGTTGGTGAGACCCCATCTGGAATACTTCGTGCAGTTCTGGAGACCCCATCTCCGCAAGGACTTAGACAGGATGGAGGCAGTCCAGAGGAGGGCAACTAAAATGGTGCAGGGTCTGCACCAGAAGCCATATGAAGAGAGACTAAAGGAGCTTAATATATATACCCTCGATGAAAGGAAGGAGAGGGGGGACACGATAGAAACATTTAAGTACCTCAAGGGAATCAACAAAGTCCAAGAGGGTAGCATCTTTCAGAAAAAGAGATGTGAAAGAACAAGGGGGCACAATTTGAAGATTGAGGGGGGATGGCTCGGGGCAACGTGAGGAAGTATTTTTTCATGGAGGTGGTGGTGGATGCATGGAATGGCCTTCATGAGCAAGGTCGTGGGGTCAAAAACAGTGGGGGAATTCAAGAATGCATGGAACAGACATAAAGCAATTCTTGTGGGGTGTAGGAGGAAATGGGCTGTTGGTTAACTAGGATCTGCAGCTTATCCAATAGGTAGGGAAATGGGCAGACTGGGTGGGCCAAGCAGTCTTTATCTGCTGTCAAAGTCTGTGTTTCTATTTATTTTTTTAATTTTTATTTTATTTGAAATATCAAATACACCTCTGAGCCAGAAGCTCTTTTACAGAGGTACCACATCATACATAGAATACAGGACGTTGTAAAGGTATACACAGGGTAATAGGGTAGTAATTGTGGGGCACTTCAACCTGCCCAAGGTGGACTGGAGCATAGCATCCACAACATGTGCTAGGAGTCAGATGATCCTGGAAGGACTGCAAAGTGGGTTCCTGACTCAGGGTGTCACAGAACCAACAACAGCTGAGGCAATTCTTGATCTGGTACTCATAAATGGGGAGCATGTAGAGAAAATAATGGTTATGGATCCACTGGGTGGAAATGACTATTGCACAGTGTGGTTCCAGTTGGATATGGGCAGGGAAAGCATCCCGACTAAGACCAAAATCTTGGATTTCAAGAGGGCGGACTTCAGAAAAATGGGCAAAGTGCTAAGGAGCCACCTGGCAGGCATCAGAGCAGATATAGGGGTGGAACAAAGGTGGTCCATCATTAAGGAAGGAATATTAGTTGCCACAGATTAGTGCATTAGTCTCAAGGGGAAGAATACAAGGGCCAAATCGCCCAGCTGGTTCAGTTCTGGGGTTGCCCAGGCAGTAAGGGAAAAGAGGTTGGCCTATAGAAAATTCAGGAAGACCAAGAGAGGGGTGAATAGGGAAAATTACCTAAGGTTGGCTAATCAGGCAAATAAGGAAGTCCAGCGAGCAAATGCACAGAAAGAGCTGCAGATAGCTGAAGGAATAAAAAACTGGGAGAAGGCTTTCTTGCACTATATAAGTGAGAAAAGGGACAAGAAGCAAGGGACTGTTAGGCTTAAGAAAGGGGAGGAGTAGGTAGAGGATAATGAGGGAAAAGCAGAGATACTAAATGAATACTTCTGTTCTGTCTTCACCAGAGAGAAGAATGGACCAGTGCCTTCAGGAGAGAAAAGAGGAGTGGGGGGGGGGGGCACAGATATAGTGATAGAGGAGGATAGAGTGAGGGAGGGTCTGCTGGCATTGAAGGTGGACAAATCACCAGGCCCGGACAGAGTACATCCAAGGGTACTAAAGAAACTGGCTGAGGAGCTGGCAGGGCCACTGGCAGATCTATTTAATAGTTCACTAGAGTCAGGCATGGTACTGCAGGACTGGAGAACAGCACCTGTAGTGCCCCTCCACAAAAGCGGTCCCAAGGATGACCCAGGTAATTACAGAACAGTCAGTCTGACCTCCATTGTGGGCAAGCTCATGGAGACCATACTAAAGGAAAGGTTGGTGGAATATCTAGAGGAGCATAGTCTCCAGGATGTGAGGCAACATGGGTTCATGAGGGGGAGATCGGGTCAAATGAATCTGCTTGACTTCTTTGACTCAGTCACTAAGACAGTAGACAGGGGCCAAGCAGTAGACATCCTCTATCTTGATTTCAGCAAGGCCTGTGACTCTGTGCCCCATAAAAGGTTGATCAGGAAGTTGGTGGATCTTGGGGTTGGGGAAAAGATGTCCAGATGGGTGGAAAACTGGCTGAGGGACAGAACCCAGAGGGTGGTTGCTGGTGAAGAGTTATTTGGCACCAGAGAGGTAACCAGTGGGGTCCAGCAGGACTCAGTGCTGGGGCAAGTGTTATTCAGTGTCTTCATCAATGACATTGGGGATGGCATTAAGGGTAAAATATGCCTATTTGTGGATGACACCAAACTCTGTGGGAGAGTGGACACAACTGAAGGGATACAGGACTACAGGATGATCTGGAAAAGCTGTGGAGGTGGTCCAGGATTGGGCAGCTTGACTTCAATGCCAAGAAATGCAAAGTTATGCTTATTGGAGCCAAGAATCCCAGGACAGAGTACTACCTGGGTGGAGTCTGAATATCTGCATCAGAGGAGGAGCAGTACCTGGGACTGATAATCACTAGTGACCTGAAGCACACCACGCAGTGCAAGAAAGCAGCAGCAAAGGCAAACAAGATGCTGGGATGCATATCTAGGGGGATCAATAATAGGAGAGAGGAGGTTATACTGCCCCTGTATAGGTCCCGGGTAAGGCCTCATCTAGAGTATGGGGTTCAGTACTGGTGCCCACACCTCAAAAAGGGCATTAACCTGCTGGAGAAGATCCAGAGGAGGGCTACAAAGATGATAATGGGTCAGCAGGATAAGGCATATGAGGAGAGGTTGAGGGCACTGAACATGTACTCCCTGGAAGACAGGAGAGAGAGAGAGAGAGAGGACATAATTGGGACCTTCAGGTACCTGACAGGGATAAATAAGGTGGATAAGGAGAGTCACTTTAAGTTGAGTGGCAACCATAACACGAGGGGGCACAGTCCTAAGCTGGAGGGTGGGAGGTTTAGGAGGGAGGTCAGGAAGCACTTCTTCACAGAGAGGGTGGTGGACACTTGGAATGTGCTGCCGGAAGAGGTGATCTTGTTGAAGACTGTGAGCAGCTTTAAGAGAGGCTGGGATAGGCATAGGGGGAAGGTAAGGATCATGGTTAGGGAGGATGGGAGGTGTGGGAAGGGAGGGCAGGGACAGTAGCTCAAGCTGTGTACCCTGCAATACGAGCAGACTAGATAGACCAAATGGCCTTCTTCTGCTGGCTTCGACGTATGTTCATATGTTCGTATAACATTGAGTTACAGCAATACAGTGACACAAAATGACATGACTACAAAACATAGATTGAGGAGCCATGATACAGTGCATAGGAAAGGCTTAACCACTAACAGAGATGGTATAAAAATACAATTCAAGTACATAAAAATTATATTTACAATCAAGTGCCATCAGTGGGCAGAAAAGTGCATCAGGGAGAGAGAAGAATACAAAGGCAGTCAGAAAAAGGCAAGTAGGAGGGTGAGTGGGTGAGGGGAACGGGGGAGAATAATGGGCATTTGCAACGGTTCAGCGAGAGAAGGTGCTGACAAAGTTTAGTTTTAAAAGGGACAAGTTTGTCAGTGGCCAGGATATCATGGGGCAGACTTTTCAACAAGTGGGGGGCCAGGTATGGAAAGGTACGCTGCCCAAGGGCGGTTTTACAGAAAGGAACAAGGTACAAACCTCTATGTTTTCAATGCCCCCCATTATTTTTGCCCATAGCTCCTCAAACCCCCCAAGATCTTCTATCCCTGCCAAGGCATCCCTGAGGCATTCTCCCATTTTCCTGAAATCGGCCATCCTGAACTCCAGGGCCCACATCTTAGTGTGGCTCAGTTCTGGCCCAGTCCTTATATTATATATA
The DNA here is from genome assembly GCA_016271365.2 of Neoceratodus forsteri. NCBI lineage: Eukaryota > Metazoa > Chordata > Ceratodontiformes > Ceratodontidae > Neoceratodus > Neoceratodus forsteri. The sequence continues at coordinate 834,515,885 of CM028133.1, forward strand.
GGAGGCAGTATAGCGTAGTGGTTTAAGGCTCTGAGCTGCAAACCTGGAGACCTGGGTTTGAATCCCACAGCCCCTACTTGCATACTGTGTGACCCTGAGCAAGTCACTTAACTTCCTTGTGCTCCCAGGTTGCACCTGGAAACAAGCTTCTGCTTAGTGTGCCTTTCCTGGTTAAATAATTTCCCCTTTCCCTTATATTGATCCACACTGTATGGTTATCACTGGACCACAGGTTGTCACCCACCATGATGTCAGCAACACTTTCCACATTTATCAGTACCAGGTTCAATATTACTCCCATAAGTGAGTTCCTTAACTAATTGCCTCAAGAACGCCCCTTGCAGGGATTCCAGGATGTCCCTACTTCTGACTGTTGCTGCAGCTGGTGGGCTCCAGTCCACATCTGGCATACTGAAGTCCCCCAGCAGCAACACCTCCCCATTGCATGCCATATTTTGGATGGCTTCCATCATATCCTTACCCACCTCTGCTCCCTATGCTGGAGGTCTGTAGATCGCTCCTATGCAGACAGTGGCCCCTTTACACATTTCCAGGGTGATCCACAGTACCTCAGTTCCTCCCTGCTCACCCTGTATTGCCATGGCTTTTATTTTGTCCCTAACATAAACAGCCACTCCTCCCCATTTTGTACCTACCCAGTCTTTTCTAAACAGAGCATAACCTGGAAGGGGGGGCTGGAGTGGCCCTTTATGTCACTGAAAATATCAAAGCTACAGAAATTCAGAATACACATAAGGAGCCAGAAGAACTGTGGGTCATCCTGGAAACAGGAAATGGGACAGCCATACAAACTGGGGGTTGTCTACAGGCCTCCAGACCAGCTGGAGGACATAGACACATCACTGTTAGAAGATATACAAAACATGACAGCTAAAGGGAAGGTTCTGATAATGGGAGACTTCAACATGCCAGATACAGATTGGTCAATACCAGCAGGAACATCTACCAAAACTAGACTCATAGTGGATTCCCTGCAGGGGGAGGGCCTCAAACAACTGGTACAACAACCCACAAGAGACAGGGCTATCCTAGATCTAGTACTGACTAACAGGGAAAGGATCACAGATCTCCAGGTAGAAGGTCACCTGGGGGCCAGTGACTATCACATGGTATGGTTCAATTTGGCCACTAGAACTAAATCATTCCATTCCAAGGCAAAATATGGGACTTCAGAGGAGCTGACTTTGATAAGATGGCCAACAGAGTTAAGCTAGCCCTGGCAAAAAGAAATACAGGTGAGGGGGTACAGGCAAATTGGGCAAGCATTAAGGATGCAGTACTTGAAGCAACATCCCATTGTGTTAGAGAGAAAAGGAAGTGCAAAACGAGAAGGAAACCACTTTGGTTCTCAAAAGCAGTAGCAGAAAAGGTCAGAGCCAAAAGGCTGGCTTTCAGGAAATATAAGGGAACGTAGCAGGATGAAGAAAGGTAGCCATACCAAACTTCCCTAAGGGAAGCAAGGAAGGCAGTAAGGCAGACAAAGGCCCAAACCAAGGAAACACTAGCACGGACAGTAAAAGAAGGTGAAAAGACTTTCTATTGATACATTAGTGAAAGGAGAAGGTCCAAAGGGGATATTGCTAAGATCAGAGAGGATAAGGGTGCGTGAGAGGAGAAGGACCATGTAAAAGCATCTATCCTAAATAGATACTTCTGCTTGGTGTTTACTGAAGAGAAGGTAGGGCAGGGCCCACAGCTCAGCACCATGGACACAGGGGGTAGGGAGGTGTGCACTAGTCCCTTCACAAAAGAAAGGGTCCTACAAGAGCTCGATAAGCTCAGAGTGCCGTGGACAAGGCAATGGGACCTGATGGCATACATCCCAGGGTACTAAAAGAGCTAAGGGTGGAACTAGCAGAGCCATTATCAAAACTGTTTAGTGAGTCTCTGAGCACAGGAGAGGTCCCAGAAGACTGGAGAACTTTTCATGTGATCCCGCTCCACAAGAGTGGTAGCAGGGAGGAGGCGGGGAACTACAGACCAGTCAGTCTTATCTCAGTAGTGGGCAAGATTATGGAGGTACTCCTTAAGGAAAGGATAGTACAAAACTTGGAATCCATAGGAGCACAGGATCCAAGACAGCATGGGTTTACAACAGGGAGGTCCTGTCAAACTAATCTCATAGATTTCTTTGACTGGGTAACCAGAGTGGTGGACTAAGGGGGAAGGGGGAGCAGTTGATGTCGCCTACCTTGATTTTAGCAAAGCTTTCTATAGTGTTCCACATAGAAGATTGATTAATAAGCTGAGTAGGCTCGGGGTGGGTCAGAAGTTGCTCAACTGGGTGCAAACTGGTTGGCGGGCAGAAAACAGAGAGGGGAGGTAAATGGTATACAGTCCGAAAAGATGCAAATCACAAGTGGGGTACCTCAGGGATCTGTCCTGGGGCCAGTCCTCTTCATTATCTTCATCAATGACATTGCAGATGGACTGGAGGGTAAGGCTTGTCTGTTTGCAGATGACACCAAGATCTGCAACAGAGTAGATGACCCAGATGGGGTGGGCAGAATGAGAAGAGATCTGGATAAACCAGCAAAATGGTCAGAAGAGTGGCAACTGGGGTTAAACACAAAGAAGTGCAAGATGATGCACATAGGGAAAAGAAACCCTGAAGCCACCTATAGGCTGGGAGGGTGAGTTTGCTGGCAGTCACAAGAAAAGAAAGAGACTTGGGCATCATCATCACAGATGATCTGAAATCATCCAAGCAGACCACTAAAGCAGTAGGTAAGGCTAGGGAGATGTTGGGGTGTATTAGTAGGGGTATTATAAGTCATAAGAGGGAGGTAATAATCCCTCTTTACAAGACACTGGTAAGGCTCCCCCTGGGATACTGTGTGCAGTACTGGAGGCCGCACCTTCACAAGGACATTAATCAAACTGAAGCAGTCCAGAGAAGGGCAACCAAAATGGTGCAGGGACTGCATCAGAAAACATATGAGGACAGATTAACAGAGCTCAATATGTATACCCTAGAGCAAAGGAGGGAGAGAGGTGATATGATCGAAATATTCAAACACCTTAAGGACATTAACAAGGTGAAAAAGTCTAACATGTTTCAATATAAGAAAAATCGCAGGACAAGAGGACACAGCATGAGATTAGAGGGAGGCCGATTAAGGGATAATGTGAGGAAGTTCTTTTCACAGAAAGGGTGGTGGAGGCATGGAATGGCCTACCTCAGGAAGTGGTGGATATGAATACAGTGCAGGGTTTCAAACAGGCATGGGATAGGCATAAGAAAGCAATATAGATGAGTATGAATAGATAGGCCACTGACAGAGCAAAGGCCAATGGTACATTCATAAGGTAGAAAAAGAAATGGGAGACTGGATGGGCCTTGTGGTCCTTATCTGCCGTCAACTTCTATGTTTCTATGTATGGCCATATCCCAGTCCGGGTTATCATTGCACCAGGTTTCTGTAATTACAACCATATTGAGATTTGCTTCCACCATGGTGGCCTCCAGGTCTGTAATCTTATTGTTTAGACTTCAAGAATTTGCACACATGGCTCTCCAGATTTTGCTGCAACCCCCCCATCCCGTTTCTCATTTGCTCCCGTTCGTTTCCTCCTCTGTCTCTTATTATCACTCTTGCCTTCCATCCCCCAGATTTCTTTGTTATATTTGTAACCCCCCTACTAATGGGGGTTCCTAGAAGCCTTTCTCGGAGCTTGCCTAAATGCTCCATGCCTGACTGGTGTTCGGCGTAAGGCCACTAACTGTGGGCATCGTGAGTGCTTTTAAAGCCTCCAGTACTGTCTCTGTAAGAGCTGCCTGCTTGCAGGTTCTAGTAGTACAAATAGGGGGACTGGGGTTTCCCTGCTCGAGTCCCGTTCTGGACTGCTGTCTGATCGCTCCATTTCTGTGGTCGCTAGGAGCGCTGAGGGAGCCTATCTAACAGATATAGTTGTCCCCTTAAAAACATGTATAGTATTAGTAAAATTGCAGTTTGTCTAACTCCTTTTTTATTGCAGCTGGGACTCTGTGTTGTGCCTCTCCATATTGGACCCGGACTGTGCTGAAGGGGTCCAATAGTAGCTGAGAGGGCATCGGAATTGGCGTGGAGGTGACCAACCAGTAATCAGGACTCTGACTGGAGCCTGCTGACTAATGGGGACACAGTTTGTAATGCTGGGAAGTGGCATTATGGGTTATGGCACTTTTTTGCACCACTGAGAGCAAAAGTAAGTGACTGGCATTTGTAGCCAGCCAATGGAATCGGGTGGCACCCGAGCTGTGAGGATTGTCCCATGCTGTTAGGGGCAGAGGCTTTGTGACTGTGAAGGAGAGGGGAGCTTTGAGCTCCTGCAGCGTTGAGTGTTCGCGCGTGAAGCACGTGAAAGGCCTGAGGCGGCCGTTTGCATTGCCAGCATTCCACGGACAAAATCCACAGGCTTGCGCTCAGAGGAGGCTGTGTACAAGCACAGCTACCTACCAGGCTTCACCTGAAGAGGACTGGAGAATCTGCTGAATCGCACTCGGTCTGTCAGGACAGTGAAGCTGCAGTGAAACACCCGTATAGCTGTGAGTTCGTTTGGGTCCTGGAAGCAGCTGCCTGGTATAGTACCCCTCTGTGTTTTTCCATATGAATGTGTGAGGAGGCCTTGAAGCCCAGACTCAGCCCTGCGAGTGGTGAAAGCGTGATTCTCTGCTGGAGTTGTAAGTACTGAATCAGGGTAGCTCCCTGCTAAAAGTTACAGTCGAAGGAAAATACAAATTGTTTGTTGTGTTGCTGACAGCACTAATTGAGCTATCTGGCTCCATCTGATCTGCTCAGGGATTCAATGCTCGCATGTGTCAGGGCCCCAACCAGCTGCATCGAGGAACTAGCCATTAGGGCTTGGGTACCCATAGACAGTGCTTAATAGGTTAGGCCTGTGCACAGAGCCATAGGTAGGTTTATATATACTATAGTAGTAAGCCAATCAACCTGATTCCCCCCAATCCTTATCTCCCCTCAAATAAATCAGATTGCTTGTTTTTTGCAAAAGTACACATGCTAGTTTGTGTATTAATGGTGAAATACTGCACAGTGAATGTGGTGTAACTGTACCTTACTTTCCAGGGGGTTCCCGGAGTGAGCTGACTGGGTCGAGCCGGGGGGGGGTAAGTGTATATGGTAGAGACACTGAAATTGAACTGTGTGGGCCACTAGTGGGGAGAAGGGGGGGTTGCAGCAACCCAGAGGGCAGCGACCGAGTCAACCACGACTGTTTCAACCTCGACCCTCTGGGTGGAGGCACCTGTCATCGGATCTGGGCCCTCACCCCTGTCACATTTAGGCAGACAGGGTAGTAGCTCTTTAGGATAGCGCCTCCTGGGGGTTACAAATTGGAGGCACCACTGGGATTAATGTCCCCTAGTGGCCAAGTGGGTGATGCATAAAAATGGAAAAGCTGACCGGGAAACTGGAAGGGGATATTATGGCAAAAATTAAGCTGGACCCTATTAAGACAATGGTACACAAACTGATGGGGTGGGGCAAAGCCGAAGAGCTGGACTCCAAGAGAATTGTTTTACTACTAGACGTGCCTCTGGGGACACCGACAGCTGACATTATTTCTACAGCGGAACGTATTAAATGTTTGGGCAAGGTGGAGGTGAAGGGGCGTATGGCTGACCTGCTCAATCAGACCCTGCAGGTGCTACTTTTGTGTAGTCTGGCCATCGACCCCAAGAAGGTACCTCCAGTGATATACCCAGAGGGTGCTCCACAGGGGTGGAGGCTTGTTTACATTCGGAGTGGGTCAGTCACTCCTGGGGGGTCTCCCCAGACTAATAGTTTCAAAGATAAACTGCTTAAATTGCTGGCTGTGGAGGGGAGGACTACCCAGGAGTTGCTGCAAGCATTGGACCTCTCTAGTGAAACCACCTCCCAGGTTTCCCCAGGTACTTCTACCTGTCCCCCCAAGAGATCCATTTTGGCTCCACTGCCCCTAGTGGTTCCCCCTATACAGCTCTATTCTTACCGTAGGCTAAAACTTTTTTCTGGCACAGTGCCGGTGCCTTCAGGGGAGGATGACTTGGAGGCGTGGATGGACTACGCCACCCCCTTAGTTCAGGAGTGGCAATGCTCTGAGGGGGAGAAATGAAAGAGATTGATGGAGAGTCTGCGGGGTCCCGCTTTGGAAGCCATTAGGTTCTTGCAGGCCACTAACCCGGAAGCTACCACAGCAGAGTATCTTTCTGCTTTAGAGGGAGTGTTTGGGAGTACAGAGACTGGGGAAGACTTATTATGGAAATTCAAGTCTGCCAAGCAATGGAGGAATGAGAAGCTGTCTGCCTTTGTTACTAGGGTGGAGTGGGCCTTGCAGAAGGCCTATCGAAAGGGGGGGATTACAGCCACGGCCTTGAATCAGGTCAGGTTGTAACATGTTTTGAAGTCTGCTAGATTTTCTAGTGTAATATTGTTAAAACTTATGTTACATGATAGACGGGCTGCCCCGCCTGAATACTGTCAATTGATGAGGGAGATTAGAGAAGTAGAGACTGATGAGGAGGGGTGAGAACCCTATGTGGGAGCTGTGAACCCAAGCCAAACCCCTGACTCTAGTGCACCCAAGGAGACTCACCTTTCAGGGGCGCCTGCTGTGTCCCCAGAATTTCAGGGTGGTGTGGGGGTGCGTGCCATTTCTTCTGACCCCCAAGTAGAGAGTGAGTCGAGGGCCGAGGTTAGGAATTTATGAGAATTGATGAGGGACTTGAGGCGGTCTACTACCCACCCTGTTAGGTCTGGGTAACCTGAGTCATTTAGAAACCAATGTCCTAGCCCCGGGGAACCCCCTCGCCCCCCCAGAGGGCCCCCAGCAGACAAAGTACTCCCCTCCCAATAGAGACCCCCGGGACCCCAAGTTTTGTTACCACTGTGGGGAGGATGGACACTTTCAGCCTGAGTGCCAGCTGCCAGAGAATTTAAGGAAGGTCAACAGCAGACTGATCACTTGGCATCGCAGGGCCCACGTTTGACCCCCCAGGAAGGGCTTTGTGACCCGGGCCAATGCCTCAGCCACTGCCGACACTTTTCCTCCTGAATGGTCTAATGTGGTCGGGCTCTCGATGGAGGCCCCGGTGCAAGTAAATGGGATCCCCACCCGAGCTGTGTTAGATAGTGGCTCTCAGGTAACCATGATGTTTCAGGAGTGGTATCAGACCCACCTACCCGAGGTGCCGCTACAACCCTTGGATGGTCTACATGTTTGGGGGCTGAGTGACAAGGCCTATTCATATTTAGGGTATATTCAGATCTGGTTGTCATTCCCTACTTCTGTGACTGGCGTGGACGAACAGGTGGAATCCTTGGTTTTAGTCTGCCCTCCACTGGACTGTACGATGGAGTGCCCTTGTTGATCGGGACAAATGCTCATATGTTCAGTCGATCAGCCCAATTGTGTTCAGAAAAGCAAGCGGTTAGGACTGGACGGGCCCTAAGAATACCCGCTTTGATTCAAAAGGCCTATGAGACTCAGAGGAGGGTTAGTCAGGAGGAACCTGAAGGCCCGGTGGGTGTAGAATGGAAAAAGGATCCAGCACCATTGGTACTTGCTCCAAATACTCAGTGTGTTCTGCAAGGGGAAGTCCGAATTAGAAAAGATGTTAAGAACAAGTTATTGATGTTGGATGCACCCGGGGAGGGAAGGTTGCCTGAGGGACTGCTGGTTAAACCCAGTATTTTGCCTGCTAGAGCCCATGCTTACGCCAGGAGGGTGATGGTTCAAGTTCATAATGTGTCTGACAAAGAGATTCGAGTAAATAGAGGTTGCACCCTAGCAAGTGTACATTGTGCTGATACTGCAGTGCTGCCCAACAGCAAGAGCCTGAGGAAGGATGACCAAGTAACTCCCGACTTGTTTGATTTTGGGGACTCCCCGTTGCCTGCTGAATGGAAAGTAAGGATCAGCGAGAAGTTTGCCAAAAGAGATCAGGTATTTTCCCTTAAAGAATGGGATATGGGATGTGTGCAAGGGGCTGAACACCACATCTGGCTGCACGATGAAAGGCCTTTTCGAGAGAGATCTCGGCGCCTGGCCCCTGCTGACATCGACGATGTGAGGCGGCATTTGCAAGAGATGCTTGCTGCTGGCGTGATACAAGAATCCAGAAGCCCCTATGCTTCCCCCATTGTAGTAGTGAGGACAAAGAATGGAGCGGTTCGGAAGTGTGTAGATTACCATACCTTGAATCGGCGGACCATCCCAGACCAGTATACCATGCCCCGTATGCAGGATGCTTTGGATTATCTGAATGGCAGTAAGTGGTTCTGTGTGTTAGACCTCCGCAGTGGGTACTATCAGATCCCAATGGCCCCCGAGGACCGAGAGAAGACTGCATCCATTTGCCCCCTGTGTTTTTATGAGTTTATCTGGATGCCTCAAGGGATTTCAGGTGCCCCAGCTACTTTTCAGCGCCTTATGGAACGTGCTGTGGGGGACATGAATTTGCTCGAGTGTTTGGTTTACTTGGATGATGTCATAGTGTTTGGCAGCTCATTAGAGGAACATGAACATCGATTGTTCAAGGTCCTGGATCAGCTGAAGGATTTCAGCCTCAAGTAATCTATAGACAAGTGTCAATTTTTTCAAACTTCTGTGAAGTATGTGGGCCACATAGTATCCACTGAAGGCATAGAGACTGACCCCAGTAAAGTGGAGGCTTTGACTACTTGGCCTCCGCCAAAGAACTTGAAGGAGCTGCAACGGTTCCTGGGGTTTTGTGGATATTATAGGTGGTTTGTCAAAGATTATTCTCGAGTGATCTGCCCCCTCCTCAATCTTACTCAGGGGTAGCCCCCCCACCCACAAAAAGTATAGGAAAGTTGTGCACTCTGAGACAGAGAAGAAGTATTTTCATCGGAATGATGTGTTTGGAAACCGCTGGACTACGGAATGTGAGGAAACTTTCTACGACATCATATATCAACTTATCCATGCCCCAGTGCTGGCCTATGCTGACCCAGCCAAGCCGTACATCCTCCATACTGATGCCAGCCTACAGGGATTGGGGGCTGTGTTATATCAGGAGCACTCAAATGGTCTGAGACCTGTAGCTTTTGCCAGCAGAAGTCTGACTCCTTCAGAAAAAAACTATCCAGTGCACAAACTAGAGTTCCTGGCCCTGAAGTGGGCCATTGTTGATCAATTTCATGACTATTTGTACGGTGCCAATATATTGGTAAAGACTGATAATAATCCTCTGACCTATGTGCAGACCTCAGCCAAGTTAGCTGCCACTGGCCATAGGTGGCTCTCTGCGCTGGCCACCAACGACTATGCTGTTGAGTACAGAGCAGACCTCAACCATATAGATGTGGATGCTCTCTCTATGTGGGCTGTGCCCCAAACCGACTGGGTCAGGTTGTCAGAACCTGACATAAGAACTCTTTGCCAAAAATTTGACAAGGAGGAACAGCTGTCTCCTGATGCTGTGGATTGCATGGTGGACTGCTTGGGGCCATCTGAGAACTGCATACCTGCTGCTTATTGTCATTTTTCTGCATTAGACACTAGTGCGCTGCCCCAATTCAACCATGATAGTCTCCAACGGGCTCATTCCCGGGACCCCATGATAAAAGTTGCATTGGAGGCTTTTCAAGCAGGGAGAGACGTGTCCAAACTGCGTTCCACTGACTTGAGAACTGCCTTGTTATACAAAGAAGGTTCAAAGTTGAAGCTGATTAACCAACTACTATACAGGGAGACTGTGGACAAACAGGGTCGGGTAGACAAACAACAACTGGTACTGCCCACTGCTTTTAGAGAACTGGTGTTGAGGTCCCTGCACAATCACATGGGACATCTCGGCATAGACCGAACCCTTGACTTAGTGCGGTCCCGATTTTATTGGCCCAAGATGGGTGCTGATGTGGAGCAGTATATCAAGACTTGTAGCCGATGTTTGCAAAGAAAGACCCTGCCTCAGAGGGCCGCTCCCCTGGTCAGTATCACTACTAGTGCCCCTATGGAACTGGTCTGCATTGATTTCTTGAGTCTAGAGCCAGATCTGAAAAACATCAGCAACATATTGGTAGTCACTGATCATTTTACCCGGTATGCATAGGCTTTTCCTACTAAAGATCAAAAAGCGACCACGGTGGCTAAAGTACTTGTGGAAAATTTCTTTGTTCACTATGGGGCACCTCAACGGATTCATTCCGACCAGGGAAGAGATTTTGAGAGCTGTCTAATCAAAGAAATGCTATCCTTATGGGGAGTGCGAAAGTCAAGAACCACTCCGTACCACCCCCAGGGAGATCCCCAACCTGAAAGGTTTAACCGCACATTGCTTGATATGTTGGGCACACTGCAACCTAAAGATAAGCCTAGATGGAGCCAGCAGATTAGCACCCTGGTACATGCTTATAACTGCACCAAAAGTGATGCCACTGGATTTTCCCTCTACAGACTGATGTTTGGGAGAGAGGCTAGACTGCCAGTGGATGTGTGTTTCTGGGTTTCTCCTGATGGGGTTCGAGCAGACAACCATCTACAGTATGTGCAAAAGTTGAAGGCCCAACTCAATCATGCTTACCAACTAGCCCAGACAATGGCTGCTAAGCGAAACCTGGCCAATAAGGAACGGTATGATAAAAAAGTGAAAGCCATGGAACTGAGAAAAGGGGATAGGGTGCTATTGAGAAATTTGGGACTGCATGGCAAACATAAGATTGCTGACAGATGGCATCACCTCTCTCATATTATCGTGGGAAAACTGGCAGATTTGCCTGTATATAAAGTGTGGCCTGAAAACAATTCAAAAGATGTGAAAACTATCCACAGAAATCATCTGCTGCCGATCGGACAAATCTTGATTGAAGCTGAACCTCCCAATGCCCTCTCCTCCAGGACTACGACTAGGTCTGCTACCAAGAAAAAACCCAGACCACTTGATTCTTCAGCAAGTGAAATTAGAGGGCCTTTTCCAAACCCCTCTGATGAAGATGATCGTCAGTCTGTGTCTGAAGACAATGAGAATAATATTGAATACTATCCCTCTTATGAACTGAGTCAGCTGTTTCGGGGCAATCCCTTAGTCAACTCTGGAGACAAAGTTGGGCTTTCTGGACTGTCTGAGCCCTCAACTTTGTCACTGGAGCCAATGCTCCCAGAAGATGAAGTGAGTGGCAACCCAGCTGAAGGGATGGGATCCTAAGACCTGGCTGAACTGTCTAGCCTGGCTGAACTATCTGACTTTTCAGAAGAAGAAAGTGATGTGGGGGAGCAAGCCAGTGATATGCCAGAACCTGAAGAATATTCTGAGTGCCCTGATGGTTCTTTACCCGCATTCGAAAATGTCCCCAGCTGGAGCCAGGTAGTGTGGGTTCTGGAAATAGAGGGCCCTGTTCTCTGAAGGTGCTAGGGACCCTGGGTCTCCTTCCCCTATGGAGGTTCCCCCTACTAAGCTAAGTGAGACTGAGATGGAATCGGGGCCTGTAGCAGGTTTTTCCGAGACCCCTCGACGTACCGGCTGAGAAGTGCGGCCTGTTATAAGGTTAAGTTATGAGTCCTTGGGTCAGCCTGTGGACCTGCCCTTAAATGTAGTCCACAAAGGGGTGTATGTGTCCCCAAGCTCCTTGCCTAAGTTGACCTTGGGGGATAACTCCAGCCTGTTAGTATTGCCCTTCGAGTGTGGTACCCCTGCTTTAGGTAGCCCGCAAGTAGCTGATAGGGAGGGGTTCCCTCTTTCCCGGTGTCATGGGCAGGAAATAATGACCTTATTTAAAAAGGAAAAAGGTTATGTGTGTGGGTAATATTGCATGAACTGTAGTAAACTGTGAATACAGTATCAATGCATGTAATCTAAAGTGTGATATAATGTTAATTAAGCTGTTTGCCTTAAAGTAATTTAAGGGTAAGTACTTGACGCGGACGCCAAGTTCTTTCCAGGCCAGGAAGGGTGTAACCCCCCTACTAATGGGGGTTCCTAGAAGCCTTTCTCGGAGCTTGCCTAAATGCTCCATGCCTGACTGGTGTTCGGCATAAGGCCGCTAACTGTGGGCGTCGTGAGTACTTTTGAAGCCTCCAGTACTGCCTCTCTAAGAGCTGCCTGCTTGCAGGTTCTAGTGGTACAAATAGGGGGACTGGGGTTTCCCTGCTCGAGTCCCGCTCTGGACTGCTGTCTGATCGCTCCATTTCTGTGGTTGCTAGGAGCGCTGAGGGAGCCTATCTAACAGATATAGTTGTCCCCTTAAAAACATGCATAGTATTGGTAAAATTGCAGTTTGTCTAACTCCTTTTTTATTGCAGCTGGGACTCTGTGTTGTGCCCCTCCATATTGGACCCGGACTGTGCTGAAGGGGTCCAATAGTAGCTGAGGGGGCATCAGAATTGGCGTGGAGGTGACCAACCAGTAATCAGGACTCTGGCTGGAGCTGGCTGACCAATGGGGACACAGCTTATAATGCTGGAAAGTGGCATGGGTTATGGTGCTTTTTTGCACCACTGAGAGCAAAAGTAAGTGACTGGCATTTGTAGCCAGCCAATGGAATCGGGTGGCACCCGAGCTGTGAGGATTGGCCCATGCTATTAGGGGCAGAGGCTTTGTGACTGTGAAGGAGAAGGGAGCTCTGAGCTCCTGCGGCATTGAGTGTTTGCGCGGGAAGTGCGTGAAAGGCCTGAGGCGGCCGTTTGCATTGCCAGCATTCCACGGACAAAATCCACAGGCTTGTGGTCAGAGGAGGCTGTGTACAAGCACAGCTACCTACCAGGCTTCACCTGAAGAGGACTGGAGAATCTGCTGAATCACACTTGGCCTGTCAGGACAGTGAAGCTGCAGTGAAACGCCCATATAGCTGTGAGTTCGTTCGGGTCCTGGAAGCAGCTGCCTGGTATGGTACCCCTCTGTGTTTTTCCATATGAATGTGTGAGGAGGCCTTGAAGCCCAGACTCAGCCCTGCGAGTGGTGAAAGCGTGATTCTCTGCTGGAGTTGTGAGTACTGAATCAGGGTAGCTCCCTGCTAAAGATTACAGTCGAAGGAAAATACAAATTGTTTGTTGTATTGCTGACAGCACTAATTGAGCTATCTGGCTCCACCTGATCTGCTCAGGGATTAAATGCTCACGTGTGTCAGGGCCCCAACCAGCTGCATCGAGGAACTAGCCATTAGGGCTTGGGTACCCATAGACAGTGCTTAATAGGTTAGGCCTGTGCACAGTGCCATAGGTAGGTTTATATATACTGTAGTAGTAAGCCAATCAACCTGATTCCCCCCAATCCTTGTTATCTCCCCTCAAATAAATCAGATTGCTTGTTTTGCAAAAGTACACTGGCTAGTTTGTGTATTAATGGTGAAATACTGCACAGTGAATGTGGTGTAACTGTACCTTACTTTCCAGGGGGTCCCCGGAGTGAGCTGACTGGGTCGAGCTGGGGGGTAAGTGTATATGGTAGAGACACTGAAATTGAACTGCATGGGCCACTAGTGGGGAGAAGGGGGGGTTGCAGCAACCCAGAGGGCAGCTACCGAGTCAACCACGACTGTTTCAACCCCGACCTCTGGGTGGAGGCACCTGCCAACGGATCTGGGCCCCTCACCCTGTCACATTTAGGGCAGGCAGGGGTAGTAGCCCTTAGGATAGCGCCCCCTGGGGATTACATATTCATCCCCTCAGGATTCCCCTTGCTGTCCTCATTTGCCTGTGGGGGGGGCAGTTTATGTTTCCCTTCGTCTTTCTGTCTCCCCCTTGGCTAGTTTAAATGCTGGCCAATGTAGCATTTAAACCGTTCAATGAGTACCATGGTTTCCCTCCTGACTGTATGAAGGCTGTCACCTCTGTACAGGCCCTTATCCCTCCAGGTAGGGCCCAGTCCCCAATGAATCTGAAACCCTCCTCTCTGCACCATTCCTTTAACCATGTGTTGAAGTTCTGGTGTGGAGAATCCTGTCCCCCCCACTGTCGTTGAAAGGTAGCACTTCAGAGAAGATCATAGATTGTGTTACCTGTCTGAGACCCCTCTCCAATTCCCTGAACTCATCCTACACTATTGCTGGCTTATCTCTAGCCTAGTAAAAGGTCTTGTTCTAGTTGGCCACCTTGGTCTTCCCAGGTTACACAGAGGAAAGTGATGACTGGATTGGGGTTGCAAACTTGTTTTGCTGGAGGCTGGATATTTAATTTCACAGCTGGACCAAGAAGAAGGGAGACACCATTCTTTTTCATGCCCAGAGAGGGAGGCTTAGTTGTTGGAGTCAGACTCAGGAGAGGAGGGGTGCAGATTGTGCTAGCTAAGAAGGACTGTGCTGGTGGGGTAACTTGAGCATGTCTGCAGTGGGTGGCTAGTGTTTGTGTGGTTATTGCTGGGTTGCTCAGGGGGTGCTGCATGCACTGATGCAGGGTAGGATAGGGTAGGGCTGAACCTGCTGCCAGCTGTGGAAAAGGTTGTTAAAGACAAGAGAAGAACAAGAGGATTAAGTTAGATGCCTTGCCCTGGACTGTGAGGCACGGAGCAGCTGCAGAGTCAACTGAAGAGATGAAGCTGGCCTGTATGGAACCAAGTACCCCTACCAACCAATGGACTCCCATCTCCTCTACAGCAGCAGAGCACCAGTCGCTTAAGGTAAGGGAAGAGGGGGGAAGTCTTTGTTTTTCAACAACACAAGGGCTTTAATTTTGTTTATCTAGCTGGAGGGAGGTTTAACTGGGGAGGTGGATACAGAATCAGAAAGTTCAATCACGATGACTTAATTGACATCAGAGCAGACTCGGAGTCCAGATCAGAATTTCTGACAATCTGATGGATGCAAACAGAATGGATTGCTCAAAATTTGAACAACCCTATCCTCCACCATGAATTGTTCAGTCAGCAGGGATAACTGAGCTGTGCAGAAAGGCGTGAGGAATTTTTCCAGTTCTTTTCAATCAAGATCATTGATGCTGGAGCTGAGATTTCCTCCACTGTTGCTATGTAAAGTTGCAGCTACCGACTTGATGAGGTGAATAAATCATAATTTGTCTGGGGAGAATTTCAGCCTACTAAATGGGTAGAAAATTCTCAAAGTGTTGACGGAGCTGCTTCCATCTACTTTAGTCCTGGACTCCACTCCCTCACAGCTAGTGATGGCTGGATGCAAGGTTCCAGTGTTTGTACAGATCATCAATTCTTCTTTTACTTCTGCTTTCCTCACAGTTTTGAAAATGCTATGGTGAGGAGGCCTGTTCTGAAAAAGCCCTCATTAGATCTTGGCCTTCTTGAAAACTATAGACCAAGCCTTTGTTTTCAGGGCCTCAAACATTGGGAACTCCTTACTGCCACAAATTACAACTACAAAATCCCATCTTACCTCCGAATCAAGGCTTCTGAAACCTCTCTCTCTAAACATTGGCCCAGATTTTCAAACTGCGCCATTCTGAGGCGCAAGCCCCTGCGCTGCTCAAAATAGTTGCGCAGGGGTGTGGCCGGGGTGATATTCAAAGGAGTTGCGCTATTGAGCAACTCCTTTGAATATCACCCCCCAGCCACAGCACTTGCGCATGGTGCAGTGGAACTTGCGCCACCGCAAGTTGCCAGAGTTGAGCATTAAACCGGCGGTATGTTAGTACCATTGCGCCATGCGCAAATTCCGATATTCAAAAGGTGACATGCAAATGGGGCCATAATTTATGCAAGGCACAGGGGGCCATTTGCATCTATTTATGGCCCCATTTGCATGCCATTTGCATGTAGGTGCGTCGATCCCGAGACTTGCTCCTGGCCACCCTGCCAGGCAGCAGCCGGGGGACCGACGACAATGCTAGCCGATCATGGGCATCACAGTTACATGAAACCCCCACACATATCCCGAAGCCCGATCGTGGGCATCACAATTACATGAAACCCCCACACATATCCCACAGCCCAATCGCGGGCAGTACAGGTACATGAAACCCCCACACATATCCCACAGCCCGATGCATGGGCAGTACAGTTACGTAAAACCCCACACATATCGAAGCCCGATCGCGGGCAGTACAGGTACATGAAACCCCCATACATATCCCGAAGCCCGATCGCGGGCAGTACAGGTACATGAAACCCCCGCCCACACATCTCCACAGCCCGATGGTGCAGAACGTATGAACCCCAGTGCCCGATCGCCGGGCAGAATGTAACCCTCCCCCCAACCCGAATATCTCCCTGGTGGTCCAGTGGACTCAGAAGCCCCATCAGCGGGACAGAATGTCACATCTCAACCCCCAAACATCTCCTGGTGTTTAGTGTCCCCCACCCACTCACTAAGCCCTCCACCCGCCTCCCCGCAGCCGGGCGGTCGACAGCATCCCCACTCCGCTTCGTCAGCTTCACAGCCTGGGCTAACTGACTGTTGTGGTGGCGAGTTGAGCTGACGAGCAGTTTATACCGGTACATGATAGTCCAGATTTGTGAATGATGTTCATTCACAAATCTGGACTGTCATGTACGGTATGGGCTGCATGCCCATTGGCTGTAGCTCTGCACCAATGGGCGTGCAGCCCTACTGGGACAGTCAGTCGGCAGGCGGCGGGCGTGACGGTGGGATGCTGTCGCCCGCGCGCGGGGGCGGGTGGAGGGCTTCACGGTGGTGGGTGGGGGGACACTAGACACCAGGGAGATGTTTGGGGGTTGTGATGGACATTCTGCCCGCGATCGGGCTTTACGGTCCACTGTTCCACCAGGGAGATATTCGCTGGGGAGGGTTACATTCTGCCCGCGATCGGGCACTGGGGGTTCATACACGCCTGCCCGCGATCGGCTGTGGGAGATGTGGGCGGGGTTTCATGTAACTGTACTGCCCGCGATCGGGCTTCGGATATGTGGGGGAGTTTACTGGTCTGTACTGCCCGCGATCGGGCTGTGGGATATGTGTGGGGGTTTCATGTCCTGTAATGCCCGCGATCGGGCTGTGGGATATGTGGGGTTTCATGTGACTGTGATGCCCGCGATCGGCTTCGGATATGTGTGGGGTTTCTGAACTGTGATGCCCGCGATCGGGCTGTGGGAGATGTGTGGGCGGGGGTTCATACTCTATGCCCGCGATCGGGCTGTGGGGGGGCAGAGACCAGAAGCTGGGGGCCAGCTAGGGTGGTAGCTGCTGTGTTGCGCCTGCAATACAGCAGCTCACCTGTGGGTGGCCCTCAACTTGATCCTTTTTTTGGCTCTAGGTTGTGCAGGCGCAGGTTGGGGTTGCGATGCACAACTCTGCACAACCCGACTGAATATCG
This sequence comes from Neoceratodus forsteri, assembly GCA_016271365.2. Lineage (NCBI taxonomy): Eukaryota > Metazoa > Chordata > Ceratodontiformes > Ceratodontidae > Neoceratodus > Neoceratodus forsteri. The sequence continues at coordinate 834,533,081 of CM028133.1, forward strand.
GGTTGCGCAGGTTATGCATGGTTCCTCCCCCTCCTGTTGAGCATGCATTCATTTGCATTGCTCTTTTGCGCAACCTGTTGCCAGTGGAGCAACTGCCTCCTGCTGAATATCGCAGAATGGCGCAATGTAGGACTTGCGCATGCGTAACCCTGTTGCGCATGGAGCAATCCTTTTGAATATATTGGCCATTGTCTGTAACTGCCTCTGATACTCTGTATACCTCACCTGACTTTACTTTGTGTTTTATACCGTGATCCTGAAAGAGCAACTCTCTACTGCAATAAAAAACATAAACATTTACAACAATTATGTTTCAACTTTTTTTTTTTTTTTTTTTTTTTTAATTTGAAACAAATTAGTGTAGGGCTTTTGGGCAGACTGGATGAGCCTGGTGGTCTTTATCTGCCAGCAATTTCTCTGTTTCTATTTTTTTTTTCCTTTGGTAACTAGGTAAGGCCCACTAGACACAAGTGCCTGTTTTCAGGGGCGAGCTGGGAGCACTGGGGAGATTAAGTTACTTGTTCAGAGTCACACAGTATGCAAGTGGATATTGTGCGAATTAAACCCAGGTCTGCTAGATGTACCAACCTCATTTGCTGCTCATTACCCTAATCTCTAGGCTATACTGATAACCTAATTATTTACGTATGTACTATATGTATGTAAGTACTGTATGTATGTATTATTTCTCCCTGTTGCTGGCCTACTAAATATTGCAGATAATGTGATACTTATTTCACTGGGTCATTCAAAATATATATAACTCTCCCCGTTCACCTCACAATTTCTGTTTGTGACATCAGTCTGTTGCCATCGTGAGCACTACAATGTCATAAACAGGCACTGTGAGGCTGACGGAGGTGAGACAAATGTTTTACACAGTCAGACCTGCTTACTCTGTAAACATTTGTTTTTGCCCATTTTGTTATGCAATAACAATATATGTAGTAACCAGATAATTTCCAGAGGAATTTTATTAACATGACAAAAAAAACTGGTTTCAGAGGTTCCCTGTTAGATTATCAGGTATCCACAATAATAAGGCATGGGTTAACCAGGTCTAACTGTATACAGACTTTTTAGACTGACTACCAAGATGTACAGTGAACCTTGAAAAGAAACCTGGTAAATGAAAAAGAATGTATTATCTAGTAAATTGTAATTAAGGAAATATTTATGAAGGGACATGCTGACATAAAGAGTTGCTCTTTAATGTTGTTACCTCATGTCCCAGGGTGCTACTGTAAAAGAGATTCTTTTTCAATTAGCTCACCTGGCCTACAAAATAAATCTGTCATGAGTTGTTTACTACATTTACTGTCATATCATATTGTTTTCATTCTTTTTTTCTGCATTGCCTTGAACAAAGGAAAGGTGCTTAAAGAGCCTGTGATGCCTCAGGGGAAGCTCTGGAAAAAAGAAGCACAATTTGAGTCGCATTTCCTGTATTTTCTGTTGTTAGAGTTCCCCTGTTCTGTGTTAATCACAAAATCTGAAAGGAAACACAACCTTTATTCACTGCACTTCATTTGCTCCAGCTGCATGTCTACATGTGATATCATAATCTCCTATTTATGACATCATAATCATTTCCATTCCAGTGAAAACAGCCACAGGGCATTCATTAATATTCATGAATTATTCATGAATTATTCATACACAACCCATCAATGAATGTCAAATGGTTCATGAATGGTTTTGCACATTAATAAACATAAAAGTGCGTGAAGGCCCAAGAAAGTTTAGGAAACTCTTGCAATACACTTTAATGAACACAGAAATACTCTGCTTTTACATGAATGGAAACTTCATAAGATAACCATGTTTTAACTTGAAGAGCCTTGTTCTCAAAAGACTTTGGCCCAAGTTACAGAATCAGAGGCAGAACCAGACAGCCCCAATATTGCATATTGCTTTTCCACACTACCTAAGCAATTAACCATATGACAACTGGCCTGGTGGTGCTGAGGGTTGAGGCGCTGGATGCCACACCTTGCGCCACACCGGCGACCTGGGTTCGGGAACGAGCCAGGGCCATCAGGGTTCAGAGGGGAAGGAGAAAAATTGAGCATCCAGAGGACTGCTCTCTTCTCCTGGGGTGGGATCCAGGGAGCACCAAGCTCAGTAGAGGCACCCGGCAGAGGCTGGGGGCATCGCTCAGTAGCGAGGTTCTGCAGAGGGGTTGGCATTGGCAGGATGTCTGTGGGTGGACCCACGCTGACATCTATGGCATGCTGCACCAAGGGGGATAGCATAAAGTAAAAATCCCTGCCTCCTGATAGGCGAAGGATGGTCTGGGGGCTGGTCACCACACCCAGTGTTTGGTTTCTCTGCTCGATCCTCTGCTCTCCCCTCTGCTCTCCTCCCTGCCTGGTCACTCTTCTAGATTGTAGATAGAGTGCCAGAAAGGAGTAACAGTGGTCCCGCCTCGGTGGACTCAGAGCCAGGGGGTTGGGTGGCCGGGTTAGTGGACGGAGAGCTGGGGCCTCTAGAGGAGTCAAGTGGAGGACTTCAGATGGGTGGGATCCAATACAAGCCATGTGTCCATCTGGAGAGAGTTCAGGGTAAGGCAGTGCTACAAACAGAGTTTGAAAAAAAAAAACATATGACAAATTAAATTTGTTTTAACAAACCCAACAGCTTGAAATTAATGTCTTTCATTATGCATTTTACTATTAGTAACTTAAAACCTCATACTTACTTGTCTCTTTTAATGTCCTTTCTTATACCAAATCATTGCTCACCTTCCTTTCATAGCTACAGAGACCCAATTGCTCGGTATATGTTATCATCAAAATAATGAAACTCTTTGAAATGGAACATAAACCCTGTTGTTTACATTTTTTAATATGCTGTAATTGTAAATGTGAGCTCATCTGGAGGCTTTTTAAAAACTCTGGTGTAATGTTTTTTGTGTGTTTGCTTTAAAATAGCACTTTTCTTTCCTTATTTAAGGTTGTTGTTAATTCTGACATTTTTTTTTCTGCACACTATTAATTTTTTAAATACTTAATCAGTTCCAGAACCTGGTGACATCAAATTAACTGAAGACTACAATGAAGCTTTCCGTTCAAGGTTTCCACTCATGCCACAGGGTTCAGGAACAGCTAAATACTTAAAAACATGAGTATTGGGTGGGGAAAGGACAGCATTAATAAGAGACCATAAATTAGCAAAACATTTAACTATTATAAAAGAAACACACAAAATAATACACTGGCAGTAGCAAACAGACTTCACAAATGCTCACACTTACAAGTACAGTATACTAAGAACTGTAAACAATATTTATATTCCCCTGGAGATATGATGAGTTTAAATGTTAATTGTTTTGTCTGTTTACTTAATTGCCTTGTATAGAAACTATTCTCCATTAATGGTGCTTGGATAGTATCTGCTGGGGTCAGATACTGGTGGATACCACCATTATTACAGGATGTTGGATGCTACTGGATATATATGTCAACTGACCATGGAGCCATTCTCCTCAGATCCCCAAAATGAATATGATGGGAAGCAGAGGATCCAGTCAGATCAAATGGACTCAACAGTTGGATCAGGGATTGACAGAAGAATCACAACCATCTGAAGGTCAAATCCAAAGATACGACCCATGAATCAAGACACCTGACTGCATCTGACCTGGATCCCCAAAATCCAACCAGGAATTATAGGCTTGATCAGGTGTGGATCTGATTCGGTGGATGGATATGTGGTTATCTGTCAGAAGGTGCTCAGATCCCACAGAGCAGTATCCGAGCACTGCTAATCTCCACTCCTAAATTGAAAGAGTTCTGGCTCTGTAATTATTTATATCAATTAACTCCTTTGGTCCCATAGCCACCATATGGTGTTGGAACTATCCATTGCTGAACCCAACCCAAAACGGGCACCGGAAGAGAATGACTTAAAGTAGTAAACAGTGAATTCCAATATACAAATCAGCTACACAAATTGATTTTTGTCTTGGTTCATCACAGTTTGTGAAAGGTTCAGCAATGTTATAAACTCTGTGTTGGTGAATAATATGAACTGATTTAAAGAACTTTGTACATTTGGAGAACTCTGATAGATGTTCATGAACCATTCATGAATGTTCTTCCATGTTTATGAGCTGATGAACTTCATTTCATCTCGGATGGCAACCGAGTTTCATAATTATGACATCACATACAGACAGGCAACAGGAGCAGATGCAGTCTGAGGGACATACAGTATGTCCTATTTTGAAGCTCTTTTAAAAGTTTTCTCAGAGATCCCACAGGCTTTCAAAGAAATCAAGCATCTACCTATCTATCTATTTATCTATCTATCTATCTATCTATCTATCTATCTATCTATCTATCTATCTATCTATCTATCTATCTATCTACTGTATCTCTCTATCCATCCATCTGTCCATCCATCCATCCATTCATCCATCCATCCATCCATCCATCCATCCATCCACCTATTTATGTCTATCTATCTATCTATCTATCTATCTATCTATCTATCTATCTATCTATCCATCTGTATATCTATCCATCTGTGTATCTATCTATTCATCGATCTAGCCATCCATCTATGTGTGTATCTGTTTATCATATTACATATTTCTAGCTGCCTGTCTTTCTATCTACAATTGTCTTGCTGTGACAGAAGCAATTACCATGTAACTGTGCAGAAGACAATTGTACATGATTCATTTTTGATTAGCAGAGTGGCACAATGGAAGAGGTTGCATAGGTGCATTTACATGGAATAAGACTAATCCATCTAGTACAGGGAGTATCCAAATACTGCTAATAAAATTCTGAATACCACAAATATCAAGGTATTCCCATCTGGAATTAACTGGTTATTTATTTCAAAAGTTTCACCAGGAAAGAAATACCGAGATGAGTAACTTGTTTCCAGATGCATCGGGGTAGCAGAGGGCAATGAATAACAGAATAATAATTATTAAACAGGAAGATCAGATTCTAAGCTACAATCAATAGGCTGATTATGAAAATTTATGCAATTGTACAAGGAAAGGCAGACAATGCACACCAATGGGGATCAAGGAGATACAATAAAGTGCAAAGTGTAATTTGTGTAAGCGACAAGGCATCAGCTGCAATTGCAGGAGGGAGAAGTGAAATTGTGGAGAAGAGCAGAGAGTGAGAGTGTTGGGAAGTAGCAGGGCAGATGGTTAGGGGGAGAGAATTCCATAGTCTGGGGAAGTGATAGGAGAAAACAGCCTGGCCAGCTAAGGATTTCCTTGAAGAGAGGCCAAGGAAGCAATACCCTGGGTTGCAAAGGGAGTAAGAGGAAGGTGGTGGGAGGGAAAGAAGAGAGGTATGGTATGAGGGGAGAGAGCCTGGACCAAATTTAGAAAGAAAGGTGGTACAAGGGGAAAGGGGAAATTGTTTAACCAGGAAAGGCACACTAAGCCAGATCTTCTTTCCAGGTGTGACCTGGGAGCACAAGGAAGTTATGTGACTTGCTCAGGGTCACATCAGTATGCAAATGGGGGCTGGTGGGATTCAAACCCAGGTCTCCAGGTTTGTAGCTTTGTGCCCTTAACTACTACACTATACTGCCTCATTCATTGAAGATTGCTACAATGAGTGAGGCATCTGGCTTCAAGGAAGGGAAGGGAGAACTATCTCTAGGTATACTGAGGAAGTAGCCCCAGGGTCACAAACTGTTGGCTGGCTTTGGCTGCTCAGGTGGCACACTACATTGAATTGTAAAAAACTAATAAACTGTATTTAAATATACATAAAGAGCCAGCATCTTCCTCCACCCTGTTTGATTTATTTATTTATTTATTGAAATGTTTCACCAGGAAGGCACACTGAGCAACAAGTTGCTCGTCTCCTGGTGCGACCTGGGGGAAGGGGTGCATCTGGAATGAGACATTAAACATTCAAGTTACAAGATCAACATTAATATACGGTTGTAAGGCAGGTGTTACAAACAGTGTTACAATATTGATACGCATAACATGTAGAAAGAGTGGACAATAAATAAGTGCAGGGTTAATAATTAAACAAGTGCTTACATGAAAGAAAAGGGGGAAGGGGAGGGAGGGGTGAGGTGGAAGAGTTGTGCCCCTGCAGACCCCTTCAGGATGTGGGAAACCCTGAAAGGAGACGGGGGGGACTAGAGAGAAGGGGATAAGGCAGTGTCCCACAGAGACCCCTTTAAGATGGTGGGGGAAGGGAGTAGATAAGAGAGACAAGCCCCTTGGGGGGTAGGAGAGGAACCCATGGAGAGCATTCAAGGTCCTTTACATTCTGCGAGTGATCAAGGGAGGCCAGTAAAGGGAAGCAATTTGGGGGTAGGGGAGACGGGCTAGAGATTTGGGGGGTGAGTGTGCACAGGGTAAAATGAAGGTGAAGGTAAAGGGGTAGGGTTTCTCCAGAGCTTAGAGGAGTGAATTAGGGAGGGACATGGCAGGAGCAGCTATGGTGTAGACAGAGGATGACTGCTAGATTTTGGGATTCCAAATTTTGGGAGGCAGTGTGAGTTACTGGATTGGCCAATTTGGGTGGATCTGCGGATGACAACCAGGGTATGTGAGTTGGTTGATCTAAGGGAATGGGAGGGTGGGGGGTGTTATAAAGGAGGAGGAGGTGAGGTAGGAAGGGAGCTCACCCAACCAGTGCTTGGAGGTGAATTTAGCCCAGTGTGATAGTTGCCTATTTGTAAGAGAGGGAAAGGATAGGATGCGACAAAGATCGCAGTGATGGGTGCAAGGGGAGGCATCTAGGGCAAAGCAGCAGAAGGAATTGAAGAGGGTGTCCAGTCTGGTCAGGGAGGACTTAGTGGCAGCACCATAGACCATGTCACAGTAGTCAAAAATGGGCAGTATCCTCTTCTGAACAAGTTCATGCCTAGCCATAGGAGGGATGCAACTATGGTTCTTGAACAGGGCACCAAGCTTGACTTATTCCTATCTGGACCCTGAACTGGGAAAGGGTATATAAGTTCCTTAAGGGACAAACCTTTAGTATCTTGTGGCCACAAATATTACATATCAACAGTCTTGTCTTATTCAGTCTTATGTGTCCAGGCCAAATTTCCCCCACTCACTAAAAATACCACTAACGTCTCAATCTGGTTCAGTTTCAGCTAGTTACCACCTGTATCCCTCCTCCCGGGTCACCCCTGAAAAAGAGCCTTCTAGTCTCAGTGGGCCTACCCAGTCAACATAATTCAATAAAATAAACAGTCTTGCATACTGTTGATATATCACTTTAACATTTTCTTAACTATTGCTATATATCTGTTTTTTTTCAGTATACAGTATACCAAAAATATACCTGTATATCACTATATATTTCAATATCAAAATATAACTTCTTTACTTTTTCAATATTTTTTTTTTTACCAATTATTTTATCAGGTGAGACACACTAAGCTGAAAGCTTATTTGCAGGTGCAACCTGGGAGCACGAGGAAGTTAAGTGACTTGCTCAGGGTCACACAGAATGCACCTAGGCGACTGTGGGATTCAAACGCAGGTCTCCACATTTGCAGCTCAGAGCCTTAACCCACTACGCCATATTGCCATATATTGAAATGTACAATATGTTTCAAGAAAAAGATTTAGGAATCCATTTTTAAACTTCTTCTGATTTATGGTCCCACTTTAGCCTATGTCATGATGATTGGTTTCCCCCTTTCTAACATTCTATACTTTCATCTTATGTTTCCAATTGCATTGCAGACATTTTACTCTCCTCTCAAATAACCCTTATTCATTCTCACATGTGCTGGCTACATCAGCAAAAGCACTAAAAGCACAGAAAAATAAAATTTAAGTTCCTAGCCCTAATGGTTCCTAAGTTTACATTTTGTTTTAAAGACATGATCATTCAAAAGGGCGAACTTTGAAACCATTAGGGCTAGAAGCTTAATTGTTTTCAATGAATGCTGGAAGTCAAGTCAATATAAATAAATCCTATCGATAGTTCTCACATGTCAATACACATCAACAGACTGCATGTCAAGGGCTCCATCCGTTTGCAACAGTTTTTGAACAATTGGCATTCATTTGTGTCAAAAATCAGACTTTTATTGCATCCAAGTTTGCACCTAAAATCAGAAGCAAATTTTGTTTCTGATTTTAGAAGCAAACTTCTTCCATAGAAATATAGAAATTGTCGGCAGATAATGACCGCTAGGCCCATCCAGTCTGCCCGTAGGCCTTATACATTGTATGTGGCCACTATCCCTGTGTGATTAATGGCTTGTCATCACTCCCTCCCCTCTCAGGCTTCCCTTGTGCCTGTCTCAGGCATGCTTAAACCCCATCAGATGTTTGTGTTAGACCAAGCAAAAGATGATCAAGTACTACTATGTCGTACGTAGGGTACCTAAAATCAGACTCAGACAGTATTTTCCGTGGTGTCCACATTTGGACACCATTAAAATTAATCACAGGTGTGGTCTGGATCCAGGACTCTGAAACTTACGCTCCTGATGAGCGCGAGCGCACTATGCTTTTGAAACAGGGCTGCCTTGTATCAGGTAATGGTTATCTGGTAGGAGAGGAGGATTGAGATTGTCACAGTTGGTTACTGACCTTGGTGTTACGGTCGTAAGTCTGCTTGAACTGAAAGTGCTGCCCGGTTTTGCTTGCCAGATCCAACCATTTCCCTTTAAACCATTTGACGGCAGGCTTAGTGGTCAGTGAGCTGGAATCCACCTTGGCAACAAATGTGATGTCACGGCCTATTAAACAAACAACAACAACAAAAAACACTATTTACTATCTACCTAAGAAATAATGTTAAGATTATCAGAATAGATAATTACAGTGTGGTATTCTGGTTTACAATTGCTGCAGCATTCTACCCCAGAGGTGTCTGGTTTCTGCACTTCACTAACTGTTCAGGTTGAATTCAAAGTGTGAAGACTGTATATATTTTGTAACCCTGTGAGCCATATTTTTGTCTCCCTCCCCATCCCAGCCCTTACCCTAGGTTGCATCTCGAAACAAGCTTTATGCTCAGTATGATCTACTGGCCAAAGCTTATAAATCAAATAAGTTACAGCAACTCCTGTTGTAGAGTCTGGGACTGGAGTAGGTAAGAACTCACTCCCCATCTCACAGTCAGCACTCCTACACCACTGCCTACAGCAACTCCTACTGGGAAATTCTGAGACTGTAGTAGGTATGAAACCACTTCCCACCTCACAGTCAGCACCGCTAAACCACTGCCTACAGTGGGTGGCTTTGTCAGGGAGAGGCAGGGACTGTAATAGGTATTAACCCACTCCCCACTTCAAAGCCAGCACTTCTACATCCCTGTCTAATGGAAGATTCTATGACTAGAGAAGGTATGAACCCCCTCCTTCCCTCACAGCCAGCTCCCCTACACCACTGCCTACAGTGACTCTTGCAGAGAGAGTCTGGGACTCGACTAGGTATGAGTTCCCTCCCCACCTCACAGTCAGCACTCCAGCACCACTGCCTACAGTGACTCTTGCAGGGAGAGTCTGGGACTCGACTAGGTATGAGTTCCCTCCCCCCCTCACAGTCAGCACTCCTACACCACTGCCTACAGCAACTCCTACTGGGAAATTCTGAGACTGTAGTAGGTATGAAACCACTTCCCACCTCACAGTCAGCACCGCTAAACCACTGCCTACAGTGGGTGGCTTTGTCAGGGAGAGGCAGGGACTGTAATAGGTACAACCCACTCCCCACTCTTCAAAGCCAGCACTTCTACACCCCTGTCTAATGGAAGATTCTATGACTAGAGAAGGTATGAACCCCCTCCTTCCCTCACAGCCAGCTCCCCTACACCACTGCCTACAGTGACTCTTGCAGAGAGAGTCTGGGACTCGACTAGGTATGAGTTCCCTCCCCACCTCACAGTCAGCACTCCAGCACCACTGCCTACAGTGACTCTTGCAGGGAGAGTCTGGGACTCGACTAGGTATGAGTTCCCTCCCCCCCTCACAGTCAGCACTCCAGCACCACTGCCTACAGTGACTCTTGCAGGGAGAGTCTGGGACTCGACTAGGTATGAGTTCCCTCCCCAACTCACAGTCAGCACTCCAGCACCACTGCCTACAGTGACTCTTGCAGGAGAGTCTGGGACTCTACTAGGTATGAGTTCCCTCCCCACCTCACAGTCAGCACTCCAGCACCACTCCCTACAGTGACTCTTGCAGTGAGAGTCTGGGACTCGACTAGGTATGAGTTCCCTTCCCACCTCACAGTCAGCACTCCAGCACCACTGCCTACAGTGACTCTTGCAGTGAGAGTCTGGGACTCGACTAGGTATGAGTTCCCTCCTCACCTCACAGTCAGAACTCCAGCACCACTGCCTACAGTGACTCTTGCAGTGAGAGTCTGGGACTCGACTAGGTATGAGTTCTCTCCCCACCTCACAGTCAGCACTCCAGCACCACTGCCTACAGTGACTCTTGCAGTGAGAGTCTGGGACTCGACTAGGTATGAGTTCTCTCCCCACCTCACAATCAGCACTGAAGCACCACTGCCTACAGAGACTCATGCAGGGAGAGTCTGGGACTCGACTAGGTATGAGTTCCTTCCCCACCTCACAGTAAGCACTCCAGCACCACTGCCTACAGTGACTCTTGCAGGGAGAGTCTGGGACTCGACTAGGTATGAGTTCCTCTCCCACCTCACAGTCAGCACTCCAGCACCACTGCCTACAAGTGACTCTGCAGGAAGAATCTGGGACACGACTAGGTATGAGTTCCTTCCCACCTACAGTCAGCACTCCAGCACCACTGCCTACAGTGACTCTTGCAGGAGAGTCTGGGACTGACTAGGTATGAGTTCCCTCCCCACCTCACAGTCAGCACTCCAGCACCACTGCCTACAGTGACTCTTGCAGGGAGAGTCTGGGACTAGACTAGGTATGAGTTCCTTCCCCACCTCACAGTAAGCACTCCAGCACCACTGCCTACAGTGACTCTAGCAGGGAGAGTCTGGGACTTGACTAGGTATGAGTTCCCTTCCCACCTCACAGTCAGCACTCCAGCACGACTGCCTACAGAGACCCTTGCAGAGAGAGTCTGGGACTCGACTAGGTATGAGTTCCCTCCCCACCTCACAGTCAGCACTCCAGCACCACTGCCTACAGTGACTCTTGCAGGAAGAATCTGGGACACGACTAGGTATGAGTTCCCTTCCCACCTCACAGTCAGCACTCCAGCACCCTGCCTACAGTGACTCTTGCAGGAGAGTCTGGGACTAGACTAGGTATGAGTTCTCCCACCTCACAGTGAGCACTCCAGCACCACTGCCTACAGTGACTCTTGCAGGAGAGTCTGGGACTCGACTAGGTATGAGTTCCTCCCACCTCACAGTCAGCACTCCAGCACCACTGCCTACAGTTGACTCTTGCAGGAGAGTCTGGGACTTGATTAGGTATGAGTTCCCTCCCCACCTCACAGTCAGCACTCCAGCAATACTGCCTACGGTGACTCTTGCAGGGAGAGTCTGGGACTCGACTAGGCATGAGTTCCCTCCCCACCTCACAGTCAGCACTCCAGCACCACTGCCTAGGTGACTCTTGCAGGAGAGTCTGGGACTCGACTAGGTATGAGTTCCTCCCACCTCACAGTCAGCACTCCAGCACCACTGCCTACAGTGACTCTTGCAGTGAGAGTCTGGGACTCGACTAGGTATGAGTTCCCTCCCCACCTCACAGTCAGCACTCCAGCACCACTGCCTACAGTGACTCTTGCAGTGAGAGTCTGGGACTCGACTAGGTATGAGTTCCCTTCCCACCTCACAGTCAGAACTCCAGCACCACTGCCTGCAGTGACTCTTGCAGTGAGAGTCTGGGACTCGACTAGGTATGAGTTCTCTCCCCACCTCACAGTCAGCACTCCAGCACCACTGCCTACAGTGACTCTTGCAGTGAGAGTCTGGGACTCGACTAGGTATGAGTTCTCTCCCCACCTCACAATCAGCACTGAAGCACCACTGCCTACAGAGACTCATGCAGGGAGAGTCTGGGACTCGACTAGGTATGAGTTCCTTCCCCACCTCACAGTAAGCACTCCAGCAACACTGCCTACAGTGACTCTTGCAGGGAGAGTCTGGGACTTGACTAGGTATGAGTTCTCTCCCCACCTCACAGTCAGCACTCCAGTACCACTGCCTACAGAGACTCTTGCAGAGAGTCTGGGACTCGACTAGGTATGAGTTCCTTCCCACCTCACAGTAACACTCCAGCACCACTGCTCAGTGACTCTGCAGGAGAGTCTGGGACTGACTAGGAATGAGTTCCTTCCCACCTCACAGTCAGCACTCCAGCACCACTGCCTACAGAGACCTTGCAGAGAGATCTGGGACTCGATTAGGTATGAGTTCCCTCCCACCTCACAGTCAGCACTCCAGCACCACTGCCTACAGAGACTTTGCAGGAGAGTCAGGGACTTGACTAGGTATGAGTTCCTCCCCACCTCACAGTCAGCACTCCAGCAATACTGCCTACGGTGACTCTTGCAGGGAGAGTCTGGGACTCGACTAGGTATGAGTTCTCTCCCCACCTCACAATCAGCACTGAAGCACCACTGCCTACACAGACTCATGCAGGGAGAGTCTGGGACTCGACTAGGTATGAGTTCCCTTCCCACCTCACAGTCAGCACTCCAGCACCACTGCCTACAGAGACTCTTACAGGGAGAGTCAGGGACTTGATTAGATATGAGTTCTCTCCCCACCTCACAGTCAGCACTCCAGTACCACTGCCTACAGAGACTCTTGCAGAGAGAGTCTGGGACTCGACTAGGTATGAGTTCCTTCCCCACCTAACAGTCATAACTCGAGCACCACTGCCTACAGTGACTCTTGCAGGGAGAGTCTGGGACTTGACTAGGTATGAGTTCCCTTCCCACCTCACAGTCAGCACTCCAGCACCTCTGCCTACATTGACTCTTGCAGGGAGAGTCTGGGACTAGACTAGGTATGAGTTCCTTCCCCACCTCACAGTAAGCACTCCAGCACCACTGCCTACAGTGACTCTAGCAGGGAGAGTCTGGGACTTGACTAGGTATGAGTTCCTTCCCACCTCCAGTCAGCACTCCAGCACCACTGCCTACAGAGACCCTTGCAGAGAGAGTCTGGGACTCGACTAGGTATGAGTTCCCTCCCCACCTCACAGTCAGCACTCCAGCACCACTGCCTACAGTGACTCTTGCAGGAAGAATCTGGGACACGACTAGGTATGAGTTCCCTTCCCACCTCACAGTCAGCACTCCAGCACCACTGCCTACAGTGACTCTTGCAGGGAGAGTCTAGGACTCGACTAGGTATGAGTTCTCTCCCCACCTCCCAGTCAGCACTCCAGCACCACTGCCTACAGAGACTCTTGCAGGGAGAGTCTGGAACTCGACTAGGTATGAGTTCCTTCCCACCTCACAGTCGGCACTCCAGCACCTCTGCCTACAGTGACTCTTACAGGGAGAGTCAGGGACTTGATTAGATATGAGTTCCCTTCCCACCTCACAGTCAGCACTCCAGCAATACTGCCTACGGTGACTCTTGCAGGGAGAGTCTGGGACTCGACTAGGCATGAGTTCCCTCCCCACCTCACAGTCAGCACTCCAGCACCACTGCCTATGGTGACTCTTGCAGGGAGAGTCTGGGACTCGACTAGGTATGAGTTCCCTTCCCACCTCACAGTCAGCACTCCAGCACCACTCCCTACAGTGACTCTTGCAGTGAGAGTCTGGGACTCGACTAGGTATGAGTTCCTCCCACCTCACAGTCAGCACTCCAGCACCACTGCCTACAGTGACTCTTGCAGTGAGAGTCTGGGACTCGACTAGGTATGAGTTCCCTCCCCACCTCACAGTCAGAACTCCAGCACCATTGCCTACAGTGACTCTTGCAGTGAGAGTCTGGGACTCGACTAGGTATGAGTTCTCTCCCCACCTCACAGTCAGCACTCCAGCACCACTGCCTACAGTGACTCTTGCAGGGAGAGTCTGGGACTCGACTAGGTATGAGTTCTCTCCCCACCTCACAATCAGCACTGAAGCACCACTGCCTACAGAGACTCTTGCAGGGAGAGTCTGGGACTCGACTAGGTATGAGTTCTCTCCCCACCTCACAGTCAGCACTCCAGCACCACTGCCTACATTGACTCTTACAGGGAGAGTCTGGGACTAGACTAGGTATGAGTTCTCTCCCCACCTCACAATCAGCACTGAAGCACCACTGCCTACACAGACTCTTGCAGGGAGAGTCTGGGACTCGACTAGATATGAGTTCTCTCCCCACCTCACAGTCAGCACTCCAGTACCACTGCCTACAGAGACTCTTGCAGAGAGAGTCTGGGACTCGACTAGGTATGAGTTCCTTCCCCACCTAACTGTCATCACTCGAGCACCACTGCCTACAGAGACTCTTGCAGGGAAAGTCTGGGACTAGACTAGGTATGAGTTCCTTTCCCACCTCACAGTAAGCACTCCGGCACCGCTGCCTACAGTGACTCTTGCAGTGAGAGTCTGGGACTCGACTAGGTATGAGTTCCCTTCCCACCTCACAATCAGCACTGAAGCACCACTGCCTACACAGACTCATGCAGGGAGAGTCTGGGACTCGACTAGGTATGAGTTCCTTCCCCACCTCACAGTAAGCACTCCAGCACCGCTGCCTACAGTGACTCTTGCAGGGAGAGTCTGGGACTCGACTAGGTATGAGTTCTCTCCCCACCTCACAGTCAGCACTCCAGTACCACTGCCTACAGAGACTCTTGCAGAGAGAGTCTGGGACTCGACTAGGTATGAGTTCCTTCCCCACCTAACAGTCATCACTCGAGCACCACTGCCTACAGAGACTCTTGCAGGGAGAGTCTGGGACTTGACTAGGTATGAGTTCCCTCCCCACCTCACAGTCAGCACTCCAGCACCTCTGCCTACATTGACTCTTGCAGGGAGAGTCTGGGACTAGACTAGGTATGAGTTCCTTTCCCACCTCACAGTAAGCACTCCAGCACCACTGCCTACAGTGACTCTTGCAGGGAGAGTCTGGGACTCGACTAGGTATGAGTTCCCTTCCCACCTCACAGTCAGCACTCCAGCACCACTGCCTACAGAGACCCTTGCAGAGAGTCTGGGACTCGACTAGGTATGAGTTCCCTCCCCACCTCACAGTCAGCACTCCAGCACCACTGCCTACAGTGACTCTTCCAGGAAGAATCTGGGACACGACTAGGTATGAGTTCCCTTCCCACCTCACAGTCAGCACTCCAGCACCACTGCCTACAGTGACTCTTGCAGGGAGAGTCAGGGACTTGATTAGATATGAGTTCCCTCCCCACCTCACAGTCAGCACTCCAGCACCACTGCCTACAGTGACTCTTGCAGGGAGAGTCTGGGACTCGACTAGGTATGAGTTCCCTTCCCACCTCACAGTCAGCACTCCAGCACCACTGCCTACAGTGACTCTTGCAGGGAGAGTCTGGGACTCGACTAGGTATGAGTTCCTTCCCCACCTCACAGTCAGCACTCCAGCACCACTGCCTAAAGTGACTCTTGCAGGGAGAGTCTGGTACTTGATTAGATATGAGTTCCCTCCCCATCTCACAGTCAGCACTCCAGCACCACTGCCTACAGTGACTATTGCAGGGAGAGTCTGGGACTCAACTAGGTATGAGTTCTCTCCCCATCTCACAGTCAGCACTCCAGCACCACTGCCTACAGAGACTGTTGCAGGGAGAGTCTGGGACTCGACTAGGTATGGGTTCCCTCCCCAACTCACAGTCAGCACTCCAGCACCTCTCCCTACAGTGACTCTTGCAGGGAGAGTCTGGGACTCAACTAGGTATGAGTTCCCTCCCCACCTCACAGTCAGCACTCCAGCACCACTGCCTACAGTGACTCTTGCAGGGAGAGTCTGGGACTTGATTAGATATGAGTTCCCTCCCCACCTCACAGTCAGCACTCCAACACCACTGCCTACAGTGACTCTTGCAGGGAGAGTGTGGGACTTGATTAGAAATGAGTTTCCTCCCCACCTCACAGTCAGCACCCCAGCACCACTGCCTACAGTGACTCTTGCAGGTAGTCTGGGACTCGACTAGATATGAGTTCTCTCCCCATCTCACAGTCAGCACTCCGGCACCACTGCCTACAGAGACTCTTGCAGGTAGAGTCTGGGACTCGACTAGGTATGAGTTCTCTCCCCACCTCACAGTCAGCACTCCAGCACCACTGCCTACAGTGACTCTTGCAGGGAGAGTCTGGGACTCGACTAGGTATGAGTTCTCTCCCCACCTCACAGTCACCACTCCAGCACCACTGCCTACAGAGACTCTTGCAGGGAGAGTCTGGGACTCGACTAGGTATGAGTTCCCTCCCCACCTCACAGTCAGCACTCCAGCACCACTGCCTACAGTGACTCCTGCAGGGAGAGTCTGGGACTCAACTAGGTATGAGTTCTCTCCCCATCTCACAGTCAGCACTCCAGCACCACTGCCTACAGAGACTCTTGCAGGGAGAGTCTGGGACTTGACTAGGTATGAGTTCCCTCCCCACCTCACAGTCAGCACTCCAGCACCACTGCCTACAGTGACTCTTGCAGGGAGATTCTGGGACTCGACTAGTATGAGTTCCCTCCCAATCTCACAGTCAGCACTCCAGCACCACTGCCTACAGAGACTCTTGCAGGGAGAGTCTGGGACTCGACTAGGTATGAATTCCCTCCCCACCTCACAGTCAGCACTCCAGCACCACTGCCTACAGTGACTCTTGCAGGGAGAGTCTGGGACTTGATTAGATATGAGTTCCCTCCCCACCTCACAGTCAGCACTCCAGCACCACTGCCTACAGTGACTCTTGCAGGGAGAGTCTGGGACTTGATTAGATATGAGTTCCCTCCCCACCTCACAGTCAGCACTCCAGCACCACTGTCTACAGTGACTCTTGCAAGGAGAGTCTGGGACTCGACTAGGTATGAGTTCCCTTCCCACCTCACAGTCAGCACTTCAGTACCACTGCTTACAGAGACTCTTGCAGGGAGAGTCTGGGACTCATAGATGCATAGATACATAGACAGTGTCGGCAGATAAGGGCCTATGGCCCACCCAGTCTGTCCATTTGAGCTTGTAAGTTCAGTTTGTTTTCCTAGAAGTCTGTTGCCCCTTACCCCTGACCTCCAGAATTCCTTCATGTCTATCCCATGCATTCTTAAATCCCGTGATTGTTTCAGCCCCCACCACTTCCTCTGGCAGGGTGTTCCACTTGTCCACCACCCGTTCTGTGAAGAAATTCTTTCTCATGTTTCCTCTGAATCGTCCTCCCTCCAACTTCATCCCATGCCCTCTAGTCCTGGAACATCTTTTTCGCTTAAAAATAGTGTTTTCCTGCACCCTGTTCCTCCCTGTAAGATACTTGTATGTCTCTATCATATCCTCTCTCTCCCTCCTCTCCTCCAGGGAGTACATGTTCAGTTCCTTTAACCTGTCTTCATAGGACTTGTGATGCAATCCATGCACCATCTTTGTTGCCCTCCTCTGAGCCTTCTCTACCCTGTCTATGTCCTTACATAGGTATGGTCTCCAGAACTGTACACTGTACTCCAGGTGGGGCCTCACTAGTGTCTTGTATAGTGGAATTATGATAGGGGATATGGAATCTAATATTCTAACAGATTGCATCCGTCCTACAGGGTAGGCCCTGAACCAGTTAGTAGCAGAGTCGGACAACCCCGCTGAAGCAAGGTTATATTTGGAGACTGTGTCAAAAGCCTTAGCGCGGTTGACAAAAATGGCAGAGGTAATTAGACCACTGTCCATCCATGAAAAGATAGAATCAGTAAGCCTAAGTAGGGAAGTTGTGGTAGAGTGATACTTCTGGAAACCAGATTGGAAAGGTGTGAAGAAGTCAGTGTCTGAGAGAAAGGATGAGAGCTGAGAGAGAACCAAGTGTTCTTGGAGCTTGGCAAGGATGGGGAAAAGGGATATAGGGTGGTAATTTCCTGGTGAGGAAGGATCACCACCCTTGGGTAGGGGTAAGATGATAGCATGTTTCCAGGTCGCTGAGACCATTGCAGAAGAGAAAGAGAGATTCAGAATCATAGACAATGGAAATGAGATGGCAGAAGCAGGTAGGTATAGTAACTTAGGGTCCAGACCATCAGGTGAGCTGCCTTTAGAGGAGCTGAGTGCCAGAAGGGCATCCACTGTATGAGCCGGAGAGACTTTGGAGAAAGAAAAGCACTCAGTTATTAGGTATTCATTGGAAATAGGTGGTGAAATGTAGAGGGGGCCTGGAATCCCACATGGTGGTAGGATGCATCACAGAGTTGAGGTACTTGCCTCTGAGGAGGGGAGAATGCTGTTCACCTGACATTCCCACAACCCTCAGGCTAGCCACCTGAAATTCCCACACTCCTTCCCTCTGAAGAGGAGAGAATGCTGGCCACCTGGTGCTCCCACACCCTTCACCTATGAGTAGGAAAGAATGCTGGCCACCAGATTTTCCCATACCCCTCATCTCTGAAGAGAGAATTCTGACCACCTCCCATTCCTACACCCCTTGTCTCTGAGGAGGGGAGAATGCTGGCCACCTAGCATTCCCACACCCCTCGCCTCTGAGAAGGAAAGGATACTGGCCAGCTTGTGTTTTCACACCCCTTGCCAGCTGATCATGGAGCAGGAGTTGTTTCAACTGGAAGGGCTGCCACACATCTGCAATCTTAAGACTTAGAGAAACTGCTTCACCGTACTCCCTTCCCCAAGATGTCTGAATTTGTTCATACTTAGAAAAAGCTTCAGTGCTCATCCCACCCCTCCAATATTTGAAAGTCTTCAAACTCAGAGAAAGGTTCATTGTTCACCCATACCCCCAATGTTCCAATCTCCACAATCTTCTCATCCACCCTTCAAATGTGCAAGCCTTGGACAAAGTCCCTGGGGCCAAGACAAAGGATATGGGTGGGGACTCTGCTGAGGATAGGTCATACCAAATGCTGTTCATCATTTTGCATGCAGTTAAGTTCTGCCAGTTGTTCTCACCCTGTCCTACACCCACAGAATCTTGTAAAGATAGATATCCCCTTCATGGCATCAAGGCCTCTCTTCATTGACCACTGGGTGGGGCTTGGGCAACAGGTGAACTCAAACCTCCCCACACCCGGATCTTGTTTGCAGACTTGAACTTCACCCGCCCAAGGAGGAGAGCAACAAGATAAGACGTGAACCAGCTGAGGCTGCAAAATAGAACTACTAATCTCAGCATTGGTGGATCAGTTCCACAACAGCTCAGTGTGACATCCCTGCCACCTGGACAAATTAGAGAAGGAGAAGACCACACAGCCATTCAAGCCCCACTCCAATCAGGCTGTGAACAAAGGATTGGATTTACTGCTTAGGGAGAACAGCATTGTGGGTCACACTGAGTATCTGATATTTGAGAAGGGGTAGTATGAAAGTTGATATGCTTTGATGTGAGTCCAGACTAGGTTTAGTCACCAGCATGCAGTAGAAAGGGCAGATACGACAGACTCCAAGTCCTTCCATTACCACAATACTATCTTGCTGTGTTATTAGGGCACTTCTAAGGTATTGAAGCTGTAGTGGCATTCTCACTATGGGAAGGGACAATGGAAACAACAGTTGATGAAAATGCATGTCAATATGAAAAGTCTGCCCCGGGGGGCCTAAATTCCTATATTAGTACCATAGGTCTCATGAACCAGATCTGCTGTCAACACCTTTGAACAAGATATTGAGTTTAGGAGATTTCTACAAATAGAAAATAAAAAAATAAGTAATAAGAATTCAGCATCTATGGAGGTCAGCACTTACAGAAAGAATTTTTTTTTAAACTAATAAAGCCATTGTTTTCCACCTTTAAGGGCTCTATTCCCAGAGAAAGGACAATGTAAGGGAAGCTGCTCACAGTGCAATGCAGGGGTTGCAGAAGGCCTGGGGTTTCTTAGAAGGACAATCAAAATTTGTTGATTTCAATCTGATTGGACTTTCTATGAATGTAAGAATTTCTGAGTCCTATTTAGATTCCAAAAGTTCCTTGGAATCATGATTAGAATTTCTAAATCCTAAATCCTAATTTCCTATGGAAAAAACATGTTTTAGCCTTTAATTTCAGAATTAAGATTTAGAGACTGAAATTCCAGAAACCCAAATTCAGAAACTTGGGTCAGAATCTGATGAACCCATGAGTCAGAATATGATCATCCTTAGTTTCCTATCCTTGGACAGGCCGGAGTAGAATACATCACGAAGGAGAGGTGCTCAGTTCCTATCGAAGGACAACAGCCTCCAGGTGCAAAAGCAACCCCTTTTGGCTAATCTCTGAGTGCCAGTGGCTTTAGTTGCAAAGATAGGTGCTCACCTGTCCTCCTGTAGTATCTGCCTTGCTTTGTGAGTAAGGCAAAAGGATGTGACCACAAGACCAAGCAATGAGCAGCTTAGTTTTAACAAACCTTGCAATGTAACAGGACAGTGACATTACTTAGAAGAACTCCAGCCTGTCCCTAACCCAGTCCCTTCTTTCCCACAAACCATCTTCATGTACCTACCAGTTTCACCAACTGCCGTTTCAGGCTTTTCCACAAACAGCCCTGTCAGCTCATGTGTCACATCTTGATCAGCTGGAGTATCTGCAACAGTAAATTACAGAGATCAGTCAACAATCACAGAGACCAGGCAAACTGCACAGAAACCGTACAAGGAAAATCCTGTGACACTACAGAAGTCATCCAATGATGACACATCGTACAACAATGATGGAAAGCATGCAACAATTATGAAAATCATTTGCTAACAACAGAAATTATACATTATTAAAATTCTTTCTGCAGCTATTATATTTTTATTTAAAGGTAACAAGAAACAATTTCCAATATACTATGAAGATCTACCTTGGAAATAACTTCTTTGGGTATGTTTTGTTAATGACATCATATCGATCACTGTTTTATTGCTACTAGATCTGAATTCCAGTCTCCCTCTTTGTTTATTGCTATCCATTGGTATCACAGACAACATTCTATGACGTCACTATCACTGCTCAGTGCTCTCCATTCAGCTATGTAGAGTGGTGTGACTGACATCACTGAATGTTCAGGAACATATATTTGTCATGCAGGGAAACTGTGACACTGCGCTTGATCCTGGCGGGCTTCACTATAGTAATAGTCAAGAGTTTACAGTGAAAGTTCTGCCTGCTGGCACAGCGATGGAGCAACTGCTCGCAATGCCAATGACCTGGGTTTGGAAACAGGCTTGAGTTATTGGAGGGCTGGCCAGGGGGAGGAGGATAGAGTGCCCCAAGGACTGCTGTCCTCTGAAGAGTGGGACAGTGACTGGCACTCGAATGGCCCCTTGTGGAGGCAAGTAGTCAGGCAGCCAGAGCTTTGTGATTTAGGGAGGCAGGGCAGATGTAAGCATGCATGCCATTACGTCATTGCATGCCATGCCTCCCAGGAGAAGAAAACCAGGAAAATACAGTGACCATGCAAGATGCCGTCCACCACTCCATTGCAGGTCCCGCATCACCACCTGGACTACCTCTCCCTGACTGAGACTCTAACTTCACTCGGAGGTTTATGTGGGCTGGCCTTCGAGCAGCCCTTCCCATGGGGGGGGGTCATCCACAGGGAAACATGGGGGAAGGTAAGTTCCAGGGGCAGATGATGGGGCTGGGTGGTAGTGGCAGTGTTGACGGGAGCCAAATGAAAAAAAAAAGAGTTTACAGTGGGAGAGAGACAGAGAGAGGGAGAGAGAGAGAGAGAGAGAGAGAGAGAGAGAGGGAGAGGGAGGGAGAGAGAGGGAGAGAGAGAGACTTAAGTTACACTTAGTGGAAGTAAAAATAATGATAACAATTATTTATTCAACAGGCAGTCAAGAAGAGTTTTTAAAAGAAGGATTGGTCAAAGGGTGGCTGGAATCTGGAAATCATTACCAGAAGCTAGAGTGTTTTCTAACACTGTGAATGAATTCAGAAATGGACTGGATAAGCATATGGGTACAGGTAGAGTACTGTTTCCACTGATATGTGGCAAGTCACCAAAAGGTTTTTGCCTAATAATTTGATACCAGACTATGAGAACATTTGAGATATTTAAAATAATTTCCTATTGTTTGTGTAACTCATTTGTTTGCTGCTACTGCCCTTTGCACTAAAAAAACTTTGAAAATAAGGTTAAAAAAATGCTTTAGTTAGGGCCTTCATTTTGAGGCAACAGACATGAAGAAAGATGCTGTGGGGCAGCCCTTAGGCACATTGGTATAGCTAACACTCAGGGTGCTGGAACCCTGGGTTTGGTAATCAGCCTGGGTTGTCGGAGGCTGGTAGGAGGGAGAGCTAAGCATCACAGAGAATGTTCTCCTTCCACGTGGAGGGAAGGATATACTCCCTGCTACCACACTGCCACCATGGTGACCCCAGGTGGTACGGCAGCTGAGGTGTGATAGGAGAAGGAAAGAGAGATGGAGGGAGGGATTCATCCTGGCTCCTGCCTTCAGCTTACATACATTTGTGTACAAGTGTGCACAGGGGTTCTTGCCAGCAGCATTTCTACAGGTCAGATGGAAACAAGGAAAATAAAAAAACAAGGTACAACAGCATGACACAGGCACTTACAGGCCCACCTCTCCTGATTGCCCTCTGGCCCTCAGTCACGATGGGCCCAACAGAGACCATAACAGCCCCTGTTCTCTGGAGGGACCACATGAGAGAATTGCCCTCCTTGGAGCAAATGGCCCTAATAGACCTCTGGGACTAGGTAAGAGATAAGGCTGGTAGGTGGATGGGGCTGGGAGGTGGCCTGACTAAAGTGGGTAGCCTCGGTGACTGGGAGAAAAAGATTGTCTGTCTGTCTGTCCATCTATCTTAAAAGAAAAGCATTGTGGGAAATGTACTGCTGCTCTGCTCCCATTCCAATGACAGGCATCTCATTGATATGTGGACAGTGGATATAATTCCCATTTGAGCCCAGGTTCTGGATAACAGAGACAATATCTCAAGATTTCTGCTGTTTCCTTACCATCTTCCGGCAACTCTGGGCGCGGACCTGTGTAAGAAATAAGACACACATATCAGTGAGCCAGTCATAAATCATTACATAGTCATCACCATGACTCATATTTCCAGCTGTGTGCAGCATCGCCTAACCTGCCATCTAGTGGCATTTCCAAGTAATGAACATACAGATTTGCCAGCATAAATCATGGCATCAACAGCATCTGTGATGAAGTTGTCATTGTATATACAGTGAGGTCTAGTTAAAGGCATAGCCTTGTATACAGCACATTTATTCCTTTAACTGACTAAATCCTTTATCAGTTACTTCTTGAAGAGGGCTTTTTACTGGGTCTAGTGGCAAATGTGTTTGCTTACTGACCTGGGTTCACATCCACAGCCTGGTGCCCCAGTTCGATCAGCAGACATTTATTTAGTACTGTCCCCAAAGGACAAATGATGCCTTTGGAGTGGTTTACAGCAACCACCGCTGACTGATTCAGAGGGGAGATTAACTAATACTTAACGTTACCTTCCTTTCTAAGCATATCAGCCTTGACAGTTGGTGGGGTATGGGCTAGGGGCTGCAAAGGTGTTCCACGCCTAGCTCATTAATCTGGTGTATTCAGTGGGTCTGATTCTGGCAGGTCTCATTCCACCAACCAGCAGCCAGGTCCATTTCTTCACATGGATTCTCCGCTACTTGGAGGGAGCCCCTGTGAGTATGTGTTTGTGTGAGTGCATGAATGGGGGAGCTGCTGGAGATCTGTTTTGTCTGACCCATGATCTAAGCCATGTACACCTTCGAAGTAATAATTGTTCTCTATGTTCTGCATTACAGGTTCTAAGTAAAAATGAATGTTTATGTAAGTTTTTCTTTTAGCAACCTTTTCCACAATCTATGTCAAATTGAGCTTCTTTTTTTTTTGCACAGCTGAGGAAAAAAAGGACAATGCTGCCATGTGTACAGGAAATTATGAAAATAGTACTTTTACAGCTGCAGGGATTCTTCCCCCAAACCAGGGAGTTGTGTATAAGAAATATGTTCCTGGGACATGTAAGGCCTTGTGAAAACCAGGCCCTGGGTTTGTAGTGTGGCACTAGGTGCTGCAGAGTGCATTCGGGCAGCTTGGCATGCACTGCTTCTCCACAAAGCTCCCCTTAAAGGGGATTATAACACTTTTTAAAATTAGTTTGAAAAGTGAACAGTCATTTGTTCACGCTGTTATGAATATGGTTCTTTTGTTTGTCTTTTCAGAATGTAGGTGCATTGTTACCACAGAGTTCTAAAGACCTCTGTATTACTGCTTGTATTGCTAAGATATATAAGCAATAAGCCATGCTAGGGTGGGGATTGTAGGGAATTAATGCATGCCACAGATGTGTTATGAGGCAAGAGGTATGGCCACATGCCTTCAATCATTTTGGTGTGCATCAATTTCCCACAGTGGCAACTGCCAACCCTTAAAGTGCTTAATGTGCTTATAACATGGTCTTTTATGAAACTCTAAGAACAAGCACAACTTATTTTAAAATGAGTTTAAAAAGCAAATTTAAAATGTGCTTACATTGCAGTGATATGATTGTTTTGCTTACAATAGCTTTTTATAATTCAAGAGAATTGTTACCACAGAGTTCTACAGAACAGGTTTTAAGAAGCATTATTTTGTGTCAAGTGGAAATAAGTTTTTATAAGTTAACTGCTTGAAAAGTAAGGATTCATTCACCCAATGCATTCCACAGGTGTAATATAGAGAATAATGCATGAGTGGTTGGATGAGTGTAACCAGAATTTTATACACACCTGAGGTGTGGTATTCTACATAAACCCCCAAAATCAAAGCTCAAGGGGTTTATAAAAGCATCCCCCACTAATGGAGTATATGAAATTCTAGTTAAATACCCATGACATGTCTTGATTTTTATATTTACTAGTCAGCATTTTCAATAATTGTGGAGTTTGGGTAATTTGCTTAAATGGATAAAAAGAAGAAAACAAGAGAAATCTTGACTGATGAAAGCAAGGTACACTTTTTGTTTGTTATTGTGAAAGCTGTGTTTTAAGGAGGATTTTGATTTGGGTAACATGGCAACCGTTGTGGGACTGCTGCATGCACTGTGTGTTTCCTGCTCATTGTGTGTGTGTGTGTGTGTGTGTGTGTGTTCTGAATAGACTGGGCATGAGAAACACAGCTGACAGTGTTTTGCAAAGCTAATTGAGTGAGCCAGAGGCTCACTGAGAAAGACAAATTGCTGCAGGTAGCACTGAGAAACTGAAAGAGATTATAAAAGAGTTTCATTTAGAATTCAGGTTATTCTGAAGCTGAGATCAGCACAGTAATGGGCTAGGAAAGTCAGAA
This sequence comes from Neoceratodus forsteri, assembly GCA_016271365.2. Taxonomy (NCBI): domain Eukaryota; kingdom Metazoa; phylum Chordata; order Ceratodontiformes; family Ceratodontidae; genus Neoceratodus; species Neoceratodus forsteri. Next base: position 834,558,400 of record CM028133.1, read on the forward strand.
ACACAATGGGACGCAGGTGAGAGTCATTTGTAAAGCTAATTGAGTAAGTTGAAGCTTCAGTGGGAAAGATTGAGTAAGTTGCAGCTTCAGTGGGAAAGAAATAAGAAAAAACTTAAGGTGGTAGTATTGCACAGTGGTTTAAGGCTCTGAGCTATTAAAACTGAGCTGCAAACTTAGAGACCTGCATTTGAATCTCACAGTACCCACTTGCATACTATGTGATCCTGAGCAAGTCACTTAACTTTCTTGTGCTCCCAGGTTGCACCTGTAAACAATTACTTTGTCTTTCTTCTAGTAAAAGTGTTTTCTGAAGCAGTTTCCTTTAGAGTGCAAGCTGCAGTGCAGTTATTCTCACTCTGGTGACATCAGCAGAGTATGGATAAATGTCGTCTTCAGGATTTATTCTCACTGCAGTGGAAATAACACAGGATATCCTACTGAGAAAGCTCTCATCCCATGGTATAAATATATATACAGTACATATATTTCACAGAGAATATATGATGGGTATGTGTGGTATACCGGGGGGGGGGTAATTAGATAATATGGTCATGAGTGTGAAGGGCGAGTGGCTCTGTCATCTAATTAGTCCCCCTTGGTGGGTATACGGTCTTGTATGCCATATGTACCCATCATCTTTTATATAATACATGGTATATTTTTTTGCTTTTACCTGTTTTGTGGGTCTGGGTCAGTTTCCTGGTGAGCCATAATCGGAGTAATTTCGATGTTTGCCTTTTTGCTATGTGGCCCTGTGTGTTTCCATAGTGTAGTAGCATTTTGTAAAGGCCTCTCCTTTGGCCCATTCTTGTTTCCATAGAGTAGAGTTCTCCTATAAAAGGGGCAAGTTTGGGCCAGTCATCCATTTCATCATTGGTTGGGTTATGAATTGCAGCAGTGTGGTGTGTTGGTGGTGGTGTGGAGAGGCGTCGGAGGTCAAGAGGATAGTTTGTGGTTGGAGAGCGGGGTAGTGTTGTGTGTCATCAGGCCGGTGGAGACAGTGGAGTAAGTGGTTTGGTGGCAGCACTGTGTGAGAAGAAAAAATTACTCACCTTAGTAATGTTGTTTCTTCTAATGGAGTCTTGCTATATTATGACATAAGCAGTGAGTCCCAACCTTCAAACTGCTCCAGAGGTGAAAGAGTTAACTTTCCATGCCAGGCATGGAACTTTGAGCATGAGCTCGGTTGAAAACTCTGTCTGTTGTTCTTCAAACTCAAACTGTCAGATCTTTACGAGCAAAACTCACTAAGGTTCTGTGTGGAAGCTGTAAACCTACACTAGCCAACTGGCTTCTAAATATTAAGAACACATTTTTGGTCCCAAACAAAGACTCAAGTCAGGGGATCCAAAAATGAAAAACACAACACCCAATCACCCCAAAAAGGAGGGGTGAAAAAACAAGGTGGGCATCTACTAAGTGCCAACACTGCACTGCCCACCCACATCCCAAAAGCAGAGGTTCTGAGAGGGGCAGGCAGGGGGGAGTCATAATATAGCAAGACTCCATTAGAAGAAACAACATTACTAAGGTGAGTAATTTTTTCTTCAAACAACATGAAGTCTTGCTATATTATAACATATGCAGACTACACAGCAGTACCTCCATGGAGGAGGGACAGAACCTACTTAGGAAATAGGCTCTGAAGCACAGCTGTGCCAAACCGAGCATCACTCCTAGCCTGGATGTCCAGGGAGCAATGCTTGGTCAAAGAGTGAACTTTTTTCCAGCTAGCTGCTTGACATATCTCTAGGATAGGGATGTCCCTGGCAGCAGCCAGAGACGCAGCTGTACCTCTGGTAGAGTGAGCCCTCAGGCCTGAGGGAGGAACCTTACCCAGTTTTTCATAGCAAAATTGGATACAAGAGGCAATCCACCTGGCAATGGATCTTTTAGTGGCAGGTTTCTTACCAACCTCACCATAAGTGAGGAGCAGTTGGAGGAGTCAAACCTGTGACCCTTGGTACTGTCTCTATGTAGTAACTAAGGGCTCTTTGGCATCTAAACTGTGCAGTCTCCTCTCCGCCAGAGGAGGAATGGTCAGTAAAGTACACAGGGAGAGACATAAATTGATTAGTGGAAGTCTGAAACCACCTTAGGCAAGAACTTTCTGTTAGTCCTGAAGACCACCTTATCTCTATGAAAGGAGATAAAATCAGGCTCCACTGACAATGCTTGTAATTCACTTATGCACCTGGCAGAAGTGATGGCTACCTTAAAAAAACACAGTTTTCCAAGTCAAGTACTTAAACTCTGCTGAAGACAAGGGCTCAAAAGGGGGTTGCATAAGCTGGGCAATGCAAATATTAAGATCCCAGGCAGGGGCAGGGGCCCTGAATGGGGTTGGTATGAAGCAACCCCTTGAAAAACTTGGAGAATACAGGATGAGCTGAAAGAGAAGAGGGTTTACCTGCTGATAAGAAAGCAGACATGGCTGCCAGGTGCACTTTTAGGGTAGCTGGTCTCAGCCCCAGAGTATTCAAATGCACCATATAATCCAGGACTGTGGGTAAGTCAGCAGATTCTGGGGAGATATGCTTGTCAGAGCACCATATGGAAAATCTCTTCCATTTGGAATTATAAGTAGCCCTAGTGGAAGGCTTCCTAGAAGCCTTCAAGATATCCAATACACCTTGGGAGAGGTGTAGGTCAGCAAACTCTAACTCTTCAAGAGCCAGGCCTTGAGATTGAGAGATTTGAGGTTCGGGTACCAAACTCTCCCCTGAGCACAGGTTAATGGGTTGTGATTCCTGGGAAGACACAGGGGAAGGTGGACTGCTAAGGACATAGGGAGTGGGTACCAGGGCTGTCTGGCCCAATCTGGAGCAATCAGGACAATCTTGCAGGGTTGAGATCTGATTTTGACTAGCACCTTGAACAGAAGAGGGAAGGGGGGAAAAGCATAGAGAAACTTCCCTTCCCAACTGAGAAGGAAGGCATCCAGAGGGACTGAGCCCAACACTGGGGGCCTGCAGCAAAAAAGGGGAAGTTGGTGATTGACTGGGGCTGCAAAAAGATATATCTGCGGGGTGCCCCATCTGGCAAATACTACCTCCAGTACTAGGGGATCCAGTGACCATTCATGATGGCCCTGGGAAATCCTGCTGAGAGCATCTGCCAGGACATTGTCCTTGCCTGGGAGGTGAACTGCAATAAGGAAGGTGTTTAGAGAGTAAGCCAGAGACCACAACTTCATTGCTTCGGTGCACAAGGCCATAGACCGAGTGCCCCCTTGCTTGTTGATGTACCACATTGTGGTGGTATTGTCTGTTCTGACCTGAATAACTTTGTTCTGAACAGATTTGGAAAAAACTTGAAGTGCTAGAAAAACTGCTCTGAGTTCCAACAGATTGATGTGGAGCAGAGATTCCTGAGGGGACCACAATCCCTTGGTAGTGAGGTCGCCCATGTGAGCTCCCCACCCCAAGAGGGATGCATCTGTAGTAAGGATTAAGGACTGAGACTGAGGGGTGAAGGGGACCCCCTGTCTCAGATTCTCTGGTCCTGCCACCACTGAAGGGCTTGGATCACGGTTCGAGTCACTGGGATCAATTTGGATAGAGGGTCTCTCCTTTGAGACCAAAAGGCTCTCAAATGGAACTGCACATCCCTCATCTGAAATCTTGCTCCCTGCACTACTGCTGTAGAAGCAGCCATGTGCCCCAGGAGCTGTAGAAAGTGCCTTGCTGGTCGAGAGACCTGCAGGGTGAAAGAGAAGGCCAGAGAGACCAGAGTTCTTGCTCTTTCCAGAGGAAGGAAGGCTCTGGCCTCTTTTGTGTTCACTTCTGCACCTATGAAGGTGAGAACCTGGACAGACTCTAGAACTGACTTTGGAAGATTGAGAAGGAAACCTAGAGATGTGAGCAGTTGCTGAGTTACCTGAAGATGTAATTTGACTTGGTCTGGAGACTGGCCTACTATGAGCCAGTCGTCCAGGTAAGGAAAGATGGCAATCTTTTGCCTTCTTAGTGGGCAACTGCTACTGCCAGGCATTTTGTGAATACCCTCAGGGCAGAGGTGGGAGGCTTAAGGGCATTGCTTTTAACTGGTAATGGCCTGAGGGCAGTTTGAATTGAGGTACCTGATGGGAGCTCTGATAAGAACATGGAAGTAGGCATCCTTGAGGTCCAGGGACGCTAGCCAGTCCCCTGGCCTTAGAGAGGGTAAAATAATTCCAGAGTCACCATTTTGAATTTTGGTTTTAAAAGGTGCTTGTTTAGGTATCTGAGATCCAGGATGGGCTGCCATTCTCCTGTCTTTTGGGGTAAGGAAGTACCTGGAGTACAACCCTTGCCCTGGTGTAGGGTGGAACCTTTCCACAGCTCTGAGAGCCAGGAGGGTAGAAACTTCATCTCTAGGGCAAGTGCCTCTGATGGATTTGCAGGTAGAAAGGACCTGGTTCTCATCTTTGGAAATTTTTTGAAGCTGAGAACCAGTCCCTGGCTTACTACTTCCAGGACCCATTTGTCTGATGTTAAAGACATCCAGTCCTGGACAAAGTAAGCCAGTCTGCCCCCTACATGTAGTGAAGAATCGGCCCTGGCCACCCCATCAGGGTGCCTGCTTGGCAGGGGCTTTTGGCTGAGGGGTAGAAGCAGGTCTGCTTGTACCCTGTCTGCCTCTCCCTCTAAAGAACCCCCTCTGGGCGTAAGCTGAAGAGGGAGGCCTGGCTTGTAAAAGGCCTATGAAAAGGCTCGCCCTGCCCTGGAAGGCTGCCTTTGAGGAGTGGCCTGCCTTTCCTTGGCCTGTGCACTCCTATAGGTGGTCCTATACTCACCCATTTTCTTCATGTAATTCTCTGTCTGCTCCGCATCCTGTGACAGGCTAGTACATCTGAGCCAAGCCATTCTGCGAAGTGCCATGGATGTAGCCATGACTCTTGATGACACATCATTAGAGTCCACTGCAGCATGGAATTGCACCTTAGATGCCTCAATACCATCAGCAGCCACCTGCTCCAGCTCCTTGGCAAGCTGGCCAGGGACCTGTTTTGCTAGAGCCATAACAGTATCCCATCTGTATTTCTGGTATCTAGCAACATAAGCCATATAATTTGCCTGCCTGAGTCACAAGGATGATGCCATGTACTGTTTCTTTGCCATGGCATCAATCCTCTTGGAGTCCTTGTCAGGGGGGTGTGAAGCCAAGGGAATATTTGCCTTGTCACAGGCTGCAGCCTGCACTACCCCAACATGGCTGCATTGTTGTGTAAGGAACTCCGTATTACAACCTGACAATGTGTACCTCTTGTTCATTCTTTTATCCACAGGAGGTATAGTGTGAGGAGTTTTTAAAATTTTTACTGTCTGTTTCCCAAAAGATTTGTGCAAAGGAATAGACAGTCTTCTAGACTCTGGGATATCCATCATTTCTACATAGTCAGGCTCCTCTTGATCATCCACAGCTTCCTCCATAGGGAGCTGGAGGGTTTCAGCCACTTTTTTATAAAACATAAAATGAGAGGGGGACTCAGAAAGCCTAGGGGGAGACACTCCTGAAGGTCTGTCTGGGGAGATGTCCGGTTCAATGGGCACATCCAGACTTTCAAATCCACATTCATTCTCATACTCCTCTTCAACCCTCCTCCGGTTCATAAAATTCCTCTAAATCATATTCTTGAACCGATGGAACCGACCGAACCGTACACTTACCTGATAGAACTGGGGAAAGCGACTGGACAATTTTAATCGCTTTGGCTATTTCTTCAGTGGTTGGAGAGGGAAATTTTGGCTCCACACCTGGTGATTTTCTAGTCCTTTTTGCTGGAACCGACTCCTCTGAGTCGGCTCTCCTTTTGCCTGAGGAAGTCTCGCCCTGGTCAGAGGGCACTCCCTCCGGTTCGATTACAGCCGAACTGGGCTGGCCATCCGGGTCAGCGGACTTCTTGGCCTCCCTTTCCCTGAGCCTACCAACTATCTTATCCAGAGTAGTTGCAGGAAAATTTTTGCAGATCTGGCAGTCTGCATTGAGGTGGTCAAACCTCAGACAATAAACACAGGTGGTGTGGGGGTCAGCCTTGGAAAAGGTTTCCCCACAAACACTGCAGTGTTGAAACCCAGTGGGCCCAGTTTTTCTTTTGGGTTTCTCAGACATAGTGCCAGCCTAACCAAAACTTGCCCATTTATGGCAATCCACCAAGCAAGACTCTCTTATCAGTTCCCAACGTGTCACGGGTCGTGGAAACCGTAATGAAATCCGGTTTTTAGAACCGATAAGAACCGGAACCGCACTCTAAAAGACAGATTAATGTATTTATTAATAACCTGATCGGTTCAAACCGAACCGATAGTACCGCTTACAAGTTCCACACAGAAAGTAAATGTAAACCTATCTAGTACTTACAATACCACAGACAGAGCTTGAACCGACCGGTTGTGGTTTAAATTCGGTTAAAAAAACGAAAAATTAATACTTTAACCGACAAAATGAACCGAGCAGAAGGAGAAATCTCCGGAGCGACTGTTCAGTGAGGTGGAGTAAAGAATCTGACAGTTTGAGTTTGAAGAACAACAGACAGAATTTTCAACTGAGCTCATGCTCAAAGTTCCATGCCTGGCATGTAAAGTTAACTCTTTCACCTCCAGAGCAGTTTGAAGGTTGGGACTCACTGCATATGTCATAATATAGCAAGACTTCATGTTGTTTGAAAGCTGGAGCTTCAGAGGAAAGGCAGCTGGTAAGTATATGGGGGGGTTTATGTGTTCCCTGCAGCCAGCATGAAACTGTTTTTTTTGTTGTTGTTGTTTTTTTATGTGGAGAGCTGGGGAGGAGGGGAGAGGCAGAGAGAGGGTTGCCTACAAACAGGTTTTGAGTGGTTGGAGGAGAAGTGTTCCTGGACTGGGGAGAGGAGTTTTTTTCCCCATAGAGCCTTAATTGGGAGGTTACAGCTGTATACCTCCAGAGGTATACTGCATTTATTAGGAGGTATATGGCTGTAATTGGTGAGGTATACAGGGAAATATATTATAATGAGTCCTATGGGGGAAATACTGTATGTATATGTGTGTGTGTGTGGTGTGTATATATATATATATATATATATATATATATTGCAAAAACATTGTTAATGCTTTAGCTAGGGTTAAAGTGGGAAAAGTAAGGAAATGTAGCATTAGGATTTCCAACCCTAACAACCCACCCCCACCCTGCACACACCAACAGGCGACGGAGGTGTGCCATGGGATTGACAGCCCTAACACTCACCCCCATTCCATAAGTAAATAAGTAAATTAAAGCAAAGCAGCACACCACTAATGAGGGGGGTGTTCTTACGGAGGTAGCAAACCTCAAATTAATGTACTAGACAAACAAGTAAGAGCAACTCCAGACTGTTGAATAAATGCTAAAATAGCATTTTATTTTGAGCCAAAGAAGTACGGTCGTACTTCTTTGACTCAAAATAAAATGCTATTTTAGCATTTATTCAACAGTCTGGAGTTGCTCCTACTTGATTGTCTAGTGCCATAAGTAAATAAGCTGATATGGGTACAGTATAGGAGAATGGGGTGAGTGTTAGGGCTGGCGACCCTAAAGTACACTCCCGATGCCTGTTGGTGTGTGCAAGGTTGGGTGTAAGGGTTAGAAACCCTAATGCCACATTTCTCTACTTTTGTTGCTTTAACACTAATTAGAGCATTAATGAAGTGTTTTTCAATTTATTTCCTTACTTTCATAGTTAGTACCCTTATTTGTCTGTGGGAGCGCATGACCGTCCGAACCCTGCGGTCCCATCCCTTCATAGATGCGTATATGTTTGTAGTTGTGGAAGAACAGGGCCCTCCTGGCCCTGCTCTTCCATTTATAGGACAACAGGGACCACATTTTCAGCATAGCCATCTTATTACCCCATCTCAAGTACCTGATACAGAAAATTTTTGAATACCCACCAAAACATAATTCTGCACAACTGGGAACACCATTCCTTGCCACAGATGGGAAAACACATTTTGGCCAGTATTTGAAAAACGAGCTGTGACATGCATGAGGTGGGGAAATAAGGATATGTTAAAAATCTGTGGTGAAAATATTTAACAATTTCCAAAGTTATAAGTGTGCGTAGCAAAATTGCAACAAATGGTCATAGCTTTACCACTTTTACATATTTTGACCCCAGATTTTCAACATAGCCTTTTTATGACCCCACCTCAAAAACAAGGGCAGAAAAAATGTCAAATTACACCTGAAAGTTGAATTCGACAACCAACCACACAATCACCTTTTGGGTGGCAGTTGTATAATGGCAGTCATATTGTTCATGAGTTGGGGTCCCCAAAAGGCTATATTGATGATTTGGTGTCAAAATGTTAAAAAATGGCAGAGTTATGCGTAAAAGATGAAACCCCCCACTGAAATATATTGCACCACACTTACCTTAGTTTCTCATATTGCAGTAGCCGGTTACAGCAGCAAGACATGTCTCCAACTGAAAAGTGAATCTCGAACCTGGGACCTGTTCAGGTGCGTGAGGTTGTGCGGGGGTGTGGGGTGGTGGGTGCTGAGTGGGTGGTGGTGGGGGGCTGATCAGCGAAGGACCTTTTTTTTTTTTTACTGGCTTACAAAAAAAAAATTACAAATGTGATTGGAGCACAGGGTAGGGGGAAGGGACCGCTACACTACAGAAAACTTATGTCATATGGGATCGGTGACCGGGGAGGGGAGAGGGACCACTACACTATGGAAAACTTACATTTCATATGGGATCGGTGACTGGGGAGTGGGGAAGGACCCCTACACTAAGGAAAACTTATATTTCATATGGGCTCGGTGACTGGGGAGGAACCACTACACCATGGTGAATGTCTGGTGTGTGAAAAAAGAGAAAAAGAGAAAAAAAGATGGTGTCTCACAAAAAGTAATTTTTTTCTAATGAAACAGTATTGGCCCCTCATGAAAATTAATCCTTTTTCATGAGACCAAATTCCTTTTTCGTTCCATACCTCTGTCCTGGAGAGTGATATTCTGATTGAAAATAATGAGAACTTAAAAACTGAATAACTTTGCAACAGATTATTTTTTCACCAAACAAATGCAAGGCTGTTCTGTGACCCAAGCTCCTTCTACCATAAACAAGCTCCAACCGCCAGCCCAGTGGCACTGAGGGTTGAAATGCTAAATGTCTTACCTAGCACTGCACTGATTACCTGGGTTCTGGAACAACCTCAGGTCATCAGGGTGGCAGCATGGGGGGGGTGGGAGGAACGGGACTGAGTGAGCCATCAGGCTGCTCTCCTCTCCCAGGGGTGGAGGGGGCGGGTTGTCGCCCCTCCCATAGTTCCATTCCCATTGGGTGGAGGACCACTGGAGTAAGGTAGGTGGGCGGAGGCAGCAGTACGAGTGGGCAGAAGGGGCTGAGCTGGCTTCTGGTGTGCGTGCGTGCCTCCATGTGCATGTACAGCTGTGTGCCAGGGCCCCAGGGGGGAATATGGGGTGAAAACCAGAAAAACCTATAAAAAGCTATATAAAAAAAGACCTAACCAGAGTCGCTATGGCTGTGGCAAGCTTGTTGAAGTGCCGGGGAATGAGCGCCAACAAATCCATTACCAAGATAAGATGGTGGCACTGACAGAACTGCGCATGTGCAGCACTCACACATGCGTAGTTCTGTTGAATGGCAAAATGCCATTCCCAAGATGACGGCACCAGTGGAAATGGGCATACGCAATACGCACACATGCTTAGTTCAGTTCTGAAATGCGGAAATGGTGGATGGTATGAAAAATAGTGCAGTCATACCTGAATTGTGAGCGGATGTTGCGGACTGTTTTATCTGTTTTGGAGGTTCAGAAGGATCATTCCGAACCTCTAAAATGGAAGTGTGCCATGGTCATTCATTTTCTCAGTGAGCGATCACAAAATGGCTGCAGGCTCTGCCCATTCAACTGTAAAAAGTCACAACAAAATTACACACTGTCTGGGCTCAAGGCAATGAGGAAAAACCTGCAAAAAATGATGTATTTTAGGGGGTTTTGCACTATCTGGATCTCCGAATCTGTATATCCAATTAGGACAAAACTTAAGATGTCAAGAGATCTATCCCTCAGGACAGTGTATGCCAACTTTTGCACAAATCCATTGATTGGTTGCAAAGTCATTTAAGTGCAAAATTTCAGGTTTGACATTAACATGCCTACTCAGCCCTAAGTATAGGGGCATGACTGCACCCCTATAGTATAATTAAGCAATAAGGAATGACAGGGTATGGGTCATTGTACAATAACATCACGTCTTGGGTGGTTGAAGCACGAGTCTGCACGCCGAGTGCATTCAATACCTAAGAAGTGGCATTATTACACAACAACCCACACCCTGGATTGCCTTATTTCTACTATACAATGTCTTGTTATATTTAACAGAAAAAAATACAAGAATTACATATTTAATTGTTTTTATTAACTGATTTGTTGGTGTTGAAGACTATTTAGAGAAAAATAAGTTCCTTTTCATGGTTGTGCAGCAGGTGGCACTGTTTACTCTGTGCTGTGTGAATCTCTGTGTTTCTCTGTGCCGTCTGCCCCCCTCATGCTATTTCTGGTTGTTGGTCGTCATTTTGAGGGAGGGAGTATCTGATCGAGAGTGTGTAATATTTTTTATTTAAAATAATTTCAAAAGTATTGAGTGATGGAAGCAAACCAAACATGAGGTCAGTGAGTACCTCACATGAAGAGACACACTGAACTGAATGAGAGTGGAGCATGTTTGGTATTCTGTTTCTGAACAGAACAAAGAAGCTGAGTGGTATAGTGTAGTCAGATGGGTTGAAAGTGAACTTGGGACCTGGGGCAGACTGGAAGAAGAAGGGGCTAACTGTAGCCTTTTTTGTCTTAAATATTTACATCAGAGTGGGCAAACAAGATGAGACACATTACAGGAATTTGAGGATATGATTCACGCTGAGGGGATGTGCTGCGTGGCACTGAAGCGGCCACACATTGTCACAATGACGATGTCAAACAGGGAAAGGAAAAGTTGTTTGGAGCCATGGCTTGTTTGTATTTGTGCAGATTTTGTTTAAACCACATTAATTTCATAATGGCAGAGAGGTGTATAGTAGTTTTACATGTTTCCTCTGCAAATTGAGTGGTGTCACTGAAACGGGCGACCGGCGGTTATGGTGTGCGTGGCTCAGTGAAGCCGCTCGGTTCAGGGGAAAGCAGTGGGTATGAAGTAGCCGTGCCATGATTTGTGAATGTGATGTGTGTGCCACACTTGATGCAGTGATGTTATGCTTGGATACCATCACTGTCTCAGGCACACACTGACAAATCAGAGCCCAGGAAATCTTCTTGCCATTGTATAACAGGGGTTATAGTTCTTTCGAATGAATTGTTCTTTTGTGAGAGTGGCAGAACTGTCTTGAATTGTGAAGCTGCAGTTGGAGTCATGCTGTTGGCTTCCAATGGAGCAGCAAGCCTGGTGATCCCCTGATCTCTATGTAACCCTCCTATAAATGGGGGTTCCCAAAAAGTCTTCCATGAGCTCATCTAATTGCTCACTGCTTGGTTGGCGTTCGACGCTAAAGCCGTTAAAATGTTGTTGCCAGTGAGCGCCTTTAAAGCCTCCACGTACTGTCTCTTTAAGTGCTGCCTGATTGCAGATATAGTTATTCTAAATGGGGGGTCTGAGTGTTTCCCTGCTCAAGCCACGCCCAGGCTGCTGAATAATTGCTCCGTTTCTGCCATCGCTAATTGTGCAGAGGAAGCCCTGCTGAAAGATGTAACTAATTGCTGGTAATCATTTAGAGTAGTGATGAAAATGTAGTTTGTCCTAACCTGCCTTTCTTTGCAGCAGGGACTGTTTCTGTTTAACTTCACCATATTGGTCCTGAACTGCCGGATTGGACCAATCAGTACTTTAGGACTCTAAAGTGGATCCTGTTAAAGTGGGACTGTGTGGTGCCAGACTCTGGGAATTGTAGTTTTGGACTATTGGCTCTTTTTGCACCAACAGAGGGAGCATGTTGTGACTGACAGCAGAACCGACCAATCGAACCTTTTGGATCTAAAGGAAATCCCCTGAGCTGTCTGCTGGCAAGTCAGATCTAAGTTGGAAGCTGAGAGAGCAACAGCTCAGATAGTTCAAACAGCCATTTGCGCAGTAATTCAAGCAGGAGAACTGCGGAAGGCCTGACTTCTGACCTGCCTGCCTGTTTTCTGCCCTGAGAGGGAGAGGAAAAGTACTTTCAGACTAAATCTGAGTTTGTGAGAGTGAAAGAAGCCACCAAGGTGTAACCAGGCTCAACCTGTAAAAGACTGAGGATTTTGCTGAATGCGATCAGCCTGTCAGGAATTCCAGCCACTTCTGAGCGTCCAGGTATGCAGAGACTTACGATTGTGACTGGGGAGCATTTGGCCTGGTACAGTTAGAATTCTGGTATATAAATGTGCTGTGTACTGAAAGAGAATCGCAATTTAGTTTGGCTGCATGTAAGCTGTGTGCTGATGACTTGTACATGTAAATGTGCTGCGTTTCCCACTGCGCGAACTGTGTGCTGCTGGTTTGTACATATAAATGTGCTGTGAACTGGAGGGGGGTCGTGATCTGGTTTTTCCCCCATTTTGAACTGTGTGCTGAGAGCTGGAAGTTGTGCCCAGCTCGAATTGGACTGAATCCGTTGTTATTTAATGCAGCTGGGCCCTACCACAAGGGCTCTGTCACCCTACCCTGCTGCACAGTGAAGACCCATCGATGACAGATCTGCCAGGGGATCAGCCCCCCTGCTCCATCCCTGAACAGGAATGACGCTGCTGCACATTGTGTGGACCCTGCTTCTTCTGGCAACCCAGAACCATCATCTACTGTTTTGACCATCGTCCATCCTGTGTTCAGTCTAGGATTCCATGAGTAACTATCAGGGTAGCTCCCTGCAACCATATTTTAAATCAAAAGTGTGTCCTCTGATTATTTTGCTGTATTGTTTCCATGAACTAAGTCCTCCAGCTCCAGATTACAATTAGGGAGTGTGCATGTTGTTTTTTTCTCACAGGGCCCCGACCAGCTGCAACGCTGGCCTACCCCAGGCAATGGTTCTGGCTAGCCTTTCCTTCCATCCTGGGTACCCAGAGAGTGTGACTGATAGGGACTTTGATTGCACGCACAGCTGTGTGATTCATAGTGTGATTAAGCAAATTAACCTGATTATCCCCCATCCTTGTTATAGCCCCCCAGGGTCAGACTGGAGTACAGAGGGCCCACCTGGAAAGAAGATACAAGGGCCCACCTGGAAAATCAGTAGAGGAGGGCCCAGGTTGACACACTCATATCAATATTCCACTTCAATCTGATAAACTAGCTCTGTGTTTGCATCTTACATTTATCAACAATGTCCCAGATACCCCATTTAATTAGAAAAATGAAGATAAATGCAAAGGTTTTCAGAGTTCAGAAGGTAACCAATTACCCAACTAAGGGGGCCCACCTGGAAATTTCCAGGTATCCAGGTGGGCCAGTCTGACCCTGTAGCCCCCTGAATAAATCAGATCTATTTTTTTTCTGCAATTTACCTTGACTGTGGTGTCAGTTTATGTCTAAGGGATTGTATTGTTGTCTTTTGCCTTGCATCACCTTGTTTTACAGGGGGTCCCCAGAGCCACGCAGAAGAAAGCAGTCTTGGGGGTAAGTGCCAAATATAAGTGTATGTACAAAGCATATCTGGGGTGTTGGGAGGGTAAATATTGTGTATTGTGTGGGTCTCTAGTGTGAAAAGAGGGGGGTCACATTGTCCCAGAGGGCTATGGCTTGGTTAGCCTGACCAAAACCAACCCTGACGTTTGGGTGGAGGCACCTGTCACCGAACCTAGGCCCCTTAACCTGCTACTAGCCAAGCAGGCAGGGGTAGAAGCCCTTGGGATAGCGCCACCTAGGGGTTACATCTATCTATCTGTCTGTTTGTCTGTCTGTCTCTCTGTCTGGCTATCTCTCTAGCTCTGTCTGTCTATCTATCTATCTATCTATCTATCTATCTATCTAGATAGCTATCACTCTATCTTTCTTGTTTTTTATTATTATTTTTATTCTTCCCCCTCCCAGCTCAACCAGCCCTCCCTTGTTCTTCCCTGATCCCTTAAGTTTAATGTAATAAAAAGTGGACTGCAGGTTCCCACCCCAGTACTGCTTAACCACCACTTCCCCTCCAGGTCACCTGCTCCCCCCTTACCAATGTTTTTAACATTATATATAGAAACACAGAACCACAGACCCTGATGACAGAAAAAGACCAGAGGTCAATCCAGTCTGATCATATTCTCTATAATCCCTGGAACCTATCATTCCTCCAGGATACTAACCCTCCCAATCCTATCCCCATTCTCCTCCCTGGTCTTGTCACCCCAGGTGACTACTATTCCCTTCATTCTATCCCATGCCTGCTTGAACCCCTTGATTGTGTTTGCACCCACCACCTCATCTGTATGACTGTTCCAAGCTTCCACCACCCTTTCCATAAAGAAGTATTTCCTCACAACTCTTCTGAACCTCCTTCCTGTTAATTTCCACCTATGACCACATGGCCTCGAGTTGGTATTCAAGGTAATTAATTCCCCACAGCTTTCCTTGTTAACTCCTTTAAGGAACTTGAAGGTCTCTATCATATCTCCCCTCTCCCTTCTGGTTTCCAGTGAATACATATTTAGTGCCTTGAGGTGTGCCTCATAGAATTTGCTCTACTGGTCCTGAATCATTTTTGTTACTCTGTGCTGCACTGTTTCCAACCTATCCCTGTCCTTTCTGAGATAAGGACTCCAGAATTGGACACAGTAGTCCAGGTAAGGCCTCACCAGGGATCTGTAGAGGGGAAGTATTACCTCTTTTCTTCCGCTATCAGTACCTCTCCCAATACATCCCAGCATCCTGTTAGCCTTGCTATAGGCCTTGTTGCACCGGCTCATTTTTATATAATAAGCAGATTGGGGTGCCCACCCCAGTGCCACTTTGTACTAACCCCCCTCCTCTAAAGAATGCCCCCTAAATATAGGTGGTGGCACCGGGGTGCCCACTCCTGGTGCTGCCAGAGTATCCCAACATTAGGGTGCCCAGTCCTTAGTGTCTGCAATATCCTCCTGCTAAACAATAAAACTGTCTCTCAATAATACATATTTGTTTGAGTTTAACCTGAAAAAAAGAGAAACTAATCCATCCACGATCTGAACTCTCCAGATCCCCACCCACCTGACCCGACCCTCCATTCAACACCCACCCCTCACCCCCCCACACACACCCTCACTCATCTGAACATGTCCCATGCAATAGATCCACTCTCCAACCAAATACACATCTTGCTGTTGGAACCGGTGACTGCGATATGAGAAAATAAGGTTAGCCTGGTTTAATGTAGTTCAATGGGGTTTGAACATTTATTAATAGTTTTGTAATTTTTTTGATATTTTTACATGAGATTTTCAACATGGCCTTTTTTGGACCCCACCTCATGAAGAAGGGTGGTGAAATTTCTCAAATCCGGGCCAAAAGGTGATTTTATGGTTGTTCCATGAAATTACCTTTCAGGTGGGATTTGAGCATTTTCACTGCTCTTGCTCATGAGGTGGGGTCATACGAATGCTATATTGAAAATCTGGGGTAAAAATGTTGAAAAACAACAGCGCTGTGAGCATAAGTTAAAAATGTTCAATGCTCACTCATACTTTTTGTCACTTTCAATATTTTGACCCCAGATTTTCATCATAGCCATTTTTCCACACCACCCTATTAACGTGATAGCTGCCATTTTTCAAATCTGGGCACATGTGACATGAAATTATGTTTTGGCGGCGTTTTGGAAAATTTCTCCTACTGGGTTCTTGAGATGGGACCACAGGGAGGCTATGTTGAAAATTTTGTGCAAAAATATGGTAAAATTACCAAATTAAGTGTGAATATTGAAATATTTCAACGTTCACGCATAGCTAATTTCTTATAATTTTACTACAAACTTTCAACATAGGATTTTTTCACACCACCTCATAAATCTGACGTTGTTTTTCAAATCCTGGATGAGAAGTGTTTTCGTGTTTGTGATACGAAATGATGTTTCATCCAATATACTATAAATGCCATGTGTCATGTTTTTAAGAGGAGTCAAAAAATGACTGTTTTAAAAAGTTGGGACAAAATTTAAAAGAAAATAATTATTAAGAAACATTGTATGTAGTACCAGACTTTACTCCACCTGGTAGCACTTTGCCATCCCGTGCCAGTGAGCTGAGTTCAGGGGTAAGCTTAGTCAGTCAGCTAGATGGGGTGAGGGTGAGGATGACTCTGTTATACAACACCCCTGCAGCCTGGGAAGGAAAGGTGCAGGGTTGCCTACTTGGGCCCAGGTACCAAATAATGAAGACAGCTCTTCTCTTGGCATAGGGCCCTGCACCTGTGCAGCCATGGATGGCAGAGGGCCCTGTGCACTGGCTGAGAGATGTACTCTTTGCCCTGTGCATCTGTATGCATGGCCACATGGAAGTGCAGAGCCCAGAGGGCCATGTACATCTGTAGTCCACCAGATAGCCCTATGGATTCTTGACATCTATCACTACATGGAACTGCAGGGCAAGCAGGGCTCTGCACTTCAGTAGGCAGATGGATTGTTCCCTTGGCACAGGTGCCAGAGGGTCCTGTGCATCTGCATCTGTTCACCCAGATCCTGAAGGGACCTGCATGAATGAGAATACAATTCCACTATCTCAAAGAGAAAGGAAATTCTTTGTAAAAAACAAAAACTGCATTATGCACCCTTTAAAGGTTCAACTACTTATATTCTGATACTAACCCCTCCTGTCTAGAGACATACATTTTGCCCCTTTTGAACATGAATTTTCTCCTGTTTTCCCCTGTTTCTTTCCCCAGTCCTGGCTGTGCCCCGAGTGTCCCCCTAGTGTTCCTGGACCTGCCTCTGGCACCTGCATAGTTTTTTCTGGAGATTGGGGCTGGAGGAGCTGAAGCGCAGAGGTCATGCCCATATTTGCAATTTGGTGCGGGGCCAGCACTCTGCACATGCGTGAAAGCACATTTCTCATGCAGCCATTTTGACGGCCTTTGGATCCATCTCTCTGGTGGTCACAAACAGATAGACCAGAGACCTTGGGTATACCAGAGAGATGGCAGGGAGAGAGGGAGAAAAGTTTTTGTGAGTGCCAATTGCACTTGGGGATTCAGAGCTGCCTCACGAATATTAATGAGGATGCTCATCAATATTAATGAGCAGTGCTTGTCCAGCGCCTGGGAGTCACAGATATCGGTGCTAGCAACAGTCAAACAAATAAATAAAATAGATAAATATTGTAATGGTGTACCAGGTTAAAAGGGGCACTGATTCTGAGGGGAAATGTTTAAATATATATGTCTCTGTGGGCTACATTAAGATAGTAAAGTTGGGACACTGTAAAAAAACATAATGGGGCTGTATATGTGCTGCCTATGAGCCATGCGCAATGGCAGCAGTGACAGACAGGGGAACGGGTCAAAATGTTAGCTGGTAACAATGTGAAACAGGGCACGGGATGGCTACCAAATGGTGGGGCTGATACTAAAAATAAATGTTTGTTCTGGCTGTACAAGGACAATGAAGTGGGGTTCCAGAGAGAGACTGACTGTAAACTGTTTATGTCAGCAGCCATGATTGCAGTCATCTGACACCAGCCAACCAACTAAGGGGCAAGGATTCTGGGGCTTCAGTGAATACTCTTGGGGAAAATTACTGGAGGAAATTCTGGTGCCCTTTTGAACAGCCAATGAGGCATCGAGGGAGCCTCAGACATATTAATTTTCTGAAAGGACAGTGGCTCCAGCCAATGGGGAGCTGCCAGAAAGCTCACAAAAGACTGGGACTTTCAGATTCTGAGGGAGTTTGGAGAGGAGTTCAGTGGAAGCCCCTCCACAGGAAAGGGGCTCCAGCCCCTGTGGAAAAATGGGGCTGCAAGGCTGGGAGACAGTCTTGCCTGGGGGCTGCCAGCTATCTGTCCCCCAGGGCTGGTAATGCCTTCCTCCCATTGAGAGTGGAAAGAGAAGAAAGTTAAGTGAGCAACTTTGCTGAAAAAGAGAGAAAGCTGCAGGATCTGAGAAAAGTCTGCTGTGGCAGAAAGATGCACCACAGCAGTGAGATGAAGAAAAATGTGTCTTGAGCCTGGAAAAAGACAAATGCTGTGCCTTGAGCTTGGAAAAAAGACAAGTATTTTCAGCTGCACATCATTGGAGAGGCAAGTGTGAGGAGAGATGTGATGAGAGAATTGTGAAATGGGAAAAGGCTTTGTCTGAGCCCGAAAAAGACAAGTGAGCTTGGAGTGAAAAGAGAGCCTCTTCAGATTGGAGATTGTTCTGCACCTGTACAGTGAGAGGAAAAGGGACTTTTCCATAATTCTAAAGCTGAGAAAAGGCGTTTTGGACTTGTGTGTGAGCCAGAGCAAGAGTGAACAGAGACTGCTTTGGCTGCACCTCGTAGCCGGTATCGTGGGAAAGAAAATGATCTGAGATCTTCCATCCTAAATCCAGGGCTAGGTTGGGAACTTGCTGACCCCCATCAAGTAGGGTCTGCTGGCTGCAGGTGGCCAGGGGACTTGTACCCGAGTGCTAGGGTGCTCTGACGTGTGAAGGAGCTGGGCCTTGGGGCCACTCCTAGGTCTGGGTCCCCTGTGGTTGGTAGGCTTAGCACCTGTGCCCTGCATCGGGCCTCAGTGGGCCAAAGGGGACAAGCTGCAAGACCTATAAGCAAGTCGAAGATCTGAACTGCAACCTCTGTATTCCCTCCCGCCTGTTTCAAGCATTGAGCCCGGTTCTGCATGTGCTGTTTCCATCAACCCCAGGACTTCAGTCAACTCTGCCACCCAAGGACTGATTCTACAAGACCATGAGTAACAGCAGGAATTGCTCTGCCCCGGGGAATGTATCTAGTTTATTTTAATGTATATAGTTTAAGGAGGGAGGGGGGGACATGATAAGGAAGGAGAGGGGGGACATGATAGAAACTTTCAAGTATCTCAAGGGACTAAACATGGTACAAGAGTGTAGTATCTTTCAGAAGAAGAGATGTGCAAGAACAAGGGGACACAATTTGAAGATGGGGGGGACGGCTCAGAGGTAATGTTAGAAAGTATTTTTTCACAGAGAGAGTTGTGGATGCATGGAACAGCCTTCCTGAGGAGGTTGTGGAGTCAGGAATAGTGGGAGAATTCAAGAATGCATGGGACAGGCATAAGGCAATTCTAGTCGGGGGCAGGAGGAAGTAAGCTGTTGATTAACTAGAATCTGCAGCTTATCCATCAGGTAGGGAAATGATCAGTCTATGTGGGCCAAGCGGTCCTTATCTGCTGTCAAATTCTATGTTTTCTGTGTTTCTGTTTCTCAAGTGTGCTCACTGGCATGGGAAGCCAGTAAAGTAAGTCAAAGAGAAATGTAAAAAAGTTAATTTAATTCAAGTCAGCGCACCAACGCCAGCTAACCAGCTGCACCTCAGGTCTGCATCTATACCATCTGGGTCCCAGGGACCAATCTTTGGGTTTTGGTCTGTACTGGTACCAGTGGGACTGGGTTATGGTAGTACCTGCAGCAGTTAGTTAGGCAGCTAGAATGGTGGATGCACTGGTCAAAATGTGGGTTTGGGAAACAAAGGGAAATGATTGTGTAGAAATGTAAAATTTCAAAATGAAGAATTAGAATGTTCTGTTTAACCTCTACTCCACTTTACCCCATCCTAACCCTCCCCATGTAAATAAATGTGTGATTGCTGTTTTGAAAAGGTACTGCCTCAAGAACTTGTTATAGTGAGTATATTATTACCTGAAGATAGAAATGCTACAGGTTGAAAATGGGGATTTTCGAGTCTGGTAAGTCCATGGCTGGGGTAACTGTTGTGGGGGAGGTGGGTTGGTATGATATCCCAGGGGGTGGTACTGGCAGAGACTGGACCCACTGAATGTACTCTGGGTGGATGCACTGCCATTTTGCTTGTAACTTTGGGAAAGGACCCCCGGTAATAACAAGTATGGAACCTAGGCCCCTTAACCGTGGTCAGGCCTGCATGGCAGGAGTAGTGGCCCTCTCTAGGATGGCATCAGAGAGGAGCTACAGTACTATATATTGAAAACTGTATATACTGCACATACAGTATATATATTATAGTGGCATGGTAACACCACTAAAGTTAGGGTGTTGAGTAGGCTGTTTAATGTTAAACCCTTAACTTTGCACTTTAATGGCTTTGTGCCCATTCAACGGATTTGCATGAAAGTTTGCATATGCAGTGTGGGTTGCAAGGCCTCTTGATGTGCCAAGTTTTGAGTTGGTCAGAAGTGCAGATTCCGAGACCTGTGCAGTGTGTTTTTAGGAAAAATCAGGGTTTCCTGCTGTTTTGTTGTTTTTTTTTTGTCATCACCTAGTACCCAGACGGTTTAGAATTTTGGTCTGAAATGTTCAGGGTAGAAAGGGCTTGCCCCAGAATGGTGCCTTTCATTGGTTTGGTGGAAAAATATGAATCCGTTCCCAAATTATGAGGATTGGACATTTCAGTTCTAAACATACTCAGTAGGGTCTTTTGGATAGATGTTTGATACCCGATGAGCATGCTCAGAACCGAAATTTCAAATCCTAATAACTTGGGAATGGATTCATATTTTTCATCAAACCAATCAAAGGCACCATTGTGGGGCAAGCCCTTTCTACCCTGAACATTTCAGACAAAAATTCCAAATTGTCTGGGTTGTAGGTGATGACAAAACACCAGCAGAACGCCCTGGTTTTTCTAAATAAAAAAGCACTAAAATTATCTTTTTTTTTAAGAAAACAGATACCTGAACCTAGCTAAGCAGGACCTGTTTAGCCAACTTATACTGTCATTTTTTTGGAAAACTTGCCAGAAATAGCTTTTCTAGGCACCCCAAAATCTAGGGTGCCCAGCTTAATGACAGGAGCTGTTCACCTGCATTCTCTGTATGAGAACAGCCAAACTTTCTTGAGTTCTACAGCCACAGCTGGAAGTCATGCTGCAGGCTGCAGTGAGAGCAGTAGGCCACCGCTCCCCTGTCCTGTCTGTCTCTCCCTTTTCTCTATCTATCTAGCTATCTATCTATCTAGTGAACTGGGGTGCCCACCCCCAGTACCACTTATTTCCCCCCTCCCCACCAGGTCACCTGTCATTCTGAATGTTTATTTTTGTAATACATAAGCTGACCAGGTGCCCACCCCTGTGTCACCTCTGTGCACCCTCCAGGTCACCTGCTTCTATTCCCCAAAGTATAGTCAGACACTGGGGTGCCCAAGCCCCAGTGTCAGAATCTTAGCTGTAAAAAAGAAAACTGGCCCTCAATGTTTTTTTTCTTTCTAAACCTGTGAAAAAGAAAATGCTTTCTCACTGATTTGATCCTACCAACCCAACCTCTCACTCAACACTCACTACCCCATGCCCCCAACATACCCCCCCCACACACACACACCTTCACTCACCTGAACATGTCCCATGGTGTAGATCAACTCTCTGATCGAAGACACGTCTTGTTGCTGGAACTGGCAACCATGATATGAGAAACTAAGGCATGTGCAGTTCAATGTATTTCAATGGGGTTTTGAACTCTGATACATAACTTTGTCATTTTTGTATATTTTCACTCCAAATTTTCAACATTTCATTTTTGGACCACGCTTCATGATCAATGGTGGTAGAATTATGTAAATCAGCCCAAAAGGCAATTTTGCATTTGCTTGGGGAAATCATCTTTCAGGCAGGATTTGAAAATTTTCATCACCATTGTTCATGAGGTGTGGTCATAAGAAGGCTTTGTTGAAAATTTGAGGTCAGAATATGTAACAATGACAAACTTATGCACGTACATTGAAATTGTTCTATGCCCCCTCATAACTTCGGTAATTGTAAATATTTTCACCCCAAATTTTCAACATAGCTAGTTTTTTCACACCACCTGATGAATGTGACAGCTGTCATTCTTCAGATCCTGGCCAAAATGTGTTTTCACACCTGTGGTGTGGAATGATATTTCAGTGACACCCAATGATGTTTTGGTGAGGATTTTAACATTTTCTGCAATCTGGTTCATGAGGCGGTGTAATAAAAAGCTATGCTGAAAAGTTGATGTACAAATACAGTAAAGAGCCCAGATTATGACTGGACATTGCAGTATTTCAATGTTCACTCATAACTATGCTAATTTTCAATATTTTGATTCGAAACATTCAACATAGCCATTTCCATACCACCTCATAAACGTAAGAGGTGTCATTTTTTAAATTCTGGATGAGACATCTTTTTGCACTTTTGGTGCAGAATGACATTTCAGCCAATATACTATAAATGCTACATGTCATGTTTATAAGGGCAGTCATAAAATTACTATCTTGAAAACTTGGGGACAAAATTAAATAAAAAAAATTGAGTGAATGTGTGAAGAATGAATGTGTAAAGAGTGACTGTGTGAAGAGTTAATGAGTGAAGTATGAATGTGTGAAGAGTGACTGTGTGAAGAGTTAATGAGTGAAGAGTGACTGTGTGAAGAGTGACTGTGTAAAGAGTGAATGTGTGAAGAGTTAATGAGTGAAGTATGAATGTGTAAAGACTGAATGTGTAAAGAGTGCCAGGCCTTGCATTTCTGTAGGTGGATGGAGTGTTCCCGTGATGCATGGTCCAAAGGGCCATTGGGACCTGCATGAAGGAGGATACGATTCCACTATCTCAAAAAGAAAGGAAATTCTTTGCAAGAAACTGTGTTAATGCACCAGTTAGGATAACTTAATGCCACAAAAGTAGGGAAATGTGACAATAAGGTTTCCAACCCTAACTCCCTACCCCCACTCCTGAAACAGCAAAAGGGAAAAAACATTAGCGTTTCAGGTTGTCAGAGTCTTGTCAAATCAGTGGTGGGATCTTCCTTGGGGCTGCCTACCCAAATGCCCACCCCTTTCCCTGAGCAAACAACATCAGACGTGATCTCCTTTCTTTACGTAGGGCCCTGCATGAAGAAAGCAACAACAAACTGTGTTGGCAACATATGGCGAAACATATTTCTCTACCTTTGAAGACTGCATCACTGTGGGGCACTGGCTTGGAGCTGTACCTTGTGCTTCAGACTGGAGGCTATGGGCTTGGGAGGAGGGTGAGCATTAAGGTTGACAACCCCAAGGAAGACCCCACTATTGATTTGCTAAGACTCCAGAGACCCAACTCCATAATGTTTTTCCTTTTGCTGCTTGTGGGGTGAGGGTGGGGAGTTAGGGTTGGAAACCTTAATGCCACATTTCCTTACTTTTGTGGCATTACGTTTCCTGAACTGGTGCATTAATGAAGTTTTGCAAAGAATATATATATATATATATATATATATATATACACACACACACACACACACACACACACACACACACATGGTAGGCTTTTTTCCCCATAGCAGCATTATCGTATATTTCCTGTATATTTCACCAGTTACAGCTGTACATCTCCCAATTAGTGCTGTATGCCTTCAATTAGTGCTGTATACCTCTAGAGGTATACAGGAGGTATACAGCTGTAACCTCTCAATTAAGGTTCTATGGGGGAAAAACTCCACTCTCCACCAGTCAAGGAACACTCCCCCAAACACTCAAACCTATTTTTAGGCAACCCGCTCCCTTCCTCACCCTCCCCTCCACAGCTCTCCACATAAACAAAAAAAAAGTTTGATGCCAGCTGCAGGGAACACATAACAACAATCTCTCCCTCACATACTGTACTTACCAGCCCCCTTTATCTCAAAGTTCCAGCTTTCTTGTACACTGCTGCTACCAAGCCACTTACTTCACTAGCTCCATGGGCCTAATGACACACACTACTCCCCATGCTCCCTGACCACAAACCATCCTACTGACCTCCAACATGGATCCACACCACCACCAATATTCCACAATGCTGCAATCCACAACCCCATCGATGATCTAAAGGATGCCTGGACATCCTTTTATTAGGGAAATCTACACTACAGGAACAAGAGCAGACCAAAGGAGAAGCCCTTACCAAAATGCTAGAACAGTAGGGAAACACAGAGGGCCACAGAGTAACATAGCAGACCTGGAAGTGGCCCTGACCACGGCTCACCAAGAAATTGACTCAGACCCACACAGCAGGTATAAGCAACAAAGCCTTGCCATTAATTATGTAAAAAAAATATAATGGGTCTGTGTAGCATGCAAGGCCATATACCCACCAAGGGGATTAATTAGATAACAAAAAGCCACTAGCCCTTCGGGTTTGTATCCTTATTATCTAACTACCCCCCCCCCTCGCTAAGTACTTGAAAGTCCTTGGATCCATATATCACATAAAATATAAAATAGGGGATTATGTATCACTTAGCTATAATACCATGTTGAGGTTCTTGAGATATGTTGGAACTTCATGAGCTTCACTGTCAATCTTCACGTCACCAGACCTTCTCAATGGTATTATGGTATTATAGCCTTGTAATACACAGTCCTCTATTTATTATTCTATTTGTTGTCCAGGTAAGGGGTGTGTGTGTGTGTGTGTGTGTGTGTGTGTAAGAGAAAAATCAATGGTCATCTGAAATGTTTCAACCAATGAAGTTATGGGGCTTTCTTGGACCATTTTATAACTCTCACTGCAAAATGGACTTTTGTTCGTATATGTTGTTCACGTAAGGTGTGCAGTCATAAGAGAATAATCAATGGTCATGTGACATGTTTAGACCAATGAGGTTATGAGATTTCATAGACTATTTTATAACTTGAGGTTTTGTTTGAATAATATATAATATTTAGGCAAGGTGCAAGGTCAAAGAGAATAACCAGTAGGCATGCGACATGCTCCAATCAATGAGGTTAAGGGACTTTTATGGACCATTTTCTAACTCTTAGTTATCCCATGCTGCACAGCAACATTAATACTGCTAACAGTCTCATGCTGCAAAAGGATGCAAAACCATAACTCAAGAGCAGTAAAGTAAAAAGTGAGTTATAAAGTCCTGCACAATCTGAAATGGTGATAAATTGTGTTTTCAGTCAAGACACTGTGTATTTGTTTTATGCATCAGACTAACATTATACATTTTAATTTATAGCCCCCCTTCCAGGGGCTGTAAGGCTGTCCACCTGCAGCATCAGACCTTATTATACCCCTGGGTGGGCCAGTATAGTCCAATACTGACCACTGTGTCAGGTAATATTGCTTAATTAAATTCAACAGTTGGCTTCACGGCAAGGCAGGGCTAGTGTGATGTCATCAGTACAGTGAGAGCTACTCTGTGATTGGTTCTTAGGTTGAGGATAGTCATCATGGTGTATCTATCCTGTAGATAAATGTTTACTTGGAGGTTAGACTGAGTGATACATTTATCAGGATAAATTTATCAAATACCTGTAGTTGCAAAAAATTAATGAAATGCAAGCTGAATTGTGCCTGGATTTTACATTCTAAAATAGATTTTCTGAATAGAGGAAAATTGTTTGAAGTAAATCATTGCTACTGATCTAGACTGCCAATGTGAGGCGATGATGCATCGAAAGGGAGAATACCAGTTTACTGTCCATGTGGAACAGTGATGTTGCAATTTCATGTCTTTTGGTTGTCCCAGTAATTGCTCAAGCAGGTTCCCCGTGGCAACCAAAACCCGAAAACAGACATGGTTCCACATGGACATGTAGCTCTTGTTGTGTTGTACAATATATGGATTTCAAAGTAAAACTTTGATGAACAGTAAAGAGATATATTTCTTCTCTCCAGTTCTGTTTGCTGTTTGCTTCATTTTACTGTGTGCAGCAGTTTACAATTAGCTGTAGCATTCTGAAACATCACTAAGGCAGCACAAGCCTGATGACACTTTCAGACACCTGGGACAGCATGAATGATGCTGGCAGGACAGTGCTACAGAAAGATGATGACAGCAGGAGAAGAGCTATCGGGTTGCAAAGGAACAGTTACAGGTAAAGCACTCTCCTGCTTTATGTTACAGTACATCATAATTATTCTCACGCTAGATGCATCAATAACAAAAGTATCTCATATATTTAGTACTTTTATTTCTACAGATGCAATATAAATAGATTCATCAATGTTAAGAGACAAAAAGCAAGAGGGGTCTTATTTAGCCAATGAAGCTAATCAGCTGCTGATCACAGCTCAGAAATTGAATTATCCCCCTCCCCCCATAACATCACATTTTGTCTTCTACTCGAAGGTTCTATTTATTTAGACTTTGGCATTGGGTGGAGCCTGCTGGATTATATACGGTTACCTCTCCCATTGCCTGCTGGGTATTGACTCTAAGTATATACTGATTTCACCCCATTTACCCTGTCACTCCGATTGTCCATTGTTGCTAGAAGTTATTGTTGATATTACCTGCATCTGGTGCTGGTTCAGGTGAAGGTGCTGGTTCTGGTTCTGCTGCCGGTGCTGGGGAAGGAGCTACCGGTGCCTTTCCTTTCTTCACTGTAACAGAAAAAAAACAGCATTGTTCTATCATAGAAAATTATCAACAGACATGTACAGTATGTATGTAAAGATTTTAATTGTCCCATTCTGCACTGTGAGATTTATTGTCTCATCCATCCCTCTATATGGGGCATTAATAGCAATCTCACACTGCATAATTGGATTCATACATTTCAATTAGTCCACAATTCACAGCAGGATTCATACCTCTCAACAATCCCACACTGCACAGCAGGATTTATATCTCTCAATTATCCCACACTGCACAGCAGGATTTATACCTCTCAGCTGTTCAACACTGCACAGCGGGATTTATACTGATCAACTATTCCACACAGCACAGATGTATTTATACCTCTCAATTATCCCACACTGCACAGCAGGATTTATATCTCTCAACTATTCCACACCATACAGCGGGAGTAATGTCTTTCAATTATCCCACACTGCATAGCAGGATTTATACCTCTCAATTATCCCACACACTGCACAGTGGGATTTATATCTCTCAATTATCCCACACTGCACAGCAGGATTTATACCTCTCCATTATACCACAATGCACAGCTGGATTTATACATCTCAACAATCCCACACTGCATAGCAGGATTTATAGCTCTCAATTATCCCACAATGCACAGCGGGATTTATACCTCTCAGCTGTTCAACACTGCACAGCAGGATTTATACTGATCAACTATTCCACACAGCACAGACGGATTTATACCTCTCAATTATCCCACACTGCACAGCAGGATTTATATCTCTCAAATATTCCACACCGTACAGTGAGAGTAATGTCTTTCAATTATCCCACACTGCATAGCAGGATTTATACCTCTCAATTATCTCACACACTGCACAGTGGGATTTATATCTCTCAATTATCCCACACTGCACAGCAGGATTTATACCTCTCCATTATACCACAATGCACAGCGGGATTTATACCTCTCAAATATTCCACACTGTACAGCGGGAGTAATGTCTTTCAATTATCCCACACTGCTTAGTGGGATTCATAGTTCTCAATTATCCCACACTGCACAGTAGATTGATACCTCAAACTATCTCACATAGTGCAGTAGAATTCATACCTTTTGACTATCCCACACAGTGGGATTCATACTTCACAGCTATCCCACACTTCACAGAGGCATTCATACCTCTTGACTATGCCACATTGCACAACGGGATTCATTCCTCTTTACTATCCCACACTGCACAGCACATGCATACCTCTTAACTATCCTGCACTGAACAGTGGGATTCATGCCTCTTCACTATCCCACACAGCACAACAGGATTCGCACCTCTTGACTATCCCATATTGCACAGCAGGATCCAAACCTCTTGACTATTTCACATTGCACAGCGCGATTCATACCGCTTGACTATCCCACACTGCACTGCAAGATTCATACCTCTTGACTGCCCCACACTGCACAGTGAGTTCATACCTCTTCACTATTCCACACTGCACAGTGAGATTCTTACTTATTCCACCATCCCACACTGCACAGCAGGATGCATACCTCTTGACTGCCCTGTACTGGACAGGGGGATTCATATCTCTTCACTACCCCACACTGGACTGCAAGATTCAAACCTCTTCACTGTCCCACACTGCACAGTAAAATATTTTTGTTGCCATAATGGTCTTTGTAACAAAAGATCCCAAAAAAAGATGATTTGATACCTTTTATTGGACCAACATAGATGTTACAAAAGAAAACAGGTGCTTTAGCTTTCGGACTACACACAATTGTGCATCAGAAGTTAATGCCAGTTGTTTTAGAAGAATACATTCTATTAGAGACCAGATCATACATAAAAAAACAAACGCAAAGTTGCAAAGAATCCCACTGGTGCTGTACAGCAGGATTCATGCCTTTTCACTGTCCCACAATTTACAGCAGTACATATATCTCCTGACTATTCCACATTGCATGGCAGGATTCATACTTCACAACCATATCACAGTACACAAGAAGATTCATACCTCACAGCTATCCCACCCTGCATAACAGGATTCATACCTCACAAGTATCCCACACTGCATAACAGGATTCATAACTCTCAACTGTCCCACACTACACAACAGGATTCATACCTCACAACTGTCCCACACTACACAAGAAGATTCATACCTCACAACTATCCCACACTACACAACAGGATTCATACCTCACAACTATCCCACCCTGCATAATAGGATTCATACCTCACAAGTATCCCCCACTGCATAACAGGATTCATAACTCTCAACTGTCCCACACTACACAACAGGATTCATACCTCACAACTATCCCACACTACACAAGAAGATTCATACCTCACAACTATCCCACACTACACAACATGATTCATAACTCTCAACTGTCCCACAGTACATAACAGGATTCCTAACTCTCAACTGTACCACACTACACGACGGGATTCATACCTCACAACTACCCAGAGTGCACATCAAGATTCATACCTCACAAGTATCCCACACTACATAACATGATTCATATCTTACAACTATCCCACACTGCATAACAGGATTCATACCTCACAACTATCCCACACTGCATAACAGGATTCATACCTCACAACTATCCCACACTACATAACAGGATTCATAACTCTCAACTGTCCCACACTACACAACAGGATTCATACCTCACAGCTATCCCACACTACACAACAGTAGTCATACCTCACAACTATCCCACACTACACAACAGTATTCATACCTCACAACTATCCCACACTACACAAGAAGATTCATACCTCACAACTATACCACACTACACGACAGGATTCATACCTCACAACTACCCAGAGTGCACATCAAGATTCATACCTCACAACTATCCCACACTACATAACATGATTCATACCTTACAACTATCCCACACTGCATAACAGGATTCATACCTCACAACTATCCCACACTGCATAACAGGATTCATACCTCACAACTATCCCACACTACATAACAGGATTCATAACTCTCAACTGTCCCACACTACACAACAGGATTCATACCTCACAACTATCCCACACTACACAAGAAGATTCATACCTCACAACTAAACCACACTACACAATGGGATTCATACCTCACAACTACCCAGAGTGCACATCAAGATTCATACCTCACAACTATCCCACACTACACAAGAAGATTCACACCTCACAACTATACCACACTACACAACATGATTCATTTCTCACAATGATACCACACACAACAGCATTTATGCCTCACAACTATCCCACACTACGCAAGAAGATTCATAACTCACAGCTATACCACACTACACAATGGGATTCATACCTCACAACTATCCTACACTGCATAACAGGATTCATACCTCACAACTATCCCACACTACACAACAGGATTCATTTCTCACAATGATACCACACACAACAGGATTCATGCCTCACAACTATCCCTCTCTGTACAGCAGGATTCATACCTCACAGCTATCCCACACTGCACAACAGGATTCATACCTCACAATTATCCCACACTGCACAACAGGATTCAAACCTCACAACTATACCACACTGCACAACAGGATTCAAACCTCACAACCAGAACTCCAGATAAGATTATTTGGGGATGAGTACTGTACTCCTCATTTTGAAAGTGAGGTGAGTAAAACCAAATTCAGATGCGTACAAATGTCTCGGTGGAGTGAGGAGTACATTTTCAAAAACAATTTCGTTTTTTGGGGGGACAAGAATCAATCAGGTGCCAAAACTGCTCTCGATAATGTTGGCAGGCAGGAGTACTTTATTCACCAATTTTAAACTATAGTGAGTAAAACAAAATTGGGATGCATACGAGTGCTGT
Organism: Neoceratodus forsteri; assembly: GCA_016271365.2. Lineage (NCBI taxonomy): Eukaryota > Metazoa > Chordata > Ceratodontiformes > Ceratodontidae > Neoceratodus > Neoceratodus forsteri. The sequence continues at coordinate 834,588,660 of CM028133.1, forward strand.
AAATCTGGGAAAAACTTATTTTGAATCACCAGTTATGTTATGAAGCACTGTTCTTTGGAGTGTGGAGTATTTACAAATGTTGAGTGAGTGCTGCTACTCATTAAAAACATTTTCTGAAGAGTATTTGCTAAAATGAGGGGAGTTAAACAGGTTGGTACGCCCCTTATCTGGAGCCTTGCTCACAACTATCCCACACTACATAACAAGATTCATACTTCACAACTATGCCACACTACACAACGCGATTCATATCTCACAACTAATGCACACTACACAACAGGATTCATACCTCACAACTATCCCACACTGCATAACAGGATTCATACCTCACAACTATCCCACACTGCATAACAGGATTCATACCTCACAACTATCCCACACTGTACAGCAATATTTGTACCTCACAGCTCTCACACTAAACAGGATTCATACCTCACAACTATTCCACACTACATAATAGAATTCATACCTCACAAATATCGCACACTACACAACAGGATTCATACCCCACAATTATCCCACACTAAACAACAGGATTCATACCTCACAACTATACCACACTACACAACTGGTTTCATACATCTTAACTATCTCACACTGCACAGCAGGATTCATACCTCACAACTATCCCATATTGCACAACAGGATTCATACCTCACAACTATCCCACACTGCACATCAGGATTCATACCTCACAATGATCCCACACTGCATAACAGGATTCATACCTCACAACTATCCCACACTACACAACAGGATTCCTGCCTCATAACTATCCCACACTGTAGAGCAGGATTCATACCACACAACTATCCCACACTGCATAACAGGATTCATACCTCACAACTATCCCACAAGACACAACAGGATTCATACCTCACAACCATACCACACTACACAACATGATTCATACCTCACAACTATCCCACACTACACAACAGGATGCATACCTCACAACTATCCCACACTACATAACACAATCCACACCTCACAACTATCCCACACTGTAGAACAGGATTCATACCTAACAGCTATCCCACACTGCACAACAGGATTCATACCTCATAACTATCCCACACTACACAACAGGATTCATACCTCACAACTATCCCACACTGCACATCAGGATTCATACCTCACAACCATCCCACACTACACAACAGCATTCATTTCTCACAACAATACCACACTACACAACAGGATTCATGTCTCATAACTATCCCACACTGTAGAGCGGGATTCATACCTCACAACTATCCCACACTGCACAACAGGATTCTTACCTCACAACTATCCCACAAGACACAACAGGATTCATACCTCACAACCATACCACACTACACAACATGATTCATACCTCACAACTATCCCACACTACACAACAGGATACATACCTCACAACTATCCCACACTACATAGCATGATTCATACCTCACAACTATCCCACACTACATAACATGATTCATACCTCACAACTATCCCACACTGTAGAGCAGGATTCATACCTAACAGCTATCCCACACAGCACAACAGGATTCATACCTCAAAACTACCCCCACACTACACATCAGGATTCATACCTCACAACTATCCCACACTACACAACAACATTCATTTCCCACAACAATACCACACTACACAACAGGATTCATGCCTCATAACTATCCCACACTGTAGAGTGGGATTCATACCTCACAACTATCCCACACTGCACAACAGGATTCATACCTCATAACTATCCCACACTACACAACAGGATGCATACCTCACAACTATCCCACACTACATAACATGATTCATACCTTACAACTATCCCACACTGTATAGCAGGATTCATACCTCACAGCTATCCCACACTACACAACAGGATTTGTACCTCACAACTATCCCACACTACGTAACAGAATTCATACATCACAATTATCCCACACTGCACAGCAGGATTCATACCACACAACTATCCCACACTACACAATAGGATTCATACCTGACGACTATCCTACACTGCACAGCAGGATTCATACCTCACGACTATCCCACACTGCACAGCAGGATTCATACCTCACAACTATCCTACATTGTACAACAGGAGTCATACCTCACAACTATCCCATACTGCAAAGCTGGATTTATACCTCACAACTATCCTACACTGCAATAGCCAGCCAAGTGGCACTGAGGGCTGAGGTGCTGAATGCCTTACCTCATATCACGCAAGTGACACTTGGTCTGGCACAACCCTTGGGTTGTCAGTGAGCTAGCATGGGCGGGAGGGAGGGAGGGAGCAGGATTGAGCAGCAAAAGGCAGCTCCCTCTCCTGGGCATGTTGTTGCTTGCTTCTCGTGGTTCCGCTCCTATTGGGTGGCACTCCGATGAGTAGCATAGATGGAGGGGAGGCAGATGATAACCAGGGGTGGGGGCGGAAAGGGCCAAGCCAGTACCTAGTGTGTATGTGCGGGCCTATGCATGAATGATTCGTCAGAGTCCTGGGAGCCAGGGAGAAAAACAGAAAAATCCATAAATTGTAAATAAAAAAAATAAACTATCCCACATTGCACAACAAGATTCATACCTCTTGACTATCCCACATTACACAACAGGATTCATACCTCAAAGCTATCCCACACTACACGACAGGATTCATACCTCACAACTATCCCACACTGCATAGCAGGATTCATACCTCACAACTATCCCACACTGCACAACAGGATTCATACTTCACAGCTATCCCACACTATTCAACAGGATTCATGCCTCACAACTATCCCACACTGTACAGGAGGATTCATACTGTATTTCTCAACTATCTCACTCTGCACAGTGGGATTCATATCTTTCAATTATTCAACACTGCACGGTGGGTTCATATTGTTTAAAATTATTCAACACTGGACTGTGGAATTCATATTGTTTAATTATTCAGTAATACACTGTGGGATTCATATTGTTTAATTATTCAGCACTGCACTGTGGGATTTGTATATTTCAACTATCCCACACTGCAATCATATGCAGCTCTCAACTACAGTATCTCACGCTGCACAGCAGAATCCATGCCTCTCAAATGTTGCTTATTTCCTTTTATGAACTCTCCCCCCTTCACCCCCCGCCTCTTCTGAGCTCTCAGTGATCTTCCCCTTTTTGCTGACTAGTTTCAGCCTGCTCCCAGTTGATGACCATGCCCTTTGGCTGCAATTTCTGCCCTCTCCAACTTCGCTCCTCATGTTAATCTTCATCTTCCACCCTCCCTCCTGCTTATCCCTCTGTTACTCTGTGTTCCCATGTATACATTCTACTTATTCTAGCTATTGTATTGATCTACCATTGTGACCTAATATGCCGACCTATTTATTGTTTTGTTCCTATTTCTGTAACTTGTATTTGTTTTCTGACGCGGAACCTTTGTAAAAGAGCCTGGCTCAAAGATACTTGTAATCGTAGTTGTAATAAAATTAAAAAAAAAAAATATTGTGCCAATTATTTCTAAAGGGACAACGTGTGTGTGTGTGTGTGGGGAGGGATTCTGCTAGAGAGGGTTTTTTGGAAGCACAGCTAGATGGGGTTTATATACTAGTTCATACTGGGAATTCCACCCCCATGCTATGTACCAGTGAGATTAAATATAGCATGGGTAGCCAATGGGGTAATCTGAGTTGCACACAACACATTTGCACATACTAAATGAGGACCCACTTTGCAAACACTCCAGTCTAACACTGTCCCTTCCCAAGGACAAGGGTGCTACTTACAGACAAACTGTGTATACATGTAGAATACGGTATGCATACTGTGTGTGTCTATGAAGAACCAGGTGGTAAATTCATCAAGAAATGCTGGAGCTTGATGGCTTCTACTCCATCCAGCTTCACAAGATGAAATTACCAGAGTTCTACATTCGCCAACAATATGTGTAAGCAAGCAATAAAACCTGACAGGATAGGCAGTGCTGGGCAATACCAGACTGCCCAGGGGTGTAATGAGGCCAGACGCCACAAGCGGAGAGCCTTAGAGCCCTTGGAATTTCCAGTATTGTCCAATACCACCCACCCTGTCGGATATTATTGCGCTTAGAAAATGGGCTACATGCGTCATTGTTTATAGGATTACAAAATATTTTAAATAATGCTATAAAAATTATTACAAATGAATGTTTTGACTTTTTTATTTTGGGCAAAGTAGTCCCTGTACTGCTGTATTAGCAAGTAGAAGGCACTACAGTATTTTGCAGGTGTCTGGTCCCTAAGACCTACTTTTTTCCCACTCTTAAGGTTTCTTTGCACTTGTCAAGCCCCTGCACCTGTTGTGTTTCCTGGTTCAGTCCTGACCTCGATCTTCCTGGTCCGTTTGTGTACCACTGGCTTGGTGATGAGATCAGTGTTACTTTCTCCATTTCTGTGCCAGCAGATAGTGGCTCGCTGCCGGCTTGCCATGCAATGGAGGGTGGGCAGGGGGCTGGAGGACAGAGAGAGGAATTTTCAATGTTTGGGAGAAGGCTGAAAGGGCAAGTGGCTGTAGGATGTTGTTTCATGAGGTATTTTATCTTACTAGATCTGTCACCAGCATTTGACACTGTGGACCATATTGCGTTGTTGGATCACCTCAGAGCATTATGTTTTTGCTGGTACTATCATCAACTGGTTTGAGTCCTTCCTCTCAGGCAGGAGGCAGAGGGTGATGATGGGTAATTTCTTCTCCTCCTCCTCAATGCCATTGACCTGTGGAGTTCCTCAGTGCTTGCTCCTATCACCAGTGCTGTTCGAGGTGTACATCCTGACTCTGGGCAGACTCATTAGACAATATGGTTTGAGTTTTCACTGCTCTGTAGATGATACTCAGCTGTACAGTGCAAGCCTGTTATAACGGACACATCTGTGCACACAACATTTGTCCATTATATCTAGCATCCAGTATATCCGAAAGAGGAGGAGCCTATCTGTTAGGTGTATCTGTATGTATAAGCAGGGGTTAAGGGTGAATGAGAACCTATTATAAAACTTCACAGATTATTCAGCATTCTGCCTTGCATATATGTTTCTGTATTCTCTGTATTTATTTAAAGCTATTTAACTTAACATCAGCTTGTTAACAAAGTTTATTGCAGATGGTAAGAAGAAAATAGTAACTCTAGTGGCTGGATTATGGGGATCTAAGACAGTAAGAACAAAGGCAATTGTACTGTAAGGGTTTTACTGAAACATTATTTTCTTTTAATGTAATTAATTTACTAATAAGTGTTGCAGCTTATGGAAAATTATTTTCAAAGAAATTAAATATTTGACGCTGCTCCATCTTATTTCTACATTTGCTAAACCTCTTCACCATCTCTGCACTCCCCCCAAAAAAGAACAACAAATGTCCATAAAAGCTTAATAGTGTCCATTATAAGCAATATTTCTGTCCATTACAGCCAGAGAAAAATGCAATAGATTTGATGTATTTGGTTGAGAAATCATTTTTTGTCCACTACAACCTATTGTTCATTATAACAGCGTCCGTTATAAATGGAGTGTACTGTATATGTCTTTTGCACCAGGGACAACTGGTGCTGTTGATGTGCTGAATACAGTATATGCCTTATCAAGATCCAGGACTGGATGAACTCTAACTTGCTAAAACTTAAACCAGACAAGATGGAGGTACTAGTGATTGACCAGGGTCACGGGCATGATGGAGATGCCTCCGGGACAACAACAGGCTTAGTCCTGGGGTCGACCCCATTGATGGCATCCTCTAGGGTGAGAAATCTAGGTGTTGTCCTTGATGACAAGCTGACATTTGAAGCTCAGGTGTCAGCTGTCATCAAAAGTGGTTTCTACCACTTAAGGAATATCGCCTGGATTAAACCCCTAGTCCCACCTGAAGACCTGCCGTCAATGGTGCATGCCTTTGTAGCATCCAGGCTTGGCGGCTGTAATGCTGTCTATCTCAGGGTCAGTGGAGGGAACTTCTGCCAACTGCAGCTGGTGCAGTAAGCAGTGGACAGGCTGCTTACAGGTCTACCCAGGTCCTGTCATGTGACCTTGGTCCTGCAGGCTCTGCACTGGCTGCTGGTCAGGTGGAGAGTTCTCTTCAAGGGGGGCTTGCTCACCTATAAGGCTTATATACAGTATATATATATATATATATATATATGTGTGTGTGTGTATATATATATATATATATGTATATATAATATACATGTAGTTGGTGTCAGTGGCTCAGCAGGTAGTACACTGTCCTCTGAGGCTGGGAGATCAGGGGGCTGTCAGAGGGGTGTGGGTTCAATTCCCACACCTGGCACTTGCGTTACAATCCCAATACTGACACTGTAGTGCAGCACGAGGAGGGTGCTGCACTTCAGAGGTGCTGTCTTTCAGATGAGATGTTAAACTGAGGTCCCATCTGCCTGTTCTGGTGGTAGTTCAGGTAGATGTTAAAGATCCCATGGCACTTATTGAAAAAAGTAGGGAAATTTCCCCGTTGTCCTGGCCAAATTTCTTCCATTCACTGGAAATACCACCAACAGCTTAATCTGGTTCAAGGTCAGTTGGCACTCATCGGGGGGTCAAGGGTGGAAGGGCAGCTGCAAGTGTGGTGCTAGCTGCAGACTTGATAGACCATGTGGGCTGTTTCTGCTGGCAAGTAGTAAGTAAATAAAATATGAATTGGGCCCGGGTTACCTGTCAGACCTCTTTACCCCTGCCATCCTGACCCAGTCCCTTCGTTCTTCCACCGAGGGCCTCTTGGTGGTTCTGAGGACTAGGCTGAAAACCTTGGGTAATCGTTCATTTAGGGTGGATGGCTCAGTCATCTGGAACTCATTGCCAAGACCTTTGAGGGAGGCCCCAAAGCTGGAGGTATTCAGGAGGGGCCTGAAGACTCATCTTTTTAATTTAGCATTCCCTGCTGATACCGTGTAACTTGCTAGCATAAATTGTAATTATTTATTATGTTATGGTTTTATTTATTTAACCAACTGTTTTTTTCTGTACAACGCCCAGAGGCTCTGGGATTGGGTACCTAACAAATAGTAAATTAATTGATTGATTTTGTTTTTTATATTAGAAACAAAAACAAAATCAGGATTTTTTCAGTGAATGTCACTAGTCAGATCCAGCTGTATTAGAGTAGCGCTGAGCATGCTTCATGCTAGCACTACAGTTTGGCAGTATAAAAAGTGTGGCTTTTTTTGCTGCTCTTTTCCTATGTGCATGTTGCTATGTTTTTTATTTGCTCACTAATTGTAATTGGTAGCGGTTGTCACATGGAGGGGGAGCACCCGCTAAGCATGGAAAAGAATGGCTGCGATTTATTTTTACTTCAGCCTTAGCACACTGATATCTGTTATGTGCTGCCACACTGGGCTGGCACTTGTTCTTTGCCAGGCTCTACTGGTACTTAATGTACCCCCCTTGCACGGCTGTTAGCCAGTCAGACAGCTGAAAATATCCAGCCCATTTTGTAATTTGTTATATTACATAGCAAAGAACTGGGCTTGTATTTATGTAGTTTTTTCCACACGTTTCCAGGTGGGATGTGTTTGGGAGTGTCAGTTGAGTGTGAATGAAGTGTTCCCCAGTGGCAGTAGTGTGTACTGGTATATTCATGTATAAATCAAGTTTTTGATGATAAATATAGGCTCCTAAGAATGGGGACGTGAATTATCTGTGAAGTCAACCTATCTGCAGGATTTATAATGATAAATCTTTCTTGCAACTGTGTAACTATCTGCGGGATTTATGAGGGTAAACCCTTTTTGCAGCTGTAAGTATCTACGGGATTTATGATAGTAAACCGTTTTTGTAACTGTGTAACTATCTGCAGGATTTAAAGTGGTAAACCTGTTTTGTAACCTAATTTTTGTGTTCAGTTCTGGCCACAAAGACAGGATGTGTACCTGGCCACAGAACAGATTTTTTTCATCTAATTTGGGTAGCCAAATAATGTCAATAATTTTGCTAAAATTGACAAGGGAAAGGAGGGGTTGCCTTATCTGTAAGATCAACTTATAGGTGAGTATGTAAGATAGCTTTTTTTGGAAGTATGTGTTGTTATCTGCTGCTAGTGGTCGATAATGGAGTTTGTTTACATTTTGAGATGTTATTCGCACACTTATTCAAACTCCACACCATTTCTCAGCCACTAAAAATCAGTGGGTTATAGAAGCCAACCACGTAACATGTAAGCAATAAGACACTCTGGGGTGGTGGTTGCCATGGGTTAATGCACACCCAGGTGTGCTAAAAGACACACGGTATGTGTGCCGAGTGCCTTCAACACCTGGAAGTGCATTAGCCCATGACAACAACCGCTTTGGAATGTTTTATTGTGCTTATACTGTAAATATGGAAAAATGTTGAAACTTGATTTTCTTTAAATCGTGGCCAAAAAAAAGAAAAATTGTATAAAATTTCATTGTGCTGTATCAATAAAAAACAGTTCCTTTAGGTTTGTGCCACTTTGTGGTGCTGTTGGGACCAAGTATTGGTAATTAGTAGGTATGTTTGTAAAGTGTTACTTTTATTTTCACTTTTCTTAGTCATTAGAGAAGAGTGATTGAGTCCTGAGAGTGAGTTTAGCATGACAGACAGAGTGAGAGAATGCAGCCAAGATCTGGAGCCATACCCTTGACCACTCCTCTAGTTTTTTCAAGTCACTGTTCATCCTTTCCACACACCCCTGGAGCATCCACCCTATTCCAGATTTTGGTGTCATCTGCAAAGAGGTTAACCTTCCCTTCCGGCTCCTCTGCAATGTTACTTATAAAGAGGACCAGTCCCAGCACTGATCCCTGAGGCACATTGCTGGTCACCCTTCCTTCTTCGGAGTGAACTCCGTTTACCACCTCCTTCTGTCTCCTATCCCCTAACCAGTTTCTTATCCAGTTTGCCACCTTTGGACCCTCTCCTAAATTACCCAGCTCTCTTACTAGTCTCCTATGTGGAACAAGTCAGCATAGATATTCTTGGACCTCTACCAATGTGCTCTGACTCTGGCAACAAATACATTCTAGGGAGTACATGTACTGGAACAGCTTGAACTTACCAGATATGTTACAATAGCCATACTGGGACAGAGAAAATCTGTCAAGCCAAAAATGTCAGCAGCCAATTCACATGAACCTCCCACCTCCTACCACAACCTATTGCGCTATTTTGACACTCTTCTATTCATCCACAAGCTACTGTGCTATTTCAACACTCTATGGCTTCTTCTCCCTACAACCCCTCTCCCCTCCCACTGATGCTGTCCCCTTTTCCATTCCTAGTTTGCCTATTTTCTCCAGCCTTCCTATTCCTTACCCTCTTCTCCCTCAGGTCACCCGCCACACTCCACTTCTCCTCCCACCCCCTTCTCTCCCCCTTCTCTCTGGTCCTGTTCCCCTTGCAGGGTTCTCTGTCATCCTAAAGGGCTACAGATCTTGGCTCCCTCTCTTCTACCCTCTTCCTTCCCCACGTTCCCTTTTTTTTTTAACTTTCTATTTTCCTCTCCTCCTCCCAATGTACTCTGGTATCCTGAGGCACACCTAGAGACATCCTCACAGACCGCCTTATTCTGGTCAACCTCTTACACCCATGCAGCTGCGGGGACGAGGTGGGGCCTGAAAACCCTGAACATCTAGTTGCATCGGTCGAGGGATGCCAGGAAGGCGGCTGCAAATTGAGGGCAAGCTCTGGTGCTCCATCTCCACCAGAGCTGGAAGGTCTTTTTCTTTTGGAACTCAGGTGCTTGTGGACTACCTTACACAATACTTGAAGCTAATTTCACAAAAGACATCAAAGCTGCTACAGTAGCAAATGCCTTCCTCAACACAGTTATTTGCCGTCATGGTACACCCTCATATCTGTATTCAGACAGAGGCACTGTCTTTTTGCAAAATCCTTGACATAAGACAGACTCATACAACGAGCTATCATCTGCAATGCAATGGACAAAGTGTGTTTAGAATGGTAGACATCATTCTTTCACTCTCCAAGTACCTGGGTGAAACTCATGATGCTTGGGACCACATTGTTCCTTTTGTTCGTTTGCCTACAGCACAAGCCCTTGTGTTGACAGTACACAGTACACTCCACTCATCTTGGTCCATCTTAGTCCATAGCTACCATCCAAGAATGACACTGAACATACGAACATATGAAGAAGCCAGCAGATGAAGGTCATTTGGTCTATCAAGTCTGCTCATGTTGCAGAATCCACAGCTTGAGCTACTGTCCCTGCCCCCTCTCCCCACTCCTCCCATCCTCCCCACCCATGACTCTTACCCTCACCTATACCTGCCCCAGCCTCTCTTAAAACTGCTAACTGTCTTCAACAAGATTACTTCTTCTGGCAGTGCATTCCAAGTGTCCACCACCCTCTGCAAAGAATTGCTTCCTGACCTCCCTCCTAAACCTCCCACCCTCCTGCTTAAGACTGTGCCCACTCATGTTATGGTTGCCACTCAGCTTAAAGAGACTCTCCTTATCAACCTTATTTATCCTTTTCAAGTATTTGAAGTTCCCAGTCATGTCCCCTTTCTCTCCCTCCTGTCTTCTAGGGAGTACATGTTCAGTGCCCTCAATCTCTCCTTGTATGCCTTACCCTGCTGACCAGCTATCATCTTTGTAGCCCTCCTCTGGACCTTCTCCGACAGGTTAATGTCCTTTTGAGGGGTGGGCACTGGTACTAAAGCCCATACTATAGAAGTGGCCTTACCAGTGACCTGCACAAGGGCAGTATAACCTCCTCTCTCATACTACTGATCCCCCTAAATATGCATCCCAGCATCTTGTTTGCCTTTGCTGCTGCTTTCTTGTACCGTGTGCAGTGCTTCAGGTCACTAGTGATCATCACTCCCAGGTTCTTCTCCTCTGATGCAGATACTTGGACTCCACCCAGGTAGTACTCTGTCCTAGGATTCTTGGCTCCAATATGCATAACTTTGCATTTTTTGTCATTGAAGCCAAGCTGCCAGATCCTGAATCACCTCCCTAGCTTTTCTAGATCTTTCTGTATGTCCTGTATACATTCAGCTGTATCCACTCTCCCACAGAGCTTGGTGTCATCTGCGAATAGGCACATTTTGCCCTTAATGCCACCTCCAGCATCATTGATGAAGACATTGAACAACACCGGCCCCAGCACCGAGCCCTGTGGGATTCCACTGGTTATCTGTCTTGTGCCAAATAACTCTCCCCCCACAACCACCCTCTGGATTATGTCCTTCAGCCAGTTTTCCACCCATCTGGCCATCTTTTCCCAAACCCTGAGATCCACCAACTTCCTGATCAATCTTTTGTGGGGCACAGAGTCAAAGGCCTTGCTGAAATCAAGATAGAGGATGTCTACCGCTTGGCCCCTGTCTACTGTCATGGATCTCTCATGGCTAGAAGTTCCAAAATCAGTTTCCTCATACATTATTCCTGTACTGGAACAGCTTGAACTTACCAGATATGTTACAATAACCATACTGGGACAGAGAAAATCTGTCAAGCCAAAAATGTCAGCAGCCAATTCACATGAACCTCCCACCTCCTACCACAACCTATTGCGCTATTTTGACACTCTTCTATTCATCCACAAGCTACTGTGCTATTTCAACACTCTATGGCTTTCCTTCTCCCCTACAACCCCTCTCCCCCTCCCCACTAATGCTGTCCCCTTTTTCCATTCCTAGTTTGCCCCTATTTTCTCCAGCCTTCCTATTCCTTACCCCTCTTCTCCCCTCAGGTCACCCGCCACACTCCACTTCTCCTCCCCACCCCCCTTCTCTCCCCTCCTTTTCTCTCTGGTCCTGTTCCCCCTTGCAGGGTTCTCTGTCATCCTAAAGGGCTATAGATCTTGGCTCCCTCTCTTCTACCCCTCTTCCTTTCCCCCCACGTTCCTTTTTTTTTTTTTACTTTTTTTTCTCTCCTCCCTCCCACCAGCTCTGGTATCCTGAGGCACACCTAGGAGTCATCCCCCCTGCAGACCACCCTATCTGGTCAACCTCTTACACCCATGCAGCCGCAGGGATGAGGTGGGGCCTGAAAACCCTGAACATCTAGTTGCATCGGTCGAGGGATGCCAGGAAGGCGGCCACAAATTGAGGGCAAACTCTGGTGCTCCATCTCCACCAGAGCTGGAAGGTCTTTTTCCTTTGTTCTGTAGGTTAGTGGCTAGTGCCCAACGTCAAGGCATTGCCACCAACATCAGCCACTCCTGACCCTTCTCTACACTCCCAACACTTACTATGCCTTTGGCTTCCACCAGAGGCCAGCCAAGTGCCGGCAGGAGCCCCTCTCCCTCCTGGGAGAGGAGAACTGTCCTCCAGACGCTTGATCCTCTCCCTCCCCTGCTGACCCCTGATGAACCAGGCTCGTTTCTGAACCCTGGTTGCCAGTGTAGCGTGACGTGTGGTGTCCAGCCCCTCAACCCACAGTGACACCGGGCTGGCCTTCCCACCACTTTCCAATCCTGACCCCCTGGCAGGGTTCTCTGCATTCTGAAGGTGTATAGATTGTATCTCTCTCTCTCTCACTTTTTCCTCTTTCCCTCTCCACCCACTTTCAAATCCATCGCCTGCCCACTTCCTTTCTTCCTCATTCCCTTCCTCCCCTCCTGTTCCCCTGCCCCTCTCTTCTCTGCCACCTTAGTCCATTTCTCCTATAATATGTTGTGTGGGTGAACTCAGTTCCATACTCGAGGCAGTAATACAGCTCACCCAAGACACAACTACTGTAGGAAAACTGATGCATCCAGAGGAGGGAAGTTCTGAACAGCATCAGGCAACCTTAATGCACGTGAGCCATAACTGAGGGTATGTACATAAGGTGGCATACAGGCAACAGGCCATAGAAGAAAACCTGTTAACCCTTGCAATGCAGCAGGCCTATAAATTTGTCCAGAATTCCAAAGTCTGAATACATTCCAAACATATTCAGCCATTTTTCTAGCAAAATGTTGCATGTTGGCTGCATAATGAATTTGTGCAAAAGACTGTTAGAGTGAGCACCACTGTTGCATGTATAGACAAAGAAAATAAAAATTTGACTGGTGAAAGACTCCACTGGACTCCGTGTTCTGTTTCCTCTATGCCAGATTAATTTGCACCACTTTATTTTTTTTCTCACATACAGTAATCTAATAGATCCATAACTGGAACTTACTCCTATTGTCTAATGGGTGTGCAGGCTGTTAGTCATCCCTTTTGAACCACTACTGGTCCTGCAAGACTCACCCCCACCAACAAAAAAAAGTCCTGTCTTGCATTGAAGAAGTGCATGCATGCAAATGAGGGGGAATGCTCCCTCATCTAAGATTTCTGGTAAACAGTTCTGACACAGGTATTGCACAGGACCAGTTTCAAGATGGGTCCCATATGCCGTATAATAATTTGGTTGAGGTACACACCTTCTTCTGGCTAACAACATTTTCTTTTTCACATGTTATGTCCACTGTGCATGCCCTTCAGCCAACACTGTATATATCCTAAACTCAGCAATGTCTACCCAAAAGGTTCTGTGTCCTACTTATAGACACATACAACCTTCAGCTAGCACACCCCACTCTAAGGTTCTGTGCCCTTTATTTACAGATACACTGGTCATACAGTTGATGTTACTTCCTCCCGTAAAAGGATGGAATCCAGAAGAAACTGCTAAGGGAGGCAGTTTTTCGGCACTTAGTTGGCCTGGTCATGTCTGCAATAATTTGTGTTCGGCATGTGCTGACATTTTTGAGTTCTGTCCAACTTGGCTCATGAGACTGTATTAGCAGCAATGAGCGATAACCCTGGGAGGTAATATTTAAACACTATCACATTGCCACCTCCATAAATAATTCTGTAATTCAGCCCATGAGATTTATAAATCAGCTCCACAAATCAACGGCTCCCTTCTGATGGAAGAAACCACAAAGAATTCAGTATCAGCAGTGATGATACAGTTCAGAAGCAGTCAAGTTTCCAATGAAGCAGTCATCAGAGTTTGACACATTTTTGAGGACATACCATTGGAATCTGATGATGTCATATGGAAACTGTTACGGGAACTGGATGATGTCATTTGGAAGCTACCGTCGGCATTTGATGATGTTATTGAGAAATGTGGAAAGTTGGAAAAGGCTGAGGGCACTAAAAATTAATGGTATGATTTGTTGAACTGTCAGTAGAATCCAATGATGGCATTTACAAACTTAGCAGCACAGCTACACACTAAATCTGGTGTTCCATCTGGGTCTTGGAGTTAACAACCTCAAGATTGATCAAGTCTTCTGGTCTGATCACTGCACTGTGGGCTTAATGTTTGGGGCCCCCTGAAAGTTCCTCCCTGTGGAGATGGTCCGCTACCGCCCTTTAAGGGGCTTGCACCCAAAGGGACTATTGGTGTTGGCTGACCTATCTAGAGTTGAAGCGGTATGTGTGATTGGCACTAGACAGGCAGTAGCCACCTATAACAGGGTGGTTTCCAAAGCTCTGGATGTCATCACTCCAGTTTGTATAAGACCAAGATCCTCTCACTTGAGATCCCGTTGGTTTGATGGGGATCTCAAGGTGATGAAGATCAAGGGTCAGAAGTTGGAGCTTTGCTGGCAGAAGACCCAGCTAGAGGCCAACAGGCTGGCCCTGCGTGACCACTATGGTGAGCACCAGGGGGCAATCTCCCTTAAGAAGGAAGAATTCCTGTCCAGGGAGATTGCTGCAGGAAAAAAACAGACCTTCTCAACTTTTTCAGACAGTGGACAGGCTTCTCCATCCTACCTGTCTACAGCCGAAGATGACTTTTTCATCCACCTTGTGTGAAGAATTTGCTCTGTTTTTCCTCTGACAGAGTGTCGAATATCCAGTCAGGGATCCTGTCAGAGAGGCAACAGCCTCACAATGGTGGGGCTGGGAGGTTCAGGGGCTCTCCATCTGTCTGAGTGGAGCTTAGGCCAGTGGAGGTGTCTGAAGTGACTAAGTTGATCTTAGAGAAGAAGCATACTTATTGTGAACTGGACCTGGCCCTGACGCATTTCTTAATGAGATGTGCTGAGGCCATTGGCCTGGTGTTCTCCAGGACTGCCAGGGGCTTGATGGCAGAGGGGATGTTCCAGTGATTTTGAAAGAAGCACTGGTGAGACCCCTCCTTAAGAAACCTTCCTTTGACCCAGACATCCTGGCAAATTACTGTCCAATCTCCAGCCTGCCTTTTTTGAACAAGGTTGTTAAAAAGTTAGTGGTCCAACAGCTCAAGGATCACCTGGTGTCCATGAACATCTATAAGCCATTTCAGTAGGGGTTTTGGGCCAGACACAGCACAGAGATGACCTAGTTAGAGTGCATAATGATCTGTTCAGGGCTAGAGATAGAGAAGACAGGTCAGTTCTTGTGCTCATTGATCTCTCCTCAGCATCTGACACTGTGGACCACATCATGCTTCTTGATCGGCTCAGTAAGTTTTTTTTGATTCGCCGGAACTGTCATCATGTGGTTTGAGTTCTGTCTCTTGGATAGGGTGCAGCGGGTAGTGATGGGGAATTTCTCCTCCTCCCCAATGCCTTTATCTTGTGGAGTTCCACAGGGATCGATCTTGTCTCTGATGTTGTTCGCAGTGTACATGCTGCCCCTGGGTGAGATCATTCGACAATACGGCATGGAGTTTCACTTGTATGCAGATGATACCCAGCTGTATTTGCCTTTTGCACCCAGAACACCCGGAGCTGTATATGTGCCTAACAACTGTTTGATTTTAGCCAATAACTGGATGGCTTCCAGATGGCTGAGACTTAACCTGGATAAGATGGTGGTACTGATAATTGAGTCAGGTCATGGGTGTGATGGGTTGCCACTGAGAGAAGACACAGGCATGGTCCTGGGGTCTGCTTCACTGGTGGCTTCCCCAAGGGTGTGAAATCTAGGCATGATCCTGGACAGTAGACTGATCTTTGAAGATCAGGAGTCATCTGTTGTTAAAAGTGGTTTCTACCACTTGCAAAACTTCACCAGGATTAAGCCCCTCGTTCCACCTGAGGATTTACTGACACTGGTACATGCCTTTGACACCTCCAGGCTCAACTATTGCAACTCTCCATACTTCAGGGTCAAGAGAAGGACCCTCTGCAGACTGCAGCTAGTGCAGAATGTGGCAGCTCGGTTGCGGACGTGCCTTTTGAGGTTCAGTCATGCAGCTGTGGTCCTGTGTGCCCTGCACTGGCTGCCTGTCAGGTGGAGGGTTCTTTTCAAGGTGGGCTTGCTCACTTATAAGGCCCTGTATGGATTGGGTCCTGGCTACCTGTCAGAACTCCTGATACTGGTGACCTCTGCTCGCTTCCACTGCTCCTCTTAGAGGGGCCTCCTGGACATTCCCAGGGTTAGGTTCGGACATTGGGTGACCACGCATTTAGCGTCGCGGGACCAACCCTGCGGAACTCGCTTCCACCTGCAGTTCGGGAGGCTCTCTCGATTGAGGTGTTCAAGCTGAGGCTGAAAGCTCACCTCTTCCACCAGGCTTTCAAAGCTTGCTGATCTGAAAGCGGACCACCAGTCTGTTTCCCCAGCAACCTGAAGCACACTGTAAAAAGGTTCTGCTAACTTACTGAACGTTATTGTATTCATTGTATTTTAACCTCATTTTTATGTATTTGTGTTTGTTAGGCACCCTAAGCCTCAGAGAATGGGCACCCTATAAATAAAATTGCCTTGCCTTGCTGTGTGTGGTGCTCCTTCCACCCACAAATGTATGCTCTGGACAGCCAGGTCCATGTCCCACCTTTTTCATAAACTTTGTGTTGCAGAGTCACGTGTCTCTACAAAATCAGGCATTTGATTCACTTTGGAAAGATCACCTAATACTGATTTTCATTTGTTATTTACTGTACTATTAAAGAGATTAATTAAAACTAGATTGTAGCCATTTCTGTGCATCGACAATATGCATGCTTGGTCCCCTAGGACTCTTGCAGATCTCCACAATTATCCTTTAAACAAAAGGAAGGCATGCTTACACATTTCAAGGAAAGGGGATACGATGCAGGCACTCTGAAAAAAGCAGATATAAGGATACAAAATGTGAGCAGGAATGAACTACTAGAACCTAGGGGACCAATCATGCAGATTGACAGAGTAAGTTTTGTGACTAAATGCACCCACGGGTTCAAAGAGATACAGAGGATTATACATAAGTATTTGCATCTAGTCTGAGTGAGAAACTCCATTATACCAACCGTTAGAAACAGACCAATTATTAGAGCCAAAAGAGTACAGAATGTTACAGATTGAGTAGTTTAAATAGCAATGCATGGCACCAGAACTGAGTGCTGGACAGCTTCTATTTGGCCCTCTACAACTAGGCATGGTCCAGTGTTGCTGGTGCTCAGTGTGTGGGCACACTAGCAAACAAAACAGTTTTTAAGGCAGCCACATACAGGCCAGGAGTTTATAATTAAACAACACATTGACTGTACAACACATGGTACTATTTATGTTCTACAATGTCCCTATGACCTTTTATATGTTTTTCCTTTTCTTTATGGTGTATTGCTATTTTAATGTACAACAATCTTGACGCTTGCTCTGCTTTTAAAATGTGAGGCACCTTGGTTATAGATAAGGTGCCTTATAAATAAACATATTATTATTATTATTAAAACTAGCAAAGCTCATACAATCCATATACAAGAACATAAGGATGATATACACAGGAATGAAGAACACTTTCAGTGACTCAGCACTTTAGGACAGCAGGTCACTTGGGGGCTGCACTTAGGTTTTAGGAACTAGAAGCCGTAATATCCTCGCCAAGAGTGGGAGACTATATTGTACAAGCATATGTCAATGCTGGATGTTTGTCACTGGCATAAACGTTCTAGGGTGCTAGATGCTTTGCAGTGCACTTTGTGGCTCATGTAGTACCAAAGTTAGGAACCTGCATTTGTAAATGGCGATGCAGGCTCATAACTTTGTTTTTTAATGGTTTTGTCCCAAATTTTCAACATAGCCTTCTTATGACCCCACCTCATGAACAAGTGCAGAGAAAATTTTTAATTCCTACCTGAAAGGTGATTTCGCACAGGGACTGTAATATCACATTTCAGGACGCAAAAAAAACATTTTGGCCAGAATGTGAAAAATGACAGCCATCACATGTGAGGTGTTGTGAAGAAATTGCTACATTTATAATTTGGGGTAAAAATATTGAACATTATCAAAATTACGAGCCTGCATTCGGAAAGTTCAACATAGGCTCGTAACTTTGTTGTTTTTTAATATTTTTGTACCAAATTTTCAACATAGTCTTCTTATGACCCTACCTCATGAACAAGTGCAGAGAAAATGTTCAACTACAGCCTAAAAGGTGATTTCACATAGGGAATGTAAAATCACCTTTTAGGATGCAAAAACATATTTTGGCCAGAATTTGAAAAATGACGGCTATCACATTCATGAGGTGCTGTGAAGAAATTGTTATGTTGAAAATTTGTGATTAAAATATTGAAAATTACCAGTTATGAACCTGCCTTCTTAAAGTTCAATGTAGAGTCATAATTTTGTTGTTTAATATTTTTATGCCAACTTTTCAACATAGTCTTTTTATGACTCTGCCTCATCAATAAGGGCAGAGAAAAATGTTAACTCCTGCCTGAAAGGTGATTTCACATAGCGACCATGAAATCACCCTTGTGAACAGATTTGCATAATTTCACTGCAATTTTTTTATGAGGTGAGGTCCCAAAAAAGGCATGTTGAAAATCTGGGGCAAAAATATTCAAAAATGTGTTTATTTATTTATTGATTGAAATGTTTCACTGGGAAGGCACACTGAGCGACACGTCAGTCGTCTCCTGGTGTGACCTGGGGGGAAGGGGTACAATAGGACTGAAACATTAAACATTCAAGTTACAAGATCAACATTAACATGTAGTTCTAAGGTAGGTGTTACAAGCAGTGGTACAACAGTGTTGTGCATAATGGGTAGAAAGAGTGGTCAATAATAAGTGCTGGGTTAATAAGTAAACAAGTGCTTATGTAAAAGAAAAGGGGGGCAGTGAGAGGGGGAAAGGAGAGGGAGGGAGGGAGAGGTAAGGTAGGGGGGAGGGGAAGAGTCATGTTCAAGTTACATTTAAGTTTCAAGATCAGCAAAATGACAAAGTTAAAATAGCCAAGTTATGCCACTAAGTTCAAAACCCTATTGAAGTACATAGACCTGTATACCTGATTTCCTCAGTTTGTGGTCCAGCTTTGAAGAGTGAAGACCTGTCTGCAGTCCAAATAGGATTATGGGGTCAGACCCTCAGTGGTAAGTAAGAGGCTTGGGGCTGTGGGTGTGTGTGCTAAGGGAGGGTCGGGTGGGGGGGACTAACGCATAGCAGACATCACTGGACTGTTTTTTTCTACAGAGTTTATTAAAAAAATGCTGAATGAAGGTTTCTTTATTCAGGTGTCATTACTGAAGTTAGGCACCCCAGTGTTGGTATTATATTATTAATGGGTGGGTGGGGTGGTGGGTGCTGAGTGGGAGGGTTGGGTGGGAGGAACAGTTACAGAGGGAGACAGCAGAGACGTCATCAGATAGTTCTCTTTTTACAGGGCTTATAAAGAGAAAAAAACAAGGGAAGGTTTTCTTTATTTCAGGTGTCGACACTGGGGGATTGGGCACCCTCAGTGTCAGTGTTATATTTGTGTGTGTGGGGGGTGCTGAGAGGGAGGGTCGGGTGAGCGGACTAATGGTGCAACAGGCATCACTGGATGGTTTTCTCTTTTTTACAGGGTTGATATAAAAAAAAAACCTACAGATGGAAGGTTTTCTTTATTTCAGGTGTCATCACCAGGGGATTGGGCACCCCCAGTGTTGGTGTTATATTTATATGTGTGGGGGGGGTGGCGGGTGCTGATTGGGAAGGTTGGATGGGGGAACAGTTACAAGGCAGCCAGCAACAGATACTGGTGGACAGTTTTCTTTTTTTGCAGGCTATATATACATGAAGAAAAAATATGAGGTGGTGACACTGCGGGATTGGGCACCCTCAGTGTTATGTTTGTGGTAGGGGTGCTGAGAGGGAGGGTTGGGTGCCGGGGACAGTTATGAAGGTGCCAGTAACAGACCTCGATGGACAGTTTTGCCTGTTACAGCTGGCACGAGCCCCTGGATGTTTGGAATTCTAGGCTGATCATGATGACTGCTCTGTTATAGCTGAGCTCAGTATAGACCTTGCAACTCTCTTGTATTTATATTTCTTTGCATAAATTGCACTTGTTTTCACCTTGTAACTATTGTATTTATTTTCTCCTTGCATAAATTGCACTTTTTATTTTGCACAAGTCATTTGTACTGTATTTATACTACTAAGTGCTTGATTATACATAGAATAATACATGGGATTGTGTGCTTAGTGAGACTTTTACACACACACACACAAGGTATTGGATGCTACATGAACCCCCAGCTTGAAGCTGAGGGGTTTATTTAGGCATCCAACACATCGTGTGTGTGTGTGTGTGTGTGTGTGTGTGTGTGTGTGTGTATATACAATTCAAGTGTTACACACAAGCCCATGTTTAATTTTATATAATTGCTGGGTATCATTTTTTTTGCCACAGTAATTAATATAAAATGAAAGAAGTCCCTGTGCGGCCGTAGTCCGATCAGGTTTTGATGCAGTGTGAAGTGCATGCTGTACAAGAAGTTAACGTTTTTTTAATTTTTAAAAGGAGCCCAGTTAAAACATGTTAGCCCAGTGATTTTTTTTATTTAAAGAACTTACTGCAACATCTAAGTGGCAGTGAAGTTTCCAGTGGTAAGGAATGGCGGTGGCGTTGAAGAAGGGAAGAGCTGCGGCTGGGGCATCACAATGCAAGGGAAACCCAGTGTGTGTTTGTCATTATAAACACTCCTTTACAACAACAAATTACAAACTGAGTTTTCCTTAGGGAAAAAAACAAAACCCAGTTATTATTCTGTTTTTATACCTGCACCGTTTTTGTTTGCGGTTAAAAGGTTTAATTGTATTTCACATACTCATGCATAAACATTACATTCAGTAACAAAAACAGTTAGTCTGTAATGTATAATAACTTGTTACCATATTCAGCAGTTACACAGGTATCAGTATAATAAATACACTTACCATAAGTACTGCCCCTAGGGAAGCTTGAGTTCTCAGCCAAGTCTCAAGCTAAAGAGCCTGGTGATTCCTTTGCTAGTCTGCCTGAAGGAGCATTAGGGATCATGGAGTAAAGCATTATAGCCTGCATCTGTGACAGACCAGAACTCTTGTTTATTGACCATCAGATGTACTGGTGCACATGGACGAGATCTGGTATGATCCCCAAATCCGAGTAAACATGCCAAATTGGCCTGTGGCCCAGTAGACAAGAAACATTCATGTGTAGCTACCTGGACAACCACTCTCTTCCTTTTCTGTAATGATGGAATACTGGGGTTCTCCGGGTCATTAGCAGGAGCCTTTTTGTCTTCATACCGACATTACTGATCTATCTACCCATTGCCTTATGTCTGGCTGCAGTTCAGAGGCATCTTCAAGTACATACAGTAATGCCGTGTTTGATGAAGGGACACCTATCATTTCTTGGCATGCCATATGTACCTGTACACCTGTACCATTTTATACATGTTTTCCTTGTGCTCTCTTCCCCCAGGACACATCTGAAAATGAGCTGTTATCACCTCAGTATGCTTTTCCTGGTAAAACCTTTTAAACAAGTAAATAAAACTCCCACCTGGACAGTGCAAGCTCTTGACTGGCACCACGGATGCAGGGCAGGATTAATCCAGAGGTCCATTCCACCAAATGCTGCCAAGAATTTGGCTGACTGACCACTTGCTCTGATTGCTAAGCTGCTATCTTGGCCTTTACTGATGTAGACATTTGCTGTTTTTTTTTCTTTGTTATTGTGGCACCACTGAAAATGTCAAACATTAGGTGGTATTCTCCTGAGGCAGCAGCCCACAGAAGGGGAATGAGTGACAGAGGGACTGTTTCATAATGATAGTGGCTACCTAAAGTGGAACTTGGGTGTATGGATTTAAAAAGATGGCTGTCAAGTGGACAACAGATGCTTAGGCAATTTGTTTCAATGATTCAACAGTGAGAGGTGATGATAGTAATGGAAAATTAAAAACCACAGTCATAGAAACATAGAATTTGATGACAGATAAGGACCGCTTGGCCCACCTAGTCTGCCCATTTCCCTACCTGATGGATAAGCTGCAGATCCTAGTTAACCAACAGCCTACTTCCTCCTGCCCCCCGCTAGAATTGCCTTATGTCTGTCCCATGCATTCTTGAATTCCCCCACTGCTTTTGACTCTAAGACCTCCTCAGGAAGGTTGTTCCATGTATCCACAACCCTCTCTGTGAAGAAATACTTCCTCACATTACCTCCGAGCCGTCCCCCCTCTATCTTCAAATTGTGCCCCCTTGTTTTTGCACATCTCTTTTTCTGAAAGATGCTACCCTCTTGGACTTGTTGATTCCCTTAAGGAATTTGAAAGTTTCTATCATGTCCCCCCCTCTCCCTCCTTTCCCCGAGGCTATGCATCTTTAGTTCCTTTAGTCTTTCTTCATATGTCTTCTGATGCAGACCCTGCATTATTTTGGTTGCCCTCCTCTGGACAGCCTCCACCCTGTCTATGTGTTTACGGAGATGGGGTCTCCAGAACTGTACACAGTACTCCAGATGTGGTCTTACCAACTGTTTGTACAGAGGGCCAACAACTTCCTGTTTTCTACTTGTGATGCCTCTCCCTATGCATCCCAGTATCCCCCCAGCCCTCCTTACTGCATTCTCACATTGCTGTCCCACCTTTAGGTTGTTTGATATGACTACCCCCAGGTCCCTTTCCTTTCTTGTTGTTGTTATTATCTCACCCCCCACTGTGTACTCTTCACCTGGGTTTTTGTTTCCCAGGTGCATTACCTTGCACTTTTTTGCATTGAATCTAAGCTGCCATACATTTGACCATTCCTCCAGCCTTGCCAAGTCCCTTTTCATCCTTTACACCCCACCTTGTGTATCAATCCTTTTGCAGATCTTTGTGTCATCTGCAAAGAGACATACTTTCCCTTCCAGACCCTCCGCAATGTCACTTATAAAGACATTAAAAAGGACCAGCCACAGTACTGAACCCTGCGGTACCCCACTAGTAACCCTCCTTTCTTCACTGTGGACTCCATTTACTATTACCCACAGAGTCCTGCTGTCCAACCAGTGTTTTACCCAGGCTACCACCCTGGGACCCACTCCCAGGCTGGCTAATTTGTTTATTAATCTTTTGTGCAGGACTGTGTCAAATGCCTTGCTAAAATCTAGGTAGGCAATGCCCACAGCCCCACAGTCGAAGCTGACTCCCTTGCATTGAGTGGTGAAGGACAGCTCAGGCATGCTGAAGACCCAGGTTCATGCCCCCAGGCCATGATGTCAGAAGCAGAGGCTAGCAGGGAGGATTCAGAGTATCCTAACTAAGCTGCTCATTTTGAGTCACAAGTGCAGTGGCCTACTTTTTCAATTGTCTCAGACACCTGCTTGCTCCCCTGCCAGGAGCAGTCTTTCAAACAAGGCTCCATGGGGCTTTCCCCATATAGCCAAGGGAATAATTTGCATGTTGACTGCTCTTGCTGCCCACTTAAAATGGCTCACAATCCAGAGCATCAGAGCCCCTTGGGGTTTTGATTAAATAATAATACGCCCTCCTGATCTCTTTTACACTGCCACAGGAGTGGCATCCGTGACTGTGGCTTTTGCTGTGTTGCTTCTGCTGTAGCTAGCTCATGGCATTGAGTGTTTTATATATTCCAGGTGCATCACTACATTAGTGGTCAACAGCATTTAAACTGCTTACTGTGCCATATGCTATTGCCATTGCTATAGCCTGAAAGGGCAGTAGTGTGAACTATTTTCGATCACGCTATTGATGTTAAGCCAAAGAGAGGGCTCCATTTCGAGCCAGTGTGTGTTTAACTGCACTAGATACATCAGCCTCCAGGAAAAGCATTGCTCTACACAGCACACATCATACTATCATATAGAAAATCTTCCAGTTAGCAAAAGGAAAAAGATATATACTTCAGCAATAAAAATAACTACTGGCTACATTTAAACAATTATGAAAAAGATTGTCGTTCTGCCATTTGTGGTGCTGCTAGCTCTTGGACAGCTTTATTGCAGCATTTAGTTTTCATGTAGCTCTTCGGGCTCAGAGCCAACGCCTGCGCCTTATATTTGGGTCCCATCTGTCACTTATCATGGCCAGTGGGGATCCACATGGAGCGGGGCTAAGGGTGCTGGTAGCTATCATTTCAATGATTTGGGGCACATGGGTTTTGTCCTGTTTTTTCTCCCTTGGTCCTGCAAACCTCCCCAGCTGTTCTCATGAGCACGTCACATCAACTGGTGGAGAAGGGAGGCTCCTCAGTCAACTACAAGGTTTGCTGCAACTGTGGAACCACATCACCATACCTCCCCATCAGGGAGCACTGCCACATGGCAGTGCCACCCAGTCCCAAGTCACTTGAGCCAACCCCTGAGTCTGCACCCAAACCCAGGCTCCAGGGTGGGAGCGCCGCACACTAAACCACTGGGACATCAAACAGTGCATTCATTCCAGTGTTTTAGAGAAGTGCTGAGTCCCCCAAAGTGAAAGTCTCATCTACACAGTCCTCGTGTTGCTGCTGTTTTTTATAAATAGTCAGTATTAGAAATAGCATCTATTGAAATGAATCGGCTTCCCTGATGGATATTTGGCTGTGGATCCTGCAGAAAGATTTGATTTATGTCTTACTTTGGCAGTGTTTCAACAAGAGGTGAAAGAAATACTTTAGAAAGCGAGTCCTCATACAAGCCCACTGGTCCCATAAATCTGAAGGAATCCCAATCCCAGCCTTTAACATGGAAATAAATATCCTTTACTGCCCTTCCCACAGCTGCCTCCACCATCAGCCATAACATTAAAATACCCTGGAATGTGATGAGAAGCCAGTTTCAGAGAGACATAAATCCAATTCATTGTCAAAACCTCGTAAAAGAGGAGCAGCAAAACCCTGCATGTGGAATTGATGAGCAGGCATGGCTTTGTAATGTAGCCACCCTACGTAAACTCTCACGGTGTGGCTTCATCATGGCAAATGCAGTGCAATGCAATACTGTATAAAGGAGATCTGAGGAACTGAGCAGACTATATATGTTCCTATAACAGGACATCAATGGTACCACTTAGGATCATTCTACGTTTAACCCATGACGTGTACCACTGGGAAGAAAATCAAGGGTCATATTATCACAAACGTTTAGCCCAAACTATTTTTGTATGACACCCCCCCCCCCACCAGGGTACAGCAATATTTGGGACCTTATTAGGATTCTGTAATGTATCGTGAAGCAAGGCTGCTGCTTTAGCCCTCTCAGGATATCGTACTGGTGCTGGAATTTAAATTATGGTACATTTTAAGGGTTTTGGTAGCTGGGGGGTGGTCTTTAAGGACCCTTCCCTTCTCCCGCTGTATGAAATTGGTGCACTTTCTGTTACAAAAGTTCCATTAGGTATGCAACCCTCTCCATTCACAATCCCCCTTTTACCCTGAGAAAAGGGCAGGCATGGCCCAGGGGACCTCCCTTGTCTGGGGATAGAACTTAAGCTACTCAAAAGTTCCCTTCCATTATGATACAGTTAAGATGCACACACCCAGGCATGAAGTTGCCTGGCACACATCAAGACCCTTGCAGGTGTTTGGAGTATATTAAAACACCAATACAAAAGCTTCTAGCACTTGTTCCTTTAGTGGTGAATGAACTGTGTAAGTTCACTTAAATTTGTTGCACAGATCCAAGGATCACGATACATCAGGTTATAGATTCACACCTTAACCACTAATTTAGAATTTCTTTATTTTGATTCACTCATTTTCCCAGCTGTTTACAGTGTTCTGCCTGGGGTCCCAGGCTATATGCCTGCGCCCGCTATCAAGCTGGTACTGGCTTGATCGACCTTCAACACAGCCTCTTGCTGAGGTGCTGAGGTGTATGATGCCCTGTCTCATCTCAGTACTTCCCAGGATTACAATGCTTTTGAACCAGAGGTTCATTTACAAAGGTTGAGCAAAAAGGGGGATACAGCAAAATGGGTACAAAGCAAGGTGGTTACAAGGTAGTTACAAACACTTGAAATATCTATACAATAGAGTAACAAACATTTGTGATAGCAAAATAAACAAGCGGGAGACAAGGACTGCAATTTCAGTTAGGCAATCCGAACAGGACCTAGTCAATAAAGTGCTAGGGGGGGCAACAAGTGCAGGTGGGTGAACATGGAGGCAGGGGGGAGGAGAAGGGGTATGGGAGGGGGAGAGAGAGAGAGAGAGAGTATGTGGAGGGGAGAAATAAGGGGAGCAATGGCCTATATAAAGAAAAGAGAGAGGAACTTGGTTGGGGGGGGTGAGAATGCAGAGACGAAAACTAAGGTGTGGGAGGAAATGGGAGCGCAGAGCCCAGGATGAGCAGTTGGGTCTGTGAGATAGTGGAAGTAGGGTATAGGGGTAGGAGGAGGTGGGGGGTGAAGGAGATGGAGAGGGAGGAAGAGGAGGATTTCAGGAGTAGGGAAGTCGAGTGCTAGACAAAGCAATCACAGCAGCTCAGAGTGAGGAGGGGTTATCAAAGCTTGAGTCTGAAAGCACTAAGTTTAGATTCATCAGAGTCATCCGAAGGGAGACAGTTGAGGAGGGTGGGTGCTCTAAAGGCAAAGGTGCACTGGGCTTGGCAGGTCCTATAGAAAGGGACAAAGAAGGATGACTTAGAGGAACTACATGTACGCCTGGTAGTGTGCACCAGTGAGATTAGGGTTTTGGCAAAAGGGGGCAAGAGGTGAAGACTGATCTTTTTTGCAAGTAGACCTGTATGATAGGAGACCCTAGCCTTGAGAGGGACCTAGTTGGACCTCTCGTAGAGATCACAGGTGTGCATCCTCTTGTCAGACCAAGAAACTAGCCTACAAGATTTATTCAGTGCAAGCTTAATTCACTTTAGGGAGGTGTCAGAGGCAGCACTATAGACAGCTAGACTGTAGTTGACGAGGGTGAGTATAGTGCTGGTGACTGAGAGCCTCAGGGCCTCAGTGGTCATATAGTGGCTGTAGCGATACAAGATTCCGATCCTGGAGTTGATGACCTTGGCAATTTGGTTAATGTGGAGACTGAATGAGAGAGCAGTGCCTAGTGTTATACCAAGGTATTTAAACGCTTGGACTTGCACAAGGAGTTGGTTAAGATTGTTGCATATGGTCCGGCTGTCAGCTTTGTCCCATTATTCACCATGTGACTTAATACTCTCTGCCCTTTTTGCATATGTATGCTCATACTATATGGATGGACCTATCTGTGTCTGCTAGAGCATGGCTCTGACCTGAGTCCTGTTCCCTTTGCCCTCACAGTAGTAGTAACTATGCTTGACTACAGTGGTGTAAACCACAGCTTGATCATCAGTGACACCACAAGGTTCTAAAAACTGTAGCATCATAGTAGCAATGTGGGGCAGACATAGTCATTAATATCTCCAGACTGCTGCCACCTATAAGTAAGCAAAGCATATCATTTTAAAGAGCCTTTCAAGGGATGTCAAACTATGATGGACACGGACATAGTTCATGAATGTTCATCTTTAAGCAAGCCACAGCTGCCTGTAAGGCTGAAATATTTGCACAATTCCTATGAGGTGGTAGGTAATTGAAGGGATTTGAAGATAAAGCAGCAGGTCTGGATGAAATGCACCTAAAATAGTTAAAAGAACTAGCACTGGAGTTAGTAGAGCTGCTGACAGGAATCTTCTGAAATTGAGCATATGGTAAGAGAAGACAGCAGAGACCTTAGTGGTTTAGTCATACAACTATATCTCGTGTAACTGGACACAAATCGCTTGGCGAAACCACATAACCCACCATTTTTCTCCCAAAACTGAGAGTACCTAAACCAAAATGGCATTATAAAAAAGCCAGGAGCTACCTTTGGGGGAGGGTGGGGAGTGATATGGCAGCACTGAAAGACTACTGTACATTCAAATACATTGGCACAGCCATATGTGGGGTCTACTTGCCCTCAGGCAACCACAGTTTTTAATAAACATCCTTCAACTAAAACTTTTAAAGATTTGTTTATTTTTTAATGTTTAACTGTAGACCCATTTTACAAGTGCAATAAGACACACCAAGACATTAGGTTAATGTCCTTCCAGGTTCCTTGTGCCCCAGAATGCACCTGGGTAGACAATAACCCGTGACAGCCATTGCCTTGTCATGTCTTATTGCCTATATACCACATGAACGATGTAAGTGGCCTGCAGTTTTTTTTTTACAATGCCATGCACAGCATGGTAAGACACTAAACACAAAATGGGACAAGGCAAAAGCAATGGTGGAAATGCTGGGGTTACCTTGTCAGAATTTAGATCCAGGAGTGAAATTCTAAGTCTGGTATGGTTCCAGGAATAAAAGGAGGCAGAAATTGAAAATGTACCTCTAAAGGCATAAAACAGACTAAATAAAGTGTTAAAATGCAAGATAGTATATGATGAGCCTACCAAGTGCCACGGCAAGGAGGGATGGAAGAAAGATCCTGGGGATCACTGGGAAGGCAAGACGGGAGGGTGAGCTGGATGTCATTATCCACCTAGGTACTAATGACCTGGCAAATGGGGAGCCAAAGGAAGTTCAGGAAGAGTTTAGGAAACTGGGGAGGGGTCTCAAGCAAGTAGCTACTTCTGTCACTTTCTCAGAAGTACTACCAGAGAGGCAAGGAAGAGCATAGGAGTGCATGCACCAGGAACTTTAACTTATGGTTGAAGAACTGGTGCTGTGAGTAAGGGTTTGATTCATTGGTGACTGGGACCCACCTGGAGGGATGGAGGTTTGTTCAAGCCTGACGGCCTGCATCCATCCCGGAGGGGAATCCAAGCACTCAATGATAAGTTTAAATGCTACATTGACAAGCATTTAAACTAGCAAAGGGGGGTGGCAGGCCAGCAAGAAGGGTACCTACTTGCTCACCCCCCACAGCTAGCAGTGGAACCAGTGAACCAGAGGAGTGGCTATCTCTGCAAAGCAGTGTGCAAAAGATGGAGATTAGTGCCCAAGAGGTGGATAAGCAGAAAAGGGACAAAATTCAGCAGAAGGGCAGACAGCAAGGAGAACCAGGGATAAATGACAACCAAGGAAGGGGCTGGAGTAGAACAGTGAAACATTCTAGGAGGTCAAATCATGGAAAGCCATGTGCAAATGCCAGGAGCCTTAGCAACAAGATGGAAGATCTGGAGGCTGTCATGGTACAGTCAGACCTGGACATTGTGGCCATCACTGAAACCTGGTGTAATGATAACCACAACTGGAGATGGCCATACCTGGCTACAACATATTCAGAAGAGACAGAGCAGGCAGGAAGGAGGAGTGGCACTGTATGTGAAAGATGATCAAGGGCCACAGAGATCCAGGAGGAACAAATGGGGGAGAGATACTGTGGGTTGCTGGAAAGGAAATGGGGACAGCCATCCCATGGGTGTGGTCTATAGACCACCAGCCCAGGAGGAAGAAACAGATAGGGAGCTGTTGCTAGCCATCCAAAGGATGGCAGACAAGGGTAGTGGTACTGGTTGGAGACTTCAATATTCCAGGCGTGGACTGGAGCATCCCAGCAGCAGCATCAACTAGGAGCAGATTTATCCTGGACTCCCTTCAGGGTGCCTTCCTCAAGCAACTGGTCATGGAACCAACTCGCAGAAGGCAATACTGGACCTTGTGCTCACAAACAGGGACAGTGTGATGGGGGTAACAGTGGGGAGCACCTGGGAAACAGTGACCACCAGTCATTGTGGTTTGAAATCACAGAAAGAGCAGAACCAAACCACACAAAACACTATCCTGGATTTAGGGGCAGACTTTGAGAAAATGGGAGATACTTGAAAGAGGCATTAAGGGAATGGGACAGGAATCAGGGTTAGGAACAGTGGGCAGTATTTAAAATGGGGATTACAAGAACAACAGAATTATGCATTAAGCAGGTTAGCAAGAAGAAAAGGAAGAGGAGACCATTATGGTTTTCCAAAGAGGTAGCAAAGAAAGTGAATGCCAAAAAGATTGCATTCAGGCAATACAAAAAGACACAGGCAGAAGGGGATAGGGAGAAGTACCAGGAGAAGCAAAGGGAGGCAGGGAGGTCAGTAAGGGAAGCCAAAGCTCAGACAGAAGAACACATTGCAAAATCAGTGGGTAGAGGGGACAAAGCCTTTTACAGGTACATAAGTGAAAAAAGAAAGACAAAGGGAGGGATAGTGAGACTGAAGGGGGAGGATGGGGGCCGTGTGGAGGATGACAACAGTAAAGCTGACATATTGAACAGGTATTTATGCTCAGTCTTTACTGAGGAAGAGGGGTAATGGGTCTGAAGGGAGTACAAGGGGTGAGAATGGTGCAGAAATGGACACAAGTCCCTTTACACGAGAAAGGGTCCTGAAGGAACTGGAAGTAATAAGAGCTGATAAAGCAATGGGGCCAGATGGGTGCACCCTAGGGTCCTAAAGAACTAAGAGAGGTGGTGGCTGAACCTCTGGCTATCCTGTTTAGCCGATCACTGGAAACAGGGGAGGTACCCAAAGACTGGAGGACAGCAGATGTAGTCCCCTTATACAAAAGTGGGAACAAAGAGGAAACAGGGAACTACAGACCAGTCAGCCTCACCTCGGTAGTGGGGAAGATCATGGAAGCACTACTGAAGGAGAGATCGGTGGAACATCTGGTTGTCAGTGGACTACAGGACCCAAGGCAGCATGGTTTCACCAGGGGGAGGTCATGTCAGACCAATCTCGTTGAATTTTTTGACTGGGTGACTAGGGAGGTGGATCAGGGAGGGCAGTGGACATGGCCTATCTGGACTTCAGCAAGGCCTTTGACACTGTGCCACATAGAAGACTATTACACAAACTGGGGAATATGGGTGTGGCAGGACAGTAGTGTGGTGGGTAGGTAACTGGCTGGGTGGCAGGACACAGAGGGTGGTGGTAAATGGCTGTCACTCCACAGAGGGAAGAGTGACCAGTGGGGTACCACAGGGATCAGTGCTGGGACCGGTCCTATTCAACATCTTCATCAGTGACATTGCATGGGACCTAGAAGGCAGAATTTCATTGTTTGCTGATGACACAAAGCTCTGTAACAGAGTAGACACACCAGAGGTGTAGACAGAATGAGAAGGGACCTGCAGAAACTTGAAGAATGGTCAGGGATTTGGCAGTTGAAGTTCAGCGCAAAGAAGTGCAAGATAATGCATATAGGGCACAAAAACCCTGGCACAATATATCAGTTGGGGGGTGAGGATATAGCATGCACCAAGCAGGAAAGGGATCTTGGGGTTATCATCTCTGATGACCTCAAGGTAGGGAAACAGTGTGACAAGGCAGCAGGTAAAGCAAATAGGATGCTGGGATGCATAGGCAGGGGCATCACCAGCAGGAAAAGGGAGGTCATAATTCCACTATACAAGACACTAGTGAGGCCCCACCTGGAGTACAGTGTACAGTTCTGGAGACCTTACCTATGTAAGGACATAGACAGGGTACAGAAGGTTCAGAGGAGGGCAACAAAGATGGTACATGGATTGCATCACAAGTCCTATGAGAACAGGTTTAAGGAACTGAACATGTACTCCCTGGAGGAGAGGAGGGAGAGAGGGGATATGATAGAGATGTACAAATATCTTACAGGGAGGAATAGGCTGCAGGAATACACTATTTTTAAGTGAAAAAGATGTTCCAGAACTAGAGGGCATGGGATGAAGTTGGAGGGAGGACGATTCAGAGGAAACGTGAGGAAGAATTCCTTCACAGAACAGGTGATGGACAAGTGGAACACCCTGCCAGAGGAAGTGGTGGGGGCAGAAACAATCACAGGATTTAAGAATGCATGGGATAGACATAAAGGAATTCTGGAGGTCAGGGGTAAGGGGCAACAGACTTCTAGGGAAACATAAACTGAACTAACAAGCTCAAATGGGCAGACTGGGTGAGCCATAGGCCCTTATCTGCCAACACTGTCTATGTATCTATGTATCTATGAAATTACCGGCAAAGTCACATAGGTGAATTTTTAAGCGAATTCACAGATTGCTTTGAAGAGGCTGAGTGGGTGACTTGCCTGGAACTTTGCCAGTGATCTTAAACTTCACAACATCTCTACCTATCTGGGTAGCCTGTGTATTCTGGCTTCCAGTTGTTAAAGTGGGATACTGCATTAATATACCTGTCCCCTCTCGCCCTGCCACGTGGGGTGCCGCAGGGCTCGCTTTCACCCATGTTGTTTGTGGTGTATATACTACCATTGCGAGGCATTATAAGGCAGTACAGGCTGAGTTTTTATTGCTATGCAGATGATACTCAGCTGTACATGTCCTTTGTGCCCGAGCAGAGTGACACTGTTTCAGTCTTTAACAACTGTCTCTCTGAGATGCTGGATTGGATGAGTGCCAGCTGGCTGAGGTTGAAACTGGATAAGACTGAGGTGTTGGTTGTGGACCTAGGTCATCAGGTAGAGGGGTTGTCTGCTGGGCAGCCATCTGGACTATTGCTGGGGGGGGCGGCCAGCTATCAACCTCTGACTGGGTGCAAAATCTGGGCGTTACACTTGATGGTGGGCTGACACTTGAGTCTCAGGTGTCGGCAGTTGTCATGACCTCATTTTACCATCTGAGGGATATCGTCCAGATGAAACACCTGGTCCCACCTGATGATCTTCCAACACTGGGTCACATCTTTGTGACCTCCCGCCTAGACTACTGCAATGCCCATACCTAGGGCTACCAGGGGTGGACTTCTGCCACCTGCAGCTGGTGCAGAATGTGGCTGCCAGGTTGCTGACTGGCTTACCATGATCTCCCCAGGTCACACCTGTGCTCTGCGGCCTGCATTGGCTGCCAGTGCAGTGGAGCATCACCTTCAAGGTTGGATTACTGACCTATAAGGCCCTACACGGACAGAGACCACAGTACTTGCAAGATCTTCTTCACCCTCTCCACTCTGCCAACAAGGGATTGCTAGAGATTCCCAGGGTCCACTTGAAAACCTCGGGAGCTAGATCATTTGCTTTTGCAGCTCTGACCCTGTGGAATTCTCTACCTCATCAGATTAGAGAGTGCTTGACTGCTGAGGCCTTTAAATCTGCCTTAAAGACTTATTTATTTAATTTGGCATTTCCGGATGCTTGAAATTCCTGCTGCCTTTGCCTTTTATTAAATCAGTTTTTATTATGGCTTTATTTATGTTTTATTGTTTTATTTGTATGTACAATGTTATGGTCTGTCCTGGAATAGCGTTTAAGAAATAAAGTTTGTTTTGCTTTGCTGTTTCTAGAGTGCTTATTGATTTTTCTGAGAGTTGCTAAAACCCCATGCACACTTGTTTTTACTAATGCCCTATCTGGGTGGCCTGTGTATGCTGGCTTCCAACTATTGAAGAGGGGTGCTTCTTCAATCTGCCTGCTGTTAGGGTGCTTACTGTTGTTCTGATTGTTGTTGAAACCCAATAAACACTTGATTTGACTGACACCCTAACTGGGTGGCCTGCGTATGATGGCTTCTAACTTCCTCTTACTAGGGATCTCAATATATTGGTTACTCACTGGGTATCTCAAGATTTTATTAATCCCCCTATTCCTCAAATTGAGTAGAACCATGGCCACCAAGGGCTAATATACTGTGGCCTAATTTAATGTTCTCTATTTCTCACCCTAGACCAACTCTCCACTGTGCTAATAAACTGCCCGAAAGTTGCCAATGGCTCCAAACTACAAACCATGAATTTGATATTTCCCCTAACCAGTTCCTCTACCCTCTTCCTGTGATGTTACCAAAAATACACCTGAGCCTGCTACAGCGTAATTCTCAATACATTCTTGCTTGCAGAAGTTGCATCCATGTCTACTGTACATGCTCATTCCTCTCCAATTCTGGTGACTGACAGCAATCCTAGCCCTATAGTTGACACCTCTTTGGCTAGCAAAAATAACTGACCAGGATTTTAGGGCTTTCAGGTAATGCACCTCAATGTGTCTAGCTCAGTTCCCAAGATGACCGAACTAGAGGCCTTTAGCTCCATGCATAAACTGCATGTGTTAGCCATCTCAGAAACTAAGACTAAGCTAAGACTTAGCATAAACAAATCAGAGCTTGCACTCCCAAACTATGCCTCACATCACAAGGACAGGATAGGCAAAAAGGGTGGGTGTGTGCTGTTCTATGTCAAGTCTGACCTGAACACACAGAAACATAGAAACTGACGTCAGATAAGGACCGCAAGGCCCATCCAGTCTGTCCATTTCTTTTTCTACCTTATGAATTTGCCATCGGCCTTTGCTCTGTCAATGGCCTATCTATTCATACTCATCTGTATTGCTCCCTTATGCCTATCCCATGCCGGTTTGAAGCCCTGCACTGTATTCATATCCACCACTTTCTAAGTTGGCCGTTCCTTGCATCCACCACCCTTTCTGTGAGAAAGAACTTCTTACATTACCCCTTAATCTGCCTCCCTCTAATCTCATGCTGTGTCCTCTTGTTCTGCTATTCTTCTTATGAAAGAAGACTGTTAGACTCCTTCACTTTGTTAATGCCCTTAAGGTGTTTGAATGTTTTGATCATATCACCTCTCTCCCTCCTTTGCTCTGCGGTATACATAGTGAGCTCCGTTAATTTGTACTCATAGGTTTTCTGATGTAGTCCCTGCACCATTTTGGTTGTCCTTCTCCAGATTGCCTCAATTTGGTTAATGTCCTTGAGAAGGTGTGGCCTCCAGTACTACATGTAGTACTCCAGAAGGGGCCTAACCAGAGTCTTGTAAAGATGGATTATTACCTCCCTCTTCCGACTTGTGATATACCTACTAATACACCCCAACATCCCTCTAACCTTACCTACTGCTTAGTGGTCTGCATGGATGATTTCAAGTCATTGGTGATGATGACGCTCAAGTCTCTTTCTTCCCTTGTGACTGCCAGCAACTCCCCTCCCAGCCTATAGGTGGCTTCAGAGTTTCTCTTCCCTATGTGCATGATCTTGCACTTCTTTGTGTTAAACCCCAGTTGCCACTCTTCTGACTATTTTGCTAGTTTATCCAGATCTCTTCTCATTCTGCCCACCCCATCTGGACCATCTACTGTGTTGCAGATGTTGGTGTCATCTGCAAACAGACAAACCTTACCCTCCAGTCCATCTGCAATGTCACTGATGAAGATATTGAAGAGGACTGGCTCCAGGACTGATCCTTGAGGTACCACACTTGTGACTTGCATCTTTTCTGACTGTATAGCATTTACCACCACTTCTGTTTTCTGCCCGTCAACCAGTTTGCCACCCAGTTGACCAACTTCTGACCCACCCAAAGCCTAACCAGCTTATTAATCAATCTTCTATGTGGAACAGTATCGAAAGCTTTGCTGAATTCAAGGTAGGCGACATCAACTGCTTCCCCTTGGTCCACCACTCTGGTTACCCATTCAAAGAAATCTATGAGATTAGTTTGACAGGACCTTCCTTTTGTAAACCCATGCTGTCTTGGATCCTGTGTTCCTGTGGATTCCAGGTGTTGCACTATCCTTTCCTTAAGGACTGCCTCCATAATCTTGCCCACTACTGAGGTAAGACTGACTGGTCTGTAGTTCCCCACTTCCTCCCTGCTACCACTCTTGTGGAACGGGATCACATGAGCCATTCTCCAGTCTTCTGGGACCTCTTCTGTGCTCAGAGACTCACTAAACAGTTCTGATAATGGCTCTGCTAGTTCCACCCTTAGCTCCTTTAGTACCCTGGGATGTATGCCATCAGGTTCCATTGCCTTGTCCACCCTGAGCTTATTGAGCTCTTGTAGGACACTTTCTTTTGTGAAGAGACTAGTGCACACCTCCGTCCCCCCGTGTCCATGGTGCTGAGCTGTGGGCCCTGCCCTACCTTCCATTTAGTAAATACTGAGCAGAAGTATCTATTTAGGATAGATGCTTTTACATGGTTCTCCTCCTCACATGCCCCTTATCCCCTTTGATCTTAGCAATACCCCTCTGGACTTTCTTCTTTCATTAATGTATTCATAGAAAGTCTTGCCACCTTATTTTACTGTTTGTGCTAGTGTTTCCTTAGGTTTGGGCCTTTGCCTGCCTTACTGTCTTCCCTGCGTCCCTTATGGAAGTTTGGTATGCCTCCCTATCTTCATCCTGCTGTGTTCCCTTATATTTCCTGAAGGCCAGCCTTTTGGCTCTTACCTTTTCTGCTACTGTTTTTGAGAACCAAAGTGGTTTCCTTCTTCTTCTGCACTTTCTTTTCTCTCTAACACAGTGGGATGTTGCTTCAAGTATTGCATCTTTAATGCTTTACCACTTTGCCTGTACCCCCTTACCTGTATTTCTTTTTGCCAGGGTTAGCTTAACTCTGTTGGCCATCTTATCAAAGTCAGCTCCTCTGAAGTCCCATATGTTTGCCTTGGAATGAGATGATTTAGTTCTAGTGGCCAAATTGAACCATACCATGTGATGGTCACTGGCCTCCAGGTGACCTTCTACCTGGAGATCTGTGATCCTTTCCCTGTTAGTCAGTACTAGATCTAGGATAGGCCTGTCTCTTGTGGGTTGTTGTACCAGTTGTTTGAGGCCCTCCCCCTGCAGGGAATCCACCATGGGTCTAGTTCTGGCAGATGTTCCTGCTGGTATTGACCAATCTGTATCTGGCATGTTGAAGTCTCCCATTATCAGAACCTCCCCTTTAGCTGTCATGTTTTGTATATCTTCTAACAGTAATGTATCCATGTCCTCCCCCTGGTCTGGAGGCCTGTACACAACCCCAGTTCGTATGGCTGTCTCACACTGTGATCCTTCTTCCCAGTCACATCCTGAAGACAGACTGCAAATGGCTAGTACTGCAACTCAGTTTTGGCACCAAGAAACAGACTGTTTGTTGTGTTTACAACCTGATCAAAACAGATACTGAAGATCTGAAAGACATGGCACTCATGGCTTCTGCCCTTGGCCATACCAAACTGAAAGTTTTTGGAGACATTAACCCAAACTGGTTATCTAGTGCCATGGTGTATAGAGAAGTATTAGTGGAGCACAACCCCCACCAGGTTCTCACTACCCCTACCAGACTGAACACTAAAATGAGGAAACCACTCCCTCATCAGTTGGGTCTTTACCAGAAACTCCTCTAGTGTTAGACTGTCTGGCTATCTGCCAGACTCCATCAGTGATCATTCTGCCATCTACTGTCTTTGGCACAATAGCATGGTGTGTAACCTGGTCCTAAAGGAAATCTCCTACCACAACACTAGAGGCTTTGTCCAGCAGACTTTCCTAGTCAACCTGCCATCGGTGGATTGTTCCTCTATGGATGCAGTCCCTGATATCAACTGTACACAGGATTTTTTCATCACTGAGTTTTCAAAACTGCTCAACAAGCATGCTTTCCCGTGACTAGATGCAAAATAAAAAATCTAAATTGGTTCATTCAAAATTCAAAGTGGTTGAACAGCAACCTTTTAAAATGAATGAAGCACAGAAACTCTGCATGGGACGTGTACAGAAAACACAACCCCCACTGATTGAGTGGCCTACAGACACCTAAGAAAAAAATTGCAAGCATGATCTCTATCTTATCAAAGTATGGACTTTAAAACACAGCAGAAAACCAGCGTAGGTGACCCAAGAAAATCCTGGTCTTGTATCAACAGCACACTGAGACCCAGAACTGCAGAGGCTCTATGATCATTGAAGTTGATGGGTCTAAGCAGCCTGATGCAAAGATGGTGACAAATTTGTTTAACAATCATTTCTGCAACCTGGAAAAGTTCAGCAATCTTAACAACAACAAGGGTCCTCAAAATGTTGCATGAGCCATGCCCGAATACTTCCTCCCCTCATTTCTACATAAAAAATGTCACAGCCAGTGAAGTCCATAAACTATTGGTTTGTTTAAACACCATTAAATCCGCTGGCAGTGATGGTTTGCTTCCCACGTTTCTTTGGTTAGTGGTGCCACTGTTTGCTAACCCAATCACCAAAATGTTTACTCTCTGTTTCGAGACAAAAACTGTCCCTGACATCTTGAGTGCGGGCCACTGTATTCCCCCTTTTTAAGAAGTGCAAACGCACTGTGTTGGACAATTACAGGTTTGTATCAGTACTTTCTGTCCTGGTCAAAGTGCAAGAGAGGATAGAACATAACCAACTAACCTCCTGTCTAGAACAGCACAATCTACTCTGTGTGGAGCAGGATGGTTTTAGGAAGGGACATGGAACCTGCACCACTTTGGTTGACCTCATGAACTTTGTGCACCATGACATGGATAAGGGGCTTATAACCAGTGCAGTTTTTGTGGGCCAGACCAAGGCTTTCAGTTTGGTGGACCATTGCCTACTCCTTCAAAGACTGTGCTCCCTAGGTGTGGGACCATTATTAGTGCAGTGGTTTTTGAGCTATCTGCAAAACAGGTTTCAAGCAATCAAACTGGACAAGGTAATCTTGGATGCCAGCCATTCCACAGAGCTCTATACTAGGACCCCTCCTTTTCACACATTTCATAAACGGCCTGTCTAAGACCTGCTCAACTGCCAAATCCCTGCTCTACGCAGCTGATACCGTAGTCTTCGTGCATGGCAGTGATATATCAGAAATCAACACAATGCTTGAGCTAAATTCCCATGCTCTCCATTGCTGGTTTATAAATGAGAAGATTGTTCTAAATGTATCTAAGACTAAGGATATGCTCCTTGGTCCCACCCATAAAATTAATGCCACTCACAAGACCTTCATATCTCAACTCTGGGGGGTACACAACTCTAATTGGTGACCAATCTCAAGTGTCTGGACATAACCCTCGACTCTTGCCTCTCTTTTAGTAACTACCTGAGCAATACTTTCAAAGACATTTGCCTAAAATTGGGACAACTGTACTGTTCATAAACCACTGCCGCACTAAACTGTCACATGTAGATAGGACCCTGCAATCTCAGGGTAGAAGCTGGGGGCAGGAAGCAGATTATGAGGACGACCTCCTAATTTATTTGACCAGTCCAGGAGTGGCTCTTCCACCCCTGTTGGACATATTACATCATTTTGGAAAGCTAGCAAGTTACAGTTTGAATGCTATAAAAACGGAGGTGCTTCAGATAAATTATACCCCTTCCCCAAACATTGGGGAGCAATTTCAGTTTAAATGGGATCTTCCCACTTTTAAATACCTGGGTAGCTCCCTGGCTAAGGAACATAAGATGGTCAGTCCCCTTCACTATGACCAGATGACCCAAACATTGGCCAGGGATATAGAGGTGTGAAGCATTTACCCCCCCCCCCCAAATCCATAGGGTAGATAGTATTAGAATGAACTTGTTCCCTAGAATATTGGTGCAGATGCTTCCGGTAACCCCCTGGCCAGTTACTTTCAGAATTGGAATAAACAAATCTTTCACTACCTTTAGCAGGGTAGTCTGCCTGGGTTCACAAGACAGTACTCTACCTTCCTAAGACACAAGGAGGTCTATTGTTGCCTAACTTGATGCTGTACCATACATTAGCCTAGATTTGGGCAGCATTTGATTGGTTGTTTCCTGTCTATCAGGCCCACTTGAAAACATTAGAACTTAATGAAGGTCATATACCAGATATATCCAAAGTTTTGTTTGCAAACCCACTTACTCATATACGTAATCAGGAAGACAACCCTTACACAAAATCTACTTTTATCCAGTGGGGTAAAGTACTCAGTAATAAATTGGCTGCCCTTAGTAGATTCCTTCTTTATTCCATTCTGAATTTGGTAGAGTTTTTGCTAACAACATATGATATAGGGTTCTGGCAGTGGACCAGACTGGGATTGCAATATATTTTTCAATTTCTGCAGGAAGGGATAGTCCTGATGTTCGATGACCTTAGGTTGGTTTTTGATACACCTAAATAACCACTTTTTTAGGTATTTACAAGTCCCAGCTCTTGCTAAAAACACAGATGAGATCCTAACCCCCAGAGAAAAAGATTTCCCCACTGACACAATTAATCATTTCAGTCCTGCAATTTCAACATGATATCTGACATCTCATTTCCCATATGAACATATAAATGTGTAAGCAGAAACAGACCATCCGGTCTACCTAAGTCTGCTCAAGTGTGCAGCTAGCACCCCTAGTTTGCATCTGCCCCACCCCCTTCCCTTTGTCATTCCACTGCCACCCCCACCTTCCCACCCTCACTCTCCTTGTTCCCTGTCCCATGCACTTTGAAGCTGTTCACAGATTTACATGATACAACCCATTCTGGTAGTGCATTCCATTTTGCTAACCACCCTCTCTGTGAAATAGTTTCTCCTCATTTCCTCCTAAATCTTCCCCTCTATTCTTAGTCCATGCCCCCTGGTGTCCCTCCCCCTCCTTAGCTTAAAGACCCCATCTGCCCCATCCTTACTGATTCCCCTCAGATACTTGAATGTCTCTATCATGTCCCCCCCAGTCTCTTCTATCCTCCAGATTGTACATATACAGGTCTCCCAGCCTGCTCTTATAGTTTCTTCCCTCCATTCCACATATAATCTTTGTTGCCCTCCTCTGCACCCTCTCCAGTAGCCTGATTCACGCTTTAGGTATGGCCTCCAAAAGTGTACACAATACTCTAAGTGCAGCCTTACCGGCGACCTGTAGAGAGGCAAGATCACCTCTCTTCACCTGGACGAAAACTCCCTTGCTATGCACCCCAGCATTTTGTTCACTTTTGCAGCTGCTGTCCTACACTGGGCAGTGTTGTTCATGGTTTCTGTTATCATTACACCTAGGTTCTCCTCCTCCTCCTCAGTGATCCTCAGCTTAACCCCCCCCCCAGCCAGTATTCTCTCCTTCAGTTCTTTGCCCCAAAGTGCATAACCTTACACTTCTTTGCATTGAACCCCTACTGCCACCTCTCTAGAAACACAGAAGCATAGAAACATAGAATTTGATGGCAGATAAGGACCGCTTGGCCCACCCAGTCTGCCCATTTCCCTACCTAATGGATAAGCTGCAGATCCTAGTTAACCAGCAGCCTACTTCTGACCACTCCTCTAGCTTGCTTAGGTCCCCCTGCAGCTGCTTCCATCCCTCACCTCCATCCACCACTGCTCCCATTTTGGTGTCATCAGCGAACAGACATACCTTGCTCACCACCCCCTGTGCAATGTCTGATAGGAAGAGTGCAAATAATACTGGCCCCAGCACAGAGCCCTATGCCACCCCACTCATCAGCGGCCTTGGAGTTGAGAGCTCCCCTCTCACCACCACCCATTGCAGCCTCCCACTCAGCCAGCTTGTAATCCAGTTCATCATTTTTGCCCCTACCCCTACACCAGTTAACTTCCCCCCAAGCCGCCCATGAGGCACTGAATCGAAGGCCTTGATGAAGTCCAAGTAAAGAATATCCACTGCCTGACCCTTATCCAGCTCACCTGTCGCCCAGTCATAATACTGTATCAAGTTGGACTGACAAGACTTCCTTGAAACAAACCCATGCTGCCTCACATCCTGGAGGCCATTGTCCTCCAGGTACAACACCAGTCTTTCCTTTAGTATGATTTCCATGAGTTTGCGCACTATGGAGGTGAGACTTACCAGATGATAATTACCCGGTTTATCCCTTGGCCTGCTGTTGTGTAATGGTACTACATGTGCCATCCTCCAGTCCAGTAGCGCACATCCCAACTCCAGTAAGGTGCTGTACAGATCTGCCAGTGGCTCCGCCAACACCTCTGCCATCTCACTCAGCACCCTGGGGTGGATACCATCTGGCCCTGGTGCCTTGTCTACCTTCAGTGCCCTCAGTCCCTCTAGGACTCTACTTGCCCATCTGTCGCCTCCTGTCCCCTGTCCCCACCCTCCCAGCCCATGCTGGCAGTAGTCTGCCCTTTTCTTCCATCAACTGAGCAAAAGTATTCATTCTGTGCCTCTGCTTGTTACTTCCCTTTTCTGTCCACTCCC
Source organism: Neoceratodus forsteri (assembly GCA_016271365.2). NCBI lineage: Eukaryota > Metazoa > Chordata > Ceratodontiformes > Ceratodontidae > Neoceratodus > Neoceratodus forsteri. Next base: position 834,630,599 of record CM028133.1, read on the forward strand.
CATCCCTTTTTATCCTCACTACTGTCTCCCTGCACTTCCTTTTCTCCCTGATGTATCTGAAAAAGTCTCCCCCCCCCTTAATTCCCTGCACTAGTCTCACCTCCTTCTGGGCCTTGGCTTCTCTCACTTTTCTGGTCACCTCCCTGGACCATCTTGCATATTCCTCCCTGTCCACTTCCTTCCCTGTCCTCCTATACCTCTGGTGTGCTACTCATTTTGCCCTCACCACCTCCACAACCTCGCTGTTCAACCAGCATGGTTTTCTTGCTCTGCTTCTCTTACTCTATGCCTTGGTGCAGGCTCCAGTTGCCTCTGTAATCCCCCGTTTAATAATATCCCATTTCTGCTCCATGTTCATCTCCTGCCTTATGCCCTTCAGTTTCTCTTTCAGTACTTCCTTCATCCTCCCAAAGTCTGCCCTCCTGAAGTTTACCACCTGGGTAACTGATTTCTCTGGCTCCCCGCACATCGTGATATTAAACCACACTGTTTGATGATCACTGTCGGCTAGTGGGTCCTCTACCTTTATTTCCCTCACTGCCTCCCCATTCGACAATACCAGATCTAAAGTGTTCTTTAGCCTAGTAGGTACAGTAACCAACTGTGTCAGGAGACTGGAGCACTTACTCCCTAGCCCTGGAGGTGACCGGAATGCTCCAGTCAAACCCCGGCAAGTTGAAACCCCCCAGGATGACCGCCCCCCCTTTTCTACATACTTTTTTGATTTGTCTCTCTAATTCCCTGTCAAGCTCCTCAGACTGGGATGGCAGCCTGTATACCAACCCAAACCTCAGTTTTCTATCCCTTGAGTCTAGGAGCTGCAGCCAGATTGCCTCTGTTCTCCTTTCTTCCCCCTCATCCCTTGTGAATTTGCCTCCCACCCTCCTTATGGTTCTTCCTGTATAATTTGTATCCTGGGATAGCCAGATCCCAGTCCCGGTGCTCAGGTGCTCACATTTCTGTGACAGTTGCAATATCTACCCTCCACACTGCTAAGAGTGCCTGTAGCACAGCAGCTTTGTTTTCTAAGCTTCTTACATTCAGTGCGACCACCCTCCATCTAGCCCACTTCCCTTCACTGGCCTCTATCTCCTCCCTTTTACTCCCTCCTTTTTTGGACACCCCGAGTCCTTCTCTGCTAGCCTGGGGAGTAGACTGTGACTCCACTTTATTGGATCCCTGCCTACCTGCTGTCCCCTTGTCACCCCCATGTAGTTTAAATCCACCCTTGTCACAATATACCTCCCCAATCTTTGCTTAAATACCTCCTTCCCCTCCCCACTCAGGTGCAACCTATCCCTTGTGAACAGATTGTTATTATCCCTCATATATCAAGCCCTTCTACAGAAGCAGAACTATAATGTACAACATATTAGGTAAGCTTGGGAGAGGATCTTCAATCCCCCATTGCAGAGCAGCAATTGGAGCAATGACTCAGTAATCTCCATAAGGTCACTTCCTCTCATATTTTGAGAGAATATTCATGGAAAATAGCACTCTCTCTTTTCATAACACCTGACAAGCAGGCTAAATACCCGGTAGGGTGGGAGCCGACTGTTGGAGAGGGTGTAGGGAGGTACAAGCTACCCACAGACATATTCTGTGGTCTTGTCTGGCTCTTCAGCTGTTTTATTTAGCCTTGCAGCAAGAATTCCAGGAGATGTTTAGGAGAAAGCTGCAACTCAGTAGCCATTCAGTACCATTCTTAGATGCCCACAATCAAGGAAATTATTTAACATTGCCATGGTCACGACCAAGAAATGCTGTTACTAAATCTGGTTGACACTGAATATACCCTTATTATCTGTCTGGAAGGAATTGATGTCGCACATTTACAACGTGGAAAAGGTAAGGGCCCAGCCTAATAATCAATATCCTGGATTTGAGTAAAGATGGCACTGTCGGGTGATGCATATTTCTGTAAAAAACGAACGTTGCAAAAATAAACTGGCACATGTGCCTCATCAGGTTTAAAAACAAACAACCTGGCAAAGGTCCCCTATACCGAATGTGATCTAACTTTATTTTATTGTTTTTCCCCCCATGGTAGTTCAGTAGCCCCCCCTTATGATCATGATAGTGGTCCCCCATTTCCCCCAACCTCAAGATGGCAGCTGGTTTTATAATTAGGGTTTGGGAGAATAAAAGGGATTGGCCCATGATTCAGTGGGCAGTAGGCAAACCTTTCCCCCCACCAAGCAGTACTTAAACTGCACATGCCTAACATCCTTTGGATGCCTGTTTTCATTGGTACAGCTGTAAGGCTGAAAATTCCCCTAATTTTCCTACCAGGCTACCCTGCCTACTTGTCAGTTCACTGCAGCGGCTCCTGCAAGGAGTTCCACTGTCTTCTTATGTGTATCCACTGCCCCTCTCCTACATATAAATTCTGCTGCGAGTTGAAGCTGGAAGGCGCATCACTTCAATCTCCTTCCTCACCTTGATTTTGTTTTATTTCTTTCTACAGGATGTGGCATTCCCCAGTCTATGTCTCTTCTCTCCTATGGGAAGAAAGTGGTTGCCTGTTCCTTTGTTTGCTCTGTTGGCCCTCTTCCCTAAGGTATCTTTGGTCTAAGGAACAATGTCCCTGCAACACCTCTAGGAGTTGAGCCATCCCCAAGAGGGTCCCTGCATCTTTGTCACCCCAAAAGGGCAGAAGCCCTTTTTGCAGGGCCAGAGAGAGCATAAGCCAAAGTTAAATCATGTTGCATAATCATACTTCTGTACATGCTTCTGCCAGACAACCTTACTGCCTACTCTGAATCATTGCCTCCTACCTATTCAATCCTGCTAAACCCCACCAATCCTCCCCTATGTTTCTTAAGCACTACTACATACTGATGACCAGTTGGATAGAAGGGCTTGGCCCATGGTTCTATGAGGCAGCAGGCAACCTTGGTACACCCCCAGCCCAATGGTACTTAAACCACACATGCTTAATCCTTCTTTGGACACCCAGTTTTGATGCCCCCATCACCCTCTGTGATTGGACTGCCAGTGGTGCCTCTCTTGCCATGGGGCTGGGCTTTTCTCCCTAAGGTACTTTTGGTCCAAGTTTACCATGTCCCAGCCATACCTGTGGAGGTGGAACACTCCATAAGAGTGTTCCAGGTGGTAGCCCCTTTAGCAGAGGCAGAGAGAGAGAGAGTAAGTCAAAGTTACAATCTGGCACAAGCATATTGTATACTCCAACAAGACAGCCTCAGTGTCTCCTCTGAATCAATGCATACTACTAGTTTAGTCCTGCTAAATGCTACCAAATATTCCCCTATGTTCCCGATGCATTCTTACACAGGAGCCCGATGGTCCATTGAATCAATAAAAAAGATCACTTTTAAAAGCTAACTAGGAAGAAAACAGCATTGAATAAAAAGTCCTCCTAAGAGTTAAAAAGCCTGATCAAGCCAGCATATTACATCTGTCACAGTGGATCAGTGGAACAAGGTGTGTGGGATGAAACAAATGGAGGAAAAAATGAAGCCACTGGTTTACAATGGCATATTCTGTACACCAGATCCAGACATTATGCTTGTGTTTTTCTATTAATTGCACCACTTTTAATTTTTTTTTTATTACTATATATTGCACTTTTGGTTCTGGTTTGCCTGCCCCAACCCTGCAGAACCAGAATATCCAACCAGCCAGAGTGACTCTTACAAATTTTAAAAAGAATCCGAGAAGAAAGGATGGGAATCCAGCAATAGCTCTCTGCTTCACTACATTTCCAAACGTGAGTGGCAGATTATGATTAACACCCCAACACGATGAGCAAACATTGAGCAAACATCGCTATAAAACTGCCTGACCTTTCTCTGCACCTTCTCAAGTTGCTGTCTTCCCCAAGTTCTAACCTATTAGGGGCACACTGGCATGCCAGCACATCAGATCTTAGATAAAATTAGCCCGTCCAGTCTTCCAGAAGTTACTGCAACTGAACGCACCCCTCTCCGCACACAGCCCTCCACACACTCTCTCGCACAGACACACAAACAATTACTTTACTCTTCCCCACCCCAGTCAGCAATAGGATGAACTCAGCAATTAACCCTTTAATGTAATACTCCTGCTCTTACCAGTTGAATAAAAACAGACCCTAGCAATGCGTATGGATCTGAGTTTTGAGAATGGTAAACCTGCAGAGAAAATGAAAGAGCCCAGCACAGCAGGCAGTGAACTGTAATCCATGGCTTTAGGGCTCCTAGGCAGGCTGTCTACACATTACTTATCCATGCGTCTGTGTGTGTGTGTGTGTGTGTGTGTGTTTTAGGCACATGACTCTGTTGTATATGTAAGTATCTGTGTTGCTGCTGTGCACCCTGTGTGCAGTATGCTATATACTCATGAGTGGTTGTTGTGCATGCATGTGTTTCTGTAGTGTGACCATCTGCATATGCACATGTGTGCCTTGCACCCATAAGTGGTTGTAATTAGTATCTGAGAGTTTGTGTTGTGCGCTCATGTGTATGCACACATGTGTGTTGTCACGTGTCCACGTGTATTTGTGTTGGCACTGATATGCTGTGTGCGGTGTGTGGGTGAGTGTGCATTTTGTACATATATCTTTGTGTGCATGTGTGCACATGTTTACAAGCGTTATTGGGGACTATGTTTTTTTTTTTGTGTGTTAGAGTATTCACCAAAATACCACTAACAGCTTAATCTGGTTGTGTTTCATTGGTTTGCATCTATATTCACCCGGGACAAGACACAAAATATGTAGTATTGTCGAACACTCCTTTCCTGGACAAGAAAAACAACTAAATGAATTAATTGATCAGTTTGTGTGGATGAAAACAACAGTATGTGTTACTGCTGTGTGTGTTGGAGTGTATGTTGTGGTTGAGTAGGATAAACATACAGTACAATCTTGCTTAATCAAATTGCTTGGGAGACATGACATTAGTTCAGATAACTGGAAATTCATATAATTGGGCAGAAAACATTAAGAGTAATATTCAGTTGGGAGATATGTTATTGTTCCTTAGATAGGGATGTTCATATATTAGTTTGTTAGATCGAGATTGTATAGTATATATCTCAATGACCTGAAACTGCATCCCAGTTCACACAAACTGCAAAAACAGCCCAAGTCATCTATCCTGAATCTAGCAATCCTGTCAACAGTTCTCACTTCAGCACCAATCTTTTAATGAAACTACTGTGAAACAGAACTGAGGTTGTGGAAAAGGCTGAGGCTCTAGTTGCCCTACACAGGCATACACCTCTACTGGATCCAACCTGGGGCACCAAGTTCAGACGTGATGCAAGCTGCCCATGCAACAGCAGTGACATCACCTCTCACTGTAGCACCAGCAGAACTATCGGGCTGCTAATTCAGCTTTTGCTAGAATTACCCAGCACCTGCTTACCAACTGACTGCCTGTCCTTAGGGATAATGTCAGCGTGTACAACATACCCTACACCACTACCACCCTGCCGCTGAATTCCTGAGTATTTTACTAATAGTGTCTAAGCCCCTTCTCCCAGTCTCTAATATATCATCTTGAGCCATATGATAACCTGGCTTTACTTTACTGACCACAAATTCAGATTCCTACAAGCAAACTAAAAAGACAAGATGTACCATGGCCGAGTCTAGTATGGCAGTATAGCATAGTGGTTAAGGACACTGAGCTGCAAACCGGGAGACCTAGGTTTGAATCCCATCAGCCCCCACTTGCATACTGTGTGACTCTAAGCAAGTCATTTAACTCCCTTGTGCTCCCAGGTCACACCTGGAAACAAGCTCCATCTTAGTGTGCCTTTCTTGGTTAAACAATTTCCCCTTCTTTATCCTAAGCAATCAAATGAAGGGTTTTCCATCAAACTTAAGCAGTCAAGTGAAGGAATTCCCACTGTAAAGCAGCCAAATGAAGGGTCTCCTGCTGTAAACAAGCCATTAAATTAAGGGTTTTCCACTATAAAAAAGAATCAAATGAAGGGTCTGCCACTGTAAACAAGCAGTCAAAGGAAAGTCTCCCATTACAAACAGGCAGATAAAGGAAGGGTCTTCAACTGTAAGCAAGCAATTAAATGAAGGGTCTCCTATTGTAAACAAGCAGTTAAATGAAGGGTCTCCCATTGTAAACAAGCAGTCAAATGAAGGGTTTCCTATTGTAAACAAGCAGTCAAATGAAGGGTTTCCTATTGTAAGCAATATGTATAAAAATGTATATCCTGTATTATTTGATGATGCTCCAAGTGTGCTGATGATGCCTCAGTAACCCATTGATGTGGAACCTTTGCAAATGAGTACATGTGCTCAAAGTTTGTGTTCGATTTCAAGAATAAAGAATAAAACAAGCTGTTAAATTAAGGGTTTCCCATTGCAAACAAGCAGTCAAATGAAGGGTCTCCTATTGTAAACAAGCCGTTAAATGAAGGGTCTCCCATTGTAAACAACCAGTTAAATAAAGGGTCTCCTACTATAAACAAGCAGTCAAATGAATGGTCTCCCATTTTTAAAAAAAATGAGAGCTGTACCATTTGTGAGCAACAATCTCTGCAGAGGTTTTATTTTTTTACATAGAAACATAGACTTTGATGCAGATAAGGACTGCTTGGCCCACCTAGTCTGCCCATTTCCCTACCTATCGGATACAGGCAGTCCAAAGCATCTTGAATGCGTGGCATTGTGTACTGATCAGGGATAGTCCGCCAGTTCAAGGTGCGCTAATCTACGCACATCCTTACTGTCCCATTCTTTTTCCTCACTACCACAATGGGGGAAGCATATGGGCGTCTGGATTCTTGTATTACACCAGCAGCTAGCATCTCTTGCAGATGTCATGTCATATGGTTTATGTCAGCAGGTGCCAGTCGTCGAGACCTCTCATGGAACGGCCTATCATTATGCAGCTGGATATGGTGCTCAGCCCTCTGTACGCAGCCTACGTCCCACTCCTTCAAAGAAAACACCCGGTCCCTCTGGGCAAGCTTCTCACTGATCCTCACTTTCCATTCAGCTGGCAACGGGGAGTCACCGAAATCAAACAAGTCAGGCGTTACACTATCACTTTTTACCGAACGCTTGTTACTGGGTAGCACGGCAGTATCCGCACAATGCACATTAGCCGGGGTGCAACCTCTGTTTACTCGAATCTCCCTGTCAGACACATTATGAACTTGAACCATTACTCTTCTGGCAAAAGCATGGGCTCTAGCAGGCAGAATACTTGGCTTGACCAGCAGCCCCTCAGGCAATTTTCTATCTCCTGGTGCATCTCGCATTAATATTTTATTCTTGAGATCCTTTTTATACAAACCTCTCCTTGCAGGATACATTGGGCATTTGGTGCCAAAATCAGAGACTCAGGATCCTTTTTCCAGTCAACTCTAACTGGTCCCTCTGGTTCCATTCTGTCACTATCCTTCTGGGCATTGTAGGCCCTGCGAATCAAGGCCAAGATTCTTAGAACTCTACCAGTCCAGGACCCCTGTTTTTCATAACACAACTGTGCCAGCCACCCAAACATATGTGCATTAGTTCCAATCAGTAACGGAACTCCATCATACAGTCCAGTAGGGGGACACACTAAGGCCAAGGTCTCCACTTGCTCTGCCACTCCAGCCACAGAGGTGGGAAAGGACAACCAAATTCGGATATAACCAGAGCAGGGGTAGGCCTTTTTCACTCAAACCCCAAACATGTAGTCCTTCCAATGGTTGCAGGGGTACGTTAAACAAATGCTTCTGATACCAGTCCTTGAACATAATTGTCACTTGGGAGCCACTGTCTAACACAGCTCTTGTGGGTACTCCATTCACTTTCACAGTAGTCTCCATGGAGGGACCCACCGCTTCGGACCATTCAGGGGGCATTGATTGGGATGTTGATCGGGCATTGGCCCTGGTGGCAAAACTTTTCCAGGTGGCTCCCCCTGGTGACCGGGCATAGGTTCTGTGATGCCAGGCCACTAACCTGTTGGTAACTTTTCTCAAGTTCTCTGGCAGATGACAAGCAGACTGAAAATGTCTATCCTCTCCACAATGGTAGCAGAACTTAATGTCTCTAGTGTTCTTGGAGGGAGGGGGTCTCTTTTCTGTTGGGGCACCTCTGGAGCCCTGTGGGACTCTTCTTGAACTCGGGGCTTATACCATTGGGCTTCTGGATCTCCACTTCTATTGGGAGTGAGGGCAGCCCTTTGCAGCTCCCCCACCATCTCTCTTAAGTCCCTTAGTTCTGCTCTCAGGTTACCCTCAATATGGGTCTCAGGGGAAACAACATGTACTCCCACTCCACTTTTAGGCTCAGGGGGAGTCTGGTACAGATCTGGTTCTCTGTATGCCTCAGTCAATTTCTTAATTAAACCTCTCAACTGTTGAGCCTTATCTGGCTCACGCTTTTCAGGGGTCTGACAAGGGTTCACAGCCCCGGCATAGGGTTCCCAGCCCTCTTCATCAGTTTCAATCTCACGGATCTCTTGCATCAAAATGGCAGTACTCTGGAGGGCTGGCCCTTCTGTCTTGCAGCTTGAGCTTCAGTAGTATTACACTCAAAAATCTTACTGACTTCAATATGTGGTCTAATCTGACCTGGTTTAATGCTTGGGCAGGCACTCCCCCTTTTCGGTGTGCCTTCTGCAAAGCCCTTTCTATCCTGGTAACAAAAGCAGACAATTTCTCATTTCTCCACTGTTTAGCTTGACTTGAATTTCCATGATAGATCATCCCTGGTTTCTGTGCTGCCAAATACTCCCTCTAAGGCAGAAAGATATTCTGCAGCAGTGGCCTCCGGACTAGTAGCCCGTAGGAATCGAATGGCTTCCAGGGCAGGGCCTCTCAAGCTTTCCATCAAGCGCTTCCTCTTTTCTCCCTCGGAACACTGCCATTCTTGTACTAAAGGGGTAGCATAGTCCATCCAGGTCTCCAAATCATCTTCCCCCAAAGGCACTGGGACAGTACTGGAGAAAAGTCTCAACCTCCGATAGGAATCCAGTTGAATGGGGGGAATTACCATAGGGGGGTGTGTCTAGTATGGAGCTCTTGGGGGACCCAGGAGATGTACCTGGGGAATACAGGGGCATGTGGTTGCCTGAGAGGTCTAACACCTTTACCAGTTCCTCAACAGTTCTCCCTTCTGAGGCTAACAACTTAAGCGGTTTTTCTTTAAAGCTATTGGTACTAGGGGACCCACCCGGGGTGGCCAGACCATACGTACGTAATTAACCCTTCATCCCTTCTGGGCACCTTCGGGCAAAATCACAGGGGGCACCTTTTCAGGGTCTTTCGGGGAACTGCATGAAAGCAGCACTTGCAGTGTTTGTTCAAGTAAGTCAGCATATCACCCCTTTACTTCAACTTTGCCCATACACTTAACATGTTTTACAGTGGACACAATGTCAGCATTTTTAATCACCAAGGGGACATCCAGCAATAGAACAGCCTTTTTGGAGTCCATTTCCTCAGCTTCGCACCACCCCATCAATTTGTGCACCATCAACTTAAGGGGGTCAAGTTTTAACTTGGGCGTGGTACTCCCCTCCATTTTTTCCTTTAGGTTTAGTTTAGTTTATTGGTCTAGGAATTAATACCTTTGAGCCAGGGCTCTTTTACAAAGGTTCCACGTCACATAGAACATCAAACAAACAAAACATGTTACAAGTATTATCAAAAGGAGAAGTTACATAATAAATATGCTTTAACAGTTTCAAGGCAGTACAATTTAGAAGTTACATAATAAATATGCTTTAAACAGTTTCAAGGCAGTAACAATTTAGGAAACAAAAAACTAACTTCCAAGGAGAGGGAGATAAATTGGGGGCCAACAGGGAGGCGAAAAGAAGGGAAAGTGGTGGGCAGTAGAGCATGTGAGAGGGGAAGTAGAAGAGTGAGTTAGGAGGCAGACAGGAGCAGTTGGTGGTACGTGTGGGTTCTTTAGACAAGGAGGATAGGCCATGGTTTGGGGATGGTCAAAGGAGGAATAGTCTTTTATCGAATGCAATCACAGTTGCTAGTGGTAGTGAGGTGGGCATAGAGCATGGTTTTGAAAGCTCCAAGAGAGGTAGAGGATAGAGTAGGTGAACATAGAGCATTGTACCAGGTCGGGGACCTGTACGCGAACGTTCTTTGTCCCTGTGCGGTCCGGCATTTGGGAACCAGAAAAGGTTGGTGTTCAGATCTGGTGGTGGGCGCATGCCATGATTCAGGCAGAGTAGGTTTTGGATACACAGTGGAGTCAGCCCCATGATAGAATTTTTTGCCATTATGCAAGTGAGATATATAAGGTGATTTGATAGTTGCAACCAGCCTGTTTCATAGTAAAGCTCACACATGTGTGTCAGTCTTTGTGCCCCCGTGAGGAGCCGGCAAGCCTTATTTAGAGCGACTGAGATACGCCTTAGTGCCATGGTAGTAGAGATTAGGGAACTCTGTATAGCTATCCTCAGTGCAGCTTGGTTAAGGAATTGTCGGTTTCGAAATAGTATTCCTAGACGTTGGTTCACTGTTTTCGCCATTTTGTCAATGTGGGTTGCAAAGGTAAGACCTTGGTCAAACGTGATGCCAAGGTATTTGAAGGTATTTACTTGGTCCAATGTATTTCCAGCAGAGGTTAAACATAATGGGGTAATTCCTTCACGTGGCCACTAGAGGACGCTAATCCCTGCAGTGCCTCCAAGAGGTAACCACCAGGTGGCGCTACCCCAAGGGCTACTACCCCTGCTTGCTGGACTACCAACAGGTTGAGGGGCCTAGGTTCTATGGCGGGTGCCTCCACCCAGAGGTCAGGGTCTGTGATGGTTGGTCTAGTTTGGTCACAGCCCTCTGGGACACTGAGACCCCCTTCTAATCCCTCTAATGATCCACACAATCCACAAAATGACAATACCAATGCCCCACATGTACCCACGATTCAATCATAAGGTACTACTTACCCTCGAGACTGATTCTGAAGTTCGTCTCTGAGGACCCCCTGTAAAATAAGGTTAATCAACATACACAAACCAATATAATGCCTGCTATATAGGTACTGACACTTCAGTCAGTTTACAGTCAATAACATCAAATCTGGTTTATTTAGGGGGAATGAAACACGGGAGGGGGAGATCAAGCTGATTGGCAGAATTAAATCACAGTACTGTGCACTCATACAGGGTCTTAAAAGTCACACTCTGGGTACCCAGGTTGGGGGGGGATAGCCAGGTCGATTGCACAGGGTTGGCTAGCAGGTGCAGATGGATAGGGCCCTGTAGAAAAAGATATGTACAACACCCAATTGTAATCCGGAGCCAGATGGCTCAGTCCTTGAAGAAATGAAATAAAGGAAATCAGATGACACACTAGTGATTGTTAACAGGTGGCAGAGGAATGCCCTGATTTGTACTCGCACTACCCCAAGGCTGAGAACCTGATGCAGATGGTTGTTCTGGATTGCCAGACAAACAAGGCATGGAGATAAGATTCTACTGGCCAGGCCCAACTGCTTTGACTAGTAGACGTATTTAGTCCGATTAAATTCAGTTCAGCTTTCAGCTTACACCCGCACAGTGAAAAGAGAATTGGAATAGCTATCCCTCACAAGCATTCAACACATTTCTATGTAAAGGAAATTACTATGCCAGGCAGCCGCTCCTAGGTCCCAATCGCACTTACTGCAAATATCCGGGAGTTCACCAGCAGCTTCAGTTCCTGACAGACCGAGCGCGATTCAGCAATTTCTCCAGTCTTCTACAGGGTGAGCCTGGTTTCCACTTTTCAGCCTTCTTCCTTTCAGTCACCTCGGATTCAGTCCAATTCAAGCTTGCAACGGCAACCGATTGACTGCAGGGCTTCTCACGTGCTTCCCGCGCAAAACTATACTCCGCAGAAGCACAGAGCTCCTTCTCTCCTCATGGTCACAACTGATCTGACCTCCCAGTCACAAGGCAGAGCATTCCCTTTGGGTGCCACCCGGTCCAATTGGTGGATTCAGCTGTCAATCATTCCAAAGCTCTCTCAGTTGATGCAAAAAAGCGCCAAGGTCCAAAACTACACTTCCCAGAAATACTAGCTATACATTCCCCTCGGAAGCCAACTCCCAGGAGAGTCCGAATTCTGGTTGGTCCAAACAGTCTCCATTTTATAACTCCCTTTATCCCATTGGCCCAGCACAGCAGTTTAGGTCCAAAATGGAGGGGCAACACACACAAAGTCCCATCTGCAATAAAGGCAGGTTAGACAAACTACAATATTACTAAGGCTTTAACTGATTACAGGCTACAGTTATATCTTTCAGATAGGCTCCCTTTGCACCTTCAGTGACCACAAAAGGGAGCGATTACTCCGCAGTTCAGGTGGGATTCGAGCAGGAAAACACCAGCCCCCTGGGAAAAGCATTAGTTATGTCTGCAAGCAGACAGCTCTTAAGGAGACAGTATGTGGAGGCTCTACTAGCACTCACAGTGCCATTCTAACGGCTTGAACACCAAACTCCAGCAGGCAAGGGGAACACTTAAGCAAGCTCCTAGGAGGCTTTTAGGAACCCCCATTTGTAGGGGGGTTACAAATAGCACATGGTTGCTGTGTGTAATCAGCTCTCTACACTAGCTGCCCAGTATGATAGGACCTTTTTTTTTAATTTTAATTTAGTATTTTTTTGGTGGTAGGGCTCTCCGCCAGGTATCTGCCCTGGCCACGGCCCCTGGACTTCCACCTACTGTCACTGCTAGGTACCCCGATCACCCCCGGCTTTCCCCCAGAGGGCGGGGCCGTGGAACTGGTCCCCAATCCAGTCCACAGAACAAGTATCTGGTTGGGGGATCCTACTGACAGCGACTAGTGAAGCCAAGGGGAGGCTTCATGGCGGAGGCCCCACCTGGATTTTCCTGAATGGTTCCCCTGTGGAACCAAGGTGCATCACAATAATGCATGCCGGGGAGGCACCCGCATGCATCCGTGTGCGCTCCCTCGAACATCCGTAGCCAGCTCCCCCCATGCTCTCCCGGCGCCGTGCACCCCAGCTTCCACTAGGGGGTGACGAGACACCAATGCTGTACTTCCCCCCTCCCCAGAGAAGGAGAGCAGTCCTTCGGACACTCAATCCTTCCCTTCCCCTGCTGACCCCCAATGGCCCGTGCCTGTTCCCTAATACGGGTCACCGGCGTGACGTGAGGTGTGTAACCCAGCACCTCAACCCTCAGCACCACCAAGTCGGCCAATGATAGGACCTTTTTACCCAGTGCAGTCTGAGTTAGACCATCACATTTCAAGTAGTAAGGAAGCCAGATAAAAATCAACATAGTTTTATGTAACTTCTTTTTCAAACAATTCTCAGAGGCCTGTCCCAGTGGTGCCAGCAGGCTGGGTGTAGTACACAGAGGATGTGGGTGGATTCATGCTCTGTGCCCGACCTCTCAGCTCCTGGATGGCCGATCGAGTCTGGGATGTGATACAATGGTGAGCAGTGGAGTCTTGGTGACCCTACAAGTAAGTGCTGGAAACTTCATTCCTGTGGTACCGGGGCCTTGAATAAAAGAATAAAAAAGTACCAATAAGTACTTCAAAATATTTATTTATTTATTTATTGAATTTTGTTGACCCGGTAAGCCCACTGGGCCTAGAAGTCCCTTTTTCAGGGGCGATCAGGGATACAGATGGTAAGCAACTGAAACTGACCAGATTAAGCTGTTGGTATTGTTAGCAAATGCCTGGTTCTATTTGGCAGAATTTTCATATCATGCCCTCACAAGCCATCAAACTTCAACTTCATTTCTTGCAGGTATTACCTAAAGAAGAAGAGTGCTGAAATGAGTCTCAGTACATAACATATTCTGCTTTCTGATGTTTTTGTTTGGTAGTGCAGCTTCAAGACATGGGCAAAGCCCAGTGAGAACCGTTTTGTAGTATTTTAAAGCAAACGCATGCTATTGGTTGTGGAATTACATACAGTACTGTATTTGTTTCCTGGAACTGACTGGTTATCCACAAAAGATACAGAAAAAACAAAATGCTCACTGTTTAGATGCCACTGGTGTGATATACTGTAAATAGAACATGCTTAATTTGTTGCTGTGGAATACAAAAGATGCTGAGCTGGTAAATGTCTGGGAGACAGTGCCGAATAGATGCTGCTTTGCCTGCATCACACAGCCTTGCACAAGCTACCCCATATTTACAACAATGGTGGCGTTGGGGTATCCTCCTGCATGATGAATATTTTTAATCCCGAGTCAACTATTACATCACTAAATGAGATAGACTGAAATGAAAAAAAAATTTAAAAAATGATAATAAAAATAAAAAAAATAAAAAAAAAAATAGGGATGGGAAAATGTCAGGCTTTGTAGCAGTGACCAGTGTTTAATATTGGCCTTTTTTTATCAATTCCTTTTCTAGGACATGAAAACCTGCATGGGATATGTGGTTTGGGGCTTTTAACCCCACAAAAATGGAATATTAAAAAAGATGACCAGTGTTACACGAGGAGGGGTGTATTAAGTATAACCTCTTGTGATCTCATAGTGCTATAGGTTTTGTGGGACCACAGATGGATGTGCTCATTTCTTTGTTCGTGCCGAGAACTCCTTCCCCATCTCTAGCAGGGTTACTTCTATCTCAGTTGGTTCATAGGGGAGCTAAGATTATGTTATACGGCACTAGTATGTCACTGCCTCCCATTTCCCCAATTGTTGAAGGTGCCAGAACAGCTCAGTTTTAAGTTCTCAACCCACCAATATGTGAGGAGATACTCTGACCTTCTCCGTACACTTATAAATCAGAATTTAACGCAGGTCCCTAGTAAGGAGTTAATTCTCCAGTCCTGATCAGCTGCACAATATGAAGCTCACTCAGGCACGAAAGGGGTGGACCAGGAACTCGTCGCTCCTCCAGTCCACACTGTTGCTATTCTTGCAGCGAGCAATGCACATTAATTTCAAACTTGTGTTCTTTATTTATTTCAAAACTTTTACCAGGAAAGACACACTGAGCTGGTAACAGCTTGTGTTGAGATGTGTCCTAAGAGGAAAGGAGAACGGTACAAAACAATAAATACAATACGGTGTATATAACAAAAAAATAAAAAACAGTAACTGTACAACAGATAGTATAAAAATTAGAAATCTGGATAAAGTACAGTTACACATGCCACATTAACATGTCACAGAGTGAGCATTAAAACAAGGACAATACTCAATAGGTAAGGTGCAGTCTGAGGGGGTGTACAAGGATGGCCGTACCACAGAGTTGCACTAGCACAGTAGGAGGATGAAGCAAGTGTGGGAGTGAGTAGTGAAATCTTGAAGGCTATCTGAAAAGCCAAACTTAATAAAACACATGCAGTACATGGTAAGGTGACCCATGAACCCTACAGGAAGAAGATGAAGCTCATTCCCTCTCCTCACTCCACAAAGCAATTCCAAATGAGAAACAGATTCCACAGGTTAACTCTAGCTGCACGTCCTCTGTGCAGCATAGCTTCACTCTCCCAGCTGCAGGTATGTGTGCTCCCTGTTTGGGGGTGGGGGGGGCCATGTGGGAGGGATAAAGGACAGGTCGTACCCAAAGACAGTCTGTTCAACCTTTACCCTTGTAGCTCTGTCTGCTCATCTCCAGTTCCCCTCTGTGTTTTTCCGAAATGTCAGCAGGGTCCAGCCCTCCACCTGACGAGCAGGGACAGCTGCTGTGCATAGAAGCAGCAATGAGACTAGAGAAAGAGAAAGCAAGCTCTGTTTATGTCTGGCAATGTCTCTAGGGCAGGCTCAACAGAGTGCAATGAAGAGAAAGCAAAGATGGGAGTACAATCATGGAACCCTGGGTGCCACACAGTCACAATGTTAGGGTGTGGATGAAAAATGGACTGCCAGACCGAGATCAGACCATATCCAATCTAGTCCAGTCCAGCACCAATTCTCACCCAAGCCCAGACTGGATGAATAGTGGATCACCCAAACTGGACCAGATTAGATCAGTAAAAGCCGGACCAGTCCATCTAACAAACCTTGCCAGAAGGCAAAATTTGTGCAGGTCCAGCTAGTCCAGCCAGATCTTCCAGTTTAGGTTTTACTGATCTGATCTGGATGGGGTCTTGCAGTCTGTTTTTTACCAAGTCTTGCACCCCTTTGTGCTATGCCCAACTGGCACAAAAGGGGTGCAAGCTAAACCTCTCAACCACCTACCTTGCAAATGAGGGATAAGGCTTAAAGAAAACTGGGGCAACTGACCAAAATCAGGGTCACATCCTACAAAATAGTACTATCAGCTCAAGAAGTGTTTCTGTATTGTTTGGCTTAGTGTGAAAAGTTTAATGTATAGGAATATTTATGCTTCAATACCCTACTCTTCAGTGACAGAAATGGCAAATTTGTTGGTTTGTTTATTTAATGTTTTCTAGACTCCATGTTGGGGACCACCATCGGCCAGAAGCACCCACCCACATCATTTACAACACTAGTCTGGACCCCTCTGGCATGTACTCCCACTTGCCCCCCAGCAGGGTTGGTGGGAAACCCCTTTATCCTGCCATACAGCAGATCCAGTGGTTGACTATCCAACCTGTCAGGCGAGGAGGCCTGAGGTTGGGCAGCATCCAGTCACCATCATCAGTTTTCCACATTACCCCCCCATCAGAGCGGCAGACATGCAATGATGCTGGGATGCACATGTCAATGTCATCCCACCCCTCCCCTTGCATGTGCTCCAGCATTCCAACCCCTAGTCTTCGCTAGGGCTCAGGCAAACACTGGCAGCTAACCCATCCCTCCTCCTCCTCCTCTTCCTCCTCCTTGGCTGGCCCTCCGACTCCCAAGTCCATTCCTGAACCCTGATCATCGGCGTTACAGGCAAATGCCTTGCCACTGCGCCAGTGGGCCAGTAAAATGGCAAATTTAGGGAGGACATAGGAAACTTTTGAGGCCAAATCAGTGACACCCCTGATATTCAAGGACTGTTGAAAGAGGTATGCTGTATGCCTTTTCCTGTGGGGTTTCTAAGTCAAGTGTAACAGTGAGGAGAAAGCTAGGAGTGTAGCCATGTCACTAATGAACAACTTGGGTCGCTATGTTAAAGAACAGTGGGGGGTCACCATGCTGGTGAGCAGCAGGGGTTGATATGCTAAAAAATAGCATGGGCATAGTTAAAGCATGGCTACCCTTGCAGATTCCAGCTCAGAGTGTGCCGACAACCCTTAACTGTAGAACCATTACAGGCTGTAGGGGGTGGTGCTACTCTGTTCAGGAACAAAGAGGCACTGGCAAGGGACATTGATCATTATGGCACCACATCGATTTGAGCAATATGGTGGGGAACCGGGCTGAGGGGTCCCATTGGCCACCAGGGAGAGTAAATAGCTGCAGGTATGGAAGAAGGCCATTGGACTACCAGGGAAGACCAGAAACTGCGGTAACAAAATCAGCAAGATATCAACCCACAAGCAAGCCTAATGGTGAGGGGGAGGAAGGCTATGGCTGTAGTGCTTTTCAGCCAGTGCTCGAGGCAAGGAATAATACTAGACCACTGTGTCTGCCACTAGCCAGCCTGTTAATAAGTGCAAACCCTGTTTGCACCAACTACCGTCTGGCTTATTTATTTGCATTGCGGCTTAGCCACTGGGAAGCCCAACTCTTACCCTGCCAGCTGTACAAGCTTTGTGCATGCCATCTTTTGGACAAGGGCCAGAGCACCTTTGCACACCACCTACTGCCACCATATTTGCTACTACTATATCCCATTTGCAAGAGCTTCACCAGCTAGCTAACAGAGAACATTCCAGTAGCTAGTCTGTTGTAGCATGTTACGTTCTTGCCAAGCTATTAAAGCCTCTGTCACTATATATTTCTGTTAGACATTTTTATATTTATTTTTGTATTTAAAATAAGCAGTGTATCTCCAAGTGAGAGGGGAGAAAGACCATGACTCACGAGTGGCAGAGTTGTGAGCAAGTTATGAAAGTCTTTGCCACTCACAAGTGATGATAAACTGAAAATTATGAGTCCGATAATTGCATATTCAATTTATACAGTATCAGTTTACTAGATGTATCTTTTTAATCTGCTGCTTGTGTGAAGATTTAACTGTTAATTGTTGATTTCAACCACTGGTTCCAGTGCTGCACAGAGCTATTGTGATGTAACCAGCATGGTGAAAACTGTTCACTGATCAATTTTATATTCGATTGTGATGCCCCTAACCTTCAAGATATCAATTGTGACCTACCTAACAGCAAAGATATCATGATATCTTGGTTAGATATAGCATCAACAAAGATCACTTGTTACTGAACAACTTTTAGGTGCCCTGGTGTTTTGTGTAATATGTATAATTATTGGTTAGTGTAAAAAAATCCACCAAAACTGTACACTTTCAAATTCCACAAAACACAAGTATGTATAACGACCCATGTATTATGGTGCATTACAGCACATGGCATAATCAGCATGGAGGGCTTGGCATGTGAGGAGGGTGAGGAGTTTTGAGAGACATGGTGGCAACAACAAAGAGGGAGTAGCATCTGAGAAGAGACTTGGTGCTTTGAGAGACACATATTCTTGATGAGAGACAGTAGAAAATCTTTAGGTTACTGTGAGACTGTAGTTTACATTATTTTTGCTTTGCTCCGGATAAGGTTTTTGTGGATCTGGTAGTCTTTTGAGTGTATCCTATGACAAGTGTCATAATTGGTGTGAGAATTGGCGTAATAGAATCAGTAGGGATGTTAATTGGTTAATTGATTTGATAATTAGTGGTGATTTGCGTGGTAGCATAAGGTTTTATGTAGTGTGGGTATATGATTTTAACTGCCATGGTGTATGACATTAATAACCGTCGTATATGACTTAAATTGCCATGATATACAGGGAAATACATTATGGTACTTTTTGTAGGAAAAAGTCCCATCCATGTATTATGTATGTACTCACACACATTGTAAATTTAACTGCTATTTTTGTAGAACGCTTGCTTAGAAGGAGCCTGGGCTGTTTCAAATGTAGTCCTGTCCAACTTCCCATAGCTGGGGCGGGGGCGGGCTTCTGTAGAGTATGATGAAATAGAAACCACAAGAGGTTCAGCTTATATGGGCACATAAAGCCTTCTGGCTCATGCCCATTCCCTTCCTGGAAACTTTTTTTGACATTAAGATGGCAAAAACATTTTCAGCTTTTGCCAGGATTCCAGTACTCAAGCCAAACCTGAGATGAATGTCTAAAGGCAGCTTGTGTGAGGAAATGTTTGACAGGATATCCGACTTAGTTTGACGACAGCCTTACAGCTGCTTGGCTGCAGACAACCCCCATTTGGTGTAGCACTCTGACTCACCCTTCATAGCCCAAGATACAACTGCTTTTGCACAGCTTTCTGTTCTGCAAACAGTAAAATATACAAAGCAATAGAATAATGTATGAGCAACCATACACAACAAGGCTGTGTTCCCATCAAGGATCTGTTATGACATTTGTTTTAACCAGAAGACACACACTAAGCTGAAAGCTCATTTACAGGTGTGACCAGAGAGCACAAGGAAGTTAAGTGACTTACTGAGGGTCACAGAGTATGCAAGTGGAGGCTGTGGGATTTAAACAGGTTTGCAGCTCAGAGCCTTAAACCACTGCGCTATACTGCCCCCTAAAGACATCATAGTGACCTTGAGAGTGAACAGAGAGTAATAACATACCCACAATAGAAACACAACTGAGTTGTGCATGGTTCCCCCTATATTGTTTTGGTCATACTTTAAGTCTCAATTTCAGTGTAACTGAAGGGTAGGTAATCATTAATTACATGCAACAAGGGTAATTACCCTGTAGGTATGTTTGTTGCATGTAACTGCCTAGCAATTGCAATATCTACAGTGTTGTCTCGAATGTATGGTTTTTCTAACAGACAAACTAAAAATTAACTGACACAGTGCTTCATGCCTCAAGTTGAGGAGGGGAAGGAACATGAGAGGGCATGGTCTCAGATTGCAAGGGGGATAATATAGGAGAGAGATAAGGAGGCATTTTTTTCACGGAGATGGTGGTGTCTAAATGGAATGCGCTACCTGAGGAGGTGGTATCCTGTAAGATGGTGGGCAGTTTTAAAGGGGATGGGACAGGGTGGGGGGATAACTGTGAAGGGGAAGGGAGGAAGGGGCAGCTGCAATGTAAGGGTGCTAGCTGCACATTCGAGCAGACTTGATAGACCATGAGGCCTGTTTCTGCTGGCAGATTCATATGATCGTATGTATGCAGCGCCAGGTACAGGAGAACTGCGCAGCACCTTGCATACAGCGGCACCCCGGCCCCTCAGAGCAGAGTAGCCAAGGGGATTTTTCTAACAGAAAAAGTCATTGTACCATAGTAGTGATGTCAGAACTATGGTACAGCAGCATTTTTTTGAGTTTACAGATTTCCATGCACAAAAGATGCTAACCATACAACATCAACTTGTGGGGTCTGCATTGAATCACTATAAAATGATCCCAGTTCTCTGCTCCAAAATGGGATATGTCGGGAAAGATGATTTCTGGGAAGAATGTGGCTGGAGAAAAGTTGGTCTGACAGTTGGTTTTTGAAGCCAGGTACTCACTTGATGGGCACGAGCATGTTCTCAGCTTGGGGCTGAAAACAGAATCCCTTTTGTGGCAATGTCTGGACTAGTAGTCAAGTATTTTTTAATTGCATTGGTCCAGAAGACAGCCTCATGCCATGGGTATCCAATCTTCTGTAAATATATATAATTTATTAAAGCCTAGTGTTTGTGTAAGCCTAGTGTTTTCTGTAACAGAAAACAGTGATGATTTCTGACCTCAGAGAGTGCGTTTGATGGGGCAGCCCCGATGGCCTAGTGGAGTGTGCATCCACCTCCCATGGAGGGGCCAGGAACAAGGATCCCAGTTAGGACAAGCATGAGGCTGAGCACAGTCCACTCAGACATGTGATGCTTCTGTGAAGGGCTTGAACTATCTGGGTCAAACACAAAATGAAGTGAGCTCACTAAGAGAAGTGGGTGCAGCCATAGGGAGCACAGACCAGCAACTAGAAGCACAGGAATGGAGCCATTGTAGGGTGACTGAAGAAGCTAAAATGCAGTACAAAATATAGATTTGTTGGTAGATAAATCGAGAAAATGGAGAGCCCAAGCACTAGATCCTAGCGCTTTGCGTCCTAAAAGTGATGCTTCACCAGGGGGCAAAGCGCCGGGGCCTAGTGCTGGAACTTTCATGTTTTTTCAATTGACTGACCAATAAATCTGTTTGTAGTGCAATTCAGTTTTTTTAATCTGCCATCAAGTGTGCCATTCTTGTGCTTTGTGTGGCATCTGGTGCTGCATGGCTGCCCCCCAGTGGCCCAGCAGAGGGGATGGGAGTCCTAAAAGGGCTGAGTCATCCAGGATGATTGCCTTAACATATGGAGCACAAGTACTTCCATGACATGTGCTGTGTCGCTGATACTGCATTCCCCAAAGGCTTCAGAACCGCGCCCTGTGAGCTCTCTGGCCAATTAAAGTTTCCTCACCCTCCAAAATAGCCACCACCTCCAAAATAGCCACCACCAGCAATTAACCTACTGCAGAGAAGGTCACATCACAGGTTGGCTTAGAAGGATGCAGAAGAGCAGTCCATGGTGTAAGAGAAGAAGGTAGTCAGTCACAAGGGAGTAAGAGGAAATCTGTGAAGTGCCTCAGTCAGGGCAGAAACAGGAGGAAATACCTGCAGAAACAGAGGTTTTGGTTTGAAATTGACACTGTTGCACTTCTCATTTTGCTGGAAGATTTTCACTTGTACTAATAACATTTCCTAAAACTAGCCCTGCTGTCTTCTGATGGAGGCAGTAACTTGGCAGTAAGCACACTAGCTGAGCCAGTGGATTTTCCAGGTTTTAGTTTTAGGTTGGCTAGTGGTTGCAAAACATAAAGAGGTGTTCGGATTTTTGGCAAACAAATTCACAGCTGGCATCAGCAGAACTCAGCTACAAAAATAAATTCCCCCAAAATCTGAATTTCTAAACATTTGTTTATTACCATCGGTATGGCTTTTCTGGTAAGACTTTTAAAATAAATAAATAAACGTTTTCAGGTGTCTTAGCCCTTTAGACTTTATCTGTTCCAGCCACTTTTTCCTGCCTTGAGGTCTCACTCCTTCGCTAGTGATGTCAGCATCTTTTCCATGGCAAAAGGTTGTGATGTCGTAACAGGGGATTAACATTTCAAGGCAGGAAAAGCAGCATGGGACAAGATGAACTCTTAGGGGTAATGAGCCAGATTTCCTGCATATCTCGTACTAATAATGAACACAATGTCATGAAAGTCATCATTTTTGTTAGAACACTGTAAGGTCTGAGTTCTGCTGATGTGACTGTTTTTACAGAAAACTGGAAAATCCGTTTAAATTTCTGCCCCTGACTGCGAAAAAAATTATGTTTAATGACAGGACACAGACAAAAACTTAGGATAGAAATTTAACAACTGTTGGACACATGAAAGTTTTAAACAGTTCTTTTAGCGGATATCGGCTCATTAAAAAACGAATGGCCCCTACGCTATATAAAGCACCACTATTTGACAAGAAACTCGATGTGAGTAATGTGTACACACAACCCTTCCTTTTCTCTGAATTTATGGGATGCCTTGAAGGGTTCTCAATTTCTGCTGCAGGGTTTTCAAACTGTAGTTTACACACAGCCCAGGTGCCAGAACTCAGTACAGACCGAAATCTATTTCCCGGTCTCTTGTTCCTTTTCCCTGATTTGAGTACAACTCCCAACTGTCCACCAGTTGCCCTGATTACCAGCCTGGTCTCCACTGCTCCTGTTTACTGGGCTTTGGTAACAGTGGTGGAGCCTGAATTGTATAAAAGGTTATACAGTGGAGCCCACTTAAGTACACATCAGATAAGTTCACATCCCACTTAAATGCACATTTGTTCCATATCCCGTTTTTTTCCTATTCATCCAATGTTAAATTTATCTCTTAAGTACACTACATGTAAGAGCACATTTCAGTTAAATGCACATTTTTTTTTACTTTTCCTATTGATTTTCAGTCCAATCCAGCATTTAAGTGCACATTTTGAACGTGTACCACCTTAACTGGCCACAGTAACTGCACCCGATGTGCTGTCTAGCATGAGCGTGAGCATGAGCACAGTTTTGTCAAAAGAAAAGACTGACTTTAGCCTTCTGTTTAATTTTGAATTATACACTGAAACACACAAAGAAGAAGATTACTGATTTTTTTTCAAGCATTACTATGGCACGTAGGACTGCTCAGTAATGTCATTTTAACTTGAGCACCTGGTATTTAATAAAATGCATTACAGAAACAGTGAAATGTGCCTGAAAGTGATTTTCTGGTTAAATGTACAGCCTGCTTAAGTGCACGAAAAGTTTTTATCCCGAGGGTGTGCACTTAAGAGGGCTCCACTGTAGTACTTTCCCCAGAAAAAAATGTAAACTGTTCCTTTAAAAATCTCAGACTAGGCTAAAATAACTACTGTTTGCTGCCCCAAAGGGGTGGTTGGTGCTACTTTACTTGCATAGCTGGATCCACTGGTGATGTCACCAGAACTGCAACAAGTTAAGCGATAGCTCGGCTAGTGCCGGGGGGGGGGGGTGCAGTGCACATTTTGGAACTGGGACTTTCACAGTTGTCAGGTCTGTGGAGCAACGCAAAGGATCTGCTGTGACACATGGTTACATTCTGCAGCTCTGGTATAACACAGCTGCATGACATAAGACAGGTGCAGCTCAGGTATTTCGATATAATAAAGATCTGGTGCAGCATGTTGTTATGTGGTACTGGCCTGGTGCAGCACACATTTACATTCTGTAAGCTTGGTGCAGCACCATATCATGTCATGCCTGGATCAGTTTGGCATGTGGCTGTATTGCTTTATGAAGCGATCCAGAAGCAAATGGTTTGATACCTTTTATTAGACCAACTTACTGTAGATGTCACAAAAAGAACAGAATGCCTAAGCTTTTGGACCAACCAAGTCCTTCCTCAGAAGCTTATGACAGTTATTTATGAAGGGAGAACTTTCAGACTGGCAGACAGTCCTCGCCACCCCTTAGTGTAATCATATCTTCATTGGCACTTGCTGCTGCCAGATTAAACCAAATTAGATGACTTTTCCACAGTGTTTTTCTGGACAGTGTGCCCTCCAGACCCCCTAAAATACAAGATCCAGCCAAAGACAAGTCTACATCAGGTCATCAGCAATCCGTTGGGAAAACAACCAGTGCTATTCATATTGCAAGAAAACGCATTGCCTCTACTGACAGTCCTTAGTTTGATGGTGGGGGAGGAGAGACTGGACTGGGCTGTGACTACAGCTCATATTAACAGACAAATACTTCTCAGGTACTGTTTCATGGGGGTCTTCTCATCTCTGCCAGAGTGCTTACATGTCCGTGTGAATGCTATAATTCAGTTAAAAGGGTGTGTAGTCTCCACTTAGATGGGCACTGCAGTCTCAAGTTCATGAAGAGCCTCAAGGGATGGCAGTTTGATTCTTGCACCTGAAAAGCTGGGGAAGACTTCAGGAAAACCCCCAAGTGCAATATAATTGAAAAACAAATGTACTGGCTTAGATTTTTAATGATACTCTTCAAGTGGGTGCTTAGTATGAAAGCAGGTCTCTGTGCCCTTTCCGAAATGCTGTAGTAATATGGTGCAGCCTAATGGGGCCAGAAGATTCCCCAACACAGGATCCGAAACATGAACTATATTTACTGAACTTTGTTTTACAGCATCCAATTAACAGCATGTACCAAATGGCATTCCATATAGCTGTCAAATACAACATACAATAAAGAAGGAAGTTCAGGTGAACAGCATGTCACCCATTCCCTGTGTCCTCATGATCTTACATTGGACAGTGCAAAGCACCCCCCCCCCATACTGCAATCAACCAACTAAAGTGTTTTTTTTCTGTACAATGGCTAATGCCAGTGTGTCCCATCAGAATCATGCCACCTTTTCAGAACACATGCAGCAAGGAATGGTGCAGGAGAAGAAGGAAAATGGTAGCATCCAAATTATACCCTGCCCTGCAGTGTGTGCTCTGAGATTTTTTCCTGACTCAGACACAGCCCACTACAATTCTTGTCTTGTTTTTCCTTCTACACTGCATTCAAGTAACAGATTACAGATGACATCTGAAAGTCTACAGCTGCTGCAAGAGCAACAATTTCTTATGAGAGGCAGGAAGGGGAAATGCTTCCCCTGGTTCTCTTACCTGGCTTCTTTGGCTCAGGCATGGCTTGCTTCTTGTCTTGGGACTCAGACACTGACTCAATCCGCCCCCTCAGACGTCTCTCTGTCTCTTTAAAGACACCCTCGGAGGGAGACTATTACAACTGCCACCTGACTCAAGACCCACTGCCAAATTCCTGAGCTGTGCTATAAAGATCCTTAAATTGAGACTGCATGTCTTGGGGGCTAATAGAGCATAGGGTCAGGTGTCAGTAAAGCAGCACCATTTCCAGACACCAGTGATTTACGATTATATGTGGTAAAACCCAAGATTACACCAAGGGTGCTCAGCTAACATTAACTACTGCTTCACGGGGGAGCTTCGACAATATTGGTGAGTGGAGGAAGTGGTGGCTGTAGCAATAACTTATCCCTTTCCAGAAATGTCCACTTTATCTTGTCTGTGTGCTGCCTTAAGAGAACTAACAGGGATGATCCAAGTGGGCACCTATTGTAAGAAGCCCATACTGGTTTAATTCCCCAGTATCCCAGGTTTGGGATATAGACAGGTTTGTTGTTCTACTCTGAGTGGCTGTGGAATAAAATTTCTGTACTTTTCTGTTTTCTCTTTTTTTTTCCCCAATTCCCATCTATATAAGTTTATTTCCAAAAAGATGTACTGGAAGTAATTTATTTCCAAGCACCTGGCGATACAGCAGGCAAATTCATATGATTTACATCATAATGCAGAAACTTCATTCAGCATTCGTGAATCATCAGAACAACAATAATACCTCTAATATGCATGCTATTAAACAAGACAAACAGTTACAAACACTAACAGGGCAAGATATCTTGCAGATGAGCAAACATCTAACTTTTAAAATCATAGGTGTAGAGTTTGGGGGCTTCCAGGCTTGAGCCCCCCGATAGGGTAGTCTAAAAATAGGTTCACTGTTAAGGCCAGTAGTTTTGAGCCTGAGAGTCTGCCCCCCCTCCCCCGGGAAACATAGACTCTACACCCATGTTTAAAGTGTGCAAACGGTGATAACAATTTTAAATGAATCAAGAGTGAATTCCAATCACATTTTACACGAAACAAAAACAAATATGAACCTTGATTTCTTTTACATTTTGGCACCATGAAGAAAAGTATTATTTTCATGTAACCCACTTACAAATGGAGGTTCCTAAAAGCTTTCCCGGAGCTGCTTAAGAGCGCCTTGCCTAACTGGTGTTCGGCGCAATGCCACCAAAATGCGGCTGTTGTGAGTGCTTTTATAGCCTCCAGTACTGTCTCTTTAAGAGCTGCCTGCTCACAGGCTTCAGTGGTTTGTACAGGGGGACTGGGGTTTCCCTACTCGAATCCTGCCTGAACTGCGGTGAGATCACTTCCATTTTGTAGTTGCTGTAAGTGCAAAAGGGAGCCTGACTGATAGATGTAACTGTTTTGGCTATAATCATTTAGAGTATTAGTGAAATTACAGTTTGTCTAACCCGCCTTCCTTGCAGCTGGGACTTTGTGTGCTTGGCCCCTCCATTTTGGACCTGGATTGTTGAACTGGGCCAATGGGGTAAAGAGAGATTCCTAAAATGCAGACCGCTTGAGCCAACCAGAATTAGGACTCTCTTTGGAGCTGGCTGGCCATAGGGGATTCAGCCAGTATTTCTGGGAAATGAAGTTCTGGACTGTGGCACCTTTTTGCACCAATGAGGACCAAATTAAGTGACTGGCATCTGCAGCCCACCAATGTGTTCGGGTGGCACCCGAACAGAGATGCTCTGCCCAAACTGACAAGGGGCAGAGTCGTTATGGCTGTGAGCGAGGAAGGAGCTCTAGGCTCCTGCGCTGTTGAGTTAGCGTGGGAAGCACATGTGGAAGGCCAGATTTAGGAGGCTTGAATGCCAGCAAGTGTTGGACAAAATCTGCTAGGCAGTGGTCAGAGGAGGCTGTGCAAAAGTGCAGCTACCTACCAGGCTCACCCTGTAGAGGACTGGAGAATCTGCTTCAATCGCGCTCGGTCTGTCAGGACAAGTGAAGCTGCATCGTTGGGCCCGGTGTACTGTAGTGAAAGTGGTCGGGGTTATACAGCAGCTGCCTGGTATGGTACCCCTCTGCTCTTTATATAAATGTGTGGAGAAGTGTCTGAACTCCAGGCTCGTTCCTGCAAGCGGTGTGAGAGTGCGCTTTAGGTTGGAGCTGTGAGTATTAAATCTGGGTAGCTCCCTGTCAGATGTTCATAGTGAAGGCAAGATTTGTCTGGCTGCTTTATTGGCTACACAAACTGAGCCTGCTGGCTCTGCTTAATCCTCTTAGGAATCAAGTGCTTATTTTCTGCGTCAGGGCCCCAACCAGCTGCATCGAGAGGCTAGCCTTCTATGGCCTGGGTACCCAGAGACAGTGACTTATGGGGCTTGGCCTGTGCACAGTGCCCTAGATAGATATATAGATATATATGTATTAGAGTGGTAAGCTAATTAACCTGATCTTCCCCAGTCCTTGTTATCTCCCCCTAAATAAATCAGATTGGTTGTTTTGCAAAGGTATACTGACTGAACTGTGTGTCTATGTTGAATTACTGTACAGTGGTTATTGTATAACTGCATCTTACTTTACAGGGGGTCCCCAGAGCCAAACTGATTGAACCAAAGCTGGGGGTAAGTATATATGGCAAGGGTACTGTGGTTGACGGGTGTGGGCCACTAGTGGGAAGGGGGGGTGCAGTGACCCAGAGGGCTGTAACCAAGTCATAGTAGACTGTTTCAACCCTGACCTCTGGGTGGAGGCACCCGCCATCAGATCCAGGCCCCTCAACCTGTTAACGTCAGAGCAGGCAGGGGTAGTGGCCCTTGAGATAGCACCCCCTAGGGGTTACATTTTGGAGGCACCACTGGGATTAGCATCCCCTAGTGGCCGAATATACGAATTACCCCCACCATGGCCAAACTCAAGGAAAAACTGGAAGGGGATATCACGACTAAAATTAAGTTAGACCCTGTTAAGATGATGGTGCATAAACTGATGGGGTGGGATGAAGCTGAAGAGTTGGATTCCCAGAAAACTGTGTTACTGCTGGATGCACCTCTGGGGATAAAGAACGCTGACCTTGTTTCTGCAGTTGAGCGTGTCAAATGTCTGGGCAAGGTGGAGGTGAAGGGGCGAATGGTCGACCTACTCGACCAGACCTTACAGGTGCTGCTGTTATGGAGCATAATTATAGACCCCGAGAGGGTGCCCCCAGAGATGTACCTGGAAGGTGCTCTGAAGGGGTGGAGGGTCATTCAAGTCAGGAGTGGCTCAGTCACCCCAGGGGGATCCACCAAGACTAATAGCTTTAAAGATAAATTGCTCAAACTGTTAGCTTCAGAAGAGAGGACCACTCAGGAATTACTACAGGTGTTAGACCTTTCCAGTAACCCCACCTCCCAATCGTCCCTGGGTACATCTCCCGGGTCCTCTAAGAGTTCCATTCTGGCTTCCCCACCTATAGCAGTTCCCCCCATACAGTTAGACTCCTATAGAAGATTGAAACTTTTTTCTGGTACTGTGCCTGTGCCCTCGGGAGAAGATGATTTGGAGACTTGGATGGACTATGCTACCTCTTTAGTCCAAGAGTGGCAGTGCTCTGAGGGGGAGAAATGAAAGAGACTGATGAAGAGCCTGAGGAGCCCAGTTTTGGAAGCCATTCATTTCTTGTGGGCTACTAGCCCCGAAGCCACTGCAACAGAGTACCTTTCTGCCTTAGAGGAGGTGTGAAACTGGGGAAGACATGTTGTGGAAGTTCAAGTTAGCTAAACAGTGGAGGAATGGAAAGGGCATTACAAAAAGCTTATCAAAAGGGGGGGTAACTGCCCCAGCATTGAATCAGGTCCAGCTGGAACATATCTTAAAGTCTGCTAGGTTTTCCAGTGTGATATTGTTAAAACTCAAGTTACATGATCGATGGGCCACCCCTCCTGAATACTGCCAATTGATGAGAGAGATTCGAGAGGTCGAGACCGATGAAGAAGGGTGGGAACCCTATGTGGGGGCCATGAATTTATGCCAGACCCCTGAGCCCAGTGAACCTGATGAGACCCACCCCCTGAGGGGACTGAACCAGGGGCCAGATGCTTTTCCTGTGCCCCCATAGACTCAGGGTGGAGTGGGGGTGCATGCTGTTTCCTCTGATCCCCGGGTGGAGAGTGATTTGAAGGCTGAGATTAGAGATCTATGGGAAATGGTGAGAGAATTGAGACACAAAACTGCCAACCCCCCCAAATTTGGGGAATCTGAGTT
The DNA here is from genome assembly GCA_016271365.2 of Neoceratodus forsteri. Lineage (NCBI taxonomy): Eukaryota > Metazoa > Chordata > Ceratodontiformes > Ceratodontidae > Neoceratodus > Neoceratodus forsteri. The sequence goes on from CM028133.1 coordinate 834,659,967, forward strand.
ATCTAGAAACAAATGACCTAGTCAAGAGGAGCCCTCCAGAGCCCCTGATGCCTCCTGGCAGGAGAGATATTTTCCTCCCAACAAAGACTCTCGAGATATTAAGTTCTGTTACCATTGTGGGGAGGATGGACACTTTCAGACAGAGTGCCGGTTACCTGAGAACTTAAGGAGGGTCAACAGTAGACTAGCGGCTTGGCATTGAAAGGCCTGTGCCAGACCTCAGGGAGGTCCCCCTCAGAAGAGTTTTGTCACCCGGGCCAATGCCCAAGCGACCACCAAAACCATGCCTCCTGAATGGTCTGATGTGGTGGGTCCCTCAATGGAAACCACTGTGAGAGTGAACGGAGTACCCACCCGGGCTGTGTTAGACAGTAGTTCCCAAGTGACCATTATGTTTCAGGACTGGTATCGAAAACACTTGCCTGAGGTGCCTCTGCAGCCTTTGGATGGCATACATGTGTGGGGGCTGAGTGATAAGGCCTACCCCTATTCTGGGTATATCCAGATCTAGTTGTCTTTTCCTACTTCTGTAGCTGGGGTGGCTGAACAAGTGGAAACCTTGGCACTGGTGTGTCCCCCCACTGGACTGTATGATGGGGTGCCCTTGTTAATTGGAACCAATGCTCACATGTTTGGTTGCTTAGCGCAGCTGTGCTCTGAAAAATAGATGTCCAGGACTGGGAGAGCCCTCAGAATATCCGCCTTGATTCAGAAGGCCTATGTGACTCAGAGAAAGGCCATCCAGGCAGAACCCGAAGGCCCGGTGGGTGTCGTCTGGAAGAAGGATCCAGAACCCTTGCTACTAGCCCCAAATGCCCAGTGTGTTCTACAGGGGGAAGTCTGGATTAAAAAGGATGTTAAGAATAGAATATTGATGCTGGATGCACCAGATGAGGGAAAGTTGCCAGAGGGGGTTGTTGGTTAAACCCAGTATCTTACCTGCCAGAGCCCATGCCTTTGCCAGAAGAGTAATGGTTCAAGTGCATAATGTATCTGATTGAGAGATTCGAGTGAAATGGGGTTGCACTCTGGGCACGGTGCACTGTGCAGATACTGCTGTCCTGCCCCACAACAAGACTCCCTGGAGAAGTGGCCGAGTGACCCCTGATCTGTTTGATTTTGGTGATTCCCCACTGCCAGCAGAGTGGAAGAAAAGGATCAGTGAAAGGCTCGCCCAGAGGGAACAGGTGTTTTCCTTGAAGGAGTGGGATATAGGATGTGTGCAAGGAGCTGAGCATCACATTTGGCTACAGGATGAGCGACCTTTCCATGAGCAATCTCGACTCCTAGCCCCTGCTGATATAGATGATGTGAGGTGCCACCTGCAGGAGATGCTTGCAGCTGGGGTGATACAGGAGTCCAGAAGCCCCTACGCCTCATCCATTGTAGTACTGAGAAAGAAGAATGGAGCTGTCCGGATGTGTGTGGATTACCATACTCTAAACAGGTGAACCATACCCAACCAATACACCATGCCACGTATTCAGGATGCCTTGGACTGTCTAAATGGTAGTAAATGGTTCTCCGTGTTAGATCTCCGCAGTGGATACTACCAGATCCCGATGGCTCCAGAGGATCGAGAAAAGACTGCTTTCATTTGTCCCCTAGGCTTCTATGAGTTTATGCCGATGCCCCAAGGAATTTCGGGCGCCCCTGCTACTTTCCAGGGTTTGATGGAGCAAGCTGTGGGGGACATGAATTTGCTCCAATGTTTAGTCTACCTAGATGATGTCATAGTGTTTGACAGCTCATTGGAAGAGCATGAAAGCAGGTTGTTCAAAGTCCTGGATTGACTGGAAGATTTTGGTCTCAAATTATCTATAGATAAATGCCAATTCTTTCAAACCTCCGTAAAATATGTGGGGCACATAGTATCCACTGAAGGCATAGAGACTGACCCCAGCAAAGTGGAAGCTTTGACTACTTGGCCTCAGCCAAAGAATTTGAAAGAACTGCAACGGTTTCTGGGATTTTGTGGATATTATATACGATTTATCAAAGACTACTCTCCAGTGATCTGCCCTCTGCTTAACCTTATGCAGGGATATCCCCCGACCCACAAAAAGTATAAGAAAGCTGTGCCCTCTGAGACTGAGAAAAAATATTTCCGCCCAAATGGTGTGTTTGACACCTGCTGAACTGCTGATTGTGAGGAAGCTTTCCATGACATTATATATCAACTTACTCATGCCCCAGTGCTGGCCTATGCTGACCCTGCCAAACCATGTGTTCTGCATACTGATGCCAGTCTGCAAGGATTGGGGGCCGTACTGTATCAAGAGCACCCAAACGGTCTACGACCTGTAGCTTTTGCCAGCAGAAGCTTGACTCCTTCAGAAAAGAACTGTCCCGTGCACAAACTAGAGTTCCTGGCTCTGAAGTGGGCCATTGTTGATCAATTTCATGACTACTTGTATGGTGCAAAGATATTAGTGAAGACTGATAATAATCCTCTGACATATGTGCAGACCTCCGCTAAGCTGGATGCCACTGGTCATAGGTGGCTCTCCGCGTTGTCTACCTACGATTACTCTGTTGAATACAGAGCAGGCCTAAACCATATAGATGCTGATGCCCTCTCCCGGAGGCCTGTGTCCCGAGCTGGCTGGGTCCGGTTGTCAGAACCTGACATAAGAGCTCTTTGCCAGAATTCGACAAAGAGGAACAGGTGACTCCTGATACAGTGGACTGTATGGTGGACTGCCTGGGGCCATCTGGGAACTGTATACCCGCTGCCTACTGTCATTTTTCTGCATTAGACACTAGTATGCTGCCTCATTTCAACAATGATAGCCCCCAGCGGGCTCAATCTCGAGATCCCATGATAAAAGTTGCTTTGGAAGCTCTGCAAGGATGGAGAGATGTGTCAAAACTGCGGTCCACTGACCTGAGAACTGCCCTGTTATACAAAGAAGGATCCAAGCTGAAACTGATCAATAACCTATTGTACAGGGAGACCGTAGACAAAGAGGGATGAATAGACAAACAACAACAGGTGTTGCCCACTGCTTTTAGAGAACTGGTGTTGAGGTCCCTGCAGAATCACATGGGACAGCTTGGCATAGACCGAACCCTTGACTTAGTGCGGTCCCGATTTTATTGGCCCAAAACGGGTGCTGATGTGGAGCAGTATATCAGAACTTGTAGCCGCTGTTTACAAAGGAAGACCCTGCCACAGAGGGCTGCCCCCCTGGTTAACATCACTACTAGTGCCCCTATGGAACTGGTCTGCATTGATTTCTTGAGTCTAAAACCAGATCTTAGAAACATCAGTAATATATTGGTAGTTACCGATCATTTCACCCGGTATGCACAGGCTTTTCCTACTAAGGATCAGAAAGCCACCACGGTGGCTAAAGTCCTTGTTGAGAATTTCTTTGTCCACTATGGGGCCCCCCCAATGAATCCATTCCAATCAGGGGAAAGATTTTGAAAGCCGCCTAATTAAAGAAATGCTATCCTCGTGGGGGGTGCAAAAGTCAAGAACCACCTTGTATCATCCCCAGGGAGATCCCCAACCTGAAAGGTTTAACCGCACATTGCTTGATATGGTGGGCACACTGCAACCTAAAGACAAGCCTAGATGGAGCCAGCAGATTAGCACCTTGGTACATGCTTATAACTGCACCAAAAGTGGTGCCACTGGAATTTCCCCCCCGTACAGACTGATGTTTGGAAGAGAAGCTAGACTGCCGGTGGATGTATGTTTCGGGGTTTCTCCTGATGGGGTTCAAGCAGCTAATCATCTACAGTATGTGCAAAAGTTGAAGGCCCAACTCAACCATGCCTACCAACTAGCCCAGACCATGGCTGCTAAGCGAAACCTGGCTAATAAGGAAAGGTATGATAAGAAAGTGAAAGCAATGGAACTGAGAGAAGGGGACAGAGTGCTATTGAGGAATTTGGGACTGCATGGCAAACATAAGATTGCTGACAGATGGCATCACCTCCCTCATATTGTTGTGGGAAAACTGGAAGATATACCTGTATACAAAGTGCGGCCTGAAAACAATTCAAAAGATGTGAAAACTATACACAGAAATCACCTGCTGCCAATCGGACAAATTTTGATGGAAGCTGAACCTCCCAAAGCCCCCCATCTGGGCCTATAACTAGAGCTGCTGCCAAGAAAAAAACAAGATTGGTTGACTCCTCAGAAATCAAACTAAAGAGGCTTTCTCCACCCCCTCCCGATGAAGTTGATCAACAGTCTGTGTCTGAGGACAGTGAGAATAATATTGAGTATTACCCCTCTTTTGAACTGAGCCAACTGTTTAGGAGCAATCCTCTAATTAACTCTGGGGACAAAGTTGGGCTTCCTGGACTGTCTGAGCCCCCAGCTTTGTCTCTGGAGCCAATGCTCCCAGAGGATGAAGTAAGGGCATAAAAGCCAAAGAGGTGGGATCCTTGAGCCTGGCTGAACCGTCTGGCCCGGCTGAGCTATCTGACTTTTCAGAAGAAGAAAGTGATGTGGGGGAGCAAGCTAGTGACATGATAGAACCTGAAGAATATTTTGAGTGCCCTGATGGTTCCTTGTCAGTACCAGAGATTCCCCCTGCTGACCCAAATGCTGCAAGCTCAGAAATGGCAGAACTAGACCTTGAAGGTACTATGGACTCTGAGTCCCTTCCTCTTGTAGTGTTTTCCCCGACCCATCCCAGTGGGGCTGAGAGGGTGTCAGAACCTTCAGAAATTTTATCTGAAACTCCTAGACGGACTGGTTGAGAAGTACGGCCTGTAGTGAGGTTGAGTTATGAGTCCCTGGGTCAGCCTGTGGATCTGCCTCTGAATGTGGTCCATAAAGGGGTGTACGTGTCCCCGAGCTCCTTGCCTAAATTGACCCTGGGAAATGATTCTCAGCTGTTAGTATCGCCCTCTGAGTATGGTGCCCCTGCCCCATTTAGGCTACACATAGCTGATAGGGAAGGGCTCTCTCTATCCAAGTGTCATCGGCAGGAAGTAATGACCTGATTTATAAAAGAAAAGGATGTCTGTATGTGTAATGTTGTATAACCAATAGTAAACTGTGTATTACAGTACCAATGTATATAACCAAGGGTCTGATGTTCTGTCAGTTTAAACTTCTTTGCCTTAAGGTGATTTAAGGGTAACTACTTGACACGGACACCAAGTTCTTTCCAGGCCAGGAAGGGTGTAACCCCCTTACAAATGGGGGTTCCTAAAAGCCTTCCAGGAGCTGCTTAAGAGCGCCTTGCCTAACTGGTGTTCGGCCCAATGCCGCCAAAATGTGGCTGTCGTGAGTGCTTTTAAAGCCTCCAGTACTGTCTCTTTAAGAGCTGCCTGCTCACAGGCTTCAGTGGTTTGTACAGGGGGGACTGGGGTTTTCCTACTCGAATCCTACCTGAACTGCAGTGAAATCGCTCCCATTTTGTAGTCGCTGTAAATGCAAAAGGGAGCCTGACTGATAGATGTAACTGTTTGGCTGTAATCATTTAGAGTATTATGAAATTACAGTTTGTCTAACCTGTCTTCCTTGCAGCTGGGACTTTATGTGCTTGGCCCCTCCATTTTGGACATGGATTGTTGAACTGGGCCAATGGGGTAAAGAGAGATTCCTAAAATGAAGACCACTTGAGCCAACCAGAATTAGGACTCTCTTTGGAGCCGGCTGGCCATAGGGGATTCAGCCAGTAATTCTGAGAAATGAAGTTCTGGACAGTGGTGCCTTTTTGCACCAATGAGGACCGAATTAAGTGACTGGCATCTGCAGCCCACCAATGGGATCAGGTGGCGCCCGAACTGAGATGCTCTGCCCAAGCTGCCAAGGGGCAGAGTCGTTGTGGTTGTGAGCGAGGAAGGAGCTCTGGGCTCCTGCGCCATTGAGTTTCACGCAGGAAGCACGTGTGGAAGGCCAGTTTTACGCGGCTTGAACACCAGCAAGTGTCAGACAAAATCCGCTAGGTAGCGGTCAGAGGAGGCTGTGCAAAAGCGCAGCTACCTACCAGGCTCACCTTGTAGAGGACTGGAGAATCTGCTTCAATCGCGCTCGGTCTGTAGGACAAGTGAAGCTGCATCGTTGGGCCCGGTGTACTGTAGTGAAAGTAATCGGGATTATACAGCAGCTGCCTGGTATGGTACCCCTCTGCTCTTCATATAAATGTGTGGAGAAGTGTCTGAACTCCAGGCTCGTTCCTGCAAGTGGTGTGAGAGCGCGTTTTAGGTTGGAGTTGTGACTATTAAATCTGGGTAGCTCCTTGTCAGATGTTCATTGTGAAGGCAAGATTTGTCTGGTTGCTTTATTGGCTACACGAACTGAGCCTGCTGGCTCTGCTTAATCCTCTTAGGAATCAAGTGCTTATTTTCTGCATCAGGGCCCCAACCAGCTGCATCGAGAGGCTAGCCTTCTATGGCCTGGGTACCCAGAGACAGTGACTTATAGGGCTTGGCCTGTGCACAGTGCCCTAGATAGATATATAGATATATATGTATTAGAGTGGTAAGCTAATTAACCTGATCTTCCCCAGTCCTTGTTATCTCCCCCTAAATAAGTCAGATTGGTTGTTTTGCAGAGGTATACTGACTGAACCGTGTGTCTATGTTGAATTACTGTACAGTGGTTATTGTATAACTGCATCTTACTTTACAGGGAGTCCCCAGAGCCAAACTGATTGAACCAAAGCTGGGGGTAAGTGTATATGGCAAGGGCACTGTGGTTGACGGGTGTGGGCCACTAGTGGGAAGAAAGGGGGGTTGCAGTGACCCAGAGGGCTGTAACCAAGTCATAGTAGACTGTTTCAACCCCAACCTCTGGGTGGAGGCACCCGCCATCGGATCCAGGCCCCTCAACCTGTTAACGTCAGAGCAGGCAGAGGTAGCGGCCCTTGGGATAGTGCCCCCTAGGGGTTACATTTATAAAACCCTCTACCAGTTCTCACTTAAATGTTCAGTGGTAGAGATGAGCTTCTAGCACTGCTGGGAGCTTCCAAACAGCAGTGTCCTGTCACTACCACCCCAATGTGGATACCCCAGTGGCCTGTGAGCCACTGAAGGACAATTACCTCATAGCAGTCTGCAAAAAAAGGTACCCCACAGTCACAGGTCACTAGAAAATACTACCCTAATCTGGTTCAGTTTCTGTTGGTTACCATCTGTATCCCCGGGACAAGGCTGAAAATAGGAGGAATTGTCTAGCTCCCCCCCCCCTCTTAGTCAACAAAATCTAAAATAAAATAAATAAATAAATAAATAAGGTCTTAGGGTTGCTACAGAGGGTTCCCTCACAGTTCAAGCTCTCTGCAGCAGTCGAGTGCCCTCTCAGTTCTTAGCTCTCAACAGCAGAGGGTGCCCTCACAGAGTGTTCAGCAACAGAGTGTGCTCCTAGCAATTCTTAGGTATCTGCGGCAGAGGGTGCTCCCTGCAGGTCTTAGCTCTTCTCAGCAGAGGGTGCCCTCATGGATCTTAGTGTAACCCCCCCTGCAAATGGGGGTTCCCAAAAGACTTCCAGGAGCTTGCTTGAATGCTCCAAGCCTGAATGGTGTTTGGCATTTAAGCCATTTATCAGTGAGTGTTTTTAGAGCCTCTGGTACTGTCTCTTTAAGAGCTGTCTGCTTGCAGACCTAATTAGTTTGTATGGGGGTACTGTGTGCTTCTCTGAGTACTACTCGAGCTGCTGCCAATTCACTTCATTTTTGCAGTCACTAGAGTGCAAAAGGAACCTATCTGAAAGATGTAACTGTTTGCCAGAAATTATTTAGAGTAATAATGAAATTACAGTTTGTCTAACCTGCTTTCTTTGCAGTCAGAACTGTGTCTGCTAGTTCCCCATTCTAGTTTTGAACTGCTGAACTGGACCAATCAGTGTGGGGTAAGCTAGCTCTAAATGGTGCCTTGGACGAATCAGAACTTGGACTCATAATCTGAGCCAGCCACAAGAGGATTGTATGGGCAGTGACTCTGGGAGATGTAGTTTAGACTTCAGTGCCTTTTGGACCAACAGCAGCAGTCTATTGTGAGTGACAGCCAATCCAGTCAAGAACTGGGAGGAACTCAAAGGAAGTGCCCGTTTTGTCGGTTGGAGTTTCAGTTGAGCTTTGGCAGTGAAGAAGGAAGGAGCCTGTGCTTTTCAGTGTGCAGTTTTAGTCAAAAAACGTGTGTAAGGCCCAGAGTTCCGGTCTGCAGCTTGTTAACAGCTTGTTAGACTGAATCCATCCTGTGAAAAGAATCAAAGGATCTCTGAAGAGTAGAAACCAGGCTCACCCTGTAGAAGACTGGAGGAATTGCTGAAAATTGCACTCGGTCTGTCAGGAACTGAATCTGCTGTATGTTCTCCGGTATTGTGCAGTAATTGCGATCGGGATACAGATGCAGCCTGCCTGGTATAGTGCTTTCTTTTATATGGATGTGTGAAGAGGTTTGTGTACCTCAAGTGAGCCCTGCTGACATTGAAGGACCCTATCTTATTTGGAGGTCGTGAGTACTAATTCAGGGTCGCTCCCTGTTGAATTGCCACATTAAATCCAAATGGAATTACTGTACTGCTGACTGTTTAATTCTCCTTTTCTCTGTGTGAAAGGGCCCCTACCAGCTGCCACGGTTTGACTAGCCACTAGGGCTTGGGTACCCAGGACAGTAACTGATAGGATAGGCCTGTGCACAGAGCCATAGGTAGATTATTAGAGTGATAAGCTAATTAACCTGATTTCCCCCTGTCCTTGTTATATCCCCCTAAATAAATCAGAGCTGCTTGTTTCAGCAAAGTTATACTGCCTGAGGTATTTGTCTATGTTAAAGTACTGTACTGTGATTGTTGCACTGTATATCATTTCACAGGAGGTCCCAGTGCGGAACCAGACCTGGGGGTAAGTGTATACTGTGAAGGTAATTCTGATATATTGTGTGGGCCACTAGTGGGAAGAAAGGGGGGTTGCAGTGTCCCAGAGGGCTGTGACCAAGTTAGTTTAACTATTGCAAACCCTGACCTCTGGGTGGAGGCACCCGCCATTGGATCCAGGCCCCTCAACCTGTTAGTGGCAAATCAGGCAGGGGTAGTAGCCCCTGGGATAGCGCCATCTAGGGGTTACATTAGCTTTGAGAGTGTGATCCCTGCAGCTCTTAACACTCTGCAGTAGTACATGCCCCCATAGCAGAAGAGAGGGTTCTCTGTTGCAGTTCTTATTTCTCTCACAATTCTTAGCTCAGTGTGGGAGATAGTGCCCTCACATCTCAGTTATCTGCAGGAGATGGTGCCCTCACAGTTCTCAGTTCCCTACAGGAGACGATATCCACTCAGTCTCAGCAGTAGATGCAATTCTTAGCTCCTGCAGCAGAGCGTGCACACAGTTCTTAGCTCACTTCGGCAGAGGGTCCCCTCACAGTTCACTGCAGGAGATGGTGCCCTCATAGTTCTTAACTCACTGCAAGAGAGGTGCCCTCACAGTTCTTAGCTCACTGCAGGAGAGGGTCCCCTCACAGTTCACTGCAGGAGAGGGTCCCCTCACAGTTCTTAGCTCACTGCAGGAGATGGTGCCTTCACAGTTCTTCGCTCACTGCAGCAGAGGTGCCCTCACAGTTCTTAGCTCACTGCAGGTGATGATGCCCTCACAGTTCTTAGCTCACTGCAGAAGAGGTGCCCTTACAGTTCTTAGCTCACTTCAGGAGAGGTCCCCTCCCACAGTTCTTAGCTCACTACAAGAGATGGTGCCATCACAATTCTTGGATCTCTGCAGAAGATGGTGCCCTCACAGTTCTTAGCTCACTGCAGGAGATGGTGCCCTCACAGTTCTTCGCTCACTGCAGCAGAGGTGCCCTCACATTTCTTAGCTCACTGCAGGAGATGATGCCCTCACAGTTCTTAGCTCACTGCAGAAGAGGTGCCCTTACAGTTCTTAGCTCACTGCAGGAGAGGTCCCCTCTCACAGTTCTTAGCTCACTATAGGAGATGGTGCCATCACAATTCTTAGATCTCTGCAGGAGATGGTGCCCTCACAGTTCTTAGCTCACTGCCAGAGATGGTGCCCTCACAGTTCTTAGCTCACTGCAGGAGATGGTGCCCTCACAGTTCTTAGCTCACTGCAGCAGAGGCGCCCTCACATTTCTTAGCTCACTGCAGGAGATGATGCCCTCACAGTTCTTAGCTCACTGCAGAAGAGGTGCCCTTACAGTTCTTAGCTCACTGCAGGAGAGGTCCCCTCTCACAGTTCATAGCTCACTACAGGAGATGGTGCCATCACAATTCTTAGATCTCTGCAGGAGATGGTGCCCTCACAGTTCTTAGCTCACTGCAGGAGATGATGCCCTCACAGTTCTTCGCTCACTGCAGTAGAGGTGCCCTCACAGTTCTTAGCTCACTGCAGGAGAGGTGCCTCACAGTTCTTAGCTCACTGCAGAAGAGGTCCCCTCACACAGTTCTTAGCTCACAATAGGAGATGGTGCCATCACAATTCTTAGATCTCTGCAGCAGATGGTGCCCTCACAGTTCTTAGCTCATTGCCAGAGATGGTGCCCTCACAGTTCTTAGCTCACTGCAGGAGATGGTGCCATCACAGTTCTTCACTCACTGCAGTAGAGATGCCCTCACAGTTCTTAGCTCACTGCAGGAGATAGTGCCCTCACAGTTCTTAGCTCACTGCAGGAGAAGTGCCCTCACAGCTCTTAACTCACTACAGGTGATGGTGCCCTCACAATTCTTAGATCTCTGCAGGAGATGGTGCCCTCAGAGATCTTAGCTCACTGCCAGAGATGGTGCCCTCAGAGTTCTTAGCTCAAAGCAGGAGATGGTGCCCTCACAGTTCTTAGCTCATTGCAGGTGAGGTGCCCTCACAGTTCTTAGCTCACTGCAGGAGATGGTGCAATCACGGTTCTTAGCTCACTGCAGAAGAGGTGCCCTCACAGTTCTCACCTCACTGCAGAAGTGGTGCCCTCACAGTTCTTAGCTCACTGCAGGAGTAGATCCCCTCAGAGTTCTTAGCTCACTGTAGGAGATGGCACCCTCTCAGTTCTTAGCTCACTGCAGGAGATGGTGCCCTCACAGTTCTTAACTCACAGCAGGAGAGGTGCCCTCAAAGTTCTTAGCTCGCTGCAGGAGATGGTGCCCTCACAGTTCTTAGCTCACTGCAGGAGATGGTGCCCTCACAGTTCTTAGCTCACTGCAGAAGAGGTGCCCTCACAGTTCTTACTTCACTGCAGAAGTGGTGCCCTGACAGTTCTTAGCTCACTGAAGGAGTAGGTCCCCTCAGAGTTCTTAGCTCACTGTAGGAGATGGCACCCTCTCAGTTCTAAGCTCACTGCAGGAGATGGTGCCCTCACAGTTCTTAGATCACTGCAGGAGACAGTGCCCTCACAGTTCGCAGCTCACTGCACAAGAGGTGCCCTCACAGTTCTTAGCTTACTGCAGGAGATGGTACCCTTACAATTCTTAAATCTCTCCAGGAGATGGTGCCCTCACAGTTCTTAGCTCACTGCAGGAGATGCTGCCCTCACAGTTCTTAGCTCACTGCAGGAGATGGTGCCCTCACAGTGCTTAGCTCACTGCAGGAGATGATGCCACCACAGTTCTTAGCTCAGATTGCATGAGATGGTGCCCCCATAGTTCCTAGTTCAGACTGCAGCAGATGGTGCCCTCACAATTCTTAGATCTCAGCAGGAGGTGGTGCCTTTACAGTTCTTAGCTCATTGCTGGAGATGGTGCCCTCAGAATTCTTTGCTCACTGCAGGAGATGGTGCCCTCAAAGTTCTCAGTTCACTGCAGAAGTGATGCCCTCACAGTTCTTAGCTCACTGCAGGAGTTGGTGCCATCACAGTTCTTGGCTCACTGCAGTAGAGGTGCCCTCACAGTTCTTAGCTCACTGCAGAAGAGGTGCCCTTACCATTCTTAGCTCACTGCAGGAGATGGTGCCCTCACAGTTCTTAGATCTCGGCAGGAGATGGTGCCCCCACAGCTCTTAGCTCACTGCTGGAGATGGTGCCCTCACAGTTCTTAGCTCACTGCAGGAGAAGTGCCCTCACACTTCTTAGCGCATCGCAGGAGAGGGTCCCCTCACAGTTCTTTGCTCACTGCAGTAGATGGTGCCCTCACAATTCTTAGATCTCTTAAGGAGATGGTGCCCTCACAGTTCTTAACTCACTGCAGGAGAGGGTCCCCTCACAGTTCCTAGCTCACTGCAGGAGATGGTGCCCTGAGAGTTCTAAGATCACTGCAGGAGAGGTGTCCTCACAGTTCTTAACTCACTACAGGAGACAGTGCCCTCGCAGTTCTTATTTCTGAGCAGGAGATGGTCCCCTCACAGTTCTTAGCTCACTGCAGGAGAGGGTCCCTTCACAGTTCTTAGCTCACTGCTGGAAAGGTGTCCTCACAGTTCTTAGCTCACTACAGGGACAGTGCCCTCTTGGTTCTTACTTCTGTGCGGGAGATGTTCCCCTTATAGTTCTTTGCTTACTGCAGGAGATGGTGCCCTCACAGTTCTTAGCTCAATGCAGAAGAGGTGCCCTTACTGTTCTTAGCTCACTGCAGGAGATGGTGCCCTCACAGTTCTTAGCTCACTACAGGAGATGGTGCCCTCACAATTCTTAGATCTCTGCAGGAGATGGTGCCCTCACAACTCTTAGCTCACTGCAGGAGAGGTGCCCTCACAGTTCTTAGCTCACTGCAGGAGAAGTGCCCTCTCAGTTCTTAGAGCATTGCAGGAGATGGTGCTCTCACAGTCCTTAGCTTACTGCAGAAGAGGTGCCCTCACAGTTCTTAGCTCACTGCAGGAGATGGCGCCCTCACAGTTCTTAGCTCACTGCAATAGATGGTGCCCTCACAGTTCTTAGCTCACTGCAGTAGATGGTGCCATCACAATTCTAAGCTCACTGCTCACAAAGGAAATCCAAAAAACTTCTGATCATAGGAGACTCCATGATGCGGGGAGTTGATACCCATCTCCAGCCAGGGTTGATGGTCAGATGTCTCCCAGGTACATCAGCATGGAGAGACACTGACCACATTGCTAAAATTGTTCACAAAGCAGGAGAAAACATTGATGTCCTAGTACACATAGGGACTAATGATCTCACCAGCCGGTCAGTTGTGGAGACCAAGGAACACCTGACTAGGCTGGGTGACAAACTATCATCTATTTTGTCTGGCATCTCCTTCTCTGAGATCCTGCCAGTCTGGGAGAGGGGAGCAGATGGACGGAAGGTCAGAGAAGGGGAGATAGGGAGCTAAACACATGGCTCAAGGACTGGTGCCAGGAAAAGGACACAGATTTGTGGGAACTGGCAACAGTTCTGGGAGCGAAGTTCTTTAAATTTGATGGACTGCATCTGACTAAAGAGGGAGTCAGTGCATTGGGGCAGAAGTTTGACGTCTTTGCAGAATATTTAAACTAGCAAATGGGGAGAGGGGTGCAGCACCTCATACGTCGAATGGGAAGAACACCCCTCCCCCCTCAGCTAGTGGTCAAACAGGAATTCAGCATGTTTGCCGTTCATTTGCATCACCAGGTAAGAAAAAAGGTTTGTCTCCCCATACGACGCACAGGGGTAATGCCAAACTTCACCCAACAACTAACACACCAAAATCTGGCCAATGGAAAATCATGTACACAATGCTCACAGCCTGGGAAATAAGATCCCAGACCTGCAGGCAATAATGTCAGAGGCTAAACTGTACATAGTAGCAATTAGTGAGACGTGGTTTACCAGTAACCACACTTGGGAGACTTCAGTACCTGGCTATGTATTGTTCAGAAGAGACCGAGGTGCAAAAAGGGGAGGAGGAGTGGCCCTGTATGTTAATGAAAATATCAAAGCTACAGAAATTCAGAATACACATAAGGAGCCAGAAGAACTGTGGGTCACCCTGGAAACAGGAAATGGGACAGCCATAAGAACTGGGGTTGTCTACAGGCCCCCAGACCAGAGGGAGGACATAGACACATTACTGTTAGAAGATATACAAAACATGACAGCTAAAGGGGAGGTTCTGATAATGGGAGACTTCAACATGCCGGATACAGATTGGTCAATACCAGCAGGAACATCTGCCAGAACTAGACTCATAGTGGATTCCTGCAGGGGAGGGCCTCAAACAACTGGTACAGCAACCCACAAGAGACAGGGCTATCCTAGATCTAGTACTGAGTAACAAAGAAGGGATCACAGATCTCCAGGTAGAAGGTCACCTGAGGCCAGTGACCATCACATGGTATGGTTCAATTTGGCTACTACATCTAAATCATCCCATTCCAAGGCAAAATATGGGACTTCAGAGGAGCTGACTTTGATAAGATGGCCAACAGAGTTAAGCTAGCCCTGGCAAAAAGAAACACAGGTGAGGGGTACAGGCAAAGTGGGCAAGCATTAAGGATGCAATACTTGAAGCAACATCCCATTGTGTTAGACAGAAAAGGAAGTGCAAAGAAGAAGGAAACCACTTTGGTTCTCAAATACAGTAGCAGAAAAGGTCAGAGCCAAAAGGCTGGCCTTCAGGAAATATAAGGAACACAGCAGGATGAAGATAGGGAGGCATACCAAACTGCCCTAAGGGAAGCAGGTAAGGCAGTAAGGCAGGCAAAGTCCCAAACTGAGGAAACACTATACGAACAGTAAAAGAAGGTGACAAGACTTTCTATAGATACATTAGTGAAAGGAGAAAGTCCAGAGGGTATGCTAAGCTTAATGGAGAAAAGGGAGCATGTGAGGAGGAGGACCCTGTAAAGGCATCTATCCTAAATAGATACTTTGCTCAGTATTTACTGAAGAGAAGGTAGGGCAGGGCCCACAGCTCAACATCATGGACACAGGGGGGAGGGAGGTGAGCACTATTCCCTTCACAAAAGAAAGGGTCCTACAAGAGCTTGCTAAGCTCAGGGTGGATAAGGCAATGGGACCTGATGGCATACATCCAAGAGTACTTAAGGAGCTAAAGGAGGAACTAGCAGAGCCATTAGCAGAATTGTTTAGTGAGACTCTGAGCACAGGAGAGGTCCCAGAAGACTGGAAAAGGGCTCATGTGATCCCGCTCCACAAGAGTGGTAGCAGGGAGGAGGCGGGAACTACAGACCGGTCAGTCTTACCTCAGTAGTGGGCAAGATTATGGAGGCACTCCTTAAGGAAAGGATAGTGCAACACCTGGAATCCATAGGGGCACAGGATTCAAGACAGCATGGGTTTACAAAGAAGGTCCTGTCAAACTAATCCTCGAAGAGATGCACTCACAACTGGGATAACAGTCAGGGATCAGTTCTGTGGCCAGTCTCTTCAACATCTTCATGATGACCTTGCAGGTGGACTAGAGGGTAAGAGCTTGTCTGTTTGCAGATGACACCAAGATCTGCAACAGAGTAGATAATCCAGATGGGGTGGGCAGAATGAGAAGAGATCTGGATAAACTAGCAGAATGGTCAGAAGAGTGGCAACTGGGATTTAATGCAAAGAAGTGCAAAATCATGCACATAGGGAAGAGAAACCCTGAAGCCACCTATAGGCTGGGAGGGGAGTTGCTAGCAGTCACAAAGGAAGAAAGAGACTTGGGCATCATCATCACTGATGACCTAAAATCATCCAAGCAGACCTCTAAAGCAGTACGTAAGGCTAGGGGGTGTTGGGTGTATTAGTAGGGTATCACAAGTCGTAAGAGGAGTGTAATAATCCTCTGTACAAGACACTGGTTAGGCCCCATCTGGAGTACTGCATGCAGTATTGGAGGCCACACCTTCACAAGGACATTAACCAAATTGAGGCAGTCCAGAGAGGGCAAGCAAAATGGTGCAGGGACTGCATCAGAAGACATATGAGGACAGATTAACGGAGTCAATATGTATACCCTTGAGCAAAGGAGGGAGAGAGGTGATATGATCGAGGCATTCAAAACACCTTAAGGGCATAAACAAGATGAAAGAGTCTAACATGTTTAAATATAAGAAAATAGCAGGACAAGAGGACACAGCATGAGATTAGAGGGAGGCCGATTAAGGGAATGTGAGGAAATTCTTTTCACAGAAAGGGTGGTGGATGCATGAATGGCTTACCACAAGAAGTGGTGGCTATGAATACAGTGTGGCCTTCAAACAGGCATGGGATAGGCATAAGGGAGCAATACAAATGACTATGAATAGATAGGCCACTGACAGAGCAAAGGCCGATGGCACATTTATAAGGTAGAAAAAGAAATGGCAGACTAGATGGGCCTTGCGGTACTTATCTGCTGTCAACTTCTATGTTTCTATGTTTCTATGTCTACTGCAGGAGATGGTGCCCTCACAATTCTTAGATCTCTTCAGGAGATGGTGCCATCACAGTTCTCAGCTCACTGCAGGAGATGGTGCTCTCACAGTTCTTAGCTCACTGCAGGAGAGGTGCCCTCACAGTTCTTAGCTCACTGCAGGAGACGGTGACCTCACAGTTCTTAGCTCACTGCAGGAGAGGTGCCCTCACAGTTCATAGTTCACTGCAGGAGATGATGCCCTCACAGTACTTAGCTCACTGCAGAAGAGGTGCCCTTACAGTTCTTAGCTCACTGCAGGGGAGGGCCCCTCACACAGTTCTTAGCTCACTACAGAAGATGGTGCCATCACAATTCATAGATCTCTGCAGCAGATGGTTCCTCACAGTTCTTAGCTCACTGCAGGAGAGGTGCCCTCTCAGTTCTTAGCTCACTGCAGAGATGGTGCCCTCACAGTTCTTCACTCACAGCAGCAGAGGTGCCCTCACAGTTCTTAGCTCACTGCAGGAGATGAGTGCCCTCACAGTTCTTAGCTCACTGCAGAAGAGGTGCCCTTACAGTTCTTAGCTCACTGCAGGAGATGGTGCCCTCACAGTTCTTAGCTCACTGCATAGACGGTGCCCTCACAGTTCTTAGCCACTGCAGGAGATGGTGCCATCACAATTCTAAGCTCAGTGCAGGAGATGGTGCCCTCACAGTTCTTAGCTCTCTGCAGGAGATGGTGCCCTCACAGTTCTTAGCTCACTGCAGGAGAGGTGCCCTCACAGTTCTTAGCTCACTGCAGGAGATGGTGCCCTCACAGTTCTTAGCTCACTGCAGAAGAGGTGCCCTTACAGTTCTTAGCTCACTGCGGGGAGGACCCCTCACACAGTTCTTAGCTCACTACAGGACATGGTGCCATCACAATCTGAGATCTCTGCAGCAGCTGGTGCCCTCACAGTACTTAGCTCACTGCAGGAGATGGTGCCATCACAGTTCTTCGCTCAGTGCAGTAGCGGTGCCTGACAGTTCTTAGCTCACTGCAGGAGATAAAGCCCTCACAGTTCTTAGCTCACTGCAGAAAAGGTGCTCTTACAGTTCTTAGCTCACTGCAGAAGGGTGCCCTCACAGTTCCTAACTCACTACAGGAGATGGTGCCTCACAATTCTTAGATCTCTGCAGTAGATGGTGCCCTCAGAGTTCTTAGTTCACTGCCAGAGATGGTGCCTTCACAGTTCTTAGCTCACTGCAGGAGTAGGTCCCCTCAGAGTTCTTAACTCACTGTAGGAGATGGCACCCTCTCAGTTCTTAGCTCACTGAAGGAGATGGTGCCCTCACATTTCTCAGTTCTCTGCAGGAGATGATATCCTCTCAGTCTCAGCAGAAGATGCAGTTCTTATCTCCTGCAGCAGAGGGTGCACACAGTTCTTAGCTCAGTTCGGCAGAGGTTCCCCTCACAGTTCACTGCAGGAGATGGTGCCCTCATAGTTCTTAACTCACTGCAAGAGAGGTGCCCTCACAGTTCTTAGCTCACTGCAGGTGAGGGTCCCCTCACAGTTCACTGCAGGAGATGGTGCCCTCATAGTTCTTAACTCACTGCAAGTTAGGTGCCCTCACAGTTCTTAGCTCACTGCAGGAGAGGGTCCCCTCTCAGTTCTTAGCTCACTGCAGGAGATGGTGCCCTCACAGTTCTTCACTCACAGCAGCAGAGGTACCCTCACAGTTCTTAGCTCACTGCAGGAGATGATGCCCTCACAGTTCTTAGCTCACTGCAGGAGAGGTCCGCTCTCACAGTTCTTAGCTCACTACAAGAGATGGTGCCATCACAATTCTTGGATCTCTGCAGAACATGGTGCCCTCACAGTTCTTAGCTCACTGCAGGAGATGATGCCCTCACAGTTCTTAGCTCACTGCAGAAGAGGTGCCCTTACAGTTCTTAGCTCACTACAGGAGATGGTGCCATCACAATTCTTAGATCTCTGCGGGAGATGGTGCCCTCACAGTTCTTAGCTCACTGCCAGAGATGGTGCCCTCACAGTTCTTAGCTCACTGCAGAAGAGGTGCCCTTACAGTTCTTAGCTCACTGCAGGGGAGGTCCTCTCACACAGTTCTGAGCTCACTACAGGAGATGGTGCCATCACAATTCTTAGATATCTGCAGCAGATGGTGCCCTCACAGTTCTTAGCTCATTGCAAGAGATGGTGCCCTCACAGTTCTTAGCTCTCTGCAGCAGATGGTGCCATCACAGTTCTTCGCTCACAGCAGTAGAGACGCCCTCACAGTTCTTAGCTCACTGCAGGAGATAGTGCCCTCACAGTTCTTAGCTCACTGCAGAAGAGGTGCTCTTACAGTTCTTAGCTCACTGGAGGAGAGGTGCCCTCACAGCTCTTAGCTCACTACAGGAGATGGTGCCCTCACAATTCTTAGATCTCTGCAGGAGATGGTACCCTCACAATTCTTAACTCATTGCAGGTGAGGTGCCCTCACAGTTCTTAGCTCACTGCAGGAGATGGTGCACTCACGGTTCTTAGCTCACTGCAGAAGAGGTGCCCTCAAAGTTCTCACCTCACTGCAGAAGTGGTGCCCTCACAGTTCTTAGCTCACTGCAGGAGTAGGTCCCCTCAGAGTTCTTAGCTCACTGTAGGAGATGGCACCCTCTCAGTTCTTAGCTCACTGCAGGAGATGGTGCCCTCACAGTTCTTAACTCACAGCAGGAGAGGTGCCCTCACAGTTCTTTGCTCACTGCAGAAGATGGTGCACTCACAGTTCTTAGCTCACTGCAGGAGATGGTGCCCTCACAATTCTTAGATCTCTGCAGGAGATGGTACCCTCACAGTTCTTAGCTCACTGCAGGAGATGGTGCCCTCACAGTTCTTAGCTCACTGCAGGAGATGGTGCCCTCACAATTCTTAGATCTCTGCAGGAGATGGTGCCCTCACAGTTCTTAGCTCACTGCAGAAGATGGTGCCCTCACAATTCTTAGATCTCTGCAGGAGATGGTGCCATCACAGTTCTTTGCTCACTGCAGAAGAGGTGCTATCACAGTTCTTACCTCACTGCAGAAGTGGTGCCCTGACAGTTCTTAGCTCACTGAAGGAGTAGGTCCCCTCAGAGTTCTTAGCTCACTGTAGGAGATGGCACCCTCTCAGTTCTTAGCTCACTGCAGGAGATGGTGCACTCACAGGTCTTAGCTCACTGCAGGAGACAGGTCCCTCACAGTTCTCAGCTCACTGCATGAGAGGTGCCCTCACAGTTCTTAGCTTACTGCAGGAGATGGTACCATCCCAATTCTTAAATCTCTCAGGAGATGGTGCCTCACAGTTCTTAGCTCACTGCAGGAGATGCTGCCCTCACAGTTCTTAGCTCACTGCAGGAGACGGTGCCTCTCCAGTTCTTAGCTCACTGCAGGAGATGTTAAACTCACAGTGCTTAGCTCACTGCAGGAGATGATGCCACCACAGTTCTTAGCTCAGATTGCTGGAGATGGTGCCCCCATAGTTCCTAGTTCAGACTGCAGCAGATGGTGCCCTCACAATTCTTAGATCTCAGCAGGAGGTGGTGCCTTTACAGTTCTTAGCTCATTGCTGGAGATGGTGCCCTCAGAATTCTTTGCTCACTACAGGAGGTGGTGCCCTCAAAGTTCTCAGTTCACTGCAGAAGTGATGCCCTCACAGTTCTTAGCTCACTGCAGGAGATGGTGCCATCACAGTTCTTGGCTCACTGCAGTAGAGGTGCCCTCACAGTTCTTAGCTCACTGCAGAAGAGGTGCCCTTACCATTCTTAGCTCACTGCAGGAGATGGTGCCATCACAGTTCTTAGATCTCGGAAGGAGATGGTGCCCCCACAGCTCTTAGCTCACTGCTGGAGATGGTGCCCTCACAGTTCTTAGCTCACAGCAGGAGAGGGTCCCTTCACAGTGCTTAGCTCACTGCAGGAGATGGTGCCATCACAGTTCTTGGCTCACTGCAGTAGAGGTGCCCTCACAGTTCTTAGCTCACTGCAGAAGAGGTGCCCTTACCGTTCTTAGCTCACTGCAAGAGATGGTGCCCTCACAGTTCTTAGATCTCTGTAGGAGATGGTGCCCCACAGCTCTTATCTCACTGCTGGAGACAGTGCCCTCACAGTTCTTATTTCTGAGCAGGAGATGGTCCCTCACAGTTCTTAGGTCACTGCAGGAGAGGGTCCTTCACAGTTCTTAGCTCACTGCAGGAGTTGGTGCCATCACAGTTCTTGGCTCACTGCAGTAGAGGTGCCCTCACATTTCTTAGCTCACTGCAGAAGAGGTGCCCTTACCATTCTTAGCTCACTGCAGGAGATGGTGCCCTCACAGTTCTTAGATCTCTGCAGGAGATGGTGCCCCTACCGCTCTTACCTCACTGCTGGAGACAGTGCCCTCGCAGTTCTTATTTCTGAGCAGGAGATGGTCCCCTCACAGTTCTAAGCTCACTGCAGGAGAGGGTCCCTTCACAGTTCTTAGCTCACTGCAGGAGATGGTGCCATCACAGTTCTTGGCTCACTGCAGTAGAGGTGCCCTCACAGTTCTTAGCTCACTGCAGAAGAGGTGCCCTTACCATTCTTAGCTCACTGCAGGAGATGGTGCCATCACAGTTCTTAGATCTCAGCAGGAGATGGTGCCCCCACAGCTCTTATCTCACTGCTGGAGATGGTGCCCTCACAGTTCTTAGCTCACTGCAGGAGAGGGTCCCTTCACAGTTCATAGCTCACTGCAGGAGATGGTGCCATCACAGTTCTTGGCTCACTGCAGTAGAGGTGCCCTCACAGTTCTTTGCTCACTGCAGTTGAGGTGCCCTCACAGTTCTTAGCTCACTGCAGAAGAGGTGCCCTTACCGTTCTTAGCTCACTGCAGGAGATGGTGCCCTCACAGTTCTTAGATCTCGGTAGGAGATGGTGCCCCCACAGCTCTTATCTCACTGCTGGAGACAGTGCCCTCGCAGTTCTTATTTCTGAGCAGGAGATGGTCCCTTCACAGTTCTTAGCTCACTGCAGGAGATGGTGCCATCACAGTTCTTGGCTCACTGCAGTAGAGGTGCCCTCACATTTCTTAGCTCACTGCAGAAGAGGTGCCCCTAGCTCACTGCAGGAGATGCTGCACTCACAGTTCTTAGATCTCTGCAGGAGATGGTGCCCCACAGCTCTTACCTCACTGCTGGAGACAGTGCCCTGCAGTTCTTATTTCTGAGCAGGAGATGGTCCCTCACAGTTCTTAGCTCACTGCAGGAGAGGGTCCCTTCACAGTTCTTAGCTCACTGCAGGAGATGGTGCCATCACAGTTCTTGGCTCACTGCAGTAGAGGTGCCCTCACAGTTCTTAGCTCACTGCAGAAGAGGTGCCCTTACCGTTCTTAGTTCACTGAAGGAGATGGTGCCCTCACAGTTCTCAGCTCACACTGCAGGAGAGGTGCCCTCACAGTTCTTACCTCACTGCAGGAGAAGTGCCCTCACACTTCTTAGCGCATCGCAGGAGAGGGTCCCCTCACAGTTCTTTGCTCCCTGCTGGAGATGGTGCCCTCACAATTCTAAGATCTCTTCAGGAGATGGTGCCCTTACAGTTCTTAACTCACTGCAGGAGATGGTGCTCTCCCAGTCCTTAGCTCACTGCAGGAGAGGTCCTCTCACACAGTTCTTAGCTCACTACAGGAGATGGTGCCATCACAATTCTTAGATCTCTGCAGCGGATGGTGCCCTCACAGTTCTTAGCTCATTGCCAGTGATAGTGCCCTCACAGTTCTTAGCACACTGCAGGAGATGGTGCCATCACGGTTCTTCACTCACAGCAGTAGAGATGCCCTCACAGTTCTTAGCTCACTGCATGAGATAGTGCCCTCACAGTTCTTAGCTCACTGCAGGAGAGGGGCCCTCACAGCTCTTAACTCACTACAGGAGATGGTGCCCTCACAATTCTTAGATCTCTGCAGGAGATGGTGCCCTCAGAGTTCTTAGCTCACTGCCAGATATGGTATCCTCAGAGTTCTTAGCTCACTGCAGGAGATGGTGCCCTCACAGTTCTTAGCTCATTGCAGGTGAAGTGCCCTCTCAGTTCTTAGCTCACTGCAGGAGATGGTGTACTCATGGTTCTTAACTCACTGCAGAAGAGGTGCCCTCAAAGTTCTCACCTCACTGCAGAAGTGGTGCCCTCACAGTTCTTAGCTCACTGCAGGAGTAGGTCCCCTCAGAGTTCTTAGCTCACTGTAGGAGATGGCACCCTCTCAGTTCTTAGCTCACTGCAGGAGATGGTGCCCTCACAGTTCTTAACTCACAGCAGGAGAGGTGCCCTCACAGTTCTTAGCTCGCTGCAGAAGATGGTGCACTCACAGTTCTTAGCTCACTGCAGGAGATGGTGCCCTCACAATTCTTAGATCTGTGCAGGAGATGGTACCCTCACAGTTCTTAGCTCACTGCAGGAGATGGTGCCCTCACAGTTCTTAGCTCACTGCAGGAGATGGTGCCCTCACAATTCTTATATCTCTGCAGAAGATGGTGCCCTCACAGTTCTTAGCTCACTGCAGGAGATGGTGCCCTCACAATTCTTAGATCTCTGCAAGAGATGGTGCCCTCACAGTTCTTTGCTCACTGCAGAAGAGGTTCTATCACAGTTCTTACCTCACTGCAGAAGTGGTGCACTGACAGTTCTTAGCTCACTGAAGGAGTAGGTCCCCTCAGAGTTCTTAGCTCACTGTAGGAGATGGCGCCCTCTCATTTCTTAGCTCACTGCAGGAGATGGTGCCCTCACAGTTCTTAACTCACTGCAGGAGAGGTGCCCTCACAGTTCTTAGCTCACTGCAGGAGATGGTGCCCTCACAGTTCTTAGCTCACTGCAGGAGATGCTGCCCTCACAATTCTTAGCTCTCTGCAGGAGATGGTACCCTCAGAGTTCTTTGCTCACTGCAGGAGATGGTGCCCTCACAATTCCTAGATCTCTGCAGGAGATGGTGCCCTCACAGTTCTTATCTCACTGCTGGATATGGTGCCTCACAGGTCTTAGCTCACTGCAGGAGACAGTGCCCTCACAGTTCTCAGCTCACTGCACGAGAGGTGCCCTCACAGTTCTTAGCTTACTGCAGGAGATGGTACTCTCACAATTCTTAAATCTCTCCAGGAGATGGTGCCCTCACAGTTCTTAGCTCACTGCAGGAGATGCTGCCCTCACAGTTCTTAGCTCACTGCAGGAGATGGTGCTCTCACAGTTCTTAGCTCACTGCAGGAGATGGTGCCCTCACAGTGCTTAGCTCACTGCAGGAGATGGTGCCCTCACAGTTCTTAGCTCACTGCAGGAGATGCCCTCACAGTTCTTAGCTCACTGCAGGAGATGGTGCCCTCACAGTTCTTAGATCTCAGCAGGAGATGGTGCCCTCACAGTTCTTAGCTCACTGCAGGAGATGGTGCCCTCAGATTCTTAGCTCACTGCAGGAGATGGTGCCCTCAAGTTCTCAGTTCACTGCAGAAGTGATGCCCTCACAGTTCTTAGCTCACCTGCAGGAGATGGTGCCATCACAGTTCTTGGCTCACTGCAGTAGAGGTACCCTCACAGTTCCTGCAGAAGAGGTGCCCTTACCGTTCTTAGCTTACTGCAGGAGATGGTGCCCTCACAGTTCTTAGATCTCGGCAGGAGATGGTGCCCCACAGCTCTTAGTTCACTGCTGGAGATGGTGCCCTCACAGTTCTTAGCTCACTGCAGGAGAGGGTCCCTTCACAGTTCTTAGCTCACTGCAGGAGATGCCGACCTCTCAGTTCTTAGCTCACTGCAGGAGATGGTGCCCTCACAGTTCTTAACTCACTGTAGCAGAAATGCCCTCACAGTACTTAGCTCACTGCAGGAGATCGTGCCCTAACAGTTCTTAGCTCACTGCAGGAGATGGTGCCCTCACTATTCTTAGATCTCTGCAGGAGATGGTGCCCTCACAGTTCTTAACTCACTGCTGGAGATGGTGCCCTCAAAGTTCTTAGCTCACTGCAGGAGACAGTGCCCTCAGAGTTCTCAGCTCACTGCATGAGATGTGCCCTCACAGTTCTTAGCTCACTGCAGGAGATGGTGCCCTCACAGTTCTTAGCTCACTGCAGAAAAGGTGCCCTCACAATTCTTAGCACATTGCAGGAGAGGGTTCCCTCAAAGTTCTTTGCTCACTCTAGGAGATGGTACCCTCCTAATTCTTAAATTTCTCCAGGAGATGGTGCCTGCACAGTTCTTAGCTCACTGCAGCAGTTGGTGCCTCACAGTTCTTAGCACACTGCAGGAGATGGTGCCCTCACAGTGCTTAGCTCACTGCAGGAGATGATGCCCCACAGTTCTTAGCTCTGATTGCAGGAGATGGTGCCCCCACAGTTCTTATTTCAGACTGCAGGAGTTGGTGCCTCACAAATCTTAGATCTCTGCAGGAGTAGTGCCTTCACAGTTCTTAGATCACTGCTGGAGATGGTGCCTCACAGTTCTCAGTTCACTGCAGAAGA
Source organism: Neoceratodus forsteri (assembly GCA_016271365.2). NCBI lineage: Eukaryota > Metazoa > Chordata > Ceratodontiformes > Ceratodontidae > Neoceratodus > Neoceratodus forsteri. Next base: position 834,684,579 of record CM028133.1, read on the forward strand.
GATGCCCTCACAGTTATTAGCTCACTGCAGGAGAGGGTCCCTCACAGTTCTAGCTCACTGCAGGAGATGGTGCCTGACAGTTCTAAGATCACTGCAGGAGAGGTGTCCTCACAGTTCTTAACTCACTACAGGAGACAGTGACCTCGCAGTTCTTATTTCTGAGCAGGAGATGGTCCCCTCACAGTTCTTAGCTCACTGCAGGAGAGGGTCCCTTCACAGTTCTTAGCTCACTGCAGGAGATGGTGCCATCACAGTTCTTGGCTCACTGCAGTAGAGGTGCCCTCACAGTTCTTAGCTCACTACAGAAGAGGTGCCCTTACCGTTCTTAGCTCACTGCAGGAGATGGTGCCCACAGTTCTAAGACCTCTGCAGGAGATGGTGCCCCACAGCTCTTAACTCACTGCTGGAGATGGCGCCTCACAGTTCTTAGCTCACACTGCAGGAGGTGCCCTCACAGTTCTTACCTCACTGCAGGAGAAGTGCCCTCACACTTCTTAGCACATCACAGGAGAGGGCCCTCACAGATCTTTGCTCCTGCAGGAGATGGTGCCTCACAATTCTTAGATCTCTTTAGGAGATGTTGCCTCACAGTTCCTAACTCACTGCAGGAGGTGGTGCCTCACAGTTCTTAACTCACTGCAGGAGATGGTGCTCTCACAGTCCTTAGCTCACTGCAGGAGAGGTGCCCCCACAGTTCTTAGCACACTGCAGGAGACGGTGCCCTCACAGTCCTTAGCTCACTTCAGGAGAGGTGCCCTCACAGTTCTTAGCTCACTGCAGGAGGCGGTGCCCTCACAGTTCTTAGCTCACTGCAGGAAATAGTGCCATCACTATTCTTAGCTCACTGCAGGAGATGGTGCCGTCACAGTGCTTAGCTCACTACAGGAGATGGTGCCTCCACAGTTCTTAGCTCACACTGCAGGAGAGGTGCCCTCAATTATCTTAGCTCTCTGCAGAAGACGTGCCCTCACAGTTCTTAGTGCACTGCAGGACAGGGTCCCCTCACAGTTCTTTGCTTACTGCAGGAGATGGTGCCCTCACAGTTCTTAGATTTCTTCAGGAGATGGTGCCCTCACAGTTCTTTGCTCACTGCAGGAGAGGGTCACCTCACAGTTCTTAGCTCACTGCAGGAGATGATGCCCTCACAGTTCATAGCTCACTGCAGGAGAGGTGCCTTTGCAGTCTTTTACTTACTGCCGGAGATGGTCCTCTCGCAGTTCTTAGTTCACTGCAGGAGAGGTGCCCTCACAGATCTAAATTCACTGCATGAGAGGGTCCCCTCACAGTTCTTAGCTCACTGCAGGAGAGGTGTCCTCACAGTTCTTAGCTCACTACAAGAGCCAGTGCCCTCGCAGTTCTTATTTCTCAGCAGGAAATGGTCACCTTACAGTTCTTAGCTCACTGCAGGAGATGGTGCCCTCACAGTTCTTAGCTCACTGCAGGTAATGGTGCCATCACAATTCTTAGCTCACTGCAGGAGATGGTGCCGTCACAGTGCTTAGCTCACTACAGGAGATGGTGCCATCACAGTTCTCAGATCTCTTCAGGAGATGGTGCCCTCACAGTTCATAGCTTACTGCAAGAGAGGGTCCCCTCGCAGTTCTTACCTCACTGCAGGAGATGATGCCCTCACAGCTCATAGCTCACTGCAGGAGAGGTGCCTTTGCAGTTCTTACTCACTGCGGAGATGGTCCCTCACAGTTCCTAGCTCACTGCAGGAAAGGGTCCCTTAACAGTTCTTAGCTCACTGCAGGAGATGGTGCCGGACAGTTCTTAGCTCACTGCAGGAGAGGTGCCCTCAGTTCTTATTTCTCAGCAGGAGATGGTCCCCCACAGTTCTTAGCTCACTGCAGGTGAGGGTTCCTTCACAGTTCTTAGCTCACTGCTGGAGAGGTGTCCTCACAGTTCTTAGCTCACTACAGGCACAGTGCCTCTTGGTTCTTACTTCTGTGCAGGAGATGTTCCCCTTACAGTTCTTTGTTCCCTGCAGGAGATAGTGCCCTCACAGCTCTTAGCTCACTGCTGGAGATGGTGCCCTCAAAGTTTTTAGATCACACTGCAGGAGAGGTGCCCTCACAGTTCTTAGCTCATTGCAGGAGGAGTGCCCTCTCAGTTCTTAGCGCATTGCAGGAGAGGGTCCCCTCACAGTTCTTTGCTCACTGCAGGAGATGGTGCCCTCACAATTCTTATATCTCTTCAGAAGATGGTGCCCTCACAGTTCTTAGCTCACTGCAGGAGATGGTGCTCTCACTGTCCTTAGCTCACTGCAGGAGAGGTGCCCTCACTGTTCTTAGCTCACTGCAAGAGACGGTGCCCTCACATTTCTTAGCTCACTGCAGGAGATGGTGCCCTCACAGTTCTTAGCTCACTGCAGAAGAGGTGCCCTTACAGTTCTTAGCTCACTGCAGGGAAGGTCACCTCACACAGTTCTTAGCTCACTACAGGAGATGGAGCCATCACAATTCTTAGATCTCTGCAGGAGATTGTGCCCTCACAGTTCTTAGCTCACTGCCAGAGATAGTGCCATCACAGTACTTCGCTCACTGCAGTAGAGGTGCCCTCACAGTTCTTAGCTCACTGCAGGAGATAGTGCCCTCACAGTTCTTAGCTCACTTCAGAAGAGGTGCTCCTACAGATCTTAGATCGCTACAGGAGGTGGTGACCCCAAAGTTCTTAGCTCACTGCCAGAGATGGTGCCCTCAGAGTTCTTAGCTCACTGCAGGAGATAGTGCCCTCACAGTTCTTAGCTCACTGCAGGAGACGGTGCCCTCACAGTTCTTAGCTCACTGCAGGAGAAGGTGCCCTCACAGTTCTTAGCTCACTGAAGGAAATGGTGCCATCACTATTCTTAGCTCACTGCAGGAGATGGTGCCGTCACAGTGCTTAGCTCACTACAGGAGATGGTTCCCCCTCAGTTCTTTGCTCACACTGCAGGAGAGATGCCCTCTATTTTCTTAGCTCTCTGCAGAAGACGTGCCCTCACAGTTCTTAGTGCACTGCAGGACAGGGTCCCCTCACAGTTCTTTGCTTACTGCAGGAGATGGTGCCCTCACAGTTCTCAGATTTCTTCAGGAGATGGTGCCCTCACAGTTCTTTGCTCACTGCAGCAGAGGGTCCCCTCACAGTTCTTAGCTCACTGCAGGAGATGATGCCCTCACAGTTTGTAGCTCACTGCAGGAGAGGTGCCTTTGCAGTTTTTACTTACTGCAGGAGATGGTCCTCTCACAGTTCGTAGCTCACTGCAGGAGAGGTGCCTTTGCAGTTTTTACTTACTGCAGGAGATGGTCCTCTCACAGTTCTTAGTTCACTGCAGGAGAGGTGCCCTCACACATCTTAATTCACTGCATGAGAGGGTCCCCTCACAGTTCTTTGCTCACTGCAGGGGAGGGTCCCTTCACAGTTCTTAGCTCACTGCAGGAGATGGTGCTCTGACAGTTCTTAGCTCACTGCAGGAGAGGTGTCCTCACAGTTCTTAGCACACTACAAGAGCCAGTGCCCTCACAGTTCTTATTTCTCAGCAGGAAATGGTTCCCTTACAGTTCTTAGCTCACTGCAGGAGATGGTGCCTCACAGTTCTTAGCTCACTACAGGAGATGGTGCCATAACAGTTCTCAGATTTCTTCAGGAGATTTTGCCTCACAGTTCTAGCTTACTGCAGGAGAGGGTCCCTCACAGTTCTTAGCTCACTGCAGGAGATGATGCCTCACAGTTCATAGCTCACTGCAGAGGTGCCTTTGCAGTTCTTACTCACTGCAGGAGATGGTCCCCTCACAGTTCATAGTTCACTGCAGGAGAGGTGCCTCACAAATCTTAATTCACTGTAGGAGAGTTTCTCCTCACAGTTCCTAGCTCACTGCAGAGAGGGTCCCTTAACAGTTCTTAGCTCACTGCAGGAGATGGTGCCCTGACAGTTCTTAGCTCACTGCAGGAGAGGTGTCCTCACAGTTCTTAGCTCACTACAGGAGACAGTGCCCTTGCAGTTCTTATTTCTCAGCAGGAGATGGTCCCCTCACAGTTCTTAGCTCACTGCAGGAGAGGGTCCCTTCACAGTTCTTAGCTCACTGCTGGAGAGGTGTCCTCACAGTTCTTAGCTCACTACAGGGACAGTGCCCTCTTGGTTCTTACTTCTGTGCAGGAGATGTTCCCATTACAGTTCTTTGTTCCCTGCAGGAGATAGGGCCCTCACCGCTCTTAGCTCACTGCTGGAGATGGTGCCCTCACAGTTTTTAGCTCACACTGCAGAAGAGGGTCCCCTCACAGTTCTTTGCTCACTGCAGGAGATGGTGCCCTCACAATTCTTAGATCTCTTCAGAAGATGGTGCCCTCACAGTTCTTAGCTCACTGCAGGAGATGGTCCCCTCACAGTTCATAGTTCACTGTAGGAGAGGTGCCCTCACAAATCTTAATTCACTGTAGGAGAGTTTCTCCTCACAGTTCCTAGCTCACTGCAGGAGAGGGTCCCTTAACAGTTCTTAGCTCACTGCAGGAGATGGTGCCCTGACAGTTCTTAGCTCACTGCAGGAGAGGTGTCCTCACAGTTCTTAGCTCACTACAGGAGACAGTGCCCTTGCAGTTCTTATTTCTCAGCAGGAGATGGTCCCCTCACAGTTCTTAGCTCACTGCAGGAGAGGGTCCCTTCACAGTTCTTAGCTCACTGCTGGAGAGGTGTCCTCACAGTTCTTAGCTCACTACAAGGACAGTGCCCTCTTGGTTCTTACTTCTGTACAGGAGATGTTCCCATTACAGTTCTTTGTTCCCTGCAGGAGATAGTGCCCTCACCGCTCTTAGCTCACTGCTGGAGATGGTGCCCTCACAGTTTTTAGCTCACACTGCAGAAGAGGGTCCCCTCACAGTTCTTTGCTCACTGCAGGAGATGGTGCCCTCACAATTCTTAGATCTCTTCAGAAGATGGTGCCCTCACAGTTCTTAGCTCATTGCAGGGGACGGTGCCCTCACAGTTCTTAGCTCACTGCAGGAGACGGTGCCCTCACAGTTCTTAGCTCACTGCAGAAGAGGTGCCCTTACAGTTCTTAGCTCACTGCAGGGGAGGTCACCTCACACAGTTCTTAGCTTACTACAGGAGATGGTGCCATCACAATTCTTAGATCTCGGCAGGAGATTGTGCCCTCACAGTTCTTAGCTCACTGCCAGAGATGGTACTATCACAGTTCTTGCTCACTGCAGTAGAGGTGCCTCACAGTTCTTACCTCACTGCAGGAGATAGTGCCCTCACAGTTCTTAGCTCACTGCAGAAGAGGTGCCCTCACAATACTTACCTCACTGCAGAAGTGGTGCTCTCACAGTTCTTAGCTCACTGCAGGAGTAGGTCCCCTCAGAGTTCTTAGCTCACTGTAGTAGATGGCACCCTCTCAGTTCTTAGCTCACTGCCAGAAATGGTGCCCTCACAGTTCTTAACTCACTGCAGGAGAGGTGCCCTCACAGTTCTTAGCTCACTGCAGAAGATGGTGCCCTCACGGTTCTTAGATCGCTACAGGAGGTGGTGACCTCAGAGTTCTTAGCTCACTGCCAGAGATGGTGCCCTCAGAGTTCCTAGCTCACTGCAGGAGATAGTGCCCTCACAGTTCTTAGCTCATTGCAGGTGAGGTGCCCTCACAGTTCTTAGCTCACTGCAGGAGATGGTGCCCTCACGGTTCATAGCTCACTGCACAAGAGGTGCCCTCACAGTTCTTAGCTCACTGCAGGAGATGGTGCCCTCACAGTTCCTAGCTCACTGCAGGAGAAGGTGCCCTCACAGTTCTTAGCTCATTGAAGGAAATGGTGCCATCACTATTCTTAGCTCACTGCAGGAGATGGTGCCGTCACAGTGCTTAGCTCACTACAGGAGATGGTTCCCCCACAGTTCTTAGCTCACACTGCAGGAGAGATGCCCTCAATTTTCTTAGCTCTCTGCAGAAGACGTGCCCTCACAGTTCTTAGTGCACTGCAGGACAGGGTCCCCTCACAGTTCTTTGCTTACTGCAGGAGATGGTGCCCTCACAGTTCTCAGATTTCTTCAGGAGATGGTGCCCTCACAGTTCTTTGCTCACTGCAGCAGAGGGTCCCCTCACAGTTCTTAGCTCACTGCAAGAGATGATGCCCTCACAGTTCGTAGCTCACTGCAGGAGAGGTGCCTTGCAGTTTTACTACTGCAGGAGATGGTCCTCTACAGTTCTTAGTTCACTGCAGGAGAGGTGCCCTCACACATCTTAATTCACTGCATGAGAGGGTTCCCTCACAGTTCTTTGCTCACTGCAGGGGAGGGTCCCTTCACAGTTCTTAGCTCACTGCAGGAGATGGTGCTCTGACAGTTCTTAGCTCACTGCAGGCGAGGTGTCCTCACAGTTCTTAGCACACTACAAGAGCCAGTGCCCTCGCAGTTCTTATTTCTCAGCAGGAAATGGTTCCCTTACAGTTCTTAGCTCACTGCAGGAGACGGTGCCCTCACAGTTCTTAGCTCACTGCAGGTAATGGTGCCATCACAATTCTTAGTTCACTGCAGGAGATGGTGCCTCATAGTGCTTAGCTCACTACAGGAGATGGTGCCATCAGAGTTCTCAGAACTCTTCAGGAGATTTTGCCCTCACAGTTCGTAGCTTACTGCAGGAGAGGGTCCCCTCACAGTTCTTAGCTCACTGCAGGAGATGATGCCCTCACAGTTCATAGCTCACTGCTGGAGAGGTGCCTTTGCAGTTCTTACTCACTGCAGGAGATGGTCCCCTCACAGTTCATAGTTCACTGCAGGAGAGGTGCCCTCACAGATCTTAATTCACTGTAGGAGAGGTTCTCCTCACAGTTCCTAGCTCACTGCAGGAGAGGGTCCCTTAACAGTTCTTAGCTCACTGCAGGAGATGGTGCACTGACAGTTCTTAGCTCACTGCAGGAGAGGTGTCCTCACAGTTCTTAGCTCACTACAGGAGACAGTGCCCTTGCAGTTCTTATTTCTCAGCAGGAGATGGTCCCCTCACAGTTCTTAGCTCACTACAGGGACAGTGCCCTCTTGGTTCTTACTTCTGTGCAGGAGATGTTCCCATTACAGTTCTTTGTTCCCTGCAGGAGATAGTGCCCTCACAGCTCTTAGCTCACTGCAGGAGATGGTGCCCTCACAGTTTTTAGCTCACACTGCAGAAGAGGGTCCCCTCACAGTTCTTTGCTCACTGCAGGAGATGGTGCCCTCACAATTCTTAGATCTCTTCAGAAGATGGTGCCCTCACAGTTCTTAGCTCACTGCAGGAGATGGTGCTCTCACAGTCCTTAGCTCATTGTAGGAGACGGTGCCCTCACAGTTCTTAGCTCACTGCAGGAGACGGTGCCCTCACAGTTCTTAGCTCACTGCAGAAGAGGTGCCCTTACAGTTCTTAGCTCACTGCAGGGGAGGTCACCTCACACAGTTCTTAGCTTACTACAGGAGATGGTGCCATCACAATTCTTAGATCTCTGCAGGAGATTGTGCCCTCACAGTTCTTAGCTCACTGCCAGAGATGGTGCCATCACAGTTCTTCGCTCACTGCAGTAGAGGTGCCCTCACAGTTCTTACCTCACTGCAGGAGATAGTGCCCTCACAGTTCTTAGCTCACTGCAGAAGAGGTGCCTCACAATACTTACCTCACTGCAGAAGTGGTGCTCTCACAGTTCTTAGCTCACTGCAGGAGTAGGTCCCTCAGGTTCTTAGCTCACTGCAGTAGATGGCACCCTCTCAGTTCTTAGCTCACTGCCGAAATGGTGCCCTCACAGTTCTTAACTCACTGCAGGAGAGGTGCCCTCACAGTTCTTAGCTCACTGCAGAAGATGGTGCCCTCACAGTTCTTAGATCGCTACAGGAGGTGGTGACCCCAGAGTTCTTAGCTCACTGCCAGAGATGGTGCCCTCAGAGTTCTTAGCTCACTGCAGGAGATAGGTGCCCTCACAGTTCTTAGCTCACTGCAGGTGAGGTGCCCTCACAGTTCTTAGCTCACTGCTGGAGATGGTGCCCTCACGGTTCATAGCTCACTGCACAAGAGGTGCCCTCACAATTCTTACCTCACTGCAGAAGTGGTGCTCTCACAGTTCTTAGCTCACTGCAGGAGTAGGTCCCCTCAGAGTTCTTAGCTCACTGTAGGAGATGGCACCCTCTCAGTTCTTAGCTCACTGCAGGAGATGGTGCCCTCACAGTTCTTAACTCACTGCAAGAGAGGTGCCTTCACAGTTCTTAGCTCACTGCAGGAGACGGTGCCCTCACAGTCCTTAGCTCACTGCAGGAGAGGTGCCCTCACAGTTCTTAGCTCACTGCAGGAGACGGTGCCCTCACAGTTCTTAGCTCACTGCAGGAGAAGGTGCCCTCACAGTTCTTAGCTCACTGAAGGAAATGGTGCCATCACTATGCTTAGCTCACTGCAGGAGATGGTGCGTCACAGTGCTTAGCTCACTACAGGAGATGGTTCCCCACAGTTCTTAGCTCACACTGCAGGAGAGATGCCTCAATTTTCTTAGCTCTCTGCAGAAGACGTGCCCTCACAGTTCTTAGTGCACTGCAGGACAGGTTCCCCTCACAGTTCTTTGCTTACTGCAGGAGATGGTGCCCTCACAGTTCTCAGATTTCTTCAGGAGATGGTGCCCTCACAGTTCTTTGCTCACTGCAGCAGAGGGTCCCCTCACAGTTCTTAGCTCACTGCAGGAGATGATGCCCTCACAGTTCGTAGCTCACTGCAGGAGAGGTGCCTTTGCAGTTTTTACTTACTGCAGGAGATGGTCCTCTCACAGTTCTTAGTTCACTGCAGGAGAGGTGCCCTCACAGATCTTAATTCACTGCATGAGAGGGTCCCCTCACAGTTCTTTGCTCACTGCAGGGGAGAGTCCCTTCACAGTTCTTAGCTCACTGCAGGAGATGGTGCTCTGACAGTTCTTAGCTCACTGCAGGAGAGGTGTCCTCACAGTTCTTAGCACACTACAAGAGCCAGTGCTCTCGCAGTTCTTATTTCTCAGCAGGAAATGGTTCCCTTACAGTTCTTAGCTCACTGCAGGTAATGGTGCCATCACAATTCTTAGCTCACTGCAGGAGATGGTGCCGTCATAGTGCTTAGCTCACTACAGGAGATGGTGCCATCACAGTTCTCAGAACTCTTCAGGAGATTTTGCCCTCACAGTTCGTAGCTTACTGCAGGAGAGGGTCCCTCACAGTTCTTAGCTCACTGCAGGAGATGATGCCTCACAGTTCATAGCTCACTGCAGGAGAGGTGCCTTTGCAGTTCTTACTCACTGCAGGAGATGGTCCCCTCACAGTTCATAGTTCACTGCAGGAGAGGTGCCCTCACAGATCTTAATTCACTGTAGGAGAGGTTCTCCTCACAGTTCCTAGCTCACTGCAGAAGAGGGTCCCTTAACAGTTCTTAGCTCACTGCAGGAGATGGTGCCCTGACAGTTCTTAGCTCACTGCAGGAGAGGTGTCCTCACAGTTCTTAGCTCACTACAGGAGACAGTGCCCTTGCAGTTCTTATTTTTCAGCAGGAGATGGTCCCCTCACAGTTCTTAGCTCACTGCAGGAGAGGGTCCCTTCACAGTTCTTAGCTCACTGCTGGAGAGGTGTCCTCACAGTTCTTAGCTCACTGCAGGAGAGGTGCCCTCACAGTTCTTATCTCTGCAGGAGATGTTCCCTCACAGTTCTTTGTTCCCTGCAGGAGATAGTGCCCTCACAGCTCTTAGCTCACTGCTGGAGATGGTGCCCTCACAGTTTTTAGCTCACACTGCAGAAGAGGGTCCCCTCACAGTTCTTTGCTCACTGCAGGAGATGGTGCCCTCACAATTCTTAGATCTCTTCAGAAGATGGTGCCCTCACAGTTCTTAGCTCACTGCAGGAGATGGTGCTCTCACCGTCCTTAGCTCATTGCAGGAGACGGTGCCCTCACAGTCCTTAGCTCACTGCAGGAGACGGTGCCCTCACAGTTCTTAGCTCACTGCAGAAGAGGTGCCCTTACAGTTCTTAGCTCACTGCAGGGGAGGTCACCTCACACAGTTCTTAGCTTACTACAGGAGATGGTGCCATCACAATTCTTAAATCTCTGCAGGAGATTGTGCCTCACAGTTCTTAGCTCACTGCCAGAGATGGTGCCATCGCAGTTCTTCGCTCACTGCAGTAGAGGTGCCTCACAGTTCTTACCTCACTGCAGGAGATAGTGCCTCACAGTTCTTAGCTCACTGCAGAAGAGGTGCCCTCACAATTCTTACCTCACTGCAGAAGTGGTGCTCTCACAGTTCTTAGCTCACTGCAGGAGAGGTGCCCTCAGAGTTCTTAGCTCACTGTAGTAGATGGCACCCTCTCAGTTCTTAGCTCACTGCCGGAAATGGTGCCCTCACAGTTCTTAACTCACTGCAGGAGAGGTGCCCTCACAGTTCTTAGCTCACTGCAGAAGATGGTGCCCTCACAGTTCTTAGATCGCTACAGGAGGTGGTGACCTCAGAGTTCTTAGCTCACTGCCAGAGATGGTGCCCTCAGAGTTCTTAGCTCACTGCAGGAGATAGTGCCCTCACAGTTCTTAGCTCACTGCAGGTGAGGTGCCCTCACAGTTCTTAGCTCACTGCTGGAGATGGTGCCCTCACGGTTCATAGCTCACTGCACAAGAGGTGCCCTCACAATTCTTACCTCACTGCAGAAGTGGTGCTCTCACAGTTCTTAGCTCACTGCAGGAGTAGGTCCCCTCAGAGTTCTTAGCTCACTGTAGGAGATGGCACCCTCTCAGTTCTTAGCTCACTGCAGGAGATGGTGCCCTCACAGTTCTTAACTCACTGCAGGAGAGGTGCCTTCACAGTTCTTAGCTCACTGCAGGAGACGGTGCCCCTCACAGTCCTTAGCTCACTGCAGGAGAGGTGCCCTCACAGTTCTTAGCTCACTGCAGGAGACGGTGCCCTCACAGTTCTTAGCTCACTGCAGGAGAAGGTGCCCTCACAGTTCTTAGCTCACTGAAGGAAATGGTGCCATCACTATTCTTAGCTCACTGCAGGAGATGGTGCCATCCATAATGGGAGACTTCAACATGCCGGATACAGATTGGTCAATACCAGCAGGAACATCTGCCAGAACTAGACACATGGTGGATTCCCTGCAGGGGAGGGCCTCAAACAACTGGTACAACAACCCACAAGAGACAGGGCTATCCTAGATCTAGTACTGACTAACAAAGAAGGGATCACAGATCTCCAGGTAGAAGGTCACCTAGGGGCCAGTGACCATCACATGGTATGGTTCAGTTTGGCCACTAAAACTAAATCATCCCATTCCAAGGCAAAATATGGGACTTCAGAGGAGCTGACTTTGATAAGATGGCCAACAGAGTTAAGCTAGCACTGGCAAAAGAAACACAGGTGAGGGGTACAGCAAAGTGGGCAAGCATTAAGGATGCAATACTTGAAGCAACATCCCATTGTGTTAGACAGAAAAGGAAGTGCAAAAGAAGAAGGAAACCACTTTGGTTCTCAAATACAGTAGCAGAAAAGGTCAGAGCCAAAAGGCTGGCCTTCAGGAAATATAAGGGAACACAGTGGGATGAAGATAGGGAGGCAAACCAAACTGCCCTAAGGGAAGCAGGGAAGGCAGTAAGGCAGGCAAAGTCCCAAACTGAGGAAACACTAGCACAAACAGTAAAAGAAGGTGACAAGACTTTCTATAGATACATTAGTGAAAGGAGAAAGTCCAGAGGGGTATTGCTAAGCTCAATGGAGAAAAGGGAGCATGTGAGGAGGAGGACCCTGTAAAAGCATCTATCCTAAATAGATACTTTTGCTCAGTATTTACTGAAGAGAAGGTAGGGCAGGGCCCACAGCTCAGCATCATGGACACAGGGGGGAGGGAGGTGAGCACTACTCCCTTCACAAAAGAAAGGGTCCTACAAGAGCTTGCTAAGCTCAGGGTGGATAAGGCAATGGGACCTGATGGCATACATCCCAGGGTACTTAAGGAGCTAAAGGAGGAACTAGCAGAGCCATTAGCAGAACTGTTTAGTGAGTCTCTGAGCACAGGAGAGGTCCCAGAAGACTGGAGAAGGGCTCATGTGATCCCGCTCCACAAGAGTGGTAGCAGGGAGGAGGCAGGGAACTACAGACCAGTCAGTCTTACCTCAGTAGTGGGCAAGATTATGGATGCACTCCTTAAGGAAAGGATAGTGCAACACCTGGAATCCATAGGGGCACAGGATCCAAGACAGCATGGGTTTACAAAAGGAAGGTCCTGTCAAACTAATCTCATAGATTTCTTTGACTGGGTAACCAGAGTGGTGGACCAAGGGGGAGCAGTTGATGTCGCTACCTTGACTTCAGCAAAGCTTTTGACACTGTTCCACATAGAAGATTGATAAACAAGCTGGGTAGGCTCGGGTGGGTCAGAAGTTGGTCAACTGGGTGGCAAACTGGTTGACGGGCAGAAAACAGAGAGTGGTGGTAAATGGTATACAGTCAGAAGAGATGCAAGTCAAGGTACACTTGGGATCAGTCCTGGGGCCAGTCCTCTTCAACATCTTCATTAGTGACCTTGCAGATGGACTAGAGGGTAAGGCTTGTCTGTTTGCAGATGACACCAAGATCTGCAACAGAGTAGATGATCCAGATGGGGTGGGCAGAATGAGAAGAGATCTGGATAAACTAGCAGAATGGTCAGAAGAGTGGCAACTGGGATTTAATGCAAAGAAGTGCAAAATCATGCACATAGGGAAGAGAAACCCTGAAGCCACCATAGGCTGGGAGGAGTTGCTAGCAGTCACAAGGAAGAAAGAGACTTGGGCATCATCATCACTGATGACCTGAAAATCATCCAAGCAGACCTCTAAAGCAGTAGGTAAGGCTAGAGGGATGTTAGGTGTATTAGTAGGGTATCACAAGTCGTAAGAGGAGGTAATAATCCTCTTTACAAGACACTGGTTAGGCCCCATCTGGAGTACTGCAGTATTGGAGGCCACACCTTCACAAGGACATTAACCAAATTGAGGCAGTCCAGAGAAGGGCAACCAAATGGTGCAGGGACTGCATCAGAAGACATATGAGGACAGATTAACGGAGCTCAATATGTATACCCTTGAGCAAAGGAGGAGAGAGGTGATATGATCGAGGCATTCAAACACCTTAAGGGCATTAACAAGTGAAAGAGTCTAACATGTTTAAATATAAGAAAATAGCAGGACAAGAGGACACAGCATGAGATTAGAGGGAGGCCGATTAAGGGGAATGTGAGGAAATTCTTTTTCACAGAAAGGGTGGTGGATGCATGGAATGGCTACCACAAGAAGTGGTGGCTATGAATACAGTGCAGGGCTTCAAACAGGCATGGATAGGCATAAGGGAGCAATACAAATGAGTATGAATAGATAGGCCACTGACAGAGCAAAGGCCGATGGCACATTTATAAGGTAGAAAAGAAATGGCAGACTAGATGGGCCTTTATGTACTTATCTGCTGTCAACTTCTATGTTTCTATGTTTCTATGTCTACTGCAGGAGATGGTGCCTCACAATTCTTAGATCTCTGCAGGAGATGGTGCCATCACAGTTCTAGCTCACTGCAGGAGATGGTGCTCTCACAGTTCTTAGCTCACTGCAGGAGAGGTGCCCTCACAGTTCTTAGCTCACTGCAGGAGAGGTGCCCTCACAGTTCTTAGCTCACTGCAGGAGAGGTGCCCTCACAGTTCTTAGCTCACTGCAGGAGAGGTGCCTCACAGTTCTTAGCTCACTGCAGGAGATGGTGCCCTCACAGTTCTTAGCTCACTGCAGAAGAGGTGCCCTTACAGTTCTTAGCTCACTGCAGGGGAGGGCCCCTCACACAGTTCTTAGCTCACTACAGAAGATGGTGCCATCACAATTCATAGATCTCTGCAGCAGATGGTATCCTCACATTTCTTAGCTCACTGCAGGAGAGGGTCCCCTCTCAGTTCTTAGCTCACTGCAAGAGATGGTACCCTCACAGTTCTTCACTCACAGCAGCAGAGGTGCCCTCACAGTTCTTAGCTCACTGTAGGAGATGATGCCCTCACAGTTCATAGCTCACTGCAGAAGAGGTGCCCTTACAGTTCTTAGCTCACTGCAGGAGATGGCGCCCTCACAGTTCTTAGCTCACTGCAATAGACGGTGCCCTCACAGTTCTTAGCCCACTGCAGGAGATGGTGCCATCACAATTCTAAGCTCAGTGCAGGAGATGGTGCCCTCACAATTCTTAGATCTCTTCAGGAGATGGTGCCCTCACAGTTCTTAGCTCGCTGCAGGAGGCGGTGCTCTCACAGTTCTTAGCTCACTGCAGGAGACAGTGACCTCACAGTTCTAAGCTCACTGCAGGAGAGGTGCCCTCACAGTTCTTAGCTCACTGCAGAAGAGGTGCCCTTACAGTTCTTAGCTCACTGCAGGGGAGGACCCCTCACACAGTTCTTAGCTCACTACAGGACATGGTGCCATCACAATTCGTAGATCTCTGCAGCAGCTGGTGCCCTCACAGTACTTAGCTCACTGCAGGAGATGGTGCCATCACAGTTCTTCGCTCAGTGCAGTAGCGGTGCCCTGACAGTTCTTAGCTCACTGCAGGAGATAAAGCCCTCACAGTTCTTAGCTCACTGCAGAAAAGGTGCTCTTACAGTTCTTAGCTCACTGCAGAAGAGGTGCCCTCACAGTTCCTAACTCACTACAGGAGATGGTGCCCTCACAATTCTTAGATCTCTGCAGTAGATGGTGCCCTCAGAGTTCTTAGTTCACTGCCAGAGATGGTGCCTTCACAGTTCTTAGCTCACTGCAGGAGTAGGTCCCCTCAGAGTTCTTAACTCACTGTAGGAGATGGCACCCTCTCAGTTCTTAGCTCACTGAAGGAGATGGTGCCCTCACATTTCTCAGTTCTCTGCAGGAGATGATATCCCTCAGTCTCAGCAGAAGATGCAGTTCTTATCTCCTGCAGCAGAGGGTGCACACAGTTCTTAGCTCAGTTCGGCAGAGGTTCCCCTCACAGTTCACTGCAGGAGATGGTGCCCTCATAGTTCTTAACTCACTGCAAGAGAGGTGCCCTCACAGTTCTTAGCTCACTGCAGGTGAGGGTCCCCTCACAGTTCACTGCAGGAGATGGTGCCCTCATAGTTCTTAACTCACTGCAAGTTAGGTGCCCTCACAGTTCTTAGCTCACTGCAGGAGAGGGTCCCCTCTCAGTTCTTAGCTCACTGCAGGAGATGGTGCCCTCACAGTTCTTCACTCACAGCAGCAGAGGTACCCTCACAGTTCTTAGCTCACTGCAGGAGATGATGCCCTCACAGTTCTTAGCTCACTGCAGGAGAGGTCCGCTCTCACAGTTCTTAGCTCACTACAAGAGATGGTGCCATCACAATTCTTGGATCTCTGCAGAACATGGTGCCCTCACAGTTCTTAGCTCACTGCAGGAGATGATGCCCTCACAGTTCTTAGCTCACTGCAGAAGAGGTGCCCTTACAGTTCTTAGCTCACTACAGGAGATGGTGCCATCACAATTCTTAGATCTCTGCGGGAGATGGTGCCCTCACAGTTCTTAGCTCACTGCCAGAGATGGTGCCCTCACAGTTCTTAGCTCACTGCAGAAGAGGTGCCTTACAGTTCTTAGCTCACTGCAGGGGAGGTCCTCACACAGTTCTGAGCTCACTACAGGAGATGGTGCCATCACAATTCTTAGATATCTGCAGCAGATGGTGCCCTCACAGTTCTTAGCTCATTGCAAGAGATGGTGCCCTCACAGTTCTTAGCTCTCTGCAGCAGATGGTGCCATCACAGTTCTTGCTCACAGCAGTAGAGACGCCCTCACAGTTCTTAGCTCACTGCAGGAGATAGTGCCCTCACGGTTCTTAGCTCACTGCAGAAGAGGTGTCTTACAGTTCTTAGCTCACTGGAGGAGAGGTGCCCTCACAGCTCTTAGCTCACTACAGGAGATGGTGCCCTCACAATTCTTAGATCTCTGCAGGAGATGGTACCCTCACAATTCTTAACTCATTGCAGGTGAGGTGCCCTCACAGTTCTTAGCTCACTGCAGGAGATGGTGCACTCACGGTTCTTAGCTCACTGCAGAAGAGGTGCCCTCAAAGTTCTCACCTCACTGCAGAAGTGGTGCCTCACAGTTCTTAGCTCACTGCAGGAGTAGGTCCCTCAGAGTTCTTAGCTCACTGTAGGAGATGGCACCCTCTCAGTTCTTAGCTCACTGCAGGAGATGGTGCCCTCACAGTTCTTAACTCACAGCAGGAGGGTGCCCTCAGTTCTTTGCTCACTGCAGAAGATGGTGCACTCACAGTTCTTAGCTCACTGCAGGAGATGGTGCCCTCACAATTCTTAGATCTCTGCAGGAGATGGTACCCTCACAGTTCTTAGCTCACTGCAGGAGATGGTGCCCTCACAGTTCTTAGCTCACTGCAGGAGATGGTGCCCTCACAATCTTTAGATCTCTGCAGGAGATGGTGCCCTCACGTTCTTAGCTCACTGCAGAAGATGGTGCCTCACAATTCTTAGATCTCTGCAGGAGATGGTGCCATCACAGTTCTTTGCTCACTGCAGAAGAGGTGCTATCACAGTTCTTACCTCACTGCAGAAGTGGTGCCCTGACAGTTCTTAGCTCACTGAAGGAGTAGGTCTCCTCAGAGTTCTTAGCTCACTGTAGGAGATGGCACCCTCTCAGTTCTTAGCTCACTGCAGGAGATGGTGCACTCACAGGTCTTAGCTCACTGCAGGAGACAGGTCCCTCACAGTTCTCAGCTCACTGCATGAGAGGTGCCCTCACAGTTCTTAGCTTACTGCAGGAGATGGTACCATCACAATTCTTAAATCTCTCCAGGAGATGGTGCCCTCACAGTTCTTAGCTCACTGCAGGAGATGCTGCCCTCACAGTTCTTAGCTCACTGCAGGAGACGGTGCCCTCTCAGTTCTTAGCTCACTGCAGGAGATGTTAAACTCACAGTGCTTAGCTCACTGCAGGAGATGATGCCACCACAGTTCTTAGCTCAGATTGCTGGAGATGGTGCCCCCATAGTTCCTAGTTCAGACTGCAGCAGATGGTGCCCTCACAATTCTTAGATCTCAGCAGGAGGTGGTGCCTTTACAGTTCTTAGCTCATTGCTGGAGATGGTGCCCTCAGAATTCTTTGCTCACTACAGGAGGTGGTGCCCTCAAAGTTCTCAGTTCACTGCAGAAGTGATGCCCTCACAGTTCTTAGCTCACTGCAGGAGATGGTGCCATCACAGTTCTTGGCTCACTGCAGTAGAGGTGCCCTCACAGTTCTTAGCTCACTGCAGAAGAGGTGCCCTTACCATTCTTAGCTCACTGCAGGAGATGGTGCCATCACAGTTCTTAGATCTCGGAAGGAGATGGTGCCCCCACAGCTCTTAGCTCACTGCTGGAGATGGTGCCCTCACAGTTCTTAGCTCACAGCAGGAGAGGGTCCCTTCACAGTGCTTAGCTCACTGCAGGAGATGGTGCCATCACAGTTCTTGGCTCACTGCAGTAGAGGTGCCCTCACAGTTCTTAGCTCACTGCAGAAGAGGTGCCCTTACCGTTCTTAGCTCACTGCAAGAGATGGTGCCCTCACAGTTCTTAGATCTCTGTAGGAGATGGTGCCCCCACAGCTCTTATCTCACTGCTGGAGACAGTGCCCTCACAGTTCTTATTTCTGAGCAGGAGAAGGTCCCCTCACAGTTCTTAGGTCACTGCAGGAGAGGGTCCCTTCACAGTTCTTAGCTCACTGCAGGAGTTGGTGCCATCACAGTTCTTGGCTCACTGCAGTAGAGGTGCCCTCACATTTCTTAGCTCACTGCAGAAGAGGTGCCCTTACCATTCTTAGCTCACTGCAGGAGATGGTGCCCTCACAGTTCTTAGATCTCTGCAGGAGATGGTGCCCCTACGCTCTTACCTCACTGCTGGAGACAGTGCCCTGCAGTTCTTATTTCTGAGCAGGAGATGGTCCCTCACAGTTCTAAGCTCACTGCAGGAGAGGGTCCCTTCACAGTTCTTAGCTCACTGCAGGAGATGGTGCCATCACAGTTCTTGGCTCACTGCAGTAGAGGTGCCCTCACAGTTCTTAGCTCACTGCAGAAGAGGTGCCCTTACCATTCTTAGCTCACTGCAGGAGATGGTGCCATCACAGTTCTTAGATCTCAGCAGGAGATGGTGCCCCCACAGCTCTTATCTCACTGCTGGAGATGGTGCCCTCACAGTTCTTAGCTCACTGCAGGAGAGGGTCCTTCACAGTTCATAGCTCACTGCAGGAGATGGTGCCATCACAGTTCTTGGCTCACTGCAGAGGTGCCCTCACAGTTCTTTGCTCACTGCAGTTGAGGTGCCCTCACAGTTCTTAGCTCACTGCAGAAGAGGTGCCCTTACCGTTCTTAGCTCACTGCAGGAGATGGTGCCCTCACAGTTCTTAGATCTCGGTAGGAGATGGTGCCCCCACAGCTCTTATCTCACTGCTGGAGACAGTGCCCTCGCAGTTCTTATTTCTGAGCAGGAGATGGTCCCTTCACAGTTCTTAGCTCACTGCAGGAGATGGTGCCATCACAGTTCTTGGCTCACTGCAGTAGAGGTGCCCTCACATTTCTTAGCTCACTGCAGAAGAGGTGCCCTTACCGTTCTTAGCTCACTGCAGGAGATGCTGCACTCACAGTTCTTAGATCTCTGCAGGAGATGGTGCCCCCACAGCTCTTACCTCACTGCTGGAGACAGTGCCCTCGCAGTTCTTATTTCTGAGCAGGAGATGGTCCCCTCACAGTTCTTAGCTCACTGCAGGAGAGGGTCCCTTCACAGTTCTTAGCTCACTGCAGGAGATGGTGCCATCACAGTTCTTGGCTCACTGCAGTAGAGGTGCCCTCACAGTTCTTAGCTCACTGCAGAAGAGGTGCCCTTACCGTTCTTAGTTCACTGAAGGAGATGGTGCCCTCACAGTTCTCAGCTCACACTGCAGGAGAGGTGCCCTCACAGTTCTTACCTCACTGCAGGAGAAGTGCCCTCACACTTTTAGCGCATCGCAGGAGAGGGTCCCTCACAGTTCTTTGCCCCTGCTGGAGATGGTGCCTCACAATTCTAAGATCTCTTCAGGAGATGGTGCCCTACAGTTCTTAACTCACTGCAGGAGATGGTGCTCTCCCAGTCCTTAGCTCACTGCAGGAGAGGTCCTCTCACACAGTTCTTAGCTCACTACAGGAGATGGTGCCATCACAATTCTTAGATCTCTGCAGCGGATGGTGCCCTCACAGTTCTTAGCTCATTGCCAGTGATAGTGCCCTCACAGTTCTTAGCACACTGCAGGAGATGGTGCCATCACGGTTCTTCACTCACAGCAGTAGAGATGCCCTCACAGTTCTTAGCTCACTGCATGAGATAGTGCCCTCACAGTTCTTAGCTCACTGCAGGAGAGGGCCCTCACAGCTCTTAACTCACTACAGGAGATGGTGCCTCACAATTTAGATCTCTGCAGGAGATGGTGCCTCAGAGTTCTTAGCTCACTGCCAGATATGGTATCCTCAGAGTTCTTAGCTCACTGCAGGAGATGGTGCCTCACAGTTCTTAGCTCATTGCAGGTGAAGTGCCCTCTCAGTTCTTAGCTCACTGCAGGAGATGGTGTACTCATGGTTCTTAACTCACTGCAGAAGAGGTGCCCTCAAAGTTCTCACTCACTGCAGAAGTGGTGCCTCACAGTTCTTAGCTCACTGCAGGAGTAGGTCCCCCAGAGTTCTTAGCTCACTGTAGGAGATGGCACCCTCTCAGTTCTTAGCTCACTGCAGGAGATGGTGCCTCACAGTTCTTAACTCACAGCAGGAGAGGTGCCTCACAGTTCTTAGCTCGCTGCAGAAGATGGTGCACTCACAGTTCTTAGCTCACTGCAGGAGATGGTGCCCTCACAATTCTTAGATCTGTGCAGGAGATGGTACCCTCACAGTTCTTAGCTCACTGCAGGAGATGGTGCCCTCACAGTTCTTAGCTCACTGCAGGAGATGGTGCCCTCACAATTCTTATATCTCTGCAGAAGATGGTGCCCTCACAGTTCTTAGCTCACTGCAGGAGATGGTGCCCTCACAATTCTTAGATCTCTGCAAGAGATGGTGCCCTCACAGTTCTTTGCTCACTGCAGAAGAGGTTCTATCACAGTTCTTACCTCACTGCAGAAGTGGTGCACTGACAGTTCTTAGCTCACTGAAGGAGTAGGTCCCCTCAGAGTTCTTAGCTCACTGTAGGAGATGGCGCCCTCTCATTTCTTAGCTCACTGCAGGAGATGGTGCCCTCACAGTTCTTAACTCACTGCAGGAGAGGTGCCCCTCACAGTTCTTAGCTCACTGCAGGAGATGGTGCCTCACAGTTCTTAGCTCACTGCAGGAGATGCTGCCCTCACATTTTAGCTCTCTGCAGGAGATGGTACCTCAGAGTTCTTTGCTCACTGCAGGAGATGGTGCCTCACAATTCCTAGATCTCTGCAGGAGATGGTGCCTCACAGTTCTTATCTCACTGCTGGATATGGTGCCTCACAGGTCTTAGCTCACTGCAGGAGACAGTGCCCTCACAGTTCTCAGCTCACTGCACGAGAGGTGCCCTCACAGTTCTTAGCTTACTGCAGGAGATGGTACTCTCACAATTCTTAAATCTCTCCAGGAGATGGTGCCCTCACAGTTCTTAGCTCACTGCAGGAGATGCTGCCCTCACAGTTCTTAGCTCACTGCAGGAGATGGTGCTCTCACAGTTCTTAGCTCACTGCAGGAGATGGTGCCCTCACAGTGCTTAGCTCACTGCAGGAGATGATGCCCCCACAGTTCTTAGCTCAGATTGCAGGAGATGGTGCCCCCATAGTTCCTAGTTCAGACTGCAGCAGATGGTGGCCTCACTATTCTTAGATCTCAGCAGGAGGTGGTGCCTTTACAGTTCTTAGCTCATTGCTGGAGATGGTGCCCTCAGAATTCTTAGCTCACAGCAGGAGATGGTGCCCTCAAAGTTCTCAGTTCACTGCAGAAGTGATGCCCTCACAGTTCTTAGCTCACCTGCAGGAGATGGTGCCATCACAGTTCTTGGCTCACTGCAGTAGAGGTACCCTCACAGTTCTTAGCTCACTGCAGAAGAGGTGCCCTTACCGTTCTTAGCTTACTGCAGGAGATGGTGCCCTCACAGTTCTTAGATCTCGGCAGGAGATGGTGCCCCCACAGCTCTTAGTTCACTGCTGGAGATGGTGCCCTCACAGTTCTTAGCTCACTGCAGGAGAGGGTCCCTTCACAGTTCTTAGCTCACTGCAGGAGATGCCGACCTCTCAGTTCTTAGCTCACTGCAGGAGATGGTGCCCTCACAGTTCTTAACTCACTGTAGCAGAAATGCCCTCACAGTACTTAGCTCACTGCAGGAGATCGTGCCCTAACAGTTCTTAGCTCACTGCAGGAGATGGTGCCCTCACTATTCTTAGATCTCTGCAGGAGATGGTGCCCTCACAGTTCTTAACTCACTGCTGGAGATGGTGCCCTCAAAGTTCTTAGCTCACTGCAGGAGACAGTAGCCTCAGAGTTCTCAGCTCACTGCATGAGATGTGCCCTCACAGTTCTTAGCTCACTGCAGGAGATGGTGCCCTCACAGTTCTTAGCTCACTGCAGAAAAGGTGCCCTCACAATTCTTAGCACATTGCAGGAGAGGGTTCCCTCAAAGTTCTTTGCTCACTCTAGGAGATGGTACCCTCCTAATTCTTAAATTTCTCCAGGAGATGGTGCCTGCACAGTTCTTAGCTCACTGCAGCAGTTGGTGCCCTCACAGTTCTTAGCACACTGCAGGAGATGGTGCCCTCACAGTGCTTAGCTCACTGCAGGAGATGATGCCCCCACAGTTCTTAGCTCTGATTGCAGGAGATGGTGCCCCCACAGTTCTTATTTCAGACTGCAGGAGTTGGTGCCCTCACAAATCTTAGATCTCTGCAGGAGGTAGTGCCTTCACAGTTCTTAGATCACTGCTGGAGATGGTGCCCTCACAGTTCTCAGTTCACTGCAGAAGAGATGCCCTCACAGTTATTAGCTCACTGCAGGAGAGGGTCCCCTCACAGTTCCTAGCTCACTGCAGGAGATGGTGCCCTGACAGTTCTAAGATCACTGCAGGAGAGGTGTCCTCACAGTTCTTAACTCACTACAGGAGACAGTGACCTCGCAGTTCTTATTTCTGAGCAGGAGATGGTCCCCTCACAGTTCTTAGCTCCCTGCAGGAGAGGGTCCCTTCACAGTTCTTAGCTCACTGCAGGAGATGGTGCCATCACAGTTCTTGGCTCACTGCAGTAGAGGTGCCCCTCACAGTTCTTAGCTCACTACAGAAGAGGTGCCCTTACCGTTCTTAGCTCACTGCAGGAGATGGTGCCCTCACAGTTCTAAGACCTCTGCAGGAGATGGTGCACCCACAGCTCTTAACTCACTGCTGGAGATGGCGCCCTCACAGTTCTTAGCTCACACTGCAGGAGAGGTGCCCTCACAGTTTTTACCTCACTGCAGGAGAAGTGCCCTCACACTTCTTAGCACATCACAGGAGAGGGTCCCCTCACAGATCTTTGCTCCCTGCAGGAGATGGTGCCCTCACAATTCTTAGATCTCTTTAGGAGATGTTGCCCTCACAGTTCCTAACTCACTGCAGGAGGTGGTGCCCTCACAGTTCTTAACTCACTGCAGGAGATGGTGCTCTCACAGTCCTTAGCTCACTGCAGGAGAGGTGCCCCCACAGTTCTTAGCACACTGCAGGAGACGGTGCCCTCACAGTCCTTAGCTCACTTCAGGAGAGGTGCCCTCACAGTTCTTAGCTCACTGCAGGAGGCGGTGCCCTCACAGTTCTTAGCTCACTGCAGGAAATAGTGCCATCACTATTCTTAGCTCACTGCAGGAGATGGTGCCGTCCCAGTGCTTAGCTCACTACAGGAGATGGTGCCTCCACAGTTCTTAGCTCACACTGCAGGAGAGGTGCCCTCAATTATCTTAGCTCTCTGCAGAAGACGTGCCCTCACAGTTCTTAGTGCACTGCAGGACAGGGTCCCCTCACAGTTCTTTGCTTACTGCAGGAGATGGTGCCCTCACAGTTCTTAGATTTCTTCAGGAGATGGTGCCTCACAGTTCTTTGCTCACTGCAGGAGAGGGTCACCTCACAGTTCTTAGCTCACTGCAGGAGATGATGCCTCACAGTTCATAGCTCACTGCAGGAGAGGTGCCTTGCAGTCTTTACTTACTGCCGGAGATGGTCCTCCGCAGTTCTTAGTTCACTGCAGGAGAGGTGCCCTCACAGATCTAAATTCACTGCATGAGAGGGTCCCTCACAGTTCTTAGCTCACTGCAGGAGAGTGTCCTCACAGTTCTTAGCTCACTACAGAGCCAGTGCCCTCGCAGTTCTTATTTCTCAGCAGGAAATGGTCACCTTACAGTTCTTAGCTCACTGCAGGAGATGGTGCCCTCACAGTTCTTAGCTCCACAGGTAATGGTGCCATCACAATTCTTAGCTCACTGCAGGAGATGGTGCCGTCACAGTGCTTAGCTCACTACAGGAGATGGTGCCATCACAGTTCTCAGATCTCTTCAGGAGATGGTGCCCTCACAGTTCATAGCTTACTGCAAGAGAGGGTCCCCTCGCAGTTCTTACCTCACTGCAGGAGATGATGCCCTCACAGCTCATAGCTCACTGCAGGAGAGGTGCCTTTGCAGTTCTTACTCACTGCAGGAGATGGTCCCCTCACAGTTCCTAGCTCACTGCAGGAAAGGGTCCCTTAACAGTTCTTAGCTCACTGCAGGAGATGGTGCCCGGACAGTTCTTAGCTCACTGCAGGAGAGGTGCCCTCGCAGTTCTTATTTCTCAGCAGGAGATGGTCCCCCCACAGTTCTTAGCTCACTGCAGGTGAGGGTTCCTTCACAGTTCTTAGCTCACTGCTGGAGAGGTGTCCTCACAGTTCTTAGCTCACTACAGGCACAGTGCCCTCTTGGTTCTTACTTCTGTGCAGGAGATGTTCCCCTTACAGTTCTTTGTTCCCTGCAGGAGATAGTGCCCTCACAGCTCTTAGCTCACTGCTGGAGATGGTGCCTCAAAGTTTTTAGATCACACTGCAGGAGAGGTGCCCTCACAGTTCTTAGCTCATTGCAGGAGGAGTGCCCTCAGTTCTTAGCGCATTGCAGGAGAGGGTCCTCACAGTTCTTGCTCACTGCAGGAGATGGTGCCTCACAATTTTTATATCTCTTCAGAAGATGGTGCCTCACAGTTCTTAGCTCACTGCAGGAGATGGTGCTCTCACTGTCCTTAGCTCACTGCAGGAGAGGTGCCCTCACTGTTCTTAGCTCACTGCAAGAGACGGTGCCTCACATTTCTTAGCTCACTGCAGGAGATGGTGCCCTCACAGTTCTTAGCTCACTGCAGAAGAGGTGCCCTTACAGTTCTTAGCTCACTGCAGGGAAGGTCACCTCACACAGTTCTTAGCTCACTACAGGAGATGGAGCCATCACAATTCTTAGATCTCTGCAGGAGATTGTGCCCTCACAGTTCTTAGCTCACTGCCAGAGATAGTGCCATCACAGTACTTCGCTCACTGCAGTAGAGGTGCCCTCACAGTTCTTAGCTCACTGCAGGAGATAGTGCCCTCACAGTTCTTAGCTCACTTCAGAAGAGGTGCTCCTACAGATCTTAGATCGCTACAGGAGGTGGTGACCCCAAAGTTCTTAGCTCACTGCCAGAGATGGTGCCTCAGAGTTCTTAGCTCACTGCAGGAGATAGTGCCCTCACAGTTCTTAGCTCACTGCAGGAGACGGTGCCCTCAAGTTCTTAGCTCACTGCAGGAGAAGGTGCCCTCACAGTTCTTAGCTCACTGAAGGAAATGGTGCCATCACTATTCTTAGCTCACTGCAGGAGATGGTGCCACACAGTGCTTAGCTCACTACAGGAGATGGTTCCCTCAGTTCTTTGCTCACACTGCAGGAGAGATGCCCTATTTTCTTAGCTCTCTGCAGAAGACGTGCCCTCACAGTTCTTAGTGCACTGCAGGACAGGGTCCCCCACAGTTCTTTGCTTACTGCAGGAGATGGTGCCCTCACAGTTCTCAGATTTCTTCAGGAGATGGTGCCTCACAGTTCTTTGCTCACTGCAGCAGAGGGTCCCTCACAGTTCTTAGCTCACTGCAGGAGATGATGCCCTCACAGTTTGTAGCTCACTGCAGGAGAGGTGCCTTTGCAGTTTTTACTTACTGCAGGAGATGGTCCTCTCACAGTTCGTAGCTCACTGCAGGAGAGGTGCCTTTGCAGTTTTTACTTACTGCAGGAGATGGTCCTCTCACAGTTCTTAGTTCACTGCAGGAGAGGTGCCCTCACACATCTTAATTCACTGCATGAGAGGGTCCCCTCACAGTTCTTTGCTCACTGCAGGAGGGTCCTTCACAGTTCTTAGCTCACTGCAGGAGATGGTGCTCTGACAGTTCTTAGCTCACTGCAGGAGAGGTGTCCTCACAGTTCTTAGCACACTACAAGAGCCAGTGCCCTCACAGTTCTTATTTCTCAGCAGGAAATGGTTCCCTTACAGTTCTTAGCTCACTGCAGGAGATGGTGCCCTCACAGTTCTTAGCTCACTACAGGAGATGGTGCCATAACAGTTCTCAGATTTCTTCAGGAGATTTTGCCCTCACAGTTCGTAGCTTACTGCAGGAGAGGGTCCCCTCACAGTTCTTAGCTCACTGCAGGAGATGATGCCCTCACAGTTCATAGCTCACTGCAGGAGAGGTGCCTTTGCAGTTCTTACTCACTGCAGGAGATGGTCCCCTCACAGTTCATAGTTCACTGCAGGAGAGGTGCCCTCACAAATCTTAATTCACTGTAGGAGAGTTTCTCCTCACAGTTCCTAGCTCACTGCAGGAGAGGGTCCCTTAACAGTTCTTAGCTCACTGCAGGAGATGGTGCCCTGACAGTTCTTAGCTCACTGCAGGAGAGGTGTCCTCACAGTTCTTAGCTCACTACAGGAGACAGTGCCCTTGCAGTTCTTATTTCTCAGCAGGAGATGGTCCCCTCACAGTTCTTAGCTCACTGCAGGAGAGGGTCCCTTCACAGTTCTTAGCTCACTGCTGGAGAGGTGTCCTCACAGTTCTTAGCTCACTACAGGGACAGTGCCCTCTTGGTTCTTACTTCTGTGCAGGAGATGTTCCCATTACAGTTCTTTGTTCCCTGCAGGAGATAGGGCCCTCACCGCTCTTAGCTCACTGCTGGAGATGGTGCCCTCACAGTTTTTAGCTCACACTGCAGAAGAGGGTCCCCTCACAGTTCTTTGCTCACTGCAGGAGATGGTGCCCTCACAATTCTTAGATCTCTTCAGAAGATGGTGCCCTCACAGTTCTTAGCTCACTGCAGGAGATGGTCCCCTCACAGTTCATAGTTCACTGTAGGAGAGGTGCCCTCACAAATCTTAATTCACTGTAGGAGAGTTTCTCCTCACAGTTCCTAGCTCACTGCAGGAGAGGGTCCCTTAACAGTTCTTAGCTCACTGCAGGAGATGGTGCCCTGACAGTTCTTAGCTCACTGCAGGAGAGGTGTCCTCACAGTTCTTAGCTCACTACAGGAGACAGTGCCCTTGCAGTTCTTATTTCAGCAGGAGATGGTCCCCACAGTTCTTAGCTCACTGCAGGAGGGGTCCCTTCACAGTTCTTAGCTCACTGCTGGAGAGGTGTCCTCACAGTTCTTAGCTCACTACAGGGACAGTGCCCTCTTGGTTCTTACTTCTGTACAGGAGATGTTCCCATTACAGTTCTTTGTTCCCTGCAGGAGATAGTGCCCTCACCGCTCTTAGCTCACTGCTGGAGATGGTGCCCTCACAGTTTTTAGCTCACACTGCAGAAGAGGGTCCCCTCACAGTTCTTTGCTCACTGCAGGAGATGGTGCCCTCACAATTCTTAGATCTCTTCAGAAGATGGTGCCCTCACAGTTCTTAGCTCATTGCAGGGGACGGTGCCCTCACAGTTCTTAGCTCACTGCAGGAGACGGTGCCCTCACAGTTCTTAGCTCACTGCAGAAGAGGTGCCCTTACAGTTCTTAGCTCACTGCAGGGGAGGTCACCTCACACAGTTCTTAGCTTACTACAGGAGATGGTGCCATCACAATTCTTAGATCTCGGCAGGAGATTGTGCCCTCACAGTTCTTAGCTCACTGCCAGAGATGGTACTATCACAGTTCTTTGCTCACTGCAGTAGAGGTGCCCTCACAGTTCTTACCTCACTGCAGGAGATAGTGCCCTCACAGTTCTTAGCTCACTGCAGAAGAGGTGCCCTCACAATACTTACCTCACTGCAGAAGTGGTGCTCTCACAGTTCTTAGCTCACTGCAGGAGTAGGTCCCCCAGAGTTCTTAGCTCACTGTAGTAGATGGCACCCTCTCAGTTCTTAGCTCACTGCCAGAAATGGTGCCCTCACAGTTCTTAACTCACTGCAGGAGAGGTGCCCTCACAGTTCTTAGCTCACTGCAGAAGATGGTGCCCTCACGGTTCTTAGATCGCTACAGGAGGTGGTGACCTCAGAGTTCTTAGCTCACTGCCAGAGATCGTGCCCTCAGAGTTCCTAGCTCACTGCAGGAGATAGTGCCCTCACAGTTCTTAGCTCATTGCAGGTGAGGTGCCCTCACAGTTCTTAGCTCACTGCAGGAGATGGTGCCTCACGGTTCATAGCTCACTGCACAAGAGGTGCCTCACAGTTCTTAGCTCACTGCAGGAGATGGTGCCCTCACAGTTCCTAGCTCACTGCAGGAGAAGGTGCCCTCACAGTTCTTAGCTCATTGAAGGAAATGGTGCCATCACTATTCTTAGCTCACTGCAGGAGATGGTGCCGTCACAGTGCTTAGCTCACTACAGGAGATGGTTCCCCCACAGTTCTTAGCTCACACTGCAGGAGAGATGCCCTCAATTTTCTTAGCTCTCTGCAGAAGACGTGCCCTCACAGTTCTTAGTGCACTGCAGGACAGGGTCCCCTCACAGTTCTTTGCTTACTGCAGGAGATGGTGCCCTCACAGTTCTCAGATTTCTTCAGGAGATGGTGCCCTCACAGTTCTTTTTGCTCACTGCAGCAGAGGGTCCCCTCACAGTTCTTAGCTCACTGCAAGAGATGATGCCCTCACAGTTCGTAGCTCACTGCAGGAGAGGTGCCTTGCAGTTACTACTGCAGGAGATGGTCCTCTCACAGTTCTTAGTTCACTGCAGGAGAGGTGCCCTCACACATCTTAATTCACTGCATGAGAGGGTTCCTCACAGTTCTTGCTCACTGCAGGGGAGGGTCCCTTCACAGTTCTTAGCTCACTGCAGGAGATGGTGCTCTGACAGTTCTTAGCTCACTGCAGGCGAGGTGTCCTCACAGTTCTTAGCACACTACAAGAGCCAGTGCCCTGCAGTTCTTATTCTCAGCAGGAAATGGTTCCTTACAGTTCTTAGCTCACTGCAGGAGACGGTGCCCTCACAGTTCTTAGCTCACTGCAGGTAATGGTGCCATCACAATTCTTAGTTCACTGCAGGAGATGGTGCCTCATAGTGCTTAGCTCACTACAGGAGATGGTGCCATCCAGAGTTCTCAGAACTCTTCAGGAGATTTTGCCCTCACAGTTCGTAGCTTACTGCAGGAGAGGGTCCCTCACAGTTCTTAGCTCACTGCAGGAGATGATGCCTCACAGTTCATAGCTCACTGCTGGAGAGGTGCCTTTGCAGTTCTTACTCACTGCAGGAGATGGTCCCCTCACAGTTCATAGTTCACTGCAGGAGAGGTGCCCTCACAGATCTTAATTCACTGTAGGAGAGGTTCTCCTCACAGTTCCTAGCTCACTGCAGGAGAGGGTCCCTTAACAGTTCTTAGCTCACTGCAGGAGATGGTGCACTGACAGTTCTTAGCTCACTGCAGGAGAGGTGTCCTCACAGTTCTTAGCTCACTACAGGAGACAGTGCCCTTGCAGTTCTTATTTCTCAGCAGGAGATGGTCCCCCACAGTTCTTAGCTCACACAGGACAGTGCCCTCTTGGTTCTTACTTCTGTGCAGGAGATGTTCCCATTACAGTTCTTTGTTCCCTGCAGGAGATAGTGCCCTCACAGCTCTTAGCTCACTGCAGGAGATGGTGCCCTCACAGTTTTTAGCTCACACTGCAGAAGAGGGTCCCCTCACAGTTCTTTGCTCACTGCAGGAGATGGTGCCCTCACAATTCTTAGATCTCTTCAGAAGATGGTGCCCTCACAGTTCTTAGCTCACTGCAGGAGATGGTGCTCTCACAGTCCTTAGCTCATTGTAGGAGACGGTGCCTCACAGTTCTTAGCTCACTGCAGGAGACGGTGCCTCACAGTTCTTAGCTCACTGCAGAAGAGGTGCCTTACAGTTCTTAGCTCACTGCAGGAGGTCACCTCACACAGTTCTTAGCTTACTACAGGAGATGGTGCCATCACAATTCTTAGATCTCTGCAGGAGATTGTGCCCTCACAGTTCTTAGCTCACTGCCAGAGATGGTGCCATCACAGTTCTTCGCTCACTGCAGTAGAGGTGCCCTCACAGTTCTTACCTCACTGCAGGAGATAGTGCCCTCACAGTTCTTAGCTCACTGCAGAAGAGGTGCCCTCACAATACTTACCTCACTGCAGAAGTGGTGCTCTCACAGTTCTTAGCTCACTGCAGGAGTAGGTCCCCTCAGAGTTCTTAGCTCACTGTAGTAGATGGCACCCTCTCAGTTCTTAGCTCACTGCCGGAAATGGTGCCTCACAGTTCTTAACTCACTGCAGGAGAGGTGCCTCACAGTTCTTAGCTCACTGCAGAAGATGGTGCCCTCACAGTTCTTAGATCGCTACAGGAGGTGGTGACCCCAGAGTTCTTAGCTCACTGCCAGAGATGGTGCCCTCAGAGTTCTTAGCTCACTGCAGGAGATAGTGCCCTCACAGTTCTTAGCTCACTGCAGGTGAGGTGCCCTCACAGTTCTTAGCTCACTGCTGGAGATGGTGCCCTCACGGTTCATAGCTCACTGCACAAGAGGTGCCCTCACAATTCTTACCTCACTGCAGAAGTGGTGCTCTCACAGTTCTTAGCTCACTGCAGGAGTAGGTCCCCTCAGAGTTCTTAGCTCACTGTAGGAGATGGCACCCTCTCAGTTCTTAGCTCACTGCAGGAGATGGTGCCTCACAGTTCTAACTCACTGCAAGAGGGTGCCTTCACAGTTCTTAGCTCACTGCAGGAGACGGTGCCTCACAGTCCTTAGCTCACTGCAGGAGAGGTGCCTCACAGTTCTTAGCTCACTGCAGGAGACGGTGCCCTCACAGTTCTTAGCTCACTGCAGGAGAAGGTGCCCTCACAGTTCTTAGCTCACTGAAGGAAATGGTGCCATCACTATTCCTTAGCTCACTGCAGGAGATGGTGCCGCACAGTGCTTAGCTCACTACAGGAGATGGTTCCCCACAGTTCTTAGCTCACACTGCAGGAGAGATGCCTCAATTTTCTTAGCTCTCTGCAGAAGACGTGCCCTCACAGTTCTTAGTGCACTGCAGGACAGGTTCCCTCACAGTTCTTTGCTTACTGCAGGAGATGGTGCCTCACAGTTCTCAGATTTCTTCAGGAGATGGTGCCCTCACAGTTCTTTGCTCACTGCAGCAGAGGGTCCCTCACAGTTCTTAGCTCACTGCAGGAGATGATGCCTCACAGTCAGTAGCTCACTGCAGGAGAGGTGCCTTTGCAGTTTTACTTACTGCAGGAGATGGTCCTCTCACAGTTCTTAGTTCACTGCAGGAGAGGTGCCCTCACAGATCTTAATTCACTGCATGAGAGGGTCCCCTCACAGTTCTTTGCTCACTGCAGGGAGAGTCCTTCACAGTTCTTAGCTCACTGCAGGAGATGGTGCTCTGACAGTTCTTAGCTCACTGCAGGAGAGGTGTCCTCACAGTTCTTAGCACACTACAAGAGCCAGTGCTCCGAGTTCTTATTTCTCAGCAGGAAATGGTTCCCTTACAGTTCTTAGCTCACTGCAGGTAATGGTGCCATCACAATTCTTAGCTCACTGCAGGAGATGGTGCCTGCATAGTGCTTAGCTCACTACAGGAGATGGTGCCATCACAGTTCTCAGAACTCTTCAGGAGATTTTGCCCTCACAGTTCGTAGCTACTGCAGGAGAGGGTCCCTCACAGTTCTTAGCTCACTGCAGGAGATGATGCCTCACAGTTCATAGCTCACTGCAGGAGAGGTGCCTTGCAGTTCTTACTCACTGCAGGAGATGGTCCCCCACAGTTCATAGTTCACTGCAGGAGAGGTGCCTCACAGATCTTAATTCACTGTAGAGAGGTTCTCTCACAGTTCCTAGCTCACTGCAGAAGAGGGTCCCTTAACAGTTCTTAGCTCACTGCAGGAGATGGTGCCCTGACAGTTCTTAGCTCACTGCAGGAGAGGTGTCCTCACAGTTCTTAGCTCACTACAGGAGACAGTGCCCTTGCAGTTCTTATTTTCAGCAGGAGATGGTCCCCTCACAGTTCTTAGCTCACTGCAGGAGAGGGTCCTTCACAGTTCTTAGCTCACTGCTGAGAGGTGTCCTCACAGTTCTTAGCTCACTGCAGGACAGTGCCCTCTTGGTTCTTACTTCTGTACAGGAGATGTTCCCATTACAGTTCTTTTCCCTGCAGGAGATAGTGCTCTCACAGCTCTTAGCTCACTGCTGGAGATGGTGCCCTCACAGTTTTTAGCTCACACTGCAGAAGAGGGTCCCTCACAGTTCTTTTGCTCACTGCAGGAGATGGTGCCTCACAATTCTTAGACTCTCTCAGAAGATGGTGCCCTCACAGTTCTTAGCTCACTGCAGGAGATGGTGCCTCACAGTCCTTAGCTCATTGCAGGAGACGGTGCCTCACAGTCCTTAGCTCACTGCAGGAGACGGTGCCCTCACAGTTCTTAGCTCACTGCAGAAGAGGTGCCCTTACAGTTCTTAGCTCACTGCAGGGGAGGTCACCTCACACAGTTCTTAGCTTACTACAGGAGATGGTGCCATCACAATTCTTAAATCTCTGCAGGAGATTGTGCCCTCACAGTTCTTAGCTCACTGCCAGAGATGGTGCCATCACAGTTCTTCGCTCACTGCAGTAGAGGTGCCCTCACAGTTCTTACCTCACTGCAGGAGATAGTGCCCTCACAGTTCTTAGCTCACTGCAGAAGAGGTGCCCTCACAATACTTACCTCACTGCAGAAGTGGTGCTCTCACAGTTCTTAGCTCACTGCAGGAGTAGGTCCCCTCAGAGTTCTTAGCTCACTGTAGTAGATGGCACCCTCTCAGTTCTTAGCTCACTGCCGGAAATGGTGCCCTCACAGTTCTTAACTCACTGCAGGAGAGGTGCCCTCACAGTTCTTAGCTCACTGCAGAAGATGGTGCCCTCACAGTTCTTAGATCGCTACAGGAGGTGGTGACCTCAGAGTTCTTAGCTCACTGCCAGAGATGGTGCCTCAGAGTTCTTAGCTCACTGCAGGAGATAGTGCCCTCACAGTTCTTAGCTCACTGCAGGTGAGGTGCCTCACAGTTCTTAGCTCACTGCTGGAGATGGTGCCTCACGGTTCATAGCTCACTGCACAAGAGGTGCCTCACAATTCCTTACCTCACTGCAGAAGTGGTGCTCTCACAGTTCTTAGCTCACTGCAGGAGTAGGTCCCTCAGAGTTCTTAGCTCACTGTAGGAGATGGCACCCTCAGTTCTTAGCTCACTGCAGGAGATGGTGCCTCACAGTTCTTAACTCACTGCAGGAGAGGTGCCTTCACAGTTCTTAGCTCACTGCAGGAGACGGTGCCCTCACAGTCCTTAGCTCACTGCAGGAGAGGTGCCCTCACAGTTCTTAGCTCACTGCAGGAGACGGTGCCCTCACAGTTCTTAGCTCACTGCAGGAGAAGGTGCCCTCACAGTTCTTAGCTCACTGAAGGAAATGGTGCCATCACTATTCTTAGCTCACTGCAGGAGATGGTGCCATCACAGTGCTTAGCTCACTACAGGAGATGGTTCCCCCACAGTTCTTAGCTCACACTGCAGGAGAGATGCCCTCAATTTTCTTAGCTCTCTGCAGAAGACGTGCCCTCACAGTTCTTAGTGCACTGCAGGACAGGTTCCCCTCACAGTTCTTTGCTTACTGCAGGAGATGGTGCCCTCACAGTTCTCAGATTTCTTCAGGAGATGGTGCCCTCACAGTTCTTTGCTCACTGCAGCAGAGGGTCCCCTCACAGTTCTTAGCTCACTGCAGGAGATGATGCCTCACAGTTCTGTAGCTCACTGCAGGAGAGGTGCCTTGCAGTTTTTACTTACTGCAGGAGATGGTCCTCACAGTTCTTAGTTCACTGCAGGAGAGGTGCCTCACAGATCTTAATTCACTGCATGAGAGGGTCCTCTCACAGTTCTTTGCTCACTGCAGGGAGAGTCCCTCACAGTTCTTAGCTCACTGCAGGAGATGGTGCCTGACAGTTCTTAGCTCACTGCAGGAGAGGTGTCCTCACAGTTCTTAGCACACTACAAGAGCCAGTGCTCTCGCAGTTCTTATTTCTCAGCAGGAAATGGTTCCCTTACAGTTCTTAGCTCACTGCAGGTAATGGTGCCATCACAATTCTTAGCTCACTGCAGGAGATGGTGCCGTCATAGTGCTTAGCTCACTACAGGAGATGGTGCCATCACAGTTCTCAGAACTCTTCAGGAGATTTTGCCCTCACAGTTCGTAGCTTACTGCAGGAGAGGGTCCCCTCACAGTTCTTAGCTCACTGCAGGAGATGATGCCCTCACAGTTCATAGCTCACTGCAGGAGAGGTGCCTTTGCAGTTCTTACTCACTGCAGGAGATGGTCCCCTCACAGTTCATAGTTCACTGCAGGAGAGGTGCCCTCACAGATCTTAATTCACTGTAGGAGAGGTTCTCCTCACAGTTCCTAGCTCACTGCAGAAGAGGGTCCCTTAACAGTTCTTAGCTCACTGCAGGAGATGGTGCCCTGACAGTTCTTAGCTCACTGCAGGAGAGGTGTCCTCACAGTTCTTAGCTCACTACAGGAGACAGTGCCCTTGCAGTTCTTATTTTTCAGCAGGAGATGGTCCCCTCACAGTTCTTAGCTCACTGCAGGAGAGGGTCCCTTCACAGTTCTTAGCTCACTGCTGGAGAGGTGTCCTCACAGTTCTTAGCTCACTGCAGGGACAGTGCCCTCTTGGTTCTTACTTCTGTACAGGAGATGTTCCCATTACAGTTCTTTGTTCCCTGCAGGAGATAGTGCCTCACAGCTCTTAGCTCACTGCTGGAGATGGTGCCCTCACAGTTTTTAGCTCACACTGCAGAAGAGGGTCCCCTCACAGTTCTTTGCTCACTGCAGGAGATGGTGCCCTCACAATTCTTAGATCTCTTCAGAAGATGGTGCCCTCACAGTTCTTAGCTCACTGCAGGAGATGGTGCTCTCACCGTCCTTAGCTCATTGCAGGAGACGGTGCCCTCACAGTCCTTAGCTCACTGCAGGAGACGGTGCCCTCACAGTTCTTAGCTCACTGCAGAAGAGGTGCCCTTACAGTTCTTAGCTCACTGCAGGGGAGGTCACCTCACACAGTTCTTAGCTTACTACAGGAGATGGTGCCATCACAATTCTTAGATCTCTGCAGGAGATTGTGCCCTCACAGTTCTTAGCTCACTGCCAGAGATGGTGCCATCACAGTTCTTCGCTCACTGCAGTAGAGGTGCCTCATCAGTTCTTACCTCACTGCAGGAGATAGTGCCTCACAGTTCTTAGCTCACTGCAGAAGAGGTGCCCTCACAATACTTACCTCACTGCAGAAGTGGTGCTCTCACAGTTCTTAGCTCACTGCAGGAGTAGGTCCCCTCAGAGTTCTTAGCTCACTGTAGTAGATGGCACCCTCTCAGTTCTTAGCTCACTGCCGGAAATGGTGCCCTCACAGTTCTTAACTCACTGCAGGAGAGGTGCCCTCACAGTTCTTAGCTCACTGCAGAAGATGGTGCCCTCACAGTTCTTAGATCGCTACAGGAGGTGGTGACCTCAGAGATCTTAGCTCACTGCCAGAGATGGTGCCCTCAGAGTTCTTAGCTCACTGCAGGAGATAGTGCCCTCACAGTTCTTAGCTCATTGCAGGTGAGGTGCCCTCACAGTTCTTAGCTCACAGCAGGAGTTGGTGCCCTCACGGTTCATAGCTCACTGCACAAGAGGTGCCCTCACAATTCTTACCTCACTGCAGAAGTGGTGCTCTCACAGTTCTTAGCTCACTGCAGGAGTAGGTCCCCTCAGAGTTCTTAGCTCACTGTAGGAGATGGCACCCTCTCAGTTCTTAGCTCACTGCAGGAGATGGTGCCCTCACAGTTCTTAACTCACTGCAGGAGAGGTGCCTTCACAGTTCTTAGCTCACTGCAGGAGATGGTGCCCTCACAGTCCTTAGCTCACTGCAGGAGAGGTGCCCTCACAGTTCTTAGCTCACTGCAGGAGACAGTGCCCTCACAGTTCTTAGCTCACTGCAGGAGAAGGTGCCCTCACAGTTCTTAGCTCACTGAAGGAAATGGTGCCATCACTATTCTTAGCTCACTGCAGGAGATGGTGCCGTCACAGTGCTTAGCTCACTACAGGAGATGGTTCCCCACAGTTCTTAGCTCACACTGCAGGAGAGATGCCCTCAATTTTCTTAACTCTCTGCAGAAGACGTGCCCTCACAGTTCTTAGTGCACTGCAGGACAGGGTCCCCTCACATTTCTTTGCTTACTGCAGGAGATGGTGCCCTCACAGTTCTCAGATTTCTTCAGGAGATGGTGGCCTCACAGTTCTTTGCTCACTGCAGCAGAGGGTCCCCTCACAGTTCTTAGCTCACTGCAGGAGATGATGCCCTCACAGTTCGTAGCTCACTGCAGGAGAGGTGCCTTTGCAGTTTTTACTTACTGCAGGAGATGGTCCTCTCACAGTTCTTAGTTCACTGCAGGAGAGGTGCCCTCACAGATCTTAATTCACTGCATGAGAGGGTTCCCTCACAGTTCTTTGCTCACTGCAGGGGAGGGTCCCTTCACAGTTCTTAGCTCACTGCAGGAGATGGTGCTCTGACAGTTCTTAGCTCACTGCAGGAGAGGTGTCCTCACAGTTCTTAGCACACTACAAGAGCCAGTGCCCTCGCAGTTCTTATTTCTCAGCAGGAAATGGTTCCCTTACAGTTCTTAGCTCACTGCAGGAGACGGTGCCCTCACAGTTCTTAGCTCACTGCAGGTAATGGTGCCATCACAATTCTTAGCTCACTGCAGGAGATGGTGCCGTCATAGTGCTTAGCTCACTACAGGAGATGGTGCCATCACAGTTCTCAGAACTCTTCAGGAGATTTTGCCCTCACAGTTCGTAGCTTACTGCAGGAGAGGGTCCCCTCACAGTTCTTAGCTCACTGCAGGAGATGATGCCTCACAGTTCATAGCTCACTGCAGGAGAGGTGCCTTGCAGTTCTTACTCACTGCAGGAGATGGTCCCTCACAGTTCATAGTTCACTGCAGGAGAGGTGCCTCACAGATCTTAATTCACTGTAGGAGAGGTTCTCCTCACAGTTCCTAGCTCACTGCAGGAGAGGGTCCCTTAGCAGTTCTTAGCTCACTGCAGGAGATGGTGCCCTGACAGTTCTTAGCTCACTGCAGGAGAGGTGTCCTCACAGTTCTTAGCTCACTACAGGAGACAGTGCCCTTGCAGTTCTTATTTCTCAGCAGGAGATGGTCCCCTCACAGTTCTTAGCTCACGGCAGGAGAGGGTCCCTTCACAGTTCTTAGCTCACTGCTGGAGAGGTGTCTCACAGTTCTTAGCTCACTACAGGACAGTGCCCCTTGGTTCTTACTCTGTGCAGGAGATGTTCCCATTACAGTTCTTTGTTCCTGCAGGAGATAGTGCCCTCACAGCTCTTAGCTCACTGCAGGAGATGGTGCCCTCACAGTTTTTAGCTCACACTGCAGAAGAGGGTTCCCTCACAGTTCTTTGCTCACTGCAGGAGATGGTGCCCTCACAATTCTTAGATCTCTTCAGAAGATGGTGCCCTCACAGTTCTTAGCTCACTGCAGGAGATGGTGCTCTCACAGTCCTTAGCTCATTGCAGGAGACAGTGCCCTCACAGTTCTTAGCTCACTGCAGGAGACGGTGCCCTCACAGTTCTTAGCTCACTGCAGAAGAGGTGCACTTACAGTTCTTAGCTCACTGCAGGGGAGGTCACCTCACACAGTTCTTAGCTCACTACAGGAGATGGTGCCATCACAATTCTTAGATCTCTGCAGGAGATTGTGCCCTCACAGTTCTTAGCTCACTGCCAGAGATGGTGCCATCACAGTTCTTCACTCACTGCAGTAGAGGTACCCTCACAGTTCTTATCTCACTGCAGGAGATAGTGCCCTCACAGTTCTTAGCTCACTGCAGAAGAGGTGCCCTCACAATACTTACCTCACTGCAGAAGTGGTACTCTCACAGTTCTTAGCTCACTGCAGGAGTAGGTCCCTTCAGAGTTCTTAGCTCACTGTAGTAGATGGCACCCACTCAGTTCTTAGCTCACTGCCAGAAATGGTGCCCTCACAGTTCTTAACTCACTGCAGGAGAGGTGCCCTCACAGTTCTTAGCTCACTGCAGAAGATGGTGCCCTCACGGTTCTTAGATCGCTACAGGAGGTGGTGACCCCGAGTTCTTAGCTCACTGCCAGAGATGGTGCCCTCAGAGTTCTTAGCTCACTGCAGGAGATAGTGCCCCTACAGTTCTTAGCTCATTGCAGGTGAGGTGCCCTCACAGTTCTTAGCTCACTGCAGGAGATGGTGCCGTCACGGTTCATAGCTCACTGCACAAGCGGTGCCCTCACAATTCTTACCTCACTGCAGAAGTGGTGCTCTCACAGTTCTTAGCTCACTGCAGGAGTAGGTCCCCTCAGAGTTCTTAGCTCACTGTAGGAGATGGCACCCTCTCAGTTCTTAGCTCACTGCAGGAGATGGTGCCCTCACAGTTCTTAACTCACTGCAGGAGAGGTGCCTTCACAGTTCTTAGCTCACTGCAGGAGATGGTGCACTCACAGTTCTTAGCACACTGCAGAAGAGCTGCCCTTACTGTTCTTAGCTCACTGCAGGAGATGGTGCCCTCACAGTTCTTAGCTAACTACAGGAGATGGTGCCCTCACAATTCTTAGATCTCTGCAGGAGATGGTGCCCTCACAGCTCTTAGCTCACTGCTGGAGATGATGCCCTCACAGTTCTTAGCTCACTGCAGAAGAAGTGCCCTCACAGTTCTTAGCACATTGCAGGAGAGGGTCCCCTAACAGTTCTTTGCTCAATGCAGGAGATGGTGCCCTCTCAATTCTTAGATCTCTTCTGGAGATGGTGCCCTCACATTTCTTAACTCACTGCAGCAGATGGTGCTCTCACATTCCTCAGCTCACTGCAGGAGAGGTGCCCTCACATCTCTTAGCTCACTGCAGGAGACGGTGCCCTCACAGTTCTTTGCTCACTGCAGGAGATGGTGCCATCATAATTCTTAGCTCACTGCAGTAGATGGTGCCCTCACCATTCTTAAATCTCTTCAGAAGATGGTGCCCTCACAGTTCTTAGCTCACTGCAGGAGATAGTGCTCTCACAGTCCTTAGCTCACTGCAGGAGAGGTGCCCTCACAGTTCTTAGCTCACTGCAGGAGATTGTGCCCTCACAATTCTTAGCTCACTGCAGGAGTCAGTGCCCTCACTGTTCTTAGTTCACTGCAGGAGATGGTGCCATCACAATTCTTAGATCACTGCAGGAGATGGTGCCATCACAGTGCTTTGCTCACTACAGGAGATGGTGCCCCCTCAGTTCTTAGCTCACACTGCAGGAGAGGTGCCCTCAATTTTCTTAGCTCTCTGCAGAAGAGATGCCCTCACTGTTCTTAGTGCAGTGCAGGGCAGGGTCCCCTCACAGTTCTTTGCTCACTGCAAGAGATGGTGCCCTCACAGTTCTTAGCTCACTGCAGGAGACGGTGCCCTCACAGTTCTTAGTTCACTGCAGGAGAGGTGCCCTCACAGATCATAATTCACTGCAGGAGAGGGTCCCCTCACAGTTTTTAGCTCACTGCAGGAGAGGGTCCCCTCACAGTTCTTATCTCACTGCAGGAGATGGTGCCCTGACAGTTCTTAGCTCACTGCAGGAGAGGTGTCCTCACAGTTCTTAGCACACTACAAGAGACAGTGCCCTCGCAGTTCTTATTTCTGAGCAGGAAATGGTCCCCTTATAGTTCTTAGCTCACTGCAGGAGATGGTACCCTCACAGTTCTTAGTTCACTGCAGGAGACGGTGCCCTCACAGGTCTTAGCTCACTGCAGGAGATGATGCCCTCACAGTTCGTAGCTCACTATAGGAGAGGTGCCTTTGCAGTTCTTAGCTCACTGCAGGAGAGGTGCCCTCACAGTGCTTAGCTCACTGCAGGAGAAGGTGCTCCCACAGTTCTAAGCTCACACTGCAAGAGAGGTGCCCTCAAATTTCTTGGCTCACTGCAGAAGAGGTGCCCTCACAGTTCTTAGCACACTACAGGGCAGGGTCCCCTCACAGTTCTTTGCTCACTGCAGGAGATGGTGCCCTCACAGTTCTTAGTTCTCTTCAGGTGATGGTGCATTCACAGCTCTTAGCTCACTGCTTGAGATGGTGCCCTCACAGTTCTTACCTCACTGCAGGAGACGGTAGCCTCACAGTTCTCAGCTCACTGCAGGAGAGATGCCCTCATAGTTCTTAGCTCACAGCAGGAGATGGTGCCCTCCCAGTTCTTAGCTCACAGCAGGAGATGGTGCCCTCACAGTTCTTAGCTCACTGCAGGAGACATTTCTTAGCTCGATGCAGGCGATGATGCCCTGACAGTTCTTAACTCACTACTGGAGACAGTGCCCTCTCAGTTCTTATTTCTGTGCAGGAGATGGTCCCCTTACAGTTCTTAGCTCACTGCAGGAGATGGTACCATCACAGTTCATAGCTCAGTGTAGGAGAGGTGCCTTTGCAGTTCTTACCTCAGTGCAGGAGATTGTTCCCTCACAGTTCTTAATTCACTGCAGTAGAGGTGCCCTCACAGATCTTAACTCACTGCAGGAGAGGGTCCCCTCACAGTTCTTAGCTCATTGCAGGGGAGGGTCCCTTCACAGCTCTTAGCTCACTGCTGGAGATGGTGCCCTCACAGTTCTTAGCTCACACTGCAGGACAGGTGCCCTCACAGTTCTTATCTCACTGCAGGAGAAGTGCCCTCACACTTCTTAGCGCATCACAGGAGAGGGTCGCCTCACAGTTCTTTGCTCACTGCAGGAGATGGTGCCCTCACAATTCTTAGATCTCTTCAAGAGATGGTGCCCTCACAGTTCTTAACTCACTGCAGGTGAGGGTCCCCTCACAGTTCCTAGCTCACTGCAGGAGATGGTGCCCTGACAGTTCTAAGATCACTGCAGGAGAGGTGTCCTCACAGTTCTTAACTCACTACAGGAGACAGTGCCCTTGCAGTTCTTATTTCTGAGCAGGAAATGGTCCCCTTATAGTTCTTAGCTCACTGCAGGAGATGGTACCCTCACAGTTCTTAGTTCACTGCAGGAGACGGTGCCCTCACAGGTCTTAGCTCACTGCAGGAGATGATGCCCTCACAGTTCGTACCTCACTATAGGAGAGGTGCCTTTGCAGTTCTTAGCTCACTGCAGGAGAGGTGCCCTCACAGTGCTTAGCTCACTGCAGGAGAGGTCCTCACAGTTCTTAGCTCACTGCAGGGAGAGGTGCCTCACAGTTCTTAGCTCACTGCAGAAGAGGCGCCCTCACAGTTCTTAGCACACTGCAGGGCAGGGTCACCTCACAGTTCTTTGCTCACTGCAGGAGATGGTGCCCTCACAGTTCTTAGCTCTCTTCAGGTGATGGTGCCATCACAACTCTTAGCTCACTGCTTGAGATGGTGCCCTCACAGTTCTTACCTCACTGCAGGAGACGGTACCCTCACAGTTCTCAGCTCACTGCAGGAGAGATGCCCTCATAGTTCTTAGCTCACTGCAGGAGATGGTGCCCTCCCATTTCTTAGCTCACTGCAGGAGATGGTGCCCTCACCATTCTTAGCTCACTGCAGGAGAGGGTCCCTTCACATTTCTTAGCTCAATGCAGGCGATGATGCCCTGACAGTTCTTATCTCACTACTGGAGACAGTGCCCTCTCAGTTCTTATTTCTGTGCAGGAGATGGTCCCCTTACAGTTCTTAGCTCACTGCAGGAGATGGTACCATCACAGTTCATAGCTCAGTGTAAGAGAGGTGCCTTTGCAGTTCTTACCTTACTGCAGGAGATTGTTCCCTAACAGTTCTTAGTTCACTGCAGGAGAGGTGCCCTCACAGATCTTAACTCACTGCAGGAGAAGGTCCCCTCACAGTTCTTAGCTCATTGCAGGAAAGGGTCCCTTCACAGTTCTTAGCTCACTGCAGGAGATGGTGCCCTGACGGTTTTTAGCTCACTGCAGGAGAGGTCCCCTTACAGTTCTTAGCTCGCTGCAGGAGAGGGTTCCTTCACAGTTCTTAGCTCACTGCTGGAGTGGTGTCCTCACAGTTCTTAGCTCACTACAGAGACAGTGCCCTCTTGGTTCTTACTTCTGTGCAGGAGCTGTTCTCCTTACAGTTCTTAGCTCACTGCAGGAGAAGCTGCCCTCACAGTTCTTAGTTCACTGCAGGAGATGGTGCCCTCACAGTTCTTAGCTCACTGCAGAAAAGGTGCCCTTACTGTTCTTAGCTCACTGCAGGAGATGGTGCCCTCACAGTTCTTAGCTCACTGCTGGAGATGGTGCCCTCACAGTTCTTAGCTCACACTGCAGGAGATGATGCCCTCACAGTTCTTAGTTCACTGCAGGAGAAGTGCCCTCTCAGTTCTTAGCACATTGCAGGAGAGGGTTCCCTCACAGTTCTTTGCTCACTGCAGGAGATGGTGCCCTCACAATTCTTAGATCTCTTCAGGAGATGGTGCCCTCACAGTTCTTAGCTCACTGAAGGAGATGGTGCTCTCACAGTCCTTAGCTCACTGCAGGAGAGTTGCCCTCACAGTTCTTAGCTCACTGCAGGAGATGGCGCCCTCACAGTTCTTAGCTCACTGCAAGAGACTTTGCCCTCAGAGTTCTTAGCTCACTGCAGTAGATGGTGCCATCACAATTCTAAGCTCACTGCAGGAGATGGTACCCTCACAATTCTTAGATCTCTTCAGGAGATGGTGCCCTCACAGTTCTTAGCTCACTGCTGGAGAAGGTGCTCTCACAGTCCTTAGCTCACTGCAGGAGAGGTGCCCTCACAGTTCTTAGCTCACTGCAGGAGATGGTGCCCTCACAGTTCTTAGCTCACTGCAGGAGTCGGTGCCCTCATAGTTCTTAGCTCACTGCAGGAGACGGTGCCATCCCAATTCTTAGCTCACTGCAGGAGATGGTGCCCTCACAGTGCTTAGCTCACCTCACTGCAGGAGATGGTGCCCCCACAGTTCTTAGCTCACACTGCCAGAGAGGTACCCTCAAATTTCTTAGCTCACTGCAGAAGAGGTGCCCTCACAGTTCTTAGCGCGCTGCAGGACAGGGTCCTCTCTCAGTTCTTAGCTCACTGCAGGAGATGATGCCCTCACAGTTCTCAGATCTCTTCAGGAGATGATGCCCTCACAGTTCTCAGATCTCTTCAGGAGATGGTGCCCTCACAGTTTGTAGCTCACTGCAGGAGAGGGTCCCCTTACAGTTCTTAGCACACTGCAGGAGATGATGCCCTCACTGCAGGAGAGGTGCCTTTGCAGTTCTTACTCACTGCAAGAGATGGTCCCCTCACAGTTCTTAGTTCACTGCAGGAGAGGTGCCCTTACAGATCTTAATTCTCTGCAGGAGAGGGTCCCCTCACAGTTCCTAGCTCACTGCAGGAGAGGGTCCCTTCACAGTTCTTAGCTCACTGCAGGAGATGGTGCCATGACAGTTCTCAGCTCACTGCAGGAGAGGTGTCCTCACAGTTCTTAGCTCACTACAGGAGACAGTGCCCTCACAGTTCTTATTTCTCAGCAGGAGATGGTCCCCTCACAGTTCTTAGCTCACTGCAGGAGAGGGTCCCTTCACAGTTCTTAGCTCACTGCTGGAGAGGTGTCCTCACAGTTCTTAGCTCACTACAGGGACAGTGCCCTCTTGGTTCTTACTTCTGTGCAGGAGATGGTGCCCTCACAATTCTTAGCTCACTGCAGGAGAAGGTGCCCTCACAATTCTTAGATCTCTTTAGGAGATGGTGCCCTCACAGTTCTTAGCTCACTGCAGGAGATGGTGCTCTCACAGTCCTTAGCTCACTGCAGGAGAGGTGCCCTCACAGTTCTTAGCTCAATGCAGGAGACAGTGCCCTCACAGTTCTTAGCTCACTGCAGGAGACGGTGCCCTCACAGTTCTTAGCTCAGTGCAGGAGATGGTGCCATCACAAT
The DNA here is from genome assembly GCA_016271365.2 of Neoceratodus forsteri. Lineage (NCBI taxonomy): Eukaryota > Metazoa > Chordata > Ceratodontiformes > Ceratodontidae > Neoceratodus > Neoceratodus forsteri. The sequence goes on from CM028133.1 coordinate 834,727,895, forward strand.
TCTTAGCTCACTGCAGGAGATGGTGCCCTCACAGTTCTTAGATTTCTTCAGGAGATGGTGCCCTCACAGTTCTTAGCTCACTGCAGGAGATGATGCCCTCACAGTTCTTAGCTCACTGCAGGAGAGGTGCCTTTTCAGTTCTTACTCACTGCAGGAGATGGTCCCCTCACAATTCTTAGTTCACTGCAGGAGAGGTGCCCTCACAGATCTTAATTCACTGCAGCAGAGGTTCCCCTCACAGTTCTTAGCTCACTGCAGGAGAGGGTCCCTTCACAGTTCTTTGCTCACTGCTGGAGATGGTGCCCTGACAGTTCTTTGCACACTGCAGGAGAGGTGTCCTCACAGTTCTTAGCTCTCTGCAGGAGACAGTGCCCTCGCAGTTCTTATTTCTGTGCAGGAGATGGTCCCCTTACAGTTCTTAGCTCACTGCAGGAGATGGTACCCTCACAGTTCTTAGTTCACTGCAGGAGACGGTGCCCTCACAGGTCTTAGCTCACTGCAGGAGACGATGCCCTCACAGTTCTTAGCTCACTGCAGGAGAGGTGCCCTCACAGTTCTTAACTCACTGCAGGAGAGGGTCCCCTCACTGTTCTTAGCTCGCTGCAGGAGATGGTGCCATCACAATTCTTAGCTCACTGCAGGAGATGGTGCCCTCACAGTGCTTAGCTCATTGCAAGAGTTGGTGCCCCCACAGTTTTTAGCTCACACTGCAAGACAGGTGCCCTCAAATTTGTTAGCTCACCGCAGAAGAGGTGCCCTCACAGTACTTAGCACACTGCACGACAGGGTTCCCTCACAGTTCTTTGCTCACTGCAGGAGATGGTGCCCTCACAGTTCTTAGCTCTCTTCAAGAGATGGTGCCCTCACAGCTCTTAGCTCACTGCTGGAGATGGTGCCCTTACAGTTCTTAGCTCATTGCAGGAGATGGTACCCTCACAGTTCTCAGCTCACTGCAGGAGAGATGCCCTCAAAGTTCTTAGCTCACTGCAGGAGATGGTGCCCTCACAGTTCTTAGCTCACTGCAGGAGAGGGTCCCTTCACAGTTCTTAGCTCAATGCAGGTGATGGTGCCCTGACAGTTCTTAACTCACTGCAGGAGACAGTGCCCTCGCAGTTCTTATTTCTGTGCAGGAGATGGTCACCTTACAGTTCTTAGCTCACTGCAGGAGATGGTACCATCACAGTTCTTAGGTCACTGCAGGAGAGGTGCCCTCACAGTTCTTAACTCACTGCAGGAGAGGGTCCCCTCACAGTTCTTAGCTCATTGCAGGAAAGCGTCCTTTCACAGTTCTTAGCTCACTGCAGGAGATGGTGCCCTGACAGTTTTTGGCTCACTGCAAGAGAGGTCCCCTCACAGTTCTTAGCTCACTGCAGGAGAGGGTCCCTTCACAGTTCTTAGCTCACTGCTGGAGAGGTGTCCTCACAGTTCTTAGCTTACTACAGGGACCGTGCCCTCTTGGTTCTTACTTCTGTGCAGATGTTCCCCTTACAGTTCTTAGCTCACTGCAGGAGATGGTTCCCTTACTGTTCTTAGCTCACTGCAGGAGATGGTGCCCTCACAGTTCTTAGCTCACTGCAGGAGAGGTGCCCTCACATTTTTTTAGGTCACTGTAGGAGATGGTGCCCTCACAGTTCTTAGTTCTCTGCAGGTGATGGTGCCCTCACAGTTCTTAGTTCTCCGCAGGAGATGGTGCTCCCTGCTGTTTCTAGCTCTCTGTAACTGTCGGGCCCCCACAGTTCTTTGCTTTCTGAAACAGAGGGCACTCCAAATTCTTAGCATTCTGCAGCAGAGGGTGCTCCACAGTTCTTAGCTCTCAAGAGCGGAGGATGACTCTCAGTTCTTAGCTCTCTGCAGAATGAAGGGGGTATCTCATAGCTTTAGCTTGCTGCAACAGAGGATGTTACTCTCTCCACCTTCACTTCTTAATGCTCTGCAGTAGGGGGTATCCTCGTGTTTCTTAGCTCTCTGCAACAGATGGTGTCCTCCCAGTCCTTAGCTCTAAGTAGCAGAATATGCCCTCTCAGACAGTTCTGCAGAAGAGAGTGCTCACTGTAAGTTGTAACTCTCTGCAGCAGATGTTGCCCCACAGTTCTTAACAACAGAGGGCTCTCCCTGCAATCCTAAGCTCTCTGCAGCACTGGGTGCTCTTGTAGTTCTTAGCTTAGGAAAAGAAGCATAGCCTAGTGGTTAAGAGCACTGAGCTGCAAACGTGGAGAACTGGGTTTGATTCCCAAAGCCACTACTTGTGTAACACTCCCCCCCAAATTATGGGGCTTACCTTAAATTGTCTCCCTGGGCCCCTTTAGTGCTCACTGCCTAGCTGACATCCAAGGGAAGAAGGTAAACCCATGTACAGTGTTGGTGCATTTCTGTTCTGCGTAAGTGTGCCAGCCCTGCCACCACACTCTTCCTTTAAGAAGTCAGCAAGTGTGCATAGTGTCCATAGCATGGGCTGGGTCCGAGTGAAACAGAGCTCGCGACCAGCCAGGCAAATCCCTGACAGCCTCCACTCTGCAGTCAATTAATGAAGCAGATTGAGCTCTGTTATAATCTTATCTATTGCTGAAACCATACTGTTGCTTTTAAAATGAACTTAAATGTTGGACTGTTTACTTTCCCGACATGGGCGCCACCATGTTTGGACCGGAACTTTGCTTGTGGATCATTCACAACTCTAAAGGTCCTTTGGGGTCCTTATTACAGTACTTTCTGGGAGAAACTGTGAACTTTCCTGCTTGGCACCTATTTTACCCAATCAGAGCTCTGGGACAGTGATTGACAGTGTGGGCAGCCCACCGTAATACAGGAATCCCAGTCCTTAGTTAAAAACTGTTTTGAACAAGGGACATCAGCATGAGCTCTTGTAGAGGTGGGAGCTGGTGTGGCTTAGCTGAGAGCAGCAGGAAAAAGGCCTGTTTTGCCTTCCTGCGAGTGAATAGCTATCCTGAGTGGATTGTTAGTTCTGGGACTGCCTCAAAGCAGAAAAAGAATGTTCTCAGCTTCCAGAGCTGATATGGAGAGTGCTTTGCCAGTGGAACTGTATTTTGCTGAACTGTCTCAGTGGTGACAGCTTGCTGTGAAGAGATTGCACCAGATACTCCTATGTGTAAAGTATTGCTGCAATTCACCAGCCATCCTGGCTAAAGACCAGCTAGGGGAGTTAGCCCATGTGGAGAAGAATTGCAGGTTGCAGCCACCTTGTGGGAAAGGCCACGAAGTGGAGGTGAGTCGTGTTGGCCCTGATCCCCATTATCCTGCCTGGCAAGAAAGCAACCAGCCTGTCTACAGCCATCTGTCCTGTTGGTCCTGGTACCATGAGTAACCTCAGGGTTTTTACCCTGCAACAATCCTTGCAGTGCTTTGTGTCATCTGATTTGTCTTTTGAATTAACATTGGTGTTTTCTTCTAACCAAAGCAAGTTTTGTTTCTTAAAGAGCCCCAATGAGCTGTAATGCCGGCCTACCCGCAGCAACGCCTCAGGCCTGTACCCAATTCCAAACTGGGTACCCAGCAGCTTGGATTGTCTGTTACAGGGTCTAAATGTAATATTTGCATAATATTTGCATAACCAATTCACACTAATTGCCTTCATCTTCCATCTAAATTCACACCCCTTTCCTTGTTCAGTTCCCCTAACTAAATCAGATTTACTGTCTGAAGTTTGCGTATATTATTATTATTCAGCTTCAAGGTTAATGTATCAGCCAAAAGGTATACTTTTATTGCTGGTAATTGTTCTTTGCAGGTACTCAGAGTGTGTCCTCAGAAGCCAGAACCCTGGTGCTAAGTGTGGTGTCCATAAGCATATTATTAGCGCTCACTAATAATTGCACTTTGAATGCCAGATACAGTGTTTATGAAACCTAGTGTGTAAGGTCACTAGTCGGGGCTGTGGGTAGGTACAATTTCCCAGAGGGTTGTACTAGCCTAAGATCTAACCCACTTAAACATTGCTAGGATGGAGGCCATGTAATTGTAGTTTTACTGTTGGGCAAGAATCCTCAGTAACTGTTAAATCTGAACCTAGTCCGCTCAACCTGCAGTCAGGAAAGCAGGCAGGGGTAGTAGCCTATTGGGAGGTGGTGCTCATGTTACACTTTCATACTGTGTGACCTTGAGGAGATTACTTAATTTCGCTGTGCTTCCAGGATGCACCTGAAACAAGCCTCAGCTTCGTGTGTTTTTTCTGGCTCAAAACTGTAAAATAAAAAAAAAAAAAACAGCTCTCTGCAGTACATAGGACTCCCAATAGTTCCTAGCTCTCTGCAGCAGAGGGTATCCCACAGTTCTTGCTCGCTGCAGAAGAGGGCACCCCACAGTTCTTGCTTTCTTGTAGAACAGGGTACCCCACAGTTCTTGCTCTCTGCAGGAGAGGATATCTCATAGTTCTGGCTCTCTGCAGGATAGTGTACTCCACATTTCTAACTCTCTGAACTCTGCTACAGAGGGTACCCCACAGTTCATACTTTCTGAAGCAGACTATACCCCCCCAGTTTTTACTTTCTGCAGATGAGGGAATTCCACAGTTCTTGCTGACTGCAACAGAGTATGCCACAGTTCTTACTCTCTACAGCGCAGAGTACCCAACAGTTACTACTCTCTACTGCAGCAGAGGGTAACATAGAAACAAAGAATTTGATAGCAGATAAGGTCTACTTTTCCCCACTCAGTCTGTCCATTTTTCCCCTATCTGCAGTATCACAGCACACCCTAATTGATCTCTGGCTCTTTCTCCCTCCTCCCTTTCCTTTCCACCAAGATACCTTCATGCCTATCCCATGCATTCTTGATCCAATCCCACCACTGTCTTTGCCTCTACCACCTCCGGTGGAAGGCTGTTCCAGGAATCATAGATACATAGACAGTGTCGGCAGATAAGGGCCTATGGCCCACCCAATCTGCCCATTGAGCTTGTAAGTTCAGTTTATGTTTTCCTAGAAGTCTGTTGCCCCTTACCCCTGACCTCCAGAATTCCTTTATGTCTATCCCATGCATTCTTAAATCCCGTGATTTTTTCATCCCCCACCACTTCCTCTGGCAGGGTGTTCCACTTGTCCACCACCCGTTCTGTGAAGAAATTCTTCCTCATGTTTCCTCTGAATTGTCCTCCCTCCAACTTCATCCTATGCCCTCTAGTCCTGGAACATCTTTTTGCTTAAAATAGTGTATTCCGCACCCTGTTCCTCCTGTGAGATACTTGTATGTCTGTATCATATCCCTCTCTCCTCCTCTCCTCCAGGGAGTACATGTTCAGTTCCTTCAACCTGTATTCATAGGACTTGTGATGCAATCCATGCACCATCTTTGTTGCCCTCCTCCGAACCTTCTCTACCCAGTCTATGTCCTTACGTAGGTATGGTCTCTAGAACTGTACACTGTACTCCAGGTGGGGCCCACCGAATCCATCACTCTTTTGATGAAGAAGTAATTCCTCACATCTCTCCTGAATCTACCCCCCTCCCAGCTTCATAGCATGTCCTTGAGCTCCTTTTTTCTGAAAAATATTCCCCTCCTGCACTTTATTTATCCCTGTGAGGTATTTCAATGACTCTGTCATATCATATTCATATCATATCATATTCTGACCTTATAGGTGTTAGTTTCTGCCCTCTCTTCTTGCACTTACCTGTCCAATGCAACTTCTAATGCACTTGCCCTGTGTCTGTCCTGACAAGGCCCCTCGGCTGCCTCACCCTGACCCTCTACACCTATGCCTTCCCCTACCCTCAGCCCTCTCCCCTTCTTGCCCTCTTCCTCCTATTGTTTCTTGAGTTACTCATCACTCAGTCTGATTTTGTCAAGCAAAGTTACTGTCTAAAACCATGTACCTGTAACTGTTTTATGTTTTAGTGTCTGTTACCCTGTAACCAGCATGACGTGGAACCTTTGTAAAAGAGCCTTGGCTCAAAGGTACTTTGTAATCCTAGACACAAATAAATCAATAACTAAATATCCCCCTTCTCCCTCCTCTCTTCCAGGGTGACATACTGAGATCCTTTAGTCTCTCCTTGTAGGGCTGTTTGTGCTAACCCAGCACCATTTTACTTGCCCTCCTCAGGACTGCCTCCATTCTGTCTATGTTCTTCTAGAGATGTGGTCTGCAGAACTGGACACAGTACTCAAGGTGGGGTGTGGGGTCTTATCAGCGATTTAAACACAGGCAAAACCACCTCCCTCTTTTTGCTGGTGATACCCCTCCCTATGCACCCCAGCATCCCACTAATCATCTCAACTGCCTTGTTGCATTGCCTGGCCATCTTTAGGTTATCAAATGTGATTACCCAAGGTCTCTTTCCTCCTTGGTGGTCATCAATACCATTCCACCAATTATGTACTCCACCCCAGGTGAGGAATTAATTCATCTTTATAAAATCTGTCCTCCTGAAGTCCAAGACTCTAACCCTTGTGTGGTTTGATTCTACTGTCATCCTTATATTGAACCACACTGCATTGCTGGATTAACCGATATGCAAATTAAACCATGGCATAAGGCCCCACGGTTCAGGAGGGCCCCCACACTGTTTAATTTAACTTAATTTCCTTTCTCCACTTTGATCAGGCTGACTGGCCGTGACGGCTATACAGCCAGGGTCATCACATTCCCCATCATGCCAAAAGAAAAGTGCCCCCTCAGAGTCAGGTTCTCCCCCCCTGCTGTGAGAGAGCCTCTCAGTCTCTCTGGCTCACAGGGGGTTGGGTGAGCTGCACAGAGTAGTCCACAGTTGGTCTCACCCTGACCCCCCACCACCACAACCAACCATGTCTCACTGAGGTCCTCCTGGAGGTGTGGCTACTGGGAAGCGGGAATATATGTGTGCGTGCGTTTGTGTGGCATCAGGGCGTGTGGCTGGGCAGTGAGAAGTCGAGGAGGAGGAGAACGAGTGGATGATGGTGGAGATTATCTCAATTGAAGAAGACTACTAGTACAGACAGACTATCAGAGCAGGCCGAGCTGGGAGGTCGCCTGGAATCGAGTCGGACTTTCCACTATCCAGTGCTTCTTTTTTCTTTTCCGACTCTGAGAGTTGGATGAACGGCATGCTGCTCATCATGTGCTGGTGTAGTCAGTGCTGCTGCTGGGCCTCTGGTCCTGTGAGGAGTCGAATCCTGCTGTCCGAGTCCCGGGCCGCCGGCTCACCACCGGTGTGATCTGTCTCTATAGACATTTATCCTCCTGATCGATGATCAGTCAGGCCACAGTCACCAGGTATGTTGTTACTGCGAGCTAACACTGTTGACTTTCTTATTTTGTCTTCTTTCTTCTTGGATTTGGCGGATTTGGTTGTTGGATTGGAACTGGCAGGAACACTTAACCACAATTGAATTTGAGAAGTAAAAAAAAGGAAAACGCAGAGAAAATAATTGCATTTACTGTTACATGGGGGTGACTTGAGGGGCTGCTTCTAGCCTGGTCTCAGGGCAGGGGCTGCTAGATTCTATAGCCAGATGTGGCTACCTGGCTAGCTATATTCACTGCTTGAATTTATTTGAGCAACATTGAACCACATTGCTCTGAAAGGATTCTACTTACTAGCTTCACCACTAAGTTAGAGGTTAATTGTTAAATTGATGAATTCCCTGGTTGTTGCTGCCTTGCCGGCCCGGTGCCACAGAAGAGTAGGATGTTGGCATTTAGGAGCCCTCGGGCCCCAAAATATGATTTGGAGTAGGACCCCCACATCCATTAATCTGGGTCTTCCACACTGTATGGCAATCACTGGTCCCTAGGTGGCCTCTCACCTTGATCTCTGCAACACTGTTCCTGTTAGTGAGCACTAGGTCAAGGAATGCCCCCTGCAGGAAGTTCAGGATGTCTGTGTGTCTAATTGAAGTTGCAGCTGGGAGGCTCCAATCTACATCTGGTAGATTGAAGTCCCTCACCAGCTGCACCTCCCCTTTTTCTGCCATTTCGCCAGTGGCTTCTACTAGTGCCTTATCTAACTCCTCCTAGTGCTGGAGGTCTGTAGATCATGCTAGTGTGGATAGTGAATCCATTCCCGGTCTTTAGGGTGACCCACAGTGCCTCTTCCCCACTCTGTATTCCCTGTATCTCCATTGCTTTCATGCTTTCCCTCACATAAAGCACCACATCCCCTCCTTTCCTTCCCAGCTTGTCTTTCCTGAACAGAGTATAGCCCGGTATGGCCATGTCCCAGTCATAGTTTTCAGTGCACCATGACACGGTAATGGCCACAATATCCAGGTCAGCCTCTTCCATGATGGTGTCTAGGTCCGGAATCTTTTTTCTTTTTGCCTCCTCCTTTCCCCTCTCTTTTTAAAGCTCCCAATCCCATCCCCCTTTTTTCCTATCCCCCTGCTTCCTTTAATAATTTGCACCCTAGGGGGCTCCTCTTCCCTTGGGTTCTTCCTACTCTCTACTTCAGTCAGTGGTGGGGAGGGCACTTGCTTCCTCTCCGATTTCTTCTGGTACCCAACTCGGCTACTTTAAATGTTCAAAGTACATTTTAACCATCCATCAATGACTGCAGTTTCCCTCCCGGATGTATGCAGGCCATCACACCTGTATAGACCCTCTTCTGTCCATGTGGATTCCCAGTCCCCAACATAGCTGAACCCCTCCTCCCTACAACATTCCTTCAGCCATCAGTTGAAGCTCCTGGTGTGGAGATTCCTCCCCCCCCCCGTCATACTCCACAGTTCTTACTCTCGGCAGAAGAGGGTACTCCACAGTTCTTATTCTCTGCAGGAGATGGTGCTGTCCTAGTGGTCTAGGTCAGGAAGCACAGGCAGACCAGGAGAAGTTATCATATTTGCAACTAGCATTTTATTATTATCAATAACAGTAAAATAGAAAAAAGAAAGTTGTACAGGATAGCACTTCATAATGACAGCACAAACAAAAAATCCCCTGAGTTTCCCCTTGGAAAAACATTGCTCTGATTATATAAAATGTTTTTTGCCTGGTAGTGCAAACTCTGCATTCAGTTGTTGTAAGTTACAGCTCCTGTTTTTCACAAAATGTATCAAACCTTTCTCATTTTTCTTCCTGAGGCTAGCCTAAAGAGCACATCTAGTCTTAACAGGTGCAACAAAATAATAAATGTTGCCCCACAGCTGGTTTCCTGATGACAATTCTGTACACAAACCTGAGAAGGTCAAAATGCATCTCAAGGTCAACCCACTGTGTTCAACATTGTTCTCTTTTCTAATAAACCCAAATAGCATTTTGCAACAATTTCAACAATATAATTATACACATTTGCAAACCAAGGGATCCCGGTTTCACACAAAGATTCACATATATATTTTTGTTTTTTTTGTTAACCACAGCAAGGCAAGGGGAAAGAGAAAGAGCATAAACAGTAAGTGAGGGAAGGACTATAACGGGGAAAATTGTGGGACCCTCAGAGTGGTTAATTCCTAGGTGCCACAAGAAAATTTGATTGTACAGACAGGCAAGAGACAGACAAGTTGCAGAATAAGAGAGGACAAAATAGATATTTGCTTTTAGCTTGCTCTGCATAACAAATGGGACAGGGTCTTACCCAATCCTGTCACAGGTGCCCCACAGTTCTCACTCTACAGCAGAAGGTACCCCACAGTTTTTCTAATCCAAAATTTTTAAAACATTCCGCCAAGCAGAACTGAGAACAACAAACCCTGAGCGGTTTTGCAACTAATGCATTATCGGGGTGGGGGAGTGCAGAAAACATGGAGCTTTTAAATTTAACTTTTAAAGACACAGGGCTCACTTTTCAAAGGGTGGGGCAAGTCTGTGCCAACAGCAGCTTGCGCCAATTGCCGGTGTGCCAGGGACCCTACGCCTGATTCTCTAAAGAGACAGTGCACCTGAGAGGTTGCCATAAGCTGTGGGCACAGTTGGGTGGCATACAAAGCAGTCCCTGGTGATCTAGCGGATTCTCCCAGCCCTGATCCCCTTTAATTAAATGTACTCACATCCCTGGTGGTCTAGTGGAACCCCTCTAGCCCTGATCCCTTTTTGAATTAAATGTACTCACATCCTGGTGGTCTAACGGACCCCTCCCCATCACCAATCTGTTTGAGTAACATATAACTTTTCCTGAGGTTCAGGGACCCCCACCTCAGCAGACAGTGCTCCCACCACCCACTTCCCATCCTCCCTGAGCCAGCGACCAACACAGCGCTCCACTCTCCACCATGACCGGCTGCCAAGTGAGCTGTCAGTGAGCGCGTACTGTACAATCAGCTGTTACAGCATGCATTCATTGACAGTTCAGTTGGCGGCCAGCCATGGTGGACAGTGGAGGGCTGTGCTGGTTGTCGGCAATGGGATGGGTGGAGCACAGTGGTGGGGCACTTCCTACCAGGGTGGGGGTCCACTAGGTCACCAGGGAAAGTTATATGTTGTATAGGCAGATCAGGGATGGGGGGGTCTGTTAGACCACCAAGGACATGAGTACATTTAATTAAAGGTGATCAGGGATAGGGAGGGAGGATCCACTAGGCCACCAGAGACATGATTACATTTTATTAAATGGGGATCAGGGGATAGGGAGGGGGTCCTCTAGACCACCAGGGATGTGATTACATTTAATTAGAAGGGGATTGGGGATAGGGAGGGGGAGCAGCTAGAGCACCAGGGACGTGATTACATCTAATTAAATGGGGACCGGGGATAGGGAGGGGGGTCTGCTAAACCACCAGGGACATGAGTACATTTAATCAGAAGAGGATCAGGGATGGGGGGGTCTGCTAGACCACCAGGGACAGATATGTGTATTTCAAGGGGAAATTGGGGATGAGGAGGGGGACCACATACATGTTTCCTCCCACCCAGGGAGGGCTCCGGTACCCTTAAACTAGCCCTGGCTGGTCTAATGGTACTTAAAAATGTGCTGTCTGAGAGGGTTTAGAGAATCCCAAATTAGGGAATATTGCAGCCTGTGTCTGCCACAAGCCCCCTAGTGATATGCCGCAGCCCATTTTGTACCACATGGATGGTGCAAGCCCCTTTTGGTGCATGCAGCCTGCATTTGGTGCAGACTGCATTTCAGAATAGATCCTGGTGCATCATTTGGTGCAAGCTGCACCTTGTGCCATTCCTTGTGGTACAAGCCCCTTGTGTCAGTTGGGGGGCTTTGGGAATTAGGCCCACAATGCTCGCTCGCTGTCTACTGTATCTATGGGCGTGTACTGTATACAGTACAGTGCTCATTGAGAGCTCAGTCAGTGACTGGCTGCAGAGGTGAGTGATGGGCTGTGCCAGTTGCCAGCCTGCTTTGGGGATTGGAGAGGTGAGTGGGATAGTGGGATACTGTCTGCCAGGGTGGGGGGCCACTAGACCACCAATGACACGTACATATGTCTTAATAAGGGATCAGGACTTGTGGGGAGGGGCTGCTGGATTAACAGCGAGGGGGGCATTATTATTATTTATTATTCCAGGTCACATTGGGATGGGAGGGAGAGCCCACTGACTACCAGGACTGTGGGCATTGTTATTATTTATTGTACTAGGCCACATCAGGATGGGAGGGGGAACCATTGACTATCAGGTACGGGGGCACTGTTATTTATTGTTATTACAGGACTCATCAGGATGGGCAGAGGGACTGCTGACTATTGGGAATGGGGGCACTGTTATTATTTAGCACAGTCAGACACTTCAGAATGGAGGGCTCTAGACTACAAGGGATGGGCTAGAGCGGCCCACAGATGCTCCACAGCTTGCAGCATACCCTCCTGATGCACCACCTGTTTGGCACTCAGCCAGGGTTACTTCAAGCCATGGGACTTTGTCACTGGGACCCTGCCCTATAGAGAATTGGGCACAGGATTCCTGCTGCATGGGGCTTTGGTGCAAGCTGCTGTCTGCCACAGCTTGCGCCGTTTTAAGCCCCCTTTGAGAATCAAGCCCTGTATCTTTAAGAGTGGAGTTTAAAAGCTCCACATTTCCAGCACTTTCCCTCCCCCTGATGACTCATTAGTTGCAAAACCGGTCAGGGTTTGTCATTCCTGATTCTGCTTGGCGGTGTGTTTTAAAACTTTTGGAGTAACAATAAAGCAATTTTGTAAGTATTGCAGTGTGTGGTGCCGATCTAGTTGCTTGCTACAGATTCTGTCAGCTGGGCACATACTAGCCATGGAGCTAGACTCATTGCTGGCACCCCACAGTTCTTACTCTCTGCAGGACAGGCTACACCACAGTTCCAACTCTGCAGAACAGGGTATCCCACAGTTGGTACTCTCGGTAGAAATGGATGCACCACAGTTCTTACTCTCTGCAGTAGAGGGTGCCCCACAATTCTTACTCTCTGCAGCAGAAAGTACTCCCTAGTTCTTATTCTCTGTGACAGAAAGTACCCTCACAGTTCTTACTCTCTGCAGCAGAAGGTGCTGTAGAAGTGGCCTACCCACACGTAGTGACGTAGTCTATAATACGTCATACTCTTACCCACATACACATGACATACTCCATAATGCTTCACTATTAGTTACTTATTCACACATGACATGCATAAGGCACGACATGACCATTACACTCAGTACACATGCTCGCCCACACACCCACATATGATGTACACACAAATGAGACATCATATGCCCACTGTCATGCACATGATGTACACATATGACGTCACACTTACCGGCCATGATCATGAGGACACTTAGATACAATCACATCATGCTTGGAAACGCACACAAACACATACACAGATCTAGGGGCACATACACACACACACACACAGAGCTAGAGATGCATACACAAAGTGAGGGGGTTACACTTTAGATCAGTATAAGGTTTACACATACACATAAGGCTAGGTGACTTTTTATTTTTGCATAGAACCTAGACGCAAGCTATGAAATGCACTGCTTCTGAAGCACGACCTTTACCCTACATATGATTCTATAGGAAGAGTACAAAACACCACAAATTATATCCTAGGCTAGAAATGCACTGCTATTTTGCTGCGAAAAATGTCAGAAATGTAATGATTTGTGTACCCAGAGCACCCTCTACCGCTAAGGTGTCATGTGCAGCCTCAGCAATAATTAATAATTATTTATGTTTATGGTTAAGTCTCTGTTCTGACTCAAACTTTGTTTCTTTTACTGCTTGATTTTTGACTAATCCTGCTCTGTTTCCCAGCCCAAGCAATTTTCCTGTAGACTCCCATTCCTGTAGCTCTCTCTCTCTCTCTGCCCCTCCTTGTGTTTAAGTCAAGAGACCAACCCTGCACATTTAACCTTTTGTTTTTCATGTACTCCCTCCCTGCTCTTTGTGCTGGCTTTTGTGTGTTAAAGCCCTCTGCTGTGGAGCTGCCTATAATTTGTTTTCTCTGTCCCTTTTTTCCTCAGGGGTTCTCTTGCCCTACTTGGGCCTGGAGTGCTCCCTCAAATGAACTGCCATCTGCAGCTCGTATCCCTCTGCTGGTCCTGTCCTGCTTCTCCTAACTGAAGGTACAGAGCTGCTCGGACCTGTGTCCCATTTTGAATTTTTGGCACATAAAGCAGGGTTGGCTGCTAAGTGGCGCAGACAAATTTAAAATGCAGAGCTGTGCCCTGACCAGATCCCATCCCTCTGCCTGCTGCCACAATTCTACAGGCTCAGACAGAGAAACGCAGCTCCCAAGGCCAATTAAGCTACTTAACTGGGACTGCTGTTGCACTGTGGACAGAACTCAAAAATTTTTTTTGTCTACTTTTCCATTTGCAAATTATACTGCAAAGCCACTATAGGGTAACAATTTGTGGAAGTTGAATCCTCTTCCCACTGCTCTCCCCTAACACTTCTAGTCCTGGGTCCTTCATACCTAAAGCAAATTACCTATACCCTAACAAACAAGCAGTGGTGTGATCTGAATCTGTAAGCCAGTACACCATGGCCAAGTTCACAGCACTGTGCATTCCATTCTGCCTAATGGTTCTATGTATTGCTGACTATTTCATAGCTGCATCCCTAATTCACCCTCTACTGCACAGTAAGGAGATTCCACCATACAATCTTGATATTGAACCCCGGTCTGTGTATTTTACTCCTACTTGCCTGCCAAAAACATGGAGTTGTATGCCTTGGTAGCTGGCTCACCAGAAAGCTGCAAATGTCCTCTTTTCTTGCTAAAAATGTAAAGCAGCTACTTACCTCCTCTATCTAACCATTCCTACTACTTCTCCTGCTATTAACCCTTTTTGGTGATGTTGAGTTAAATCAAGGACCCACTATACCTTCATCTGCCCCCAACCCTCTGTCATCATCATATCAAATGCCGAAAGGTCTAAAAATTGCTCATTTAAACATACATAGTCTCAGACCTAAGATGTCTGAGCTAGAAGCCTGGATTAATCAATGCACTCTTGACATCCTGGGCATCTCTGAGACATGGCTGAAACCATGTATTAAACAACATGAGGTTGCTGTGCTTGGATACAAATGTTCCAGGAAGGATCGACTGGGAAGAAGGGGGGGGCGTCCTCGTGTATGCCAGGGAACACTTATGCTGTTGGAATACCCGTGTCTGAATGTGGACCTTCTGCTATTGAATAGCTCTTTCTTTCCCTCACCCTTGGCACCGTAAAAAAACTCATAGTAGGTTGTGTATACATGCCCCCTAAGGTAGCAGTCCATGGCCTCCCCTCCTTCATAACCTCCCATGCTAACCTCCCACGGCATGACCTCATAATTGGAGGTGACTTCAATGTTGACTTGCTGCATTCTAACTCTTCCAAACTGACTGCCATCCTGGCTGACTCAAATCTGGTTCAAATGATTGGTGACCCTGCTCATATTAATACAAAGAAGGGTAACCATACTTTACTTGACTGGGTGGTCACAAACTGTGCCCCGAAGATAAAATTAGCAGAGGTCCTCTCAGATGGTATAAGCGACCACTCACCAACACTTTGTGTATGGCGTAACAACTTCCCTAACCCACCTTCTAAGATCATCACTGTTCAGAACATGTCCAGGTTTGACACAAACAACTTTGTCAATACCATCCGTGAAACTGATTGGGATCCAATAAATACCCTACCGGATGTTAACTTGGCACTAAACTATTTTGTGGCAAAATTCACTAACATTGTTGATCAACATGCCCCTTTAAAGAGTTGCCAGGTAAAAGGTATAAAAGCATCATGGCTTACCCAAGGAATTAAGGCAGCTCATGTCCACTCGCGAGAAGGCATGGAGGACTTATAAGGATAGTGGGCTACCTACCAACTGGCAGACATATATGCAACTAAGGAACAGCTGCAAGAACTCAATCCAAAAAGTTAAATGACTCCACTTCAAGAGACTCCAGATTGAGCATTTTAGTAATCTGAAAGAATTCTGGTGACAGGTTAACTCCCTTTTGAAGGGTAACACCTCTGGGACCCCCAGTTCTCTTGATGCCCAGGGGGTCTCTCTCACTGACCCCCTATCCATCGCCTCTGGCTTCAATGAGTTCTTCACCAATCTGGATAGGTACACATCAGTATTTTCTAATTCATCTACTCCCTCCCAACCTGACCCCCTGCCATCAGTCGACTCTATGGACCACCCTGCCTTTCATCTAAAGCTTGCAACCCTTGCGGAGGTTTGCCACCTCCTCATGAACCTAAATGCAGACAGCTCACCTGGCCATGACACTCTAGTGCCTAAATTCCTTACGTTGGGATCTGATGCCCTAGCCCACCTTGTGCGAGATTTATTTAATCGATCCTTCCTTACTTGCTCCGTCCCTGAAAAATTTAAAGTAGCAGTGGTCATCCACATCCACAAAGGAGGTCCCAACTCAACAGTGGACAATTTCTGACCTATTTCAATACTTTGCCCTCTAGCAAAAATACAAGAGCAGATAATCTATGACCACTTTCAGGATTATCTTGACCTCCACCATCTGCTCTCAACCTCTCAGCATGGGTTTAGGAAAAACCACAGTACACTTACAGCTCTAATTAAAGTCACCTCTGACATATGCTGTGAGGTGGACCATGGCTGAGCCACTGTAGCAATTTTTGTAGACTTGACCAAGGCTTTTGACTTGGTTAACCATGGCCTTCTAGTACAACAACTGCATGTCCTCGGTCTTGATGCCACTGCCCTGTCCTGGACCCAAATTGCCTTTACGGCCATACCCAAAACGTTAAATGGGCAGGTTCCCTATCTGACCTGAGGTTCATTATCCACAGTGTCCCCTAGGGCTCCATATTGGGCTCATTACTTTTTTCTCTGTATATTAATGACCTCCCTAATAATTGTGGTGAGGCCTCTGTTCACCTATATGCAGACGATGCTATTATATACTGTTCCTCTTCTGATATTGGGTGGCTCAATTCAACGCTAGCCTCCGATTTCCACACCCTTGAAGACTGGTTCCTTTAGAAGCAGCTCGTCCTTAATACTAAAAAATACAAAGAGCATGTTATTCTCCAAATCATCCACACCAACTCTCCCCCCTAAGGCTATCCTCTCACATATGGGTGATGCACTCAAATCGGTCAGGTCCTTCAAGTACTTGGGAGTCACCTTAGATCCCTCACTTACCCTGGATGTGCATGTTACAGCCATCACTAAAACTATAAAACAAAAAATCGGTGTCCTCTTTCGCATCCATCCATTTCTTACATTGCCCTCATGCCGCAAGATTGCGGATGCCGCACTCTTGACCTTCCTCATGTATGGTGCTCCATTACTACTCTCTGCTTTACTATCTCGCCTATCACAGGCTTACCATAGAGTTGGCAGGTTTGCTCTCGGGGCCAATGCACGGCACCATCACTGCGATATCCTGTCTGCCCTAGGATGGCTACCCTATGAATTTAAATTACGCAATGCCACACTAAGCTTTATACATAAGCCTATACATTGCTTCACTCCTCCTTGCCTTGCTGATATTGTTCAACGTCATCTCCCTCAATGTACCCTCAGGTCTACCTCCTTGCCTCTTCTCTCAGTGCCAAATTTAAGACTCTCCATGGCTCGGAGATTGTTTGCATTCTCTGCTGTGTCCCACTGGAACTCTCTACCTCCTTCTATACTGGTCTGCACCTCCCTCTCTCAATTTAAAAGGTTGCTGTTAACTCACCTAACCACTCTACCTTGCTCCTGCATCTGCTGACTCCTAACCCCTGTTTACTTCTTGCATGATTCTCCTAGCAAAACTTCCCACTCTCTCTCTCTATCTCCAGCTCTCCAAGACAAAACAAAAATGTAAATGACATCTGAATGTATGTAAGGTTTTGTTGACTGTGCTTTAAATTGCTTATTTTTGCATAACTGAATATAATTGATGTACTCTCTTACTGTATGACTGTTGACTGTGCTTTAGATTGCTTATTTTACATAACTAATTATAACTGATGTACTCTTTTACTGTATGACTACGCCTTGTCTAATTTCTTGTGTCAATGAATGCACTATCGATGTACTGCACTTCCCGGGTCGCCCCTGAAAAAGGGACAGTCTTGTCTCAAAGGGCCTACCTGGTTACTAAAATTCAATAAATAAATTCAATAAATAAATTAACGGACCTTTCAGAGAACATGATGATACAGTACAAAATGTGTCATCCATAGGAATGCATATTTGGGTATAAGCGTATTCTTATGAATAGACTGCTACAAATTGTAGTAACCAAAATGTCAACTAAGATAATACCCCATGAGCCCACCAAATTGACCAATAAGAGTAACAGTAAGCATGCTTATCTGTGCGCATATGAGCTGGTTATCTATAACCAGACTAGATGGTATCAGGGTATAAAACCCCTTACCATATGTTACCTCTCTAAGGAAAACACAGGCAGACCCTGCATGACACTACAATGTTTGAGAGTTCCAGACTCCTGGGTATGTATGTTTCATAACTAATATGTTACATATAATGACTGTCCTATAGGCAAGCTGGTAGGGCAATAAAAGAACCTTATATTGCTTTTATAATTGCTTCTGTTTCTTTTTATTATCCTTTCTTTAGTCCTAGAATCTGTAAGAGGGATATTGTATGTTTTGTTATGGTGTAGTGATCGCCTGACGTTCCCCAAAGGGTTACATTTTTCTGCAGGTAACTAAGGGTTTGTTAGATCATAATAACGAAGGGGGAGGGGTTGGGGAAGGGGCTGGGGAGAATAGGATGTAGATATTTTTATTCGCTTAGGCCTTATTACTGTCTGCTGTAGTCCAGGTATTCTCCAGGCCTTGTATGTTTATTGTCACAGTTTTCCATGATGCTGTAAGACTCTTTGTCCTTGTTTCAACTTTGGTGGAAACTGTTGGTTGAATGTATGCATTCATGTTTCAAAATGCTTAATAAAGTACACTAAATTGAGAAAAGATCATAATAACGAAGTCAGAGGGTGTCCAACAGAGCCTAACAATATCCCCAACAGTACCCCCAGTTCTTACTCTCTGCAGCAGAAAGTACCACACAGTTCTTACTTTCTGCAGCAGAAGGTACCCCACAGTTCTTACTCTTTGCAGCAGAAGGTGCCACACAGTTCTTACTCTCTGCAGCAAAAAGTACCCCACAGTTCTTACTTTCTGTATCAGAAGGCACCTCACAGTTCTTACTCTCTGCAGCAGAAAGTACCCCACAGTTCTTACCCTCTGCAGCAGAAGATACCCCATAGGTCTTACTCTCTGCAGAACAGGGTACCCCACAGTTCATTCTATGCAGAAGAGGGTGCCCCACAGTTCTTACTCTCTACAGTAGAGGGTACCCCACAGTTCTTACTTTTTGCTGAAGAGGGTACCCCACAGTTCTTACTCTCTGCAGGAGAAGGTATCCCATAGCTGTTACTCTCTACAGGAGTAGATATCCCACAGTTCTTATTCATTGTATGAGAGGGTGCTCCACAGTTCTTATTCACTGCAGGAAAGAATACTCCATAGTTCTTATGCTGTGCAGCAGAGAGTACCCCACAGTTCTTATTTTCTGTATCAGAAGGTACCCCACAGTTCTTACTCTCTGCAGCAGAAAGTACCCCACAGTTCTTACCATCTGCAGCAGAAGATACCTCACAGGTCTTACTCTCTGCAGAACAGGGTACCCCACAGTTCATTCTCTGCAGCAGAGGGTACCCCACAGTTCTTACTCTTTGCAGAAGAGGGTACCCTACAGTTCTTATTCACTGCAAGAGAAGGTACCCCATAGTTGTTACTCTCTGCAGGAGTAGATATCCCACAGTCTTATTCACTGTATGAGAGGGTGCCCCACAGTTCAAATTCACTGCAGGAAAGGATACATATGCTGTGCAGCAGAGGGCACCCCACAGTTCCTACTCACTGTAGCAGAAGGTACCCACAGTTCTTACTCTCTGCAGGAATAGGCACCCCACAGTTCTTACCATTTGCAGGAGGGTGTACCCCCACAGTTCTCACTCTCTGCAGAAGAGAATACCCTACAGTTTTTACTCTCTGCAACAGAGGATAGCCCATAGTTCTTACTCTCTTCTGCAGAAAGTATCCCACAATTCTTACTCACTTCTGGAGAGAGTACCCCATAGTTCTCACTCTCTGCAGGAGAGGGTACCCCATAGTTTTTACTCTCTGCAACAGAGGTTACCCAGCAGTTCTTACTCTCTGCAGGAGTAGATGTCCCACAGTTCTTGCTCATTACATGGGAAAGTACCCCACATTTCTTATTTACTGCAGAAAAAATGTTGTAGGTGCCGTATTGGTCCTTTAAAAACAGATCCAGAAACAAATGATTTGATACCTTTTATTGGACCAACATGGATGTTACAGAAAAGAACAAAGTGCTTTAGCTTTCGAACCAACCAGGTCCTTCTTCAGAAGCTTTGTGGCAGTTTTTCAAATATCCCATATTATTAACACCAGATTATATAGAAAAAAAGAAATAATTCTCATTGGTTTAATATATACATTTAAAACATAACAGAAGATTATGTCAGAGAAGCTAATTAACACCAGTATGCCTTTAACTGAGGAGCCTCAGAAGGGCAAGGTTATCAAGAATTCTCTACAGCCAGAGAGTTCTTGTCACATAAATTTTAAATGTCTCAGTATGCCAAGAAAGCATTCTAGTGATAAAAAACAAAAAACCTTGGGGTGGCATCTCTCTAATACATGTAAGATGAACTTACAACTTACATTCCAATTGTCCTGGTATATTAAAGAACAGATTTGAGAGACAAAATCCTGAAATTAGGTATAACTGCAAGTTGAAAGCAAGCCTCAAATTAACCTACACATATAAACATGATGCATGAAAGTATCACTTGTAAGTGAAAAAAAAAAAAAATACTTGTCAAGGACCCCCAAGAAAACGAGACCATGAGCCTGATAAATGCAGATTTCAACACAGAGTCTGTGTATAACAAACATGCACAGAATCAGTCTAAGCAATCTAAATGAAAACCCAAAGGAATTACACCTTTAATGAACCCCCAAGTAAATGAGATATGCGTCTTAATATGAGCAGTTAAAAATGTGACAGTGTGAAATCCATCCACTGACAACTAATAGAAGGAAATAAATGCACACTATATGTGAAAACTAAGTGTTCGAGCCACATAACAACTGCCCCATGCCACGCTCCACCCACACATATGTGTGTACATACACCACACCACAACCCCCCACACACACACACCTGCACACCCCACACAACCACAACACACAACAAATATAGCAAACACATTCCACACACACCACACCACGCACAACAAACAAAACATACATACACACCATACCCACAACACACAAAAACACAACACACACAAAACACACACATACATACATACATCATGTATACACACACACACTTAAACGCACTCACCACAGTGTTAAGGTGAAAAGTCAACAATGTAGATAACCATAAACTTACAAAATCAAAGGCCCGCTGAAGAACTAAACTGTGTATGTCCATCTTTTAAAGTAAAGGTCTGTGTAAGTTTAAGTAGAATAATGTGTCATATACCCAACATCAATCTCATTTACTTGGGGGTTCATTAAAGGTGTAATTCCTTTGGGTTTTCATTTAGATTGCTTAGACTGATTCTGTGCATGTTTGTTATACACAGACTCTGTGTTGAAATCTGCATTTATCAGGCTCATGGTCTCGTTTTCTTGGGGGTCCTTGACAAGTATTTTTTTTTTTTTTTTTTTTTTTTGCACTTACACTTACAAGTGATACTTTCATGCATCATGTTTATATGTGTAGGTTAATTTGAGGTTTGCTTTCAACTTGCAGTTATACCTAATTTCAGGATTTTGTCTCTCATTATCTGTCCTTTAATATACCAGGACAATTGGAATGTAAGTTGTAAGTTCATCTTACATGTATTAGAGAGAATGCCACTCCTAGGTTTTTTTATCACTAGAATGCTTTCTTGGCATACTGGAGACATTTTAAATTTATGTGACAAGAACTCTCTGGTCGTAGAGAATTCTTGATAACCTTTGCCCTTCTGAGGCTCCTCAGTTAAAGGCATACTGGTGTTAATAGCTTCTTGATGTAATCTTCTATTATGTTTTAAATGTATATGTTAAACCAATGAGAATTATTTCTGCTTTTTCTATATAATCTGGTGTTAATAATATGGATATTTGAAAAACTGCCACAAAGCTTCTGAAGAAGGACCTGGTTGGTTCGAAAGCTAAAGCACTTTGTTCTTTTCTGTAACATCCATGTTGGTCCAATAAAAGGTATCAAATCATTTGTTTCTGGATTTATGTACTGCAGGAAAGGGTACCCACAGTTCCTACTCTCTGTGGAAATGGGTACTCCACAGTTCTTACTCTCTGCAGCAGAAGCTACCCCACAGTTCTTACTCTCTACATGTTAGGGTACCCAACATTTCTTATTCACTGCAGGAAAGGGTACTCACAGTTCTTACTCTCTGCAGCAGAGGGTACCCCACAATTCCTACTCTCTGTGGAAAAGGGTACCCCACAGTCCTTACTCTCTGTAGTTCAGTTCAGCTCAAATGTTTTATTGTTTGGTGTAAGCCATTACAATTTAAAAGAAATACAATAAGTGCTAAAACATACAAACACTTTCATTAACATTGCATTGTTTGCACCGAGGAACCCATCTGCTTAGAATCAAAAATCCAGGCTCCTTCCACTCAGGAATCCATCAATTAGTATTCCATCATGGACATAAATGAACAGCCAATCAAATCATCAGACTGGCACCTTAGCCCCGTTGTAAATCCTCCAATAATCAACGGCAAAGGTGCCAGCCTTTCACAGTCTCGTGCCACCCAAACACAATATCACTCCGATACCCGAAGTGAGAAGTCACAGCTGCCATATTATCTCCCACTAACTGCATTTTAAAAACTCTGTCACCAAAGAAAAAAATGGACACATCGCTTGAGCTCATCGACGATGTGGAACTAGATGAAATCTTCTGCAACCTTCAAAACACAACTCAGACTGAAACAGCACCTCAGAAAAATATACCTGTAGTAAATGTGAGCTGTCCATCCAGCACTCCGGTCCCATCGGCCGCTATCATGGTCATTCAGTCATTCGCACTGCCGGCCCCAACAGCAGCTCTGCCCACAGCAACCAATTTGACTCGCTGGGCCTCAGCTTCTCATGTCAGCCATCCAGTACTGTGGTAAAAAAAAAGACAACGTCATCAACAAATCACAAGTGAAGAAATGCTTGAGCTAGAAAAGCAGTGACACAAAATAACAACCCAGAAACAAACCGGGTGGGCAATTAATGTTTTTTTTTTGATTGGGCTAAGCAAAAACAAACAGAAATTAACTTAGCTACCATCATCCCTTCACAGCTTAACAACATACTTAGAGAGTACTACAGTACAGTCCATAATACCAATGGAAAGGAATATGTGCTAACAAGCTATGTAAGTCTCAGAGCAGGCTTAAATATATATTTAAATTATCCTCCCCTCAGCCGCAGTATAAATGTAATGTCTGACACAGACTTTAACACAGCAAACAACATTTTCAAAGCTGTAGTAAAATGTTTCAGAAAAGAGGGGAAAGACAAGGCTGACCATCATGCCCCACTGACCATTAACCAACTAACCAGACTGAGGAATTCAGCTGCACTAACACCAGACACTGCCACAGGTCTTCTAAAGAAAGTCTGGATAGACAGTTTACTGATTTTTGCCCACCATGGCAATGAAGGAGCGAGACAGTTAACAATCCACTCCTTTGAACTCAAACACACAGAAAATGGTGAAGAATACCTCACAAAAACATTCAATGGGCAAAGTAAAACCATAAAGAAATTGTTGATCCCATGAAACAATTCATGAGGGGCTGCATGTTTGCACAGCCAAACAATCCTCTGTGCTCAGTCAACAGCTATAAAAAATATCTATCTAAACTTCCCCCAAACCCTCCTGCCTTATTTCCCCATCCGAAGAAACTCGATCGATCAATACACAATGGAAGTCTGGTATACAACTGAACCCATGGGAGTAAATTATTTGGGCAGTGTGATACCCAAAGTTTGCAAAAAGGCAAACCTAGAAACAGTTTTTACCAATCACTCCCTCCATGCAACTGCTGTTTTTAAGTAACTCCAGGATGAAAGCAAGACAAATCATGACCATAACAGGTCATAAAAGTGAAGTGTCTCTACAAAGTTTTTGGCAACCCAACCTTTCAGAATTCAAGAAATGGGGTCAAATCATCAGTGGTAAAAATAGCAGTACTGTAAATCTATGCAAGCTTCACCCAAAACACCACTGAACAGCAACAGAAAACAGAACTCTGAATTTACTCCTGAAACAGCGAGCGACATTGCGCAAACAAGCAAATATGATTTCTCCCAGAAATTTGCCCTTGCCACCAATCTCCCAGGAGGTGTCTCTCTAGCAGATACTCCTCTACAGTATACCCCCTGCTACAACCAAGATCGGCCTCTCGGATGATCTCTGTTAAAGAAATCTGTTTCCCCTCCCCTTCCCACTATGTTCTCTTGGCTATCCTTATCCTGGGACTCATGCCCCTTCTCTCAGACATTGCCCCTGGTCAGGACAGTGGCAGTGGCAGGTCCATCCTCCACTGCTCAGCGACCAATTTTACGTTCTCTAACCTAATGGCCAATGCCGTTGGTCCCCGCTATCCCCCTAGCGGATTGCTGCCAAGACTCATCCTGTCCCAAATCAAGACAGTGCGACGTCGGGTCTGGAGGCTAGAAATCAAAAGGTCCCCCCCAGAGGACCCCTCCTGTGGCTAATCTTACTGACCCTTGCCCTATCTGGAGACATCGAAGTCAATCCTGGCCCCTCCACCCCGACTCTCCTCAGAAATGGTGGATGGAAAAGGGTCTGAAAGTAGCTCACATCAACATTCAGAGTCTACTTCCCAACCTCGATGAGCTCACCACATGGGCCACTGTCTACAAGCCTGACATCTTGGGGATAACCGAGACCTGGCTTAAACCCCAGATTCCCGACTTAGCCTGCAGGCTCCCTGGTTATGAGCTCAAATGGTTGGACAGAACAGGGAGTAAAAGGGGTGGAGGTATCCTGATTTACTACAGGGCCCACCTCAACGTATCCCTTATAAATCACACCTCCGTGCTGCCGTCAACCTGTGAGCTCCTCCACTCCGTGCTGCTACTTGACAACACCAAGAAACTGCACGTGGTATGTTCCTCCAACCCTCCAAAGGGTGGGCTGCAGGGCCTCACCCATCTCCTGGATACTGTCTGTCCCAGTACCGGGGAAAATGAACTCCTAATCCTGGGGGACGTAAACCTAAACTGGGATGGGGAAAACGTCAAGCAGTTCGAGGCCTTGCTTGCCACCAAATCCCTAACACAACTTGTAAGGGAGCCCACCCGACGTAAGGCAAATGGCACTTCCTGCTCCCTTCTGGACTGGATCATGTCGAATCATCCCGAGAGGATCTCCTCAGTAGGGACCCTACCAGACGCCATCTCTGACCACTCTTCTGTTCTTTGTATATGGAATATCCCCTTCCCTAAGGTCCCCACAAAATCATCCAGGTTTGAAACTTTGCCAGATTAAACCCGGACCTGTTCATGGAGGAACTCAGGCTTATGGACTGGACGAAGTCCACAGAGCACTGGACCCCTCCTCCGCCATCGCCGCGTTCCACAACATCTTTGTGGATCTACAAGATAGGCATGCCCCTATCACTAGGCGCAGGGTCCAAGGGACAGCCACCCAGTGGCTGCATGAGGGTCTCCTCTCCCTTATGCGAGCGAGAGACAAATGCTGGCATCGGTTAAAACGCTCACACGATACTGCCCTGTTTCAGCAATACAGAAAACTCAGAAATGAGTGCAAGAAAATGATCAGGGGGGCCAAAAGTGACTTCTGTAAGGCCGCCCTTCTCAGCTCTGCTAAAGACCCCAGACGGTTCTGGAGAACCATACAATCACTGGTCGGTGGTCGCTCCTAACCTGGGGTCACTGACATGCTCATCGGAGGAGTCTCATGCAACAATCCTCACGTGATTGCCAATGCACTAAACTCTCATTTCACTGACCTCCTTCCATTCTCCCACTCTGGTCCTGGCCCGGGACTCAAACTGTTCTGCCTCCACGTCCCAGCAGGAGTCTGGTCTGCCCCGCCCTCCATTTCACCTAAGGGTGGTATCGGTAAGTGAGGTGTGGTCTCTTCTTCAAGGTTTCTCCCAGAATGCAAGCTCCAGCCCTGATAACCTGGAGCCCAAGCTCCTCAAACTAGGTGCCCCCCTCATAGCCTCCCCAGTGGCCCACATCTTCAACCTATCCCTTACCCAGAGTCAGATCCCTGATATCTGGAAGGTTGCCAAGGTCATCCCTATCCCTAAGCAGGGCGACCCCAAAATCCTGGATAACTACCATCCCATAGCTATCCTCTCTGCTGTCAGCAAGCTCCTGGAAAAGGTGGTTGCCAAACAACTCTCGGAGTATATCCACTCCCATGGACTGCTGTCCCCTGCCCAACCCGGCTTTCATAAAGGGCACAGCACTACCACGGCTCTCATCTCTGTCTCTTCCAGCATCAGAGCTGCTATGGATCAGGGAAAACTCTCAGGCGCGGTGTCAATTGACTTATCCAAGGCCTTCGACCTCATTGACCACGACCTGCTTGCCTTGCAGATGAGGTCCCTTGATTTGTCCCCCTCTGCCCTAAACTGGGTCTCTGATTATCTAAATGGCAGACAACAACTAACTAAATTCAATAAAGTCCTTTCTGCCCCCCTGCCTGTAACCTCTGGTGTCCCTCAGGGCTCGGTGTTGGGTCCCCTACTCTTTTCCCTGTTTATCAACAATCTCCCTGATGTGGTCACCAGTTGCCGAGTTACCATGTATGCGGATGACCTGGTTCTCCTGACCCACTCCTGCGATACAGCCACACTAAACCGTCACTTATCAGAAGACCTCTGGAACATCCAGGCATGGCTCTCCAACCATAAACTGGTCCTCAACCAAAAAAAAACCCAGGCCATGCTCTTCAGCTCCTCTGCCAAAATTCGGGCCTCTTCAACTCCCCTACATATCAACTATGAAGATGGCTCCCCTCTCCCTACTGTGACCTCCCTTAAATATCTTGGAGTGACGCTTGATCCCCAATTGGACCTGGGCAGTCATATCCATAATGCCTGCAGTGGGGTAAACCGTAAGCTGGGGCTGGCCTACAGGGCTCGGTACAACCTCACCCCAGTGGCTCGTCTAGCTCTTGGGGAGAATTACTTCTCTCCCTCAGCCTCTGGCTCCCCATATTTGCTCATACTTCCAAGACCCTCCTAAGCAAGTGGAGCATGATGTACAACAACATCTGTCGGTTTGCCCTGGCCGCCCCCCACCTCACCCATCACTGTGAACTCTACGAGAAGCTTGGCTGGCTATCCCCGATCAATCACCTTAACTTTAGTACTGGGTGCCTCGCGAGTAAAGTAATCAGCTCCGGCACCCCTCCGGAACTGGCCCGGATTCTCGCCCCTGCTGACCTCTCCCCCTACCTGCTGAGATCCCAGGGCCCCGGCCTACTAAATGTACCTACCACCCGCACCATCATGGGGGACCGGAGCTTTGCTGTTCATGCTCCCAGGCTTTGGAACTCCCTTCCTGAAAGAGTCTGTACTGCCCCCTCTCACAAGCTTTTCCGGACCTCCCTGTGGGAACATCTTAAGCTGGTCTCTCACTGTGAATGCCCAAAGCCTCCTTAGCCTCCTGGTGCCCACTGGTGCTGGCTTCACCTATCTTGCTCTGGCGTCACCACTCTTGCGCTACTACCTCGTCCAATCCCCCCACCTTACTGACCGACTCTATGATGCTCCTCTGGCTCATCCTTACTAGCCCTGTTGGTCATTGTATTTATTTCAAATTTGTATTTTGCCCCCAGAATTAGAAACTGGGCGTACTTTCCATGTAAATGTAAAACTGTAAAAACTGTCTTTCTCTCCTGCTGTTGTATTTAATGTACTCGTCATACCCTATTGCTGTATTGATGTACCTGTTATACCCTTTTTGTACTCTCCCGGGTCGTTCCTGAAAATAGGCATAAAACTTGTCCAGTGTACTTACCCGGTTAACAAAAACTAAATAAATACCATACCTTGTAAACCCACAACAGCTCCTGAATTGCTCCAGACAACCTTCTCAACAGAACATTGCAAAATACATGCAGAAAGTGGCACCAAAGACACGGCAATCGTGCAAACAACTTCCCAAGCTGCAAATCCTTCCATGGAGAAAGCAGCTGATGACATCAACCAATCAGTTGCAGAGCCACACCTGAAAATGCCTTCAATAGGAAATCTAGTTAACTATGGTGCAGCTAACTTCATCTGCAAATAAAAAGCATGTAAAAAAAATACTTCTTAAAAAAAAAGTAAACATATAACATACCCCAAAACCCATAAAAACAAATCGTCCAAAAATAACAGAATTCTTTTTATCCTCCAACAGGTCACACTACAGCACCCACAGGGTCTAATACAACCTAGAAGAAAAGGTTTTAAAGAGACACAACCAATCAAGCTACTGTGCACAACAAACTGTTCTAATAAACTACAGCATAACCATGCTGTCTCACATATGAACTGTAAAGAAAATGACTTTCCTATTCCTACAAGTTTCTGTGCTTATAACCTTCATTAAAGTTTAAATTGCTACCTGACAAAGTTATTAACAGTTAAAAAAATATTTTTTGCAATGTTACTAAAAGTTGAAAAGCTGAAAGCCTTACCGTCTGTTACTCTGCACTTAATTCTATCCTTATGGCTCAAACTTAATAAATTATTAAAATTCAAACCAGGGACTATTTTCTTTCATGGAAGAATATTTATTTTTAAAATGACTTTTTTTAATAGAAAAAATGAAATAAAATAATTTCTAGTTAAATCCACACCAGAAACTCATGGTATAATCACAACAAACCACTCGATGGTGTGGGTTATGGGTGGATTTACCACACCTGGCGAGGATTTAGCCACCACGCCAGCCGTGGTAAATCCACCCATAACACACCCCCCCAGTGGTTTATTGCTTAAATAACACACAAGTTTTCTAAAAGCATAGTAAACTAAGACCTCGGCATTCAATATTATTATAATCAATGGCCACAGGTCTCAAACCTAAATCAGTGCATCACAATAGTCATATCCTGATAGGAGTCCCATTTTCAATATATAAAAATGGCCAAGACAAAACACACCTCCACTTTAAAATAAAGGAGTCCATCTGTAAAAACAAATGGTGTAGCTAGTACTTTATCTTTTCACTCTAAATTAATACTTTAGCAAACTATGCATTCAGAGCCATAGTGTTTCATAATTAGGAGTCCAAGTGTTCAGAAAAAGAGAAAAAAATAGTATTTTCCCTTTTCAAAGCAAAGCTTATATAACATTTATATTGCACCAAATGGTGTCTGCTAAATAAGCACCCATACTATGGTTCTTCCCCTTAGGCAACTTGCAAACAATCAGGCACAGTATAGCTTCCCTCTCACAATCAGGAACAGTATAGCTCCCTTCTCACAATCAAGGAGTTTATTAGTAATGCAGAGTCCATTGATTTTGTGCCACTTTTTTCTTTATTTCCCAAAGAGGCAAATGATAAAAAGAGCTCTGGGGGATATTTTTGCAGTACTGTCCCTGGGGGTCTCCCAATGGGACTCCCATAACTGCCTACCCCCCACGGCTCAGTAATTACCTCCAAGAAGGTTCTCAAAATATTTGGTAGGAGTTTGAACCCAAAAGGGAAACAAGGAAGAGTACCACTTCAGGGAGATTTACCCCAGGTCAGTCAATATCACCAAAGAAATAAAAGGCAAAATCAGTACCTTTTGGGGGGAAACACCCCTTAAACCAGCATCCGGTAATCTCTGAAAAAGAGTCTTTTTGCCAAAAAAGACCACCAATCATGGGTCTCATGCAGACTTTTGCTCCCCTTTTCTTTTGTCTGGTGGTCCAAGGTCTGGAGGATCATTCTGGTTCCTGTGTTCGTCCAGGACTGGCCATGATTCCTCCTCCATTCAGTCAAACTTCATATCTTTCAGCTGTGGCAAGACTGTTAGGGCAAAGCAGAAATAGCCCTCCCCTAAGTGCAGTAAATACAAACTTCAGATAAATAAATATTAAGCACTCTAGCCCTCAGGCAACCACAACACACCCAATAAAGACTTAAAAAAGTCTGCAAGCACATAGTGCGCAACCGTAGTTTCAGCCTCCTTCAACATGCTTCGACATTTTTCTTTCTATGTAGGGCTAAGAACATTCCTTGAGAGAGTCATCAGGGTCCAAGCAACATTACCGCACATTATTTAAAATCAAAGCATCTCTCTCATATTTCAGAGAGATACCCAGTGCGCTGAATATGTGCTCCTTTAATAAAAAATTGCGGGCTAAACAAATGTGGCCATTTTTCATATTTATATTTATATAGCAAAGAGCCACAACAAATTCAAAAACGAAGAACATCATCGTACCATACACTCACTTTTCTCTCACCATTCAAGCAATACCACGACGAGACACTGAGGACCAACGGCCAAACAACCTTTCAGTTGCGAACAAAATCCAGAGGAGCACACCGTTATGGTGCACTACACTGTCTTTCACTGTTCTAGTCATCCCCGGTGGGACACTGAAAACCAGCGGCTGGTCGACCGACCACAAACTATGAAAGCATTTGAAGCAACATGTACGGCACACAAACTATAAAAATTGCACACCTCTGGACACCATTCATCAAAACATTTAGGGTTTCATTCATAGAACCCCCAGAAAAAACTCTTTTAACTGGTGACCAGAGAACAGGGAACATGTTGCAGGGAGTGGAGCAGCATTGCAGCCATCTTGCTGCCCCGCCTCCAGCCTACTCTCTGTAGGAGATGGTACCCCACAGTTCATATTCTCTGCAGGAGTAGGTACTGCACAGTTTTTACTCTCTGCAGGAGGGTGTACCCCCACAGTTCTTATTCTGTGCAGCAGAGGGTATCACACTGTTCTTAATTTCTGTAGAAGAAGGTACCCCACAGTTCTCACTCTATGCAGCAGCAGGTACCCAACAGTTCTTACTCTCTGCAGGACAGCGTTCCCCCCAGTTCTTAATCTCTGCTGCAGAAGGAACCACACAATTCTTATCTCTGCAATAGTGGGTGCCCTTGCATAGCAATCTGCAGGACAGTGTGCTTCCTCCAGTTCTTAACTATCTGCAGCAGAGGGTTCTTCCTGCAGATGTTAGCTGTCTGCAGCAATTGGTGCTCTCACAGTTCTTATCTTAAGAGAGTGCACCTGCAGGCATGGCTGGATTAAGACTGCAAAGGCCTTGGGCATTTTCAAGCTGAAGCCCCCCCACCAAATGCAGAAGTCGAGTTATGGGCATTGGTGGAGAACTATGGACCCATACAAGTAGTGTAGTGGCACTTCACAGAATTAGCATACATTATTCTGTACTACTGCTATGCTACTTGCATGACTGAGCTCTGAGTGCTACCTGACTGAGCACTGCCATTGTCAGTTGATGCCTTCAGGCAGCTTGTGGTTTTAGCTAATGGGATCACCCAAGCCAACAATCATGCAAAACCTTCCTGAAGGGGAGGGGGTTTGAAGGCCCCTGTATTTATTTATTTATTTCGTTTTTGTTAACCAGGTAAGCACACTAGACAAAACAGATGCCTATTTTCAGGTGCGACCCAGGAGGTTACAAGGAAATAAGAAAGCAGATCACAAAACAGAGCTCAGGTAGATAAATATACAGATATTTCACAGATGAGACAGGAGAGGCAAAAAAAAAGAAGCATATAGTAACACACACAGGAGCAGGTAATTATACAGACATTACAAACTGTGAGCAGAGAGGCAAATTTCAAATATCATTTCAAATGCCAAAGGGTGCGAGCACGAGGAACACTGGGGGCAGGTAGGGTGAGGAAGGTAGCCGAGCACAGAGTCTGGGTAGGTGCCCCTCAAAGAGGACCAGTGGAGCTGGCCCAGTGGCGCTGAGGGTTGAGGCACTGGACGCCACATCTCGCATCATGTCGGCGACCCGGGTTTGGGAATGGACTCGGGCTGCCGGGGGCTGGCAGGGGAGAGGAAGGATTGAGCATCCTACAACTGCTCTCCTTTCTCTGGGGGTGGGTACGGGTCATGCACCATGCTACAGTGGAGATTGGCAGAGGCCAGCCGCACTACTGTTGCGTGCAGAGCTATGGGGGGGACCGTGGTGGGCATCAGCACAGATGTGCTTGGACTCCATTGCACATCTGGCTCCCCAGGGTGACAAAAGAACAGCAGAAAATAGCAGGGTGATCTCGCAGCTGATAGCCATGCTCTGCACCCCTGAGTATGAGAGGTGCCTTGTCCGGGGGGAGGGGCGGCCGACCCCTGTGGTATGAGGCAATTATCTGCTCGCCAGACCTGGTTCTGGGGCATGGTAGCCGGCGGCCGGAGGTCGTGAGCCCACTCTGCAGGGGGAGAAAGTATACAATGCTAAAAAAAAAGAGGACCAGTGGTATCCAGCGTGTCATTAGTTTAGGAGGACTAATGGCATCATTAAGTGCAACTGAAGACCAAGGAGAGCAGCAAATGATCCCAGAGGGAGTTACAGAAATGGGTATGGGAGGGTGTAGTGCGAACAAGGGCAGAAAGGGAGTTCCATCATTTTGAAGCACAAGACGCAAATGCTCTGTCACCCATTTGGGTGCTGGTACTGGGGACCTCGAATATCGCAGGACCATGTGACCTCAGGGAGTAGGAAGAGGTGACAGGTTTGAGGAGCTCTGCCAGAACAGGAGGAGTGGCCATTCTTCCCACCTTGTCAGTAAAACAACCTAGGACAAAGCTATGATGCTGGCCCAGTGGAAGCCAAGTTAGCTTATTGTAAAGGTCGCAGTGGTAGGTGAGACACCAGGCTACAAGGGCAAAGTGGTATATATTATTGTAGGCCACGTCCCATTTTGAGAGATGTGTTTTAGCAGCATGAGCAAATGTGATGGGTCCATAGCAGAGCATGGGAAGAAACACCCCACTCACCAGGGCAATACGCACGGGGGGTGAGACTGTTTTGTGCTCTGTAAGCTAAGCCCAACTTACTATTTACAGCTCTACATACAAGGTGAATATTCTGGGAGAGGTCAAGCTAAGGACCGAGGGTATCTCCCAAATATTTGACAGAGTTGGCGACCATCATGGGGGAACCATCAGCGCCAATAATATGTAAGGGCACAGGGGATGCTTTTAACTTAGCCTGGAAACCAAAAAGCATGGCCTGAGTTTTCCTGAAATTGAGGACGAGCCTATTTTCGTTTAGCCAGGATTGTATATCGCTAAAGTCAGCGTTAAGGTGCCGGTTGATGACACTAACGTCATGGGATAAGTAAGGATGACCAGAACATCTGCATATAAGATGGCACTGCAGTGGGATGGTACAGTGGGGAGATTGTATACAAATAGAGAAAACAGGATGGGCCCCAGGACAGACCTCTGGGGAACTCCAAATTTGACTGGAGTGACGTTGGAGAGGACCTTGTTAAATTTTGTAAGTTGCTGGCATCCTTGGAAGTAATTGGAAAACCACTCAAGGAGAGGGGTGGATAAGCCAAGGAACCAGAGTTGCGAGCACAGACGTGCATGATCAACCAAGTTGAAGGCCTTGGAAAGGTCAATGAAGATGGCACCAGTGAGTTTGCCTTGATCCATGGCAACCCTAACCTCAGAGGCAACCTTAACAAGGTTAGTCGAGGTGGTGTAGCCTTTACGAAAGACATGTTGAGCTGGAGTCAGCAACACATTTGACTGGATATATTCGGAAAGTTGGGAACCAACAACTTTTTGAAGGAGTTTGCTGATGGCCGATAAGATGGCAATGGGCTGGTAGTTTTCAAGGTTTTTAGTGTCACCTTGTTTGAAAACTGTGACCACCCTTGACACCTTTCAAAGGTCAGGGCTAACCCCAGAGGAGGGCGATGAGTTAAAGATATGGGAAATGGGTAAGGCAATGAAGGGGCATCAAGGAGGAGGAGTTTGGGTTCCAGGTTATCATGCCCAGCACTAAAATGAGGGGAGAGACCAGAGAGTAGTCTCTGCATCTCCCACCTCGACACAGTCTTGAAATAAAATGAGGGGCAAGGGACAGATTCTGACTGGTAGCAGTGAGGCAGACCTTGCTTACCAGGATCTGGCTGAGGAAATAGGGAGATATATACAGACAGGCCAGAACAATGAGAATTAAAGGCATTAGCAATTGTGAGCAGATTGTTACAATTTGTACCACCTATAGTTATATCTGAGACATTCCCTTTAGAGGACCCACTAACTATGTTTTTGATATTTAGCCCAAAATTCCTAGGATCTCTGGCTGTGGATAGCAAGGCAGATTTGCAGAAATTACTCTTTGCTGACCTAATAGCTTTTTTGTACACATTTCTGAGACGTCTGTATTCCTAGTAAATAGATAAGTCATGCGAGGCCTTGAAATTAGCCCAGCATTTATCCCTAGACTTCATAAGGGCAAGTAGGCTACCATGGAGCCATTTGGTAATAGTACCCCTTACTCTCC
The DNA here is from genome assembly GCA_016271365.2 of Neoceratodus forsteri. Lineage (NCBI taxonomy): Eukaryota > Metazoa > Chordata > Ceratodontiformes > Ceratodontidae > Neoceratodus > Neoceratodus forsteri. The sequence goes on from CM028133.1 coordinate 834,761,798, forward strand.
TTTTTATAAGAGGAGCAGTAAAGATGGCAAGAAAATTGCTTAGGGCAGTGGAAGTGTCAGGAGATTCCAGTACTGGGGCCCAATCTGTGTGTCCCAGATCTGCATGGAAGGATTCCAAGTTAAAGTTGAAGAAATCTCTCATAAGGAGGATTTTATGTGGAATCCTTGGTGGGGAGACCTTACAGACACAGAAGATAGGAGTGTGATCTGAGACAGAGTCCGGGAATGTACCAGAGAAGGCCACCCTCGCTGGTTGGTTGGACATCACCCGATCAAGGAGAGTACTCCCCCCCCCCATTGTGGAAAGTCTGATAGACTCCCAGATAAGTTGAGAGAGGGAGAGCCCAACCAGCAGGGGCTGATATTGTCTAGCATTTCCCTCTAACCAATTGAGGTTAAGGTCACTTAGTAGCAGCAACTCGTTCTCACGGACCACAGGTGTTATGGAGTCAAGGAGGTATGTTAACCCTTGCACACCACCCTTGAGAGGATTGTATACGCAGACTAAATGCAGTTTTTTTGTATTGCCCAACAGATGGAGCACATGAAGGAACTCACATGAGGCAAAGAGGGCAGCTGGTGGGATACAGAGGATACATTTAGGTAATTTTTGTAACAGATCAATATCCCACCCCCTCATTTTTTATCAGCATAGTCAAGTCTGATTTGCTTGAAACCTGGGAAAGCACACGGGGTAGAGTCAGGGATAGTGGACTTCAACCATGTTTCGGTAATGTCAAGGATGTCAGGCTTGTAGTGACCACCCCAAGCAGCAAGTTCAGCTAGGTTTGGCATGAGGCTATGAATGTATAGGTGTGCTACTTTCAAGCCTTTTGTGGATAGCCAGCTAGGGGGTTTGGAGAAGTTAGAGGAGACATGCGGAGATGGGGGACCAGAATTAAGCTGTATGTCCCCTACCAAGACAAGTAGTAACAATGGAAGCAATACGAGGCATGATAGGGAGTGACAACTCCTAGGAGGTCTAGTTTTGCTTGGGTAATGTTTGACCAACTTTGTGGTGAACAAAAGATAGACTTAAAAGTCATGCACCAGATAGACCACAGCTGAGGATCTGCAGTGGCAAGGAGGTTAGAAAAAGTAAAACCATGCTCCGGGGGCTGCTCAGGACATCCACTGGGGCCCACCTGGAGGACACAGTAATCAATAGTGAGTAATATCAAAAGTAGGAATATTGTGAAATGGTGCCCCCCCCCCCATTCTTTTGAAGTGCCTATTGGATATACGTCTGGGGATCTGTGTTTTTGGACACGACTTAGGACTATATTTGTTATGTTGTTCTCCATTTGTCTGTTTATTTGTTGGGCTGGCCACCCACTTTGTATGTCTTATTTTGAATTATGTGTTATACCTGTTTGTGTTTCTTTTATCTTGTGCAGTCCATTTGTTGATTCCAGTGACACAAATACCTTTTTGTTTGTTTTTTTCTGCTGCTAACCCAGCTAAGTAGCTATAGTGTAAAGCAGACTAGTCTCTCTGACAGGAACTGCTACACTCTCTCTGTAACAATGACATGAGCGGTCCTATAGTGAACAAGCATTCCAACCTCGCTGGTAAAAGAAACCGAGCCCCTGTAAGGATTATGTCAAATACAGGCACGTCTTACAGACCGGAGCAGTTTGCCTCCGAATTTAAGTGGTTTGAAGCCGGAGCAGCTTTTAATGTCAGCAGGTGAACAGAAGCCACCGCATGGAGAAATAATTCTTTTCATTTCTCCTCGGCAGTACAGCTACTCATAGTGGGTTCCCCTGTTTCTGCTGCTCGTGTGTGTGCGCTTTCGCACAGTAAAGCAAGCTCCACTTGTACAGCTGTTAGAAGGAGAATTCCTTGCACGGCTTCAGTATTTTGGGTTTATTTGTTTATAGTAAATACACTAAGTACATTTAAGCTTACCATGTCTCTGTCATGCAAGCCTAGCATTGTAGTCTCTTGCGGTTGGGTAAGCTACAAGAACGGTTCTCAGTGCACCAGCTCCTCAGTCTGTGACTATAGCGCCGGCTGGCCTCTTTTGATGCATATTTATGTTACAGCTGATGGAGGCGGTGCTTAATGAAACCTCACCCGACTTAATTATAGAATACAGAAAATTGTATTACGTTTCAGTGATCTGCACATTAAGGATCCATTGAATAAAGAATGTTTTGACTCTCTTACAAAAGAAATATATGTAAATAAGTGAAATATGATAGAAATGTGAAGTAAGGGGAGGAGTCAACATATCACATGGTGCTATCTGTGTATATACTCCCTGTTAGTCTGTTCAGTAGGCAGATGGTGGAAAGGTGTTGAAGGAGAAACATCTAGTACTAACTAGCCTTTTCTAGCTATGTATGTGATTTTATTTAATAGACAAACTTTGATTTATGCTTCTCTTTTATTTATTTGCTGAAACTAAGTCCGCTGTTAATTTTGTTCTGTTGAAAATAAATTGAATTATTTCTGCTCAAGCCATTACTTTCTCTTGGTCCATCATTCCACCCACAGCCTTTAACAGATATAATAATACACTTCAGGGGTGTGCGAGCGGCATAGGGGAGTGCTGGCCCTGTGTAGACACAGCTCAACGAAGACATGATTAGGAACACACCTCAGCAACTGTTTGGAGTCAGAAATTGTACAAGGGGACACGCTAAGTTCAAACCTACAGGTGCAAGTCTGGCAGAGACAACAGAGAATGGGCTAGGTAATAATGGAACAGCCTAGGTAAGCCTCGGGTTCAAGCTATTCGTGCCCAGCTTACAGTTAGAAGTAATGGCAGGACACCGCTGCTTGTGCACTAGACCATTAAGCAGCAGCACAAAACCAGACAGTTCCAAGAAAAGAAGGAAGAAAAAAAAAAAAAACAGTACCAAAGCGCATCCCACACTGTCTCTTCCTGGCAGTGAACAGATTTAGGTCTGAAAGATTTCTCTCTGCCAAGTTATCAAAAGAGGATCCCCTTTGCTACAGGGTTACAAAAGGGGTAGAATACTACTGGAAAGATCAAGTATATAAACCACAGTTATCTGCAATAACAGATGCTGAAAAGTAAGCTAGTAAGATTTTTGAGGGCAGAAACATCAAACTTGGGTACCGCTGGAAAACTCCACCTTTTCCCTTCACTAACAGCCAATCACCAACTATTCAGGGGCATTTAACAAGGAAGGCTGGAGGGGGGTGGGTCGAGGGGCTTTTTTCAGCTCGCAGAAGCACACACTCTATTCTGCTCCCCTGGCAGCGGAGCAGAAAGTTAACAAAAGCAAAGAGATTTTGTCCATCAAAAGGTTAAAAAAAGATTAAAGTCCATCCTGCAGCTGGATGTGCTGGGGGAGGAGGGGGTCCCAGCGAGGACCAGTCCAGAACTCCTACCCCCGATGTCCATCCTGCCTGCCCTCATTGGCATCCCCCTACACTCCTTATTGCAGTGAGACTGAGAGTCTTACTGGCAGCCTGAGCCATGCCAGGGAATGCCTTCTGTTTTTGTTTTTTTTATAGCTTGGGGTGATGGTGGACTGGATGGTATAGGTGATCTTTGTCAGTCTGCAATGCTGCTGACTGCTGCTGTGGCTACTCTAGTCTGTGTCTCCCACCAAAGTTAAACCAATGGCAACTGCTGCTCATGCTCTCCTATAACAGTGGCCAGCGCTTAGCAATAGCCCTGTTTGCCCTTCCATTAATCTAGCCCTGCCTATAGGTTTTCACTCTCTGCAGTACAGGGTGTTTCTTGCAGGTTTTAGCTTTTTGCAGCAGAGTGTGCTCTCGCAGTTGTTAGCTCACTGCAGTAGAGCCTTCACAGTTTATATCTCTATGCAATGAATGGTATCCTCACTTAGTGTTCTGCAAGAGTGTGCCCAGTGTAGGTCTTAGCTCTCTTCAGTAGACAGTGCTGTCACAGTTCTTTGCAACAGAGGGTTCTCCCTGCAGTTTTTCACTCTTTGCAGAAGAGGGTGTCCTTGCAGTTCATAGCTCTCTGCAGCAAAAGGTGCCCTCCCTTTTCTTAGCTTTGTGCAGCAGAGGATGCTCAGACAGTTCTTGGCTCCCTGCAGCAATGTGCTTTTACAGTTCTTAGCTCTCTGCAATAGAGGATGTCTTCGCATTGTATTCCACAGCAGAGACTGCACCCTGCAGGTCTTAGCTCACTGCAGTAGAGGATGACATCTCTGTTCTTAGCTCTCTGCAGCAGATGGTGCCCTCACCATTCTTAGCTTTCTACGATGAAGGATGCCCTTGCATAGTATTCTTCAGCATAGTGGGCTCCTTGCAGTTCTCTGCAGCCGACAATCCTCATAACTCTGTGCTGCAGAGGGTGCTCCCTGCAGGTCTTAGCCCTCTGCAGTAGAGGGTCATAGCAATAGAGCATGTTTTCTGTTGCTCTTAGCACTGCAGCTGAGAGTGCACTCAGTTCTTAGCTCTCTGCAATGGAGGGTTCTCTCCGAGAGTGTTCTGCAGTGGTGTGTGTGCTCCCTGCATTTCTTGGCTCTCTGCAGCAGATGGTGCTTCTTATAGCTCTTAGCTGTCTGCAGTAGAGGTGCTTCCTGCTGGTGTTAGTTCTCTGCATTAGAAGGTGCACTGGCAGTTCTTATAGCAATGGAGGGTGCTCCCTGTAGTTCTTAGTTCCCTCCAGCAGAAGCTGGCCTTATAGTTTTTAGCTCTCAGAAGCAGAAGGTACCCTTTCAAAGCATGCTGCAGCTAAGTACATTTACTGCATTTCACAGCTGTCTGCAGCAAAGAGTGCCATCACAGTTCTTAGCTTTCTGGATTAGAAGGTACACTCATAATTCTAAGCTCTCTGCAGCAGAGGGTGCCCTCACAGTTCTAAGCTTTCTACAGTAAGAGGATGCCCTTGCATATTGTTTTGCAGCAGATCATGCTCCCTAACTCCTTGCAGTTCTTTGCTCTCTGCAACAGAGAATGCCCACTCAGTTTTTAGCTTTCTGCAGGAGTAGGCCAAACAGCAGTCAGCTCAGTGCTGCAAAGGATCCCCCTCTCCCCACCTTTTATAGGTCTCTGCAGACAAGGGTGCTCCCTGCAGGACTTAGCTCTCTCTGGCAGAGGATTCCCTTGCATTTTACTATGCTCCATCTGTTCTTAACTCTCTACAGTAGAGGGGCCCTTGAAATTCTTAGCTCTCTGCAACAGAGTGCCTTAGCACTTCTTAGCTGTCAGCAACAGAGGATGCAGTGGAGGCTGCCCTTGCATAGTGTTCTACAGTACTGTGCTCTCTGTAGTTCTTTGCAACAGAAGATGTTTCCAGAGTTCTTAGCAACAGAGGGCTCTTCCTCTGCTTAGTAGCTCTCTGCAGCAGAGGGTTCCCTTGCGGTTCCTTGCTCTCTGTGGTAGAGTGCTTCTTGCAGTTCTTAGTTCTCTGCAGGAGAGGGTACACACAGTTCTTACTCTCTGCAGGAGATGGTACTCCACAGTTCTTACTCTCTGCAGCAGAAGGTGGAAACATAGACGCTGTCAGCAGATAAGGACCTCTTAGCCCACCTAGTCTGCCCCAAATTCCTTACCAATAGTGCCACTAGAGGACCTATTTGGACTCTGGCTTACACCCCTACTTGCTTCTAAGACTTCCTTGTGTCTACCTCATGCATTCTTAAATCCTGTGACTGTTTTAGCCCTCGCCACTTCCTCTGGAAGACTATTCCAAGCATCCACCACCCTCTCTGTGAAGAAGTACTTCCTAACGTTTCCCCTGAACTTCTGCCTGGGCTTCAAACTGTGTCCCCCTTGTCCTCGAGCATCTTTTCTTATAGAAAATGCTCCCTTCCTGAACCTTGTTTATCCCTGTTAGGTACTTGAATGTCTCTATCATATTCATATCCCCCATTCCTTCCTGTCTTCCAGGGAGTATATATTTACATCACTGAGTCTCTCTTCCTAGGGCTTCTGATGTAGGCACTGCACCATTTTGGTTGTCCTCCTTTGTGCCATCTCCACCCTATGTCCTTTCAGAGATGCAGCCTCCAGAACTGAAGACAGTACTCAAGGTGGGGTCTCACCTGTGATCTATACAGGGGGCAATAGTACATCCCACCTTCTGCTGGTGATACCTCTCCCTATGCATCCGAGCATTCCACTGGCTATTCTCACTGCCTTGACACACTGTTTTGCTACCTTTAGGTCATCAGAAATTATCACCCCCCCCGGTCCCTTTTCTGCTTTGTGACTGTTAGTATCTCTCCACCCATTTGGTATGTTGCCCCTGGGTTCCTGTGCCCCTTATGCATGATTACACTGTCTTGCGTTAAAACCCAGCTACCAAACCCAAGACCATTCTTCCACTTGTTTTATATTGTTCCTCATTCTATCTAACCCCACCCCAGTAAGTCCACCTTGTTGCAGAGCTTTGTGTCATCTGCGAGCTGGCACACCTTCTCTTCCAGTCCCTCTGTAATGTCACTTATAAAGACATTGAAGAGGTCTGGCACCAGCATCGACCCCAGTGGCACCCCACTAGTCATTTTGCCTACTTAAGAGTGAGTGCCATTTACCACCACCCTTTGACTCCTATTGCTCAGCCAACTTTCCACCCATTTTACCACTTTAGGCCCTATCCCTAGGCTCCTCAGCTTGCTTATCAGCCTCCTATGTGGAATGACGTCGAAGGTCTTGCTGAAATCCAGGTAGGCCACATCCAGTGCCCCTCCTTGATCCACCTCCTTGGTCACCCAATCAAAGAACTCAATCGGGTTTGTCTGGCAAGACCCCCCTCCCCGTGAAACCATGTTGCCTTTGATCCTGTAGACCACTGGTAACAAGGCAGTCCCCCAATCCTTTCCTTCAGTAGCGATTCCATTACATTGCCCGCAACTGACATCAAGTTGATGGGCCTGTAATTCTCTGTCTCCTCCCTATTCCCACTTTTGTGTATTGGGACTACATTTTCCCACCTCCAGTCCCCCAGCACCTCCCCTGTTTCCAATGAAAGATTGAAAAAGGTCATCAGAAGTACAGCCAGCACCTCTTTTGGTTCAGTTCCCTCAGTATCCTCAGGTGCACTCTGTCTGGCCCCATTGCCGGTTATACTTCCTTAGTACTCTTTCTTCTGTAAAAGGACTTGTATTCACCTCCCACTCCATCATACCTTTGTCCTCAGTCTTTGGCCCACTTCCATCCTCCTCCTCCTCCTCCTTGAATACTGAGCAGAAGTATTTCAATTCAGTTCAATTTAATTTTTATTTTACCAGGAAAACACCACTGAGACAACTCATTTGCAAGGAGGGCCTGGACTAACATGAGAATACAACTCCAAAACGCAAAGGAAAAATACATAATACATACAAATGTAGTAATCACATACAATCAGATCACAAAATTTGTAAAGGAATGATATCAGTCTATCCTAGAATTTAATCGACTGTACAAGAATAACAACCGATATAACAGTATTCACACAGATAGGCATTTGTTGGAAAGTAGAGGGGCATAGCTGGTAGTAGGTGAGAAAAGAGCAATATAAGAGTAAAACAGTAAATAGTGTGAGGAAAGGATGAAGTCAGGTGTGAAAGGTGGGCAGAAGGTTAGGACTGGAAGGATGTAGTAAGATGTAAGTACTGTAATGATGGCCTAGAGTCAAGATTCATTCATTATTGTGATGAGGGAGGTTAAGCATAGCAATTGCGTTCGTCATTATTTGGTCAAAATATCTGCATTTGGTGGTCTTCTTCCATGTAAGCCCCCTCCTTCCCCTTTCAACCTTACTATCCCTCCCTTTGTCTTCATCTTTTCACTTATGTATCTAAAAAATCTTTTATCCCTCTTTGACAGTGAACTGGCAGTCATTTCCTGTGTTTACACTTTAGTGCTCTGAACTGCCTTCCCTGCTTCCCTTTGTTTCTCCCAGTAAGTCACCTCGTCATGCTCCTTCTGCATTTCTTTGTACCTTCTAAATGCCATCCTTTTTTGCTCTCACTTTTTCCGCTACCTCCTTTGAGAACCATAGTGGTCTCTTTTTTCTCTTGCCCTTGCTAACTTGCTTAACGCAGAAGTTTGTTGCTTGTTCAATGCCTTCTTTTATATTTGCCCACTGTTCCTCGAGTCCCTCCAGTTTTCCTATCCCTGCTAGGGCATTCCTGGGGTATTCTTCCATTTCCTTAAAATCATCACTCTTGAAGTCCAGCCCCCTCATCCTTGTGTGATTTGATTCTGACCCAGAACTTATATCAAACCACACTGTACAGTGATCACGGGTCCCAAGTTACCCCTCCCCCACTATAATGGCAGTCACATTGTCCCTGTTTTCAGTGCCAGGTCCACTAATGCCCTTTCTCAAGTGGGTTCCAATATTAGTTGCCTGAGGAATGCCCACTGCAGGGTATCGAGGATGTTCCTGCTCTTGGCTGTGTTTGCAGCAGGGAGGCTCCAGTCCACATCCAATAGATTGAAGTCACTTACCAGCAATACTTCCCCTTTGTGAGCCAGCCTTGGAATTGCTTCCATCATTTCCTTTTCCATCTCTTCCCCCCACGTTGGAGGTCTGTAAATTACTCCAATCCGAATAGCTGCCCCTTTTCTTCTCTCCAGAATGACTCACAGTACCTCCACCCCTCCCTACTCCCCCTGTATTTCCGTGGCTTTTATGCCATCCCTTACATAATTTATTTGTTTAAAAGTTGATAACCAGGAATGGCACCATGAACCGAAGCTTGTTTCCAGGTGTGACCCAGGGAGGAGGGAGTGGTGGATAACAGCAAATACAATGACAGGTAGTGACAAAAAAGTACAGTAAAAAAAGAGAGAAAGCTAGGAACTATGTACAATCATTTGTGAACTTGGAAACTATGTACAGGATAGATACAAATAGTAAACTATATACAGTAAATATGGGGAAAGCGCTACAAATGTACAGGGGTATATCCTATAAAGGAAAGGAATTGAGGCATATTTCTGTCCCAGAGCCACTTCTCCCCCCTTTCTACATACCCTATCCTTTCTAAACAGAGTATAACCTGGTATGGCCACTTCCCAGTCTTGGTTTATTTATTTATTTGCTTTTGGTAACCGAGTGAGTGCACTAGGCATAAAGATGCCTATTTTCAGGCATGACCTGGGAGGATACAAGTTGAATACAATTAACAACAATAGTATGACACAGAACGTAATGTAGTGAATACAAAGCGAAGGATTCTGAAATACAATAGTGATTCAGTGAAGTACATAAGGAGTCAGAAATACAATAGTGATTCAGTGAAGTGCATAATTGGAACAGGTCTGTATTTAAACATTACATTAGGATTTTAGAGAAAAACAACAGCAGGAAATACAGGGTTGTAAAGTATTGCTTAACTGTAAGTGCTGTTGCAAGAACTATACACCTGGGGAGAGTAGAGAGGAGGAGGAAGGGGAGAGGGAGGGGAGAGGGTGGGAGGTTACAAGATGGGAACAGGGGAGGATGAGTGAAGGAGGAAGGGTAGAGGGTGGAGAGTGGTATAGCGAGGATAAGAGCTAGAGGAACTGTAAAAACTAAAATAGTGTACCATGTCTCTGTGATGGTGACTCTGCCCAGGTCTGCTTCTGCCATTGTAGCCTCAAGGTCTGCCAATTTGTTGCACAGACTTCAGGCATTTACACATGTGGCTCTTCAGGTTAGGTTGCTATCCTCTGCCCTATTTCCATTTTGCCCTCCAATCCCCATGCGTCTACTATATTTCTTAGTTTCATTCCTGCTTTTCACCCCCTGGCATTTATTGCTATTTATTCCCTTTCCAGTTGTCTATCCCTTGTTATTCCCATTACTTGTCTTGTGAGTCTGTGGGGAGAGGACAGTTTTGTTTTCCTGACTCCTTCTGCCTCCCCCCTTGGCTAGTTCAAATACTTGCCAGTGAAGCCTCCCCCTCCACAATGTCCAAGGGTCTGATGGAGAAGTTTAGGGGAGGGGGCACCACTTAGCAGCAAAACACTTCCAAAATAGGGGAGCTGGCACATACCTGGGTCCAACTTAGTCTCCAGCAGGCAGTTGCTGGGTGTGGCCTGCATCAGGGTGCAGATAATGCAGATGAGTAGCAACACCAAAGCTGTGGTACAAGAGCTTAACTGGCAGCAGGAGTTTAATTCAGAAAGCAACCAGAGCCCACTCCTAAAGTCCATTTTTTTAATGATAAGAAAATGTAATTAAAACAGCATGAAACAGTACAGACTGCTCCCGGGAGTAGGGGGCATGCCTTAGGCAGAAAGAACAGTCTTCTGTGGCACAGAGCCACAGCACCACACTTATGGGTGTTAAGGCCGTGATGCTTAGTCCCTGGGGACCAAAATGGCTTCCTTACTGAAACTGATGTCAGCAGCATGAACTCAGCCTTCACAAACCACCATGTTTCACTACAGCTCGAATCCTGGGCCTACCACACTCTCTCCTTCTCTCTCTCTCTCTCTTCTCGCACATTCGCAGTGAGAAACACAACTGCAGCACCTCCCTCAATTTCCATCACCCTGCAATATAGGCCCTACTCGACAGGGCCCCCAGCATCCCAGTGCATCCCCTGTGCAGGCGATCCGAGGAATGCACCAGCCAAACTCTTTGCTCTCTGCAGGCCATCTTCACCATCTTCAAAGAAACAACAAAAGAAACACCCCCCCACGGGCAATATAGAAATGAAACAAAAGCAGGTCATTGTATTAGGGGACTCTATCATTAAATACCTCAATAGACCAATATGTAACCCAGACAAACAGCAGAGAATGTGTTCAAGTTTCAGAGGGGTCAAAGTAGCAGATACAACAAGAATGGCAAAACCAATATTAGCCAAAGCAGAAAAAAAACCCTTTGTGATAATCCACGCAGGCACTAACAACATCAAAGAATCAAACCTCATACAAATTAAACAGGATATTGTAGCACTAAACAATATTCTAAGTAAACATGGATGTTCAGTATGTATTTTAGAGGTGCTACCTATCCCTAGAGCCACCGAACATACCACCAAAAAAAATCAAAGCCTTAAACGAGTGGCTACGAAAATGGTGCTACAAACAAGACATTAAATGTCTAACCCACTGGGAAGAATTTGAAAATAGGCCATCTCTATACTGCTGGGATGGGCTACACCTCAGCAGAAGAGGGAGTACAATACTAGGACAAAAAATGAATGCTTACATAAATACCCATTTAAACTAACAAAAAGGGGGGAGTCTGGGATTTTATCCCAACCTCTAGTTAATAAAGTCAATTCACCACTAAACCATAACTTTAACATACTTAGCTCTAATGCCAGATCTATGACTATTCCCAAATATGCTGAACTAGAAATATTAACACATACTCTAGAATTAGCAATAATAGCTATAACAGAAATTTGGGGAAACACAGAAAAAAATCTGGACAACAGAACTATCTGGCTACAAACACTTCTATAAAAATAGAGACAATACAAAAAGAGGAGGAGGGGTTAGTTTATACATAAGAAATGACCTAAAACTCTATCAAAAAGACTCCAACCCCTGTCTAGAAAATGTTTGGGCATACATTCAAGTCACATGTTCACACAAAATACTGATCGGAACCTGCTACAGACCAGCAGCCTCTGATCTAGAAACCACCAGGTTGATAACTGAGGAAATACAGCAATTTGCTGATAGAAATGATGTATTAATATTTGGAGATTTCAACCTACCAACTATTAACTGGAACTCATTATCTGGACTAAACCAGCACGACAAACAATTTCTATCTGCTATAACCGACCAAGGATTAAAACCGAAAGTGAGGGAGCCAACTAGGGAAAAAAACATATTAGATCTTGTTATCACCAACCTAGAAACCCCAACATCTGATATAACAATTTTACCGCCAATTGGAAATAGCGATCATATGACTAAATATTTTTCAATCCAGCTACCTTCACAACCCAAAATAAACAATATTAAAGTAAAGCAATATCACAAAGCAAATTTTGACATTATTAAACAAGATCTGGGAACAACCAATTGGGAGCAGATTCTCCCCCCCTTAAAACAAACGAAGCATGGGAAACAGTAACACAAAAAATATTACAACTTGATAAACAATATATCCCTGAGAGACTTAAATACAACAATAAAGGAAAAATCCCTCAATGGTTTAATAAACATATAAAAACCCTAATAACTCGCAAAAAAAAACTTTTCTCCAAGCTTAAAAAAAATCAGTACCTCAAACAGACAAAATACTAACATCCTATAGACAAACAGTTAAAGAACTTAAAAAACATATAACAATAGCCAAACGCAACCTTGAATTCAAGATAGCGCATACAAAGGACTCCCACAAAGCTCTATATTCCTATTTAAATGAAAAAAGAACTGTAACAACCAAATTGGACCTCTGGTCATAAATTCACAAACCATCACTTCAGATATGGAAACAGTCACTGAATTAAACAACTATTTCTCTACTGTCTATACACATAAATCAGACTTTATTACTGTACCCCCTATTACTGACATAAATACAGAAAAGATTTCAGAAGAAGATATTAAAAATGCAATAAATACTCTTAAAAAACATACAAGCCCAGGACCAGATTGAATTAGTTCCAGATTTTTAATGGAAACAAAAGAGACGACATTATCCAACCAATAAAAATACTATTTAATAAATCACTGAACAAATCATCAGTGCCAAATGAATGGTGTACTGCAATAGTTACACCAATTTTCAAAAGAGGCTCCCATTCAAAGACTGAAAATTACAGACCCATAAGTCTGACGTCCATTCCATGTAAACTTATGGAAAAAATTATTAAGATTAAAATAGAAAACGAACTAGCAACATTAAAAATAACCGACATATACCAGCATGGCTTTAAACAGGGTTTCTCATGTGTAACAAACCTCATTTCCTTTTACGAACACATCAGCTATCACTTAGACAACAACATACCTATGGACGTCATATTACTTGATTACAGCAAGGCGTTCGATAAAGTTTCTCACCCTTTACTGATCAAAAAACTTATTAAAATAGGGCTGTCACCCATATTGACTTCCTGAATAAACCAGTGGCTGAATAACAGAACTCAGAGAGTCAGGGTCAATAATGTAATGTCCAGGGAAAGGGGAGTGAGCAGTGGAGTCCCCCAGGGTTCTGTGCTTGGGCCGCTTCTCTTTAACTTATTTATAGGAGATATGTACATATCAATAAACAATAAAATGGTGAAATTTGCTGACGACACCAAAATTGGGGGAAAAGCTATCAACCAAACCAAAGACTCTGGTCTACAAGCAGAACTACTGTTAATCGAGGGATGGACATTTACGAACGAGGTGTACTTTAATGTCTCCAAATGTGCAACCCTTCATCTGGGTAAAAATAATCCACTGCAAACATATTACCTAAATAATACGGCTATTAAAAACTCTTCTGTAGAAAAAGATCTAGGTATCTTGGTCAATAACAAACTGTCCTCCACATCACACTGTACCAAAATAGCCAACCAAGCAGAGGTCACTGTCAGAAGGATCAACAAAACTTTCATAAACAAAACTGAACAATGCCTACTACCACCACTCTATAGATCTCATGTTAGACCATTTTTGGACTACTGTTCCCCTTTCTGGAACCCCTACTTAACTTCTGACATCAATAAGATTGAAAGCATCCAACACAAAGCAACAAGCTTATACCCCATCTTTCTAAACTCAGCTACACCACTAGATTAGAACAAACAGGTTTACACACACTATCTCAAAGAAGACTCGGGGGGACTTACTATTACTATTTAAAATCACAGCAAATACAGAACAGATGCAAAACTGTGGTCTCAAATACTCCACTAGAAAAACAGTTGCAAGATTGCACAACAGACAACTGGAGATCATGAGAGCAAAAACAAACAAAAGAATGAACTTTTTTACTATAAGAGCACCCAGAATATGGAATAAATTACCTCAGGAAATAGTTGACTCGCCTAACATATTGTCTTTCAAAAACAAACTGGACAAATGGTTAACTAATTGGGGACTTACTCAATGATCCACAAACGTGGAGGACAATCATGATGGGCTAAACACCTTCTTTTGTCCCATACCACCAAAGTACCACCAAAGTACCTCTGGTGGGGTGCCACATGGGTTAGGAGATGCAGGCTGCCACCATCACTCTCCCCAGGATGCAGGATGCCACCACTGTGCCATCCCCACTGCCCGAGACTTCTTACCAGGCACTACATCACTGACATCTGGGCCTTCCCCACCACTGTGCTGCCGGGGCATGCAGGTGGGTGCCTTACCCCCAGGCTGTGGCTCCCCTTACAGGCCCAGCTCCCAGCATGCCACAAACTCTACCGCGGCCACCCACTCCTCCAAGCAGACTTTCCCACAATGAACCACTGAGCCCCAAACCAGTCTGGGCCCTATGCCCTGGCCCACTATACATCTCCGATCTCACTCCCGCTGGCCTCCCAATAAATACCACCCAGAGGCATTAGCTCCGCCTGACCAGTGGGTGAGCCAGCCCCAACTTCCCAAAAAATGCAACAGGGACAGAGAGGGTTATGGGAACAAAACCTTTAATCATAAACATATTTTATTATAATTTTATTTTGCATTATTTTATAGTTACTATTTTATATTCTTGATAAATGCTTAATTATTAATAAGGGTAATTGGGAGGACATACTAAGGCATCTGGTCAATATTCCTGTCTACATGAGCTCTCCAAGCAAGAAAAAAAACTGCTTAGATGAACAGAAAAAGGAAGGGGGGAAAAGTCCTGCCTAAGTGGAACTTGAGACAAAAAAGGGTTGTCTAAAACTCTCCATTTAAAACTAACCTTTCTGACTCTATCTGGGGGCCTCTTTAGACTGTAATGTTACCTGCACTTTTAAATCTCTGCTTGCAAACAGGTTGCAAAATTGAGGTAATAAAACTCTGAGGCAGGCTTATCAAAATAAGGCCTAGAGAAGTTCCTATGGTAACCACATGCCAAGGTGTCACTTTTATTGAAATTTACGATGGTGGTACAGCTTGGTACAGCAGCTATCTTCAAGAAGGAAAAAATGACTGAAGTGAATCTTTAACTGATTTAAATGTATGTGTAACCACCCAGTCCCCTGGGGTTACTAGAATCCCATCAGTGTCAATGTTAGGTAGGGAAGGCAGTTGGTAAATAACTTTTTAAATGAGCTTTTCACCTACTCACTCTCTGTTTACTTGGTCTCAGCTGAGATGAGAGAGATGATGTCACTTAGAACTCTCGTAGCAGCATAAGCCAAGGCAGCTGGCTGTGAGTGGGAAGTTTTAGAATCTTGAGTTAGTTTTGAGTTGGAGGAGTGAGAGCTGCAGTGTGGGATCTGAGAGGAGAGCCTATTTTCTCACCCTAGTCCTGAAAGACATCTGTCTGCCAAGAGAAGTGGTGGAAACCATTGTCTACAACAGGAGCTCCTGATTTTTTCATCCCCAGAGAGATGAAAAGGACTGCTACTGGATGGATCTGAGGGGCAATCCCCTACTTGATCTGAGACCCTTTTAAGCTGCCTGTTTTGGTTTCCAACTGTGAGTAATCTGACGTTGTGCTTCCTGGAGAGAGTACCTGTCTTGGGTGTTTTTCTGACAAAGGGAGTTATACACCAGTTCTGTTCTAAGTTGAGACTGTTCTCATGCTTTAAATTTGACTGACAATTGTGAGATCCAGAGGGAGACTAATGCACATTGCACAGGACTTTAGTTCATATACTCGGGAGTAGTGTTTTCATATGCTGGATGTGAAAGAGGGAGTCACGTGATGGCAGCTAGCTGAATGGCAGCAGGGGCTTAGGGCTCTCTCCTCCGACCCTCCTAGCTGCTATAATCTGCACTTTTCGGTCCAATAGTGTAGCCAGAATCTTATTGCTGGGTCACTTGCGTCCTGAATTGTGATTTTTGAGCGATTCCCTGCTAGCCCGTTTGCCTTAGTGAAGAGATGGAGGTGGATAAGAAGCAGGCCGCGGCCAAACATACGCCGCCTGCGACCCCGGAAAAATAAGCCAAAAAGCCACGGAGCCAAGCGGGAACGGGGTCAGAAAGGATCGGAGACAGATTCCAGTCAGCAGCTCCCCTTACAGAAGATAAATTTATGCAGGAGCTAACCCCGCTTAAGAGTCTCCTCCAAGATATTACGGCCGAACTGAAGTCTCTAAGGGGAGACCTTTCCTCACTTACTATGAGGGTGTCAGACTCAGAGGCCAGAATTTTCTCTGTGGAGCAGTGGAGGGTAAAGGCTGAAGCGGAGATGTCCGGCTATCCCAGCAGGTGCGGAAGCTACAAGCGAAAGTCAAGATCTGAGGGTCGCAGTCGGAGGAACAACCTCCTCATTTAGGGCTCGCTGGAGCTGGAAAAGGACCAGATTTAATGGCCTTTCTGCAGCGGTTTTTTCACTAAGGTAGTGGGTCCCTCTCCGATCAACCCAAGTTACCACTTCGAGAGGGCCCACAGGTCTTTGAGACCTCGACCACCATCTGGCTCCCCCCCGCAACCAATAATCATCAAATTCCTAAGTTACTTGGAGAGGCAACACGTGTTCAATAAGTCCAGAGAGCTGCAAGAGATTATGTGGGGGTCGACTAAGTTGCGGATTGCTCAGGATCTTCCTGCATTTCACTCCACAGTCCAGAAGCTGATCGCAGCATCCATTCCGTTTAGGATGGTGTATCCTGCTACCCTGAAAGTCTCACTGGGTAGTGCCAGTTATAGCTTCGAGTCTCCTGAGACTGCTCACAAGGACTTGGCCACTAGAATTCCGGACTTGTTTAAATCAACTGGCTGAAAGGGGTGGTGGGCACTATATCTATGAATATCTGGAATGGGGCTAGCTAGGAAGTTTTTGTAAAGCCCTTTTCCTTTTTTCCTGTATGCAGTTTGGCTTCGGTATATATTCTGGTTTCCCTGGTACCCCTTCCTTCATGTTTATTTCTCTGGCTGATCTGTGTGGCTCTTACCTGCTCTGGCCAGACTCCAGAATTTTGCCATTGGTGAGATCTTCGTCGGCTGAGCAGAGGCTAAACTGGATCGCAGCAGCCGACCCTCGGGGTTTCCTTGGAACCTTACACTTCAGGGGTGAGGTTTCCCAGGGGTGTTGTTTTTTAGTGTCGGACCCGGTTTGGTCCTGTCGCTATTGAGCGCCCCCTAGAAACAAAACGACCCGGTGATGGTCGATTTTCCTGTCGGAAGGCCTACCCAGCCTGTCTCTGGTGTCTCTCCTTCTCCCTGCTACGTTAGGGGGTGAGTAACAAATCCTGTTTCTGGGTGCTTCCTTTTGCCTTCTGGTTTTCTTAAAGGAGGAGAAGACAGTACTCATCATTGGGCACCAGTCGCTACAATGGGATTTTCTTGTTCTTTGGTTTTTGCAGATTTGGCGGTTGGGGGCGACTCTTGAGCCTAGCTTCTTGAAGCAGCTGAGTCGCGAACCTCACAGGAGGGTTGTTAGTCCAGCCTCATTAGCAGGGTGCTGTGGATTTCTTTGGGTGGGTTGAGATGGATCTTTTGTTAGTAGGATGGACTGCAAATACTTGTTTCCTGTAACTAGTCCCTGTGTGATGGGGGTTCTGGACTGCGTTGAGATATGGTCTCTGGAATGTTGGTCTTTATATGTTGATACTGTTTGGTTACAGTTCTGGGGCCAGGATGTACATAGTTATTTAGTGAGCTTTATGGTGGGTACTTTGGGGGAGGGAGTAACCTGCCAAATTGGGTATCTCTATGACTGCTTCTTAACTGGGGTAATTTCTGTCAGGTTGTTATTGATTATTTTGGGGTTATCTTGGCAGGTTGTTGGGATGTGGGTTTCTGGGGTTTTAGTGTGCCACTATTTCTGTTTCATTTCTGGATGTTTCAGGTTTTGCTTCCCTCTCATTCTTTATTTAAAATGGTTACAAGTGCTATCAAAATAGCATCCTGGAATGTGCGCGGGCTCAGGGAACGGGTCAAAAGAACTCAGGTTTTCAACCATTGCTCTTTACTGCAGGTGGATATACTTTTTCTTCAGGAAACCCACTTAGGCCAAGCAGAGGTTAAGTGGCTATCTCGATCCGGCTTTTCGCAGGTCTATGTGGCGGGTGGTTCCAGTTTTAGCAAAGGGGTAGCTGTTCTCATTAAAAAGCATGTCCTGTTTATGAGAGACCTGGTTGTGCTGGATCCGGATGGGAGGTTTGTTTTGGTTAAGGGTACCCTTAGTGGGAGCACTGTAGTCCTGGGTTCCGTCTATGGGCCTGTTGGAGGGAGTCCTGAGTTTTTTATGAGCTTAGCCGATAAAATTAGTGCTCTCCTCCCCTCACAACTTATTTTGGGAGAGGACTGGAATGTCTCGCCTTCATATGTGTTGGACAGAGATCCCCAGGATAATCGACCCTCTACACCCGTCCAAAGGGCTCTGCTTGATTTCTTGTTGATGCTAGGGTCGTGTGATCCCTGGAGACTTTCTAATCCCTCACTTCGGGCTTTCTCATTTTTCTCTCAGCCTCATAGGTCAAGGTCGAGAATAGATTATGTCTTGCTCAGTAAAACTCTCCTCCCCGGTCTTCTTCAGTCTGGCATTGAGCCGATTATTCTCTCGGACCATGCAATAGTATGGATCAAAATCTCCCCGGATCCTGATTTTCAACGGGATACTACCTGGAGGCTTAATACCCAGTTGCTCAAAGATCCCCATACGGTTTCGCAAATAAGATCCCTGATCTCCTTTTTCCTTGCAGAAAATCTTGATTCTACCCCGAGATTTGATATGATCTGGTGTTCTCTAAAATGTTATCTCAGGGGTGAGTTAATTAAGATAGCTTCTGCAAGGAAGAAAGCCCGACAAGCGTGAGCCCTCTCTTTAATGAATAAAATTAAAGACTTAGAAGCCGCCTACTCCCCGGTCTCTCCGTTATCGTCCTTAGAGGCCCTCCTGGCAGCTAAGAATGAGAACACGGACCTCCTGAAAGAGAAGGCTGTGTACTGCCTTATTAGGACTCAAGCCAAGTACTTAGATCATGGGAAAAAGGCCGGGAAACTACTAGCTTTGCGTCTTCGGGCATTAGAAGGTTCCAGGATAATCCCGACTCTGCATTCACCCACTGGCTCCATAGAAACTTCTCCCAGAGGAATTGCCTAAGTCTTTGAGAACTACTACAAGGAATTATACAGTTTGCCTCTATCCCCTGCCTCTATCTCGGACATTGCAGCATATTTAGCTGACACTGACATCCCTCAGCTGTTGTCATCTCATAAAGAAGTTTTGACTGCTCCCCTTTCTCTTGGTGAGATAGAGAAGGTCACTGCCTCTATGGCTTCGGATAAGGCACCTGGCCCTGATGGCTTTCCTGCCAATTTTTATAAGGTTTTTTCCAAGGAACTAGCTCCTACACTTTTTAGACTATATGAGTATCTTTCCTCTTCCTGTGTTATAGATTCTACCCTTCTCGAAGCCACTATTATTTTAATTCCCAAACCCGGTAAAACTCTCACGGACCCAGCGAGTTATCGGCCTATATCCCTTCAGAATTATGACATGAAAATCTTTTCAAAAGTTTTGGCTGAAAGGATCAAGAGGGTCTGGACTGGTTTACTTAGTCCGGAACAAGTGGGTTTTGTGTATTCTAGATCCTCATCGACCATTTAAGAACTCTCTGTCTCGCATCTCTCAACATGCTCTGGTATCCCGCTGTCCCATGGCCCTAGTTTCGTTAGATGCAGAGAAGGCCTTTGACCGAGTGGATTGGTCCTTTCTTTGGGCTGTGATGGCGAGATGGGCTTCCGACATCTTTTCTAAAGTGGGTTCAGGTTCTTTACAGTTCTCCCTCGGCCAAAAATATACTGTAATGGGTTTTTCCTCGCTTTCCGGCTATATACTGGTACTAGGCAGGGTTGTCCTCTCTCACCTTTCTATTTAATTTATATTTGGAACCCTTCTTATCAGGCTTAAATCTTCTCCACTTATTAAAGGTTGTTTAGTGCAACAGCAGGAGCTGGTTCTCTGCTTATGCGGATGATATACTCCTGCATGTTGAATGTCCTGCTGATTCCTTAAAAGTGGCATTAGATGTTATTAGGCAGTATGGGGCCCTCTCTCAATATAGATTGAATATTCCTAAATCTGAAATCTTTCCGCTAAATGTTCATACGTATAAGCAGGATTTTGCTAATTTTGGTAAGAGATGGTCCCCCAGATTGATTAAGTATTTAGGGATTCACTTCTCGACAGAGCCCTCCCTTCTTAGGAAGCTTAATTTGGAAAATATCAAAAGCCTCATCCAGCAGGACTTGCTGCGATGGTCCACCCTTCCCATTTCTTTCTGGGGCCGGATCAATATTATTAAAATGAATGTTCTTCCCCGTGTCTTCTATCCCCTTAATTTGTTAAATCTCTGGTTGCCTGTCTCCTATTTTCAGCAATTTCATGCCATGTTCTCTAAGTTCATTTGGCGGGAAAGGAGTTAGCGTTCGTTTTCTAAATTATCCCTTCCTAAAGATAAGGGGCGGTCTCGGCTTCCTAACCTTTGCTTTATCACTGGCGCTCATCTTGTTAAATTAGGGAGATGGCTCTCTGAACTCAGATCTCCCATGCCGGCCTGGCTTCAAATTGAAAGTCGATCCTTTGGAGGCTAAGCTGGATACCTATGCAATTTTATACCTCCCGTCCATTAATTTACGCGAGGCGATTGCTGACCCGTCGATTCTTGTATCCCTCAAATCCCTCTTTCCAGTGTTTGCGTTTTGTGAATATTTTCCCTGGGCTGGATTTGGGTCAACCGGTTGTGTTTAATCCCAATATTA